>OZ023228.1:8568531-11568531 GCA_964006125.1 Cryptus viduatorius
TTTTTCTCTCTAGAGGAGTGTACTATTAATAATAGTTAAACCGAATAAAAGAAGAAGAAAGAATAATACAATGAAATGATCAGCTCGCGCAATTGAATATTCACTTTAAATACACGCAACATGTTCAATTGTCGATCGCGCAAAGTCGCACTTGAAACACGCGCGAGGCGCTACGTAAAACTGTAAATAACACTTTAGTAACTATTTAGCGCCGTGATGAGATGAGGTCACTACCGATTTTTAATTATTATTACTTTTATTATTATTATTATTATTATTATTGCATTATTGCCATTATCGTCACATTCCACTTGCCATCTCCCTCGTTAATTTGTATACGATATATTTTATTGACGATTTTTTTTGTCTTTTCTCGTAACTCGAAACTTTTAGCTTTTAGTTCTGTCGTCTCGTTCATTAGTTGCACGGCAATATACACTCGGGATACACACACGATGATCGATACATCGAGAGATAGAGAGCCGAGAGGTATTGATCATTTTTTTTTTTTTACAAATCTCAGAGGGTCGTGGACTCGGTGATGTCCTATACGAATTTTCGAAATCTCAAATTCAGCCGAAATTATGTTGCTATGTCGTCCCGCGTTTATCCAACATCATCTCCCTTCGATCGATCCGCGCCCTCGTCAAACTCCCTCACCCTTATTTTTTTTCAATACTCTCGACGATGTCTCACGTGTCCCATCGAAAAATATACATAGACACACACATCACATACACACAGACACACGGACCGTTGTATTTGTCAATGGAATAAATAATATGACGCGAAGAACAAAATTTTATCGTCCACGAATAAAAAAAGTTAAACGGAGGAAAATATAGAGGCGATGAGTAATATCGTGAGAAGGAGATGTACATGTTTCAATAAACCCACGTATTTCTACGAAAAAAAAAATCTATGAGTCTCTGCTTTTTGTGTATTTCCCGACCAACATCCTTGTCCAATCAGAATCATCGGAATAATGAGTCAATGCCGAAGGGCTTTACTTTCGTATTTTCAAAATTACAGACGTAACATTGTAGTCGAAATGAAACTTGCGATTCTTTCCATTGTTTACATTATCCGTGTAGCATAAAAAAATGCAATGTTGCAGTGTTAATTCTGCAGTGCAGTTTACACAATGCGTTTGAACGCCGTGCACTTTCGTAAAAAAAAAAACAGTTTACACTACAAAAAAAACGGCATAAATTTTCCACTTGAATAAAAATGAAGCGCTTGGACGCAGTTTCTTCATCAATTACAAAGTTGCCTTCGCAAAAAAAAAAAAATCTATATATTTCTCGCATCTATTATGATCCGCGAAAGAAGCGTCGTACGTCTAATCGCGTCAGAGTTCCTCGATAGATCGTAGCGCACGCGCGAGAGTAATAAAAATATTATTGCATCGCGAAAATTATCCACATCTTCTGTTTGCAACGTTACATTAACACGAGAAACGCTGGAAAATCTTTTATTTACGACTCACAAACGACACATCCACAATCACAATAGCCGGTGTGGCATTACCGACGGTGTATCGACGGAGGCAGAGAAAATAGCTAAAAGCTACAATGGCCAATAGCATAGATAAATTTCTCGTTCATTTCGTCTGCGAAAGGGGTAGTTGCGTAGTCTATAAACGTTCGCACAGTATAAATGAATACTGCGGAAATATATATACGTATATATATTTTTGTATACGTATATATAGCACACATAGAGGCGTTCAACGAGTCTTACTTAACGAGTGGACAATCGGCGCGCAATCTACGGCGGATTATTCGGCATGATACATAGGTGGATACACCGTGAGAGGCACTACAAAGCTGTGTATCTCGCCAATATTTGACTAAATCATGAACAATGTTTGATTGTACACACTCGCGAGAGAGCAGCTCCGTGTACGGGGCAGGTAGAGCCCGACGTCGCCGCCGCGAAACTCTCGTAGCTGCCGCGAACGTATCTCCTATGTATTTATCAGTATATACCTATATATACATATCTACCCACTGATGCACCGGTCGTTGTAGTCGTCGTCGTCGTCGGACAAATGCAGTGTACACACGTTCATCGCCCGAATGTATACGAGTGTAGGATAACTACTACAGCGTAGAAACCGTGAGATAGCCTTGCCGTTTAGATGTGGGAATGGCCGAGGGATGAAGAAAGATAGAGAGCGGAGTCGAGGGCCGAGTCTGGAGAAAAGTGGTGAGGGAAATAGACGAGAGAAACGGTATATGAGGGGATGAAGAGAAGGGAAACGATGAGAAGCTGTACTTGTATGTGTATATAGACAATGTACCGGTGTACCTTTATATCTATGTATATATATGGGTTATAGCGTACATTAAAACACATATAGGGATTTTTTTTTACCTTCGCGAGGGTATATTCGTCGGTGTATAATTCCTCGGTGTTAGCCATGCGCTGCTTCTAATAGGAGAGAACTCAATCGAAATTCTCGTCTACCAGGTCAACTTCCCTTTAATCGAGTCGATTTTTGCAAAGCCGACGATTATTATATTAGATAAAATCGATACAAAGCGGGTGGATATCGTCGATAAATCGCGAATTACTCGGCTTCCACTTGTACGAGGGGGCGAGTTATAACTATAATATTGGTTTTTATATTAAAGAGTCTTCAATTTTTACTGTGCCTTACGCGGTTTGCGCGCTATTACCGATATATAAAGTGAATAAATTATTAAGTGGTTAATCAGCTCGGGGTTTTTATTTGTTTCGTCTATCGTGCGCTTTCGACGTGCTAATTGAGGAGCAATCAAAAGGCTGCTTAAGTGCCTAATTAAAATATTCACGAGACGGTTCGTTGCGTATCGCGAAGCTAAGGAAGTACACTGCGATACACCGGTGTAGATCCGCGAGATTTGAAATATCTTTGGGTATATATAGCTGTAGTAAAATCGTAATAGACGGTACAGTAAATGGCTCTTTAAGGTATATTCTCGTATTTGTCCATAAACTCGCATCTCTTGCGGTCTAAAACGTTTGCAGTGACCTCTCTGTATTAGTTTAGCTGAGCACTATGCTTGCGCGGGGTTATGCTTGCTTTTGAGTTTTTCAATTTGGAGCAAAGACGGAGTTGGTAATTGGACGGCGTATGTTAAATCGGTGACCGTATATCGAAATCTTTGGGCGAAAGAGGATGTACACTTCATCGTCCTCGCCGATCCGCTGGTGAGATAGGATATTATACTGACGTATGTATAGCTATATATGCGCATAACTATATACCAATCGTTTGCTTAGGTGCGGCGAGATAAATTGAAATTTTCGTTAAAGGATTATTGGCAAATGCGAGACGACATCCGCGTCTTTCCGTTCGTTAATTAGAATGTAATCCTGTCGTTAATGAGCTCATCGAGCCGGATTGGAATCTGGAGAGATGTTATTTCGACGCTATTAAATTAATGGTAACCACAAAAAGTTCTAAGCTTCACACTTCGCTGGATTTTCTCGAGATAAATGCAAAATCGATATCAGTTTTATCCTAAAGCTAAACCGGAAATTGCCGAACTATCTTTTTTGTAATAGCGTGCGTAAAACTCGTCTTTTCGGGGAGGTTTCGCGTGCGTAAAGTGCTCGTTTTCCGAATGTCGTGCGTAATGTACTCGTTTTCCGAACGCCGTGCGTAAAGTGCTCTTTTTCCGTATGTCGTGCGTAAAGTGCTCGTTTTCCGAATGTCGTGCGTAAAGCACTCATTTTCCGAACATCGTGCGTAAAGTACTCGTTTTTCGAAAATCGTGCGTAAAGTACTCGTTTCCTTGTTTTCCGAACGCCGTGCGTAAAGTGCTCGTTTTCCGAACATCGTGCGGAAACTTTCACTTTACATACTACGTTCACTTTACGCACTCCTTTCGGAAAACTCGCACTTTTACTTCGCTCAACCTCCCTTTATTCTTTATTAATAGCTTTTAGCTTTAGCAACGGCCCATCAATAAAAGCATAAATCATCAACAATACTTTCCAATATTTCTATACATTTTACCTTATGAATTTTTCGTTCCTCTGGATACGGGACGACTCAACCTGCAATTTTAGTTCATTATCTCCGTAAAAGACACGAACAGTTTTAATTCTCCAGCGAATTTCCGGCGGGTATTCGTGAATTCTCAACGGCAAATAAAAAACGAAAGTTATATATCGCACTAAATTGGTACGAAGAGAGCTGGAAGGCGGTAACGTCGACATTTCCTCGTGGATACCCGAGGCTACTTCCGAACTCGAAAAATTTCGCTTGGTGAAGCGCGTGCGAACTCATCATTTTCACGGAAAGATAGACCAGAGAGACGAGGTGACGCGGTGTCTCCCCTGGGTGTTTTAATATTTCACCCGTTATGCCCGGCCGCCCCTTCGGTACTCTTCCACGAAAACGATATATAGCAAACTCGTCGCGCGCGCGACAAGTACTACATCCTCAGATTTCTACGAACACCGCGTAGCATAGCCCTGCAGGGATTCCGGAGGTGACTGACGTAACAGTGAAGAAGGAAAAATGAGAGAAAAAAAAAAACGAGAACACCAGAAAGGTGCCGAGTCCACTGCAACCTGAACGACTGGCCGTATTTCTCGTGAATCCCTCTGGTATCGGTCTTCTCACTACCGGTTTTTATTAAAAGTTCTCAAAATCAGAGCCAAAATTGTGGCTCAACAAATTGTTGTTTAAAAAGACGTTATTTAAATTTTCGAAATCCCGAAGCTAAAAATCTTCGTAATATATATTTTCAAAATTTTTTTTTATTTACTACACATATATTTTTAGATCGACAATACGTAAAAAATGTTGTGAATTGCTGAAACTGCACGTAAAAGATTCGAAAACGAGCTGCAAAATAAAAAAAAGAACCTAAAGAATCTTTCATCCGAATGTGCTCTACGATTTCCATCTCATTACTCCCTTTCGCGGAGTACCGTCCTCGAATAACTTGAACACGGCAAAGAACTTCTTTTTTTCCTCTACGTTAGTAACTATTTTCCCTCGCGTCGTTTCGACTTCTCCAAACCTCTTTTTCTCTTCTTTCCATTTCCAACATCTCCGAACATTTCTTTGGATAATGAAAAAAAAAAAAAAACGGAGCCGTAGGCGTCGCCTTGCCGCACATGCGAGTAGCATAAGAGGAGCTTCGGGCTGCGCTACGCGTCCGGTGTCAAGATTTCGTCCGGTTGGTTCTTCGCTATCTCTTCCGACGCTCTTTCATTTTTTTCCCTCTTCTCTCCGTTTTTTTTCCCTTCTATCTTTCGCTCTTCCTCGAGTTGCGCTTCGTCGAGAACGCACGTGATGATAGCTCTCCGCGTTCGCAGCAGCAACTCGTCCTCCTTTTCCCCGAGTTACGAGCTCTTTTTCTCTTGGCGCTCATATATATATATATGTACATATATATACGTACATATAGTATATATATATTTTTTTTATTCTTCTTCGTTATAAGGCTGGGCGAAGGGGAATTTCTCGCGAAGCCCCTGGTTCGCGCGTTGCCATCGCTACGGCGCCGCGGCTACGCTGGCGGCCACGACTATATCAGCTCGACTGCTGGTTGGTGGAGAGCTCTCCTCGGCGGCCCCCGACGTTTCTCTCGGCTGGGCGCCGCTACGGCGGCATAAAGCGGCGGCGGGGTGCGGTGAAGCACCGCGAGATATTGACGCGCCTCGAACATTCGCGGGTGTAAGAGTGAGAGAGAGAGTTAAACTCGAACCAGCGGGACGGAGCGCTCCAAAGAGAGGAGGACATGAGAGACGGAGCGAGTTAGACGACTCCACCACGCAGGCTCGTTCAACATGGCCGACTCTGGTACCGGCAATCTCTACTCACACTATCGCAATCCCTACTGTACATCGTATACAAGGGTAAAGTATATATATACATATATACGCATGCATACATATATATTCGATACACGTATTCGCGCAGCCGCGCGCAATGCAACCGACTATCCACGAGACCCGTCCGACTGCACACAAACACGAAACTCGTGCACTTGCACCGTGATATTTTTTCAATCGCGCTATTCCGTGCGATCGTTTAAACTACGCCGCGATATACCAGTTGTAAATTTAACGCAAACGGAACACAGGTTTTTAAAAGCTTTCTTCTCTACCGCAGGAATGCGATTATTTCGAATGCCGGTGTTTTATCGCGTGGGCTAAAATATTTGCGATCTTTTTGGGGTCCAATTATTAAGTAACTCGAACGGCCAGTTCGCTGCGCAGTTTGTTGTATTACCTATAATAATTTTCACTTTTCGCGTTAATTGCGAGTAACAAATATATAGTTGGATACGGCGAAAAAAAAAAAATTCAAATAAATTCGTTAATAATAGTATATTTTTTTAATAATAAACATTTGTTTGTTATCTACCAAATTTCAGTTGAGTCAAATAAAATTTGTTGATTATTAACAAATCTTATCGATATCCAGTTGGCTGCATTGAATATTTTTAGATCGACTGATATTTGTTAATAATAATTAAATATTTATTTCGACGTATCGAATTATGGATTTTTAAGTACAATTAAACATTTTTCGTAGAGCAGGTGTACCGTAAACCATTTATTATTTGTTGACATAACTGCTCGATTATTATGTCGCTAAACTTCTCGGCGCATTAGCATAACGCGAATCTTTCGTATTCATCGATATTTCCAAACAGTATTAGTCGAGTCTATTTTTTTTATGAGCGCATCGAATCGGATTGCTCCGAAAGCCGATTGTATGTCGATCGGAGGCGCGTTAATTCCCCCCACGTTAGTGCATAAAAATCATCGCGATGCGTTACATATATATGTATATGTTGTCGCGGGGTAGAGGGGTCGATGGACCATGCTGCGTCGATTAGTCTCTACTGTGCATTATGGAGTTCGGCGTTACGTAGCGACATCAGAGATCCTCGAGTACACGATGGACGATCAGGTGTTCGACGGGGATCACGCTTAACCCAAGCGACGATTCCTCGGTCGCACATGTTGCTTTCACGCGCGGGCTTCCCCGATTATCGAAACACAAATGCTACTGTACGACAACCGTTGGGGCCGAACACCCTCGCGATGGCGTTTACATCGGAGCTCCGTACATCCGAAACTTTAATCTCGCGCTGCACTGTGCCCAATTACGATCTATTATTATACTAATAGGATCAATCCCACGGAACAGTGCAACGTGTTCATGAATTCCTGTCACGCAGTCCCTCCCGACGCGTTTTATTCTCTGAATTTATTCGATCTGTGATAAACATTAACGTTAATTTTACATCAAAGAATTCCATCGATCGCAAAATCTGCTAAAATGAAAAAAAAAAAAAAAAAAAAAAAACAGATCTCATCTAATAAAAATGGCAGAATTTTAAACAAAATTTTAAATTATTAAAAATTTTTATGAAAAAAAATTATTTTAATAATAATAAAAAAAAAATTTTGAATTATTATTTTTTATTTTTAATAGATAACCGACTGATTAATCAATCATTTAATTTTTATTATTATTTTTTAACTTACAATTTAATTAACTTATGTTTTTTTTCGATTAATATCGTTGCGAAATTCCAAAAAAAAAAAATTCAAAAACTTCGTGAATCTCTCGATATACGCGAGAATCGAATCGATATAGTGCAACTTGTACGCAAAGTGATTTCCATGCCGCGGAGCGAATGTGCCGGACATGGTAAAATTTAGAGCTGAAAAAAAAAAATAACCGTTCGTCATCGAAAGCGGCGCGATACCGATTCCCCGAGGATACGTACACGCGGATGACGAGGATCGGCGATTCTGGCATTTCGAACTACAGCGGCCGCAGTATCAATACTCTCTGTGCGGCTGTACGGTCGTATAGGCCGTTGGACATTGGCCGGCGCACCAAATCCACAAACCGTTCGTCGCGTCACGTTACCCGAATAGGGAATAGATAGATAGATACAGAAGCGGAGCGAATAAAGCAGAAATGCGCGACTCTGTATTATTCGATGGTATGCGATGGTGTACACGCGATATACCTTCCAGCATTCGCCTGACCGTTACGCTTATTGTCATTTATCCACCGTATTTCTCATGCGTGTGTACACAACGTAATTGTATCGTGTGTGCGTTATAACTATAATATTACATATTATCCGGTGAATGTAAGCGTTATAACCGGAACCCCTCCTCGGCGAGTAGCCGCGTAGTATTTCGCTATCGGTCCACTCAACGAAATTAATGCGTCAGCGGGATAAGTTGAAGAGTGTCCAGTCGCGTTCGAGGGCATTAGATCGAAATGGAATGCGGTAGAAGGGCCGGCCGGGCATCGCTCGGAGCCTTTAGGTACATTAGATGACGACCAGAGTTTATTTGCAAAGCCTGAAAGTGGGAGATGGTGCGGCGGTTATCGTGGGCGGCTTTTTTACACACGACGAAGGTGACGCGCGGAAAGGGCGGAAAAGACCTCGGGGACTATAAGAGTACTCTCTACTTTCCGTGGGTACATCGAGGACAGGATATATAATTAATCACCGTCATCGATCACGAGACTGACGGCCGGTCAGCCACTTCTCTCGTTGGCTAATAGATTACGATATCGTAACCCACCATGCATGACTTCCTTCCGTCTCACTCCGTCTATTCTACTTTACCGTCTACTCGGCGAGGTGACGGAAACATAACTTTTTTTGCCGTTCATAGGCCCGTGAAAACAATGTTTGCCGGGAAAATATTTGTAATGCAAAAAACGCATATCGCGTATAGAAAAAAAGTTTACGCAAAAAAAAAAAAAAATTTGATGAAAAATCGTAAATTTTTTTTTTTTTCGTAAACTTTTTTTTCAACCAAATATACCAAAATTCAACTTATCTGATTAATATATTAATTGTATGAAAATATATTGTAATATATCCAAAATATACAATTTTTTGTCGAAAATATATTATATATATTATACATATATTTTGCGATAAACATTTTTTCGATTTAAGTTTAGTGAAAATATTGTTGTAGCGTCACGCAGCTTATTGCGCGTAACGGGATACAAAAATCATCGATTTACTTATTCTTCCGGTTGAATCGATATATCCTTCGATCATTGGCGCGTAAAACTCGTCCCTTGAGTCCCAACGTTTGGATTCTGCGATACGAATATATAACGACGTTAACGATCGAGCAACAACGCTGGAATAACTCGCGAATTATAACGGGGAAATGGATCCGGTGAATCCATGCGCGCGGAGCGTTAGATTCTCGGGGACAATTCTAACCCGGCGACCAGATTGGACGATCTACGATCTTACGCTTCTGTGAATATCAGCCGTATCAACATGTATTCAGAGTGTATTTATCTGAAATGTCCGCAAGCGATACCCACCGCTGCATTGTGTGCGGAACGTTCGAATTCGCGACACGAATATATCTGCACGAATGTTCGAATGCATTCAGGCAAAAGATTCCTCGTTTCTGCGTGTGGGTGCGTATGGCGTATTAGGCGAAACGGAAGAATGAGCGAAGCAAAAGAGAGCAAGAGATTTGACGAGGAGAGCGGCTGCTGGACGCGTGGCGAAAGGGCGGCGAGAGGGGAACCCCCCTTTGGACCCGCAACACGTATAGTTAGCATTTCATGGCTCCTCTTTATTCGGGGGTGTTACATGCAAGCCACGGGGGGGCTTTCCGCTCAATTCGCACAAATACGTATAATACTGTGCTGTACACTCCACGTCATAGTGGATAGTACAGCTACTGGATATACTGTATTGAGCAGTAGTAAGCCCCCCCCCCCCCCCCCCTCCCCCACCCCCTTGTGGTGCCGAACTGTTAAACGGTGCGATCTTAAGCCGGATTTCGAACGATTGGCACCCTTCGTCACGTTCGTGAAACGGGGACCAGTCGCGTGAGGGTGTATTTATGTCGGATGATTGCGAACCGGTGAATGATTTTTTTGTTTTTTTCTCGATGGAGACACTGATTTATAAAACATTCAGGTGATCGGATAAATCAATTAGGATAGACGTTAGTGGTCACTGTACCATTTATGGCCATTTTTATTATTATAGTCATCGAATAATTTTTTATTCAAAACCGCATAGTGATTCTCCAAAAGTTCGCATATGAATTCACCGAATTGTTTATTCGATTTTTTTTTTAATTCGATTATATATTGTTTTATTACTTGAATGTGATGGACCTAAAATCGGACGTAAAATGGCCAAAAATGGTACCTCTACTCTATTACTCTATACCCTCGTAAAAGTTGAGTATATATCATCATATATACTTTTATAGGGGAAAAACTGCTATTTTAAATAGTTACTAAGTCATTTTTCGCCGTTTTCGAGAAGATACCGCACAACGAAATCGCGCGATTTCATGAAACGCATAACTCGCGTTTTTTTTATCAGGCAGTCGTGAGTTGAAAATTGATTGAAAGATTATAAAAAATGAAACAAATCGCGTTTTGTGTTACCCACCGGTGCGAAGGTAGTCGGCAAGAATGAACGAGATAGAGAGTGGATATAAGCAGTGAGTTCATACATCCGGGGATGACGGGGTAGTGCGACTCTCCTAGAGAGCGACGGGCGCCAGGTACCAAGTCGACTTATCGTTGTTCAAACAGTCGCTATCGTCACGCGAACCCTGAGAGCGAGTGTTTTCTCCTCTTTCGTATCACGACGACGGGAACACGTTGTAATACGTTATTATTATATTAGATATTTTCGAGGCGACGATGGACTCTCTCCGCGTCGGCTTCTTCGGTCGATATTCGTTGAATTACGAGATTTTAGTAGGAATCGACTGAAAATTTCAATGTTTACGAGTCTCATTAGGAGTTCTTCCGTCAGTTAATTCGTTAAAATTACAGTTCATAGATCGATCATTTGTAAAAAAAAAAGTTATTTATCGATCTATTTTTTTTCCTTATTATCTTTAAATATCATATCGAGGTTTGTAAATTTTTTTTTATTTTTCAAACTTTCGGGTGTTCGGTATCCGTGTTTCTAAAAATTCTCGGTTTTGCCTTCCGAAACTCGGAGTTTATACGTTATTTTTCGATTTTCGGTATCGTCGAAATTTCACTCGCTATGATACGCAATATCGTCATATAATTTCTTCGGGGGTTTTTTCTCCCTTTTTCGTGAGCCTTTGAGAATATGCCGCGTTGAAATTTTCTCGACCGCGGATATAGAGAGAGAGAGAGAGTGTGGAGCCCTTGGGTTGATGCCGAGAGTGGCCAAGAGTGCCGAAGAGGTTCCCTTTTTTCTCCCGACCGAAGGTTTTTCGGTATCCCCGACAGGTATCCGCGCGCACACTCGGTGCGATGCTTTAGCCGCGGATGTGGAAACCGGCACGATCCAATGTTTGCACCGTAGCTGGACAAACAGCGGCACTTTCTGAATTTTTCGAAGGGTCTCCAGCCGATAGCGACGGTACTACTCTTGGTCGTTGCCGCGCGCATCGTGCATGCCTCTCGTCGAGAGTGTACCTCCCCAGCGTGCCACTCTCTCTCCATCTGCCATCTTTCTCGCCTTTTTCTTTTTCGTCATATACTACGCCTTTCTTTACACTTACCGTTTCCACGGTACTCTTTTTCACGCGCTCTCCAAACTCGAAAAAGCACAAGTGGAGAACAAGAAAAAGAAGAAAAGGTTATATATACGTTGGTGCCGACTCTCGTGAGTGGTCCTTTGCGCTACGAAATCGGCGGTGCGCGGTCTTTTTTCTTTGTGACTTTTGAAAAATCAATAGCTGACTCATTGCGCGATATATCATCGGAGACACTTCAGTTATAATCCCTTTCGATGTTACCAACTTTTTTTTTTTTTTCATTTTTTTTTTGTAGAAAAATTATATTTTCATTCAGCAAAGAATACTTGACTCTGTATCTCGAGTTTCTCATTCTTTTTCTCCAGTCCTTTGTCTCTGGTCTTAGATCCTTCACTTGCTACAGCAAAAAAAAAAAAAAGGGGGGGGTTTGCGGGGAGAAAAGACCGCACGAGAACAAGAGGAAGAGAGATCGATCGAACGATTTGTCGAGAGAGCGATCGTGCCGGCGTGCTTCCTTTGTTTTACGTAATTTCCGCGCCAATATTAGCCCGGCGAGTTCCGTCGTCGTCGTCGTCGTCGTAGTCGTTTCTCGACGTCGTTCCGCCCTCGAGCTTTTCGTCCCTCTCTACACTCTATACTATTCACGTTCGCTCTTCCTCCTCCATCCTCTGCCTCACCCGACTCTATATACCTCCTTCATCCACCCTCTCTCGCCAGCAACGTTGACTCGTATATTGGTTGTGTGTTCTTCGCAAACAGACCAATCAATACCAATCTCTTAACTCGACGTATTACGCACGCGTAAAGGCAACCGGTGTACGCGTGTACATACCATGAAAGCGTATATATACGCGCCTACGTGTGCACATATGGATCCTATCGCGGGTTAAATTAACTTCAATTTTCATTGGCGAGGTAAATATTAAGGCGAAAAGCACGAGGAATCACGCGTCGATAAAAAAAACAAAACAAATAGTATCTAATAACATATCGATCAAAATATTATCGTAATTCTTCGTTGTTTCCTTTTTCGTAATTCGTTGAATAATAAATTATTATTCATTTTCGAATGGAGGATTTATCGCATGTAACAACCCTCTGTCCTTATAAAAGATCGATCAGTACGAAATTTGACGATAGGAATGAATCGACCGAATCGACAAAATCGGCGCTTACGGGTGGCGAAACAAATACTTCTGAAAAGCCACCGAGTTGATCGTAATAAGTGTTAGTTAAATCGACTATTTCTTTCATTACTATGATAATTTTTTTTTTTTAACAATTGATTATTTGTTTTGTCACCCGCAAGCGCCGATTTCGTCGATTCAACCGATTTGTTTTTTTAACGATCGGCTGATAAATTATAATAAATCGACGAAATCGATGCGCGTTCTGTTCAGAGATTTCCAGAAATTTGAATGTTTCGAAAAAACATATTAGTACGATGTTTCGAAAAGATGAATATAACGAGAGGACAGAGAGTCTACGTGAGTTCGGTGCTCGAAAAAGGGTCGAGATGAGATGCCGGACAGACGACGGAGTCGAAAGAGAGGGGTGGCGAAGAGCCACCCACGCTGACGGTGTAGTCCGACAAAGGCTTTGCCACTTGTACGATCTCTCGGATCTACGCAAATAGACACCCCCGCGCGTTTGGCTTGCGAGAAACTCGCAAGCGGCACGGCAATGTCTGCGTCTGTTAACGCTCCGCGTTCATTCGACTCTTCGTCTTCCTTTTCTTCTCCGTCTGCGCAGCAGCAGCAATTTTTCGGGCCGCGTTTCTGCCTTCACCTGCATGTCCACGAAAATCGTTTTTTTTTTTTTCGTCGATTTCAAGGAAGATAACATAAACGGAATGAAAAAGAAAAATACATATAGTTCGATTGAAAATCTCGAACAACAACGTGCGAAGAGTAATATACATATTTTACCACTCTCTTCTCAGAGTTATCATAATTTCGTTAACGATTTGGTGCTAATTAATGATTAACACTCGTTTACGGATGAGAATTCACGGCCTAATTCTCACGCTTTTTTTTTCCGGAAGCTGTCTTACGTAATTTCGTAAGTTAACTCGTTACGGCGTTATTTACGTATATATAGATGATTTACAGTCGATGAAAGTAAAATATTTTTAACTTTGAACTTTGATTGAATTTAAATTAAAAAAGATCGCAAAATCATATTTCTTCGATTTAATTTTGAAAAACTATAAAATTTATAGCGTTTCTTTAATCGAATATACTTGTCGTCGTCTGTGAGGGTTAATTTCCTCGATAAAAAGGGTAATTCTGTCAGTCCACCAAAGTTCTCCGCTTAGTAAGACCCGATATAGGGGTAAAGTTTTACGTAGAAATCGAAGTATTTCGTACGAATTTCGAGGACGAGACCAAAGTGTTCTATACGGTCCTCAGGGACACAAGAGCTATAAATTCGAAGCGAATTTATATCGTATATAAACAGAACAATATTGTTTGTCGGGGTTCGCTGATGGTGCATCAGAAGAAAACGGGATTTCTCGACATCGTCGGCTTCTCTCGTCGTGGAAAATTCACATAGTTCCACTTTTTCCCGAGGGGAAAATATTGCACGTTACCGTCGTACGTGACGAGGAAATATTCACTTAATAAAAACAAATCTTCGGAGAAGAGCTCCAATAGCGTGGAATCCAATTTATTTTTAAGGTTTTCGAAAAATGAATTTTTCGATTGTCGCCATTTTTTCATGCATGCAATTGAATTCTTTTAAAATAATTTTAAAACTAAATCGATTGTCTCGTAAAAAAAAAAAAAAAAAATTTCAGGAAAAAAAATATATAGAAATTTTTCTGAAAGCGTTAACTTGGATCAAAGCGGGAGAATTCGCAATTGTAAGTGTAACGGCGGACGGTAAATGTATCAAATACCCGTTACTTACAGTCTCATTAATGCGAGAAATATAGAAGTGTGCGTCTTCGTGATGAGTGATGCCGCGAGTTGAGAAAACGACGGCATTGTGGGGGAATGAAGCGCCGAACGATATTATCGCAAAGTAATGTAGGTCGGGCGCAAACAAAACGCGAATGGCTGTTTATCGATTAATTATTATCGATAAAACTATTCGCAATATCTCTTCGATGCGTGCGTGTGTGTGTCCTCGAGGAGGGCGGTGAGGGGGGAGGGGGAGGCGAAGAGATTGTATCACACGGGCGTAGATGAGGGAAGGAGACTCTTGTCCTCGTCGTTGTCTTGAGAATTGAATTTTTATTTATTTATCTCACCGGGGGTCGAGGACCCTTTATCGTGCTGCAGAGTTGATAAAACCTCATAGCTAACAAAGTAATCGATGTATTTTTTTTTAGCATAGATACGAAAAATCAAAGATTTATTATTTTCCTGTACTTTAAGATCGAAAAACCGATTTTTTTAATCGACATTACAATTACATAAGTATATACATCGAGAAAAAAATTTCGGATAAAAATCGTCCCGAGTCCTCGAGACCGAGTAAATTCGTAGGATCGGCACGAGGCTGAAAAGCTCCGGCCTCTTTGTATGAATCGAATAGAAGAACTCTTTTACGTTCTACAAGTTCGATAGCTTTGCTCTAGCTATCCGATTCGTTCACCGCGGTTCTTCCTCTTCCTCTCGATCTTTTTTTTTCTTCTTCTTCTTCGCTTTCATTCTCTATCTTTCTTGCTGCAATCGTTTCACCCGCTCGCTCACTCACCCCGATATATACGAATGCCGGCACTCTTACTCTCTCAGTTGGGCTCTCACTCTCGAGCCATTATTTGGCCGAACAAATCTTTACCTTTGATTCAGGAGTGGGAAGTCGCACTCGGATGGTTGTTTGAGTTGGTAATATTTGGAGTAACGCTCTGGGACCCCCCCTCCCGGTGGTTTACTGGATTTCACTGGCAATATTGTTACACCCAACATTCCTTACCCCGACCTCGGTCAACTCTTGTGCTTTCGCGTCTTTCGCGGCTTCTGCAACGTATGGATCTATCTATATATGTGTACACACCGTATATAGATATAGATATAGATATATCGGGCGCTCGTTTCGATCAACCCCTACATTTACGACATTTACACGTTTATACTCGATGCTCGAACATTCACGAGTCCACTAGTATTGGCTCCCTGTATAAATAGTTTTTATTTGTCACACATTACACTTCACATTTGTTCGAAGTATTATCGGCCGAACGATATTGTCAATAAATTTTTCCAACATTAATGCTTCTTATCCGTTCGATCGGATCAGACGAGTTTCAACAATGAAATTTTTTTTTTCTTTTTTTTTTTTTTTTTTCGTAATCGATAGACGAAGATAGGAGTATTGGGTATACACAACCGCGGAGAGATTAGCACCGATTGTCTCTCGTGTCGCGCGATGTTTGGTACAAAGAGAATGTACGATAAAGGGTCGATCACGTCTCATCGATTGCAGCATATGGAGAACTGCGGTATAACGGATTGAGCAATATATCGCGCGTATATTTCGCACGTCGCACCTGTAGATCAAAGACCTCTCTCTCTGCGGTTTTTCCGGCGTTTTCGACAAACGCGAACTAAAACTAACGGGCAGAAGTCACCCGTTTTATAACTCAATATTTCGCGTGCGTAAAGCATCGATATATTTATTTCGCAACGATTAATTAGCGGCTACAGCGAGCATATATGAAGTCTCTCATGGTGTATACATAGATTATAAACACTCGCGTATTGCGCGAAAGGGAACACAAATTTAACGACGGGAGGAGTTGCGAAACCCGAGTTCCCGTATTATGCCGGCTATACATAGTTATAAAGCTCTTTCACGTGTGCGGTTAATACAAAATATGTATTATCGAGCAAATAAATAAATATTTGGCTACGCGCAAGCCAGAGGCAGTTTAAATATGTTCAAGCGATGTCAGCAGCCTGCATCTCACTTTCGCGCCCCCGTCGCCTCCCGCCCCGCACCCCTCCCTCTCGCTCTCCTCCCTCGTCAATCGCGGCTCTCTTTTACGTGTACTCATCATTTCTTTTTCACTGTTATACTTTTCCATTTTTTCTTTTGTTTTTTTTTTGCGCTCGTACTCTTCGGAACGATTTTTACTGTGCTTTCCGACACGGTAACTACCCCCTCCCCCTCCTCCCCTTTAGATCGTTTTTTGGCGTTTTGTGACGCGATGTTATGCGATAACCAGCGTGCGAACTATACACTAACGCGTAAAATTGACAATTTCTTTGCTGTGTGTAAATTTGTATATAAATATATATTATATACATACGATAGGAGGTATATATGTATAGTATTTGGTACAATATGTACCGTGTCTAACCCGCATCGTTGACTCTCATTCTATTTGATTCTTGAATCATTCTTTACACGTCGGAGAGCGTTTAATCGCAGATTAAATATTTTGGGCTCCCGAGCGTTACTTTTGCGACATTTTGTGACGATCTCAATGTTTCTCTAATTTTCGCGAAAAATTCATTTCGACATCTTTCTTTGCGTTGATGACGATTTTTTTCATCGCGCAAATCTACAATGAAATTTTATCAATCACCTTGGCGGTGACCCTGATAATTTTAATTTTTTTTTTTTTGCCATTTATTATGTATATTTGGTTTTTTTTCGTTAAATATGTAATATTTGCAAAGCTCTTGCATTTTAAGTTGGTTTTTCGGGTTTTTTTTCTCGTGCGCCGTCACACGATTGGGTATCGGTGAGGCGAATCGAAAATTGCGCAATTGCGGTGTACGTGCACCTCGCGTTCCGAAGATCGCCCGGTAGAAACGTGAATCAAGATTTATAGGCGTCGAATTAGGAGTGTACAACGAGACCGGAGTAATTAACGGAATACCGATACACTTGTGTAAACGTTGCGAGGCGACGTTTTCGTCGCGGTTAAAAGGGACGACGATATATACCACAGCGTCGACGATGTTCGACGCTTATGTATATTCTCGCGCACTGCGCGATGTGTCTCGTGACAGAGACGAACCTGTTACGTGACCCTCAGGCTACGACGAAAGAGGTATGTCCTCAACCAGCGAAACGCTGACATCCCAATGCCGAAGAGAGCCACGAGGCGTCTATACAAACACTCTTACGCTTCATCCTTGTCGGCTGCAAACTGACGTTTTCGCCACCAAAATGTCGATGTTACGAATATGCATTGCGGAGATTTTGATAATTTGCAATAGACAGGTTTCGCAGCGCGCGATCTATCCGTACATATTTCGCGCGTAGGAACGACGCCATTTTTTTTCAGTTCATTGCAGCTATATAAACAAAATGCGTATTTTTATGAATTATTTTCACGCAAAAAAATGTTCACTTTTGATGTCTTTAATTTTTTTTTTTTTTTTTTCGCAAGTCACTTTTTCAAATTTCGTAGTTATGAAAAGATCGTTAAATAGAGAAATTCTTTCGATCGTATAATATATAACGTATTAACAAAAATCGTATTTATTCCCGATAAGACGGGCTTAATAAAGCAACCGATCGTGTCTCCGGTGTTAATCGGAAAGATCCATATCGTCAGAGTGTCGAACGATCGCAAATTCTCTTTAGTCTTTTTCGCTCGCTCCCGTTCGACATCCAATGCATTATTCACTTCCTCGAATTCTCCTGTCGAACGATTTCGTAACTCATTGAGAGAGAACTTATTTGCTTCGATTCCGCGATGAAATCATTCGTTATACAATCTCGATCCGTGTGGATAATAAAAAAATGTCGATTTACCGACGTCTCGGGCTTTTATTTTGCTTTCCTCAACTGTTTGCGTTGCTTTGCCGACGAAAAAATAAATAATAACAGAGAATCTCGTGAATTGTGTGGTTCTGTTGCCGCGGAATTCTTTACATAAAAAAAAAAAAATCTTTCATCGTATGTTTATCTTTTCGTGTTAAATAATGGATTTTTTATTGTTCCGATAATTATTTTGTCACATTTACCGATCGATTACCTTCGGCAAAAAATTTGAATTAATTCAATGTTTCTCTTCATACTCTCGTTATTATCGTTCGTTTGATTAAAACGGTTTTTTTTCCCCGTTCTACGTCACCATCGGCGTGGCACGAGGTGACGCTCGGAACAGGGAAAAGAAATAACACGTCGTGGTTAATAGAACAGAGGTGGAGAGATAGAGAGAGAGACTAAGGTGGCAACGCGCGTATACGCATATCGCGAGCACGAGGTGCGAGAGGCTCTCGCGATATCTGGCCCTATCCTCCGGGTTCATATCCCACCCCATAAATACATTGGCCTGATAACGCCTCGCCGCGTCGGAGAGCACTCCGATAAGATATCCCAACGGAGAAATATCCGTGAGACTTTGCGACAGCGTCGTGACACTCTCTCGCATGAATATCGTACGCGGTGCAGTAATAGCCGAAGTTTTAAAATCTTTTTTTTTTTTATATTATTAAACTTCATTTTCCGCGAATTTTATGAAAAAAAAAAAAAATTATATATATCGAACTATATACAGTTACGACTTCGTCGCACTTAGAAAAATCGCCATTTTTGACGGTCATTTGTAACTTGACCGCTATAATTGCATTCACTTCAGTTTTCAAAGCTCAGAATAGCTCCGTACTGATTCACTCGATCCTTGCAGATAACAGAAGTGATACCGTGAGATCTCGGAGCGCGAAAACGAAGTTGTAAATTATTAAACGTCGCAAAACACGCGTATCTTCGAGTAGATTTTGTTTTTCGTAATTTTTCATTTTTTTCTAATACGATTTAGTGATAAATTGGATTTTATTTATTTTCATAACGTGTACACGAATTTCTTTCTCTTTTCATGCGGTATATACTCATCTCTCGTTCTCGTCGCCTTTCTTTCTCTCCGTCTCACTTTAACGAAAGTTTACGCTTCGCTCTCCGATATCCGGGTAGTGTTTTAAAACTGTGCAAACAGTAGTCACCGTGGATCCATTAGCTCTCCCCGCTCAATTATTCGGAGTGCTGTTTCTCGGACCCCACGAGAGCGGAAAGATATTCGTGAACGAATAACCCAATATAGAGCGCAGCGGCCTGTGCCTCAATCGTATGAAGTTTCTGTTTCCCACATCGAAAAATCAGTCGGTAAAATATCTCGTATTTTCGATATATAAACTGTCGTTTTATTTGTTTTCTCAACGGCAAGCGAAAGGAGCTGAAGCTGCGAGCAATTTATGAGAAAAAGTCGCTTCGCAAAAAAAATGCATCAATTATGTGATACGAAACATATTTTTGAAATTCTTTGATGTCACTTAAAAAAACTCGTAGTATTTTTTTTTTTTTTTCGAATTTTTCGTCAATCTGTAACGACGTAAAAAAAAAGTTGTACAGCTCCTCCGAGTAGCTTATCTTGTGTATTTTTTCCCGTCGAACATTAATGGATGACTTGTTTTCCGACATATCATTGAGAAGTGAATATATTTCCGTATAAAAATACGAGAAATCGTCGTTTTTCTCAAAAATTGTGACGCGATTAAAATTTTATCACTGAGTGTCAAAAAAATATAGCCGACGATTTTTTTTTTCGTTAATCACGAGTCGACCACTTATTTCACTACTACTTCAATATTTGAGATGAATATTGAAAAAAAAAAAAAAACGAACTAATCAAAGAAAAAAAATGCAAAAAAACGTCACGATTTTTATGCATTCAACACAGAAGCAATCGCGAGTTAAATTGCTTTAAAAAAATGTTCGATCGTTCCGGAAGTTCAAATATTTGACGCTACAATATTTGTATCCGTTTATTATAAGAAAGAAAATTGTTACGATAAAGATGATCAGGATGGAGCGTGAGTAACACGAACGTCGAAGAATAATGAGTGAATTAATTGAGCGTGAATCGATTATCGTTAAAGAAAGTCCGATTACGAGGGTCTGAAACTAAGAATGAAACGAAGGGTGGCGAGAGAAAGAGAGGAAGAGAGAAGGAGAGAGAAGTGCAAGACTCTCCGGGAAGAAAGATGGAACAAAATCGGTCGTCGCGGAGGCGAACGTTGATCGTCGAAAGTCGGAAGAGTCGTCGACGTCGGAACTCGTACCCTTAATTTAAAAATTTTGCCTCGTTAGCCAAATCACGTCCGCCTCGTTGCTTCGCCGACGGTTGATACAATTAATTGCGAGATCTCCGAAGCAATGCTGCACACGGCAAGAGCTTGCGAAACGCGTTTTCACTTGATACCGTAGTGAACGATAGAGAGGTATATAGAGAGCTTCTTCGCGAGTTTCGCGAAATCGGATTACACCAATTGCGTGAAATAAACCTCTTGGCACCGACTCGTTTCCTCTAATCAGCATTACATTTTTCACGGATATCGATGAGTCGCCTCGTAATTAATGCAATTCATCGCGCTCGACAATTAAATTTCCGTCTTTCCGAAATGTTTTTTGTTTTTTCGAATCCTTTTTTATTTATATTTATTTACGAATTTATTGAAATGCCAATGCACACAGGTGCGAAAAAAATGACAAAAATGTTTAAAAATGAATGAAAAAAATTCAAAATTTACGACATATTCCGATTTTTTTTTTTTTTTATTTACGAATTCATTGAAATACGAATGCACACAGCTACGAAATAAATACGAAAAAAAAAACATGGATGAAAAAGAAGATTCTAAATTTATCACGTACCACTTATATTTGTTATCATAATAACTTTGATGTTAGTATACACGAGTTTATAATTTCTCGCGGGGCGCTGGTTCTCGAGTCCTGTATACATTCGTCATTAGCGGGACGGTGTGGTGGGCGCGAGGGCAAATATCGTTATCGGGTGACGTTTCTTACTTCGCCGCTGGCGAAATAAACGTTTTTCAGACAGAAAGTTGTGTGTGTATTTCTCTGTTGTGTGTGTATCTCTCACCAATGAACACGCGAGAGCTCCGCAGTTTCCGGTATTCTTGACGCGGCGCCATTACTTATCATTGACTATTATAATTGCTTCATCCATTTTTCAGGCGGATAATACAAATTGTATGAAATTAATTTACAATCGATGAATTTTCGAAAATCGAAAATCGAATTTCGAGTCTCGAATTTTTTAAATTTCTTTTATTCCGCTTTCATATAATATTTCGTGTGTATCTGCCATTTTTTTTTTAATAATCTGACGAGTGAGTCGTTCGTAATAGTGGTAAAAAAAGAAAAAAAAAAAAACCCCATGAGAAATGAACGAGAAGACGAGTTTCTGTATACTGCCGCAGCGGTATATACGGAGCTTCGCGACGCGCCCGGTTATAATTCTTCACTCACTCACGCGTTATATACCTGTCAGGGTCTCTGCTCGTCCGCCCGCTCGTCTTCTTCGTCGTTGTCACCGTTTTCCGGGAAGAATATAATTTTATCTGACGACTCTTGGGTTACGGCGAGAGTGTGGAGGAGTGTGCGAGCGGAGCGGTTAACTCGGTGCACATCACGCTCTCTCCCGCGAGCTTATCTTGGCGAGCGAAATCGAGTAAATATGAAACGTGGTTCTCGGCCGCTTCGGTTCCGAGACACGATAGACGGAGAGCTTTTTCTGCTTTTGCGACCTTTTCGTCATTCTTTCCGTCTCTTAGCGTCGATTCTCACATTGCTATTCCATGGTCCCTCGAGCGTTCGTGAATTCCGGACTTTTGCTCTATCCTTCCAGAATTATCGTGTTCCGCCGGCGTGTTCTATACGTGACGAGAGTCCCCGATGCACGCGACCGCCGTTAAATCTCGGAACTCCGAGAATGTACCGGAAAGCGCTGGGAGGATTTTTCCTCAAATCCTCTTCGCGATATTGCAGAATTCTCGCGAATAAGGAAAGAATTTTTGTTTTTTTTTTTTTCATTTTTCCCTAATGAATAGACAAAATTCGTCAGTCTCTGGTGATAACGAATTATCGGAAAGAAATACCACCTGTTATATCAACCTGACGAAAAATTTTCTTGCGTATCGAAAAAAATTAATATACATACATCGATGCCGAATCTCAGTTGCGATAAAGATTTTTTTTCTGACGATACGCGTGACGAATGTACAATTATTTCGCCACGGTGCTTACAGCCGATTTGATCCACGACATTTCGGATCACCGTTCCGCGATGCGCCGCAGCGCACGCCCGTTAAAAACGCAGAGAGCGCAGCGAGTATGACACGCTCGCGAGAATTAAACGAAAGTCGGGGCGTTGCATTGCGCCGTTGCAGAACGGTTCGCGAATGCCTTGTGCTCGGAAGGGCGCACGTAATTACACGGATTGTCGATCGATTCGTTGGGTGGGTAATGAATTTTTTACGACTGGGTTAACGCCCGCTAAAGGGTTACCGCGACGAGAGAAATAAAATAAAATCGAAAAAGAGAGAGGATTCGCGGGTGGCGCGAACGCGCGGCAAACGTCCGCGTTTGCCATGTCCGATCGGTTAACGCTGTACAGTTGCGATTCGCTTTACACCGAATTGGAACGATGATTCGAGACAATGAGAGTATCGATACCGTGTCTCATTTATTTCATTAGTTAATCCCGTAGCGTTGAAGCTGATGAGAGGAAAAAACTTTTGCGGTTCGTTGCCAAAGTGACGTAACGATTCAACTTTCCCTTCAGTTCGAAGGACGCAGGCGCAGGCGCAGAGGGTGCAGATGATTAGAAAAAAATAGGGCAAAGCTTCTAGATGCGTATTTAATAACCAAAGAGTTGATTCCGAATACTTCGCGTCAAAGAGGCAAATTGCGACAAAGTCACTTTGTAAAACGCGTATATATAGCGATCTCTCTTTGCTGAGACTACATCAGACTTTCAGACGGCTCTCATCCCATAATCAATCAAATAATCATCACAATTTCGCGTGTACTTTGCATAAATCGCCAATGTCCTTCAACACGTTCCATCGTTATTGTGAAATTCTCGGTAAGTATTCACCGGTGAAAATGATACGACAGTTCGCAATCGGGCTTTCGTGCTTTGCCATAATCACGTGAGCCGCTTTGGGCCTCTCGCGTTCCTTCGTTTACGATCGCAAACTCGCATTGAATAATCCATACGTACGTAAAGTGTGCTGATCGAGGTACGGTAAGCAAAGTACCCCTCCCCCCCACGCATCCCGACCCTCGGTCTCGATTTCTCGTTGTCGGCCTTAACACGAGAGTCCTCGGACACCTATAACGATTGACGTGACTTTATACGTCGTGCAGACAAGCATATGGCGTATAAACACGCGGATAGAAGGCTAAGAGTGAGAAATTAACGGTATACGTTCGTACGTATGTATATGTATGCACGATGGCTTTTAACACGAGGCCGTTGCCTGTTGGCGCGTTTGCTCCTCGCGCGGAGTCACTCGTGTGTCCGGGTTACAGTTTGTATCACCACCCGCCCTCCCCCAACCCTCTTTTTTTTGCGAAGTTTGCAGAGTTCGCTCTTGTGTTACGAGTACACTTTCGAAAGCACGAAAGCACGAGAGGCTTTTGAATGTCCGTCCGATGTCTGTCGCGTTATTATCATTCAGAGTCACGACGGATTGTTCGAAGTTCTACGCATGCGCGAGCACGAGGGCGGCATATGTTACTCCCGACGACCCTCGATTTTCTACTATAAGGTTTTTTTTTTTTTATGGATACCTCAATCGTGCACCTGAACGTTACACAATCTGTTTGTTCGTACAAACATCGAATCGACTCCGCTAAGGGGTTATCGCAATTAACCCGAACTGAAATCTAGACTTGCCACCCTACGATTACCATCGGTTATATAAAAAAACGTTTTATTAGTCGTATCACGAGGCGTGCAAAAGGCCATAAGGGCAATAAAGTTCGTCGGCGTCGTATGTCATCGACTATACACCCTTTTGCACGACGATAAAAGAAAAAAACAATAACAGCGAGATATCGATTGTATCCTGCGATACACCGCTGTCATGCAATTCTCGTTACGTGTAATTACGTTTTTCTGTAGGGAATAAAATAGTTTTTCAAATGAGTTTCACGAGAGAATCGAGTTTACTGCTATGCGACGTGTTTTCGATAGATAATGGCGGAGTTCGAAGTTCGATGAGGTCAGCATTAGTTATTGACTATTGTATTTCGTAGATGAGACGTTTACGAGTCATCCTCAGCGATACTCCGAGTCGGAAGGTCAGGGGAAAGATCGAAGAGTTTTTGGGTGACGCATGACATTTTATCGCGATAGGAAATTTTTGGACGAAACGATAATACGTTCGTTCCGACATTCCCCAGAGGATTTTACAGAATTTTTTGATTTTTTTTTAACTGTACTTTCGTTTGTTTGATTTTCACATTTCGACCATTTTTTTTTTTTTTTTCATTTTACGAACTTTTGTTCGAAATTTTTATTTCATCTAACGAAATTTCGTTTAAAAATCTGTTTGATACTTTTGCCGAAAGGATTCTTTTCCCTCGTCAAAATCTCGATAATTGTAGTCGAATAGTTCATTCCGCGTTTCGTTTTAGCTGTAAATAAATTGGATACGTAATACGAATAACCGCGCCGACCCCCGAAGACCGAACTTTCGCATCAATGTCCTTCCGAGTCGATGCTTGAGGAACCACCCTTCTCCCCCCCCCTCCCCCATGTCGTTCATAAATGAGTTTCCTTCTCGCGGAAGTAGAGAAAATCCCGAAGCTCATAGGGTAGTCGTCGGTATGCTGCCGCAGCACGAGATCGACGTCCGCACGCAAGTTTCCGCGAGCTTGCGAGCAGTTATGGAGGGCGCATGTCTGCATATTTCATGAGCAAACAGACTTCAGCCGTAGCATGCTTCGGCCCCCGACCATCTATCCACCGCACTACCGTATTCTCACCAGAACCATCGTTCGCATACTATATATATACTTATATATATGGTACATACAAGGCATAGCTGCAACCCCCTTATGTCCCGACCACTCGGGACACGCCAAACTGTGCCAAAGATTTTCTTCCATATTTCGCAAGATGCATAAATTCCCGACGGAAATTATTTTCAACGAGTCGCCAGCGACAAATTCTTATCGCGAAAATGTATCGCACAAAGAGCTTTAAGAACATGTAGATATTACGATCGAAGTACAAAAGGGTTCTCATAGTTCCGAAATTAAGTGGTCAGATTAAACGAGGATTACATCTCGAGGATCAGAGATTTGCGGTTGCAGTAACGAAGGTCAAGAAACACCTTCGACCGAAATGAGATTATTCTTCAACGATCGCCGGACCGTAAGCTCCAACTCCGTGGTTCGCCACACATGCAAGATTGACCCTTCGGGTCTTCTCAGCGGTCCAATCGCCTTTATAATCTTACCGTAGTCCTTGGATCTCCAATTATCGTACAATCAACAAATGTTCCGTCTGCAGATTTTTTTTTTTTTTTTTTTCAACGCAAATACAATCTTTTCATTCGTGTAGAATTTTTCGCATAGACTTTCCGTAATTGTTTTATCTGCGCGATTAGTAAGAAACGCATGAATCACGTGGCCTGATAAATGGAAGTGCAATAAAGTACCGTTTTTTTTTCTCTTTTCTTTTCTCGAACGAGTGGAAAAAGGGTTACAGTAGCGTCTTCGAGCGACAAACGCAGAGTTCATTCATCCCGACAGCTCGACTCGATGCTATCATACAATAAAATCATTTTCTTTCTTCGTCTCTCTCTTCGCAATATCTGTTTCTCTTATTTATAGTATTTCAATCTTAAGGTATCTCCGAGAGTCTTTTTATTATCAGAGCTGAACGCTTGTGTAAAATCGTCGACGAGAGAAGTCACAACGAGAGACATATTCCGAGTAAAGTCGATGCACGCAGTGGCAATAGCAGCTTGTCGTTGATGCCTCGATGAGACCCTCTTTCGCTTCCCCGCGCGTCTCACTCGCAATTTCTTGTTTGCTTATTTACTTCGCGTAAACAAGCGCGTAGCGCGCGGGTTGTTTCTCTCTCTCGGGCAAACGGCAATCCCGTTGAAACAAATGCAGCGACGCGGGTTACCTACTTACATTTCGCGTTCGACAAACAATACGAACATTGTATCCTCTTAACGTCTTTCAGAGTTTCGACGTTACGCGCGACGAACCAATTCCGTTCGCGCATTTGACTCATATTATTCAACGTTCTTACTTTCGATCGATCGTTCGATCGATCGGGGGGTATGCACACCGGAAAACCGGGAATTTTGCATCATCGATATATTTTCATTCGAATGGTACCGAAAGGAAGAGAGAGGGAAAATTTGACATGAGGTGTTTATATCACCGAGATTGTTCGATAATTAGTAAAATCGTCGGAAAATTCGGCGTAGTTATATGTACATATCGGCAAAGCCCCCTGAAACAACCGCAAACGACGTGTACAAACATCATCGGCCATTGCCGAGACTTGTGTTATGTGCAACGTCGACAAATTTTATTCCCGTTAGGTCCCCGATCCTCCCCCCGGTCATCGAATTTCCATAACGATCGAACGATTAAACCAACGTCGAGTGCGCTAGTGGCAAATAAACAATTAATAAATGTGGTCGTTGAGGGAAGAGAGAGAGAGAGAGAGAGGGGGGAGAGAGGGGGGGGGGAGAGGGGGAGATATTGGGGTGGAGGGAGAAGTAGAGAGTCGAGAGTAACGTTTTGCGGGAGATCAGCAACGGCGGAGGCGTTTCGGAAAATGGGAACGCTACTCATTTGCATACAGCGATTCGATAATCATTTGGCGTGTAAAATTCGACTGCAGACTGTGTGGCGTTCGATTATGTTGGCTTCGAGGGCTATAACGAGAGGGAATCGATCGTTAGTGAATTACATGATTGACCATTTGTTGGAATTGCAAATGTATTATTATTGTTATTGTCTATATTTATTTTACCTATATACATTCAATATTTCCCTATATCGAGGTACCTATGTGCTTATCGTAATCATAACAATATCAGCGGTTTTCATATTTTGGAAGTAAATAACATTTCTCTGTGGAAAAATAGGTCGCATTACGAAATTTTCCAGAAATTACAAGTCTTATAATAATATTATAATATTTATTAGGGTTTCGTAGTGATGGCGACAGAGCAAAAAAAAAACATCGTATATATAAAGAGAAATAGAATATAAGACAATTTCTACCGAAAATAAAAAAAAAAATATATATTTTATAAAAAAATGGTACCTCTATAAAAATTGAATTTATACGATACTGTTGCAGACTCAGAATTACGAAACAACGTATCATAAAAATGTATTTTATCAATTATCTGAACAATTATGTAATTCAAAGTTAAAAAAAGCTCTCGTTGACGAAATTTCCAATGCTTGGCACGTGATATTTGTATAGCGATTTTTCGACATCGCGCCGATCGAAATTGCAAAATCACAGCTAGTGAGAGCGATTATAGGCACCTTATGAAGTATATAGAGAGTTCTATAGAATGGATTCAGTGTGGGAGGTAAGGGTGAAGGGCTATCGTTAACCGGCCCTCGAGCCGCAACAATGGCGAACGATTGGCACGGGCCACGTGGCGGGTGTGCGAGAACGCTTAATATATATCGGCGAACGCTCTCGCGTACAAAGGAGACGTCGATGTTTTACAAACAGCCAAGCGCCACGTGCGTCCGGTTGCTCTGTCAAAACATTTCGTGGGCTCCCGATGAATATGCGTGTGGATCGTGAGTCGCGCGGGCGAACGAGACGATTCTCGCATTCGCTCGCTCTCCGTCGCGTCTCTCGTTTATAATGCGAAATGAACTCCGATAGTCTTTGCGCTGCTCGTTCAGCATTATCGAAGCGCCGAGGGAAGTGTGGTACCTTTAAAGTTAGGGGTGTATACGATGAGCGCACGCGGTAATACCCCAACTACTCGGGGAGAGAGGGTATCACGAACTGGAGGAATCGAACGCGCGCGTGCCGCAGTCTCACACCCTTCGTCCTGCGAAACTGGACCACACCGCTATCGTTTCCTGCTACCATATCCCCTCATATGAAAGAAGACATACGCTCAACGCATGGGAAATTATCCGGAGTTAGAAACGCTTTGAAAGTTCCCGAACGCCTCGGGGAATTGGTATCATCGAATGATTTGGTATACCGTTGAGTGGTCTTGCCAAGTATCCCATCGAAACTTATTACTTCGCATATCTTCCGCGGTCTTCTCTCAGCTCTTAACATTCAATCAATATTTCATGAACTTTTTTTGAAGTTCACGTTTTCATATATTTTTAATTTTTTTTTTTCGCAAAATTAATCTCCCATTACGACCCCCAAATTTACCCAAATGGAAAAAAGTATTTCACATAATATCTACGATATGTCCGATGTATTTTTGTCGAAAAACGGAACATTAAGAATATATAGTAGTATATTTTTTTTTGTAGAATATATATGTATATTTTTTTCTCATATATTTTTTTAGCTACCTAATAAATTATATGACTAATATATTAATTATATAAAAATAATTAATTTCATATCCATATATCTACACTCTTTTTAATAGATTTTTTGTATATACTTTTTATCCATGTGGCTAACTTTCGTAACAAAAATCGCTTTTTTACGATAACAATGTCAATTGTTAACCCATTTGCCGAGAATCGGATAGATTATCAATTCATCAGAAGAGTTTGGAAAAGTTTCGTTTTTTCTTTGTCCATTGCGGGAAGATAATTAAAGAATTGATATCATGGGAACATTCGGAGTGAATAGAAACCGTGGGAGAGCCAGCGAGAGCGCCAGTGAGAGCCCTTCGTCGCCTCGGGGAATTGGTCTTCGGTCTCATGTCCCGAAGTAGCATACGAGAGTACGAGAGTATCATCGAAAGGTGCTGGTGTTTTCCATCGAGTTTGCACTATCGTCGTCAGACAGTCGTAAAGTGTGTGTGTCTACGTGTGTGCGTTAGGTCTCCCGGCGATTAATACTTTCACCCTTATTTGCGTCGTTGTAGAGACGATTGCCTTTTAAATGTAACCAATGGCACTCAAGCATCGTGGGATACGCGGTGTACAACATAATAACGCAACGAACGTTCTTCAAAAATCTTCTTCAAAATTAATTGCGCGCGTGAACGAGAAACAGAGTCGAATAAATTATAACTCGAGTGTATTAGTCGAGAACGCGAGCGCGCGGACTATTCTCCGTACTCGCGAATTCTAATTAATCGCAGCTTATCGACGGTTACAACGTTTGCATAATCTAAAAGGGCGTTAACGGCGTTATTAATACAACATTTATTGATCGATAAATAGCCGCGATACAGAGCGATGCATGAATCTTCCTCTGCGGCCGGACGATCAAACGATTACGAGAACACATCGTGCAAACGAAGACTACAAACGGATACGATACGGTAACATTGGTACAGCTGCGTTTGGATTTCGTGCATCCGAAAGCTTGAATTTCAAATACGCTGTAATGCAAATTTGTATTACATCTTCTCTTGCTACCGATTTGGTATAATTAGACGATTTATTGGCGTATCGGCGTTCATCGCCTCGTCGATCGCGATGTATATTGATCGTTTGTATAGTCGTATAGCGAGAGCGTTGAAATTAAAATAATTACATAGACAACATCGTTGCGTTAATAAATATATTTTTTTAAACGAGAAGTGCATTGAATTACCGATTTTTTTACATTACGATCATATCTCCGAAGGGGTTGGGGTATTTTATTTAGGGGCGATAATTTATGGCTTCGTAAGTGAATCAATCTTATCGGTTTCCCTTATCATACGATCGTACGATTATCATACGATCGGTGATCGGATTACGTAATTGAATTATCGCGTCTTAAACTGTTCGTACAGTTATTAACATCATCGTCGTCGTCATTATTGTTGTTATTGTTCCACAACGTAATAGAATAAGTACATCGTACATTGTGAGGACCGCGGTACGCACTCGTGATTGTTCGAGACGAACAGGTGGCAGGCGCGCAGCGAGGGGTATGCACGCGTCAAACCACCCCCGTGGTGGCAAAACCGACGGCGCTCGACACGGGGTTCGTTCCGAAGGTTGGGGTTCGACGGGGCACAGCTGGGTGCCGTGTAAACGGCCGCAACCCCCTCGCGAGTCTCCGTTGCCACTTGAGCAACGAAAAAAAAAAAAAAAATTCGAGTAATAGCGAAACCCCTCGTGGAAACGATTGCGATCCGCAGACCTCGAGACCTTTTGGCCACCAGTTAGGGCTTCGATTTTTATCGATGTTTTGACACCGTAGTAACAAATATTGTCAACGAGATCGCAAGACGATTTGGTTTGACTTTTTGGTTTATTTTTAGTTTTTCGTATTTATTGAACCCCATTTTTTTTTTTCGTATTTGAATCATCCGAACTGCGAGTAAACGACGGTGATTCTCGATATGATACCAGAAATAATTCAAAGCATTGGTAAAATTCGACGGGGTGCGCAACGCGAGTACCACGTTCGCTCTCTCGACGCCTCCACTTTATTCCCATTCGGTGGAATTTTTCGACACGCCGACACCTCGATCAATATTTGCGCAGCCGGGGGACTGGGTACCACGTACGTCACTCGACCTTCCGCGGCCATATGTGAATGCGGTCGAACGTCGTCGCCGTCTCGCAAAAGAACATCCGCGCACGTTTGTCCTCACGCGCTCGTTCGCTTACACGGTTGTTACTATAATTATCCTAATAACAAGTACCTCGAATTTATTAATTCTCGCTTACATATCGTCGTATCTCGCGTATTATGTATAGAGATCGAAAGCTTCCTCGTTGAATTACAAATTAATTCCGATCCAAATCGTCTGTCGTATGTTTTGCAGCAGACATTTTTTCTCCATATTTGACTATTATACAGTCTATTAGACTCTTAGAAAAACAGTACGATGTTCGTATTTTTCTTCTGATTTTTTAGCTTTAGTCTTTCGTAATATCGGCTCACGTGCTTCCCTCTGACGTATGACCTTTCGTATTGTTTTTCGGTATCAAAGATCGTTGAGAAACGAACGTCGATACGGTCTCAGGGATAAAAGTTTCCGATGACTCGCTAATGACAGAGGTCTTTCCTCGTCGTTGCTCCTGATATTTGCCGTAGAAATCTGCACTCGTCATGTGGTTTTCTATAGCAAAATGAGCGTAAGGCTCATTCGTCGAGAGAGCAGTTTTAGCCAATCGACGGAAGACTATTCGTCGTCGTTGTCGTCCTATGTTAACGCTAAACGCTCGTAATGAGTTATTATCTTGGTTAGCCTAGTTAACACGTGCGGTAGCCAAGGTAGCGCCGAGTTTGCGCTGTGTACTCCCCTTATTTGTTCCAACTCCATACGACACGTGCCCCCCACAAGAATTCCTCTCGGTTATTGCTAAGCCGCGCGCGCGACTTACGCAATTGCGTGAACACTTTACGCGCATATTCACCGTTCTTCGTGCGTCTCATCAACTATTACGAGTCGATCGAGTGGACTCCATGATCGGTTATCGCTATCTATATTTCATGGAATTCTGCGTACGAAATAAAAAAAAAAATACTTCTTTATCAATTTATTATTATCGTTTTCCCGAATGATCTATGAAAAAATGTCGACTCTTTCGCAAACGCGACGCTGTACCTCAGAAAATCAATTTCAACAGCTTTTAATGATATTTTCATGCACAATAAAAAAAAGAAAGAAAAAATGTATAAATCACCTAAATATTGATGCATTTGATAATCTACTCGTTTGTATGATGTAGAAATTGACATACAGATATCCAATATAATTTTCGAGCTGAACAAATAATATACCGACTCCATTTCGCTCCATATATATACATATATATATTTATCGTATATAGGATTACATTTTTCGAACATTTTTATTATTGATATTTTCAATACTGATTATTAAATATTTAGATTTTTTTTTTTTTTTTTTTTCGTCTCATGAATCGCGATGATAATTACGTAAACGTTGGTCGCGGATAGACGAATGAGGAAAGTGGAATGCAAACGCCAGTAGTAACATCATACCGCGTGTCGACGTGCAACGAGGACACACGGACATTAATTTCGTGGCGGACGGAAAATACTAGCAGACGAAGTACTTACACGTCCGCGCGCGAACGCACACAGAAATAGGGTTAGCTACGTGTAAACGATGATCGTATGGTACGTGTATACCACCACTACGACAACCACCGCGACGACGTAACGGGCGCGCACGACGAAGGGACTCTCAGAATCCGTGGCTGTTTGAGCGACAAATATTTTGTCGTCAAACTTCTGCCGGGGTGGAATGAACGTGTCTATATGTGCAGGACTAATACAAAGCGTTTCGCGGGACGTTTGCTAAAATCAAATTATTCTCATTCCCTATTAACGGCACACGAGTAAACCCGACCGACCGACTTTTCGTGGGTACTACGGTGTACGTCCGGGATATTGACGAGATACGATCGCGATGTATCAACTTTCATTGCGAGTTATTGGTATCAAAGTCGAGAGTTCGAGGGATTTTTTTTTTTTTTTTTTTTTTTTTTTTTTTAGGTTAGGAGACGAAAAGATTGCGGAGTATTATTGATCAACGTATATTTTTCGGATGAATACGAAAGGGATGATAGTTTCGTTTTACAGACGGTCGGATAATCGCGTATTTCCGCAAAAACGATTTTTTTTAAGTTTCTTTAAGTCGAAATTTTTTGGAAATAGATTTGGGGTCATTCCGATCACTAATTACGAACCCGACGGCAATATATCGAAAATGCGAAATAATTTTTTTATTTGATACATTTTATCGATCAGTTCCGAGTGGCATATGCGTCTATGCAAAGACTAAATAATAGTTCGATGTTACGAGTTAAAAAAAAAATAAGAAAAAGTGACGAATCGAGTTCGACAAACCTGTCGTCTTATGCCGTAACGTTAAAGAGTATATGGTCAGTTTCTCTTACGTTTGACGACGAACAATCGTTCGAACAATCCTATGAATTACCGCAAATATTTGCCGGGCGTCAATCGCGAGGGTAAGCTTCGCGCACACAACGATCTCGCGACGATGAACGAGACGACGAGATGATCCTTTAGAATTTTCGAGTGTTTGACTTAGAAATAGTAACAAATTTACATTGCCGGCAGCGCCAGCAGGTGAACAGTAGAGTGTGGACTCCTCGCTTATGCATGTGTAACTCGCGCTACGCTGCGCGACTTATTGACGCTACGTACGCAGACATTCGTATATATGGACTCCGTTGTTTGCGGATAACATACTAAACCAGTAAAGATATTATATTTACGAATTTCATATTAAATATTATGCGTGTCAATAATCAATCTCCTGCTTCGGGGTGATTGATAATCATCCCCTCCCCCCTCTCCTTTGCCTCGTCTGTTCTTCGCCAGACAAAGCAAAGACGAGAAAAAAAAATTGAATCGTCTTTTATGATGTAAGCGTTGACATATGAATTAATATTTATAAAAAATGCATAGATAATTACGAGATTCAAAAAATGCAAATGTACGGAGAATGACGATTAAAAAAAAAAAAACTAAATTTTTTTTGCCACTAAAGTGCGCCGCACGTCTATTAATACTTAATTATTATTTCCGAGAAATTCTTGGAAAGTCGAGATTTCAAGTAGCAGCGAGAGGGACTCGCAAGTTATTAATTCACGCAGCGTGGCACATAAAGTACGTTCGTCTATGTATGAGTTACGCAGGTGAAGGCGTACTTCCATGTGTGTCGGAGACTACACACGTGCTGAACGTACAGCTCTCCTGCGCTCATACGAAGGCCCATCCAAACCGTGATATTTTCTTCTCCCTCTCGTTTCATATTCTTTTCCGAGGTGGAGAGAAGTAATAGCAACCAGCGAGAAGTAGAAGCAGAGTCGTTTCTTCTCCGGAGAGACTGGTCGGGCCGGCGGTAGTTAATTAAGTGCTAACAAGGAGAGACCCACGTACTCTCAACGTATACGTACGTCTCGTCGTCGGAGTAAAATTGTACGAGGCGAAAAAAAAAATGAAAAAAAAAAAAAAAAATCTCACCTCGGTAGCTCGCTAGTTCTCGGGAATCGTCGAATTCTTTTTCTCTCTCGTCTCTTGGCGTATGAAGAACTCGCGGCATCGCAAATTCGAGATGAGAATTCAAATCTTAATACATAACTTGGTAGTTTCATCCGAGCGACGAGTCGTCTCGGGGAGAATTTAAAAAAAAATCTATAATTATAGTACATTGTAAATACATCGCGCGGTATGTTGAACATTAATTATACCTTGGACTGCACCGCGAGAGACGAACGAGTGGCTTCGAGGACCTATGGGAATGTTCGTGCTTATAACCTGTGACGTCGCGTACAGAGTAAACAACACGTGTGTAAAATAATAAATCCGCAAGGAATAGTATTACACGATTAAATTTGAAAAAAAAATAATAATAATAATAATAATAACGATTCCCGACAAAATGTGAAAAAAATCTTTTTTTTTCGATGTAATTGGAAAAACAAATCGCCTCATCCCCTTATAGCGAATAGACCGAAAAACAATTTGTAGGTTATGTAGTGCTAAATCAGCGAATAACTATGCCATTTACAAATTTATCGCTATGACTTAACCCTCTGACCCCCGAATAAGGACTTCTCCCCCGTAGTGGCGGTTCAAAACAATCGTCCAGATTGGCCAGATTCGCAGTTTCGGATAAGCATGTGATATCTGTATATGCGTCTTCATCCCCCGCGCCGGGGGCGCCAGCTCGATACCCGGTGAATATAGATTCGCCTCAGTCCCGAATCCGGAACGCCACGAATATAATATGAGCAAATCAGAGGGGTTAAGCCTGAGCGACAGGGCGGCTTAGCACCCTCCGGCAGCAAAAGCGTATACCAATGTATACCCCACCCGTTATATTCCGGGTGAGTCCAGCAGAGTTCGCGGATACAGGGGTTGGAACTGCGAGAGAGCACCCTGGACGCGTTAAATAGGAGAGCGGCCTATAGGGGGGGTTTTTCTGGCTCTGCCGCCGCTCGTGCGATCGACAGAGAGAGAGAGAGAGGGGAAGAGAGAGAGGGAGAGAGAGAGAGTGAAATGGAATCAGAAAAGCGACGAGCTTGTGCCGCATATTGTTGGCCTTCGTATACACGCCGCACGTTGACCACCCCCGACTACCACGGACCTCACCCTCGATGTTTTACCGCTATACGGGGGCGTCTCAAAACGGCCCCCAAGGGGCCCCCCCATCAATCGACAATATAATGCTCGGCTAAACGCTACATATTGCTCGGTTCGCACTGAATTTGCTTACGGATTTGAATAAGTAGGTGTATACTGCCAGCGAATGTGGAGGATCAACGAGACCGGTTGTATTGACGAGTGGAATAAGAGAACAAGAAAAGGAGTTTTTCTGTACGATTCATCTATATGTTACGGGGATCTATACAGACTCTCGTGCCGAATGTCGAAATAATTCTCTGCCGAATTGCTGTCATTCGCGAAGTCTATTACCTCTGTTTAGGGATAACTTTGACGAAATATGAATAGAGCGCCGATACAAACTCTTTTCACATTTCTTCCATATTGCTTAATGTTTGGAAAGGCAACCCTTTTCACGTAGACGGGGGGACGGGGGTTATGTTATTCGAAATTGAGGGAATGTCCGAAAAATTGCACCGAAGGGAAAAAGTCTGAATACCTATCTGTATGTTGCGATTTCATTAACTATACTTCGCTTCTTACATCAAATAAAGTTCGGAATGTAAGCGAAGACAATAATAAAATGTTTTGACGAAGCATTTACGATTGTCATGGGAGGGATTTTTTTTTTTTTTTTCGAGAGTCCGAGTGCAGACCACTTGTCTCATATTTTTGCATCGCAGCGTCAAAAACCACCAATCGGGGGCTCTCGAGGTTTGATGTAAAACCGCAGCTTGCCGCGACAACTGAATCACTTCTACGACACTCTTTTTGCGTCCCTGTGGCTCGTCCACAACAAGAGCGTCGTCCATCCCTTGACACAGCATAGTTCGAGCGGACGTCCCTTACGAGAGCAAAAGCATAGAGAACCGAAGCGTGCACGTCCCGCGTGGCTTCTCGAGGACTCTCAACGTCATTGCTACTGCTACACTACATTCATAGTACGTGGCATTGAAATGGGACCCTATTTTACGCGCTCAACGAAATTACGAAAAGTTCCAAACACAGTAAAACATATAGCAAACCCTTGAGAACTACTGCCGCAGTCCCGTTTTTCATACTTGTTCGTAATTTTACCACATTCTCAACTCGACGGATTCACACTTTTGGCCAGAAATGTATTTCTCCCACTCATTTCCACCCTTCGCCGGCCGCTGCAACCCCGCGGGTGAACGGAACTTTGTCCAAATAAATCGGCACGCGACGAATCTCGGATAGAGATAATGAAAAGAAAATAATTGTATTTTCTACATATGTACGAAAATAATAAAGAAAACGGAGAAAAAAAAAGTGAAAAAATCATCCCTATCTGTTCTCTCGGAAGTATAAATCAAGAATAAAGCTGGATGATAGAGGAAACGGTAAGGGAGACGAGTTGAGACACGGAGAATCTGGCCGAGTGCTCAACTGTGGCGTAAACTTTTCATCCCCCTTGTATGGAGTAGTAGGTGGAGAAAGGACGAAGACGAGGGGTGGTGGAATTGTTGAAGGTAGAGTTTCAGTCGCATTAGACTGGTAAATTCTGAATTCGAACGAGTCTCTGGCTGCTCCTTGCCGCCCTCCCGGCTTTCCTCCGTTTCTATACCAAGCTTCGTTCTTCCTCTCTTTCAACCCCCTATCCCCCTTGTCGCGCCCTCTATCTTCTCGCGATAGAGAGGATACTTCTCGTTCGTTTTCAACTCTCCAACAGGCGAGACGCTTTCACTCTTCTCTTCGTTTCTCTTTCGTCTCATCTTTCGTTCGTTCGTCCGGATGTCTCGCTCCCTCAGCCATGGGAGGTTAAATTTTACTTCCACCAAGAGTAATGTAACAAGGAGGGCTCAGCGAAGAGTTTATACGCTCGTTCCCGCGGAGTCTGGACCGGTGGCTGATGCGAAGCAAGGGGATGGTTTGAAGAGAGCGCCGCTCAAGATTTCGACGAAACTATAACGACGCTCTCACGGAGTTTTATTAATTTCGAAAGTTTTGCAAACTGATAATTAGATCCAAGGTAGACTGTGCACACCCGGGGAGGACGTTGAGATATTATTTTCACCGGAACGGCTCTCTTCTGCTCTTCGAACTTTCGCACGTTTGTTACTGTCTATGTAAAGGGGTTGTTGAAAAATACCCGAATTTTACCGATTATGTGTGCAATAAAATAAGCTGAACTACGACTATTGGCTCGATGTGGGATAAGACGAAATTTAAAATAAAGGCAATTTTAAGGGATCATTCTACTATGACCGGCCGAAAAATAGCAGATTTTTAGAATTTTTTTTTTCGTTGAATAAAATACGATAATCAGTCTGATTGTTTTATGGCAAATTAAAGTATTTATGAAGAACAGAAAAAAAAATATTAACGTTAATTTTTTTTTGTTTTTTTAAGCACTTGAAAATGGCTTGTAAAAAAAATTGTCTCCTGACGCTGTACACTTCTTTAATTGTAAATATTGTCAAAATCAAAATTTCAAAAAACATGTCTAATCAGTATAAAAGCTGCAATCGTGCTATGGAGGATTTTTTTCCCGATCAAAACTGACACAATGGCAACGATTAAAAAAAAAAAGTATCGAATTTAGCCTTTTTTTCGATAGTTTATCGTAAAAAAAAATGAAAATAAAAAAAAAATCTTCCATAGCAAGATGAAGAATATTGTGTCGAAATTAGAAACGAATAGTTTGAAAATTCTTCCTTCAAGTGTAAAAAGATTTCTTACAAATTTTACACCAGAATGATCTCTGACAAAAGCGATTTTCAATCGCAATAACAGAGGTAATATTTTTACTTCATCCTTCACGCATCTCTCTCGCGATTCCAAATGGAAGGAAAAGTGTTGATTGGAATAGTAGAATGAAAAGAGTGGTCCACCGCATTGTCTATCGTTGTCCCGTCGGGTTTTCTATTTTATTTCACAATACGAACGGCCATTATAATGCTACTTTCACGACTGGAAGTATATTGCCAAGCCGATGCCGCCGGATAGTAGCGTGGCATTGTAGATAGTGGAAGCGGCAAACGGTGTGTGCAATATATTTCACAGCGACGGCGGTCGCCGCGGCAGCGAGCAATGCCGCTCTTCTCCCTCTCTCTCACTCTCAACCCCGCGATCGCTACTCACCATTGCTAGGCAAATATACTCGTAGTCAACACGCACAATGTCGACACAGAGAAACCCTGGCAAACGGGTATACGGGGAAACTACTCGAGGCTTCATACGCATTGGGACTCACCTAATACCTTGGTGAATTTGTCGCACGGGCGCGGCGTGACGTCGTATACATACAAACATTGGTTGCAGGCTCGTCGTTTCACCAGCCAACTATCCCCTCGCTCAGGGCGACAAGAGAGAGCTTCGCCGATTCCCGTCGAGCACGCGAACTAAATACAAATCCGCGGAACCGCGAACTGCCAGCCAATCGGTTGCAGACATTTACCCTGCGTATTTCTCAACAAACTTTGGAAGCCATTTTTTTTTTTTTTTTCGAATTAAATTTTTTTTTAATTTCAATACAATATTGACGAATTATATTTATTTACCCGATAAATATAGTCAATAAGTCGTCAATAAATAAATTTAAAAATCAATTCTCGTATAATCTATAGATGAAAATAAATTTCGCGCATTTCCGGATAAATCATTTCTAAATATTGTTTTTTTTTTCGTGAAATATAAATCACGGCGACCAACACAGGGAAGAGATTATACCGAAGCTAAATGTGTTTGATTTCTGAGCGGAGAGTGGCGCGTTGGATTTTTATTACTAGTCAAAGTTTGTCCACCGAGGGTGCGTTACATGTGTAAATGCGCTAAGTAGGTATATCAAGTATGTGTAGTGCACACAAGCGATATTTGCGAAAGCATGAAAAATACATCGTTTCGAGAGTTATAAGCCGAAACGAAGTTAATTTCCGTATGATGATTGGATTATGAATACATTATAGCCGCCGTCAAACAACCCTTGTCGATGCTCTCGATGTTACGCCACTTTTCAAATTCGCGTCGCTATATCTCTCCTCCGAAATTTGACTGCGTTTCGACTCGCGCGTTAAGTAGGTGAAGGCATATCATTCCGGAGAAAGTGAGGAATCAACGCATCGTCGAGGTTTCGGATATGTTGTATGTACACATAGATACAAATCTATGTATATATATACAATATCCGAGAGCAACGAAGAGAAGCTTCGCGTGAAACTCGCTATGTACCAAGTAGTATACGAGCGGTTTTGCGAGATAGGCGGAGTCTAAACCAGCCAACCAGCATCCTGGATTTCGATTCCGAGTCTGGTTGCTGTATAACTACGCTGTACCCGTCCCCAGAGGCTACACGCCGCTGTGCTTCTCTACTACCCTCGCGTACCGAAAGTCGACCCAACCATCCCCTTAATATAATACTTATATATATAATATATATGTATTTCCTCCGTAAAACATACCTATGGACGTTGTTGTATATCGCATACAAAAATCTCCGTCCCATTGTCAATGAGCGAAATCCCCCGACCCGATCAACCCCTTAAAAAGTCCTCCTATCGATCAATTTTATTCGAGCTTTTCGGGATTTTTCGAGAACATACAAATTTATTTTATCCTCCGGAATACTCGTTTCTTTTTTTTTTTCGCCGCGTATATTCTCGTCCCCTTCGCTTTGTTGCCAATTCGCTGAGAAATTATTGGATTTTTTTGTTTGTTTTTTTTTTTTTCTTCGCAGTGCAAACTTTACGCTGCATCCTGTTATGATATTGAGAACGATGTAAAGAGCGGAAGGATATTGGACCAGTTTTGTATCGGCGTAAGTTTTTTTTTTTTTTTTTTTTTCAAAATGTTTTTCACTGACTCGAATATATTCCCCTTTGCTTTTCTCTTCTTCCTGTGGAGCTCGCGAAGCTTTTCTTATTTTGCCTCGGGAATTGCTTGGCGTATCCCGAGGGCGTACTCTGGGCAATATCGCGAGAGTCTGCTCGGCGAAGCGTAACCTCGCTACTTCACTTCTTCTTCTTCTTCTTCTTCTTCGGAGTCTCCTCATCCCTCTTTTCCCGTTTCAGCAGCAGCTCTTTCCCTTCTTCCGGGTAAAGCTCGTATACTCATACTACTCTCAACAAGAGAGGAAGAGAGAGGAAGGGAATGTATATATACATATAGTTCGACTTTCCTCTCAACGGGAAAATTCGCGTCGTCGTGCCTCGATGTTCGTCCCCATGTCCCACAGGGCGACTCCTTTTTCGCCTCTTTCGCTCACATATATATATATATATCGCACATATATATATATCGTTTTTAACTCGTTGCTGCTTTGTGAACAGACGGATGAGCGATTTTATCGTGGTGTTGCGGAATTTATTCGCGAAAGATCCTCGGAAAATTATTTTCTAACTATTCAACAATTTCACAGAACCGCTTTCATCCCTTTATATATATATTTCCCGGCTTCGCAAATCCCATTGCTTACTACGAAAAAACGACGCTTTGAATATGTTTGACGCTGCCACACATACGGTACGTTTAATGAACGATATGGTCTTTTCCATTCTCGTTGAGAGTAGAGCTGCGCGGAAGCGTGCAGAGTGAGGTGAGACAGACGCGGGGAGAACCGAAAATGCATTTTAGGACGATCGCGTCCAGGCAAAAACAGGCCGTGGCAGCTGAGTGTACACAAGCGAACCTTTCTCTTCTCTTATTTCCCTCGTACCGTTCTGTGTCTCTCGTTCTCTCCCTCCCCCCCGCAAATCGTTGTCTATCTGTCTTTCTTTCATTCATTCATTCGTTCGCTACCTTTGCGCATACGTATCGCTCTTTCACTCGTGAAACTCTCTCGTTCGCTATCGCTCTTCGTTTATCCATCACTGCGCGCCTTCAACGTTACGAATTCTACCCTATAAACCCTCTCCTACCCCCCTCTCCCCCTCCCCCCTGCCCTTCTATATCTCCTCGCCGTCCCTTCCTCCCGTCGGGTCCATTGCACCTCCAGTAGGAAACCTATGCAAACAAGTCGTCGTATTCATTGCCCAACATACGCGCTCGCGTCCCCGCCGCAACGGTGCGAGAGTTAGAATATACTTCTCGCTCGTCCCTACATTCCCGTATGATTTAATGGAAGCCGGCGGACTTCCCAGAATTCTATCGCTTACATGCATCCCACAGTTACCGGTACTAACTCCGTATTTCGGTATCTCCCGTGGCGTACGTTAACTCTGCGTACGTGTACTATGTACACAGCGACTGGTGCGCATTCACGAACTTTCTCCGATTAATCGCGAATAACGAGAATTTCCCCAAAGAAAAAAAACTCAACCGGACGTTGAAAAAATTTAACTCATATACGCAAATATTTTTGTTTTCGAGAATTCTGGAGTTTCGTCGGATTTTTTTCTTATTTACGAATATTTTTTTTGTTATCGGTACGCATTCACGATTTTTTCCGATTAATCGGAAACAACAAAAGTTGCGCCGAAGCCATGAAAAAAAGAAAGCTGAATATGTTTTTCAGAGAATTGTGGAGTTTTGTTAGATTTTTCTAATCTTAAAATATTTTTTTTGTTATTGATGGTGCATTCACGATTTTTTCGTAGTAATCGGGAATAACGAAAGTTGCATCGAAGTCCGAAAAAAAAGCTGAACGGAAGGATAATAAATTTGATTTCGTCTACGCGAATATTCTTTTGTCGAAAATTATGCGGTGTCATTCCGTTTTTTTAACACATAACAGACATTTGAAAAATGCCCAATGCGTGTCGGGTAAATCTGGTAAAATCGTACAGAATATCTCAAAGAAAACTACGAATGCAATAGATATAAATATATCGCGTGAAATATCTTGTAAAATAAATTCTTACGTTTTATCGAGATATTGTTACAATTACAAAAAAAAAGGCGCGAGTGTGAGATAAGAAATTTTCATCTCAGTCGCGCGGTTCCTCGGTAATGATAATAGCTGTACGACGATACCGGCGAATTTTTAAGCTCGAGTCCGGAATAAAGCTTTTCGCCCTCTGGGGGTTTTTGCGCGGCTGGTACCCGATGCTCTCGAGAGCTGCACGCGCCCGCTGACGAGGGTGGGTTTAGGTACTACCAGAGTAAACGAGAGAGGCACACGCACACGGGCACCCAATGTGGCGGGGGGTTTGCGCGTCGGAAAGAGAACGGGGAAGAGATATATAAGTGTACCCGGTTCGTAAGTGAATTTTATTGCACGATTATATTGGATCCCTTGGCGAGGGAGGATAAAAAAAGAAAAGTACGCGATGGAGCTGTACCGCCAAAGCTGCTGAAACGTATATATATATAGTATATATCCCTCTTCTATCCGCCGAGTACGGAGGCGTTTCCGGAGGTTCTTTCCACCTTTTATAAAAAAATCTCCGATGGGACCACGGCGCTCAAACATCAGAAGCGCTAACTCGTCGCCATCGGTATATACCTTCCTTTGGAAATTGTATCACGGCTAACGCGCCGCAATGTGTCTCTCAACTCTTTTCGTGGCGAAAAATTTTAATCGAAAAAAAAAATAAAAAATTTTTAATTTAATTCCGCGACGAATTAACTTCGATCTATTATAGTGCAATCGACGCGGTCGTAACTATAAATGTCGTATTTCAGTAACGAAAAAATGAATTTGGAAGAATTCTTAATTGCGTTTATGCGATCGCGATTAATGGATTCCATTTTTTTTTGAGAGTTAAAATGCTAAACGAAAGGCGCATTTGAGAATCTCAGGGTCTTACATACTTCACTATCGGCGGTGAGCACCGCTTCGAATCCCTGAGGATTCGATGTCGAGAGTCGGACGCCGACGGCGTCGTCGGCCGCAGCGGGTACCAGAATCGAAGCCCATAGCCCACGGGATTGTTTGCCCACTGGATCACAGCCCCCATGTCCAAATTCGACGTTACTCTCCTCTATAGACGCTTCTGCGGAGTTCAACACAGTACATTCTGCTCTGTGTTTCTGCGTGAAATAGCGCTTACATATCGACCTAAGCCCCCAAGTAATACAACTTGAAACTATCAACAGAACTACGACATTATATAAATATCGAACGCGGAAAATTTCGGAAGCATTTTCGGCGGAAATATCCTTTACAGAACATCGGAAATAGCACCACCGTTTCGAAAACTAATTATTGATATTTAATTGGTTAAACATCGAAGTTGAATCAACGACAAGTTAAAACGTTCGCAGGCTGTAAACATATATCTAAGAATGAAAAAATCTTTTCCGCATTTTCTTCCATCGAGAATTTTTTTTTTTTTTTTTTTCAACCCTCGGATAATAATTTCCTCCAATCGGCGTTGTCCCAAGAGTAAACTCTCGGTTTGCCCCGAACATTCCGTGCATGCAATACGCCGAGAGACCAATAAGAACCTTTCTAGAGAGTTTCCCCTCAGCTTTCGCCGCTACTTGCTGTTGCTCCGCTAAGTCCCTCGGGCTAAGAAGCTCGACGTTGGGTCTACTCTCTGTCTCTCCAGTCGAGAATACTGTAATACGAGAAGAGTGAAAGTTTCAGATCTTTTCGCGAATGGCTGCTTTTCTCCCCGTATAAGAGAAGCCCCCCCTCCGCCCGAATTCTCCCAATCGCTTCGTCAATCCCAAGCGGCAACTTTACCGGAAAGAGTGACGGATCACTGATTTTCCAGGGTGCGCCGAGGACTTTTCGTCGTTCGATATATGTTTTTCATATGATCTCTCAAGCGAATCAAATAAAGAACTCATCGCGATTCCGACGAATTCATACATCGCGTAATACACCATTCGTCGGAATCATTGCGTAAAGAAATAGTAAGATACGCCGCGATAAATAATCCGAATCATCGAAATAACATTTTCCGGTTCGAAGCATCCATTTTTTTCAGTTGCAAAGGACTTTAAAACGATAAATGCTGTAAACAAATATTGATTGATTGATTATGCTGACCCGTCAGTTCACCACGACTCGCGTAATTCCCGAATGGCCAAACCGTTCAACGGCGATGGGGCTTAACGATTCTTTACAATGCTGCGTCAAGGAGACAGTAGAGAACCCAATGGGGTACAGAGAGCACCCGTCGGTTGTTTCGTATGATTTTTCATAAACACCGGCGATCATACCAGCCAGATGTAGAACTGGAAGGCACTTGACTCTAGTCGTACGCTGAACAACGTTCGAGGAGTCTGTACCACGAGAGAACTCTCGTCCTGTTCAGGGGTGGGCGCTGGCAAGCTTACGCGTTTTACGTGCTCCTTACAACCGATGAAACCTGCGGCTTCTGTTGTCTGTACAAGTCTTCCGTGGTTGTCGGTACTTGATACACAAAACTGACGAACGGACAGCAGAGAGAAATCTCCTTTTCGCCTCTGTACACTCATTCACGTCGTAGCGGGTCGAGCGATTCAATACTCGCGTCTGGTATGTGTTGTATCAAAGGTACATCGCAGTTTATATGCACATATAGTATATAGTATATAATATATACATATACATATATACATATTGTATATCGAACATATTACACGCGGTGAACGTACCGCTCGACCGTAACAAAGCGACGTCCATTGTTTTGCGCCCTCAATAATCCACTTGCGCGAACCTCGAGGACCACCACGCCGTGGGGTTCGACTCAATTGGAAAAAAACGCTGAACGATAAAGGGAGACAAAAAAAAATAATAAATAGCGAGAATAATAGTCGGAAGAAGCGATCGAGGGTGGTGTTGTAGCGCGAGAGTCCGGAAAATCTCTCGATTCTTTATGAAGTATACTTGCGACTATTCTTTCCTTTTTTTAATCGACTAGCGAACGCCGTTGCTATACTGAGATTACGGACAAAAGATAAGAGACTCGAAGCAAAGAAACCGGAAGGACCTCGCGGTGTTTTTGTCACTATTTTTTCCACCTTTTTGTGTTCGATGTCTATAATATATGTAGAGAATTGTTATGCTTTTTCGAGTCTTCAGCATCCTGTTATGCGTTTTCGTATTAAATCGAAATGTCGTATTGAACGATTTTGTCCGATATTAATTTTTTGCGAATGTTAATGAGATTCCGGTAATTGGGATTCTCGGAAACAGATTTACCGGAAGTTAGATCATCCGGTATGGACGATACGGTGGTACAAACGATAAACAGGTTGTTGTCGATGGAGAATTTCGAGGAATCAAAGCGGCAGCAATCAATTGATTAAAGGTTTCTACCGCCCTCTCTATCCGTTCGGACCATCGGGATGTGGTTATACTGTGTGTCGATGTGTCCATTTATATATATCGCAGAAGGGCTCCAAGCGATGGGGTAAGCGTGAAACTCCCGACGGAAATCAGAGACGCTCGTGAGCATTGGCCATCCAGTCGGATTTTCATCGCAAGTGTAGTATACCGATCTCTCTATCTCCCTTTTATCAGCTTTCTCGTTCTATTTCCCTTCTGCGGTGGATGCACGAAGAGGGAAAGGGGATGCACGTTTCTCCCGAGTCCCGGTTATCCGGAACGCACCCTCAAAGCCGGCATCGAGCAACTTCGCGCGCGATTCCACCCAACCACCCCCTTTGCCGATAGCGGCGGCGATGCTCGCGGGGTAACAGTTCAAGGGAGAATTGCGCGACTAGACCGGGGGGCGGGGGGCATCGGCCTAAGAGAGCTCCGCGCCCGCTGCTTCTAAACCCTCCAGCATCCGCAGTAGCATCCCTCTTGGCAAACATCGAGACCCGCTCGACTGGTTTCTCTCTACGGCAACGCCGTAACAGAAATCCCGTCTATACTGTACATAACTATATCACTCTTGCCGTGTACCGTAGAGCAACGCGTTCTGGGAATTGCCGATATACCGATGAAATGGACACACACATTGTATACACGTATACTTTGGCACAAACCTGGAATACTCGATACATAAGGTACTCGGTGCGCGCGAAACACTTGAGTTGTATATTATTGAACGTCTCTAATTTTCACGGACCATAGTGGGTCCGATATTTTATGCGTATCGAAGATAAATACGACATATCGAAAGTCGGTGGGATATTTTCGATGTGCGAATTGGGATATAAAATGTCTGACGATTTTTGGAGCGCACTGCAACGGTGTGCCATGAAGTTCGATCGGTACATTGAAAAAAAAAAAAAAAAACAACCAATTTCTCGATCGATTGGCGACTATTTTCGTTTTGTACATTTAGACATTTTTAGACTTTGCGTTATTTTGCATTTTTTTTTTACATTTTTTTTCTTGCGTAGTGTACATCGATATTCGCTATTGCGCGATCATTTTGATCAAAAAGAAATGAATCTTGACGCAAAATCGTAGAGGCAAAGAATAATGGTGCGCCGGTCGAGTTTGGTGTACGAATTGCTGAAGTCCGAGCGCAGGGACGATGGATTCACGCCGAAAGAGATCATCGATCGCGTTAGTCAGACTTATGAAATTACTGCTGGTAAGGGATTGCGCAAACAGGTCGCCGTTGCTCTCAGACGAGGAATCGACTTTGGAATCATTGCGAGAAAAAATAACAAGTACAGGTGGCGTATCGTATTCATGTTGAGCGCCGAGCGCCCGTCTCGAAAGATATCATTCGCCTCGACTTTCTCCTCTCGTTGTTTCGCGTTAACGATTTTATTCGCGGCGCAGATTCGATCCCGGCTCGTCGGCGGTGATCGAAGCTTGGGCTCCAAAAAAGCCCATCGCATCTGCGAATGTTGCGAGCAATAAGAGCGGTAATGCGCGGAGAAAAAAAAAGTCTCGAAGAAAGACGAGAGTATCGGCACCGCGTCAGAAATCGTCGAAAGGCGACAAGCAACAAAAACGCACAAGATTGTCGACTCGCCGACCCACCGAACCTCCTCCACCGAGACCCAAGGTGCCAAAACCACCAAATTGGAATCCAAAGAGGCGAAATCTCGCTGAGGAACCGATACCAAAAGTCATAAAACATCCCTCTAACAACGGTTCATCCTCGCGGTAAACTTCATCCGAAATTAAAAAAACGTCTCGTGTCGTCAAAGTATTCTGTGCCGTGTGCGAAATAAATATTTTTAATGAAGAAAAATGAAAAAAAAAAAAATCGATCCTACGCTGAGAAACTACTTTTTCCCATAAAATTGTTCCTTCCGCCGAGCAAAATTCGAATCCCGTTAAGCGAAACTGACTAGAAATTTTGGACGAACTCCGGCGGAAGGACCTAATCCCCGATTTCACCAAGTATTTCCGAAGGTTTTCCCCGTTCTTTATGTATCACGAGACCAAACGATCGACCGGTAGCTGCGGTCATCGCAGGTTCTCTTATATTTCTCTTTTTATCTCATTGAATTTCGATTTAACGCGGAGATTTCGCGGATCTATACAGAGAAAGGGACGAACAAAAAAAGATCAGAGAATCCGTAGCTAGTCTCGGGAAGGATGGATCGAGGAAGCGCGGCAAGACTCTTCCGAAACTCCCCGAGACGTTCATTGAAACCCTTCGATTTCACGGCCGGTTTTCGATGCGGCAATACTTAGGCAATGGCTCTTCAGCTACCGCGTCTAGTCTCTCCCTTGAGCGACGAGTGACCCCGTCGATGCATGATGCAAGGTTCACATCTCGCACTGGCGGCTTGACCGCGCGGACAGAGCGTGAAACAGCGTTGCGAATCGTCCGCATCGAATCGACAGTGTTCGCACGTAATCCTGGGCATCCTGGCACCTGTTATCGGCAAGGATGTTGCGACGATTATCGTGTTAACGCGGCACACCGAGCCGAAGAAATTCCGTACACTTAAAAATTCGAGAAGTAACTCCGGTTCCCACGAAAAACCGCAAAATTTCCTGGGAATCCGTTTCAACTTGACGGTACTAAGGGTTGATTTTTTTTTTTCGCTTTTTAATGAAAATCGAAAGTTTCGAAAAATTCTACGCGACACATCGAGAGCCGAGAACTCGACGTATATTTTATTCAATAACGATAAGTGATATTTTGTCGTTTCTTGTTGACGTTCTGAGTCACGAAATAGAAGGACGATGTAAGCTCCGGGACTGATAATTAGGGGATGATTGATGATCAAATCGGCCGGTTCTGCACGTACGGCAGAGCTGTTGAACAGTTTCGATAGGCATACACTCAGGGAGAAAGAAAGAAGAGGAATGAGGGCGACGGGGATAAATATTTCAGGAGAAAATTGGCTCGTAAAGAGGTAGAGAGAGAGTGTGAGAGCCGGTAGTGGTGTATATATTATGCTGTATTAGGTTTCGAGTATACAGTCGAGCGGCGAAGCGTCGTTAGCTCGACAATGGACGGGGCGCGGACAGCCGTGGGGTTTCTACAATAACTATATATCGTCGACAATCGTCACCCCCGCGAAAGGCATTGTGCAACAAATTGCACGTTTGTAACACGACGTTCCACAATGCGCGTATATACAATGAAAATTTTACTCCCCATATATTGCTCGCGCTGCCTAACCTAATGCTTCGGAGCTCAACACCATGAGATTAAAGGACTGACCGAGTGCTATCGGTAATGTACGTTTCCTCGTAACACTATGCCGCCGGTTGTAAAATCACGGGATGACCACCATATGCTCAAACCCACGACGAAACGTATATATATTACGTGAAAATAGAGTGTCGCGAGCCTTAATTACGGTCGTCAAAATTTTAAGACTTTACCAATAATTTAGCTAATGCACGGGACATTTTTTTTTATTTTTCTTGATACTTTGTTGCACGCGATGTATTCAATATTTTCAATCGAAATTTTAATCGCAACATTGTGTCCTTCGTAAAGCAATTTTTATATTTATTGTTATGAGAATTATCAATCATTATTATTATTTTATTTCGCGATTAAATAATAAAATAAAAATGCTTACATTGATGTATCGATATTATCGAAGTGTCCAGCGAACGATACCGTTTTGATTAACAAAGAATGCTTCGCCGGGGATACGAGAGAGTCGAATGAATTTAGATCGACGAATAAATGAATACTAAATAATTGAAAATAAGGGGAATTCGTGTGGATGTCTCGAAGAGTGCAGCTTCGATGGGACACGAGACGATTCGTGTCGCCCGGTTCGGTATTCCTATTGTTACCTTCGTCAGACACCATGGAAGTCCAGCCGTTTCATTCAATCGGTCTTTTTCCTCATAGATCCCCGAAGCGACGGAGCGCGAGGAGGTTATATAATAGAAACGAAAAAAATAGAAAAACACTGAGGAATTCACCGATTCTAATACGAATATAGGTTGACGAAGGCGGTAAGGCAGGCGTAGTGGCAAATGGTTACAAACCGAAGGCGCGTGCCGCAGGTGTTTTATAGATCGCGTGGATCTCACCTTCGCGTCGTCTAAACAACGACACTTCACGAAAACCCTCACCGGGAGTGTTCGATATCTCTGATAGACGTTACATTAGAGTTAAGACACGTGGCGCAGTCACGAGACATATATTTAGGCCATTTTTTTCTCAATGTCACGTATCCTCGCCGGCGTATTCTCGATAAGAAGTATATCGTAAAAATAAAACCCAAAACCTCATTTTAATACATCGCGTCGTTATCAAAATCATAATACAAATTTGATATCGGAAGTTTCGTGAGCAAATAATTTTGAAAAAATTGTCCAATCCGCGTATTCTATTACTCATCACTCGAACGCTACGATTGGCTAATGTGTTTTCTTACATAATAGCAACATAGATCGAGAGTCAAAAATAACTCCGACGAAAGCAGCGGAAAGTTATTGTCATTAATGCTGTCGTTTGATTCAATAACTTCGACTGTTACTTCCTACCGTTAGAAATACCTTTGGCAATTAAAAATTGCGCGACATTTTCGTTTATTACGATGTCGATTGCGAAGATTAAAAGATCGAAATAATTATCGTTATACGTGTCCGAGTCGGTCAATCGAGGGCTCAAAAGGAAGTGCGATCTATGGGGTGAGGGATCTTTTGCTCGCTTTCAGCTGACAAAGAGACGAGCGCCCGGGACGCGACGTTGCTTGCAGGCTTCGTGGAGCCACGTATCCCACCAATTAAGCGCTTTATTGTCGTATATACACGAAGGAAGGGGGGTGATGGTGACTCGTTTCATCTAAGCCCCGTCAACTTGATATATTGCTATCGCTAGAAGAACTCGTGAGGAACTCGTGGAGAACTATCTACACTCGTTTAACATCCTCCATAAATGTGCACCATAGGTATATATTTTAGTGTATTCGTATACATATCCGTCTCTTTTCCTCTTTTGCTCGTTTCTTCGTCGGCGATATGCATAATACAGGTAACACACTTCTTCGTTAACGTTGCCGGTGCTTCACGAAGGCTTCGTCAGAGTTTCGTTGTAACAATGAGACTCTTGTGTCTGCGCCTGGCTGGCAGACGGTCTACGGTACCGCAGAAGCGGAGCCTCTGCTCGCTCTCTCACCTCTGTACTCCCGCTCCCTTCCCTTATCTTGGCCCAACGCTATCGTTCTGGAGATTAGCTTCGGTCGCACGTTTGCTCTACACCACGTCGGAGCTTTCTCTGTGTTATCCTCTGGCACACCGCTCTCCCCCAAAGTTGCCGCCGCACACGTAAGTCTTAAGCCTCTTTCACAACACGTATTTTCCCGTGTTTTTTCACCTCCGAAACTATATCGACGAAATGAGAATGTTCCAGTTGGTTCCCTTTCTAGAGTATTATAAACGACAAGTTCACTGAAAAAAATGATTAGATGGAAGAGCCCATTTTTTTCGTAAAACGCAAATGTTGTAACTGACTATAAGTTATCCCGACACTCATTACAAGCATTACATTACATGGCATTACAAACATTACATTGCATTGTATTACATTACAAACATTACAGTGCATTACATTACAATCATTACAGTGCATTACATTACAAGCATTACATTACATTTTGTAATGTTCGAAGACTGCTTTTCCATTCAGTAGCAAACTTTAATAGTTCGATTTATCAAAAATTAATCGAACGATGTAATGAGTGTTACAAAAGGAAGTATTCAAAAAGAATGAATGACATTTCTTGTTATAAAATAGTAAAACTTTTTTCAATAATAATTGGCCTCATAAATGGATGAAAACACTGTCGGTGTGCAAGAAGCCTTAGGATACGAAGAAAATACGTGCAAAATACGTATCTAAACCAACGCAAAGAGACCGAAACTTAGTCGTATATCCTGCGACGAAGGAATTGCTATCTTTCGGTTTATTCGCTGCGTGTTTTGGTCTTCTCGCACGCCTATGTATTGTTACTGCATAATACTCGAATACAGCTTCGCGTACGCCGCTTGGTGACGATATCGCATGGAACGGGAGAGTTCCGAACTGTACAAATAACGTGAGATCACGACTAGATATTTCGCCGATTCTCGGCGCGGTTCCGACGACTGCCTAATTTTACGGTACCACAGAATTCTCAATCTTATCTCCATCGAATATTTCCGTCTCCGTCTAAATTTAAGGATGAAACTGAATCGTGGCGAAAATTTCCGTCGCACAACTGAGCAATGAAGTTTCCTCACTAAGGACATAACACTTATTCATTCGACTTTTGTATAGCTTTCCGTATCATAGACATTTTTTTTTATCGTACGAAGATTGTACAATAGAAAGCTGTCTTCAAGGTTAAAATAAAGAAATAATAATTCACGTATATGTTTAGTCAAATTCGAATTATGGATACGCAAGCAATATATTATCTTTCCACCTGAGCGACGCTACGGGCAGTGCGCAGTTGAATTTTACGCGTAGTTTTCGCGTCGGCGAAGACGTACAATAGAATCGTAGCATTTGGTATGGACTGACGGTGGTATGGTGGTGCGATTTTTTGGAAAACCTCTTGTCAGCCAGTGTACACGAGTACATGTTATATATAGCACAAGGGTCGCCAGTGAGACTTTTGCTCGCGAGTTGGCATTCTACTGACTCGATGTACCGTAAAATCTGAACTCTCCAGTGAATGCGCTTGGCGGATAAAGGTCGCGAGAGCGAAAGGGCTGAAGTATTTTTTTCTTTCTCTCGAGGATTCGGAATAGTCGGTGCAATTGACGGGGGTGGGCACTGAGATGTACCGGTACTTGTGCTCCAACTATACATCTATCGCAGCATTGAAAGTGGCTGACGAGTTACTCGAGTTCTCCAACCGGTGCACACATGCAGTGCTTTTTTACACCGCTCTGGTAAATCGATTCAACAAAAATATCCGAGACTTTCAACAGCGGTTGAGAGACAAAAAAACAACTGTACGAAACGTCGACGAAGGGTTTGTTTTGGAACAGGTTGCATCGAACGACGAATGACTATAGTTTGTTCCAAAAAAGTCTTTCGGCAAGTGAGCGACTAGGTATTCACGCCATTTTGCTATACTAATGCTACTTGGAGTCATTAATTAGGACGAAAGATTTCAGAAAAACAGAAAAAAAAGGATCTTTTCGCTGAATGCAGGGTAAAGACAAAAAATTGGGTCGCCATGCAAAAAATGGTACTTCATTAAATACATGCCGAATGTACAGTGCGCACACTGCTCTTTTAAACAAAATCATCTTCGGCCAGCTTCCCGTGTCTCTCGTTCTCGTAGACTTGAATGAAAAAAGCTTTTATTGGCTCGAGTCAAACTAACCCGGTGAAGAGGGTAAGAAAGGAAGTGAAAACAGGGAAGAAACGCAAGTGAGACTACGCAACTCTGTGACTTTGGCGAGCATCGCGCACAACGGGAGGGTGTTGCAAGACGGAAAGAGAAAGACGGGTGAGGGTAAGGTAATGTGAGCGAAGAGTAGAACGAGAAGTGAGAACGCGTCGAGGCGAGACACACACCGGCGGGAGCAGAAGCAGCAGCCACGGCACAGAGAGCAGAGAAATCCAAGCTAGAGATTGCCAGAGAGGTGATGGGCGGCAGGAGGGGAGGAGGAGGAGAAAGCTGGAGAGAGAGAAAGAGACACGGATCAAGGATAGTCTTTGCCAAACACCAATATTTGCGACCGCCCTGTTGGTACCCCTGCTCGACTCGACTCTCGACTCAACTGAACCGATCCGGCCGCAACCATCCAGCTAACCCGCCCCTAACCGGTCCTCTTCTGGTGCGCGCTCCTGTACACCGATGATAGGTATAAATCCCCCCCTTCCTCGATTTTCGTCACCGACGAACGTCCGGTTCTCGCGGTTTACGCGAATGCCTCATCGAAAGAAAAACCGTAAATTCGCATTGCCGGGTGAAGACATCAGTAAACGAACAAGTCGCCAGTGAATGAACGTACAGCCGTAAAAAAAGGAAAACGGTTTCCGGCTTGTCGCTTACTTAACTGTTCATTTGTGACATTCAACTAGTATACCAGGTACGTCATCTTACCGTCATAATCCAAAAATCTCGAAGAATCATCGACACCCAATATCGTGCAAAGTATCGAATCCCTTTGATTCATGATTCAGCGATCTGTAACAAAAAAAAAACGCAACATTGATGTCTTGTCCCAGGAGCGCAGACTCCATTGACGAATTAGGAAAATCCAATGTTTTTGCTGAAATATGGTTTTTCAAATGGACCAACAAATGTAGCACCGTTTTTTTAGGACGGCCATTATTACTCAATCATGTTATTTCTTAAGTACTTCCGCATTCCTGTAGCCAATGAGTAAAATGCGACTAGTCGGATTATTAAAGTGCCGTCGTCGCCGGGTCACCGGGAGTGGCGCTCTCTGGCATATCAGCAGTCATTGCTAGAGCTCGGTAGATCGTAAACGCAGCCTCGTGCAATAAATAATAATTAGGCGCTAATTAGCGGGCGGCCATGTTGGCCGTGGCCCGGGTGGTTTAATCACGTCACACACCGACACACCCCCGACAACGTGCTTGCTACTACCACTGGGTTTCCCATCTCCGACCCTTCTACCCTCTGTGCCACCACCATCCGTGTGGAGCAACCACCCCTAGCGAACTGTATATCGGCCTCGAGTTCGCCACGGAACATGCCACGTCGACCCTGTGTGCGCGGTCGGGCGGAGGGACGATATAGCGGGTCGCCAGCCCGTCCACGAACATGTTGACGATGTAGAGGGTAGCTTGTGCGGCCGTCCGATAATACGAACCGCCTCCGACCTCGCCAGTACCATTTCCACTACGGTATACTATACCACACCGGAGCGCACCACCGGAACTGGTGGAACGTCGGGTAGAGGTATACACCGCACTAGTCTGCTGTATCCTGGTCGATTTTCGGCTTTGACCGCGCCCGTCGTCACAACGGATTCGATTGTTCGATCGTATCGTATTACCCAATCGAATAATACAAATATTGTATGGGTAGAAATAATGCACATGTATGAAATATGGATAACCGATAAAATCGCCCTATTCAAGTTTGCCGCATTAGGTAATCGTTCATTTGAGATTTGAGAGAGAGAAAGAAAATGGCTGAGTTAATGAGACCAGTGTGTGTACATTTATTGCGCAACGTCAATGTGACCTTTTCGACCCTAAGATCGATGTGTAATAAATCTACGATGACGGCAAAGCTTTGTGGGTAAATTATCTTATTCAAGGATGACGTCGCTTCGAAGGAAGAATGACGATATTGGGAAGGCAGGATACAACGTCTTGTATACTCGAGGTTTTTTTTTTTTTTTTCGTCGTTTCAGTGAGTTCGGACGGTCTTCGTTTCTGCAAATATTGAAATTGACCGGACGCATCGTCGTCTTTCACGCGAGTCATTGGGGCTCGTGTTCTCGACGAATGCATTCTTCGTGGAAGTCTTCGAGGCTCATCACGTACGCCATGCCACGCGGTACTTACTCCGAGCTCCGGTCGACCTCGTTTTCATCTTTGACTCGTTATGCTGCTTGCTTACCGCTATTATTCGTACCCAATGAGAATTGGTTGAGGCAAAAAAATGAGGACCCACTCCGCGAACGAGAGAAATAATCTTTAGGTTTCTTCCTCAATGTCATCATCGTCGCCTCATTGAGGTTAGAAACTTAAACCAAATTGACTCATCATCGATCGACGGAACAACCAAATTTCAAGTTTCATGTCGATTCGCCTTTTTTCTATCTTCTATATTGATATTTGCTAATTTTGATTCAAATTATAACATTATGGTGCATCCGTGAAAGTTTGTCGAATCTGCGCAATGACAAAAGTCACTAGAATTTTCCACTAGTCTCACACAGATAAAGCAAAGCATTTCCGAATCACTGACTGAATTAAAACGAGCGACGCAATGCCTCGTCGCATAAACCTTTTAATGAGTTCGAGCTCATCAAGCGTTAGTCCGTTACGGTTCGCTAAACACGATGCTTACCGAGAGAGAGTTGGAAAATGTTTGGTATCAAAAGAGAAAAGAGATGGGAGTAGTTGCAAAGGGATGCTGCGCCGGTTGGCCGAAATCCCAGGCATCGATGATTATGCTGGTACAGTAGTTACAGTTGGTGTAAGCTTCGCTGGTTCGTAAAGCTCCCTTGTATCGCAACATCGTGTAAAGCATTACCATTTAGATTAGTTAGATTTGGCAGGTTAACGGATTGACCCGACCGCGAAATACAAACAGGGCAAACGCGCCGCTCTACGTACAATGTACGAAGGGAGGGAGGGAGGGAGGGGATCTGGTAAATCTGGTAAAATCTCGACTCGTTTCGGTCGGACGAAGCTTCGAGCGTCACGTACAGCGTCGACGTTTTAATTTCATCCTGATAATTACTTTGAAACGGATGGCTTTTTAAGTAGATTAAAATATTCGCTGCGTAAACCGTTCCGCTTTACCCGGAAGCGACACAGAGTTTTCCCGGGTATGAGTTCGGCTGCTCGCGCATACACAGTCTGGTCTCGGGATATATGCTGCAGCTGCAAACTGCAACTGCAACCGCGCCATCGGCCTGCCCGTTTTATTTTCTCTCATCCACCTACCCGCGGCTCTCTAGTGTCCCAACGTGCAGATAATTAATGTGTTTTCGGTTCGTGACGCAAGAGACGAGTCCGGCTACTCGACGCATGGCCGACGATTCAATTTTCGCGGCGAACGCGGGACGAGGATCCCGGATACTGATATATATATACATATATACGCAACTCTCTGGATATTCTGCCTATTGGTGCGAATCGTTCGTTCGATTTTAACTAGATTTTCGCATCGCTTCACGCCGAATTTCATTTCGCTTTGTTACACGATCTCTTTCGCTCCACGGAATGTACGCGTTTCGCGAGCCACTATACGGACAGAATATATGTTGAGACCATGCAATTTTTTTTTATTCTTTATTTTTCACATTCTTTTTCGCGACAATTTCGTTTGATGCTTCGATTAAAAATCGGTGTAAAATTCGATACACTATTTTGAAATAATTTTTTATCGATCGGTAAATTTCACGATTGCTTGTGAAATTGAACTATGAAAGGTCGATAAGAAAAAAAAAATTCCCTACGAATGAATTGCATAGAGGGAAGGAACAGAGGGATCCATTGTTGCATACACCGTTGGCGAACGGTAGAGGGCCAACATACGGGATACATATTCGATTAAATAAACGAGTTTGTTCGCGAGCGTTAAATTCGATGATTGACTCATATTTTCGCGCGGGACGTTCTAACGCTCAATTTCTCTTAACATTAGCATATTATTTAAAATTTATCGCGCTTAACACGCCCCGTGTTTGTTTCCCGCTCCATTATCGGGCAGTACAACTTCACGGTTAAAATAATTTATTTCTGACGAATAAAAAAAAAAGCGTTTGAATTTAACCGAAATCCGACATCAAATTATATTTACCTCGAAAAGTCAAAGCGATCGGAAGAGCTCGTGTGTGTATTTACGAACCAAATAAAACAATACAACGGGGAGGAACCTTTTTCTTTCGTTGGCTAATTTTATAACGTTGCGGGGGAGGAATGATTCGCTCGCTTGTGTCTTGGTGCCCCCGTTGTCTCGTCTACTCTTCCCAACTTTCGCGATATATCTCAAGGGAGCGGGAGGATTTTTCGCGACAGACGGCTTGCAGCCCGTGCAAACAATGGCACCAACTCCTCGGCGAGAATATAGCGTAGGCGGGTTCCCGCAGAATTTAGCTCTTCACCAAAATATATACACGCACACATAGTTGTTGCTGTAGTAGACGCAAGTAGGACGGAGAACTCACGAACGTAGGCGGGCACACGGGGCTCGAGGTGCTTATTGGGTCCGTGGGGGATGCTGCTGCTGCCTGCGTGCACAACGCAGAAACAACCCTCTAGTCAAACATTGCAACATCAATCAGCACCAGTCACTCAACCGTGGGGCATTGGCGCCAACATAGCGATATTGCCTCCATTTACATTCGACAGAAAAAAAAAATAAAAATAAAATTCTACCACCCAATTGCCATCCCTCTTTATTCGTTCATCGGTTTCTATTCCAGTTTGATGCTTAATCGAACTTTATCGTTTATTGCTAAAATTTTACACGTCCGGATGAATCGATCGCTATTTCTTCTACGAGTATTGGAATGATCGATATATTTTTTCTTCGGAACCGAACTGCACGAATTTTTTATCTCATCCCTTGTCGTACTGTTCTTTCGCGCGCGTTCTCTTTCGTTTATCAGAAAAGAAAACAGCTAGTGCATCTTTCACGCACCTTCGATCGTAGGAAAACAGTGTTTCGAGTGCCGTCGCGAAGAGACGAGAGCGTACGACCCTTTTTGCTGTTCAAGGGGTAGGTTTTTGCATGGCATTAGTGCTGGTATTATTGTAAGCCGGCATTTATAATTCTCACCCTCCGAGGATCGGAGACATGTAGTAATACGAGGCTTTCTCGTGCTCGAATACTCTCCCCCCCCCTCCCCTCGCGAAGTTGCATAAAAGCTTGTCGATTTAATTTAATTTTATTTCTTCACGCATTTTCATCCCTTACGACAATCCCCAATGGATCTCGAAGAAAATAATGTTATATGGCACACTAAAAAAATTCAAGATTCTCACTCGTCGATGTATTGTTCCATAAGGTCCATCGAAAAATACCCGAAATTAACGTGTTAATTTTTTGAAATTCCGAATTTTCCCAGTACGCTGTATCAACACAAAATACTAATTGGCTGATTATTTCGGAGAATTTTTTCGTACTTCGTCCGTTCGGAAATATACATATACATCAAAGCAAAAATGGTAAAAAAATGTTCACCCGCTCGGAAAATATTCCTCGTAATTCCATCTCTGGTCGAAAAAGAAATTACTATGCTATAGTAGTTGCGATGGCCATTGGTGCTCTCGATAGCCCAATGTTGTTACAGTGACTCACATTATTTGTCCAAGAGAAACCTCGTCCGACAATCGCGTGAACTCTTCTCCTGCACGAATAGAAGTGATCCCATTCTCTCTCTTTCACGAATCTTTACTATATAACAGCTACTCTGGTTCTCGTCTTTCGACACCACCCTCTTCGATGCCCATATAAACAGCGTGACCGATCTCTCACGCGGCTCTTCTCGTATCAGTGACTCCCTTCGACCATCTCAATTACAACGCTACATCATCTCTGAATCCGTTGTCCCAATAAAAAAAAGATCGCGACCGTAAAATGCATTAATCACAAATTCTAATAACTACACGTTGCACATCGTTATGCAATCAAAAGTGAAAAAAAAAATATGATATACATCCACACGTAGGAACGTAGTAATGTAATTTTCACGTAATGCCGAAAATAAGTCGATATGTCTCAACAAAATTGGGTACATTATTTCTGCAGATCGTAAAGTGGCACTTACACGACAAACTATAAATATTACGAACGGATTCATGAAAATAATGAATTTTGAAAAAATTCCCAAAACTTTATTACCAAATATCAAATCATCATCCGCATTTTTTCGTTCCATAGTTTGTAATTTACTTCGAACTGCGTGCCGCAGGAAATGCCTGAAGATAACGTCTATTTTTTTTTTACAATTCAATGAAAATCATTGCCCAAAACATGAAAACTCCCGACTGAAAGAGCACCCGTTGTCCCGTGCATTTCCGGATATTCGCCATAATCTCGTAAAATCGCGTAACTATCGCATTTCATTAGCAAATTCGCCCATTATATCGTTGTCTGTAGATGGGGCGTCGCGAATATGAACAAAATTTTGCACAATCTTCGCAATGCCATGAGATTTGCCGTTGCGTATTTGCGTGCATTCAAGATATCCGGCGGGCCAAGCAAACGCCGTGCATACGCGTGTATTCCAGCGTACGAAACAACCCCTGGATGGTACCGCACATGCTACAGCGTAAGCTGCGTTACTCTCCGGTTAACTTGGCAAGCGCAGGATTCCTTGCTCACATCTATCGTTGTTTCGAAAGCGGTCTATATACGTATCTCAGACCCATTCCATTCGCTTGCACTGTTGACACGTATACGTTACGTTAAACCAGCGTGTATGCGTGCTCGCTTCGCTGAAGTGTGGATATCATCGTGTGTGTGTGTGTGTGCAGAGTTTACGGGGGTGGTTCAAGCAGAACGTGGTGAAGAGAGGAAGAGAGAGGATGAGGGTGTATCAAGAGGAGGGTGAGGGAGGGTGAGGAGGGTGAGGAGGGTGCGGGAGGGTGAGGAGGGCGAGGGGAGGGTGAAGGGAGGGATGGAGGATGGGTATACGAGGGTAGTGTAATATAGAGAGCGGCTAAAGGCGAACGTAATTTCCTGCCCGCCTGACAACGCTGCAGACATGTTTGCGAATCTAACACACACAACCTACTTAGAGGCCTTTACGTGTGTCCCTTGCAACAATGCCAGAGCGGTGAATATAGCACATTATAGCTCTTGTATACAGATATGTATGTATATACACATATATATATGTATGCTGCTGCTCTCTGTAGTGCTACAGAGAGTTTCGCGACGTTGGGCGACGTGACGGTCTCTTAGCCTCGAGCATGCGTTTCACCGAGAGCGAGAGTATGTGAAGGTAGCGTTGTAGGTACTACAGCTTCACAGGGTGGAAGGTACAGAGTAACGACGTATATCTATTGGGAAGACTATCCGGAGCAGCGCCTATTGCATGTACCTCCTACGTACGACCCAAGGCGCTTTGATCGACAGTATATACAACGGATGCAGAACGTCGGAGGGTGGATCGCCACAACCGCGGAAAGCACAGTCTTGTACAGGGGATCAGTCACCATGGTAGAGAGGTTCTTACGGTCTGATAGTTTGTGAAATTTGCGTACAGAGCGCTTTTATCAGACGTTGAAGACCACCCATTCCCATTGGTTGTGTTGTAGAGAGATTTTTAATGTTGGGTCGCAAGGGGTTTATCCATTTATTGACGAATAGAACGAATGAAGGGTTGTAAATTGATCGTAGAGCTCGTTTTTGGAATCCAATAGCGCAATCGTCCGCTAAAAACTGATGGATCCATTGCGATCGGTAGGGTGCGAGCGAAATTTATCAATCTGCGTATATATTTTGTTTTTATAAAAAATATTTCGACGGGCGAGATCCATCGGATAATGCATCTATTCGTGTTCGTCGTATTGATGCTGAAGAGACAGACTCGATGGTTCGATGGAGCGACGGAGCGAGAGACGCGAGAGACCAAACATTTCGTACGGGCCTAAGGAAACACATTTGCCTGTGGGCAAACACACGAGTCGGACCGTAAGAGAAGTTGGTGCATGGTCCACTGAGGACACGAAGAGTAAGAGAGATCGAGGAGAGCGAACGGTGTTCACTCTTCCCTATGTATAAGTTTTGTGTAGCGTTAGAGTCGCGTTCACTGCTTGGCTTCGTCGGAGTTTTGTATACAGCGAAAGCCGAAGTGGAACACGCCGCCGAGGGGATGGCGGGGGAGGGAGGGAGGGAGAAAAGTGTCCAGGATTCTGTTTGCGCTTCGGGACAATATCCCGAGTCTTTTGAAGGACGAGAGCGAGAGGAGAGAAGGAGAAGGAGGAGGAGAGGATGAATTACCGTTCCTCTTGCAGCACTACTCTCTCCGCTCTCTATTTCGCCTTTCGCCCCCACTGTCCGTTTCGTCGCTCGTTCCATATTTCGCAGCATCACGGAACAGCGTCCTTATCCTAGACTCGCGCTGCCACGAGAGAGAGAAAGAGAGAAAGTCGTTGTTGACGAAAAAAGGGACGCGAGCCGAAACACACAAATCTTCCCTGTTTGTCGTTTGATGTCCCCGTTGCTCACACGCTGTTTTATTATCTTTCATCCCTCGGCACCCCTCTGCATCAAAGATATTCCCTTTTTTTCTACTTTCCGTTGCAGGTACAAATACGTCGATGAAAAATTATTAGAGGCCCACGGGACACGCGCTCGAGCCCAATGTGTAAATTTCTATGAATATATATGTATACTGTACCCATACCAATCATATGTTTGATGCATTATATCGAGACGCAGAGGTATGATATAGTGTGTGCAGCACACGCTCAACGGGGTCGCATACAAGTACGCGATGAGGAACAGAGAGAGAGAGAGAGGAACCTCCATCCGAAGAACAAACAAATCCCATTGAAATTTTTCACCATCGCCGCAAGACCGAGCGAATCCGTGGAGTATAGGATGAAAGGAGAACAGCATAAAAACAGCTCATATACGAAACCACCCTCAGGACGCAGTCGGGGTGCGTCTGTACTTCCATACAGCCTCCGCGCCGAAACTTCCCTGTAGGATATCCATCGAGAAATTTTGCCTCCGGGTTATGAGATTTTATGAGAGTCAAAGCGGTTTATAGGTCGGCCAGAGGCTTACAACTGGTGAATCTCTTTTGATTCATCTTTCTCCGCAAAGGTCTGTAACTATTGAATCCGTTTTTTTTTTTTTTTTTTTTTATAAGAGAAATACGTGGATTGCAACAGTTTGGTAAGTTCATCTCTATCCGTAGATTAAAATGAAAATTACGCGTTTTCCGAGACTTTTTCGGTGAATTCTCGCATTTTCTTACGCGTCCATTATGTTAGACGTTTCTTGATTTTTATCGAAATTCCAAAGTTCCGTCACGACACGGCGAGAATACTTATCGTTTACCGCGCAGATCATATGGTGGAGGTTTTTTATATATATATATATATGTACCGCTCGCCCGGTTATGCTGTTATGTGGGTCGTTTCGTCTCATCTCGTTTCATTGCCGTGGAAGCCAGTTCCCGGGGCCGAGCCCCGCGATAGAGAAAGATAGAGCCTGGAGTTGCGTCAATATTTGACTCAAACACGTTAAAACAATAGCCGAGCCCCGTCGACCGGAGGAGAGTCGTACTACGAACGAGCTTCCGGGAATTTTATCTCACGTCGGAAAGCCCGCTTGCTATACCAGTCCATTCGGTACAGCCTTCTGCCTTTTTTTTAACTTTCGTATCTCGCGGTGTTTCCACTCGCGCACCTATTATGACTTTGCGACTGTGATTGCTCGCCGGCGGGACAAAGTTGTCGCGCGTTACCGACTTGCGTAATCGGCACTTTTGCGCTTCGGCAATATTCCGCGAACCTTAAGTATTCATCATGGGGTTTGGGTTCTCGAATTTTACGCATTTTACGAAGAAATTCATTGTCCCCTCGAATCATAAGTTTGACGTGACAATTTTAGTTCGTAGAAAAAATATTTCGATCGTAATGTTTCCAACACAAACGATCTTTACCGGGCGTCTCCATTTTTTTCGGTTTTTCCGCTCTCGTAGTTTCCCTTCTCTGTTTATTTCTTCCATTTAACCGTCGTTTTCCCATTCATGACGTCCTTCTCGTCGTCTTCTCAGCCCGATTCGAAGAGCATCCTTCAAACTGCAAGGCAACGATTTCTTTGCACCCTCGCGCGAGAGGCCTTCGTGTGTCCATCGCAGTGTCCAAGTTTACCAAAGCTTCTCACCGGTCTCGAATCTCCGTGTAACGCATCGCAAACATTTTACCGTTGACCCGGTCTGCCGTCGGTTCTGTCACGTAAACTACGACATCGGCAACAAGCCGTATGCGCAATAATACGCGCGCTCGATCGATGGCTGCGCATAGCCTCCATACAAGAGAGTAAAGGGCGCTCGGACAATTGTACGAACCCCGCAGCAGGAACGATATTGTCCCTAATGTTTGGACATGTGTTCCGCCCCGGTCACGCCCTTTGTTATCCATTTTCTATGCATGTTTGCCCGTTTAAAATGTTGTTACAACGATTCCAACTCGAATGCAGAGATAGTTCGGAATATGAGGGTGTCAATGCCTTTCGATGTTTTTACGCGAGCCAACGGTGACACGCGCCTTTTTTCTCTCTCGTCATTTTCGGCTTTGGGAATTTATTTTTAGTTTTCCATTCCATGGCGGAGATCGCAATTCTTAAAAAATCGTGTTGACCAACGTTTCGGAAACGGTGACGAAAAAATTATTTTTTTCGTTTCATTATTGATACGGAAATATTTTAATAATGCCGAAAATTTATTATTTTTCGTTTTTTTTTTTTTCTTTTTTTTTTAATTCTGGATAAAATATGTTCTGGGAATTGTGTCGAATGATTATGTACAATTTTCCCGCGATGTCTCGGACAGGTAGTACAGCTCCATCGTCTAAGTGCCGTTCTGGGATCGATGTATCACCACGAAGCTACCCATGTGTCTCGTTTGCCTCGTATTCCCACCCCAACAATACGTTTCACATTAATAGACGAGCACAATATATCTATCTATACAGGGCAGTTAGTGTATAGTGACATTGCCAGAGAGAGAGAGAGTTACAGAAGTAAAATTGTTCGATATAGGGGATCGGCGAAATGGGCGTTGCGACTCGAATGCTTTGGACTTTCACTGAAGGGCGGTTTTGGGCGGTATGACGCTATTCATTCGTATGTCTGCGCGGGTCAGACAACCACGACAAATTGTCGAGAGAAATCTCTATAGGGAAAATTTTCGACTCGCTAATTTTTACGATCGGAACGTTATTGTACTCACTTCCGGAAGTCTAAAAACACGACAAGTGTAATTCACTATCGGATATAAAAATTCCCGTCGGAATAGAAAAACGATTAACGCCTATTTTGGTAGTAAAAAAAAAAAAAAAAAAAAAATATTTGTGTCCCATCGATCTTATGGGAATAACGATTTCCGTTTTATCATAGATAAAAATAATTATATACGTCGTTTAATCTAAACAAAAAATGCCATAATTCAGCGCGCGATCTATCAGTGACGTGTATCTCTAACATAAAGGTTATGTCCGTTGGTCCCGGGAGAGTTCCGCCCACGAAATTTCGCTATTCTATTTCAAGCGTGTGAACCTCACGTTCACGTAAAGAAAACGCACGAAACGTCTATTGGATGGTCTATTAGATAATCGATTGGAAATTTTTGCGCACTGCGACAGGTAGTATTCATCCGCCTACGTACGGAGGATTGAGAATTTCTCACAATCGATCATCGATTCGGTGCGTAACGCCCATTCGCGAGTAGCTACAGAAAAAAAGAAACTCATTCGAGTTGTACTGCTCTTCCTTACCTACAGAGCAATCGGGAACTCGTTAAAAGACAATTGTGTAGGAAGAATAAGGAGCCCCAGCGAAGCAAAAAGGCAAGCAGTGTCCGGGTCCGGTGTAGGTATACCTATATAGTATAAGAGAACCATCGAAACGCCCATTGAGAGTAACGTGAAAAGGTAAATTTCGAAAGAGGCACAACACGGATTTCATGGCAATTGAGCGCAGTCTCTGGGGCACAATAAGCTTCGCATCCGGACGTTTTGACTTTTGTCCGGTTTTTCGGCGCTATGACCATTACGGTTTCCGGCGGTATCGTTTTTACTACGCTATACATACATATATATATAGCTACTTATATCCCATCGCCTATTCAGATGCACCGGACTTCGCGATGCTGGATATTCACGCATGTAGCCTCAAAAAATGCTATTATTCTTTTTTCCCCGATGACAGAGCGTACGAATGCGACAAGTTCAACGAGATGACAAAACGCCTTCTTTCCCTTTATTTCCGATACAATATACACATCTTTTTTCATATTGCAGTCGAGAAATAGGAAATTTTATCTCGAATAGATTTTCGAACGAATATGAAACGGGAATTAGTTACTTGCCTATAAGTTCGTTAAGACGATGCCAAAGATTTGCAAGGTTTGCACAAGACTTTCGAATCCCCGTAGGGGGTTCTTCGGTGTTTCGTATCCTTGTAACGGGATCCGCAAGATTGTGGTTTACCGTATCCACGCGCGCCAGAGAAGTTTCCGTACTAAAAGACGCAGCGGGATGAGTAAAGTAACAGTAAACCCGACGGACTCCCCGCGGTATATAACCCCCTTAAGCGAGGGGATATTGTAATCCTCGAGAAGCGCCTGGTGAGCAACCCCGTCGGGTTGTCGCACCTGGTGCTGTCCTCAACGGAGACAAATTTAACTTTGACTTCTTCGGAGTAATCGTTACTTATGTAGTTTCGTGTCGATGCGAGTTACGCGTCGCCAAAGATCGTTTCGAGAAGCGTGTTGCAAACATTCCTCTGATTCGTATTCATCTGAGGCGCTGCTACCCCAATACTTAAAAATGCAGCGATGACCATTTTTCCATCTCATTCTCAAAAGATGCAGCGGAGCAATAGAAAAAAAAAGTTACCATTCCAAACGCGAGAAATACTTCGCGTATTCTTTTTAAGAATAAAAAAAAGGGAAGGCAGGATGTAAGGATGATCGATTAATCGATCTCGTCAATGCCTACAGAGGGGATGGAATTAGGATGGAAAGCTTCGATTTAGTAATCCTCCGTAACGTATTCTTGTATTTACGGCTCTCGAACCCTCAAAACTCGTGCGTTACCTATGTCCTATAAAATCCATATACGACAAGAGTTCTTTGGTATATGAGAGGGTAACACAGAAGCCCTTAGGCACCGCCAATCGGGTGGTACCTTTAGCATCGACATCAGGGATGCTCCACTGTATAATGGGATGGATACATCGGGGCAGCATCAACGCGGACTTCGACCCCCGAAGTTTCGCTGCCGCAGAGAGGAGAGACTTGCGAAAGGGCAAAAAAAAGGGGCCGCTGGCCTCGAGCCATTGGATTGGATTGGTTCGGATCGGCTTAACGTTGATTTAAGCCAATCAGTAAACAACCAGTAGCGTCGGCTAGCCGCCTCACCGGCTGCCCGGATCTTCGGACTGATCTCGTTAGCTCTTACAAGTTCAATGTTGCGTTCTTCGCTCGCGCCCCCTCTCCCTCCCTTATACACTCTTCTCGTATTATTACCGGTGATCCCGCCGTCGTTCTATCGTTCATTCAATTTTTTTCCTCCTTTTCACTCGTTTCTTTTCCTCGGTTCGCCACACAATGAAATTTCAAAAACCAAGCAAAAGTTTCGACTCAACGCTCCCGATAACTACATCCGGAATAATACAAAAGTTCGATATATCGATTTGACGAAACATCGAAAAAAAAATCTGCCGCAAAATCAATCGGAAAAAACAAAAACAACGTTAATAATTCAGACTTCAACACAATTTGTCGCATATGTTGGCTTCGATCAAACAATTCGATTTTAAATCACGAAAGCTAAAGTGGAGAAAATCTGTTTTGACACTTTGGCAAATCTCTCGTGTATCTTAATTATCGCAAATACACCGTTGTGTCCAGAAGTGGTATAACGATATGCCTAAACACATAACTATGTATATATATCCGCTATTTCTATATGTACTATAAAGTCAGACCGGGGAGAAGCATACAATGAAGCGTGGTGTCGTTGGTGGTGGTGAACGAGGTGGATGTTAGTATTTTAAGCCTATTTAAGTGTGTTTGTCGTATAATATTGACATCGCGCACACGGGCACACGACACGCGCGCTCGTTCATGTCTTCGTACACTGAGTACTAGTGTACATCTACGTTTATATACATACAGAATGTATATATATGTGTATATGTACACGTGTGTGCGGAAGAACGCGGTTCACTTACTCGTTCGCTCGCTCTACACACGTAAACACAGCGCGAAACTGTACGAGGTCGGGGGTGGCAGGAGGAAAAGTGAGATAGAGACTGGGGAGTCACGTTGAGTAAGAGCGAATCAAATCGCGGTGTGTGCTTGGCAAACGTGAATCTCCGAGGCTCGATGTCGCGGCTTCTCCGTCCCGCGGCATCACCGGAACGAAGCGGAGGATACCATTTTTTTTCCTCTTTATCCACAAAGCTGCGGAGGGTTGATGTGTCATGAAGACTTTCGTTTATTTACTTTAACAAATTAGCCATGCAAATAGGTACATAATTAATAAGTTGTGTTAAGCAACTCGTTTATCGATAAAAGTCGAATGATTTATTTTCGGTAAAAATGAACATTTTTTTTTTTTTTTTTTTTTTTTTTTTTTAACTTTGATGACAAGAGTGCGATCTATAATGCGATCGGTGATCAGGGATTTGCCTTCCGGTGGGCGGATTTTAGAGCTTAGTGATGCTCGCGCCTACGATTTTTGTGGAGTTGCATTGGATACGCGGTTGCTGGAGATTCTACGGTCGTCGACGATATTGTCGTGTATCCACGAAAAGGCATATATAACTATAATAGTGGCGTGTACCGGTAGCCCGAAAAGGCTGTCAGCGACACCGGTAATCTCCGAGTAATCGTGACAAATTACGGGTAAAGTTATGGCTTGTATACGGTTTGGAGCTCACGAGCGTCGGAAACTCATGGGTTCGTAGTAGCTGTAATTTCTAGTCTGGGAGGGCGAGAATGAATGGGGAACCGTACTGTGCCAGGTGGGGCGTGCGCGCCCCACGCTGTGACGACCGGCAAACAATTATGTAACACGGTGAGCAAGCGGTGTACCGGACTAACGCAGCGGGGAGCCCCGTAAACGCGCATCAGGGAAGAGTCAAGTCTATTCGATTCCCGGCAAAGAAATGCCTGTATAGTATATAGTAGTCGGTATACATACCTACACGCGTCTGCAGGATTGTGTCCACGAGAGTCCCAATGTCCCGGTATGTGTATACCGCTCGTGGGGAGTGTGTAAAAAAAGGTTTATTAATCCCACTTCTCGCTCCGAAATACAAAATATATAGTAGCTGATGAATATTAAACATCACAGTCGTCGAAATTATAGAATTATACTCTTATCCGATCGGATAGACGAGATGGATACATTACGAGTGCATTAGTCCACCATTCAATGCCATTTCCCTCGTTTATAGCTATTTGTGTCCCATAATCATCGGAAAAATGGAGGATTTATGGACGATGTTTTTATTAAGTTAAAGGCGCGAGATATTGTAGTTAAGGAGGCCTATGATAATAATAATAATCATTATTGTCATTATTATCATTATTATTATTAGTAAATGGGTTCGAAATAACCTGTGTAACTTATTACGGGAAAAAACGGCGCGCCGATACTTTTATACGCAGATGCGAACTGTAATAGCAAAAGCGAGACTACGAAACGCGGGCACTGACGGATGGCGACGGAGGCTGTTCTCTGTGAGACACACCGCTGTTTAGGTAAGATATTTGGCGTCGCAAATATTTGGAGATTGTCTACAACCATCACACGAAACCGAGAACTCTCAGCTGTAACCAACGGCACCAGCAGCGAATCTACTCTTCAGTCAGCCACTCCATCGACTCTTGTAACTACGCGTTTAATTAAATTGCGCTAAGATATCAGAGTGCCGGGCGTTAAATAACACTCGCCGAACGTTCGCCGATCCATTTAATTGAAATATTAGTAAATATATTGCATGTTTTCGACATTAAATGGACCGTTTATGTATCGTAAAGAATTCAATGATTCATCGGACAAAAATGATTAATCGACATTATTACTCAGATCGGCATTACGAGACAAAAGCGACGATTAACCCTTTTCAATTTGTCGTGTTGATAGTTTCCGTGAATGCGAGTCGTGTGACCGAAAAAAAACTGCAATTTTTTTTTCCGATAATTTGTTTACCACGTAAGTTTCTTAATTTTGCGGAGGCAAAAAAAAAAGTTTTTTTTTTTTTCACAATCGAGTATTCCGCGATCGTTTATTCACGAGAATCGTCTATTGCGCTATAAAATGGAAGAAAAACATTAAAAAAATGAAAAACATCAGGATAAGCCGCATTTCGTTTTTTTATTGTTTTATTTCGATTTTATGTTTTTATAGCAACGATCCCGCATTGAAAAATCTCGCCGAGTGTTTGACTATTGCGAACCCTCGAAGCGAAAAAACGCAACTGCGAGTATTAGATATTTCAGTAAAAGAGCACAGATCGAGAGGATGCGGGGAAAGGGAGTGATTTTCGTTGCATTTCGGAAAGCTTTTCGTTGAAAATGTACACGACAAACGAGTACGAGATTCGTATATCGCGTTCACCAATACGTAAATACGAGAGAGAGGAAGCGAACTCGCGGAAAGTAAACGCAACACTTTGATCGAGCGAACGAGTTGCCTCAAAGCGTAAGCGAAGCAGGGTATTTCTGTGGTCGAATGAACCCCGGCGTACGTTCATACAAGCGTTCGTTTGCACTCTAATACGCAAATGTGTATACGCTTTTTGCGCCTACACGCTATATTACCCGAAAATTCTCAAATGCAAAGAGCAAATTCAGGATTAGCCAAACATACCATCGTATTATTATTATTTTTTCATCGACTTCATCGCGTTTTCACCATTTCAAATTAGTTTAAGTGTACATTAAAAAAAAATTATTAGTTTGGTCATCAAGAATTCTACTTTACCGACAATTTTTTTTTTTTTCGTTAAAATCGTTTATTTTTTTTTTCGCCGTCGCGGAAATGTCCCAATTAATAATTAACAACTTCTTGCGTGAATATATAATAATGCATTATGTGAACGGATATTAACTATGGTACATCGCGTACACGAAATCATATATGTGTATAGTACACATATATGTCGCAACGGGGCGAATTTTCGTTGTATCCCGAGAACACCCCGAGTACATGGGCAGTCATAATGCATGCCCTAGTCAGGTTCGGCATGTTCTAGTAGGGGATTCGGTTGACAAATCATTAACTATGCATCGAGCCGGCCAGCAAATACTCGTTACTAGTGCCTCCTCGCCCGTCGACGTTCTCGCGTCCCCGCACTGCTCTCCTCTTCGCCCGATGCCCCGTACCCCCTTCACGTTCTCGCGAGTGTCCTCCACCGCACGACGACCAGCACCAGCACGAGAGTAACCCACTACACCATACTACTATTACCATCGTTACTACTTCAACTATACGCTGCAGTACACGTATTTGGTACCCACTATCGTTCTGCTCTTCGAAATCCCCACCTTCCGTCCCATTCTGCAATCCCATCGCTCGTATGCAGCATCGCACCCCACCGCCCAATGGCAACGATAGCAGCAGAATAGCATGCCACACGCGGAGAGACAGAGAAACTGCTACTTTTGCTACTCGTCGCCTCGTGCCAATCCCCTAAACACTACGACATTGGTACAATAACCATTATATTACTGTTCAAGCTTACCGAGCGTTACGATATCGATGTTCGCCGCAACGAGACTAGTTTGATGTATATCTGTACGAGATACTGCTATATGTGTGTACATATCAACGAAAACGACCGCCGCCAGCGACAAATATTCCGGAAGGGCAACAATAGTTGCCGATATTTCATGAAAAGTCGCCGATTCGATCTTTTTTTTTTTTTTTTCACGATTAATCGTAACTGTTCGCGATTTTTTAAATTAACTATTATTAAAGATAGCAATCGCGAAACTGGCTTGAAAAAACGCAAAAAAAAATTCGATCTTTTTACAATTTATTTTTTTTATCTTTTTTTTTTTTTTTTTTAAATTCGTTTTAATTTATATGACACGATTATAGGTGTATTAATGTTACTGGGTGATATAGCGCAGTGATATGCCGGAGTGGTCCGCAGAGAACGCGGGGATAATCAGAATTGAATTATCGATGCGGGTATGCATGCTCGGCATTCGTCATTTATCGCGGTAAATCGTGGAAAATGGTATTAACGGTGATGCCAGCATGGCGCGCGTGGTTACTGCAGCATCGACGGTATACAGATTGTTCCGAAATTCGGTCGCAACCGCATAGTCGTCCCGATGAACGATTCACGCTGTGTCCGCGAACCGATTGAATACCCCGAAAAACGAACGAGCGAATGCGTGTGTATCCTCTGTGCATTTCGTACCCTTTCTCTCTCTGTAGCGGTGTTATATGTTCGTAAAATATCTATCTATATACGTCGTACGTTACCCATCGTCGCGCTTCATCTCGCTAATGATTGGCTGCAATTCGACGGCTAAAAACACAATCGATGCTCGTGAAAAACACGTTAAAAACAAAGCGTTACACGCTCCGCTCGATTCAATCGGGTATAGGGGTTGAAACAGTGTAGACTCGCGGGTTTAATACGAACTTTACTTTACATCCAATGCGTGTTTAACAATTCACGATGTGCAATGATGCCGAATGAGAGTTCTCATTCGCGGTCCAACAGCTAAACTACAGTTGGTCTGTTTGCCAATATATCGCTAATCTAACAACTAATAATTAATTGTTAATGTATTAATGCGCGTTAAAAAAAAAAAAAAGATTTTATATTCTTTTTTTTTTCGTAATCTTCTCGGCTGATACAATCGTGGAAATTGGTAATAATGGTACTTTTACTTTAGAGATTAGATCGTTAAAATAATTTTCCGCTCTCGTAGCTGAGTTGTGTGCGTTTCCGACGGGCCAAAGGGAACGAAGTTCCATATTTGCCGAGTTAAATAGAGATTTCATGAAGGAAGCAGGTAGGCGCGAAATTTGAAAAAAGTAAATGATGCCCACGAGTATTAGCAGAGAGGGTACGATGAAACTGAGGGGGGAGGTGGGGGGGGGGGTGGAATGAACGTCGAAAAGATTTTCGTGTATATAAACCCACGTTCGGTTGCGTCTGGATATCTCGCTCGGTAAATTTTCCCGAGCGGCGGTATAATAATGGGTAAACACACTTCCGGCTCGAAAGACCTTCGGCGTATAATTTCACCGGAGATTTTACGTGAAAATTTTCCAACGGGACGCTCGCACTACCCTCTTACGGTTCTTCGAAACCTCCACTCGGACACACCGTTGTCGTATATGCCCGTGCGGCCGCCGGCCCCTCGGACGAGCAAATCTCGCCTTCGTTTTCACTCTTCTCTCTTCCGAGGAGTTTTCAACCCTTTTGCTTGGAAAGGGGAGGGGGAGGGAGAGGGGGTGGGTTTCGAAGAGAGCCTTCCTCTACCTGGTATAATATTCAATTACATAGCTGCAAGTAAAGTCAAACAAGCCTGAGCGGCAAGAGACGCGGGGACGGGTTGCTCAGGTTAGCCTGGGAATCTCTCGGCGTCGTTTTTCCTCTTTTCACGTGCTTGGTCTTCCGGTACAGAGAGCTACTCTCCTTCTCTTGTCTCTCTTCCTTTTCACTCCACATCGCTCGATAATACTTCTCCACCTCGGCGAGTCTGCGGGCGAGGCCAGGGGGGTTGCGTAAACCCGCCTCCACTTCCGTGTGCTTCCTTCTTCATACTTCTTGGACTATATCTACCGTGAACTATATACGGCCGCGGCACTGTACTTCACGTGCTCCACCTCGTTTCCGGGTTTGTTTGCACAGAAGCAAAGTACGCACATACCATTGAAGATTAATAAAACTTTACTGACTAGAGGGCATAGTCCTGCATCCCGGCGATGTTGCTTTCATCCCTTATAACCCGTAAAACGAAATTGTAATAAAAATTCGACTGACCCGGGATAATAGCAAGTAATTTTTCTCACAAGTATATTGTGCAAAAACGGATAATAAAAATCGAATCAATATTTTACGTGCCAACAAGAGCCGCCATTTTTATTTTTTCAATTTTTGAACGAAGAGATTGTCGAAGAAAAAATTATAATCTTCCATATTTTAATTTTAACGCGCAGTTGCGTTACGTGTTCGATCGAATTAAAACGTCACTGACCGGATAACCGAAGCGTAACGGAAGTGGGAGGGTCGTCGCCACTTTCATCGACCACTTTCAGTCGTACTTGAGCCGAATTATCGGCGATGATGCGTCGACAATAATGCTCGCGAGCCCCGTGAACCCCCATACATATACGTTGTTGCACCGTTGGTGAACACGGAAATAACAGGAAAACGTCGAACAACCCCCCTCGTTGGTCTCGGTGAAACGGGGTAATATAATAACCCTCTCAATTTGCCTTCGAACGACGAACCCCTGCTAACTCGAGGGGCCCTTTCTCCGATATATCAGGGACTCCCCGTAACTACCGCCGCAAGCGATATTAGGCCACGCTGTCCACCGGACAAACGTTCGTGAATTATTTAATGAAATAAGTACGTCTACGCAAAACCGTCGCGCGGTCCTCGACGTCCTGCGCGGAGAGTGGAGAATCGTATACGACAAATTCTCATGGTTCGTGAGCCATTGGACAAATGGTCGTTTAATGGCATTACTTATACAGTATGTGTATATATCGAGGTATCGACTCGCCCGAGAAAATAATTGACGGTTATCCACTCAATAATTCATATACCCACTGTAACCAAATCGATGAAACACATTTGTCAACAATTTTTTTTTTCGTTCCATCGAAACGTTTCTGCGTTCGAATTAATTCTCAAATGCGATTATACGATTTATATTGTATTATGAATTTTCCGAGCGGAAACTCGAGAGTCACAATTTTTTTTCTAAAGTGTTTTCGTCTTGTTGTTGTTTTTTTTTTTTCTTTTGTTTTTTCTTCCCGCTCTCTATCTTCGGAGCGCGTTTCGCAATGGCGTCGTCTAGCAAGTACCCTATCTCTATCCTCCATTCTGCCAGCGCCAACCTCTCCCTTAATTCCAGCTAATTAATAAACTTTTACCATCTCCGGGGCTTGCGAATCCGCCGCTTCTGTTCCTCTTGCTACCCCTTGCCACCCCCCTCTCCCTTCCTTCCCTCTCGGCGTACTCCTCTATCGCGTCGGCCGGAATTGCGGAGCTACACGAAGCACCGGATTCTCAGCAACCCTCTTCGTCGCGCTTCCGTGCGCGGCACTTGAATTCATCTCCTAACCAGTTCGCTTCAAAGGGAAGCTTCGTTGTACTCCGACGCTATCTTGCCTCTCTATTTCTGTCTCTTACTTTAATCTCTCATCCTCCTTGGATTCTCCACTGCCGAGTTTTACTCCCACGTCCAACATCCCTTTCGTTTCGACGTTATATATTTTGCCCTTTACGGTAACCATGCATCCGCGAATGTTCAAAGACAAAGCTTTATTTCATCCTTCGGCTACCAACAGATCTCTAATAATACACTTTCTTCGGTTGGTATACATGATGTCGTAAGTTTCCCCAATATTATACTTTCTTCAGTCGCGATTATTGGCGATTTTTTTTTTTTTTTTTACGAACAATTTTCTACTTATTTTCATTGCGTATAGAAAAAAATCAGAGCATATAGATAAAAGATACACATTAAGCATAACGATTCTCGGTAAACACAAAAAATGATAGCAATTTTGGCTTAAAGACTATTGGAACATTGATAATTGTCGAAAAAACATTTTTGTTTTTTTTCGGCGCGGCTAAAGCTTCTAATAAACAGCGTCCGGCTTCGGCGCCTTCTGCTTACCGATCGAGGAACGGCGACGACCCGATTTTCGTTGATAATAAAATGCACTTATGATACCAACGATATCAGATTCATTTTATTCTTGCCGCCCCCGTAAATCACGTACAAAGGCCGCGAAGCTTTGGATTGTCGTCGGCATCGCGCAAAGGATTGCTCTCAAAAGATCGTACGTTCGGTACCTCTTCTGTAATAATTGACTACTTGTTTACAGCGACGCAAAATATGCTTTCGAGTAGAATAGGTTTACTCACTTACTAAGAGTTACGATGCGCAGAGAGAGAGAGAGAGAGAGAGAGAGAGAGAGAGAGAGAGGGAGAGAGACAACGGCGTGATAAATCCTATAATTTAGTAGAAATTCTTCCTTATGCGATATTAGTTATTACTTCGCGGCTTCGTTGGTGTTCGACAAGTGTCAGAGGTTTTTCTCACGCAACGTTAAAAACAGTACACGCCGGTGACACAAAAATATGAGCTATCTATTCCGATAATCGCAAACAGTTTCACACGAGAGCAAAGACCCAATGTCCGATAGTACGCTTCCGGTCGCGTGGACAGAGTCCAGCGCAACGGGGGAATGGGCGACGGGTTAAACGCGATGGCTCACCTTCATTACGGGTCGTTTATCAAGACTAAGGCGCGTGGCGACGCGTTTCCCCGTCCTAATAACCTGCCGACTACGCAATGTTTATCAACGACAAGCAAAGAGAGCACATGCATACATATAAATATATGTTGGCGTACATTATACTTCAAGAACCATCAATTTCAACGAGGCATACTTTCTTACGACATACATGCAAACTATTAAATTATTCAGTGTCAAAAGATGGGTGAACTTTATTACAGTGCAATTATATTACGTTCCCACGATAGAATGACATTGTCTTTAAGTGCTTCCAAATAAATTATGTTATTTTAACCGGCGTTAGGGACAGAAACAACTTTGGAAAATACAGATTCTTGAAAAATCACTAAACACATATTTTAGTTTGTCGTCCATTTTTTTACGTGAGTTGTGTTTACGTTACGATGTTTCCTGCTGATATTAAATGTTTATAATTTTTTTGTTTCTCAAAATTATATATGTAATAAGTATCAATTGCTTCAATAGTTTCAAAAACGAGGATCGCTTCTCGAAATTAAAAAAATATTTACGCCATGTCAATCAATTTTCATCTAATTAATTCACACCGTTCGCGCGATAAAAATTCATAACCTGAAAGAAATATTAAATTTAAACTCTCGAGTCGTCAATTTCGTACTCCGCATACGTATACCCGTGTCTACAAAATTCCCGAGAATGTTATATATGAAATCGTGGGATGTGAATATACTTGTAAAAAAAAAAAATAAATAAAAAGCTTCCGAGTACATTTTTTTCTCGCGTGGTATGTAACACGAGATAATTAGCCAACTTCATTTTTGAGTGTATTTCGCGCATCGTTAGCCTCGTCTATGTGTCTCTTTGTGTTTGTACATTCGGTGGATGGGTGGCAGAGGGTCGGAGGGAGAGGGGGGCAGGGGGGGGGGGGGAAGGGAGGGTAGTTGGTTAAGCTTTGTCGTAGTCGTCGTCGGCGTCGTTGGTCGACATGGCGCTCGCCTCCTCTCGCCGCGAGTCGTTTTAAATCGACACACTGATACTAACCGAACAACTGGGTATATTTGCCAGACATAAACGGAATGGCACATCACGAGGTTGCGGCTCACAATATAGATATACTACATATATATACAGTATATATACATATATACATGTATAGTATATCCTACCGTACGAACACGATAGATGTGCGCTCTCTGACTCCGCGCTACGTCGGGGAACCTCGAGCGGAGGAGCAGCCGACGCCGCCGCCCGGGTAACAGTAGGCACTCGCTCAAATATTTCCCCGTTAAATATTTGATTTGGTTTTTATTCCATTTATTAAAAGCCCCGACCGCCGCGTCCCGTGGCCCAGAATTCCGTCGGCACCACCGGGAACGATTTACCGTCGCCCCGTTTCGGATTGTCAGACCCGGTGACGACGACGAGTTCACTCGGTCTATGGCACTATACATACACAGAAGGGAGGAAATACTCACTCGAGAATTGAAGAGAAAACGAATAGATATCAAATATTATCATGAAGCTTCCCCATCCTATCATTAATATCGAGGTATATTAACACAAGATTTTCCCGGTCATCGTTTAATAATGGAATCGAAAGAAATCTCGACTAACCCCCTTAAACATTTTACGGAATTACAAAAGTCTTGAAATTTTCACTTTTAACATTTAAAAAACGATTAGCGGTCCTTCGACGGCAGAAGACGAATTAAACATCGAATTCGTGAACGCGATGTTTCCAACTACGATTTTTTTATTATTCGTGTCACATCGATTGTTAATCATGTTTGTCAATAATGACGATGCATTCGATAATGTTAATAAAAGTTGTGAGGTTAAGTCTACAAAAGTTGGGATTAATTGAGCGCAAGAATGATATTATCCGCGGAACATCAAATAGGTACCTTTTGCCTTAATTTCACGCTTTTATGTCTCTTCTGACATTGGCTTCATTTTTTGTTCTCCATCTATCCACAAAACTGTGGACGATAAGGTTATAGGTATAGGAGAACGCGAGAGGTCGGAGTTGATTCCCGATAAGCGACTTCGACGTATTACCTTGATTACCGTCGGCTACGCTCGTAGTTCATTCGCGGGGGTGGAAAGGGGTGCGCGGGGATATGAGATGGTCAGTATGAGTCTATATATTCGATTCACAGGGGGGAGGGGTAGGGAAAGGGGGCAAAGGGTGGTGAATAGGGATGAGAGAGCTCTGGAAGGCCTTCATGGCTGCTGGTGGTAATCGCGAGCGTACAGATACGAAGCGACTTGGACGTGTCCGCGTGTGAGGGTGGAAAGCTCTCTCGGGCGTGCTGGATATGGCGAGGACGAGTGTGAGGAGATCGTGGAGGCACGGCCATCCTCATATACGTACCTACCTACCCACTATACTATATAACTCTCCGTGCTGGAGAGCATAGAAGGAGGATGAGGTAGATGGGTTGTACGATCGCAGGGGGAGTGGCGCAAACATTTGCCTGCCGCCCGGTAAATTAAAAGCACACAGTGAGGAGGAGTAGCAACGATGAGGGAACGAGAGTAACGAGGAAAAGAGATAAAGCGGGGAAAAGAGAGACCGCGGTAGAATAGAAGTGAGAGGATATAGTGAGTATAAGTGAATGAGCGAGAGCCTAGCGCACAGAGAGAAGTTGTGTAAGGAACGACTATCGGAGAGTAGTGTGTGTCCTGTGTGGTCAGAGCTATCCTGTTTCCTCTCTGTGTGCCATATAACCTTTTTTTCTCCCCTTTTCAGCTTCACATATTTTTCCTTTCCTCTTACATATATACCTCGATCTACACCCTAACATTCCAGTTTTTCTATTTCTTATTCTCGTAAACTATCCGATCTCACGAACCCCTTTTCCCGTCGGTTCTTTAAATAGTCACAAACGGCAAAAAAATATGTAGTTAAGGAAAAAATTAAATAAAAAAATTAAAAACCGATGTTAGCTCGCCGTGTATATTTTTACCGTAAGTCTCCGATCGTTTATCGTTATCTTGTCGATTTTTTAACGAAGCCACCTGTTCGAGGATTCTGGACGAATGGAACAGAGGGCGGTGTAGAAAATGACGAAAAAAAAAATCTTCCAAGAAAGCCCGTGTTTACATCGTGTTGTCTCGAGATTGAGAACTCGTCACGATGAAGAGATCCACTTGAAATAAACTGGGGGGAAGGAGAGGGTAAAAGAAGCTCTCGTAGCACCTTACTTATGTATATCTACTGTACATAATCGTTGTCGCGCGAGCGTAGCCCAGAGAGAACGAGGTGGAGGCAACTGGCACCCCCTTCCCAGTATCAATATTGTCCCGGGTTGCCAATTACCAATATTGTCGTTGTCATCGACGTGAATTTTATCGCTAAGCTTGAGAACTGTTTGCCCGGTCGTGTTTACGGCCGTGACGCCGCGGCGGCACAGAGGGTTGAATAAGACTCAACTTCTTTATACCGCGAAACTCTCGATACCGATTTTCCGATTGTAGGTCTGAATTTCATTGCTACACATATTGGCAATTTCTATGAAACAAAAAATTTCTTTTTTTATACCCCTTTTTTTTAGTCCCCAATTCAATATTCGTACGAACGTCAATACTTTTTTTTTTTTTTTTGTTTGCGCGAAAAATGTGAATTGGGCAATGTACAAATGCTTCGCGAATGTTTTTTACGGTGTGCACACTGGACGCTATAAAAACCAGGAGCGGTTGTCTACGGGAAACAGAATGGCGAGAGAGCGACGGGAGGGGAGGGAGAGACAGGTTGCAGTGATGGTGCGCGAGAGGGTGACGCGAACCTCTCTGTTGACAGTCAAATATTTGCCGCGGCATACACCACCATCGTCGCAAAACCAGCATAAAAGAGAGACGGAGAGAGCCCGTGCTATTTTACACCCCTTTCCCAGCGCGAGGCGCATCACCGCCACTATCTCATCCTCGAGGCACCCTCGTCTCTCGCAATGCCTTGCGTCCCTCTGGCTCTTACCGTCAAACCCTCTCCTACTTACACTGTATATCTCCTATAGCAAAGTGATGTTTGCGGCATGTACGACACTTTTTTCACACTCGCAAGGCTCCCGTAAGCCATTAAAAAATTATTACAAGCTAAACTTTCGTTTACGTCGTAACAAATTCCCGCGAAGTTTTCATAAGAATTGCATTCGATTTTATTTCCATATGAGAAGAAGGGTTGGGCGTGGGGGTGGCGGAGGGGGTGAGAACGTTAAATTCTATCGAAAAGGGGCAAAAAAAAAATTCACAGCCGCTGAGTTGCCATATTGTTTCCCTCGATGCTGTCGTAAATTTTGTTACGTTTCGGCGGATCTTCTTGACCCGAATCGATGGTACAACTTGATTAGGTTCTCTGAGATGTTTTACAGGAAAGAGCAGTTGTGTTTCCTCTTCCGCTAAAGCGTATTATGTAGCATTGCCTATCGAGCATTAATGTTAGATCTCCTGATGTACTGACGGCAACAACGCACTAGTCGTTTCGCGAAGCACTTCGTTAGCCAACCGGTAACCCTTTCGCCAAATATACGTGTTATTCGTAACAATAATATTATTGGGTCAGACGTAGAACTTGGCGGGCTTCGGCAAACACTCACCGGCTCTGCTCGCACTCCACCGTGGATAATCCATTCACTTTTACTTCCATCTCACCCCCCGTCTCTGTTTCCTTAACGATTCTCAAAGTAAACTATATCGGCCGCACATTCTTAGGATCGAACGGAGAATATCGGAGTATACAGAGTTCTCGATTGAATCAACAAAATCGAGTGTATCGAACGAAACTCCCATCGCGCTCCCTCGATACTCCGTCGACGTGGATAAATTCGTTAGCGTTCCGACGAAAATATTTTACTCGTCGGATCAAAGTAAAGAAGATATAAATGACGTTGTATGGCACGAGCGGCATTTCTGGAGAATAAAAGGAGCGTCTGTCACAGCCGAGGGACTCGGTAGCCTCCGAAATTAATTATCACATAATCAAGACCTCCCCGACCAGTTCTGCGAGAGAATTCCCCTTCCTGCGGCTGTAACGAGAGAAAGAGAGACCGAGAGAGAGAGACGCACCTTTCCCGGCGCGGTCGACGCCCACGCAACATAATATTGTGGTCATGGCTGACCAAAAGTTGAGTTCTTGACCCCGCGGCCCCTTCGCGATTCTCTCTCATCGTACATAAGATTATCCTTTCTATAACGCATGAGATATGTTTACATCGCTCCCGCAAAGATCTACCGACCACGCCCTCGGCTTTGGATCATTTTTCACTTTTCAAAGATACTCTTCAGATGCAAATGTACCTTCGCGAAATGACGAAAAAAAGGCGCTCGCAGCTTTTCTGAAGCTGGCTGATCGTTAAAGAAATATTTGATATTAAATTCGAACTCCGAGCCTCAAGCAGTGTGGACAGTTTCATCGACGAGAGAGAAAGAGGAGTGTCAAGACCGCCCCCGGGTGGCGTTACGCGACGAGATGAAAAACTAAACGCGAGCCTGCGAGTGCAAGAGTCGAGTCTTTGTTGCGCTTTTGACCCCGAACATACTATACTAGAACGACCTAGTGTGCCCCGGACCGGTGTTTGTGCCGCGCAAACTTTGTTTTTGCAAATAGAACCACGTGTTCGTGGATGGTCTCGGTTCCTCACTCGCGTTACCTCATTCTTTCTGTCTCGTTTTTTTTTTTTTTTTTTTACCGAGAGCACACCACTCTGCTCCGTGTGTCCTTTGCTCACTTTCAACCCCTCTCGTCGCTCTATTTCGCGCCTTTTTTACCCTCTCTTGTTCTTCTCGTCATTTTTTTTTTTTTTACTATTTTTCTTCGCGATGTATCTGTGATGTCTGTACATTGACTTTCCTCGCGCGACCGTCGGCCGGTGGGAATAAAAAAAAAAAAAAAAAAATGCGAATGATTTGAGTACGTGAGATAGAAGGCGCATCGAAAGTGATCTCGCATTTTTGAGGTTATTTATACCAGCGATCTTTTGAGAATTTTTTCGTAACTTGAAGGCTTCGTTTTTTAGATACGAACTAAAACAGGTTTCATCGAAAGTGCATGTTCGAAGCTCGCTAACCGTTTTCATCTCCGTAAAAAAATATATTTCTTTCATTCGATATGCTGAAAACAATGGAGTCGCTTGTGTGCGACGGAAGGCTCCTTGAGAATTGTATAGTAAGGGATCTCGCGAGAATTCTATCGAGTGAGAGTGATGCATGATATCAAGAGACGCGGTAGCATCTCGACGCCAAGTAGTCTAAAAAGAAATAAGTACCCGTAGCAAGCGTATTGTGATATGTCTATCAATATATACGGAAATCTATCGAAGTAATGTTAAGTGCGCAGAATCGTAAGTCGTTCGGAGCAAAAACCAATTTTTTTTTTTTTTTTTCATTTCAATGCTTATTTCGCGTGATTATCTCGCAATATTTGGTAATTTCCAATACGAAAGAAAAAAAATGATGTTAGTTTGGTAACAGTAGAAGTAATGGATTTTCAGTTCGCACATCGGTGTTTACGAGTTTCGAAAGCAATTGAGATGTAAAACGTGGGTCGCGTCGGAAAACGATACTCGTATTATACGCGTAGAGATGAAGTAGGTATGCGCGTCTCACAAGTCTCCTCTGACGATAGAAAAAGGGACACGAGCAACGGATTGATGTTTTGACGTACGTGGGTCGAGAGATCGTGGATACTAATTGAAGGGCCGTGCCGTTACGGCTGTCTTGAAGAGACACCGCGTCAGAGCGCACGGTAGCAGAGCTACGTGATTAACACCTTGAGCCCTGGCGATCGCGTCGGACCACACATCGCGTTTCTCCTCATACCATGTCCCGCACACGTAATATTTCTCTTCGTTTTACAACAAACGCGTTCGATATTGTATCTCCAATATTGCATTCGGACCAAAAATTTGTTCGGCTTGTATCGCCGATAGAGAATCGGGGCGCTGCAGTCTCCTACTTCGAGAAATTTCGATTTTCCGCCCTTCGATACACAGCGTTTTGCCACAAAATCAAAAAAATTTCTACGTCACATTTAGACGCTAAAATAATTTTCCATTCATTTTTTTACAACGATTATTCGATGTTTCGCTCTAATCCCGATATTAGATTTTTTTTTACAATTTTTTTTTTTTACTCATTGCAATTTCGATGTTTTTGGAGATTTAGCTGTACAGTGAAAAAAAAAAAAAAAAAACTGACACAGATTGCCGTGTGAGGGAGGAGTAAAAAAATCAATAAGGGATATGTCCAACACTTTTTAAAATTTTTTTTTGGGCATTTGATGAAAGTTGGTTTGCACATCTCTTTGGTGTGTAGTCGCGGAGCAGTGTACGGTGCATTACGCACTCGAGACTGCGTGGCCTGGAATCTTTGACCTCTGCTCTTCACGAGAAAACGAGTAGGACACGAAACAGTCTTTTGCGTCTCTTCCTCGTTTAGTTCGAAAAGCCTGACTTGTATATTCTCGACTCTCTCGGATGAATAAATCTTTGACGCGTTTGCGCGCAGGATGATTTCGAAAGTGTCTTGCGAGCGCACGGAGAAATTCACGACGAGACGATTACGAAAACGAATACAGATATGAAATATGAATAAAAACCTTACGATGCCGCTAAGGAGAGGGAAGAGGAGGGCGCGAGAGGGGGATGTTATGACGATTCGCGATGAAAGTGAACGTATGTCGCATGTTTCGATCGCATAAATTGTAAGCCAATAATGACAATAATGATATTTCACTCGGTAATAATCGTCTTTTTTGAATCTCGAAGAACGATGATGTTCGGCAATTTGTATATTTTCTTCAGTAAACTGATTTCGTAATTCCAATATCGCCCTTGAAATCGAATGTCTGCAGACGTACCGTATGTTGATTTTAATTTTTGGTTCGGTGCACCGTCCGTGTTAATCGTCGATCTTTCTTCGTTCATTTCAACTTCTCGCGTGCGTTTTCTTCTTATCCGCTACTTCTTCGTTTCTCTTCTTCTTCGTTCTCGTCAACTCGTAGATGGAGTGCTACGTTCGCGCGCGCGTTCAACCCTCGAGAGTCCTCGAAGCTGAGTCGAGAGGATCCTCGTCTACATGGGTGGTCCATTCTTCTTAGGCATATGCATTATATAAGATCGGTGGAAGTCCAGCAGCAAGCTGAGGACGCGACGGCGATGAGCCTTCGTGAATGACTGTACGGATCAATGAAGTGAAAAGGAATAAAATAATAAAAATAAAAATAACAAAGATTGATCTCTGTTCGTGCGTATACTTTTGTTCTGAGCGTATCGTTCGCGCAAGAATGATACCACGTTTTATATATGTATATATTGCGATAGGAAAGTAACCACGAAAATCCTTAATACTCCAGTTATCATCGTCTATATATGGAAGAGTATGAAATACACAAGATTTCGGGTGGCTGAATCGTGCGAGAAGATGTGGCGTCACGTTCGCAGGAACGCTGATAACAGTGGCGCCCATTTCGAAGATTCTTCATCGATATATCGAATGGTTTATTATACTCGCGACTTAGTTATTAGAATCCTTAAATCTGTTCCGCTTTAGGGAACAAACTGTAATATAGCGAATAATCGAAAAGGTAAAAGAAAAACGAAAAAAAATGAATAGTTTTTCCATGCAGCCGAATGAATGTCGTTGCCGGCAGAGGTTGTGCGATTGAGAACCTCCAGAGGAAGCGAAGAAGCTGCGGGCAGGTCTCATCCCCTTTTAGAGGGCAGTAAGGCAATATGGCCGATTCATCATGGCGCGTCCTACTCGCTGCCGTCGGACGCTGAGGGTTGCAGGGCGCAGGACGCAAGAGGGGTTGGAACGGTTGCCTGCTATCCGTAGATAAGGACGGACCCTATATCCTAGCCGTACCTGCCCCCGTGCCTCCCTTAGTACCAGCCTCTCCATTCCCTCCCATCTACAAGTTTGCCTCCCCCCAACCCCCGAGTAGCGAAAGCTACGATCGATCATCTCACGTCCGCGGAAACTGACAATCCCTGCCGATCCGCGGAATTAATACGTCGATTGATACGTTCGCTTCTACTAAACGATTCTTCATCCTCGAATGAAAAAATAAATAATACATCGCGATACCAAATTTTGGGGAGATTTCGTGAATAAAAAAAAATTGCCTCGTTTTTTTTTTTTTTTTTTTCGGTTTTCTTATTCGTTGTTGTTCGTATCGAATCTCGTTTCTACTCGTCACTGGCGCTACACACTCTATCCTTTACCCTGGTTGATGCGAGTCGGGGCCAACACACCACTGAATAATACAGATGCCTATCAACGGGACCCCGCCCGCGCCCCGTTCCCCTCCCTACCGTGTCGTTTGGAAGAAATAACGCGTATTTAATTATTATCCTACCCTCGTGAGATAGGACATGAATTTGTAATTGCCCTGCTATTTATTTCATCCTCAACCCCTCTTCTCGTGCTGTAACAGTTTGCAAAAACATGCGGTGCATCTCGCTTGCACTGCGCGGTAATGCTACAAGGCCTATTGTATGCAATATCGATTAATTCGCGAATTCAATGAGAGAGAGTCGAAAATATCGGGCGTGAAGCTAATCCGTTAATTGAATACATTATGCAAAGTTTCCGGCAGAAAATGTAGTAATTCGGAGATTTCAACATTAAAATCGGTCTAATTACCTAACGATCGCTCTTTTTTTTCTACGCGAATGCGCGAATATTAGAGTGTTGCGTTATTAACTCGCCAGCAGTCTTGTTTCTTGTATGTATATATTCTACGCGCGTCATTCAGGTTCCATAGAAGCTGTTGAACGTGTCTAATGGGACGAAAGCATTCTGAAGCTATGGACCGAGTCAAGCTATATGTAAAAGGAATTTCGCACGTTATTACTTTGCGCGACGAGATGCGCAAGTCTGCCTTCCATGCGAAGGAACAAATAGCGGCGGAGTTTCTGTGAACGACGGTATATACAAATGATGTTTGCATAGCTGCCTAGTTGTCGTGCAATAGTGAGTCCGAACATCCGTGCGGTTTCGGCGAATTTCCGGGCAGATTATCCACGAGCTAAACCGCTATGGGTTTCTGTTAAAATGATTTATGAAAAATATATATGTCTTATCGCCTATCGCCCTTTCGTCCGGTTGTTCAATAATTTCGAAAATAAAAATATATATAAATAATTTTTTTGTATACGGCGAATTAAAAATTGGCTGTTGCCATACAAATATTTTTTAAGCGTTCAATAAGAATTTGATAGAGAATCGAATAAAGATATTGCCCTGTTTGAGCCTTTCGTTGAAAGAATACAGAGTTGGATAAAACAGTTTGTCCGTTGTGCTCCGTTGCATTTAATGTACATTGCGGCGCCACCTACCGTCAATCTTCCACGATTCAGCGGGATATGTTTTACCTTTTATCCTCTTACCGTAAAACTACCGGACATCGTCATTACTTATGAATGTATTATCATTTGATCACTACGGTCGATAACTTATCGACAGTGCATCAGTAAGCGCTCGTCGTGAACAACAGATATTATTTGCAACCGAGCGATCAAAGTCGATAGATCTAAGAATTCCACGATGACGCTTACGCGATCGATTTTACACCGGAAAGATAATGTTTCTCAGCCGTTGGAACAGTAGAAATTTTATCGTGTGATATTACCCACTGAGCACACATTCCCTTTATCGCGTAGTTTTATACGTCGTGAATGACGCAATCTTGCTTACCGTGGCGAGATTAGCTCGCCGCGAGTGCAATAATCACGTCGGCGTTCAGATGTACAGACCGGTTTCGAGATGTTTTAAACTTCGTTCGTCAAACGATCGTCAGATATGTTGACGACACGAATCATAACGCGGCGTATAAAATTTCTATCTCGAACTCTAACGATACGTGTAGGTAAACAAATAGCAAATACTTAGCTTTTTTCACAAACATTACAATTTTAAGGTTATGCGATCGTCGCCGGCGCAACCACCGAATTGCAATAACAACGTTTCGTTTTTGTTTTTTGTTCCAGTTGTCGAGTTCACGAAAGGCAGACTTCGATAAGTGGCGAAGAACGAGAATGGAAAACGAACAAATGCCCCCGTCGCGGAGCGATCCGATAATAACGAAACTCGACACGCCGGAATTCCATTCGATATTTACCCCCGAATTAAAAATACTGTCGGAAATATTCAAAAAACATGATTACGAGATAAGAATAGCCGGAGGTGCAGTGCGCGATTTACTTTCCGGTATGACACCGAAAGATCTCGATTTCGCGACGACCGCGACCCCCGAAGAAATGAAGGTTATGTTCGGTAACGAAGAGATCAGAATGATAAACGACAGGGGCGAAAAACACGGAACAATAACCGCGAGAATAAACGACAAAGAAAATTTCGAAGTGACAACCCTGAGAATCGATGTCGCGACCGATGGAAGGCACGCGGATGTCGAATTCACGAAGGATTGGAAATTGGACGCTAATCGGCGCGATCTCACAATTAATTCCATGTTTCTCGACTTTGACGGCAGTGTGTACGATTATTTTTATGGTTATGACGATCTCATGAAAAAACGGGTGGCGTTTGTCGGCGATCCCGGCACGAGAATTCGCGAAGATTATCTCAGAATATTTAGGTAAATATTTTTAATAATAATAATAAAATCTATCTAAATGAATAAAAGCGCTAAAAAAAAAATTTATTTACAAAGAAATTGAATTTCCATGTGAAAATCATTTCGCAATTATGTTAAATAAACAATTTCGCCATTTTTTTTAGGTATTTTCGATTTTACGGAAGAATATCCGAAGTTCCGGACAATCATGAAGAATCAACAATATCTGCGATAAAGGAAACTGCTGTGGGATTGGAGAGAATTTCAGGCGAAAGAATTTGGAGCGAGTGGAGCAAAATTCTGGAAGGAAGATTCGGTTTCGAGTTGACGTTGAAAATGCTGGATTGTGGCGTAGCGCCGTACATTGGTCTACCGAAAAATCCTGACGTCGCGAATTTCGAAAAAGCTTATTCACGCGCTAAAGAAAACAAAGTAATTCTTCGTCCGATAACATTGATATCGTCGTTGTTGCGAGATGAGGAAGAAGTTATGACGCTGCACCAGAGATTGCATCTCTCAGCATTCGCCAGAGACTTAGCTCTCTTCATGGTACAACACAGAGAGGATAAGCCATGCGAGAAGCCGCTGAAACCCTATCAATACATTGTTCTCAACACGAAAGCGAAGATTCAAGACATTCGTGAATTCATCTGTGAATTATTGAGATACAAAGGATCGTTGAGGCTACTGGAAGATTTTCAAAAATGGGAAGCGCCGAAATTTCCGATAACAGGTCATCATCTAAAGTCTCACGTGCCGCACGGCAAAATGATCGGACGGGTGATGATGCGTTTGAAAAAAATTTGGCTGGACGATGATTTCAAAACTTCGTTCGATGATCTGATGAAACGAGTACCCGATGTTTTGGCGCAACTGGAGGAGAACCGAAAGAAATAAATTAATATATAGGTATATATCTTCAAACTTCGCTAACGAGTCTTTATTCTCGCGTCAATAATTCCCATCTACGGATAAATTCGTTTTCTGCCACCGCGACTTCCAAATCGATCCGTGTCTATCTTACGGCTACGTGCACCGAATCATAGATGGACCTACGTGGTCCTCATTGCTTGACGAATGATACTTTTTAATTTTTAATAAAATATTAAAAAAAAAAAAGAAAACTTCCTAATGGAGACGACACGCCTCGAGCAATTAAATGATCGATCACTCGGCATACGCGTTAACGACGACGAGTAATAATGAATTAACAAGGTTGCGCAAAGCTCGTGTATTTTCATCCTCGTTTTTTTTTTTTTTTTCATTATACTTCTTTTACTCGTACTGAGCGATATTTCCCCAGGTGACGCGCGGTCGACATGCCGTCGGCGAATCGTTGAGTGACAAACCCGTCGAGTCCTACGTAACGTACGTTGCTTCAAGCGTTATCAATTACCAACTGGTAAAACTGTAAAACTATACGGTTCGAAACTGTACTCGAGTTTGGTATATACGAGATAGAGAGCGTGTTGGATGTCACCGAGGTATCGTCGACACCCGGTGAAATCGCTTGGCGTCTAGTGTCCGCCGGCTAGCGAGAGGAAATAGCGAGGGGAGGGAGAGCGCGAGGTCCGGCCGTATCGTGTCGTTTCCCCGTCAGGAATGAAGTTTTAATTAAATTTATGCCTGCACCCGACGACTACTCCCGACGGATTTACCGTCGACCTTTCCGTACGGCCCACCTGGCACTTCGTGAACCGGAAGCTCGAGCAAAATCTGGACTTTCGGGACCCTCGGTTACGCTCTCTTTCTCGTTGACCATGTGTACGTATATTCAACGAAAAAGGAAAGGGAAGGGGAAAGGGGTTTGCAATAAAATGTTACGACGAGATAGAAAAGATAGTGAAGCTCATCCGCGTTGCCGGTAACGCGAACTGCGTCGTTATTTCATTTTTCGGATACTCTTTCCGTACGTATCAACAATGATTTTTTTTTCTTCCTTCTATCGGCAAATTCTTCGACGGTTTTCCTGCCCGCTGACTATTCTCTCGCGGTGAGTTTGTCTATTCGTTATTCGACCAATGTGCGGGGAGTATTGTTTTCATACGAGAATCTTCGCGGTCGGTGGATAGCAATAACATTGGGGTGGTAGAATAAAGGAGGGCAACAGGGAAGCTTTCGGGAAGAATAGCGCGCGGTGTAAGGGATGCGGTACAGCGAGGAAACAGTGACTCCGAGGGATGATGGGATGGGTTGCCGAGGGGATGCGGCTTATACGCTGGTTGAAAGTCTGCCCGGGGCATTCTCTAATTACGACGATTTCGAACAATTAAAGTCCGGTTAGCCGTCCGCGTCCGCGAACGCTTCGCTGCATGGCCGTCGGGGTTGATGCTGGGCATCCCTCTCCCCCTACCGTTTTCTCTTCCCCGCGCTGCTGACAGCCGTGAAACATCTGGTACACAACGTGCCCATTTCCGTGTTTCGTTGCTGGTTCAACTCTGTCTCTCTACCACCCCCACTCGAGGACCCCCTCTTTATTAGTTTTTATGAGCGAACGTGATGGCCGCGGGAGCAGCGAACGAGGTACGTTCTCGCGAACATACAGAGTACAAACCTCCTCGGCCCTTCGTACCATATCCCTCTCCCGTTTCGCGTTTTGTGTTCTACGACCTCTTCCTCTACTGGAGCTGACGCTCTCGTTCTTGCATGCGAGATAACGCGTCGTCAGGGGAGCGTCCGGTGGCACGTCGGTGGCTACCAGAACGTCCTGTGTGTACTGACAATCCCGAGGGATCCTCTGCCTCGACCCTCTCCCTCTCCCTCTCCCGCTCTGTCTCTCCATCTCTCTCTCTCTGTGTATTCACGGCGGAGTACGCGACACACCGACCGCTCGCTTCGTAGTACACCCGACACTACGTTACATGCGATTGTACACAGGTGCATTACGTGCGTACATATGTGCTCAACGCTTCTGGATACAGTACTCTATGTTGTCCGAGCTTTGTAGCTACGTGGTAACGCCGAGTAGTGGTATCCCGCATCTCTCACGTCGAGTTATCTATAATTTACCTCTTTCGCTCTCCAATTATTTACGATCCTTGCTTCCCAAATACGTTGTATCTTTTCGATTAAAAAACGTAACGAAATTACGGATTTTGCTTTAATACGAAAAATTTCGTAAAAATTTGTTGAAAAATCGAAAATTATGTAGAAACAACGAGAATGTCTCGTTGATAAAACGATAATGGTATTATCGTGCCAATAATCACTAAAGTAAGTTCGTTGTTCTTCTTTTTTTGTACATCCGCGATCATAAAATTATTATAAACGCAAATCCACGAGAGCGCTGTATATCGTCACACGATATTGGAATTCGATAAAATAATATCGTGGTAAAGTTCCTCTTCACCGGGGAGTTCGTAGTACGTAATTTCATTTCATCCAAGCAACAGTCCTCATTTCAATTCGAACCCTACAATCGCGAAAGACCATTGTCTATTCTATTCTAGAAATATCGATTCTTAATGCTATGGGGATGTGGAATATAAGTAAAACATATTTCCTCGGTCAAGAGACGTCGACGAGGATAACGTTTATGGTCCATTATACAGTCCAAGGTCCGTATTCTTAACCCCTTTTAACTTAACCGCTCCCTTATTTTAACTCGTTACCGTAGCAACGATTTCCCTTAACTGTATTTATCCTGAGTCCGTTCTCTCCATTCCAAGCGGTATCTACGGACGCGTATACCCCTCATTACCCCGATATACTCGCAACAATAGACCGGAAGTAGGGACGATAGGGGAAATGCAGAAACAGGAGCATTTCTGGTCCCGTCGCGTTAAGAATACGGAGCTTGTATTGTATTTGCAATCGTATTCATCCATTGCTCCCTCAGGTTGATAAAAGGTGTTCCGGTTGAAAATATTTGCCGAATGATCGAAGGTAAGTCGCGAGTAAATTTTATTTTTTTGAAACATAATTACGCAAATCGAAACTAAGTCGATTGATCGTCAACGAAAAATAAAAGAATTCATAAAATAATCCGAATTGAAGGTAAGTTTCGATCGAGCGTCAACGAAAAATAAGAAAATTCGCAAAATTATTCGAACTGAAACTAAGTTTCGATCGATCATCAACGAAAAATAAGAAAATTCACAAAATTAATCGAATTAAAACTAATCGATCGTCAACGAAAATTAACAAAATTATTCGAATTGAAACTAAGTTTCGATCGATTATCAACGAAAAATAAGAAAATTCGCAAAATTAATCGAATTGAACCCAAATTTCGACCGATTATCAGCGAAAAATAAGAAAATGCTTACACGTAATTTATTCGAAGACGAAAGAATATTTGCTACGATAGCGAGATTATATTGGTACTAAAATGTGGATGTTTGAGAGAACTATGATAAGAGGTAGTAGTCGAAGTGGCGAGTGAGTGACAATAGGGAGGTAGCCGAGGTGCGAATGCCAGTCCGAAGACAATAAGCCACGTCGGATGTGACATTGTCGGGATGGGATTCTCTCGGGTTGATGCGATTTCGAAGTAGGAAGTTCGGCTGCTTGGCAACGTGTCAAGTAGGTAGGAAATTCACCGGGCACTTCGACGAGGATTCTGTAGACCAAGGCTAACACACAATCCCTTGCAACGCCATACATATATACATATATATATATAAGGCTTGTATATCTATAGTCAATGCAGCAGACATCTCGGCCTTTACTAATTAGTGGCCTGTTTGCCCCTCTACGGGGATGAGTGTGTTGGCACTAACTCGTTGCCGGAGATACGCCTCCCTGGACCACGATAGAGAAGGTCGCGCCACTGTTCGCTCATTAGGCAACGAGAGAGTGAGAATTCACGTTGAACAGTGCTGAAACGGGAATGACGCCGGTACCGGATCAGGAGCTTCTGGTGTTCAAGCCTTCGTCTGGACTGCCTTGGAATACAACGGTATTATCACCACTCTCGAGTTTCTCGCTATGTAATTACACTCGATTAACCATCTCAAAAGGTACGAGTTTGGCACTACTTCGACATTATTAAAAATCGATTGACAACGAAAGACGATTTTCATCTCGACGAATGTCTCGACGGTTTCGATGTCCTTATGTACGATGAGCCAATAAATAATTATATCTGAGATTCCATTGATTACTTCGATATACATATAACACTTCCGTCCCAATTAGATTGTTTGAATATTTTTCTTTCGTACTAATAGAGGCGGAGAAAGTTAATTTCTCGTCCGCCTTATCTTTCCTTCTTCTCGACTCGCTTAGCTACGAAATATTGAGAAATTTTTAGTCACTCGGTGTTATTTTATATTTGTTGATGAAATTATTATCAAAGAAAAGAAGCGCCGTACCATTCGCGCGTCTACAAAGATAAAACTTTTTGCGACGAAGAATCTGTTGTATTGTGTCGACTAACCCCCAACCCCAACAGTCCAACAAGCGGCAATGTACCAGAGAGGTATTTCATCATAGTAGTTGCACTCGAAATAAGGAAGTTTGTGAATATTTTTTTTTTTTTTTGGGGTGCCATTCCGCGCGCGCCTGGATCGAGCCCGGGAGAGGGATGAGAAGCAGAGAGATAGCGACATAAAAGAGCCGAGTTTATGAAATTTCTACTATGCGAATTCGCGGTATTAGATCCCTCGATCCCTCTCTTAGCTTTCATACTTTTCTCCCTACTGTCCCGTCGCGTCTCGTTGTTCTCGGGGCTCTTCGTCGGGGAGAGAAAAAAAAAGTAATGAAAGAGCTGAATAGCAGGCTCGGGGTAATAAAGAAAAAACCATCTCGACGTTCGCATAGTGCGACAGAATTTCAACCTCAGTCTTGTCTACGATCCCTTATTCCTCGTTCTCCGCACGAAATATTTCGAACAAATTAATGTTTGTCCGTACAGCCATTGTTATTCAAGTATTATTGGAGAAAAAAAAAAAAAAAAAAAAAACGAGAGACGAAAATAAAAACTTTTTTTCGTCGGTCGTATTTTGTTTTTAGCTATTCTGTTCTTCAACTTCGCTGCTATGCCAACTTAGAAAAACATACGCTTTATGCAAGCCAACGGGGTACAAAGGACGCGCTTTGTAACGCCGATATCAGACCACGTTCTGCCGGTACAGTTTCCCTTGAAACAACGTTCGACTCGCTTAACCGATGAAGCACGACAATCGACCTACTGTAAACGCAGCTTCGTGTATTTATCTAGTGACTCGCCGTATCTCACCCTGCACCCTCAATATATATAGCACTAGTCGTCCGTTTTCTCTTCCTGTTTCCTGTGTCCGAAGCCTGTGGTATCCGAAGCCTGCGGCCGCAGTGGTACCCTCTGGACCAGCGGTAGTACCGCTACCACCACCACCACCACTGCTACCAACACCAACACCAATGGCAGCAGCGGTAGTAGCAGCAGGACATCCCCCGTCGCCACCCCACTTCGTCCTGTTTGTTCTTCGTCCGCGTGGCCAACTTGGCCCCCGAGATAACTTCGCGAAGTTTACTCAACGGTAACGTTTATACGTAGGGCTTGTGCTACCTTGTCCGAGGCAATTTACATCGGAAACGGCCCGAGAACAACCCTGAGAGCCGCCGCTGCTCTTGCGGATCGTTGATTTCGAAGATTCTATGCGCTCCAAGAACCTTACCGTTTCTCTGTTGAATGTCTACACACCCCCGTCCTACCCTCCCTACGTCGGTCGTCTTCCAATTACTCATTTACAGATAACAATTTAACAGTACATTTCGTACTTCAAGTTGTTTACGTTCCATTTTCAACTCGTACTTCACCTTCCGCGATGATAAATTCATTAAGGACTTTTCGGGTTAATCGAATTTTTTTAATTTTTTTTTTTCGGTTTAACGCAAAAATTATTCCATAATTCTCTTAGTGCCGCTCTTGTTTCGTTTCTCAACATTGTTACTATTTTTTTTTCTACTTACCCGAAGTACGCGGGATGCGGTTCATGTGCAAGAGATGCGTGCTATAGGCAGCCTGTCCACCCTTTGCACGCCAGGATTGTCGAGCTTTATCCCTCTGCCGAAACTCGTTCAGCGAACCCCGAAGGGGATGATGGATGAGCAACTACCGCTCCTGGCCCGCGGGTTGGGAGCCACGACGAGAGGCTTTTTGCCGAAATAATCTCACACGAGAATTTTAGCGGTGCAGTGGGCGCTTTCATCACTGCCGCCGCCGCCGTTGCTACTGGCTACTGACCGATAATGGCCGGCTGACTCGTATGATTAATATAATATCCATCAAAAGCATCCCTGATGGACCAAAAAATTTCAAAAAAATATACATTGTCCGGAATATCGTTATATAAAAAAAAAAGCTTTTGCGAATTGTCGAGTGCCGAAGTACTACAGATAACTCGTAATAATGATTTTTTAAATCGATCCGAACCTCGCGGCATCGTTTCAAACGATTAATATTTACGAGTCACAATTGTCACGAATATATTGAATAAATCGATGAATATAATGTAAACGGTTAATTCAAGTGGTTGACATTTTTTCACCGTAGTCGAGACACCTCTCGCTGAGCTCGCCGAGCCGACGCAAGTGATTGACTTCGTCGTTCGCCAAGCGCAACAACTTCTTCGTCACCACGTAGTCCTTGAGTACCCCCTTCAGTTTGTTTTCCAAGCCGTTCAACTTGGCAGTCGCGACGGTGTACTTACCGATCTCCTTCACGGCATCCATCAACTTCCCTTCCAACGTGACTTTGAGTACTGTAAGCTTTTCGTATTCGTACCGTAGTTCGTTTCCCTCCTCGACGGCCAATATTCTCGAACGTTTAAGCTCTTCGACTTCGTCTTTAAGGATCGTGTTCGCAGACTCGAGTTGACGATATTCCGTACGTTTCGCATCGAGTTCCGTTCGCAATGCATCGTTCGTCGCTCGGGCTCTTGAAAATTCACTTTTCAGGGCTAAAAGCTCTTCCTCCGTTTCCGCAGCATCCATTCTTCTCTGCGAGTTATCGTCGTTAACCCTTTTGAGAACCGAACGCAATACATCGATTTCCTGTCGTAATGCTTGGTTTTCGGATTTAGTGGATTCCAGGAATTTCTTTATATTACTCGACTCTTCGTCGAGCTTCTCGTACTGCGATTTCATTTCTTCGGCATCTTTCTTCGCGATTCTGTTGCGTTCCGACAGTTCTTCGAGCGAATTCTTCAGGGCGTCGACCGTAATTTTGGATTTTTGACTTTCCTCGTCACCGCGCGTTATCCTATTTTTAGCATCTTCGAGATCTCTTACCAACGAAACGTTCGAAATTTTCAACGAGTCTCTCTGTTCAACGAGTTTCGCGTTGGTGGCTCTCACTTTTTTCAACAACATCCCTATCATACAGTTCTCGGTGCGAAGTGCAACGATCTCGGCATATAATTTCTGACGCTCGTTTTTCGGCAATCCTTTTTGAATATCCTCCGCTTCCGCATTAGCGACTCTCAATTTGGTCAATTCAACTTTCATAGAATCGTTCTCCGCTCTGACGCGATACAATTCGTTGGTCTTCCTTCCGCCCCCTCGTAATCGCGTCTTATCGCTTTCACTCGGCATTCTTTCGCGTTCCGATTTCAATGATGAATTCTCGTTTCTCAGACGCGTTAATTCGATACGCAGACTCTCGTGGACCATTTTGAACTCTTCGAATCGACTTTCTATAATTTCGGCTGTTTTTTCGCAATCGACAACGCGATATGAACTGTCGCACGTACTGCTCTCCTCGCCCGTTGTTAAATTCTTCAGATTTGTCATTAATTCCTCGATTTCTCGATGTAGGACACCCGATTCATCTTCGAGCGTCTTATTTTCGTTCACCGATTCAACAAGCTGATTTTTCAATGCTCGATACTCGTTATCGAGACTTTCGAACGCCTTCTCCAAACTCGCTTTTGCCGTACTCGAGACATCGATCGTTTTTCTCAACGACGCGTTTTCATCTAACAACCTCGTCACTTGGAGCTTCGCGGATACTTCACTAGTTTTCGACTCCTCCAAATCTCGAAGGGTACACCTAAGGCGCTCTTGTAAATCGTTAACTTCCCGTATCTTCGTGTTCAATTGATCATTCGATTCTTCGTATTTGAGACGCAAATCGTTCAAAGAACCGGCGATGTTAAGCTTGTCGGATCGCGCACTGTCCAATTTGTTGTTGAGATCTTCATTATCCTTCATTAGCGCTTCCAATCGAATCGACCGAACGATTGTTTCCTCATTAAGTTTATTCAACTGTTCGTCAATCTGCAGATTTTTTGCGTTCGCTTCAACGAGCTCTCGTGTCAACATATTCAGCTGCATCTTCAGGGTCGATGATTCATTATGCAAAATGGAATTTTCCCGGCGGACTTCATCCAACTGGGCGACCGCGGCGTTCTTTTCACGTTCGGAATCTTCGAAATTCTTTCTAATGCAAGTTCGTTCGATCTTTAGATTCTCAAAATCGGTATTCAGCAACCGAAAATCGTTCATAAGTTTGTCGTAATTTTGGAGCGTCTCAAGAGTCGTTGATTTTTCCAAATTCAGGTCAATGATCAGTGCTTCGTTTTGACTCTTGATGCGGGACAATTCTTCAGCCTCGATGGTGTCTATTTGACAATCCACTATCGCGTCTACCCGTAGCGGTTGTTTTAACGCCGATTCGAGGTCCTCTTTGATCTGTAAATTTTCCTGCTTCAGTGATTTTATCTCCTTCCGAGCATCGGCAAGATTTTTTCTCGTTTCATTCATCTCATTTGTCAACGATTGTTCGACGCTCTCTTTTTCTTTGGTAACATTTGCAAGCTGTTCGATTTTTTCTTTGATAATAATGGCCATTGTATTTGTTTCTTCCACAAAAGTTGCTTTCTCGGTCCGCAAATTTGTCACTTCCGTTACCATTGCGTTCAGCTGAACTCGAAGATTTTTTGTCTCCGCGACTTCCAACTTTGTGCGCTCGAGTTCGCGAAGTAAATTCTCTATTGTCCGATCTTCGTTATCCAAATCGATTCCGCGCTTCTTCATTCTACTTGACACTCTGTCGTACTTCCTTTGCAATTTTTCCAATGCCGCGGACTTCTCGCCGTAAGCAATTTTTCTGCCGGTCAACTCGAGACTAAGCGAACTATATTCCTCGTCTTTCGCAGCGATCTCGTTTTTCAGACTTTTCAACGACCTCTCCAATTCACGAATTCTTTGTATCAAATTCTCGCTGTCGCCCGCAGCAACGGAGATTTTCAATTCTTTCATACCGGCATTGAGTTTTTTAGCAAGAACGACGAGGGCTTCTATGCTATCTCGGCTATCCGAGAAAACTCGAACGTGCTCCACATCTTGGTCCGTTCTCTGTCGAGAAACTTCTTCAGAATTGATAATTAATTTATCGATTATCGATAGCGAACTGGCGACAAACTTTTCCAGAGTACGTATCCGTTTCAAGTATTGCACGCTGCTCTCATCGCCGATTCTTGTACCGATCCTCATCGGCAGGGTCTTCAGATTGTTCAGATCGGACCCCACGCGTTTGACGAACACCTCGATCGCACGGATGGCTTTCGGGTACTCCAACGTGTCGGAACATTCGATGCCACATGATTTAGCGCGTAATTCAGCTGCTGTTCTTTCCAATTGCTGAAGAAGACTCTTCGATCGGTTCGCCAGATCGGTTATTTCACACCGTGAATTTTCACTCGCGAGCATCGCATTTCTATCGTTTTTTAACTTCACCATCAACTTGTTCATCGATAACTCGATGCTTTTTATTATTTTCAAGTACATCATAAAATTTTCACGAGCGCTTACATCTTCGAAGTTCCGCTTCAGCATTCCAGCCTCTCGATCGACGCGCACAACGATATTATGCAATTCACTCACTCTTTCGCGATACTCCGCGGTGTTTCCACTCGAGATTCTGATCATAGCTCTCAATTGATCGATTTCAAATTCCAGCGTCACATTCCGATTACGCATATAATTATTGTTTCCGCTAACACTCTCGAGTAGACGCGACAAATCGTCGATTGTACGAACTCCCTTGCTGGCGCAATTAACGATATACTTTTCGATCAGCGATTCGGATTCCGCCGCAGAATCGGGATGCCGTTTATCAGTTCGAAGAGCGTATTCGAGGCAACAAATTTTTTTTTCAAGATCATTACGATCTTTTTCCCAATTCTTGATCTCCTTTATCTTCCTATTAAACTTACCGAGTGCCTCGATCGCTATTTTTTCGATTCTATTTTTTCTATTTTTATCATCTTCACCGACCACATCGTAGTGATCGGGACGTTTATCTTTGCAGTTCATAATGAATTTTCATGTGGCGACGGTATTTTTATTTTTTTTTCTGATTTTGTCATAACACAGATAATTTGCTGCACGATTAATTTAGAGGTTAGAATATGCAATAAGTTACAACACGAACGTCACCGAACCTCACGTGTCCAGCGAACAGTTGAAATTCGCTTAATTACGATCTATGGAAAGACAAAAATCGGCAAAATTTTGCAAAACTCGTGACTTCCGTCGATAAAAATTAATGACGAATATGTGATATCGAATTTTGATATCGCATCGCAAACGTGTTTCCATCGGTACATTGGTCATGTCAAAAGTATTCACGAGCTTTGATAGGCAAAGCGATTAAAGATTGCGCAGTAATTGCACTGGCGGAGGACGTATCCTGATCTCGAGAATCTCAACATGGCTCGCGATCATTGTCCGGGATCCTGTTGTCTTTGCGGTTGCGATTCTCCAGTGACAACGCCTGTTACGGAACCTCCTCACGAGCCATGCTGCTGCTGTAATTACAATCCCTTCAGCGACGATGCCAAGGAATCGGAAATTCGAGACTTGTCGTTCGCGTTGCGAAAGCTGACGGTGATGAAGTGCCAGATGAAGAAATGGCGCATGGAAAGACTACAATTGGAGAGCGAATGCAGATCTATGAAGGAAACCCTTCAATCGTTTGGTACCCAATATCAGAATGATCGTTGTTCACCGTTCCAAGATTACCGCATGATAATTTCGTCCGTATAGGTGTAAACGCCGAAGACGGTCTGAAGACAGACCCTCTGATCGTTCATTATCGAGGCGAAAGCATGCGATTACAAAATGCAAATGATTTGCTCGACGAAAAAATTCGCGATCTCGAAGAGACACTGGCTGAGCGCGATCTTTACGAGGATCCATGCGAAGGAGTTCAGATTATGAGGACAAAGATGGCGAAAATGCGCGATCAATTTTTCGCAGAAAAAAAAACGTAAATGATCTACCGATTTTTTTTTTTAATTTATCAATACCATTAATCTTAATGATCTAAAAATCGTCTTCAAGGTTAAAAAGCACTATAACTCAGTTGCGAATAGAATTGGCTGAAGCAGAGGACGATACATCATGTGCGGCGTTGAATCGTTTGAGAGCGAAGATACGAGAGTTGACGAGAGGAGGTCAGAAAGCTGATCAAAAAGTGTCTAATGTTGTGGAGAAATCGATCGAGACGCTCGTTGATTTATCAAAAAATTGCGACGATCTTCGCTTAGAGAACGAAAGATTACTTACGGAAATCGCTGGTCTGCGGCGTGCTCTTGATGACATGGGCGTTGATGACGATATGCTGAAATCATACAAGGAATCTGATGAAAAGTTGAATTATGACGATTTGGTGGCTGATCTGAAGCGCCGATTGGCCGAGAGAGACGCTACGATAGAGGATTTGCATAATCAACTGGAGTCCGGTGCTCACGCTGCTGCAAGGTTATCCGAGAGTCTCGACAGAATGACAGTCAGTTACAAGGCTCTGATGGCCGAAGTAGCTGACTCTAAGGCTGAGTTGATGAAACGAGACAAAAAAGTTGAGGAGCTTTTGGAGAATGTGGGCAGAGCGTCGCTCGACTTATTGGGGATGAATGATTTGAGAAACGAAATTGATACGATGAAACCTGAGCTGTACGATCTTCGTATCGAAAGGGATCAGCTTTTGGACGAATTGCACAAAATTCGAAACGTTGTGTCCGATCGTAACGATCAGATAATCGAAGTTTTGGAACAGCGAGACAAAGCGATCGGTGATTACAAAGAAAAAATCGCTGCTATGCAAGCGAGAATCGATGCGCTGCTTGCGCAAGAAGCTATCACGAGTAAAGAGCTCGAAGAATCGAAAATACAGACAGCGCAACTCGAGGACGAAATTGCTCGGCTAAAAGAGCGTATAGATGAACTCGAAAGAAGTTGCGACGATTCGGCAATGCTGAACGAAGCGTTGAAGAGACTGAGAGAAGAGAACGAGGCGCTCATAGCAGAGAAGGCAAATCTGACTGCGGATAACGAAAAGCTGAAGGATGAGAATGCGAAGCTCTACGCGGAGATTGATAAGCTGCACGAGGAAAACGACAGACTCGATGCAACTGTTGAGAGCTTGAAAAAAGATTTGGTTGAAGCGAAAGAGGCAAATGACATGCTGGGTAAACAGCTGAACAGGATGAGAGAAGAGGATGAAAAATTGAAGAATAATGAAAATAATCTGACGGGACGCTTGGGTACTCTCAGTGAACAATTAGAATCGATGAGCGCTGAAAATTCGAGACTCAAAGATGAGTTGAATGAAGCTAATAGCGAAATTGAGAGATTGAAAAATGAACTAGAAAAGTTAACGGATCAGTTACGTAACTTGGAAAAAAATAATAAATTTCTTAATGAGGAACTCGAAAAAGTGACTAATGAATTGTCGGCTATCACGATGAAAAATGATGCACTGCAAGAAGAGTTGGAAAAATTGAACAGAGAAAACTATGAGCTCAAAAATGACGCGGAGAAATTACGAAAAGATTTTGAAAGTCTCAGTGAAGACCTTGAAAAATGCCGAAAAGGGAATGCAGATTTGGAACAACAATTGGAACGCTTAACTGCAGACAATATGTCTGTATTGGAAGATCTTAAGAAAGCCAAAGAAGAAAACGATGCATTGAAGAGCGAGTTGATCGAACTACAGAAAGACTTGGAGAATCTGAACGTTGAAGTCAATAAACTTCGTCAAAAAAATTCCGAACTCGAAGCCGAAGTTGAGGTATTGAAATTAGAAAATAATGAGTTGGAACGTTTTGCGGGCGAACTTAAAGCCGACTTAGAAAGCGCTCAGGGCGAATTAGCCAAACTTCGGAATGAAAATAGTGCACTGAGGGCAGATGTTGTGAAACTCGAAGAAACTAACGCAACTTTGAGGGGCGATCTCGACCACGCGAATTTAGTTAACGATCAATTGAGAGACCAAGTAAATACTCTGACTGGCGATCTCGATATGGCAGTGAAAAGGATTGCTGAATTAGATGCCGAAAATGGTGTTATGAGAAACGAAGTTGAAGCGTTAAAAGCGGCGAATGAGAAGCTTCGATCTGAAAGTGCAAAGTTGAGTGCAGAACTCGAAAGCGCTATGGGAGATTTAGAGAAGATTAAAGATGAGAATTTCGCTTTGAAAAATGAGATGGACAGAATTTTGAACGATAATGCGAGTCTGAAAGATAAAGTTGATAAGCTGATCGAAGAAAACGATAAATTAACGAGCGACGGGAATGCGTGGAAAATCGAAAACGAAAGGCTGAAAGCCGCTGGTGATGGGCAGCGAGTGAATGAAATGCGCTTACAGGGGGAACTCGATGACTTGAGCCACGAGAGGGATGGAATGAAATCGGAGCTGGAAAAATCACGATCCAAGCTTGACGAAGCAAAGAACACGATTGATGCTCTCGAATCCCAGCTTGGAGAATTACAAGCCGAAAAATCGCAGCTTCAAAAAGATTTGGACGCTCTCACTGCCGCGAGTGAAGACCTTCGAAACCAATTGCATTCGGAAAAACTTGCGAAAGAAGAAGCACAGAGAGAGTTGCAAGCCTTGAAGAATGAATTGAAAGAGTTGCTGAAGAAATTAGATGAATTGATGCAGGAGAAGGACAATCTAAGCGCCGAGAAAGAGGCCCTGAAGAGACAACTTCTCGAAATGAAGGAGGAAGTCACGAAGCTTGCCGCGGAGAACTTTGACCTCGCGAATGAAATGAAACGTTTAAACTCTGATCTAGAAAAGCTCAAGAAGGAGAACGAAGCACTTGTTGGCGAAGTTGGTCAATTGCAGGAAGACGTTGATCATTGGAAAATGGAGAATTGTAAAATGAAGATGGAAGTAGAAAAGCTTAAGGGCGATGTAGACAAGCTAAAAAAAGATTGTGACATGGGTCGAGAAAGAATAAAGGAGCTGGAGGATCAATTGATTCGCTTGGAAGATGAGAAAAATAGATCGTTGCAAGATGTCGAGCATCTGAAGGGCGAAGTGACGAAATTAAACGAAAATCTCGATTCCGAGAAAGATGCAAAAGAAAATGCTCTTAAAAAAATGTTAGCTATGGAGGAGGAGCTTGAAGCTTTAAAAGCTGAATTGGCCAAGTATAGAAACGATAACGAGCGGCTCGCGAGAGAAGCCGACGATTTGAAACAACAGCTATCGCTTCTCAAGGACGAGGCGAAGAAAGCGCACGACGAAATATCCGCTCTTCGAGAGCTTAATGATAATTTGAAATCTGATCTCGATCGTTCAAAAGCTGAATCTACCGGCGCCAAAGGAGATCTCGATGCTTTGCGCGGCACGGTCGATTCTCTGAAATCGGATAATGCAAATCTTAAAGACGATCTCGAAAAGTTCAAGATGTCGAATAGCAGACTAACAGATGAGCTCGAGGCTTGCAAGTATGATAATGATAAATTAAAAGCGGAACTGACCGAGTCGAAGGCCGATGCCGTAAGATTGAGGGACAATCTGGCGCAGTGTCAGTCGGCACTCGAAGCTGCAAAAGCCGATTTGACTAAAGCGAATAGCGAATTGCAAAGATTGACGAATGACAACGACAAGCTCAACCGCGAATTAGCAGATATGCGAAAAGCTCTGAAAGATTCGGAAGATAAAATTAAAGCTTTACAGTCTCAGTTGGCAGAGTTGCAGCAAGAAAAATCACATCTCGTTAAAGATCTCGATAGTTTGAGAGACGAAGCGGATAAGCTTCGCAAGGAACTTTCAGCTGAGAATCTCGCGAAGGAAAATCTTCAAAAGGAAGCTGCTGCATTGAAAACAGAATTGGCAAGTTTGAAATCCCAGCTTGACAAGACACGGGCTGATAATGAAAGTACGAAAAAAGAATTAGAGGCATTGAAGAAACACTTTGAAGATTTGCAATCAGCGAACGCGAGTTTAAATACCGAGAACGATAAGATGAGGAGAGAGCTTAATTCCTTGAAACCAGAACTCGATAAATTGAAGATTGAACTCGAGAGGGTGAACGGTGAACTAACGAAGAAAGAGGGCGAAACTGAATCGATGAGAGTCGCGAATGAGAAACTCAACAAATCACTCGCCGATACCGAGAATAATGTCAAAGCTCTCGAAAGTCAGCTTGCTGCGTTGGGAACGGAGAAAGACAAGCTCGCGAAAGAAGTTGCTGACTTGATAGGAGAGATCGGTAAACTCGGCAAGAATTTAGCTAATGAAAAGGCCGCTAGAGAAGCTGTCGCGAGAGAGCTTGAAACGCTGAAGGATACTCTTGCCGAACTAAGAAACGAGTTGGACAAGTGTAGAGCAGAATCGGAAATTATGAGGAAGGAACTCGGTCGGGCTAAGGATGAAATATCGAATTTGCGCGACGAATTGAATAAATTGGCAGCGGAAAATAGCCGCCTACAGGATGAACTACAGAAATCCAAAGCAGATGGAATCGAATTGCGTTCTAATTTAGCAAAGTTGGAAGCGGCGAACAGTAAATTGTTGGCTGATCTCGAGGTTGCGAAAATGGAAGCGCAGAGATCGAATAATGACTTGGAAAAGATGAGAGCCGAAAATGATAAATTGAAGGACGATTTGAAACAAGCGAACAACGATAATAACGCCCTGAGAAGTGATGCCGAGAAACGGCGACTTGAACTCGCAGATAAGCAAAGACTGAGTAAGAACTTGGATGCCGAAGCGAGTGCTCTAAAGAACGAGATAGATCGTTTGAAAGCGGAAAATGTAAAGTTAAAGAGCGAGATTGAAGAATGTCACGCGGAAAAAGCCAATTTGCTGGATAAGAACAACGAGCTTCGAGCTGATATCGATCGGTTGAAAAAGGACTCAAAAGGTGCATACATTCTCGACATTTTCGTTTTGATTTATTGAAAACCCGAATCGACGTTCTTTCTGCTTCGTGTAGATACCGACGAGAAGAAGAAATTGGAAGATGCAAGAACTTCTGCCTTAAAGTCAGCGGAAGGTCCGGCGTCTGGTATCGACGAAATGCCGGAAATTCATCCGGACGAGTGTGGCGACTACGTGAGATCGAACAAGTTGCTAGATGGTAGACTGGTCAAGCAAAACGAAGGTATAAACAAAAAAAGGGATCGCGAAAGTGGAGAACAAAAATCTGGTATGACTCCGATTTTAATGTGCAAAGGTGTGGCGCGTGTTCGTGAATACATTGGTCATATCGATGGCAGAATTCCAACGAAACCTGCGATGGCTGGAAAACCTGAAGAGGCTCTGGACGTCGGCGTTTTTCTCTCACCTATCGTTGTTCAGACGCTGCTAAAGTCTGAGGAACTCTCGAATAATATCCTCGGCGCTGAGTTGGAGATACAGAAGATTGGGGATAAACTGAACGATTTCAGCAAAGAGAACGATAGGTTGAGAAAGTTACTCGAGGCAAGCTTCAACCTCTCCTTCTTCTACTTGCTATATAACTGTGTAATAACTTTCGAAACAACATAAAGTTCAATTTACGAATTTTCCCAACAGGATCTTGGCGTCGATGATCACGAGATGAAGGACTTTCGGGAGGAAATGGGCGATGCCTTCGACGCCGAATCTTGGCTGAGAGTAAGTTCCGCTTGCAACAGACATTGTTGCTTTAGTTCCACCTGCAATATCCAACATCCGTGTTGATGACGAATTTACTTCTGCAGTCATTGACGCTTACGCAATTGGCTGAGCTCCACGATCGAATTTGCTTACTAACCTCGGGAATGGTGCAGCAAGACAGCAGCGGTGTGACTTGTGCGATGAGAAAAACCGATCGTTCGAACGCATCGACGGGCGAACAGGATCCGCTAAAGGAGAACTATGAAATACTTAATAAACGAATAGCCGCGTTGCAAAAACAAATTGCTGACAAACAGGCGGAAGCAACGAGAAAGGTATACGAAATGAGGCAATCGCTTCGTAAAGAGCAATTACAGCTCATCAGGATATCGGACGAGATGAATCGCGAAAGAAAACGAAATTTGGCACTGCACCTCACCATCGACGGTTCGCCATGTTGGATCAACAAATGCACTGCCGATTGCAGCGGTGATTTTGATCATTTGACGGACTTTGATACTACCGAATACATTCCAAACGAAATTGGAAAAAAGCGTTAAATAGATGTATTGCGAACGCGTGTTGCTCATTTTATATCAATTCCGAAGCTACGAATGTGACAAATGTACCGATGGGAGCACGTAGAGATGTGAATTAAATTAATTTTTGAAATATTGTGAAACTCATTTGAGGAAATGAATTTTCGATCGCATAGAAAATTTGCAACTGACGCTTGCCCGGAGCAATTGCTGAATTAATTGGACGTTCGTGAGTCATTATATTAATTTGGTATTAACGTTGAAGAATTATCTCGCAGTTAAAACGCTTTCCGGTCGATTGTGAGATGAGGAGCTACTGAGAAGCTGTGACGAATTTGAGGCAAACGCATTACATTACATCGCATTACATTACATCCGAATATCACATTAAATTATTAAATCCGAACTGCTCGTCGCGAAATTAATAGAAATGAATTTCGAATCATTTAAGTCATTAGTTTCCTCGGATTAATCAAAAGTGCTACGAGACTTTATTATTCGTCGTCGCTGTTTTATGGTGAAATTGACATCATTGATGATGAAATATGATTTTTTTTTTCACAAATTCGATCATCTCGTTAGAAGCGAGAAACATGTTTCAGCAATTCGAAACATTAAAGTGTTAATTAATTCGTGGAAAAAATACTTCTGATAGGAGATTATCGTTCGAATTCGAACTTTGATATCCGATAAAACCCAATCTGCAACATTTTTATTTCACTCTGAGCGGTTTATAATGAAATGTCGAATCAATGATTCGCAGTATTGCGAACGGTTGGGGGGGGGGGGGAGGGGAGGGGGATGAAAAGTTTCCTGCGTTCATCGTTTATTCTTTCGCCTATAATTTTCCCGTAGACGCGCGTCACTTTATCGGATATTACGGTGCTAATAATTTATCCGGTTTTTTTCAATAATACCGAGGAAACTAAATTGAAAATTGTCGTACATCGCTTTGACTGTAGTTACGGTCGGTGTTTTCGTTTTATTTTCTCATCACTGTTGTTCCTTTGCGAATATATCTTTACCGCGGAACGGCTCACCGTGATAAAGCGATAAAGTTGTTTCCGATCCATTTGAAATTGGTTGGGCGGTGACACGATCGTTGAAATGTGAAACACGTAGGTCCCGTCTGGGAGAAGACGGTAGGAATGTATTTCCTATCGTTAAATAGCTAAACCCGTTAAATTCAGAATAGTCCACGGTCTGCGGTAAGAATGTAGACGCTACGGGGTGAGTTGTTCTATAGATATAAAGAGTATAGAGTTGTGTGTTGAACAGAGTCGTGGAGACTGCAGTGAAGTACGGTAACGATTTTCTCTGGACTGAGCTCAGCGCTTGTCCTCGTGTTTGGTTGTTGGGGCGTGTTGAACGGTGATAATAGGGTCGGCTAAAGATCTAAATAAGACTTTATGTGCTGCGAAAAGTCTTCCGGAAGACACCACAACACCGAGAAAAAATCTTCTGCGGTACATAGTCGGTATTATGAATGAAAAAGTCATGAATGAGAAGGTCTGAAATACGCTACGGGTCATACCGTAATAAATACGCAATAAGGAAAAACAGTGGAAAAATGCGCGAGAATGACGGAGATGACAAATTGAGACACAACAACGCACTAGGTAATTCCACACATAAAAGGAAGTTCTCCTTCCTGGCTTTCCATTACTTATTTGTCGAGCCTCTTGCCTCCACTTTCCCCCCGAAAGTCTTGGACAATCCTGTTTTCCGAGTCACACTGATGATTTTCAAAGCACCGTGACCCACATACCCCGGGGTGCAGAGCTCAACCGAGCTATTTTAAGGTCAGGAGGGTCATACAGAAAGAGAGAGAGAGAGAGAGAGAGAGAGAGAGAGAGAGAGAGAGAGAGTGCAGAGTACAGAGTACGGGGAAGTACACAACAAGAAAGTCGAAGACAGAGGGTGTTGGTAGTAGTACATCATTTGTCCAACTTTCCGTGCGAAAGCTTTGGTTTGTTTCGCACTTTCCCCTCCCGACAGCGCGACCTCCTTTCTCTTTCATTCTCACGACCACCGCCCTCACTATCTTCCTCCTCATCGCGATTCGTACACATCCTTAACACCACTCTCTCTATATCTCGCATACTTTTGTAAGAGCTTTCTTCCTCTTACTTCTTTTACTCTCGTGAGCAATCATTCGTTCTCTCCAGAAGTAAAACAAGAAAGTTTCGACGTGTGTATGTTTTCTTCTTGTAACGCATTCGCTGGTATTAACACCCATAGAGCTATATGCGTAAATTAAAATGCAAAGATAACAAAAAAAAAAAGATGTATCAAGCGTTTCAATGCGGAAAACCATTCGCGTCTCTTTCTCGGTACGCTATCGTCGCAAGATATCGGCGCTGTTGAAAAAACTGTCGCATTATAAACATCGCGATAACATCAACAGTGAGGGTGTATCACCCCTTTCGCGCTTCCGACAGAGGTTATGTCGTTTCTCGGCAAAGGTTATTTTGGGCGCACGATCAGTTGTGTTGCACTTTTAATTGCGTCTTTAGTAATTAGTTCTGTGCCCAGTGGGCATAACGGTTAACTCCGTGTAAAAGCAATCGATTTGTTGGAGTGTATACACCGCTTTCGCGTGAATTCGTTGATATAAACATCCCTTAAATTTACTCGTGAAGCTTTACACATGATTACCGGTAATCTCTGTAATCAAAAGCTAAAAGAAATTTTATTTTTTTTGCGCTTTGGTCTTCATGTTCACGCGAAATGTTGTTATTTAGAAGTGGAGCTGAAGTGGTACCGCGCGAGTGTCGAAGTGAATACCTATATAGCATTGCGTGCATAATTTTCGGAGTACCGCGGTACTCTCGGAGTATTCGATTTTGTTAAATTCTCCTGCGAACTCGTCGAACAATGTTTCCACTCGATGTTACACAAAATATTTACGTTGATACAGAGGTACCTAATTGCCAGACGCTATAACTGATCTCATAATTAACCAATTATGGAATAACCTACGCGCAACGTAATTCAGGTGAGGATAATACACCGGATAGTAAAGTGGCAAATGAACTGAACGAAAGCCTACAATTATCTGCGTACCGTGTCAACTACACTCTGAACGAAAAAAAAACCCATCAATCTCATCGAATGCGCTTAATCTCGTGTCGGTTGGGGAGTTAGTGGACGCTGCGCCAGTTCCGGTATCCGCCTGATACGTACTGGAATTTCATTTGTCATCCTCCCGGAAGTGATACGATCGATCGACGACCGATAGTCGCAAACGTGTTATTACTCATCGCGCCATCAACACCTTCCACGAATATTCGACGCAAAAATTACAATATACTGTTGTTGCACGCAGGTCACACGGCTGTTAGCCATAAAAAATGGCGACTGAACACGTTTTAAATCAGTTAAATTGTATACAACGCCGCTTCAACATCTTCGTGACGATGTTTATTGCGCATTTCGTGTTCTGGCCTTTGCGCGCTTCGACAATTGCCGGTCGACGTAAAATCGATATTTGTCTCATGCAGAAAAACATTTTCGTGAATTATTTCTTTGCAGGTGTACTTATTAGGCTATACTTAGCGTACTGATCGAGGACATTAACCTCACAGGAGTTAATGATGCGTACTTCAACGTTACGGAAACTATGGTATCCGTTATGAAAAACGACGAGGGAGAGATGGAAGTTAATTCGAAATTAACACGTATCCGGAAGTGAAAAATGGCGAATTTCCGCCGGAAGCGATGAGTAAGAGGGGTGATGATAAGATCTAATTCTTCCGGTAGAGTATACTATTTGTATACATTTTTTTTGCAATATGAAATGGGCTTCTACCCTCAACGGGAATACTCCAGTAACCCCCTCCCCTCCCCACGAGGAAGAGAGGGAGGGAGGGTTTCTACCCTCCCGGTCGAAAAATATGCCGATGAATTTCCCGAGAACAAATATCGAGCCATATTCGGGTTCATATTCGATGATATACAACTGATCGCTGGCAATATATTTGTGGATATTAAAAATGTCCCTTAGCGCCACCGGATATTGACCAATATGAACGAACTATTTATGATTGGTCATTTTTTTTTTAATTGGAGCCATTGGCACCTCATTTTGATTGTACAATGGACATCGTAAGGTCCATTGAATCGATAAAATCTACAAATTAGCTATCAATAGCAAGGTATTTGTGTAATGAGGGAAAATGATTTCCTTATGATTGCGTACGTTCGAAAATAGGGGTGTAGATATTTGCGTCTTTTATTTTACTCGAGCTGTTTGTAAGTTCACACTCCGTTCAACGGATAATATTATTTGGTCGTTATATCATGGAGGAGCCTTTTTATAAATCACTTGAAATTGTACTTTTCTTTGTTCCTTTCAACTTTCAATCCTTTGTTCTATCCCATACACTTTCCTCTTTCTATCGCACTCTTTTTCCGGCTGTTTGTTCTTCCAATTGCAACGAGGCGAGTTATCACGGTCGGCCGGGAATGAAATTGTGGGACAAGAGAAGCCGGAGTCTGCCACTTTCCCTGCGGCCTATTCCTTCGTTTTCGCACTCATTCCTACTCCTTCTTCTGTACCCTCCTTTTCCGTCGTCTGTTCCATTCTTTCTCTCCTCAACCCATGCGCTACCCGCACAGCCGTCGCGCTACCACAGTTTCTCGTTCTAAATGCGAAAGAGCCCGCCAGTGTTCTCTCGTCAAGCTCCCGGAGCTTTTTCCTCGACCACACTTCCGAGTTCCTGCTCGCTCGCCTAGCTGCGCCGCGTACAAAACGTATAAAGACTCTATTTCCGGTTCGGATAATGAAGACCAGACTCGTTGGGGGACAATGTGGTCGAAGGCATTCCGAGAAATGGCGAAAACCAATTCCGAACTCGTTGTACGTGGCACCTTTTACCACCATTAAGAAATGATTGGGTACATTTGTTTTTTTTTTTTTTTCGTACCGATGAAAAAAATTTAAGACACTCATTATCTCATATAAATGATAAGATAACCCTTTTTCTTGAAATAAATAACCAGATATTTTACATAGTTAAAAAAATCATAACTTTTTATGGCAGCGGGTTAATAATAGACAATAATAAAATAACCATAACGTTCGCCGATTATTTAGATCGTTCAACGTCCGTTGTCTTACCACCGCGAAAATGAGTCGGGCTGGTGATACGTCTAGAGGACAGTATAGCTGGTATTACTACAGTTTCGTATAGTATAGTACTATCGTATAGGAGCGAAGGTGGGGAGGTTATAGAGTCGACGGGAAAGCGCACGCGGGGGATGAATAGCTGTAGGAGAATGCTTTAACCGGCTAGCAAGGGTGGTTGGTGGTGGTAGTGACGGCGGCGCACGAGAACAACCGAGGAGGACCGAAACTCAGCAACCCCTTGTCAGTAGGCCTGCCGCAACGCAGCCGTAAGCGCGCCTTTTCACTCGCTCGTGACTTCGCGTATCGCAAACAACAGATACATACGTATAAAAAAAAAAAAAAAAAAACAACACTGTCATCAAAATAAATAGTGAAATATTTTCGATAAAAAAAAATCGTAATCCCCAACATATAGTTAAAGTGCAATTTTCGTACTATTGTTTACAAGATTCTTGACCAACCATCGAATGTCTAAACCGACTTGCGCGACTAGTTCATCCCTTAAAGTAACACTTCAGTGCTTGTGATTTATCAACGAAGAAAAAATTGCTCCGCTACCCTCTTAAATCGAAAAACAGTCCATGGGATTTCGGAGTGAAAAACGATCGATTGGATACCGATCTCCGGGGTGATAATAAAGGGAAAAAAATCATTAAAACTGAAGTTAGAAATCGAACATTATATTTGGTTGCTCCGAATCTTCGAGTGATCATCGAGCATTGATTCGATATTCAGCTGACCAATTAAATATGACTCGTCTTTCACCGGCTATAAATTAAAAAATCGGCATACGGAAGTTTCGAAACTTTGCCAAGTGTTCGGCGACGTCGTAGAAATGAGGAAATTCTCGTAGAAACGGGACGAACCACGGATCAGTTCTTTACAATGTGAATAGATTCAGTGGGACTCGAAATGAGGCGACGAAATTCATCCCCACCGGCTGTTCTAACTCGATAGGGAGTGTGTATAAATAATCAAAGTTTTAAAAGTTTTAGAATTGATTTAAAGAGGCCAATCGACTAGAGGACTGGCAGTCCGCTAGTGGATAGTACCAAGTGTGTTACCCGAGCGGGTGACGCGTGTGTTTGTGTGAGAACCCGTGAATGCAGACGTGTACTTCTATACTATATACATACACATATATGTACCCACGTATGTGCGCGCGCGCGCGGCCTAGTGAGTGTGTTGACCGAGAAGAGCGAAGTAGTTGGAGGCATCGCGAATCATCGAAAGACCTGACTCGTCCAATTTCAACTTGGCGACTCCGGGCGTCTCGGCTTACCAACCGATTTCAAGTTTTCGAGAAAGAGGAAAACTACGTTTGCACCTGGAGCTTTTGTGAACGTCGGCGGAACGTCGAGAACGAGCTAAGATTCTTTTTGGACGATATTTGATCTTCGAGAATAAGAAATAATTGAAGAAAAAAAAAAAAATCGTCAAAGTTCTATCGACGAAAGACGACGAGAACTGCGTATTGCGTAGAATGAAGACGTTACTACTGATAACGATTATCGCGTTTGTGGGCGCGGAAAATTTCGACCATGATCCCGGCGAGCAGAGTAAGTAAATTGATGACTTAAAGTTTACCGATAATAGTCCCACGTCGACCACATTACGATAAAAATGCACACTTTATTTTCATTCAATTAAACGGTGTATCGCGGTAGTTGATTGCGATTCAAAAGGTCTCGCAATTCAATAATTAAAATTGTGAAATTTGTTTCGTTTCAATTAATAGCGTTTCCGGCGATTCGTCTGCAAACTACGTTTCACTCTAATATCAAAGAGACTGAATGTGAAATGGAACAAAAAATGTATTAAACTGCGTAAAGTGAAGCAGCGGCCTCGGGGAATGTATCTGCATACGAGCTTCCGGTGGGACAAATAAACTTCTGCTATTATCATGAGTTTACTTTCGGTCTGCGCAAATGCAGTTTTTTTTTTAATCTGAAAGAATCGGTGATAATAGTCATTTAGCAGCAAAGATTAAGAATATCTCTAACAAGATTACCCCACAGATTATCAATAATAGGTACAGATTATTCAATAAACCACTTGTACATTAAATGCCGACACGATTGCGTGTTCAGCTACGACGACTTTACACCATTCGCTGGTTTCGCGTAAAGCATACGCCATGATATATAGACTCAGTTACATCGTGAGTCGAGCGATTAGCGCGTCTGATCACTCGCGGCCGTGACTACTTACTATCTCCCGCAACAAGACTTACGCGCGCAGCAGTTGCGGATATATTTCCGCCAATTTCGTCAGCCCAATTTTTATCACTAACAAACATAGAAAGCAATAAATTCGTTTTTAATTTCTGACTATCGCGGAGTTACTCGCCGCGAGTTATCGGGGGATTATCGCGGGACTATCGGAGTATTATCGGAGGGTTACGAGGGCGGGAAGGGAGGGGGTGGGGGCGGCGGCGTAACCAAGCAATTCGTGTGGCCGAAGTTTTTTTGCGACGAGTTGAGCGTCAGCCCGATATCGTCATAAACATTAAGCCCGCGGTGCTCGAGCTCCGCCTGAACACTGTCAATGTTGACAGAGAGGACGGTAGAGGGAGAGACGGAAAGGGGCATCAAGAATCGTCAGAGGGGTTGGCATAGCTGTGCATCATGGGAATACTCTGGTTGGGCTCTCGACGAGTTCATGTCGTAGCTGTCGAATAATGTACTCGTTAATCATGCGGACGTGAGGGGAACCCCCTCTCCCGCGAGTTCACGGGCGTGTGGAGCGGCGCTGCTCCGTGAGCAAAAAGTGGATTAATTTTGACGAGGCAAGCACCGTCGGGCACGAGGGAGTATTCACCTGTCAATATTAGTTGTTTTGTGGCGAATACCTAGAAGCCGAGTGCACACTCAACGAAATATATGTATATATATAGTATAACGATCTATATATGTATATACGACATAGCCAAACCAACACGTTCGTTTAATCGATGCATTATGTAAATTGACATTACGGCTTCGGCGTCAGTGTGGTAATCGACCACGATCGGCATACAAACGTCGTTCACCCAAGCTATCTAAACACACATACACAGACAAACGGATAGCGCCCAGCCGAACGATCATAAAGTTTTACAAACAATGCAACGTTAATACAGTTTGAGTGCTTCTCCTCTAACCCGCGTTAACACGATTACCGTTGACTTTACGAGGAACTTTCAAATAAAATCTGATGGCTGGTGCAAATATCGAAGCCGATACGCGCATAATAATGGCGTTACGTTCGCGGCTCATCGCTCGTACGATTTTAAATCGATTCTCCAATTGGTATTCCAAGCCAAAGGAAACATACCGAAGTTAATAAAGGAATGGTTAATTAATTAATTTATATAATTAGTACACACGTGGAGTAATCGTTCATTAACCTAATTACTACGAGGATCAGTATGCATGCTGAAAACCCTCGGAGTTTTATCAACTCGCGTTATTTGTCCGCTGATAGAAAAATAATTGTCGAATCCATACGCGACGGAGCGTTTCGACGTTGGAAATGGGTGAGAACGATCGTCGACGACAACGAGAGAGCAATTTAGAGCCACGAATTTATAGGTTTTATGCGGCCCGATGCCGCCAGCGGGGAGTTTGAGAGGGTTGTACCGATGGTGGATCAGTTGCGGTAGTCGGTACTTCGCCTGAACACATTTTACCTCGAGTAATTATACAACGATATTGCGTATTACGAGCTACGCGAGGATGGCACAACGTTTAATCGCTCCGCAATATTGCATCGTTATTCTTGCGATAAATTTCGATAAATATCCTGTCCGAAGTAGCGACGAATGAACGAATGACATTAAAATTTTTGGTTTCTCCTCTTTCCCGACAAAATTACGCCGATTTATTCACAATATGGAATATAGCGATATATAGATATAAACACGTGATCACGCGAGCGTGAATTATGACGTTATTAGCGACGCTATCGATGATAGGTACTCGTCGACAATCGATCTTTCATTTCGATAGTCCGATTTTTACAAATCGCACATTTTCATGGTACGAAAAAATATTTTTAAATTTCATATTATATCCCGAAATCGCCGGAATTGAAAGATTTATTTGGACCGTTGAGTGCCTTACATCTCGTGCGTTCATATTTTATTGCGGAAAAAATGAAATATATGCATTTCACATCTGAATTATAATCCGACATACGATAACCTCACGATAGTGATGGATTAAAAAAAAAATTCTTGTGTATCAAAATAGTCGCGAAAAATCGATGTAATTTCAATATTTAATTCACGTCTATCGTTATTTTTGTGAACACTTTATAATTCGATATATTCGAATATCGAAAATTTAAAAATAAATTATGTCGAATGATTGGTCTTATTACCGATAATCCATTCCAAGATATTCCGATGCACTTATATAAATTGCTCGCGTCGATAGTTACGAGAGAACAAATCGGAGCTTCTCGCAGGTATTCCATATATGTTTTACCGGACTACTATATTGCTTCGCACTAGTTACGAATGTGTACGGACCGTTTTAAAGAGAACGTATTTTGTGTCCTTCTTTCTCCGTGTATAATATGGGTTGCTGCTATTTTCTGAGAACGGTACGAGTCATCGCCGTTGGATAGTTATACTTTTCTGCTGCCTTCGGTTCTGCTGGCGTTCGCATTTATCGCGGCAATATCGATGTTGCCGCTCGTACACACAGCGATCGTGCTGTACGGGAAACATCATGACGTTTCACCGATTCTCGCACTGCCGTATATTGTATAGCGGAGTATCTCTCGGAAACGAATATTATAAATGGTGAATGTAAAACGTGCGATAGGAACATTCGAAGCCATAAACGTCATGAACGGAGTCATTTTTATTATTATTTTTATTTTTATTATTGTTACCATTCGTTTCGGTGTCGTTCATTCGCGAAGAAATCACATTTTCCGAAGCCCCGCGAGAGTCTGAAGATCGAGAATAAAGAAACGAGAAAAGCGACGCACGTACGGATAAACTCGACTGAAAGACGATTCCCTTGAGATCTCAGATGCACACGCGTATTAGCGCGAGTTTTATGATAATAAAATGCGAGAATCGAACACGAGGGAGAAGCAAAGTGACTGAAGTACCGCGACTCGCAAATTAATGAAAATTAATGAAAGTTCCACCGTCTCGACGATATCGTCCATTTTTCTCGTGTTTACACGAGTCTTGTAAATAATAAACAGCCCGGAAAAACTAATCGGAGAACGAGAATAGCGATTGGCGCAATTTTGCGATACTATAACACATACGATTCCCTGGCGATCGTCGCGTACGCGATTACAAACGGCAACTTGTTGAAGAGCAGAAAAATTGTAACGCGAATCCGATGAACTCATATCTCCGGGGAACCGTTTTCTTCCGATTCAATTTTCACTCAGAGTATATATAACATATTGGATTATTCATATCTTGATTAGTCGATGACAGTTTCTTGTGTTTCCTTTCATCGATAAAAATGTTATTTTTAAACTAACAAATACGAAGGTTTGAAAAATAAAAAAATGCAATTAGCGCGAATGCGATCTACGAAAATAGAACTCCGGCGAAGAACGATTCGAAAAGAAAAGAAACGAAAGAAAGAAGAAGAAAATAGAATTCATTGAAGGGGCGCCTTCGAAAGCTCACATTTTCAGTCGACATGCAGCTTCTAGTTCTGGGAACAGTGCGAATAGGGATTGGAAAAAGTTGTTCCTATTGAACAACGTAAGCGATCGTAAAATTTTTTGATTACTTTCCAAGATAAGCTGAATTCGCGAAAGTGGCAAAAGCACGTACTTTCGGCAAAGACCCAGCAATATGCGGATTCGTCGTCGTTCTCTGTTACCCCGCGTCTCTTTTATCGTTCCTTTTTTCTTAAACCCTCGTCCTTTAACCCATTCTTTCGTTCTTTCTCGATCTCACAGCGTTCTCCATTTCTCCGCTTTTTATATGCATTGAGACGATTTTCTATAGGGCCGGCAGATACCTACCCTTATGCATGTGATCTTCTCGTAACCGTTTGCGTTTTTGCGATATATAGTATCGGAATGATCCGTATATGTGGATGTATGCAGCAGATCGGCGCATTGTACAGTCTGCAAACGGTATTCGCCATACCCACTTCTTTTCCCGTTGCCCAAGCGTTGAGTTCCACATTCTGCGAACCCGCCCTCCGCTATCATTGTAAAACCCTTGCAATTTTTTAGGGGGAGAAAAGGGGAGGAAAGGGGGAGGAGAGGGTTGTAGGGTTACGTCCAGAAAATTCTTGTCTTGTATGCACCAAGAATTCGTCGCTTTCAGCTCGGAGATACTTCCCGAGCAGAAATATGGCATCGATTTACGAGAGAGAGAGAGAGATCCCCGCGCCCTCGTTCATCCATCGTACATCACATACAAGAATCGTAGGCATAAAAGTCTGCTTGGTATACTACTCGCTGGTGTCTCTGGTCCCTCGGAGAAAGTGATCTCGTGCGCTTCTCTACACCCTTACCGAACGCAGAGGAAGAAAGGTTCGCAAGGTTGAAAAGCTCGTTTCTTCTGCTCCGCGACATCAACGCTATAGGCACATCCACGATAATACATTCCACCTTTCACCTTCTTTTCAACTTTTCTCTACGACAATTGTAAATTCTCGAATAACCTTTTCTTGAAATATTCAACGTGAATTTTTTTTTTTTATTTTTTTTTTGTTATCTAAACGAAACGTTATGGTACACGACACAATGAAATACTTGTCAAGTATGCAAAGAACCCGCGAGGACAGCGTTGACGCGCGTAATTTATGAAACTCGGCATTCTGTTTCACGAAACGAGAAAGTTGGGAGGGGCGGAGAAAACAGTTGAATTCGAGTAAACCGACGAGGGTAAAAAAAAAAGAAACATGAATCGAAGAATTCGTAAAGTATTCACCGCGCTAGTGGTCGTTAATATTTTATACATATATATCTTACACGTATGTACATTAATTTAGGAATTGATGTATATGCATAGCTATATAGTACGAGAATTTCCCTAAAAATAAATCAAGACGAGCGTTGCGCGTGGTCGATACGGAGAGAGGAAAGGGCTTATACAAGAGGACGCAAGGCTTTCCGAGGCAATATGTATAGCTGCGGCAATATGTAGCCGTTGAAAAACACGAAACCACGGTATTTCAAAGGTACCCGGAGCTTTTGTTGGTCCCGCTATACTATGGCTATACGGCCGATCGTCATTCTCCCACGGCGAAAGAGTTTCTGCTGGTCAGTCCGCGCGGTTAACGAATGACTCCTCGTTGGTCAAACTTTTCCCGAGAACGAGGACCGACCGCTCTCTCTCTTTCTCTCGGTTTCCCGACGCGCAGATCCGACACCACGTGCTGCCCGACCAACCCCCACGGACGGAAAGCCCAGGGCATTCTCGCATGCCGCGGTAGGATAGAATTTTCCGTACAGCTTCCCACTCTTTCTCGCGTTGTGCCTTGATTAATGGGAGTCCCCGAGAGCTGTCTCGCGACCACCCGGAGAAAAAAAAAACCTCCAACCCCTCCGTGCCATCGTTTCCCACCTCGTACGCCTCAACGATGCGAACATTTTTTTTTTGCTCGCTTTCTCTGTCTCTCTGTCTCTCTTTCTCTCTCTCTCGCCACTTCCATTTCATTGCTTGTCCTCCCAGATTCCGAGCCGCGTCCGTTCGCGAGTATACACGTTGTATGACCCCGCGGCTTTCGCGATTCGATCAAAGGCATACCGAATCATCGCGTAGTGACTGGCGGTCGAAATGCGAATCGAAAAGAGAAGATCGATTGTTAAAGTTTAAGCCTCTAACCGGATGCGCAATACGATGCGATTTATTATGGACCACAACTAAAAATAAATACTAATTTGGTACTCAGCTTCCCTTTTTTTGCTCTCTCCGTAAAAAAATATGGCGGCACCCCCACGGTGTGCTTACGCGCTCCACGATGGAAATCTATTTAAGCTCATTAGGTATTCTCGGGCCTCGGATAACGTGTACTCTCGGTAATATAGAATGAAATTGATACAGAGGAAGGTCGAGAGGTTACAAATAAAAACCACTACGTTCTCGTGTATCTCAGATAATTCTGTACATTTTTTCGTGCCGTTTTTTCTACGCCCGCCTACGTACTGAAGTAGTTACGTTAGTGGTAGTAGTTCACCGTACCAATCTTTTTATCTCGGCGAAGAAACCGAATCCCGACGAAGCACAAGATCCGAGCGTCTCCGGATAAAGTGCTCTCGACGAAATAGCGATGCCGGAGAGATGAGATAGCGGAAAGCGAGATAGAAATAGATAGGTACAACTGTGGACAAGACAGAAAAAGAACGGAAGTACAAGACGGGGAAAGAACTTTGGCGTAAGAGAAGAAATACACAAAAAAAAACTATTAAAGCGATGTTGAGGGTGGCGGTGGGCGGTGAGGGGTGGTGAGGGGAGGGGGATAACACTGGAGGCATGCGAATCCTGTTGACGAGGTACGGAAAAATGCAATATGGTTCTAGTAAAACAAGTAGATGTATGTTGTAGACGAGGATACAGAGCGTGCCTGCGCGGCGTCCTGCAACTCCAACAAATTTTTTTTTTTTTTTTTTTTTTTACGAGCAGAGAATTGTGGAAAGGTTGAGAAAAGGATTTCAAACAAAAAGCCGCTGCAATAACTGCAAAGATAGAAGGCAAGAACTCCTTAGTGAGCGCAAACAAAACGGTCCAGTGGTGTGTGTTGGTATATCTATATGTATACACACCCTTCGCTGGTGCTGTTCGCTCCGTGGAGTCCTCTGTTATACTCCCGATTCGCGTAGCACAGAACTTTTGACTTATTCGCCTCCTTATTGACCCATCTTTTCGCCGGCCTCTTCGCCTATGAGGAACTTCGTTTCCGGCTTGTCGTCGAAGAAATCACGACGAACTTTATCGTTCCAAGCGTCACTATTGCTTTGAATCCGTTACTTTTATCCCTCATCCCGCTTGTTCCCACAATTCCGTACGTATAAGAGAGTGATAACCAGCAGAGAGAGTCGAAAAGATGCGAAAAGAGTCGGCGAAGATCTCTTGACTCTCTCTTCGGGAAGAGACGGGAGAAAAGAAAGAGGGACGTTGTTCTTTGTTGAACCAATGTTCGGGCCAAACTTCCGACTAAGTATAATAGCATAACATCGTAGGCTACGCTGTAAAATATCGCGTCTAAAGTATCCAAGTAAAAAAAAATTGCTTCAGTTTCGAAGCGCCCGAAACGAATCGCCTCCTCAAGACCCTTTCACGAGCATCGTACTAAAATTTATTTACCGTTTTATCTCGGAAGCAAGCATCAACGTTGTACTTCTTTTTTCTTTCGCAGTTTAATCTTTAACTTCTCAATAACCCGAGTTGATCTTTCATCATCCTCGAAGTTCGTACTCTACTCTCATTGGTTTTGATTTTTTATTATTTCATCCTTTTACCTCTTTCCATCGTCTTATTTTAGTTTTCCAACTATCCAGACCCCCATTGATGCTCTCTGTTCGTCGAGAGCGGTAAAGCAGTTGATAGGAAAAGCGTCATTTCCGACGCCACAAGTTGGAAATAACGCGATAATGTCGGGACAAAGGCGATCTCGTAGCGGGTTCGAAGGATACGGAACAAGAGAGAAATAGACGCGGTGAACGCGGTAAATTGTACGCGGTTTCTCGTGAACGAGATGTGTTGCCATCTCTATTTATTTTTTCTGCTTCGCTATAACGTTTTTCTGTCGTTCTTTGCCGGGGTTTCCATCGACTCTTCGTTCGTGTATTCGAAGCTTTTCTTTTCGTGATCGAGCCTTGGGAAAGAAACGATCTTGCAGCATTTGGGGTCCACTGAGTGAGCGCATCAGCAACGAAAAGAAATAGGGCTGCTAGATGCGAGGCTGATTGGTCCGGACCGATTGTCTGCTAGGCTCGATTGTCTCGGGGGCGGAGAGGTGAATCACCAAAGAAATCCGAAAAGGATATACCAAAGGCCAAGAGCGCACACACCGTCAAACTGGACTGGTGAACGCTCTCTTTCTTTTCATTCTTCGAGTTCGGCTTCATTTCGTTCGGAGAACGATGGCGAGGGAACGCCATCATCCCGTTGCTCCTTCCATCTTCGGCTTCGCCGTTTTCTTACGCCTCAACCTTATCTCATTACCTCTTTTCCTCTTCCCACTATCTTCGTCTCTCTGGATTCGAACGGCGTGCCTGCGTGTTAGCCACGAACTCATAAAGCACCGGGCACGCCGGGCGCTTTCATCGATCTCTCGCCGCCGGGAGAAAACCATCTTCTCTCCAACGGTAGTCCAAGGCCCGAGTTATGATTATCCTCCCGTCCCATTCCCCTTGGTCGCTCTCTTGCTTCCGCCTTCTTCGGCTCCATTTATTAATTTCTTCTTCTCAATTTTCGCCGCGAGTGAATATTCCAAACCGCTCGTGATAAAAACGAGATTCGCGAAATCACAACAGCGTTAACGTGGAAAAGTTCAGGGGGGGTGGGGAGGGGAGGAAAGGGGGTTATTCCTGCCTGCTGCGTTCTTTGGTGAATAAAATGAAGAGGAAAAAAAAATCGAGCTTAGCGTGCAGAGAGTAGAATAGCAATTATAGAAATAATGGTTGATAACTGGAAGTTTATTCAATGCGATGCATTCATTGGTATATATATATGTTATTCAATTTTCGAATTTTTACGATGTGAAGGACTGTTTATAAAAAAAAAAAATACTAGAAAACTTTTTTAAAAGATCGAAAAACCGCGAGTGATTTTGATTTGAAAACAATAACTCGTAATTTGTATGATTGCTTAGTTGTACCACGTGATATTTACGGATATACGAACGCACGAGTTTTCATGTTCATTTTTATTAGTTAATTAATTTTTCCCTCGTGCGTATCGAGCGTTTTTCAAGGCTTTTACAAATTCCAATAACAGCCCGTTCTCTTTTGGCTTCTCTCGCTGCTTTCACGGGAACCACTCGTCGATGCATCGAACCAGCAGGCATCATTACCCACTTAACACATCATTGAGCCAAAAGTCAACGATTTTTTTTTATTTTACCGTACGAAAAAAAATAACAGTGAATGCAAAACCCACCGTAACGAAGTTGTCCATTACCGCCTTTCCGAAATAAAAAAATCAATTGCGTTTGTTATAATGCGGAGTGTGCAAAAGTGAAGAGGAAAAAAACATCATTTTAATTTTTATGACATCGAAGTTGCTCTCGATATCGTCGTATTTCGCGGAATATACAAAAAAGCTATAAAAATGAATAAAACAAAGTAGAAAAAAAAAATGTTTACAACTCAATAGAGAAACGGTCAGGAAACGCGCGTTGGGTATTCATCCGCTATTACCGCGCATTGCATCCAGGAAACATTTCCAAACAAGGTCCCCTTTGTTGGCAATATAACTCGGGACAGTGTATACAGCACTCGAAAGCGAGTACTTAAAACCGACTAGCATCAAATGGTCGCACACAGGCATTTACTCCGCTCCGCTTCTTCATCAACCTCGCTTTTCCCTGAATTCCCATTCTTTTTTATTTATTTATTTATCTTGTTTTTTCAACAAATCCGCGATCTTTTTTTTCCCTTTCACACAGCAAAAGCTGCGTATTTATCGCGCCCGTTCATCTCCTTCGTTTCTCACAATTTTTCTCTAATTTTTTCCTCGACTTCTCTTCGCGTACGAACGTTCCTGGACCGACAGACCCATCTTAACGCCTTCCCGCCGCCTCTATTTACGGCTAATATTATTTTTTAACAAGGTTATTTTTTATTACCCTTCCTTTTATCCTTTTTTTTTCGCGACGCCTTCGCACGCGATAAAATGACACGGTACACCGGTTTGACTGGAATAAGATTTGTTTTTTTTTTTGTGCTTTTCTTTTTTTGAGAATGAACTGGAGGCAGTTCTCTGGCACGAAGCGAAGAGAGGAAGGGACCGAAGGACCACTAACCGCTACCATGCGAATCTCTTCGACAGAATTCGTGTGCCGATGGCAGGCGACCGGTTTTGTCGCACCTGCTCTCCAAGAAGTTATCCTCCGTCTCTGTTCCCATTGGTTCCCTATCCCTTTGGCCTTTGCTACGAATATACCCATATATATACACCCTATCCGCTCTTCCTCTGCTCCTCTTCGAGTGCTATCCTGCATAATAATCTTCGCTGTTCTCCTCTTTTCCTTCGGTCCTTCGGAATTCCTTCGCGTGGCTTCTCACTCACTTCCTTTCTCGAGTTCGCCGCGGCTACCAGGCACTCGCAGCTTCTTCTCGCTTTGCGAGTATACTACGCATATATCTATACATATATATACCTTTTCATACACACATACAACTACATACATTCACTATAGAATGCTGTAGCTACGGGCAACCGCGTTCCGCAGTTCTCCGCATGCTTACGTATGCCGATGGTACACAGCCGCTGAGCATAAGTGCAACACGAGCGAATGTGCCGAACCCTGCTATGTCCTCCGATAGCTTTGTACCGATATGTATTCGGAACATTCTGCTTAACTTCATCCATACCCCAATTAACTCTCTCTATATCTCCTGCATTTTCGCGCTTTTTTACTCATTTCCGATTGATTTTACGACTCCTTCGATTTTAGGTCCAAAATGTCACCAAATTCGAAAAAAAAAAAAAAAAATCGAAACATAGGTGAGAATATTTCTAAGAATTTTCAAAAATTGACTCGAAATAATGTAAGATATTCCAACCCCCGCCCTCCCCCTTCCTCTCTCTACATCATCTTTTAAAAAGATTATAGTCGTCGTTAACGACTCAAAAACGGTTCTCCAAACTCTGCGAAACACCTCATCTCGTGTATTTCGTTCGACGAAATTGCAAGGCAAAAATATTAAAATTCGAAAAAAAAAGAACAAACTTACAACTTTTCGAAAAGTAGTTTATTTAGTTCGCAGCTTAATATTCGAAATGGAACCTCGTGGAAGAAGTAAACCAATTATTATGATTGAACGATTTTGAAAGTTCGTTCGCTCATTGCTGTCGTTAGAGCATAAATGAGGTTGCAGTTACGCTTTAGACGGTTTAACAAAAACTCTGTTCCCGATAAGCGGTGAATTCCAAAAAACAGGGTGCGGTAGAATCAACTGAGAGTGGCGGCTCGTCTGTTACAAAGGAAATAGGTCGCGGGATCATTCGGAGAAGAGTAAAAAAAAAAAAAAAATTCGATTCGTTTCACGTCGAGTGGTAAGTTATTTTAACACGTTGTCGGTGCAGTTCGACAATGTCGCTGACGGGAAACAGAGACAAACAGCGCTCCGAGTGTTTTTACTACGGTGGATTTTCGGGATCGAGCGGACCAAAGATCTCGCGCGAGTGCACACGTGGCGCCGTCAAAGTTGATCTAATCGAACCTCCCGCCGTGGATTGTCGAATTCATGGCGGGCAGAGTGTGTTTACGCGTCAGTCGGTTCGACTTGTACGTAAAGTACACGTAGAACGTTAGTGTGGAGTGGTAGTCGTAGTGGTGCAGCGGTGTATGCACCCCCGTGCTTCACAGACTGAAAGCAGCGGCAAGCGCCCCTGGTCCACGTGCAAACAAGCTTCGTATCCTGCAGGCCGACCACTGGCACTCAGTTAAATTATTTAGTATAAATTGGCGCGACCTCGGTCCATACGGCTCGGTTTCTGGCCCTCTATATTCGTAACCATGTATTGCGAAACCCTACCGCTACACTGTCGAAGCGCCTAATATTGTCAAACGTTCGGGGGTTGCAGCATACGCAGACATAACTGTTTTATGGTCTGTAGACGGTTTTCCGTCGGATCGTTTGCGATACGGCGATTTACCACACCCTGTCTGCGCTATTTGCCAGGAATTAACGGATAGTTCAGTGTACTTCCGCACGTTCGAAGGATAGAGATTCTTGAATTTCAACCCCTAAACGTCCACCGATACGGCACCATTTTTAAACTTATTATAATCAAATTTTGTCACAAATAAATTTCTAAGAATAATAATTAATTGAACTATCGAATAAAACGTCTGCGATATTAACTCGGAAATGTAGAAAATGGTACTTGTGTAGCGAGAGAAACGAGATGAAAATTGCATTAACGACGACTAGTTGAGAGGTCTCATTGTATTACACGGCTCTCCGGAAAGGCGGTCACATCGAAAAGAGAAAAGAGGATTGCGGCGAAGTGAAATAGCAATTTGCAATACTTTGCTACCTTTTATTTCCTCTTATTTTAATTATCACTATAAAAAGAAAGCTTAATAGAATATTAAAAAAAATTAAATGTCCGGCATTGCGCATTGGGAAGTTCTGTACGTTGTGAGAGAGAGAGAGAGAGAGAAGGGGTTCCGCACCGTATACCGTTGCATTTAATTTCATGACTCCATTCTTGGAACTCTCGGACAATTAGCACGGATATTATATAAACTCGCAGGGTAATAATTGTGCCGTGGTAGCTGCCGCTACCGACGCTTCCTCTCTATCTCGCTCTCTCGGCTATTCTATAATACTGGTGTTACCAGTTACCTCGCTTTTGTTACTATTCATATATATATGCACGCGGGGTTTTGCGTACATTTTCGTTTTCTTTCATTTCTTTCATTGAGAAGCGTTGCGAGACTGGAAAACGTTGTAGCGCAATGTACATCGTGCACGTTTCACCCACGAGACAAACGGCGGGGAAAGAGTACAGAAGTGGAAAAACGAGTGAAGGCCTTCTCACGGCTCCTTTCTTCTCACACTTTATTTTTTTTTTTTTTTTTCACCATCCTCCTCTCTACTACGTCGAAAATGGAAGGCACCGGGCGCCACTCTCAAACGCCACCCGCGTTTCGTGTTAATTTTTTAGCAATCTTCCTTGGGGATGTTACGCCGTGGCCTTTTATCGTTACCGGCACCTCTGCGCTGGCTATCTCGCCTCTCTCCAGCCAGGCACTCTCGTAGCTGTTCCCTACGCTCGAGCTTATGTATACCCACGTGAGAGTCAAAGTAAACGAGCTAATGGAATCCCAGCAGCAGCAGTAGCAGAATAGACCGTACGTTTCGCGTGCACGGCAAATATGTATGCAAGCGCGTTTACGTATACATGGGAATATATCCCGCCTATCTCGTCACGTTTCACCGGTGTGACTTCACCCTTTTTATTCGTACACTTTAATTAACTCCGAAATCTACTGTATTCCAACCTGCGAACGTGTTATCGGACACAAAAAATGTATACGCTGATCACTCGATCACTATCATTGATAAATGGTAAATGAAGGCGCGAAAGAAACCCTTCGGTGTACATCGTGTTTTTTTTTTGCGATTTTTTTATTTGACAATTGCGAAATTAAAGGGACGTATATCAAAATTGTTCGATTGCCAAAATTTCACGTAAATACGATTACCGTAATGTGGACGTAATTAATTTTCATGAACGCGAATGTATGGGGAACCAATTGATCGATACGAGAAGCCCCGCTACGGGTTGCACCGTGGCAAACGTATACCGAAAGATCTCGCGATCCACGACGTGAAAGGGCGTCTGTAATTACAGTTTCTCCTTGAGGTCATAACTGACGTCATCTTATGCGAGACTCATGGGACGGCGGTATACACAAAACGCGTGGTAAATGCATTCGTACGCTCCGAGTCAAAGGTGTTTCCAACTACCGTATCGCCAGTATCGCGTTTCTACGGTTAGACTATATATCCGCAGTATCGATACTTCGCGGCGGGGTAACTCATGAGTTTACCAAGAATAATTGGAACCGAAGTAAACCGTCAACTGTTACGACAAGGAGGAACGACATGTGGCGCGACAAGCACCCCGATAGCATAAACGTGTAAGTTTTGGGGGCCTTTCCTTATAGTTGGTAAAACAGGGGTATCGAAGTGGAAGCGACTACGGTTAATTGAGAATGCGCTTGCGGAATGATGCACGAGTGGAATATGTACCTTTCATCAATTACTGAAAACGTAGCGCCCGAACGACTAACAGTATTCATTAAAACATGAAGTGCTTAAAGCGAAACTACCGAAACGTGCATTTCATCAATAAACAACATCGATCAATATTCAATGAATATCGCAGTTATCTCTCTATACACGACAGATTGACACGAAAAATATGAAAGAAAATAGCCGATAAAAAAAAATGAATCAATATAGCATTCGTTCAGTACATATGGACTCTCGTAAACACAATCTTTTAAGGTATACGCAGGGATTCTATGAAAAAAGTGAGCATCTTCCTCATCTATGGACCAAAAGCGGCTAATGTATTCACTATTTTTGCTGTATGCTTTGCCATGTTTTTAAAAATGTCTGCCCGGCGGTGGCGTTTCGAGATGGTTGAGTCTATGGATACGGGGAATGGTATATCGGCAGCTATGTGTAAAGATATTCCACGATGCGTATTCACATCGTAAAAGCGTAGAGGTATACGTTTACATTGCGGCTTGTTCCTCCGGCGGCAGCTTCCACGTTCCTGAACTCAACGAGCGTGTGTACCATGCACACGTACACTATAAAGCGTATAAGCGCACATTAAGGCTGTGCTTAAAGCCGCTTGCCAGCGTGTTCTTGCGTGGTCGACGTTAACGACGATCGCACGCAGAGCGAGAGGAACAACCGGTGCTGTTGAGAGCGAAGCGGCGGGAGAGAGAGATTACTCCCTCATACTGCCATTGCACGCATACAACGATCGAGCGTGCATATTCACTGCCGAACATTAATTACGTAGGATTATTAACTCGCGCGGATCCAATGAATTTCAGAGCTTGCTGCTTCCGATGCTGTGCAATCGGCTCATGTACAAAGGGTGCTTTACCCATAGGGTGAGAACGATGAAGGAAATCGGTAGCGGTGAGAGTAAGGGTAATTCACGGAAAATTCGCGACCACCAACGAATATTAGAGGCGTCATTATAGATCAAGGTGTGTACCGGAGCTTACCGCATGGGTATGGGTATGGGTATGCGAGGCAGAGGCTCGCGCATCTGTAAACAGACAACGATGCCGAGAATATCGACTGAGGGGGTGCCTTGCGAATCGATTTAAATGATCATTCGATTTTCGGGACTCTGAACACGCAATCGACATGGATCGATCGCCTTTCAAAATCCTGAAAGATTCTCATGCTCTCTGAGTCATTGAGGAATTTCATGCTCGGATTATCCGTTCGTTTGAATGGATCGCGTCGAAAAAAAAAATCGATTAAATTGCCCCCTATTGCGGCGTATCATTCAATCGCTCGCACTTTCTATCTGCTTTTCCCTCTCTCGTTTCTCTGCATGTATATATAGGTATACACAGTTAACAGCTTTTCCTCAATCGCTCTTCAGCAAGTTCTTTCTCTTTCACTCTTTATTGATTCGTACACAGAGACCTCAGCACCATCGGCTTTGGCTATACTACACTTTTTTTTTGCCCCTAACATCTGTAAAGCTCCGGATCTATATGAAAAGAGATCGAGCAAAATCCCGGGGTCCTGCGGACGCATACTGCCGTATACACTCGTTGCGGAAATCGTCAGGCCACGAACTAGCCTTTGGGAATATACCGAAACGCCGAGGTAATTCTTTATCGCTCAACGAAGCCAATAATCCGAAGTTCCGCGTATTCTCGTGGGTATAATTTTTATCAGATTCCGGCTTCGTTGGACTCTCTCTCTCTCTCTCTGTCGATCAGCTGCTCTTTTATCGATATTTTTCGGTTCACGATTACTCAATGGTCACGTACACACATACACGACCAATCTATACGGATCGGAAAAAAAATCTTGTTCCGAACATAGAAGTCTATAGGAATTGCTTTTTTTTTCGTTTCCTCTTTCTCGTTTCCTCGTTCAACTATTTCTTTCGCCCTTTGTCGCACATGGCCGAGGAAGTGTTTTCGTTCTTGTCAGTTCGAAAGATTGAAAGATCGGGGAGAGTTGATTAATGACTTGAATTTTTTTTCTCCCTGAAGGGGGATGAAAACCAAGACCCTTACCGCATTTCGATATGACACTCGGGGTGATCGTTTTGGGGGGTTGGTGCGCAGGGGATGATGCTTGGCACTTCACACTCCACGAGTTGCCGTAATACTGCTGCTGCTACTACTACGGCTGCTTGTGGTGTTGTCGGTTCCGTTCGTTGAGCGCTATACCTCGACAACAGGATTGATGAGACCCCGTTGAGTGCCAATAAAATCATTGAACCACCTACTACTCCACGTAAATCAGGCTATAAATCGGTGCTGAGGGTATAACACCGATTAATTACCGCTTCTCCGTTACTCGCCCTCATATACTTTTTTTTCGTCTTCCATTATATTAACATGGCATTTGTTGTAACCGCTTGAACTGTACGTAAACTCAACACCGCAATTTCCTTATGCCCTCCTACTGCCGGAAATTTAAATCATCAAATCTTCTATACACTCGTATCCGTGTATAAAAAAAAAATAAGCACACATCCTCGTTTTGTATGCTTTTCATATCTTTTTTTCTTCGTTTTCGTATTCCTGGAAATTGGTAAAAGTATCCGGTCGCGCTGACCAAGCTTCAGCCAATTTGCAGTAACTCGGTCCACTATTTTTCCGTACACCTTCGAAAAGACTGACTAAAACCATGGAAATTCGCGGCTACTGTGCGAGAAGAAAATGTACGACAGTATGTGAGATATATATAGGTATAGCAGTCTCTTATATAGCGCTTTCGAGACTGGCGAAGCATATATATGTACACAGAGGGAGCCAAAGGAAGGGGGATGGGGGTTTGGAGAACGAACAACCGCTTGCGGGATTTTTAAGAGCACCGCGGGAGCGAGGATAACAATTCCCTCTTGGCTGAGGCAAAACGGTGATTCTTTACGATTTCGCGGAGCCCTCGCCTCTTACCATCGTTCTCTCTATCTTTCTTATGTATACCCATGATGATAAGACGTCTCCGATTATAACTATATATTCCATCGTTTCGCTGCTTCGGCGCGGGATGTACATCTAAAATACATTTTACCCTCCCGCCAGCTGCATCATTTTCTCTCCTCGTTCTGAAGTTATATATGTTCATCCTTTATGAATTTATTACTGAGGCACTCTTTAAGCCAGCGGACCATACTCGCAGTTTATAATTCATTGAAACTCGCCTGGTTTAATATTTTTCAATATTATATAATGCTGCAGTAAATTCACGAATAACTGAATAATGGATGATCCAATAGTGTTTAATACTGTGCATAAATACTGCTGCAATAAAGAGTGTAGTCTCCAAATTAAGTATACGTAATAGCGTGTGTCTACAATCGACTGATCGAGTGATCAACTGAATCGTTCTCTTGTCTTGTCGTGTTAAATTTACCAAAATGCATACAAAGCGCGTGTCTACACTCGACTGATCGACTGATCAACTGAATTGTTTTCTTGTCTTGACGTGTTAAATTTACCAAAATGCATACAAAGCGTGTGTCTACAATCGACTGATCGACTGAATCGTTTTCTTGTCTTGTCGTGTAGAATTTACCAAAATGCATACAAAGCGTGTGTGCAATCGACTGATCGACTGATCGACTAATCGGCTGAATCATTTCCTTGTCTTGTCGGGTTTAATTTACCAAAATACATACAAAGCGTGTGTCTACAATCAACTGATCGACTAATCAACTGAATCATTTCCTTGTCTTGTCGATGTTAAATTTACCAAAATGTACACAAAGCGTCGTGTGATCTTTCGTTATCGAAAAGCTTCAAAAGCCGGCGTACCGTTTATATTCAAAGTCAAAGATACTTTTTGTCGGTATACCATAGAATTTTGTAATATTTTTCAGCGGAGAAGATGAATCTGACTGCGGTGGCGGGATACAAAGCTCGATTGCCATGCGACATCAATCCGCGATGGGAGAACAACACGGTCGCTATGATACTGTGGTATCGCGAGGAGACTAGCAGGTTGCCAATATACACCGTGGACGCGCGGGGTCGTCAGATACTCGAGGCAAGGCTGTGGTCGGATCCAAGAGCCTTTGGCGAACGGGCAACCATGAGGACCGGAGTGAAACCAGCCGAGCTGGAGATCAATCCGCTGGAAGCCACTGACCGCGGAGTATATCAATGCAGAGTCGACTTCAAGGAAATTCCAACGAAAAAATATCAGATCGATCTCACCGTCGTCGGTGAGCCTCGATTAACCAAAAAGAAATCTGTAGGATGTTTTGAACTGTCGATAACAGACCGATCGATCCATTAGTAGGTTGAGAAATATATAAATGGAATGATTTAATTAAAATCAAACAAATATTTTCTGTGAACCCAAAAATACTACCGATTCATCTAATACCGGGTTCCTCCTCTTATTTAGAATCAATGCTTTCGCGTATCTCAGAAAGATTATAAAAAAGAAAAAGTAAACAGCGAGAAAGGAATGAAATTCTGTTTGGCAAACGTTGAGAAAAAATTCGTTGATTAAAAGCGCTATCGGAGGCATTCCGGCTGACCGGTTCTCCGCTCCCGGAACCGTTCAATTTTCACTTAATTAATAGATAGGCATTGGATCAACAGGTGCTGGATTCGCGAATGGTAATACGTCCCCACCTGAGAGATTAAATGGTGCATGATTGATGAAATATTATTCTACACTTGCGCCGTTTACGAAAGATTTCTTTGTATAAATAACGGGCGCAGGATTGTGGAAACCCTTGTACGAAGGCTAACAATGTATATACGTATGAGTTGGATGAAGGGATGATTATTTCAAGAGTGTCGGCCGTATTACAGCGAGGCTCCTCTTGTCTGTTCCAATTCAGTTCCGCCACAGAAACCGGTAATACTACCGGCTAAGATACTTCAACCCGTCAACGAGGATAGCGAGTTATCGTTGAAGTGCGAGGTCACAGGGGGTGTACCACCACCCCGAGTAGTTTGGTATCTCGAAAGCAAGCTTCTCGACGACACGTACAAGAGCCAGAATGCTAATATCACTGTTAATCATCTAAACGCAACAAGAGTATCCAGAGAGTTTTTGAGATCGAGGTTGATCTGCCGGGCAAGCAACACTCATCTAGTAACGCCGATAACCTCGGAAATAATACTGGACGTTAATCGTGAGTACCGAATCGCTTGGAAATTAGATGAGACGATAGAATGTATATGGTAATATACGAAACAAGATCATTGAAACGAAAGAGTTTAACCTTTGTTTGTGTAGTCAAACCGGTGGAGGTTAACATCACTAACAAACAGAGCCATCTATCAGCACTTCAGACTTACGAGATTGAGTGTACGAGTTCTGGTTCCCGTCCCGGAGCTGTAATCACATGGTGGAAGGGCGCCCACCAAGTGAAACACATGGCCAGAAACGTGAATATTTTTCCAACTAATCCTAACCAATAATTGATCATAACTTTGCGCAAAACGAACATCATTTATCTTTTTTCGCTGGGTTATTGTTCGTAATTGGTGTTACTACGACTCGTTAGGGTTTCCGAAGTTTTTCGATAGTTTGCAGAGAGACCGAACGTGACGCGAAGTGTACTGAGCTATGTGGCGACCATCGAGGACGACGGAAAGAATCTTACATGCCATGCCGAGAATCCCAGTGTACCGAAAAGCGGTTTGGAGGATACCTGGCATCTGGTTGTTCATTGTAAGAACAATGGAAGTTAGAATAACCGCGATAAAATCGGGAGTAAGGGAGATTAACCGGGATAAATCATATTGCAGATGTTCCTGTCGTGACTATTAAATTTGGATCGACACTTCGTCCTAATGACATCAACGAGGGGGACGACGTTTATTTCGAGTGCGAAGTCAAGGCAAATCCTGCTGCGTATAAGCTTGGCTGGTTCAAAAATGGCAAAGAAATTCATCAGAATGTATCCGCTGGTATAATTATACCCGGTGAACATTCTCTGGTTCTTCAAAGAGTTACAAGAGCCTCAGCGGGAGAGTATTCTTGTATGGCAGCGAACGTCGAAGGTACCGCAATCAGTAGACCAGTAACTCTTGAAGTCATGTGTAAGTTCGATTTTCCGATAAAAGAACGAAGTAATCTATTTGTTCGAATGAAACAACAGTTTCAAAGAAGGCATTGATGCAAATTTACAGACGCGCCAATCTGCAAGGACGGCTCGATGGCTCAAGTTGTTGGTGCACTGAAGCACGAGACAATATCGTTGGTCTGCGGAGTTCAGTCTAAACCACCGCCTACAACATTTCACTGGACTTTCAACAACTCTGGTGAATTGATGAACGTACCGTCGAATCGTTTTACACAGATAAAGCCCCTGAAGCGTATTACAAACCACTGGCACGGCTCTCGCCTAAATTACACGCCAGACGACGACATGGACTATGGAACGGTGTCGTGCTCGGCGAGAAACAGGATAGGCCAACAGAGAACTCCATGCCTCTTTCAGATAATCATCGCCGGAAAACCCTATCCACTGCAGAACTGTTCAGCGCTACAGTCAAACGGACCCTACGCATATCGGATGGGTTAGTTCTGTTCACTAAGTTTTTGCATCTCCATTCTACACTTCGTCACATGCGTTCCGTTTCAACTTCGTGTCTATCCCTTTATGACTCAAAAATGTAAAAATGACAAAAACCTATACAGTCCAAGTTCCGTATTCTTAACTTCCCTTAACTCAACCGCTCCCTTATTTTAACTCGTCACCATGGCAACGATTTCTCTTAACTGTATTTCCTCTGAGTCCGTTCTCCCCACTCCAAGCGGTATCTGCGGACGCGTATGCCCCTCATTACCCCGACTCGCAGCAGCTGATCGGGAGTAGGGACGATAGGGGAAATGCAGAAACGGGAGCGTGTCCGGTCCCGTCAAGTTAAGATACGGAGCTTCTACTGTAGTTTTTTTTTCTTTCTCTTTTTTTTTCAAATATCTTTCCATAAATTCGGTAAACAGGTCACGAAGATTTCAAAGCAACGGAATCGCAAGATTCTGATTGGCTAATAGTAAAATGCATCGAGGGTTTCGACGGTGGCCTACCACTTACGGGTTTCGAACTCGAGGTCTACAGCGAGGAGAGCCCGTATCACATAAACAAGATTTCTCTGAATCACAGCGAAAAATCTAACACACCCGGCCATCAAGGTCCGGTTTTTGAAATTCCTGGTCTCGAACCCGGCAGAAATTACCGATTATTGCTTTACGCGATAAACGTGAAAGGACGAAGCGATCCAGTGGTACTGGAGCCGGTTTCGCTGAAGGGCGTTGCTATGTACACTACAGGTGAGCTCGTTAATGCATTTATTAATTTATTATTAAAGTTTTCCCTCGAGAGAGAAAGAGAGAGAGAGAGAGAGAGACTCAGAGACAGTGTAAATGTGATAGATAAAGTAACCCCATTACCCCGCTAGTCTTGCTTGAGGGTCCAACGGTGCTGATAAAAAAGCTATTCATTAATGAAATTTAATTATTAATTACGTTGGAATACTAAATAGTCCTCATCGTCTTAAGGTCACATAGTACGCGACTGGGGTCTTCTCCGGTTCCTTGTTTTAGGGGCGCTTTCAAATAATCTCTCTTTTCTCGATCGGCCAGATACGCTTACAGCGTGTACAAGTACCGGGACTTATGGGAGCAAAAGCTTCCAGAATTTTCTTTTTTCTGAAGGAACGGCCCTGAATTAAAATGCCATAAAGCTTCTCTCGGTAGAAAGGGCCAAAGAAGGTTTCTACTAGCGATGTTCTCGCTTTTCCCTTTTGGCTAGCAGTGCACCTGTCGCATTCGACACCGCTCGCACCGGCGCGCTCCCCATTTATCGTCTTTAATTTCCATCCCCATGGTTTATTCATGCCGGATGTAGGAAGTTTTAGTGTGCGTGAGCGTTTCTATTAAAAAAATTTCTACGTGTCGTAAGCTTTTTCTATACTTCGCATATCTGCACATATACATTGTTTATATATATATACATGGATATGGATAATAGTGCAGTAGTTTCGTTTATGTTTAACTACGTTCACAACGCTGCGCGGCTCTTCCGTACCCTTCTACGTATGTATGAATGCATATTGCCTATAGTTTGTAGTACAATACAGCGCATGCAGTACAACGGCATGAACCCAAAGCTTATCTCTCTGCCCTCTGTACCCTGATATTCGGTCGTCCGAGGAAAGATGCTGAGCCAAAAGGAAGTGGAGATAGCGCGGTCTATCTACAACCTTTGTCCCACAGTTGACCCTGAATTGCATATATACTATAGCGGGATTGAAACGGTCCAACTGACCGGCTTACGAGAACATCTGCTACAAGGTTCTGTACGAGAAAATACACCAAACACTTCGCGAATCATCTTCGGGCTTTCCGACCAAACCATTGCACGGTAACAAACGATAGTTGTGAATGGCTGTAACCCATTCTCTAGTGTTTAGAGTAAAAGTTATCCATTTGATTCCATTCAATTCTTTCATTCATGTTATATCTTTCTTGATATACTCGACATTTGAATGGGTCTTTCGGATGATCAGTTTGCTAATCGACGTTCTAATCCAACGTTCATCTTTCGAAAGGCTATAATCATCGTAATCCTTTTACAATCATTCCGAAAAACGGAGTTATGATGTGAGATTCCATTGAAGATCGAATATAGAGTGATTATTGATTGGTTATATTCGGAAGGGAATTCATGTTAAGCTCACAGGGAAGGAGTTCAAAACCAACGATGAAATTTTATCTATGTAGTTTCGACTGTAATGTATGGTTCCCTTACATATAGTTGCCGCTTAGGGACTTAGTCTGCGACGGTTATAGAACAGTGGGTTCATCGTGCCACCTGGTATATCCAAAGAGGACGATGTTGATGGTGTCGAAGGTACTAGACGTGAACGAGGCTTGGAGACTCGAGGGTGGTTCGTGGTCGTTATACGTATCCGTAGAGACAATCCCGTAAGTCCAAGGTCTATCCACTCGGTAAACTCACACGTACTATATGTATCCGGTACATATATCTACTGAATCTTATAGTGTACTACTGTTGCGGTACGCTGTACTAGAAGGACCCCAACGGCTAACGAACCACCGGGCGTTTTCCGAATCCCAAAGAGCCGAGGTCATCACCATTTGGGCTTTCCTACTCGGGTGTATGCTTCTCCACTGTTAATCTTTGCTTTTGCAGTCTTCAAGCTATTCGTATGCTATATAGCACACGCCTGTAACTAGACGGTTCTCATAGGCCAATCGGTGAGACAATAAGAAAAGAAACGGGAAAATAGTGGTAACCGAGTAGGATTAACTCGCCGGACACGTTCGAGAAAATTTAACCGAGAGAAATTCGACTCTTCCGAGTCAGCGATGTTGTGAACGAGATAGTTTCGTAGGATTTTGTCGTCATGATTCGATTATTTGGATTCTCGATTAAGATCATCGCTGATCCCTGATTTCTTTATGATGCAAATTTGCATGTGGTTTTTGTTTTGTTCTTTGTACAGGTCGAGAATCTTCCGAAAATGATACGGACTACAGCCTTGTGGTGGCTTGTTTTGCCGGTGGTGTAACAGCCGTGTGCATCCTTGTGGTTGGTATAACTTTGACTCTCTATCGTCGGAATCATCCAATGCAACCGATGAAGACACAGACTCACGTGGTTCACTGCGAGAGCAGAGAAGATCGAGCGATTCCACCTATAATACCGGGCAAGGACTCGCGTCGTGACTTCAAGAACTCTCGGGATTTTCGTGATACGAGAGAGCAAGTAGCAAAGTCCTCGACCAGAGATATCGCGAAGGACTTGAGCGCGGATCACCACCAGCAACAGCAGCAGTTCCAACTGCAGCTTCAACCAACCGTAGATTCGACGGAGGAGAATCCTGACGTGATTCCAAACAAGGTCGACCGAAGAGCAGTAATATTCGAGCCGAATTACACCCCGAAGACCGAGAGAACGAAAACAGAAGATTTTCGCGAAAATCTCGAGAATTACGACTATCCCTCACCGACATCGGTGCTTCACGCCAAGGACAGTACTTGGATATATCCAAACGGTTACGCGGATCGACCGGAAGAGATGAGCCCGGCTCGGCCGAGCACACTTCCGGTTCATCGTACTCACGACATCTACACGAGAAGTTCGCGTGTTCAGGAGAGCTGTATATGAAACCCCCTTACCTTCTTACACTTATCTCCATAATGTCCAAGTCATTCTCCAACTCCTTGCGGCCACCGATCACATCCTTCCCCGCGACGCTGATCCTGAAGGGAACAGAAAGGGAAAAAAAACGTACATGAAAAAAACACGTAACAGAGAAATTCCAAGAAAAAAAAAAAAAAAACTTTCATCGATGATATCGCCGTTCACAGTAATCTAAACTCGAATACTTTTACGACGACGCCGACTTGTATCGATGTTTGTACATAGACAATAAAAACTCGTTGTTAAGATCTTCATGGTATGTATAAAGTACTCATAAAGCGCATTTAACTTTATTTAAAATCCCCGTCTAGAAAAAGTTTTATTTCAGCATGCGATTTTTCGACAAACGGAAGAGGGCGCTCTGTCATTTTTAAGATGTGTCGCGACGGGCTGAGATTCTTCTCTCTAGCCGTGCCGTAATATTTTTCTCAGGATATCGTTATCATCCACTTTCGATCGGTTCGTCGGTTGTGAGAGCGTCGGAGGGCGGTTTTTTTTCTTTTCCCGTCCAGGCCGGGCGAAAAGTAGGAAACTGGAATTTCGCCGGTCTGAACGATAAATCACATCGTTAGAAGGACGCACAGAGAAGAGTACGAGAAGGTGAGAGAGTTAGAAGGAAAGACGGATAAAGGGAGAGAGAGAGAGAGTTGGCCAAGCTGAATTTCAGCTGGCGTGGAAATAAACTGCCGCCAATCCGGCAGCCGGAAGCGCAATCGCTCTCTTGGTCCGCGTGCACCGTAGGAGTCCGCTGCTTCATCCGCGTGCATCTCTCTCGTAGTCTCGAGAGAGAAGGATAGAGATGGCTTGTAGAGAACTGCCAGAGGCGTCGTGGGCTACTCTGCTTTTCTCGTCTCATCTCATCCTTCTGTCTCGCCTCCTACAGTATACCCGCTTCATCCTCCGCGAAATAAGCCGTCTCCTGTCTCTCGAGTCACCGCATGGTTCTATTATAGCAAAGGGAGTACGGCGGCAGGAGCAGCGAGACCAGTAGGAGTCGACATGCCGAGAATCCGACGATGGTAGTCGCGGGATTTCAATATCCCGTCGAGGTAGGAGGATTCAAGGGATCACTGTTTTCATAAACAACTGGATGAGAAAACTCATGGGAATGCAATGGCAACGACGCGACGGTAGGTATATGGTATTCATAGTAGTGTAGATGACATGGTACCTAAGTATGCAACTCGTGCTATGCATGTTCACCGTTGAGGTAAAATTGTACGAACACCATAACGAGTTCGCGCAATTCTTAACCATTCCCCTCGATATCAACTCATGCCGACGGATAAGCGAGAGTCTCGATTGCGATAATCGGGGAGCGCTTTGAAGAGTCCATTATTGCAAAGGAAAAAAATTCGATATTGTCGTATGGCTGGAAAATAATGATATGCAAGTCGAAGCACGGAACCCCCAACTCATTCTCTAATGTATCCCGAGAGGTTGTACGGCTCGGGATATATGCAAATCGTTCGAGTATCATGAACTCGTCCTCTTTATACTCCTTCCCGCGGCTATAATCTATTGAGATAAGCGTGCACGTAGTACGGACGCAGTGTATGCGCCTGCAACAAATAATCCGACGATATGTCTCGAAGCCCCGAGAGAGCTAACAGGATACATTGAGAGTATATATACCTTGGAGCGTGTGTACGTGCGCAGACAATCGATGGGGCATAAACAGAAGCGCCCACACCCACTGTCTTCGTACGCATCGCGGAGATGTATAGGAGACAAGTGAGCCGATGCATTTGGTACATCCGAATGTTCCCGAGGGGTAAGTATCGAAAGGCAAATACTTCAAGCGAAAATCGCGAAAAATCTACGATCGCTTGAACATTATGTTATCGTATCCCCTTGATTTTGAAACCCGCAAAAAGTTTATATTTAAATTTCTCGATTTTTTGTTGATGTATTTTTTTTTTTTTTAATTCGCGACTTTTTCGTTTCGATTGAAAAATGAAGCTTTGAACTCGCCCAGCAGTGACTCGCGCTCGCGGGATTCTCTGTTCGGAAAAAACCCGCATGAATCTTTGCAATTTTCAATCGAACCTCCACTGAAGCATGTGTACTTTGTTGCGAATGGTACGGCATGTATACGTTTCATGCAAACGTTTATTTATATGCATAATGTCTATGCGCCCACGTAAATCTCGAGTGCACGATAACGTACCGGATTTGTGATCGTACTCGATGATTCCGTGCAGGAAATCTCCGCGCATGTATCGAATGATATATCTTTGATACTCGATCTTTCTTTCTCGCGACGAGAGTAGGTCGCGTATTTCTTTTTAACATACATATAGATTATGGAGCCTTTGATCGTTCGGAGATTCGTTCGTTTCTACGTCCGACTCGTTTTCTCGTTCTATTCACAGTGCATAAACTCTACCAACTCGGCCCGTATGCCTTTGCCTTTCCTCGCGATTCTGCCGAGTAGGATGTTTCCTTTCAAACGGAGTAAAGGAAGCGAATGGATAACAACGGGGGTTGACGACAAGAGGTTTGGGGAGATCTTCTTTAAGCCGTGTGGCTCTTTCATTCAACGACCTGCTTTTTCCTCCGTTCCTTTATTCTTTCTCTCGTTGCATCGCCCGTATTCCCCTAGAAATTATAACCGTTCTGGTTCCCATGCTTCGATCTTAATCAGAGCGAGAAAAGTGGAAAACCGAAATCATCTTGCGGGCGGTATAAAATGATATAATGTGGATAAACCTTCGGAGCGCAAAATCGCTTCGATTTTTCGGCGTAAATGCCTCAGCATTCACGTCTGCCTGCTTTGCGCCGTTTTACATATAATTAATTATGTATGACAAGTGAGATAAGTATATCGAACGCGAGGAACGAATCGGAAGAGAAGCCCATTTGAATTTCTCCGCTGGACATTAACCGGTTCTTGAAACATCGTTTAATTGCTTTCTACCTTTCTGACGGCTGAGTATATCGGGTCTGTACGAGGAGTCGTCGCGACGCATTCAACCATCGGTCTCGCCAACGTCTTGAATATCACTTACCACTGTCATAAACATTAATCGAATTCGACTCGGATAGCTACGGGGAACACAGAGCTGAAGAGCCCCTGTACTGTACTTTGACAAGCGTGTAGGAATCCATTATAACGCCTATTCAATGTCGAACCTTCGTCAAAGCGTAGATATATCGTACGAAAAAAAAAAAAAAAAAAAAATTATGATAATAATTATATGCTACAAAGGAAGAGACGAGTTATGAAAACAAAGGAGAGTTCTTGTGAAAAACGCTATATCGACCACTCGTAATATCTGCCGCTCATTACCGGTAAATAGATCGATATTTATTCCGAATTCCGCGTCCTCTATACCTCTATCCTCTATTCCCTTCAACCGCTATACGAGTCCATGAGTTTCGACTGAATTGCCTGTAAATCCAAAGCTAATTGGAGAGTACAACCGAGTGCGGTCTCTGGTATACCTGAATGCAATATTCGCTTGACCGATTTCCTCTGGAAATTAGAGCGATCTCTGCGTGCGGCGTGTTCCTCTCAATAGTTTTACTTACACATATCTACGGTAGTCATCTTTGAGCCCTCAGCCGTCACTGCTCTCTCTCGACAAAGACATCGGTGTGCTGTGGACCCTTACGAAATTTCCATGGAATGTCTATTGGAATTCGATTGCACGCGAGAGAGATTCGCGAAACGCGAGCTTCGCCATTTGATCATTGAAGTCTGGATGAATTTAGGTCCGTAGCGTATCGGACTCGCGAGAAAAATAATTCGATAAACGCGGTAGAGAAAAAAACGATTTGTTGATAGACACGAGCAGAGCGTCTCGAAATTTCGTACGCTATACGGGAGGGTGGAGTTTTTTTTTTTTTTTTTTTTTTTATTCGCTAAACTCGGCTCTCGTGTTCAAAATTTTTCTATATATATTTTTTATATATAAAAGTTATAAACCGGAGGATATAGAGCTGACCAACTATATCGTTTATCTGTGCAATCCCCGGTCGCTCGTGTATACGTTCGGTACGTTCAAAAAATTTCCACGCTTTCCGTTTCTCTATTCTGACTCTCGCGGCGAGAGCCGAGTTCGCTTGGCTATGTATGTGGAATACCATCGGCACACACAGAGAGAGGGATCGAAGAGCGCAACGGTTACGGGAGAGGCCCTGCGGGGCTCGTAGCGGGACGGTACACGTTATACGGCTATGGCCTCGAACGTCCCGGAATATCGAGGATATTGTTCGCGTTGCACACACGATATCATGAAATTTTACGCCAACCGGAGGTATACGCTCAGTTTTCCCCGCGCGGAGCAGACACCGATGCCCTGGATTCGTAATTTTCCCGTACGAAAATTTGCCGTACCGAACAAAACGCCCGAGCTATTCGCGTCTCAAAACGGCCCGAAAAAGTGATCTCCGGAGAATAGGAAGGTACGAAGGATTGGTGGAGAAAAAGCCAAGAAATCGCAGCCGTTATTTTTTCATTTTTTTTTTTCAACTAAACTCACGTATCGTTACTCTTGTATAGTTCATTTTTATGTTTCCTTCCTTCATATTACCATAACAAGAAATCGAATAAACGCGAAGAATAGAATACGCGTTTCAGGTTGGAACGCAACGCAATTCGATAAGTGGGGAAAAAAAAACCGAAATGGTTCATATCCATAGGATTTTCTCTGCCGCAAGTTTTTATTTGAAATTTTCCGATAATTTGAAAAATTCTTTGATAATACCTGCGTGTACAGCTTTCATGTTTAATCCGGATGAAGCCAACAAAAGTCGCGCTGGTATTGGATCGTTAAATTTGATCACGAACAAAATTGCCTACAGACCCCGGTTGCGTATATACCGTATTCTGCTACAGCGCGCGGCAACGCGCAATATACGGTTCAATGACGTTAATTGGTGAACGCAGCGCGGAGGAAAACGCGTAAACAACGTTTTCCCTACCGTATAGGATGAGCGTTGAGCAGCAACAGCTTGCAACATGCACGTTCGCTTTTTTTATATCAGCGGTTTTTATTTAACGTTCGTTTCATCTCTTCATCGAATTTAGGCTGTGCCATCTCTCTGTGCTTCCGTGCGCGTCTCCCTCCGACACCCTCGATGTCATATCACTCCTACATAGCTGTTGCGCGCTTCCGCAGTATTCCCGTCCCTCGATGCTAGGGAGGTCCATTAAATGTCAATCCATTTGCATAGCAATGCATAATAATTACGGAGAGACGCACAGGGGACAGGAGGGAAGGTGACACGCTTCCCAAATCCGTTGATAGCCAACGACCGCTCGAACGCTTGTTCTTCCTACTGCGTGTTGAAAATCGCGAGGTTTTTTTTTTTTTTTTTTTTTTTCGTTACACCAATTTGCGCTTTTTTGCGTTACCACTTCAACGTCCTTTTATACTGTAATCGGAGAGTACATCCGTGAAAATTTGAATTTTACACGACCATCGGCGCCACTCAACAGCGATTATCCGATTGTAACCGAGTCGTCCCATTTGCGTGTGCGTGTCGATTTGGAAATCCGTTTTTTTTTAATGACGTTTCATTTTGTCGAATAATGAACGCCATCAATGAAAAAGTTTTGTATCCACATTGATAGAAAAAAAAAACGTTCACCCTGTAATATCCCTACTTATATCACGGCGTATCCGCGAGATCGATCGATCTAAATCGACATTGAACTGCTTTTCTGTCTCCCGAAGCACTGGCGTTCAAAGATATGACGAGGTATTGAGGGTGAGGGGGTGACGGGGTGAGGTATCGGGGTTCGCGCCCTGAAGCGTGTTCAATCCAATTCCGAATCGCCATCGCAAACTATCGCGGAATCGAAGATGTTGGACTAACCACCAAGATAATTAGTAATTTCCTTCGATAAACTGAGTGCAGTGCGATCGCATAGAAGTCATTTCAACGTGACCCTTGACCCCTTGAAGGCGCAGGGCTCTCACGAATGAAGTGAATTCGGAATCGGTAAATATGACGCTATTTTCTTTATCGCATAGAAGAGATATCAAACGCGTTCGCTGCTTTTGTAATACATTACTATAGTATGATTTTTTTTTCGTGATTGTATTTTACACTCTATCGAACAGATATGGAACGATGAGACCGTAAACCGAGGGATAGTAGTGCTCGAGCTCGCGACTGATCCACTAGTATTCATTCGGCGAGAGCGATAAAGCGACAATAATTGTGTCGATGCGCGCTGTCGGACGGATTCGCTCTAATGGTCTACCGTTGCGATTTTTTTTATTTTTATTGGTTTTTTTTTTGCATATTCGATACGACCCGGAATATAATGCAGAGAGTACTCGTCGTACCGTTAGGATTTTAACGCTCTGCGGAACACGTGATACCTGAAATGTCCCATCGGGTGAAACATATCATTTGTCAAAAGTGAATATCTTTCAAATTTTATTGGCAAAATCCACTGCGTATCGTCTTTTTTTATGCTCGATGTCATCCAAACTTTCGACTTTTGAAAAGTTTCTTTTTCAAAGATCATAAGGGCCGTAGTGGTCAAAGGCGCGGACCAACCGCGGAGCGGAGTGGAGGAGCGGAGCTAATGGCAGTGAGCGGAGCAACAAACTTTCCGCGAGAAAGTTGATGCGCTCCGTTTTTGCAATGGTCTATTATGGTGATGAGGCATAACGATCCGGTGGTCCAAATGATTTCCACCGGAAGCTGGTACCAGCTTCCAGTGAGAGTCATACACGTGTGCATTGGCACGACTCAGTGGATAGGAAAAGTGCATTGTCCACTATCATAGAAGCATTAGCATAGTTGCGTAAACGTTGAAATGATGTTATAGCAGGCAATCGGATAAGTTGATTATCCTAATAGCTGCTGCCCACTGTCCCTTCCGCCGGAAATCTTTCCCTTTTCGCCGCGTTCCCTCTCTGTCACACAAATGGCAGCAACGATTCTATTGGTCGGTATGAAAAAGGAAAGAGGGCGCCGTTGCCTCGCTGAACAGGTAGACGGACCCGGCGAAGGGTCAAAATTCACCTTACTTGATGTTGTTTTCTTCAACATACCTGATGGTTGGAATTATCTGAGTTGAAAATAGGTGATCGCCTACTGTAGGGTGCTTACTAGTCAAGTTTGGGTGCAAATTTCTCAGGATATGCATATCAAACTTCAGTTAACTGTCTAAACGTTAATTCCAAAGTCTGAAAGAGCCGATGCTGATGTCGAAGGTTAACAAGATATATGTTCGATGAGATAGGAAAAGAAATGCTGAAACAGTAACTGCGAAACTGTCCGGAATGATGAAATCATCGCGATTATGCGAAAATCGATGAAGCGGTATGAAAATGTACGGGAACAATTGCGTAGAAATTTTGATGAAGACCTCCAGCTCTCGTTCTTGCGTGCTTTCACGGTCCAATAGGGGCTCCCGGTCGTCGGGCGAACAATCGTCCGTTTTATGAAGCCTTAGTGCCTGAAAGCTCCGCCACTGTTCCGTAGCGAAATCCAACGTCACCGAACTGCAGCTTTCTCTTATGAAGCCCTGCATAATGCAGAGACTCTCATAAAAATACCATAGTAAAAAAAAAAAAGAAAATTAAACCCAAGCCACCATCTGACCCGTCCGGATTTACGGGCGCGCAGATTTGTTGAGAGCGTAAAATTCACTGACGAAAAAGTATGGTATTTCAGTGGGTTATCGGACTATTTCGACTTTCGAAATGGAAAATTAATCAGACGCGATTAACTTTTTTGAATTTCAAATCGCCTTTTCCCAAAGGGAAAAATGCACCTCGGTATTTGAACAATTATAAAATTCATTATTCAAATGCTAACCTCCGCTCGACAGCGTGTCTTTTTTTTTAATTGCCATCGCCGATGTCATAATTTTAGAATATTAATGAATCGTTCAAAATGATTGACATAAAGTGTAAATTTGTTTAATTCACATAATTTGATTAGTACAGTACAAAACTATTTATAATTCCTCGAGAACTGTGCATCAGGATTTTGGAATGGTAGCAAATGAGAAGCTGCGGCTTTACTGACGCGAAAAAAAGTGATAATTTCTTTCTCGAGGCGTTATTCTTCTGCATTCGTAAGTATGAAAGTAAAGAGTTATATTGAGGGGATGAAAATTGTATAATTAAATACGTGTATATTATACGTTAATGAAAAAAATGAACGTATATTATACAGAGATGAACGAAATAAACGTACATTTTCCAGTGATGAACGAAATAAACGTATATTATACGTTCACACGATAAAAAGAAAAAAAAATTGCTACCGAATAAGTTCATCTCATCTGAATTTGTTAAATCTGAATTATGGACAGAAGACAAATTCTTTCTCCGAAAATACGAGTTATACATTATTCTTCTGATTGGATTAACGTTATCGATTATTAGTAGAAGCAAAAGAAGGATCCGCGGAAATCAGTGAATTTCTGTAGATAAATATAATGGCAGAATTATGAATAACGTCTGATTGCAGTTGCATTTATGCGGAAAGATAATCATCGAAACTCGGTTGTTCGGTTGTATCCGTGAATTGAATGAAACAATACTCTTAGCGATGCCATATTAATGGTTCCGCGAATAATGTGTATAGACGCGCGTAAAAATCGTCCTGAGAGCTCTACGAAATACTACCGTTGGTCGAGAGTTTCCCGCCGTCGCAGTTATGTATAAAAGGTTGTCTCACTTTAAACTTTGCCGCCAGAGTTTCCGAAGGGTGTGAGGGAGAAGGGTTGAGAACGGGAATATATAGAAAGCGCGAAAACGCGAAAGAGGGATGAGCCTCACGCGCCTACTGAGCAGTTTAGCTCTCTGCGTCGACGAGAATATACAGAAACGAGTGCGGCGAGGCGAAAAATGATGATGCGCATAAACGAAGAACGACGAAATGCTATGAAGAATGAAATTAAAAAGAAAATATGAGTTGCGCGGAATGAATAATGCATATATATATACATCGTTCGGGATGATTTAGCGAGCGGAAAAATTACGTCCTTTTCGTCTCCGCTTCAAAAAGATTTAGCATGGTGCGGTTCTCATGTCGCGTTGCAAAACAACGACGACGACGAATCTTCGCGATGTCCTACATCGCTCTACTTTGTCGTCGTATTTTATTATATTGTACGTCATAATAAATTTTATTCGTTGCTTTACCCAATACTTCCGCATCTTCGTCTTTATAATATTTCCCCTCCGAGCGTTTCTACAACATTATTAAAGGCGGACGATATGAGATTCTTCGAGGGGGAAACATGCATTTATCTCGGCATTGTCTTGTTCCGCAATAATCATGTAAAACGCCGTACAATGTTAAGAGGTCTTACGACGAAAACGACGAAAACTTCAAACGCGTCTACGAAAAATTCGTATTGTTGTCAAAGTTAAAATACAATAAAGAGCTGTTCATTGTTAAAGATCAAGCGATTGTTGCTGTATTTGTTCGAATGTTCGAAACATCGTTTTATTTTATACGGTATAACGAGTTGACAAAGAGGATTGGCCGTTCGGTCAAAGGGACAACATGAGAGAGGCGCGCGGATCTGCGCGGACTGATACCGATTTACGTTAAGCTGGAAGCGTATAGGTAAACGTTAACGACTCGTCGACAATGCGATCTTTTATCATCCGCGTGCTAAAAAAAATTGGGTACAGTACAGAAAACAAAAAAAAAAGTACCGGAAACAGAGTTTATCGTGGATCGAGTGCGTATTTTTTGGTCGTGTCGATACTTATTAGAAGAAACAAAAGCCCGTAAATTCAGCGTGTCAGACGGGTCACTGTTTATCCGTTGTTTCACAGCCCTTCGTACACTTCTCTGATATACAACGCCATTTGTTTCTATATCTTTTATTTTCTTCATTTTCTCGTGCTGTCATTAGCGGTCATTACTTCTCTTTTAGTTCTTCCGTTGCTTTTCTCTTTATCGTTTGTCGCGTCTATGTACAAAATACGTACTGCATAGGTTACCTGTACACCGTACCGCGGTATATACAATGCTAAAGTATACTCTATGTACTGTGTACCATCTCTCCCGACAGCCTTTGCGCCGAGAGTCCCGTAGGATTAATGTCGCACGGCACTCTGCCAAAAACAGAATGGCTGACCCGCACGAACTTCCGGACTTACGCGCGGCCAGACCGGTGGCTCGCTACCGATAAAGGGTATTTACTGTATTATATAGTATATACAACGGTTAGTATGATGGTAACGGGCACCTCGTCGCGATGTTCTCCCTCATATCTCCCTCACTTTCTACCCCCTTTCTCTTCGCGTTTCTTGCTCTGTATCGACATCCGAAAATACCAGAATTCCACCCAAACTTCCGGATTGTCATGAGACGACTACAAGTTCGAAATAGTGATGGTAATTAAAAAAATACCACCGAAAAGTGATGTCAATCGAAACAAAGGATACGGAGAATCATCAAGTTGCATCGTAAATTCGAAATCCTGGCAATGGTTTGTTTTTTTTTTTTTATTAAAATTACTTGAAATGAACTCAATTGTTTTTTTTTGTTTTTTGTGCCTTTTGCGCAACTGACGAATGTCATCTCGCAAAGTATGAAATTTTCATCCCCGTTAAATCTAATATTCTGTACACCGGAGCGGAGACACACGACGCCGCCGCGTCGGGTTTAGATAATGCACGTTATCACGGTTGAGTAAAAACTCTCGCGATATGGCAAGGGATGCTTATAATCCGTGACGATGACCGAAGCTCTCGCGAGCCACTGCTCCAGGTGACACCGCCGGGGGCTTCCTGGGAGCTTTCCATCTCTCCGCGAGCATTTCCACGTGCGCGATAAATAAAATACTCGGGCCACGTTCTCGCGCGTAAATATTTAGAGCCATTTCCGCGCTCGGGGGAAAAAAAGGCGTAACACATGTGCCCGACACACACGATGGTAGCGGCGGCGGCGGGCGTCAGTTGTGATATCACGCGGGATGCCGGTGCGAGACTGCTGCCACAGTGTGTTCTCTCTTTTGCTTCGCGTTCTCTGTAGCGGTTTGGAGACCGCGCTCAACTGTTCGCCAGCACGTCGAGTGCATTTATTATTTTCCTGTCCGTGCGAACGACGACCTTTTCTCATCTTCGGACATGCCGCGACTGCTTTTAAATTATTTTTCCCAGAAACTACCGGAAGCGGTAACGCGTACAGCGTAATAGCTTCCATCAAAACTTTCGTATTTCATACATATATTCCGATAGTTTTACACTAATTATTATTATTTGCAAAATTTCATCGAAAATCAATTCTAAAATAAAAATGGCGGAAAAAATTGCATACGCCGCTAAACCCGAAGAAAAATTGGTTTTTCATCTCTTTAATCTATTTTTCGAAAAAAAAAAAAATGTTCAAAATTCCTGTTGCGTCGGAAATTCAACAAGAGTATTGTATTGTACACAGCAGTGGGATATATGACACGTACACTGATGAAACGTGCCAACGGTGTGATATTGTGCATAGGATATGCTTCGACAGACAGTGCGCAAAGAACACAGGTTTGCGCAAGAGGGCTACCGACGGGAGAGGGTTTGAAACTCGCGGCAGCGAACTAGGAAACAAACGAACGAACGGTAGCGGGAGAACGATGCGGGAAAACACCGGCGGGCTGGGTGCGGGCAATGCTCCATCGGTTTCGCCTCGACGGTGTTCCATTCATTTGCTGGCGTTACCGCGAGTGGCTGCGTGTTTTTACCAAACTAATTGAATGCAGTTCCCTCCTCCCCTCCCACCCTTTCACCGTCCGCCGTTAGGTACAATGCGCCAATTACCGGGAGAACTGTGGTCCACGAGCCTCTGTGCGCCACGAGACTGGCAACACGGTCAATATTAACGCGTCCTGGATTTGGCAAAACAGTAGAGTCGTAATGGCACTAATTAGGTGTACTCTGCCAAGCTTCCCTGCCACCGACGCTACCCAACGCTCGTCGCCCCTTTCGCTGTTACCTTCGGTCGACCCTTCGCTCGACACCGACCCCCTAACACCACCATCATGATCTCTCGTTTCCCCATTTCCATTTCATTCCAATGCAGCCCCGCGCCCCCACCGACCTATTACACGCTTCGCCTGTGAGTGTTGTCGAGTTATCTAGCTGAGACGCATACATACGATTTCGCATAGAGAGCTTTCACACGCGATGGAAATATGAAAAACATGACACTGGTAGAATTTCATAATCGGCAAATTTTCTTTTTCGTACTGTTACTTCGAAAAAAAAAATTCCGAACCTTCAAAATTAGTTTGGAGAACTGTAATTTAAAATGGTAATTCATCGATAATTGGAACCATCCGAGAATGTTGGATCGGATAAAATAGAATTTTGCAACTCCGCATTCGATAAATAAAAGAAAAAAATTTAATTCTTCACAGATGGGGAAAAAAAATACATCGGATTTATTTTTTCCCAGAACTCCCGAATACGTTATTTCTTTTTCTCCCGACTCAACATTTGATGCAAAAATTCGCGGCGCATCACAAATACATTGTTTTTTTTTTTTTTTTTTTTTTTGAGTTTACCGTATAGAAAACTTTCTGTTTTGGATAAAACTTCGGATCACGTTTGTTCGCCCACAACTGCGCGGTCTCTTAGTATGCCGGCGGGTGGTTACCAACGAGATTTTGTAATACAAACTTCGCGAATGTAATAGGAGAGTAATTCTCATATGGATACATTTTACCGATGAGTCGCACTGTCAGGTAAAATATATCGTTCAGCGTTGGTAAACATACGACGGGTATAGAATACATTGCATAGAATACTTCGCTGAAACAAACATAAAACTTTCTCGTGCGTCGTGCGGTTCCCGCGAACTCGTATGGAGTGTTTTTTTTTTTTTTGTTTTTTTTTTTCATGTTTATTTTTCTTCACCTTAATGAAATTACGTGTATACTTACGCAAAGTACCGACACACACGACAGAGGACAACCCTCTAGTTAGAGGGTAAATGTTACCAGAATCGCAGTGTAGCGAAAGATCTGTCGTTGGCCCGAGGCTCGTCAAAGCGACACAGTCGTGTGTTCGAGTAAAAGAATGGCGGAATGGAATGAAAGCGAAGAGGTACGAAACAAATTCAAAGAGAGCAGCAACGAGTACCGAAAATTATAAGCACAAGAGGCTTTCTTTTCGCGACACATAATACGCGACGGTGAAACTCTTTGCTGTTGAAAACAAAAGGGGGGGGGGGGGGGGGGGGGGTGGGGGTTCTCATGGGAGAAGTGTCGAAGAGTCAAAGTCGGTACAAAGGTCGTTGGCCTCCAAAGCATCAGCTCGAATAAGTGGAAAAGGACAAGTATGAGAAGGGCGGTAAAAAACTAACGTGGTAACAAAAAAAAAAAAAAAAATTGCGTCACAGTCATTTTCGAGTTTGGAACTTTTCTTCAAATTGTCGGTGTATGCAACCACCGCCAATTTATCCTTTTCTTCTTCTTCATCTTCTCGACCTCCCTTTTTTTCGCAATGCTCGAGCTCCGGAGCTCAAAGCGCTTTGCCCTTGCGTCGGTCTATACTTGCGCCGACCCTCGGAGAAACGCCGGGAGACGCCGCCATTGTGCAGTTTACTTTATTACGGGCATTCGTCTTGACGTAATATTCGGCTCAGGGTAGCACCGAGACTTCGTAGACGCACTCTCTCTCGGTCTTCTATCCTCGCCGTCTCCGGGCCGCAATTTCACTTGCCTTCCACTTGGAACCATTTCGTACTTGTGGAAACTCGACTCGAAATGGCAGAGGAAAGGGGGAGAGGGAGGGGGCAAGAAGGCGAAGGAGAACGGCGAAAGGTGGTCCGCAAGCGTGTGAGTAATGCGACGATCATTCGGTGTAATACGACGTAAACATTCTCTAGACTAGCGGCGAATACGCGCTCTCTATTCCCACCCCGAACATCGAGGGCAACTCTCTCCTATGTCCCCCTTACGCCGATCACATTGGACTCTGATGTTTCCCTCACAGTTCACCCAGCTTTACGGACGCTCGCCGGATAACTCTCGAGATATTGTTTCGCTAAAGGGTTTCATCTGTTTGAAACCCTCGCGACATAAATTTCGTGAAGTGGCCAAATGGTTGACGCAATCACAAAAAGAAAACAAATTGAGCGCTTGCCAGCGAAGTTTTATATGAGCCTTGAAGACATTTGGAAAATGGTTATTCGATTAAATCGATGACTATGAGGTTTCCCAGTGTACCTTTGCCGATAAAATCGAATGTCACTCACACTTGAGTAAATATCCGTGAAATGTGTATACATATATTGAAGTTCACGTACACATCGCGTCTTTCAATAGTTGCTACGTTGATGTCGGTAATAGCGTTTTATTGAGCAAAATAATCCGGAAATCTCGGCTCGGACAGAGCCAATTATACCGCGAAGTGCACGAGTCGTGTGAATTCGAAGCGTCTCCGCTCTGCTACATAGATCGACGAAAGTCCGTTTGAAAAAATTCTCCGTCATAAATCTAACTGATGTTTTTTTCCAGCGGGTAAAACAATCGTTTTGCCAAAAAAAAAAAAATCCGAATTTTTTATTCCGAGAAATTGAAGTACATAAATCTAAATACCGTTTTTGGTGACTGCCGAACTTCACCAACCGATGTATTGACCACAACTACCCCGTTAATTTGGACCTCCGATTTATCGAAATTTGTATTTGTATTCGATGTTCTTCGAAATAATAAGCGCATCATCGTTCGGTTTGGCTAATTGGCATCGGAGTTGTCATACAACGGATTGCACATCGAACGATTTGTGCACATCTCGAACAACACCCGAATCGTGCCGAAGGTGTAGTTTAACCATAACCGATATGGTGATGCGCGAACGTGTCACGAAATGGCATGTACCTCTCGCGTGTTGTGCGGTGTCCCTCATTCGTTCAACGCGAAGGACGAGCCAACCGGTTAGTAATGAAGGGTGCAAGAGGGCGGGTGTGAGGGGGTGGAGACCGAGGGGAGGGGTGGATGCATTGGAAATACGAGCATCAGAGGTACGACACGTTAATAACCCGAGTTGAAGCGCTAGGGAAAGAGGGTTGTGTAGTTCGACATCGGGTAAAGCACGATTGCACTTGATTGCTCGGGGATCCTCGGGGGGGTTTCGCGAATGAACGGGGACAGGAACGACTTTGGTTGATCGCTAATTAACTCGTACAGCGCTAAATTCTCTCACTCTATCACGTGGACGTTTTGTTAAACTCCGTCTTTCTCGTTTCGCCATCATTTCACGAGATTCGAAACTCGTCGGATCATTATCGAGTTAACCGCATAGAGTGACGTCCCCTCGATTCCGCACGCATCATCGGTTCTCGCTGCGTTTGGTCCTCACTATTGTATACAACTCGCGCAATGGGGGTGTTCTATACTTCACCCCTATCGTCATTAGCTCATCGGCTCGCGGCACATTCGCGCGTCTCCGTATTTCCGTGTTTCCGTATTACCCCTACGCCACCGGCCCCGTTTCTCACGATGACTTTACACCTCGTCTGGAATGGGTAATTCGCCTCCGAAGAGGCGTTGATCGATTTCGATATCACGCAGGGAGGTCCTATACACGATAATATGGACCGTGTCTGTTCCTCCCCCGTGTTTTCATCGACGAATATGAACGGATAATCGACAGTAGTTACGGCACGCGCCGGTCAGACTGGTACTACTATTTCGGCTTAACCAGTGCAGCTACAGCTATTCATCACATAAGCGAAATACAACGAAATGAAACGAATGTTTTTAGCTATAAAAAGTAAAACAGGTCCGGTTGACAACGTTCATTTTTCTAAAATTTATCAATGAACTGTAACAATCGCCTTTTGAATCCGTCTGAACGAAACCGTAGAAATTTCATTGATCGTTATTAATACCGCATGTTTCGTCGCCGTTTAAGGTCGCGATATTCACGATATTATTCGATAATGAAATGTCGTACTGAATATCTTACTGCCGAGGATAACGAACTCTCACAATCGATCGATCGATTTTTTTTTTATTACTCACATTCACCATAATCGTGTGCAGTTCTTCCCCTACGAACTTGTCTTCGCTTTTTTTTATCCCGTCTCCACTCGCTCCTTGCATAATTAACCGTTCAATCAAAAGGCTTCTAATAATAGCCCGCTATCGACCAATGAATAATTTCTGCAATATAGATTAACGCTTCGACATTCCATTGCGAATTTTATCGAGAATCGTCTACACTTGACAGCGATCTATTCGCGGTGAAACTTATGTAACTGTTAATTTCGTTTTTCCATACAACTCCTCCCCTTTCGTAGATGAGAATTTTTTTTTTTTAACTTAATGCAATCGCAACGAAATAAAAAAAAAAAAAAAACATGAGTACAAGTAATAGGGAAGAGAGAAGATGGACGTGAATTATATAGACGATAAGCTCGGCACGAGATAAAACGAGAACGGTGAAACGAGAAACTGAAGATTGCTTTATGATAGTAATTATGCGAAGGGTGGATGTCGAAGCCCGCGAGAGGTTGGTTAAGAGTACCTAGAAAGCCATCGGAGAGGAGATACAGCTGTCCCGGGGGCCTCTGCGAGTGAGCGAAAAAGCAATAGGCACCTAGACAACGAGGTAGAAAGGGCGACGTTGGGGTTTCCACTTGCTCGGTAGCCTGTAGCAATATTTTCTGGAAGAAAACGCCAGTTCTCAACGGCGCGCACAGTTTCGAATTGCCAATAGAAACTTGGTAATTGTTTCGCGCTCTCGTACACGGATACGCCGTCAGTCCGGAGGGATGGTGGAGGCGGAAAAGGGAGGGGGGAGGGGGGGGGACGAGAAACACCCGGCAACGAAACAGGGGAATAAGGGAGAAGGAGAATAGTCGAGCGAAACCGAAGCGATAGCGACAAAAGTTTCGAAGTTTAGAATTATTGATCATTGAAATTTCACGCCTATGTTAATGATCTCAGTTACGAAGAATTTGGATTTCTTCAAAATCAATCGGGAAAAAGTTGTAACTATATGGAATGCGTATAAACTTAGAATGCCGGGGTTTTTTTATCATCGTAAATTGCGGAGGTCATTTTTTTTTCTTTTACGTCGTTCGATCTCTCGTTGATGTATATAACTGTCAAGGAGAAATGTTATAAAAAAAAGGGGGAAAAAAATGTAAGCTCACCCGTGGTAAGGAGTTCAGAAATCGGGTTGAGAGGGGGTCGGTGGAAAAGAGGTTTGTGAGAGAACGAGGAAAATTACGCTTCCGATACACGGGAGGCAGTAATTACGCAGGGCGGTTCTACGAGTCGAGTGGTTCGCGTTGCGTACTTTCTTCCTTCAGCCAAAGGGGTGGTATATGGTACGGTAAACGCTGTAGAGACCTCGCGTGAGCTCATTCGCCACGGGTTCTGACGGCTCAAGAAAAAAAAAGAAAAAAAAAAAAACGTGTGGAACAACCAAACTCTCTGCCAGCCGAGAACTTCGGTTTGCGTTAATGTTCACAGAACATCGTAAGTTTCGTTGAGGTTTGTTTGAATTTCTTGTTGTCCTCCGAGCGGAAAAGGACAACAAATTAGAATCTCATACATCGCACGATTTTTTCTTTACTAACTTCGTTCGGAAACTCTCGTTTACCGTTTTACAAATCGGAAACGTTACTTATACTATCGTTCAGTTTATATAATCGCCGTAAGGTGTACCGAGCGTACAGCACGTCGGTGCAGTTGAAATAGCAACAGTAACCGTAGACAAGGGCAAGCAGTAGCAGCAGCAACAGCAACAGCAAAAGTGAGGGGATAAAGTCCACGTTACAACCCTGTAATTATGCACAGACTACGTACAGAACGGCCACCATTGCCACGAGAGCACAACCACCCTTGGCGTGTCGTGTCTCTCACACGGTACAAGTCTCGACGGCGGCGGCGGCGGCCAAACGTTTTTGCCTCTTATCGCGAGAATGTAAGTAAGCATTTATCTAAACGCTTAATCAGCACTGGGGGGAGGGGGAGGGGGAGGCGCACGCTTCAATGCCACAAACACACACATATTCTCACACATAGAGTCGACTCTCGACTTTCCGCGGTCGTCCCGTAAATGCTAAAATCTCGAATTACTCTGCGACGATTTTATGTAAAAAAATAAAAAAAAAAAAATGTTCTGAAATAATGTGTATGCGCGTTAGAAATATGTTTAAACATATGTTTGGATTATCTACTGATGTCTTTGTTTTATGGGAATAGTTCGCCCACCGTTTGTCCTTCTATCTGCGCACATTTCTGTTTCTCTCACTCTCGCGTGTTTCGCGACTTCCGGAGAATCGGGTCGACGAGCTTTGCCCGTTGGGGCAATAAATCTGACAATTAATACACGGTAAATTTTGGGCGAGTAGCCGAATCCTGCAGAAGCATGAAGGAAGGAACGGCAGTGCGAGCCGCGGAGAGAGAACGGGAGGAAGAGCGAAGCGAAAGGGCTGTAAACCTCACGTTGGACAAAGAGAGTATAGAGGGATATTGGGAAGCCGATGGTAGGTCGGTCGACGATGTAGACGGGATAACTCGAACTGGGGCACGTTTATCAGACTAGAGGAATGTGTCTCTCGAAAATCGACCAACGAACGTTTCCCGCACCTCTCAACCACCCGACCCTTGCCGACCGATCGATCCGATTCCGGAACGTCGAGCGTTGGACTCGGGCCACACAATTCCTCGGGACGCACGACGAATCCTCTCGATGAGACTAAAAGAACCCATTTTCTCATTCAAAATGTCTGAATATCAACATTTTCATCGTTCACATTAACATCTTTGTTTTTAAGATGAACGCTTTTAATCTGTGGGTATAGCGCTGAATACAGTGAGATGATCCATTCGCGGTCTGTTTGCCGTAGCTAATTCGAATGGATCATATCCACCACTTTGATCCTATGGATTTTTGGAATTGGTTTCTTTATTTTTATGTTTTATCCTTCGAAGTTTTTTTTCAATAGAGGAAAAAGAGGAAAAATCAAGTTAATCGAATCGGACAGATTGTACAGAGCGTTGGTCGGTGAAATTGTGTATCTGAAAAAAAAATCAGAGCACCAGAATGTATTGAAATAGTCGGATGTATTCTTGTCGATTTCATTCGTTCCTTGATGGGTTGCTACAGGAATTGAAGAATCGTAAGCTATCGATTGCACTTAAAAAAAAAAAGAGTTTTTCGCCGATAACGGGTATTCGACTCGACCGTCCGCCAAAATAGATATTGGTTTAGTGTTTCGTGAAAAAAAATCTGTCGAATTATGTGGTCCAGACGCGTCGTGAATTTTGGACAAAAAACCTAAGGGTACCCCTTTATCACATTTTTTTGCGTTTTTTATGGACCCATAACAAGAACACGAAAAAACGATGTTGAAACTTCGCCGCCTACTTTGTCTTTTTTTTTGTGCGCAGAACGCGATAGACATCTCGGATTTGCCGACATTTTGTATGGAAGTAAAATGATAGCAATTTGAAAATACCGAAAATCTCTACTGTGCGGAACGATCCCATGAAAAAAAAAACACATCCATTGTTCTTTGCGTCAATTATTTTTTCCATAGATCGATATCTAATATAAAAAATTGCGTCGGAAGCGACAAAAAAGGTGCGTTGTTCGCCGCTTACAAAATGCCGCGAGGAGAAGCCGCGGGTTATCCCGATGCCGCCGGTAACGAGTAAACTTTCGTATATTGTTGTGACAAAGGCAAAATCCCTCGCCACAGACTCACCTTAGGAGGTCAATGTCTCAAAGTTCTACGTTAGACAAACTCGAGCATCTCAGGGTTCTATGGTCTCCGTTAACATTGTACATATAGATAGTACAAAGGACGGTATAGTATGAAGCGCGATCGTGTTCGCAGAGGGAGACGGTCGCGAAAGATGGAGAGAGAGAGAGAGATCACAGTGGTGGTCTCCCTCTTCTCACCCCGTGCCTCCCTCTGTCGGGACTTGTTTTACGAGGCGAATCGCTACTAAGTCACTGCCGACCCGTGAACCCTACCGGTACGATGATATACGAGCATAGTTTTCACTCGCAACCTGCACCCTCGCAGCTCACCTATTCGTTGCCCTTGTCGCACCGGCTACAGAGTCGCGCAGCATCCTCTCTGTCGTCTTACTTTCACCACGGTGAGACCACGCGTTACCCGCACGCCCAACCCCCTTTTATACACGTCTCGCCACGGACTCCCCAACGATTTTACACACCGCGTTGGAATCTCTGTGACCCGCTCGGCAAGAGTATATAGATATATGTATAACATACACGGATAGGAACCTCTGATGTTCCAGAGCGTGCGACGCTTTCCTCTGATATTGTAACGAGCTATCCTCTGCGGGAGTAATTACAGAATTACCGTTAAGCTGATTAGCCGTCGATAGGCCGTCGCGGTATCTCAAGGGCTTTCATTAATACGATTATGTAACAACATACAGGTTATACGTTCGCTCCACGCGACACTCGCTGGCGGGTCTAGTAATGCAAAAATATATCCCGGCGTTAATAACGGGGCTTTGGATTAAATTTGCGATGCTGGTAAACACAAAAAAAAACCACAAAAGGACGAAAAAGAAAAAAAGGACAAGACATTGGCTCGTGAAAAAGATGCGAGAGTAGAAAAAGGCAAAAAGAAAATAAAGAGTGCACTATGGAATGTTGGAAAGGAGGAGAGAGCCAAGTCGTCGTAGCGCAATTCAGTATTAAGCCATAGCCCACCGAGGCAGAATAAGCAGCAGCGTACCAGCACCACCAGCAGCAGCAGCCAGTCGCCAGCACGATTGTCTTAAATTTAAATAATCACGAAAAAATGTTAATGCGGGCAGCTACGTAATTCAATGATAAAACAAAGAAACGCTCGGTGGCGGGACTGCGGTGCTGCCGGGCGCTGCCGCTGCAGTTGGGAATGCAAGGGTGGAAATTCGCGGTGGTACGCCGAGGACTGGTGGGAGCGTTATATCGTCGAGCTTCTCGGCCTGCAGGATAGTAGAACTACCACCGTAGCCTGACGAAGCGCGACTCGTTGCGGGTTAGTCGGTGTGCCCGGAGAGAACGAGAAATAGAAAGAAAAGTATAGGATTGGGTCGTACAGAGTCCGAGAGAGAGAGAGAAAGAGAGCACGCGAGGTGCGGAGGGAGGGATGAAACGTTGGAAAGAATTGCCTTCGGGAAAAGAGGGCAAATTGAATTAATGCGAAAAAGAAAAACATTACGGTTAAGATACGAGTCGTTGAGAGGATAGCAACGGGTGAGGGTGCAGCTTGTGGGGAAAGAAGGTCGAGAACGAGACGAGCTGAGATAGAAGTGCGGCGCGAACCAGAACCAAACTTTTCACTCCGTCCCGACTGATTGGACTTTTCTTCTGAAACGTCCGGACCAAAGGGAGAAAAACCAACCAGTCGCTATCTCGTCGGGCACTTATGTATTCCCGATTTCAGTCTCGAACGCATAGCGGCGAGTTTCATCCCCTACCTCACCCCCTCGTCTTGGTCATGGTATATATATATATGTATATGTGTATGTATAGCTGTAGTACCGTACCCTCTTGTCGCTTCCTTCCTTCCTTCCTTCCGTCCTTCCTTCCTTCCTTCCTTCCTCTTCTCTTCTATTTCTACCTTCTGTTACACCGAACATCGTTTCCGAACTTTCCTTCTTTTTCTATCTTATACTATCGAGGAAATTACTTACCAGATCTCCTTGCGCTCTTGGCTCACTTCGTGTACCTAAGTAGACACTCCACGGCAATAAGAGTTCGAAATTGAAGATTATTGCACGACTGGATAGCCACTTTCTGGAAAAAAAACATTGAACTTTCGTTAGTTTGCGTTTCATTCGATAACTTTCGAAACTGTATGGACATTTTGGGACAAAGTTAATGCCTTTGGTCATCGTGCGTATTTTCTGATGGCGGATACACTTTTCATCGGTTATCCTTTGCCAATATTTGGATATCTTCGTCATAATTTTGCGGATCGAGAATTTTTTTTATCAATGGATTTAAGGAGTCGATGAAACAGTTGTAAACCAACAGCGTTACGATAATCTTTCGCGCGTATTCTAACGTAAGGAAATTATTACCTTCGTTCCAAGGGGCTGTGCAAAGCCCATATCGTGAGGCCATTGCAACCCGGCCGCGCATTAATCCCTAGTTATATCGTCGTTTAACCGGCAAACTGACACGTTTATAGTCGACCGAGGGGCACAATTTCTCGCTACGACGCTCACACGCATATATTCCCTCGCGCAATTTTCCAATGGTACGATGAGAGACAAAGGATACTTGCGCATATGCCACCCTCTTCCGTCGTTTCAACGTTGACGCACGTTATAGCGTAAAAATAAACGAGCGGAGATAATTCTTAAACGAATAAATAACGCGAGAGCCTTCGGCCGTTTATCCTGTAGACTACGCGGCTATGAAATATATAAATTGAATAAAATTGAATAAGTAGTTATTGGATTATTCTTATTAATTGTTGGGAATAAAATTTATGCAGTGAAAAGAAATTGCGTTGTAAAAAAAATAAAAAAAAAAGAAACGCCGGTGTATATTTTCGCAAATGAAGAGATTTTCAAATTCCAAAGTTACGATGCTGCGGAATTCTCCGCGGTCCATTCTCGTGTCGCTCCAGTTTCATCGCGATGGACGAATCGTGTCCGGCACTCAGTCGGCCCGGCAAACGCGGGGTTTATGCTCGCATAAAGCAGGAAACACAACTTACAATAAACCGGGTGCCTTCCGTTCAAACAAAACTCGACAAGTTTACTCGCCTCGCCTAGAAACACGTTACGCGATACTTTTATACAGCGACGTGCGGAGGTCACGAATTTTTTTTTGTCACATCGATAATCGAATAATTCCTAAACAAATACCCCATATACCCCATGAAAATGGAATGTGTACTGAAATATATAAAAAATATGAAGTTTATATATAATTTAAAATTGTATAAAACGATAATAATAATAATATTATCATTATTATCAAAAGATAAAAAACATTTTCGCCGCAATATGAATACGAAAATATATCATTTATATTCTGTGACGTAAACTTTGTTTCTTTTTCGACAGTTTCGGAATATCGGCAGATGGTACGATAGTTGAAAAAAAAAAAGAAAAAAATAAATAAAAATACGCCGAATATAGCGATACGATCGGTTCGCTCTGCGAAAGTTGCGTTATTGCACCTAATGTAACGCAGTCTGGCGACTTTTTTTTTTTTAATGATATATAAAACATTCATTGTATGTGGTACAACACATGTCGCCAAGTGTGCGGCGTCAGAGCCTCTTGCGCCTATCGGCTTCTCTTGCCTACGCGAAAGTTTCACCGCAAATGGCCAACCGCCTGCACCCTCTCTGCCGCTACTACTCACTCTGGAAAGAAACCTCACGACGAAAATATATACTCGTTTTTCCCTCAAAATTCTTGCAACTTCAGAAGAATTCTCCGAGGATCGTTGAAACATCTTGAGAGAGTTCGCTCGCAAAATGCCAAAACGCTCGGTCCAACCGAACGTAAGTGTAGGACGAAAAAATAGAAGAATATACAAGAAATAATGATGGAAAGAAAAAATAATAATAATAAAAAAACATAGTCGAGAAAAACTGTAATATTTTTGGTACGGCAAAGGAATTTTTCACCGGTTTTCGCGGCCGAGTTTATTCGAACTTCAAGATGCGACGTAAAAGAAACAGTGGTTGACATACCGATGTTACCCACGCCTTTGGAAGGTTCGCCTAGACGACGGCGACACCGAATTCCCATATAGTCGGGAGCTCTCTGAAAAAACCACCGGCATCGCTGGGTTTCATGTTTCTCGCCGCTACCATCGACCACACGATCCTCCCATTTATTCCTCCGGGTTTTGAAAAGTTTTGCGAGACGGGTGAGCCTACCGCCCGATGGAGGGAGGAGGGATGTTGCTCTCGGTGTGCCATCGGCGAACGAGCGTAGCCGGAAAAGAGGGAAAACGTTATAAGCGCCGATGCTCGACGAGCTCGTATTTAGGGGAGGGCGAGACTTTAACTATACGATCGCGGTACAGGAGTCGAGGGTTTACCGAGAAACGGGTGGGGGGTGGGGTTGGGGGGGAACGGCCAACGAAACTTTGAGAAACGGTGAATCGAGACCGCATTGAATACCGTAAGCTTTCGCGCCTCCTCATCCCATGCCTGTGCTGTCTGGACCGCCGGAGGCGTGCCGAAACTTTTACCGACGTGCTGGCCTTTCTGTAGAATTTTTTTTTCTCGCAAACCGCAAAAAGAAGAAAAAAAAAAAAAAACACGAGAAAAAAGAAAAAAACACAACCAGCGTGAGAGTCGAACAAAGAAACGCAGTGAGAAGTGAGCATTGGCAAGAGAGAATGAGGCTAAAGTGGATAATGGCTCAATTTACTGAGATTCTCACGTCCCTCGATTTGCTGAGATTGAACAGAAATGTGAAAAATTTCTTGTACAAGCAAAAATAAAAGCAAACTTCTTTCGTTTGGATACCTACAGTTATAATCGAAGTTGTTCGATATCGAAGGAAGAAATGGCATGAAAAGTAAATATACTTCGCAACAACAAAAAAAAAGGAGTTATTGATAGAAATCGAAAGATCGATAGCCGATAGTTGATTCCGCAGGGAGAAAACGAGGCTCTTGATAATCCTCGGATACTGCCGGGTGCCATCGCGCAACGACACACGATACTTCCGGTTATATGAGTCATGAAAAACATCGGGCGCCCATCCGTTGCAACATTAAGCTATGAAAGAACAATTCATCGACAACTTTTACCCACTGTCCCAGTTAGGAAGCAATAAAGAACGTTCCACCGCCGCGTGACGCTGTCGTGAAACGTGCTTAACGTGCTCTCCTTCCGCTCGTCGTTGTCTATAATACTTCTCGTTGACGGATCATACGCGAAAATGGCAAAGTGTTATCAAAATAATGGTCAAAGCCAAGTGAATTCCCCTCGTATCATTCTGTTCTCTCGATATGACCGACCATTTTTATATTTTTTTTTTCGTACACAAGCCGCGGACCTGTAACGTGTACGATTATTGCCGTCTCACCGTATATTTTCTATAAAAATCAATTTCCCAAAGCCACAAAGGCGTACGAAACTGCGCCACGAGCGCAGACGTTGCGTCCGTCTGATACCGAGCGAAACTCCCAACGATACGATTTCGCTGCGCCCACAGATTATCCAAACGAGATATAGTATCAAACAATTTGTAGAATTTTCTCATTGCGTGTCGATCTATCACTCGATTTTATATCTGATCGTGCATGACGCTGTAGATCGTACCGGAAGTTCGTAGAATTCAGCTATGATAAAGGAGCGAAGATTAACAATAACAAAAAAGGCGGAAACTGCTTCGAAGACCGAATGTGATGTTCTTTTGATTTAAAAAAAAGAAAAAAATGAACTTCAAGAGCGAATGGGCGTAACTACCGGACTTTTTGTATGAGCGATCGTGTGCTTCAAAGATGCAAGGTGCATCAGGACTTTCATGGAAGTTGAGAAACCAACAGAGAAGAGAGAGAGAGGGAGAGAACAAGGGATGGTGGTTTCGGCGTGTTGCCGTCGTGTAATTCCTCGCGGAACAAGCCCCATAGTAGGTATTACGATAGATTTCTTGAGGGTGCGCGCGAGAGAGCGCCCCGCGCGCACTCGCTCTTCGTTGTAATCTCTCGCGACTAAGTAATGAATGCCGCTCTGATAAAGTCCAACCCACCCTCTCACAATCTCGAGCTTTCTTGCTCAACCTCTCTCGCTAGCGTTTGCACGCGCGCGTGTGTGCTGTGTGTATGTGTACCAATAGCTTTTCGTATTGTCTAGAAGTCTATCTCTCTTTCTCTACAAGCAACTCTCGGAATCTCGGCTGCCTTAGCATTCTCTCGTTCTTCTTTGGCGCAGTTTTCATGTCTCCCTCCCTCACCCCCTCCCCCTCCTCCTCATGCCGGCGTACGGCACGCCGACCAAATTATATACACCTAAATGATGGATGACTTTCCTAAACCCGAACTACGTGTAACCAAACAGGGAGGCGGAAAGCTTTAGCAAACGCACCGTAGACACACACATATACGCACAAAGTATACAATCGATCGTTAACTCACACACACACTGTCGCCGATTTGCTACAGTGATTATAGTGCGATATAGTGAAAGCCGACAAATTGCGCGATATGTAGTTCGATGAATTTCTCGAACTAATTAATTTGGGGAGTAGTCGAAAAAAAAAAAATTTGCAATGTCATTCCCTCGTTGTAACTCGACTCGGGGAAACCATTGATAATAATAATTTCTCTTAATGTTTGCATTACATTGACGAATTAATAATGAATTATCAAAAACAAAGTTTCGTGTGTTGTTACGAGGAAATTTTTTTGGAAACCTTTTTTTTTTAGTCGAAATACATTTTTCATACGCAGTTACGAAGAATCCTTTTTGTGCATTTTCTTTCCGTTTTTTTTTTACTTTTTTAACGTTTTTCACGCATTCGAAATCGTTTTTCGGTTGATAGTGAAATTTTTACGAAAAGCCGGACCTTAGGCTTGCGAGTTGCTCGCTTTGAAGCTTTCCGATTTGTGAGTACACTGGAGCCAACCGGACAGGTGTATGTATTTACTCCACTTCGACGAGAGGTAAACACCTCAATCGTGCAGTACCAACTACTCTCGCTTTGGCCGTTTCCGGTGGTGCAACTACCAATGGGGCAACTCCACGCGTCGAATTGCCCGTGCGGAATAGATTCTTGAGTCTTGAGTGGATTGCTGTACCACGTGGTTTCAACTTGCCGTGAATCACGTTGGTTTTAGCGTACGTTGCGCATCGGACTCGAAAGAGAACGAGTGCACATGAAAAAATAGAAGTAAAGTCGAAAATTGGGAAAGAGCAGAGATACTCGATGTCCCAAAGCTTTCGATAAATTGTCACGATGATCAATCCATTAAGAAACGATCGTCGTTCCTTTATTAACACAGCTTTGTCACCTTCTTATCGATACCCACGCATAGATTTTACGCCCTAAGATGGCCAATAAATGTCGAGAGCAAAATTACCGTACCGCTTCGCCATTCATAGTCTTTGCTTACGAACTTTCCCCTTCGAATAAATTATAAAAATATCTTCGAGATCCCATCATCCCTCGGCGCTCGCGACCCGCCGCATCGATATTTAAAATCTCCTCCAAGATACCGACAATACCTCACCGGCTAACGGCTCGGAGTGTACCGTAACGCGGGGATATAATATATCAAAGAGAACAGAAATCAAAGCGAGAAAGAAGAAGAAAAAAATGTATGGGAATGGAAAGCGAGTGGAGAAGGAAGAAAAAGATTCTGCGCCGTCGTAACAGCTCACACTTGGATTTCGCACGATATAAGGGGAAAGTTGGTTTCTACGAGTGATACGAGAACGTGTTATGTACTATATATCCATCCTTCATCATTATACTTGGGCGTCAAGATTGAGATCAAAGGACTCGGAACTTTGGCCGATTTGCCGGAATCAAAAGCTCGAACGAGAGTTCAAAGTCCCCGCGCGAACGTGTCGGAGCTTCGGCCACCTTTTGCGACGTCTTTTCTACCCCTCGTTTGTAACGCCAGAGAGAATAAAACATAACGATATATATTAATGCGATAAATAAGAACATTTTTACGCTTCTTCCTCCCACTCCGTACTCCGGAGATTATATTTTTTTTTATCAATAATAACGACGCTACATTTACTATCGGCAAACGTTACAGTAGCGAACAATTTTTCTTTTGCGAATTATCTTCGAGGTGTTATGAAATTGAGACTTTGAGTCGTTTACTACTCGGTCTTTCGCTCTCAGTGCCGCAGTAGCTGCCGGAAGGTAAAAGAGAACGGAAACGAAAAGCCAGTCGAGTTTCGTAATCTCTTTTTATTGCGCTCTGTGACTTCGGAACCCCGTGTCTCGCAATCTAAACACGTACCGTCCAATGGCTACAACAGTACACGTTTACCTCTCGTTTTTCTTGATTTTTTTTTCTGTTTTACTCCCTTCGATTCATCGATCCCGTCGCTGCTCTCTGGCAATCCAACACACGCGCACACATACATACATACAGATATATAAATATATCTATATATACACACAACGAGACCGCATCGTCCTTCCGACTTTTCGCACGTTGCGCGTCTCGCCGGTTGCGAATTTTATTCTCAATTCTCTTGCAACGAACCGCAGACGAAATTTGTTGCAGCTTCGCTGTCGGTCCACACGCACACTTACCATCACATGTCTTTGTCTTCGATGTTAATTTATCGAGATAATTTCGAGATAATTAAAAAAATGAAGTTGATTTTTGCTTCTCCCGGACTAAACTGCATTTTTTGCGAAAATTTATATATATATATATATATTTTTTTTTTTCGAGATTTCGAGAAAAACTCAAGCAAAGCGTCCCGACATGTTGGTAAAGTAAATTAAGAAAAAACAAGCGAAGGCGGGTCGCTTTATTTGAAAAATGCGGGATCAACGCGCAAAATCAATTTGCAGGTTTACGTATAGAAAAAACTATTTGACACGATCTCGACGGCTTGGTACGATTTATCGCTGCTATCTGGCTATACAGGCGTTCGGTCTCGGAAACACCCACGTCTGGGTCATCTAAGTGTAAATTCAATTCCGTTCTAATTGCGACGAATGCAATTCGCCGTCACGTCGTGTTCGTTGGCTTCCGATCGATTGGCAAAGCATGAGACTCAACGAACCAGATGGGAATTCCACGAGGCAAGAAGGGAACGTATTCGACGGATAAATCGTTAATTCTTCATCCGATCGATTGCAAATCCAATCTATGTGTTAAGTACCAAAGCATCTCGATCTTCGATTCACTTATTCATCATCGGTGACCCATTGCGCGCATGAAAAGTCGATCTAAAATTATCACGAAATACAATAAAAAATTTATCATTAATTCATTGTGAGTAAAAAAATAATAATAACGACGAGCAAAAAAATTGAAATCATCATGGTAAGTGGTAAAAATTTGCTCTCAGGTTTGAGTAGTAAGAAGGGATAAAGTAAAAAGCGCGGCGCACGAGAGAGCGGGAAACTCAAAAGTTTTTCCATATCCAACGAGAGAGTGAACCTCGTCACGAGTCACGAGAACTGCAGCGGGGGTTCGACATATTTGCATTTTTTTCTTTCCCTTCACAACTTTGAATTACACAATTTCACTGTGACTAGTCGTTTGCGGTCGCGAAAAGTTTCTCTATTTCTTGTTCTTACACCGGCTGTTTTTGCGTCTTCGCGGAAGAACGCTATGTGAGACTCACGCCGGGGATAACCGCACATCGACATCGATTCACCCTGTGAATGCATAGCAATGTGACTTTACAAAGATTGTAAGTTTAAGATGGAGGAAAATCTTTTAGATAAAAATGAAACTGTAGTTTTGCTTCATCAACGTTCGGTGATCAACGATTCGTTCTTTTGTTTCTTACGGCAAATAAAATATAAATTTATTACCCGTGAGTGAAGAGCTGAAAAATAACCGAAGCGCTGCTTTCGGAAACCCTTCATCGTAGAAAAAAAATGGAGTATCGCAAGGATATAAAGAGCCGGTGCGTCGACAAGTTATAGTCGTCCGTGAGCTCGAAGGCCTCGAGCTGCGCACCGAAAAGTTGTCGGTGGCTGCGCACCGACAACTTTTCTCATTACAGCGATCGATGTCGACCCAATTAAAGTTAACTTTTACTCAAGTTCAGGCGAGTGAGGGCCACATTGAGAGGGACAGGACGGAGGGATGAGAGAAGTGGCTGAAAACATAAAGGACCGAGTGCCTCGGGTTTGCTCTCTCGGTGCCGTTGGCGATGCAAATGTTCTATCTGCATCCACGAAAGAGATAACAGAAGAGTGAAAACGTGCACTTCACTGGAGCGGCTCTATCGTTCCGTTGTTTTCCGCGAAACTGAGTTTTAAAAAATAAAAAAAAAATAATTAAACGAAAGTTTTCAAATGCAATCGAAAAACAAATATTAATAGTTCAGCAAAATTGAACACGGACTGTGATGAAATCCGTATATTTCCTAACTGTTGTGCGTTGCATAGAAACAATTTAATCTGCCAAAAAAAAAAAAAAAAGTTTCTCAGCGTCGCTACGGTATAAAAAATATATAGACGATTTTTTTTTTTTTCAATAGATCGAGAAAAAGGAAAGAATGCAGTAATAGTAGCACCGTACATTTCCTTATCGTATGCGACGCATAGAAATGATTTCATTTGCCCAAAATGAAAAACTGTTCTCTCGCGTTCTCTTTATTTTCCGTCTCCGCGACTCGAGGGGGTTCTGCGGGCGGGTATTCAGTGCGCTGGTATATAGCTGCAACTGCGTCCGCGTTTCCCCGATGAAATTCGACAACGACTTTTCTTATTATGGTTTGACTCGATTCGTCGCCGACAGAGGAAAGAACGACAGACTCGATATCGACGTAATACTCTTCGACAGCAGCCTGCTGAAGAAGGTATATACTATGTACCACATAGCGACATATATCAAACGGCTTATGTATACATATACCATCAAAATCGCGCCCCTTTTCTCTCGGACTGTCGTGCGGCTTCCTTGTAAAGGACGAAGTGTTTGTGTTTGTCGCCAGTCGTATCGACATAGTGCATTAAAAAAAAAGACGGTCGTTTTTTTCTTCTTTTCTTTGGATACTTTGTGATATCGTCGCGGTCCCGAACGACATTTCGCGAGAAGGGAGAGAGAGTGAAACAGGAGTGAGAAGGCGAACCGCCTCGGTACGGAGTGGATGTAAAGGGAATGGACAGTTTTTGCTATCGAGCTGTCGAGGCTCTCGGGAGTAGTTCAACACGCCTATCCCATATCTTCGAAGCTTTCCCTTCGCCTTGGAAAGCTCGACAAAAAATAATAGCACAATGCTTCGTGGTAAGTGACAAAGAATGAGAGAAATTTTTCTTAACCTTCTGATTCGCTATCATCCACGGGGTTGACGCACTGAGCGAATGAATGTGTTTGTTGTATATCAATGCCTTACGCGGCAAATCCTTGGAAACGATCCAACGTCACGCATTTGTAAAACGTTTCCGTATTGCAAAAGCATCGACGTCACGGTGTTTGGATATACAACAAGAGTCAAGTATTCTATAACCTTATTGATGTGATCATATAAAATATTTTAAAAATACAACGGCGCCCTTATCTCGTTGTTAACGTTTGAAAAAATCGAGACGTATCCTTTCGTTGGCATCGTGAGAAACCTTTGGGAATAAGGGATGAAAAAAAAACTGGTCAAGCCTCTCGGGTCGAAAAGTTTTTCACCTCGACATGTAAGACTGAACACGCGAGGGGTCGATAGGAGGCCGAGAGACGGTGGAATACGAGACGGTTTTTCCGATCGATCGATTTCGCGACGAAGCGAGAATCGAAAGTATACATATATATACGCGGGTGTGTAGAGGAGTGAGAAAGCGAACATCCGAGGAGCGAGAAAACGAATGGAAGGACAAACCGATCGACCCCTTTACTCTCGACGTATGCACCAGTCAGGTGTACGATCGGTATAGATCGATAAGCTTTTGCGCGAAAGGACCAATCGGTCCTCCGCCATGAGCCCCTGCCACCCCCACCTCTTCACGTATTTTCGGTGATCGTTCTACCGTGAAGCAGTGATACTGGCAAACCAAGAGCGAGTCTGCGAAAAAGTGGTACGATGTCGCGAGTATTTTGACCATTTTTTTGTCTTTCATCCGCCTTTTCGCTTCTTTTTCGTTTGTCTCACATTTCTCATCACATTCACTTTTCTCGAGGGAAACTCAGCTTTCATCTCCTACGTCTTATTTCTCATCGGGTGAGGCAATCCCTTTCTCCCGTCACGAACTTGTTCCCTTCACGCATTGATTTTTTGTTCCATTGTCGCTTGGTTATTGTACTTTTTTTTGCCGTCGTCCATTGCCACAAATACTTTTCAAGACGTTCTTTCTAAGGCAATACGCTTGACGAAAAACATTGTCTCTTGATCCCTATTGGATTTGTTCATTGACAAGATTGTGAATTGTGTATTGTCACTCAGACTTTAGTTTTTCAAAATAGTATTAGAAAAGTAGGGAACCCGATATAGAATTACATTGAAGACGAAACGCTATACTGAGAACAAAAATTGGTTGAATCGACTAAATCGGGGCTTACCGGTGGCGAAACAAATAATCCGTTCATTAAACGAAATAATCGTCATAGCAAGAAAATAATTAATCAATGTAAATAACAGTTAGTACGATTAATTAAATATTTTTTGCAAGAAATGAAATATCTGTTTTGTCAACCGCAACCGCCGATTTAGTCGATTCCACCAATTTTTTTCTCAGTGGTCAACTTTTATCGAAAACGCGGATCCACGTATGGATTATTATCCCGAGCGTCGAGTTTGAATTATTTTTTACTGGATATGCACGATTCGATTCGGCGTTTCGAAATCAGTGTACTTGGAAGCCGAGCAGAGTCACATGTTCACGAATCCGATTGTGTGTCGCGGTCCCTGCGGCGTGAATCGCGATTTGCCGATTTCCCACGACCCGACGCCACGCCGTGGCCAATGTATGCAGTTGCACGGGCGAGAGAAGTGGATGCGCGGGAGAAATATGTAGAAAAAAAAAAACGAAACAAGAACGACCGCAAGAGAGAAAGAGCGGAAAAGATAGATCCGGTGAGCGCACGAACGAAGGAAGGGACTTCCCAGCAACCGGTATAATAATAGTCTATTTTTTTCGCCCTTTTTCAGCGTTTTTTATCTTTTTTTTCTATTCATTCAGCACGGTGACCTCAACGCCGGAAATCACCGGGAGTTCTCTGCTTTTCCGAATGATGCCAGTCGATTTAATCTCGATCTCGTTTCGCGACTTTATTGCAACAGGTGGCGACGGTAGAGAGGCGGAGGACACCACGAGCGCAGCAGCAGCAGCAACACTATCCAACGGTGGCAACGCCACGAGTCGTCGAGCGCTAACGAACTCGCCAAAGTAAATCGGCCGTGAATATATATTCTATATAACACGCATATCGTATAAATGGAAATAAGCTATGACCATCTATAGTCATACAAACGCGAATGTGTGATATATATAAATTCGTCACTTCGCGATTTTGACGTCAATGTTTCCGGATACTGAATGCGTCTCGCGTTTTATATGAAACCTTTTCAATGCGTAGCGCAAAAAAAAATGGAAAATATCCTTTTACTACTCCATTACAACATTTCATCGACCCACATGCGCGCGTATGTCCGTTTCTTTTTCTAATCACTGTCCAAGCGAACATCGATTCGCGAAAGAGAAAAAATATCACCCGATCGAATTTCCCCATCGAAAGCATGGAATATGAGAACCAAAATATAAAAAGCAAATTCGAAGCTTCGCGTAGGAAACATGATTCAGTACGATGGACGAAAAACAATTTCGATTTTTTTGCTGGGAGTTCCTGTGTCACTTTCAGTATCATTTTCCCTTCGCATCGCCCTCACGATTCCTATGGAAATATTCATATTTCTCTCGATCAACGACTCGTTTTCGTGGTCTTTATAGTCCCAATTTTCGACGCCGAGTTTCATTTACGTGGCCTTAGGCATCCATTTTCCGCGAATGAAATGCGGCATTTCTATATCTATATAGCATTTACAGAAGAATTTTACTCTACCGAAACGATGTCCTACACTTATGGACACAACGCGTTTTATTGGTGAAAACGATTTGTTTGTCCCAACTAAATTTCTGTAAATCAAATGAAATGTGTTTGTCCCACCGGACCGCATGGTAAGCCGACAGACAAACAAATGCGCGAAATCTCGTTTGTTACAGTTGAAAATAGCATAGTGTAGCATTACCGGTCTACAGCGCAGAGCAAAAATATTGATTCACTGGAACTTCGACTCTGTAAAGAACGTCCCAATGGAATTCAGTTTTTTGTTACAAATGTACGAAAAGTGGCGTTTTGCATAGCAGTTTTGCGGAACCAAAGTGACCAATTTCATGGCAATATATATGTTTTGAAGGGATAGTTGGCGTGTGCGCAGACCACAATTATTTCACTTTTTCTTCCCTCGGGAAAAATGTTGTTCATTTCATTTCTGTTATCCTGCAGGACGAAAACAACAATTGCAGTTACGCTTATTGCCGTTGAAGCAATCACTATCCATTGCGCAAGACTACTATGCAAAATACCAATTTTCATATATTCGCTAAAAAAAAAATATAGTGTGTCAAATGGACCGAAATTGACGAATGTTAAACAGTATACTAATTTCATTTCCCATCCGAAAATCAATTGATGAGCGAACGATGAATATAAAAGTAAATACATTTATTTGTCCAATGATTGAAAAAATAATAGCCGAAAGCAAATAAATGTTCAATACCTTCAAGCTATTCCCCTTTTTTACCTTTTATCTCTGTATTCCATATTTTTCGATCCAATTTTTTTTATTTTTTTTTATGAAAACGTAGAATTCATAGCTACGGAGATATACAATTCTAATTATTTTAATGAGAACATCAATCAAAACGATTCAGTTTTCGGGACCTAACGAGAGGGCAATGTTGTGCGGAAGAGAAAAAAGAATCTTTTAAATCGCCTGAAGGGATTGGGATTGAGTGGAGAGTTACGAGCAAAAGCTACCAGTCGTATCCTGCATACGATGATACATATGCAGGATCAGCGATACTTCATGTTTTTTCTTTTCTACTCCTTTGCATCAACGGCGAAATTCGGTAATTTGAGATTTTGTAAAACTTATCCCGGTGATTTGAAGAGAAACGAATCGCGTAGGCAAAGAACCAAAGAGCGCCATTATCTCGAGCTGAATATTATCAGCCGGAAGTAATTTCATTAACAGATTTTTTTTTCACCCTATGCTACAAATATCACCTTATAAATTCAGGAAATTAATCTTTAATCGCAATTATAGTAATTATTATATAACGACTAAGCAACGCTTTTGCAAACATTTTTTTTACGTATTTGTTTACTTGTTTACGAAGTCGAACCGATGTGGAATTTGCGGAAAGTCTCTCGAATTTTTATCGAACAATCGATGAAACCGATGAATGCATAATGTACGGAGGCTGCGGCGTAGCATTTGAGTGGTTGCTATCAATCAAGCGGTCGCGGTACAAAATAACTTTAAAGGTTTCTTAGAAATTGATCTCAATTTTTCATCTCGACGTTGACGCGTACAATCGAGTAGTCGTAGCGCCATTCGATAGCGAAGACAGCCGCAGCGGCTGCAGCTTCTTCCGAATTTCCTAAAACTCTCGAATTTCCTGATACGAAATGGAAAATTTTAGTCGCGGATAGATAAAACAGAAATTAATTTTGTCGCTGAGAAAGTGGTCGTCAACATTCGCACAAGCGACGAAACTTTGGATAAACTTTGAATATCTAAAACCGCAATCATAGGCGATGAAAAATCATTGAAATGAACTATGAATCAAGTAACGTTCAATGAATTTTGAAGGAATGCAAACGATAATCTAACATTTGATAAAGCGGTCGGCACGACTGTACAGCATCAGAAGCAGTAGCGGCGGGAGGTAGAATTCCTGAAATTTCATCTGCATCGCTTGGTTGCGCAGAGATTCCGTTCACTTCCGACTCTGCGAGTCCGCCCCGAGGCATCGTGTCCGTCCAGAGTCTCGACTTTGCAACCGAGTTGCGTTATCTTTCGGGTAGCTTTCGACGCGAGTCTAGCGGGACGGGGAGGAGCTTAGTTAGAAGTTTTGGGCGACGTTACTAAAACCAGTTGCAGAGAGTACGGTGGTAGAACTACCGTGACCAGCGTCTAGGCACCGCTGTAGAGCCGGTGAAGCGCAAAGAGCAACGCGACCATGTGAAAGACATCTCTCACCGCGTTATTCTTCTTCTCGAGCCCATTGTAACTTCCTGTATCGTGGGGAGCTGACGAAAATATGAATTCAAGTGGACTATGCGATACTGTGAGGAATTTGAGAGCTAAACGATCTTTCGAAACCAAAAATTGTTTGCGGTACATAAATAAACTCGAGATCCCTAACCAAATGTTTTTTGGAGTTAAGATCATAAAGATCGATTCATAAAAAAAATGGAACTGCTAGATAACGAAAGCTGCGCATAAATTTGCATTTCTTTAAGAAAACAATTATCAGTTTTTACGTAACTTTATGTGTGTATTGTTTGGCAAGATAACGGAAGAATTCCACGGGGATTATATTCAGTGGAAATGGATACACGATGCGCCTTCGTTAGGTCTTTGAAAACAAACGTACGTAGTCGTGTACGAGTGAGTCGGTCGAACGAGGAGAAGGAAAGTCAGTGGCGAGAGGCATAGAGTACATAGAACGAGGAAAGTCTCTCGAACGCCAGAGGGAAGAGTGAGATAGGAGGAGAACACAAGAGCATCGCGGTAATCCAATCTTAGCCGAGACACGTTCGTCCGGAAGTTAATGGAGGAGAAGGCACGAAGTGGAACTGCGGCGATGAGAAGGAACAACGTAGTCTATGAAGTGAGAAAGCGCATAGAAGAGATAGAGAATATACGCGAGACGTTACCTGGGTTGGCCGAGAATTCTGCGGAAAGCTCGGAAGAGCTTCTCTAACCGGCACGAAAGTCCCGGTACCAATTAACACCGAGCTTAAAGTATCATGATTCTCCAAAGGCTGAATGCTCTTTCCTCCGTCTAAAGCTCCCGAGGAGTTTCAAACTTTCGTCAATTGTCACAAGTATCATTGCGTGAGAAACGCAATTTCACGATATGTGAGTAAAGGATTTCATTCAATTTGCTTTTGCGGTTGAATAAAAATCTTAATTACGAAATTTAAGCGAATACTCTTTTCTCGGTCTCAAGTACTCTAAGCGTTTTGAACTTTCGTATATTGTCGTGTGGGTCCTCGCGTGAGGAAAGCAATTTCATAATATGTGACAAAACGATTTCACGTAATTCCATTTAATAAAAGTCTCAATTAGTTTTTTTTCGAAATCCAAGAAATTTCAGTCCTATACTCGAATCTATAAGTTAACTTTCCCAATTATGACATTCCATTGAGTAATGAGTCATTAACGAAAAAACAGAAAACGCGCCTTTCCTTTAGTTTTTTTTGCTGTATCTCTCATCAACGAATCCAATAAACATTTTTGGTCGGTTGTGTCCGGCTTTGCCGTGAGGATTTTTTCTCAATCTCTCCCCCTCCCTTCCTCCCAACCCCCATGTTGGACTGTGTGCGCGTGACTGCTGCACGGACTCATTCATAATCGTTTAGCGCGATTAAGGGAGGGTACGAAATCGCGTATACCCGGCCGCAACGCTTACACCGCTCTCGGCAACGGTTAAAGAGCAGGAATGAGCTTCTGTTTCGGCTCAAAACTCCGCCGGTAGCTTGGCTCATATTTTTGTTAGAGGGATTAGCCCAGGAGGCACACGAGAGACCGGCGACCCCAGAGTCGCGGTGCCACGATTATACGCGAGTTTAAAAGGGATCGTCGCGCGTTGCTCTTTCCGGATACGCTAAAGAGATAAAGGGCGACAGACCTTTTTCTCTCTCTCTCGCTCTCTCACACACACACATCTACAATCGTATGTTATGAGAATAATTTGCCCGGACTGAAAAATAAATGGGCACATGCGACTCAAGTCCCGTTTTGGAACGCATATACGGATAAATAAATTTAGTGCCTCGAGGCAAAAGTATATAATATCTCGAACTATAGAAACGCGAGTATTGCGTCGGTCACGTTGGACTTTAAATTTATCGTCGCAAGCAGTAAAATTTCCCAATGTCTCGACATATACCTACACGCGTGCGCTTATGTACACGAAGATCGATCGCGAGAATTTTAATTTTGTATGATAATAGTCTGAAAAAGTAACTTCGCTTTTCGCGTTCGCTGGTTTATCGACGGTTTGGTATCAGTATTCGGTTAGGTATTTACGATTATTATCAACGTTTGCAATCGATACATGTCGAATCGATGCATCGATGGTAAACTGATTAGAGAATCAAATTGTATATATGTGTATGATGTTTGTCCCCAGTTGCTACAGGCCTATGCAGCAGTTAATGTTCAATCCACGTACAGGTAGGTTTGCAATTTGCGTAGCCATATACACAAGTTAGGTATGTGCGCGACTCGCATAGGTACTGTATGTATAATTGTGTACTTACTGCACGCACATGCGTCCCCATCGTATATATATCTATGTATATGCATATATATATGTGTAGATATATATACAGGTTGTTTACATAAGCTACGACGGTCGAGTTGTCTGATCTCCGCAGAAGGTCCTCTGACCGTAAGTCCGACTAGTAGCAATGTTCTCACGTGGTCGCGCAAGAGCCTCTTGATGCAATCCAAGCTCTCGCCCGCGAAACACCCCCTCCGGGCAGCTTGCACACGGATTCGCCGACGTTGCCAAAGCCAAACAGTTGTCGGAGGAGAGAGAGACGTGAGCTCCCAATGTGCGGGAGAGCGAAAACGTGTTTCCGAAGGTTGGATCCTCGCCGCCTCGCGCGAAGGCGCGTTAATCTCACAAACACGGAAGCAGCGTCCATTAACGAGGCCGGCTTTGCGCGATGATTGGGAATAGTCGTTTGCACCATCGCGCACCGAGATTTCGCGGCTGTCTATGCTTCCGCTCCGGGCTCAACCAATGAGCTACGGGAACGCCGAACACGGCGAATACCTGAAAAAGAGAAGAAACATTGATAAAAAGAACAAAAAGATCTCTCTATGAATCGTAACTGGTGGGATTGCCATCGTCGCAATTTCAACGATACGCGATATCTCGAAGGATTTGAGGAATGAAAATTAAAGAGATGTCGAGCGACGATTTGTAAACGAATCGGTGAGACTTTTGGGAAATAGACATTCTCTGCGACTTAAGGTGATTGTTGTTGGGATCAGTAAAGAAATATCATTTGCTCACGAAAGTTTGTTTACAAAATGTTCTTTGCCATAAAATTTTTTTTGTTTTTTTGGTTATTCATTGCCTAAAATACGGAGTGTAAGATACCAATGAATAATATCTTTCTTCAATCTTATTGAGTTCAGTTTTTGGGAAAATTCTCAATGGTTACATATTTGGGCGCATAAATCAAAATTAGCTGAACGTAATAACAGTAAACGAAGCTTCGCAAGAAAAAAAAGTTAAAGTTATGAAAAAAAAGAACTGACGATAGCAATTTTTTTAATGTAAAACTACTGACATAGAGGAGGTAGCAATGAGAAATTGATATTTTTTAAATTCTTGAAAATATTTATTTTTTTCGGATTCTGTGTTTTTTAAATTTAGTTCTACAAAAAAAAATATATTTTTTTTACGCATAGATGCATCGTATAAATTGCTTGCAATGTCTGACTGCGATTTTTTTTTTTTTTTTTTAAAGATAGTTGTGTCAACGTTGTTTACTGTCTTTTTGACAATTATCGAGATTCCTCTGGACACAATCTGTGTGTCGTACTCTGGAGACTACTTGGAAAAATAGATGAAATTTTCCTTTGTGGAAAAAATACGAAAGAGGTGGGCGTCTATAATTCTTCGGGGTGTATAGCTTTTGCTCGTTATTGCGACTTTTCCTTCGCTTCGCACCATTATTTTTATCTCTATGGCTTCGTTTTGAATTGTACGAACGACGGTGGATGGGTACCGAGACGTCTAATAGGTAGCAGCAGCTTGTCGTACGATATAGCAAGTGGAAGAAAACATCCGCGTGTACACAACTTGCGACGGCAATGGCACGTCGACTCTCGACAATCATCTTCTCGTCACTGAATGCAAAAGTAGAGGAAGTCGCTAGAAAAAAAAAAAAAAAAAAAACAAATGACCGGTGCGCGTGCACGGACGAAAAAACTCTTTATTTAAATTGAGAACGAGAGACTCACCCGTAAACGTAATAAACGGCGAATTGCAAGGCACACTTTCCTTTCAATTACGCTCGATAAAAAAAAAACATAATTTTTGTCGTCGTTACCGTTGCGTCCGCGGCATTAAAATGAGAAAAAAGTGAATAATGTCACGACTAGATGGTACGTTCGAATTAGAACAGCAGCACCGTCTTCTGTTTTACGGAATTTTCAGCGCGCCGGTTTCTACGAGATGCGCGAAGAATGCTTTTATTTTCACCTTCAAAACTCGCGAGAATTTTTTACAACGAATTCGTACATAATGCAATTTTTATGACACCGTACTATTGCAGAATGTTTCAAATTGTAACGTACATCGAGCGTAAATTAAAACATTTTTTTCTCCGTTCGCGATTTTCAAAATAATGTCAAACCCGACCAGACATATCGAACATCCGAACCGCTGCACGCCGCAGCGCCGACTGAGGCTCCGACGCCGCGCAGGCGCAGTCGACCCCAAGCTCCGTTTTCCCCTCCTAACCGTCACGTCGATGAGTACTGCTACGTGCAGCGGGGACTATTGCAAATGGCCGCATGGTAACGGCGATAACGTGCGCACACCGGCGCCACGCAGAAAATTAAACTGCTACTACTACTAACAGGGACTGTTTCGAATCACGCGCTTGCGCAGTGACATGACCGTTAGTCTCTTAGTGTAACGGTCGATCAAAGGCAACGACAAACATATCAATTTTCGTTGTTATATCAGTGTATTTTATCTGCAGTGTGTTATGTGCAGTTTTTTGTGAAAAAGTGATTGTTATTTTCGTTGCAAGTTTTAAGAACTGACGAGGGCTGCAGCGTACGGAGACGGTGACATCTCAAGACTTCATTGGTGTTTACGACAGCTGAGTGAGTACACGATCACATTTAAGCATCTTATTTTTATCAAAAACCGGCGTTTCTCGTTCAATTTTTCACCGCTCGTGTCATTTATATATATTTCATTTCGCACGCGTGCTCAAGTACTTATGAGATAGTTCGGAAACAAGTGACCTTACGGAAACACGGCTTTCAATACAAAGAAAACATTTGCGGATTTGCGTTAAACATTGCACGCGATATTTGCGCGTAAATACGTGTTCGCGTTTCTCTTGATATCCATCGCATATATTGTACCGTTGGTATATATCTATATGTAGCTCTATAAACTGTTTGTCTACGACATTGCTGGCGTTAGCTGGCGATTCACGTGTCTATCACTCGAGCTGTTCGCACCCCTGTTGGTTCACTTTCGCAAATACGCTAAAGCAGTTTTCGCTCACCCGTTCCTCCCGTATCATCTGTCCGTACATATATATGTGCAGCATACACGTGTACATATAACAGCGGCCGTTTTGTGTTATGCGACGCGTGTAACATCGCGATGGTGTAGAACAACGAGGCAGTAGTAAGCGATGTCGTGAGTGACGGCGCGGGCGGGGGGGGGTCGGGAGCACAGCGAACCAGCCGGTCTTTACGCGAACATATCCCTCTCGAATCCTGTCGCGTTTAGACCTGTCGCACATTCTCTCCTTGCGCAGTCTCACCTAAACTGCTTATCACTCCGTCGAAATGTCAAATCGTATCGACGACATTTCTCTATATCGGCAGTAGCGGCGGCAATGCCAAGCTGCTGCCCCGGAGCGACGACATATGGATCGTACAAGAGAAGTTGAGCCGCCGAAGAAAACTGAGAAAAGAGAGTTGTAGACAGATATTCTATACTCATGTCGACATTTATCGAATGCTAAAAATCCCCACTATTCAGTAATCCGAAATGTTTTTTTACGCCATTATCGTGTTTCGACAAAAAATTAAATGCATAGATTAAAACATTACGAATATAGCCAAAGGACAATTTATACAAATAATCGAAAATAATCGATATACATTTTTTTTTCTCTTTTGTTCAAAAATATTTTAATTTAATTATTTTATCGGAGGGTGGATTTTCACCGAAGGGCGAAATAAATTGAACAAAAAAGGGTTAACGAGTATTTCTGTATTCAATTGATATTTTAATCAATTCGATGTCGATGGAAATTCAATATAGAAACTTATCGATACACATACGTACGTCGAACAACGCGTATATGTACATTGAATAATTAATGCAACGTTTACATGTACAGAGCGATAGAGTGAGATAAAGAGAGTTACCTGTACATGTGAACTCGATTTCGCCGCGTTTCGTTATGTAACGTAGCTTATTATTCGAACACGTGAGCGGAGCACATCGTGTTTACGCAACGCGAAACACACGTTCGATTCTCTCGCAAAAGCTCAAGCACTTGAAATTTAGCGTTAAATTTACGTTGTTAAACGTCAAAATAGTGATACTCCGCTTGGTAAATCACGTAGCATGAGCGTAATGGCAAATATTAAATACTCGCGCTTTGCATTACACGTACAGTTCGGGGTTAACGTATAATATACGCACACCGATAATCCTCTATTTTATATCTCCGATCATATTATCCCGTAGTGTATGACCGCGCGAGATGGGGTGTGATACTTTTACCGAGTGTCATCGGTTTACGCGCAGAGTACATATAGCGTATATAGCACGTGTCTAGTCTCTCTCTCTCTCTCTCTCTCTCTCGCATTCTCTCCCTCTCCACACGCTCGAGAGCTGTGCGTGGGCCGAAGCCGAAGATTTGTTGGCGGAAAGTTACGCCGGTTAATTTGTCGGAGGGCAGGGGAAAGGGAAGCGGCGAAGGGGGGGGGGGGGTGGATGTTGCGGTGAGTAACGAAACTCTGGGCGTTGGCCACGACGAAATGAAATTTCGCTATTTACCAAGGGCTACCGCCGAAATCGGCTAACGTACGGTCATTGCTGTTTGCCGAAGCAAACACCACTCGGATCAAAGGGGTATATGGTCGTGGGGGGCGGAGGGGCGGTGATGAAACGTGAATATTAGCGTTTCGGTGAGAATAAGAGCGAAAGGAATATACTCGGAACATCCGAGCGCGGTGATTTAACTGCGTAAGCTGTTGCAAATAACCGAAAACCGGATACAATGAAATTATACGGGTATCCTGCAAGCTTTTTTTTGTTTAAAAAAAGGGGTAATAGATAACGATTAAAAGATTCTGAAAAAAATCTACGAGAGCAGAAAAAAAATTGAAATAATTTTTGTTACCGCGTATTTGGTTATTTCTTCGATCTTTGAGAGGATTTCTAGGGAATTTCATAAGACGTTTGAATTTTCGTCGACGGAAATGAAGCGTTTCGTTATTTTCAAATGGCAACGAATAGCGAAATGTGAAAAGGGTTATTAATATAACTAGAGCCGTTTAAAGACGCTTCTGAAATGATATAAAGCTCCGCATGGTACTGGGAGTCTGGTAATTCCGTGAACGCAATCTCTGGGAATCGTAACGCCGTTTAACTCTCTCCTTCCCTTTAAACCGTCTCGTCGTTGCTTATAAATGGCAAAGTGCTTTGTAAAGTATGAGATGGATATGTATACATATATACATATACTATATACCGTATATTATGTTATACCAAAATGCTGGTTGCGTATATAACTAAACAACGGCGTAACTATCACGCAAATCGTGTAGTGGGCCGTGAGCCTAGACAACGAGAAGCCACGATAAAAGCTCAGAGCTATTGCACAGTAAAACATGCAATACCTTTCCATTCAAGCAGACAGATTTGCATATACCCCTTGAAGCGACTGTAGAGTCCTCGACGCTGACGTCAAATTTACATTTAGCTTTCTTAAGACGATGTTTTTTGTTGAATTCCATTCCAAATCCAAGCGGTAATCCAAGAAGCTTCGATGCTTCAATTTTTTCATTACGCGCGCGTAAGTGTGTAAAATCCCAAAAAGTATTCTATATGATCGGATATTTCGGCATATAAAAGCCGATTTATGACGAGAAGCATAGAAATTAATGTTTTTAGCAGCTTTTGTATATATTGCAATTTTACTATGTTTTCGATTTTTTGGTTCGTTTCCAATTTCGATATTCGATCGAAAAGCGCAGCATTATGAAAAAATCGAAAGCGAAACTCCCCAATCGGAAGCCCATTGTCGTTTAATGAATGTTTGAAGAACGCAGTCTCGTAGGATTCTACGAGAGCGTTGAGGGTGAAGTCTCACACCCCTCCACTTTCTCACTCCGGACGCGGATTTTTTTCCATTATTTTATTTTTTTTTCGTTGCTACCGTCCTCTTGTACTGCCCTACAGCCCTCCGGTAATCGGCTCGACCATTACTATTCATTAGGATTTTTCCAACTATGTGTCTTCCTTAAGGCCCGTTCCCCTTTTTCTCTGCTTGTTCTCTACTCTGTATTTGTATTTTTTTTGTAACTTCCCCTCTTCGTACCCGGCTTTGTATAGCGCCGCCCTTACCGGACCGCATTACTAAGCCAGAGCGGATTTATCGTGGGTTCGTACTTAATTAAATTCTCCGTCCGGTTGACGTTGACTCTCGAAAAAAATCACGAAGGCTGAAAAACATTTTTGCCGGAGCGGCTCCTCGATAAGGGTTTCTTTTTCATCCCTATCGAAGTGTGACAAATTTTGTCACGATCTCGATCCGCGACATCGTACTTTACTTCGATGATATGAGATTAACGATCTAAGCTAATCGAATAAGATCGTCGTCAGAGGGCCGAGTTACCAATGGTTCAAACGATAATCGAATCGTTCTCATAGAAGATAAGTCTCGAGGACTCGATCACAGAAATGAAAAAATTAAAAAAAAAAGGGTAAAGTCTACACACACAGTTGCGAAGTACACAGAGAAGAAGAGACTGAAAGTCGTAAGAGACTCTTGAGAATTCGTCGATTCGACGTTATCGGCAATTCCCATGAAAGCAGCCCACACAGTGTCAACGTTAATGGAAGTGAGAGAGAGAGAGGAGGAGAGAGAGCCTGAGGTGTGAGAAATAAGAGAGGAATAGAAGCAGAAGAGCGCAAGTTTGTAACACAGCCCGAAGGTCATTCCTCTTCTAAGATGACTGTAGTTGCAACATTGTCCTCTGTACATCGGGACGGAACGATCGCGAAACTCCGATCGGTCTCACGCCTGGCGCCATTACGATAAGTTCGTTCAATCAATGTCGGCGGATCAACTCTCTCATCCCTCCCACACCGTTCACTTAACGAAAGAAGAAAAGAAACCGAATGAAGAAGTATAGAATCGTATAGGAAGTACGATGGTATATATCGGACGGTTCTTTCTCCGAGATCGCCGTTGGTGCAAACGAAATCTTTTTTTTTTCTCTCACCGTCTCATTCGCTTCTTTTCTTTCTTCGTCCATATATACGAACATGGGCTGCTGCTTCGAGGATCGCACTATTGCGAAACTACAGTGTGTATATATATCTAACTCTCGCGCTTCAATTAACCGGTTGCGGAGGTGGGAGATCTGCTCGAGATCCGAGAGCTCGTCTGGCGTCGTCTCGACTAGCGAAAAGGAGGGGGGTGACAAATCGGCCAATCAGTCCCGACGATGAAGTCCTTCGTCTTATCGTCCCGGTTCCTCGTTTCCATCCCCAGCGAGAGAGAACCTCTGTTCCGGAATTCCTTCGAGACCTTGCGCAGGGGTAGTCGATGGACATAGTCAACCCTCCCCGCCTGGTTCGTCGCTCTCTACTACGGTAACGCGCTGCCTCCCACCCTCTTTCACCCTCTTTCACCTTCTTTCTTATACACACGGATATAATATACATATATCTGTGACGACTACGAAGAAGTCTCAGTCTCGAAGGTTCCCGTTCGCGCGAACAAGTCGACGAGTGCACGGGGGTTCGGCACGCAAAGTTTTCAGAACAATCGCCCTGAAAAATCATCCGGTCGATTAGCCTCAGGCCGGTGTCAGAGATCGGGTTTGGTTAAAGGGCCAAAGAAGGAAAAAAAAGGCGACGATGAAAAGAGAATAGCGGGGATGGGGGGTTGGGTAATATTCGCAATGAGAAAGGTGAGCGAGAAAAAAACGAAGGCTTATATAGAGGCTCAACTTTCTCTCATGGAAAGTTGCCGTCGCTGGACTGGAGGGGGTTGTAAGGGTCCCGTGGATAAAACTCGCGAATCTGCGCTTTCACCGATTTGCGGTTAAAGGAGTTGGCAAAGTCTTGCCGAGGACAGACACGACGGATTACTCTCTAAGATTCATCACCTATATCGTGTTGGGTGCAACAGAGAGGTGTTTCTTACGCGCATTTTTTCGGCCATTTTTTTTCTATCGAATTCATTTATATATTCGCGAAGGTTAATAAAGTCAGTCGAGTATTTCATGAATCGAAATTTAATGATTAATTAATTCATTAATATTTACGATCGATGATCCTGTTAACCCTTCGAAGTTTTTCAACTTCCGAAACAACAGCAAAGATGATCGAAAAAAAATAAAGAATTTTGGCAAACGATGATAAAAGATTAAGTGAGAGAATTGGTGTACCGCATGCTTCTTATTTTATCGCCGACCGCCAGTTTTATATTGCCACGTAAATCATATTCGGTATAAGTCTCGCGACGCCGGGCGTTATCCCTTGCGGTGTGAGACAAACCCACACCCCCGCGCTGCGCGCGCACACACACGCGATACATACACAGGGAGATGCGACGACATTCTCGCTAACCTCTGCGCTTTATCTTTCGACCCTTCTCTCACAACTTTGTGCCCTCTCACTCGATCGAGCTTTAAACTCTCTATTTTTGTCGCCCGACGCTACAAGCGACACTTTACTATTTTTATTGTCGTTGGTATATTGAGAATACGTGCGATGTATTGTATATATATACATATATATATGCTATATGTATATATATCTTAGTTGTCTGCATTGGTGGTGATAGAACGAGATGAGAAAAAGACACGGAAACCGGGTCGCAAGGGTCGTACGACTGGTGAGTGAGATAGAGGGGGTAGATACAGGGTGAGAAATTGACCCGCTCAATCGAGACCCACGCGAACCTTTGAACAATATTTAACAACCACCTCGGCGGACGATGCATCTCTCTCTCCCGCTATGCTCCGCAACAGTTATCGATAATCAATAAAAATACACGAGGACATAGAAGTCACGTATCGTCGAAATATAATGGTGTGATAGTGTTATGTTAGTCGGTATGTGTCGGTATGTAGGTGTCGGAGTAAAGAGAAGAGTTGTATCGGTGGCTGAGATCGGTGCTGCTGGTCCCCCGTGTCTTTCGCCTCGAACGAGAGAACAGTAGCCTATCCTCTCTCGCTCACCCTTCTAAAAGGCTACCTGACTAAAGAGCGCCTCTCGCTCGCTCTCCCGTGGAGGGTATCGGTTACACGTAACTCCGGGCAGATCGTACGTCGAGTTCTTTCGCGGCGAACACATCCAGCTGGAGAGCTCATAAATCGGAGTCCCGAGCGAAGATAACACCCGAATGATAGGAAGGCACGTACGGCTCACGGAAAAGTCGTTTACAGACCGGATCTCGCTTTTTCCATAAATATTTCTCTCCGTCTCTCATTCGTACGTCGGCGAGAGAGTTTCTTTCGGGAGCTTTCCAACGGCACCTCTCGCAAACCCTATACACTCGTTACGTTCTAACACGAGAATCTCGCTAACCGGTACCCTGTATAACCGCAGAGGCTGGCGGAGAGCCTCTGCCGTTGTGTGGGACGATGGGGGTTGCTTCGAGTTCGATGTAGTTTCCGGCAGCCTTACAATAGCCCCGACTATAGCTCGCCGGTACTTCTCGTTCGAAGTTAAAAGTTATCGGTAATTACTGGTCGTGGATCGGAGGAGAAGGAGCTCGCGTTACGGCGAGCTTTCTACCTTCTCGTTGGAAAGCGAGTTAAGTATATACATGCGCGTTATACCGCGAAACTAACGGGAAAACTATATGTATGATGGAGCAAGAATAAGGAGAAGCGGAGAAGGAGGAAGAAAGAAAAACAGCCGAGGGAAAGCGAGCGCCAAGTGTCGGAGTGGGGAAGATGAGAATGAACGAATATTGCTATGAACCGAAAGGGAGGAAAGGAGAAAAAAGAAAAAAAAATTCATAGGTATGAAGTGAGGAATAACCGAGGGTGCGATATACGTAATACATATCTGTATATACTTTATGTATAGCTATAACTACCGCCGCACCTGCGGGCCTGCGAACGTCTGCTTACCAAGGATTTTAAAGATTTTATGATGTAGTAAATAGGAGGCAGGGGATGAAAGGTGGATAGGGAGTGGGCGAACGGGTATGAAGGTGGGGTTCGTGTTAAGCACCGGTGTGCACCCTCTGGCATCTTCTTCTTCGGTGTGCTGCTAGCAGCAAACCTCTTCACCCCCCGACGACGTATCTACACCCACGTCACAGTGCGGATGAAAGCTCCGACGCAAGGACCGCGCGAGCTTTCATTCCCCCCCCCCCCCCCCCAACCACCCACCCACCCTCTTTGCTGTACCATATTCATCTAGCGACCATCACTCGCAACAGAAGAGCTATCTTCAACTTTTTAATGGAGCGAGTCGAAAGTGCGAGTGAGATGGGAAGAGGGGAAGAAAAAAAATGTTTAGGGGGTTGCGGGCTTATGAATTGTGTGCAGCGGCGAAACTAACGCCATCACCTTTCTTCGTGTCTTTTCTCTTCTCTTTATCCATCCTGTAGCTTTTCTTATGGTATTCCAAGTCTGTCTTTCTTACCTCTCGATCTCGCTTGCAACTCTTTACCAACGAAGCCCCCCCCCCCCGCCTCTCTCACCGGCCGCAACGTTTCCCGCTTCAAAACCTTCTTTCCGCTTTCTCTTACCACCCTTTTTTTCCTGCATAAACAGCAGGTTATTAACCGGTACTATGGCGCCAGATCTTATCTAACCTTATCTCCGCGACGCTAGACTCTCTACTTCTCTTTTCTTTTTTTTTTTCTCTCTAAAGAGCCGAAGAAGCGAAATTCTCGTTGCCTTCCGGTAGTTTCTCATCACAGAGACGAAGAAAGCTCTCTTCGCTTCGACGCTGCCGCGATCGATTTTCCGCGGTCGACGTTCGAGAGGCATTGATTTTTAAATGCGCGCATAAATTAAAACGGCAATAGCTGCCACATTTTTTTTTCTTCTTATCCTTCTTTTCGGTCACTTTTTGCAGCAATCGCAAGTTAAATTTGCTCACGAAGGTCTACAACTTTGCGTGGATTTGTACCGTTTTTTTTTTCTTTTCCATAAATGAAATCGAAATCAAATTATTGACGTAGAAAAAACATTATCGTTGGTATGTTTAATAAAAAAATTTCATGTTTATACTTTCGAGTGTTTATTATTTCCGAGACTATATCCTGCGTCTGATAATATACGTATTTGCGAAGTAATCAGAATGTGTATGTATTCCGCAATCTTTTTTTTTTTGTTCTTTTTTTTTTTTCGATAACATCGGTGTGGAGGCGAACCCCTCATCATATTCTCTTACATATTTTCTCGTACATAAATTCTAAACAATGCGAAATAATGGCGCGCACGGTATATGCGAAGTAATTTTTTTTGCGCTCTTTATCTCGCGCACCGAGCCTAGAGGATGAAAATTATTCGGCAAGTGGAGAGGAGGAACGGTACAGGGTTATAGCGTGCTCCGTGGAGAAAATACTGTAAGTGCTGGTGCCGAGAACCGACGATCATAACGTCGTTCTCGCTAGGTAGGTAATCGCTTCTTCATGATGGCGAAACAATGCGCTGTGCGCGGCGACAGCGTGCCGCGGAGAGGGGATAAAGGGGAGGAGGTGGTGGCTGATGGGATTTCTCGCCGAATGTTGCTCACTTCTGCCTTCATGCAGAGACGTTATAACGGTCTTGAAATATATTCCAGTTAAATGCAGAAAGCAAATTTCCCGTTTCTTTACACAGACAATCGCTTCCTGCCGATTGTATGGAGAAAAAAATGAATGAAAAAAAAACGACCAAATTTACGATCGGCAACGTAACGCGTTTTTGCTAAAGTTACGTGACTGAATTTGGCAAGTCGATGAACCTTGAGATTGGTGCGATTGCGTCGCACAAGAAAAGCACAACGACCCCCTATGATTTTCGGAGCTTATGGGATAAATAATATCGCATAGCCGAAGCTTGGAAGGGCGTATCTCCTATAACCGTACAGAGGATATACGACCTTCTGATTTTATTCGCGAGTTCTCGAGGGTTGGTGTAGCGGAGTCACGCGCCACATCATAGACACCTTCCTGAAACACTCTGGTATCGTACACGGACAGCTTCGCTGTTTCGGTCCTCGCGAATGATATATCCATGAACGCGCGCGAGCAAAGTGTCCCGTCGACGTCGTGAGTCGTTCTTCAGTGAGGTAAACAAGCGAGACGTCGGTATATGTATATATCTTCCTCTCGTCGTCGTCGTCGTCATCGTCGTCACCGTGCACCTCGTCCTAATTTATTCCATCTTAGTCGCGGTTCGAGTTCTGATTTTCAATTTGTGCCTCAAGCAAGAGACTCGAGAACGTTATACACATCCCCTATCGGTGTGTATACCCCATCTTATAGTAAACCTACTTAGACGTGCTTCGTCTTTCAACGCATACCGATGGAAAACCGAGAACGAGCTCTCCAGCGTAGTGTGAATTAATGTACCGAAGGTAAGGGAAGACGGGGGTGGGTACAAGGATTCGAGAGACGCGAAGATGAGGAGGGTCCATGGGTACCACGGGGTGGACGTAAGGGAAGGGGAAGCAAGGATATAGCAAGGCTCGACGCTCGAAGTAGAAATTTGTCCCTCGTCCGTGCGCGAGTTCCTCTGAGGCTCGCCCTCTCGGATGCTTGAGCACCATCTACATGTAAATCTAATACACCGCTCCTTACTCTCCACCCTCCCTCCCCCTCCCCCACCCCACCCCACGCCGCCCCTCCCACTCGTTTCTCTCGGAGAGTTCACTATATTCTATAAGCATGTAGATCTCGCTAAAGTGGACTCGACCCGCATAACAGAGAAGCGCGGAATCAAGCGAAGGTAAAATCTCTTCACGGTGGCGTCTGGAATTTTTCGATCTACCCCTGTGATGGACACGTTCTCGATAACGAGCGGCAGATTGTCACGAAAGGTTGGGGTTGACCTCTTATTTAATGATCGACTAATAACTTTTATTGATTGGTGCGAGAAAGGGATACAATTCATGTTCTACTTTTTTTGCACTTTTTCATCACATACTAACTATGGAAAAGTGGAGGTATTGTGAATGTGTAAAAAAAAAAAATTATGAATTATGGAGTAAATAGCTATTTGAATCGGTGCAGAATTAAAAAAAAAAACTTGAAATACCTTTTACACTTAATAAATTTATTTTCTGAACGTTTTCCCGCACGGCGTGCGAAAAAGTGCATTTTATCGTACTAGTGCGGAAAAAATTGCGGAAAATCGGGTTCTCGGCGCGTGCGAGCAAAATAGGTCTTTCTCGCACTCGTGTGATGCGCGCACGCACTTCACACTCGTCAAGATCGACCTTTTTTTCTCCCTTTAAACTTGAAAATAACTATTACTTCCCGTCCACGTTTTGCGCATCAATATTATCTTCGTGTTTGTTGCACAATCTATCATTTTACAAGGCCTAAATGGACTTTCCTTCCGCCCGGATACGATAAAGAAGGAGTTTACAGTTTCTATCTGCGTGTCTGCCTATATCGACGTATGTACATACGTGTCAACTTTTCTTGTCCGTAAGCACAATAACATTCCGTGGAAACTTTGAAACGCAGGAAAACTCGCTACGCGCCTCTTCCACATATAAAATGTAGATTTGGAATTGCATTCCAAGTTTTATTATCGATATATTGTCTGGTGCTTCGACGGAAATGTGAAAATAAAATTTATTTTAAGAATTGTACAAAATTATTTTAAAAATTTCAACAATACGATAAAAAATTGAATTTCGTTTGCAGACAGTCAGATTTTCGGCAAACCATTTGTTACCGCATATAATCACGCAAATAAAATAATATGAAGGTGGATAAAACTATTTATGGAAAAAGCAGTATCGAATCAACTCGAAATTTTATTACTGTGTCAGTAAAAAAAATCACAAAATTAATTAGTTCATTTAGCATATCACAATCTTTAATCATTTTTATACAAACCAATTTCGACGTAACTATAGTCGCGCTTGCGCCAGCTTAGCGCGGAATAATGATGAAAATTTAAAAATTCGAAAAAAAGAAGATCACGAGTTGCAAAACGTCAGAATCAACTGATAAGTACCCAATTTTTTATACTGCATATATATAGAAGATATGGCAATGTAAAGAAGAGTGCATACAATTTGGTTACATTATTATGAATTTTATAGAAGTTTGAAACATAAACGACGAAACTTTACGGCAGAAATTACAATTTTTTTTCTATAATCTGTTAGATATTTTTTAATTTATAATACTTTTTACGCATTTCTCAAAAATTGGACAATATTATTACTTATTTGTAGTTTCGTCTTGTCGCGTATTATAACACGTTCTATCCATCGTTATGCCACTTAGTCAAGAGTAAAATGGCACAAACAGCCTGAAACAAGATATCATTGCCACTCGGATGGATTACGTTGTGGAACCCCTTGACTTGAAGACCTTTAAGGGTTCGTACGCAAGAACGATAGGGAGGAAGCCCTCAGGGGCAGGGGGGAGTTTATGCTAAGGTCGAGGATTAAATGCACCCTTGTAACGGGAAACGACGATACTACTTTAGTATCCGAACGTCAATTGTTAACCTTTACATGTTTGACTTGTATGCGTGAAGCGCACTCGGCGAAAGACTCTGCTGATTCGAAAATGTACAGTAGGTACGTAAATGAGAATAGAAAAGCAGTGTTGGCTGCGGTACCGATCCAGTAACGCAACACAGCAAATTACTAAGTTACACCGAACGAGAGTTGCATTGAGTGTAATTACTGTTGACGGCTTTTCCCAAAGTTCATGGTAGCGCGCGAGGGAGGGAAAGAGGAGAAGGAGGGACTGTCTGCTTGCACCCTTGAATCTCCGACCTCCACGGTCTCGCGATAGACGGATCAACGTTGAGAGGTCATTAAGGCAGTCCTTTCGTTATGTCTGATGTTTCGTAAGTTCGACAGAGAAATTAAACAGATTACGAGTACTTGTCGACGGGATAAAAATCTGAAAAAAATCGAACCTATGAAAGGGATTGAAAAGATTGTTTTTGCATAATAATAATTTCAAAATGTTATTAACAAATTACTTAAACAAAAAATTCTGCAACAATGTACCCACCAACGTAATTTTTTTTGTTATGGAAATGATTTGGTACTTTTTCTGAATAATTTAAACACCAATTGCACAATTGCGTAAATAATCTTTTCAGCACCTTCCATATGTTTAATTTTTTTCAGATTTTTATCCTATTAAGAAGGGTTTGTAATTCTCTCTCATTCCTCTCTCAAACTTACGTAGCGTCAGACATATCGAAAGGACTGCCTTAATTCGAGTGCCGTGGATAATATAGATATCGATATAATTATGTGACGCCGATATATCTTATTTATATTATCTTTTTTTATCATTCATTTCATTTGATTTTTTGCGAATGATTTATTATTTATTATTTTAATTACTCGTTTAATCATACACTACGGTGAGCTATCGGCATATCTTAATTGCTTATCGCGTCATCGGGTTTCATTAATATTTAAATATAAATGAGTCCCTCCGGACGAGACGAGATCGATAGAGTGGTACGTTATTCGAGGTGATCATGTACTTCCCTTTTTTTCCGTAGTCGCGAAAATTATTTGGTTCACGACAGCTGAATCTCGACGGTTTGATAAATCACGAAATTAAAAGCATATACATAAATATATAAGCGCAAAAAATTTGGAGGATCGTATTACGTGTATACAGATTACGAATATTAAATCCTCTCGTCGGTACGTTGGTCTCAAATCGAATCAAAGCGACACGAAATCCACGCGTGCGCAATTTAATTAGCGTCGTATCGTCCAAATAGGATATTTATGCTCCACAAAGCTGAATTCGAAAGATCGCGCAAGAAAAAAAAAATTCATAATTTTTTTAAACTTCGGCTCTGCACCCCTCTGAAATACGTTTTTAAAAGAGCAAACGGAAATCGGTACGATTATTTAAACGAAATAATTTATTACTCAGTCGCGTAATACTCGACTTCATATGGCGAAACGATAAATGCACAAGTATAAACTGTTATATCATAGACGTGAATCATCGGCGAAGCTAGAATAATATTTCCGAAACTCGTACCGATAATAATGGATAACGTGCGCGCAATGTGTACTACATCGCTTGCACCCGGTGTTACCCCGGTGAGATCGTATAGTTATTTCGCATTTCTCGCGAGATCCGGAAGTTAGTGCCGAGACATCTGCTACCAGTTTGGTTTTGGCGAGCTCCGAGTGGCTAAAACACTGTGCGCTTACCTACCCTCGCAGCGGTATGAAATGCTGAGGGTATAAGTCCAACTGTAAAGTGGCCAAAAGTCCGATTCACCCGTACGCCTTTAAACACAGATGCGCTACTATGTACGTTCAGACGTTTTCTCTGGTTGTCGACGGTACTTCGTATTATGTGCACTTTCACGATATTCCTGAAAATATTTTCCGATACATCAAAGAACCCTCGCGAAGGACTTGAGAAAAATACCGAGCTTACTTCTCGCGATAGATCGACGAATTCTTGCGACTCCGTTAAAAAATATGCTAGAAGCTTTGCAGTCGATTGTTTCCGGAATAAAAAAAAATATCTCGTCGTTGAAAAATAATCGTTGGATAACTCCTGAAGTTGCAATGAACTTCACTGCTAACGTTTTAGCCTTTTTTTTCGATCTTTTTTTTCGTTCAGCTATAACGTATAGAAACTACGCACTCCGCGATGCTGACGACACTGTAGTCGAATGGGGATACTAATGCCAGTGTAAATCTATCCCCGCAGTCTTGTGTGTCGACTGCGTGTTACGGCACGCGCGTTTAACGATTTTGCCGGAGGCATTAAAGGAGTCTTTAACTGCGTATAAAAAAAATGCGAGCTGCAAAGCCTCCAAGCTATAGAAACGGATGGCAGTAGATTTTCAGTCGTATAAGAGTTGAGCCCAGTGATGGGGCTGCGTATGTTGCCTATGATCCTGCAAGCCGGATTGAAACTGCCTTCTACACTTCTGCAAGTCATTCACCAGCTGAGGGTCTTGTCCTCGTACTATCCTCTTCGCCTATTGACTTTCTAACGAGGTGTCCATAACTCTCGAACGTAAAGGCCACCAGATACCATTAACCCACCAATCGTGCGGTCAGAGTTTAAATAATAAATCGATGCTTGCACTTTAGACGATCGTTCTCGTGTAACACAAGATAATCTTCAAAAAAATGTTATATTGTCCCCAAAAAAAAATCAAGTCCACTTGAAGCACCAAATCATCAAGATTTTTCTAACGCCCTGCAGTTTTAGAAGACAAAAAAGATCTTAGAGAAGCTTATTGTTTTTCTCCGGTCTTTTTCCGTCTCTTGCAAATAGCTATGTATTCGAAAGCGGAATATGATTCTGCTTGAATACAGTAGCCCCGTGATACATCCAGTGTGCGGACATCGTCCAGCATAAATCATGATTTATCGCGCTGTGGTCACTGCTTCTATTTCCCCGTCGTCCCTTGCATACACACTCGCGAATGCCCGCTGTTCGTGGAGATTGCATTATACACGCGTGTATTTACATTTATTCGTATTTCGCTACCGTTCAATCCCCGTCTGAACTGTGTCAGTCTACCTGCACTTGGAACTTGTAATATTCGCAAGATCGAAAGTTTGCATTCGACGACCAGCAATGAATATATGTTGTCAACGTAGGAGCGAGCTGGACAGAGGTCCCCTTTCCTTTGTTCTTTAACGCGCGAATGTGGAAAGAGCGACGGAGAGACATGAATAGAGCTGCGAATGCAATATATAATACATCGTCGATGTTTGCCACCGGAAATCGTCATTGCGAGTCATTTGTCTTCGGGATGTCAGGTGTCCGAAGCTTCCCTGTTCGACCGGTCGCTATAGCCGGACAAATCGACATTGAACGCGGCACAACCTGCTTGCATTGGATTCGTTGTTACATATATACACAACCCACATACAGATATATATATAAGGTAACGCAGAGTTATATGCCAGTCGGGTGATATGCCCATCATCCGATCAATATCATCATCTGGTCGATAGCTCATTATAAGACCAGCCAAGCGCGCAGCCGTGTCCAGTAATTCAAATTTATGAATGTACAATTGACACTCCAACCGGAGTCGCGCAATTTTCATGTCCATTAGAATTCAATCGTGAAATCGCTCTATATACTCTAAGGAATGTCTGGAATATAGTAAGTTTGATCACTTTTTAACATCCGGCTGAGACGAACATGGTCAGCGACCATTCGCTAAGTGGATTTGGGCAAAGGTTGGAATATCGTAAAGAAATTCAAACAACAGAAATCAGAGAAACTTTTCCATTGTGAATCAAATTATTTTACACTTTGAACAGATAAAAAACTTTTTAAAAACGGGTTTTTTTAATTTTAGTTTTACTCTTTATTTCTTATTTATCATGACGAATGAATGTTTTACTGTATCTCTTCCCGTATATCATTTATAATGCTCGGTGGATATGAGTAATGACATTATTTTTTAATTATTTTTACAACGTGTCGTACAAAATGTGCTACAAAATTTATGAAATGAAGTGCTTCCCGCAGTAGCGACTAATATTTCGATTGTTTACTATCACCGACGCTTATTCAATCATTTGCTACTGGATGTACCACCTCCCTATTTCGCTATTGAAAAACATCGTGGCCTCAGTACCCGGACAAACTTCGATACACAGGTATTGTAAATCTTATCGGTAGCCTCCCGTTTGCGAGAAGAATCGAAGCATGGAATGCTCGTCGATGATACAGAGGTGCCGGCCTCGTTTTCCGTCGTCCTCGCTGTCGTCAAGACGGCTCGATAGACGTGCGAGTTTCGAATGATGGATGCGCGTCGACCATTCTGCTTCGCGTTCGCGAGTTCCCACGTCACTTAAGCCCTCACCCCGGAAGCATCGGTTTTCGCCTCTTCCCTGACGAAAACGAGACGACTGAGATCACTACCCGCAAAGAGAGTTTCTACCAGTAGCTCCAGACGGCATGGCCTGTGCCCATTTATACCGCATCCTCACAGCTTTTCTCATCATATACCTCTTTCCAGACTCCTTCGGATCTTAACGTCCGAAATAATATACCAATACTTGAGGATTTCCTATGCGAATTTTTGCTACGCTCCGCATCGGAAAATATTTGTATGATGACAAGATAAAAAAAATCGAACGCCCTACATTGGATACATTTTTCAACCTCTCACTCGAATGAGTTCACATAGACAATTTTTTTTTTATTTCCAATGCATGCTCTCGATTGAGACCGTATCTGGCTGCGTATTAGAGATATATGAATTGGTATCAGCGGGTACACATCGAGACCTGTCGGTGATGAGCTTTATGGTTGACAACTCACCAGAGGAAGCCAAAGTATCATTGATGCGATGATTCATCATGTAATGGATCCTTTGACTACCGGCGGATTAGCCGAAGCGAGTGAAGGATAATTATGCTGATTTTGAGAGTAACGACTGATCAGTGACGAATGAACGAGAACCGAGGGCTATTAACCTACTTGGCAATAGTTCCACCTATCACTGTTACTTTGCATTACTTCTGTGTAGAACACGTCACAGCATTACGGTCTGAAACATTCCGAACAATAACTCGCGGACTGGCGACGGGGTGTACGGGGTGTCTCTCTTTCCTTTGACGACGCACCATATTCGCAATGGCTATATTCGCCTACTCGTTCATCAATCTTCAATAAAATCATTAGCCTCTGTGTAGAGGTTCCCGTTGGATAGCTAGGAGGTCTCTGCTCTCTCAACCGTCCATCCCAGTTGAGGACAGCCAAGCTACCCACGGACCGATAAAGGATGGTGCTATATAGATATTTGCACCGAGGGCTCATTAATTAAGGACGAGGCACATACAGTGACCTGCGAACGACCGAACATCACCACGAATCTCCATGGCCGTCCTTGCGTCTACCTTTGATTCTCCATCCTCTGGTGTGCTTCTCATCATTTATCCATGACCCTCTCGCGCACCCACCACTTCGCGAGCCGCGTTGTTAGGTTACCTAGCATCGAACGCCTCAAATGCTTCTCGTATGCATGAATGTTTTGGCTCATTCTGGAAACGCGGAATTGAATCAGTAGCGGTTCTGACGTTGATGTTCGTGAAGCTGATGATCGTACATCACTATTTCTGCACATCAAATGGAATAAAAGACGTGGACATGTAGCACCGTTTTTAATCCCTATTTTCTGTAGTACATACGACCCTTATATTTTCCACTTTTACCCTCTTAGAAATGTGAACGCCTACAAACCGCATATTGGCTGATAAGAACAAGAAACGTGCATTTCTGTATCGTTTTAGATGTTTGAAAGATCAAGAATACCAGTGTCCTGTTTTTTTAGTAGTTCATGCACCATCGTCAATCATTCGAGTTACTTGACAAGGACCAGTGGGTCAAAAGGTCAACTTCAAATGTATATTTCCGTAAAAGCTCTTCGATGTTCTATAAACGGAAGTAAGAGTTATTCATATACAAGCAGAAGTCAAGATTTTGAACTCTGTCCTTTAACGCCACTGATTGACGATTGATGCGGCAGAATTTCGAATTTCCACTGAAAAAAAAGGACAAACTAGAATTAGCTAATCTAGATGTGCCTTACGATATGTAAGACGATATAATATGAAACTCACGACAAGTTTCTACGAATTCTAAAGCACACTGGTAGCTTAAACTTTGTGGGTTTTTTTACCGTGTTTGAGGGCTCAGAGTTAGACCCCGACGGTAGCTGCACGTACAGGATAACATCTTAATTTATACAAAAGTCGTTCGCCAGCGAGCGGGACCGGGTCGTGACGTTAGACCGTCGTGCGATATCAAGTATCGTATATACTTACAACGGAGAGTGCGCGATGTTCACGCTCGGTGACCTTCAACCCTCGAGCGAAATAGTAGTATCAGTACCAGACGGTCCTGTACACCTCTCACCCCTTTTCGCGTTGGCAACAGACGCTCTCGACGAACGGCGCAATCATTCTCGACTCGAAACTTTCCACTTTCGTCTCATCGGTCAACCGGACCGAATTCAGCTTCTGTATTTACCGATGAAGAAAAAAATCCTCCATTCGGACGGTGAAGGGTTTCTCACTTTGGCGGAAAGGTGAACAGTCGGTAGATTAAGTTCTCTTCAAGTTTCGTGGAACGATGGGACGAAGAGAGCCTTGCCGATGGTAACAGGTCGTTCAAACTACCGCAGAAGAATCTTTCTTTTCGAGAGAGGTCTCTGATTTGCAGGAGGGGTTAATCCTCGGCCTAAACGTCCTGTATATCCACGGGACGAATGACTTTGAACGAGGGTTTTCAATCTGACGATCGAACAGCCAGGAATATCCTAGCCACCGTTACGACCATTTTCCCCTAACTGAGAAAGGAAAATGAACGAGTAACGATTCCCGTGTCGAAGCACCCGATAATTCAGTGCTGAATCTGTCTCACCCGCACACCTAACGGTCGTAGCTATATCGTATCGAAATCAAGCCCCCCCCTGCGAGATCACGACCCAAAGCTCGGCTGATAGGCGATCGAAAGATCGGATCATTGAGCGCAGGAGTGTGATCGGGACGAACATTGACGCCCAATCACAAAATCACCCAATCGCTTCGATCCGTATCGTCGTTTCTCTGGCTGGTATAGATTCACTGGAAGGGCTTTCGCTGAAGCAAAAGCTCGATAGCCACCAAGGCTCGAAGGGTGCGGGGGGGAATCCCCCCGAGCCCTTTGTGCGTTTTACCCATCATCCACTTCTGATCGTCGAGTCTGCTCCCTCGATCGTCATAGAGGCGGACCGCTGAGCCCACCGAGAATAGGTGACAAATAAAAAATGTCCTCATAAAGATCAGTCAACTGTGAGGGATGGAACACGTGAACGGTTATAGTCACTGTTACGCGTGCAGTCCTATTAGCTCGGGAAAATAATCTCATTGGTCGTTAAACAAGGTGAAGTGATCGAATTTCTACACTGCGGCTGTTGATGTTCGAAATACATATGAAGTTATTTTCGCGTAGCTTATTTTTTTCTTTATCGTAGCCGAACTCAATGAAGTGCAAGTATACGTCCAGACATCAGGTGATTTTGTATTTATAGACTGTTATTCGAAAGACGATTCCTTCCCCATGAATAGTTCGTGAAACTGATGTATTTGCGCGGTAACTTGTACGTTATACGTATACGTGGACGACATGGCGAGTGGTGGTCGATAGAGAGATAAAGGAGGACTTCTCGAAGCGTTGGAAAAATGATCATTAGGCAAGAGAGAGTAGTCGCGGAGTGGTCACAGCGAATCGGTCGAAGGTTTGCCTTGTTGAGGGTTTATCAGACCAGGCGAAGCAACCAGCCAGAAACGAGAATCGCTGTCTCGGGTATATACGATGGAAGAAAAATGTGCTTCCGAAGTGAGCTAACCGCCCATCGATAGGGTGGTGAACCACCGTGACCCAGGGTGAGTCAATGCGCCGATTTTCAACTCTTCCATCGATGTATATATATATAAAAGTATCTACGTCCCTCACCACAGCCAGCGAAAGAGGATGAATGTAGTGTGTAGAATGTTTTACGTTACGGTACGGTTGTATTCTGTTTAATTTATTAGTACGATAATTTCTGGGGCTTGTATCCTCATTTCGTACAAGTGAAATTCTTGGAAACTAATCTTAAGGGAAATGTATGATATACAACGATTTATGATGTTAAGAAGTTTCATTAGGACCTTTGCATCGAACTTGAACGGTGAGACAAATGATATTTTACGCGGAACATAGGGCACAGAAATTAGGTCTCGTTGTTGTAAAGGGTTGAAGGAGATATCATGGCAAAGGACGATTACAAAGCGCGTCTTTGCTCTTCTCTGTTGGAATAAGGGAAGAGCAGTGTCTGTCCATTAACCAACGCAGGGCGAATGAGAGAGCAGGGAAAGGTGAGCAACTACGCCGATTCGATTCCCTTGTGTGCCGATCCCTCGCTAAATCACCGAGGGGGTCTTGATGAGGCCACTCAAAGGGCATAATAATATCGTTTGGACTCCGGGGAGTGTACGTAGTGTATTACCTACTCCCCCCCCCCCTCCCGCCTCATCCATGTTGGTGTTCCGGTACCGTTTTCCATCCAGGATTTTCGTAAGCACCCTTCTCAACGGGATTGCAAAACGGTTTCACCCTCATTCAGCTTTCAGTTTCGTCGTATTCCATTTTCCCTCGTAGATTCTCCAATCATACGCGCAAAGTACAATATGCATGGTATTATATAATATCGGATTTGGGACCCCCGAAATCGTTCTAATTGGATAAGACTCTCGAGAGCCGCTTTGATATGTTTTAACGCCATTAATTAAATTCAATAATATTATATAAAATTTTAACTAACAACCTATCAATGTGACGAAGTTTTCAACGAAAATTTATCAACGACATCTATCATTTTGAATACTTTATAATGCAAAAGTTGCGAAAACGATTTATTCAGGATTCTCGTTTGAATAAATGAATGCATTATCGAATTAATAATTAATGCATCTCCGTGAAAGATAGACTCGCGCGTATTAAATAAATGATAACGAATTTTCTGAAATACGGGGTGGAACGAGAGCAAATGCAGTTGAAACTGCAAGAGTTTGCTTGTGTTCACCGCACGACGATGGTGTACGGTGCACACCTCCGTAATTGCAGAGTGCGGCGAGACTTGGCTGTTTATGCACGCGGGACACTTTATCGGACAGAATGCCACACCACCACCCGTCACCATATTAGATTCCAAAGTGCAACCTCCGCGCGTTGCTCGCATTGGGGAGGGCTTGAATATGTACACCGCAACGTCAGGCAGAGTTTCTCTTTCTCATAATGCACGCATGTGTTTGTGTACATCTGTGTGAGAGATAGTTTGGTTAGATATTGCGATTTGCGGCTGTGCCGTAGTGCGCTTCGCTTGAGTTTTCAGAGTGAGAAATAATACTCAGCAATGCGCTATCTGACGTTTTATATGTATTTATACGAAAGGAGTTGAAATAATATGTCATAATAACGAAGAAGCAACTGTGTCAACTCGTCTCGTTTACCGTTAATTAGATATGTGCCAAGAGCGCCCCCCCCCTCCCCCCCCACCCTCTATCCTCCTCGTGTATGCCATTGCCTTTGGGTAAAAATGCGAGTGAGTTGGCTCATTGAGCCCGGATAGGATTTCATCGCCCTTTAAATTAGCTGTCATGCCGAAACGCGATTGGAAAGACGGGTCATCATTCGCCCACTCCTTTCGTCTCCCTTCTTTCGCCCCCGGGCCCTTTTTCGCCTCGCTTCAACCTCGCCGTTGATATCCACGCGCAAGGAGGTCTCCATGAAAAATTGGCGGATTACCGGCGTTCGACGACGAGAGTTTGCCCGGCGTATAGCCGATGAGGATGGAGTGGCTCCGGATCTTCTCGGTATGCTCGTTAATAACGAAAAAGCCTCAGGTGCCTTCTCCCGAGAAGACAGAGAAACTTTCGACTCGGATCCAAAAGCAACCGTTCCTTTAACACCGTGAAATTTTTTCGAATGAACGCGAATAACGATGCGTGATACGCGACCGAGATTTGGGGAGAAAATCGCGCATCGCGAAGTTATAAGGATTTTATGCTTATCGACAACCTCCGGCCCAGTCGGAAATTCGACACCGTTCAAAAGTTTTCATCAAATTACTCAGTTGAATCTTTGGATTCGAAGGAATTATTCATCCGGTCAATGCTGAAAATGCTCTCAATATCGATTCATATCGTTCCAGTGGTTGTTAGGATCGTACTAAGCGATTTATTTTTTTTCCATGAAATGTTATTTCATTATTATTGATTCCCGGTCATGATACGAATGATACTCGATTTATTGAATGTGTCTTCCGGACTTTTGTTGCATCAACAAAATCTTCGGCAGAATTACTTCGTCGTATAATACATGTTAGGATCGAGAGTTGTCGAGAGATGAGTTTTCAAGATGAAGGAATCTCCGACTCGTTTAAGATACGCTATTTGGAGTCAGCATTCCCCTGGAGATTTCAAAGTTCCGGAGTGCCTGGCTGTCGCTACCACCGCAAGAACTAACAGACCAACGACGCGGATCTCCTCTCGTTATTCCTCTCGCACCGACGTAGCAGCCATCTTCGCTTGCCGCCTCCCCTCCGCACCCGGGTCGTTTCATTTTCAATGGACGCAAGTTATCCCGAAGTTCAATTGGAACTAAACCGTTTCCTCGGAGTTGGTGCCATTGGAAACCACTCGCCGACTATTATTGGTCTTGGTTGCATGGTATAATTACTGCTCCCCAGCTTCAACATCTTGGCCGAAGCTGCGCAGGTTCGACAACTCGTCTCTCTTTCATACATGGGACATCCATTCAAACACATCGCCTTTCTCTATTCTCGGTGACAAAGCTTCGTGCCAAACTTCGACTGAACGGTAACCGATCATGACGAAGCATCAGAACCAAACTTAAATGGATTATAGCCACAACTAATCCTCGAATCGCCAGATACGAGGCAGGAGATCCCGAGAATTTAGGGTGGAGGGGAATTGAATTCAAAATAAAACATTACGAGGAGCCATCAATACTTACTAATCAATCATTTGTGAGAACATGATATTGCACCCCGACCTGCAGAGTCATCATTGCCTGAAAAAATGCACGACTCTGATTCATGATTCATTCCCACGGGTCAAATTTCGATGATTCCAATTTGGGAAAAGAGCTTTCAATCAATAGATATTCATATAAATGCAATGTTCATCACGGTGACGATACGTTGTAATATAGAAATCCAAATACAGTTGGGCGACGAAAAAAATGGAGAAAAAAATCCATTGTCATTGCGACTATGCTTGGCTTTTGTTCCCTCTCGGTAAACCAGACATTTTTCGTTAAAACTCCCAGCGGGATCCTTGTTAGGTACTACCAAATCGCCTCTCAGTTAAGTGACCATACCGCGGGTCCACAGACCCCAAGCGGCTCGAACAATGACCGCATACTCCGAGCATCAGTATTCTCTTTGACTCCATCGCCTCTCTCCTCGTTCTCCACCGGGGAAGCTTTCTGCCTCGACGCAAAATCATATGCTTTCCGCTTGCAAAAACATCCCCGACCGCTGATGCGCTATTTCAATTCTTGGAAAAACGAAAGGCGATTCCCACATTGGTTTTTTCTTTCCCCGTTAAATCCCGAGGATTCGTTCGAGCGCGACGTTGATTTATCACAATTCACTGAATTCTCCACTGTGTGTTTCCAAACACCATCGTGTTTAATATCCGACGACCAAGTTGCCGCCTCTCAGCGGTCACGTAGTGTACGTGTTACACCAAAGATAAAAGCTTTTTGTCTCGAGCCCCGAGTGTCCTTCGCCAATTTTCCGGCTATCATCGACTAAACCCGTATCCGTACAAGCACGCAATTGCGATTATCGTGAAACGACCCTGCTGGATAGTTTCGCGATACGAATGAGATAAGACGTAAATGGTGTGCTCGACTGGGTAGAACATCCAGGCATGAAATTTCGAGGAAGGGTATGAGGGTTATGTCTCTTCGCTTTAGCAGGAGGGTAGGGAGTTGTTGCGTCTCGCGCTCTTGAAGCTCATTCCGAAGAGATGCGGACGATCATAGGATGAACACCAAGCCGAATTCGGGCCTCTTGCGGTCTCTCCCTCTTTTGGCTATACCAGGATCCTCTCCTCTCTTCTATTCCATACGAGAATTTCGTATTCCACGTGGCCTCCTCTCTTCTCGACTTCGGTGAAGTTACACCAAGTGCAGTTTCCCTTCACCGACCATCATAATGCCGGGTTGTATCAGCTCGTGGATTGGTATACGTGCCACACTCTCGTCTCATTTGGGTCACGAGTTCGTGTTACGAGCTTGACTCTGGTACGGACCTTTGGATAAAATTAGGATAGCCGCTGCGGGTGCGATGCCCAACCCCTCTAGTTGAGTGCGGAGAGCGTTTCCACAAGAGTTTCGACCTCCGAGTATCGTCGGGACGGGTCTAATTAAGGACCGCTCGCATCGCAAATACCACCACGAAACATTGGCAAGTTCAATTACTACTACTACCAGCTTGCCGTATTCTTGTCAGCGTCACATATACTTTTAATTCGCGTGTGGAAGAGACTTTGGGCAATTGAGTTATCTATTATAAACTTTGCATAGCCCCACCGGCGACGCTAAATTAAATTGAATTGAAGACAATAGCGGTTGGATTTTCACCTGAAGATTAATTTCCTAAGAGAATTATTGGGTCAGGTGAAACCGATTAATTACTTTGATGAACAAATGGAGAAAATGGGTAATATATAGTTAGTTATGTATCTGAACGAATAGCGACACCACGTTTGGGTATCTGCAAAAATTCTGAAAAAAATCATAGCGTTACGTGGAATCATTGTTTTTATTATTACACAAATAAGAATCCATTATGGAGGTCTGTATTGTTGCTTAAACGTTTGCGAACGTTCAAGAATGGCGCACACACGATTTTGCGGAAATTATTCCGGATCTACGAGAATCAAGAAGGATTTTTAGGTAAAATCAATGATTCGCCACATTCAACATTTTCCAGGAAGTTTGATGACCCCTAAGTCTAAATTAGTCGCCGGTAAATGTATATTATTACCGATCTTTTTTCGGCTATTTTCTCCGCGTATAAAAACGTCTTTCGAATGAAATATACTAATAATTTCTTTAAGTCACACGACTTTTAAATTACATTTTTCAATGATGTGAAGTATAATTCATAATACAATCAGATGTATCCATACATAGAATCAGATGCGAATATTTCATAAAGAAAATTAACTTTCGTTACGGCTTCGTGTCCGTCTGATATTTATACACATCACAAAATATCGTGAATACGTTTTGAATTCTGCGTTTAATTCAATAACACACGATCCGTTTCATGGACGAATCCAGAACTGTAGAGAGACACGAGAAATTCAGAAAAAGAAGCAAATAAGCGAAAAATCCGTGGTGGCTTCCTGCGTTGGTCGGAAACTTTTGTGCATTGCAGTGGACGACCATCGGATCCGTCGTTCGGCGTTGGCTGTTGTTGCGCGAGGAGGAAATCGACCCCGAGAATTTAATTCAATTTCGTTCGGTTGGTGAATACCGCAATGGTTGAGTGTATATCCGAACCAGGCTAGCCGCATCGGTGGAGATACTCTCTTCGTACGTACCTATAGAGGTTTCTCGTTTGCGAATGCCACCGATCTTTCTATCTCGCGTGAATTTTCACGAGGCTTGATATCCAAGCTTCGACGCAACATCCCCCCGTAACCCTCGAACGTCGTCCGGTAGTCTCGCTCCATCCGATGCCGCCAGAGCACACGATCAATCGTAAAAGCGCATTTAATAAAAATCGAAAAGCCAATAAAACCTAACGTTATACTATGATGCTTCGAGGCCAGCGACAAAGATACACGTATTCGTGTTTGTATGTACGCATAGTTCGTTGTTACCGGTCCTCATGGCCCCGCGAGAGAGTTGATTCCACATTGTTTGCAGTAAAATTATTCTCGTATTCAACGATCCCGCGTGACCCCCCGTAGCGGTTCAATCGGCATCAACCGTTACCAGTAACGTTACCATAGCCCACCACGCGTACCGATAATATCTCTCTCGGTCCGCTTGCCGGAATTACTCTCGTTGTTGTAATCACTGTAATCGATCGTTGAATCGAAAGCCACATCGAGAGCGTTGCATGCGGGTTTTGCACTACCTCTCACCCTCTCCCTCACCCTCACCCTCCCCCTTCAGCCCCGTCGACGAATCGCGTTCGTAAATCTTCTTTACGACATAGCGCTGCATTCGTTCGTTCGAGCCAATCCTCCCCCTTCGCCGCGCACCCCTGTTCATGCTGGCGGCTGGGATAAACAGAAACGAAACGAGATTTTGTCCTGCCTCGCGCCCTCTGTGGACCACGCAAAGCTTTCTGCTTCATGCTTTTTTTCTCCCGCTCTACTGTCTTTTAATCCAATTGTATTTTTCACCGACTTTCACATCCTGTTAACGGCCTCTGATGTCGGTCGATTGAACTCAATTAATTGCGTACTGTGTAGACTTTTTGTTCATTGGACGGATCATTGGAAGAAAGTTGTGACTCTTTGCGAATCGTCATGCCTCATGCATTATCGTAAACCAATCATCCGAAGTCTTCTCGCTGATAAGATAAAACGTGACTCGGTGATGCTGTTCTAAGTAGTCTCATCAGTCTCGTTAGCGTAAAGGCTTATTATTGGATTTTTCTTTCAACTTTCTTTTCGTCGACAAAATTTATTAAAATTTATCAGTGTGAAAAGAGCGCGTGACGGAATTAAATTTTATTGATTACAGATACTTTGAAACTGAAGCTAACATCGAAGCGTTGAAGGACTATTTTCAGTCTACTGGTGGTAAGCGCTTAATTAATTTCTCATGAAAATTTTTATTCTTTATGATAATGCATTTTTTTCATAATAATAATAGTCGGATCCGTGTTGCGTAAACTTTCGTTGGGGTTAAAAAAAAAATAAAAAAAATTGTCATATCCGGCAAAGTCACTAATCTCGAAACAAATTTGCTCCGCACTCATCCTGCATGGACACCGACGAATTTTTATATTAAAAAAAATAACCAGGAAAGGTCCTCGTAAAATAGTTAAAATTGAAATAACAAAAAAAAAAAAAGAATTATAGCAGCCAGTGTCGACACACAAACACATAGATTCAGAAGTCGACTGTTCACGTGAGGAAACGCGTTCTCGCAAAGATGGCGGGGGGGAGGGAGAGGGCTAAGGTTTATGCGATCGTAAAAAGGCATCCATCATGGATACCACCGGCGGTACGTGGGCTTTGCGACGCCCCTCGTAAAGGTACGCCGTTGCATTCACAAAATCCCGGATTTCATAAGTCGCGAATGAGAAGCAGAGGGATAGAAGAGGGTGGAGACCCCCCTGGTAGCCGAGGTTCCCCAAAGCCGGGCGATTGCGAATTCTTTATTTCGACGTTCATTTCCCGCCCTTCGCTCCGTTATTTTTTTCTGTTCATTTTTTTGCCACTATCGAAATATATTCGTCACGCATCCTTGGAGTCACCGATTGCACATGATGCCATAACGATGCTTGCGATTCGACACTACAGGCCCTCTGGCCGAGTGGCTTCCATAAGGGAAAAGTGACTGACGGCGAGTGCTCGAGGACGTTGACGAGAGAAAAAAAAGAACGCAACACAAAAACGGAACTCACAGAATAAGCGCACGCGAACCAATATCGACGGCAACTACTTAAAAAAAAAGTACATCCACCCCCCATGAATCGAGACCCTTTCGTGAGAATATAAGGTCGTTGGATTTTTCGGTCAGTCGATGGCTGTGCTGCCGAAGCGTTCTTTCAAAGTCGTAAGGTGATAGTGGCTCTCTCGGTTCAGCTTGCCAACGTCAGGAGTTTTAAACTGCGGAGGGTTGTTCAACTTTCCACCGACGTTCCAAGCTTTTCCGTATTGTTATATACCCAATATACCAGTACCTATATAATATTGTTCTTTTTTCTTTTCTTAAGAACAAGTAAGTCGTAAAATTATTATGTAAGAACTTTGTACAGTACAATCCTGCAGTAACGATAACGGTATAACGTGCTGATAATACGTGCGTCGATTACTTTGAATATATTCCACTCGAAGCATTGTCTGTCTCCACCACTACAATGTACACGGAGAGAAGGTTGTGATACAATTTACCATATATCTAATAAAAAATATAGTAAATTTCTGGTATTTCGGACCCAATGACGCCACCTGTGGAAAATTACGAGAACTACGCGAATTTTTACCATAAAATATGATAGAAATCCCCATAAATGTGGTAAAAATTCTCATAATATCGAATATTAAAAATAAAAGTAAAATTCTAGTAAAAAATATCGTAAATTTCTGGTATTTCGGACCCAATGACGCCACCTGTGGAAAACTACGACAACTACGCAAATTTTTACCATAACATATGGTAGAAATCCCCATAAAGTTGGTAAAAATTCTCATAATATCGAGTATTTTTGTCATAGGTGGCGCCATCGTCGAATTTTACCAGATGACATAGTAATTTCTATTAGATCCTTTCTCTCCGCGTACCTGCGCTGCTGTTAATGAGGTCGTCCTACTTTTCCTTACGGCTATCGTCCATTTAGAGCCCATGTGCTATTTATTGACAAAGTTCTATTTACGTTGCATACAGGAAACATACATTCTCTCATCTCGTGTATGACGATAGTTTACCCGTGTGTGCGATAGATATACGATGTTAAAACCTGCAATGAAACATATTGTCGATGGTACACCGGTGCGATAGTTACGTAACGGATTCCTCGCACCAAAACCAAACTTAATTTTCATGGCGTACAAGTTTTAATCAAGTTTGAGAAATTAGAGAAAAGCTCGGGTGAAAGCGGGTCTAGCGGGAGCTGCTCGGTCGTACACTACTATATACTCATTCTATCCTCGTTCGTTCGCTCTCGCATCGCCCTTTCGAACCTCATTCTCTCGCTCGTGTGGCTCGCATCGCGCTTGTCTCTCTTTGGTTCCCTCCGTTGTGCTCTTCCCTTCTCGTTTGCTCTTTCTCTCCATCCTCCGCTTTCTATACGAAGCTCTCAGCCTTTGTCTCTCTTACAGCCCCGAGCGCCCTCGCGTTCCTCTATCCTTGATTTCGCTCTTCCTCACCCGTATTAGTAGAGCGAAGAAACTCGGTAAGTGGGAAATGGGCAAGTTGGCACGTCCGCTAACTTCATACGTCCGCGGGCCCATCTCTCTGTGATATTGAGAGAACCGTGCGGTGGGTGCGACTATTCCACCATCGCTTATACTTATATATACGTCATTCTATTCTCCTCTTCGCTCTTCTCACTCCTCTTCTATGCTTTATTGTCATTATCGTTTTGCATTCAAGACACTTACTTCCGTGTAGCTTCGGCACTGATTTCCTATCGATTAGCCGCTTTCGTTCGATTTCTTATTTTTTGGTTTCTTTGCTAGAAATTTGGATCAATCGAATTTCGAATGTCTATTCGTTGATTCGGAGTTCATATTGGACACAACGCGCTTATGTTGCAACGTGTGGCGAGATCAGTATGAGTACGAACACGAAGTAAATACTGAAATAGATGCGTTTCCTGTTCGGTTTCTTCGGAATTCCTATGGGAATATCCGTCTCGTTTCGACTCTAACGCTATCGCATTGGGCAATTTCACGCTTCGAAATTTTCGGAAAGCGTCGCAGCAGCGTCGACCAAAGGGAGGGCGGAGTTGAAGATACAGACTTATTCTCCTCGAGACGTGTCGTAAATTCCTTCCTTTGAAGTCGCTTCGTCCATTCCAGTGGAGCTGCACTCCGGTGTCCAGTCTCCTATCCGCTACTCGTATGCGTATATCTCTCTATAGTACTGCGGGACTACATCTCGTGTATAAAAATGGAGCCCTCAGCCGTAGGGGTCTGTGAGACCCCTTGGTCTGCAATATTCCAAGTCCCACTTTTGCCATAGCGACGACCACCATAGGTCGATCATCATCGCAGAGATTAATCAGCGGCCTATCAATACCAGGAACAGAGCAGCGCTTTGTTTCAGTTTTGTTCAATGTCCGCGAGCGCGCGTAACCCGTCAGCAAGTAAATGCAATTTGTCCTCAAAAAAAAAAAAAAAAAAAAATTGTTCCGGTTCCACGAAAGATCGTTAATGGATGCAAAGATCGGTGTGATCAGTATTCTTTTTACTTTATTTTTTTCACGATTCGCATACATCGTGTGTGACGAGAAAGTCAATTATTGTAAACGGGGATTCCCCTTTTTTTTACATTCCTCTGCGGACGTTGTAGCATGAAACAGAATATAGAACCGTTGCCGGAAATTAGCCGGCAGGCAATAAAAATGCAAATAATCGTTAATCGAGTATCACGCACGATACACGTGTTTTTACCCTTTTTCGCTTTGCTTCGCTCACGTGTTTTTTTTTTTTTTTTTTTTCGTTTTTTGTGCAATCGCGACCATTGGGCTTGGACTACGGTCATTTGGATGCATGGAACGCGCGTGCCTGCAAGGGTCAACTCACTCGTAGCTGTGTACCAGAATCAACCGGTACAGCGTGTTAGAAGCATCGCGAACTGTTGCTGATGTCGCCCCGGCGTTGTTGGACATACAAGCGCGGAATAATTTACCGGCATTGCAGGTTACGATTAGTTTGTGCACATGAGGCCATACCGCGATGGATGTAAAGTGCGCCCGGCGTTGCAGAGGGATGTATTAAACAATTAATTCGTATCTGCACCGGCACACGCCTGTGCCACGACCTCGCATAATCATGATGAAATGCAAATTATACGGAACAGCGACATTGGTAGGTTTAAGTTTGCGAAAAGTCTACTAAATAATGAAAGTCCTCCATAAATTTAATTCCCCAAGTTACTGGTATACGGAAGCTTCAACCCTTTAGGTATGAGTCCAATTGGTAGATATAATTCGATTACATAACTACAAACTATATGCACAATATCTCATTAACTCAGTAGGAGTATAATCCGTTATCAAAATTAAAAATACGTTCAGTTAGAAGAATGTATCTGGTTTTTTTTTTTTTTTTTTTTTTTTTTTTCGGATTATCCGAAAAATGTATGTCTGCACAGATCCCAGTGGACTATAGCTGCTCTTAAACTTGTTACAATTTTTATTCCGACTACTGGAGGGTTAATAGAATCAAAGATAGGATTTTCTACTTGGATCAGCGCAGTAGCAGTAGCCACGAGATGCTCGAGTCTTTGTCTCTTGCTGGTGGCAGCATGGTAACCTCGTTGCCTTAACGCGGTAATTCGGCCGCGATACCTGGGTACCGGAGTCCGGGGAATTAAGAAATTAAGGCCCTAAATGCATTAGCCTGTCGAGCTGTTGGATACCACAGTCTACGTAAGTACACCCGAACGGTACGCTCTCGCGCTCGAAGCAGTGAAAGTCGGGAAGATAGCACGATAGGTGGAGGGGGTTGGAAAGCACTCCGAGGTAAAAAAAATTCTGATTAAATCTTAATCCAATTCGGGCACAGACTCTTCGTCGGTGGTTATTTTCAAATTTCGTTACACCGTCGCGACTTCCCGAGAGCACCTCGGGAATCTCGTTTCCTACGGATGCAGCGGACAACCCCTTACTTTTCGTCTCATTGTTATCTGTCCGTCTATACGCACGCTTGGCGGTTTTCCTCGTTATTCCGTCACGTCTTTGTTTTCTTGTTTCAAACGTCCATTTTTTTATTTTTTGTTTTGCACGAAAACAATGCATTTTTCGTTTGCATTGTTCACATCGATAGGCTAACGGCAAGGGGTGGAATTCTTACTGCCGATACTTACGGCTGTAGGGTAGACGTACCGCTAGTGGCTACTGTACCATTTATGGCTATTTTTATTATTATACTCATCGAATAATTTTTTATTCAAAACCGGATATTGATTCTTCAAAAGTTCGCATATAAATTCACCGAATGATCTATTCGCAATTTTTTTTTTAATTCGATTATATTTCGTTTTATTGCTTCGAAAGTGATGGCCACAATCGGACTTAAAGTCGCCAAAAACGGTACCTAAGTCGAATTGCAGTTCTGCAATTTTCCTATCAAATACTATTATTTTTTTATTCGCGATACACTTATTGGCGTTTACTCTTCTTTACCGATAAACCGCCGGATATATCCAATTTTAATACATTTGAAATTATACTTTCATTTTTGTCTCGTCTCGTCGATAGCCGGCTGGCCGCTAATCGAATCGCTACATTAGCTTCTTCCGCCACTACCAGACTGCCTTTCGAATTTTACTTACCTTCTGAACACGACAACCTCCGTTTTTTCTTTAGCTTTTACTCTCGTATTCCTTTTTTTTCTTTTAACAACGCAATTAAAAGTGTGCAATGTCGGCAATTGTAGGCGATAAACAAAAACGCACCATAAAAACCGGTAAATACGTTCGGTGAACACGTAATTGCGCCAAGAGTGACTTAGCGCCGGGATAATCGAGCCGAGAAATGTTTGCGTTTCGCAAGTTTGTACGCACTAATTGGGCGGTCAAAATGCAAAAGGAACGGTAATTCTTGACTCTAAATTAATATTTCTCATTTGCTTCGCAACAATACGCGATTCCGTAAGAAAATTTTCTTGTCGTTTTTCGCGCATTGCGAGAAAGAGAGAATAATAAGTAAATGACAAAAAACTGGTGTCTTCGCGTAACCGTGAAAAGAAAGTCTTATTAAATTCAGGTAATTTAGAGAAGAAGATGAAAAAAAGAAAAGATAGTGGCGACGAGAGGGTCTCAGGATTGAGAGAGATGAGGTTCTGGTAAATGAGATCCTCTCACAGGCGTAAGATTACCGCATATACCCACCAATATACACTTGCAACGAGGTTGCTGGACCCGCCGCCTCTGCTCACCCCTTGTTATTATCCCAGAAACTCGCGGCTGCGGATCTAAAAGCCTGCCATCTTAATTACGAAAGTTCGGTGTTTCACTTTATAAACGTGGGATTTGCGCGTTATATTAGTTTTCATTGATCGAAGAGCTAATGAGCGCATGACAAAAAGCGTAATATCCGCGTTCACGAGAAAACTGTGCATATGAAATTAATAAGGTGTGACACGAACGATCACGTGTTGCCCCATTAATACATATTTTCATGATACCGCAAGTTTGATACATCGATCCTTCGCGTGTCGTTTCCCGGTCCGTAAGTTAGCGCACGGAATGTATCCAATGGGAGCGAAAATGACTGAAAAATCGTAATAAAAATAACGATACATACCGCGATTTATACCGATTTTAATTCCGAACAGAGAAAGCTTTGCTTTGATGACAAGGATTTTTTTCGAGAATTTATTGAAATTGTGTTCAAACGGTTCCAAAACATCGAAAAATCGTATTTAGAAAAAATTTTCGAACGCATTAACGTGTGTGCATCAGCCCCAAAAAATATCCACCCCTATAAAACGCTTCGAGCTATCAAGCGGAAAGTGATCACGTGCTTTCATAACGTATATTGGAAGGTTAATCTCATTGTTTCTTCCAAATTTTAGTGAAATGTGTGCAATCGCTTTTTTTTTACGCGCTTTCGAATTTTGGGAAAAAATCGCTGAACGCACGATGACTCGAATAATTATAGAGCTATCGGGCTAAAAACTTTTACGCAAATAGACTATTATCGATCGGTGTTCCCAATTGAATTTTATGAAAATCGACAAAGTGTTTGTACGCGTATTTTTGTCAAAAAATTTGACAAACTTTCAATGCGCAGTTGAGCGTTCGAACGCGATGTACCGAAAGGGGGAACTATACAAGTGAAAGGATGAGCTTCTATAGGAAGTCTCCTAGGAGAGCGGAGTCGGTATGTTTCGTAGTCATCGTGTGGAGACTCTCAAGTTTCCCCTTTCGCCCCATCAGATAGGAGAGCGAGTAGCGTTGTCGTGACAGCGAGTCGTATCGCGGTTGCCCTTTGAGAGTAGCGGGAATGGTGAGGCTACGGGACGACTCGAAACAGCGCCGCGACTCCGGGAAGGAGCCATAGAGTCATGGAATTCGAAGGTTTGAGAATGTGCGCGCGGAGAACGGAGAGGCAAGTCTCGAGGCGGTAGAGGCAGAGAAATAGAGGGTCCTTCAGGAACCTCGCAACGGCGACATTTGCAATTACAACTTGGCAACGGTCCGAGGCGTCCACGCTGAGACGAGAGCCAGAGTCCTCGAGGGCCAAAACTCCGCACACAGCGAACCTCGAACTACCGCGCGAGAATCGATTATGTCGAAAAGCTCCTGCAGACAAACTCACAGATATTCCCGCAAATTCATCTTCGATTTTTCTCGTCTCTCCTACATATGTTTTTTTTCTTAATATTCTACAAGAAATCAACGCTCCCCTTTTACTCGAGAAGAAAAACAGAAAAGGAAAAAGTTGAAAAAAAAAAAAAATCGTCTCGATATAATTGAGCATCGATAATTATAATAACGCGAAAGATTCGAAGTTCACGCCCTCTTGAGAAATTGATTTTGCCGTAGAATAGCTAATTACGCCATGAACGATGTTGTTCGAAGTAGCAAGAACGAGAGAACGAGAGTAGAAAAAACTGCGAGATAGGGTGAAGAAAAAAAAAAAAAAAAGAGTAAATCGCAGGCGACGGAGAGCTGTTCATCGTTGCGTCGTTATGAAAAGTCTGGCTGGTCACGGATCACTCGTTCTCGTAGCTGTGAACCGAGGGTTCAAGAGACCCTGGAAAACGAGTCGAAGTCGCCCCGCTTCTTCTCCGTTTACTTACTTCGTCTTGTCTCTCCGTCGTTTCCTCTATCTCATTCGTCTCGTCTCTCTCGGTTTCCTCATCTTAGCTTTCTTCACTCCGCTTTCTATTCATTAAATGCTGTCGACTGCTCATTAAAAGTAGTTAGCCGTCGCGAAGTCGCAACTCGGGGGCGAATGGGGGGTGCACACCAGTCAAACTCGATATCCTTCTCTGGCAGCCGGTATGTACATCCCCCGAGTTGTCAGGGTGTAAGAGAAACTCTGACAGCGACGGTGGGGCAGGATGGAAAGTTGAGATGAGAAGGAACGCAAATCGGGGGAGTGAAGAAGTATATAATCGTGGATGGGATGGTGGTAGCTTGTAATCTCTTTTTATAATTAGCAGCCTTATTACCATAGTTACGATCGAAAGTAATTATCACCAGTCTCTGCGGGCTTCACCGCGAGAATCCGCTGGCACCTATCTCACCCCGCGTATATTTCCAACTCTGCGACTCGGTTCCTTTCGTCTTCCTTCCACCTTTAGTCATTAAGATACCGTGATCGTGAGAGGGAGAGATGAGGCATCGGGTTATCGCGTAATTTCAAGGAAATTCTCTCCTCGCCGTCGTAAGGGATGAACGATGAAGGGTTCGAGGATTTCCATTGGCATCAAAATAATTATTATCCTCTCGATGGTTCGCCACGTTCAGAGAGTGTCGAAGAGACAAAGAACACGGGTACCATGTTAGCTATATTGATTTTTCTCCAGAAGAATTCTCAACCCTTCGAACACTCGCCGCACCCCTACAGAATATGTATGCCAATAGATCGATGAAAGCTCACAAATAACACACATTATTCCGCAAAGCGTTACCGGCGCTCGACTTTCAATAGAAGAATCTGTGGAGCCGATAGTCGAATGGACGAGTATTCAGCACTTCATCCCCAATACTACCCTATTGCTAGTAAATAAAATTACCGATTAATTATCTCGTTTGACCCCCGTAAGAGTGAGCAAACGCGGCTAAACTAGACGACGCAAATAAAAGAGTGCGTTAGATCGGAAAATGGCAACTGTAAAAGAAAAACAAATGGGCACAACCCGCCGTCACCGCGACGAGAGAGTCTTTTGCTGCGGTTCACGCGGAATTCTTTTCAGCAATTTCACCGAGGCATTTTTCACGGCTCTGAACGCGTTTCTGTGCCGCAAGACCAGACCTCGTGCGGCCATGAGAAATTCCTCTGAAGGTGATGCGGTCATAGTTGGCGCAGCCGAGAAACAGCCCCGCGTTCTAGAGGCTCAAACTTACGTTTGTGGTTTGGATAGTTTTATCCTCACACCTGAAATGCAACGCTGCAACGAAAGAGTCTCTCCTCTACTTCTCTATCGCGTTCTCTAAGGAATATAGTAAAAATGGTGAAAAAAAAAATTTCGAACGGTGAAAAAAAAAATTCGACATTATTTCGAGTAAAAAAAAAAGGGTCACGCCCATCGAACCTCTAGCGAACAAAACTGCAAACGAACGAGATTTCTACTTGGATAATCTCTTATTACGATCACGGCGATCTTGCTACTTTATAAAGTGCCGAGGGTGAGCATAAAATTCTAGCTTAACTCTTCAACAACAAAGTTTCGTTGAGCTCTCTGACCGGCGGGCAAATTTTCCGCGGCCGCGTTGTCGATGAGCGGACTGTATTTAGGCCGACACGTCTCACGCACCCATAAATATACGATTACGCGATCCCTCCTTGGACGTTCGAAAGTTGTTGAACAAGAAAGGGAGATGAACACGAAGAAAGAGATTGTATAAAAGACGGATGAAGAACGACGAGAGAGAGAAGGTGAGTATTATGGTGAGAAAGGGTTGAACCATTAAATAAGCGATAGCTATCGGATGATGTAGTGGGTCCCGAGACTTACCACTCGGCATGTAATATATTAATTACAAACAATTAACTATTCTTTGCCGCGGTACGAAAGCGAGAGCAGCAACTGCCCTCGCGTACAGGCAGAGAGAGTGAACCAGTCTCGTGGTACTACGTGACTGCGAAAGTGGCGAACCCGAATAAGAGGGCGAATAGGAGAACGAGAGGGACCTCTCAACCTCGCGAGAACTAAAGCACGCTACAACCGTGTAGAATAGGGGGGGAAGAACTGCGAGGTGCTCTCCTAGCTGGCGAGAGAGTAAGGAGGGTAAAACGCGGCGACGGGGCAGTGTAATGGTTGGTTCGCTATTCTCGCGTGCCAAAGGGTAGTTTCCCCTCTTCGTAGTGGCAACCAGGCAGGTACTACGGTTTATGTGCGGCTTGCAACCTTCGCCAACACAAATGTGCGTTCTCCGCGTGTTAATACACACAAATAGAGTGCATACTATCGTACGAAATTCGCGGGTACGTGAAACACACGGGTAAACGGTCGCACACTCGAAAACACGCAGGTTCAATCGCCAGCTCACGGAGCAAGTGAGAAAAAGCTCGCGCTATACCTGACTCACGCCCATTCGCTTTTCGCCTCCACATCTATCTATCCCGTTCTTTCCTCTCCCTCTCTCCCTCATTCTACCCTTTTTGCCTTCATCGTACGTTATCCGCAGTGTTTTCTGGGGCTCTCTACGTCTCTGTGGCTTCCAAGCCCCAGAGCCAACTTCGCTTCACCTATTAAGGTCGCTTTTACCTATCCTTCGTGTTATTTCACGGAGCTTATGTACTCTACGCCCTTTCATTTCTGTTTCTCATCGTCGCATTTTACTCTTCTCTTCGTTGCATACTTAACGGTACCGCGCGGTCTCTCGCTGCATTCAATTGTTCGCGATTAATCGTTCTGTATCTGGTGGCCGCGAGTCACGCGATCAATTCGGCAATATATAGTATCGTTGTTGGATTTTCGGTAATTTGCGACTGAACAAAAAAAAATTCTTCGCAAAAAAAGATATGGCAAACCGAAACGCGATATTATCAAAATTGAAAAAAAAAAAAAATCTAAATTCTGAAGTCAGTTTTCGTAGTCAATTAGAATCATTAATTTTATTCCCGTTATCGCTATACCTAACCTAACCGCGCGGATGCTAGTCGACCCTAAAAAAAAAAAAAGAAAATGGCACTACCATTTTTTTCAAGTTTAATGTCGACAAAGATTCATTGTTTTCATATATTCTCAAGAACCCGAAAGATCGATTTCTTCTTAATACATCGGGAGAATCGTGAAGTCAAATGTCCTTTGAGATATTGCAATATTCCAAAGCTATCTCTTCGACAATTCGTAATACTGGCGTTATTATATTCCAACCGAAGGATTAGAATATCGATGTGTATGCAAACAGTATATCGCGGTGGGATTAAGTATTGTGGATTGTGCTCGGCAACGAGAGCCAAACCATGCGGAAGATCGCAATGGATTTTCGTGCCGTTATACATCGTGGGATTACACGAGTCTCTGCGAATAAACACGAATACGAATGAGCGCAAGTCAACGAGCTATCGAACAGCGAGTTGCGAGAGAACGTCGTGTGAACGGTGACAATGAAAATAGTGACGAGTTTTTAATAGAAGAAAAAGGAAAAATATTTTCGCGAAGTTAAACAAAAAAGTAACCCTAAAAACAGAAAAAAAATGAGCGAAATGTGGATGAATGTGAGAGGACTGAGTGGTTTCGCACGTACATCGTTAAACGCGTGGCAAGGGTAACGGTGTGAGTAGAGAAGAGAAGTGCTATAGTACGACAGTATATATAACGCGAGGCAAGGGTACACATAGCTATCGGTATTATACGCTGGCAAACAGAGGAGCAGCAGCGTGAAGGATAAAACGAAACGGGTGCAACCGGGTAATACTGCAGTATGAGCAGAATAGAGTGTATGTACGTAGGAGCAACGGTAGCAGTAGAAAGAGTCAGCTACAGTCAGACTACGATCGCGAAAGCTGATTCCACAGGGGCAAAGAGCCGCTGGTATAGTAGGACGGCGAGGACGACGACGGCGGCAAGGCCGCTGCGAGTTTGCGCCCATCCTCTCCCCCCTTTCGCTCTGCTCTCGTATCAAAGCAATAAATTTCGACAAATTGTATTACCCCGTTATATACTGTCGCGTATGAAGTCGAATGGTCCGGAAAGGGCGATGGGAGGATAGTCGAAGAGAGAACCTTTATGCCGAATGCTATATACCCATCTGTACCTTTCTAACCATCCACCCATACTCACCCCACTTTCATTCTCATGGTGGCATCATACCGATCGCGCTATATAGTGGTAGCTACGAGCGAGAGGTAAAGAAGCCCCGTTCGCTTTCTCGCGACTCGGCTATTGCCAGCATAAAGACGCGCCCCCGCGCTCTAAACTCTCGAGTCGAAAACGTGTGGCGTTTTCTCTGGCATCGCTTGCCCGAGCTATTTCTCCATATACTCCATACAAACGACCTTTCTTTTCTCTGCATCTCTTACTTTTACTCGGAAGGATTTTTTCTCTCTTTTTTTTTATTTTTTTTTTTCTTGTCTCAGCGTCTCATACATCTAGTCGACTTTTACTTGGTCTCCCACTGACGGTGGTGCTGTTGATGCCTCTGGCTCGGTGGCAGGCCCTCTATCGTATGTACATGTACACCATGTGTACATACATTTCCGCAAGTGTATGTGTATGTATATAGAATGTTTCGCCGCGTCTACGTATACCTACACGGTCCGTCGCCGATTTTTTTTCAAGCTCTCGCAATCGTTGCCCGAGTGCCTCCGATCTCCCGTTCTCCCGCCTTTCTATCCTTCCTTCTCTTTATACACCTTGCACCCACTGCCAAAGTACTTTCCCGAATTTCCTCGTAAAGCACGTCGAGGCTACCATCGGGTGCATCCTGCCGTGCCGCTACACCGCTATACTTCCACCGCTGGTGTTGCTCCTCTATGTATACTATATATATTCACCACCACGATTCCCTATACCAATCCTCGTACTTTTCGTGTTCGCTGTACCCCAGTCCGCTTACGCTTGCCGCCGACCCGACCCTCGAGTATCCCAACACAGACGCGCGCACACATATTACGTAGAGATATAACCCTCCATCCTTTCGTAACCGTCACGTGTACTATCCTGTAAGCGACTATACCAACGAAACCTACAGCCCGGAACTTCCTACTTCAGTGCTCCCTCTATCACTGTCCTCAAATAGGAGAATCACTCAAATGGCCCAGTCTCGAGTTCAGTACGTTCCGGTGGAAGAAAAACCCCTTTTTTTTTTACTTATCTTCGACTTTTTTCTTCCTTGCACTCTGTTTTCGCCATTCTTTGAGCATTTCGCGCTCTCATCTACAGTCGTTTCGATCTTTCCAAGATATTTGGTAAAGACGATAAAAAAAGGGTTACTTTTGACTGATTTTATAATTTCGTCGCCCGCGCAATTGTACGAAAAAAATTTTTCGAGACTTTTATTCCATTCTATTGTTTGCAACGGCTTGCCAGAGCGAGTGCGTCAGATTCTGCTAACGCTGCTGCAGGAAGCTTTTGTGCTCGCATTCGGCTCGGAAACCACGGTCGATCGCACGAGTGCGGGATATCGGTGAAATACACGACCAGTCATTCGATAATTCGGGTTTGTCGATGGCAAGCGTCCTTCGCTGGTATCCCCATCTGCCGCAATGTCCGACGTCTATGTGTCTTATGGACGATACAGCATACAGATTTGTGGAATAGAACAGAGATAGCTATTTGGCAAGCTAGCAGATGGCTGTACAGGTAATTCTTGTTGTATCCGAGGATATATGTATATGTACTTTCTATGTAGAGCCCTCCTAAGATCGTCAAGAGGCTCCTCTCGCATTGGCCTCAGGGAATATCGGTGCGCTCGAGATTGTTACATATTCTATCGAGTCCCGTGTGTACCTATGCACAGTCTCTCGATGATACTGCAATGTTAAGGCGATGCTGCCAAAGTAGGTAACCAGGCGCAAAGGACGATAGTGGTCTTGCGCCCGACGATGACTATAATCTGTTGGGTGTGGAGTTACCATTAGCGCCTAAATGCATGCAAGGTGAAGCACAAAGGCAATTTACCTCGAGGTTCTAAGACCCCGAAACGGAGACCGGTTGCACGCTCCTTCGGGCGTAAGTCTACCAAACCCCGGTACTTGGACCCTCTCACACCGGTTTGCCCTACTACTTGCTCAGCTTTCGTCCTTTTCTCTCTGCCACATACAGTTGGTTCTCCCGCAAGTTGCGAGTTTACGAATTATGCATTACCTACATTTCCCACTGCTACGGTCCTCGGGCACATTTAATGATTCACGAGAGGCCAAGCTCGGCATAGGCGGAAATCAGTGCACGTACGCACTTCGACGAATCATTTGAGGATAAAGTTGGTTAACCTTCTGTGATTGCTAATTAGTAATGGAAGCGGAATCTCCGACAGAAGTCTTGCGAAGACGAATTCTCATTAACGGTACTGCGCATTCTCATTGGTTATATCCTTTTATCTTAAGCCACTTGGACTCTGTTTGGACCTCATGATCAAGAGACCCAATAAGGTCTTTGGCTTTACGGCGTACTGAACGGAGGTTCTACTGTATGTGCATAACTCTCTTACTTGCTTCCTCATTTGCGGTATACTCTCGACACTCATTGCCTCTCTTCTATTCTCTCTTCGCTCGACTCCACCTCCACATGTGTACCTAGTGTGCCTAGACACCCCAGAGAGAAGGTAACATCCCTACGTATATTGCGCTATATGTATATTACCAGTACATTCGGTGTACGCGTGGCAGAGAAAGGGTTTACCGTGCATATTTGAGCCGTTTAACGTTTCGGATACTACCTACAGAACCAAGCGGCTCGTCTAGTCCGCACTCCACGAGAGCAGACTAGACGACGTCCTCGAATTACTCGTTATATCTGTGTACGACCAGGACTCTCGTATTGTACATATACCCTGTACCCATGAGTTATTAACGACGTGGTATATACAACACTACGGAAACCCGGGTCGCGGGATTACGCCCTCAGAGACCCACAGGTACCACAAGAGCGTTTGCTTCTCCGACAGAATGACGTCATTCGAATACACTCGTCAGGCTTTTAATGTCCTGATTCCGGGCAAAACTCTGAGGGTACATTTTTAATTGATTCTGAAGAATTTTTAAATGTTATTATCATTTTTTTAATATTATATACATTTTTTTTTTTTTTTTTTTTCAATGAAATTTCTGTATAAAGTCGAAATTAGTAAAATACAGCTTATGGGGCAGACGGCGGAATGGGTAAAGCTTTGTAGTATACGATCTTTACGAAAAAAAAACTTGGCCTCTCCGACGCACGGAACATCATCCATCTCCCTTGGAATCCGGATAATTGCTTAAACTACTTCGAAATACGCGCGGACTTCTTCGCGCGAATGTTGGAAAAACTTTGGTGCGCCAGAAGCAGCAGTAGCGGCACCAGTAGGAGAGGAGCTTCCAATAGTAGACAGTGCAGAGTAAGGGTAGTATGGAGAGTCACGAGAGAGAAGTGTGTGTGTGTGAGAGAGTAGCAGCAGCCCGCCCGAGCCCTCTGCCGACGACGAACTAATGCGTTTGGTACACTCATCGCGTTGGCCGCTTATCCCTCGAAAGTTTGCCAAGTTTTCTTCTTCTACCGGTGGTAACGGGGCCACAGAGTGAAATCGTGGAAGAGACAGCATTCTTCGCTGCCAACTCGCTAACTTAACATACGAAAATACGAAAGTCTTAGCATTTTTAATATTTTTTTTCTTTCGCTTTTTTCCTTCTATTTTATTATACTCTAGCAGCATCGGCGCGCTTTGTAAACATTTAAATGGCACTAATGGCGAAAATGGTAAACACCACAAATAATATTTGGTTCGGTACCGGTGAGGTTTACCGTATAAAATACTAAATTGGGGAATAAAAAATCAATGTATATTCGCGATTGGCAAAAAAAAAACTGCATGAAATACGGGTTGTGACATATCAAGCAAAAAAAAATTGGTCCTCGCTTCGTTTTGGAAACGAAGCGATTTACGATGTTTTCAAACATCAATATTTCGACATCCCAATTTTTTTGCGTCAAATCGAATCATCTCTGAAAATGTTTCGGACCACATAATTCCGTGTGTTTCTTTGCGCTCAAAACGCGAATTCGATATCAGTTGATCAGCGCCGCGAAAAATCTGTCCATTATTTCGATATATTTCGGATGATATATATTTTTTGTAACGCATGCATAAGAAGTGCTACTTCTCGTGTCTGCCGAGAGTGGCGTAAGTGGCGCGTTATAGCAAGCTGTACTATAATACGCATGCGCATGCGCCGCGACATGTGCGAGAAGTGAGTACTCAACGTGTGAGACTTCTCACACGTATTTTGGTACTTTTCGCACGCTGTGGTGGCGCCACTATCGGCAAGCACGGCAGTAGCACTCCTCCAGCACGTGTTACAAAAAGCATCATGCGGTACTTGTACAACAAAGCGGACTTGCAATAGTGGTTGAGAAATAGTCGTAAAGTCCGCCTTCTCGCACTAGTATCGCAAAGTACTATTTTTCGATCAAAGGACTCTTCCAAACCTATCCATTATTTCTTTCAGTAATTACTATCAATCTTATCAAATTGATTTCTTAGTTTTTGCATGGAAGTGTAGTGCGGTATGCCCTTCGATATTATACGCCGTCATTAATTTTAAGTGATGCACGACGTTAGTCAAACTTACAAATTTACAGGGCTGACGCGTTTATTCACATTTCACCCCGAGTTCGCCCAGCGAGCAATTAAAAGTTCGTTTGTTGACGCACTTGAACAGATTGATCTCCTTGAACTTTGGAAACCTCACAGTGTAATTGGATCGCTACTCGATGAACTACTTATATTATTCCTGTCCCATATTCTCTCCCAACTCTTTCATTATCTCACTGCTTTTTGATATCACGTGAATCGGTAAACTTTAGAGAAGCGCGCTGATGCGAGTTCTATCCCTCCATTCATGTACGAGGTCGTGGAAATTGTGCCAAATTTACAGTATATGCGATCATTGTCCGGCGTCCCATGTCACAGATAATTGGGAAGAATCCTAGAATAGTTGAAGTTGACCGGTAGAGGGCAATAGAGACGATGCTATGGGATAGGGACGGAGAAATAGAGATGAGGAGGTTATATATATAATAGTTCGGCACAATCGAGAACACGGAATGAAAGAGATAGAGGGCACACAATATATATATACATAGGTAGTGTCGCTATGTTTTGCAAGGTTTTCCGGGTTTACGTAACGATCAACGTAGAAACTCGCAGCGGATGTGTGGTGTTTCCGATTTCTGGGTTAACGAGCCACAGAGCGTTGACGCGTTCGCGTGTAAAACGCATTGCGAATATACCGGGTTTGACGCTTTTTTAGATATTTTTTTTTCGTAGTCGATTAACACATCGGATCCTATTCGTTGAATTCTCCATCACCGAGATATTGAAGGAGCGATCGGACGTGTGAAATCCGTCAACGATTTTTTTTCGCCGTTTGTGTATATTGTATATATTTCTACATATTTCTCGTTGTTCTCTCGTCTCTCGTGCGCCCGATTCGTTCGCTGTAAACGCTTATACACGCGCGCAACAATCGTATACAACTTGATATTGGGACCCGTTGTCGCGTGTGCGTCAGAACATCCTCTCTTCGTCCGGTTGTAATCCACACTTGCCGCTATAACTCGCTGTACGTAATGCAACAGCTGTTTGTGATAGCGAATAATTATTTAATCTCCGTCTACCATCCCATCCTATAAACCGTTGAGTTCTCTGGCCATCCCGTTCGGTACTGTCTCGTGCCTGCGATTCATAGATTTCATACCGTCCGCTCGTAAATCAGTCGGTCGAAGAGACCGAAACATAGTAGATACACTATATCCGTCGGCTTGCGTGTAATCGATTACAATCTCTCCAACCGCGACGTTCCGCACTACTCGATTTAGATACGATTGTTGTGAATTTCAATGTTTGCTGAAAAAAAAAGTATACTCTCAGCAGATTGGACCGTTCCAGCAGTATTACTTTTTTTGTAACTTCCGAAAACCAAAATTTAATAGAGCGGATTTCACTATTGTACTATACCGAGCGCCCGCGACACGATTCGAAATTTCGTACGAGAGTTGTAAGTTTTCTCGTGCATAACGCAGTGGAATCACAACGTACTTGTTGTAAATTAAATTAATCGCTTACAACTGGTTTCGAGTAATAAAATCAACGTTTTGGAACCAGAATTTGGTAGAACTAAATGTTAAAATGTAATTAAACTTCTGTGCGTAACCTGCGCGGAAAGTTGGATAATTCGAAGTTTACCTGATAATTAGTAGATTATTATTGACAAAATTATCGGGCAGTCGAGAGACAAAAATTAAAAATGACTCAAAATTGTTCGCCTCTTTTTACGGTGGAAGGAAAAGTCTTCGATCATTTGTGTCGTCCATTATATTGTGTCGTCTTTGTATCGTTCCAATGCGACCGCGCGGCGCCCCGCGCGAAAATTACTCTAAATATGATCAGCGATCACGTGATTTGTTTTTTTTGCACATTTTTTTTTTATCACTTCTCGAATAAATTGCTAGTCTTCAACAACTCTCTGGCGGTATATATATTGAGTATTATCCGCATCGCGCGAAGATAACTCTAAATATGATCAGCGATCACGTGATTTGTTTTTTTTGCACATCTTTTTTTTATCACTTCTTGAATAAACTGTTTTTCTTCAACGACTCGGTGGCGTTATTTACATTGAGTATTATCCATATCACGCGAAGATAACTGTAAATATGATCAGCGATCATGTGATTTGTTTTTTTGTTGCACATTTTTTTTTATCACTTTTTAAATAAAATGTTATTCTTCAACAACTTGGTGGCGGTATATACATTGAGCATTATCCGCATCGCGCGAAGATAACTCTAAATATGATCCGCGATCACGTGATTTGTTTTTTTTTTGCACATTTTTTTTTATCACTTTTTAAATAAACTGTTATTCTTCAACAACTCGGTGGTGATAGTATATACATTGAGTATTATCCGCATCGCGCGAAGATAATTCTAAATATGATCCGCGATCACGTGTTTTGTTTTTTTTGTACATCTTTTTTTTATCGCTTTTTAAATAAACTGTTTTTTTTCAACAACTCGGTGGCGGTATATACATTCAGTATTATTCGCATCGCGCGAAGATAATTCTAAATAGGATCCGCGATCGCATGATGTGTTTTTTTTTGCACTTTTTTTTTAATCTCTTTTTAAATAAACTGTTATTCTTCAACAACTCGGTGGCGGTATACATTCAGTATTGAGCGTTGTCTGTCATGAAGACAATTGTCGTACACACATGCAATCCTGTTATATATGTACATATCGCAAGTAAATAGGGCAGTAGTATTTGAACTCGTATGACAAGAAAATATAGTTTCCGAGGCCAAGAACATTGCTGAAAGCTTCGACGAATCGTACGTGACGTGAGGGGTTTACAATTTTTCTTCCGGCTGTTCGCGAGTCCTCGTCATCGTCGCTTAGATACTTTGGCACTCTTTCGTTCTCTGTCGTTGCAAGAGTCGTTGCGGAGTGAGACGAAAAGTCGTGCGGGACGGTGGGAAGATCTCGTGGGGTTTTAAATTTTCATGAAGAAAATCGGCGTCGCCGCCACGTTCGCGTAATAGCGGTTGCGGTCGGTTCACGGGCACGCAACCACGACAGGAAGAACGTGGAAAACGTTATTCTCGACGCGTATATAAACTGGCGGAAAGCACTAACGGGACATTCGGGCACGTAAGCAAATTCGTTGCAAACATCGAGACAATGGCGTATGCTACGGCGTGCAAGGAATTTTAAGTCAGCGCGGGCGCCGTCGCCCGTTTCTTTAGTGTCTGTTGGAAAGCTCGCATTTTCTCTATTTTTCGTGACTATGTTGTGAGGTTCACTTTTTTTCGTCTCTTCGCGATCCTACACGGAGAAGAGACAGGGCAACGGCGACGAGAATCGAGAACTCGGAGACTATCCCGCGCAAGCATAACTCTCGTCTAGCGATAATATGTCTCGTTGCTCTGCGTATTTTCAATTTCATTAACCGTCCATTAGTCACAAGGAAAATATGGACTCCACGTTCGCATGTCGAAGTCGAAGGTCTATGCGTCGTAACGTCTATTATCCCTTCGCGAACTTGTGTAGCTTCGTTTCGTCGAAGTTTCGAGCGAAACATTTGCCAATACCGTCAGAACTGTACGAAGACACCTCATTCGCACCCTTTTTTTTATTCGCGAGTTACTTCAACCGATGCGTAACATATTTTTCAGTTAATCGTTGCCCACAGGTATATTCACTCTTCTTACAATTCTTAATATATATTTTTCGTTTGATATTTTCCGAGTCTCACGTACGTTTTGCTGGCAGAGCCGGTGTCCACGTTTGCATTGCAGATTTGTAACTACATTCCGATATTTCGCTGCCAGCATCGCTCCACAGGGTACCTAGTATGGCCAGTTCTCCGCATTTCCCTCGTCCACGGCTCTCGATTTTTTTCTTTTTTTTTTTTGTGGCTTTTTTTTTTTTTTTTTAATCCATTGTCCAGTGGTATACAAAAAAAAATAGTGGACGTGCGTATTTGCCTACACTCGAACCAACCACCGTGGCGAAACAAGGGATGCGATTGCGTGTGAGAGTAGAATAGGAAGTATATCGATGTGCGAAGGGATGGTTGAAGGGGGATAGGGACACGGAGATACGGGATATAACTGTTTAAAAAAGCCCGTCCGACACGCAGCAACCGCAGATTCAGTCGTCCATACATACTCTCGGGCTATTGAACGCGGAACGTATCCCCCAACAAGCGGAAGCGATGAGCGTGCGGATGAGGAAGAGGATAGAGCAGTTGGTGCAAGGGCTCGGGTTTTGCGATGAAGGGAGGAAGTCCGCGCGGGGGGTGTGGTAAAGTGGAATCCCAGCGCCGTTTCAACAGTGGGCGGTATTTTATCTACCATTGAAAGTGGAACGCGGTAGTTTTCGGCCTCAGCAGCAACAGCAGGAAACGCAAACGACGAGGTAACGAGGCTCTCGTGGTAACCGGAGCCCATTCCCGGCCCTCTCGGGAAGCCCTCTCACTGTCGGCGGCCGATCTTCAACTGTACGAACTGGAACACGGCGACTCTACGGCATGTTTCATCCACAAAGTCGATGGGAATATAAAAACAAAACAAGAAAAACAAAAAGGGAAACTAACGATGACTGCAAACAGTATAGTTCGACCGAGCAACAGCCCCTAGAGAAATGGAGTATTAGACTTATTGCTTGCCCTGGACGATCGGGCTGGAAATGGAAATTATTGTCGATTAGTCTTCGTTTTTCTATCCGACTATTCGAAAAAGTGTTTTCACTCGCAGGAAAATATGTTTCGTTCCTGTAGCGAAGCAAAAGTGAGGCTCGGGGCGACATCGGTCGCGATGGTGACGGAAAGAGCAGAGAACATGCGAGGCAAATTTTTTTTTTTTTTTTTTATTTTCATCGACGAACGCAGGGTATACTCCGAAAAGCATAACAGTGACGGTATGAAAAGCGAAACGATGGCGAAGCCTTGGCCTATTTCATTGCGAAGTGAATGCGAACGCGCGTTCGTACAATCGGCCTTATTGTGTGGCTATTGTCGGTTGCCGGTGCGCCGATACAACGAACCGCGGCACAGCAGAATACGAGTGGCCAACAAAGTATGAGAAGTTGAGAGAATGGAGTGAAAATATCCGTACGTACCTATAATAATGCGAGGTGCGCGGCGTCGAAATAATGAAAATTAAAATTTCGTGCACCTCGTCTCGTGAAAATGCTTTGCATGGCGAATTGTATGGTTTCACCGTAACGAAAAAAAAAGCGGCACGCATTGAAGAATCCGGAACTGGAGTATTTGTTACTTAACTTCTTGTTAACATTTGATGAAATTAAAAAAATTAACACTGCGCTCGTTTCAACCGTTTCGAGGATTGAAAATAAAATGCTACGAACAGAGCTTATAGATTTCTATGCGAATAAGGTCACCCATGACACGGCGAGTACGGCTAATTAATTTCGATACCATTATCGGAACAGTCGTGTCCGATCGGAGAGTAGTAAAAATCAATTAATTAATTAGTTAATTAATTAATTACCTGTAGACCTACCTGCGGTTGCAATTTATGCATTTTGCCATTAACGATTTTTCAATCACGTGACACAGGATTATTGTACCATCCGAGTAACGCTTGAAATTTACCCGGTTTTGGACTTATCTACGGCTTCTTGTTGTCACGATTATGTTCCCTCTCATTCATAGAACTCATTGTATACCCATTGTAACCCTCTGCTTAGCTATCGGTTGACTTAGTTACCTTTGTCTTCAGACATCCAATAAAAATGATGTTTAAAACGGAAATGCTGTGTGCATAAAAACGCTAAAGTTCATTTTTGCGAAACAGCACGTTTTATCGATGAACACATTTTTATGTTAGGATCAGTTTACGTTCAGCATTGACCAAGTTGGAAGGTCCTATGTTTCCGCAGTTTCGATTTTATCCGCTCTTTTACTCGTCCCACCGTAGCAGCAGCAGCAATAGCAGTCGCAGCAGCAGCGACCCCTTAAGGGGATGTATCGGCTTTACATGCATTACTGCTCTGTATGGATGCATACCGAGCAGTCCGTGCCGTGAATCGAGACTTTCGGGGTCTCGAGATCCGGCCCGCCGGAGAATCTCGTTTAACGTTTCCATCTGCTGCTATCATTCACAGTTCGTTCCTTTCCTTCTCCTGCCGAGAATCAGCTTATCGCAAAAGCTCCTTTTCAACTTCTTCTCCTTCCTCCCCCCTCCCCCACTCCCTGCCTTCTATCTTCTTTCGTTTCGTCCCTTTTACTTTTCATATTCACTGTTATATGTAATGGAACGTAAGAAGGGGTGCGTACTATCTATCGGTGTCAGACGCCACTTCGTTCGAAGCGCCCTCTGTCTCCTTATACCGTCTGGCCTCACATTATACCGCCGGCTGTGAAAACTGGAATATGATCCTTAGCCAGCGATATTTAATAACTCGTTGGTGCATTGCTCGCTTCTTCGGTGTCTTGTTTATCAGCGTATAACACCGAAGCCTGCGCTTCACGGTGTTTCACCGTGAAGCGAACAAGACGAGCGGCAATCTCGTTAGTTTCAACATCGTTTGCGATCGATCGAATGAAAATTTCTCGGGTAACCATGATAAAATTGTAAATGAGCAAACATCTAAGATAAGCAATGGGTTGTGAACATTACGTGGATATATATATATATATATATGTATATACGGCAAGAACAGCGGTACGCATTGTGAACACAATACATAATAGCGGAAGTCAGCTTGTGGTTGGGGCTCCAGCAATATTCTAGGAGTATTGCACTGAGCAATGTATACAACCAATGTATACATAGAGAAACTCTTGTAGAACGAATATGACAAGTAGATACGTTCTCCTACCATGTTCTCCCGGCAATGTCGCCATTTTCTCATTACTTACAGTCATCCAGAAAATATCCTTCTGACAACGTTTCTCACGGATTCCTTACTACTACTCATGCAACCAACTACGACCGCGCAAATACTACGTAACACAGTCAACGACCCTTATTCATCGAGTTGAAGATTAACGTCTCCTGAACTCCGCTCTTTTCACTCAAATCCTTTATTGTGGCTAACAACGCCCCAAACGTATTCAATTTATTTTAATTTTTTTATCAGCTTTTTTGATGAAACAATAAATCCCTATATATGTCACTAAATATATTAATCATCCCCCGTTAACATTTTTTTATTATTATTAAAAAAAAAAATGGTTTTCGATCTATTGGTAGGTATAGGTAGGTATTCGATAATAGTCCGATTTCGCGTATTATACGATCGTCTGGATTCGACAACCTCTAGAAAGTATCGAAAAAATAGCACCCCCGATAAGAAAGTACCTGCATCTATTGCTCGCTGGCGATACGAGAGTCAAACGACGTCTGGCGATGAGGACACGACAGTGTGAGAGCGACGAGGGGGGCACTAGAGACGAAGAAGGGGGGGAGGGGGGCAGCATCCATCATTCGGCGGAAGCCTGCCGGCACATTGCCGGAAGTGACGTCACCCCTGAAATATCGACTAATAATTTATACGCAGACGTTGGCGCCCGCTGCGCGCATTTCGCGCTGCGCGCTACGGTACCAACGGCGCGTCGCGCGTTCCATCCCTCTTATGCCCTTAATAACTAACTGACGGCACCGATGACGACCCGTTGCTCCCGCACGTACGATGCATAAACACACTGTGGATATGTCAACGCTAATCGGACACTCGATACACCACTACCGGAAATTGCAAAATATATGCCGCTGATGGATTTATATTATCGTAAATAAAAATTTTATCACGCGGACTCCGAATATCATTGATATTCCACATTCATGTCGTAAAATCACTTAATTATACACGAACATAGGTCGGTAACGAATACAGATATTTCGATTTTGGATATATCAAGTCAATTCCAATTGATCAACGTCGTTATGCACACGTTACAAGAGTCACCAGCAAAATTGACCCAATTTCGAGGATTTAAATATTTTACGATTTGGCATACGGAGCTTCGGCAGCCGAATCTCCGGCACACTGTGGGCGATAAGTGTGCGAAATTAGGTCGAAGCATGAATGATGTGCACGATGAATATTTCCGTCGATGTAAATATCGAAAAGGTCGTACGATATCGATATAACATCGTATTCAATTATCGTCTTGTTGACAATATACTACCGCGCGACTTCTTTACATAGACGACTTTTCAATAATTCATGGACCCTCTTCACACTTTAACGTCGATTTCATCAATATCTACACGTGTACCGACAACAAATTGCACGTAGCAATTTATGCCGAACATCGTCGTGACGGATATAATAACAACGAGTTGCGCGCGACAGCGCGAGAGTGAATATTCCTATTCGATAAAGAGGCGTGATTTACAACGCGCGTTTTAAAGCCGCGAGAGAATTTCCACGTAGTCGAAGTGAGTAAAACACCTACCCTCTCCGCAACAAATTCCACCTTTTTATACACGAGAGGTTGAAATAAAAAAAGTATAAAAATAAAGTTTGAAAATGCTTATCGCGTGTTTCACAAAGGAAACATAACTGTAGCTATAGTTATGTATGCAATTCTGTATAAAAAATATGTACGACGAGAGGGTGAGTGGACCTATATAGCGCAGGAGAATATGAAGTCAAGAGAAAAACTAACGCGTTGCAACGACCATTCGGCGAGGACCGATGAAAAAAATATAGCCACTTGCGTGTGGCAATCGAGTGCACTCGTGCAATAAACAGCTTCGAGTTATCGTCGTGTACTGCGAATGTATATATATACATGTATACGTAAGTTCGCGTAAAGCATATATACATACATCGCCAGCTACATACGTGAACAACGTATACTATTTTATCTGCGTCTCCTACAACGACAAGTTGCAGTTTTAACGTCTTGCTTCGGGAGATCCGCAGTTTCACTTTTTCCCGAAGTGCGCCGCGCGTTTCCACAGAAATATATGGTACTTGCCTCGCGCACTACCTACACTGCGGAACTGCGAGGGTAGTTTTGAACTTCTGGTATCGGCTGACGGAACGGCTATACGCGCGACGCTACCTATATCAACATTTTTCTTTCATCCTCGACGCTCTCTCTCCGTTAGACGGAAAATATCAAGAAAGCTATGATAAACGCAGGTAACTACGATTGCGCTTTGATGTAACTTCGGAACATGGGAAGCGCGTAGCAATGCAAAAGAAATGAGAGTCATTGAAATGAGGCCGCCTTCTCTCGATATACGATACCTCACGTGACAATTTTTCTCGCTAAAATGTAGAGACTTCCTTCTTTGCCGCTGCGCAGCGTGGTTGCGCATGGGCAATGATTTCTCCATTCGCAAGGCTCGTGGGAATGCGAGTACGTAAACTCGTGTGCCGAAGGGCGAATTCTTGTTACATTCACTCTTTACCGATGAACGTATCGCAGAAATGTAGAGAAAATAGAAAACTCGGGTAGAGAAAACGAAGAAAAAAACGAGAAGCGATACGAGCGATAAATGAACAGTTTTCACCGCTAGCAGTACTTTACGCGACGCGAGAGATGAAACTATGGTGAGAGAAACTACAGTCAGATATTGTCGAAATTTTGATCCCAATAATTCGAGAGCTTTTAAGGGTAGTATTCTGTTGATACCACGCGTTTCATAATTTATTGATATTTCTCTGGTATTGTAGTGACTAATGATGACGTAAACACAACTAGAATTCGCCAAGTAGCTTGCGGTTACGGGGGTAGTAGAGAGATTACCAAAGGGAATCGGCCGATGAAATTTAATTGAATGTGCACATGTTTCGAGTTCCTTTGGTCAAACAGAGTTGCTCATTCGCCAATTAGTGCTTTTGCCCCGTATATTACGCTGATCTCTATCGAGTAATGCAATGTACACTTCAAAGCTGTGCGGTGCGATGTGTTTTATACGTTATCGTAGAATTCTCTTTCTAAACATCAAATACATCGAAATTTTAAGCGAAAATTCTGCAATTCGTCGTTTGTCCTATCGATTTTAAATAAGTTGCATGCGGACGAGTAATTTCTACGAGATTGGGATTTATCTGCGTCAACTATTGTCCTTCCCGTCGCCATACCTCTCCTATATTTCCGGTACGCTGTTCACGTTGCAGCGCAAAAAGATCGAATGAGAATTGCAAATCGGAGAACTCGATCCTTGTCTCTCTCTCTTTCTCGTCGTTTGGTATCCGCCGTTACGCTATCGAGGCTCGGGAACTCCCGAGAACTGATTGTATATCTACGGTTTTCTTTTTTTTCTTTTTTTTTTCGTTCATTTTCTTTTTTGCACTCGAGGCGGTAGATACATGTATACAAGCGATGTGATTGAACAGCGTGAAGTAAGCGAAGGGTTTCAGCGCGACGCATGCAATAATCCCCTTGCCAGGAGCGAGGAGCGACGTTATAGCCTTCGCGATTGGAGAGGCTAACGAGCCCCACGACACTCTGTGTACGACACAACGTGGCACTTTGGATTCCAAGTGTCTCGTTACGCGAGACATAGCGAAAGAGAAAGACGATATATACGACGGGAGTTTGATGAACAAGATAAGATGAAGACGTTTCCCTTTATCTTCTCATCATCAACAGTTACGAGATGGATATATATATGCGCGTGTATATACTATGTATAGCTATATAGCTTTCATTTTATCATTCGAACATTACTTTACCCCTTTCTCTTGTTTTATCTTTGCCTTTGCAGAAGAAACGGGCGAAAGCCTTCACACATGCAGTCCGGAGACCGTTTGGTAAGTTATGACTAAAGACCGGAAGTTCGCGCCAACTTCGTATTACTATGCCCTTCTTTTACGTATTTCGATTAAGTTGCCCTATATGTGTAGCTGTCTTTCCACATCCACACGAAAGCAAATGATAATTTATTCTTTGAAACTCGTTTTAGCTCCCGTCTAGACTTTTGCAGTCTCGCCATTTCCGTTTTAACCGTTTTGTCTTACTAAATATTCGACGATATAATATATAAAGTAATATCCCGTCGGCCTGTTTTGGGCTGAACTTCGATAAGTACTCTTATGACCTCATAAAGATATAATCACGAAGACAGATATAGTCACGAAGTTCTCGAGAGGTCGATCGATTAATCACCGACGATATTCGCTCAATTATTTTTTTCTCTCTCTTTATACTCATTTTATGAATAATATTCCGCCGCGAGACTACGGGTTTATGTTATTAAAATCTTTATCTATATAGTATGCAAGTAATATTGTCGCGACGGGGGAGAGATAGTGCTGGAAATGAAATTATGCAAAGTATATCCGGACATAATGGATCGTTGACGTTCGCGGACCTTCTTCTCTAGCGACTAGCGACGAAACCGCATTAAGCGCCTCCGGGCGCAAAGTAGTCAAGCCGTATAGACAAACTCGCGTATCCACGAGAGTCTTTGGTTGCGAAGTAACAAAAAATTCCTTCTATCCCTGTAACATCCGCGTTTTGGGTTGATGAGGACACAAATTTCCAGTGATAGACGAAACCCGTTTTAGAATTACGCAATTAAATTAATGCGCCTGACGAGTGGCGGGTACCATGAATGATAGTGAAAGAGGAGGCGAAATAAATATATGCCGGTAATACAGCGTCAAAAGTTCGATATTTATCGATAATTATCGCGCCGATGGACGATGATCGAGTCGTCGATCGTACGCGCGTCTATTAATTTTCCTCATCCTAATTAATTGATTTGATATTAATCGTGACGTAGATCGATACGCCATCGAAACTCTTCGGTGATACGAGCGGATGAAACATGAAAATTTACAAATTTTTATCACGAACATAAAAAAAAATTGAACACACATTCGCGCGGTAGTGCAACAACGTAGAAACCGAAGGTGTCGGAATGTTTTGTCATGGATAATCGTGACGTTTATCGATTTGGTCACGAAAACTGTTTCGAAGTCAATTAATTTCAATGTCCGTTCGTAACGTGTCGTTAACCGCTCTCGTATACGTAATAAAATAAACCGCTTATTGGACATTTTGAAGAGTGCCACTCGCCTGTAGCTGTCGTGACTTTAAGCGATAAGATCGCAAGGCGTCGATCAACGAGGATCTACAGCGTAAATCTCTCGCGCAGCATCTGTTTGCGTGTATCCACTATCAAAACGCCTTTGATGCTACCGACGGTGCTGTCCAATCTGCCAGCTTCAATTATCGTCTCGGCACGTAATGGACACATACAACCGACCGTAGTGTACATTTGGCATTGAGAAATCGTCGTTGATCCGTTTTAATTGGTCGCGCGAGTCAATATCATACGAAGGATCAAATTTATCTCAAATTATAGATAACACGGAAAAAACAATATAAATAACTCATTTTCATTCATAACTCTAATGGCAAAACTCGTTTATAGCGCACATCATTCGATAGAAATTCGCGAATGTATCGCGTCAAATGGGATTTTTTTTTTTTTTTTCGCGAACGCTAAAACCAACGTTACTATCGTTCAGAATCAACTTATTTTATTTACGAGGTTAAAGTGTCGCGTTTGTAAGACGGCGATGGTCGTTGCTGCTGGTAGAGAGAGTATACGAAGAAGAAGGTGGGATTGAACGTACACAGTCATAGGTACGGAGGGTGAACCATAGAGGAAGTGAACGATACCGGGTTGGGTCACACGAGGAGAGTTATCGACTGACCGGTTCACGAACGTGCGGAAACGAATGGTAGGATTAAGTTCGACCGGCGTCGACCCCAGCAGACTGTGGAGGATATCGTGTCGGGGTCACATGAGATCGTTGCGCAATAACGAACGTCTAAAGTGGAAAAACGTACAATCTTCTTGCACCAACGTGAACGGAAAAACGCCAGTCCCGGGGTAATACGTGAAACGCTGAGCTGTATTCGACTTTTCGATTCAACGAAACGACGTTGGGAAGCGAAAGATTGTAGAAGAAATGGATTCGTAGTAATAAGAGTGGCAGTTCGCGAGTCCGTTTATATGAAACAAAATCCATAGACTGAACGCGCATAATGTATGATAATGCTGCATGGAGAGTTTCACTGAAAATTTGTGTATAGCTCGCTTAACATTTCATTGCACACACCCAATAACCGATGTCGATGTTCGGATTGAACCCGTGTCTGCGACAGGTCGTTCGGTAAACCAATGAGGCCCAAGGCTCGTCACTAATTAGAACCTCATTATGCAATCTCATGGATAATTAGCTCGTACCGTGGTGGTTATTTTCGTTCCGTTAATCACCATCATTCGCTTGTATTCTTCCACTGATTCTACGAATAAGGCGACCTACAGCGAATCTACAGCATTATTAAGGTACAAATAGATCGAAGGCAATGATGAAGAGCGTGTGGTGTTGGGGGGAGGGAGGCGGGAGGAGGATGGAGTTCGGACGCAGTCACAAATCGAAAATTTGCCTGGGGAGTCTCTCCATGGAGGATCGAGAGAGTCGGAGAGGATCGAGAGAGCATACTGCAGCAACGTCAATGCCGGTAGATGAACAGTAGGGACAATTCGTCAGCCTAGCCAGCGGCGATCCACGGCAATGGGAGGGATGGAGAAAAGGGGCTGTTCTCGCGGACCAAATACGCGGGAGAGAGGGAGCAAAAGGGGAAGAGAGAGATAGATTGAGAGAATCAGGCGAGAGAGCGCTAACGTACCAAATGCCATGCATTCATGCGAGTTCGTCATTATGCGCAGCATAATGCACCTCGCGAACGGAGGCTGCTGCTGCCGCCGCCGCCGCTGGTGCGTCGGGACTCGGTAATCATTGAAGCGTACGAACTGGACTATAGGCATTTGAATTTGCGTGTACGGAGAGCGAGAATCGAGCTCGAGTTTGAGGGCCTGAAGCCTCTACAGCCGCGGAGAGCTACGCTAAATTCAAAACGATCGGCTCACGGTCATAAGCCAAGAGCAATGCGCGATACACGGATAAACCTAAACACCCGCAGTCGGGGATGACTGCGCCACGCTGCTATTGGCTACACAGGGTTATTTCCTGTTGCGGTTTCAGTCGAATATGATGAGACATGTGTAACTCCGTATATCCCCGATGACGATATTACAGATGCCCGTAGCATACTACGCAACAAAGACTTTAGAAAGGGCAAAAGCCCTCAAACGCCGCTTCGCAAATCCGATCTCCACAAGGCGCGTTTCCAGCAACTCTATTGATTCTGGCAAACGCTAATGAATTTCTTTCGATTGAATAGATCACTTCTGTTAATATAAACGAGGCGTTTGATCAGCGCGCAGCTTGAAAAGAGATGCGCGCCATTATCGTTACAGTGCCGGAAGTTCTCATTTGCGGTTCCTAAACCATCCCCTTCCTGACTCGTAGTCAACCACTCTCTACCGTGCGCTTTGACGCTCGAACACCCGCAATGTTGAAGCAGCAATAGCATCATCACAGCCAGAGAATGCGTTTGAAGCTATTCGATATTTACCGACGATATTGTGGCTTTATTGTACGCATGCGTGTGTACGTGTGTAGTTTTTAAACAGAACGGTGGGTAGAGAAACACAAAGAGAGCGGATAATAGCATATACATAGCTGCTAGGGTGGGGTACACGTGTGCTGCTTTGAGAGTCAAGAATACACCGAGGAACGTATGGTGTATTCGAGAGCAATGCTTTTCAGTATAGCTATATGCGCTCTTGTTGTATTCAACCACCTCGAGCGTATAGAGTTCCGTTCACTGGATTTAGGCGCATTTAATCATTGAATAAGACATATGTCGCCGCGTTCAACGGTAGCCACGCTGCGATGTGTATTTAAAAATAATTTCAAAAGAATTCGCGCGATGTGACGGGAGGGTCGCGGATAACCGAAGAAAGGACGTGGCAAAAGAAAAAGAAAAAATTTTTAATTCACGGTAATGCCACGGCGTGCGTCATTGTGTGTATATAGCGTAAATACCTCGTGTAGTAAACTGCGCATGCGCAACGCTAAGGACGGAATTAACCGTTCAATTCGTTTTTAGCTGTTGTTATAATGTCATCTCGTGTGGAAGCTTCGCGAGTGTACAAGTACGCGCCCGTCAGCGTGACGGTTTAAATATATTAATCATCAATATTCCGCATATGAAAGTCCCCCGCGGGACGTTGTCGAATAGCGAGGTTAATTGCTGCTTTGCATAATAATTCAATAAGTGAAACAAAAAAAAAGTGAGACCGTTCCGAGCGATGAATGGGAAGGGGGTGGGTAGCCAGGAGAGAATCACGAAATTGCAATCGCAATTTTAGACGCGAGAGAGAGGTCGCGCGCGATCCCAATCCCTGCCGAGGGATGACGCCACAGAAATCGGCAAGAACCACGACGTATAGTACTTATATCTTCCCGTTTTCGTATGCTCCCTCCCGATGAATTTCTCCCGTTGAATCGTTTCCGAGTGGCAGCAATTCCTCTCCTCTCTCCCCTCGCCCGATCGAATTCGGACGAATAGATAATTTGGTTTTCCGTGAAATATAACCGTAAGAAAAAGAGTCTTGTGAAAATCGTGTCGTCCGCACGCCAACGAAGAAACGAGATTGCTCGCAGGACCGAATTTTATCGTTCAACTTTCTTTTTTCACTCCCTCTCCTCCTGCCCCCCCCCCCCCCCCCCCCAACCGCTACCACCTTCGTCGCAAACTCCCGCCCGTCGCCTGGATATATAGAACATCGGCAAAACCCTCCCGGGCTGACATAAATTTCGATATACGCCATCTCGTTTCAGTTTTTACCATCGTCCACTCCCTCGCACTCGCGCTATGAAAAATATGCTTCGCTCACCTACGAATGTCGTAAAAAAAAAAAAAAAAAAAAAAAAAACTTTTTTTCAACGACATCGAAGTTGTTCGTGAGTTTCTTCGCCAAAGCCCATCAACCGGAGACTCGTTATATCCAACGATTCATTTTCCGCTTCGATTCCCCTTTTTAAAACAAAAGATGGTGACGTTGTTTTTTTTTTTTTTTTACGACCCGATTCGCGTTTCTTTTTTATTTCACACGCAATCCATCTTCATCTTGTTTATGGAGTGACTTCGAGGATACGAGACATTTATGAATATCATGATGGATCTTCCAATGAACGAATATTCGAGAAGTTTGTAGTACAAGTGATTTTTCTGTTTAACATCGTCGAAGAAGCTTATAGTCTTGTGGAATCGTTTTATTCTATGTCTTTGCGGCGATTCTTTCTCGGATCGTTAAATTTTTAGAGGCGGCGACGGTACCGTTGCATCTCTCCCCTGGGAGCGATCGTATACCAGTAATATAGTAGAAAATACATGTATATGTGTGAAATACCGATCTCGCAGGAGTTCCGTGACCGATTCCATATATGGGAACTGTAGGTAGGATCGTTGAAGGGAACGAGAGTGCGCCTCCTTCCGATTTAAATCTCGGTATCGTAAAACTTGACGGTCGCGAGGTATTGAGCGTCGTGACGACGCATCACGCCGACGACGGTCCACCGATTCTTTCTTTACGGCTCGGCACTCACTCGAACATTTCCTCTCGCTCTTTCTCTCGTTCACGTCAGCGGTTTACAACTCATTTGGCCGAAGGGCGAAGTTGAACACGAACGCCGACACCGTATACCGCCGTTTCCGCCTCTCTTTCTCTGTCTCTTTCTCTCGTTCTCTCTCCCGAAAGAGAGAAGGCCTGCGCGACGCCCAGATCTCCAGACCACACTATACCGGTAGCTTTTATTACGCAAAATGCCGCGGGCTGCGTAAATAACTTCGGTGCCAAAGACCGAGATTTTATATAGTACAACCGTTGCAACTTCAACTTGGGTGGCCGATATTCCCTATTTCCTGCCTAGAAATAGAGATCGAATCCTGTCGGGATAGCCGCAAGATTTTTTTTCCGAGAAATACATATTTTAAGACTGTTGGGGATTTTTTAAACCGAAAAGCTATTCAAATATTCGCTATTCAAGAGGCCCATCACGTGCTTCGAAGTTTCTGCTCCCGACAAAGGGACGCCTGCGGTATTCCTGAAGTTACACTTCATTCTCCAATTTTATCGTGTTATTGCATCCACCTGTTGTAACACACTACACTTCGTTGTACTTGCTGTTGTACTAAACTTCGAGGACTGTTGCCAAATAAACCGAAGTCAAAGAGTCTCAATGCCCAGAAAGTCCTTTCATCATAGCGAAGAGACGACTTCAGCGGTGTACACTATACGCAATTTTCCCCGATGTATAAACGAGAAACTCGCGTCAAAGGGGTACATCTCTATGTACCTATCGCCGAAACAATTCTAATGTATCACAGTGCATCGTAGTTCAAGCGTAAATATTTATCATGCGCTAAATCTCGTATACTGTCGACGTTACTTTTCGACACGGGGTGTGTGTCATCGAGAGGGAAAAAAGTGGATTCCCAGAGATCCAACGAGGATTGCTAAAGATATACGTCATCTAACGTCGAAAGCGTATCTTTCTATTCACCCGCGTCAACGGTTGTCTGCCGGGATAGTACGTTGAGTGATCGAAGTGGAGGGAAAAGACGAATAAGAGGATGGAAAAAAAAAAAAAACACGCGGAACATAGGGTAGTTGAGCAGGAAAGGTTTGGATCAACACGAAACGGCTAGAGAGGGATGCGAACGAGAGAGAGTTCGGGAGTAACCGAATCCTACCGCTGAGTTAGACTCGAATCGAGCCACTTTGGGATCTCGAGTGCTCGCCAACGAAACTCGTCGGATTCGTCCCCAACAACCAGACTACGTTACGAGCGTGTTTATCCGCTCTATATACGGGAGCGAGAGTTCACCTCGGCTCGTTGCACCACTGACGAAGTTTACTTTCCCGTAGTTCCCTCGACAATCCGACGTATCCACACACGAGGTATCTTGATTTAAGCGGTGTTAAAAATTCATCCCAAGTAGACGTCCCAAAAAGGGCCTTTTTGGTCCAGAAACTTATCAGAGATCGTATGGACCGAATTAGATTGGTCCTCCGTTGATTCTTGGTAAACGTTGCCGAAGATAACAAAAAAAAAAAATTCTTTGTTCCTTCATCTCGTGAATTCGGGATGCTGGGAAAATACGCAGGTATAATAATAAGGAAAATGGATTGTGGAATCCCATCGAGGATTAAAAGTACGTGAGTCGAGGTGCCGATATCTCAAGACTCTTCGTCAAGCGTGACCGGTCGGTCAGCCACGAACGTACCATGATACTGTTAGTCTTCGATAAGCTGTCAAGGGGTTGATACGGTGAAACGGGACCGGGCAAGAGATGAAGTAGGAGAAAAAAAACGAAAGAAAGCGCGAGTAGAGAGGAAAGAGTGCAGTCCGCGAGAGGGTCGATAAGAGAAGCACAGGAAGAAGCGCGGGGAGAAAGTTCTTGAAGCGCATCGAGAGACTGCGGTCATGCTATTACTGGCGAAGGATAAAGAAAGTAAAGAGACGAAGGGGGTGTAAGAGGGAGATGGGCTACGAGAAGAGTACTATTTACTTCCTCCGAGAGGTGCAGGAATTTCACCGAGACTCTCACTTCTTCCGCCTCATACTACCCTCACCCTTCCCGACACTGTCGGATAACGCGATAGACGTGGCTAGTCAAGCGTTTATTTGCCGACTACTATGGAACGGGGCAACCGCTGGAGGAAAAATGAAATTGCAATAAAGTGAAATGGAGTTATAACAAATTTGGATTGCATTATCGCGGAGCACAGATAAATATATATATATAAACCGGTAGATGTAACGAATGGATTTTTATTTATCAGATTCTGTAAATTATCAATCTCTCTCTCTCTCTCTCTTTATCTCTCTTTATCTATGAAATATATCGTGTTGGATATACCAACTTCGGATCGAAATTTAATTTCGAATCTCTGTGACTATTGTTTACGCGCGGATGGAAATAGTTCGCCTTTATCCCGACGGTATGTTTCCACATATTAATATCCATAATTTGTATCCTCGTATATAAAGCTTCAGTGAAATGAAAATCGACACCATTCCGCATTTTCAATAGATCATTAACATTTAACAAGCATGACTCGTCAAAATTAATCAGCCTTCAATCACTCATATTGCTTCATGTTACTCGATACGCGAAAAATTTTAGGTCGCTATCTCTCTCTACTTCGCTAATTACTGTAACACAAAGCGCTGTTTCATCAGCATACCTATCCGATGATTTCGTACCGAAAATTTTCGTTTTCGAGATATTGGATATTTCCCGTCTGCGGAAAATTCGTCTAAAACAATTCGTCTAAAACAATTCATCTAAAACAATTCGTCTAAAAAACAATTCGTCTAAAAACAATTCGTCTAATAGCAATTTGTCTAAAACAATTCGTCTAAAACAATTCGTCTAAAACAATTCGTCTAAAAACAATTCGTCTAAAACAATTCGTCTAAAAACAATTCGTCTAAAACCAATTCGTCTAAAAACAATTCGTCGAATAGCAATTCGTCTAAAATAATTCGTCTAAAATAGTTCATTTGAAAATAAAGATATTGTTTCTATTGTATTAACTATAGCGGAGATATCGATAGCGTTTGTTAACTATAACGGAAATATCTATAGAGTTCATCAACTATAAGGGAAATGTCCATAGCGTATGTCAACTATAGCAGAAATATAATAAATAGACACTACAAATATTTCCGCTATAGTTGACAAACGCTATCGATATTTCCGCTATAGTTGACAGACACTACAAATATTTCCACTATAGTTGACAAATGCTATCGATATCTCCGCTATAGTTAATACAATAGAAACAATATCCTTATTTTCAAATGAACTATTTTAGACGTATTATTTTAGACGAATTGTTTTTAAACGAATTGTTTTTAACTCCCGACTGCCCGCCAGGGCAAAAAGATGGGAGTTATGCGTTTCACGAAAACGAGCGATTTCGTTGTCCGGAATGTTCTCGTGAACGACGCAAAGTTACTTAACAGAATTTGGTACACTGATTCTAAGACGCCCAGAGAATGTCGTTTGCGAAACAAAATTTCGATTAGGTGAATATTGGTAGAAATAAAAGCGATCTATTAAACAGTTAATCAAATATATCGAAAACTGAGCGCCATTTTCTGCGATATATTTTTCGCTTCCCGACTGCTCGCTAGGCGCCCGATCTTTTCGAAGCATACCTAACCTCAAACGATCGAACGGACGCCTGATCTCTTTACAAATCATGAAATAAAATAATTTTGCAAAAATTAAAAAACTCCCGACTGAAAGAGTAGCCAAATAACGAAAATGTATTAACTGAAAAGAGTGAAATAACAATTAAATTATTCGCATATGATTGTCGGGAGATTTCCATATGAAGAAGTTAATGACGAAGAAATCGCTCGACTATCATATGCGAATAATTTAATTGTTATTTCACTATTTTCAGTTAATACATTTTCGTTATTTGGCTACTCTTTCAGTCGGGAGTTTTTTAATTTTTGCAAAATTATTTTATTAGACGAATTGTTTTAGACAAATTGTTTTTAGATGAATTGTTTTTAGACGAATTGGTTTTAGACGAATTGTTTTAGACGAATTGTTTTAGACGAATTGTTCTTAGACGAATTGTTTTAGACGAATTGTTTTAGACGAATTGTTCTTAGACGAATTGTTTTTAGACGAATTGTCTTTTAGACGAATTGTTTTAGACGAAATGTTTTAGACGAACTGTTTTAGACGAATTCTCCGCAAATCATATTTCCGGTGCAATTCACGCGTGTTGGTCTCTCAACATCCGCGAAATCATGTTTTTCGGGGCACAGAAATTCTACATTACCCGCTTGGCAACGTTTTCTTAATAATAAGTTAATAATGAATGTCGCAGCTTCCGCGGAATTGTTTGTGCTTTGAAATTATTCCATATATAATGAAACTCCCGTTCTTGGAAATTCTATGTCTATCGGGTTGAATAAAATTAAATTTCTGTGAATTGCCGACCGGAAAACGCAGGGAAAAAAGGGCATAAATACCACGCAGCGAGATACACTCTGGTGCACTGTGGAAAAAGAAAATCCGAAAAAAAAAAAAAAAAAAAATTTGATATACGGTGAATTTAATGGATACTAAAAAGCAGTCAGACCTTCCATTGCGGCTATTGCCAACGTGTGTATTCTCTTTTGTTCCTCGACCCATCGTTCTCGTGTGCTACGACTCGCTGTTCTAAACAACTCCCCCGCTGCTGTGAACTGCCTTCTGCTTTTGCTGCAGCTTCTCCGATCCTACCGAGAATCCCACAGCATCCCAGTGAATGCGGGTAGCACACGCGGCGCACAGGACTCGTGCTTCACCACCGAGCCGTCTAACATATGCGACTAGCGTGTTATCTTTTCCTCTAAACGATAATATTACTCTTACGGGGCGCCGCGTGCGTTTCTTCCACGGTCCAGAATCTTTCTATGTTGTACTCCCAGCGTAAGGTTCCACGACCTTTTATATATATGTATATATATATGCTGTGTGTGGCTTTGCGGACGAGGGATCTCCTCGTCATTCAGCCATCCTTGTGCACTCTTATTTTCCCCACTCTCCTTATCCTTACGGTTTTGCCCCTCGTTCATCCAAATTACTAACAAAATAAACTTGAACTGCTTTACTCGAAAAATCCGCTGTTCTGGGATTAAGATCCACATACAGGGTAGAGGTACCATTTTTGGCCACTTTAGGTCCGATTGTGGCCATCACAATCGAACCAATGGAACAAAATATAATCGAATTAAAAAAAAAATTCGAATAGATCATTCAGTGAATTTATATGCGAAATTTTGAAGAATCAATATGCGATTTTGAATAAAAAATTATTCGATAAGTATAATAATAAAAATGGTCATAAATGGTACAGTGGCCACTAACGGTACGTCTACTCTAATATAACGTAACGCATTTTATCGTGTCTTCCAAAAATTCTAATTTAATCCTCGAATGGGTTTGCTAGACTCGGACTGCGTCATGAAAATGTTGAATTAAAAAAAAATCGTTTTCATTAAAAAATCCGTAACTTCGATAAGTTTTACGATATCTGTATTGCGCCGAAACAGATATCTTACGGACATCCCGAAATTTCGAATTTACGACAATTAAACTACAATTTTTTTTTTATACGCAACGATAAAAAACATCGGATTTCTCATCTATCTGAAGCACTAAAAAATGGAAGCTTACATGTGTTACTCGGATAAATAATAAAAAAAAATCCGTGAATTCGATTTTTTGTCGATTCTTTCCAAGTATCCGTTGTTTCAACATTCGTGACTTGTCCAACGAAGTTTACTCGTTCACATCTGTCGTGAATGCTGCGCACGCATTAGATTTTTTTGTTTGCTGTACTCCACTGCGATAAGCAAAGAGCTCAAATGCTTTTTCATGTAGTATTTTAGACAAGTGGACGAATGATGACACGCATGAACATCGGGCGGCAGTAAGCATATGAATAGCGAACCAGACGCAGATAACACCTCGTTGCTAAAGACGCTTTTAATGATCCCCTCGCCGACTGTATTCGACTCAAACGCGACCGCTAACTTTTACTCACGACTCTTATGTGACGCGTATGCAGCCATCAGTCTTTAGCTTTCCACGCGAATAGTCATAAATGCCTAACAGTCTCTTTCATTCGTCGTCCTGTGGTAAGAGCGTCGTGAAGGCGCCGTTCACGCCGTGCAAACACTTCCACGGATTGCATCTTTGTTACTAAAACAGTTGGGTTATATTATGGAATCTCAATGGGCACCGTAATTTTAATCCAACCAACGTATTCATTTGCCTTTCATTATTTCGATTAAAAGTACACAGTCAGAGCTCTCGAGTATAAAGCCAATGAATGGTAAATTAAGGGAACCGCAAAAGCGTCAGAGAGTTTCGATTAGATGTTTCACGAAATTGGATAAAAATGCAAATATGTAATAAACGGAAGTATGCCGCAGTTCCGGCACAATTGCCAAAGGACGCGTAAGCGAGTATGAAGTACCCAAGAAACATCGTTACGACGATATTTGCCGAGCGCTGTATCAGGGTATTTTGAATTTCGTATCACATCAGCCGTTATATTTGAACCCAATTTTTCTCATTTTTATTTCGGTACATCGTGTGCTTAGCGAAAATTATATAAATTCATTAATCTGTGTCTTTTCGCGATCTGATAAATCGGAATTTCTGCCGAAGACCCAATTATCTATCGCTTGTTCTTCGAAACAATGGGTATCAATGACGAGTCATGTTTCCCAATAATTATCGTGAAAATATCGTATCGACTATCGTTGGCCACCATTTTTCGATAAGACCAAACAAAAACGAGTATGTAATCAAAATTTGCTCACCGTCAATGTGCGTTGCAGTCCGTGAATTTTTGACGATGATAACACATCGTCTACTCGATATATCGGTAGAAACAAAAGCCATTCTATCTCTTTCTCCCCATTGTCCCAACATAAAATTTTACGACGCAACATTGTTCCGTTCCGACATTCGACATTCGAGAAATAAAACACAGCGACACGACCTATGCACACGCGATTATGAGGTTACTGAAAAAACCCAAATGATCGTGAAAAAAAAAAAAAAAAAACTTCGAAAGAGTGAAAACGACACATAAAAAATTGAAGTATACCGCAGAAAAATGTTCCGCGCATATTTCCGCCGAATTTGTTCTTTCAATTTGGAATATGCGAGAGACGCCCGAAAGGGGTGGTTTGGAGAGTATATACGTATATCATCTAGTTTGACTTCCGGTCCGCTGCTCGCAACCTCTCGTAGCTACAACAGCATAGACGGTGGTGCGGGCGGGTGGAGTCCTCCTGTTATATATTTGCAAAAGCTTCGGATAGCTGAAACTCTGGTGGGTTGGATAGAGGGTAGAGCTATGGAATAACAGTCGTAAATGTTTAGAGCTCGCATGCGAACGCGTGTTGTACGGTAGCATCCACGTTCTCGTTGCATCTATCCAACTGCAGTTAGAGGATACGCTCTCTCTTGGGTAGACCAAGAGACGTTCCTGTGTGTATCCTACATAGCAATCTATGTATCCAGTAGAATCGCTCGGTCGACTCTCATAGTAGTATAGAGTACCGGAGTTGCTCTACGGTATTCTATAACGCTCGGTATACGACACCGGAGCACGAGGAAAGATCATATAAGCCGCGTCTACGTATATACATCCTAAGCTGCGTGGAACGCGGCAACGCTCTGTACTTAGCCAGATTTGACGGCCTCTACAGTTACCCCTATACATATATACGTAAACTGCAGTATCAACGTAATTCTCTTGATACAAACGACGAGATATCTATCCGCGCTTATTATAAAGCTTCCATGTACCATCGGTATTTCTCCCTCACGATTATTCGCGATTCATATATTCTCTACTACTTCGATGATTGGTCCATTTTCTCGAAAGCCAAATCAGCATCGTCTAAATTACGAAGTCGACAGAGGGTTGCTTTGTTATCGGTATTGTTCTTTGCCTAAATGGGTTCCACTGCGCGTAACATATGCGCGATCTCGTTTATCGATATCATTTTGTAGTTACGTAACAATTTGGAATGACAAGCAGAATCACGAGAACACGTAGAGAAGAACGAAATTTGTGAAGTTGTCTCGCAGCTCCGTCTCATTCGCCCTCTTTCCAAATTGCCAAAGTTTTAGTGTAGATAAGCCAACAACCACCACGTTTCATTCCGGTCCCTGCGAGACAGAGATGAGTTCTTGTAGACGATGTCAAAGTCAACTCAGCACGTAAAACTCGTCTTTTCCGACTTCTTCGCTGTCTGCGTCCTCCTTCTACGCGCCTTCGCGTATACGTGTATACATATTGTTGTTTTTTTGTCTGTCCCGCGGCACGCCTATTCCACCAACGAGTCACAATTCCATCCCTTCGAGCCGAAAACGTACGGCCGAGACTTGCGCAACCCTCGATTCTTTTTTTTTTTTTCGTGGTCCTTCTCAGGGTAGCGAATTCGTACCGTTTTGCCGGAGGCAAACTCTCTCTCTCTCTCTTGGTGTTGCGGCACCTTCTCACCCTCTCACCCTCTAAGTCGAGCCGTTCGACAACTGGTCGGGTAAAGGCACCACTACCGTTATCGTATTCGTCATCTTCGTCTTCGTCGTTGCGTGCGCACGTATAGTATAGGACAAGAAAACACGATGCCGCGGGCTCGGGTTGAAATGCTATGGAATTCACGAGTTCTCCTCGCACGGTGATATGCATATATTCCATCCGAAGGAAAAGATATCATTTCAATATTTTCTGTCAACGAAGTTAAATCGCCCGGATAGAGCCTCTGCCGTCTCTTTTTCTGCCACATCGCCGACTGGCGCATACTACGTACGACACACCATGTACGGCTATGTATGCGTACATAGTACCATTGTATACGTTTCTGTAGAGTTCCGAGACGAAAGAACGGTTGGCTGGCTGGATGGGCGCAAAGGTTCGCTGCCGCTGCTGCTGTTGCCGCTGCTATTGCTGGCAAAGAAGAAAAAAACGCTCACCGAAGAAAAGCGAGAGAAGGCGAGGCGCGAAAACGAGTGTTGCATGCATGTGTATACGCGCATGCGAATGTGTGTGTGTGAGAGAAAGTGTGTATACGAGTGTAAGAAAAATGACGCGCCCCAAGAGCACCTACCAATTTCATATTTTTCCCTCTGAAACTCCGCGTCGCCCACGCCTTTGGAATTTCCGATTTAATTTCGTTCGGTGCAACGCGAATTTTTTTTTTCTCGCTTCTTCGTCGCTATTCTCACGGCTACAACTACTTTTCACCGTATTTATTTACGGGAGAGATAAAAAGCGATGGCGTCACGCTCGTTTCAACGCGGGACTAGAAGATCGAAGAGCTGTATGAAATGTAAAGTGATGCGAGGCGTTTCGTCACTGCCGAAAGCCCGTTTCGCAAAATGTAGAGGAAAGGAGTCACCGGATTTCATGTTACAGGATATTCTTCCAGTTGACATTTTCCAACGGGTTTGCCATGCCAATGCTGCCTCCGTTTAATGTAGCGAAACAATAATATCGAATCTGTTACCATATTGTTACGAACGACCAATCGATATATCGAAGAACATCGAGAAAAATAAACAATTTTTATCAGACGTTTTGTACGAATTTCTCTCACTTTTAAAGCTTTCTACAGGAGTAAGCAATTGTAAGAATGTATCGTAATAACATTTTCGATCTTTCACGGTGCTCCCGCGATGCCTAACGTTACAAAAACAATACCTATATCGCGATGAAAACCATTAGAAATGCACTCAGCACTCGAAACGATCCTCGAAATCTGTCGAATCGAATTAAAATTATTCAATTTTCTCGATCTAATGACATATTGACGAAGTCGATTAATCATCATATTAGTCTCTTAAAAAAATTATCGTATTTCAAATTTGGTGATAGATGATGATGACATTTTTGGTTCGGATGAGAAAATAAGCCGATTGCGACTAATCGATATGTCACGGATTCGTACGGACGGTAATGCGACACGTAATCCGATCCTAATTGAGTGAAAGTATATAAAACCATACGGGAGCTTCGTACATGTAGAGATCCTTTGTCGTAAATACCCTTCTAATCGCTCAATGGATTCGACAAAAAGTGCTTCGGCTCACGGGGTCTACGGATTACGCAATCGTATACCTACGATATACGTTCGAGTCTCGTACATCCCATACGACAAAACCACGCTAGACTTCTCGCTATATATATGTGTGCCACACTGCTTCTAACAGGGTTTTCCCTCCAGAGCAGCCGGTCGGTCGAACACGCTCTTACATACTGATCGCGTTCTTGGCGTCGACATTCGTGCATCTCACCTGCGCGCGCCTTCGACCCTGCAGACCTCGTAATGTTCTATCGATAAAGACTTCCGCATGAATTTCAAATTCCAGCGCTATATGTATAACCAATAAACACGGACTATGTGCGCAATGTGCCGGAGACCGTAATTTTCCGTAGTCACGATTTTCTTTCATCGAAGTCGAAACAAACTTTTTAGTTCAACGTTTTGCGGTAATTCAGTTTATTTTTTATTATGATACTTCAGTTATTTGAAGGAAGCGTACTATCTAAAGTATGTATATATTTTATTAGAGGAGATAATAATATACATTGAGTTTCATTTCTATAGTAGAGAGCCGCGTTAACGCTCGCAGGGTTAATGTAAGGCAGGACAACTTTAATCCCGACGGTAAGGACTTTTTTTTTTTTTTTTTTTTCATTTTTTTTGCTCGTATTTTCCCTCGCCATCCGTCCAGCGGAGAACTTTCTTAATTGGGAAGCTTCCTTCTTTCGTCCCGTTGGAATTCGCAGGCACGACACTCCCCGACGCTCCGCGAAGTTTCTTTTTTTTTCCATCTGTCTCGGGTATATTTTTATTTCCCCGCTTTATCATGGCCATCTCTCCCGAGAAAGCTTCTCCGAACGATTCTCGTTTGAAATGGACCGTCGTTCTGGTCGCAACCGAGAGCACTCCGACCGGACGTTCGGGCTTTTCGCATTTCTCGGTAAATCGATTTCAAGCCATAGGCCTTATTGCATAATTAAATTTCACTCGTTGGACAGCGCGATGAAAGATTTCGACAACTATGGGATTCTGTGTCAAATCCGGCTTATAATTTCATACAAAAATATGACGAACGACATTTGGCGGATAATTTAAATTAAAAAAAAACAGACATTTCGTGTCATCGCGCGTATATCTCAAAGATGAAAAGGTCCGCGCAGGCAATCTCGACGTGGGGTCTTTGGCATCAACCAGGAATATTCGGATCTCTCTCTTGTTTTTTTTTCCGGGAAGTTGCCTAATTGGAAGCTGTCGTGTGGTCGTAGTATACACACACGTACACGTATATATATATATATATTTAGGCTGTCGCTGTTCTCGGAGTGTGTAAATCTTCCCGCAGTCCCTCGTAGAACTCGTTTTCTCAGCTCGATCTTTCTCCTTCCCCGACGATCGTCTTTCTCGTGTACGATGGGCCTGACGGCCGAAAGATTAGAGAAAGGAATGAAAAAAACAAAAAAAAAACACCGAAAAGGACGAGCACGTCGAGATTTATCCATTAAGCGAGTTCTCCCGCTACATGCGTCATCATTACACGTCATTAGCTACTGGATGGCGGACAAGTAGATATTTTTTGGTGATATGCACGGAACATCGTCACAGGTCACGCTTCAACGCACGCGACTCGACTTTGTCGGGCAATTGACTGAATCTCGTAGAAATTGGTTTAAAGACTCGAAGGTAACATTGTTACGGTACATCGTAAACATCGCAAACACAGCCATTCGATCGGTGATCGGACACGAAAAAATCTCATTGGGTTTAATGGAAAATACGTAATTATGAGTAAAAAAAGGCGGCGAAGCTCCCAGAAAGAGATGAAAAACGGTTGGTGAACCTCAAGTCGGCAGATGCACGCACGCCTGCTATATATCGTACACCGAACAAATAAACGTAGTAGGGCATCGTACCCAGTCTGCTCGCACATTGAGGCGGATGCCGACAACGAGACCTCTCGTGCGCGATTCGAAAGCCGACAAAACCCTCCCCCGTCGTAAACTCTCCGATTTTCACGATAAGCGACTCCCGGCAGTCGAGAAATAGCTCCAAAGATTTCTCCCTGTTTCCTCGCTTGCGCACAGAAAACCAGAAGCGAATGAGATAATATGAGGATATACGAGGGCCGAAGAAAACGGAGAATCGTTTTGAAAACAGGGTTTCGCTCGTCGTCTAAATATTTAGACGAATTTCCATCCTTCTCGAAACCCTCCCACATCGTGAATGAGACGTTGAAACAATGGCTCTACGTGAGTCGATCGCGCTTTCCATCATATCCGGTTCAATTTTATTCCCGACCATCCAGATATATCTTTTATTATTACACTACGATTCGACGAGACTTTATGGCCGCATGAAAGAATAACGAATGGATAATAGACACATAACGCGAATAGATGTGAAATTTCGATTTAATGGCACCGTGTAAACGTCATAGTTTGACCAATAATACGAAAATCGTTAAATTTACGCAAACTGTAGGTACGTGTCTACGTGTCTACTTATAAATCAACGTGCCATAAACTTTAACACCCCCGCAACGTAATAAAAAAATAAAAAAATTAAACATCACATTATCGATAAATCGCGTATAATTGTGAACTTGTAGCCAACGCGGCATTATTAATTTATGGTTAGAATATCGAGGTTACTGGCCGAGGTACCGGCATTTCCAAGGCGAAAGTTGGTGGAACAGCAAAACTCGATGCTTTATTACACGAGTGCAGAGGTTCGGAGTTGAACGAACGGTGAGTTAAACTCGCAAGTCGCAAACTCCCCGGGCGATTTTCGATCACGGGACCGTTTGGGAATCTATTCCAACTCGTTCTACCCGTCTTTCCTAGCGCCACCGCCGCGAATTTTCCTCCTTCTTTTTCCTATCCTCCCATTTCTTTTCTATCTGATTTTCTCCGGGATGCACATACTCTCAGCAGGTTTCCTCAACTCGCTTCCGCAATTTTTCAACTGCCGTACACCGTTATATCGTTATCCACGACATTGTCCCGCGGCGAAATCTTTGTCTCCGACAGATTGAATGTCCCGAACTAATACGGTGAACTTACTTAGCCTCGAGACAGCGGGAAGCTTCGTCTTAACTCGCGTTATACCGAAAGCCTTATCACAACAGTCTATTCTCTCATAGCGTAACGACGACCACATGGTAAAGCCGATGCTGCCATAATAGTCTGATATCTTTAATCCTAACCACATTAATAACTGGTTTTGCCATTGGAAATAAGTAAGCAAAGTTTCTTAAAAAGCAAAAAAGAGTTCCTTCTTATCCATAGATATTGGACTAAAAATGCGGGAATTCTAAGCCAAACTTACGAAGGACATCTAAACAAAATCTACTGTACTTTGTATTATATTTGTACGTATTATATACTTAATGCGGCGATTGCGGACGCGTGTCGCGAAGGTCTTAGAGTTCGCCTTCTCCGCAAGGTCTCTCCTCCGTCCCCTTAATCTCTCTCTCTCCCTCCCTCTCCCCAACTCTGCAGCCGTCCCGACGTCTAATCCAGATAATGGGTCTGTTGCTTCGCGTACCCGTACCATCGATCGTGCGCGGCATGCCGCAACCAGCTCGCGAGTGGAACTACATCGTCGTCGTTGTCGTCGTAGTGAATGCCGCCGGCGAGTGCGGCACGTCTGTACGTCCGCATGACTTCCCTCGTCATATACATATAGTACCACCACCACCCCCACCCCCTCCTGCCCCCAATATGCATATAATATATTGCTGTATATGTATCCCCACGTCTTTCGGAGAAGTTATCCGTCACGTTTATCAACTGGAAACTGATCCTAAGTGCTCCTTTAATCGGTGCTTCACTCGCGGTTTTCTCTGTAAGAAATTACGAAAAAAATCTGAAAGGAATATGATATTTTTTTTCTTCAAATGTTCTTGAAGTCATCACAATCTGATGTCAAGTTTTATTTTGTCGACAAGATACAGAAAATCGGGAGGGGAGAACAGTGTTTTGTCTATTCTCGACACTTCGGATAGATCGATGAAACAGGATACATCGCTCGTTTCTCACACCCGTATTTATGGAACATAATTCTCGCGTTGAGATGTTATTCCACGTGTGTATGTTCGTTTTCCAAGCGAACGTTAAGAGATGATTTCGGGTCATTTTCGGGTCGACCGACGAGTCCAAGTTCCGGCAAATTGTTCGTCACAGAGGGACGATGGGAGGTTTTCTAGGCATGTGAAAGATACGATATCGCGTGACTAAAATTAGAAAGGCATATTTTTTGTGTAGAAGCACATAAGATACGCGATTCTGCTCTCAATCACGCGACAGCAGGGTAAAAGTGTTGAATACGACGTTGCGATGTAATATAGTAACGGCGCGCAAGAAAAAAAAAATAATTGTGGTTCATATTTCCCGCTTTGACTTCTCTATACGCCGCACGGAGTTACGTTGCACGCGGCTGACTCCTGGCTGCTTATACGCGAGTAGTATACGGGGGTTAGGTGAACTCTAACTTGCGCCGCATAGGTGAATATAGGTAACATGCAAGAGCAGCAACTGTGGTAACCGTGGATACAGTAACTGGGATTGAAGCTGTAGCAGAGCGGAGGCAACGCGCGGTGAAGCTCTTCGGGTGTTCCATCGCGAAGCGCAACGTACCCCTCTCGCTTCAGCTACTCATCCTGTCGAGGGTAACCGACACGACCTATCGCTAAACCAACTAACCCACACGCCGATATCGAGGCTTAGTTTCAAAGTGGCGGCTTCGTCTCTATACCAAAACTCTCGCGTATGCGTCTGCTGGCAGATATGAAGTGTGTATGAGCTGTAGGTGCCTCTGGGGCTTCTTGCATGATGCAGTTTCGCGTTAACGACAAAATGTCTATAGTTATGTGAAAAAAAAAAGAAATTACCAAACTTTGGTAGAAGTTCAAGAGAAAAGCTTATGCGAAAAACTTCCGTTCCGAACTTCCGGTTCGTAAAAAAAAAAAAAAAAAAATTATAAAATTTGCGTCGATCGTATATTACCCATGTAGGCGCTTGTATATCGAAGACATTAATATGATGACATCAAACATAGCATTATGTTAGGATACCATGTCTTCCTTAACAACCCTCTTGTAGTCTATTTATATGTTACTGAACTAAAGATTAACATCCCTCGTTCCACCTGTCACCCGCCTCTGCCTTGAATGCACGCTCGGCGCTTTCACTCTATAGCTTTCATAGCCCTTATACGAGCGGCACCTACATGACTTTCGTGGGCGATCAATTAATTGGATTCTCATCCTGGGTCGTCGTATAGACGATGCGGATAACCATATACTATGGTTGAATATGTATAGGAAGGTATAGTAATCGGCTATGCGAGACGCCCTAACGAGCGGCTTCCTTGATTCGGGGTTCGATGTGTTCGGGATCAAAGATCTCTTTTGCGGCTTCAATGATATCGACTCTATACGGTGTACCGCACTATTCTGTAGCTGTTGATATATCGCATATACGCCGAATCGATACGAAAACCATTGAATAGTCTTTATGTCCAAAGCCACGATATTAAATTAATCAATACCCATAGGTGGTCAATTTTTTTTTTATCTCTTATAAATACGTGTCTGCGTGAAAATATCTTTTTAATTCGTTTCAAAGAAATTTCTGTATACTTTATCGAGGCGGCGGCGAAATCGAAGAATAATGTATATATATTTTTGTTTTCAATGTAAATAATTTATGAAGGTTCGGCGTCATCGCCGCATGGGGTCAACCGATAGTAATTAGCGAGAGCGGTTTAATATTGACACATCTATTTATATACACAAGCGGCGAGACGACCTCATTTCAACTACGGTGATAGACGACGACTCGACTCGTTCAAAGATAATGTATATAGTCAGTCCCGTTATTGTCTGCGCGGATCTTTTTTTTTTTATTTTCTCTCCGTCTTTATTTGCCTATTCTTTCATTTCGATAATTAATTGGTACGCAAACTCGCGTTCGAGAGTAAAAAAACGACGAGCAAAAAAAAATGTTCGACGTCATCGAAAGTGACGCCGAGAGACATCGGAGAAACGCGTACGATTGATAGGCGTTTCAAATGAACTCTACACGTAGGGGGAACAGACTCTCAGTTTCTCCGTGTATTTTACTCGTTTGATTCTTGCATTCGATATCTTTACAAAGAAATACCCCGTTGATTGCTCTATAGTGGGGTACGGAAACGTTATAATTAACGGCAGCTAATCAATTTCGAAACCGCGCTCTCCGACAACGAAGCTTTCAATATTTACACGCGTGCGGTTTGTACGGGGTGTTCGATGCGGTAGCTGGTCAAACTGCGAGGCTGGAATCGTAAATCTCAGGTATATATCGCGGTGCCTCATCCCATTCTCTCCCATAGAATTTATTTTCCTTTTTTAAGGTTCCCAATCGATTTTTTTTTTTAATTATTGAAAAATTCTCGTCAATTAAATTTCACATCGGTTTAAGTTCAGTTTCGCTCAGAACACCGTACAAAAAAAATTATAATTTATACATCTCGAATCTCCGCGAAAATTCAAGTGGTTCACTGTTCCCCGCGACATACTGTACCGCACTCTCCACTATCTGTGACAGCGACCACTTAACGAAGTGTAATAAAAGATAAAATTAATTTTTGATGAGATTTTTAACCATTTTATTAATAATCTGCAATATTACAATATTCGTTACTGAATACCGAACATGAAATTTCGAAAAAATTACCTCCAAATATTAATTTACACGTCAGAAAATGAAGTCAAACATTGAAAATTCATCGAAAAATGATTATCGTCAATGCATCATTTTCACGAATTTTTTTAACGTTCGAATAAATATTATATTCAGTTTATAATAAACAGGTTATTTCGGAGAAGAGTTTAAAAAAAATAATTTATGCATCTCGAACCTACGAGAAAATCCAAATGGCTCACTGTTCCCCGTGTTCCTGTACCCCACTCTCCCCTATCTGTGACAGCGACTATTTAACGAAGCGTAATAAAAGATAAAATTAATTTTCCACGAATTTTTTAACAATTTTATTAATAATCTGCAATATTAAAATTTTTTTCATTGAATACCGAAAATGATACATGAAAGAATTGCCTGCAAATATTGATTTACACGTCAGAAAATGAAGTAAAACAGTGAAAATCCATCGAAAAATGATTATCGTGAATATACCATTTTTACGAAATTTTTTAATGTTCAAATAAATATTATTCCGTCTATAATAAACAGTTTGTCTCAGAGAAGAGTTAAAAAAAAATAAAAAAAAAAATTTTTAAAAGAGTAAAAAAAAATTAATTTCGCCTGTCGCACAGTTGACAAGCTTATATTCGAGATGATTAATTGCGCGTTTGAGCATCGTATAGCGAGGTAATTAACCGGTCGACCGCGATCTAGAATAGCGATTCGAATGTCGAGTTTACGCGCCCCTTCGACTTTGGCTGTATACGACATGTATAGTACCTGTGAGTATTACTATACATAACAGTGGGCCGCAGATCGAAGAACGGCAAAGAAGTTGTGTGGCGGCACGGCGAACGAGCGAGAATTACCTTGCGATGTGCGATACGGCACACATTGACGTCGGAGCCAAGCAAATTATTTTCTCCATTCGCGAGTTACGACGTACTATATCTGATCGTCCTGTCCAATCTTGTATACTTCAATTAAGGACACACCGAGCGAAGGTCCTCATGGCAAACGCAATTTAAATGTCACAAGAAAATATAACGCTACGTTAAAAGGAAGCGGCGGCGTTTGAGCAGTGGCCGGAGTAGCAAACATGTATGCGTGTATTTGCTGTGCTCTTCGGTGGCGCTACTTGAAACGATAAATATCCGTCTACCGAGGAGAAAATCGAGATAATGACGCAAGAGAGACATGAAAAATTTCCGTGATATGACGTTGAACCCGCGTGGGTTCGTTCAGTCTTCGTCAATGTCTTTGAGAAATATAATATCACTCCGCGCAAACATCAATTCATCGTTCAACTTACTCGTTTCATCTTTCCCTACCGTGGAAATTAATTAATTAACGAAAATTTCACATTGACGATCGTACGAAGACGCAAATAAAAATATTAAAAAATCGAAAATATTCCAGAAATATTCGAATGAATAAAAATAGAAATAAAAAAAAAATGGATTCCAGAAGCTTACAATACGATGATAGTAAACTTTGACATTACTTCACATTTTCGTTCTCTCTCTCGCGCAGCTGAATTAACCTATGACCGCGATTAGCGAGTGAGTAATTTGTAACTGGTAAATTTGCACGTGATAAAGTAGAAGATTAGGGGTAAAGGCTATAGATATTAGTTGGTAACTGTGATACACGGTATATAGAGTTGGTAACATAAGTATACAGTGCGCAACCAGGGTCCGTAAAGTGCTCAGTAAAGAGGAGGGGGTAAGCTAACGGCTAAATCAGAATAACCGCGAGATTCGATCGAAGTGTGATTAGGGTACGGGGTTGTAGGTGGCAAAATCGCGAGGTGGGTACGAAGGGTGGAGGAGACTTTCGCAAAATAGAAGAACCGCGTCTATGCTGGGAGCTGGAAGGCTGCGCGCACCGTATAGTCTCGAGTTAATACGAAACGGAGTTAAAGGTTCGGGATCGCGAGGTAAATCCCGTGCCAAGTGACTCTCGCGATCGTGGAACCCGGAGGTTTCCTATATGTCCGTATAGAAAAGCACGATGCCGCGAGGGCAAAAGGCAGGGTTTCGAAGCGATGTAATTCGCGCGTGGTGGCAACTTTTATATGTAGGTACTAACGTAATGGCACCGGTCATTACTTCACCCCGTGCCGCGCACGCTGCGACTCGCGTTTATAAGAGTCGATGGCGTGACTCGAACGTTTCACCAGGGCACCAAAGGCACAGGTACTATAACCGATGGCGAAGGTGGTGAAGAAGTAAGGCATAGAGAGAGGGTTGCGGCTATGCCGAGTCCCGAGAGAACCAGGCGGACGAGGGTGGCCAGAGGTCTGACCCGTAGACCCAGTCACGAAACCATCAAACGTTTTCCTCCGGGAGCATGAAGCAACCATCCGCGCTTATTTATTTACCAACCTTACGAAACGATCGCTCACAAAATCGATTGTTTATCGATGATTTTCTTCTGTGAGCATTGTAGTGCCTGAAGAACAACGCAATACATATATGTCCTTCTTACGGCAACAAGGTCTTTATTAAAGATCGAATAGGAATCAATGAACCATTGGCCATTGACCATGTCGTTACACGTATCCAATCCGTCGCAATCCAGTCAACTTGTACAGAAAGCTCGTTTAGATTTCCATCACTCACCGATTCCTGAAGAACAACGCAATATATATATGTCCTTCTTACGGCAACAAGGTCATTATTAAAGACCGAATGGGAATCAATGAACCATTGACCATTGGCCATGATTTTCTTTCGTGAGCATTGTAGTACCTGAAAAACAACGCAATACATATATGTCCTTCTTACGGCAACAAGGTCTTTATTAAAGATCGAATGGGAATCAATGAACCATTGTCCATTGACCATGTCCTTACACGTATCCAATCCGACGCAATCCAGTCAACCTGTACAGAAAGCTAGTTTAGATTTCCATCACTCACCGATAATTGAACTCCGTAGTGTCTCAGCTGAGCACACCGATAGTATCGGTAGGACTCCGTACACTGTCGAAGTACAGCCTCCTCGGGCGTATTACTGTTGATATCATCCTCGATTATAGGTACGGTGTGTATAGTATACTGATCAGCCGATATTACGGGAAAGGGATCTTGGCTACAGCCAAGAGGACCTATGTAGATATGGTTTGTAGCTTCTAGAGAAGCCGGAGATATTGAGTCAGTAACGGTATCAATGACTGGACATTTGGGTTATCCGAGATGCGGCAAGGATTCTAGAGATACACTGATGTCAATTAGCTGACACTGCTGAACATCCCACACCCGTTTCTCCCTGAATCTACCCGCAGTTACCGGTAAAGCCGTAATTGTGTACTCAGAGTCTATATACCTTAGTGTACTGTACTTTGTTCGGGTGTATATTATCCCTTGTAAGAGTTCCAGAGGGTGCACAATCGGTATGGCGTAACGGTACATATACCAACGGGCGGATGAGAATCGCCGGGTTAGAATCGTACTCCCGCGTATAGTTCTCTCGTGCAATATACGCCGGTCCTCTTGTGATTATACCCTTATTTATTAATTACTCCGTTGCGCTTGCCGCGGCAATGTTGTTTAAATTGCTGGATCCCGACGATGCGTGACTTTGGGAGAAATAGCAACGATTACCAACAAATTATTGGGATTAACGCGAGTCTCTAGAATATAAACATCGAAAATTGTAAAGTAAAATCCGGATTTTGCGCATACAACTCCGAAGCAACGCGTCGAAAATTTTCGATTTTTTATTCACGAATTTTTCCATAAGTCACAAAAAAATGGCGGACATGGACGGGTGTAGGGATTGATAGATTATTGACGGATTTTGCTGAAGACAAATTATTCATATCGATACATACGAACGGAATAAACAGATGTAGTTGGTTATTACGCAGCGTTCTTCGATCATCCGTCTACTTGGGATAACCTAAAGTACTGCGGAAAAGCTCGCGAATCCTCGTGCAATATATTTATGAACGGTCATTATTTATCGGCTCCTTTGACTCTCGTTCTGGGGGGCGAGAGACCTGCACCAGGGTGCAAAAGAGGAACCGTACGCTGAAAACTCTCAGAGTTAAGTACTGTAACGCGCGCGCGGACTATCCAACCCTCTAAATTATAGATCAAACGGAACGGTAGTTTCGTGCAAAGTAGTAAAGGGTATGTGTGTATTTATTTATTTTCATTCAGTCGCTATTGCACACGTCGTGCGCATGTCTAGAAGTCGCGTGAAGATGTTTCAATTTTTTAATATTTTACGGTATCGTAAAATATGAATAGAAAAAAAATTGGGGTTCAAAAAAAATGTTATACATACGGATACAACATTTTTTCATGAGTAGAAAAATCATTTAAAATACGTCTGGAACTTGGAGATTCTTCGAGTGACTTACCTTTGATAGTTCGGAGATAATTTCGCCATAAATGGCCATACAACCCCGAGACGTATATGGACACCGGGAATGAGACTCTGATCACCGATATACTTCACCGCTTCTCGGAGACGTGGGTAGGTCGTTAGACGTACGGGGGAAATTGGACTTTCAATACCGTAGAGTACAAGGATTATTATGCAATTAGAACACTGGAGTGTCTAACGCTCGGAACAGTTTCTAGTACCCAGCATCGCGCATTGAGGAAGATCGTAACGAGGAAGTGGATTTCCTTGTGAGAGCATCCACTCCCACCGACACTATAGAGAGCAATTAAATTAGCTCTCGAGACAACCATATCGCTAACCGTACCATCAGTATACATATGGCCCCCGGTATTTAGTTTCGAAAGCTCGAAATGACTAGAATGTTGGACGGGAAGCGAGCAATGACCCGGCGGATGTAATTACGGCTTACATGCGGTGGTCCAGAGTTCGATCTCCAGCGTGCATCGACAAATTTTTTCATATGGTTCTTTGATCACCGGTGGTTTCGTGGAATCCCCCTAAATCAGTAGGTGGGTGTAGAAAAAACGGAGCTTTGGTATGGTGTCCGAATGACCTACAGAACGACGTGCAAACCACGAGCCATAGCCATTCGTTAAATTCAGACTCCGGCCGGCGGGACGCGATTAGCTTTGGCTCGGAGCACCGAATCGGAGACAAACGGAATGCGCAAGAAAGCCGACTGGATGAAGTATAGAGTAACTTGCAACCCGAAAGGGATTCGCGTCAAACGAACTTAACGTTCCACGTCCCATAATATAACTATAATGTCGAATGTTGGAAACGAAATTTTCCCAAAATTAAAATATAACTAAGTATTTCCGTAAATTATTATTAACAATTAAAATATTTCTGTCTGAACCTCTTGAATAGTAAGAACAACTCTAATCTCGTATGTATCGTTAAATTTTGCGAATTTCTCGCACGTTCCGCTTCGCTCGATGATGGACAATGGATGATCGCGTGTGGTCTCGGACAGTGATTGGTCACGCGTCCATGGACGCTCTTTCACGCACAAACGCTGCTAGTCATTGCCGCGTTTGTTGTTTGTAGCAATGTCATTCCTTTATCTCGCGCTAGGGCAGGCCGTTATTCTCATTCCAGCGAGCAAAGAGAATGAAAAGGGTCTGAGAGATTTGAGGGGTGAGGGAGGGGAAACGAAGGGAGGGAAAGAATCTTAGCGTGACCGTTCGTTCGCGACGGGACAAGAGAACCCTCAACGCCAAAGAGAACAAACGCCCTACAGCAGAGAGAAATATCGTCGGCGAGGGCTTTCTGCCGCCGAAACGACGGAGGGATGCTGTAAAAAAAAACAATATGATAAGATGAAGGGAGGGAAATACGAGATAAGAAGAGAAAACTGAAGGCAGCAAAGAGAAAGCGTGTCACGAGTGCTTATTAAAAAAAAAATGAAAAAACGTGTACATAAAATAAAAAAAAAGAAAACGCGAAGCCTCTCACGCTCGTGGGCTTACATGTGGTAAGGGTCCCCGGATTACCGGTCCTGGAACACTTTGTCGACGGATGCTGGGATACTACCGTAGCGGCTGCACGGTAAAGAAGTGCGAATGAGGATCGTAAAGGAGTCTTTCAAATAAGGTGCTAAGCTGATGCTCGAAGCCGAGGTGCTAAACGAGACGAGAGAGAGTGTGCGGCGAAAAGACACGAAGAGTCTCTGCTTTTGCGTTTGTCTTTCACTCTCTTCCCTTACTTAGTCACCGTGCGTTGTTTATAGACACACATATGCGGCACACAAGTTGGTATACGTTGGTAGATACTTACATCATCGTATATCTGCGCATAATTTCGAGACTAAATCCGTCTCTCTTCCTCGTCTTCGTTCGTCGCTGCAGCCGCGTCACTGCTTCCTTGTGTTCTCAGTGCGCTACAGCCTCAACTGCGTTAGAACACGACCGCAAGATGCAAGAGACAGCGAACGAGGGAGTAGCCCCGAGGTGTCAAGAACACGAAGACAGAGAACGGCAACGAGGAGAAGGAGCAAAGCGAAAGCTGCAGAGTGAAAGGAGAGAGAGCGCGAGGTAAACCAGGCTGACAGTACGGAAGATGGATAGAGAGAGATAAATACGTACAGATACGAGACGAGATCGACTCGAGCGACTCTGCTTGGCTGCCTCAGCTTCGAAAGCCCTCGGGCGAACCACTCGTTCGCCGTCAAATTCCTCCGACGTAATTCGGATTACCGCTGGCATCCGTTCGGGCTTCACAACCGCGTGTGAGGAGAGGAGAACACGGAGGTGGATGGAGACGACGTCGACGGGGTGCCGAGCGATGCTGTAATCAACTTTTTTATCCAGTTTGTCGCGCTCCGCTTCCCTACCAATGCGCCGGGATGCACATCGATTTTGCACAGTGCAACGTTGCTGCTCGTTTCGTCCCTTCGACCAAGAAGAGAGAAGTGTTTGTTAACTTTTGTACCAATCGGCAAACACGTTTAATCGATTTCGGGTTACCATTATCCATCCCCCTTCCCTTCGGACCCACAAGACAGCTTTTAAATCCGCCGTGACCACCATCTCTCGCATCTCCGTCTCGAATAACGAGAATGTTCAGCGAGTTTTCGGTGAAAATTTATGCAACGATTTAAAATAAGCAATCAGAACATCCGTTGAGTCGCTTCGAAATAAGGATGAAATTTACGGTATCGTAAACGATTTTTCGAGATTCTCGTGCCAAACTGAGGCGTTTCGGTTGGATAATTCAGAGGTTTTAGAGGAGTACTTTGAACTTAAGGCTTTTATACAATCCAAGCCTTCAGGTCTGATTCTCGCGATGTATTCTGCGCTGGACACATAACAAAGTAACACGTGAATACACTCCGCATTTTCAACCTGCGCACTGCGTCTGTGCGCCAGTGAAGGAAGGCTTTGGGCTCCAAAGGGTCGATCCCCCAATCAACCGGCAGACATTTAAACGTACCATCATCGAGCTACTTGGCAAGTCGAGAAACACACAGAACCCTCCGGCCTCATAGCTCAGTTCTCGCCAGTGACTGCTCAACGCGTGGTAGTGGCGGGAACCATAACTACTCTGTTGGCTGTGATGAAAGCCTAACAACTTCGCTCCTGGATTACCCTGGTACGAACCGTTCCAACCGGCCGTTCTGTAACAGCATTTCCTCGCTCCATTTCACTTCACAATCTTCCACTTTACCTTTTCATTCGACAATTTGTCTATCAAATCGACAGATTCGGGGGGAGTGTCTCGAAAAGCTCCCCACGGAAATCTGCAAATTAAGCCGATGCTGAAGCAAATTTTTTTCCGTCCAGATATTCATTCGAAAAGCATCGATTTTTACGAAACATCTGTGGTCGATTGAGCGATATATGATGTCGTTTTTCTTTTTTTTTTTTTTTTTTTGAAAAATTGTTCCATGAATTGCAAATTTTTGCATAAACTTTTTTTTACTTTTTTTTTCGATCAATACGCGTTAGGAGTTTATAAGTCGATGAATTGCCACGGCTCCTCGTAAAGATCAATCGAGGAGAAACGTGCCACAGGCGAGTAACGTTTCGGGGTAAAATACATGCGTGTGAATTCAGTAAGAAAGAAACGTGGAACTTCGGCAGCATAATGTTACGTATACTCGCGGCGACGCTGAAGAAACGAACGACAAACATTCAACAATGTGAAGGGAATCTTGAAAGCGGCGCCGACTTCCAAACAATTCCGGTAACTTCGTACTTATCGATCCGTCGGGGTTGGCGATCTTGCATTTTAAGCATTGAGATAACTGCGTGGGTCTCCGAGAAAACGATTTACGTTGTAGAGGAACGAGTATGCGGGAGGGAGAGGCGCGAATATCAGGGAAGACGGCATTATCGCGTTATGAGAAAAGACCACCTCGTCGTTATTATAGTCTTTAGCGTATCGGGCTCGTCGTTACGGAGGCTCTCGTTGTTGGATGATTGTTGATCATTTGAGAAGAAGGCGCTACGAGCCCCGAGAGACTTCCAGGATTAAACGGCGGCTCCACGCGGCTTCTAAGGTAAAAGTGAGGCGTGGAATCATAATGCGATTTAAGTGAGAATAAATGAAAAAAAAAAAAAAAAAAAAAAACAGATTACAATGGGACGCGAACCTGCGCACTGTAGACATCGAGAAAACGTCTGTATAATCTCGATGCAGACACTTTTTTTTTCATTGCACATTGCCTCGCGGCTAGAAATGCCGCGAGATCGTGGATCGTGATCGTGTCGATTGATCGTCGTATCGACATGATCTCAGCGCGCGATATCGGTCGAATCGATTCATCGATCTGCAAAGGAAGCAAATTGTCCAAAGTAAAGCGTAAAGTGGCTGAAGCCATCTATTCCAGAATACGATGCATCCTACACACTAAAATATATATTTCGATAGACAATTATTATTTTAACGTGACCCCGCAATTTTTCTTCGTATTACGAAAAAAAAAAAATTATAATGATAATAACAATACAAATTTGACGGTCCCATCACCGGCGGGATGAGCTGTTCTCGGACTCGAAAAGTGACGGCGTTTAATTGAGCAATAATGAACACTGAGGGCGTACTAGCATTGAAGTGTCCTTTCAAAAAAATAGATTGTGTACTCGTTCGAGAGAGACGTTTTATTTTATTTATTCGCGTGGGCCCTCGCGCTCGAAGGTAGCAGCGTTGATCATTATTTTTTTCGTTCGTTAACAGCTCGAGTATTTCACTACGAAAAGTCTAAAGGTTATATTTTTCGTTGGGATAGCAAAAGGAATCAAGTTCGAGAGAATGAAAGAAAAAAAAGAGGGGGGGGGGGGGGGGAGAGTCTGTAGATTCTTGAACGAGAGAAGCGACGGCGGAGGCGAAGAAATTAAGAGGCACAGAAGACACGACGAGTGCGCGAGCGAGTGACCCCGGTGATGTCGCTTTCGCGCGAACTATAGACACGTTATTAGCATCATTAGCGCCCGTAGAGACTACGCTCGCTCGTTACTACCCGGTACATAATATTTTACAACGTCCTTTCATCCTTCCCGGAATTCCTCTTCGTTCCATCGTAGTATATTTTCACCAAGGCTTCACCTTCTATGACAACCTCGTCTCCTCTTCGCATCTCTCGCCTTTCGTTAAATAAATGGAAGGACGGAAGGGTCGGTGGAGGTAGTTATAGCGGTGTAGAAGATAAAAAGAAAAATATATATAAAAAATTTTATATATATATATATATATCCAAAAATGAAGGAAAGAAAGGAGGGATAAACGAGCGAGAAGAGTAGAAAGAAAGAATGAAACAAAGGGAAATAGTAGAGAAGACGGGTTCGTTCGTCGGGCACTTTGCGTTCTCGTTATTACGCCGGTGGCCAGCCTGACCGCCGGACGAATATCCGAACAAAATCACGTCAAAGTTAAACCACAAGCCATAAAAGCGACGGAGATGGATAAAATACCGTGGCGCATATACGTTCATTGGGTTGACCCGTAGCTAAAGCAACGCGAGCGCGCCGTGCGCCGCTTGTTCGCCTCGATATACTTCCTCACTCCTCCGCAGTACCGTATATACATATATAAAACACTTTGCGTTGGAACTTTTCTTTAATATCACTCGTCGCGATGTCGCCTCAACACAAAGCTACTCTATGACGTTAATGAGGCAACGCTTCAGACTTTCTATACAAACAACATAACTAAAGACAATTCAATTATTCAGCGTCGATAACGACAAGTTTACGGGAAAATTGATGCTATGCGAAGGTACGTCAACCTGATTATGAAATTTATGTCGATATTTTATGGCGTTTAATAATTTTCTGAAACTACAATCGCGAATACTTGGAACTCCGCTGCAATTAATAAATTATCCGCGAATTTCTGAAAAAAAAATAATAATAATTCGAATTGCTTCGTCTCCCGAAAGCTAATTAAATTATCGATATACTTTTGCGTATTTGGTTATAAAAAGATATTTGAAATTTTGTATTTTACTCATTATTTTTGTAATGCGATTTAAATTTATCAATTATAAACGCCTTTAAGATGATAAAGGAATGCACTGTGTGCTCCTTGATTCCTGAATCGAAGTATCAGCTATTAACGTTACAGCAACGGTAGCGGCATCGACGGTGGACTAATTCTTGTCGCGTATCGATTGCAACCGATATCGTTGACTGATGTTCACCTGCCTTTCTCGGCACCAATACCTCGTATTCTATGAACATTACCACGGTATTCCATTTGCGAACGAGCGAAGCCGGCGGCAATAATCATACATCTTGTCGTGATTGATATCTCATCGTCATGGATATCCTTTGAACGTATTGCTGAATCTACGATCGATTTATAGGCGATCGGATCGAATTATCACGTAATAATATCCTCGTGTACCGATAATATCGTTCAAATATCAGTCCCATACGAAAAAAAAAAAATCGTCCACATGCTTCTAAAACGATTTTTCTCGATGTGTTGACATTCTTAATCAATTTTTTTTTTTTTTGCGTAAAGAGCGCATATGTTACAATACAAACTCGTTTTTAAGTTACGATAGTCCACCAGAAAATTTATTCGAACAATTAATGATGAAATCGATAATACCTCAAGGAATTTCAATGTAACGATCATTCGTACAGTGGTTTAGACTGATTATCGTCGTTGACGTGGAGATATCGAATCGCTTCCCCCGCAGACAATTTATAGCATTTGAACCAAACCTCAGGATACCAGAAATTCGCCGAAGGATCAGAATACGAGTATCGAATACGGGAAGACGCTCCAATAATAGATTTCCAATCGTAATCTCGAGTTCACGCCCAATCTCGATATGCCAGAGAAAAGGGGTCTGAGGATTCACGTACATTTCTCTCTTCCCTATCCGTTAAATATAGTAATTCGAACTTCTAGAGAATTCAATCGGCAAGCGCGTCGATTATTATCGTGAGTTACAATCGGTTAAGGGGTCACGCGAGATTCCGCGAGAAGCACGAGTGAACCGTTGATATAGGCATACGTATCCTTCGTTGTATAATTCGGTGACTCCTCGCAGTCTCTTCTCTCATTTCTCAAACGTCCTCCTGAATACTTGGATGTACGTGAGGGGGTAACTCAGTGAACCGGTAGATCGCTCGATGGAAACTGAACGATGGAGTGCCCCTCTCGGTACTTCTTGCGCGATGATAATTATTGTCGTGAAGGGTCCCGGAGACGTTGAGGACAAAAACCATCAGGCAGAGAGGAGAAACGAGATAGGCAGCAATGGGAGAGAGAGATCCTCTCGACGTTCTCCTTCGCGATGGCGCGCATAAATATGAATGCCGACGGTCGTTCGTCATCCTCGAAGTAACTTTAGTGCCACCGAGCTCTCCGTTCGGATGAAAAAAAAAAAAAAAACAAAAAAAAACAAAAAAAAAACCACGCCGGGAGGGACGCGTGGCGATAAACCTACCTGAAAGAGCAAGATGAAGAACCTTTCGTTCGCGAATTCGCTAGCTTTTGCGGACAGTAGAGTCTCTCTTAAGAGGTTTTGAAACCTTCTCCCTTCTCACTTAGTAGAAGCCCGGTCGGTAAAAAGAACGATAATTAATTTTTTTTCAAAGGCATCACGGCGCTAAGATACTTGCGGTCACAGTGAAGTTCTTGTGGGAAACTAAAAATCCGTTTTATGTAAAAATCTGTTTTTTTTTTTTTAATCAAAAATGCCTCTTAACTGTAGAGAAAATAAATTAATTACCGTCGTTAAATTCAACGAGGCAACGCAAATTCCATAGAAAAAATGATATTGTCACGAGACCTTTAGAGTGTTTTAAAGCGATGCGAAAGTGGGCAAATTTTTTATCGCACAAATATTTTCATTGGATCAAAAATATTTGCCCGATAATTCATTTTATTACGTACGTTTAACGTTGCGAAAGTAAAAATTTTGGGAAGATAAACTTATGCGAGATTCCACTCTATCATGTAGGACTGCGACTGACAGCGTCGTGTTCATTCCCTACTCTGCAGGACGACTGTCGACTTACTTTGAATTTACTTTGTTCTCGAGATAGTTGCGTATATACACGCGCGAATTCCTTGTACTTCAGCGTGATAGGAGTCAAGAGAAAAGCGAGAGAAGTGAAGGAGACGAAGAGAGGAATTCTCGCCTTTACAGCGCGAGAGGCCCCTCGATTATTATTCAACGGACGCCATACCGAGCGTCGCAAACTTCTCTCGTCACTTGTCATCGCCCGGGTGAGGGAAAAAAAAAAACAATAAAAAAAAGCCGCCCAAGCACACGCAGCGTGTTTATGCGAGTATAACTCACGACGCCCCGAGAGCGTCTCGAGAATCTTCTTGTCACACCTCCGAAAGGTCCTTATCAAAATACTTGTGAGCGTTTGGGATATACGCTTCTTCGCTCCTTAACGACGCATATATATACATATAATATATATAGATGAGAAAAGTTTCGTTCCTTCCGCTGTTATACGTGGATCAACATTTTCCGGCCGATGTCGGAGGGCATTATAGATTCATTTTATTTTTTTCAAAGACGATCTCGTTATAACTCAGAGTGAGATTTTCATATCTCTTTCTTCGGTTGGACGCGGAGCTGAGTAGATGTAAGGTCTTTCAGCTCGAGAGTCTCCGAAGGACTTATTATGCGCCACCCAGAGCTAATTAACCTTCTTCCCCCAGAAGAAGGGAAGGCGGGAGCCCTCCGCCTTAGCACTTCCATGTTTCTCACTCTCTACAGCCCACCAGGCTTGAGGTGAAAGGTCGTGAAGGTATAACGCCGCTGTTCAGCGTCGTCGTCGAGGCGCCCGGCACCTCGGGAAAACGGAATTTCGAAGTCGCCAAGCCAAGTGGCCGCAATCAAAGGGAGTAGTCGGGCGCGCGCGGAGCACTTCATTGCTCTCTCGCACCTCCGAAAGTACCTATCTACCATATACACTCGCGTTTCAACCTCTCTACCCGAAGACCGTTTCTAACTCGGCCGTGTATAGCACTCAACACTTGCGGACTTCGTTAATTTCGTAGATGGTCTCTCGTGAAAAGCCCGAAGAGGGAAAGAAATTTGCTAAAGGGAGTCACGAGAGCTCCGTGTTGGTCGAGTGATCATCTGGGTAATTGACGGGGTTCAGTGATTGACATGCGAAGAACATCGAAAAGAGATGTCTAGAGACACGTGTCAGTGAGTTAGAAGATTTTTTTTTGGAAATTTGTTAATGGGCTAAACGCTCAGTTTGACCATCGGGATAACTAGCGAATTTCCTGGTCGCTGGTTGCGACTTTCGCGGGCAACGGAGAGACAAGAAACCAAAAAAGTAGAGACGCAGAGAGGGGATGCGCCTCGAAGAGGTTAATTGCGAGGTTGTTGGAAAATCTTTCTTTTTCTCTCACAGTTTCACGTCGATGATCCTCTCCCTCTGTATCCTTACACTGCAGTAATGCGCCCCATACTATGGCTCACTTCTGCAGGCTTTCAGAGAACCGAGTGTTGCCGGGACTCGTTGCACAGCCACCGCGACTTCGAGTACTCCCCATCGCCGGTGCCTTAATTACACCCGAGCAGGTACTACGCCACTTTATCCAACGGCGTGCATACGGTAAGTGTGTATACGCGCGGGTTGATGTGTTTGGCCTGAGCTCGAAGGGAGATGCGCCAACGCGAACACCCCGCGTCAGCACCAATTTGCACGTCGTTGATCACTGCGCTCGCAGCCGTCTCGACCGCTGCTTATGTTGCTCCCGTCGTGCGAACGTCGATTCGCGCAACACCGCCGACAAACATATTCTCCTCCTTTTTTTTTTTTTTTTACGATTCCTTCGCGTGGCTCGAATCGGGGCATCGAGTTGGTGCCGAGAGCCAGTTGGTCAGGTTGTTACGAAAAAACAAGGAGACGATGCAACAGGAGCGTAAGGATCAGAAGAAGAAGGATACGAGAGGATATCTCTTCTCTCGTATTTTTTTTTGTTCTTTAGCTACACGAGAGAATTCGAGGAAACTCGTTTCGCCGAGGCGGCTTGAGACGGTACGAGATGAAGGTGGAACGGGTAAGCGCTATAGCAAAAAACAAATACGAAAAAAAGGTGAAAAAGAAGACCACCTTCGGTGCGTGTAATTGCGCCGGTTAATTTAATTAGAACGACGCTTGAGTAATTAAGGCCTCTGGCGGAATCGACTTGGGCTGATCGCGCCGAGTGCACTTTCAAAGGTGTTCGCATTTACCAGTGCTATTCATACGTATTTTAACATCTCGTATGCGCGTATTAAGCGATATTTAAACTAATTTTCATCTCATGAATATTAAAACGCAGTATAGTTCGGGAGACTGCATCATTATGATAAACGAGATATTCGAATCGGACAATCGATCGCTTTATCCATTAATGCTCTCATTCCCTTCCAGTCGCTTTGCTCTCTTCCCTTCTACGTCGACTCGGTCCATGTTTTTGGTCGAAAAAAAAAAAAAAATAAAAAATAATGAAAAATATAAATGGTGGTTTCAGGCGGTACTCGGTATGAGATGAATCTTCAAATTTAAACTCTGATACATTTTAATCTTTCACCTGTCGTGGCCCACAGCTCCGATTCTCTCGGGTTACGGCTAAGAGCCACACGGCGATGTATAAATAGTCTATCTTGGCACTGTAAATATTTTAATTAAATTCCACCGGTTGAATGTCATTTCTCCGTCTCTCTCTCGTTCTCTTTGGGGGGTTTAACATATATATGCGCGCGGCTGCAACTGCTGCGGATGGGAAAGCGGATGAGACAGTACGAGAAACCTAACCGCGCGCACGATGAGACCGAAACAGAGAGCGAACAGTCTTAGAGCGCCGGTTATTCAATTCTCCGAGAATATATTCCTCGCCTTAATAATTTCAATGTCTTGCAACGTGTTCGTCTACACATATGTGCGGTTAATGCTATATATGCACGAGAGAAGATCCGAGAGATCTTCTCGAAGGGTTTATTCGAGGAGAGCGATCGACTTTCGACTTATAATCAATTACAAAGGGATGACGATCCATCAGACTCGTCTCCGGTAGAACTATAAAGTAATAATACCAAACTCGCGCCGGGTCCGGCATTCCGAGATTACCTATATAAAGGTCCGACGAAGCCGACAGCCGTCACTCGACGCCCACCAAAATTAACTCCTCCGCCTCCATTCTATCCCTGTTTACAAATATAATTAGTCCACGAAATTCTCCTCAGGCTATCGGCTCTCTCAGCTGGTATACATCATATAAACGTGTATATGTACATAGATACACGAATCATTCGAATGATTATATACAAATCCGTTAGCCTCGCGTGTGGCAGACCGTAATAATTCGTCGAATTTTTTTTTTTTTTTTTTTTTTTTTCGTCTTCTTCGACTCTATGTCTTGAGTCATTGCATCGCTATTTCCTTACATTGGGTGGTCCCTATAGATCAGAGATGCCACAGGCTATGAATTCCGTGTTTGTTCTCGGCGTTTGCTCTCGACGATCTCACTGTTTCGGGCTTTCAACGTTCGCTACGTCCGCATTACACTCTGCGAGAATGAAGGCCTTGCCTTTCCACGAACGAGTGGAAATTATGATGCACTCAAATGCGAGCATTGCTCACGCAACGATAAATACCCTCACTACGGCGGGGTAAAGATCGTACTGCTGCAAAGAAGCTTTCCTCGTTTGTAAGGAACGACTGTCGGACACGCCTTACAAATCGCTCGGGATTTAGCGAACCACCGTTGTTGATCAGCACGGCAAATTAGTCTACAACAGCTCTTGGCTTATCGACAAGTAGAAAACGTGTAGCCTCCGCGACCAATGGGCGCGAAGCCTCCCACGCGCCTCTAATCTCGATATTCTAGTTCAGCTACTCGGATTTAGTAATTCTCGATTAGGATTTGTACGTTAGTAGTCGCAGTTCGTGTTAGCGAGACGATGCTTCCGCCTTGTGCGGCTTCGTGACTGACGCGAGCTACCGAACGGCGATCGAGGAGTGATCTATACATAGATGCGTGAGGCTTCTTTCGAACGCTCTGTACAATGATCCATTCAGATACTTCGCATAACTTCCCCCTTCCCTATCCCTCCGCTTTAACAAGACTTGCCATCAAAGCCGAAGGGCCATTGACACGAGAGCGTTAAAAAAAAAGTTCACTTCGACGAGAACTGCGCGTTCCATCGCTATTCGAATTCATGCGCCCACCGAATTAAATACCAAAATTTACTGCATTTCTCTGTTTTTTCGCGCGTATGCGTTGAGATGAAAGTAATGAAAAAAATTCCGCGAAACTTTAAATACGGCGAAATTTTGTCGCCGCCTTTGTAAATATTCTTCGATAGAAGGTCAACTGAGATGCATCTTACGCGCAGGTGAAATCACACGTAGGTTGCGAGTCCATACGCTCGACTTCTGTGGCAAAAGCTGAAGAGGATGCAAGAACCGTTACATCATAATGATTTTCGTCTCCAATGTGCTATGAGTTGGCGCTCGAGTTGTTCGAAATAACGAGAAAACGTCAACTCTGATGGACGTACGACTCTTACGATTTCGCTTCGTAGCTTCCCGACGTTCGAACAAACTGACGAAAATTATGCAATAATAATGTCTCCCACTGTCGACGAGAGATCATTTTGGAAATCGTCAGCCTCGGATTTTTTTTTTTTTTTTCATGAAAAAAAAATGTTACTGCCGCGTGGGTATCTGCTGAAATATCGAACTCGCAAAAAAATAAATAATGTATCAAACTCCGAGATACTAAAGCGGATATTCACTCTCTTTTTAATGCTCGAGTGAAAAGTAGGAACATTATGCGTTTGACACCGGCGCGCAAATAACTGGTAGGTGATAAGAAGGAAGAAACGGAAGGGAATATAAATTTTTCGTAGAAAACGTCAGACGTGAATCTGATGAATTTATAAAAAGCTTTATTCTTGATACCGTCGAAAAAGTAATCGATAAAGTCGAAGAAATACTTGTTGAATATTTGTATTCGCATTTCTCGATTGCATGGAGGACTTTTTTCCAAGTCTGTAATTTTTTAATGAGATTAAAGCAATGAGGACAGTGAATTTCAATTGTCTCGTTGCGAGTAAATTGCTCCTTCGATTTTATGTACATTGTATATTATCGTCTACAGAGAACTCGTTTGAACGGAGCATTAATATTGTGATCTCTCCGTTTGATCTGATTTACTAATCGATTTCTTTTGCGTTCGTATCGCTACAGAATAGTTGTGAAATATTCATAGTCGTCGCTGAAAGGCATATCGGATCAACGAACTCTGATTTATCGGTCGTTGATCGTCAAAGCCTCAATGCAGTTGTCCTCGAAACTTTCATTCCTATTCGTCTCTCTTAACGAATCAACATTATTTACTTCCAAGAACGACGATAAAAAAAACAAAGACCGACGGAGAAACATATAAAGAGCAATCGAACGAAGTACCGAGTTGAATGGATCGTCGAGTCGGGTTGAGAAAAAACTTTGCCAATTTTTTTGCGATCGTATTCTGTGCGATAACGCGAAAAGTAAATTGAATTATTAATATACATATAACAATGGATAATATAAATTATTTAATAAAAGGACGAATAATTAAAATCTGAATGAGACAAGCAACGAAATAATTTATATTATGATTAAATAAAATTCAGAGTGTACGGAAATCGCTCTTTACACTGGTATTGAATTTTGTTCAATTATACGATCGTTTAAATTACTTGAAAAACGGATTCGACACGATCGTTGGAAACCACGAAATACTATGTAATACCTATCATTTTACATCCCTTCGAGAGCAGTAACCAAGTTAATTACTGTCAGAATCAGATAAAAATTGGTCCATTGGTGAGGAAATACGTACGGATTCAATGTGAAGAATGTATATCATTCACATGGATGAGAAAAAAGATCGCTCCGGCACGTCTGCGCAGGGGGCGTTAGTATCTCTCCTATACGGATAAGCGAAGGCGGTCGGAGTGCCCGAAGTAGGAAAGAGTAAGAGTAAGAGAAACGTCGAGAACTTGGGCAGAGGGAAAGTAATTTCGCGATTCCAAATAATGTATGGGATACGTTACATGCGAGAACGGATTCGATCGATCGCCCGTACGTGTTCGTCTATAGTACACCAGGGTAAAGTTGCACATCACTGAAATGTATTCGTACGGTAGAAGAAAAGATTGCGGGTTTGTTGCTACGTAGTATGGGGTCTTGCAAAGAGGCCACAATCGTAGCGGGTTTCAGTGGAATAAAGCTGTGCCGTTACTGGGAGCACTATGAATGATTAGTCGGAAGCACTCGACGTAAGGATAAAACGCTTTCCGCATGGACTTCCGGTGAGTGATGATTCATTTGGCTACAGTGGCGGATGATGACCAAAAAACGGGGATGATTGCCGACGTTCGTAGGGTTGTTGGTGACGAAGCCGATACAAATGTTCCCGGCGATCGTCGTGGTTATCGCGAAAGAGCAATGAGACTGATGCCTTGCGCCACTACCGCGGGCAATACCCGAGGATCCTCCATCGTGTTCCTCCACCATCCACCACCCTCTCATCCAAACCCTCCAACGCTGAAAATGGAATTCCCACCGGCAGTTTCCGACCGCCGTTATGCGGCCCGCATCGAACAATCCAACTGCTACGATTACCGGTGGATGCGGCACACACTGGCTGGTCACCCAACCCACCTCCGTACCAATTCACTAATACCAACATCGTTCAACCTATACATTTGTCGTATACATTGTATTACAGTACAAACGATTATGATTATACACGATAATCGTCAACATCTACAATACGCTGACGCAACAATAGCGGCCGCGTTCGCAGGTAGTTCGCGCAAGTGCGGTACATAAATAAAATTGCCCGGAGGGAAACTCTATTGTGTGCGAACGATCTGAATCGGATATAATTTTCCTCTCGGATTTACCGAAATCCAACTACTACCTATTCGTCTATTTCTGTCAGCGTTTATATTACGGTTGTACGTCAATTTAATTTGTTTTCCAATGGCAACGAAGGGGAATTGGGGAGATAGATAATAACAGTAGATATACGGAGTACTGATGCATCGATCATGTACTCGTACGCGCGGTTATATTAGTGGCAATACATGATTCCGAATACATGCGCGCGATAGTGGAAAGGATTTGATGAACATTGGAAATTCTACATGTTGAATACGCGTGGATGAGGATATGGAAGAGGAGCACAAATAAGTTGGAGCCGATGGGATATGCCGGGGCGTCCGCCGCACAGAGAGAGTACATCACTGAGGGTAGAGGAGCCTTAATTACACTGTGCGGACACGCCCGGCGTCGATCGACACTCGGCCTTAATTATCCTCAACCCCTAGCAGCGCGAATGTAGCCTCGCGCGATTCTCATTCGCTATTACTGCCGAGTCCTTCACGTAGGTACTGAAATTCTCATTGGACTGTGCGGCCGGCAAAGTGCCGATATATATGAAGTGCTCCCTTGTATAAAGTAACCTCCCCGCCTTTCGTTAATTAGTTCATCGGAAAATCACAGTTACTGGACGGGGGTGCGGGAGGGTGAATGTCTTTCGGTAAAATAATTGTATTTCACGAGTATCGTCGCCAACTTTTGAAATTTCCATTTCGCAGATATCTCTGTGTCGAACTATTGGGGGGATCGATGAAACGTAGAAAAGGGGTCGGCAAGCAGCTGCAGGCTGTGAGAGTAACAGAGTGTGGCGAAAGGTCCCGCGGGCTGCTTCAACTGCTTCTTGTGCTCTGTCTGGAAATTTCGTTCTTCGATGTCCGCCGCGTGGCCCCCCAGCGCTCGGAATGGAAACAAAAGAGTCAAGAAAAAAAAATGAAAAAAAAAAAAAAAGATGAGAAAAAAAAAGCTTCGAGAGTACGATGGGAGAGCTTCGCTTCAGCAGCGAAAAAGTGCCGTCGGCAACGACGTAATGAGCATTGACCAGGCATTTCCCCTCTCCAGCCCACTTCATCCTCTCGCCCGCGCGCTCTACTTCTGCATGATAGACTCTCTCTCGTTTTCCATTGTCGAACCCCAGCCCCGCGCGCCCGAGCAACTTGGTGTACCAAAATCGATTTTCCAGAGAAAACTCGCGATTTTGCGGAAGATGAGCAACGATGACGGTGCCGTTCGATAAAACAAAAAATCGGTAATCGATTCTATATACCAACGTTCCCGCGATGTTTCACGGCATACGCTATACAATAAGCGACAGTGAGCAAAGCAACTAGATATTTTTTCAAAATCGATCAGTTACCGCCGTAAAACATTTATTTTTTTTTAGTCCATAAATATTATTATTATTATCATATTATTAATATTATTTGTAAGATGCGAAGTAGCAATGCGCAGAATTCCTAAGTATCGAATATTGAATATTTCTCAATACGAAACGAAAAAAAAAAAAAAATTAATAATTAAAACGATCGTTTTGCGAGAATTTTCCGAGGACTGATAAAAAAATGCAAACGATGATGAAAACGCTAGAATTTTATAATTTTTTATTTTCGACCAGAAGCGAATTCGCTACCACGCGCTGAAACCTCATTATAATTCGCCTTGCGACGTAATCCGCGCTCGCGCTTTACTCCTGGTGTAGTACGGTACGAGAGGATAGCAGTGGGTGAGAGGGGAAGGCGGAGGGGGAGGGGCACGAGGGAGCACGGCCAGACTGCCTGGCTGGCGCGCTGCACTCTCCCGTAATCCCGGAAGGAAACTTTTCGCTTCCGTTACGGGCTATCGCTGGCGGAAGCCTCCCCGAGTGGAAGAGATACACTCGTGGTTGCTCCTCTGGTGCACTGCTGCATCTCTACTCCTCTGTGCTGCGTACCCTACTCTCCCCAGTATACTACTGCTCTCTGTCTACTCGAAACCCCCCGTACCTATAGCTTACCTCAACTGCGACTGCACAACTGCACTGCTGTTGTACGTGGGGATAGAGAGAGGGAGAGGAAGAGAGTCTCGCCGACTACCGCGGATCTCTCTTACTCAGACGCTTCCAGTCTCTGTGGGTTTGCATCTCTAGATTTCTCTCTGTCCGTCCTTTTCATTGCTTCACGGAATTACGATCTTACCACTGAATCATCTCTCTCTTGGTCCTCTGCGCAACGAGAAAGAGTATATATACTATATATGTATATATTTACAGCAAGAGCTCCTGAACTTGCCGAGAAGTATATGGAGAGCCGAGTTGACCTCATTTGCCTTCCAAGCGTATCGTAGTTATGGGGATAATTGTTATTTGCGATTACACGAAATTATGTACTGCGCGCGACATTCCGTGACTCCCCCGTCGGGGAGCTTATCTAATTCGCATTTTACTCGAGTTTCTTCCTGGAATCATTTTCAGCGAGTCGCGCCGTTATAAGAGAGAAAGAAAAACAAAACAATTTATTCCTATCAGGACTTATCGAATCGAATGAGAAATTGCGTTCCATCATTCGCGGAAAGGCGCAATAACCTTTTTGATAAATCATCGACGTTATATACGTAGTACCGATTGTTCGATGTAATACACCAATTACCACGTTACCAACAAATCGTGCGAATAAAAATGATATCATTAGTTCGATGACAGCCATTCGAAATCATTTCTATGTGTTTCGTCTAAAAACATCGTCATCGATGCCTTCGACCAGATCGCGATACGGAGCCTCGAATGGGATTTTTTTTCCGCGCGAAACACGCAACGGAAGTTAGAACGAGACATAGCTGATTTTGGGATGAGTGCGCAAAAGCAAAGTCTATTTCGGTGGCCCTATGAAGTATATAGCGTAGAAGCGAGAACCATAGAGAACCGAATTACCCCCGTGTGCCTGTCGCAATTTCGCGGAGTCGAGTGCCGCATCGCTTCCCCGGGAATCCGTTGAGTTATTAAACGTCCAGGTGTTATTTCGCTAATTACGAAGTATAATTACGTGACGAGTACGAGGGACAAATGGAGTTCGCAACGGTACCGGACTGACTACACGTGAGTGCGTACCAAAATAGTGCAAATAATGCGTCGTATAGTGTACCGAGCGAAAGAGATAGAGACAGTTGGATAACACACATGCACAATGGGTCTCCGACTGTTGGCTGTTGTTTTCCTGCATTCTGCGTGTTTAGTTGTGCCGTTGTGCAGAACGCGAAAAAAAAAAAACGCAAAAAAAAAAACGAAAAATAAATAACCCACCCGGACAGATTACAATCCGCAAAACAGCGACACGCGCAATTGCCTCCGGGCGCATAACTCTTTCGTCGAAATAATAATTATGTCGGCGGAAATTGAAAATTCTACCTCGCGTGTGCATTATCGATCGCGATCGATAAATCGATCGGCCACGCAATTTCGAAAAGATCCGCGGACAGCGCGTCCGCGGGAAATTTTTAATTTTTTTTTTTTCAAAGTAACCGAAAGATATATATATGTATCTATCGGTTTGCGGAGTAATTATGTTTTGTATACTGAGCAAAGCTCGAGAATTAACCGCGTCGCCTGATTGAGGTGGTGACCTCGAATTTTTCATCAACTTAATTGGTAAATTCTATATCGGTAGATGCGGCAGAGTGTTTTTCGTGGCGTAGTAACGAGATTTTATCGGATATCTCTTTTTATCTTCACTTTTCAATCGGTCGCCCGTGCGATTTCTCTTTCTCTCTGAAACCCCCCCGCAATTTCAGTCATAACTACCCTCGCCGTTAACTATCAACGTTATCGCTTTATAATCTCATCGTGTTCCGTTCGTACTCTCTGCCAATAACGGACGCGGTTCGATCATCGTTTGATTTGAAGCTGAATTTTCAACGTGCGAATAAGCGGAAAAAAAATTGACACTGTTTCTCCGTCTCTTTGCCACGATATACTGTACAAACGTATCCGGGATTTCGCTATGTTCTCCTGTACCTCGGTACACTCTATATACGTACGTATACGTGTTTTTATATGTTATGTATATGTCCGTACGAGTTTGCACGGATTTAATGAATTTTTACGTGGGACACTACAAATTCAATGTAGAAAACGCGAGAGAGAATGTTCGAGTACACGAGAGTGCTCGGTTCAGCGTCCCTCGCGATCTCTCGTTTTACCTATACCATATACTCCGTTTTCCCAGATTTTCGAACGTAAAGGTTTTCTCACTCAGATTTTTTTTTTTTTTTTTTTTTTTTTTTTTTTCGTTGCGTACTACGACGAACGAACATTTCGCCATGGAATAGCCAACAGGGATGAGAAAAAAGCGACGGAACGAGAGTGAGAACCGACAATATACAAATTTATAGCGCATTCACAATTTTGACGTATCGTCGTTACGCTATATATTCGCGTGTTTTAAATCGTGCGTATGAGAATTCAACGTCAGGGGGCGCGTCGGAACTCGGGCTGAAAAAAATAATACAGTCGACAATCACCTATTATATACGACATTAATTTGAATTAAATTTCGCACTTGTATGATATTATTATTATTTTAACCTCTCGATGATCGTATTGACCACAATATTTGAATTCGGTTACATGTGGCGAATGTTAAGGGTCGTGTGAATTAAACCGCCAAATTAGACCACCTTTACCACAATATTTACTAAAATTCATTATGTATTTTAACAACAAATTCCATGAAAATAAACCGTTGAATTAATTTCATTATAAAAATGTCATTAACCATAATAGAAATTTCGGTTGTGACAGGAGTTTTCGATCTGTCAACGTCGTAGCAGAATCGGCGCGACTTCTCGGCAGTCCGTAATTTTAAGTACGGCAACATCGCGTAGCTGTAAGAAGTCGAAAACCTTTGTCGCGCGCTAGACACTGCGACGACCCGAAATTGATATACTTTCGGCACCTATAGTTAGGGCTCACGGGAGACGAAGAGAGTCGATGACGATACGCGTGACGAGGAGAGAACATCGAGCGCGTGCGCGCGATACGAGATCGTCGAGTCGATGGGATCGCGAGACGATCGATAATACGTCACTCTGCGTAGGGCACGTTGCGTGAGCGGATAGTGTGTTGTCTGGAGATCTCTGAGTACTCTGCGAATTGTAGTCGACGTTGTAAGGGTCTTGTGTGTGAGGATACTTGTGTCCAGAGTCGACTAGCGAGGAGTCGTGCCGAACATTCGAGTCGAGTAAAAGGAACGGTGTCACGTCAAACTGTAAGTCGAATCTGAAAATATATTTGTGAAACGCTTTTGCTTCCTTCTTTCTCACTTCCCGCTCTCCTACTCGGATCGTCCAAGTACCCCCTCATGGGGTTAAGATGTCTCTTGTCGGAAAAAACTAGATAGTTAAGGTTGCTGGACCGAACCAGCTGGCGCCCAACTCAGTCGAAATTTGTCGACTTAGGAAAAAAGGAAAATTCGTCAATCAGAGCCCCGACAGCCTTGATCCAGCCGCGTCGGGTGAAAAATCTTTCCAATTCAGTTAGACGGGAAAAGATTTTGTCTCATTTGGCGCCCAACGTGGGGCACACTTGGGTTTTGTTTTGTTAATTTAATTAAAATTTCAATTGTCTTCGTAAAACTCTATGTTGTACGTTATTTATTGAAAATTAATTGCTAAATTGTGAAAATTATTTATCAGATTGCGGGAAGCATTGTAAAATTTTGTCGACGTCTGGATCGACAAGAGAGAGAAGGAATTTAATATTCAGTAAAGATTTTCGACTATAGTATACGACCAGGCGAGTCGAAGCGGTTTAGCTAAGCGACGCGGTTGGGGCGTTCGAGTAATGTAAACACGGCCGGCCGAGTGGATACGTAAACAGAGGCTGTAACGGCCGCAGTTCGAGATAACCTCGATACTATTTCCTTGCTTTGTTCCTTGCTTGGCTTACGCTTATTCTTGTATGTTATAAGAACGCTCTCGACTGTATTTCGAATGCTATTTTCTATATGAATACTTATAGCCACCGTGGTTAGCCAAATCGACTGTCAGCCGGACGAATAGTATTTGACACGCTATCGACTGTTGGGGGGGAATTGTTTCGAGTTTTGCCGGACTATTGCCATAGCGAGCGGGTGTCGAGTGTACGTCGTTTGTTGGGCAAATGACTTCCATGTTTTTCTCTCCGCCGAAACGAAATACGAAGGCCATGAATACGCGAAGCGCTAAACGTACGGAGGAAGGGACAGGGGCGACGGGGTCTGCTTCTTCGCAGTCACCACATGATGTGGGTGGGGATGAACCTGTAGTCGGGGGGAACCGGGGAATAAACGAAATGATTAGTAATTTACCCGCGGACTCCGGGCCGGCGCAGGCAAACCCTATGCCGGAACCTTTGTCATTACCAACGGAACTCGCGCGCGGGAGGGGAAGGGGAAGCCACGTAACGACGCCGCTAAAGCTCGTAGGAAAGCGTCCCGAGTCTATTGGGCCGCTTGACACATCGGCATTAAAAACTCAGATAGACAGGCTAGAGAATCGACTCAGCGTGATCGAAGGCTACGGCGACCAGCTCAGGGAATTGTCACAGATGATGCGCGCCCTCACTACGCAGAGCCATAATATTGAAAATCCTCAATTGGGAGGTACGTTGCAACCTCAGCACCCGTCTGTGGGCGGGGGTGCGGCGTGTGCGAACCCGTTGCCGAGTGGAACGTCTGGACTCCCTCGCAATAGGCTAGCAAACGAAAACGCAATACCCCAACCGAACGTCTCGATTGGCGAAAGGGGTGCGAATGTTTCTTCTCAGACAGGACCGGTTGTTCCTGAAATCCAAAACCGAGTAGGCCCGTCTGTAGAGTCGACCGGTGGAGGAGTTACTGTAGATTTAAATTACGCCGCGTCTCAACGAAGCCGACCAGTTGCTCGGGGTATCGACGAACGCGAAGGTGCTGTCGGTGATGAGCATCGACGCACAAACGTTAACTCGGATATAGATAACGAATCGAATGATTCAAATCCAGAATTGAGAGACGCGAACCCTCGACGCGTACGTCGCAGGGATCGGGCATATATGAATTTAGACTCTCGAGTACGCCAAGTTTCAATCTCGCGGAGAACACGACGGTCATCGCGAAATCCGCGGCATGGTGTGCTCTTCCACCAGACCGAAGGTAGTGACTCGACTGACGCAGACTACGTCGATCACGCGAATCGACAACGACAATCGCGCAATAATCACTACCCTGATAACGACGGGAACATTCGACACAGCGATCGGAACTCTCGACTAATCTCTCTTATCGGTAAAGAGATCAGTGCATGGAAAATTAGTTTTCCGAAAACCGAGAAGGATCCCGATCAGTTCCTTCTTCTCTTAAAAGATTTGTTGGTTACCAGCGGGATTTCAAGGGACTTATTCGTACCGCGACTCGCACGGATATTTGACGGCCCGTATCGTCAATGGTATTTGACAAACAAAAGAGAGTGGCGAAGCTGGGAGGATTTCTCGAGAGCTTTTCGCTACCAATGGGGTGTAACAAAAACCGACGGGGATCTCTTTGTCGAAATACGGGATCTCAAGGTAGAAAGTGGCGAGAGCCTCGCTGAATTTACGTGTCGAGCGCGTTTTGTGTTCGAACGAATGCGCTGTCCTCCGCCCTTTAAAGAACAACTTAAGCAAATCATGGTGAAATTTAACCCGCGAATAGCGTTCGAGATTTTGAATTTATCCTTGCGAAGCTACGATGAATTTTTGCACTACATAAATGAAAGAAGCTATCTTTATCGACGCGCGACGGAAAGCCAGCGCGATTCCCGCTCACGAAAAGGGCAGGCCGATTTCAAGTATGTACAAGACGAACTGGTAGACGACGAACAGGGCTTAGTGTCGACAATAACAGATGACGACACAGTAACAGATTTAAAAGCCTTTCGACCGAATAGCAAACAACAACAAAATTCAGGCAAAGATTCGAAGCCCCTCGTCAAGCAAAGACTCGAGCAAAATTTGGCTAAGCACGACAAAGCGAAGGAAAGTAGCTCTCCCGAAGGTAGTTCGAAGAAGACACAACGAACCACCGTAGACAAAAGCAAATTACTCTGCTTTAATTGCGGCACCCCCGGACATTCCGCGCGTACCTGTAGGGCAGAAAGGAAAACTATTTGCCATGTTTGTAGGGAGATAGGTCATGTAAATGCCAATTGTCCAACGTGGCAGGGAAACGAGGAACGCCCTCAATAGTTGAACCCGCAGCTATCGAGTCAAAGGGCCGAACGGGACAACCGACAAAAACGACGGCTGATGACGAGAGACAACCAGTCCAAATCGCGCAAGAAAAATCGCTCGACAAAATAGACGGCGAACCGTCCTTAAATAATGTTTTGTGCGCCGACGCGAATATTGAGACTCTCTCATTAGAAACCGAGGAGGAATTATCAGACGATGACGAGCTAACAGACAGTGAGGTATCGCGGTCGCGAATAGACGGAGATAGAAACGAAACGGATTTGTTGATGGTCTCGAGCTCGGGAGCCGATAATAATCCCGATACTATCGTATCACAGAAACCTTCGATAAGCTGCTTGAAAGATTGGCGGCCGAAGGGTCTTCCCCAACATCTTGTACATCGACTAACGAGTCGAAGAATTTATCGCGAAGGCTACGGAGCTAGAGAACCACACAAGCTTTTTAAAATCCCAGTTGAAATTTCTATTTTCGGCGAGAAAATCCACGGAATAATCGACAGCGGAAGTGAACGGTCATTTCTAAACGCTGCCGCTTACGAACGCGTAAAAAATCTGCAGATCGCGAATATGCAACCAGACTCGACATCGACTAACGGAATACGCTTAGGCGACGACCACGTGACTAAAAGCCAAGGGGGCACCTGTTTTATTATCGACATAGGCGACGTATACGGTAGCCAGTGGTTTAGTGTCCTTCCGAATCTTTCGGGAGATATGATACTAGGCATGGACTTCTGGTTGACATTCAAAGTCACGATAGACCCCGGCAAACGCGTGTGGACATTGCTAGGCAGCAATTACAGCTATCCATTGTCAGGTAGATTTATTTTCCCCACGGAATTAAAAGCACTGTCGACTCTTCAATCGAATAGACTCAAAGAATTCGTTGAAAAGGAACGGGCGAAAAGTGTTCAAAGCACTGGATTGACTAGCTGGATCGAACACGTGATCGAACTAGATGATCCGACACCGCATCGACAAAAACCCTATCGACGTAGCGAGGCAGTTCGAAACTTTCTTCACGCTGAGGTCGAAAGGTTGTTACAGAAAAATTACATAACTTCAAGTAATAGCGAGTGGGCGAGCTCACCAGTAATAGCTCCTAAAGCTAACGGAGGGCTTAGATTCTGTATCGACTATCGAGCCCTTAACGCGAAAACAAAGAAACCGGCTTATCCCCTCCCACAGATGGGTTCTATATTATCACAGTTACACCAAGCAAAAGTAATCTCGACACTCGACATGAGTGAGGCATTCCATCAGATTGCAATGGCGAAGGAAAGCAGGAAATATACAGCCTTCGTCGTAGAAGGCAAAGGTCTGTACGAATGGCTTAGAATGCCTTACGGTGTGACCGGCGGACCGTCGACTTTTCAAAAGTTGATGGATAGTGTCAAGAGAAGGGTCGCCGAAATAATTAGAGAGAGAGGGCATCCAATCGATTGGGTAGACCAAATCTTCGCGTATTTAGACGATTGGATAATAGCTAGTCGAAACGTAGAAGAACACGAACCCCTCCTCGCCATTCTATTTGAAGTCCTTCGCGAAGCTAATTTGTTAATTAACTACGAAAAGAGTAGCTTCGCGTGCAAAGAGGTGAAATACCTCGGATATATCATCGACGAGTTCGGGATGAGGCCAAACCCGGAGAAAATTCAAGCTATAGTCGACTATCCGGTTCCCAAAGATCGTACTCAATTACGACAGTTCAACGGGTTAGTGAACTGGTACCATAGGCACCTAAAAAACATAGCGAGGGTTCAGGGTCCTCTCAATAAATTGACTAGTCCGAAAGTCCCGTGGCAGTGGACCGAGGAAGAACAAAAATCATTCGACGAAGTAAAACAGGCTTTAATAGACGCTCCGCGACTAGCAACCCCGATCCCCGGTCAACCGTTCGTCATTTACACCGACGCAAGCGACTTCGGACTGGGCGCGATCCTAGTACAGACAGATCAGGGAGACGAAAAGGAATTATTGATAGAAGTTCTGAGTCGACCGTTGCGCGGAGCAGAGCTGCATTACACTACTACAGAAAAAGAGTGCCTTGCAGTAGTCTGGGCTGTCGATAAACTGAGATGCTACCTGGAAGGTATGCCATTCAAAGTCGTCACCGATCATCAGGCATTATTGTGGCTACATAGACTTAAAGACCCAGTAGGCCGCTTAGCGAGATGGGCAATTAAATTATTACAGCATAACATTACGTTCGAACACAGACGCGGAACTACTAACGAAGCCCCCGACGCCCTTTCACGAATGTTTGACGTTGACGTCGACCCTTACGGATGGGAAGAGATTGTCGAGGAAGCTATCAGAAAACGTGTAACATTAAATACAATTTGCGACCAGGAATGGTACGAAACAAAACGCGAATTAGTTAACCGACAACCCGACAGATTCCCCGAGTGGAAGATAGAGAACGACGAATTAATGTACTACCGCCCCGACTACGCTAAAAACTTAATCGACGACGAAAATCCGTGGAAAACAGTAATAAGATCGACCGATGTCGAAAGAATATTTAAAGAGAATCACGAAACACCGCAATCCGGACACCTAGGACGCGACAAAACGTTGGAACGGATTCGCCAACGATTCTATTGGCCCGGAATGACGCGCGATGTAAAATCGCTCGTCGACGATTGCGATATTTGCGCGAGAGTAAAAGATAATCAACATCCTATCAAAGGTTCACTATCGACTCGACCGTTACAAACACCGTGGTCTCAACTATCCATAGACACAGTCGACATGACGACACGGTCGAAGAAGGGAAATTCACACATAATTGTTGTTATAGACCTTTACACGAAATACATCGAATTATTTCCCACGCGGGATAAAAAAGGCGCGACAATTGTTAAAGTCCTCGACGCCGTCTGCGACAGGTGGGGAACTCCGACGTCAATTGTCTCGGATAACGGAAAAGAGTTTATAAACAAAGACGTTTCACGTTTCCTCGAAGCACGAGGAATAACCCATCTGACGACACCACTCGCTCACCCGCAGGCAAACCCGGTAGAGCGCGTGAACCGTACGATTAAACCAATGATAGCTGCTTTTGTCGACAAAGGACAGAATGAGTGGGATAAATATCTAACGAAATTACAATTTGCGTGCAATACTGTACCTCATGCAGGTAGTAGAATATCGCCATTCTACTTGAATCACGGCAGAGAGGCTGCGGCGAAACATGAACGACGAAGCATCTCTGACGTAGCGACGACTCACTCTGATACTGTCGACTGGGTAGAACGAATTAGTAAAATTGATGAATTAAGACATGAAGTCGAAAAACGACTTAAAAAGTATTCCGATAATCGTCTGGCAAGGGCGAGTCCCAATAAACCGAATCAAATAAAAGTAGAAGTTGGTACTGAGGTTTATTACCCTAACAAAAAGCTCAGCAACAAAGCTGAGGGGTACAATGCTAAGCTCGCCCATCGATTTTTGGGCCCCGCCCGTGTCAAGCGAGTATTAGGTCCAATGACAGTCGAATTGGTCGACAACAATGGTAAAATAGTAGGGAAATATTATATCTCAGACCTTAAAATACCGCGTAGGTGTCTGCGTAACCAGGCGAATGTAAATTAACTTACAGAACGACTCAACTTCGTCACCGATCAAGATGTCCGACGAAGAAGCACCGGAGACGGACAACGTCGCTGAGAAGCTGGAAGAAGTTTCGGAGGAAAAAGAGGCGATTCAACGACGACTCGAGGAATTGACAGCGAAAATTCAAAAGCTGGAAGTCGAAGCAGCGTCGACTCAAAAGAAAAACTCGGACAACGGGAGCACAGACATCTCGTTTACGTTTTCCTCCGATACAGAGGAAGCCGACTCCCTGAAACTCACGCCTCTGGCTCAGGGTCAAATTCGACGAAGCCAGCATGTCGACGAACAACAGCCAACGACGTCGACTGGATACAACGGAGCTCGACCACGTGTTCCCCAGGGAATACCACCAACTCCCCCGTCAACACGTAGCGTAGAGGCGGCAGCTCTTCTCGCCGAACTAAGAGGACAACCACCGCCGGAAGTCGTGAAATCAAAGGTGACGATACTCGACTCCAAGAAATTGGACGAAGAAAACGCCAAGCGAGGACGGGGACTCCACCAAATTACCGGATTGGCTCGCCAATATTCAAAAGACCTCGGACGTTACCTACGAGCAACCGATATCCCGGGAGCCACAGTAGCGCCGTCAGTGAAAATCGACCCGCTGCCGACCAACACGATTCCGAGCTTTAGTCAAGTCTTGGAGGAGCTCGGCGTACCCGATCTCGTCGGAGCGTCAAACAGCACATCAAAAACTGTTTACATGGTCGACTGCAAAATAGTCTCCCTTGAACTGCTAAAGGACCTCATCACTAAGAGAGCCCAGGGATTATTGGCGAAACTGGAGGCGAAGAAAGTCGACAGAGGTACGCAGACGTATGTTACGCAAGTCGGAAAGCAACACGTCGCCGGCTGCGTAAATTGTCGCTCGAGAACGCACCAGTATCAACGTTGCGAACTCCCATTACGACCAGGATTCTGCCATACTTGCGGAGCAGACGGATTCAGCACGGAGGATTGTGTCTATCCTCACGGAGTCGAACATCAATTCGCGCTGGAACAATGTGTAGGCTGCGGCCGCGATCTGAGCCTCTACTGCCCGGAGTGCCCTGACTGCAATATACGCTATCAAGGCATAGTCGACTGGCTACGCCTGAACTACGCGACTTGGCCGACGTGGACAATACCAGAGGATCACCGCTACCTGGTCGGAGAAGGCGAAGAAACCCTCAAGAAGAGAGTGAAGGCGAAATTCGACGACATAAGCTTGCCGGCGAGAATTCGATCCTTCTTAATCCGAGAAAACGCACTAACGACTGTTGATTCGACTTCACGCAACCAGGACCTCCTTCCACCACGTCGACTCTCCGAAGAAAAAAGACGTCAGGCCGTACAAGCTCTGTGCACTCCATACGCCCGCAAAACTCTCGACGTTATTATGCGAGAGAGACCGGAGCTGAGCGATGGACAGGAGATCAAGGTTATTATCCCCACGAAATTCAAGAAAATGTGAATCTCGTGGGCTACCACAACAATATCGACGACTTCGCAACGACACGGACTAACCCATCGACGCTAACATATTAAAATATCGGAATATTCTTTTGTTTTGTTTTGTACCGAATATGTTCGTCGTATTGATTATTTCTTCTTTTCCTTTTGCCTCACCGTCTTTTGAGAATCGCATCTACGAGTAATCGACAAATTATATTTAATTAATCTTTCTTTGTGTTAGCGATACTAGGCGAATCATTTTGCGTTGACGGAGGCCGTTTTAAAAAAAAAATAAATAAATAAATATATATATTCGTATTAATAATGGTGGTTGTCTGTCTAGTACATTGTGTAGTGTGTCCTAATCCCATAATTCAACTAAGGAAAGAAGGAAGCAAGCAATTCAGATTCGATCTTCACATAATTTGCCTAATTAAATATTTTTCCAGCTATTCGCGAATGCTGAATGTTTCGACATCAAAAGTTTCGAGTCACTTAAAACAGAAGAAACTGTATGGTTACTCGACGCTCGAACTTGTTGAGAATATTATTTGCCTTCATAGTTCAAAAATTCTTCCCCGACGTTGAGATCTGGGGGAGGAGAGTGTGACAGGAGTTTTCGATCTGTCAACGTCGTAGCAGAATCGGCGCGACTTCTCGGCAGTCCGTAATTTTAAGTACGGCAACATCGCGTAGCTGTAAGAAGTCGAAAACCTTTGTCGCGCGCTAGACACTGCGACGACCCGAAATTGATATACTTTCGGCACCTATAGTTAGGGCTCACGGGAGACGAAGAGAGTCGATGACGATACGCGTGACGAGGAGAGAACATCGAGCGCGTGCGCGCGATACGAGATCGTCGAGTCGATGGGATCGCGAGACGATCGATAATACGTCACTCTGCGTAGGGCACGTTGCGTGAGCGGATAGTGTGTTGTCTGGAGATCTCTGAGTACTCTGCGAATTGTAGTCGACGTTGTAAGGGTCTTGTGTGTGAGGATACTTGTGTCCAGAGTCGACTAGCGAGGAGTCGTGCCGAACATTCGAGTCGAGTAAAAGGAACGGTGTCACGTCAAACTGTAAGTCGAATCTGAAAATATATTTGTGAAACGCTTTTGCTTCCTTCTTTCTCACTTCCCGCTCTCCTACTCGGATCGTCCAAGTACCCCCTCATGGGGTTAAGATGTCTCTTGTCGGAAAAAACTAGATAGTTAAGGTTGCTGGACCGAACCAGCTGGCGCCCAACTCAGTCGAAATTTGTCGACTTAGGAAAAAAGGAAAATTCGTCAATCAGAGCCCCGACAGCCTTGATCCAGCCGCGTCGGGTGAAAAATCTTTCCAATTCAGTTAGACGGGAAAAGATTTTGTCTCACGGTGAATAAATAATTTCGCGGATCGCATAATTTACCTCGGTGTTTAATTTACTACCAATATTCACTAATGTAGCGTCGAAAAAAAATTGGATGAAATTTTTTTGAAAAAAAAAAATTTATTTCGTAATGAATCATACCGATTGTGTTCGCAATACTGTTGAAGCAAATTTACCCTCTCGAAACATTGTTACCGATTTCGTCGTATAAGCGAGCGTCGACTGTATAGTTGAAACCTTTTTTTTTTATACACAAAAGCATCAACGACCCCTTCTACTTTTACTCCCACAATCACTGCCACTACCACTAGATTCCGACAACAGTGGAGGGTAGTGGAGAGAGCGAGAGTGTGTAACCCCATCCCCCGAAACAGTCGCGTGGACGCGTCGTGACCTCCGACTCTCGCGGGTACACGCCGATGTCCCCTCGGTGTTTCGATGTTTGCACGGTGTGTGTTTTATGCCGCGTTCCGCCGCCGTCGAGCGACCGGCGTGGCCTCCAAACGATCGGGACAGTATGAGAGAGTGAGCTGGCGAACGAGGATGTATAGTACAGGTAGTTATAGAGAACGGGTACTCGGTTCGGGGTATATGGGGAGATCGACGAAGAACGAGAGAGAAAAACGACGACGAGAGACGAAGAGAAATTAAACGAGAGTGAGAGGTTCGAACGGTGAGGGGTGAATTTGCCCGGGCATTGCGCCGCCTCGTTGGACGGTGTTTAACATCGGCTGTCGATGATAATTTATTATTACGCCACCCGCTATTGAGCGTAATCTGCGTCACGTTTTACAATTTGCCCCCCGGTCTCTGGGTGAACGCGCGAAACTGCGGAGCCATGTGCAACCCCTCCCATTTTCTATACCCCCTTCTCTACCCCCCCCCCCCCCCCCCCCGCGTTTTGTATATATGGTACACAGTACATGATTGCTAGTAGGCAGTATGGTATATCGGGTACGCGCCTGCATGCAGTTTTCCACCTCCATTTCAACGTTCTATAGGAAAACGAACCCCCTTCTCGAACTAAAACCTCACCGTTCTACACGGCCGATTGGTCGCGCCAACAACGCGACTACCGTATATATACACTCAAACCGGTAGCCGTTGGTACACAGCACATAACTGTGAGCTCGTCGCGGCTCTCGCAAACTCTTTAATTACGCTTTTATCTGATGAATGAGAGTAATAATGTTGCGAGAACCGCGAAATTACGATAGAGTTGATAGGCGTATTTTATATACTATATGCACATCCACACGATCCGCATATATACTTTTTTATATACCTGTGACAACGGTGTCAAAGTTGGAAGGTACGATCCCAGCGATATACGAGTTATCCGATAGTACAATTACGCGTTTATGCGACATCTGTATTACCGTCCGAAATTCTGATCAATTACTATTTTCTTTTCGCTTTTTATTTTTTTTTATTCGGAAACTCAGCTTTTCCGATGCAAAGTAGTCTATTCCTCGGGATACTCTGCTCGAGATTAGTCTCTTTTACCGTATCGCGATGTGCGCACAGTTACTGCGCACTTAACATCCCTCGGATTTGTATGCTTTCGTCAAGTGAACCTCCCTATTACATTGCAAAGTCTTCGATGCTTTGCCAACCATTTTCGTCAGTACCGAGAGATGCCCGATGGAGTCTCTCATAAAGACACAAAAGTTCTTCATTTATTCGATCCTCGCTTTATACTCTCTCTATCTCGTTACGGTTTCCTCTGTGCCGGACAACCAGCCAGAGATGATCGAATTTCGAACGGAGCAACTGGAGCGGATACCGACCGTTGGTACGATAATGAAAATCCGATGGATTTGCGGCGAAGTCGACTTCGCCGACAAGATTCTCTTCCGCTACTATACATAATACATCGTACCTATACTATATATTTGTTCGGTCCCTCGAAAATGAATATATATATACTTTCTTCGGAATTTTCATCGAGAGTGTTACATACGGCGTAAAGCGATGTGAAATAACTTTTTCGTAATTATGCGCGGAATTTGAAACTCGTCAGAACTTTGAATACATCTTGTAACAAGTCGTATCTAGCGGTTGGATCCGTAACGACGTCAAAAAAAAAAGTTCGGATCTTTTGTTCTGTTTCTTGAATTTATAATTTTTTAATTCGTATTAATTATTCAACGAACCGAAATGACTTTCTGTTACGAAGAAATCAAACAGTTCCTCCTTCAGCGACAGCGATAGAATTTCAAAATTACGCTATTTCATGATGAAATATTTTATTGATCGTATGCAGGGAGTTTAACGTTGGATAAGAGACACTTAGGATAAGATCCGTTGGATAAGACACTTTCATCTACTCGTTACTTCCAATTAATTATAACCAGATATACCTTTGCCACGTTTAAAAATCAATCATTTGAGTTCGGATTTTTATTTTTTCTGAGACTAAAATTAATCGCGAGATGAGATTAGGAGTGGAAGGCGCTAAGGCGGATGAGATATATCTCTCGGAGGACCAAAAGCCGATTAGCGTAACAAGAGATCGCTGCGCGTAGAGAGAGAGAATGATCAGCGCAGAGAGATAGTTTCAGGAGTTGAGAACGAGGTATCCAATAAGCTACGAGAGGATAGAGAGGGGTCAGGTGAAGGCGAGGATTCTCTCTGGTCCGAGATTATGGACATTCCAATCAAATTACAACACCTTAGTCGAGCGATAAGGCTTCCACCCTCTGTTTCTAATAAGCGTTCGCTCGACCTGCTAGAATCGCCCCGTATCGTTTGCTCTCAGGGGACTCTTTCTCTCTCTGCCCCTCTCCCTGCTTTCCGTCTTTCTCTCCCCTTTCTACCCGCGTATACGTTTGTTCGCGCGCAATCTACCGACTCACAAAGCTCTTTACCAATCCCCGTTCGAGGCGCCGACCCTCTTCACCCTCGATTCTCTCGACATCGTTTTGCCTCACTTGGCGCATCCATATTTCGGATTTAGTCCGAGACACGACTCTCTTCGCGAACAGGTGCAACGATTCTCACAGGAGGCTATATATGCCTCTCTGCTCTTCTGCCTCCTCATCTTCGATGCCTCACTATGTCGTATATACATACATATACTATATATAAAGATCCAGTCGGAGTGTACCAATACTGTCGTATAGTATATCGCGAGATCCGTATACGCTATACACGTTTACGGCATCGTTGCCACGATATTTTTCAAGGAGTTTTCTTTCCTTCGGTTCTCTTATTCGCTTCTTTGCTCTTCGATTACGATCTTGACCCGTCTCACGGAGAACGTTGTTTCCTCCTATTCCCCTCCCGCGATGGGGCATTCTACCCGATCCTGTTCAACATATTGGTTTATTTTTTTATTTATATTTTTTTTTTCGCATTCGTAACTAGGACTCGACGCATCCGATTCTCCTTTTTTCGTAGCTGCTTTCATTATATTTTCTCCGGGTGCCTCCCTCCCCTTCTGATTCTTCTATTCGTTCGCCAATTTCTCGCCCCCATCAGCGTCTTGTTCTCTATTTCTCCATTGTTTTCTACTGCTCTCTACGGACATTGCGCCGACAGGCAACAAGGAAAAGTTGTTCCGTGTTAAGGAAGCGGATTATTCGAATTCTGCGGGGTCGATTTTTCCCTTCTTATCTATACGCGTTTCTACTCTCGGACTTGCGCCTCCGTACCCCGAAGTATAACGATTTTTATCGAACCCAATCTGCGCTTTTGGTTTTCAAATAAAATTTCATCCGACAAATCGTCGACTATATATACCGTGACGAATCGTCGATTCGTAAATCAGGTTTTCACGATAATTCGCCGATTTTTTCTATCTGAATACAAGCGTAGCGTTAGTACATTATCCCCGTGTGATCCGACGCTAACGCTTTATCTTTCCTACGTTTTTGCTCTTCAACGAGACGCCTCATCCATTCGTGAAGACTTTCGCGCTATCGCGGCTTTTCATTAAAATGGCAGAGAGCGATTCTCGCTGCAGCGACTCGTTTCCCTCGTCAGACATACCAGCCAATCTGCATAATGCAAGTTTGTTCGTACCTTTCCGACGTTCCCATGGTCGTTCTGAGTATCTAGAATCTGATTTCCATCTATGCGCCTCGACTTTGCCGCTCAACGTCGTAGAGATATGTGACCCCAGTATATTCGGTGCACGCCCCTGGCGCCCCCTTTTACCACCGGGCTCGGCATTATACAGTCACGGGAAAGATCGAAACACTCGATTTTTTTTTCTTATTCGGTACGCGCGCAAGCGCGCGCTGATTAATGGATTATTCGCGACACAGCCTTCGTCGGTTGTCATCGCGTACTCGTCACCGACGATTTATCTCTCGCTCGATCGCCTTGCCTTTCTTGACTTTTAAGTATCCACTTGAGATATTGCCGAAACGGACGATGAATATATTGCAATGTAATTTAAAGAATGAAAAAAAAAAAAAAAAAAAAAAAAAAAAACAAGAGTTAGGCTGACGCAAGTTGATAGCTTGCATAGTCAAACAAGTTCGATGAATTGAGAAACAAAAATTAAAGATAGAAGTTTCGAAGAAAAACGAAAAAGTGAACTCCACTTCCAGCCTGTAGAATTGAACCCCCGGACCTTCGGTATTACCCTCAATCCCCTATGAATCTCGTAATGTTATTAAAGATCCCAATCTACCGATAATAGCGAAGCTCCTTATCCCTTCTAACGCCCCCACCCCCAACTTTTAGCGCAAAGTTCTTTTCTAGCCTCGAAAGTTTCCAGTTTTCCTCACCGGCCACGGATCTTTCTTTCTATCAAGCTTAAGCTATCGCGGTGCGCTCACCACGGGGCTTATCCGAGGTTCCGACACGGGCTCGTAGGGTTGTACGAAGAAGTAGGGAGGATCGGAGGGAGAGAAAGTAGAAGTAAAATAAAGAGGGAAAAGAGAATATATAGTAGATGTGCGATGGCCACGCGAGAGAGCAGCAGCCCCCGGTGAAACGTTCTCGCGATAATTCCCCGACGATTGTAGCTCAAGTAGAGAAGGTGCGCGTTGGAGAGACGTATATACTTTATATACATATGTGTGTTGGAAGCTTTTGCCGGAGCTCGTTGGGAATCGCGTATTCTCCGGTGGTAAAAGGTTGCATCGGTGGTTGGCTCTCGAGAGGGTGTTAGAAACGGAGATGGCGCGTGAACGGGTTCACCTCAGCACCCCCGATGGGAATAGCTATATAGGTTTGCCCGACGCGCGTCTATAGTCCTTACGAAATATCCTTCTCTAACTCGCCGGCACGTTCAGCCGCTCGTGTAGTATCTATTACGCGCCGGCAGCGTGTCCGTTTATATATATAGAAAAGAGGAAGGTTACGCGGGTATAGTACGTATATACTATATATATTTAGTACAGCCATTCTCGTTTCTCCGAGGCGTGAATCGTTGGTGCGCCAGAGTGGTGTATGTACCAGACAGTGGGCGCCCCTTCCCCCTCCCCCTCCCCCTCCACCCCCTCCCGTAATCGTAATAACTACCCTTCCGGTGCTTCCGCTTGAGTATCACGAGGACCGACGTTCACTCCGCGTAAACACCAACATAAATTTCTGAACGGCCCATTTGCCCGTTCGTCCCTCCCTTACGTTATACGAGCGCCGGCGCTCTGACCATATCCTTGGTACGAAAACCACATACCGTACTGGAATGTCCACCAGGAGCAACTCCGCTCATCTCCTATACTCTCGTATGGTCGTTTACACTTCATCATTCATACATATATGTGTATGCAGTCGACGTATCAGTCAACACATTTAAACTACTGGTATTCGAACGATCGTTATCTCGAGAGGGAGCTAACCGAGTTTTTCCCTTCCGGTCTTTGACCGCGAACGATCGGAAACACGTTAAATACCGAGTAACTTCGTTTACACGCGATATACAGTACTCCTGCAATTTTTGAGTACCTGAGAAATTTATAGTGATCCCGTCACGACACGTACCGGAAGTAATAATACGAGATTTGATTATATATATGACCCAATAGCAAAGGTACGTAAACGCTGTTGACGGCGATCGTTTCGAAATTATAGATAGAAGACTCGACAGGAAACTCGAAACGGCTGTTGACGCGGGACAGCCGGTCCTGCTGCGTTACGTTACCATTAATTCCGCCGCTCGTTTCTTTTCTCAATAGCGTGTTATTCATTCGCTCCGTCGTCACAATGTGAAGAGGCTGTTTTATTGTACGCGCATGCGCAGAGAGTTATACGTGACGAGTTGATTCAATCAGGAAGAACTCACGTTCTACGGATATAATGCCCCACAGCTTAAGGGGATGAAAGCGCAGATTGCTTAATGGCCAATTTCTCGCTACGCTTTTTTTACAATAGATCGAGAAAATTAGGCGAGCGACATTTTCCGTGTATTGAAATTGCTGTGAAGCTTTGCGATCGCAACACCTGTATCAATCTATAAAATCCGATGGGCTATATAAAATAATGTTTCCCGCCATATGTATTTCATATATATGTAGCTATGTATTCAGGTACACGTATATATACATATATAGACGCGCATACAGGTTGTACGCGTACCGCAGACAGGAATATTCAGCGTTTTCGTTTCGAAAAGATTTAATTGATGCGGCTGCGGATAAAACGGACAGCCGACCGAAGCTCGTCCGTCGTTGTAGCTTCGACATACAGAGGAATGGGGGGAGGAGCTACCCGTCGTGTTAGCTAGCGTAGGATTAAAAAAAAAAAAGCAAAGTTGACGCGGGGACACGCTGTGACTGACAGGCTTCGTGGGTCATCCGACAAGTCTGCAACACATAGGGAAGCCTATTATACATGGTAGCGACGCACCTCGCATGCTTTCGTCGTCGCCGCCTCGTGCTGCTACTCGGTGTTCGGTGATGTACCATGATGCATGGCATCCGATGTATGAGCTTCGGATTTCGCCGATCGGCGCTCGGCTTCGGCAAATCCATGAAAGCGGTTCTGTGTTTTCGTGTAAAATATCGCAGTCGCTGATTCCACTAACGGACATGTAATACGAGGTATGCGTCATTAGAGTTCATCGAATCACGTCAACCCGAGAGCGTCAACGACGACGATGTCTTTCACCCCCGCGAACACGCGCGACGAAATTCGCGACGCCGACGACCGACACACATCGATATAGTCGATCCGTCAAACTATTACATCTGTAATCCGTAGTCCCGCGCGGATAAACATCGTACCAAAGACGCGACGATGTTATCATTATTATTTCGTAGTAACGGAATAACATAAGTTATGCCGTAAAATTTTATCGACAAGAATATTGTTCGACGTTGAAAGCATTTTTGGGAGGCGGAGCTAAGAAAGTTTAATTTCATATGTCGGCTGCTTTGAGACGTTTTAAGGCCCCTGTTTCGTAATCTTAGAAGACCATTTGAGTATTTTGGACCACTGAGGTTTTTCAAGAAAATATTAAATTTTTTTTTTTTTTAATTTTTAGAATTTCTCTGTATCGAGAAATGAACTTCCGCAGGTATCTTTCTTCGATACTACCGTTTCGATTTCACTATAATAGCGAATCGATGTATCGATTTTTGGCAATGTTTCGCCGTAATAAGGACATCGGGTCTCCCAAATTCATCTGCGGTGTTACATAGGTGCAAAAATAAATGTGGTGTTTCAGTCGATATGTAGGGTACCGGTTTTACCGTTGCAACGGTGACACGGTGAGTTATCACGTGTCCATCTAATATGTACATTATCTACGACATCAGAGACCGCCGCGCAGCTACAACTCTGCTGCTGAACTTCTTGCAAAGCTTTTCGCTTGTTGAAATGTGTGTTGCATTACTCTCCGCGTAGTATGAACAGTCCGAACCGTGATTCGTGCTGCGCAAACCGAGCGCACGCGTGTGCAAGGATTAGCAAAGGATTTGCAAGCGATTATTGATAACGAACGATACAGAAATGGTCTGCGAGGAGAAGCAAGAGAGGCAGCGCACGGAGCATAGACAGAGCATAAACCATGAGAGACGAAAAAATTTATCGCGATCGAAACAAGAGACTGTTCTCGAAGTCGGACTGCGGTTATCTCGAGTACGCACCCGGTCCTCGGTAAACGATCGATCTTTATAACGTCCCTACGACGATAATGGTGTCGCAGTATACCGTACGGTTGGCGGATAGTAATGGCAACACACTTGAAACATTTCCCTTGACCATTGCCAAAACGCTTCGGTACGACAGAGTGGCCGTTGATACGACGCTATAATTGCTGATTCAGGAAGATCGAAATTTCGCGACAATATCGGAGAACGAAGAGAATGTGGACAAAGCGAGAGAACGGAGGAGATTCAGTGGCCGCGTGTACCGTCGCGATACACGAACGTCCCCGACGGCAATTGCAAGCTCAGCGAGGCCGATGCCACGAGATCGGCAACCGAGTCAGACTCGCAAACTCAGCACAGATTTCATGAGAGCCGAAATGTTCGTCTTCGCGTTCGAAGATTTCAACTAAAAAAAAAAAAAAAATGCGCGCTTTTTATACCTTTGTCTATGGAGGTATATAAACTTCGGCTATACTTCAGCTATTTACTAAAAATCGAAACCAATATTACAGAAAACAAACTTTGTGGTTTTCTTAAAATGACAACGTGGACGTCGGAAGGTCATGTATGAAGGACCTTCGCCTTCGTACGCGCAAAAAAGTTTCACGCGTAATCGATTCGCGTTGTCTCGTCATACTTTGTCTTTACGCGGAACGGTCGAAATTACGCCATTTTTTTGCTCGACAGCACCCAAACATCAACACGCGCGGCCGCTTGAAGGTCAACGCGAAAATGGTCCCTCTAACCTGTTGTATACCGTATCATAGGCTATTACAACATCGAAAGAAAAATAATTGTAGCCTTCAAAACGGCAAATCACCATAATAAATCTCGCGAAATTACGATCGAAGAAATATGGGAAATAATTAACTTTAGAAAACGACAAATGTTTTTGCACCATTTTAACGCTACGCGTGAGTCTGAGATATTTGGTAATTTCATCATTGCGAAACTTTATTAATAGTCTATATTTTCAGTTTAATTATAGTATATAAGATCGATACGCCACGATATCCGGAAGTCATCTGTCGAGTCATATGTTGCTACAATAACGACGCCGTAAAAATAACGGAAATTACACGATTTTTTAAATGACCCAAAACGACACATTTTTATCCCTAAACACCATTAATGGGTCCGCCGAACTCAAATTATCTCGAAAAAATTTTGCATTTTGTAAAATTTTTCGTTTTAATTCTCATTAAAAAATCATCGTCATTATCATTATATCATTTTTCTCATACCGATATTGCATTTTATCGGAGATGTTTCTCAGAGTCTAACGTTTCAATTTTTTAAAAATTTAACTTGAAAATATTAATTTTTTTTTCAAATTTTTGCAATGATGAAGACATCGGGATCTTAGACCCTTGTGTCGTGTTTCGGGGTTAATAATATCGATCTCTGGTAAATACGAGCGGAAATGTGAAGTTCTGATAGCATCCTTCGTTCGATAACGATCGTTCGAAATCCTGTGTAACACAGTATACGCTACCGGTCTATGATATAGTATTATAGCATTCGAGGAATAATCAAGCAACGTATCCGATCCTTCGGTTACCCATGCATCTCTGTCTACAGAGATGCAAGAGGCGAAGCCGGCGATCAACATGGATGAGACGATAGTAGGGGAAAGCCGATCGGAACTCGAGATTCCTGCGGGTTCCTCTCGATTTCCCTGATCGATTTCTCACGCGTCATCCTAAACCCCCTTCGTCTATAGCTTTAGATATAAGCTCTCCGCTCTCTCGCCGGCTCGGGCAGCGCGATTACGGTCGACTCATTAGCTGTCTCCACAGCTGTGGTGCGCGCCTACGTTCTCTTCTCCTATGTATCCGGTATACTCGGCTACTAAATCATAGCGAAGAGCAGAGAGCGCGCGCCACCCGAGTAACGCCGAGTTGATACGAAGGATACCGAAGTATACGGCGAACCGCCGGCTCGCGAGCGCCTCTCGCGCTGTTCAATGGCTTCAGAATTTCAGTACCGAGCCGTCACGGGTCAGGACTCGACGTGGTTCTCTCGCGATCTCCTCCGGACGCACGAGTGTTTTTACTCGCGACATTCGGCACGAGTTCTCGTCGTATTTACGAGTTATAAACTAAACGATTATTTTATGAATGAAACACCACTGCTGACTGTCTTCAGAGAAGATATTTCATCCACGAAAAAACAATAATTTATCTCATCGTACGCGATGTATGTGTACGAAAAAAATAAATCGTAGCCGTCGAAAGAAATATATTTTCGACTTTACTCGTCGATCAATGCGTTATCTATCGGATTTTTTCGTACTGGTGTCCGGTGAATAGTACCGCTCGATTCAAGGTGGCGGTATCCGCAGACTGCGTCGAACACACGGGGGGGAGAAATGGTCCGAACGAATGAGAAATGCAGATTCTCGTGATTACGTAGCTACCGCTGCTACAGATTATTATTCTCCGTGTCATTTCCACAATTCGCGAATTGTCATGTACGACGAGATTGGGATTTGCAATTATCGACAAGGTGATCGAGACGGTGTATTGGGCTGTCAAGGCGAACCAGTATCGTCGTAAAGCTCCGGTATCTTTCGGAGTAGCGGCTTATTTTTTTTTATTTTTTTATTTTTTCAATGTCGCAAAGTGTTGAGTGCAACATAAACATGAAAAGGTAGATGCGAGAGAAAAAAAAGAAAAAAAAAAAAAAGACGCGATTATGCGCGAGTAACGTGATTCCGTGTAATTACCGGCCGTTGACACAGAAACGCTATATATAGATCGCGGCGCGCGTGTCTCTAATAAAATTGTTTGCGAGGACAATGCCGGCATAGCGGTCGCGCAAAGTCATCCTGTCGAACATCGGGATTCGTTCGTATATATACACAGAGAGAGGTAAACCGTGCAGAACGGAGAGACGAACGTTGCCGATTTAATTGCATCGACGCCGGATAATTAAACGATACCGCCAACTGGCAATTTCGTCGGGTGCACCTCACATCGAGAATAAATCGACTGCGGGCTCGAGTCGGTTTCGCTCAAACGTGCTTCCGTGGCCAACTCTTTTCACACGAACAGACCCCGAGGACCGTCCCGATAATCGAACCATCCCACTCTCCGGCGACTATACCGCGCGATATTAATATGTATAAACTGTATCCGCGGACGGAGTCTGTACCGAAAAATCAACAGCGAAAACGGGTTTAAAAGGGCGGTGTATACGACATTTCGTAACGTATAATATATCGATCAATACCGGATTACGGTATACCGAAATAATCGGGAAGCGTGACTTTTCGGATTATTTATAAACGTCAATCATCCATCTGCGATCGCAGTTGGTTATCCGTTTTTTTCGATTTTCGCGGAATTTTTTTTTTCCACGAAAATTATTTTACACCCGAAATTCACTGCCGCGTAAAAATAAAATAAACGAAAAGAATAAATAAGACAATATAAAGTTAATAAAACATCGAGAAAATTTGGGAAGAATACGAGGAAAAAACAGAAACAACAAAACGCAACCTCGTCATCTGTCGTGTCGTGGGAACCACGAAATATAACTATATGACTATGTAGATATCGTTCGATACGCTGCATTCATACATATATGTATATACATGAGGCGAATCGCCGCAGCGTGTCGATCAATTGGTTCAATCTCCGTCCCGATAAATTCGAATTCACGCGCGACATGATCGTGAACGTCGAGATACAGAAGCGACGCTGAACAGCAATAAAAACACAAAAATAAAGGGAATAAAAAAAAACACGAACGCGAAAATTGGACGAAACTGTATGCAGAGAGAGCGAGAGAGAGAGCGAGAGAAAGAGAGAGAGAGAGTGTTATAACGCACATTCGATTCGACGTTTATTGACGCGAATTAAAGTATTATTCCCAAAACGGGGTGAACGACCGATAACGAGTAATCGCAGTTTGCCACTCGTGAAAATTTCGACAAAATGAGAATTTGATACGAGTGTTAAAAAAAAAAAAAAATTGAAAACTATTGCGCAGGTCATCCGCCTCGCCGACGAAGTTATGGACGATTGGATGACCGCATGAAACGGTTATTCAACGTAACCGAACGCTTTCTATTATTTTCAATTTCATTTTGTGTACTTCGGCCGCGAAAAGCTCAAAGTTACCCCGTCGGTTATTCGATTATACGAAAATTTTCGAACGACGTGTCGTATCAACGCTCTTGTCGAAGATAGCGACTAGACGCGAGACCGTGAAAACGAGAGATAAATAACGAAGGGAGACACGGGGGACAAGAGTGACGGATATATTCTCCCCGGAGGGCTGCTGTACGATGTAGCAATTAGTGCGGGTTCATCGCGCCGGTATGAACGACTGAGCTGGAACTCTAGACGGGAAGTACAAAAGAGAAACGAATGCAAAACAATAGATAGACAAGAAGCCGAGTGCTCCGGAACGAAAGGGTTTCGACAGTCGAGGCCCGTTCTGTCGCTGAACAAAATTGTGTTGTGCTCACTACCTACTGTGTTACGAGTGCGCGGTGGTGCTGGGAGGGGTGATCAAAATGTGGTTGAGTGTCGCGACAATGGTGTCGGTGTTGGGGGTTGCCGCAGTGTACTCAGAGGTGGAGATATCCGATCTCGATAAGCCAAGTGAGTTACAATATTCTCATATTTACCTTATACACATTTATATACATATATATACATATATATTTCGATATATTTCGATATATTTCGATATAATACATATTTTATATGCTCTATATATATATACGTACGATATATCTGTGCACGAAGCTCCGAACCAAAAACGTATTTCCCATCATTTGTAATACCGATTTATATAGAACATACGCAGAAAATTGGTACATCGGAGATACTTTAGAAGTTTTAAACGTATTGTATCGCTATACGAGATTCTCTTTGCTGATTACATTTTTCGCTAACTTGCTACGACTCAACGTAGGAAAGCCAATTTGTCGTCAAATTTCATCGGGTTGATGGAAAATTACTTTCGCTTAATGTCGAAGAAGCGGGTTGAATTTCGCTGGAGATGAGATAAGATCTGATTTTACCGAACATCGTATAATTCCGTTATTTCATTTTTATTCTCTCGATGATATCAATTATTATGTTTTTTTTTTTTTTAATCGTGGATCGAGCGCTTTATTGGGCTCCTCACTGATCGTCGGAGATTCATAATTTCATTAGAGAAAATGTATAGGTATACTTTACCGAATATCGTACATTTAAGTTTTTTTTTTTGTTCTTTGGCGAAACTACTTTTCAGTATTTCGTTAAATTGCAGATTAAGTACCCTTATCCTTGGCACTGTATTTTCTCACACATGCAAATCGTTATATAGTTGTCATAGTTTCGAGAACTACCCTACCCTCGGCAAAAGTGCACTTTTCTCCGGTAACACGCAAGTGTAATGATATTCATGTAACGCGCAGTTCTATATTACGTTGGTATTACCGAGAAAGTGCGCGGCGTACTCCACTTTTGACCATAATGAACAAACTTTTCGGTGCTTCTCATGAATTCGTTAAAGCGAAATTTGAATTAAGACCCGCGAACGAACATTCATTTTGACTACTACCGGCCTCTGTATTACACATACGTATCGCCGACGTTATATGGAACTCGTAATTCATCGTACGAAACTGTTTCAAGAGTAAAGTATCGCAAGCATTTTGGTTAGTTACCGCTTCAACAACTCGTAAACTTATACGATTTAATGTAATTTCCGTCGCAATTTATTGGTTACAACAACGTATGGATCGAAACATCAAGGATTATACGAGACGCAAACGGCCGTTCAAATATTTGTTCCTCGATGTATATATAAAGTATACTACTCTCGATTCGTACTGCAATTGTATGATATACGATGATAACCGGTCCCAGCTGAGTGTCCCAGGTGGTTATGTTAATTAATCGTATATATATCGCCGTAAATATATTACTCAACAACTAATCCCGCGTCCACTCGGTGCCCTCGCAAATGTCGAGGATCCTCCAGGATACCAACTACTGCACCACTCGAATAATTATATTGTTGGGTTTTCAGCTATACGCATATGCGCAACTTGGTAAAATAGCAGTTATCCGAGTTAATCGCCAGGTGATTTACTCCACTTAAAAGTTTATCGAGATATGCGTACTTCCGTAATATATTCACCTCCTGGTTGTTTTTTTTTTTTTTTCAAATTTTTTTTTTTTTTTTTTTTTCATCGAATAAATCTCATCAATATTCAAATAGTTCGAAATACGACGTAATACTTGTTTATAGCTCCGAATTTATTGAATCACACTATACATCGCATTCGTAGCCGTTTCAGATAAACATTCATACATATCGAGTCTCGAGTGGACAGATTCGAGAGAATTTGTGTTACAATTTTTATCGAGTTAAATCCGAGTCCGCTGTAGTAGTATCTGTACACTTATGGGGAATAGTATATCGCCTGTAACGAGAGAACGTACGGCAATTCGACTGCCGGACGAAACGCGTAGTGTTTATTTTAATTAAAACTCACCCCGCGGTAAAAGTGCGAGTGGAACAAGGATAACAGTTCGCACATTCGTAAAACAATACACGAATATTCGGTGTAGAATTTCGCATCGTTCGAATTATCCGCGGATAGGTGCGCATTTACTGCATTCAGGTTGTTCTATGGATGTTTCAAACCGATGGTCAAATGAAATGAAGAGTTGCGAATAGGCGTCGTGTATAGATAAAAAAAAAAAAAAAAAAAAAAAAGATAACTCAGGCAGAAGAGGTTTTTCGACTGCGAAAGAGGAATAAAAGAAAATAAGTGCGCGATCTCTTTTTTCGCCCGAGTTTCCCCGTCCGACCGGGAGAGTTTAATTAAACCACCGGGCTGATCCCGTCTCGAATTTATAGCTTCGCCCTGTGGATTATATAAAGAAAAGAGAGATACGTGCCCGGTCCCTCGGCCACGCGACTACCGTTCGGCTGATCTCCGAGAGAACGTGATTCCAAGACGATTGCGATTGCCTCTCAAACAACCGCGACATCGCCGCAGTAATACGAGATATACTGTTCGTATACCACATGCGTCGCGCTACTATATACCCGCAGTATAAGAGAGAAAAAAAAAAAAAAAAAGAAAACTGGTCCCACGAAAATGACAGACTTAATCTACGGTCGTGTGGAAGAAGTGTGTCTCAATGTTGTGCCGAGAACCTTCCAGTCCCTTAATTACACTCGTAAGTGCCGATTCACCGCAGCGCATCGAATAGGCATATGTATATACAGGATTCTGGTAGATCGATCGCCAGGCTACAGACGCAGCGTGATACTCGTTAAGAAACACGTTCCTCAGATCAAGCCGTTCTATAGTCAGCAGCACATAGCGAAGCATAACATAGAGAAGAAACGACATTTATTATTCGTTAGCCCGAGGAACGAAGGTACTACACATACATACAGGTAGTAATACATATTCTAACGGACACCTTCGACTCCGACGAGTTTCTTCCTTCGTTGATAATCTTTACATATGCATATCTGAGGAGCCGATCGCCACACCGTTGATCTCATCCTTTCTGTTTTTGTATAACAATAGACTTACCTTGATTTTCAATACATTCAATTTCGAGATACAAACGCAGACAAGTCGAGAATATTTCCATTGGATTTTAATTTTTTCAAATCATTATTATTTTTTTTTTATTTTTAGGTGTTTATTAACTGACAAACGGAGTTTCTTTTTCTCTCGCGATCTTCCTTTGAAAGTCGGTTTACCGTTTCGTCACTTTGTGTGGAAATTTTTTTTTTTTTTTTTACCTGTTTATTGATTTGCCGTATGAAATCAAAGGTATTGCATACAAATGTTGGCTGCCGTACGGTAGACCAGCATCGCCGGAGGTTTGCTCTAGATACATGAATATGTTTACGTTGGTAAACGAATACGTTCGATTATTGGTCCTGTGCCGTTACAAACGCAATTACCAAGCCTCCCTGTCTGTTCTCACACAGAAGCTGATATTTTCACAACAACTATCTCACTCTTCCTCTCCCTCTCTCTCTCTCTCTCTCTTTCTCTTTCTCTTTCTCCCTCTATCTCTCGACGTACTCTGCTTTTGTGGGCTTTTCACTATTCCACGTGGCCTACATACACTTCTCTACTTCCAATTGCTATGCTGTATTTCCACTGTTGGCCTGCGCACCCATAGCCCCTTCGGCTATATTCGTCGAATAACAGCCGCGTATGCGTTCTGTCTAAAATCAAATTACTCGATGACTCTTTGTTGATTGCTCACTTTCGCAAACATCGAGGGGGTCGAAATAAAATGGGGAAAAAAAAAAAAAAAAAAATTCGAACTCGGGTAAAGCGACCGCCGGTGCGCCGTCCACAGGCCTCTATTCATAAATCGAAAATTTTTTGTATTGCATATCGAGATGAAAACAATGACGACAATAGTGGAAAAACATTTCAAATCGAGTCGTAATATCAGCGGTAAATTCTGATGGTACGCGTATTTCAAAGTTCCGATGAGTTCGAAGTCCGATGGTGGGTTATGATTCAAGTGCGCGTCCCTCTTCACTGAAGACGAGTTTGCAATGAGAAAACGATGTCCATTCGTCAGTGAGAGAGAAAAACACGAGCGATCACTCGGAAATGGGCTCGTTGCCCGTCGCAGCTCTTCTCGGACATCTCCGGGCCAAGCAAGAGGATAATTAACTTTTTGCATTGGCAACGACATATAGACTTTGCCGAGTGAGATAAGGGAGACGGAGGGAGTGTGTAGTGAAGAGCCAGAGTTCTCCTCCTCGCGGATAACCACGAAATCGACTTAATGGCCCGCGATTTATCATACTCGAGACCTGCCGGCCGTCCTGAGGGTGCAACGGGCGAGAGAGGGTGATCGGTATATATACATATATTATGTATATACTATATATCTATATATATGATTTCTCGTTTCACCCGACTGGCCGCGATTCGCACGCTACGTTGACCCCGCCCGCGCCTCCGTCCTCCTCCCTTACCTTTGGTTTTCTCTGCCGTTCATCTCTCACACCCTCTCGCAAACATTACACACTCTCGGTACTTATTCTCTATTCGCTGTTCGTTTTTCATTCTCACACATTTATCTGTTTCTCTCTCTTTGCTCTCAACAATGACGCGTTCGTTCTCCGTTCTCTCATCTGCCCTTCTTTACACACTCGCGAACGCATGCGCATACATACACACGACATTCTGTCCGTCTCTCTTTGTGACTCTGTTTAGCGGGGCAGCCTGAACAATCACTCCATCGAGAACGACCCAACGTTTCCGGCGAGTCTTTTTATTCTCGTCCGAAGAGCGGAGCTGGGTACACAATGGCGTGTGCGTACAATCCAAACCACCACACTAGCGTCACCCCCAACCCCCTCCCCCACGACAAGCGTCAACCCCACCGCAGCAACGGGAGTTACAATCCTCCGCCCTGCTCTTTCGACATTGCACGTCATACCGACATTAATCCCCAGTCTCGTATGACATTAGTGGCTGCTATGATGACGTAACTTTTTCCTGTTGTTTTTTTCCCTCTCTCCTCTCTTTCCAGGGTCGGGATAGATACGTACATATGAATATATATGTTTTCGAGATACTCGCTTGACGAGCAAATGTTTATCGGCCTCGAGATATGCGTAAAGATTACATCGTCGAATATAAAATTACGAAAAATATTCCCGGACCCAACAGCACAAAGATAGAGACGCATATGTTGTTGCCGGTACACGAAAATGGTCCTTTAGCGTGTACTTGAGAATGTGGGAGTTATCGAAAGAGGGATATCATTAGGAAGATATACCGATTGACTGTAATTATGCGGTCGCCAGCAGCGGATGCACTTAGCCTATATGACTAACAAAAAAAGGGGAAAAAAGAACACGAAAAAAAAAAAAATCTATTTAACTCCATCGCTGGAAAGTTGCCAGTTTGCGCTGTCGGTATTACGGGGATTCCAGTGTGAAAACACACACTCTTCTTACTCCGGCACTCAGCGGTGGCTTTCGATTCACGATTGCAATTACAAAAACGCCATCGAACTATCAAAGTGCCGCCGCTTAATGTCACACTGTTTATGTTGCTAATATGATCGAAGCACATATATATACGGCGCTTTAACGGGGGCGTATGTGAGGGCCGATTCAATACATAGACGATCGGGCTATTAAAACATCGTTATTTACAAACCAATGAGCGAATTTAATAACATATCTATCTATCTTCGTGAATACCATACATAGCATAGTCAGTCCGACGATTAGTCGGATGGTTTACACGAGTGCTTCGGCTCCAAAGTTCCGATAAACGCCATTGGTCTACGTATATAATCATTTCACGTTTTGCGTATTCTTATTTGTTCCATTTACATTTTTTCGATTATATCGAGATAACGCCGCGTCTAATCGTTAAACTGTTAGTCAATTTCGAAAAAAAAAAAAAACATTCGGTTATAAATTACGTCGGTAACGGGAATATCTATTTTATCTTTTCCACGTATACTGTAAGAATAATCTCCGCAATCTCGAGCCTTGGATAGCGTCGCTTTTACGCTCGTAGAAACGAAGTCTCTGATCAAAATCCATGTTAAAACTTTGCCAAACATCGTTTGCCATCGAGAACATGGTGAGAACGAGGCTAGCAGGAGATCCAAAGACTCGAAAGAACCAAAAACTCGAACGGTTAGTTTACTTTTTTCGAACTAAACGATTGCTTATCCGATCGCAGGTCAAAACAATATCCGAAACAGGTTACAGTTATGTCGAAGACTCTCGTGCGAAAACGCGCCGTGCAACCCGAAAAGCGCCCCTTCGATGAAACCGAAGCGCGAAAGAGTAAAAGGGCTTTATATATATAAAGAGGATGAGAGAAGAAGGCGCGCGCACGGAGCTTACCGTAGATTACAAGTAATCCTGTGGGGATCGGGTTAGCAGTTACGCGCCTTCAACCGCTGTCTGAAACTTTTCGTTCGCCGTCTCCCGTATCGCGTTAAGAAAAGAAGAAGTAGACGAAGAAACAGAAGAATCTATGCTCAACACCCAATTTTTCTACCCGACTGTTCACGAACCAATTTCATTTTGATGCCTCGCGTGCCACGTATACATCCGAATTATTCCATCCAAATACACTAAATTCGAATGGAGATATAAATTTCGGATAAAACGAGTGTCGATGGAGTAATTATGAAGACAAATGCCTGTATTCCATCGTAATCGGTTCTTCAAATTATCCTTTTTCGTATGACATCGATACGAGACAAACTTATCATTGTTAATTGTGATATTTGAAGTTTTCGATCCACGAAGGTTAATCTCACGCAAATTATTTTGACTCCCAATTGTTTTTAACCATTTTAATAAAAAAAAACTAATTATCCCGTAATACGACGATAGCAGAACAGGGAAACTGTTAAAATTAGAATAATTTTGAAAAGGTATCGAACTTCAATTTTTATTACGAAAAAAAAAATATAAAAATTGAATACATTTTTTTTCTATGTATCCTTATTACTTACGCAGCTCATTACTTTGTTAATTATCAACTATACCTTATTATATATGTACTTTGTATAAAGTTGTACTTTGTTGTCCGTTTTTTTCCTCGAGCGACATATCCCTCTATGTATCCTTCAGCGAAAAACGACGCGGCTAGAATTCTCGCGTTATCTCTTCCCTCATTATCTCTCATTCGTCCACATTTCGTATTCTTGTTACAGTTTTTTTCTGTATTTTTTTTTTCTTTACATTTTCCCACTGTTTCTTCATACCGTGAGCCGAGAGTGATTGACACACCGATGCACACTGCGGGGTGAACGCTCTCTCGCTTGTTTCCCTCCGCCGGAGGGTTGTGTCGGAGAGACTCTCGCGTTGAATGAAACAAAAAAAAAAAAAAAAAAAACCAGGCTGAGTGGAGATTCGCGAGGTCGACGTAGCGCGCAAGGGGCAACAATGCTCGAGGTTCGTTGCCGGTACGAGAAGAAATTCTTTCCGAATGACCGGCTCCGTTTCGTTCGTTGTAAGAAATTGTCACGAGTGAAAAAACAAAGAAAGGAAAAAAAAATGTCGCGGAAACTTGGCTTCGCTTATCCTTTTCTTCATATCTCTTCCGGCATATTTCGTATGTTTTTTTTTTTTTTTCATATGTTTCTACACGATGCATTCACGTTTTTTCGATACCCCTTAGCGTTTCATTTCATTAACGTATCTTTTTTTTGCACCCAATGATATCAAATACAGAATTCTCTTACGCGCTCCTTTTCTCGCTTTCGCGTTATTTCCGCACCTCGAACTTTGGAATTGTGTCGACGGACCACTATTGATTCTCGCGTTTATGCTCATTGCCTATCCGTGATAATTGGAAGCATCGCCAAGTGCGTTAATTATCTAATTGAAGGGTTGGCAAACGCTCCTCTCACAGCCGCTGCCTCTCGTACGTATCCTAAGTCGAGTCTCCCTTCTCGTTATGCACCTATTATGTATACGTAGGTATACTATATGTAGCTATATATAGACACGACTCCAACGGTACTTTAGTACTCGTGAATGAGACGGTATAAACCACCGCGACTCTACACCACGTGGAATACCTAATATGCATAATAGTCAATGTTTGAAATAGCAGAACGTATCGCTGGTATACAGTCGATATCAGTTCTCAACTGCTCAGGCATACCGTACATTCACGTCTCATCGGTTCAGATCGTTGGCCACTCGGCCGCCGTTCTCCTTTGTGGACTCTCGCATACTTCTCACATAAACTCTCGAACGCAGGTTTGTGTTGTGTTGTACACTGATTGCAATGTATTGACAAACGATACTGTGTTGTATCATCCTTTGATGTATCTCTCTCACGGGTTCGATTCGCCCTTTGATCGTGACGTCTTAACGAGAACCCCGTAGCTACGGAGGCTCAGGCAGTGTTACGTTTCGTGCAATGATCACGATATACGATCTCTCAGCAGGTTACTCGATCCTGCATATCGGATCCTTGAAGCCGGCAATCCAAATTCCACAACACGCGGTAGGCGAACCGAGCGCTAGAGATGCATAGCGGGTGGTGGGAACAATTCGGGTACATATGACGAATGAGATGGAGAGAGAGAAACTTGGTTGAGGCGTTTCTCGCACGCGGAATATCGTTTTCGCTCCGGTTCTCCGTGGCTGCGCATATAGTATAATTCGAGACTTGCGCTGGCAGCAGCAGCAGCAGGAGCAATGGAACAGCGGTGGAGCATAGAGCGTCATGAGTGCGAGGCAGCGTCGGGTATCCGTTAAACACGCGCCACCGCCACGGTGGTGAGAAGTATAAATCAACTAGTCGCTATATATCACGGCATAATTGTGATAGATCGTCAGTCGTAAAGGTTCGCAATTAGTTATGTAAATGCAGCTTTAGCTCTCCAGGCAGCTACAATTGGTAGCAATTCACCGAATCGCCAGGGCGGGAGGGGGGTAGACGAGGGAGAGGAGGAGGTAAAGTTAAATCTGTAAGCGTTGCGTGGCGGATGAAATAAGTTTTGGTACAATCGATTTTATTATATACCGTAAAAGTTACGGAAACGGTAGTCATTGCTCGAGACAATCTTTTACGGAATTGTCTAATAGCTACCGCAGTTCTGCATTCCTGATCGAGAGACCGTGTCACGATCTTTCGAAACGCCGAACGTGAAACCCCAATCACACCAATCCGCTATATTATATACCCTCCGTGTGCGGAAACCCTCGGAAGTCTCCGATATTCAACCTTTGATCCGACCGTACTTTCGTCCCTTACACCACGAGCTCGCTAATCAAGGAGGAATTATTCTAATTTACCCGGGGAAACTCATCCGTGTGTCTCTCTCTGTCTTAATTATTCACTCAGCCCCTTGTGGGGTATATATACAACTACCGAACGAAACGACGTTTCGCTGGATGTGAACCGTTATCGATCTTTCCTTCCTTCCTGTTCCTTCCATCGCTCACACTGCGCAGCGGCCACCCTCTGGAGCTTTTGTTTGTACAGTTGCTCACAATATATATATAGAGATACGAGGAATTGAAGAATGCAGGACAAGGATAGGAGTAGACAACCGATTTTCTGCATGTCTATTTTTTTTTCCTCCTTATACCTTATATGCGAGGATATCGCGTTTATTTCGTACTTGGCATCAGTCCGAGTGACAAAGAGGCAGTAGAGATACGATGAGAGGCTTTCTTTGCGAGGGGCGTGGAGAGCCGAATTGCGTTCGACGTATTTATCGACGGATCACCGATGAGGGTGCGGCGTTATTAGCTTTTTATTGGCTTCCAACCTCGATACTGCGAGTTTCATCGTTTCTGGTTCGGGACGATCGGCATTAGCTATCCTTTATAACCCTCTTTCGTTTATTGTCCATATATACATATATATATGTACGTATGTATGTATCCCTTCTCATCTCCATCTGCGCATTCTGCGCTGTTTAATACCCTCCGTTTCTCATCGTCATATATTTCGCACAAGGGTCCTTGCGCGTATAATACAATGGTAATCGTCAAGTGGCAAAGCATCGGAGTGGCGGAGTATAATTACAGAGCCACATAGGACGAATGTCCTATGTATATATGCGCAACTCAACTATTAATGAGAATATAGCAACGAAACTTTCGTTCCTGCGGAGAGTCCGTAACCAACCACTTTCAGATCCTTTCCCCATCCTCCAGTGATATTCATACCGCTGGTGAGATTGGTCTGGAGATTTTTATCCGATGTTTCTACGATTTATCGCTCTGCTGCATTCCGAAGTTTTATAATCAAAGCGCGAGATGGATAGGCGGAAAGTACCAGAGAAGCAAATTACTGCGCAACGTAATATAAATATATGTATATACATGTGTATGTGTGTGTATGTGCATTCGCGCTGTATGACACGTCTGACTAGGAGAGTGCGTTTGCCGACAAGAAGAAAAATCGATTCGTTAGTCCAAAGGAAAAACTCGAGCTGCGCTGCGTACCACACACTCGTTGAGAACTCGTTGCTCCATCTCCGGTAGAATCAGAGATGCACCGGTTCTACCTATGATTTTTCTGATATCTTTCGCTCAGCATAATTGAAGGTATTGCGAAATCCTCAACGAACGCATCCGGATGTACGCCAAATAATCAGATTCGCATATTAAAAAATGAATTATTCTTCCGTTCATCGAATGTCTATTTGATGCGTTTGCAAAATCAATTGGCATTTCCAAGTGAAGCATATTTCAGAATTTTTAGACAATGTTTCAAAAGGTTTTCCGTTGGAAATCACATTTAAACGATGTATGGTATCATTCACCACGAAAAAACTGTTCGAAAGAGCGCCGTGCGATTTTTGCTCGTCAGCCATTTACCGAAATGGTATCAATTGTTAATTTGATTGTGCAATCCATTTGCTGATCTGAGAAACGATTTAATGTGATTATCGTGACAATTCATAACTATGCCATCCATTTTCATGGCCTCTCAACAGGAAATCTCGTTAATTGAATGTCACACTTCGAATGTGACTCGATATTATATAAATTCGTAAGCTTGTTGTGTCGCGTTACGCGGAGACAAGATTCATGCAAACCGACGAGATACCGAATTCATCCCTCGACTGTTTGAAATTCCGCTTCGGTTTTAATTGATCGAATTAATCTATCTCTACCGTTTCCAGCATCAGCTCGCAGAGTTGAGTGAATTAACTGTTCGGAGGATCGAACGTGGTCCCCCGTTCTCTACGCTCACCCCTGTTTATCTGTCTCTATTTCTATCCGCTATCTCACACGAGCTTTCACTATCGCCGGTTGCCTTTATGGGTCGTTCGTACTTGCCGGTGCAACCGGGCCTCGCCGGAAACTTTTTCAACAGTTTTCAACGACGTCGTCGAGCTCGGTCGAGTCCGATTGTTCGAGGAGGAGTTGCGGAGAATGAGACAAAAAGGATTGTAGCGCCGATTTCGCGGGTTAGGTTGGAAATACGAAACTGGCACAGTTCCAGTTTCTTTATGCTGTGGTCGGCTCGTTCGTTCGTACGCTCACTCCGATTCGGTTCTTTCTTCTTTTTTTTTTTTTTTTTTTTTTACAGTCGGGGAAGGGGATGAAAAAGCTTTGGGTAACATTCATATCGTGAGAGGTTGAACTTCGAGAGCGCTGCGCGGATATATTGTACCTCACGGTCCTTTTGCTCCTTAACGAGGCTACCGTATCGCACACACGCTAATTAATATCCGATCTGTTGATCCGACGTGCCCTCAGGTGAACCTCCGATCCACCAAGAATCCTCTCAAACACGCTTGGCATGAATAAGCTTTGTCAGCGACGCTCTTGTGTATCGTGTGTGCATGGGTTTCTAGCACCTCCGTTCGTGTTACGTACAGATATGGTACACAGCGGTAACTCGACGGGTGACGAACGTCAACCGCGATAATTATTCTTTCGCGTGTCGGTTCAAAGTTCCCCCTGCGTGTGCTATTGTAAAAGTCAATCCATTTGTTTTGGGGTGACGACGGGAGCTGCTGTAGCTGCCGGGGGTAGCATCTCTTATAGACCACAATCTCGATATCGAAAGCACGTCGTCACACAAACCCAATAGTGTGCCTTTTCTTAAATTCGTTATTGTTAACAATGAGTTACCGGACCGGAGTAGCTGCCCTAATCTTGGATTGTACCGATTAGACCAGACGACCCCTTCTGGGTTACTTTTCGCTAAACTTCTGACGAATCACGAAATCTTAATTTCTAATATAAGAATGAACTTTAACTTCAGCCTTTATACTTCGAACGCTGATATAGGTTTTTTTTTCTTTTCGAATTAACATTTCTCCGATACTTTTTTGAGTTAATCCATGCATGCAAACGAGATCTCCAGCATTCTTTATTCTAATGGAACGGGGAAAAGTGCGGCCTCTCGGTGCACAAGCCAGCAGCAACAGCAGCAGCACCGCATGCTTTGATAAGGCTTCTGCAGCTTTCCCGGCCGCTCTGTCTACAGCTATAGGAGGCTCTATGTCGGGGACGCTCAGCACCCCGTGAAATGGCACCTAAAGCCCCGTGTAAAGTCCCTGCCGAGATCCCGCACACCTTCTCTCGCCCTTTCGCTCCTATATACTCGTCGTCGTCATTCTTCCACGTATTTTTCCATCGCGTTCATTCGCGATATTCAAACCGATACTTCTAGTAATGTATACCAATGGCGTACTCCAGATTTACTACGACATTAACTGCAAAGCATAATTAGCCATGTTGCCAGTGGCATTGTAATATATTATGTAATATATTGAATTGATTGGATCGCATCGACTCCGCAGTAAATTGAAACCGATTAGTGAGAGTGCAGGAAAATTTGTTTGCATGCTGATGAATAAGAGAGGAAAAGCGGATTATGCGAGCGCAAAGAGAATGGATTAATCGAAAATCAAGCTGAATCCGTTTACATCAATCGTTTCATCATTTAACGATTACCATCATATTTATAATGGGAATAAGTACTCTAGAAACATTGGGGAATGCTTTTACGTTTCGATTATATTAATCTCCTCATATTATCGTCACTCTTACGGATCGACGAAACTATATGGACCCATTGTATTGTAATGATTATGTAGCTGACTATTCGTTGACGGTATGTGAAGAGTCTCATCGCCTGCTATGGTGATATCTGCATGCAATGAGACTTTTTTTAAGCTGTTAATATCAGTACACCTGAAAGAAGTGGTTTACAGTTTTTGATACCGATTGAGCCCGGGATGAGATGGGGGAAGGGGGGGGGGGGGGGGGATTGCATCTATTCTTACGGTGAGTTGATACTACTCGGTCGGTAACAAAAACTGTAATCCAAATTGCTCTGCCTGGGATGGTTTTATACATAAATGACGAGAACGTTGCCCTCCGTGAAACAATTCTGGAGAGCTACTTTCTCACCTTTTTATGTAAGACCGAGTATGGCCGAGAATTTCAGGATCTGACGAGTAGCTCTGTCTCTCTCGCACTTATACAAGTTTCACATCACCTTAAGGTGATTTGAAACATATTCGCAGTGTGTCTCTCTCGGTCTGCCGAGAACGCCGGTCACGCTATCTTTCTCGCACTTATACAAGTTTCACATCACCTTAAGACAGACAATATTACAGTGCAAGCTCCGTATTCTTAACTGGACGGGAGCAGACACGCTTCCATTTCTAAATTTCGCTTGTCGTCCCTACTCCCGGTCAGTTGCTGCAAGTAACGGTAATGAGGGTATACGCGTCCATAGATACCGCTTGGAGTAGGGAAAACCGACTCAGGGAAAATACAGTTAAGGGAAATCATTGCCATGGTAACGAGTTAAAATAAAGGAGCGGTTAAGTTAAGAGTAGTTAAGAATACGGAGCTTCGACTGTAGTTAGGTATAACAATGAACGAACGGACGATCGATACGAGATCGATCGTCATGCTAAAGTCTTCACAGGACTTTTAATACCAATAGATGTGTGGCATTTCGCGATCTTAATAATTAACATTTCTTATCATTAATAATATCCGCTCCAAAGCCGGATGCGCGCATTATTCATTCGCTCGGTCGTTACAGTATTCTCAGTTTATTCGAATAATTCTCGATCTCTCGATATAATTCTCAATATAAAAAATTCTCTCACCTTAGATGATTATCAATGGTAAAGAAATCTTCATTTATAAATGTGTTTATATACCGATTTTCTATATATTTACCGACGTTTAAACTTTGGTTAACTTGCAAGCGTTACATCGCGCGATTCGAATCGTTGCCAATTTTCATTGCAGCAGCAGCAGCACTGCATGTCGGCTCCAGAACGTTTCATGAATGATGAATTGCCGATAGTTTTTTTTTTTTACTCAATTCCTTTTAGTCTGAATATCTTTGTGTCAAATACATAAAATACTGTATGAATATCGAGCTGCGAGTAAATTAAGCCAAACATTTCGTAGAAACGAGTAAAAAGACATCGCCGCTCGACAAGGTTCATTACTACATGTATTTTGGTAACAGTACCAATAGGTCGAATATTTGTGGATGTGCTACTTTCATTCTCATCAATATTAATAAATCGTCTCGACAGCAATCCTCTTTACAGCTGAGACACAAATTTATATTGTATATCGTACTACGCTACCGGTTATTCGTAGTTCCTCTCCGCTACCGACGCGCCGGGTTCATCGCGCTCCGTTTAGCATGCGGCTACGTTTAGCTGAACCACCGATCTCGTACGCAATTGGACGCTGTGTACGTGTGCGGTACAGTTAAACATACATACCTTTACAAACTTCAGCGTTAAAATGTACCGGGCGTATATCATTGTATCGCCGCGAAGAGAATGAAATCGGTGGACAATGGGGTATATATTCGTGGAACAAATCGGTAGCGTCGATGAGATTACAAAATTCGATGCGTCGAGTGCCTCATCGCCACTCGTTTTCAACTCGCGTCGCAACAAACCGCTCTTCCTCTCTCCGTCTCTTTCCGCTGCTACTATATTTCCGAATTTTGCCAAAAACCCGATTACCAATGGCTGAAATCGTATGGGAATTGCCGAAAAGGGGACAAACGCCCGAACAGAAACGATCGAGTGGGAATTTTCACCAATAGAAACTCATCCTCTCATACAGAGAACGCCGAGTATGAACGAGATACAGAATAAAGGGTGAGCCTGGAAAATCTCGTCCAACGAAGCCGCGGTCGGGCGTTACTATCGAATGGAGCTGCGATTCGTGTTTTAGGCGTCCTCTCAAACATATACGAACATATATACACACACATATCTGACCATCCCTTAAATGGATTACAACTGTTCAGTGCACCGAACGCGCAACGGTTCGACGGTTCGTGCTCTCGTTATCCGCGTGCGAAACGCGATCGAATCCATGCAGCGCAACAGCGATATTAACAGCAGCAGCATCAGTACAGTAGCGTGCATCAATTTGTATTTGTGAATCTACCCAAAGCTGTAAGTCTATCGATTGTACACAAGTCCGATAGTTCCGGCTTTTCGAACAAAATATAGCGGCGAAAGAACTTCCACAAGCGTTATATACTTTGCCGATCATCGTTGCGGTTATTCTTTTTTAAAAAGTCTTTAACGGAAAGGAGGCAGGAAAATCTTCTTGACGATCCAATTCGTCAATTGGCGTTTCACTTACCCGAGACGCCGATTCTCTTTTGTACATTCGTTTATGGCATATCGGTAAAGGGGTAACGAAAGAAAAAGTGGATAGAGGCAATTTGTACCGCGAGCTATAGACAAGTAAGTCGGAGGGAAGGTATACTGCACTTTACTGCTTCCTTCTTGGTAACTATGAAACGAAATTGCGGCTCGCCTATCGCTTCGCCGATAGACTTCGCTCGGCAGGCACGCCACATCGAATCATATACAGAAGTGAAGGAAGGGGATAGACGTACATTGAGATAGAGGGGTATAAAGTGGGTATACTATGGGAAATGTTCAGGTAAGGATAGGATAGTGGGGCTCGTGCCCCACTATAGTAACTCTGTACCCGTCATTCTCGAGAGCTTAGTTGAAATTTGAACCGGAAAGATCCAATCGTCGATTCCAGTCGATCATACCGCCCATCGAGAATAGACAAGCAGATCCTTTTGATTTTATTGCTTGCGAAATAGTTTGAAAAATCTATAAATCGTTTTCGCGTCTGATCCATAAACGGCGCCATCTAGGAACGCATCATTGAAATATCTCGGAAGCGTAAGGCAAGAAACGAGTCTCCGGATATCGTTGGAGATAATGCGGAACAAAAAAAACCGTAAAACATAAAAGAGATGAAAAACTTGTCGCAAAAAGGTTCCTTCATAGCCCACTCTATCGTCGCAATAAGCTTCAACGGTGAGATATACTTATATATTATATTCCGCGAAGGACGAACGTACAGTTGGTGACTCGAACGAAATGAGAAAAGAAAGAATAGAAAGGAGAATATAAGATCAGCCGGCCTTTTTTCCTTCCCTATGTGGCGCCTAAACTAAATCATATATATATACGTTTGTATAGTGGATATGGCGAGCAGGGAAATATTTTCTCGACCTTTTCGAGTTTCCCCACTCGGAATATCGTAAATTCGCTTGGGGTGTGGAGAACGAAAGAAAAAAAAATCATCTCGGGATATTCGCACGATTACGTGAGAGTCTTGTATCTCTTCGATCTTAAAGAGAAACAGTCGCGAAGGCTCTCGATCTCATATTAGATCGTGATCGGTGAGATGAAGTTTTTTCCAAAAGAAATTCAATATAAAACGAATGCGGAGGCGTGGAGAATTTTCAAAGTAAGAATCGGAGAGCACTGCTCCAAAGATCGGCATTATACGACGGCTCGATATGGTTGATGATTCCAATGCCGGAGTTGGTGGCGAACCAGTGGTGTCGTTTAGGTTCGACGGCCATGCAAGTGTCGGGGATGAATAACAGGACAGCCCGCAGGGGGCCAACGATATATGGTCCTCGCGAAGGATCTAGTGACTCGTGGTTACCGGTCTGGTGGATGATGCACGGTCCGGACGTGCGCGATTCGAACCCAAACCCCGAAGGCATGGCGGGGGGTGTAACAGACGCAGAAATCTCTAGCAACCCCCTCGCATTTTTTCGACTGAACTGCTCGCGATTCAGAGTCGGATTCGCGAGTTTCCGTATCGAAACGACGCCGTGATATAAATAAAAAACTGCAATATACTTTTCTCAGTCTTGAAGACTCTTTATTTTACACATTACATAAATCTTTGTAGTGTATTTTAAAGCTGAATATATTTGTTTTATAAAAAATGGCGAAAAAAAGGAACGTGTCATTGATCATCACGATTATTAAAAAAATTCGTGCGTCGTGGGGGCAAAGGTGTGAGGGAGATGTGGAAGCAAAAAAAAAGGATAGGTATATCACCTATATCTTCATATCTATGCCAGAGAGGCGAGAATATAGTCGAGCCGCCGCCTGGTCGAGCACCCGATCGCGTGTCAACCCTCCTCTCGCGCTCCTTTGCATCCCCCGTTCGGCCTACCCGCGGCGATATACTCTCTGTCGTGCTGTGTGTGAAAGGCGAAAGAGGCAAGAGTGACTGAGCACGTATGCCCTGCACGCAGAGCCCATAAATAGCGCTCTCGCGAAAGCGGGAGAGTCAGCGTGTTCTATAGTCTGAAGCTAATGTTGCTCTCTCTCCGTCTCTCGTTTTCTGTCTCCGTGGTACTGTGGTGGCGAAGGAAGCGCGTCTGGAAAAGAAGGCTGCGGCTTACAAGTTTCCGTAGACTACGAAAGCCGATATTGCGTTATCACTCCTCTTGCCTGCGGCATGGGAATGAAATGGTAGGACATTGGAAAGAAAGAAGGGTTGTGATCCTCCGACTCTCATTTCTATTCTCGTTGCTACCGCTCTTAAGGTACGTGGTCCACCGTTTTTCGAAGTGCAACGTCGTTGCACATACGAAGAGAATCTACGGGAGATACTGGGACACAAGAAGAGCTGAGCCATACCAAGCGCAAAATGGCACAGACCGCAATGAAAGATCGGAGAAAGATTACCGCACGTACAGCTGGCACGCCATTTTCTTCCGTATAACAGCAGCAACAGCAGCCACAAGGATGGCGAAGAGAACGAAGGCACTTCTCTGAGTAGAGTCGGCATCGTGCCACGTTTCCTCTTCGGCAACCCTCATCCCCTTACTCGACAATCCTACTCACTTACACGTTGGTACGTTCACTCGTGGAAACACACGCGGTCGCCTTTTAAGACACTCGATGCATGATCCTCGCCGGCCAATAGACACTCGGAAAATCTATAGGAGGATCGTATATAAATTTCCATTGGCACTTTTCATTTTCTCTCTGTCTACCGTATCTCCGATGGTAACCGAAAGTTACGACCACGTGGAGAAAAATCTTCGATTTAAACGCTATAGGTATAGGACAGTGGATTAAGCCGTGTCGTTTCGTATACATTATTCAGCGAGGAGAATCAATTATTATTCATCTTTTGTTTTATCACTGACCATTTTAAAGTTTTCTCCCGATATCTCTTGTTGAATTTGCAAATTTTTTGAGTGTCGATATAAATATTGTTCTTTTTTTCTACGGGCGATTATATCCATATCGGTCGCTTTGTGCCGCTGTGACGAAACAAAGAGATTATCAAGTACGAAAGTACCATTATAATGACTGACAGAAAAATAACTCGAATAGTTACAATGAGATTTTTCTGGGCGATTAGACTTGAACGTACCGTGATAACGGTTAATGTAGCCCGGTTTACGTTATAGCGTCTACCACTGCGTAAAGTGTACTCGGTAAATTTCCTTGCTGAACTCCGGCCAGAATGTGGGCAACCGAGGCGCGCCCGTCCGTCATAATGATGAATTACCAAAAAGAGCTCAGTGTATATAATACTACGGTAGTGGTACCGGCGTTGGGTGTACGCGTTGAGGGTGAGTGGTATGATAACTCGCGATTAGAGTCGAGCGAGGGAGTGAAGAGAATTCGTAACAACCTTCCTCTTGCTATCTTCATCTCTATCACTTGCTGTTTTCGCTTCGTGTCGTGAGAAAGTTGTTGGACCAACGTGTCATTGCCTCGGTGGCGAAGAGCAGTCGAGTAGCCAGTTTGCTAGAAGATGTTGCACGCGCTGTTGTTGTAGGTTGCCATCTAGCGGCCAGCCACGGTAAATGATGTTCTTGAAGGGGTTGCTTATTAGTGCCTCAGTGGCTGGCTGGCGGAGTTGGCTCCTTACAGCTGAGAGGTCGGTTTCCGGTTGCTGCTGGCTTCACCGGTATTCCCGCGCACTCCCGCTGCCCGGCCAAAACGAAGACTGTTCTGACGTTGCCCGCAAGAGGGGTGCGGCGTAAAAGGGATGACGGCTAACGAGAAGCGCTGGGAGAGCCTTAACCTCGTCGGACCAAACCGACGAGTATCGTGTTTCCGGTTCGGAGAATGCTTCGAGGACGATGTGGAATGGGTTAAAGAAGAGGTTAGTTGGGGGATGAAGAAGAAGCATCCTGCCAACCGCCAGATACTTACTTTCCCAGTTTCACCCTTCCGGTTGTTACTACCCCCCTTCCCCCTTGTTCCCCAGCGAGGTAACCGCGCACGAAGCACGATCGCCTCGGCCCAACGTCGCTTATTGCACGGAAATGCAACACCGACACTACCGAACACTCCCACACTTTGGTATCGATTGTGTCGCAACATCGGCCCGACCTCACGTATTGCGCGATCGTGTAGACAATGTCTCAGGAACATGACGGCTAATTAGCTCAAGTCAGCATGTTTTGCACAGCTAAAAGGACATTTATTATTATAACGGACTCTTCTAGAAGTTAAAGTGAAGTGCATAAAGCTTCATGAATGACGGTGAAAATTATCGCGAATCTTTATTTTCGGGTTCACTTGTAACATGGTAAGGTATATTCGGATTGCGGAAGTATATTCGCGAGCAGGAGAAACGAAGATTCGTATAATTGTCGGTCGGAGACGAGAAGGACGTTGAGGACCATTAGGGGTTCTTCGAAGCGCAGGCCGCGTGTCGGTGTATGCGGCGACACAGACAAAGAGAAGAACTTTTCGAATCGACGTGGTTTCGAAACTCCGTCGCCCACAGAAACGTTACTCGACGAATCCGAAGGAGCGGGCAGAGTCGGTAGAAAATGGTATAAGGACCATCCTGGGAGCGCTTCGTCATCTCTGATAACTCTCCTGGCACCCGAGGTCTACCGCGAATCCCGTAAGCATCAGCTTCCCGACGAGCCAGCGTCCTCTCTTCCAACCGCACTCCGACGGAGCTCCGGCTCGTCGGTTATCTCGTCTGTCTGGTAGGATATCAGGGTCACCCACCCTCTTTTTTTTTTTTTACTTCCATTTCTACCTTCGCCGTCCATCCCGTTCGTACGGCCAACCACGACGCGACTTATCGCGACAAGCCCGTGGGGGGAGTGACGGAGTTTGCAGTTGAGAAAAGAATTTTTCGGTTAAATTAAACGCTGCGCTCGGTTCGACTTGTATTATATAGATACTCTTTAAGCTAATCTTATATATGTATATGCAGGATCGATCGACCCGGGAACTTCGCATGTCTGTTATGTCGATCCAATTAAAGTTTTTTCGTATCCTCTTCCCTGATTTTTTTTTTTTACTCGAGTACACAGTGTGAATTTAGCACAGCGTGACCTCGATTCTGCTTTACCGTATATAGGTATTCTTGATGATTTGTTGGAACTATTGGACGATCAACGATGAGAAAAAGAGAAGGAAAAAAAAAGTCCGTTCGAAGAAAAATTCAATTTAGTTTCTTAACAAATTCTCACCACGGTTCAACGATCTTCGAGGAGAGAGAGAGAGAAAGAGAGAGAGCGAGATTGGTGGTTGTATGTTGGGCGCAACTTATATATAACGAGCACAGGCGTAAAGGCTTTTCACTGGTAACAGAGGTCGAACTTCTATGCGCTATACATATAGGAAATTCGCTGCTTCTACACGTCCTGCGGTGGTGCACAGCCCGGGTGGAACATCGTGTGCAAGGCGTGTTTAGGTCGTGAATTGGAAGATCGATCGCGCGGTGTTCAAGCAGCAACACCGAGGTAGTGCCAGTATTATAGTGGAATAAAGGCAATAGATTTCTTGGCCAATCATTGGTTACTCCGTATTGAACGACCTATAAACAACGAAAAAAAACAAAATGGAGCGTAGTTTCGATCGCGACGTAATCGTGATTTATTCTTTCGTAATTTGATTAAATAACGAATCATAATAAACGATGCATCAATTTTTTACGGTAGTTGATTTATCTAATAGACTTTGCCTCCCCTTCCTTTATAATATTAACGTTTTGAAGTATGCATTTTACCCTTTATTGGTATCCGAGAATACGAAGTCCCAACCTAAATATAACGATGCCATGAATAATTTCTTGGTCGCCGAATTTGAGTGGAAAAGTTGTCGCGTGACGTAAATGAAGTACTTGAGCGAAAATAGATATTAATCTCCTTGTTACTAGTATCGGCATAAGAAATATTATGGATTCGGAGTGAATGGTTTTTGCAAAGATTCATATATATGTCTATTTTTAAACAGCGTAAAAAAATTAAAATAAAAAACAAATTGCGCGAGAAATTACGTTAATTTTGACAATTTCTGGAGCGAAGATATTAATATAGCGTTTGCCATTAAAATTTCATCGAATTTCAAACATCCCCCGACTTCTATTTTAAAACGGTTGAGAATCGTAATATCAGCGTATTTTTGTGCAACAAAAAAATTTGAAAATCGTGAAAAAGTGGAATAGCGATGTATGGTCACTATGTCATCGTGCTTTAGAGCATTAAGCGCGTTGAACAGCCGATCACTGAATGGTTTACTCCACTCACGTTATATAACTCGGCTACCCGAAACCGCAGAGATTCTTCAGCGGAAACGTCCGGTCGCGTGGTTTACGCTTTTCCTTTATACACGCGTTGCCGCCACCCCATTTAACGTTTTTCCTTCTCTCTCTCGCGTGCGCGGTGTGGAACCGGTGAAAAATCACCGGGTGCCAAAGGCCGTAGCAAACATAAATTCCTTGGCGTGGTTGCTCTAGCGCGGGGGAGCTCTTTCGCTTCGGTCTCTGGCCTGGCCGGGCGATATCGTTCGACGACGACGGGGGGGAAAAACCAGCAGGGGCTGTTTATCAAGACTCTTTCACCTTTCACGGCGAAGGCCGCTGACCCAGGGTCTATTAATTTCAGCCTCGTTGCTTCACGGCGGTCCACCGCGAGACCGCACACTCCTTTTCGCGTGTGCATGAAAAAAAAAAAAAAAAAAAAAAACCCGAAAAAGGGAGGAAAAAACCGATATTCGAAATATAGATTAAGGTTTAAGGAACGATAAAATGACCATCGCTGCAGTATATGCGAGATTTGCGATATACTTTTTCTCAATCCGATAAATATTAATTGGCCTCCGGTATGTGGATAAAGAATTTGGATTATAAAAACGAAAAGTTTCGCGTTTTACCGCGCGCTGACTCGCATACCTCAGAAACTCTTGCTCTCTTTCCTCTACAAATTCATTCGTGTCTTGGGGATAATGCTTCAGCGGTACAATAGAAATCCCCGTAGTTGAAAAGTTATGAAATAAAAAAAAGGGAGAAAAAACAAAAAAAAAAAAAAAACGGAAGAACTAAGAAAGAAACTGAGAGAAGTCTCGCGTGCCCGCCGCTCTGGAGAACTGTCTGGCGATTTCACGTGCCGTACACCGTACACAGGCTGAGTGCGAGAAAGTTGCGTGTATACTTCGCGACGCGAGATAGAGATCATACTGGTGGAATTTTTTTTCTCATTCCTCTCTCCCTCTGAGCCTTCAACTATTGTACGTCGGCTATGTGCATGAATTGCAATTTGCAGATACCGCGATTTACATTGTACTGAAGATTTGACTGAAGGTCGATAAGTCAAGCGATCAAAAGAATTCCAGAATGCCAAGTAAAGTCTAATGTTTTTTTTTTACGAGATTCACTGATTAAAAATTACAAAAAAATTATTTCTTGAAATCTGAGACAGTTGGAAAAATTTTCGTATATACGCGTAACTTTTTTTTCTTCTTTTACCCTTTTTTCACCCACAAGAACGCTATTTTTACAAGCCGTTGATTCTGTAGACTGAGAGCTCAAAAAAGCATCTATACGTCACGAATCAATTTCGTGATTGAGTACTACTCGATACCTTACATTGCCGATCAGCCCCCGTGTTAGTAGTATTAGTAAAACGCTATTTTTTATTCTCCAAATGTTTCTACAACCCTTCTCAGCCTCACGAAAATAGAACGTTATTCTTACAGTATATCTTACATCTTAGTATACCATATCTTACATTAAATTCTCGAGAAATCGCGAAGAGATCGATGAAGATTTATAAATTACTCGACACGGGATATCCCCAATATTAAACGGAGCTAAGTGCACAAACGGTAATAATGACAAAAGATAAGGGTAAGACGGGTGAGAGAAAATGAATTAACTATCGTGTTTTATTCTTAACTCGTGACGAGAGGGAAACGACACTTCTTCTTTGCAGTTACCACTGAACGTAGAACTCACCCTCGTTTCTCGTTAATTAATTAACGATCGAATTATCACGCGAGACTCTCCGAGTCGATGATTACCCTTTGAGTGCTTCGACGATTGATATAGAACCTTTACTCGAGACAAAAGTGCTAAGAAAACTCGAGAATATAATAAATCTCACCGAAGAAGGGAAGAATTCATTTATCGAACATGACTCGATCTCTTGAGGGGAAGCTTCAGCTTCCCTTTTTTTTTAATAAAGAAGATAAAAATATCGGTTTAGCCTCCCAGTTCTTCGTGTTCTCATAGATAGATAGCTTGTTCAGCTAGTCCATTTCATTCAGGGTTAAAGTAAACGAGCGTACAGCAGCTGGAAGTCAAAATAGAGCGAATAGTCAGTCCTCACCCTTCCTCTCTACTTTTACCCCGTTTGTGTAACTTGCTAGGCTTGACTGACTTCTCCATTAACTCGGCTTCTGTCGAAACTTCGTTTTAATATGCTCAACGGACAGCCGTACCGGAATGAGGAGAAAGGGGGAAGGGAGCGCTGGTTTTCGCGCAACAACCCCGACGGTAACATCGAGCCGTCAGGAGCTTTCTTCTTCAAGGCTCATTCTCTCTGTTCCCTCTCGCTCGTCTTCCCATGGCCCGTTCAACCTTTCAACGTTGGCAGATTCTCTACACTTGTGTACGTATTATCCGCGGGTTTCGCGAGGAATACGCCGACCGGGACCCGTTTCCACAAAGTCTACTCGTGTAAACAGGAAAGTTTGTTAGCAACGAAGACGAGCCCCGCTGCTTCCCTAACCGTCGACCCACGCCTACCCCCTTTTATGCCATTTTCGCTATTGGTGCAAACGACGACGAGACTCGTCGTTCAAGTTTGCTGCGCAGTAAAAAAGAAAATATGTATATCCGCTCCCTTTCCTTTTTTCTCATCTTTCAGAAGTCTCGTGACTAATACGTTTCGCAATATCAGTTCAAAGCTCTCCAACGCGAGGAGTAAGATACTCTCTCTCCGGAGTTAGTCGATGTACACGAGTTTTCGTATCCTTTTGAGTGTATACTTTGGGCGCAGTTTTTGAAAGATCTTACGACGTCTTACGTCTCTCCAGAGCTACGCTTTCAATCTGCTACTCGTCGCGGCTAAGAGACGGTCGTAGTCTGCGATTCGCCTCGACGATGCCAACCCCCATTTTTCTGAGAACTCTTCTCTGCTACGATTTTTTTTTACTTTCTCATATATTGTTCGGCAAACCCGCGAGGCTACGATCCCGTCGAAACCAGCGAAAGTCGGATCGTCTTTCCTTTCAGGAACTCTTTCACTATTTTCGCATTATTTCAACGATAAATTTTCACGAGTAAAACGGCACCGAATCGTCGTTCGCCTCTTTCACGTTATATTCTCTTTCTCTTCTTCCGCAGCCTCTTTTATTCTCGGTGAGGGGGTGAAGGTGGGGGGGGGGGGGGGGGGAGAGGGTAGGACACAGTTGAGAATTTATGTTACCGGGAAAATAATAATAACGGGAAAGTGGGTAGAGGCGTTTCTTACATCCGTCCCTCACACTTTTCCTTGGACTTTTTTTATCACCATCTCTCCGGTTCTTCCTTGGCAGTTCCTTTCGTTTTTTTTATTTATTTTTTCCATCTTTTTCTCTCGACCGCTGCGCTTATATTGGGTGACCAGTCGGCCGAACGATTGAAGAGAGAAAGGTCGTTCGCTCGTCCATTCCCGAAGAATTTCTCTGTAGCAGTAATTGTAGCGAAATTCCGCAGTATGAATCAATGGGTCCGCGCCAATGTGTTCACCGGATGATAGGGTCCCTACGTTTCCCTCAACGGCATATATATTGCTGGTCATTCGGATGCGTTTTCTACATTCGCTTCTAGTATAACATTCAATATTTCTCAGCAATCTCGAAGGGTTTGTCAGTAAAATTTCTTGATTGGCGAAAGTTGGGTCCTTTCAACATTTCGAGAGACGGTGATGCTGTGGGATAAGGGACCAGTGGGAGAAGGGTTTGTCCGGATGGTCGCAGAGATCGGTGGGTTTACCAATGCCGGATGTTCGGATGGCATGGCATAAAGGAAATCCTGCTGCTGGAGGTCAATGAAATATCTGAACCGTGCGGTTACGTCGACGACGTCGCTGTCTACGAGGATTTGTCGACAGGGAATTGATTTAGGTCGAAGAACTTAATCCTCCCTGGAGAGAAAGGCAGCTAGAGAGATGCTGCTGAGGTTGAAGACGAGAGTCTGTACGGGTTGCGGGGGAAACAACCAACCCTCCTCCACATGTTGGCCAGACGCGCGTTGTTCCGACGATTGAACGGAAATACGCTTTGTTACTAACCGTCGTATGGATTTCCACAGCGAATGGACAGGCTTGGTTAGACCACGGAAAGTCGTTACTTTGACCAACGTGGTTCACCCGACTGTCTCTACATCGCTGAAGTTCTTGTATGCTATTCTCTCCTCCCTCTCCTTCCATAAATACAATTCCGGTCTGTACTTTCTCCGCGGGGAAAACTGACTTACGGGTATCGCGACCTAAAAAATGGCACGGTAATTCAATATCTTCGAAGCCCTGACGATCTTTAAAACGCCAAAGTCAAGTGACCAGAAGTATTATCTCTTCTCGAGGTTACGTTCCAGCATATTGCTCAAGGAGGTTTTTTCGGTAGTAACGCGCATTCTTCAACGTTCTACAAGTTTTCGCATTCCCCCATCACCGCGAAATGAGACGGGGGCCTGAGAAGCAAAACACGATGGTGTTTATTACTCGCGTGAAGTGGAATCGGCAGGAATAGGGTGACTAGACGATTGTGAGAGCGGCAGAAGGGCGAGAAACTAACGAGAGAACACAGAGGTGTTTTGGCCTTCGTAATTCCTTCGTTCTAACGACTGGCTTTTACCCGGTGAAACTCATAAACCCCCTTCTCCTTGACTAGTCCGAGTCGATACAGTTGCACCCGGGGTTGCTAAATTACGTCAGGAGTGGGTGGAGGGGTTGCCTCGTCAACATGACGCCTGGCCTTAGCGCCACTACTATCGATCGTAAATAACCCGAAACTTGCTTCCATGCTAATACCTGCCCGTAATACACGTCAACACGTAAATCTTCTCATCTCCCGTTCCTCAACCTGTGCATTTTATCTTCGTGTCTCGAGCGAAATACATCGCGGCAAACTACACGCTCACTATCAGCTATACTTTCGCATCTACGGCGGAGCTTTATACTTATATAATCATAAATAGCACGTATGCATGTTTGTGTGTACGGTTGCCGTACACGTCTGCGGATAAGGTGATTCCGTGGCGCCACGATTTTTACCCATAAAATAAAATCCGCCCCATCTCGCAGCCCCTTCAAAAATGCGGAAAAAGGCGGTGCGCGTTCAACCACGAGCGCGACAGTGAATCCCTGCGACACCGAGATTGGCGAGAAAAAAACGAAGCGAAAAGAAGAAAAAAATCTGTTGAATTTTCCACCACGATAAAATTGTTTTTCCCGCGTAAAATTATTTTCCTCGAATAGTGTTTTGCAGCGCCGACTACACAGCGACAATCCTGGATTTAACAAGGTTTTCCATCTTCTCTGTACATTCGCGCGGCACGTAAGCAGGCAAAGCTGCTTTACGATCACGACGTAAAAATCTGGTTAGCTCTTTCTCCGGCAATCTCTGTCCCTTTCAGCATTTTCTTTCTCCCTTTTCCACTCCGGTTCTCTGTCCGTCCCTTTGGTTCACGTTCACTCGTCGCGTACCGGCTTAACCCGCGGAGTTTTTCCCGGACGAAAGAGTCTTTTTTCCAAGCATACAAAGAACTTGGTAGTTACGAAATAGAACGTGAAAAAAAAAAAAAAAAAAACGGAAAACTAAGAACAAAAAAAAGAAGCCAACGAGAGTGACCGACGTTATTCCTCCCTGGGGAAGCTTCGCAACGGGTGAGGATGCATTAGCCGACGTATAACGCGTCCTTTATGGAGAAACAGCTCACCGTAAACCCCCGACGTGGGTGTCGGTCCACGGTGACTTATAGTACCTTCATATATAGATATTCGTCTGCGCATTTACATGGCTATGTGTGCTCTGAAAACCTTAATTACGTCCACGAGAAAAGCATACCGGCACCGTTCGGGCTTTGCGCAGCAGGCCTCATCTACCTCAGCAGCCAACGCACGTTTTGCCGTCGTAAATAACAACCCCAAAATGCCTTTTTCACGTTAATAGGGTGTCGTTAAGGTCGTAGTTTCGACACGCGTTTGCATAAACTGTCACTTATTAAATTTCCTTCAAAACGTATGTACATTATTAAATCCAACTGCCGTTACATGCGGACTGTTCGACGTTAAATACGCTCTCGTTCGCGTGTAATATCGAAATTTTCAAATTATCTTTTAGCGAAAATTAACTAATATATACAAATGTATAAATTATATTATTATGCGTAAATCAATTTATGGCGGTGTCGATTTTTCGTAATTTTTTTTTTTCACCCACATGTACCGATGTGGATAGTTTCGTACATAGATATCCTGTTGGGTGAATTTCGTGCGCTCGGTGAACATTATGTTTCGCGGGGGCAACCCCGAGCTGCCAGCCCATAAATTATTAGTTTCCAATTTCCAGAGGCCAATTTCAACTCCCTTCGCGTTTCTGGCCCTCGGGTTTGTCCCGCTGTTGGTCACGTTCGCCGCCCGTTTGGCACATACGGATCGACCGGTTGCCGAAAGCGGAAGGGTTACAGGGACAGGGGAATCAGCGATGGTTCGAAGAGCGAAACATACGTTTGTCATGTGAAAAGTGTTTAATTACATGCAGCCCCGAATTTTTCGCCGCTCTCGTGTTACCCATCAGTTCGTTTGACCAATAAAAACAAAAAACATTTCGAAATTTCTATCGTTGAATGATCAATTTCGGGTTATTGTGTTATCACGGCTGCATACTTCCGAAACTATGTCTCCGTGCCAACAGTTCGAGAGTTTCATCCATCGACCCATGCAGCATAGTTGCGCAAGAATCTAAACCAGCAAACTCGTGCTTTGTCGCTTGCCGATCTTGTTGTATCGCGAAAATCGATGCTACGCGCAGGTTAGATAATGAGAACTTGAAGGATCAGTGATTGAGAGATAGCCACGATTCGCGGTAACAAGTTGTCGGCATACTATAGGCGGTACTCTGCGATACTCGAAAGAGCAATGACATTTCACCGAATATCGCACCGAGACTACGAGCCAAAAAGAGAACCCCGCGTAATTCAACATCCGCTAATAGAAGTTTAACCCTTTTTTCGCGATATGCTCTATGGTATCCGCGCATCAATTGATAGCAGCGCCCTCTTCGGCGGAGTATCAAGTTTTGGCCACAATGCAATTTCCAAGAATGTAATCCTAATGCAATGTTTCAATGTGGTGCGCGCGAGAGGCCTCTCGTGCGATGCACTTTGCACCGCGTGTGGAACGCGCATCGACGCCGAAGCTAAGCGAGGCGCAGGAACTGCTAGTACCGCGGGTTCGGAGAGGTTGTTACTCGTTCCATGCATTATATTACCGCGGTCTCGGTAATCGATATCATATAAATCGGCCCATTAACCGGCTCGTTTTAAAGAGCGATAGAAGAGCTTTCACGAGAATTCCACTCCCGCGCGTTATCCCCCCATCATCTAACTCCAAGAGAAAATGTTTCCTCTCTACGAATAGGAATATGGTACATAAAAGCGGAAGCTACTGCGCCATGTGCAGCTTCAACGTCTGTATTCACGCGTATTTCTTTTTCGCCCCCATTCCCCCGTTTCGTTTCGCCAGAATAAAATGTTCAACGTTGCGTGTATATTCTCATCTCAAACAGTACACAGATACACGCTTACGCTCGGCCGATGTCGTTACTTCAGTTTTTTTTTTATATGTATTTATTCTATTCTTCGGAGCCGTTATTTTTCCGAAGAGACGGCGGGGGTGCCCCGAGCCACTGGCTCCGTTTTTACGCTATTCTATCGTACGCTCGGTTACTGTGCTCTCTATCCATGTAGTAGTATACAACGTTCCTCTTTTTCGTTTCGGATTTACGAGAAGGGTTCTCTTCAACTCTTCGTTGAGCAAAACCCCGTGTACACACGAGAGGGGATGATACTGCTCTGCGGAAACAGACACGAAAAAAAATGTCTAAAAAAAAAGGAGGAGAGGAGGGGGAGGGGGTGGGGAAGGAGAAGAGTTATCCCGACGTCGGTACAGATAGGGAGCTGTTTCCCGTTTCTCCAAGTTTCGCTGCCGTTCGGTGTACTATAGCTTGCAGTACTTTTTGGTATATATACTAACGTTCTTCGGTGCATCCGGTCTCCGGGCGTACGTGAAACTTGGAGCTTTATGGGGGATAGCGTTACAGAGCGTATACGTTTGGGAGCCGCAGAGGCAGACAACGGGGACTAAACGAAATGAAACAGAGGCCGGAGCGATTGCCTCGTAATCTTTCGTCTCGGAGTGCTGAAAGCGGACGAGCGAGGAAGTCAGTGTTGGGAAGAGATAGCCACCTTCGCCAAAGAGCCAAAGAGCGAGCCAAGGAGATACCGATGTGTTGTCTGAGCCGCTCGCCGGGTGGCCGAGAAAAAGAGACGTTAGTACTTCTCCCGAACGACGTTATTACTCGGAACATTCTTGCGCCATGGGAGTGCTTCCGAAGCTCTCGTACAAACTCCGAACTGTTTCCACTGGCGCTGGATGAAATCTCCTGTCGCTCTTGTCGTTGCACCAACGATCCCTATAACTCTCACTTTTCAACCTCTATAACGCCCCGCAAACTCCGTATACTAACGTTACGTGACTCCATCAAATAATCCACAGTAATTGCGACGTTCAAACGTATAAAATCCCCGCTGACCCTCCTCCTCGCTCGGGCAGACGAACAAAAAAAAATCTCACATTAATCATCTTTCAGCTGCGGGGATATATATTAATTCGGAAGAAAAACGTAACGCCAAGGCGAATTCGGACACTCGAGATTCTTAGGAGCCTTTGCACTTAGTTTTTGTGACGATAGCACAGTAAAGCATCGCCGCTATAAATCAAGTAATGAATTGCGCGGACGTAATTTTTAAGATTTTCAAAATTTAAACGTAATAAAAATTTCAACTAATTTTATTCAAGTCGCGGAAAGATTTAAATTAAAAAAGCACACATCGCCGCGCTTTTGAAAAGTAACGAGTTTTCTAATTACATTAACCTTAAAAAAAAAAAATTTTTTTTACGATTTTTCGTACGAAAAAAATGAACATTTTCCTTTTGGTCCGACTGTGATTGTTCGACAATCGCCCGCAGAAACGGATTCCCCGTTTTGCGCAGAGCCGACGCGTAAGTAAACTCGCAAAGAGATCTCGGGTGGCACTGCCATTCGAAAAGAGGAGAAATAAGAGAAAATTCGCCAGGCGTGAGGCGGCCTCGAGCAGTAGTATTAGAGAGGATCAGAAAGAAAGAATAAAAGAATGAAATAAAAGAAAAATATCAGAGACATTGGGTCTCGGCACGGAGTAGAAAGGTGCGGAGCAGCAAAAGTTGGCACGCGTCTGGCATACGAGACCCGGGAACACGTTAAAATTGCCAGTGTAGGCCGCAGCGGGAAACTCTTACCCAACGAGGAAGCAACCCTCGTCCGTCAGCAGTCTTTCTTCCTCTTTTTTTTTCACTCTCTCGCTTCTTTCCCTGCATCCCCGAGGCGAATGGCGTTTCGAAATTTAATCTCCAAATTCCTATGTCATTCAGTACGGAAAAAAAGTCTCGTAGTTTGCTGTATGACGAGCATCGTAATGTCACTTGAAAGGCAATCTATTTATAGGAATTATCCTTGAGATCGCACCGTTTCCACTGACATTTATTTTAACTTACTTACTCAGTAAAACGAAGTTGAAAATGAATAAGAAACTATGCTGTCGAATGAATTTCGGAATACCCATTAACTCTTTCATCGCGTGGTACAGCGTTTGCTTGCAGGTATATACAATTCATACAATGATTTATCTCGCTCTTAGAATCTCATTATCATCGCATTGACTCGTAATGACCAGTCTCGCGGCGCTCGGCGAGTTGAGTCCTCCAATTCGAAATGCATTGTGCTGTATATTCAAGGATCGTGAATTAACGAGATAGTTGGTTATTTGCTGCGTTGCGAGAGATAAATACACCGATGGCGGACGAACAAGGTTTTTCCTTCCATTTTTTAATCCGTTTCTTTATTATTTGCTCATCGGTCCTCAATTCGGATATTCCTCAGACTTCCTTTCCCTATACACTTATAGCTCGTTGATCGCGAGGTTCGTAGTTTCATCACGTATAAGAGGTGTAATATGCGTGGTACTCCTTGATAAGTATACGGTCGGTCTTCGGGATCGTCGTAATTGCTCCCACGTATGAAACAAATTTTTTAGGCAACGATAGCGTTCACAAGGAAGTCTGTGTTAAGAGAATGAGGGACTAAAAAAAAAGAAAAAGAAATAAACTTCGTGGCGCCATATCCATCGGCCGATGTACGTAGCTGTAATGTAGTCTTACATATATCTCCATACGCACGAATGCACGCATATACGGAGATAATACTTGGGCTCCGAAGCCCGATAAATCCCAAAGGAAGTCGCGGAAAGCGTCCGCATGGACGGGCAAACCCCATATTAAGTATCTACAAATTATTTCCTCGTGTCGATGCGCGCCGATCGGCGCGTCAGGTTGTAATCGAGAAAGGATATCCACGAGTTCGCTTAAACTCTGTTATTCGTAAATGGACGTTGGCCCGAGAGGATGGTGGAAAGACGAGAGAAAAAGGAGTGAAAAAAAATACCAATAAGGTTTCGGAGCGCGGCGCACGAAGATTATGACGAGGATGAGTAACGCAAGAGCGCTTCGTAAAGAGCGCCTGTCTCGAATAACTCTCGTTGTACGGCGCGTATGCATCATGTCCGCGATACTGTATCGGCCAAACTTTATTGTTATGGATACTTTTACTGCCGCGAAAATTTTTCTATTAACGAGAGCACTGCAAGAGAAGGAGAAGGATCCTTATCGAGTAGGAAATGAGTATTACACATGTACGCTGATAGACGACTACCGTCTCGCCGATGTTTAGTGAGTCTCCTCACTCGTTCGGCGCTCTTTCAGATTACAGAGGGTAACTTTAATGTCCCTTTTTTTTATTTTTATTATTATTATTCCGCCGAGAGTGCGCGGCACGGGTATGAGAAGTATACGCTGCCAGGATTCATTTCGACATTTCCTTTCCTGCTGTCCAACTCCGCTTCCTCGTACACCCTCACTCTCCCTTGCTGTCTCCATACATTTTTTTTTTATCGTATCACGTTCAAAGGCAGGCAGTAAAACCGTGACGGCTCCATGAAGTGCAGCTATCATAACTCATAAGCGGGATTAACGTCTCCGGGAGAGAACTGGATAGGTAGGCAATGGAGGACGGTGCGCAGCGTCAGAAACACGGTAACAGTGCCAGCAGCGGGGGTGCTTCGGTTGTAAAGCGAAACGGCAAGGGTATATATAGTGGCGAACAGTTGAGTTAGCGAAGCCGCACACTCGGACGTATACTCGTACGCTGCCCCCTCCCCCCTCCCCTTCCCCCTTTAAGTCTCGAGGCTAGTAAAAGTTGTAATTACAATAAATCGCGTTGTAATTGCCGCCGCAATTACTGGGAAGTAAATACGCGGGAGATCGTAAATAAAGACTGTACTTGCTGGTACTCTGACTCGCCTCTCTCTTTCCCTCTTTCTGTGAACAAGGGTGCAACTTGGGGGTGCTTCGGCTTCTGTAGTTCGTTCGTTATAGACCCGTTGTTGGTGGATAGTCATTCGCTCGGCGTAAACATTCCGTGAATTCTTTTTTTTAATTTGTTTTTTATCAACGAGCAACAGCATAAAATATGCAACAATGAGCAAATACGAAACAAATTTTCGCGTAAATCAACATGTTTTTTTGCTTCAAGTATTCGCATTATTCGTTACGCTGCAGCGATGAGAAAAGTTACGAAAAAAAATGCTCCAAAAAAGTGCCATTTCGGAGGCCAATGTAAAGTTAATTTTTTTTTCTTCGTCTCGCGTAATATTTTCGGGAGAAAAAATATGACGATTTTTCACATTTTTATACATCGTTCTCATAAGTAATGAGAATTTCTGAAATTACGTCGGATTTTTTTCTCTGTCATTTTTTTTACGTTTTCCCACGTGACGACGTATACACGAACGTTTATCCGTATATATATGTATATAAATCGAGTTTCGACGCGGATACATTTCACACAGTGAAATGGATAAGAAGGGATCGTGATGAGAACTCCAACACGCTAGAAGGCTTGCGTAAGTTTATTCGGCGCAGAATCGAACGGCACGCGAAGCCCAGAGAACGGGAGACCGACAGAAAGGCAGATACTAATACTAAGTGAACTGCGAAGCACCTCGCGTGTATATATATATATGGCGCACCGTCACTGGCGCCGGCATGCCGAGTGTGCTTATTAATTCGCTCTGCGTGTAATTAGCGTCGAATAATCAGTCCTGGAATTATCCCGTTTCCCCGGGATTCGACCTGAGTTTATGCCGACGTTGCGCGTTATAAGCACAGAGCTATGCAAACGAGAGCAAAACAGAGAAGGCTCGACTGTAGCTACGAGGTACTGATGGGCCTTTCCCATTACTATCATTGTTATTATTATTATTATTACATATGATTATGCGCCGCTGCTACACGAACATCTCAATTTTTTGCAGATTATTTTTTTTTTATTTTTTTTTTTTCGCAAAAAAATATAAATTTTTTTTTAATATATTTATCACAGCCCTGCGGCATTCGCGTAGTTTGCTACGCCTCATTTTAAATAACTTGCTGCGCAACGAGAATTTCGTTTTCTCGAGTCCGGAATCGAAAATGAGTAGCGGAGTTTAAAGTAGATAATGGCGGATAATAGGTAAATCGAAAAAAAAAAAAAAAATGGTTTCCACCTCACAATTAGACGTACTATGAATGCATGACGAATGCGATTTCTCGGACGTTTATCCAGAATAAAAAAGGTGTGTAGCGCGGGATCTCAGCACGATTTCACCTGATCTCCGTATAATTCTAAACGGCAAGAGACACATAACAAAAAACGCCATAAAACCATGAGAAATGGGGACGGCGAAGCTGTTCTTTCGTTCAGTAAATAGGGAGATAAATATTGCTGCGACGCCTATTATATGTGAATTTAACTTCGGGTTATTCTCGGCTAAGTAATAAGTTTCAGTTAAATGGGCACATACAGTAATATAGATAGGATACGTGCGCACGCTACGCGTACTAAAGCCCGAATAACGTTAACGCGGAACTAATGCCCTTTTCATTACTTGAGTGATTACGTGGAACAAAAACTACATACCGAAACCAGCGTATTCAGTGCCGTTGTATTGCTTCTCAACACCGCGTCTTTCGTCTCGACGGCGCGTATAGACGTCGATTTTTTTTTTTTTTTCTACATTTTCATCATCTCACTCACTTCCTCCATTCGTGTGTTAATATCTGTGAATGCGTTCGTTTATTTCGTAAATATGATTTTTTTTTGCGTCTTCTCAAGTACGGAGAACCATTTACACACACGTGTAGATCCGAGAAATATTCGTGTACCCTACTGAATCGCTCGTTAACTCGCGTTCGTGTAACACTGTGGGCGGTGCGCTTCGAGGGTGCAGCAAACGGCGACATAAAAGCAATCAACCATCTGGACCAAGTTTATCCGACTGAGCATGGTGGGCCGAAAGAACGAGAAAAAAAGAATATATCTTTGCCTCTGAAAAAAAATCTCGAAGAATCATGAATATTCTGCTCGCTAATGTCCGCGAATCGTCCAGCGAGGCGAGATAAGCAATCGGGTTTCTGTTTTTACGAGGATCCAAGATTTTTATTTAATTTTTTTTTTATCAATGAATCGTCGAGGTGAATTGCGCGTGACTATCCGTGGTCCACGCACCTGTTGGCGAATGCTGTATAGGAACGATAGCAAGCGATCTAACTGTAGATAGGATCAATGACTAGCATCGCAGAATCTCGACGCGATCTCGTCGCGATCTCGTCGCGATAACATAGATGTACGGGGAAAAAACAAGAAAAAAAAACAACACTCGTACGAAAATTCCGGAATAATTGGTTTCATGAATAGAAATCATCTCGTACGCGACGTGACAACTTTATTGGCCATTTTTACCGCGCTGGTTACAATTATATCGCGGTGATCGAAGTAAAAATATATTTCAAACGAATGCAGAGAACCGTAGAAAAAAAAAATGTTCGTAGAAATTTTTTTCCGAGAGCGAGATCTTCGTCTCTTTTGATGTTTCAACAGTTGGACTTTTCACTCATCACGCAAGCGCGGCGAGTGGAGAAACGGGAAAAACGAGCTTGTGAACGTTCGAATGTCTGCCCGCAGCGTGGATTCGTCAGTTTTTATTTGAAACATCGAATTCTCGTGCTGCTTTACTGCCTCGTCTAATCATCCCAGATATCTATGTATACGTATTTATAGATTCGTGAAATACGCGTACATATATATCTTTTTTTGTCGCTATGTCTTTGAGGTGAAACTGGAGCACAGGCCGGATGTCGTTATCGCGGGTGGACCGTTTGTCGTGCGAAGAATTTCTCGAACGTCGTGGAAAAATAAGCATTAGATAGATATCGCGCGTATACAATGTACATTGGCATATATATACATATACAGTCGAGTTACACACAATCACAAAAGAAAGCCGCACAGTTGTTGGCACATACGTCTAATGCCGGTAGGATCTTTGCTACTGACGTTTCTTCCTATTGATAGCTTACGGTTTCCCGTCATAAAAGGCGGCTACCATTACCGGCTTCTGAGCTTTCAAGATCGAAAGGAACGTACTAACGAGAGAGTTGCGGATTCGCGAGAGCAAGTATAACGCGCCGATGGCATGTGAACGGCAGGTTGACACTGCACTAGACGAGGGTCGCGATAGCGTTTTAAAGCCGTTGCCGCAACCGAAAACACCGTCCTTAGTTCCGCCATATCGTTGAGTGGCAAAAGTTTCTCAGCTTCTCAAAGTATTGGATACACCTCCACCGACGGTGGAACTGTAACCGTACAAAGTTACCGTCGAAACGCTGTTCGTGGCAAATACATTTAATCGTTAACCGAGTTTAATCCAATAATAGCATTGAGTTAAAATGTGCTTAATATACTTCTTCGATAAATAGAAAATTCGATAAAGGCAAATGCAACGGGAATATTCCCGATCGTTGTTCTTCTGACCCGTATGTATTTAATAATTAAATCCGAATTTACAGCCATTTGTTCAAATTTTGCAGAATAATTTGATGTGCTGAAATTCGATGAATTTTTTTTCTCGGAATAGTACGTACGGCGGTGAAAATAAACGTAACGGTAGTTTGGAAGTAAGTTGGGAATATTCCCGATCGTTATTCTTCTGACCCGTATGTATTTAATAATTAAATCCGAATTTTCAGCTATTTGTTCAAATTTTGCAGAATAATTTGATGTTCTGAAATTTGATGAATTTTTTTTTCTCTGAATAGTACGTAAGGCGGTGAAAATATACGTAATGGTATTTTGGAAAGATTGGTCGATCAATATAAAAAAATCTTTGATTAATTTAAAAATTGTCGACACTTCTTTACCGCAGACGAAATGTAATGCATTTTTAATTTCAATTGACCATTTTTAGATTCTCGCGATATAAAATATTGCAAGAAAAATTTCGACAGATTCAGTTGGTTTATCGTACCAAAATGTAAAGGGAAATACTATAGGATTCTAGTGGAAATCTGTTTATAGATATATATGTATTCGAAATATCGAGGAGCAACGGATCGCGAAAGCTTTTCATTCGCGTTACTAAAACTGTACGTTCGCAAGAATCTATTGATAGTGCTTTCGATATCGAAAGAGTTTGGAGACAATGACTCTGGTTTTCCGGTTAATTCACTCCGGTAGGTTTCGCTGTTTTAACGTCGAAGTCAAGAATGTGCCGAGGAAGCTTTCCCGGCGACGAGAGTCGCGCATTCAAGGTTTCGACTCTTTCTCTGTACGGGTGCACCTCCTCTGGCCATAGCTTCTCTTGTTCACCGCATTACTATACTCTTCTCGTAGTTCTTCTTATTCTCTCTCATTCCTCTCTTCACATTCTGCGCCAATCGCTTGGCGACCTTTTCTTTTCAACGACGCCCCAGAATCTCTCACCCCCTGCGGACCACAGCGACAACCACTCTTCGCAATTCTTCAAGCAGCCGCAGCAGCCCTCGTATAGAACTACTACCCTTACCACTTCGACCACCCTTTACTCTACAAAAGTTTATGGCGCGCTCGCTCACCGAGTTTAACCGCTATTTTTCTCACGATAAATGAAATTGTTCCGCAGGCGGTTGTGTGGCTGCTTCGCTACGGCTATAGGCGAACCATGTTTCAAGCATTTCCAAGCTTCCATTTCAATCTCATATAGATCTTTTGTGCTCCGGTACAATTTTCATAATACTTGCAGGTGTTTGCACGCGATTCGAAGCCGAAAAAAAAAAAAAAAAAAATCTTCCGAGAAAATGTATCAACGACGAAGGAAAAATCGAACAATTGTGTTTGAAGAAACACTGCGCGAGGAAATTATAATGGACGCGAAGTTGTTTCAAGTAGACTTTGCGAAAATACAACTGGCAAGTGTGTTAGGAGCGTTAGTGGGTGTAGTGGCTTAGGATGAGGAACCGAGGAGCAGACTATTCTGAGAATCTCGTTAAATCTTGATAACCCCATCTACATGTTAATCCGATCTTGTACACTGGAGAAACAGCCACGACATCAACTCACCTCACCCGTTTACCATCCGCCAAGCTATTACACCATCTACTTTGCGGTCTCGAGTCTGTGATGGTTATATAGATGATGAGGAGCTGCAAAAGCAGCTACGACGATGAGAGGCCAAAGCGATAGAGTCAACGGGTTTTTGTAGAACACGGGAATGAACGTGAAGCATCCAAAAGTAGCGCCTCGTTTGCTCCTACTCTCTCGATCTCTCGTACTTGTGAACTTTGCACGAAAGTCTTCAGTTTGCAAAAGTCACGTAGAACAACTTGATTCTCGATTTCGCTGCAGTCTTTCGAATATTTCATCATCGGGAGTCTCGATAAACACGTTCCAATTAAGATCGCAGCCTCCTCAGCGTTTTCTCTCTTAACCCGTTTCGTCAACGTATCGAACAATTTTTGTACACTATATTGATAAAATTGACTCGGAAATAATGACGAAACGAGATATTTTCTTAAGGATTAAATATTTATTTATTGAATTAAATGAAAATTTCGTGTTTAGCGTTAGAATTTCTTGAATACGATCGTACCATGTATTTCGATTTGGGTTTCGTAAAAAATCGATTGTCTAAACAATTTTTGTGTTTTTTTTCTCTCGTTACAGTACCGATCGTATCAGTGGCCGGAGTAGTAGGAAATAAGGTCAAACTTCCGTGCGACATCGAAGCGCCAAAGGACGATCGAGTGAATATGGTTTTATGGTTCAGGAATGATGGAAGCAAACCAATTTACAGGTAACGTATATATCGTTGATATACCCACAGATTTTCTTCTTTTTTTCCGTTCTGACTTCGCGAACTCCGTAGTTCCGGATGCCATGGTAAAAAATGTTATAAAAAAAGTTGAGTTTGATCGGAGTTCTGCATAATCGGGAAATAGCAGAGAAACGCGGAGAAAAACACGAGGCTAAAAAGCTCGAGAAGCAGCAAAGCGGTTGCCCCGATATATATAAAAACGTGTATGCGGTTTCGCAGCGCGAAAATTCCTCATGGAATTCCGGAAGGTTTTCACAGGCGTCCGAAACTCCATTTGCTCACCGTCCTCTCGTTCTTGTACGGGTTTTTTTTTCTTCCCTTCTCACTCCTTCTGGTACGCTCGGTATCTCCGCTCGTCAACCCCGCGCGAGAACCTCGAGTCGTGTTCGCTCGTGAGCTTTCCGCTTCCGCGACCCGTGAAATTTTCATATAGAACGACGCTGAGACCTCGGCTCGCGCTCGGCCGGGCATTGTAGGCAACCCCGGGACTGTGCACCCGTTCCGGCGGGTCATATTTAAGAAATGTAATATGGTGTAAGATATGCCCGCGCGAGCTATGCATCGTCGGAGAAGCGAGTCTTGGGAGTTCCCTCTCTTCGGTTATACGCGGAGGGAAAAAGCAACCGGGTAGAAAGTCTGTCGGGTTCGCTTCCGAAGTCCCTTTAATCCTCGACGCGGCACCTCTACCCATCGCAGCGTTGCTCTTTGGAAACTTTAAATTTGACAACGTACCGCGTCAGTGAATTATTTGTAATTGAATAACGGAGAGAGGGAAAGCGTTCCGGCGTCTCTCGTACCCCGTTACTAATCATATCGTAGCATTTAATCAGCACCAAGTTCTCGGTGGAAATATTTCATCGTTAAACATCGTTAGGAAAACACTAACTATTTTATCCCATTTCAAAGTTCCCGTTGTAATAACATATTCACCTAACATTTATTCATTTGCAAACTCTTTCTAAGTAAATCCACTTTTGACCGAACTTTTGACATTGTCGTAGTATAGAATTAATGAACTTCTATTAACTTTTGTTCTTATCGGCGATAGTGGCTTTTCTAAAAGGAAAAGCTATTTTCTCTGTCATTTCGACTATTAATATTTCGAATTACGAATAACGACTACGCGATTACACGATTATTTAAATGAGAAAAAAATTTACCCGCAATTGCATAATTCTGTGTGCCCATTTAAACGACGCGAAGGGCCCGCGAGACGAAAGAACGAAATCGTATTTCTACGTCAACCGGTTAGCGGAAGTGGCGTTAGCTTTGGGAATACTCACAGTCACGAGTGCAAATTCAAACTATCGCGAGGGCGCTCGGGAACGCGAAAGGTCGTACTGGAACGCAATTTAACTTTTAGTCGACGGTGGCTATAGTGTATAACGCGGGCCTCTGCGCGCTCATCTCCGATGGCTATGTGCTTCCCTTTCCGAACCCTTCGCAATCTTGTTCTATTGCCTTCGCCACTTCGCCGATTCCGCGGAGTTATACGTGTCCTCGGCAGCTCCTTCTTCACTTTCCGGTCTCACCGGATCCTTAATATGCAATCAAACGGGAAGGGACGCTCTCCAACCCTACGTATAGGACTAATATACCTGTGGACTATGCTTCATCGAGTATAGACGAAGTAGAGTTTCGTTGACTCTATCTATCGAACGTGATACCGTAAATCCATCGAGACTCTGGACCCTTTTGATCAATCAAACTCTGGAATATGCATGAATCTCCCAAGGGCTCTTCTCGATTCGTATGCGGATAGTAGTACTTTTCATTTGTCCTTTGATTACACCGTGTCGAACCGCTTCGTTCGTTTATTTTTATTATAAACTCTGTCAAAAGTTGAAATCATTTTTTTGCTAAAATTTCATTAATTTCGTTCGCCATCTATGCTTTTCTATGGTTTCAAACTTTATCTAGAAATTGATTATTTCATTGCGCCAACGGCGAAAAAACGCCTAATACTTAAATCGATCATCGAGATAATACGATATTAATCCATTTATCAAAAAAATGATAAATGAACAAATAATTTAATTGTCTTCGTGTTCTTTGTAACTCGAAGCTTCGACGTCCGAGGTGGACGAACATTCGCTGAGGCTAAACTCTGGTCGTCGACTAATGCTCTGGGTCCCCGGGCGTTCTTCACCACCGCGCCGAAAACTGCTCATCTCAGCATCGATCGATTGGAATTGGGCGACGAGGCTATTTATCGATGTAGAATTGATTACAAAAATTCACCGACGGGGAACAAGAAGATCAATCTCACCGTCATCGGTGAGTGAAAATTATATTTATTTCCGTAACATCCCCAAATTAGGGTCGTAATCAGCCCTAATTTTCAAGAATCTGCGAATTTTTCGAATTTTCGTTGCATGTCCGAAAAATTTTCTTTTTTTTTTCCCATTAAAAGCCGTCTTGAAATTTTTATATCCTTCGAAAATCATTGAGGACCGAAATTTACATCGACTGTTCTTTTCAGTACCACCGGGAAAGCCAATTATTTTCGACAGTCAGCGAAGAATTCCGAATATCGAAGAAACGTACAACGAGGATAGTGACGTCAATTTAATTTGTCAATCCCACGGAGGAAGACCACGACCACGATTGACATGGTACCTTGAAAACAGCGTTCTGGATGAGGAGTTTCACCACGAGGGGGATGAGACGGTCAACCACCTGTCGTATCCCAAAGTTGGACGAGAAAATTTTAAAAAGCGGTTGATTTGCCAGGCGAGCAACACGAATCTCGTTCCACCGCAAACCATGCTACTCATTCTCGACATGAATTGTGAGTTATCTTCCACTTCGTCAGGCCAATCGTTACCATGCGACGAATCTACGTACCCAAAGTGCTCTATCGCTGTATATTTAATATAACGCAAAATCCAAACCTCGTGCGGTATGGAACTTTGTCGTTCTTCATGCCGCTCCGACATTTTCCAATTACACGTAATGGATACCCGCGTATTGCTCGACCCGCGGTACTTCCGACTCCGTGAATCGTGTTTCGTTGTAACGTATAACATCCCGCCGGTCGCTCGTAAACATATAAATACAGGGTGAAGAGAAATCATTGCCGGCCATTTCGCCATGTCAATTATACGGATTATCCTTGGCAAAGATAATACACCCGTCAAACGCGATCCCCCAAAATTTACCTTGATTCTGAAACTCAATTTTTCAAATTGGTTCACAAAATTCTATTTATTAGGAGTAACAAAAGTTTCGGAGGGATCATAATTCAAAAGGCATTCGTTTGGCCTAAAAAATAGTCTTATTAATTTATAACTCAGAAATCCTCCAAATTAAGAACGCGAAGACCACACGGAAGCCATTGGTAGATTAGCCATGAATTTCTATTGTATTGCGCAACAAAAACTCGCCGTTCTATTCGTCCACTTGCGAGATGTATCGCCCAACCAAATTCAGAAGGATATATTTTTCTGTATTAACAAACAAAAAAAAATAATCCGTCCTTCTGATTTTGGTCACGCGATATATATATTTCACTAGTGGCATCGGGTCACTCGTCGAATTTCTCTTTCCATTCTCGAAGCATCATTCAACTCTCCTCCCCTTCTTTTCCTCGGTTCGTCCATCTCGCTTCAGCCGAATTCCCCACAGCCACATAATTCGCTGGCGCATGTGTCCGAAGGACTGACACGAGAATTCGTGCGAGAGATCTCTCTTCGGTGTGTGCCCTCGGGAGAAATCACTCAGAGTATCACGAGAGAGTGAGAGAGAAATTGTAAGAGAGAAGCGTGCGCTCGAGCGAACGCGTTAGCCACGATTTCCCCGATGTTCTCTCCCGGTGACGCGTGGTATAGCACGATGACGTGCAACCTCTGCGTGATCCACGATACTACCCTCTCTCACTTCAACCGTCTTTCCCCTCCCTTTCGACTCGCTCTTCCGTTTCCTTGATCCCTCTTCGCACTCTCAGCCGCCACTTCTCGACGTTGGCCCGAGCGATCTTTCTCCATCCGTTCATCAAATTCCGAGAGAAAGATAAAAGATACAGAACACTACCCTTGATTCTCTCTCGCGATCTCATGCTTCTCCTCCCTTCCTCCCTCCCGCTTTTTCTGATGTAATATGCCGCGGCTATACATCCCTGACGACCCCGCGAATGCCTTTTCTCGGACTCTCTCTCTGGCTATATGGCCCACGCATGCAACCCACCTATGTGTGTGTTAGCTGCTCCAGAGAGAAGGAGCAGCGAGTATACACTCGACACCCCGGCGGCGTGGCAAAAGGTGTTCACGTGCTGAAACTGCTGCTCCTGCTGAACCTGTTAGTCCCAGCGCCAGATTGCTCATGGCAGATAGCGGTAACGCCTCTCGCAAGACGGATCAGTGGATTGCGTGCCGAGCATATTTCCCGCACTTCGATTTACCGCACCTTTACATATGTATCTAAAGGTGTATATATACATATACACCAGTCACGTGCGACTGCCTACGGCTTATACACTACTTGATGCTTCGTCCTGGTCGAGCTTCGTTATAACCCATATATATTTTCGTCCAAAGTACCAACAACTACCCGAGTTGACACAGTTTTCGCTGCGAAATTCCTGTCGGATACTGTAGCAACAACCGGACAACTTTACCGCTCTTATTCGATGTGTTACGAGTTTACGCGACACGTGTTTATGCACCCTTAATTACTGTACAACTAACGTACGTTTTTCCTGGAAAACTTTTACTGGCCGAACAAAAAAAAAATTGTTTTCACCATTTTTATTTGATGAGTCGTTATGTTGATGATTAGTTTCCACTGATGGATGTGTGCGAAGAAAAGTTACGAATACACCTCCATACGAGAATTCAGATTTTATCGCGAACAGATCGTAACTATTTTTGTTTATTCCATAATTGATAACAAATACAGCAATGACTTGTCGCACGCCATCATCGGGAGTCTTACGGTGAAGCAATATGTATTTTATTATTATTATTATTTTGTAAAGATATACAATTTATTGTATTTTTATTATTTACTGATTTTACTTTTTTTAATTTACAAACTAATATATATTTTTTCTTTTTCAAAATTAATATTATTTTACGGTATTAAAAGTACAAAAATATTTAATGACTCCCGATAATAACAATAACAATCATCAATATATTGAAATTATGACGTTTTTCTGATTACCAAACGTCGATTTACAATTTAAAACGCTATTGCATCCCAAAGATTGACTATTGTTGCCAAAAACTGTTTTCTTTTTCATAGTCGAGTGCTTACAAGAAAAGTTACTTTCAGGCGCTTATTCTATCGAAAAAAAATTTCTAGAGTCGCGTGATGCGTATAGAACATCCGATAACTCGATAGAAGTCTCAATGGACTGCGGGCGCATTATTAATAAAAAAAAAAAGCGGGAGAAACGGGAAAAACGAAGACGAAGAAAAAGAAGAAATCGGGTTGATGCCTGAGGCATGTGCGGCGTACCTAAGGGAAGGCGCAACGGGCGTATCTCAATATTCACTCCGTGCTGTGTTTTCTACATATATGTATGTCGTTGGGGGGCGAGAAACCTTGCGCGAGGTTCGAATACCTCGATAACGTTAATGTAAACACGCGTAAAACCATTAGGTCTCGCGCCTGCTGCCTTGTGTTATGCCTCCGGGGACTTCGGATTTCTACGGATAACTCTCCGGCACGCACGCACCTCCGAGACTCACGACCGCCCATCGTAGCCCTCTTCCTCGCGAAACCCCTCGCGGCTCTCGCGATATTCTCTCGTTGATATAGCGTACGCGTTGGTCGTTGCCTCGCGGTCACGAGCAAATAATAAACGACAGGTAACTCGATAATATAACATACTTCGACCACATTTATCTTTATTTCCTCACACGGAGATGCGACTTTTTTTTTCGTCTGTATACGAAAGAAATTCTCGTTTTCGTCGATGATCAGTTATGCAAACAAATTAATAACAAACTTAATAAAGTGTCGAAATGTGTGAATTCATATTTTGCTTCTTACCTCACAAGAATCTTTTCGGTAGTAATAGAATCAATCACCTCGAAGGAGAATCGGACAAAATTCGATTTATCGCAAATCGATATCTCGATGTTATCGAATAAATAATTGAAAATATAATGAAGACCTGTTGAATCGGAAGACGGTGAAGAAATCGTATTGTATAATGCGGTACTTTCGTTTCTTGGCGAACATTCGAGTGCCATAAAGTCCGGCGTACGATAGCTGTAGGGTAATCGTCACTACGGTACTCGGTAAACCGTCGATGAGTATCGGAAGCATGGAATCCGTTGGGGTTTCAAGCATCATCAGAGTTATATGATTCGAATAGTGACGAGAGGGCGTTGAACAGACGAGAGATTCAGTACAATGCGGCGGGGAGGGGGGGGCGAAATGCTTCGAACTCTAGTAGCGAGATAGCCCCACCGATAGTGGTCAAGGTATACGATCGCCACAGCAGCTTAGCGGCAATCGTGGTTGGGTCTCGACTACGTGCCCGAGGTTCAGGACGCTCTCCGGATAGGGAGGGAGCGGGCGACCGATCGCGGGTTCACGAGAAGGGTTTTGCGCCACAGGGTTGCATCGACCAAGTGGTGTGTGCGCGGCTTGGCCTCGCCGAAGAATGTTCCGGAGGAAGCCTGCGTGACCGTCGGCCCGGTGGCGGGACGCTCGTAAACGAGCAACTTACACGCTGAGAGCTATATAACACCGTGATATGGCTTCGAGCTTCACGAGTACAGAGCAAGAGCGCAACCCTTTGCCACCCATCCCCATTCCCATTTTCTCCCTCTCTCCCTCTCGTCTCTTTGCCACCGTAGAACCGAAACTTCCTGACTGCCTTCTTACGCTATCCGTAACCCTTTCGAGAAAGTCAGCCACAATCCTCCTACTGTAGTTCGCAACCTAGAAATTAAATAATTAAGATTTATCGCCGTGTCGTGCCGGGACTATTTTAAGAGGTGCTTCCTATCCTTGCCTCTCGTAAGCTCACAAGTAAACCGCACCACGCGAAGGACGAAGACGAGAATGCCACGACGGTTGTTGAGAGAAAGGAAGACTGAAACTTTCATCCTTTTCCATGACGAGCTGCCGGTACTTAAATCCCCAGAGGGGCTGTAAACCCCTTGAGCCACTCTCGAGAATCACCTCCTCCCCACGCGGTTAAACGTCAATTCGCGATAAAGAAAAATGACGCTTGTACACTCTCCTTCGCCGTTTTGTCCTACCGATCTTCGACTAACGATACCGAAAAAAATTCTGTAACAGAAGTCCATTAATTTTTTCGCCTTTTTTTTATTCCCGTGTTTTTATGCTCAAATTACAGTGAAACCGCTATCCGTTAAGATACTGACGAAGGAGCCGAGAGTCTCAGCCGACAAGAAGTATGCCGTCGAGTGCCGAACAACCGGCTCCCGTCCCGATGCCGTTATCACTTGGTGGAAGGTTAACAAGCAAATAACGGAGTCAGTGCAAAATGTGAGTATATTTTTTTCTGCACAATTACTGTAATCGTCTCAACAATACTATACCCATAATTGTTTCATTTTTGTAAAAGATAAATATTTGCTTGCCGACCGATAGATCGAGCAAAAATCCGTGTTATTACAGTTTGGGAAAAAAATGCACGGCACCAAAAAAATATTTGCACAATGGACCGAAATTTTTTTTCGAGAAAATTCTGAAAAATACGATTCAACGGGAAAATTTATTTTTCCACTGACCGTCAAAGGGTCAAATTCTGTGGGGGATTTAGTTATTTTTTTTTTTTTTCAACATTGTTGTACCTCGTAGAAAAATTAAGTCCATTTATCCACACGAGTACTTTTTTCACCTGTTTTCCCGCGTTATCAGTCTGAAAGGCCTTCCCACGCTTTTTTCAAGCGGGAATGATAATCCGCGTTGAGTTAACGTCGAAGTAAAGCCACGAGCAACGCGCGTCGGCAAAACTCCTCTTCTTCGCTCACCTTTCTATCTCACATACTCTCACTACTGCCGACGTGTGTGGGGACTCGACTTTATCCCTCTAATGCACTTGGCTGGTAAACCCTCTCCCCCTCCACCACCCCCTTCCGTGGGGGATAGTTGCTCTTCAAACACTCCGACTCTCCATCTCTCCCTGGCGTCATCCCTTTTCAACCTTTTTCCCACTCTCGCATCAACTCTTTCGTCCTCATTCATTTCCTCTCCCGCACTTCGTCTTCATCATCCTCTTTACGCTTTACCCCGTTGTTCTCTCGCGTTCTTCCTCCGCCTGTATCACACTCGTGACTTCTCGTTCTATTTCGTGAGTAAAGCGTTAAGCTCCGCGCGGCAACACGCGAAATTCGCTCGCGCACTCGTTACACACGCTCTTTCCTCCGATATTTTTGGTCGGCCAGTCGCAATCAATCAACCGTTCGTATCGCGAACGGCCCGAGGTATACGACTTGACAAACGGTCGTCGATTTTTGTCGACCCTGCTATGTGCTGATGCACTCGCGAAGTACATCAATACTTCTCTTCCCGAAACTCATGGATCCAATCTCCCCGTTACAACACGAAACGCGCTCTTTATCTTCGCTTTCCTTTTTTTTCGACTTTCCTCTTTCGAAAAGCGTTCCTCATTTTTTTCTTTCTCAAATTTCCATCGATTCGTCGGGTGATTTTGCACCGATCGCGAGCTGTCTATCCCTTGTCGTCTGGCAGCGATAAATAGCCGGAGATAAATTCAGTCGAATCGATGGTGAGATCAATTTTCGATCGTTAAAGCTGTTGGAAACTGTAACTATAGAATCACCGGTCACGCGAGCAATTTGCTGTTATTAATGCTGTAAACAATAGCGCTATACGCTCTAACGAAATGAGGTCAAAGTTGAATTTACACATTTTCTAGACGATGTGATTTTGTTTAACTTTGTTCACGTGTCGATATACATAGATATACATATATATATACATACATAAAAGATATTTTACGCTCGTTAGAACTCTTGGGTACCATCGAGAGGTGTATAGTAGTTTCGTGTCTCGAGGGTCGCGTAGTATAATATTCGTCGAGTCGAGGAGGAGTTCTCGTATTCCCTCGACGAGCCTAACCAGTGTAGCATAGGGCATGTACTTCTCATCGTATAAAATCCCACCAGACGGTGACGAGAGACCCGAGCGTCGTGGTAAGTTTGCCACGATCTCACTCTCCTCTCTCACCACCACCCCCACCCCCTCCCCCTCCTCCTTCTCTCGAAATCTTCTACTTCCGCGACAAACTTCCAAGGTCCGCTTACTTTTCCCATTTACCCGAAGCACGTTCGTCCTCTCGTAGTCATAAGATGTACGCGACGAATTCGCGGAGTGCCGCTCGGGGTATGCCGAGCTTCGGCGTGTGAGGGGGTGGCAAGGGGAGGGGGCGCTGTACCAGGTAGTAGAGGAAGTTGAGAGAGCACAGACGGTTTTCTGGGACGCGTGCCATCTTGGGCGAGAAGGGAAGGAGACCTCCTTGCCCTCCGCGTACACTAATACCCCACTCGGCAACTCGGCAAAGCTTCGCGACATTTTCATATTCGACTCCGAACTCTCGTAATTGGCTCGAGACCCCGTTTTCCAACATTTTCAACGTCAGTTTTCCTCTCGTTCGTCTCTTCTTCTTTCCTTCTCCAATTTTGCCTCGTATACCACTTCGCTGAGTGCTGTGTACTATACGTATGTACTCTCTATCACTCTCTATCTCTTCTGTTGAGAATAACGTTCCTGTAAGTGGAGGCTGCGTACCTCATATTATTCAGAAATTTCACCACAGAATTTTCACCAAATATCATAACCTCGATTCTCAGGGTTATTCTGAATTACGTTAATCTTTCCTTAAGCTTTTTTTATCGAAATATCGTCGTATTGTTAAAGTCCAAAATTAATGCTTTTTAAAGGGTAATAGAGAAACTATTACCGATGTATCGCCGAATTTCATTTTATTTGTGCAAAAAATCGATGTTTATCATTCAGAAGAAGGTATCCGATAACCCGAGAAAGTTAAATAAAATAATGTCGAAACGTTTCGATATAAAATAAATGAAAAAATACTTCATGGCGGAATGAATAGTTTTCCTTCTTTCCACTCGCGTATTCTGTCTAATATTCCCTCGGCGACGTCGCTTGTTTTTCTTCATTCGGATGCCTTTGCATCACTTCGTCACGGCTCTCCGCGCTCACGCCGGTAGTGATTTTTAACGCTTGGCGTGGAGAGTTCGTATTTCGAAAGCTCGACATTCGACGCTGTCGTCGGGGTGGCATCGCGGGGGGTACAGCAGCGGGAGAGAAAGAGAAAGAGTTTTATCCGACTCGGCGATTGGATACGAATTCACGTGTCCGTGTCGAAACGGTAGTGGTATAGAGAACAGGAACGCCGACCGATTCCGGCCGACGTTGCATTGCTGCAGAGCAAAATTCGGGTAGGGGGCCAGAAAAAAAAAAAAAACAAAAAAGTTCGGCCGGCGTCAAGCGACATCCATCCTGTCGGATACCGTTGCTTTCCATTCATCGTGTATCGGGCCGAGAGATATAGATAGCGCTGCGTTTGCTAACTCGCGAGTGCACATACACGAGCGCAGCATTGCATTTCACTACCCGATTTTACTCGCGCGCGCGAGGCTTCGAACCCATTTTCCCCGAAATGTTATATCGCGATTTTCAACGAGTCAGGCGTTCGCGGATATACCATCCACCTTGTTAAACCACGTAAATAATAAATGGCGCCGTGGCCCACGGTGATTCTTGCGAAAGATATCTTCGAATGACGAAAAAAAAAAGAAAGGAAACAAACTAATCCTTTCTTCAGCATCGTGTTGCTTTCGGTTGGCGGTAAAATTTCAACCATTTTTTTTAAATCTTTCTTCATATGATTTATTTTTTTTTTTTGTGATCTTTCTGTTCTCTCAAAACCTCAAACGGCTCGGCAGTATCCGTTTGAGAACAATCAGACCATCAGCATCCTAGAATTCGTGCCAAGCATCGACGACGATGGCAACTACCTGACCTGCCGTGCCGAGAATCCAGTGATTCCCGACAGCGAACTTGAGGACAAATGGCACCTGGACGTGCACTATCAGCCGATAGTTATACTACAGATGGGAATCAACCTCAATCCCGACGATATCAAGGAAGGCGACGACGTTTACTTCGAGTGCATCGTCCGAGCCAATCCGCGAGCGTATAAACTCGCGTGGTTCAAAGACGTGAGTTGCATTCTTATTTTTTCGTATCACCAACGCCCATTCATTGCTTTTTCATGTTATTTTATCTTTTTTCACCGAAAATAACAATGTTGGTGTGTTTGTCGATGAGTTCAAAGGGCAATAAAAGCAAAGAACGTACCGTGCGAATTACAGGAGTTAAGAAGAAACCTGTATTTGTCGTTTGGTTTTTTTTTACAGGGTAAAGAACTGAAGAACAACGTAACGGCTGGTATAGTTCTCAGCGATCGTTCGCTGGTACTTCAGCGTGTAACGAGAAGCTCGGCAGGGGAGTACACGTGTCTGGCGGCCAACAGCGAAGGAAAAACCGAGAGTAACGCGGTACCACTTCGAATCATGTGTAAGTTTCTTCTTTCCCTCATTTCCTTTTCGAGTAGTCGATGAAAAACAAAAAAAACGGCACAAATTTCTCTATAAAAGTTAAATGAACACATGCTATATAGATTGAATGTCGCGCTTTTTTCCGTACCATTTTTTTGTTATTTTTAGCTCATCATCCTTCAACGATAAATATTGTCACGAGGTCGTTGATGATATCGATGTTTTGTCGCAGTATGGTCAATTAGCTAATTTGCCAAGTTTCAACGGGGACGCAGAGCACGGCGGAGTCTTTGCGCGTAATTGCTTAATCGATGTTACACGAGAACGAGTAAACCATAGTAGGTAGCCGGGGCGCGCGCGCAAATTTGCTCTCGAGTGGTTCAAGAGTCGTCGAGGTTAACTCGACGAGGAGAAATCCGAGAACGAGATCTCGCCACTCGAATGATATTCCGATTTTAACGAATGAAAAACCGGCGGAAAAACGGCGAACATAGTTTATTCTATTAGAATGATCCACGCCCCGTAGTATCTGCTTTTGCGGTGCTGACGACGACGACGAGAGAGGGAGAGACACGGGACTTGGATACAGGAAGCGCGGCACAGGGCACATAGGCGCGGGCGCGACGCGTATCTGCATCTTGTAAATGACCTAAGAGGGAAGGAAGGACTCGCGATGCATATTCAATGTATGTAAAGCGTGTCCCGGAGGCTGAATATTCATGTGTGGGTGAACCGGGGAACGACGACGAGAGAGAAAGCGCGGAAACCCGGAAGGAGCGAGAAGACGCCCCAGCGTCAGGAGCAATGTGCTAAGCCACCTCCTCCGGGGGCGACGATAGGCGTGCGAGGACGATGCCACTGCCGGAATGCCGGAGATCCAACACGAGGATCTGTCACGATATTTTGTCCTCGTTGAGCACTCCGGGCGTCTCTGTGCCCTCGGCGACAACGATGGCGATATAATACGACCACGACGACCAGATTATTCGGTGTTTCGGGTGCCGTCCGTGCAATTTCATCAGCGGATAACAAGAATTTCATGCCAAACTTTTTTACCGATATTTTCGAAACCGTAATGTCAATTACAACATCTGAAAACTATCGATCAACTTTATAGCGATATATCGGAAAAACATTTATTCACGTATTCTCAATTCAGCAACGGATTTTACGAGTATAATTTCTTTTTTCGGTGGATATTGATAATCACATTTTCCCGATAAAAAAAATCTACTATATTCGGTAATCTTCTGCTTATTATTACTGACCTCATAGAATTTATCGTACATTTTTTAATTCCGTTTTTCTAAATTTGTGATAATCATACAGAGAATTATAACGTTCCTCTCCATGGCACGAACAGTCCAATATGAAATATGTTCAATTTTCGCAGTTTCCTTGTGCCGAATGCAAAGTTACACCATGTCACATATACACACGTGGCGTATAAGGCAATCGAATTCGGGGTAATCGAATGCGTAACGGCATTTTCGTATATACATCGACGCCGATTTTCCCAGGTTGGTGCGACCGCCGCTGCGATTCTACAATTTCACTCGTAAATCATTAGCGAACGGGATGCCGGGAATTCATGGAAAGGTTTTTGGGAAGGAGAGAGGGAGGCAGAGGGGCGTTGTTCGGCGATGCCAGTGACTCGGGATATGAGATTCCCGCGAGTCACGCCGAGTGGAACGCTGCGCCGGGGACTATCGGGCGCGATCGTTTCTCTCAATGTCGAGGGAATATCCTATTTGATGGAATATCGTTGCTCGCGCTTTCCTATCTACTGCGCTGTGCTACGTGCAACGTCCTGAACGCGCGCGCGTGAGAGAGGCAGAAAGAGCGATCGACCGAATTCCTGGTGGGACTGCTGAAACTGCCGAAAACGTCGGTCTCTCGTTCGCGAACAAAACTGTCCGTCAGAGCTATTCCGTTCGTTTGTTCTCTTTTCGGTGAATCCCGTTTCCTCTCTCACCCGTGTCACCGCTGGCCAAAAGCATACACGTTCAGGTTGAAAATCTGACCCCCGGATGAGTCTTTAAAATTCCTACCGTCCACTTCGCAAACGAAAGAAAAAAAAAGCTCGAGAGTACATTCAAATTAGAGCAATGTTACGCCAGGAGTCCCGTGAGATTAGATTGGATTAGTCGAGATTGAATGTGAACCGAGAGGTCGACCAGTCGTTTCGCGAAAGGGTTGAGATCGTTCTCTCCTCTCTTTCCCGGTCTCTCGCGGGAAACGAGCAGACGCTCCTCTGAGAGCCGTTACACAGGATAACGCCGGGATTTCCTTTGCCCCCGAAAATGTATAAAGAAGCGACCGAGCCAAAAGAGTCGAGAAATCGTAGCTGCGAAAAGAGAGAGTTTAAATTAGTCCCGAAGGGGTTGACGCGCAACCCTCGAGTCCTCTACTTTTCCACGGTAATGTCTCTCTCAACCCCTCAACCTCGCTGATTCGAATCTCAACGTAAGAGACTCCGAGAGAAGCCTTAACCGAGGGGTAATTTAAATGACGATTCGTGGAGGAAGAGACTCGAGGTAATTTAATCATTACGATCTTAATTACTGACTGTACGAGTCTTGATTAATCAACGAATTTCGAAGATCTTTTCCGCCATCTTATACTTTTAAAGATTTTTTTAATCAACCGGCAATACGCTATATTCGTCACACGATGGGTCCACTTAGAGAGCTTCGAATGTTCAGCACTTGTATCCACTCGAAGGTCGGATCAGATTAGACTACGCAGCAGATCCCGTCGTGTCAAGATCTTCAAAGAGAAGTGACGAAAAAAAAATCTGAGAGTCCATTACTCGGATACTGCGCCGGGAAGTTGTTGCTTGTCGAGTCCGCGAGAACACGTGTTGGGATGTGGTTGCCGGTCGCATGTACTCGCGTCTCTACATGCTGGGAGGCATGAGACACTCAACGCCCTCGCGAGGACCCTCGAGAGCTCGTAAACTGTCACGAGCACTCGGGAATCATCGGATGTCTCTTTTCACGTTCCTCCTAAACATTCCAACGTAGTCGACTTAATTTTCCTGCTACGCGGACCACTCGTGAAACCAGAAGAAGAAACGCACACGAAAGAAATTAAGCGTGTGGTTCTCACGTGGCTTACGTTACTCCCCTTTTTTTCATTGCCCTTCTTCTTTTCTATCTCTCTAAGCTTCTCTAAGCTTCGTTTTACTTTTAGTCGATGAAAGAATCGGATAAATGGTTTTCGTTTTTTTTTTCTCTCAAACTTATCGGATTTTTGTTTATTATTTTGTTGCAGATTCACCGGTGTGCAAAGAAGGCAAAAGCGAGATGGTAGTCGGGGCGTTGAAGCAAGAAACTGTATCGCTCATGTGCGCAGTCGAGAGCCATCCGCAACCGTTGACCTTTCACTGGACTTTCAATAATTCGGGTGAACCGGTCGACGTGCCGCAGTCCCGATACTCTCACGTACCGCCGGCCGGAAGTCCCACAGTTGCTGAGAGTTTGAAAGAGTACCAGCAGATTCACGGCTCGAGGCTGAACTACACACCGGCCACGGAAATGGATTACGGAACGGTAGCGTGCTGGGCGAGTAACCAGGTCGGCAGCCAACGAACCCCGTGCCTCTTCCAGGCAAGTATATTCCCCAACACATTTTCGCTACCAATTTACTCTTTTCGTTCCTCTCTGTCCCTCGTTATCTTTCTCTCCCTTCATCGATTTGCTCATACCACTTATTCGGTTTATCCACTTTCATTCGACTTCGCTACAGTGAGCTGTAAAACCAAATGCCGCACACCTTCCCGACCATTCCGTGACTAGAATTCATTTTTTAATTATAGAAAAAAAACACACAAGAGTAACACGAAGTACAAACACGAAGTGAAGTTGAATGATAATAGATAATCCTTTTTTTTTTCGTGACACAGAATATACGGTATTCGACTAACGCAATACTTACATCACTCCCGGCGCGAATTTTTCTAGCGAATACTGAGAAATCAATAAATTATTCGCCGGAGTTTCAACAATGTTTTTTTTTTCATTATTACGAGATGATGAAGAACTTTTAAAATGTGTCATGAAAAAAGGAACATTTTGCCATTTTTAGGATAAAAATTCAAAAATCTTAATAAAGATTTCTGCAATACAAGTATTTTCGCGAAATGAAGAGTAATCTGAACGCAGCTTTAGCTCTGTCGGGTATCGTAATTTTATACACTTTTTTTGATTTTTTTATCGGATTGTGTATTTAGTAAGAGTTGAATATCCGCGTAGGATACAAATCTCGTAAATTTATCTCGCAATTTTCGATAACTAAAACTGATGAAAATGATATCTAAACATACGGAAATTTGAATCACATTTAGACCGCAGATGTTCCCTTTGCATTTCGCAGGTTATAGCCGCCGGTAGACCGTACGCTTTGCACAACTGCACCGCAACCGAAATGTCCAGTTCCGAGTCTTATGTACCAAAGACCGGTTCCGGTTTGACGGTTCGTTGCATCGAGGGCTATGACGGTGGTTTACCAATACACAGCTATCTGTTGGAAGTCGAGGAGGACGAGGGCAACGGGAAGATCATAATTAGCAAAACGGCCACCAGCCCGACCTTCGATGTCGCCGGATTGACAACCGGAAGGAGTTATCGATTGTTTCTCTACGCCGTTAACGCCAAAGGGAGAAGCGAACCCGCAGTCCTCGAACCGGTCACACTAAAGGGTGTAGCGATGTACACGACCGGTGAGTACATTTCTATATTCTCTTATCGATTCCGTACGCGAAACTTCGAAATACTTTGTTTCCGCGAAGTATAATTTCAATAGATATAAAAATTAAACTTTATTTGAAAATATCGAAAATACCGGAAATATCGCTATACGATATTGTCAACGAAGACGAAGTGGGCGTGAAAAAAAATGAATTCTCGAGAATAAATTTTCGTTTACATGAATATCGGAACTGCTGAATGGCCTATTTTGTTATTGAATTTTCACGCTCCCGTCGTCACACCGACACGGACCTGCGGTTCATGACGCAATATTTCTCGCGTTCGCACATGGAAGGCAAAAAAAAACAATACAAAAATAAAACGCATGTGCCCGGAGCACCGTGTCGATATTTAACGATCGTCGTGGCCTGTCGTGTCGAGGTGCCGGATGAAAAATCGACGTTCGTTGATTTGTGATCGCCAGTGAACGAACCCGAAACGTTGGTACTTGTACAAACGTCAATAATATTTTCGACGATAAATAGCGCCAAGGTTCACGTGTTGTCAAAAACTTGCGCTGCAAAAAGCCAATTCTCGCATCGGTCCCAACGTACCACAATGTTCCACACGAACGCCGGACCTTCGTGTCGATAAATTCATTTCGCTTTATTTACTCGAAGCTGGTAATGACGGTCCAATCGTTTTTAATCCCTTTGCCTTCAACTCCACCACCCATGTGGACAATAAAACGAATCCATCGAAAAAAAACAAAACAAAACAAACGAAAAGATCGCCAAAATTTGGGCTGTTTATTTTTTTTTTGCCGCGTAGTCAAAACTGACGACCATTGTATTGCGTTGTTCATGACTTTTGGTAACGACGCAATTGATGCGACGATCATGAAAAATCGTCGCAAAACTTGTCGATCCAACGAACACATTCGGCTGCGGTATCAGCAATTTTTTCGTAATGCCGAAAATTCACAACATTTATCGATCTGACGGGTCGTAAATGACAAGTGCAGAAAAATAATAATTGAAAAGGATACATTCAATTTGTGTTGCGTGATTAATAGAAAAAACTATTTTAAAAACCATTAAAAACTATTAAAAACTATTTAAAAAAGTAAATAATTCTATTTCATAGTTCCGAATCTCAATGCGGTATCGATTATTTGATATTAGTGAAATAATCGAAATAATCTGCATAATGTGTCAGTGGGACATCGGTTATGCGAAAGGAAGTGCTGAAAATCGGTATTTTCGGTCCATTAGCGGTGCTCATGGTTGCTGCGATGCAATTCCTAGAGATTTTGCTACCGTGACGCCGGTGACTGTCGGGTTCCGACAGTAGGCGATTTTGCGGAGAGCCTCGGCTAGTCGCGCTCTCTCGAACCTCGGGTATAATCGCAATTGCACAAATAGTCGGAACGGACGCGTCAGTATTGCAATTAGTCGGTTAACCGCTCCCCTTTCCCTCCCACTGTGGTGCCAAAGCTCCGCCGCGGCGGTATAGAGTGGCGAAGGGATGCCCCGACGAGGCAGCTATGGAGGCGGATGCGAATCGTACGATAGCAGTGGGTAACACACCAGCGGCAATACCCAGGATAGGGGTTGCGGATGAGGATGTCCCGGGACGGAGTAATGCTGAACGCAGCGCGACGCAACCGCAGCTATCGGACTCTGCGGAGCTTGCAATTAACAAAACAGATTACTCTCGATCAACGAGAGAGCGGACCATTCACGATTACGTGTTTGTATCCAGCTACCGGTGCAACACACCGAACGTGACGTTTTCCTCATGACCTCCGTTCGTGCAGTCCATTACCGACAAAAGTTCCAAAATCAAAACCCAAAAAAAAAAAAAATCGGAAAAATCGACCATCGAGCGATATGTACATAAAAGCGGTACGTTTTTTTTCTCTCGAATTTTTTTATCATTCGCGGAACGTACATTGAACAAGATAACTTTTAAATGTCTGTTTTTCTCTTTGCCAATTAGTTAAATTCCCTTAGTACGTAAGAAAAATAATGAACGATGTTTTTTTTTTTATTCGGAAATAATACACCGTCAATTGATAAATTGCTTCGAAATAATATGTTGAAATTGAAAACACCGCCGTCTCAAGTGTTTGCACGGCTTGATGTTTTAATGATCGGCAACATCTTAAAGAAACGGAAAGAGGTTCGCGAGTAAATTTGTATGCATCGAACTTAGTCAGGTATATGTATCTCTAATATCAATCAGAGTTCACGATTTTCTTCTCTTCCCCGGCGTATATTCGCCGCTTCAATATAGCTCTGGCACTTTGGTAAATCGAAAGTCGTGCGCGGGAGTGCGAACTTGGATCGAAGCGATGAAAGTCGGAACACGGTAGTATCCTCACGAACGCAAATGTATACTCAATTAATCGAGTAAACTTTGATGGAAGGAGAGGCCATCCGTACTATATTCCGCGATCTCTGTTGATGTTTAAGTTTCTACCTCCGTGTAACGTAACAGTCCATTCAATTAGTAAGTACCGGTTCAATCTTTGGCGCGGCGCATAGATGAAAATCTTTGGTATATACGATGTATATTATGCATATATATATAATGTACGTTATAATGTACACATTCGCTCGGTGATCGGTGAATTCCTCATGGTATCCTTCGTCGCGTATGGGGTTTCCCTACCGTTCCACGAATGAATTCACGCTCCGGATACTCACACCCTTCGGTCAACACTCGCGCGACCTCGGGCATCGGCGGAGCAGCTTCCCACAGGAAGCATAGCGTAGATATTCCGCGATTCCCGTAGATATATACAGTTATAGTATATTGATAGCGGTATACGTGGTCGAATGCGCGCAAAGCTTCGACTATAATGGACTCGGAAGTCGCTACGGTGGACTACGTAATGGAAAGTCATTGGTAACATACGGTTGCGGGTCAACACCGGGGTTAATTCAGTTTACCGGCGCGATTTCCAACGCGGTCGCCGCGCACCGATCCTCGTTCTCGACGTTCAGCTTTCCGTTACCAAGTTCAGTGACGTTCCCGCTTCTCCCCTTTTCCTCGACTCTCCCTGTACGTCTTTCTTTGCCATTCTGTATGCGAAAGCGTTTATATGTATGCCACGCTACGAATGTGACCGGGAGAAGCATAAGCTGTACGGGAATCGCGTCACCACCACGACCCGAGTCCACTTTATCTCCATCTCGCCTTCCGCTTTCTATTTGCCAAAAGCATTATTGGTATTTCCACGCCGGAGCTATCATGGTTTGAACTCGAAAATTTCGCTCGCACCTTCCCTCTCGTGTATTCACACCCGAACCCTTTCACACATCGCCTCTGATAAGGCGAAGGGCTGAATGGAACTGTCCTGTTGCCAAGTGCAAATATTGATTGCAAGACCGTCGGAAGCATCCGGCAATGCAATGCCTACGGGCGCCAGTATATACCTACGGGTATCCTCGGCATGTGTCGTTGACATTTTTTTTTGTTGTTATTTTCAACAGCCTTTTTATAGAGACGCCATCAGCAGACAGTCTTGAGATTCAAAAAAATGTCCAAAAAAGTCCCAACTACGAGGCTGCTGGTTTTTTTTTTTATGACCTCAAATGCTTCGTGGATTCTCGCCATCCATTCTCTTCAATTGCTCTTACGGATAAACCATTGCGACTGAAATTCTCATCGCGATAACGAATGAGCCGACGAAACGAAATTATTGATGTTATTATTATCATCATCATCATCATTTCTCTTTTCGTGTCTTTTCTATTTTCGTTGATGAGATCTGTGTTGTATGCGATCGTTGATTCGTCCTCCGCACGAGGCCATCCATCACGTTTCTCCCGCCTCCTCCAACTTTGTCTCTCCTACGCGTTTTTCCCGCGGCAATTCTGTGTCGTGATTTTTTGTTTCCTTCGAGCTTTCCTTCTCTCTCCCTTTCTTTTATTCGTTCGCGTTCACGATGCTGAATTTTTCGAGATAGCAATTTCGCGACTGACAGTATTAGAAAGGAAAATCACTTTTCTGCGTTACTCCGCCGATTCAGGTGGATCATTGTTCCGACGCAGACAGAGATTTTTCGCTTTCGCTATCTGTGATAATATCTCATTGGCCTGAGGAATTCCCGTGTATAATCCATTAAGAAAATGAAGGGGGCGCAGCATCGCGGCGGCAGCTGCTCCTGCTGTTTTATTCTTAAGACTGTTATGGCCCGCTGTGGGCTATGACGGCGCGTCATTGTTTGCGTCGACCCGTTTGCACGGTGACGCCGACAACGTCGACGACGACGATGATGACGCTGAGAAATATAAGAGAGTGAAAGAGGTAAGGCAACTGGTGTGGTGCGGCGTAGTAGTACGATAAGAACGGGTACCACAGGCCATTGCAATATAATGCTCGCACCGAAATATAAAGCATAACGAAGAGAAACGCAAAAGGGCTCACAAGCAGACGAGAGACTTGTGGGGGCCGCTGTCGCTGCTGGTGCTTTCTACTTCTGCAGTGTGAAATCCGACAATGGGAGAGCGTTGTGAAGAAAATGCATTCTTCTGAGCTCAATGACGGCGGAGAGTAAAGGACCCAAAGGCCCCGTAACTCTGATTGCGAAAAATGTTGATTGTCGAAAGGAATAAAGATCGAGATTTTCTCAGCGAATTCCTTCACAGTAGAGTGCGAAATGATTCTGGAACTGCGGAACTATGGGTAATATATCTTCAATGAATCGGTCAGTGAATATATCTTACCGTTCGCCGAATTGTCCGAAATGCTCACAGAGGAGTGAGGAAAAAAAAATAAAGTAAAATATATGAGGGGAAAAAAAAGAGGGGAAGGATTTCGAGTCTAAATCTCGTTCTGCCATGTAAGACCGTTTTATCTCGGTACGGGTTTTTCTATTTTCGACGGCAACGAGAGCGTCTCGTTTTCCAAAGTATGTTCGTGAAATAGATAAAAGAGGATACGAAAAAGAGGGACAAGGAAAAATAGATAGACAGAAGAAGAGGAGGCAAGAGAGGAGAAGCTCGCGATGTCCTTTGAGAGAAGAAAAATTCACCCTATGAATGCCAACGCAGTCACTATCGCAAAGAAGCGCACAGGAGAGGAAAGCAGAAAGAGCGACGACCGTTTCTGTACCGACTACGGGAACTACTTCGATCCATTTCCCTCCCCCACCCCTTACCCCCTTTGGCCATAGAATCTCTCGCCACCAGCCTAGCAGCATCTCCGCAACCCCTCGAACCTCTATACACTACCCCTCCCCCCCCCCCCCCCCCCCCCCAAGCATCTTCGCGGATGGTTTTAGAATGCAATTCTTTCGAAATTGGTTTCGGGTTTCCGTGGGATTGGCCTCGATTTAGGGTGAATTGCTTGCGCGAGCCCTTCCGATCGCACGTCGGTGCCCCCTGTGAGCCTCCAAACTGCGGCTCGCACAAGATCACGAATATTTCGCGGCAAGCGGGATCGAGTAGCGCGAAGATCGAAAAAAGTTTGCGCGAACCGTTTCACGAACTTTTATTCCATTCGTTTGTTTATTCAAATTGATACCGTATCCGACGCTTTTAGATAAAACGTTTCGTACAATTCATTTTCCGTGATTAATCGTCAAGATAAATAACGGAGTCAACTGACGCGAACATTTGTTCAACAAACTAATCCTTACGTTCTAACGATTGATTTACGGTATTTGAATGTCTGATCCTTCGTCATATATACTCAGCCATATTATCTTCTTCCGGCGTAAGATGCCCTATTTTTCCGTATAACTTACGAGGGGTTAATATATACGGAGAGCATATTCTCACGTTTCTTCTAAGGTCATCCGATCTTAATGAGAAACGAGAAGAAAATTTTCTTCGACACGACCGTGACCCGTATATATATCTGAGTTCATTGCTCGACTAGGGGGAGATCCAAGTCCTGATGGTCCGGGGATGAGCTTTCGCGATGATCTCCCTCGATCGCTCGCCCTTCTCCTCTCCCTGTCGTTCCAATTTCCAATCTTCTCCGGGAGCTTTGGCTTTTCTCGGCTCGTTTATCGTTACATCTTTCTTTATCGAGTACAAGGAATGATGAAGTGCCAAAAGCCAACAATCCTGACCTCTCGTTTATATGATACGAAGCCCTACAACTTTGGCTTTCTCATGATTGCTTCGATCGAATAAATTTCTCATTTTTTTTATTTTATTTTTTTTTCGTGGAACCATTTCGCCTTTATACGCAGTTCTCATCTCGACGCCGCGGAATTGCGGTTTAATTACCCCCGTCTCGTCAACGTCACCTTTGACTGTATATGTACAACTTAATGAGGTACGTACACCGTACAGCGTACGGGAATATCGGTCGACGTCCATCCATCTCGCTCAACCGTTAATGCGCAAAGCTTCTCGCACGTTGGGCGTTTCTCATCATACGTCTTCTTGGCACAAGCAAACCTCCGCGTGTTTTCTGATGTACAAGTCACAGAAACCTTCGATCCAACTGGCATCAAGTGTACTGCAACCGTACACACTGTATAAAAGGTTCACGTATACTCGCCAATGCACCGGAGATTATTAGCATTCATTTCAAGCTCCACGACAAGGAAATGCGATAAAAAAGGGCAAAACCCGTTACAAAAAATGAAATGATCGATAACAGAGGGCAGCGTAGTGACCACTGGAGAACATTTGTCCGGCGAGTACGTGTTCTCGTAATCAAACGCCTCGTAACTCGATATACGATTCTAAATACGATACTCAACATGCATCATGTAAAATCCTATTTTCCATTTCTCTCCGGCATTGAAATTACCTTTATCGCTTGTACACGAAGGGAATCATAGCGTAGACGGTGAAACGGCTAATGCGCAATGACCTATAGAGCAAAGCGCGAGATCGTCGGTATTTCGTCCACTAGACGACACGATGCACGGATGATTTCTGTGACAGTGAACAAACGATGGACCGCAGCATCAACGAGATGGAAGGGCGGAACGTGCGTAGACGCGGGGGTTTGCTTGATTGGATGAAAGGGGTGCGCAGGGGGCTTTAGTTGGGTTACGGATCCATACGTATAGTCGCGGCACGCTCGATGCTCACGGTACAACGATGATGATAGCAGGAGCGTAGCTGGTAATACACACTGGCTGTTCACGCGCGCGTTTCTCGAACGAGAAGAGAATCTCGTCGGAGGTCGGATAGCTCGCGGATAGGTTTGACTGTGCGAGTTAATTGACGTAATTATATTATCATTGTACGGTACATGATACACGCGAATACGATGTATGCCGGACTATGGGTATAAATAGGCTACAGGCAAAAGCAAACGCGTATATGTAACGATATATATGTATACATGATACCTCAACGAGTATTAATATATATACTCATATATATATATACATACAGACGCGGTAGAGAAGCAAACGCGAACGCAAATCGAGAGAGACGATGATATGACGGTGGGTGCGTATGCACCCCCGGCGTATCCCAAAGCATATTGCGGCTATGCAACAGGACACACATCTATTTATATACACCGGGAGGTACTGTAATAGCAGCGTAATAGACATACCTTCGTTAATTATTGTCCTGCTTATTAAGCCGAGTACACGACCGTGCGACGCCGATATCGAGGGCAGCTGGTGATGCCGCTGGTGCAGCAGCTACTGTACTCTATCTACGCGACTATATACATTCATGCCGCGTACAACCATAGCGCAACGGCAACCCTTGCAGGAAATCGGCCAGAGGGAAAGCCCAGGCGAGCTGACCAAGGAAAACGAGCAGAGGAACGGCATCGCTCCGCCACAAGCGACCCCTTCTGCGCGAGAGATAGCGACAGCGAGATAGCTACTCTCTGTGGCTGGCGTATGCGCGTCCAGACACCAAAACCCGGACTGGATAGATAATGTGCCACGTGGATAACGAGGAGACGAGAGACTTAGTTTATAGCCTCGCTGAATTTCTGGCACTACGAGGAATATATACTACCGTAACAAGCCCTTGGCGAAGCGCTATCCCTCGACCAGTATTCAACGTGTAATCCACACTCTGGAATAACTATTACGTCATAAATTGCAACGGCGAATATCCACCCTTATTGCTTTATCGCGCGTGCGCAAGTGCCTTTCGTATTTTATACGGTGTGCGAAATTTCGTTGATTTGAAATTCATCCTCCATACGTTATAAACGATTTTTTTTTAATATATATATATTATAGTGATTTTTTCATTGGGGGATGATTTTTTTTATTTTATTTTATGCCCCATTTTTATTTTAATATTTATGAATTTTTGCATTGATTTTTCTTCTGTTGTGTGTTTCTCGTGTCAGGAAATACAGACGCTTCGGTACTCAGTCCGTTACTACTTGGACTTGCCTCAGTGGCGACTCTTCTCGCTCTAGCGGTGGCCGGAATTTTGGCTGCTCTTTACCGGAAACACTCGGGTGGCCGTGGCGGAAGCCCGAAACACGCCCCTATCGTCTGTGAACCACCGAATGCTGGTTCAACGACTCCTGTACATCCGCAAACGAAACAGGCCGTCGACGACATCGATCCCGACATTATACCAAATGAATATGGTGAGTTGCGCGAAGTATTTGGTTTTTTTTTTTAATTGCTGTGAAGAACAGTTGATACCAACTGTAAAAATTTAGGATCGGCTAGAGTTGCTCTGGAAATATTTAAGAATGGTGCAAAGACGAAAAGTTTAAGGGAACCCGATAAGAAGCCTTTACGAAAAGCAGCCATCGCTTCTCGCTCTATTCTTTCCTTCGTTTAATCGCACTAATCTAATTAGCCGTACGATTCACCGGTATGGCTTCGTTAAATCTTCTTTTTCGCAGAGCGAAGACCCCTAACGTACACACCGGTGTACAAAACCCCACCGCAGAGACGACGAAAGGATCACGGTAGCGAGGACGCTACGTCCCTCGAAAAGAAACCCATCGTTCAGTCGAGTCTCGATCTTCATCCAGATCCGCGACTCGTCGATTGTTCACCTTCGCCGACTTTGCACTATTCGCAGAATCACGGGTCGCAACAAAATCCCTACACTCATCCACCGACTATGGCGGATTTTAAGCAAATGGCGATGGACGCCTATAATCAACGAAACAACCAAAACGTGAGTATATGCGTATTGTTCTGCACGCGAGCAATTCAAAAATAGAATATACGAAAGTTATTCTGTTCGACGGGAAAAAAATTTATTATTATTAAATTTGTTGCACAATTTAAAAAAAAAATTTTTTCCATTTTTCATATGTATAATTCTCGAGCTGTCGAGTCCTCGATGTTTTTCTTTCGAACTCCGTCGTGCGACATGACACATTTGCAATTCTCAAAAAAAAAAAAAAAAATTGTCGTGTTTGTCCGGATAACGAAATCAGCGTAACAATGTTCTCCCGAGGCGAGGGCACCGCGATTTCGTAACGTTGAGATTTTCATTTTATTTTATTTATTTTTTTCCGACAAGTGCGAACACCGTTTGGAACGATGTAAGAAAGATTCGCGAGAGCGTCGACAGAAAGAGAGACTCAATGAAGAGATAAGGGCCGCCTTTATCGGCATCGATTGCCATTTGTTCTGATAAAACTATTCACCCCCTCTCCCCCGCGTTTCGTCGAATGTTCCGAACGAAATTGTCCTTCCATTCGTATAAATCGGTCGAAGCGTTTTTGGTTCGCCCTCTTTTCGCGATTTTATCCCGCCCCCGTCTCGGAACGGTGGTCTTATCGGAATCCCGAGAGTTTTTTTTTTTTTTCTTTTTTTTCTTCTCTTTTTCATCGATATTTCACCACCTACATAAACGAAAACATCTCTCGACTCGCAGCGTTACACTCAACGATATTTTTGCCCGTATCTTCGATATCTTTTTCTCCATAACTCGGAATACACGTTATACGCTCGGCGGAGCATTTATTTTAGAACAAATATACTTTCGTTAGGTTTTCCTCGTAGCTACTACGCGTCTGTAGACTTTCTTTAGTTCCGGCGAGAGAGAAAACGAGACGGGAGGCTGAGCAAGAAAAACACGCGATAGCCCCATATAGATGCAATTTAATACACGGAAGTCAGCCACTTTAACTTTTCCGGTTTAGCACAGCCTTCGGGTTATCTGCACTCTCGCGAGTTTAATTACCTAAAGTTTTCTCGATAATTCGCAGTGAGTAAAAAGCGCGAGAGAGGGAATGAGAAAGAGAGACCAGGAGACAGATAAAAGTAAAGGAGTTAAAGTGAGTGAGAAGCTGAGAGAGAGAAAGGATGAGTGAAACGGGCAGTTTGGTTGCGCGTGACTCGACTTGACCTCTCGAACTTCGGTTATCTCTATGGTCTAAGAGAGACAAGTAGAATCAAGGATCGCCGAGTTTTGTTCAAGAAAATGAATATCTTATAACGTTTCGCAGTCCTTTTTTCTCGTCCAACGAAAAATTTCTTATTTATCGTTTCGTCTCTCCCGGCATTTTGCTTCTTCGTGGTAAAAAAATTTCAAATACGATTATATTCCAAAGTTACGATAAAAGATCGCGAAAGGTTTCTTTCCGACGAATATCCGGCCGATTTATATATTTCTCTTTTCTTCTTTCCTTTCGCGATTTCAGGTGTATTACAGTTTGCAGAGGTCGGGCAAAGGCCTCTCGTCCATTCCGCAGAGGCCTGTATCCTCGTCCCTCTCAGCGCACGGCAAGTTTCACCAACCGGAAGTGGTCACGCGCTCGAATCGAATACAGGAGAGTTGTATATAAGGGGGCCAAGGTGATCGTCGACAGCCGCCTACGGGGCTTTCGCCATTTCGAGGGTTGACGGTCGAAGCTTCTCGAGGGTTACGCTTCGCATTGCTACTTCGATGCCCACACGTGTCGTGTATTATAAATAGAGAGGTGAGCGAACAAAAAAGAAAAAAAAAAGTAAAAAAACGAAAAGGGAAACTCAATAAATACGATTGACGACGAGAGAATCGTGAACTATAACGTAATGAAACGTTTTATTCATCGTCGATAAACATTTTTAAAAAAACTTCTTAAACGAAAGAAATTAAAAAAAAAATTTGTATCCGCGATACAAACTTTTAACATTCATTGTACAAACTAACACGACTTAAGGATAAAAAATTGGTCTAATAGGATTAATACGGTATGTGTGTTAAGATATGACAATGTGCATCGAGTAAGCAAATTTCGTTGAATGAAAGAAAACAAAAAAAGTATATTAAAAAAAAATGTCTCTAATCGTTCACTGTACAAATTAACACGGCAGGATGAAGAAGCCTATTAGATTTTTAAGCAATGTTGATAAACGGAAACAGAGAAGTCGAATGACCGAGTTTCCGGTAGGGCATCCGTATTTCCTCGTCTATTTTCGTCATCGAACTTTAAAAAAAAGTGTGCCACTCTCGTGAGAGGAAGAAAGTAGAAGTAGCTGCAAAAGAATGGACAAGTGAGAGGTGAAAATTCGAGGGGAAAAAATGCCCCCGAGGAGCAGGAGAAGAGAAGCGAATCGATCGGCGGACCGGCCCTCGAGTGGTCGACTCCGAGAACGAACGAAACTGCAAACTTTGTCGATAGTTGTAGTCTGTCCGATACGAAAAGAAAGCTTCGGCAACATTCTGTCGCGTACATTGCCCTCTCTTTCACGAATTTTTCTTCGACCTCTCTGTTTCCGGTTCGTCGACATCGTAGCACCACGAAAAAAAAGATATGTGACGAAAAGAAAAAAAAAAAAGAATTCCCTATTCGGCGTTAAAATATCTTATGTGTGTCACGTATGTGTCAGCTACGCGTAACATATATTTTTCACGACATATAATTCAATTATACGAAAGAAAAAAATTTATTATGAAATATGAATTAGTTTTCGTCGAAAATAGATAAAAAAATCAGTTCACATAGATTTTTTTCGTGGTGAAAAAAAAATAAATAAATAAAAGAAGCGACGCGGTCAGCATGCAGACAAAAATACCGCGAGGTTGATATTAATAGAATTTTTGTACAAACATTCTATATTATATTGTAAATAGGCGACAGAGCCTTCGTCTAGACTAGATATCCATCAACCAATGTCCGAATTTTTCTTTCCGCAGCATAAGTTTAAAGTGAAAGGTGGAGAAGAAAAAGGAAATAAGATGAAAAAAAAAATCGAATGTCCTGCGAGGCATTCACTACCCTTGTGTAAGATATTAACTCAAAGATATACGAACAAATAAAAGCGAATGCAATTTCGTCTGTTTTACAGAAACGACTTCATTCTCTTTTTTTTTTTGGCCCTTTTTTCTATTTTTACTTCGTGACGATTCCTCCTTTATCCCTATGGTAGGTTGGTATGGAGTATCGGTCGCTCGCACATTCACCCTCTGCTTTGCAGATCGGATCGAGTCAGTGTACTGGGGGAGGGCTGAGTGAGAACGAGGTAGAAGCATCAGCGCGTCCACGGGACTCTCACGAACGCCCTGGAAATTCCGCGATTACGTGACCCGAATACTCTTACGGAAAGTGGCTACTTTATCGTTTACCCGTTTGTCGACCTTCGCCACTCACGGTCCGCTCGCAATATTTGAGACCAGTTGAAATAATCCACCCATCGTTTGCCATATAAATCGTCGAGGTAATCTATCCTACTATCACGAAGAATACTCAACCGGATGTATTATGTCCAAAATCACTTATTCACATGAGTCCATAAATCATTCTCTTCTGAAAAATTGAAAAAAATGCGCGGAATAGTGATGACGGAGTTACACAGCTTTTTTCCCGTGCCGTAGAAAAAAAAAGTACATCGGTTTATCCAATTACCACGGAATTTAGTAACAGTTTTCAGTTCACTGCTTCGTTAACGAAAAAGAAAAAAATTGTAGTATCTATGAATGTAATTAAAATTGCATCCCGTAACATTTTCCACCGCCGCACCACCAAAACGAAAAACTTTTTTTTGCCCTCGTCGAAAATAATTTTTATAACAGAATTTGAGAAATTTTCACTAATCCACTATTTTCCGCGTATACCGAAAGAGCGATAGAAAATTTCATTCGAAATTATCGATAGTCCCGATAAATCTTTTCTCGATAATACAGCGATAAATGACGAATGAATATCGCCTAAGAAATTCTTAAACAAACACCGTTGATAAGCGGAACAGAGTGTTACAACGTTGGAGCTGTTTGTTCCCGTTACGGCAATAGCTCTATTTCCCTATCGAGCTTTTTGTCGTGCCGTCGAAGAATCAATTAATCAGAGTACCTTTCCGTCCCACACCTTCGCGCGCGGCTGGTTCTGGCAGAGCGTTAGTGTTGCACAAGAATGACTACGTCCCCGGGGGGCTGGAGAGCCCGAAGTGCGGTAATTCGAGAATTCCCGAGGGATCTTCGGGCGTTACAGTGTTTGCATACATTGTGAACCCTCGTCTAGCTAACAGGGACTAACCCAACCCTCAGACCCAACCCCATTATTCTATGCGCCAAGCCGTCTCTAGGGCTGTTAAGGCGATCCGCGCGTTCACTGTGTCCCCAACCCCCTCCTTTCGTCGCGCCCTCCACCTCCTTAACATCCACCTTCCGTCCTAAAACCGCCACCTTCGTCGCTGTTCACTCTGTTCGCCAACGTAGTCGCAATGTGTACCACCGCCTACGACACTATGTACCCTCCAAGCGCTCCCATCGCTGAGATCCTGAGGCCGGCTATATGATTACGACTCAACTGAGCATTATAATCCTATGATTCTGAGCTCATTGCATATGGGACCTATCCTACCGAATTTCTACTGTATACCACCCGATGACAATTGAAACCATCGCGCTACCCTACGACATCCAAACTAAGCTAAGGGTTCGCGTATATGCATAATGCAACTATACCAACGTAACATACGGCAACACGAGCCGAAAGTGCAACGCATCAACTACGAACCGGATAGGCAAACTCTCGAGAAGCCAACTTTGCCGCCTTGCAATCTTGAAACGGGTATTTCTAGAAGCATATACCATGCGCCCGTATTATTATACTCCGAATGCATCGTCTCGATCGTCACGAATCGAAACCAGGCTGACTTTTTTTCACAGAATCCGTCAATCGAAAAGTAGGTCTTCTCGAGAATTCTCGATTAATATTTTTTTCAAGGAACTTCGCAAGGCTTCATCGGCGTTCAACCTGATCATTTCTTCGCTCGCACGATATAATGAATTTCTTGGTTTTCTCTTTATTACGACTCAACACTGTTGTTTGCGAAATTCTTGATACTTCTTAATCATTTTTATCGTTTGTTGCTATAAATATCGTGAAGTATCGTTTCGCGAAAGATGATCATTAAAGCGCAGTGTGTTCGTTTCCTAATCTTTTATGCCGTAGAGTCGCTGGTTTCGGAGCGTTTCGGGGTCGAGAAGCTAATATGGACTTAGAGTGACATATATTCAAAATCGGAGCCGCGCTAATTAGCGAGGTTTGCCTTATGCACGTTAGATGAGATATGTATATGCAATCATTAGTCTGGAAGTACCAATGTGATCCATTTCAACGAATAGTAATTTGTCCCAATTTCGTTTATAGTTTCATGTATAATAATTGCATATTTCGCGATATAATTTGGTCAAAATAAAGGGAACTGTATTACTAGAACTCGTGACTGACACTTTTCGCGATTTTAATACGAAACATCAGTGATAACTTTTACGTTGTAGGGGTGGAAAACGATCGTTAACGAAGCCAATTTACTCGATGTGTCGAGCTATGTGCAAAGATGATTCTAGCGCTCCGCGCGACACTATCGCCGAGAGTAGTGCGGGTTGAATTTCAGTCCCGGGACGGCTGGTTGTACATACGAGGCGACGCCACCGCTAGGGGTGGGGTAATCGTAGATCGATGACGGCAAGATGAACGGCTTGTGTGTTTAACGGACACCTGGTTGGGTCTACAATTATCATGAATATTTGAAGGAGTACCTCTGCTCCATCGATCGTTGCCGGCTTTTCCTAGTGGTAAGTAGGTACAAAAGCGTCGGGGGTGAAGAATGGAAGTCTTCCTTCCCCTTCCCTCCGCTCCTTTCTCGTCCCGGATACTAACGGAACGAAAAATCGATCCGCATAGTTCTATACACATTCGCGGTATATATTATCCCGAGAAATATTACCGAGTGACGGAGGCTTGGGTGCTGAGACCTGTCGCGCGAAATTGTGGGAAAATCGTGTTGAGTCGCGTACGACGCGGTGGTCGGTCGGTACCTTCTACCGGCCAACGACGCTCGATTTATCATGACTAACGATGCTCGACCCGTTACGACGATACCACCCCGTGTCCGAAGGTGGGGTCTTCTTCGTGCTTTTTTTTTTTTTTTTTTTTTCATTATTGTAAATGTATATTCGACTTATTTCGACTTTGTGACCACACAAAGCTGTAGCTAATCCGCACAAGTTTCAGCTTTTATGCATAAGTATAGCTTCGGTTCTGGAAATATAAACTTCGTAGTTTATTTTTTTTTCACGATTTTCTTTTTTCTATTCTTTTTCCACATTCCGACATTGTGACCAAACGCTTCAACCGTCTCACAAGCATCAGCTGTATGCACATACGCAATATGAAAAGTATGTTCGCGACCCCTGAGAAATAGAATGGGTCAAGTTTTGCACGTGCCGCGATCTCACACCGTTCTATTATTAAAGCTGTTGTATAAATCCCGTCTCGTAAACTCGTTAGTATAACCGAGATAATTTATCATGTTCGTTTATTCGCTTGATGTTTTTAAATAATTTATACAATTCTATAAATATTCAATAATTTATCGTCTGCCGACACTAAAAAAAAAATCGGTATTATTCGAAATATGTCGAAATTTTGAAACGACATTTTTTTCAATTTTTTAATTAAACAAAAAAACGATAATTAAAAAAATAATTAGGATTCCGGTTGCGTAATTTTCGCATCGACCATTTTCCTCGGATTTTTGTGCAAAAAAAACACTTAGGATGAAAATAATAATTCGCGAATTCATTAGCATAATTGTCCGATGCCACCGACGGTGCAAAGGGATTGAGGAGAGATTGATAAAAAAAAACTATCTCTTGTAAGAGATTATTCTTCAAGCGCGTTGAAGCCATATCGGAGAAGACTACTTTCTGGCACGCTGCCCTAGTGAATGGTGAGAAAGTATCCTCGTCTATATCTATATAGAATAAAGAAAAAGCGTGGATGCGAGAGATCCCTCGCCAGTCCGGTGGCTGGAGCCCCGAGTAGTGAGAGGAACCCCGTGATCGATGGGTTTTATCGGGCGCGTTAAAACGCCACACTAAATCAACGGTGGAAAATCCATAAAGCCGCGAAGCGCGGTGGCGACGGAAGGGGATGAATTTGCGGCACGCGTCACACGCGCTTGTCGTCTGGGCGTTGGATCCGTGCAGAGCTGGATGGATGCGAGGGAATTTATCGTGTTGATTGGAATGGGCAATTTTTTTTTTTTTCATAAAGCAACTCGTTTTCTCCGGCGAATGCCCATGTGTCGATTTTTTTTCGAGTTATATAACGATGAGAATACTAAAAGAAAAAGAAATGGAAGAAGACGGTCCGACGAGATGGTATCTCGTGTGCGGCTTCATCCAAGATGCAACAACGGCAACGATGGGGCTGTGGGTCGGTCAGTGTGTTAGAGCGCGCGAAGTGAGTTATACACGGCGCTATACGAGTGGAGTAGGGGAGAGACGAAAACACCTCTTGTGCTTCGACGAGCAAAATCCGTTAGCGAGTGTAAAAAGAGCCACGAAACTTTTCTCACGGGATTCACGAGACGAAAAAAAATTCTCGGTCGTATAGAGTTTTCTCCCGGTGGCGTCGGCGCGGGTATGAACGAGCGAGAGAAGCTTTACGAACGTTATACACGTATAGGAGCAGACAACGCGCAAAGGAAAAGAGCAGAGGGAGACGACATATATATAGGCATAAATATATATATATACTGTAGGCTGTATATGGAGTACGCGCGCGAGAGCGCAGTGAAAAGTTGAGATTGAAGTTTCACCGAGAACGGAAAAGTTAAGGAGGTACGGACGGACGGCAGTGAACGGGCGTCAGTCGTGGCGCATCTCGGACGTCGGTTCGAGAAACGAAACATGGTATATGCTACGTCGCCGTCAAGTGTTACAGACTTATTTTCTCACACAAAAACACACACACACGCGCGCGCGTAAAGGGACTACTGCTTGTGGCAGCAGAGTAGCGCGAAAGACTCGGAGAGTATAGAGAAAACGCGAAGTGAATCGTTTCAGGTAGTCCCATTGGGAATTCGACGTCGTTCTCGTTCTTCTAACGTACGTTTCGAGACTCCTTTTTCTCCCATAGATACTCGCTATCCTTAACGACACAGACTGACAGTCTTTTCGTCGTATGGGCGACGAGCGAGAAATGTCGGTAAAACTCCCGATATAAAAAGACCGAATACGATTTCGGACTACTTTCGCGGCTAAATTGGAAGATTGCGGCGAAGATGTAAATAAAAACTCGAACGCGAAAATCGAGAACAACACAAACTTTTAAAGTCGTCAAATAGAAATCTTTGACGCAAAAGAAAAAGAAACAAACGTGAACACGAAGGAACCGATGCCGGCGACTTGCGTGGTGGCGTAGTTGTCGTTACAGGGTCACTCATCTGTTGGGTGCTGCCGTCACCGCGCGCACGCTGCACATGGCATACCGGTGTTACGCATTTTTGCGCGTGTATTTTGTTTTTCGCGAAGATTGAACACGTTATTATTATTTGCAAAGAATATCAATCCTTTACCGACCACAAGCGAAAAAAAAAATGCCGAATTTCAAGGTTGTCGTAAGCATAAGCATATTACCGTATCCCATTGTTATAAACGCAACAACTGATATTCGCGAAGAAAAATTAACCTAACAAATTCGTTTGAACGACATGAAAATAAGAAGCGTAGAAAAATGCCTTCAACCACTTGTCGAATTTACTTGAGTTTTTCTCAAAAAAGTATAATAATAGTAATCATAATAATATGCAAGTTTTCAATTAATGTATATTTTATTACGCAAATCTACCGTTTATTTTTCGTAGTGACGGTTAGTCCTTTAATGTTTGCAAGAAGTAAAAACAACGATACAAGAAAAAAATAATCATAATAATGTAGGAAATGAAAAAAATCATTGATAACAATTGTTTTAATAATATTCCATATTTTATTTGCAGACGTCGCACCGTATCTATAAATGTACACAAGAATTATGATGAATTACAGGAGTTTTTGAAAAATGTGAATCTCCGTCTAAATTCAACAGCCGTTTGATTATGGTTGGCGTTTTAAGCAATAATCTTAACCGCTGGAATTGCAACGGATATTGAAAAATTTTATTTACGATTTACAGATGTTATCGCATATGTCAAAGTATGCATTACAAGATTTTGATGGCGATTGATATATATGCATCAATGTCGATAGTTACATATAGGAATTTTTGAGAAGCGGTAAACTTCATCCAATCAGAATGCACTTCGTATTTCCAGCAATAATCTCAATCGTTGCAGATCAGCAGTGATATTGACGGATCAAATTACCGTAAGTAAAACAATAAAGTATTTTTTATTAAACAGTTTTCTTGATTTTTCAAGGAATTTAATAATTCGTTGAATCATTTTCACCAATTTTATAATTCAAATGAAGGAGAAAAATATCATTGACACTATTACTGAACATTTAGAATTTCATCAAAATTTACGACTATAACAAATAATCGGAAAAATTCTCATAATTTATTTTAGAGATTAAAAAAATCTTTCCAGGTATTGTTTTCATTGATATGGAACGAAATAGCATATCTGGGTATAAACTTAGACACACGAAATCACCGTGACCTCTTAGATTCGTTGGAACAGTAAATGAAAGATATATGTACACTATACGCCTTACCACAGTGTCTCGATCAGCTTCTCGTTAGTCGATCGTGATACGACCTTTACGGCGAGTTAAAAAGAGTTCCAAGAACACATTCAACAAGCCTATAACCTACTCTCGGAACGCTCGAGTATCCAAGCGAAGCATTGGAGTTTTCCCGCCGATCAGGGATTCTTATTATCGTGAAATAGACGGTGAGAGAGGTACGCGCCCCCCGAGTCCCTGACACCAAGCGAGACCCCTCCAATCGATATTCTCGTTTCTTAAACGTTTTTCCTCTGTGGGTTATAGGTACGCGACGGTGTATTATTATATATCTATACTCATACCTATGTTCCGCTACAATATTTGTTCCGTGTAAATCGGTACACCGTCAAACGACGGCATGATACATAGCGTGCTTTCGAACGATTTACGAGCGAATTATAGATCCTTTTAGCGTTGAATTCTACGTAATTTTCTTCGATGCGTTTTCCCGCCATTTAATGTACAGTATTTCTCGTCGTGTATCATCGTAGTCTCTTTGATAGTAGTTAAATACGGATAATGAATGTGAAAGCGAGACAGCGGCCAAGAAAAACTCGTGTCATGCGTCACGTTACACACAGGTGCAACTTTACCCTATGTCCCTCTATTTTTGTATTCACCGGACGATATGCCAAAGTGGAATCCGTAGGAGAAGCCCCGATAATACACCCAACCCTCGTACTCGATGCTCGTGAGCTTAAATCGCATAAATTTTGCAGGTAATAAGTGCAACGACGATACTTGCGATAGAGCGGAGTTGGAGAGCTACGGTGGCTCAGGGGATGCATAGGCAAAAAGGGTTGACGATGGGAGGAAACGAGAGGGAATGGCAATCGTTAAGCTGTGCTAAGGGGGAAATGGGTGGGTGGGTGGTGTTTGCCCTGTTCGACAGAAGGGTTATCCTTGGCATGAAACTCTCTCGTTCCGCGCCTCGAGGAAATGAACCCTCGATGCATTCGTCTCGTTCTATATATCGCGTCGGAGATTCACTCTCGAAGACTCGAAGTTTCAGAATGTGTGTATGCGCTTCTGTGTGGATGCGTGTAGAAGGGTGTGTAACGCGAATCGCATTATTATGCGTCGTATACTCGACTCGAGACTGTAAGGTACATGTACCACTGGAAGCGTTACCTTCGTCCCGTGCCCCCGGGTGCAATTTTCCAAGAGTCGTTAGAGATTTCGCTCAAAGTCGAAATGTTCGTTGCGCAACTCAACGAGGCGCGAAACGAGCTACGGAGTAGATAAGTATCCGAGAATATTCATCAAGATACGTTTGTTTGTATATATTTCGTGACATTTTCGCGGAAAATATAGATAGAAATGAATGGGAAAGAGCTTAAGATTATAACTGCGAATTCGTTGAAAATTTCCTCGTCAGCGAGATGCATAATGGTCGCGGGTAACGTGTAGTATATGTAACTTTGGGACTTGAAACTCATGTTAATTCATAATCGGACGTGTTACGTGTAAGTGGGAGCCGCGACCCCGTTGCTTCTGACTGTATATTTATTGCGATTTACGAGAGGCTTCCTGGCCCTTCCCGGCCGCGTTAACACGGCGAAAAAGCGAAATCCTAAACGAAGCGAGAAATAGCCGAGAGGATAGTTTTAGTCCGCCAGTGTGTACGAAATACTCTCGTCTGTCTGCTAGTGCGCAAATTGCCTCGAATCAATCTTGAAAATTGGGACGAAAACAGTAGTGGCGCGCACGGTGTGCGAGGTGTGCCGTGCATAAAATCCTCCCTCCTACAACGTTGCATATTTATGCCCACCCTCTTCGTTCCGCCTCCCTCTCGGGGCCATTTAAATTCGAGAGAATGCGCGACGAGTGTCGACCTTTTCGGATAACCAGTGCCGTGGCAACCGAGGGATCTCGCCAAAAGATTTCATTTAATGGTTCGAAATATTATCGTATTTATGGAAAACGAATTTTCGTCGTGAGAAATATTCGATCATTTGATAATTCGACGATAGTAAAAAAAAAATGTTAAACAAAATCTGATTTGTTTATTAATTACTTTTCGTTCAATCAAATTTCTTTGTTCTTCGAAATAAATTTAAAACCCGTAGTACATGAAAATGAAAAAAAAATTATAGAAAAAAAAAAAGTATTGGAATTTCCCGAAATTTTATATCATCTTAAAAGTAACTGGAAAACACGAAAGAAGCGTTAGAGGTGTGAAAAGTGCAAAGGCATTTTCCAGGGGAGAGGATAGAGGCAATGGGTTTTTAGGAAGGTCTACGTCACTGCGGGGTAGTAAATAGCATTAGCAAGTCAACTAGCGCTTTGCTCTCCGGGTACTTACTTCTTGAGATTCGAGTTAATTTATACAAGTGGTACAGTGTAATGCAGTTATACAGTTACGACGTTACAGTTAGTTTTAGTTTCGGTGACTGTTCGCGACTCGTGTGCACGTTGGCGTGTGCCAGAAGATAGAAAGAGAAAAGGGGAAAGGAACAAGGGGTTGGAGAGTCGGTACCAAAGGGAAAAGGTGGGTCTCGAAAGCAGTGAGGAAGGTGCAGCGAAGTAAAGGGAGATACAGACTGCGAGAGAGCGATACAAACGAATACAGCGATCTCGCGCTAACGAAAGGGTCTTTCGCGGAACCTTTCGAAAGCTTCGTCTGTCTCTCTTCCCGTCGATTGTCAGATCTCATACCCTAGGTCTTTTGCCATAGCGATTTAAGTCTCGAAACTCCAATGGGACTTGTTTTCCTTCTTTTCTCGTGAAGGTCTTCACTCGTGTCCCTTTTGAATTTAATTCACACAATCCAATCCGAGTCCTTTCAGTCGCGTATATTATTCCTACAACGATGCACACTCGCGCACATTCCCATAAAGCGTTCCGAGCAATCGTTCGATTCAATAACGTAGATTCCACGCTCGGCGCGATGCCGCTTTTCATTCGGGTCGTTCAGAAATTGCAATTGCTTACGTTCGAGGACAGTAGTTGCTCGGGCGATTAATCCATCCGAAGTTTCGCACTCGATGAGCATCTCGTGATTGTAAGGATAGAGAGAGAGAGATAAAGAGAGAGAGAAAGAGCGAGAAACGAGAAAGAGAAATGGAATAGATGAAAGCTCGTTGTTTCCCCAAAGACTAGATTCGGCAGACCTGCCCTCTTTGGTGAATCGAACTTCTCGATCAAATTCTCGTAATCGCCCACCGATTGTCCATTGTCATTTGGTCCCAACGGGAATTTAGTAATGCCAAAGAATGGCAGAGCATCGTTTCCTCGCGGTATTTCCCCTTTTTCGATCGTGCGACCTCGAGGAAACGAGCCGGAAAACTGGAGAGTCATTCGATACGATGCCGGGAGGTCACCCTCCCTTCAACCTAATCGACTACACCGATCGTGTTCCTACCCTCAATGTGTATGAATGTCTGTGTGTGTATTATGGTCAACGCCAGCTATGTAGTTCGTGAGTTCGGGCGTTCGAGCATTCACCGCCCTCTGACAAAGCGATGATTAATAAAGGGTCACGTCACCAGCCCGCACAGAGCGTTCAACCCCTCTGGTAGACGGGGGGCATGTGCAACCGAAGTTACATAGCGCATATACCCATTCAAGTTAACCACGTCGAGTAAAGTTAAACATGACAACAAATGGTAACAAGGATATTAATCTATCATCAGACTCGGTTCGCGCAACGCATTCATCCGTCGTTAATAAGGTGGTTGTCGATTGATCGAAGAATCGATAATGGAATTTGTCCAATTTCAACGCGAGTTAATATTTTATTGGCGAATAAAACTAAAAATAATTTAGGACCGATGAGAATTAACGATTATTCTTTTCATTTTTTTTTTTCGGGTACGAGGTAATTTTTTTTTTCGTTCATTTCATTACGAACTTTAACAGCGGGCTATTGACCCGGATATAAATCGCTCTTGTTTTTATCGGTGAGCTTTTGTGTACGAACACGTTCAACAGTCACGTGGCCTTTCCCCTCGGCTTGTCGTGTCGCTCTCGTCGACGCGACATGATTTTTTCCACAAATTATTATCGCGCCGGTGTCCCCGGGGACATGGCCCGCGATCGAGCAGTCACACAGGGGGTCGACACGAGCGACACACGCGAGATTTGCTTTATTTTTTATTTTTTTCTTTTCTTGCGGCTCCTGTCCCTACCGACATGTCTAATCGTTCTTGCGCATCTAATTGCGAACTGTAAATTCGTTGTATGACGGTTGTGCGTTGTTACACAGAGAGAGTGATAGTATGCGCGTTCCCTCGCGCGATCGGTGATGGCCGGGGTGATCACCGCTACACGATATTCAGCACCAATGACCACGTCACCACCATTTATTTACCGTACTTTCGTTATTTCAAAGTAAATAATCGTTAGTCCGAGAAATTTTGTCACTACGACAAAATTATGCTGCTCTCGATGAAAAAAGATAAAATCATATGAATAAAAAAAAAAAATTAATTATGAATAAATAATCTTCACAAAGTAGAAATAGCTTAAATACGATCGAAGAATACATCGAAAAATGATTTTAAACATAAAGCGCTTCCATTTCGCGTTCGAGAGGAAAACTCGGTAGCTAAAACGAAACCCCCGTTAAGTAGGTAAAATCGATGTGGTCAGACCGCGGCACTCTGATGGATATAAATTTATGCGGGTCACAACCCGGTCAAAGTATTTACCTTTTTCGCGCGAGCATAAAATACGCATTATGTCAATTTTTTTCGCGGTGTCTTTGTTTTCGCGAGAATTGGACGCCAAAGGAAAAAAAAGCCATTGAAATGTTAGGTTTATTTTCACATTTGTTACGAAAGATCGCGAGCGTTATTACGCGAGAACAAACAATACGCTAGCTTCGCCGTGTCCGAAATTGAAATTCCGTCTTGACGCGACGAAGTCGACAGAGAGATAAGTGTTGTGGACCTTTTAGACGTGACGGTGGACAAATGTTCATATACGTGCAAAAGGTATTGACGCATTATTCAGCTAATGTAGGTATCGCGTGGAATTTCAAAGAGATAGACTAACGTCGTACAATCAATCAACTTCGACGTGAACCACTATACTTTCACGTGATACTGTGTCTACCTAACCGTTTCTACGGAAAACCATGCATTATTCTTGCGCTAAAATCAAACAGATTAAAGAGCCGACGTTAATGTTGCAATAAATAGGTCGCTACGATAATTTTATCGCCGCAATCATTTACGCAGTTAATGATGATATTAATGAGACTCGATTGAGTACGCGAATTTCGTTACAAACAGATACGCCCGGGAGTTTCAATGCCCGCAGGGATATATGAACGCGGAAAATTATTCGCGATATAGTAGAGCATTTGATCCGAACGAGATTTTCATGCCTGTGTAGGATTAGTTTGCGAGCCCCCCGAACCCTCATGGTACTCAAACCCTTCGTCGGATTTTGATAGTATCCAACGTTCTATTCGATTCATCGCAATACCAGAGGATATCGAATACAAAGAGCCACAGAGAGGATCGGTATATATCGCGAGCTCTGAAAGTGTTTCATTCCTCTCTCCCGCGCATAACCAACAAGAATACCATATCCAAGTACAAACGATATGGTTGTGCGTGCGCGCCTTCAGCTTGCCCCGTATATAACGGCTTTTACCGTACTACCTGAGTCTGAATATACCTATATCTTTTGTCCATAGTGTGTGTTCAACCCCCTGGCAAATAAACACGACCGCGGCATTAAGCGCGGGGGATATGTGTTTGGACTCGGATGGCCCAACTGCGAATAGAACTGAGGATATAGCATCCACATCCATACACATAGGTGAGTATATATGTATATATACGAAGAGCGAGTATACGAGAAACCGAACGAGAGAAAGAATAATGGTAGAAAAAAAAAGGACGTGAGGTGTGTGCACGCGCTCTCTTCTAAGCCGCAAGAAAAGCAAAAGGGATATAAAGCTTCTCGCAAACAGCTATAGCGGACACATTGTTTCCCGGTTTCCATTGTCCTCTGGGAGACCACCGGTGGACTCCGCGCTCGCATCCTCGCTATTTTATTATTGTCTCACTCTCATTTTACTGTAGAAAGACTTAACGTATAGACATACATGCGTGCAAAGTAAGAGGCCGATTGTGGGACGTTTTGCACTCTGCCTTTTCTTTCTCGTATTAACTTTTCGACGTTGACGCACGCATGCATATGAGTTTAACCCCTATTTGTATAACGCAACCCTAGCGGTGTGTAACTTGACCGAAGAGAGTGCGTCATTGTCGAAAAGAACCTCGCGCTACGGCAAGCGCACTCTTTTATTCTTTACTCTCTTGCCTTCCCGCGGATTAAGCCATTTGTAGCACGAGCGTGTCGAGCTTACATTTTTCTTTTAGGAACAGTCCTCACGAGCTACGAGGTGTTTTTTTTTCTTTTTTTTTTTGCCTTTCTCTCTTCCGCTCGTTGCGGTCCCCGCATCAACGGTGCGGAGTCACAAAACCCTCCGCCTGCCTGCCTGCGCCCGCGAACGGCGTGGTCGAGAGCTATTAAGTCGAAAGGGTTCGACGTGTTGAACTCGTTAAAAAGTTCGTCGCTCGTTGGACTTGGATTTTTCACGGCACACGCCTGATTGATAGTAAGGGCAAGCGAGCGAGATGGAAGGGAAAAGGCTCGATTCGCTGCTCGGTCGACCGTTCGCACAACCGAGTTTGCGCAAGTTAACGAGGCACCATCTCGGCCTTCTCTCGGCAATGTACGTGCAGCGCACCGTGTTGCTCTCCTTCGATCTCCGGAGTTTCTTACTCACTACCGCCAGTACTCGTGATGATGAGTAGTTTTTTTTTCTCTTTTCCATTCAAGCAAAACAATACTCGCAGTACTGAAACTTTTCAGTTTTTTTTTTTTTTTCATCCACGATGAGAGCATTGCCTGCGAGAATTCTGCAACTCGAGGTTTCGTTTTTCCACAAAATTTTGTATTGCAATGCAACAGTTATATGTACTTCGAGATTCATTTTGTTACAACATTGCGCGCGCTGCAGTTGTAATGAAATATCTAGAACGTGACTGTAGTCATGAAGTATCTTTAATTTCGCGATATATATGCAAAAGACGAGATGAGGAGATCCGTAGATAGTGGGAACTGCGTCTCTTCCTCGGGCAGTGGGCTGCCGACCTCTTCTCATTGCTCGCGTTTGCGAATTAACGAATAGAATAGAGTCGTTAAAAGGGTTTCGTTACGGTGTTTTTTTTTTAGCCTCGTGACTCTCTCGTGCTCTTCTAATAAAGACCCGACGAAAGCATTCATGGCGATCTAGATAATCTAACGAGCGGTAAATCAACGTGGCAATGTCGGGTCCCGCACAGCAGGGGAAACGCGGGAGGGCTTCGGGTCTCTCTGACTCTGGCTCCACGCAGCCGCTATCCTTTAGTTTTGCCATAAGCCTCGTATATTTTTTTTCCTTCATAGATGCAGAGTGTGCGTCCGTCCATTAATTCACGTTGCTGGTAACCGTTGGATATATTCGTCTCTCGACGCTCGAGGTATTAAATCAAGGAATTACAACGATTAACCCCGGCTGAGGCTAAGTTATCGCGTTGCCATCCCCTCCCACGGCTCACACGGCTCGTTTCCCCTCACTCTCCTTTACAGGCGTATATATATACCACAATGTCGTTCGTTCGCTTGGTACTATATAGTATATCTATCTATCTATCTCTATATCTTTCTCCTCCTCTCTCCACCTCTGCTCGACGTGTTCTCCGGGATTTCAGATCGTCCCGAACGCCCGCAGTGCAGCTCTCTACGCTACTTCATCCCTATATACCGTTCAACCCTCCCGTTGATCCCGTGAGAATTTATTTCCTCGGAAAATCCTTGATCGATTCTTACCTACTACCCTCGAATAACCTACGTAAAAATATTGCTCGCCACCCCTTCGTACCCTCCCCTTTCGCTCGTACTTCGCTATTATATACCCCACCCCCCCGCGTGTCGTTTGACTTTCCTGTTGGTCAAACGAATCTCTCGCGTGACGAAAAGCCACATCGTTATTTACGTATAGACAACAAGAACCGGAGGCTTTGGGAAACTTTGCGCTACAGACGGCTTTTGTTTTGTGTGTACGTACTGTACGTGTGCCGAAGGTTACAGGCCCGACACAAATTAGGGAAAACTGGACGTACGAGAGGATAGGAGTGAGAGAGCCTTTGGAGGCTGGACTGCCGACCACCACACTGGTTCGACCCTCCAATTTTCCTTGCTGCACGTTTCGTCGAGCCAAGCTTCGCCCGCGTACCACCGGCGCTTTGTTCACGAGTACGTGAGAATCCGCGCGCACACATGGGAACTTATGGGTATGCAGTGTATAAATTCTGGAAGGCTTGTCCTTCGAGGAAAGCACTCTGGTAGAATACGATGTATATATATATACGTATATGGAGGTTATACTATATATATAAAGAATCTATGTACTGACAAAAGTGCTCCACACGCCGCAGTACGTATATCCTTACGTGATCACGTGCAACGAGGTATATGTTTCGTCGAGCTATACACACGCTACACAATTGGCATTCCAGTCGGGTAATTGGAAGCTTAGCAGGTCGATTCTGGTGTTCTGGCCGGCTTTCGAGGCTCGCTTCGACTCCGACTGAGCTCTACCCCAACCTACAGTGGTTTTAGGAGGCTCTGCAATAATTGCAGGTTTCACCCTCGTCAGACAGAGGCAGAAGGATAGTAGCGTTACCGATGCGTGCCGCGAAACTACCGACCGGACTAATTGAGGACACGGATAGAAAAATAAGATAGTGGAGGGAAAAAAAAGCTTGATAAACTGCAGAAAATATTTTGTTCATCATTATTTAGGTCCATTAGATGATAATATCGTTTATGAAGCTTTTTTAATCAAATGGATGGTTAACTCGGTCGGTAACTGATAGAATTAGCTTCAATTGTTTCCCTTTTCCTCGTACACAAAGGAGTCAGTCAAGGAGGTTGCCGACGAAATATGTTATTACGCGGGTCGTTCTCACATAAATGTCGGAGATGTCACGTTGAAGTTTCTTTTTGTTTGATTTTTGTTCCGGACAATCGACGGGAGACAAGAATCTCGTTATTTTTCTACGATCGTTTGAAGCGGACGTGGCAGGTTCTTTGACGCTGAAGCGACGCGATGGGAAAATAGGGGGATGGGGGAAGAGTACTATCGTGGATCGTTTACGTAAACCCAACGGAGCAGGAGAGCGTCGGCTGCACTCGCGGGACTCGAGTGATCCTGTTGTATATATTGCGGTTAAAAGCTTCGAAGGAGAGACGAAGGAGAGGGATAGGGATAGGTATAGACATCGTATACTGCCTTAATCCAATCCACGCGAGACGAACGAAAGGAAAGGTTGAGGAAGTAGGACGAAGCCAAAGGTATACCAAAGGAGATTGCTTTTTGCTCGCTGATATCGTCGCGGTTAAGTAGCCTTCGTTGAAACGATACGGGAGATACGCGACGAGAGGTCGAACGGGGAACCAGCGACTGAAGGATGAGGAACGATAGTATAAAATGTGAAATTCTCGGTGCACTTTTGGCGCGAGAGAGAAACTTGCTTCGTCTTCAACGAGAACTTCAACGAAGGCGCGATAGCACCGAAGACAGCTATTTTGTGAAAAAAAAAAAAAAAAAATACGAAGAGGAGAGTAAATAAATAGGTTATATTGTGCGAAATTGCAAACTTTCATAAACTGTCTTCTCAAAGTACTTTCAAGATGACACGACAAATATTAGACGTTTAGTTATGAGCAAAAAAGACTTTTGAGGATCCGGAACCCGAGTACGGAACACGAGTGCAGTACTGAGCGCAAAGTACAAAGATAAGAGCGCTCCTTTCACTACGACAACTCGATTAAGGGAGCGAAAGTAATAAGGAAAAGAAAATGCAAAGACAGAGTAGAATAAAAAAAACTCAATATCGAATCAATTTCGAAAGTATTTTTCATTCGATTTCATGGTACCCTGTGAAACGCGTATATGTTGTAAAAAAAAAAAAAATCGCAACAACTATGTGTCTGAATAATCAACGCCCGGAAGTCTAAATCGAGGTAATTTACATTGAAATAAATGACAAATATGGACGTCACTGTCCTTATCAAAAGCTTTAAGGGATAATGAGCCGAGCAGATCTCAGCTATAACGCTCCGATACGCAATTCGAAAAATCAGGTCATAGGATATACATAATACTAAATTCTCATGGGATTGTTCTCTGTTTGTTCTTCGTATCTGTAAACACAATCTCGGAATGGAAGAGTTGGGAGTTTCGAAGACTTCATTTTTTTTCTCCCCTATATAATATATATATAAAAAATCACTCCGAACAATAAGGAAGATCATCGAGAACGTGGCCGTGGCACGCGATCTATTCTCGTATCCGGTGTGTATACAAGACTCAAACAATCATTATTCCCGCAAATGTTTTATTAAAAGAAATATAAAATACGGTCGAGGGGTTGCGCAGTGGTTCTGCTAGGGTAGCGGCGTGCACGCGATTCAGCAGCGAAAGGGCTTCTGCACGGCGACGGCCACCGCGGTTCAACGAGCACAGAGTAAGAGAAATAAAAAAGAAAAAGAAAGGGTCCCGCGCGTTCCCGACGTAAGTACGCGAATGTTACGCTCGAGACAAAGATCAAGTATGACGTGAGTGAGAAGCTCACTTATAGTTTTATACACCACTCCAAGGGAAGTGTCTGTGTTACGGTGCGGACCGAGTCATGACGACTACCGGCAAAAGATTCTTCAGTAACTCCAAAGGGCGAAGGGACTTCGACAAAAAATTTGGTACAAAAAATCTCTTATAAATCAGAAAAAGAGGGACTTCGAAGTTATGGTCGTTACAGTACAAAATGACTGATAACGCTACAATCTAAATCTCCTTTCCCGCAGCCAGCTGGCGGGTGGCCTAACGAAACATGATAATTATCGCGACGAAATAATAGACCGGAAAATGTTAATAAATAAAGTCCCGTAGTTTTATTACTTTTACCTTAAATTATAAATGCATTCGTATAGTCCGAGAACCGGTGGTAATTCAATAAAATACTGGACGATAGAAAAATATAAAAATGAAATATATCGCATACGGAAGCCATTGCCAAACAAACGCAATAATCTCAAAGACCCCGAGTGTCCAATACAATTATATATTTATATGCCATTTGTCACGAGTACTCAACCAACAACGTCTCATTCGCGATTGTTTTCCCGTCGACGATATTGTCAAGTGAATCGGGGCTTCTAGCATAAATTTACATTGCAAACATAGTCACAAATATAGTCATAAAACCCGCGACACAGACGTTCGAGATCCCGCATCGTCACAAGAGGGTGAGCGACCCCTGCGTCTCGCGATAGTATAACACCGCGCCTCACACAGCAACAGCAGGTGCTACGTGCTTTATCCGTAAATTGCTACATTTTTCGTCATGGAAAAAAAAAAATCCGAAAAGCCTAATATAGCCGGGCAAACGAGAGCTACAAGAGTGAAAGAACTTGTGTCGCGTGCGTTTCATTCAGCTGCAGTGGAGAGATCGTCGCTGGTTCGTTAGCGTTCGTTACGTATGAGAGAGAAAGAGAGCGCAAGGGGCAGGGAGGAGGGGAAAGGGGGTCTGTTAATACCGGGTATGGAATACGTTTTGCCAGAAAGAACCAATTCATTAGTATATACTGCGGCTTGCGCGACGAGCCACATACAGCAGCGGATGAGCGAGTTCCAGCGTACGCGAATTAACCCTCCCTTGACCACCCACGTGCACCCCCGTTGCTGTGGCGCACGCTCGGTTCTCTGCCCTCCCAGTGACCCCCTACCGCCGTCCCCTTGGTTTCTCCCTTCTCGTCCTCACACTGACACGCTCCGACCGCGTCAATCTCACTTAGAGGAACATTATGTGCTGCTGCCGGGTGCATTAAACTGAGTACGACGCCGTGGCGACCGTCCGAGACCGCTATACGGTTCACTGTTCTCGCGCCGGCTATCTGATCCTCTCGCGAACTCCGAGATTCTCTATAATACATAATAGTACTATTTCTCCGTTAGCTATATACTCAACGTTAGAACCGACTTTCCTCACTCTGTTATTCCCTCATTTTTCTCTATCGCAACAATCGCTGTAACCAATCTCTCTTTCTTCACAATCTCGTTCTCTAACTCTCCCAAACCCCCTTCCCTTCTCCGCCATTTTACCGCCCCTTCCCCGACCATCCCGTCATGACGAGTTTCCAAGATTATTATTTGCCTTCGGCGAATTCTATTTCGGTGTTGACCTCAGAAACAAGAGTGCCTGCGGAGGAACAGGCGACAGCCGCACCAGCAGCAACAAGCGCGGTGAACGCGTAGAAAACGACAGTTTCCCTCCTCCCCTCCCTCCCTTCTCCTCATACCGAGTGCGAGATTTGTTTGTGCGAGAAGTGCCTCCCGGGGCAATATTTCCCAACCCGACTTTATTGCCCAGAAACGATAAGAGTAGACGGTCGAGCGAAAGTTGGACGAGGAAGAAAAATAAAAAGGAAGAATAAGAAAGCGGAGTAACTGCCAGAGGGAACTTGTCCTCTCATGCGTACCCCCATAGGTACATGTGAACGCATACGCGCACAGTATATGTACTGACTGCCTGTAAACTACAATCTCGATACATATGCTCGACTTCGGTAGATTTAATACTTTTAATATTGTTCTCGGGGTGAAAAATTGCATGGCAACTTTTACGGGCGCGGATTGTTTTTCAAAGAATAAGCGAAGCGGAGGGATACACAATAACAGTACGAAACTCTCTGGTATTACGTTATGAATGAATAACACACTATAACACGTGGAATCGCAAGTATTCGCAGTTTTTTTTTTCTCTTCTTTTTCTTTTACAGAATGTATTGTTTTCGCGAAATACACAATTTACGAACTTTGAGAACTCAAACAATTGCTCGATCAATATTACAATTTTAGGTGATACGATACGTTTTTTTCTTTCTTTGCAAACTGAGACTTTTCAGTCGTTTGAGTTACGGACGAGACGTTCAGTATTTGCGGTTTTTACATCTTTCTGATAGGGCATTGGCAATAAAATTAAATTTTTTATGTACTATGCGTAAACTTCCATTTTACGCACTGTTTTTGATGCGTAAAATGAATTTTCACGCATGAATTTTACGCATACTACATTAAGAAAATATCGTATGCGACACGGTCCGTTAAATACGATTTTACGCATTCTTTTTTTACGCACTTGTGCTTAATATACTATTATAAAAGCGGCTACCAAGTTACCGAAATATCTTAAAGTACTGAATAAAGAAATAAGCGACTCGATTTTATCAAGTTGAGTATTCAATAAAAAACAACAAAAAAATCGTTTGCCAACTGCGATGGGACATTCATTCGATTTTAGAAGTTCTTTTTTTAAGAACACTATAAAAATTCTATATCTCCGCGTTTTTAGTTACATCGACAAGTGATGGCGTTGCGAGAGTTACAAAACCGTTTTTTTCCGACTCATTTGCACTTCGCGACGCTTTTTATTTATTTTATTTTAATTGTTACTGTACACTCACCGATGCAGAGGCATGAAACGATGCGTAGAATGCCGCGAGCGTCGGAAATTTGACGAAAAAGAGTTGAACATGTAAAAAAAAAACGCGATGACAGGAGAGACGTAGTGGTCTGTATTCGCTTTGGTTTTTTTTTTTTTTTTTAACTGTCAGCATTTCTGAGAGGTAAAAGTGCTGCGTTAACGCGGAGTGGTAGGGTGGTAAACATCGAGCAACCGGCGACAACAGCATCAGCACCAGCGGCAGTAGCAACCGGTCACTTAACTACAGAAACACGTGGACGCTCTTTGTATCCCGCTGGCTAGAGTGAGGGAGAGAGAAATAGAGTCAGGACGAGTTCGCGTTCCCCCGGAAGTTACCATGGGTCGCCCTGCTGCTTGCTGGTATTTCTAGTATATTTTCCCCTGGACGGCGGCATGCTTTATCGCACGAGATCGTGCACCACCAGCAGCCGTTCAGGCATTGTCACGCACGAAAACGCTTTCCCGAAAAAAAAAAAAAAAAAAAAAAGATCGAGGAAAGTAGTTTGGAATGAAAAAAAAAGAAAAGAATGAACCCGCGAGCTTTACGTGCGCGGTACTGCGTGTTTCTTTTTAATTCTTCCTCTTTGTCGCATTTACCGACGCGCGTTCTTGAAACATTATCCGAATCGCGATCTGACCTCCTCTCGATGCGTATATAATTTTGTATTAAAGAAACTCCTATCAATGCCGTTTCTAGTTACATCGTGATTATCACCGATGTGCGTGATGGCCGCTTTACCCCTTTTGATCGATTACAACAGTACGTATACTCTGTTCTATATATGACCGGTGTGTTTCGTAGGTCACCCATATATGAACTGCTGCTGCTTTTACGATTTATCGACGTATATATACAAACGTTAGCGATATAGAACGAGATTGAACATTGTTACAAGGAACTGTCATTTCGCTCGCTATACGATAAGAATTTCACTTTACATGCAATTCTGGGTACGAGAGCTCGAGAGATTGTATCTCGATAAGCGAGTGAGCTTTTGTTGCTGCTGCTGCTGCTGCTGCTACCGATACCGGTAGGGCAGGTGGTAAACCCCGAGAGATGATACGAATTTACGATTGAGCGTTTCCGTGTCCATATGAATATCACTGTGCCTACGATAAATCTTTTGCGCTGCGCGCTATACAGGTGCGACAAGCAAATGTGTTTTTGTGGATACGTGTGATTCTGTTTTTATTACTAAAGTGCGATCCTTTTTACCCGACACTTCCCGTACTTATCACAAATTCTCCTTTCCACTAACTCAATCATAAAGGCCCTTACGGCGAATGGTGGAGTACGTCGAAGTGGAATAAGATAAAATGATAGACGAGGGAATGACGAGTGAGATTCGGATATATGGGTATCGTAATAATAGAACTCTTCGAGACGCGACCAAGTTTCGCTAATTCGACGAGCATTTCCTGTCATAATTCATAGTGCTCTATATTCGATATTCGCGTTTCTTGGTGAGACTCTCTTCGTGGAATCTCTGCAAACGAAGTGTTCGATGAATGCGCTTGAATGACGTTGCGAATGTTGAAGTATTTCCGCGATTTTAATCGAACGATTGTCGATTGTCGGGAGTGAGTGCTGACCGAGAGAAATTTGCGGAATGACGAGGGTTCGAAAGCAGACGAATAGGGAAGAGGGGAGAGATGAAAAAAAAAAAATTGAAATCGATGAGTGAATCCAGGTGGAGATTTCAGGCGTATAGCACGTACAAACGGGGATCGTGACGCAAGGAAAGTATGTGGAAGAGGAAAGAAAAAAAAACGATCGAAAGGAGAGAAAGCAGTGAAGCACAGGCGGAGAGAAAACGAGAGGGAGAGACCGAGTAGTGTGGCGCACGCGGCAGGGATTCGAGGTGTCGATAGAGGACACCAATGTATCCGGACACTCAGCTAAAAGCCACCCTCAATCCCGGCGGTGCCGATGGGTCGACGTTCGAAGTAGGAAAATATGGTAGTAGATAGGCACTGGGGAAAGTAGTCTGTACGGACCAGGAATCCGGGAGGATAGGAAAAAAGAAAAAGACCGAGGAAAAAAAAAAAGAATCGGCTCTGTCGGCGTTGAGGAGAGGCAAGCGATGGTACAAGCTGCGAAAAGGTCGAGCGACACTGGGCACAGTGATGGAAGCTGAAGCGTGAAAGAGAAGAGAATTTAGTCGATAAGAGACGACGAAAAGCGCACCGATGGTACACAGTAAAGTATTAACGAGTGAACCGCATCGGAACTATTGGGCTCCATTATTTTTCAGACACTCGTTGAGAGATTTTGAGACAATTCGAATGTATATTTGTGACGGAAATGCGTGGATATGTATAGAGGGTTTTTATATATGCGTAGAAACTCGGAGAAACGAGAAAACGGGGAACAAGGTAGAGGTATATAATATATGCGAGAGGCATGATGCAAATGAACGATAAACCGCATCCTCTCGTCTACCTACCGCTACGCTATATATACGGTAGTTCAACAGCGATGGAAGCTCAAGGGGGTGGAAGAGGAAGAAGGGAAGAACGAGCTGTATCGCGCCAGGAGAGACGGAGCTATATAATACGCTATATATCAACGGTGACACCGGTAGTTTTAGTTTATACCGCATGCATGAGCGGTGTTTTCCATGCTTCATGCTATTCTTCTTTCTTTCTCCGCGAATTTTTCTCTCATCTCTTTAACTCACATACACCCGCGCATGCAGACATATATACATATACGTAAATACATCGCTGCGTTGGTAGCAGTGTTTTTCGTTATGTTTCCTCATCTTGGAATGATCCTGGGTATCTCCCGCTTTCCTTTTTCATTCGTTACCGGCACCGAACAACGATCCAGGTAGCTACATTTTTTGTCTCTTCGCTGACTATAGCTGCGCAGCAATTCTGTGCTGTGCGGTACTTTTGTTATTATTTTCTTTTACACTTTTTCCCTGACGCAGACGTTTCGATAACCTGACGAAAAATGGAAACCCCACTGCCTCTCGAACACGGATGTCCTCTCGTTGTCCCGACGGAGACACTCGACGAAGCAGTAGCCCATTGGAAGTAGATATCGAAAAAAGTGAAAAGACGCAGGGATCAAGAAGCAAAGTGTTCCGGTGTGGATGAAAACAAGCGACAGGGATGGATTCGAGAGAGCGTAACACGGGGAACGTACATCCGCGGGGGACCGGCAAGAAGGCCAAGAAAGAGATGAAAAATATCTGCGAAATATTGCCCGTGGCGTATTGATGCTGGTTATCGACTATCTTCGACGACAAGTATGATAGCTTACAGTATACTATAAACCGTGTGCTATACTAGTATTCGAAACGTCGAGACTGAGGCACGATACGAGAAATAACCGCGCAAAGCATGAAATACCTGAATACCTCAAGTACTCATAAATCAAAGGTAATACGTTCGCTGTATCAACTATTTTTCTACGTGCTTTCAATCGTTTCATCATATTATACAAAGTCGAAACTGCAAAGTTTAGAATTTCGATGAAATGATTAAAAGGCATTTGCTGTCCAGAGTCACTTGAACTAACGTTTTTATGTTTTTCATTGATAGGAGAAAGATATCGAGTGTTGGCGAACTTCAAGAGGATATCGCGCAAAGAGAGAGAGCGTCCTTTTGATCGAAAAGGAATGAATACTAGAAATTAGTGCTAAAGCGGTAAGTAGATTTGTTTCACTTATTTTAGATAAGAGGAAAATTCCAAATGGAGTTTTGGAACGTTAGGGTATTTGTACACATTGGAAAACGCCAAAAGAGCGTCGACAGAGAAACGGAAGTTGTTTCGTATGGATATGTATGTAAGGCACGCGACAGAGGGTATTTCTACGCGGGGCGACGCTTTGAGTGCAGCAACGTTCAAAGCGTCCTTTACGTAGCAAGTGTAGCATACCCTCACCTGTGGTACGATGTTTCTCCGGCGAATAATGTACGAATGATGCTGCCGCGAAACTCGGTCCAAAACCGAAAAGAAATCATTGAATTACTACCCACTGAGGACTGCTAAAAAGATATCTTGATATTGCAAGTGTATTGCAATGTTTACAAATGCTTATGCGATTGCAACAATGCAACACTCTTGAACTTTCCTTACAAGAGGACATTTTATTGTTTCAATCGCATAAGCAATTGTAAAAATTGTAATAGAATTGAAGTAGTAACTTGTTTTTTTAAACAGCTCAGTATTTTTAACCCAATGATATCTTTTTGCAGTGAACCTATTCTATAACGTCCCTTTGAACATTGCAGTTCTGGACTGTGAATGAATTTATAAGTCTCTAAATAACGATAAAGTTTTACCAACACGCGAGAAAAACGGCTTTTGTTGCACTCCCGAAGTCCGGTTGACCACTCTGTACTCGGAGATCGGAATGTAAACCCGTATAAAGAAGGGATTGTACCAGTTAAGGGGTTGGAAACCCAATGAGAACCACTGAACGTGTGCCAAAGGGATATTTATTACCATAGAAACAAATCGAACAATTTAACAATCGAATTCAATTCGCTTTTGAAATTCAATTCGAAGAGTATCGCTTACTTAACAATTCACGATTTCACTTTACAATACATCTCACGTATCGATAGGACTTGTCGGTAGGATACAGAGCGAGAGTATCAGCATAATTTCAAAAGATAGAACATTATTCCGACAATCTCCGCTTTTTATTGTTTGCTCTTTATAATTTGTCGCTCCAGATTCCGAGTTGAGAATTTGGAGGCTCCGTGTTGCGTTAACTGCTGACGCGCTGTATTTCTGGACCGCGATCGTGAGTCGCGCGTTCGATGCTTCAATTGCTCAATCGCTCGCTATGTGTTCGGTTTCGGCGATCACGCTTCGCGTGTTGCTGGCATACCTCAATTATGGCGCAATGTACCTTGTGACAATAACCGCGATATTCAGGGTACACATTTTTTATCAACTTGTTTGGTGTTGTTTGTGACGGTTTATAAACCGCTTTTGATTGGTTTACTTTAGAAATGGAAAAATATTATTTTTTTGGAGTTGTTTTATTTATTCGCACGTAATTTGCGTGATATCCGCCTTTTTCCATGTACACGAATGCATTGGAAACTTTCAAAACGCGGATGTACTGCAGTTTTCCATTTTTTTTTTTAACATCCATCGAAACCCTCCAGCCATCGATATTGAATTCGTGACCTCGTCCGGATTTTCATCACTCACTGGTTACATTCGATAGCATGCGCGATTGCTATCCCTCTCGAAACTCGAAATTGCGCTCTCGTTATATCCCGATCGCGGTATAAAAAAAATGGGGACCCGTATTACCCCATCTTCAATATGTTCGAGAGCACAAAGGAATTTGAGTAGACCGCGGAGAAAGAGGGATTTGGATTAGTCACGTGACGCGTTTTCAATGAGGCGCCAATGATGGGGACCGGTGAAAAGTAGAAGAGCCAAGAGAGTGTTGCGTTGGCGTAGTAAGAAAAGGTACTTTCAGCGTAAAGAGTAGACGAAGGAACGCGTTTTCGACCCTCCAAAGCTCCTGGCGAAGTATATAGGAACAGAGCTTTACACTTTCGCGGAGTGAAAGCTAATCCGTTTGAAATCCTCGATCCTTCAACCGCGTTAGGTACTAACGCATAGCCAACCGAAATCCGCGACCTTAACACCCTTCAACGACCTTTAGTCACGTCGGAAGAATTTTATTATCCCAAATCTCGGTGCTCATCATTTCAACTGCTAAGGAATAGAAGGGCGTATTCAATATAGTTTTTTTGGTAAAGCGATGGAGTCTACGCTACTTTGATTCTGCTCAGTCGATATTTAACTTCGCTACCATCTCCTCCTCCCATTTAAATATCCACGTTCTCTGCACGTCTCGACACGCGCGCTATACCTTTCGACCATTGACCTCACTATTCCACTCGAAGGGTCTAAAAAAAAAATAGTTACAATTTATTGACACTAAAAAGAAAGGTTGGATTAATGTCTTTCACGACGAATTTGCCGCGTTTCTTCAAAATGGAGTAAGTTGAAATTTGTTGTACTTTGCGTTCGTGGAATAGAACTTTTGGGTATATCGAACAACTGGGGTAACTACGAACGGAAATGTCGATTGTCTAAACCGCCGACGAACCTACTTCGCGGAGAGGTATTCGCGAGGGACCGTAGTGTATACGCGCGTGAGAATTGCAAATCTCGTTTTACTGTTTCGTGTGCACCGAGTAGAAACGTATATTGGCGTTGCTGGCAGAGGCATCGGCGCACAGGATAGGGATGAAAAGCAGTTTCGCGGTTTTAGTACTTCAAAGGGTGGAAACCGTTGTAACATCTGGTACTGGATGAGAAAAGGAAACGGAGTAGGCAAGGGAGGGGGCGGGAGAGAGAGCGAGGGTAGTATTCTAGCTACCATTAGTTGCCAAGGTTTGGTCCAGAAGCTCTCGACACTGTTATAGTAGCTGCACGGCGAAACTGTTTCGTGCAGTAAACTTTGAGGTTTCCGGAAGCCAGGGCAGCGTCTTGATGGTTAAATTTCATACTGTTTACGAACGACTACAATATCACTTGTATACTCCATAAACACATATACAAACCATAGTGGGTCTGTATACGTGTTTGCAGTTGTGCGGCATTGAAATCAATTAAAATCCAGCCGACTGAGTTAATAGATGTCTGATAGTAATAGACATATCAAATGATTGATACAAGCGTGTCGTACCGAGTCAAAATCTCTCTGGAATCTCGTGTGAGCTTGTTGCACATCCGGGCGTAAACTTCGATTCACGTATAGCTTCCGATCGAGCGAATAACGCGATTCCCGAAGCTCGTGACGTCTTCGTGACCCATGGGATTTGCAGCTACTCGAGAAGGGATTAGACTCCAAACTGATATATCTTTACGCTTCTCAAGGGGTATCGACAACATCGTACCTAAGCTCGTACCATACAGCTTTTCCATCCGATTAAGTCGACGTTGTATGCCCGGTCCGGGAATCTGCGTCGGTGAGAGCAAAGCAAACCCCAAACTATATACGACATTTATATGTGCAGCGTATCTTCTCCCTTTACTCGCGTAGAGTTGCCTAATATTTTTTTCATATAATAAGATGCTTCGAGGATAAAGAGAAGCCATCGATAAAGTTGTATCTATGAAAAAGTAACTTTTCAGAGGGCAATCTTTTCTTTTTTTGTAACAGCTGCACGGAAAAACCCTCAAAGACTGTACGTTTGAAACTCATTTTTATCTTTGTTCATTCTATATATCTCCATAGTGCCTTCCGGTTCGATTTCGATTGAAAGCAAATGTAAATAAAATTCACAACTCCGAGATCGTTGCTGCGACCCCGCTGTGCAAACCACAGCCTCTATGGGGCTCATTGATTTTCTCGGTAAATAAAAGACCAAGACTCCTCCACTCTCTTTGCCCCTTTGGAACGATAACAAAAGTAGAGTGCCTGAGCGTATAAGAATAAATATGGAATAAAAGAAACAAGAAGAAAGCGCAAAAGGAAAGTTAAATAAAATGAGAATAAGATCCTTTACATGGAAATGAAACGAAGCGACAGCCTTTTGACTCTTTCACAGAAAGTATGCGAGTAGAGTGGCAAAAGCTATTAGCGATGTTGATAAAGTTTATAAAGGTTAATGCACCGGAGGTCTCATTTTTAGTACACGCATGTTAACGTCTCTATCACGAGATCCAATACGTTAAATATAGTTGAATGTTAAATAAGAAATAACATTAACCGTAAAAAAAAAAAAATTCACGTACCAGAAGGATCAGTTGAAAACCCCAATAATAAATTATTAGTGGGACATTACATCGTCAAAAATCCCATTCCAGTCATAAATAAATGAATAATTCGATAATAATGGATATAATAATGTACCATCATTAATAATGCAGTTTGAATCGCTAATTGCCGCGAAAAAAAAAGCATCGGCGTTGCAATTCATTGCATTAATTTGCATATACTTCGTTCTTTTTTTTTTGTATCTGTGAATTTTGTGTTTCATAATAATTGCAAAAATGCACGATGAAGAAAAATATATATACGATGGACCACGAAGAGCATAGATATTTTTTAGACCCGTTGAGTGGTAAAAATTCATAGGGAGTTTCCTCTTCTAGTACCTTATTTCGAAACTCGAGCTCAGGTGAACCGACCAGCGAGGTTAATCCAGCGTGGCCAGCGCGTCAAGGCGATCGCTCGGAGATCCTCTCAATCCTGAGAGTACGAATACTGTGTTTCCCGTGTGCCCTGTATGCAAATATTTAATTAAAGCACGAACCAGTAGCATAACAGAACAGCAGCCGGGAGGGCATATGTGCCGGATGGTGGTGGCGCGTATACAGCTCAGTGGAACGAGGGACAAGTCGGTGGATGGTGCGTGGAAGGTTAGCTGCGGGGAGGTACGGTGAAAGAGAGGGAGGAGAGGAATAGAGGACCCGGGCTCTCGCACACTGTAAATATATGATTATGCATGAGCTTCGGTGCTGAGTGCACTTTCACAGCCCCATAGAGACGCCGTATTACCCCCGTGTGTTACGCCCGAAGAGCTCTATCTCTATCTCATCTGCCTCTCTCCTCGCTCTCTTCATCCCTCGTTCGCTCGTTCACTTGGCGAAACTACGAATTATAGCGAAGCTCGTAATTTACCCGATCCTCGATCCGCGACGTATCAGAATTCTCGCAGGTAGTGCGCACACAACTACACGATGCGTATACCTCTCAAAAATTGAAACGCTCGCAAAGCCCCCTTCCTTCGTGGTGCTTCTCCCTTGTGTATCCGGCAGGGGTACTAAAATTTTTCATGAATTCTCATCACGGCTAACGTACTAAGCTGCACTGATGGTAAAACGCGATATTATAACACGAGACATATCATAAAGTGTGATCCACCTTTTCCATTTGTAACGATCTCGTGAGTGTATCAGAACGCCTAACTCATATGGGAAACAAGATATTCGCTGAAGTTTTCCCGCGAAAACTCCGCGAGCGCTTTCCAGGGTGGGAGGGGTTCTGGGGGTATCTTTTGGTTGCTGTTTCGTCCGGACTTTCCACTGGAATAAGCGAAACCCTGGCCCCCATTCATTACGTATACGCTGAGGCACGACACGGGAATGGTGAGCCCCAGCGTAACGCGAAGGGATGCCGCTGGTATTCTCTGTATCGTATATATATCCACCGGCCACTACTGTCGGATGACCGTGCGTCGAGATAAGTCCGCTTCAATTTGGAAAACGAGCCCGGCTCGCGGGGACTATACTACTTCCACAACGTACGTACTGTATAGTACAGTCATACCACCACCAGGCTGCTACCACTACTATCCGTTGGGTCATTTTATATGCATTTTAATTAATTCCAACCTCTAAAGCAGTGAGTAACAACATTTCTCGTGTGCCACAACCCCAAAGCACTTTATGGCCTATCCTGTATCGCGAGCACCGAAATACATTCGCGAACAAAATTCTCTCGTCGAAACGCCCACGCAGATAGCAATACGCGGGTACGCGGTTTCTATGTCAAACCTTGACTCGTCTCGTTATTTCCACTATCACGTATTAACACACATACGCCAACACCAAACACGCTCGCAGATATCTCGACGAATTTCTCTGCTAGATCCATTCCCGTTTTCATCACAGTTAATTTAACTCCTGGCCTTTTACTCGTTATCGATTCGCAACCGATTAAACGCTCGGAGTAGTTGCATTCGTGTGCGCATCCGACACTTCGTTACGACTCAATTAAATCGAAAACTTGAGTCAACGATATTACAAACGCGGATGAAAAAGATATTCAGGACGTGTTAGGAATGCATAAAGAAAAAGTAAATGATTATAATGAGTCACGTGTCTATAGAGATGGCGAGGAAAAAGTGGAACTTCAATGCGAATGAGATGTCTGTCGGAGGCGTGCGTATTACCTTTGAGTTTCTCTTCCCCATGACTTCCGCTTGTGCGACTGGCAACAATGTATCGTCAGTTTATTTCGCACACGACTCCCGAGGTGACTCTCGTAGTAACACACCGGTCTGCTGACGATATAGTTACGTCTGCTGCAAAAAGCATGTTCACTGGGGCAGGTCAGTAACGAGATGCTCCCTTTGGCTTTGTCGGGGTAGCGAGTCGGTATGCGCCGTAGTAGCATTACTGCCGAAACTCGGGTGTCGCTTCACCGCAGCGTCAAAGAGCGAGGGAGAGAGAGAGAGTGAGAGAAAGGCGAGAATAATTGCTGCCTCACCTTTATATGCCAACCTCGCGGTATGCTCGGGACCTGACGAGTGAAGAATTTTCTCGTACGGCTATGTATGCTCTCGCATGCGTCACGTAACCGTGAAATGGTATGTCTCGTTCGTTGTCTTTACATAGTCCGCGTTCTCCAAACTATAGTCTGTACGAAAGGCTTTGGAACACTGGTGGAAAGTTCTTGTAGTGGTAATGTTTCGAACAATAACACGTTTATATATACCTTCTTGTCTCGTAAATTCTCGTCAGTCAGGGGCAGTAGACACTCAAGTCAATTCCGAGTGAAAGTGTTACAAAAAAAAACGTCGATGCGATGTAGCGACATTGGCAAGATCGCGAGGCGGATACGCCGAGCCTATAGAAAAGCAATATATATGTCAGCATTTACGAAAGATACATCTTTGTATACAACAGCAAGAAGTTGTATATCTCGTATATATGTCAGTATAACCTAAATTTCCATGGGGGTAGTAACGGTTGATCTTTCGCGACATTGTTTGACTCGTTTTTTAACGATTACCTTACCTTACGATTACCGAAAGGTAAACTTTTGTCGGGTCTACATGTCGTGGATTCGTATACATTTATCCTCTCCGTCATCTGTCCGACGGTGATTCCTCGACGAGAGTCTAAAGAGGGAGAATCGCGACGGAAACACTTCACGTTAAATAGGGGATAAGCTATCGGGGGAGCGACGATCGAGACAATGTCAGCTTGACGAATCGCCGCTGAGGACCGAGACCACCGGAAGTCATGGTGACGTGATGGCGTTAGGGTCGACGATCCCTGGTCGCGTCGTCGTCATCTTCACCAGGTAACTCGGGACAGGGACGTGCCACCCTCTCACCCGGTGTGAGGGAGCTAATACCAAGACCCATTGAATATTCAAGCATTTGTCGTCGTACATCTACATAACTACATCTAGCACCACCGGGCTATGCGTTCTCGACGGCGATGCTCCCGTCGACTGGTCTTGTCTACTCCGACTACTGGGTGCAGCCAGTAGCAACATTGCCGTTGTTACATCAGTCGCCAGTCTCCATCGAAACATCAACTCTCATGATGCTGTTCTGATTTACTCCGTATTATCGCTATCCCTGGCGGATCTGTGCATAACGTGTATAGTGCTCAAGGGTGAAATGGACGAAATAACCTTTCATTCGCCAATGTTGAACTACCATTCTCACAACACCACTATGACACCCTAATTGACTCTGGTGGAAGGGCAACAAAGTTGAATAGCCGATGGATAGATGATTCGGCAGAATCTGGAGTGCCTCAATGATTCAAATCAACGCTGCACAATTCGTTTCCTATGCCAATTATATCGGAAAAGAGTATAAAATCCGATGTGTAGAGTATACGTACGAAATGTATCTGAATAAAAAATGTATGTACGACTGTGTAAATGTAGAAAAGTACTTCATAAAGACCGAAAATTAGTAGCGAAATCGATGACGATCGTATCACTATCGTTGCCTATCGATGCTTGGTTAATGCCAATTATCTGGTCAACATACAAACCACCGGTATCGGATGCTCTCGCCGTACAGTACAGATCTTAAGGGCCTCATTGGCCGCTTGGTTATCTGAACTGTAGTCGCAGGAGGGTAGTTTCGTAATCGAGTTACCGGAAGTTCACGCAACCGCGCGCGAAACCCACTGGATGGTTTGCTACTCGGTTGTTTGGCTGGTGCCTATGATGAAGTAGCCGGGTGGTAATACTGATCGCACTGTCTATTCCGGGTCTCGTTTCGAGATCGGGGTACGTGATCGTAAACCGGTAGCTACGTGGCTTCCCATATCTCTATATACATCTCTCGCTGTCTCGATGCCGAACGGTCCGGATATTCATGGATGCGAAGATCCTCCAGAATCCTCGACGTCGACGGATCACCTAAACTCCCTGAATAATGCGGAAGCATCGGCTTTGGAATTTACAGCTGGTTTACGCGAGTATCTCGAAGTCCTGGACGAGACGGCGGGACGGGATGGTAGAGAGCATAATATAGAATTTTGCCTCAAACAGAGTGCGGAGATTCCTCGTCGATCCGCCATCTGGCCAAAAGACTATGCAGATTCAAGGAGCTTCCTCATTACCGTCAAATGTGCACGCACAACAGGGTTTATTCCAATAGCACATTAATACCTATAAGATGAACTTCTGCTCAATTTAATTCAATTTCCCTTATCCCGAGAATGTTTGAACTTTAAACTAGAAAGCTAACTATATTGCTGGTTGCTTAATACGGAAAGCTATTAAGGAACCCATAGCCGGGATTTCTAAGAGCATTTTGATCCTTTAGCAGGGTTCGCTTGCGATTATAAACAGGAGCTCCACGACCCTCAATGAGCCATCAGTGTTCAATACTCCCTGAAGAAGTCTGAGACACGTATATCGCGTTGTTATCCATCGAGTATGACGAATATTGGAGAGATAAAACTGAGGGGGACGGTCAACTATATGTATTGTATACAGAAGAACGGAAAGCAGGATCAAGCTACGGCGATGAACGAGGCAACGCAGTAAAAACGGCCAACATCATACTTCATGGAGGCTTTATATCGCCGTCGTAAAAATGTGGGACAAGTCGCATTTCAGTGGTTGACGTGAAGAATGGATATGGAACGCGAAGTAAAGCGAGAGAATACGAAGTAACGAGTGAGAACAGTTTATATACAGTCAAGAGGAAGAGAAAGATTGAGGGGTATGCATTTCGCGAACATGCACTACAGTAGGACATTCCTATTAAATCCGAAACCGCGAATTCTCAAAGCAGAACACCAAAGCTATGATAATTAGTTTCATCCTTTATGAATCCATTGATCTTTTTTAGCAATTGGGTACCTTATTTTACGATCAGTTTTTAGGACGAAATTTGACGAAAATTACGAAATTTATTCAAACATATCGGCGATAAATTGAAGATTAATATACATCAATATTAATGATTATAAAATCTATTAGTAATATGTTGATCAATTAAAAATCAATGTCAAGACATCGCGTATTATTCGTGGTGATGTATAAGCCGTAAAAATTAAAAACTTCGCCGCGGAACTCAATCGCGATGACGATGTCTTCATGATGAATTGGTTCTTATCGCGAAGTTCTACTGTACCTTGCATTGCTTTCGCCAAAGATTCACGTACTCGCACGTACGTAACGCTATGAGATATGAGGATAATTATTGTTTGTTCTCGGTGTTCGGTTCCCCTGAGCTCTCATCAAATTTCTCGGGTTGCACGTAATGCGTATAACACAGAAGTTATAACTCCCAACGGCACAGGTACATCGATTCCAAGAATACAGTTTTCCCCGTAACTGCAGTATTGCATTATCGCCACTGCAGCACCGAATACAATGCGCGATTGTGAGTTTTATATATAAACAGCGTGAAAACCAGAAGTGGAAACCGTAGCTTCATCTCGTTTCGTTGAACACTATCGCAGCGGATAGACGAAAATGCTGCGCGTTTAGCACCCCTCCACAATTCTGGGCATCTGTGCAAAGTTTCCGCTGTCGAAGTGGAAAACGAGAGAGATCTCCGTCCGTGGGCTTGCAACTTGCCCATTTCTGCTCGTTTCTCCGAATGGTATATTTATCTTTGGGTCGTTTCGTAATTGCATCTGAGTCAGCACATCCTTTTCCCTTTATTTAATGTGTCGTATCGGGTTTCGATTAAGCGTCACAATATTTATTTCCGTTCGTACGAAAAACTTGTCAAGAGAATAAAAGGAGAGACGGTACGTTGGGTACAGAGAGAAAAAACCTTCAGAGAGCCGTGTGGGAGGCAGTTAATACGTATAAAATTCCAGGCGCTCGACTATAACTGCTTTTTCATTGATATACATGTATACAACATTATCGTCTCGCCGTCGCGATCCAAAATTTTTCTAGACGTCGTTGTAATTTTCAACGAGTCAAGGTATTGCTAATTTCCTCCGTGTGGTTCGTCGCAGAACGATCGTGCTTGCAGTAGACCAGTGCCCCGAGAATTCAATTTGCGGAAAGAACGAAAAAGTCTTTCTCTCGTTCGCTCCCTTCTCTCTATATATCGGTACTTTCTCGTACGGATACACGCGACTGCCCTTCGTCGTTGTACAAAAGACAGAGCGAGAGAGAACGAGATTGGCGCGTTGCAAGGCAAAAGCCTCGGGTAATGGCCCGTGTGTACATTCGTGTCCTGCTTCCGTGCTGCTGGTACTCTCGCTTGTAAAGGAAACTACTAGCTCCTTGCCCGCTCCCTTACGCCTCCGCTGTGTGTATCTATACGTTTTTCCTCCAGGAAGTGCGAGAAGAGAATCCGTGGAAGCCGAAACGTTCTTTGAACCAACGGGAACGCGAGCTCGGATTAAGTGGATCGCAAGAGTGCAAGCCAGCAACTAACTACCCCTGTGTATAATATATATGTATATATATATATATATCTAAGAAAGTATGCCAGGGGTTACACGAAGAAGCGGATAATTTTCTCTGTAAAAATGTCTTTCTCGTTCCGTTAAGGCAACTGCGAGACATGCGGGTGTAACTTTGTTACGTATTTATCTCGTTGCGATATGGACACGAATAGTCGACCACAGGAGAAATCCTCAATAGTTACGAATATTTTTATTTTGCGAAAAATCAATGATAAATCAAATCATATTCTGGTTTTCAATTTGACTAATTCCGTTCTCTCGAAAATGTAAACTACACAGACGCAATTTTTTTTTTTTTTTTTTGCGAAATTTAAGATAGGGTTACTGGGTTCGGGAATACTACGAAAATCGACTGTACACTGTTTGTTTGTACAATAATCGTGAGAGCGGTCGCTTTATTATCTTTTAACGAAAGGGATCACTCTGTTCTCGCGCCACGAGCTTAGCGAAAAATATCGAAAATCCTTCAATCGAAACGTTAAATACGTCAAATAGAATCCCTCGAGTGATGGGGGTAGCTATTCCAGCGCGGAGAATAATCCCTTTGAGCGAAGACATAGCAAGCGAATTTCTATCCAATCGATGCGCCCCCTGCTTCCTCTCGTGTATCAAAGGTTTTAACGCTCGAATTCGCGCATCTATCTTATTCAGACGTAGAAAGAATGTATCGTTTCACCGAGAAGGTATATAATACGCAAAGATTGGGTAAAAATAAAAAAAATAAATAAAAATACTATACATCGCACCTTAATTTCGTATTGCGGAGGAAAAAACCTCTATGAGTGTTTCCTTCGATCAATATGGACACTCGTTCGACATCTGGCAGAACTGCTTACCACCACCATTCACCCAGACGTTCTCAACGACCTCGCTATACGGGGGTTGCATATATCCCTCGAGTTTTAACGGTGGGAATCTTTTATTTTATTCATAACGCGAATTATAATCCATTTTCCTCGGGCGAAGAAGACTCCCGCTTGCGAACCGTGCAGCGAGCACCGGTGAGACGAGAAAGTAGACGGGAGAAACGGCGGGCCAGCTGTGGCGCAGATATACTCGCGCTGCCCGGATTCGCGCGAAGCAAAGAGATATAGAGAGTGAAAGATATAGATAGACGAGAAGAAAGAGATAATTAATAACACCCATTTCAGACGTCCTTTTTATATTCTATTGCGAGCCAAGCGACGTTTCTTTTCCCGGCACCGATATTTTCCCATGGCTGCCGCAGCGAGACAGATCAGCAACGAGGAGAATGGGTTCTCGCAACCGTCTGCTCGAATTTTTTTCTTTTTTTTTTCTTTTTAACACTAACTCGCTCCTCGATTCGTCTTTTACACCGGCGAGCACTTTTATCGTTTACAGTAGCTATATCATCGCGGGAAGCGTAGAATTCGCGTATAGTAAACTCTAACCCCCTTCCCCCATATAAGATAATGACGAATATTGCAAAACACTTGGTCGTTAATTTAAAAATCCGGCTAAGACGCTTCTGGTTTTGACGGTAACTAATGGTAACACAGAAATAAAAGCTAAAGGTACGCGGTATGACGACGAGGTTCGTGCGGATAGTGCCGCGGAAGCTTCTGAAAAGATTCTATGGTCCAAAGCTTCGAGAGAGTGTCGGTGCGAAAAGAAGAACATCGACGGTGTTCGCAGAAAAGCCAGTGGAAAAAAGTTTGCCGTACCGACCGGAGGAGATTTTTCCAGCATCGTCCAGCCGCGACCACGACCGCAACTAGAAAGAAGAAGGGCCTTGTGCAGCGACGCCACCGGATCGTCGTTGCATATACCTCTTCGTGTATCCGCGATAAGGCGCTTCGTGATCCGTAAAGTTCAACTTTTACATAAAAATCCACAAACGCCACGATGCTTGTGTTCGTTCGAGTGACTGATTATTTCAACGCTGTTGGCTCGAAGGCGTCAGCTGCATGGCAGAGCGAGAGAATGACGTAATAACCGCAAGGTGTAAATACAAGAGTTTTAAGTAAGAAATAGTAGACGCAGTTGGAAACTTTCGCAAAGCTTTAGTCTCTCTCTGACACGAGAAACGCCGCTTAATTATATCGGGAGCGCCAAAAGGAATAATTAGTTTTGTCGCTGCGCCGTAATTAGATCAGTCAAACAAGATATTAAGTACAGCGGAGGCTTTGATACTACGCGACGATGAAGATATCACTGATGCTCGCGTGTTAATTCACTAAACTTACGCCAAATATAGTCGAGTATACACCCAATATGATTATTGTTGTTGATCGTCAACATTACGAATCATATGATTTATTTTCCGTTTTTTGTGATTCGGAACGCACCGAATTTGCGAATCAACAGTTTTAAATACGGATTATTGCTGCAATGACTTTGTCATGCGGAAAATTGCTCATTTAAAACTGTTATGATATACTTTGGCGATTTCTAACCTCATTTTTAAAGATTCTCTTGACCTGAGACATCGAAATTGATTTTCGTATCTAAAGAACAATTATTTCGTAACTACAGCAATTATACAGATGTTATTAATTAATAACACCTGTAAAATTACTGTGAAAATTAGTCCGAAAATTAATTAATGTTCATCGCCAATGAGAAATTAACGAAATTATATGTTCGAATATCTCAAATAAATTTATTTAAAATCTTTTTCACCGCCTTTCATGAATATTTCAACCGTTCGAAGAATCCAAATTGGTGAACTCAAGGCTCTCGTTAAAAACCGAGTTTGGACCAAACGGTTTTCTTGAATTTCGTATAATCCTAAAAAACAACCATCTTTTTTTTTTTTTTTGGAAGGCCAAGAGAACTTGCCGATGCGAAAAGACAACAATTGATATTTATTTTATACAGTACAGTTGATTAAAACTTCCGGTGTGCAGGGAAACGGACGTGTCAACCGGATATCGTGAAATCAAAGATATCTGTACAGCGACCGGAAGTTCAGGAGATCGATTTGCCGTGTACGATACTCTAACGTAGAGTGCGCCGTGGGGAAGAGTAGGGGTGGGTGTTCCGTGGGGTGAAATATGACGTTGCGAAAGACCGGAGACGGGCGAAAACGGGTGAGTATTGGAGTGAGAGGAAGGTGAAAAGAGCAAGACATAAATGTTGAAGTACCCTCTTGAGTATATGCGATATTCTCTTATCCCCTTTGCAGGTAAAACGAGTGCAAAAGTCAAGAGGGTCCTCACAGCCCTTTTGAAGTACTCCAGCCTTCTGGCAGTCCTCCTCGCTAATCTTTATACCCTCTTTTCGTATCGAGCCTACCAAACTGACTTGTATCGTACGTCGCTGAGTGCAAAATTTCATGCTGTCAATTTTAAACCTGCTGCGTGTTTAATCAACAAAAATGATTGTTGGCGAACGAACAGTAAAAAGATCGAAAGAAAGGATTCGTCGCAGTGGGGAAGGGTCATAAATGTACAGATCTTGGCTTACCTTGTACGACAGGAGGGTAGAGAAAGCCACGTTGGGGTTAATAAACACATAAGTCCCGAGGCCCCCGGGGCGTCAAGCTCCGCGTTTCGCTGTGTGCGCCCTAGACCAGGGTTGAAGCATCGTTAGCCCCCCCGCTTGAGCTATTCAGAGCCGCGAAATAGTTTACCTCCGAGTTGCCGGGCTGTGTCGACGGGTGGCGTATTTAGGTGTCACGGGTCACGCTCGCCTCGGCGTTCTTCCGTCTCGCACACACTCACGGGTTCGTGAAACACCACGAGCAACGAACAAGAGGTGTATACCCACTACTGCGAAAGCGTAGAGAGTTAGTTCGCTGTGTATGCGTGGTGTGTGTGTGTCTGCTGATGCTTCACTTCGGTTTCCTGGTCGTAGTGAACGAGAGACGGTAAGAGAAGAAGAGAGAGAACTTACAAAGAGAAAGGGTGCAAAGAGAGGGCTGACGAGAGGAACGAGAGGAATGAGGCGCGCGTCGAGAGAAAGCTAGAGAGTACGTGAAAACCCCCGCGGTTCTGAGACCGTACGCGGCTTCCTCCGGTACGGAAAGGGTTGTTAATTGTCACGGAAAGTTCTCGCCTCGTTTCAACTTTGCTCAAGATTGCGGCAATATCACAGAGCTTTGGACGCGCTGCTTTAGTCCTATTCGCAAAGGCTCGACACACGAAAGACCGGGGAATACGGGCAATGCCAACAGTGACCGAGGAGTCTTGAAAACGGAGCTTCTTTCAGCTTCGATTAATTCACCGTTCTCCATTCGTATAATAGAACAGTTTCTGGACAATCGGCACAACGGGGATCCACTGATATTACGAACTCGGAATTGTTGAAAGAAGATCTTTGATAAATTTGATAATTGCCAGAGCCATTGAAGATCGAAGAGAGTAGATCATCGAGGGATACAGGAGTGGTATACAGTACAGCAAAAAAATGGCACGTATTTCATTCAATTAGCACATTTTTTTCGATCTTCACGTAGGTACGGATAGGGTGAAGGGGCAAACGCAAAGGAATTTTCACGAGAATGGAATCCGATCGGAAGAATGGAAGGGTGAAAGAATGAGGGAAAAATGAGACGTGGCGGAACGGCTTCGGCGAGAAATTCCCTTTCGCGTGACTGCACACGACGATTCGAAAGGATATAGAGAAATACGATGGAGTTTCCTCGCGCTTGGTTTGTTGCACGAAAGGGAAGTCGTCGACGGATAGACGGAAATAATTGAAGTCAAACAATTAAATTGAACGGTGCGACTAATTAACGCGAGTGCTGCGGACGGAGAATCCGCTGTAAAACGTTATTGAACTTGTGAGCTCCTCTTGGGAGAGGCAGAAGGGTGGAGGAGATAGCAATCGTTTCCACAAAGTCTTTGCTGTCGAGTCTGTAGATTGCTCTCCATACACAAGCGGTTTGACGGCAATCGCACGTGGCAATCTTTACTGTGGTCAACGTTTTTTCCTCCCACCAGCCGCCGTTGTTGCGAATACCTTGCTAAGTTTTTCTCTTTTTTTTTTGCGATAAAACATTGACACGATCGATAAAACATGTCGTATATTCTCAGTAACGAGAGGAACAGCATTATCCCGCGTATGCCATGGCGACAGTTTCGACTGATAAAATCCATATAGTTTATCGATCAGACAGAGATAATTAACAATCGTCCGACGAGCCGAGTTCTATGCAAAGCTTTTCGCACCGTGTCGACAACATTGAACGTGCAATACGCCACCAAACCGTTTCGCGAAGTAATAATGAACACGTGTTATTCGATATTCTATTTCCTGGCTGTTTAACGGGCTCGCCGATGTCGAGGTCGCTTTGTCTCTCGCTCTTGCGGTTCGCGCACTCAATAATTCATTCGTCACGCGATGAATTTCCATGTACACGCGTTGACAAACTTTCCAAGATAAAATTAATTATATAAAGTTAGGCGAACGAATGTTACGTGCCTTCCTTCGACATTTATCGTTCTCACGGACGAAGAGAAGGGGGTAATAAAATGTCCATTTGCCGATCGTACCTCAAAACGAAGATAATGCGTGTCGGAAATCGAGCGAAACGTCGCCGCTAGTGTGGCTGATGGTTGATTGGTTTTGTTGCATACCAGAAATGGCGTGAGGCTCAACCAGTTCCACTGCATTGGCGAACGGACTTTAATATATCCGCGATTAAATATGTATATATCCATTGCATTGAAAATTGAAACGATTTGGCGATCGTTCCTTATACGAAGAAATATATATAGATATGTTTATATATATAACATATATGGCCGGCGGAACCGGCGGGGCGGCAGAGGTGGACATTAAGCTACGAATAACTCGGTATATATAACCTCTATCCGGCGTAGACTACCGCTACTGATCGTCAACGTTGGACATATCCTTGATGGGTCATTTCGCGAACGGGAAACGAGCATCGTCAGAAGGGGGACGTGTTGATGGCCTCCTGACGTCCAACTCAGCGGTATACGATTGAAAATACGGAAGCGTTAACCTGTGCTGTACGATCTTCATGGCGATCGTTGGGGGGTATCCTCCGGCTTCGATGTTATAATAGAACGTCGATGACGCTCTCTTACGTGAGCCAATTAAGCGTCGATCGTTTCGTGACGCTTGGACGGACTGCTGGCGTCGATAAAATGTGCAATGCTAGACGATTTCTTTTTTTTTTTTTTTAATTAACGTTTTATGGCGCGGTCGCTTCAATCGATCTATGTCAGAAATTATTTTCTTTTTTGTTTTTCCTTGTTTTTCTTTTGGATTCGAAATCGTAGCGTTGATGTAATTCTGCGTTCTAGTCCTTCTTCTGGGACTTCCGTTTCTAGTGAAGCGAGGATGATTTCATGATCGCGTTATATAAATCATATTACGTTATTTACATATATATATATATATATTTCATCATTGATTTGATTAAACAGCGAGCGTTAATTAATGGATTTAATGAGTAAGATAAGAGGCCGATCGTGTTTTGTGGAAACGATACTGCGCCCTATCGGAGCCCTACGCGTCGATGGTTCTGGTGATTAACCCCTAGTCATATTATGCGTTAACGAACCCCCCCCTTCGATAATCCATCGCTGACATGCACAGAAGTACCCAGTCGATTATGAGATCCGTTGCTATCGCCGAGTCTGTCCCGCTATATTATGGAAATTAATAACACCGCCGTTGCAACGCCGTTGCAACGCTGTTGTATACGTCTGCTAAATTCGAACGAGCCGTAGTGCTACCGCTACTGCCGAAACCAACGAACGGGGTGAGCTCTATATAAGCCCGTGTGCTATCACCCTTACAGTCTCTCTCTGTCTCTCTCTCTATCGCCATACTGGTATTATAATCGTCTCATGAATATCATATCGTGTGCAGCAATAACGTCGGTTTCCTCGGCAGAGATCCTCATTCGGACTCCTACGATTGTATTCACTCTCTGCTACTATCAAAATGCAACAGCCATCTCGCGGATGCTGGAATACATTCTGGTCAATTGATAGGCATATAACATCGAAAAAACTCCTTATACCATAACAATTTTCATACCGAGAAATTCAAATGCACTGAGATGTTTACGGCGAAAAAAAAATAGTTTTTGCCTAAAATTCTTCGGCTGTATGATGCAGTCGACTTGACACTGATTGTTAATACTTACTAAATTCTCGGATTGCGATAATAGCGCCCCGATCGGTTCATACGCATTGACATAATAAGATTGATAAGCCAAACAGTAGACGAGTTGATCCGTGATTTCCACGAAGGAAGTAAAGTCACGAAGTCAATAGCTTCGAAAAACAATGATGTCGACCTGCGCATGCGCACAGTACTTATTTATTTGCGAGAATTGTATTTGGTTAGGAAAGTATTAATTCGTTTTCAGTGATTGAAAATCTCGCTATGAAACGCCAGAGTCAATAGAACTAATGAATCCATGAATAGATGTTTGATCATTTATAATTCATTGTGACTTTTAGTGGCGGCTTTGCTTCCATTCCCACTATTATACGATCGATAGTCGGTTCAACTACAGTTTTGGATATAACTTTGAGTAACTTATGCAGATGAACATTGTCGTGCGGCGAGGCTTTTCATGACTTTTGTTGAAAGTACGCTTGTCTCGTTCCCGGTTTGAATTTGGACATTTGCACCCCCTTTTCAGCCCTCGAGGGGGCGTACATAATAAAGTTTAACTGCGCCCGACGAATATATATCACCGGTAATAATACAATTAAGAGTGGTCATAGACAACAACGGGCTTTAATTCACGAAACTCAAGCTGAGAATGGAAACCTCGCGTCGTCTCGACAAGTGCGATGACGAGCGAGTTGCAGATTGAAGTGGTAGAGTAGTTGCGGCTCGCCGACTTATTATCGCCGGGATGCAAACCTCCGCAACGTATCCACTTCCGCGGCTCAAGTTTGTTTCTATTTCAATTCGACCATTTCCTCGATTCGTCAGTTAGCGACAGTATAGCGATAATAACTACCGAAGCAAATGGGAGTGACGCGGACGTGTGCTCTCGACATGTTCCCTTGTCCTGGTTACAGTATTAATTCTTGTAACAATTTCGAATTGGAGTCGAATTTTTCGGTGGAGATTTTTTTTTCTCTACTCATTTAACTTTATTGTACAAAAAAGACTCCCGTTTACTTCCAAAATTTATCCGATATTCATAAGACGGGTTATAAATTATCTCTTTTTTTAATTAAAAACATCGTATTATTGGAACGACCGAGAAGCTTTTCTTCTCGAGTCTTAGTACGTCGTGTGTACCGTGATAATATTTTTGGCGGGCTTCACTGAGAGATCCTGCCGGTGTTACAAGAGGGATGAAAGTGGGTCGAACAATGGGGTAGCATCGAAGCCATGCTGACTCGGTAGCGGCAAAATCCCGGGCAACGGAAGCGAACGTTAGGATCCTTACCGTTATTGCAAAGGAGCCACTCAACAAACACTTGCCGAAGCTCCGAAGCTACGGAGAAGAAGGGCAAACGAGATGGGGAATATGCAGAGAAAGCTCCGGAAGAGCGAAACCACAGTGTTACCGTCAAGTTGCTTGTTCGCGTATAAATAGGGGAATGGAGGGAGTTGACAGCATCCAAACGGAGAGGGTACGGCACAGGCGGACAACGGACAGGACGCGGATTAAACGTATTTTGAGATACGCCATTAAGAAGGGGCGCGGGTAATAAAGAATTTTATGGGCACAGTGAAGTGATAGGCGCAAGAGGACGGACTCGTTGAGGAGGAGTAGAAGGAAGAATGAAAATTGAGGAGGGAAAAGAACGATGTAAACGCGAGAATGAGACTCAAGTTAATTACATTCTCGGCACTAGGAGCACTTTGAAACATTTCGTCACTGTCACTCGTATGATTTCGTATGCGCTTAAACAACCCGCGACAAGACCAGCGTGTAATTAAAATTATTACATTAAAAAAAAAAATTATTTTCTTGTTTAGATAGAATTCATCGAACTATAATGATAGTAATTACACTAAATTACGAAATTAGTAAGTTTACTTTTAGTTAATTTACTAGTTAGTTGTTATTATTATTATTATTAAATAATTACACCATTAATCAGAAAAATAATTTATCGTAATGTTTTACTACTTGTATCATAATTATCATTATTTATTATACTTCGAAAAATTCTCTTCAACGAATAACGAATATTATTTTCTTATTTTTTTCTTTTTTTTTCATTATTTTTAGTTACTATACGGATTACATTTGATGCAATCAGATAGTAACTATTACTATAATTATACTTATTATTTCAATATACAGAGTGATCCCTATACGAAATACCCAATCGGTATACGAAGGGATCGTCTATTTCTATTATCCGACAGTATGCATTTCTCTCGGTATATCTCGAATATCCATAACAGAAATGTTACGCTTGCATGCGTTATTGAAAGTCGTTTGTTTGTCTATTGTTTGCCGGCGGGTCAAAGAGAACAAAAAAACTGTTGAACCCGAAATATGATCCGCGATAACGTTCCTAGAAGTGAGCGACGTGTGATAGACATTGAAAATCACATGTCCTATATTTCTAGCGTACCGGCGGCGGGGCCACGAGGAGCCTCGATGCCACGTGAACATGCTATTGTTTCAGATTTGCATTTCTGTATTTACACAGTTCCGTGTACGTTTGTACTCTGCACCTGCTCTTCCGCGTGCATTGCGAATCCCACTGAATCTACTCGCCCGCAACCATCCGTCGGTATATACTTCGTGTTAGTCGTCTTCGACGTGAAAATTACGTTTCACGCCTTCACGAGAGAGACAGACGCGTATTCCAAATTTTAATGTACCGCCGTAGCGGGAAGCGTTACTCGCGTTTCCTTCAGAAAGCGAGAGATCGTATCTACAGAGCGTCAACGACTGCGAAGACGACGGGGCAACATTTACCTTAGCTTGTTCCTTCGCGTTGCTCCTTCGGTCTTTATTAGTTTTCGGCATCGTATATATACAGTCGAAAGTCGAGTCAAGTCGAGACGCTTGTCCCCCAAAGTTGAGATTCTGGAACGAAAAGAGACGGAGAGACGAGTCCGATTTACCCAAACTTGCAGTTCTGGTAGAGTATACAGAGTATTATATAGAGTACAGTTGTTAGTCCTATATACACTTCGTTGCCTCTTGCTTTTACCCTCTCCCCGTTTAGAATCTCCAAAGTTCAAATAGAACTTCCTGAGCAAAGCGTTCTCTCGGCATCAAGACGCGTGAGACACTCGACTGGCTGCGGTGCTTTCTCTTCGCGCTGTATGCACGCGACTACTCTTGTCTTCACAACATTTTTGTCCTCAACGAACTACATTCGCGACTACATTTTCTTCTTTACGCTTATAATACTTCGGACCTAAGATGAGCCGCTGCACAGTATACCGCGTGCAAATAATCAGCAGCAACTTGGAAGCCCTTATTTCCTTTTGTCGTTCCGTTTATAACATTGTGCATTCGACGGTGAAACAAAAAATCTTTTGCAATTTTTCGTTCTTAGCTCCCGCGCCGTCGTTGACGTTGTTTTCTTATTTTCTTCAAGATTTTAAAAATCCTTTCGATGCTCTCCGGTACAATGGTGAAGAATTTCATTTGCCGCGACGAGACTCTCCGACGATGGTGAAGACGTTGACGTGGACACCGGAGGTTAATTATAAAACAAAGAAATTTTTCCGTGCAGAGGCACTATTGTCGCAGCGACGAATTTACTCGAGAAATAAAAGAAGACGCGAAATAGATGAAGAAACGAGGTGAAGGAATACAGGGAACGATCTTCGTATTTTTACATAATTCATTCGCCAGACAACCCTCCACCCCTCTCCCTCCCCCTCCTCCCCCGCAGGCGGTTAATAAATATTTGCTGAACTACCTTCACTTCCCTTTCACATTTCCATCCGCGATACCGCGGCGCGGCTCTTCGTCTGCCACTCGAGGCTTCACGAAAACGCTTTCGAATATTCTTACCGAGACTTAAACGACGAAGCCTCGGTGCGGTTTATTTTTCTCTCCTTCCGCGATAAAAGTAAAAAAAAATATATATTTACTGAGGCGAAATTCTCATATATTTTTTATCATGAACATTTATTACGTGTACGTACGCAACTACCGTCGCAAATATAAGGAACGATATTATCGAAAGAAAGAGAGAAAATAATGCGATATTTGAGAAGAATGAAATCCAATTGAATTCGAAGGTAACGGAAATTGCAACTCCACCAGTCGTTCCCGAGGCAAAACCAAGAGTCACGAAACGCTCGATGCGATTCCACTGGGAAATCTAATCTGACTTAACAACTTGTATACCCGAAGATTTTGTTACAGTTTATTATAGTCCTCGATCTCTATCGCCAAGCGCGACGATATAAATGTTGTTCTCGCCACTGGCCCCTCAAGCGATACGACAAAAAAATCAGGACAAAGCGTGGAATAGAGAGCAAGAAAAAAGAATAGTGTATTAAAAAAAACTACAGAGGTCGTCGGTGCGGAAGTGTGAGGGAGCAAAAGAGTGATTGAGCGAGTGAACGAGGGTGAATGAGAAGAAAAGAAATTCGTCCCATGTCGTCCTTCGGGAAAAGTCATTATCGGAGGTTGGCTGGATTCAATTTGATTCCGTAATAAGAACTGGAGAGGGGTTGGCCGCGGCGGTTCTCGGGCTAAGGGACGCTCGCCAGTGCCACCCCCGCGATCTGAACCGATTTCCGGCGCCGCATCGCGTCTTGAACCACCGTTCCAGCATTGCGCGTTCGGTCTCGTCGAGGTCGGCTCGATCGATCGAGAGAACTCTTACTGTTCTTATAATCTATGTATTTCGTTCGCGTTATATATCTGTCTATATATATCGACGTATATATCCACTATAGCGTCACGCCACTTAAAAAAAAAAAAAATTTGTTAAGTACGCGGCGTCGGGACGCTACAACGTCTCTTGATACGTTTTACTCTCGAGTTGGCCGAGTTCGGAAGTTTCTATTGCTCACCGCTGTTCCTCTCTGCTCTCTAACTGTTCACTTTATTCTTACGCCGTATCGACAGTCGGGCATCTATACTTCATACGAAGAATGCAAAATTTTCACCGCCGAATCTATCGGCAGCTCGCATATCTGTGACTCTGTATCAATCTGGCAAAAGCGAACGCGCATTGGAAACACTAGAGACAGATGTGTGTGCTGTCTGAATACGAAAAGTGGTACAAGTGGTTTCATATCGCCAATAACTGGCACTCAAAACAGACCAATCGTACTGATCGCAGTTCGATGCCGAGCGGAGAAAACGAAAAAAAAAAAAAAAAAAAAGCTCGGAATATAACCGCACAATGAGAGTGAGACTATCCCGATTCGCGAAATCCACTCGGCCTCGCGGGTGGTGGCAGTTGCAGGGCCCGATGGTTCTCTGTCTGGCGAAAGAGCCGCTGTGTAGTATGCAGGCACACCTACGTATTATACCGCGTATACAGCAAGCGCTATTCTAGAAGCCGATATCTCTCTCGGTTTGACCGAGGAAATTCAATCAAGTAAAAGCCTTCTCTCGGACTATCACGTACCCCAAGCACTATTGCGCGTTGTTTTTATTACCGTTCCAGTTGAGTTCATTTTCTGTCGTGACCATCCACTATATTCTTTTTTTGTCGCTTCTACACTATCGTTGCTTTTCTGATCATTCATTGCGGAGTGTCGTGCGGTGTTTAGTTCGACGTTGAGCGATGTGAGAACGAAAAACAGAAGAAGTCACGTCGAAGGATCGTTAGTATCAAAAATCTCCTTTCATATTTTGCACGAAACATTTTTATTGCCGGTGTTGATCGAAGAGTTCATCGTGCACTTTCAGAACGCAAACCGAGTCCGACGCGTAATATTTTCAGCGCGGCAAATTTTCCAGAGACATAATTTCTTCTCTATACGGTGTTAAAGGCCGTTGTTTACGTTCTGAAAGTGTTGGGCCATCGGCAGGAAATTCTCTGTGTCCCCTTCGTAATGCCGAGGACTCGAGCATCGCTCGGTACTAACTCGTTTTCGTAACCCTTTACCAGTTTCACGCGTCGTTCGAAGGTCCGCCGGCAAAAGATGAGAAGCGTGAACGATATACGGAGACCACGCCGGTATAAACACGACGGTGAGAAGCAAAGCGTGACTCGGCGGTGAATGCACTATATGTGTGTGTGTATGTGCGTGAAAATTCACAGCGGGACGACCATGCGAATGGACGTGAATGTGGAAAAGGTTGCGAGAGCTAAAACAGCACGCGCGAATACCGTAGAGCAAGAGGGATAATGCTTTTGAGTGGAACCAGAGTGTGAGCGTAGGATTGCACGGGGGGAAAAGGTAGATGGTTGAGTGCAGCACGCGGAAGCCAACCGAGAGTGGTTGCCGAGTGTACGAGATGGCTGTGCTGTCCTGTCTGCCTGCTTGCTTTCTCGCTCGCTGACTCTCGGGCTGTTTATAATAATTTGGAGTAAACGGGCTGGAAGAGCTTTCGGATAGGAGACAGTCCCTTCGCTCGCAAGCCCTAACTCGGGCTTTCATCCGGACGTCTAGTTTCACTGCCATCGTTCGCGACCGCATAGTGTACCGGAGGTTGCTACAAAGCGCACACATACACATCGAGAACGCTTACCGAAGTAAATCTTCTCTATATGTTCCCCCCTTTCTCTTGAAAAAAAAAAAAAAAAAGACGGAAAAAACAAGATGATCTTTCTCGCTCTCCCTTTCACTCCTCTCACCGTTATGAAAGTGTTGAACGAAACTACACGATGTGAAAAAAAGAAATGGAAGTAACATATAGCTACAAGGATAAAAGAAGATTCCATTTCTTGCCAAATCCCCAAATTCTCTTCTACAGAACGTGGAAAATCGATGTTACCACAAAATCATCGTCTTTGAAATTGCAACGTTTACGAGCGTCGAATCGATGGGTTGAGTTTCATGTTTCTTGCCTATTCCTCTTTCTCTTTCGGCTTCTTCTTCTTGTTCGCCTTCTTGTTCTAATTTCGGCGTGATAGCTGAGCGCTATAAACGTTGTCGATTAAATTCTACGCCACGGAAGAAACTCGATTAATCGCGGAGCTCTGCCGTTCACCGGGTACCACCGGTTCGCTCCGAGTTTTGAAGGACACTTCGAACTTGAGATGGAACAATAACCGAGAACCGTTCCAATTACGTTATATTTCAACGGATGTGGGTGAAAGCCGAGCTCTCCCGATTAGATGCATATCTTTGTATGTGTGTGTGTATGATACTCGGCTACATATCGGGAAAATATATGCAATACACGTTAGTAAAGGAGCTGTAGTTGTATGTTGTATACGTGCCGTACCGATTCCGGAAACGAACGGGAACAGGTACCGATGCGAATAGTAGATGAGGAGACCGGAAATTTCTCGCTCGCCGCGTAACGAGGAAAACAACAAAACTACGGGATAGAGGGAACAGGTCGATGCGCATAAATCCTGAATTCTCGGGTTTGTACGAATGCGGTATAGGAAGAGAGAGAGAGAGAGAGAGAGAGAGAGAGAGAGGGGGGGGGGAGAGAGACAGAGAAAAAAAAATGACCATCCTGGATAGTAGTGTAAGCCCCGAAGCCCTGTCTGCCACGCCTGGTCCGAATTTTCACTAAATGCTCGCCTAACGAATCTCCGTGCTTTGCCGATCTTCCCTCTCTTTCTATCCCGCGCGTTTTTCTCTTCTGTTCTCCCGTCTGGTGCCCCGTCCTCTGCTATGACGCGCGCTTGTTGTTCGTTGTTCGCCGCTGCTATATCGGACCGACTAACAATTAACCGACGACGAGTCCCTACGCGAATCGTGCAGAGAGTGCCAGCCGACCGAAACGTCGAGAGGGTACATCGGGAAGGTGGATTTAAAAAAAAATAATGATGAATCGTCTCGACCTCTTGAGTCTTTAATTCCGAAAACGTCGAGTGTCGGAAAAAAAAATGAAGTGTCAACGTAAAATGCCAAAAACACTCCCCATTCTCTTTTCTGTTTTGCTTCGAATAAACATAACTCGCTGATTTCAGAAAAATTGTATAGCAAGTCCGACTCAAAATTGGCGCAAAACGTTTAATTAAAATACACAAAAAAAAAACATCAACGACAGTCCTACCAATGGATTTGGACGCCTGTTCCTCATTGTTAAACCATTCCATTGTTATTCGTCCGTCGGTACTTGTGAAACCCGAAGCTTCCTTCGTGCGGAAATACAAGTTGCTTAAATCAACTAAATACACGATCGTAGATTGCGAACAAAACATTTGGTCGATAGAACGTTCACTTGATCAACAAAGCATTCCGTAATTCTAGTATTGTTTTTTTTTTTTACGATAAAATATGTGTTACCTAACGTTCCGGAAGGATTTATAGCAAATAAGTGCACCTGAAGGGGTAAAAATGAATCAAGTCAAACCCTTTATCATCCCTCCTCCACAACATTATTTGCTGCGCCAAATAATGCGCGCAACATTCTTCCCAACTACGATATCGCGACTCTTGTCGCAACATTCGCGCAGCGCGCAAAGAGCTTTTCACGCAGACGAAGTCTGGCGCGAGAAAGAACACTTGTGGGTGTTGGCGCATCGGCCAACCGCGGTTCCACCGACAAGCCGGCTCTCTTGCAAGCACTAAATCCCCGTTCCCTCGATCTTCTCCTAACCATACCGACCGCAAAGCCTCTGCCGAGACTCGGTCGTCGGCGGAAGCGATGCTGCGACGACGGCGGTGGAAATACCCAAAACGCAGAATCTCGGCTATCTGTCTTCATTCGCTTTCCATGTGGCACCTGGGGTTGCTACCCCTCATTATCACTTCGCCCATATCTATCCTGATTAAACGGCAGAGCCAACCCAGTGGCAAGCCTATGTTACTATATACTCAGTTGCGGCTGCCACCTCACGACGTCACCGCATCACCGCCGAATTTAATTTCTTGCAAGTAAATCCTCTGAGTTCGTAAGACCCGTCGTTGATTCGAACTTCGCACATTACGAGCGGCGCAAGAGCATCCGAAATCAATGAATCATGCACGCGATAATTTCCAATACACGTTTAAAAACTCGTCAAATAGTTAATATTTTAACTGAACGAAATAACGAGAACCAAACGTGGGAATCACAATTATCCGTTATCATAAAATTTTCCGTATCTTCGGTATGGAATATTATGGGTCATGCCGGCTCTTTCAAGTCACAATTCGACCGTCTTAATTCCATACCATTTTCATCGGACGGTTCACGAATTTACGAGCAAATTCGACGACCTTAATCGAAATGTCGAAAGTCGTTTGCAGCCACATGACGAATTATTATTGGGAATATTTCCCCTGTTATTCAGACAGACATAAAGTGACGCGAAATTGAAGATAATGAATTTCGTGAAAGCGTCGATGAAAAGTCTATCGTGATAGCGTTAAATTATCGGCGTTAAATTGCTATCGAAGATTAATGAAAGTATAATAAAATCGTAGTTATGCTGCGGACACGTTGAAAATTGAATCAGGAAACTTGTAATGGCGTTTGAGAGAAACGATACGGCCCACTTGCCTATATCAAGCTCTATACTATAGCAGAATTAGTTAACAAGAAGCACAGCGTCAATGCCGGCCAAGGAGTCCGGGCCGGAGGGGTGGTTGAGCCCTTAAGTTCGGTTTCTCGGCCCGGCACCGGCGCCAGCAGCAGCAGTGTAGCAACTCGGAAGAGCGTGAACGGGCCAACGGCAACCGTAGTGGCAAGGACCAGCGGGGCATATTTCTCAAGAAACTTCTAACAATATCCTTGTTCGTAACCGGAGTAGAACTCGAAGTAGGATTGGAAAGGCGGAGCCGACGTCCCGGCAGAAGCAGAAGGGCGGTATAGGCATCGAGAGTTTGGTGTGAGTCTCGTTGAATCGCTGCCTGAGAACTCAAGAGGGGTAGGGGGTGAGAGTTCTACCTCCGGAGTTCGAACTACAACTTCGCCGACACTCGCACAGCACGCCCGTCCGCGCGACTCCCAAAGCCCGGAGGCGTTTTCAAGTTTGGTCGGGGGGGCCCTCTGAGCGCTGTGGAGGGCTTTTGCCGAGGTACGAGAGAGAACGAAACGTTGCGGCAATGGGGTGATCCAAGAGAGGAAAGCAGAGAGGACGGGAAAGGCTTTAGTCAAATACGTCGCTCTCGGCAGGCGGATCACAATAAATAATTTCGAGTTTAACGCTGGAACATGGGTAAACCTCGAGTTTGAAACGCGTGTATGTGGAATACAGGATATACCCTACTAGTTTACGGCAGCCCCCGCCCCCCTCGTCCTTCTGTCGACTTCACGACTGCCACTTTGAGCCGTTCTGGAGTGCGTAAAATAGACCGTTTCCGTTCTACATAAGCTAAACTCTGTACGGCATTGAGACATCAAATCATTTGGTACAATGTATCGATTTCGTTCCTGAATAGCTTTGAGTATTGCACGTAAAATTGATGCCGAGAGTTCTAGTCTGCTTTTCAATTCGTTCGATGAGATGAATACTCTATACGGATCCTATCGACCGAGTCAAACTGTTAGGATTGCTGAATGCCTATACGCTGGCAATCTTCGCGGCTTCCAACCGGCAATCATATTTTACTCTGGTGCATCGTAAAAAAAAAGAGTGCAATATTTTTTCGGTCAAACTCGCGAACCTTTCGAAAGTTTCTTTCCCCCGCTGTAAACTTCTTGTCTCATCAATCGTCGCTTTTTAAGAAACGAGATGAGATATATACAAACACACAGCTGCAAGTGCAGCGTGTACGATATATGTGAGAGAGGGGCCTAGAGATGCGCACCTTTATTAAATTCGAACGTTTCAGTGCAGAGGTTTTTGCGAAGAGCCGAGAGGAACGGGCGAAGTGAAACGATGAGGAGCTAACGTCGTTTTACTATACGAGGAGGCGTAAGGGGATGATGCCGTCCCCTCTCCCGACTCGCGCTACAGCGCCCCAGCGTACGACTCGACCATTAGCGCTTTTTCCGTAGAGGCCCGTGGAAAACTCATTTCGGCTTTTGCACCGTGCTGATTCTGACGCGTTTACCGGTCGTTCCCCGTTGCCGCTTCTAGTCTCTTCCGACGAGCCAATTCTTTTTCTAGTCAGTCAGAATGCGAGTGAACCAGCTAACTGGAATGAAACGAAACGTCTCGGATCTTCATTCCTTCCGGCTTCGGATGCTCTTCAATTAAAAGGATTAAAGAAAAAAAACCCAAACAAAAACGACGTAACTTTTCCCACTTGCGTTACAACGTGGAAGGTCAATGCGCTGAAACTATATGCTGCTTATCGATCTGTATTGAAATTTACCCACATGCCACTACGAAAGCCCGATTCCCTCATTGGTCTACCTACCCGCTGACGTAATACGATCTTTTAAGCACCAATTGTGAATCATGGAGTAGTAGGGTTCAGAAAACACCACGAAAAACTTTGAAGTACAATTACGTTTGATTACCAGGCCAACGTTGGTTTAACGCCGAACGCCGCATGCGCAACGTCGTCTTAAGTCTCCACGTTAACCTAGACGCGGTATAACGTCATCACGTCAGAATGACACCACTGGACCAACATTCACCTTAGCCGTCGCACCGGCATTCGATGCCGCAGTCTTACAGCCGACCATCGCTCGTACGTTCCGCCAAAACTGAATCAACATCAAACTTCGATTGTCGATTACTGAGATGCTACGATACAGCCAAGTGTCGGCCGTATTCGGAGCGTTGGCTACCCCCACCTGGTAGACTTCGTCATGACTTGTTTTCTCGATAATCATTCACTCGAAGACTTCGAAAACTTATATTTTTTTCTACTTTCATATTGTTTTTTAATACCATTCGTTCGAATCAACGAGATATCAAAAATTATCTCAATTATCTAAGCTTCCCGATATCTTCTATGTCGATTACGTATAACCATATAAAAGTGAGCGGATGCGCTCACACCGACAGTGGGAATTTGTCACACGTTACGTATTTCGCTTATCCCATAGAGATGTCAGTGAAAGAACGATGAGCGTAAGGGAAAGAAAAAGCGCCTCGGGCTTTAGAGTTCCGCTGTACACTCTGTTCTCTCGTACTGGTAACTCCAGCGCGCGCGACTTCAATCGCAATGCCCGGCGGCAAGTCTCTTTCCGGTTTCGGTCCCGTTGTAAAATAGTCGTACCGGCTTGCCCGTCCGTTCTAACTCCATTCTGCGCTTTCTGTCGCTCTTCCGTACGGATTTGCGAGCGAGACGAAGGGAAATGAAATAAAAGTTTTGCCGAACGCTATTACCATGAGTACATTTGGTCGGGAACCGGCGACATTGGTCAACGAAATCGTTCACGACACCCAACAAAAAGTATTCGGTCCGCTCTGCTATTTGTGTATCGATTGACTAACGCTAAAAAATCATGACCGTCAAACAGTCGCATCGAGATATTGAAAGAACGGTAATGTTAGGTAGATCGGGAAAAAAGGAAGACTAGAAAAAAATAAAGTAGATTGCACCCACCGAGTATGGCACTCTAGTCAATGCATATAGTCACGAAGTTTGCAGCATAGTCAATGCTTCAAATTTCCGATTTTGTTCTGCATGTATGTGTCTGCATCGTCAATCTCCGGTTAGTAGAGCCGCTATGACAATGAGAAGCGAAGAATGATTAAAGATTCCACTTACCCCTCGCGATGTTTGTCCATCGATATTAGGCATCGCGCATGGGTGAAGTATATATCTTGCAGGAAAGTAGAAGAGCATAAAGACAGATGAGCATCGAGAGGTAACATTAGACTACAAGCAGCTGATGGTTAGGTTAGGATGAAAGTGAGACGGGGTTATATATCGAGACTGATAGAGATGGGTAGGTGACCGACTAATTCGTAAACCCAACAGCGAATAGCGTGTATATGTGTAGATAGAGATAGTGTGTCGCGCATCCGTGAAGGCAGACACTATAACGCGATGGCGAGTCGCAGTAGCAGCAAGATTAGTGCGGAAGGAGTAGAAATTACGGCACTGGCTTATTAACATTCACCACCGTCGGTCAGCCATCGGCTATCTCCTTCACCTCTCCCTCTATCCTTTTCTATCCATGTATTACGTTTTAGCTTCTCCCTCTCGGCCGACCTCTGCCACATACTGTCCGCAAGTTTATCACCCAGTGACACCCACAACGAGATTTTCGAGGTGCTTGCATAGTAAATTTACAGCCACTCGCGCGCCCTGACTTTTGTAGATACATCGAATATAATTAATTTAATTCAACAAGATACATAAAAGAAGACAAATACATGTTTACAAGTTCTGGTTGATACACTTAAGTCGTAACTTGACATAACTGCGTCAAAAATTATGGTTATGATTATAACTATTTGGAAAGGGTTAACGGGAAACCCTTTGGGGGAAACCCTCCCCCCTCCCTCCAGCCCTTTGGAGGAGGGGGGAGGAATGGAAGGGTTTAGGGAGTTAGGTAGTTCGGGAGTTGCGATAATTGTGGCCAACCATATTTTTATTATTTTACAATTTTTTCGGCAAAAAAATTCTTTTATATATAATCTTGGGAAAAATAAAAATTCTTTAATATTTTCTCGATTTCGTTCGAAATATATCCAATTATACGACACGAAGTCCGTGGTGCAAAGTGATGCCGGGACTTTGTTAGCGGAATGTTGTATTGCGCCAAAGTATAGGATCAATGAAACTCGAGTAACAAACGTTCCTGAATATGGTACCTCCCAAAAAGTTTGAAAGAACGCATAAAATAGTTGGCATAGCTCTTGCCTCAAGTTTGCGCTCTCTTGTATACACGTACAGCGGCAAGCAGCGTAATATAAGAAAGGAGAGTGTAGAAGAGCGAGAGCATCGCGAGTTACGCGGATGGTTGCTCGCATCCCGGGAGTCCGGATGTATCTGACTCAATTCCATTCACCCGGCTAACGAGTTTTTCTTTTTTTTTTTTGTGGTAAAAAAAAGAGATCACTATTTACCCTCGTCACTCTACTCCTGTTGCTGATACATGTGTTCATTCTAGAGCTGTATCTTTTTTCAATGTCCTTTTGTTACACCTACGAGCGTAGTTATCACAGCTTACACGTGGGATATTGGATTCTGCGTGTTCTCGACAGTCGCTTTAACTGCTCCTTTATTCTATCGCGCGAAGCTGTGTTTCTGTTGTTCCCGTTAGTCGATATATTCACGATAGGAATACGTGTCGAATGATTGCACGTACGGCCAGCAGCACCTAATAGATCTTCTATATATCTAGTGCTCCACTATATCAACAATATATTACGTTCGAATATAGACCGATTATTGAGTATCATCGGACGTTCGTATATACAGAGATATATATATACCGGCAGCATCGATGATAATGATTGCGCGTGCTATTATGATCGATCACGATGATTATGGCGTAACGATATCGTTCGCGAACCAGTGGTTAGCCATCGATCAGTGAATTAGTCAGTGATGGGTATCGCTGACCCGCGTTCGCCGTTTGTTTGCCGTAATTACCTGTAATTGCACAGTGGGCTCGAAGCGGTAAGCCGCCTCCTCTCGTTCCGTCGACAGTATAGAGCGGCTTCACTGGCAAGCAGAAAGCCCGCTGCGAGGAACAGATGAACATTATCAGAGTTGCGGTGGCGGAGGTCCCTCACCTCCTTCCTGCGCCCGAAGTAACCCACCAGACATCGCATATATCCTATCATATTGTGTAATATATCTATATATACGATATTTCACTCCCCTTCTTGTCGCCTCAATCTCAAATCGATAATCTCACTTTTTTTCCCACGATCCTCCAACGATTTGATCGTTAAAGTGTTTACTTTTGCCGCGATAATCTATACCTTGATATCGGAAACAAAGACGATTATCGTCGACGGAGTCGTTTACTTTCAGCTTGTTGGTGTCAAAGAAAAGCCCGGCTGGCCTCATAATCGACTCATTTATTATAATATACTCTACGCGGTACCCCTATAATATGTGTATTTAGCTAACGAGCGTATAATAATATTAGCCATCGACGGCGCCCCGCGGGATCTTCGATGTTCACGAGCTCTTTACAATATTTGTCCGCTAACAAAATCGATGTTATAACGGGAAAAAGCTCTCGCGTAGCCGAAGGCGTAACGAGAGAGAGACGATGCCGGAAGCCGGTTGGAAAAACGGAAGAGATTATATAGTCGAAGGCCCGAAGCCGATGCTGGTACGCTCTTTGACATCGCTCTTTTCTCGCTGCTACAACGCGCGCTGATAACGCAGTAGCGTTTTAGTAGTCTCGTGGGATAAACCCGGCACGTTCTATCGGCATTCTCGTTTGCTCTCTAGTATCACCGATGTTGTTACGGGTTACAAGTGCGGAAGAAGCAGAGGAGAACGGGAGGAAGGAAGACGTCAATGCGAATGGGATGGGTTAACAATTTGTACCGTTATTTCATCGTCCCTCTCCGGACCCGGATAGTCATGATGGTTGAGCGTAAAAGTGAAAATAACATTCCGAGCCTCCGAGTAGATAAATTGCCAGGGGAGAGGAAAAAAGGGGCTCCGCATCGCCGCTAACTTCAACCCGATAGAGCACACGGTAACCTCTCCGAGAAACTCGTCGCAGTTCTGCTGTATTTGCCGTTTCCCTCTTTTTTTTTGCTGGGGTTTTGAATCGAGTTTGTACTCACTGCAACCCTCTCGGGTTTCCCCTTTGAAAAATCGAACTCGTCGACGTTTACGATTTCATTTTTACGAGCCTTAAACATTTTTCCATCCTCCCTTCGTTGATGCCCTCGCGCTTCGGGGATCTTCAGGGCATGTGAAGGGGGTATGGAACGTGAGACGGCCTGAGCGTACATAGCATTCTCTCGAGCCCGTTGCGCACACCTAGAGTTATCGCAATAGACGTTGAGGTACGAAGACCAAGAGAAAAAAGCACATAGATCCCCGGGAACGGGCGTGACTCAAGAATTCTTCGTTCTATTCGATCTCTCGTACATTTACGGTAAAGAAGGTACAACCCTATACTATCTTATAAGTTATAAGCAGAGGTCGATCGCGTGCGGGCGCGGGTATTGAGAAGTGAGAACCTGGGAGCTCTCGAATGCCTTCAGATAAGTGAAGAGTTAAAGGCACGTTCATCCCTTCGACGTAACGGGTCCCGTCGTCGACGCTCCCTGCTCTTCTTTTCTCGAAACGGTGGAGGTAAAAAAAAAAGGAGTTAAAAATAAAACCACACACACGATAGAAAGAAATGGGCAAAAGAACGTTGAGGTTGCGAAAAAGAGATGCTACGTTGCTTTTATTTACTCTTTTACTCGCTTTAACTCACTATTTCCAATAGTATAGCCCCGGTATAACGGTATACACCTTATCTACCCTTATACGAGGGGCGCATCGTCCAATTCCGTGGCGATGCATTATTCGATCTGAACGACGCTCCCGACTCTGCCGCGCCTATTCCGCATTGCACACGTGAAACCTCCACCATATCCTATACCGCTATACTATCGCACTATGTATATGTTGGTACACTCACAGACACAGAGACGGGAGAGGGGCAATGCGATCGGTTTGGCGCTTCGTTCACCGTCTCCGAAGGTAGGTATAGACTTCGAAAAATAAATCGGATTTTGCCTATTCAAGGAGCCGCATTTGAAACCGCCTTTGCCGCCACTGCTATCGTGGCTTTAATTATTGAATTCCCATCGAATTCTATATGTGTCTATCGTCTTTGGGTACTCCTTTTCGCCTTTATTTACACCTCTGCAAGTACATGTTACGCTTACATGTTACATACACGTTACATACGCTTCCATACAAAGGAATGCGTACCTTGTTTCTTATGGTTTCTACTACACGCCGACTACGAATACTACGTAAGAAAATGCCACAAAAAATCGAGAGTCTCGTTGAATGCTGAAAAGCAATTCAAAATTCATTGGCTCTTTTACAACAAAAGCTATTCCACCATTTGGTTTATTGTTTTTATCCACAGCAAAATTCATCGATTCTCACCATATGCCCATAAGAATTTAAAAAACGGTGCCCATGTTTTTACCCGCAACGCGTTTCGCAGAAACTAATATGTTAATTGTCGTACATGAATTCATCACGGGATTTAAGTAGTACGAGGGTAAACGGTCTTCTCGGTTTCGATGAATTCTCGTCGTCTCATCTGCGAATAGCGGGAATAATACAGACCGCATTGTATATAGCGTGGCTTCCTCGACCCACGTAATCGCGGGTACGTATCCGGGTCGAGTTGTCATCGTCGTAGTGCACAGTCGAGAAGCCGCGAACGGGTCGACGAGCCGCTGAACGTCGAGACGTGAGGGTAAGCTAGAGCACGTGACGAGTTCGTACAACCGATTCAACGATGGCTATAGGGCTTTTCTCTCCGTACAATCCGCGAATGCTATATATACTGTATGGGAATGACTTGGAACTTGGTCGATGCAATCGTCCCCCTTACTTCGCCCTCCACCCGCCGAAGAAGGAAGCTTTCATCCCGCCGTTTCTATCTGTAATACCTATATACGTACAAGTGGAGGCACGCGCTTCACCAACTTTAGCCGATAGTTCGAGGAAGCCGCCCGCGCAGAGCAGCCGACGGGGCACAGCGACAAGGGGTAGAGAGACTGGGCGAAAGGGAGATCGAGAGTGAGGCAAAGAACGTTCCGGACTACTTTGAGATTCATTACCGTGACGCCGGCTGCGTTACCAAGAAGAGAAGGATCCCTCGCTCGCGATCCACCAAACTCCTCGAGGCTGTATACAAAGACTTTAACACTTCTACTACATCCCCCTCCCTCCCCTCTTCCCCATTGAACCAAGTTTCGAGGCACTTGTAATACATTCGCGCGGACAAGCTCATTCCACCTGGCAACTTTATTACGTTGCACGTAATCGATAGTCCTAAATTTTGTTGATTCCCAAAAGTAACCCAATGACGTGTCTTGCGCTGATGTTCAACCGAATAATATAAGAACAACATGCGTTGCCGATGCCAACGCGCTGATATTCAAGAAAGCTTTCTTACATAATAAACTTACTTGCATAATAAAAAAAAATTTTAATCAAAATAGAAAATATGAAAATTGAAAAATCACTTGGACCGGACATTGGTCACTAAGCCGTAACACTCGTATACTCTACGGCTAATTCACATGCGACGATTCGCGGCCGATTTATCGTCTGAGAAGTCGAAGGATGTACCAGGAATCCGTTCAACGGCGTGAAGCCGAAAAAAAGAGTATAAAAAAAACGAGAATACTGTCCTCGAGAAAGTAAACATATATAGAGTAAGAGGAATTCCGAGTATCGCGCCGACGACGTGGATAACGAGTGGTGGAAGCTGGGTGCGAAAGTGGGTCCAGGTCTGCGAGCAATCTCGAGTACCCTCGAACAAATGGCTCACCATAAACAAGGCTTGTGACCTGCGAAAGGATACTGCCACGCGGTATAGCGAGAAGAGTGGATATCCTGTTTCCTGTACAAGAGATCTCCGTCTCCATCGCGACGAGCTGAATTCGTAGAGGTTGGTCGCGACAGTCTGGATAATAATCACAAAAATTTCAGAATAAATATACATCGTGTTGATACAATGGATTAAACGAAAAAAAAATGTGGAGAAAAGAAATTACTATAGATGATTGAAGGAATGGTAATTAATCATCAGAAATTGCGCGGTTGAAGCCTCTCATTCTCCGTCTCGTTTGAGGCATGTAAGGGTCGAAAAAAAACAAGAAGCTTCGAGGGTTTCGTGGCATCTCCTCATCGGAGTTGTATATCCCTCGGTAAGCTCGTGTCCACTTCCACTAGGACTAATACAGCTACTATACGAGTGGAGTGTGTCTCCTCTCGAACAAATGGGTCGCCGTAAACATAGCTTGTATTACGGTGTACTATAGTGGTAGATGGTTAGGTATCCGTAACGGAGAAAGCCCACCACCGAGGGTTGTTGTTGCGGATGTGTTCCGGTCGTTTGGTGGATGACCCTCGACGTGCCGTTCGCCAACCAACCCCAACGGCAATCCATACAAGTCGATTAGCGGCGAGACGTATATACGATCTTGTTGTACGCCAGCCAGCGCACATCTTTTCCGCTCGTTCCTCCTGCAACTTGAAACAAAAATACTTGTAAAAACTGTGAAATATTAGAATAAGCTTAGAATTACGTACATACTTTACCATTATACGTACTCACTGCGAGCGGTCCCTCAGCGCACTTCGAATCGCTGCGTCGTCCCTCGTCGTCACAGTGTCGTCCCACGTCGTCGCCTCGTCGTCGACTCCACCGCAGTAGCCTCGGCACCTGAAACAAAAAATACATATTATTAACAATTCACACTCAAAAATCACTTACCGGAGTAAAACTTACCTATCGTCGTTCCTACGTCGACTCGCCTCGTCATTCCCTCGTCGGACCCGTCCGTCGACTCGACTCGTCCCTCGTCGGTGTCGCAGTCGATGTTCCCCGACGAGTGTCCTCCGATACCTGGAAGAGAGAGAAACAAACATAATTAATTATTAATTACCACAATAATTTCTGCCAAATATTCCATTTTATACTCACCTGTTGATTCACCGCTGTCTCGCGAAGTCGCCCCTTCCCGTCATCGCGCTGGCCCTTCCGGCATCGGAAACATAAAAAAATTCAAGTTAATTAACATTTCAAAACATAGAATTACTTACCTGAATTGCAATTATAACCCGGTGCAACACGACAACCCTGAAAAACCAACAATACCGGAAGGTATTGACCTATCACACTACCGCAAAGTAGTGTTCCTTTCTCACTACTGCGAGGAAGTGTTCCTTCTGACCACCGCAACGCAGTGCTTCCCTCCTAAGGATAGAATTAAATCATATCACTCCCACACACTGCTGCCATACAATAAAAGAGGTTAAACGCATACTACGTATGGTTAATGCCAAAAAACCGACTCACACCCGCCTATCTTTTCCTGATCCCGATCAAGACAATATCCCTCCCGCACCTGCAATTCATTCTCCTTCGACTTTAAAACCTTCCGGAAAGTACAGTTCCTCCCCGAAACAATTTCCTATCTACATTCCTACTTTCGATATTCCTCCTCCCAATTTCGACACGGAATTTGAGGAGTTATTCAACGCACTCGCCGCGGCCATCGAGCAGCCGAGCCCTCACCAACCACCGGAGGAATACGCCTTCCCGGATCTCCACGCGACCGACCAAGCCGACCACCGAGCAGCGCCGTGCGGCCATAAACAGAGCGCAAAAACCAAAAAGGAAGCCGAAGGCAGACTAAGAGGGAGTAATTAACATCTTTAAGGGGACAAAAGAGAAGTCCCTAATTACACCCACGTAGGGGTCAAGTTCGTACATCCTCGTCGCACTCTTACCCTACTTTGATTGCCAACACCCGTCGGCGTCAACCTGTGTACGGAAGAATAGGAAAACGGAAGTTGCAAGGGGACGACAATGTGTTATCCTTGTATTAAGCCTAATAATCGCTTTGGGCACAACGTTCAGGTACTACGTTGCTATATTTTAGATAGAAAAATATAAAATAGAAAGAGAGAACTCCAGATGAAATCAAATCGAAGATTAACCCACCTTTTCGAAACTAATTTATATGGACTTTTTATTGCTCATGTGAATGGTAATTTGAAATGCTTTTCAATATTAAAATTGTACAATTAAACTCAATGTTTCGAGATTCTCGAGAACTGCGGCTTACAAGAAAATAGTTTTATAAAAATTTTAAAAATTCCCGACTGAAAAAAGGGTGAAATATGAAATAATTATTCGCATATTATAGTCGAGAGATTCATTCGCTGTTGAGTGTGGAAATGTCCGGACTATAATATTTGAATAATTATTTGTTCTTTCGGCGCAAAGAAAAAGTGCGCTATATTTTCTTATGCCATTTTTTGTAGTTTTGAAGAACATCGAATATGAAGAAAACGCGCTACGTCAGATTTCATGGTGAAACACACAACTCCCTTTTTTGTCCGGCGGGCAGTCGGAAGTCAAAAACTACGTAAATTCAGGCTTTTGGTGAATCACGTAACGTTTCAATATATACATGTGCGAGAGTAGATTTTAATATAAAATTGTAACTGTGCACTCCAATTATTATTATTTCCTTTCGTCTGCAAAAAATCACGATATATTTGATCGATGAATGATAGACATAAAGTTATATAGACAGATGTTAGCAAGCGAGACTAGTCAAAAGACGACCGAAAATTAAAATACACGTAGGAACGGTCTATTTTCGGGAGATCGGTAAAAGCTTTATCCGTTCTCGTTCTTTCTCTCGTTTTACCTTTTTCCATCTCTTCCTTTATGGTTTATCTCTTTTGGTTCGGGAGTGGTGCAATGCTCCGAGAGAAGGATTGAGGATACAAGCCGTACTCGCGGCGCTGTAGCACAGAGGTCAGTGTGCATGCGAAACCGTCTATATTGACGAAGCTGCCGGGAGTGAGGGCCTTGGTTGTATGATAGATCGTCACAAATAGAATTCTGTTGGAGAAAGTGAGAGGCGGAGGTTCAGCGAGCGTGTGCATTGCCTGGTGTATCAACCTACCAACCTTCCGCACACTGCAGCCCCTTCCTCTCGTTCCTATTGGCGGGGTTATATCGTTGCATCGGGCGCTTCCTTTGACATCGGCAATCACCAGCCGCACCGCTGCTTCTCAATAGCTTGCAGCATACGCTTCGATTGGCTATCTGATTGGAAGATATTGCAACATGATTTCCCCTATGACATAGAGCTCACTGGCAGATATGAAAGAATTTTGACTGAGGAAAAATGTTTTCAAAAGTCTCAATGATTTATCCTCATTTATAAATACATTTCTCGCCATTTTACTCTCCGAGCGTTATTACTCATTTGTTGAATATCCTATTATTATGAACCTTCGAACCTTCCGTGTTTTTAACTTTTCCATTCGTAGATATGAAGTCACGTAAAAATATCAGAATTATTCCTGCTAAATTCTTTATATTCTCTGTATTCTAACTCTATATTCTAGTGACTTTTTCTGTGCCCGAACTACTGCGCGAGTTGCCATCTCATTAAGTTCGTCGTACTACCACCACAAAAAAAATTGATAAAGTATGAAGAGTTTGGCAAATCCATATACCATATCCTAAAATTCGCCGCATTCTCTACCCTTTACTCTGCCGCAAGGTATAGCAATTAACGCAAAAATATATTCAGCTGAGTTAATGTTTCCATTTTTACACACATCCTAAGATTTTCGTTTATGGGAAAACGACCTTTTTAAATAAATTGCATTGAGTCTTGGATAATGATTTCAAAGGGCAGCACAAGGGAATTAAGCAATGTACAGACAGAAATGGAAAGGAAAAAATATAAAAGGAAAATGCGTAAAAGCGGATGGTCCACAGTATTTGAAAAGTTGGCTTTGATGACTCTAGTTACGGACGGGAAGGGTATAAAAGTTTAAGTACGTACCCCATGGAAGCATAATGATAAAAATAAAGGAAAATTGTATGGAAGGGAGTTTATGCGATGCTTTTACTTGTACCGACAACGAAACTGCTTCAAGAATATAATTAAATGACATGGAAATAAATCGAAGCCGCAAAAGCGCGCTTGTTCTACGGTCTTCGAGAGGCTAGAGAGTTTTTCTTCGTTCAAAGATATTCTCTCCAAGATCGACAAGAGCCTCCAGTAATTCAGTCAATGCAACGCTCCACCCCCCCCCCCCCCCCCCCCCCCCATCCAACACCTCCTTCTAGGATCTGCTCTCAGCTTGGCAAACCTGATCTCTTCTGAGCCTCTCGGCTCATCGATCTTTTATTCATTGCTTCCAATATCGAATGGAATCGGCTAGTGCAACGAAATCACGAAATCGAAGACAGCACACGCCATTCTTGAATGCCGGAATATCCTTGGAGATGACCGCTGGAAACGAGGTTTTTTTATCATACATATTCGGAGAAATAGAAATGTGTCATGTTCAACGTAGACAATATCGAGTATGTGGACAAACGATTGTAAATGGAAATTAACAATGTTGTAAAAACGCCCCGACTCAGAAGTTGTTAATTTGAAAAAACTTTTAGTAAATTTATAGGTTGTGTTAAAAAGTCTCCGATGTAATTATTCAGGAACGCGAATAAAATAATTCAACAGGCGTTCTCCCGATAGCATTGGAATTTCTTTCCTTGCCTGTCAAACTATTTCAAGCTTTTTGCAAATTAACCACTTTTCAGTCTGCGATTCTTTTTCCAAAGTTTGCATTTTTTATGCTTTTCTTTTTATTATACATCGGGTTTACCTTCCGTCAGAACGAAATTCGTTTAATCCTCGCCACAGTCGTGTTATTAAAATAAAGCCGATACCATTCTTACCTAAAAGTAAGTGTCTCTAAGGCAGACACGTAAAAAGACAAACAACCATCAACATCATGCAGCAACGTTAGATACACAACCCTCGAAAAACACAACATTTGACGTGACTGCAAAGATTTGCGCTAACGGCACTCAAAGAAGAGCTTTGGCGATTTTGAAAGTTACGGTACTCTTAGAAACTGCGTTTAATGGTGAAAATACTTATATTGAAAACACTTTTACTTATATTGAAAACACTTTTAAGTGCGAATAGGCACTTCCTTTAAATACCCCACCGACTGTCACCAACATATCAAAGGGCAACTGACATGACATAAGATTCAAATAAGATTATTTTCTTCGTTGTTTGAATTTCTTCATTACGATGATTAAATCTTTACCTCGACCCCCGACTACTAAACCGGAACTTTATGAGTGAGCGGCAAAACGAATGGGTCTCTAGACTTAAATAGTGCGAAGAAACTTTTTCTGATCAGTGTGAGTTTGCAGCACGAGCCGAAGACGAGTGTTGCAGTCATACGAGTTGAGTAGTATTTTACGATACTAGTGCGAGAAGGCGGACTTTACGGCGAAGGTTGGGAAGTGCGCGCACGAGTCGGATCGAGCGTTACAAAGCCAGGAGACAAAGGCGAGTGTCGCTTATGACGCGAGAGAAGGCGAGAGAAGGGTACTACACAACCGCCGTCGAAAGTCCGCTTTGTCGTACGACTATCGCACGATGCTTTTTGTAACAAGTGCAGGAGGAGTGTGACTGTCGTACCTGGCGATTGTGGGGCCACCACAGCATGCGAGAAGTACCACAACGCGTGTGAGAAGTACTGACTTGTCGCAAACTACCGTCTCGGAAGAGTGTGAGAAGTAAAATCGGGCTGGTGTGCGCAAGCGCCGTGACATTACAGTACATCTTACTATAACGCATCACTAACGCGACCCTCGGCAGGCACGAGAAGTAGCACTTTCCACGCACGCGTTACAACAAAGAAGAAATGATACTTCACGAGTGCGAGAAATGCCGACTTCTCGCACCGAGTAAATCGTTATAACGGCATAAAATCATCATACGATACTATTTCAGTTGGGTGTTAATAGTGAAAATATAGATGGAAGAGATCTTTAATCGAAAAAGATCAAGCAATGATCTTTTCGCGATGAGACATTGCGCCTCGCGCTCGATACTCTCGATCGTTGGCGTGTGCGGTAGAAATGCGCGCGTGTGTCCAGAACATACATATAGGTGAAAACACACCCGATCTAAAAGGATATTCGAGACAATCCAAGGCCGCTGAGGGTAGTAGCCCAAGTCTCTGGATCTATACGTTTTCGACATAAATCTGGCTTATCTCGAAACCTCTATGCCGAACCCTCCACTTCCATATCCTCTGTCTTTGTCTCGCATCCACGGCCCTTATATTACCGGGCATTTGCTGTATAGCCGAAAAAGCTCACAAGCTCGCACTTTCATTCTACTTTCGTACCTATATTCCTTGCATTTGAATGTTCACGATGAAAGCTGCTACTTTCCGACGATAGAGGAAAAAAGAATAGCGCAGTCGCGTGAGACCAAGCGTTCACGTTATTGTTATTGGCCACTTCGGAACGCCGAGTTCCAACCCACCATATGTAGCAGCGTAGTGGAAAGGGGCGAGGTGAAAAAGGATCACAGGGCGGATGAGGGTGAATAGTCTAGCTTCCCTCGACGTAAGTTTCACGGTACCAAGGAGCCAATGGAACGGAAAAATGTTCGTCTCAGGCGTCAGGAATTACTTCATTCACATATTCCGGTGGCAATATAACCGTACAATACACGTATGTGTGAACGCATGTGCGCTCTATCGCGTACACGCATACGCACATCTGGAACAATCCATGTTTCACTGGGCTTGCCGCTGGTGCTTTTTGCAAATGTTTGCTAAAGTGGCGATATCGCGCAAGTTCGATTTACTCTGAGAAAGCGTAAAATAGAGATGCTCCGTCGTGTTCGCCCATTCCCTATTCTTCGATCTTCCTTCATGACTTGCCAAGGGGTGAGAAGACTGGGAGAGGCGAGAATGCTCGTGAGGAACGCCGCGTATTTCTACGAATGAGAAAATGAGAAATGATGCAAGAGGGCGACGAAAGGGAAATAGGTTCGATGAGCACATTCACGTTTCGTTTATTCGTCTCTTTACCGACCTACCCATTGCCTACCCATATTTTCGGAATTCACCTTTACGTTGGGGCATCAACACAATATATTTCATTTTTCAACGCGCGCGTTCATCACATCGATAAATAAAATTAATAGATACACAATATTTATTTAACAGCTATATTTGCATCGACGTGTATCGACTGTTTGTATCCACCGTGAAATATCGGTAGAATTGTTAATTTTATTACCAAACTAAATTTTTCCTTAATGCACAGTTGTAAATTTATAATCACGAAAGATGGATAGAGTTGAAGAGGACATTCGGTTAAAAAAGAGCAATTCAAATGCTGCAATGTGTTAGTGTATTTTGTCGCGCGAACTATACATGTATGCAAAGGAAGGAGGGTTGCCAACGGGAAGTTCATTCAACTTGCGTATACATACCGGACATTACTTTTTCAGGTGGACGCTTCGATCCGGCATCCGCGTCCGAATAATCTCGATGCTCTCGCATCGGAGGGGTCACCACCCTCATTGACGCCTCGCCCACCGGCACTGTGTCTCCAGTTTCGTGCAATCTGCATGTCGCAAAGCCGCGATGCATCAATGCACATCGACGATGTATACACCTATACAGGTAAATATATACCCTACATACCTACATATAGAAACTCTTGGCCCTCGATGCTCGAACTGTCCGTCACAGAGACTCGGCAAACGTCGACTAGCGCCTGCTGTGCCAGCATCAGTCGGCGAACCTTCTGTCTCGTCGGTCCTTTCCTCCGTCTCACTCGTACTCGACTGTTTCTCGACCGTTCAATCGAGCAATTCTCGTCGCTATTTCTTCCATCTCCGTCGAACGTGTACGTTCACTTGACAATCCGATCGTTCGACTTGCACCCTCGTCCTTCCGCGAGTTCACTCATTAGGGCGTATACGTACGTGCAGTGCTTTCAAAGGGTGACAGAGACTCGCAGATCCAGAGAGATTCACCACCGGTCGCGATCGATACACGATCGCCTCGACCCAAAATGTGTATGCGTGTGTGTGTCGGTGTGTTTGTACAGTATATAGGTATTGAGTCATTTATAGGTGTCGAGTAACGGAGGAAGAGAAAGGTTCGTCACCGAATCGATCGCGCCGGCGAGTACTCTCTCACCGCCACCTAAAACGTACGTTTGCGAAATACCGTTCGCTTCTGTGTACCCGAATCCTTTGTGCCATCCAGATCACAGCAGTTATGCCGTATCACCTTCGCAAAAATCGCGGAAAACTAACGCACCAGAGATACATGAATATTGAGAGAGCCGCATGCTGCACTGGACCTAATTCCACGAATTTTGAACACTGGACAAGATTAAAAATTACCGAGCTCTGATTTTTTATATAATTCAAACGAGATCCAGAAATCATGAAATCATTATTTAAAATTCATTATCATTAAATATCCAGGAAAAAGTTGTTGGCATTTTGTAAAAAAAATACGCGAAAATTATAATTGAGTGGAACGGTTATTTTTCGCACTAACCATAACCGACCGCGCGCTAATCATTAATCAATCGGTAAATTCAATTATAATTCATTTTTAGTACATAATGATGATGAAATTTAATCGTATTTCATGCAGTTGTCAGTGCCTCTCTATGCCTGAGAGTTATTATGGTCAGTGGAGAAAATAGGTTGGAACCTCCAACACCCGCAAGAATTTCCGTCATTTTATCGCAGCGGCGAGCGAGTACGCCAGACCGTCGACTCGCGCGCTCTCTTTGACCGTACCGGGTTACGAGTTCTCGACATCAATGCCTCTCCGCTCTGCCTTCCTCTCGCCCGCGACTGAATTTACATGGTACGTCTGTTGGGTCGTCGCCAAATTGGCTGCACCTGATTTCGATCGACGTTCAAACCCTATCCTGCCGTTTCATAGTGTTTTATGCCGAGAACAGAGAGTCGCCTCTCGATTCTAAAGGGTAAATCCATCGAAGCTTATTTCTATAAGGACGCACACAGTGCGGTAGGGATTACATCGATCGAGAATGAACCCCCTACTCCGCCGCTGCGGACATATTCGAACTTGAATCGTTGAATTTAACGAGCTGAAAGTTTCAACGACATTCGCAAATGACAATGGTAAAACAAATGAAATCGATCGGAACGAGAAAGAGCAGAATAATAATCAACCGAATATGAGAACCTAAGACATCAGTGTGGTTCCGACACTTTCTTGGCACAAATGGTTATCAAAGCTGGTCAAAATTTTATGGTGGATATGTCATTCCTTTTTTATTGCTATGTTTACTTTCGCATAGGGTTTATGGTATATATGTAATTTCATTTTTATCGCTATGCTTACTTTCGCGAAGGCTTCTTTTATGTGATGATGAAAAATTATCATTCACATAGAAATTGACAGAAGCTCATCTTCTCTTAAGGCCAAATAGTCGCCCTTGGATTTTCCATTCGTGTATAATTTTTATAGCGGGAGTGGTTCACATATTTCGCTAATGAAGCGTACAATGGGTAAACCAGCTATATCGTTTCATGGGCACTTGCGTTGTAACTGTACAATTATGAACCATTGCGGGTCCATTTCGCATGGTTTCTCCTAGCATTTCGTCGGGCTTCGGTTTGCCGTGGCCTATTTCTCCGTTTGTCTCTCTCCCTCTCTTGCTCTCTCCCGTTGCTTTACCCTCGCATCCATTAAGCAGGTAATGCTTTGTAAACGGGATTAGGCTACCGGTTGGAAGCGGACGAGCCGCGTACCGCAGTAATTACGCGGAATGGGCGCCGCGTCGGGACGACAAGACCCAGTATCCATGCAGGAACCACTATTCTCTACGTCCATTTACTTCCCCTCTCCATAATCTCAATACTACACGTACCTATCGAGCAATATAGTACCTACGATCTGGGAACTGTCGTAGCCCGAAGGTTCGCAGATGGAATCTTGCGCATCTCGTTGCCCGGGATGTGGGTGGTTCATGCGAGTAACCATCACGCCAACTGTACTACAGTCGTCAATCTGGGTTAAGTGCAAATGATGTTCGCGAATTACATCGTCATCGAACACGAACTCATTTGATGTTGATATCGAGATACGAACGAGTTGCTTTTAATTTCGTTTTCATTGGTTCATAAGTACCTTTTTCATGGGAAAGCGATGGGGAAACGGATGTTAACTAATTGGGTCATTGCCCTTCTTCATCTGAATTTATAATATTATAATAAAAGGATGTTTGCAAACACCTGTTCTGCAAAAACTCTTCTTTACAGAATATAAATTATAATCGTTCGATAAAGAATTAGCACATATGACTCAAGAAAAACATGTTTAATCGTTTTTCCATTTTTTTACTCGCGTCTGACCGCCCGGACAAAACGACAAGAATTGTGCGTTTTACGGAGGCCTTATGATTTTTATCGTTTTCGTTGTCATGCATGTTTGCGAAAACCGCTTGATATATCTTAACCAAATTTTGTATATCAGCTCTGTAACGCCTGAAGTGTGTTTTAGTCATTAAATATTGAACATCACTCATGCAGTCGCAAAGACAATAAACTTTCGAAATAAAGTAAGCAAAAATCTATTCAGAGAAATCGAATTGTCACCGCTATTTTTTGCATGAACTCGATTATATAAACACCATGATCTTGTCGACGCTGCCTTAAAGAAATGCTGATAACAGAAAAAAAAATACAATTTCATAACGTATTTTTTATTTTGGTATTTTCATGTTCACTTTCACACTGTTCGACAACTGTAGTAGATTTATCTTACATTTCGTATTTAAGCTATTCGAAGTTTAAAATTAGGTCAATATATTCATATAGCAATACTGCTGACGTCAAGTACGCTCAATACAAACGTAAAGTTATGATGTGTCAAATTGTTAGATACACTTATCACGTTTATCCAATGGTGAATTGTCTTGTGTATTTGTTCCTATCGGGCATACATGTTTTTCTCTTTACTACAGCGAAATTCAAAACATCGTTGCATAAATTGTGTATTTACAGTGTGCAAACGTTACATTATACAGCCGACCGTAAAAATTGAGTCCTATCGATTTCCCCGATAGGGTAAACCATGTTATCAATAGAACACAATTTCTCCATCCACTTATCATACACGTCTATTTGGACGAGGACAATCCGTAAAAAAATTGTTTTGACATGTGAATCTAGTTGATCAATACATCATTTTTGTTTGACAAATTCAGCTGGACCCTCAACGAAAGAATGCCTTCATCATCGAGCGGTCCACCCAAGCGAGCAGGTTTTTTCAATAAGTTTAAATGTGAATAAGTTCAAACCGCGATGAAAATCATTTGGAAATGCGACAGTTTGTTGGGTATAGACAGATACGTTATTATTTATTTTAGAACGATCACTTGCGTTGTCGTGACTCTGCGTTGAAATCGATAATCCATTATTTCAACAATAAAACTTATAATAGCGCATCCCAAACCAATTCCATAAATTGCAAATGCGAAGGCCAAATTGTCAAAAGTCATGATCACAGGAGGTAGGTCCACTTCCTCGGCGTCGGCCTCAAGCAACCTTTTTTCGTCCACTAATACATCCAAATCTGTTGTAATGCCACCACCAATTCTGATTAGCAGAATCTTGTTAAATGTTTCTTCTACGGACCATTTCCATGGAAGAACGCTTACAAGATATTCGCGTGCGACGCAACCGCTGCTAATATACAATTTCGAATTTGTAGCATCGATTCTATCGATAACGCCCCAGGTTAAACAAGCAATCGAGGAATCGCGCTTGACATATTCAACGCATCTTTCGTTTGTTAATTTTTCCATAAGACGACCGTTGAAGCCTGCATCCTTGAGTTGCTTAAAATCATAGTAGTCAGCACGAACCGAGTATTTCAGATCAACGAGATCGCTAATTGAATTTACTTGTCGAACAGGAGTATCGTGGGTTAACATAGAGGCTAAATTACCTGTAAAAATCCCCAGCATTGTTACCACAAAAAACAATAGGCAACTTAAGTAGATCTGTGATGCCAAATCCCGAGGTGTTGTCGTTAATCCAAAGCTACAAGTTAGTCGAGAAAGATTCACAAGTGCTTCGATTAGAGTCTGACGCATGAAATATTTGAAGAAAATCAAGGTAATCATATAAACGATCCACATGCCAACCCACGAATAACTATCTATAGTATCGTAAATCTTTTTCAGTTGCGATTTATTGCCACGGTATTGGGTTATTAGATATTTACATTGACTGTTATATGGGTGGGAAAAAGTCGAACCGAACCCTACTCCTCTCATGTGAGTCGGTGGAGTATAAAAATGATTAAGATCAATTATGTTGCGTTCGCCCACTTTCCGAATTTTCCAAATAGGCACCTGAGTGGCATTTACGATAGTTATAAATTCACGAATGTGGCCCAAGTGTTTTTCTTGTTCAATTCGTAGTAATCTATTATCCTCGTAGCCTTTCACCAGTTCCCCCTGACAAGGGGGTTCCTCGCATATTAAAATTAATGTAATTGGCGCACCGTTCAAATCGCGCGTCTTGTCAAAAAAAAGATTTTTACACACGCTATCATCATCTCGATATTCTCGTTTGAAAAAAGCCATAACGTTCTTCACCCCGACCATTTTCGTAGACCAAAGAAACTGCCACGGTTTGGGCGCGTAATTTCGAAAACCATTGACACTGTAAACCACTATTCCCTCTGTACTGTGCCGACAAATCAAGTTTACATATTGAAGATCTTTCCGGAAAGCAATACGCAACATTTGGAATTGATGCTCATCGGCGCAGCCTCCATACTTTATCTTGGGAGACCAAGCGAGCATGAGAACAAATGCCGCGGTACTATAATATCGAGAGTACGCAAACGCTTGTAAATTGCTCGCAGCACGCTCAATAAACGGAGCAATTGTTACGAGGACATGTACCTGGTGCATTGGTTTTCTCGTGACGTCGTCCCAATAATTAACAGTATTTTCCGCTCTCCGCCGACGATCCAATAAAACTATAGCAAAGTTTTGATTAACCGATAGTTTTTTGATGAAGTTTCCAGGAAAATCTCCAGAGAGTGCTATTGACTTATCTCTATTTGCATAGCAGTTTTCCAAAAATCGGATCTGCAATTTATTGAACCGTGTAAATGATTCATTAGATTCATAAACGAGGCATATCAGAAAACTGTGAAAGACAGCTGAGAGTTTTTGTACTTACGGCTGTTGTCTCAAGTTCGGCGAATTCTTCCTGGTTGCTCGTGTCGGTGGTAATTTTGCCCAGGCATATTCTTCCAATGAGAACCGCAAAAACAGCGAAGAATTTTGTAAGCAGCATGGCTACTTGTCTTTATAAAATCAGATGTGTCAAAGTCATCACCAACGATCATGTGTGTTGCGAGTGCGACTATCGATAACTGAATGTCTGTAGATTGTATATGGAAAATGTGTAACAGAGCACCACAATATTGTAAAGTTAGCGATACTCGAGACAAGTTATCGATTCTTACAAATACATAACTCTGCGAGTATTTATAATCTGATAAATTCATATGCCTTATCGAAACTGAAAACGCAATAGTTCTCGGCAATCAATAACATGTATGTTAGTACGTATGCTAAACATGCTAGTTGTACTTTTTACAACTGCAGTTTCACGCAGAAAAAAAAAGTATGAATATATATTCTACATATATTCGTCATATACAATTTTTGAACAAAATATATTTTTATATATTTTTTTGTAGCACATTCACGGAATGTCCCGGGTGCAGTTAGTTGCCCTCGCATTTTCTCACGCTACAAGCTACATTCGGCATCGCCGCATGTCACTGCAGCGCTCGATTCGGCACGTGCGCCGCTTCCTGACCTTCGCGAAATATCCGCTTTCCCGCACTAATGTCACAGGCTATTATTAAATACATTCCAACTATACTTTATTTCCATGTGGGGTCTTTGCCAATTATTAGAATAAACAGTCTAAAAAAATGTAACAAAAGTTAAAAAAACTCTTGGCTAGAAAAGGAGAGCAGAAAAGAAAAATCATATAAAACATTTTACCTTTGAAAAATATTTAAAAAACATCGCCAAGTAGTTTAAGAATTATTTTTAAATAATTAAAAATTAAACAAAAATTAAAAAATTATTTTTAAATAATTTTTTGCAAACATAAAACTTAAAACATAAATCATATGAGGTAATAAAAATAAATGAAAAAAAACTTTGCTCGTCCTTTCTTTCATTGTTACTACATTTGTTTGTGTTCTAAGGTCTCGGTAATTTTTTTAAAATTTATTTTTACTCGACTCATATGATTTTTTAAGTTTTTTATTTGCAAAAAATTATTTAAAAATTATTTAAAAATTATTTTCCAACTACTTGGCGACGTTTTTTTACATAATTTGAAGCAAAACGGTTTTTATTATTCTTCTTTTCTGCTCTCCTTTTCTAGCCAAAAGTTTTTTTTTTGTTTCTGTTTAATGTCTGCTACACGCAGCCGGAAGTGAGCCGCTGCCTATATGGTATGAAAATAGGAAATGGTCGATTATGATGTTCCGCGATCAGTCGATCGCGGTGAAACGCATAATTTCCGTCTTTTCGCCCTACGAGCAGCAGAGAGTTAAAAAAAAGACACGTTGAAATCTGTTTCGTTCTTTTGGTCGATTTCGTCTTGTTATCATCATCCTGCAGCTAGTTCGCCGTCATCTCTCAGTTTCCATCTTTACCACTCTGTCTTCGGTTCTTGTACAAGGGATTCTTTTTTTTTCATGAGAACACGCGTTAACGAGATCTATTCAACGCTGTCAGTTGAGAAGCCTCTGGTCGTAGAAATTGCGCTGTCTTCCATCGCGTCTGTACCGTGAGAGAGGCATTATCCGCCACTCTCGTGAAGGTTCGTTCTTGCTATATATATGTATATATTTGTACGCCACGCCGCTTCCATAGCGCACCTATATCCTCCACCAACCCGCCACAATTTTCTCTTCAAAACCTTTCCTTTCTTCATCCACTGCTTCGCGCGCACTCTTTTCTCCTCACGTCCCGCATCGCACGTGTCTGTGCCGGGATCTTGCGCTTCTCAACAAGCTCTTCCTTGCACGAGCCTGGATTTCGTAAATGCAGTACTTTGCCAGGGCTCGGAAAAGCGCCGAGTCTATAGATGCACGTATGTATGCGTACAGAGAAACCTGCTAGCTGCGGAAAATCAACTATTGGAAAACCGCACTTTGAAAATCTTGCCGATTTTCTACGATGCGGCAACCCCCTTCCCCCTCTCTCGCAGATTGGCCTTTCCTAACATTGAGTTTTTACGTTACGATTTAGCAATTTCTTGCCTCTCGCTGTAAGTAGTCTTCTATCCTTCTTCACACTACATGCACCCATTTGGCTTTTCTCTTTGGAAATTGAACGTCGATCGAAGAAGACGCGAAAGCTTGGCAATTCTTTAGAAGCTCGCGTATTGGTTTCTTGCATTCCTTTTTCTTCACATACAAAGCATTTCTAAGCGAATAAAAAGAGTATCGTATGCTTCGTTTCGATGGCGTAAAGGACAAAATTACTATAAACGTTCCAATATTGGAACAATGGTTCATCGCTGATCCTACCGCCGTAGCATGATATCTTTCTTGATGTCGGTGATTTGGAAACATCGTGAAAATTCCTCTCTCCTTCCTCTCTCAACAACTATCCTCTCGCCCCACCCATGAGCTTATGCGAGCGCTTGCTGTTCGGTGATCTCTGTTGTAGACAGTTTTGCTGGGTTCTCGTCGCCGCATGCTTGGTGTAAGCGTCGTCATCTGCTGGTACACGCCTCGTTGATCCCGTTGGTGTTACGTACAGCATCAACAGCAGGAACAGTAGAAGAGCAACAGAGCAGAGCGCTAAATAACCGCAAACCACGGTGCGTCATTCGCCCCCTCGTCGTCGTTCTAGGCAGTCGCGACAGCCCTTAATACGGCCGACTGCTTCACTTACCTCGCTTGTTTCGATTTATATCCACGGATTATCCACACCACGAAAGTCTCGTGTGGATCAACGATAAACCATAGTCACCGCTTTTCTTGTTTATCCAACCGAACCTGTTTAGAGAGTAATGTATAATGTGCGCGGCAAATCTGGTATACAGATTGCAAACATTGCTTTCATATGCCACAAATAATCTGAAATCCGTACCTTAATCATCACCGTTTCCGTTGTGTTTGCTAAAAATGGGCACGCGATCGGATTCTGATATACAGTTAAGAACTGTTTGCGCAGTTTGCAGAGTCTCTGGAAGTATCACTTCTAAATCAAATGACCCTTTGCTATGGAATGAGATATTAAAAGGATATCTGTAGCACAACGATACCTAGTATGTGGCGAGAGGACTGAACTTTCTTGGAAGAGAAAAATCAATCGGAACTTAGTTTTCAGGCAAATCATGACTTCTGTACGATCACCGTTATAGGCGTAAATTTCAAAAGATCAATAGCGCAGACGTTATTCATCGAACTTCGTGGAGATTCCTGGTATGTACTTACGATACAAAGACACCCGTATTGCAGTCGAACTTCAACTATGGAAAAATATATCGATACCTTCGTTGATGCGGGTATATTTTGAGTTATTGCAACATCGGATCCGAGCAGACGACATGATAACGACCGGAATCGATCAGATGAATTGTTCCTCTGTCGTTTGACTTCTCGCGTGTCATTTTTTTTTCTACGTACATCATAGTAGTAAGGGAGCAACGCATAGCGGTATTTTAAGTCCCAACTCTTTAGAGTCAAAGCGTTCGCCCTTTTCTCAGGGACGGATGAGACCTCGCCGTATACTGCCCGTCGATAGAAGATTACGCTAGGAGGATGGTCAAGACCGATAGCCTCGCAGCACGATGGTAGAGCATGCGGGAATAATAGTCAAAGACGAATTATTACGCCGTACTCACACAATACTTATTTATTTTTGGGCGAAAATACAATCTTCTGATTACAAACGCTTAGTTAAACTTATTTTACTGAAGACTAAGGTGCGGCAGGGCTTTCGTACTCCGTCTCGTGCAGAGCGTTGCCCGCTCTGCAAAGTTCCGAGTTAGATGATAATACTTGAAGAAATAACGAAGAACTACTGATTTTCGGTAGAAATGCTCGGGCTTATATACTACTTTAAGTCCTACGCTAATAGTGCAAAAATAGTGTGAGGTGGTGAGGCTAATGAGCATTATAAAAGGTTGCGACCCGTTATTTAAAGTGACCGTCGAGATGAGTTGCGATGCTCTAATTAATTGTCGATAGGAAGAATTTCGGCGAAGAGATTAGTTGCTTCGGCTGAAGATTGTGAGATGACCGAATATTTAGAGAAATAATCTCGACGTTTTTAATAGGCGTAATAAAATGTAGCGGCGGTGTCCAACGTATTGACAACGGAACGCTTGAACGCCTTTTTTTTCTACCTATCTATTTAAATTTTCGCTGTCGAGATTATTTTTACCAATTTTTGGCGATCAGCTAAATACATTTTTTCGACGAGGCGATGCCGAAATGAATGACGAAAGTTCATAGTTATTTCATGAATTTCTATAATTACAAGTTCTTTCAACTACATAATGTTTAATGACGAAAATGTGCCACGAAATCGTTTCCTGGCTTCTACTGCCTAAGCCTCACTCTATTTCCGGTGGTTGTTTTAAATCTAACTGGAAGCCCGGTCCAGATACCTGCAGGATATCTCTCACCCCCGAGGGAAATGTGCGAGTACCGTCGTGCATTGCAGCGCAACGATTCTCTCTATCTCGCTCTGTCTCACTCGGACTTTCGTCGTCGACGACGACGGGGGGTATTAAATCAATTGAATCCATTCGTTAGTGCCTTTCTCGCCTTTTACCGTCGAGCGCGTGGTCCCGTCGACGAGACTGATTTGTGGAGGTGCCACGGCCACAGTTGCTGCCTGTGTGCCGGTCACGCCTCTCTCGCCGCCAGCAACTCACACTGGCAACACATACCGCCACATATCGGCAACCAGAAATGGATGATTTTGTTATATCCATTCATCTCACAATTTATAATACGTCTCTTAACCAGAATTTTTTACAATCTGAATGCTCTCAATGGTATTCAACTGTACTCTCAGCAAGCAATATTTTCTATATTTTATGAATCATATATCGTGTTCCAGCTGTTATTTATATAGACATATATTTTTTTATTTCGATGACGTCAAAATTCTCTCTACAGAAGAGACTATCTGTGTTCAGTTAGCAATCGCACCGCCAGAGAGCTATTCACATAAATACGAATCTTTGATTCATCTATTTCGCCATTGGAAAGCGAGAGGAGGTTAATTCACCCGAATCGCAACCCCGTTAAGCTCGATGGCGTCGACTGCAACCCGACATTCGCATCACCCAGCTGATGCCGAACTGTGACGCACCATCGGGCAACTGCTTTCTCTCGTGGCAATGTCGAAAGAGCGCTAAAAATATATTCCGACAACTCGCGAATGAGCGAAAGAGAATCAAGAGGTGAAAGAACTCTCGCGTACTCGACCGTTTCGCCCGTCGATGTGCACCCACGATTTGATTTTGTTTTACTTTTTTTTCCCTCCCTCTCCATTGAATTCGATAATAGTTTCAGAGAGGAGTCGTGCTTCGCTAACGTTTGGCTTTGGAATGATTGTGAATAAAAATTTAACGAAATACGCACCGTCGAGTATTAAAAAGAAAAAAAAAATAGGTAGCGCCAGTAGTTATTCCGTTTGCCCTTCATCAGCAGGTTACGAAGATCCTAAAATATTAATGAATACACAGAAGCCTCGTGGAATATATTCACGAACGACAGCGAAATATGCGAAGCTGAAATGACGAAATAACGTATCGGCGTTTGAAATCTTCTACGATGGCTATAATATGCGTACATCTACAGTTATAGAATATATACGAACGGCATATGTTTTACTACACAGTACGTATGGATGTGGGAGCAGCAGTGACTCTCGACAGGGGTTGACAGGAGTTACGAAGTCGCCCTACCGTTTTCTCGGTGTAATACATTCTGGGGATACGCGACGAGGGATACGTATATAGCGATACGACGTTCACCTTCGTGTGGACGCGAGATAATCTAGGTATGTCGGTGGGAAGGACAGGCTGTCTCACACTTTCTCGCCCACCCCTCGCTTTCTCTATACTCGTAAACTCGAAACACTTCGACGCTTTCGAAACACGAGAGAATCGACAAGGGCCTGGCAGGGAGGACGTCCGTAAGACGAGCGGTTGTGCAACAAGGGTGCGACAGGGACTCCGAGGAGAGGCTGCGACACGGTGTTTGCACCCGTTCACAGAACACACTTCATGGCTACACCTCAATCGTTTCGACACTTGTCGATGCTGTCGAAACATCGTAAAACTCTTTAACCGCGATATATTTCGTTGCCAAAGGGAAATAGGGTTCGCTTGTTCCATCAGTTTCGGTTGCGGGGTAAATGTTCTATGGTAAATGCTATCGTAATATGGCTTTGAGGAAAACAATTTTTTTTCTCTCGAGTCTCGTGCCGTACTTTCATACGAGTTAGGTACGACTTAACAACCCCCTTGTAGATCATATCAGCGACGGTTTGTGACGCGTTCACCCGAGAAAAGTGTACCGCACGTCCGGAGGTATTAAGCTCTTTCACAGTGTACTCGCAACCCGCTTTTTTTTTCTTCTTCCCATCAACGTCGTCCGCCGACCAGGTATACTATACGCACGATACATATTTGATATCGCGTAGACCTCGAAAACACGATTCTGCAAAAGCCTTAGAGAAAAAATTGATCGAATCTTTCTTCAATCGTGTTCCCGGCCTGCGACTGTTTTGTCGAGCTAAAATCACGCTCTTTTATTCGTCGTGCCACACGAAAGGAATCTTTGCGAGAGAAGCGTGAATAATTGCCTGAATGGCGTTGGAGAGTTAGAGACGAGAGAACAGTAGAGCGAAGAAAAAAACCCGAACATCCACAGTCCGCACTGCAAGCTCTTTAGAAACCCTGGGCGCTTTTTTTTTAACCATTTCCTTCTCTATCTGGCATATTTGCACTTTCTTTCGCTATCTTATTTCCGTCTCTCTTTTCGAAGTTCGAACGACGCGTCGCCCTCCGCGAAACAGTTCGTGCTCTCGGTACCGCTACTCGAGTCCGTTGAAAGCTCGAGTAGTATCCGGTCGCTTTGCATTTCGTTGTTATTCAGAAACAGTCGGTCGGCAAGAGCCACTTGGAATCTGGTTGTCCAACGCCCGGCGTCCCTGTACACGCTATATACACCGCCGCCCTCTCCCTCGCCCTACGTCTCATTCATTCTACGTCTCACTCTTATTTTGCTACGCCGCTCTTCCCCAGCCGTCTCTCGTTACCCCGTCATCCTCGGAAGATTCTACCATCGCGCGTTTTTCCATCGTCGAGACCACCGACGTGGTTACGTTTCTTCATCTTTACCGCAGTAATATACAACACTCCCACCACCGGCAATGTCCCACAAGATGTTTTATTAATGAATATGGAAGAGTTTTTCATAGTTTCCTCGCCGTTTGGCTCCCGAGGACAAATTCTTTCCGACCGGCGCGCGTTCCTATATATCTCGCAGTCGCGGAGATCCAGAGGAAATGATAGAGTAACGTTTCTCCTCATTTTCTCCTCGTTCCTCATTCGACTTTCTCTGTGTATATCCGTTTCTATATTTCCACGCCGCACTCACACCCCAAGAGGCAGAACCCTCTTCCGTTCGTCTTCGAGTGTCCGGAAACGGCTGTCTCGTGATATCGCGATACCCTCCACTCAGTTTCATTCGGGCGAACACTGGAACCCCGGCACACCTCTCGCGCACACCGCTAAATCGAACTCTTCGTTCTTCTGATATTATTTCCGTTATACTGTCTCCATCCCGTTTCCACCGGTCCCTTCCATCTTTCGTGCCATTTCACCTCCTCGCGACGAGTATTTAATATCTCACGTCCGAATTGAAATTTCGAATTGATTCGATCGCGTTCAGCCGCCCGGAGATAATAAACGCCGGAATGTGAGCGACGAATCTCACACAGCGTTACTTCGTTTCATCGTCGACGTTCTTTTTTTTTTTGCTCCTCTTCACATCGAGTCCGCCCCTCTGTACCGACGAGTCGTTTATCCAGCTATCCATCTATCTATACAGGTTTTTATATACGTCGGCGAATCTCTCGTCCCTCCGATCGTCGCGGGTCCCTAGAAAGCGACGAGAGAATTAAGTGCGAGGAATACTGTGTGCCGGTCATGGATGAGCGGGTGGGAGGAAAACGGTTGGTTCTAAAAGGGATTTAATATCCTTCGAGGCCCGGGAGCTTGAACACCGACGCCTCTTAACTATCGCGCACGGGAATGGAACATAGAAGAGAGTACGACGACGTAACGGCGTGGGAGGCAACTCTTCCAAGCCTGGAAGCGGAAGCGACGCACGTACGTGGCGCAAAAACGTGCCGCGAAACGCGAACGAACCTAGGGCAGCGCATTGGCTCGTACGAGCCGCGGCTATGCTGTATGCCAGGCGCACACACATCCCGCGTTCGTTGAATTCGCGCGCTTCGCCTCTAACAGTGGCGGCGATGGCTAACGCTTTCATCGGCGAGCATATAGCGCCAGCAGGGTCGCTTCCGTTTTAGCAAGAAGCCGAGGCGAAGACGATCGCGTCCGCTCTTCACATCGCTCATCCCAGTTTTCGACCCCGTGACTCCTCCTCCGATCTTCTTCCTGACTTCACGGGTCGCGCGGAATGAAACGAGAAAAAGGTTAAGAATCCGGCCCCTTTATATTCCCCCCGACGCCGAACGGAGAGAGACGCATACACGAGAGAAACCCTCGACAGATAACGACGGACGAAGCGAGAGTGACGGTACCACGGTGTGAAAATTGCGTTAAAGGTCGATACGTACCGACGATAGGGCGCAGGTAGTTAACTCGTTTACGAGACGTAACTTTCCGATCTTCTACGGTTTGTGCGATATATGGGAAAAGAGAGTTACCGGTCTTTCGATGGTTAAAGTTTCGATCACTTTTATGGGGTAACGCAGCACATTAGAAAGTCCAGCACTCGACGAGGTTCTTGAGGTGAAGATTGCTTGTGTTATGACTTCGAAACAACAATACCTTTGGACATTAATCGAGATACGGAGGTTCTGATATGTCGACCAATACTAGAAGATGCGCCCAAGACCTTCATGACTTATATATGGGTTAGAATTCTATAAATCCTACGGAATACTGGCGCAATGGTGGAAGATACTGCCCACCACTGTATTCTGCATAAATGCACAGTCGAGGAAACAAATCACCAGAATCAATGGGTCGCTGGATGCCGTTTACAGAAATGGCAAACGTAGACTGCGTGGAACCGAGGAAATAGAGCCCTCAACCACCCTCAACCACCCTCTACTCCTTCGTGCTCTCGGTATTCACCCCTTTACCCTTCCGCGTTTCTCCACCGTGTGTTGTACTCATATCACATTTACCACAGTGTATATACGTAGACAAGTGTATATAGTCGTGTTAGAAAGAGTAACCCCGACTCCTCGGACATCTACTGCTCCTTTCGTTCTTCTCCTGTTTCTCTTTCCCTATAGATACGTATATACATATACATGTCTGCTATATGCACATACCTACCAATGTTCAGTATATATGAGCTCTGTTGCCGCGGACTACGGTTATATATCCACTAATCTACCGGAACCCGTAGCTTTGTCGGATTATATCAAGCCCCAGCTGACCCTCTTCTGTACCCCCCCCCCCCCCCCCCCCACACAAGGCTAGAATTCGATACAGACTTACTCTCACTGAACTTCCGCCACTCTTTCCTTTGGCTCTTCACTGGTCCATTATCTCTTCCTTCACTTCCTACTTTATTATCTCTTTTAAAGCTGTACGAGTTGTTTCGTTTTTCTTTTCATTGGATTTCTCAGTTTTATTCGATACAAAGCTATCAGTGCGCGTGTTCTGGTTCCTTCGACTATTTTAGACTTCACGTGTATATTGATAAGCATACGCGCAAATCGCGATGTAATTCAATAGCGACATTTTTTTTTTTTTACGCATTTCCGTATATGATGCATTTCCACGCGATACGCTGATCGCGCACCTATGGTTATAGGTGGTTTGGTAAAGGTTTTCACGTATTTGAGAGTAGAAAGGAATTCGATTGACAAATCGTTTTCGCCATGCTGCACCGTGTCGGGCGAAACGAAAACTGGTGGGAGAGACAGTGATTGTTCGCGCGTGAGACGTGAGACGTTCTTAGTGATCCAAGGGAGAAATCATTCGAAAGGGCAGTCGATGTGTGGGTGTGTGTATGTGTTTAACACTCAACGTGAGAGAATGTACGAGAAAGTAACGTCGCTCCCTTTCCGAGATAACGCTTGAACTTGTGACAAAAAAAACAAAAGTGTTTTTTTTTACCCCGTGAAGGCCTTGAGCTTTGTCTTCGTAGGATTATCAGCGTTCGCCCTCTCTGACCGGATTATATGCAAGCGAACGGAGTAAAACAATAATGAAAGAGGATAAATCGTTGGTGGAGCTTTCAGCGTTAAACTTGGCGGAACGTAAAAAACAGACATTTTAACGCATATTATCGACAACAGTTTTGCCGAAGTCCGATCGTAAATCTTTTTCATTTAAAATAAAATTTATTCACATTTTTAATCACCCAAATTTAGCAGAGCTAATCTTCAAAATATATTATTACTGTCGATCAATATTTGCAACCCTTAAAAACGAAAAAAAAATATGTATATATATATGTAACGTCGCACACTGACCTTTTCTACTGCGGAATATCTGCACCACGGAAATATTCTGCGTTCGCAGTTCGGTGAAACTGAGCCTTTGCCCTCACGTCGCGTATATACACTCGGGAATGTAAATAATACCGGTACATATTCTAACCACATCTGCATTACATACTTCACGCCAACAAATGCCTTCGCACTCGTACACTCGAGTTTCTCGTGGTCTCCTCTCTCGTATTGTGATACGAAAAAATTTTACATAATACACCGTTTGCTATTTACATAATGGATGAAAAAATAAAAAAAAAAAACAAAAGAAGTCCGAAAAGTGCTAACAATATAGTGAGTAGTGGACGCGTCGAGGATGAGACCCAAGAAAGTGAGGAATTAAGAGGATAGGAAGGTTTTCAGATGCGGTCTCATCTGCGGCATGTATCGTATTCTCGTCCCCTCCCTTAGTGCTCTTGCTATCTCCGCTTACACTATATGTATAATATGTATAAAACACAACCTATATATTCAAAGAATAACTCTTATACACAGAGATGTCTAAAGGAGAGAAAAAAAAGGTTAATTCGAGTTTTCCTCAAAGTCTCGCGGCACTAAGAAAATTTCATAAAAAAGTCATCCAAATAACCGGATATGAAAATTCACTGAAACTACCGGCTGCTTCTAATAATGCTCCTAGATATTATCATTATTATTATCATTATTGTTCGTTTCTCCACGGAGCAATTTTTTTTTCTCTTTTTGTTACTCTTTTAATATTCTCACAGCGAAAAAATGTTGTTTCCGAGACGCGCTCACACACACACACAGGTATTTGGGTATTCGCTTCATTGAACGCCTTACGTGTGTAGGAGGGAGCAACAGCTTTGCTCAACATGAGCACCAAAGTATCGAGACGTAATAACGGGGCGCGACCGCCCTGCCTTATTTTCTCCTCTTCGTTCGCCCACCCCTAAAGGGAAAGAGCCGTAGTAGGATATTGCGGCCTCTTATTGCCATAGTGGAAACGAGGATCCCAACGGAAGCGCGCTCTCGTAAGGCAAGCGCCTTCCGGGGTGAAGAGAGGCCTCTCTCCTTCTCGCTTCATTTTCTTATTCTCGTCGGCCCGGCTTTCCGTGAACTCGTCGGACATTGAGAGGTATCGCAAATTTTTGCCCCCGACAAACGAGACTTTATTAAAAATTCAACGGCTATTTGGCTCGACATCGCGCGACGGTGGCTCGGGGGATCTCCTCTATTTCTCATTCACTCGTTCGCGTCCCATCCCCGTTCGGGGGTCGAGCGCAGAAGAATAAAAGGGAGAATGAGGCTTTCGCCTCGATAAAAATTATTTATTAAATGACAACGCGTACGAGGGAGTCTCCGGGCGCTCTTTTGCATTTTTAAATTTATTTATTTATTTTATTTTTTTACGCTTTCTGCATTAGTCCCATCCATGCATCAACCCCCGCAGGCGGTTGATAGGTATATGCTATAATTCTATAGCACTACTTTTATATTAATTATAATGACAGAGAGCCGGCCCATTCTCCGTATTAGCTTGATGCGATAAAAGTGGAATTGAGAATCTATCCAGACTCAGTGGAGATTAAGCGAAATTAGAGTTGAGAGTCTCTCGGACCGGGGTAGCAGCGACAGAAGCTTTCGTTGTGAGAGTGAAAAAGAGTTACCTCCCTTTCCCGTGGGATAATAATGAAAGATGACAAGTTCTGCTCGACGCGATCCATAATCCCCCGACGGTAAGGTTATCCTTCCGAACGGTTCCCTCATTAATTAAAACAGTTCGATCGGTCAGCCGGGACTATACAGAGATCGGTGAAACAAGGGCTTCGGTGGTTGAGGGGTAAAAAAAAAAAAAAAAAAAAATTATCCGAGACTGGTCGAAGACGGATCAGCGAATGGTTCTTGCGGGCCCGCGAGGCGTCGCGACGCGCAACCCCTGCGATGTCCCGTGAGATCGACCTGTCACCGTTGGAAGACCAAGAGAGCCTGACATCGTGTAACTCTTTTCCCCGGGTACACGTTTTTGTCGCTTTCACCGAGAATTCCCGCGACAATGGTGCGCTGTACATGAAAAAAAAAAAAAAACAAACATTGTCTTGTACGTGGAAAAGTAGTAGAAAAAAAAGAGTAACGCATAAAAAAAAAGCGAAAGCCATATCCTTTGTCTTTAGGCGTGTTTCTTACACGAGAACGGGCAAGAATACGCATAAACATCTATTCACCCTTTGTATGACACACTCATACATGATGTGTACTGAGTTATTAAACTTTAAAACCATAATAATGTGTCTCGAGAAAGTCTGACGTGCCCTCTAGAGATTCGCAACGTGCGGTGTACGTCTACTCTCCGCTATAACGCTGCAAGCATCGCAAACATACGATCAAGCGGACCGTGTTTTGTCGTGCGTGTACTCAGGGAGTCGGTAAAGAAATATATATATTATATATACCTTCGGTTTTTATTCTGAGAAATTCTACCCCCGTTGCTCGTGCTTTGCTTGGTAAGGGTATCGTGAATGACCAATCAAACTTGTGCAATTTCGATAAAAAAAAAAACATAAATTTGCAATGACGTAAAACAAATACTCGCGACTATAATCACTCACCGCCAAAGGCTTTCGTGCGTATGAGTCGTTGTCGAATGAATAGATAAGATTATTACGAATTTTACGGATCGAACGTTTTTAATGCACACAATGCAACGGAAATCGCCCTTAAGTGCGAATTAGTAGCAAAACTTTTACTATAACGGATGCATATGCAAGTTTTTCTTTAAGGGACGTTGACATATACATTTTATTCGATCAATTTTGCGTAAATCGATACTCACGATTTTCTCGAGCTTTCGGTACGAGTGAAAATAAAAGTCAAACTGCGGGATTGGCGGTGTGCATGAGAACAACACGCGGTGTATCTATAGCAATGCATTGTACGCTGACAGAGTCTATCCGAGCATGAAAAGTCCTGCGACAAAGGTGGGAAAAGCTACAAGCTATACGAAGCAACGCGAATCCTACAGCGGCGAAAAAGTCGTCGGCGTCGTGGCTTGGTAAATCCCAAGAGTACACCGGCAACCGTGGCGAGAAAGTCACAGTAGTGTACGAAGAAAAAGCTCTCGCACCGTTGGCTTTATTTTTTTTTTTTTTTTTTCACCGGCCTCTGTTGTTTGTTTCTACATTGTTCCTCCATTTCTTTCTTGACACGTCTGGCCTCTACGCTTCGACTCTCCTTTCTTTTTATTTTTCGATCTCTTCGACGGTCGTCAAAGTGCTTCGTGAAATATACAGAACGAACGCAAAGGTATCCACTATCCTCTGATACTAACCACAGGTGAGACGTGCCCCTCTCTCGTCATGGACCGTCGGGAATTATAAAGTCCCAATACTGAAAAATTTAAGCTCGAAAAACGTAATTTTAACTTTTTTTTATTCTCGACTTCCATTCGTATAATACGCATGTGGAACTGGAAAACAACGAATGAAACATGCATTCTTTGATTATTAAAAAATTAAATTACTCTAAAGCTATATTGACCGACTTTTAAAAAAATGAAAATACAGTCACATTTCACTTTTCATTTACCAGATGTCGAGATGTGTAGCTAAAGTTGAAAGAAAAAAAAATAAAAATGAAAAAATAGAAATCCAAAATAGAAATGCTGACGAAAAAGTTCAGCAAGTGGAATGCGTCAGTTCCCTCCCCCCCCCCCCCCCCCCCCCCCCCCCCCCCCCCCCCGCTCCTCCGAGTGCCTATCCAGGTGAAGTCTTTAAAGTACTTTAATATCCGTGTGGAGAGTCTCACTAATGCTAACCCCCGTACGCGTTCACTTTTAAATTTCATCCCCCAACGAAAGCCACAACTATGCCAGTTGGAGCTGAACTCGGGATGGTCTCCGACGACCGCGTCCTCTCGCTGGACCACTGGAACCTAACGAATGCTCCTCGCTACTGCAGCAACGGACAGACAGGATAGCGACAGCGTCTCTATTTTTATGAAACTTTCATCTCTCGTAATCTCGGGGATATCTTAAGCTTAGCATCTCTTGACACCGACGCAGAACGACGAAGGTGAAAACTCGCGTCTACCGACAGCGACCGGTTTCAGTATTTTTCTCATACTTCCGAAGATCTCTAACTCTTATTTCTTTTCTTTTTTACTTGGAAATGAAGTTAGCTGGCGAAATAGAACGGCTATATAATGCCGCGATGTTTTATTTTCCGCACCCGGAAAGCAGTGTACTCGCAATAAAAACAAATATATATATATATGTATATTTACGTACACTCGTCGAGTTATTACTTGAAGCGGTATATTGAACTTGAAATAAAAATCTTAACCACAACTCGCACCCTTATTGTTAAGGGGTTGTTAAGGATTGTTAAGGGACACGTTGAGAGTTACCCTATTTTATATTTAAATAAATTCGCGATGTAATAATTTTTTTTTTTTTAGATAAAACATCGCGAATAACTTAATCGCAAAAACACGAAAAGTAATTATTCGTCCGCTGATATCGAAATTTGTTTTGTAAAAAAAATCGCATTAATTCGGAAACAGGGATCGTTTCTGTCAAAGGAACTTTTCGACGTAGACGAAGCGCGCTTTCATTCTTTGCCCGACTAGTCGGATCTTGTGCTGGTCTATTCTTTTCATTTTCTCGACACTGTTTCCGTGCCTCTCGAAAGTGCAGTGAACCGAGGCGATTTTCACGGATTTTCCTTCGAGAAACGAGAACGATTTCGCTTTACGCAAGATCGGTCACACAGAGGTCTCTCCGCCCTCTCGGACGGAGTTGCCTACACTATGAAAGATCCCGGACTCGTCCTCGTTTTAACGTTTTCTTGATCCAATCTCCGTGGAAGTTCGTAGGATTAGGTCGTAATCCGTAGACCGATTATAATGCCGCGCTCTTCTTACCTATTTGCCCCTATCTCTATATCTCTTTCACTATTGCGGACCGTCGACTGGATCGTTAAGTTTCCTATAATCGGCTGCAGCGTTCGTCGCATCAACGAGATATGATACTGTTTTCCGCAAGCATCAGCGGTGCATCTCTACCATGTACTTTTGTATCATCACAAAATCCTTTACCTCTGATCAGAAATTCATTTAGTGTCTTTGATACATCGTTATACTGATAATCATTGTAAGGAATACGATGCATCATAAGCTACAAGATAAATCCGCTGATAAAGAAGATAAAAAAAAAGTTACTTAGAATCGTTCTGTTGTGTAATGGTAACTGGAAGTTACCATATTAAATCGTATTGGTGACTAAAATTCAGCGAGTAAGACGTCGTTACTGTATAATAGAGCGACATATAGATATTTTCAAGCGGCGCGTATTAATGTAACAACTGCCGCACATGGTATCGTTTTTCGATCGATTTCCGATCGATTCCGAATAATACGACGAAGTTATAAGTATCGAAATATACATAATTTGCGTTGAGGGTTCTGAATAAACGACGACGATCCGTAACTCGAAGCTCCCTGTAAGAGTTACCATATAGCTGTAGAAGAGTAAGAATACTGCAGGAATATATAGAGGCGTATACCACCAACAACAAGAGAGCACTCCGGGTGAAACCGTTGGAATGATATCGTACCCTTGTTCGAGCCACTCAACGTTAGACGGTCGTATTACAGTACCGGGCAGGTTATCAGAATGGCGTATGTTCTCTCGCACACTGAGAGATAAGCGCGCGGGGCTCCTCCGACGCCACCGTCGGCGTGGCCGACACAACGGAACAAATTGCATCTCGCGCCGAGTTGTGAAATATTTCAGGACGAATGTAAATTCGGCGGTGGAGGGTTCCACGTTACCGCGAGAGTTGCTACAGGGGTAGCTGCGGAGCGAGACCTTCTCTCGGGGTGAACCCGACGGAGAAAGTATAATGCTATACGTGAGCGCGGGGTGGGGGTGGGGGGATGAAAAGGGGGAGACGGACAGGCGCGAACGCTTGAAAAGGAGAATGAGAGAAAGAGGGAAAACGAGAATTGCGAGTAGAGTGAGAAGTTGAAGTCAAGGTATACGCGAGCTGCGAAGGAGTACGCCTGAGAGTTATGTGGCGACTCGAGCCGACAACCCCTTTACCGCCTGGTGACAAATACACACTCCGTATATAGTACACCAAAGGAAACGTGCTTCTTTTTTTTTTGTTTTTTTTTTGTTTTCATACCTGCGATTTTCTTTTCATTTTTCGTCCCCATGTGCATGGCACTCAGTTAGTTGTAAAAAAAAATAGAAAAAGCGAATCATTCGCATTTTTCTCACTCACTTGTGTAGCCCGTTTCTTTCCTCGACAAAACATAGAGAGAGAGAGAGAGAAGACACGAAGCTTCGAGAAAAGAGTCACTCAGTCACGCGGTTTACGAGTGCGCTTGACAGCGAATCACTGAGAAGTGTAGTTTTCGTCGCTTTCGTACTTCCCCCTTTGCGCTCGTGGGACGAAAAATAGACATTTCACCACAGGGAAAAGTCACTTTACCATTGACTCCCGGCACCATTCGCATTCCCATCCGCCACGAATTTTTCAAGCCTCTTGACAAATCCTTTTTTGATGGTAGGCGTCGACCTGCAGTCACTCTCAACACATAATCTCTTATCGCGGCGAGCGCTTCATTTTTTGCATTCCGCTTCATATTTTGCGTAATTTTTCCATCAACGAGAAACTACCCTTATATTTTTTAGTCACCGGTTTTCTGAGATTTGCAATATCTCAGATCGTTATTTTATCGCTACATGTCGGTGACAAAATCCGACGTAATTCTTCTTATTCCCGAAAGACAAACTTCCGAAATTGTAGATAAGAAAGTCCATGAACCACAAATGTGTCGAAAACAGCGGTACCGGTCATATTTCTTCCAGTCAATTGTTATCTTTTTGGACAGTATACGAATTCGTTCGTCCGGGTAATATTTCGTTTAGGATCTTGCCACGGCTATCCAAACACCTGATATACGTGCGTTACGAGAGATTAATTATCCTCGAGCGTATTAACGAGTGGGATACGTTCGTTATACGCCTGCGACGTAAGCAGCGACCGTAATTAATGGGAAGGGGAGTCCCGAGCTTGTTATGTACCGTCGCGCGGCAGCCCACGGGTCATGAGGGCACAGAGAGAGGAAGAGAGAGAGGGTGAAACGAGTGTGAGAGTTCAGGGTGAGAGCCGACAGGGAAGAGGAAAATGAGCGAGGTTTGCCCTCGTCCACCACGGCACTTGGCGTACCACAACGGGGTTAACAAAGACGAGTCCGGGAGTCCGGAGTCGCCGTCCCGCCTGGTCTAGTATTAAGGGAGATTACGCGTTAATACCAGAGTCATAATTGTAGAGAGTTTCTCCATCTTGCGCTCGAAGTCTTTATGTTGGTCTCGCGTGCGTCGTTCCGTCTCGGCGACGCCCCGTTCCAGGGGGTCCATCAACGACACAGCATCCCATCTCTATTTTTTTTCTTATCAAACGTCTGATTGTACAGCTTAGCAGTAAACATAATGGACCATTTGAATTTCATAGCCATCGGGCTTTGCAACGATGACCAGCGAATTTCTCTCGCTATTACTCATGAAATTCATTAGAGATAGTAAAATGAATATATCACTCTCTCTCAACTCGACGCTGCACACCATTTTCGGCAAGTTATGTGTTAATTTTGAATCGTCGAGGTATACGAACAGAAGCCATAAATGAAATAATGTTACTGGCTTAACGGAAGCGTGAAATAGGAGAGAATGCGCAAAAGCACAAACCAACCAATCTGCAGAACGTCCTATAGATGATGAAAGAGAATGAAGAGGGGAGAGAAAAAGAAACAAGAATCAGTAATGAGTACAGCAAAACTTCGACGGAAAGACGAAGGGAACCGCTATGGACGTCGGGCCGTGGAACAAGATCCTTCGCTACGATATATATACGTATACGCCTGAGAAATTTAATATCAAATTATTCAACGTATTCATTAAACTGCCGTCTCTCCGGAGCGGTGGAGCTCGCGTAGCACCGGGCAATGGGTTGCAGAGAGAAATGGAATGAGGAGCCAGTGACAAGGGGTTGGGGGGGGCCAAGAAGAGAGATGACTCGCAAAGATTAGGAAGAGGAGAGAATAGCCAACGCCCCCGTAACCACTTTCGTAATATTCATTTTGGTGCTTCACAATTATCATTTTTCATCAGTCCGTAGTGAGGAAAATTATTTCATGTTTATTAGAAGGCTAATTTCACGTCGCTGAGTAACGAGTAAAAATTTTCGCGAAGAAACATTTACGATCTTCGAAAGTCTGCAGTACGACAGTAAGACACATTTAGCCTACTGGGTTATCGCGATGAGAAAAAAAATAGCCCAAGACGTGGTATTTACTCAACTCATGCCTCAGCTTTTTTTATACATACTTCGTACTAACTATCGACATGCATATGCCATCCAAGAGCTACTCGACGAGGGTGTGGAATAAAAGCTGCTGGTGTACAGAATTCGCGCACAGTAGAGAAGGTCAAGTGAATGCAGCCTGCAACGAAAGCTTAACTCAAGTGTATTTTTACGTGGGTAATCTTAATCGGCTGTAAGAGACAAAAAAAAAGTTGAACCCTTCGGGCCGTAGCTGTGTGTATATCACCGCGGCACGTTGCTCGAGCAGCAGCGGCAACGTTAGTGTTAAGATGAACGAAGGATCGAGGGGGGTAGCAAGAAGAAAAGGGAGAAAAAGTGATCTCCCGGTGCTTCGCGCTCGAAAGAAAGAGTGACTATACGTTTCGAAGAAGAACAAGAGGGTGGAAAAGTACTCGGCCACACCCTCTCGCTCTTCACACAGCATCCTCTTTCCACTTGGGAGGTCGCTCTGGACCAGCGCCGCGTGACTGAGTGGTTGTAACCTCCAGGTGCTGCACAGCATCGGCGACATAAGCGCTTCGTTGTCATCGTCCCCGATACACAGTAGCGTGCTGCTTTTCTCTGTTCGCAGCGGTGGATAACAGAACGCACACAACAAGCATCCAGTAAAATTCTCCCCTATATTTCACCCCCATGACCTACTGTGCATCAAAAACTTGTCAATTTATAGTGTCAGGGTGTCTTCTGCCACTGACTCCCCTGAGGCGTGACAACGACGGCCGCCGGGCACTCCAGAAAGCGGGACTTGATTTTTACAGCGCTTTTTTTTTTTTTTTCTTTTTCTGCCTTTCGCCCTGCGAAGAGCAACACAAACCCGACGCTCGGCTTAGGATGAGTGCCTTTTAACATTCTTTCTTCTTTGCTCCGTCCTCCCCTACACTGACGATGCACGATCAATGTGGCAAGAATCTTGTGGCAAACATCCAGACGAAGAAGGATGGAAAAAAAAATAATAAGGAAGAGATAAATACAGGATAAGAATATCTGATGTATGGAACTCTGAGATACCACTCGAGATACTGTATAACTAATTGAAGGGTACTTCTGCGGATCTCTGTCATCCCTGCAGCCAATACGACTATTTGCAGATTGCGGTGAACGCCGGTTTACGATACTTCGAAATTTCTTTACGTTCGGATCATATCCCATTGCTTTTTTTAGTCACTTTTTTTATTATTATTGATTCATCTCGTCTGAATTCTATTTGGAATGAAATAAGAAACTCGAGTCCCCGAGATTCGTAGTTTCGAATCGTCAATTCGGGTTCTCAAATATCTCGTCTCATTGAGAGTGGCGTTGGCAATCGGCGATAACGCCGGATAAGTTGCGAAGATAACGAGATATTTTTCATCGAGGAATCGTCGGAAGGCTTTCTCATGCGCTTCTTTCTTTCTTTCTTTTTTTTTTTGTTCGTCTCTCCACTCACGCATCACTCACTCCCTTCGGGAGAGTGAGAACGTTTCACCATCGTCGAGAAACCACAATTCTGTGGAAAGATTCGAAATCTCGATTTCGTGGATGTGCGGCGAAGGAGGAGAAAGAGAGAAAGAGAGTAGCGTTGCTTCCGCCGAGTGAAGAAGAGAATATAAGTGAAGCACGTGGAGTTTGAGAACGTGAATGGATCCTTCTACCCTTCGTCTCGTCGTGCCGCGTATAAACTGTCGATTTCCTTCGATCATTCTCTTCTCTACTCTTCGCGTACCATTTCGTATAATATCCCAGGGATACGGGTAGAATGCTCACTCAATTTCCAGATTGTCGGCTGGTATATAAGTTACAGCGGAACGTGAATATTATGTTATTCCAAGCTTTGGAGAGTCAAACAGCGAGACAAGCAAACGCGCCGCTGGAAGAATAATCAAATAAGAGGGTTCGCCCTCTTTGGATAATCGAGACATTGATAGCGAGGAAAAAAAAAAAATTCTTTTGGTCGGCAAGGAAATCGGAGGTTGCAGAAGGTTTTCGATGGAACAAAAAAAGGAAAAAGTCGCGAGAGGTCAAGCTCGGCCCCTCGTTTGGCATTCGCACGATTTCTCGGGGGGTTCCGATATCACGAGGGAGAACCCGAATATAATAGAAGCAAAAGAACCATAGAGGAGAAAGATGCAAGAAGCTTACACAACCTTCTTTGGACCTGTCTCGCTATCATACCCCACTGCGACGCCTACCATTTCGAACCCCTCGTCGGCTGTTTCTTCCACGCTCGCCGCTTCTTCGCCAACGCGCGCCGAGAGCCCCAACGATTTATACGAAAAATCGTGTGGTGTGCAGCTGCGAGAAAGGAAAACTTGTATATTTATATGGGCCCCGGGAAAGCTCGGAACGCTACGTTCGTGGATCAGACAGCTATAAATATATTTCTTTTATACTCGTCGTTATCGCTGCGCCACCCCTCGGACCATTCGAGTTCCTTCCCCGATTCATCATTCACCGTTTGTATACTCGTACCTCGTATATATCTACATATATATACCGTACTATAGTGTGAAAAATAATATATGCATAACTTTATATACATATAAATAAATTGCAAAAGCTTCTCTGCTTTTAATTGTGATTAATTGAAAGGTCTACGCGTTCTCATCTTTCCACAAAATCTCCGCGTATGGATATCCGGAAATTTTACTGTGTATACAAGTCTATCGGTACTCGAATTCTCGAAGTGTTTCACGTGTATTAATCGTCCGATTCAAGTACCGATGCTTGATGTAACTTCCGCGCGTGAATACTCCGAATTACTACGAACCAACCGCGCGTATGGATTATCCGAAGGTTTATCGCGCGTATCTAATTTAACGATCGTTAAATTGTTTAAGCCGATGATAAATTGCGTGTAATCCGACAAAAGCGAATTCTCGAATGGATTCGAAATATATGCGAATAATACATTAATTTTGCCGCGTATCCTATTACCGAATAAATGATACATTCGATCTCTGAGACAATTGAATCTTTCATCAAATTAGTGCCGGCGGCCGCCGCCGCGGATTACTGATTCGGCAGCACTGAAAAAATTGCTCGCAATTTAATATTTTCTACATGACACACCGTCCGGCGTGATTGTTAATGCGTATTGAGGGAGAGAATTGCAACGATGCCAACGTAGACTACAATACAATGTAATCACGTTTATTCAACGTACTGTAGAACAAGTTAATTTATTTCACCGATTTTGCGCAACGTATAAATTCACCACGAGAGTGACGTACCTACGAATATGTGTGGGTGGAGGTACGGAAGGGAGGGAGGATACGTTGCAACGAAAATTCAACGGTCACCCACAAACCACGAACGGGCGTTTACAGTGCGAGTTGCAATTATTTGCATCAAACACATTCTCGACGATTTTATCGCTCGGGTACCGCTTCCAGAAACAGTGTAACCCGCATTATTAGCTTGACAAATAATCCACGTGGATTTCACAGTGACAAATGAGTTGGTACGTGAAGCAGTTTATTCGAATAGGCGTAACAACGCATCTGCGTTAGGTATATAGGCCTCCGTTGTGCTCTCAAACATCCTTCTCCCCCTCCCTCCCCCCGGGAAATGTGCTACCCATTTATTTGCATACGCATTATCCTGGCGGGGGTTTTACCTTGTAACGCGACTGGTTCCCTCCAATTTCCCATAGTGTTTTGCCTATTTCCGCGTATCGATAATATGTCATTTGGTTGCTTCGATTCGGCGAAATGTCGTCAAAGTAACGGGATACAAGAAATGGTGGATTTTAAACGAATTTGTCGCAATGAATAGGGTAAAACTACCCGCAACGAACGACTTCGTCGACAGTCCATTGAAATTGAACAGTTCGCTAAGCTTATTAACATAATTAAACGTTCAGTACGTTAACGTGTGTCGCACGCTAAACACTCATTTTCATGACAAATATTCGCATTTCAAATTTGTCGAACGAATTTAATTCGAACAAACGAAACATCGTTAAAGAGGTTACGAAGACACGGTTAATCTTTTGGGAATTTTATAACGAGTGTTTATTTTTAACTATCGGGTCTTTAATTTTTTTTTTCGTATTTTCGCGACGGGACGACGAGACAGGAATTGCGAGGGCCGTAGGCGAGTGAAAGAGGGTTATTGGCGCTTGTTGAACGTCGTGCCGACAAACAACCTCGAGGCTGTAGCATGCAAAACGGTCGATCATTTATTACTGTTTACCTTACGTTAATTAATCACCGAATACTCGGAGCCGTCGAGCTTCTGGGGTCTTGTGGATTTTACGTTGTCTTCTTTTTTATTTCGTTCTCCTCGTCAATTCCCCTCGCAATCTTTCACTTACAGCCGAATTCCTCTTTGAATTTCGGAATTCGATTCGCAAAGTGGCCATTTGAAACATCATTATTTTTTCTATCCACGTTCTCTGCCTCGTGTTCGCCGGATAGTACATAACGAACCTACCAAGTAACTTTATCCCCTGTCGAACAAGTTGCGGTGATCGATGCCCCTACCACTCCCCTCCGCAGACTCGACGTACAAAAATTTCATTATTTCCGCCGTGGAATCGAACAGAAGAGGAGATGGAAGAGAAAAATTATAAGTATATAGTGAGAAAAGCTTCGAAAAGGCTCTCTTATACGCGCGATACAGAGACCGAGGAGAAAAAGTACGGTTCGCGAGGAGTCAAGCGAAGCCGGATCTTATTAGACCGAAGAGGCGAACGCAAGCGAAACAGCATGAGCGTCTGGTCGGTCGCTCGATCCTTCGAAAAGGTGATGCCGACGAGAAAAAGACGCGGAAGCGAAGAGCAAAAAAAAAGGAACGTCGAGAGAGCAAAGTGGGAGAGGAAGGGGCATCGTGAAAGCGGAGAAGAGGTTAAGAGAATCTCGAGCTCTCGAAGATGGCCGGTGCGAGGATGATGGCGAAACTCCTTCACTCGCCTCTCTTCGCGCAACTCGACTCTTCGAGTTTTCTTTTCTTTAATTAATGTAACGAGCCTGAATTCCCGTGGGACGATGAGATTCCCTCGCCCCTGCTGGCACTCCGACTGGCTGACTTCCGCTCCGATTCTCTCTGATATTGCCTTGGGTTACGTTGAATATTATCTTACTTCGTTGGTCACCGGGGTCGTCATAGCTTTTTCTTCCTCTCCGGCCCTCGGCTCACCTCCAGCTCTGCGGGAAAGTCGACCCCGAAACAGTTTTTTTTTTTTTTTTTTTTACGTTAACGCCAGAATGAGAATCAGATTTGGACTATAGAATTTTGGTGCGAAAACGGATCCCTTTATAGGACGAAAAACAATGGATCCGGTGGAGAGTCCAGAATGTCTTCCGAACGCCCCATTATCATGCGACCCCTTTTCAGCGTGTGCCGGTAAACAATTTTTTTTCCTTTCCTTCCCCTGACAAATGACCTGGACACCGCGATCTTTTTTTTTTTTTTTTCTCTTCACGCGGCTCGAGCTTCCATACATTGAGTACTGAGTGCTGTGTGCTCTCGTCAGTCCCGACGGCTAAGTGCCATTACCAAACTCTCTCATACGAGCCGAGCTTACGTGGAATAAAGGCTCTTTCACGAGAGGGACGTTCCCAAACTGGCACCCCGTTATACTACGTTCTTCGTTTTTACGCGATTTTTTTTTCTTTTTTTTTTTTTTTACTTTTTCCTCGTGTCCATTGCGTCGCTTCGCAAAGAAAAATATCCGAACAACTAAAAGCGTTGAATTATTAAAAAAAAAAAAATAGCAGCATTGTTATTTTTTTAAAATGTGCGAATGATACCGCACTCGCTGTTGATTATATTTTAATTCACAAAAGCATAACACGATTAATAAAAAAAAAAATAAAAAAAAATCTGGAACAATGTCTATCATTTTCTCTGAACTAAAATCGTGCGTTGTAATGAAATTCTTCAATCATCTCTCTATCGTCCACACGAGGATAGTTCGTAATTTTATAAAAATATTCTCTCGTAATATGTTACATGGGTGAGTACTGTCTATATATCTTGCTCGACGCAACACTAATTCCGAAACAGCGGCGTTTGTGTCTCTCTGTGCACTCTACACGTGGATATATACGCGCATACCGAGAACGGCGTTGCGCTCTTTCGACAGCTCTCGTATAGCGCGTCATCCCGAGCCGATTTCTGCGTCGTTCACGATATTAATATTGCCGCTGCCACAATTTTAATTTTCCTACCGACTTTTCAATGGCTACGCAATCAAGCGATGTGATGGTTTGGTAGCGTTGACGCCGAACCACCGGAATGTTTCTCCGTCAGACTTTTACCATCGCCGAAAGAGTAGAGAGGGAAAGGTGGGTGCTCTCGGCATACAATAGATATTACCTCGTCGACGCTTTTAACTCGAGCGAGTGAACGTCCAGCAACGGGGGCTGCGAACATCAAGGGGATCAGAAAACTACTCCTCGGCTTTTCCGTTAACCTCTGCTGTTGTCACTTGTAGCTCTCCCCAGGCGGAAGCAGTACCGTTCACGGTTTTCGTGTATAGACTGTATAACATATGCGCTCTGTTGAAATTTCATATTAAATTTACGACACGCTACCACCACGACATCCGCTTTCTCTTCCTTCATCCCCCATCCCTATTCCCTTCCTCGTATCCACGCGATCTCTATATCATCCGCTTCGACCCTCCCGCCGCATTCTCCCGATCTTGTGGCGGAAACATCGCAAGCCAGAGCGAGAGAGTTTTATATGATTTCGTGGCTGGAAAATGCCAGTAGCAAGAGCTCCAGTCCCTCGGCAATGCGCGAAGATTTATTCTCGAAATTGGAATTAAAATTGTTTGTCGAGAGATTTGTATAGATATTTCGACGTTGTACCAGTTTACGTTGTACGTATTACACATGCTTCGTCCCTTGTCCGCTCCCTTCAATCTTTACCGCGTGACATTTCCCAGGGGTGACTATTGTAGCGTACAACTGTAGACCGATACATCGCGTTCGAATAGACAGACACGTCAGCATTCATACATATATTAATGTATCAATTATTAACGCTCTATTCTCCAACGAATGTCTACATTGTCAATACCCGATGGGCGCAATGTTCGCGTAACTACAGCAGTAAAAATACGAAAATTATTTTTTAAATGTCGCTTCCACATCCCTTCAACATAAGTCTGTCGATATGATCTTTTCCGGTTACCGAAGGCTATTTATTGACCGGTCAATTCCCCGTTGTTCAGTTACAACGGTGCATTTTATGGATAGGATACGGCATTTAAAATGATGATTTTTAACAGTGCGTCATTTGGTTATCGTAGCGCGAGTACGCCGGGTAAGTGGGTACTATGAAACCTATAGCCATATAACTGCTGTTATATACACTGCGTACAAGCAGCGAACGTGTATACAGAGAGAACGCAACTCCGAAGCTCGCAATTTTATCGCAGAAACCGAATGTTCCCCGGAAATGACGCTTACGAGCTTTAAAACGGTCCAATTACCGCGCGCGCGCACCCCGTCGCTTCCTTCTAAACCATCAGCCCTTTTGTGTGTTTCCGCGCGGACCTCGACGAATGCGAACGCGAGTACTCGAAAAGAAAAAAAAAAAATACCGACTAAGATCATGTCTCCCCGTGTACTTCTCGGTCTTTTGCCGATTCGTTTCGTCGATTACTCGGTCGCTGCAATTTCCAACGTATACCACGTGAGCAAAAGGAAAAGAAATGAACAAAAATGAAAAACAGAAAAGGGGTTGGAAGAGAGGAAAAATAGAACGAAATAGATGTAAAAATCTTCCATGTTGCGTCTACTGCGCTCCATCACTGGAATCGACTACCCAGTTGCCGGTTCGCGTCTCGAGTGTCGACGAGAATGAAAATGAAAAATAAAAAATATATATGTAAAAAAAGAAGGAAAAAACTAGAAACGCGCATAGCGAGTGTATTGGGCTGCAGTGACTGTCAAGAGTATCGAATTTTGTTGAAAATAACGAGGAAGGCGATACGCTTCGACAGACACATAGAGATGCTGATTCGATGCGAGAATTTTCGATCGATAGACAAACGAGTGATATAGCGAAGAGACGCAATGGATATGGAAAGTACCGATTGTACATCCGCTAAGCATCCACGCATCTCATTGCATAAATAACCAGATGTGTTCGACGCTCATATGTCTTCGTATATCATTTTCTACAATGTATTTTCATATAAAGCCTCAAACAAAGCTGAGGTGACTATTGCAAAAATAAAAAAAAAAAAAAAAAAAACACCGAATTAACTTCGGTGAGTGTATCGTTAGAACTGAACTTTCCTTCACGCATCGGCGCCATTATACATATATACTATACTATATCTACTAGACGTTCCCCGGTCTCGATGTCGGCAGCGACAGCGACGAAATCTTTTTATATATATACAGAAATATGGATTTATATACATAACCCACCAGTATTCCAATAAATCGTATTAGCGAATCAGCAGTACGTCTTTGCCAGAGCAACGTCCGTTCAATGTTTGATCAATCGATCGTGCAATTGGTATAGAGTTCAATATACTCGGAAACGGTTAAGATCTCTCAAGACGTACTTAAGTCCGAATGACTCGGCTGTTCCAATCGACTTTGTAACAATTTCCAACCGCGATGGCTTTAATCCCCCGAGCCACTCCAGCGGCAACCGCTTCAGACAGGCATACAGACCGAGGAAGAAGGCATGAGAATCAGCCCAGGGCTTAGATGGATTCGCTGCGACGTTGCAACTAATTAACCGCCAAGGCACTCGTTCTCCTGTACCACGCGACTGGAATGTACACGGGCACATTCACCATTACAGCAAGTGACAAAACAACGAGAAGAGCAGAAGCAGAAGCAGAAGCAGCGGCAGCAATGGTATACGAGAGCGTGCCAGGTAGATATATATACGGATAGAGAAAACTACTACGTCGCTGCGTCCTGCCTGGAGCCAAAGTACTCGTTATCTCCGTTTTCATTATTCTCCACCGTTCGGTGGGCTATATATGCACGCGCGCCTACCGAGCACTCGGTAGGTTCGCGAAAATTACAGGCAGACTCTTGGCGAATAGAGGATACCAAAGATTTTGTAGACTAAAGCGTGTACAGGAGAGATGGCGCGTGCGCCTCCCTTTCACTCGTTTCTCTCGAAACTCCTCTCAACAGCCTCCTGCTCTCCCTCCCCTCCTCCCTCCCCCTCCCCCTGCGATACAGAGAGCCTTTATCGTTAGTTTCGCGGAGTCCTTACATTTACCATCTCCGTACAATACTCGCCCGGCGGCATTGTGACTCAAGTTTCCACGACGTTGTCCGACTTCCTCTTCTCCATTCGCTATTTCCCTCATTTTCTCATTCTCATACCCCACCTTGCTTTATTCCCTCATTTCTCCTCGAGATGTTTGAAAAGTATAGAATGCAGAGAGAGAGAAAGAATAAGAGAGAATACGAAGCGAGACGCTCGACTTTGTCGCGAATCTCTTCCGTACACCCCCTGTACCTCTATATAACCTTCATCCGCTCGTTTAGAATCTCCTCGTCGTTGAGAAAGCTTCCTCGGGATCTCGAGAGAACTATGTAATTACTATTATGAACGAATATATATATATATGTATATACTATATTTTCATAATATTCCTTCTCTCGTGTCTATTTAAGGAGCTTACATAACTCGTTTTTTATTGTATAGCCATAAAGGTATAGTCGAGACACCCGCGTATACTCCATTATTCGACGTTTGTCGACTCGAGCTTTGCGCTGCAATAACTTACAATTTTGAAAGTTTCGCTCAAGATCAATCGGTAACTTTTCATTGTTGCTTATTACGACAGCCCCTCGGAACTTATTTGCACTTTAAGCTGCGAGAGTAAATAACATTTCCGAGAAACAGTGGTAAATTTAGCGCGATTGCAACACGCGGTTTCCTTAATCCTACGTATAATACTCAGCATCGTCGAACTAAGTGGTCCGCGCTAGTTTACGCAATTTACTGCGCGAGTAAGCCGTTGTGTACGGATGCAATAGTGGGGAGGAGCGCGTAGCGCATATTGGTACCCGCGAAGCTTCGCCGATGCAGTGTACGCGTAACGATGTACCCCGGTACGCCAGGACCTACACAACTCCACTCGACTATGATGCATGGCCGGGCGAGAGTCTGCCGCCTTGCGTCGTAAAGCGAAAGCATCAAGTGTATACACGAGAGTGTGACTATAGAACGTATGCATATACATCTTCAGCAGTGAGCTGCGCACCGCACACCGAAGCCGCACGAGAAGCTGAGACTGTGCGATAGTTCGGTTATGTAAATAGTAAACTTCCGGTTGGTCGGGTGGCTGGCGTAAGCTTGAAGTAAGGTAGAGGGGGGTGAGTACGAGTAAACGAACGCGAGGTTACAGTTCTCTGCTTCTACCCTTGTGTTTCCATTCGCTCGCGCACCTTATACGTACGCAGCTTCAACCTTCTATATCTGCGTCAACTTTGAAATGAAGCAGCATGGCCTCTTACGTATTATACATTCTGAATTTACTACAGACAATAGATAATCTCTCGATTATCTCTCGAATAGATAATCTCTCGATGCTACGCTTCAAACGGAGGGCGTCTATCAACCATTTAGAGATCAGTTGTCTAATTGAGTTGTCTCCGATCGGCGGATTGATGTCGAGCTGATTCTGTTAATATGTTGAACGGCATCGATCCAATCTCAAGTTAATTTTGGATGTAGAATCTGCTAGAGACGACCAATGTGCTTGTATAGGACAACACTGCAACGTTGCGGGTGTATAGTAGTATGAGAGAAAAGTCAAAGGCTGCGAATACTCAGACTGATGGTCTGTTTTATGATCGAAGACCGGGAAAAGAGAAGAACAAAAATCGGGAAGCTTTGAAGACGGACCGAAGAGGTATCTCCGAACCACTGTAGCCTTGTGTACATAGAGCTCAGCTAGGGACGGTTTAGGGTGGATTGAGAAGTGGGTCGTCGAAGAAAACGTACCCTTCGCCGGCAACGTCCTAAGCAGTAAACAGCAAAACCACCCCTGCATAGGTGAGGGTTTCCGAGTGCCACCCTCCATTGCGGTTTTGCAGCCAACGCCGGGGAAAACCCCCGTGGTTCACCGTGGCAAGATTTGTTTATTCAATAACGACCGCCCGCTGGTTGATGCTGTAACAGCAGTCGCGGACTGTGAAGGAGGACGAAAAAGGTGCGAAGGACTCGTCGCTGGAAGGGTGACCAAGAGCCTCAATCCCAACGGTCTTGGGCCGTCACGGACAGTAAAACCCGGTAGCACTCTTTGCTGTGGGAAAAGCGTCGCCACAAATCCCCGTGGGCAACCTCAACTCTGAACCCTTCAGATGAGAAGGAGAGACTCTCGGGAAAGAGAGATCGGAGATACCATTCAAACCCCACTGCACCATCCGTATTCCCGACCGTAGGATGCTGGGGCGACCGAAAGACGAGCACGTCCCTTGATGGCACACTGTGTCTATCTATACATGTATCGTATATATATATATAGATCGTGCGATATTTGTCCGACGGCGAGAGGCACCGAAGTGTTCCTCTCTTTTACCCTTTTTCCTCTTAAATTTTTTTACTTTTCCTCCCGTCAACGCGACTCATCCAGCTTTTATTTACTCTTCATCCGACTTTCATTTCACATCGGGATTCCACGTCGCCCCGTCGTTCGTTCTCGACATAGTGGAGCAAAAATTATTTTTGCATTCATCAACGACCAATGCAACAACATTCATCTTCCACGAAGTCGAACTCTCACTTCGCACGATATTTACGAAATATTTTCGGTCGGCTCTTTAGTCAATGAGCGAACGGAAGTTCCAACGACCCGCAACTAAATCTGCCAAATTTTTTTATTTTTATGTTGAAAGGCTCGCCTCGTCGGTCTATTTTTCTATAAACACGTCTGCGATTGCTTTCCTTACATTCACATACCATGTCGCATGCGCCACGGTGGTTCGCCACACTACCATATTTCGTCTGCATTCCATTGAAATAAGGAAACCATGCAAATTGATTTTTCCATTTCAATGAATTGCTTCTCGCCATCTTCCTTTCACATGAATTACTACAGTGGTTCATGCCGCTACCAAAAGTGTACGTGCGCGCTTAGCGGTTATCCTACGGCGGTGGACGAACGACGAGAGAAAAAAAAAATAAGATGTTGATGAGCGGTTCATAAATTTTGAAGCTCAATGCGCTACGCTTGTGTTCCGAGTGTTTTATTTCTGCGGCAGCGGTGAGAGCCGAGTTTGTGTTGAGTCAGAGGTCCGGAAAGCTGGAACGTGAAAGACCGGTAAGAGAGCGAGGGAGATATAAAAACGAAAAGTCGAGTGGATAAGTCACGGTTGGGCCACGAGACGGTTAGCTCTCTTCGGCAGAGAAGAGCACTGCTTTAAAAGTGAAATAGCGTGCACGTGGTTGCCTCCTGCGCTTGGTAACCAGTAACCAACCTTCTCTTACTCTACTTCCTTTTCTCTCCTGCGAGCTCCTCCGCGTCTCATAGACTTCGAGGTTTGCTTCCCTAACCACCGTTCGTGGGCAGAGGGGCGGCAAGGTATGGTGGGTACGTAGTCGATAATATCTGGTAAGCCATTACTTCCGTTTTCCGGGCGGAGTCGTAGCTTATCTTAAACCGGGAAGGCAAACCGAAGAGCGAGAGAAAAGGAGGAAACAGCAGCAACAGAAGCACGACCACATCCAGGATCAACATCATCCGGGAGATTTAAAGTAAACTGCACAGTGAGGCAGTTCGGCTGCAAGGTACCTAACCAACGTATCCCTTGCAACCGCCCGACCAACCAACGGACGTTACTGATGCACGTGCAGACAGAGATTCGCCGTCTAGCCATGCAAGAACTGTACAGTACTCTACTTATACGTAGATATCACAACCGTACAGACACATACACAGACCAGATCCGCCAGACCAGACCGGAACAGACCAGATCTACTTACTGCAGATAGTCGAGCAGAAACAAAACAGAAAAAAATCGAAGTGAGAAGACGTACGGTTAAAGTACGGCACCCCTGTTTCCTCATTCTTCTTATTTTCTACTTTAACGTAATCGCATTTAGGAGACCAAGGAAGCGCGAAACTCGTTTGGTCGCTAAGTCCGAGTCCCTCGGGTTTCGTTTCGCGTATTTTTTCGTTTCCACATCGATAGTTCAAACGAAGGGCTCTTTCCAACCACTTGACGAAATAATTTCTTCGTATTATCGGCAATTCACTTGGTGCTCAAGGAGCGAAACAAGTAACGACAGTGAGAAACGAAGGATGGAAGGAGACGACGAAATCGACAAGACAGGCTTAACGAAGAGGCTGGATAATGAGTCAAAGCTTAGGAACACAAGGAGACATTCGAGGAGATCGGTGTCACCTTCATTTACTTTATCTACTGCCGTCCTGATTATCCGCTACTGAACGTATCTGAAGAGACTACAAGCTCTTACCGGACGATCGTCCTATGTATGTGATCGCCTCGCTGGATGCTGTCGCTTATAAAAACCCGGGGGTAACGTAACTCCTTAGTAATAGTACTTCGTATGGTTGACTGCAAGCTGACGATATTGAAAAGGGCGGACGTAACGAGAGAGTCTTTTGGTCCAGTCTACCGCTAAGGGCCGTAGATGGCTTATGCGATGGACACGGGCAAAGCGCGGTTAAACTTTAATGACTGGTTAACACACACCGTCCGCGATATCAGTCCAGCTGCGGGCTGGAAATTTTCTCGAATGAGAAGTCATAGAAACTCTCGATGTGGCGAAGCGGAATCGAGGACCCGAGATATGAGATGAAGGAAGATCGACGTATGTCGGATCTCTCTACCACCGGCGCTCAGCAATGCGACGTCCAATGTACGAAGAAAACGAGGGAAAAAAGAAGGGTGAATTCGCCGTTCCGTGTTTGTCAAACGTTCTCCCATCTTTATTCCATCTGTAAAGAGTTTCTTATAGTAGGTATATCTACGACGATGTACCAACTCTCATCTCCGACCGGTGAGTCTTGATGAGTCCACAAAAAGAAGGCCATTCCCGGACTGTCCCATTGAGGTAATGAAAATGACTCTCGTACACGCCAGATATGGAAAGAAGAACCCGAGGAAATAGGGGGAGAGAAATAAAGGAAAAAGTCGGAATAAAAAAAAAACCACTCACTGCGACTTCGCGACTCGAAATGAAGATTCTTGGTATCTCTTTCAACAGAAATCTCGTTCTCGTAGGAGATATGGACAGATGTACATAAAGACACGCAGAGGCGAAGTTGGAATTGAAAGAAAGAGAGATACCATCAGTGCGATGAACAACGATCATTAAATGGTGATGCAAGAACTGCACTCTCGATGGTGAAAAACTTGACTGGGTATCGTGACAAACCTTCGCATTAATGCCTATTCCGAGATAAAACAATTCGTACACAACAAGCAATTCGAACAATTCGTGTTCGTTTACTCAATTAATCGTTCAATTTGATTGAAACTCAAATGGATATTAAAACGATGGGAAACGCGCAAACGCGAAGACGAGAAATATCAAAAGAAATGACCAATGTAGCAAGAGATTGCAGCGTGAAATGGTCGCTTCAATTATCAAACGAGAGAGATCAGTTGAAGAAAAAAGAAAAATGATAAGATCGCCGTTAAGATTTTCCGTGCTTTGACTTAAGCCGGTGCCGTCTGGTTCGTTGGCGCAATGCGCAGCTTCTCATTCACCTATGAATGAAAAAAACCTTTCGTTTAAGCTGCGGTGAGAGTGAAAAAGAGAGACAGGATAGAGTGAGAGTATACATCGCGTATAGAGGGCGAATGAGGATATCAGTGAATCTATTTGCTGCTCTCGTGACACGCTTGAGTATCTCATTAAAATGCTAGCCTCGTTTTCTTTTAAACCGTCGACGGGGTGGATGAGAGATAGGAGCAGAATGGATAGTTGGATGGCACGTCGTGAAGAGCGCGCGAAGCCAGATCCCCTCGTCGTCGTTGGGCCCAAGTTGAACTCAACTGGAAAATGGAACGGAGCAAACTGTCACAAAGAGAGATGGCAAATACGACAAGGCGTACTTGGCGAACCCTCAGTGCTGTACTTTATATTTTGGATGAGCAGATAAACCTTCCACTCATTGCTGGAATAACTAAAGGAGCAAGTGAGTTTCTTCGGATCTCATTCGCCCTGCAGGCCATTCGTCGTATCAAGCACGTCTATTCCCCCTGATTCATAGGTAAATGTAAGTTACATTTGTATACATCGAATTTCCTATTATGAATGAAACTTGCATTCTATGCCGACATTACTCTCTTGACATTTGCAACAGTAATTATTTATCATGCTTATTGAAATTAATTACGGCCCGCTGCTATCAAAAATAATTAACTACTTTGCGCTTCTACGATCGGGAAGTAGAGCAACGAGTACCGAGCAAGTAGAAAGTAGAGTCTGTAACTTGGCACTGTGTAGCAGATTCCCCGACCAACCTGAGAGAATGCAAGTATACAATTTCTGAAACAACTGTATAGTAATTAACCCTAATTCCTTTACTGGCGATAACGTATTAGAAAAGCCCGATATTCAAAATGTTGACTGGTTGTGTGGATATTCCGCTTTGTTTTTATTGGATTTACTCCGGTTCACCGATTTTCATGAAGCAACCATTGCAACCAAATTGAAAACGAAAAAAGCCCGAAATTTTTTCGCGTCCGAATTCGAAGCATATCACCATGAAGCTGACGGGATATGGAATATCCTGCTTTTGCCAGCTTTCGAAGGATTGTAGAGATGTCCAGTCCGTGTCGTTCGTGACGTTGCTGTTGTCAGATCGAAAAACGACTCTAAACTCGTGTTCAGGATCTTCTATTTTGCATCGTTCCCACAAGGACCCTATCTAAGTTCCGCTTCCTGCGACTTTATAAAAGTATTATCCGTGTCGCACAGGGGATGATTGAAGGCGGGATGGATGCATGCATTCAATTTCGGAAAATGTACTTATGCCTCGCAATTCGCGTTCTCAGTTCCTCCATCGAGTGTACTTCATCTTCGTGGCATTAAATCCATTCCATTTGCTCACTCTCAAAGCGCATGACGCTCGCATATTCGTCCTGGAAATACTATTACCTATACTCTGGAACCGAATGCTTGAGTTAATGAATTTTACCCTCTAGCATCGAGGCACTTTCGCCCTATGTTCTTTTACCCTGCCTGTAGGTTTGCGCGAGCACATTTTCTCCCCCAGGTCCAATTACGAACAATCTTGTTACAGCTCCACTCGAGACCATCAGGCTTTCCAACATCACTCGCCCTCTACGTCAGTTCAAAGGTTATATGATGTCATACTGTATTACGGCACTGTATCAGGCAAAAGTACGATTTCTTCCAAAAAAAAAAAGCACAACTCTCCTCACTGCATCAGGAAAATCGAAAATAAGTGGAATGCACTGAAAAAGAATGATGAAGCCTCCCTAAGGTCTCCGTAAGCTTCCTTGCAGGGAAATCTTGGCGAGGCGACAATCGCGGAATCTGGAGGCTGCAGCGAGGGCGTGACACGTACAGGATACGTATAAAACAGAACCTCCGTAGAACCTCCAATGTGGCAGAAAATGAACATTTGAATTCTATACGGAGTTCCGGGTGATGTACAGCATCTACGAAACCTCCTTTTACCCTATTGTGAACACGTCATGAAACCTCCAAACTCTGCTTATAGCCTATTCTCGAACGGCTCCAGGGAGCTTACAGACGCTACTAGATCCTCTATTTCGGCGATGAAGAGTATAAGCCGTAGAAGTAAATACTACATTTTTTAAATTCTGCTGGATATTAAAATAATTTATTGTCATTGGCAATGAATTTGTAATTAAACGGAAGGTCCTGGAAGTTTTTTTACGAAACTGATTATCGAAGTAAACTTCGGTAGACTCAACGGAAGCTATACTCGGGCGAAGGGAAGTCTGGGAGGTCGCCGGAGCGTATACTAGAGAAAGAAAACGTTGGTTAGACTCCACGAAGGGTACAGTAGGGCTAAAAGAATTTTTAGAGGCTGAACAGAGGGTTTAGTAGGTTGAAAATGATTTGGGAGGAGGAACGAAGGTATCGAAAAGGGGGGGGGGGGGGGGAGGGGGTGTGGAAAAAAGAGTCCGTTGGATTAGTGAATTTTGCAAAGACTGGTAGGTTCTGCGGAGGGTGGCGGCATGTGCACTACAAAGGAAATCGGCGCTATTAACGTTCTGAGGAGATTCTAAATTTCGACTCGAGTGATAAGTTCAAAGACATACTTAAAATATCTTCAGTTCCGTTTGGGCATCAAAAGAATGACCTATTCTCGTATCCACATGATATTTTTCATTTTTTCGTCATATTGCTGTTTGTCAAGTCCCGTCCTAAGTTAACGCTCGCTTAGCGAGAGCTGATTGCGAAGTCGTGGAGAAACGACTACGAGGTCATTCGGTACTCGGGGTTTCGTTCGTTGTCAAAGGGTGGCCCATCCTCCGTTCTACGTCTAAAAGTTTCTCATTGGCCAATCCCTGCATGAACGCGCTTGAGCTAAAGCTTCGCTACTTCGAGTTGGAAGTATCACGTGCTTGCATCCGGGGAATAAGTAGAATACAGCGGAAAGGGCAGACGTAGGGGTACGTGCGGAAGTGGAAGTGGAAGCGTCGGAAGAGAAGAAGAGTCCAAGGCTCATCGTGAACAGGCTAGTTATAGGATGGTCTTCCAGAGCGTGTGTTGACACTGCAGTCGGTTGACCCGGTTGGCTCAAAGGGAAACAAGCGAGCACTGATCGCCGTTGCTGATAGCGGCAATAGCGTCTAGATTACTTCAGGGGTGCTTGCATCCACCGCAGGAAAAAATCAGTATCCTCGTAGAGTCTTCGGGGCGATAGGAGACTTCCCTTGAAGCACCACTGGGTACCTAAGCTACGATCAAACGTTGGGGGAACTATAATCGCGAATGCATGGACCCGGAGGAGCTCTTCGAATTTAAAACGTCGCTTGCCGTGTACTTCGTTTCTTTTTATCTCGGTCGTTTTTGACGTTGGAGCACCTTCGTTTCTCGTTTGATCATGGCGAAACCTAGTATCATATCCTGCATCGCTCGTGTACGCGTCCCAAGACCGCAGTGGCTAAATTATAAATGAACCATGAGTTATCTTTAACGCTGCGATAATAGCTGCGGCATTCGGCGGTGGTGAGTATGTTCCTTAGCCGCAACAGTTCGGGCAGTATGTGCTTCTTCGTTCGTAAAATCAATTATATCGTGTCACTGAGACGCACTCACGGGATTTTTCACGCTTCGTTATGATCACGAATCGCAGCAAGAAAATGATTTGTTCGCGAGGCCCTTACTGGGAGGGTCTTTGGTAGCAATAGCGGTGAACTAACTCGATTCGCTTCGCGCCACCGAGGGTCGTCATAAATCTTCGCTTGACCCCGAAACTTCTGTCGTTGTTTCCGGAAGCAAGACGAACGAAGGAAAAGAAAGAAAGAAAAACGTGCGACCAACCGCGTAGGGTTCTTCGGGATGATGTATCGAGTCCGCGAGGCGCGGCGTGGAGCCTTCCGATAAAGATGTAATTGGGACTCGTGAGTACACATGCTGACGTTACGTGTGATCCATCACAGGCCTGACCGGAAGTGACCTTCCTGTTGGTTCCAATTATATACTTCGTCCAATGCGTGCAACTGTGCTTGCCTCCTAACGCCGATCTCCGCCATCCATGTCCTCTCGTAATTGGAAAACTTGTCCTCCGTGGGTAGTACGACCAGCTCTCCCGAATCTTGTGTTAGGCGTTGCATCCTTAGGCACCCATAGGAATAAGCCCGGTATAATCCATGCTATTCAGTATACATCTATGTTCCGTAGCCATTTTTCGCTTCTATAAGCATGTAGGATAGAGCTAAAGGAACGGACAAACAGATCACATGAGTTATGAGCAATTTCATCCCACTTAGAATCCCTCCTCATCTCGAGTATGTAGCTGACATCAGCATCGTTGCCTCACATTTTCAGCCATAATGGCACGAAACGTCTCGTCTCTTTCAGTTCCCGACGCTCATTGCTGATTCGCCTGATATTACCAACTCCGTAGAGACGTTTTTGCCAGAAAGACAATGCTGTTATTGCACGAACTGTTTCATCAAACTCAGCATCACTTTTTTTCATCATCGGTACCATCAACAATTACAGTCGCCTACGACCGCATTGCCTCTTGTGTGACGTCCTCTTCGTTCGTCTTCCGTATCTAGTTCTCGAGATCTTGAACTACGCCAGCGAGCGAACGATGGGTCTACGAGCTATCTCCGGGCTACTGGAGATGGCTTGGAGATGGTTCGTAGTGAAGCGCACATTGTACCCGAGATTCTGCATATTGGCCTCGGGCACCGAAAACACGATACAATGGACAAACACGAGAAGACGAGGTATTGCACAGTTTCGAGCTTCGAAACAATGGGCTTGTCAGTACAGTTGGAGTAGCATTTCCAGATGCTGCGGAACGAGCAACCGCTCCGTCGTTGTTGCCCGTGGATTACATCAGGACGCTACGCCGAGAGGTAGTGCATACGTTGATAAATAGTCCCTTCTTCCCTAATTCCTCGTGACCGCTTTCGGGATTATACGTATATTCAACCTATACATAGACAGTAGAGGTTGCAGACGCTATGAGGGAAGAAGGATACCCAGGAGAAAGAGGAGAAGTGGATAAGAAATAGCTGGTTAGGAGGAAAAGATATCCAGGGAGAGCTCGAGTGTACAGCGGCGGATGCACTCACTGGTACTCAAGTCTTCGGTTGGGAAAAGCTTCACACAGATAACCATCCCGTGAGGCATGAAAAATTGCCATACATATATCCGCCGGTTCTTCGTCGAGTATGGCGAAGTAGGTTTATAGCGACACGAGTAGAACTGGTCCGTTATGGGTCAGACGGTACGGATGTAGTGCAAATCGCGATGTCGTGTACTCTTTGCACAGTAACTATTCTATTTTGCTAACTCTCGCGGTTCGTCCAGATCTTTCGCTCGACTAATACTCTGCCGAAGCATTTAAATTTTTTGTTACGTTTCCGTGAAAGGGTAAGAAATTTCGCGCTATAATTGTGCGATATAGGTATAGCGCTACTTCGGCGTGTAAGGACAGTGGATAATCTTCTTGCGTACTAAATTGTTGAACTCTCGCTTCGAGGAATTCACAATTTAACGACCGCGGGTAATAGCTGGGACCCATAGCGGGAAACGCACCGGGATTTTAATCCCCCCCTGTGATTCTTCGTGAAACGTCCACTCGGGCGCAATTCACCGTTCCAGAAACGTTAAAAACTTGTTCATGCCGCGTACACGGATATCCCGCACCCGCGCTGGTACATGGTTGGCACAGAGACTGGTAACAGTCCTCTGGGAAAATGGCCATCGCTCGTGAAGCGTATAATGCCCGTTAGCTCGCGGACTCCCCGTCCTCTCTTCCTGCTTCAGCTGCGAATCGGCAGGACGAACGGAGCCGAGTGCCCAAATGTTTCTACGACGAGAAACGTCGAGGTGCCGGAAAATTAGAGCTCAACGGGGAAAGAATTAAATAAAAAAAAAAGAAAGGAAAAACTCTCTCTGCTACCGCGCGCTCCCAAGCGCAACCCGTTGACTTCTACGAAGGGGTGAAACGCTGTAACAAAACTGATGAGAAACTCCTCTGATACGACTGTACCACTCGTTCAGCTCACACCCCTTTGTACTAAGGTCCATACTTTTCTTTAGTTTCCCGTTGATAAATTGAACGCGGCATTTCGAAATAATGGATCGTGAAAAGGCAAAAGGTCGAATTCGAATAAAACGTACGAATGAACTGCAGAATACCCCTTTTCTTTTTTCGATACTCACTGCTGAGCGAACGCGAAAGGGATGTCTCGCGATCGTCCTATCCCCTCCCCCACCCCATCTCTATAAACCCGTCGGCGTAAATGCCGGGGACCCGGTAATTGGTTGTTACATTTTAAACAAGCACCGAGGTCCCGGCTTTAATTTACTTTTATTTCCGTCAAGGGAGTTTTCGTTTTAGTCGAGGTTGTATTTTTTCGTCGCTCCACTCCCTCGTGTGTACGTTAACCGAAAACGAGAAGAAGCAAAAAAAAATGTATGTATATGTACATCGATATAAATCAACTGTCGGGAAAACAGTAAAAATTGTAGCCCTTTCTACCCCATTTCGATTGGAATTCTATGTGGCCTCGTTTCGTGCATTTTCCATGAAGATAATAGATCAATAGGGGATGTTTCTAACATTTTAAAGTTCGCGATTCTTCGGACATTTTCCGAAAATCTCAAGAGCCTCGTGTTCTACTAGCACCGTTGTACATTCAGTGAACAATAGATACAGTAAGACGTATCGCGCAGACATATGAACGTTATCAGCAGTCCCGGGATCCGAAGCATACGAAAACTTCGTCGGAGTGAAGCTTCATAGCTCGAAGTGCACCGGAGTTTATACGATGTGGCATCGTCCCCACCCGTGGGACAGCGCTTCCATAAATATTAATTGGCATGCTGTTGCTGCCTGTGTTGTTCCTCGTTCAACGTCTCCGCGCATCTCTTCGTATATACCGGAGTTTATGTTCGCACGTCCGTATACGAGAACGCGAACGAACGTACAACCGATGCGGTAGCTGGTGCCGCATATTCGCACGGGGGTGTACGTACACAAGTCGCACGGCGAGCTCGGATAATCCGAAGAGAAAAGCCGAAGGCATCAGCAATGTACAACGGTACACACAGAGAGAGAGAGAGCGACGGCAACGGGTATCACGAAAACGAAAATCCACCACTCCCACGCGCCCTACCATTCCGGTACTCATAAATTTCCAAGTTTCTGCGGCTGTCCCTGCCAACCAACGAGCGCCGCCAGCGTCTCACCCATCCCGACATATCACGGAGGGTGAGGGTTCCACGACGCCAGTCCCGTTTTGTTACTTCATACCCGACGAGGAGCGAGGGTAGGATAGTTGAACGAACGGAGGAGAGACTCTCATCCTTGCCGTGGCCCCACCTTATCCTTCCTTCCTTCCTTCCGCTTTCTATTATGTTACTTACGCGTGGCATGCGCGGGATCTCCGACAAGAGAGGAGAACGTTAAAACGGCGGGAGTAAGCGCGAGAGGGCGGCAGAGAGAGAGAATGAGACTCAGAGCAAAGATAACCGAAGCAGAATGAGAGAAAACATGGAGAGGAATGATTGCGAGCGAGAGAACAAGCGTTCTCAAGTGAGAAAGAGCGTCAGACAGTTGAAACTCGTTGGTATAGAAACGGCCCTGGCACACGTAACGTGTTCACCCGTACTTTGTGCCTGCTTTACCTTTGGATTTTGCAGCTTGACTTATCGTACATCCTGTGGTGTACATTCCTCTCTATTCCACCAGCAATAGCCGTCCTTTCGAGTGCCTAACATCCACTCTCTCCCGCAACTGTTACGGTTTCCCACAAAGCACTATACTCGAGATTCTTAGTCCTGTGTGTGCATCCCTCTGTATCGTGTATCGTAGTAATCCGGTATGCCGTTGCATGTTTTCCCCCCTCCCTTCATCCACCACCAAACTTTCCCTATGTTACATCTCTTAATTATTCACGGTCGGGATTGGCGGAGTTCTACCATAACCCTCTCTCACGATTCGATGTCTCGAAACAATTATGCCTCCAAGAAATTTATTGCTAAATGTCGTCATGCGTAAGTAATAAGTGTCGTCGTGAGCGGTGAGAACCGACCCTAAGCCCCGCGGGTTCTCTTTTCTCTTTGACTGTTTCCGCACCATCAGCAGCGGCAGTAGAAGTAATAGCGCGTGTATACAGTATAGCGTAAGATAATACATCCGTCGCCGCAGCACTGCACAGCGCTGTATCTTCTTCGTTGAATGTTTTGATCTGATAGAACTTCGCGTGCAACGCGCTCAGGATTACGCGATAAGCGCCTTCAAGAGTTGACGTTTCATATTGTCCGTTGATAAATACAAGTTCACTATCCTCGTATTCTAGACCGGGGGACACTGAGTGGCTATTTACTTCGCTAACACGGAGAGATCTCATGCAGTCATTTTTTTTTACGCGTTTCCGGTTTTGAAGCTATCGGGTTGTTGCGGTTATCGGTACTGCAGAAAATGAATTGCTATACAGAAATATAATATACAAAGCTCTAGGGAAAGATGGATACGCTGCGAGAAATTGAAATAAAAATTTGACGTAACTTACGAGGGAAAACCTTATTTTTCCTCTCGTGTGACAAGATGCCATTGACCCCGGTTGAGCAATGGGGACTTTCTGTGTATTCGGACGCAAGTGAAACACGTTACGCGCGAAAGTATGTGTGTATGCCGAGTACATATTATTCCACTTGGGGAACGCATCGTCACGCGACTGTCAACCCCTCCGGCGAGGGATGCCCACGTCATCCGGAGTGAAACTTCTCCACCAACTGCTGATGATCTTTGTCGTTGCCATCGGTATTCAACGCACGTGCAACGAACTTGCAGGTATTATACGCTCGGGGAATAACGGCTCGAGAAAAATGGTGCCGAAGGCATGAGAAGATGAACAAAAAAACGATTTTCTCCCGTTACGCGTTGCCTTCTGTGAAAGCGGGCGAATAGATACAAACGTTGAAAGGGCGGTGATGGGAGTGAAGCGACTTTCAACACCTCTCGTTTCTCTCTCTCTCTCTCTCTCTCTTTCTTCGGCACCTTCTTTCGGTAAACCCAAACTTTCAGCTCGCTTTTCCAAGCTTGCAACACTGAATGTTTCCGAAAAAGAGAGAGCATCCGTTAAGCTTTCCGGTTTACCCCTCTCGCCGAGAAACATCTGTATCTCCGGTCACGTAGACATCTATGTCTCTTAATCGTCGGTTGTAGAACAAAGTGTTACAGGATTTCGGGGGAACAGGATCACCGGGAAGATAGAGTCTTACCAGAAGCCTCCCTCGAAGGCTCTAGTTCTTTTTTCCCCTCTTCCGACTTCTCGAAGTTTCGCGGTCGACTTAAGGAAGTCGGTTGGTCGGTAAGATATCTCTTGAATTTCCGAGGGTTGTAACTGTTCGAGAGAATTAGTATGGGCCGTGCGATCGTTCGAACCATATGCGCATAGATATACATTTTACAAAAAAAAAGATACGATTAAATTTCTTCGTAATCCGAGCTTTGCGTGAAATTTATCGAAAGAAAGAAATAGTCCGAAGATCGCGATGCACCGATAATCTAAAGCCTATTGATCTTAAGTTTTATAAAAAAAAAATTGTTTGCAAAATACGGAATGAAACAGAGTATACCGTTTGGTAATAGGTAAAATACGGGAGTTTAAAGCGGCCAAAGTCAAATAAAAATTAGTGAGTACAGCGAGACGAAATTGCGGAGAAGTTATAAGGGGTAGAAAACAGCGTTGCTAGAAGGAATTTGTTTTATCTTGCTCTTTATCGCGTTTCCTCGCTTCGCGGCGCGTATCTTGCGCACAGTCATAGCCCGATGCGACTCTTGTCTTCTCCAGCGTCGAGGACTGCGCGGTTTGCTCGGATGGATAACTGGGTACTATAGCGTAACGACGCGAAGGTTCGTATACCTTTACAGGGAATCTCCGGGTACAACTGCAATGCGCTGAGTAGAATTTCTCAGTATTAGTCGAATAGTAGTGAAGAGGCACACTGCGGGCGGTCTTGGCCGATGGCAATAAAGCCTCCTATCTGACTTCCACTTCGAGTCACTTAACGTCCGCAGGGACATTCCGAGTCCTCGGGGATTTTCAAGTGCCAAGCGAGGAAGGAGAACAGGAAGAGAAGGGTGCGAGAAATAGCAGCAACTATAATACCTCGAAGGAAGAGGGACGTTCGATCGCGACTTAAGACATTGAAATGAGGCAAAGTGGCGGAGGAGGGTGGGTATCCGGAATACCGTATACGTAAACTCCGCTATCGAAGCTATAAAACACAACCCATGGACTATATCCACCCACCTACTTATTATAACGACATTACACTCTGAGCGCTCCCTCATTAGCCGTAGTACCATCAGTGGCACCAACTCCATCGAGGCACGCGTAGCACCTTTATCGCCACCTGGCGCTAACGCGCGAGATCCTGAGTGCGAAAGAGACGAAACCCCCACAGTGAACTGAAAGATGCGAAAAAGAGAGAGAGAGAGAGAGAAATGAGCGCGAAAAGAGAAGCAACAAGAAAAAGCGAGACGCGCACGAGCCACCGTGATAATACCGACGGGGTATACATATATCTATGTACAGGGGGATGAAATTGTTTTTCAACATCGCGTCCGACCCCGAGGCACTATACCGGTGGACGGCGTGAATTTTAATTCAATGTACATTAACCCCCGTAATCCGATTATCGTACAGGCATTAGAGGTTACACCCCCGTGTAACTTCCCCTGGGGACACCCCAGGCCACTTGGCTGCCTCTTTGCTCTCCGTCGTTCCTCTCGACGAGCACGTAGTCGCGACCCGGAAGTTACGTATCCGACGTTTTCGCCGCTCGTTGTTGCTTGTTCGAATATTACGAACGAGGCGGTACGCATTATATAAACCACTCTCGGTACTCCAACCCGATATTGTATACTCCGAAAGGTGACGAAGGGGCGCGACAGCTCAATGCTGCCGTTGAATGCTTAGCCAGTGGACGAACTTGTTTACAGTTTAGTTCAGTTAACTGGGGATATATAGTACATACTTTCATAGAACAACGCGAGAATGAGTCGGTTGGGTCAAACGCTGTATAGCGAACTTTAACTCATCACATAATCTGATTATAATTTATGCCCGCGGGCCGAAGAATAAAAGAGAACCAACGCTTTCGCTGCGTTGTTTATACACTGTATATTCACGATTTTTCAACGGAAATTCAAATCACGGTCGAATAATCAGGGCAAACGGAATAAAATACACGAGAGCGATTGAGAAAATGAAGAAAAATGACGAAGACGCTAAAAAACAACGAAGGCGATTGCATTGAAAATGAAGCGAAGGCGGACGAGCGAGTTTAGCGGACGGATCCGCTGTCGGTCGCTTGATTGCCATCGCTAAAGTAGCCATCAAACCACTACGACACTGAGATACACTGCACGGCTTTCTATATTTTGCCATTTCCTTCTCATCCCCTAGCTAAACCCCCCCTCGTTGCCTCGTCTTTTCACTTAGCATTCTTAACTGCTGAACTTCGTCTCTATTCTTCGCCGTTTGCTCTCACGACCCTCGACACTGACAACTCTTTCTCGTTTATGTCGATCCTCGCCTCTCGTCCGTAAACCCCTAATGATCTTACAGTATATTCCGTTGTTATGGCTGCATGTGGCTTTGACTCAATGAATTTGCATGAAACAACGACTTTAATTAATTATGGATTTATGTATCGCATTTACTCAGTTTTTTAATTCATTTTACTCGAATCTATTCTACGGACGCCGCACGGTTCGCATGTGCATATCTATATCGAAAAATAGGTCAGATACTCGTTTATTGAAGGGTTCTTGAATAAATGGCTTACCGAGAATTTTTTTGTTACCTTTTTTGTACCATCCAACTAGCGAACACAGAAACTGATGTTCCGAAATCTGAAGCATTGTTCCGATTCAGCAACATCGTGATATTGTTTTTGTTTTATCAGCTTTTGTTTGGTAATATTTCCTTCGTGATTTTTGCCGGTTTTTCTTTTTGTATTTTTTTTTATCACGGGATCCTTAATTTGCAAAAAAAATAAAAGCTTTTGTTATTTTTTTACGAACAGCATCCCTGTACCGCTTATCATATAATATTGGGAGGGAAAAAGCATTCGCTACCCCTATGCAATGTTCTAACCAAATCCATCGGGAGTGTTCCCGGGTTTTTACGCGCGGACAGCCGTTTCATCGATATTCTGTAATGAATTGAACAGTGTTGAAGAGCAAAAAAAAATCTCTCTGCGGTAGGGAACTGGAAAAATACGCAGATAAAAGTGGCCGACAAAGAACGAGGAAGTGTGCAAAAATCGAGTGCGCGGTTGGTTTGAAAATATTCAAAGTTTTCGCACGGGATCCATCCTCGGGGGAGATTATTTTTCCGGCTGCCTGTCGTTCTCCTCTCTTCCTCTCAGCCGTTGGTTTCACCACGAAACGAATTCAATTCGTGGTATTGTCAAGCATCGACGCTGCTCTCGTACACGCGACACATGAGAATTTTTCACTATTCTTCCATTCCTCCTTTATCCTTATTTTCACAAATTGAACAACTGAAATGTTGTTGCTGAATGCTCCGACGGAGACGGGTTGAGAAATCGTGAAGTGAATTTCTTCCGCGTATTCGTAAATGGCGAATGAATGAGATCTACAGTACACAACGCCGAGTGTAATGCGAAGAAGAGTCTCGGCAACGGTGCGAGGAAATTGAATTAAATTCAAATTAAGTTCAATTAATTAAACCACCTTCTCTCGTGGGAACCTCAGCGTGCCCTCGTCGTTTATACGTTCCTTACCTCTCTCCCGCACTTTTCCCGCTCTATATATATCGTCGCGATGCTCTCTTGCACCTGATATAGAGTATTCCTCCCTTACTTCATGCGGCAAATGCTTAAAAATATGGATAATTAAATAGGGGATGATAGAGATGAAGACGGGAAAAGCAGATTGGCGATTGAGGTAAATCCTTTGAAATGAAGCGATAACAATTATGTTTTGTCTACAATTCCTCGTTACACCAGATATAATTTATTTTATATCATTTATTACATTGTAAAGGACGAACCGGGAAAAGTTAGTCGGCGAAATGATAAAATTCAAAACGACAGCTCTTGTTCCGCGCGCGACGCTCGGTGAGTGCGCCGGAATGGATTGTTAATATTCGGCTAAGTCTCTTACTCGCACCTGCGAAAAGTGTCAGGGGGAAGAGCGGATGAGAACATGAGAGTTGGAACTCCTATCCGCGCCTCCTACATCCCCGTATTTACGGCAAGCATAAACTCTCACCCCCTGCGCTCCATTACCGCTAGTTCGGGGTTAAATGAGTCTCTCTTTCAACCCGTCCTCTCGCGTTCCGATTCTCGCGGCTCGGCTGTTCCGAATTCGCAAAACTTTTCCTAACACTCGGCGCAATGCCATTAAGAAGCTTTCGCGAACGCTGCGCTATCGCCCGATTGTTATAGATATATAACAACGAAGATTTTCAAAATCGAACAACAGAGGACCCGGCGTTTTTAATTGTGAAAACAACACGAGGGGATGAAATAAAATCGCGGAGAAATGGACCGAAACCCAATAACTGTGTGTTAAAAAAAAACGATAATAAAATACCAATAATCGGTATTTACAATCTTTCGAAGAATTAAAAAAAAAAAATTTTTACTTTAATTATTAATTTTTGAGTTATCTATATTGAAGAGTCGAGTAATCAAGCGATTATAGTCGCATATCGAATTAAAAAATTAAAAGAGAAAAAAAAAGCAGAAAAAATCGTTCTGTGGAAATGAATGTTACGAGATTAAAAATTATCCTGTTACTGTATAGAGGCTCAGCTATAATTGAAACATAATAAGAACGATGTAACGAACGCGAATAGATGAAAATCGAATAATAATGGAAAGTGCGAATGTCGAACGTATGAAAGCCCGGGATAAAGACCGAAAGTCCTATAAAGCTTTTACCGTAGTATAGTTTCGGTACACCGACTGAAAATTCTCAGCGGTACACTTTGTTCCGAGAATCGAAAAGCCAGTAGCGTCGTTGTCATAATCCATTCGTGTATAGACCCGAGGCATGGGCATGCGAACTGCACGAGGTCCGGGCGAATCGAAACGATAATTCGAGGGCTGTTCGGGAGAGGATGTCCGAGATCGGGGCGAGAGCCTGCGGGGCTTTTGGTGCGCCGACTCGCCGAACCCGACGGTAGGGTATTATATACTCTATATCTAACGCTATAGCCATTCACAGCAGACGACAATATTTAAGCGCGCAATTACGTCGTATCGGGGAGATCGTACGGTAATAGTAGTGGTAGGTATTAGTAATAGTAGTAGTAGTAGTAGTGCCTCGAAGACCCGCAAGCGTGAGCACTCCTCCCATGTCCGAACCCCCATCGCCCACGGCCGCCAAGCCGTCGCTTTATAAATTTCGTGCAATTGGCCGATGCCATCGAGGATTAAAATTTTTGTTTTCTTTTTTTTTTCTTTTCTCTTTGGATCGAGAGGAGAAAGAGGAGAACAAAAAATGCGCACCCGCTGCCAGCGACACGGCCGCTCGTACCGTATTGTCTCATGCAATTGCAATTTTTAAACGCGTGGGTTTCACCGTAACACCCCTTTGCTACGCATATTTACTACCATCACTCTATAATTATCGACGAATTTTCGATAATTTCGTGATTTGCAGCAAGAAAAGCGGACAGATTTGCAGCAAGACAATAATTTCCGAAATCGCGGATCGAACGAATTGTCGGAAAAATCGGACTATCGATAGTAATGGTTTATTGTTTGATGGATTCGTTCGCGAAAGAAATAAGATTTGCTTTACACAGCTTTACGTTCAAGAACTCTGCTACGACAAGCTACTTGTTGTACTCGTGGATATACACATTGTAGAGAATGATATTTATATACAGGAAGCCGCGAAAGAAAATGTCGTTCATGGACACTCCGAGAGTCTTAGTCCCGAGGGATCTTATCGGAGCTCTACGTTGTTGCCATTGACGTTCCACCGGTCAGCATGGTGGGTTTAAAATTTTTAAACGCATCTGAGCTCTTCACGAAAGCTCGTAACTTTGCGATAAGGTACCATAAGTTCATACATTTTAACTGATCTAAAGTTTCTCGAGGAAAGATTCGCTATCGTCTCGTCATTACGAGAGTAATATACTACATGCGGCTGTAACGCAAAGAATAGGTAATAATAATATTGTTACAAAAATTCTTCGTATTTTCACCGAGAATAGAAGAAATTTTTGAAATTCCAAGTCACTCGACAAATTGATGGACACCTGTAACTCTCGTTATCAATAATCCAATACAAAATATAGTCAGCGAATTTTTTCAATAATTTTAATTATTCGCCGTCCCATTATCGATGTAATTAGCGTATGTATTTTTAAAAAATCGATAAAATTCTGATTACACGAGAGCAAAAATATAATGTTCATCCACTACATATCGTATCACTTAGTCTGCTTGCAAATACTTTAGAAAAAATAACTGTTGGCTACAGCCGGTATTGGTAGTGTAATGAAAAAATATTTCGAAATACACTCCGCAAGGGGTAACGTCTCGACACTAATTAATTAAAATATCGCATGTATAACGCGCGTAGTACCGCTATATCTATACCAAGTTACGCAAAACCTTCGAAGTCCCACACTGTATTTTTCTTTTCTGCGTAAAAATAGCTTCGGCAAAACGTCAAACATTTTCGCATGGAAAAAAAAATATAAACGTGTTAAATAAATTTTTCATAAAACAATGGGACCTCAATCTATCCATATCGTGTTTTTTTACCCCGACGTCGGTGTGTCATGAATTTGCTTACTTTTACGACTCTCGGCCGCCAGTCATTGTCGCAGACGCAACGCTGACTAAGTAGACGGCGGCTAATTTGAAGTTGAAATTCGCGTTTCGTACAATCGCTTTACGGCTCTTTTATTATCACGAAAATTTCGTTATTTTTATAGGACACGTAGCGAATCGTGCGATAAATCAACGTCCAGCTAAGCGTTCACCTCGTTTACATACGATATTTATACGGTCGAATTATAGAGAGTGATATATGCGTTCCAACGGGAAATTATGTTTAATATTACTTATTCAAAATCGTTTCACGCTGCTTCCCTCCTCGCGAATATAGAGTACTGTAAATCGTGCGTAGTTTCGTCCCTTTCGGTTGCGGCGGGAGTGATGTTCGGGGGTTGGCTGACCGTGCGCGAAGCTTTACTACTGGCAGGGAACCCGTGCGCGCAGTAGAGACGGCCGCGATCCGTCGAGGGAGGATAAATACCCGAGCGCGTTAATAAAGTCTTATCGGCGCGCAGCCATGCGTGTCGACTTAAAGCGACGGACACACTAATCCGCTATGCTAATTTCTATGTCGGAACCCCACCACTGTTGCAACGAGACCATTCTATCCGCCCGACTTTACCTCCCCGCCGCACTTCCCTCGTCCTGAATTTTTATCATCGGGTCATTTCAGGTCGTTCGTTGCACACAATGTGTGCCGCGGAGTTTGCGCGCAAAGTAAAAAAAAAATAAAAAAAAACAATGTTTAAATCTCGCTAATAAGATTTCCCATAATTTCGACGGATACGTCAATCTGTGGAATTACAAAATGGCGCAGTTTGATAACGAAGGAAACACTTTTGTTATATTTATAACTCTCGATAAACACGGAACTTGTGAAATTTTTTAATCGGCTAACAAAGTATATGCAAAAAATAATCAATATTTTTTTTGCTCGAAGACAATTCATCCCTTATAACCGAAAAAAAAAAAAAAAATCAAATTATTTTTATTAATTAATGTAGTCGAAGTTAAACTGTACAATTCGCGATGGTTGCAGACAGAGGATATGCACAGCTACGCTAAACTACGCTGAATCAAATTTTCACCGTTGTTAACATCGATGCAACAATTAAAGTTTAACGTAGCGTTTCTCTGCGTAGCATCGCTTTAACTATGTTTTCGACCCCTGAACATTTGATCGGAGGCCGCGGGGAAGAGGGGGAATTAACGTACACCACACAAATTGATTAGTTAAACTGTCGACCGTGTAACAATCGTCAGTCGATCAATATCGATGCATCGCGGCTTTTACGAACAATAAAAAGTACAAAAATTAGGCTTGAAAAATATTAGGGGCATCACGCTGTTTCACGCTTTCTTCTTGTTGAGATAAGATTTTTTGTAAAAGTCCCAAAACATGTAGAAGATAACGACTACGTGAAACATGTAGATGTAGGCGAGTGGTTTGAGATTCGGTTCGCAAGAAGGCATCAGCGCCTGCGATGTATGCAGCACCATCACGACAAACTGAATCTGCAAAAACAAAACATCAACGAGAATTTTAATTACCGAAATATGCAAAAAAATCGACGTTAATGCACATTAATACGACAAAGATATTTTTTTTGCAATTTAACAATGAGAAACATAAATTTTTTGTGTTCATTGATTTATAGCGCATTATCATAGACATTTTTTTTTTTTTTTTTTTAACATTAGACAAGTGATATCGTGCAAATTGTGGCGATTGTGAAATACCACGAGACGAAAATGTTGCCTCTCGATCGCTAAACAGAAGGATAGAATTGATGAGACCTTCCAAAGATAATGGACTGATGGTATATCCGTTTACTCAGTCCGGATGTTAAATCCTTCACCAAAAACAATCGAATTTGGCGCATAAAATTTCATCTATTTGAACGTTTAAATAAATTGCGTTCGCTCACCATCTGCAGCATCGTCAGATACGATTTCCACCGCGAGATTCTGTTCTGCATCTCCGGTCCGAGACAAGCGAGAAGATAGTAAGTGTACATGATAACGTGGACGATGCAATTCGGCATCATAATGAAAGTCCACATGCCGCCTGAAACATTCGATAAGACATTAATAATGAGCCGAAGGCGACACGGCGCGGATTTGTAAGGAAAAATCATCGGCTTCGCGTGACCAATTACCTGGAGTGTATTTGCACGCAATCCACGCCAAGCTAACGGTAGTGACGTGGTGATAAATGTGCAGGAAGGATGACTGTTTGTATTTCTTGCGGAGAACAAAGATTACCGTGTCGCAGAGTTCGCACAACTTAAGAAGCAACAGCCACCAGACCCATCGGGCCATCTGTAGTTTACGAGACATTATATTAGTTCAGATACAGTAATAAATCGATTATTTATCATTTTATAATCATAGTATCGAGGAGCATTAAAAAAAATGATAAATGTATTATTGCAATGGCGGAAAAAATTTTATCCCGAGAATGCTACGCGTAGTTTTGCACTTTTTTACCGCTACATGCATTTGGGAGTCTCGATTTTTTCGGCATTGCGAATCTTTGTAAAAATCAATATTTCCACTGAATTTCTACTTTCTGCTGAATTATAGTGAAATAAAAACGCCAACGTGTAAAAACGATTTCCATGGAGGCGCGATGTCGATAGGGTAGAAATCTTAGAAGTTACACTTTTTAAAAAATATTCGTGACGATAATCTTTGAAATTGGAGATTTTCTTGAAACTCCGGGTTCAGCCGAGCAACGTATGGTGTTTTAGGGGTAAACTATTGTATTTCTTACACCGAAAATGGAATAATACCAAAATAATATGCTCCCTTCTCGGGGACTATTGAGATTGCGATCGCAATTACGAGATTGTAAGATTATACAATTACGAAGATACAATACGTTTTGAGTTACATAATTGTGAGATATATAGCGAAAAAATGATTCAAGTATTCAAATTGAATTTTTCATATTTTTTTTTTTTGTTCCCAATATAGTTATCGATAATGAGAAAATCATTGTAAACCGTATGAGAATCGATTTTATAATATATTATGCGCATACGATATGTTTTTAACGATTATGTGATTAATATTCTGGTTATTCAGTGCATCAAAAGCTCCTTATCTTCATCACGACGGAAATACAATTGCAGCATCGATTAATTTACAGCACGATATTCAGTAAATAATTATTATTTTAATCAATGATTACACGAGTTTCTTGCATAGTTGATGACTCGGTGGAGCATTTTTTTTATCAGGCAATCGAAATTAAATTAGAATCGACTGTTTCACAGAATATAATATTGCATCGGCAATACTCACACTCATCCCCTCGGCGCTGAATGAATAATCGACAGATTCGCATCCCCACGAGAGATTCGTTGTGAAGCCCGACGTCAGCAGCTGAAAGTATCGTCGACAAGCATATTGTACTTTTTTTCTTTTTTTGCTTATCGTCATACATCTTTCCATACGATGTTCGATAAAAGAAGAAAAAAAAGATATAACTGCATTATATAGCTCACCCCGTAAAAAACTGCACCGCTGGCAAAAACGACGAACACGTTGTAGCATATCATAACTTTGTGAAGGGAATAAGGTTGACGATTTCTCATGTACATCGGGCCGAGGTAAAGGACGAAGGCGAGATAGGCGACAAGTATCGTTGCCACTGGAAACGGACTGGCCATCAGAGGCCAATCAGCCACCCTGGGATCTGTTGACCAGCAAAACAAGTATACAAAGTGAAAAAAAAATTATAAAAAAATTATAAAAATACAGAAAAAATAAAATGATTTTTTTTTCTTACCCGATATTTCCTCTATGAGGTAATGATACGCCTCTGCCGGCCCCATGTCCTGTAGCAAAAAAAAATTAAAATAATTCGGTCTATCGGGGTCAACTTATCGAAATTTGTCCTATCGTTACGCGCCGCGTGTTTTTTTTTTATTTTTTTTTTTTTCGTTTTTTTTTTTTCACGTGTCCCAGCATGCACTACAATACCACACGATCGAAAAAAAAAATTCGTTCTCGCGAATAGACGAGTTTCTTCCACGAACGACTCTCGTCTACTGACCGACGAAGTGACTAGAGTTAACGGATTACAGAATTAAAGTTAGCGGATGTAGTCACAGTAGATCTTGTATGACAAAGAGATGAAGCAAGAAAGAGCGAGATACACAAAGCACAAAGCAGGTTGCAGACTCACTCTCGTAATATGGTTACACACCGTGGCGTCGAGTGTGGACCGTCTATCGCAAAAGAGATCTTTGCCTCTCGTTTCCTACCGCGGTATGAATGAGAACGGCGAATCGACGTTTCAACGTGTGATGGTCGGGACATTGGGACAATCTCGTTATGACCCTTTGGAACACGTTCGGCAAGCAAACGCGAACTCGCGTTTCACGTTCTCACACAGTAATAGACGAGAGACCTGGTATTTCTTGGCCCCCATAAATGTCGCGGTTTACATATCGTCGTAGTACGCGTTATCGGTTACCGTGTTTTACCGGAATCGAATTATCAGTATGCAAGAAAAACAAAACCAAGGCTATCGCACGAAGGCAACGATAAATCACTAAACGTGACGCGGCGTGAACGACCCGCGCCGTGAAATCACAATTTTGTTTATACTTCAATTTTTTTTTTTTAACGCACACTATGTATTAATTACATCGCACTACAAGTCTTCATTACAGATAGGAATAATTCATTTTTCCTTTCATTCAATATAAGTAACGATGTCATAAACTTTGCTTCAATTACTAAAAGTGATGTGAAAAGTGAATCGAATCGTTTTACGGTATAATTTACTATGCGACACCGATAAGATAGCGCAGTGATTGAATGCGAGCGTAAAGAAGAAATATACGTATTACCCGGTCATTAAGAATGGCAAACCCGCTGTGATTGGCTTTTCAAAGCGTTTAGTTCGGAGTGGCAATATCGCTGTGTTGGTAATGAATATTTATCGGTATCTTTTTTTTTTATCGAAAATCTATTAATATTAAATAAGTCCGATCTTTAAACACGAGAAATTAAAAACACTGAACACTTTAGCGGTGTATTTTTATTTTTCTGTTTTTTTTTTTTCGTAATGAAACACTAATGAGTATAAAAAAGAACAGCCGAAACGTACCACCTGATATTTCGCGCAGTTGCAACAAGAACTACCGACGTGATTCGTTACTACCCGACTTTCCTCCGGAACACGCACTGCACGCGGATGATCCCATTTTTACTCGCGTTTCCCACCAGTCATTCTCCGGAATTATTATTTCTCGCTCCCTCCCTTCGAGATTTATCAATGTATCAATGGAACGCACAAACGCCACAAATGCCAAGTGCACAATTTGCTTTATTCCACTTGAGTTCAACGATCGTCATTGGTATCGCAGCTTCATAAAGTTCAAACGCGACGAACAAAGTGGAGAGCGTAATTCTTCTCGCCGCCCCCCCTCCCCCTTTCTCTTTGCAATTCACAACGGAAGGCGTGAAGCGATTGTTTGGCTGCACGTGTGGGTAATGTCTCAGTCATTGACACAACGATCCATTGTATTAATCGATATTTTTAGCTGCTTGCAAATTTAAATTAGGCGTGTAAAGGAGTAATTTTCTTAAGTGTGTCAAGGTCTCCGCATCGTAAAATTGTCCTTGACCCGCAAACCGACACGATAACGCATCCGTATATATATATTTATACATCTCTTTATACCCGTTGATACGAAGGAAGTTGAAGCTTTAGCGACAGTATACTTTGACAATTTGTTCAATTTGTTACCTTTTTAATGTTCGATATATCGTCAATGTTTAACCGATACGTCGTCCATTTTTCCCGCTGCAGTCCTACGATGTTTTTAACTCTCGGAATTTTAATTCAACTTTACGACGTATAGGTGTCGACAGTTGATGGCGCGGTTTGCGTTTCGTTATTACGCTATACGTCCGTCAGGATACTCATAATTTAAGGGCTGAATGCTCAAGCCTTAGCCTATCCATCACAGCGGCGCTTTATCTCTTTTAATTACAAATGGGGAGCAGCGGCAACGTAAATGAGGCAAAAAGAGAAGACAAAGCGTGATAGAAAAGAGGGGCACGAGACTCGGCGCGTATCAAGCATTTATCATGGAGCGTCGTTATCTCGCAAAGTGCGGCAAGCATTCTGCTTTGCGGATGCCTCGGTGTGCTGATGAGAAGCGACGGTGATACCGGTGATATACGCGAAAAAAAAAAAAAAAACGAAAAAAAAGCATCCCTTCGCGTGGTCGTTGTCTCCGTCGAGTTGAGAGGGATCGGCGATGGGTTCGAGGGTTCACTCGATAATTAGCAATCAGTCTGACTGACAAACGAGATGATCACTCCTGCTTCGTTAATTCCGAGGTGAGCTCTGACCCCGACAGGCGATTCATTGATATCGCGATCGCGGAAGATGACGAAAAGAAAAATCATAATAATGATAATAATCCCGAGAAAAAAAGTTTTACGTGCAAACGTGAACTTTGATTATTACCCACATTTTAATACCGATTTATCCATATCATCGAACTATTATATAATTATTATTATTATGCTTAAACACTTATAATAATATGCAATGTACAGTGCAGAGTCACATCCGAGTTAAAGAGTCCTCGTCACTGTACTAAGGCCTTACTGAACTCGTATCCGGATGTTAGCTTCCTTTACCTGACGATAGTATACCTGCAAGAAGCAAAAGAGAGAGAGAAACTTGTATGTTGTGTATACATACAAAAATATATATATATATACAGAGCACGAGAGAGATTGCTCGTAGGGTCGCATGCAATGGTACGAAGCTTGTATACATAGTGATACTATAGTGATTTGTAAATGGGAGTAGAGTTCAGAGAAGGGGTTGAAAAATCGATAGTGCAGATTCGCAACGGCGGTCTGTGTGATACGCTGGAGGGTAAATAGTTGATCGAGCCACAGTTCGATAGCGGCGCAGGACTCTCTATCTATCCTATCCATCTATCTGTCCCTCTGCCGTCTCTTTCTCTCTCTCGCGAGAGCCGCGTTCTCTCCGTGATATAACGTTGTAGACACAGTCGTGGACCACCTGCTGTGTGTACCGGAACTTTAACTAGGAATTCGATATCTACTTCGTGGAAACGCAGTCGTTACTTCGTTTTCGGTATTCCGTCTCACAGGTATAAAATTTCCCTCGTAGATGTTTTCGTCCCGTTGATCAAACGGCTAACGCGCTCCGCAGCAACCCTCTCACCCCTTTCCCACCCCTCCCACAATCTGCACATCCTACCGCGTCCTGTTTCGTTAACGAACCCCTACGTAGTGCCTTCGTACGTCGAGTTTCGAAACTCCGATACACTTTCGAATTTTCGAAAACTGATTAGAGCAAAAGGCGCCGGAGATATAGTGTTACACGCAATTCCCGATACAGATATTAGGGTTTATTTCGAGGCCCTCACCTCTCGTGCTGCACATTTAAATTCCTTGAGCAGTGCCAGGGTCCGCGCTGAGCGGCGAAAGTCACGCGCGACGCCGGTTTATGGCGCTTACGATCGATACGATTACCACAACGTTGCGCTTTAACGGCGAACTTTTACGCAATATAAAACTGTGCAAACACCTTTACGTATCGCTATTACTCGTCGTTTATTGATTCGTTTCTCTCGTCGATCGTTTTTTACTTTTTATCTTTGTCTCTATGACGAATTAATTTTTATCCCTTTCTTCTTCTTCTTCTTCTTTCTGTTACAATGGTAAAATGCCGCAGTTGCGCAGGATAGTTGACCGTACCGTACCGCACCGAACACCGACGACTGTCTTTCAGGGCGATGGTCTACTGTTCAAGTTACGCTCATCCACAGGGCAAGCACCCCCGGCAGGGGCTTAGGTGCAGTGCCGTCGACGTCCACCTGGAGGCCCCCCGGCTAAATAATTCCAACCCCTAAGCAACTCACACACAAGTTTATTGCTTCTCCATCGATTTAATTAATCGACGCGGAAACGTTGCATTTTTATTTTTACAACACTGGCTGCTGCATCGACTACTGCAAGATTATTATCCAATGTTATCATTGATATCCTGTTATTATCGACGGAAGGTGCGAGTCGCGAATACGGGGTCACAGATAACAAAAAATTTTTATCGATTTTTTATTTCGGAGGAAAAATTTTACAAAATGATTTTGTTTGGAAATTTTTTATTGTTGTTTCGTAATTTTTTATAAAATTCTTCGTAAAAATGACTTTTTGCACATAGGGGTGCCATCAGCCCGGATTTCAATGCCGGTGGCCGTCTATGGTTGAGACATTTACTACACGCGGCCAGCATCGATATATAAGGCTTCCCAGTGTGCTGTCATTAGAATCGGGATTAGCCGCGAACACCTCGTATGCATGTAACGTACGTCTGCCCGTTGTCTCTCTTCTGCCACGAGACCGAAACCCAGTGACGAATGGGGGCACTTTGTTGCTACAGAATAACGAGTTATATACGACTCTTCAATCGCGAGAATTACGAGAACAGCGGGAAGTTGTAACGAACGATTATTCGCGTCTGACGATTAAATTATTATTATATCGATGACCCATAATCCGGAACGTCATAAACAAAGATCGTGCGATTTTATGGCGTTAGAGAAATTAATATTCACATTATGGCATTTCGTTTCCCCGCAACACATTCATTTTACGTCGAATTCGATTTAATTATAACGGGTTTATTGGATCTTTAGATTCAATATTGAATTTATAATTTTTCCAATTACATCAATACGTTATGAGGCAATAAATGATTTATAATGTTTGTCGTTACGCTGAACGTTCGCTGATTGGAATGTTGCGAAATCAACAATCGCGAAATACGGTGTTTCTGATTAATGAAAAATGATTATTCGAAGCGAGAAAGCGAGTAATTTGGAATAGTAATCGAGTTAAAAGAGAAGAATTCGAACGCTTCTTGGTTCACAGGACATTCGATTCTTAATACGTATAGTTTGAACTTCACCACCAGAGACCGCTATGTTACGGTCCAATATTAGTGAAAAGGTCGATACATTTTTCTATCTTCGATAAAACATTTCTCTGCTTCGTGTACAACATGACGCGGATTTCTACTGCATTGGCAGTCGAAAATATGAACTCTACCGGTGCCTACTGCGGCTTGCCGCTTGTTACCGTTTATCGGTAAAACAGACTTCGCTTTTCGTGAATCCCTACGGGCGGCTATTTTCAAATAACTGAGCCGTTTTCTTGGCTGTTATATTTTCAAGAAATTTAAAGGGAAGTTTGTCGTTTCTTCGGTATATCGAGATTATTAGAAAAGCTGTAAGAACTTTTCTGGTTAACTTTGCATCTTGTGAGTCCGTAGTACTGTGGTATTCACGGTATTCATGGACAATGAGTGTAATCTAATATCACCGAAAAGAAAGAAAAAAAAATGAAAAAAATTATGGAGAATTCTTTGGCCGTCGAATACGCGATATTATATCATTTTTTTTAAAGATCCGTCCATTTCAAGATCTGATCCATCGCCCTTTTTGATTAAAGCTCGAAGCAGCGGAGACTGTTTGAACTCTTCAGAGAATCTAGAAACACCTTCGGAAGCCCGGAAAGGCAATGAGCCTACGAAGTAGAGGGATGCCAACAGGGGAACTTTAATGTATTCATAAGCGTACAGGCAAACACTCCAAGCGAAGCTCACATACCCTTAACTATGACGTTATACGCCTCGACGTCTGCTTGACTTGGTCACAGAATGCACAAGATGCAAAGTTAAAGGAAGAGATCGAAGGGGGCGAAAAGTGCTATGGAAGCTACTTTCCCGTTGCTGCATAAGTGATCGAGTTAAAAATTTATCAAAGGCTATTGAGGAAACACTTTGACGAGGGAATAAGAAATTTTAGTACTCGACGCGTTCGCGAATTATCGGATATGCAACGTTCTAAGATGCGTTAAATTATCAAGGAACATTATCCAATATCCTTAACGATGATATTGAAGTCTCGAGACGAAAACAATACGTTGGTTCGTAATTTCGATCTGATCGGCCGATCCTGTACGATGATCCCATAGCGATATTTCTCTTCTCGGGCGGTCTGCGTATTCTGAAAAACGGAACATACATATAAAACCATTTTTTCGCGCTCTTTGTTAATTTCGGAAACTGAAAAATGAAAATTATTATTATCATTGAAAATGTCACTATATATGATTTACAAATTATCGAGTTTTATTCAACAAATGAAAATAACGGCATCTTCGATTGCCATGTTCCCGATCTATCGAACGAAAAGCCAAGAGAACAAGCGTTGCGTGACAATCGCGATTATGTAAAGATCCGTTTCCAAACTCATTGAATTGCATATCGGATGAATGCATTGCGAGTCACTCTACCATTTTTTTTTGTTTTCATAACAGCTTTACACAGAGACTCATTTAGAAAAATTTTCGCACTGGTTACGTAGCGATATCGTAATCGTGAAACTGCATAATCATTTAATTGATTTTATGTTTATTTTTTAACAATTTACAAACGAACATTCGATAAGATACGGCAAGTATCTTCGACGGTCCGAAAAAAGTGGATAAATATTCTTAAAAAAAAAAAAAAAACCGTTCGGTTGTTACGAGTCATAACTTAAAAACGGCGATTAATGAGCCGTTTCTTTAATCGTCCTCTACACTTTAAAGAGGCATGATGCATCGCCGGATGATGACGAGATAGGTCACCAGCATAGATACATAATTACAAGTCAAAGTGTAAGAATTGCGCACAATAGATTATGCAATACACGCCAATTTATTGACCGTGAGAATGTTAATCTTCTTTGTGCACCGAGCGAATTTATTTAGCAATTACTTCGAATGCATGTCGGGAAAGAGAAAACAATGTAAAATATTGAGCGGACAATTTGATTTATATAAAATGTATATTGAGTGAATACAGCTATTTACAGTTTTATCGATTGGACCCCAAAAAAAAAAAAATGAAGTCGCGATATTTTGTACTTTTTTTCTGGAATTCTATGACATACCTTGCAAATCGCTTATACCAATAAGAATGACTTTAATGTGAGCATTTGTTTTCGCGATTTCTGTTCGTAAATTTTCGATCGTCGATTCCAAAAGCTTAACTCTAACGTCAATTAAAATGAGAGCATCGTCCAATGTGAATTCTACATAATAACCCAAACCAACGTCCAGTAAGATCAACGAGGGATCTTCCACATGCGCTTGCATGAAGAAGTTGTTTCCTATATCTACTTTCGTTTTGAAACCATTCTCCGCAGAGCTCTCGCTCTTCAGGGTCCTTATGACGCTCTTCAGTTGCAAAAATTCCGACATTTCCTCATTCTTGACATCCAATTTTTCTGCCAATTTTGCAAGGTCAGCCCTCAGAACGTCGTTTACGAAAGTTTCGAATTGCAAAATTTTCTTCGATATCTCCGTATCCATTGTACCTGAAGACAAAAAATTTGTGATACACGATAAGTGATGTTGTCAATTTATTTTCGTCCAAAGAGTCAAAACAGAATGTATAAAAAAGTAATAAAACTCAATAATTATTTCGATCTTTTTGAACTTAGCGAAGGAAGCAATAATACGTGAAATGATCGAAATTTAGAGGTTATGTCCGAGAAATGCTCTTATTTGCTTGAAAAAAGACAAACAATAAATATTCGACAAAACAGTAGTCGAAGTTTTTAGATTCATTTTTCGGCAACAGAATCGTATTTCACGGGTCGTGTCATTGCGTCAAAGCCGTTTTATCGAATTGCCGAGAGATGAAATACTATTTTATTTCTGTTTTAGGTTAACGGATTCTTGCGATTATTGTTTATGCAAAGTCTAATCATCAAATTCCCGAAGAAACAGCGCAAACTCGACTTACTTTAATACGTTCGAATACACAAAAAAAAAAGTTATAATTTATTTTCAACAGTTTTACGCGAGTGCTTCTTTTCTTTTGATTAAATCAATTTTTGCCGCACTGTTTATGTGACATTTCTCCAACGCAAAACTTACAGAGTATTCGAAAATAACTCTGGCGATGCTGTCCTCTACTGTAAAGAAGACTGGTCGGCGTAACAGAGTTCTGTTAAAGTAGCTATCGGTAAGTTGACTATCGCATGGTATTGCATCGATTTATCAACGACATGAGTTTTATTATCATGCAGCAACATTGTAACGAATACATTTCCTAATGATAAAAATCATTTTGATACAAGAAACATTGCCGAATTAGCGGTTCATAATATTATTTATTGTTTACTCAACGAACGAAAAAAATATAAATGCATAAAAATGAATACGTAGAGCTAAAATTTTGAATCGTTTATACACAATGAAATAATTAAAATAAGAGGAGGTGGAACCCTATCGAGTGCGCGAGAGATAGCGTGATCGGTGTTTACGACAGTGCAAAAAAGCGGCACTCAGTAACGTGTTTCGCCTTCTCTTAAAATGTGACAAAGTTTAATGTCACGTACACATTTTAGCTGGAAAAGATGAATATGTTTTGTGGAGTTTGCAATCGCGACGGCAAGACGATGAAGATGTAATCGAGTGTAAAAGAAAATTATAGTTAATTACTGGTTTTTTTTTTATCCCGATACATATACTTTAAATAATACATATTTTCTGATTTACAGTTGATAATAAAAAAAGTTAAATTATTCCTCTGCAGCATCAACATTATACCGACAATTTACATACTTATTACGCACGTATACGGATAATAGCATCCTTACGATAACCATAAAATCTTCCTAATGAATATATCGATCAGCCGCGCTTGATCTCCGACGATAGGCGTTCCCGTGTCTCCGCTATAACGTTGAACTATCCCGAAGATGAAGGACGCTAACATCATACAGAGCGACACGTAAAAGCTATGAATAATAGGAGGGTATTGCGCAATCGACGGATTGCGCGCGAATCAAAATTGTCCGTGAACACTAGTACTTTTGTAGTAAATGAGCGACAGTCACGCCGGGAAACGTCGTTCCCCCCGTCCATCCCGAAGTTATTAGATAACGTAGATAACGAAGTGCGATTGCATTTCTACATAGTGTGCGCACGTTATGATTGCGGATATATGAAACGCACAGAACGAACAAAACGCATGCGTCACTGCTGTCGCCCGACTTTTTATTTCCATAACTCATAATTCCGTATAATTATCGCAGTCTTAAAAAAGTATTTGTATTTTTTGTTTTCTGTGATACTTTATAAACACATTGAAATTTGAATTTAAAAAACCCGGCATTTTATTCACTCCAATGTACAAGAAATATATTCATCCGACATTATTCGCTTAGCATATAAATGAATGCAACATGCGTAGATACGACGGAATAGTTGCAACCGCCGAAGCAAATACAAATGACAGTGTCGGAGACAATATTCTATTAACATATTTGTAATCGAGGCCGTTAATTCGGTAAAACCGGTAAAAGTTGTTCTGCTTATCCGTTTGGTAGAGATCCTTTCACCGAACAAGATCTCCAGAGTCCCCGATGTCTCCGGGCGATATCTCGCGGCTCTCACGGAATATCTTTCACGAAAGAGCTTTTTCGCCCACGCAAATTATTTCCGACGAGAGAATGCCATTTTCGTTTGCTACGCAAATACGTACAGTGATTGGTATTTTAACGAAAAAAAAAAAGACGGAAAAAGAATGATAAATACAGTTATTAAAGAGTCAGCAATGACTGTCGGGAAGGTCAACAACTGTACGGCTTACATATGTGTTGCCGATTCGAACGACGCGATGCCGATGATACTCGTGCGTCTCGAATGCCCCGACGAATAAGAAAACTCTTCAAATAATTCATCGATTCCCATGCATGAATGTTATACACCTTCGTTCCAAATGGAGATATCTTCGATACACTGTTTTATTCTGTTTATTCGGATAAATTAAGTTGCGGCTTTACAAAACGACGGGAAACAACGGCGATCATCGAAGGATTAAACATTACGGCTCTCCGTCTAGGCGCATGTTCGACAGGAACGAAAGAATCGTCACATAAAAGCCCCCCTCCCCCCCTACACAGAGAGTCAGTCATTCGCGTTGAGACGAATAAACGGCCTGGCAGGAGTCGCTTCGTGTAGCGTATTTCTCCGCTATCTAAGCAATATACTCGATAGTTTATGTTGAGACCGGGTAGTTAAACGTTACGAAGACTTTTATAGGCCTACGCGAATCCGTGCACTCACGCGGTTACGACGCCCGCCGAGTTCCCAACTAAATACACATGGAGAGTGACCGCTTGCAACGCCATTGCATACGACTCTATGTCTAAGTATTCGCGTCTGTGCAACGCACCACGCTGACGATCTATACGTCCCTATCGTGTTCGTATGTTCCATTCGAGTATAAGGGAAAAAAAAAAAGAAAATAAAAAAAAATGAACACGCTCGTACGTCGTTCGGTTCTTTGAGTCGGCTTTTACGACTTGGAAATCGCTCTCTGCATCGCCGAGTTAGCACTGACTTTTTTGCAATCTACGTTTTTTTTTTTTTTTTCTCGCATCGATCATCGCGATAAACAAGTTCGCAGACAATGTCGAAGAAAAAAATGTTCTCAGCGCGCTACGACGAAATGTTTCAAGATTATTGCGAACGTCCGCGATCGCATCGACGATGAACTTTTTTTTTTTTTTTTTTTTTTTTTTTTAATAGACTTATCGATCAATATATATGCAATATAAAATTATAATTTTTACTTACCGCGTGATCGATGAGTATACCGTGGCGTTGAGAAGTTGTGGGTGAGAAAATAAGATAAGCGATTATTAATTTATATCCTTATTTCGTATATTATAATTTAACAATTAGAATGAGCCAAGTACACGGAATCCACAAATAACGATTCGTGAATTTGTCAAGAGGAATACAACACCCTCTCCATTCGTAACGAATCACTTTCATCAGTTTAATTTAAACCCCTCCCCCCTCCCCCCTCCCTCTCCCTCCCCTCGCCATCACCCTTTCCTGCCACACTGGACACTCAATATTTGACTATTAATTTTTCTCATAAAAGCCTACGAGTCCATAGTTTCGTCTAATAAATACATTACGACGATCAGATTTACTGAGTACAGGTAGATCGAGAGAGTAGGTACACAAGAGTTCGTTTATTCATTTCGTTTATATTTTGATCACTTTCGACGGGGTATTCACGAGTCGCGGAGGTTAGGTGATGTACACGGGCGATGTAGTCTTATTCGAAAATTTTTTTAAAAATTATTATTATTATTATTATTTTCTTTTCATTTTTTTTTCTTTTTTTTCTCTCTTTACACGTTTGCGGACTTTTGCGCGATACGAGAATAGAAAAAAAAAAAAAATGAACGCACACGTTTTATCCGTACACCTCGTGAACACCAACCACAATCCGCTTCTGTACATATTATCGATCTCCACCGCGGTGACCGTGAGTACGTGTCGAGTGGTAAGTCTATGAGAGAGTACGGACAGACATAGAAATTGAGTTGAATTTTTCATTCGGTGCGAACGTCTATCTTTTTATTTTATTTTTTTCTTTTCAATTTTTTTATTTTCTTATTATTGCCATGGAGGGGTCCGTTGAAGCGTTAAGTATCGGATAACATCGAGAGTCACGTACGCCCTGTTTTTTTTTTTTTTTTTTTTTTTTTTTTTTTATTGGACGATTCAAGACTTTAGGAACAATCGAGGCAATCTCGGCAAATCGTTTTTTTTTTTTTTTTTTCACCGTCTTCGGCGATTCGCATTGATGACTTTATTATAAAATGCCACCCCCTCAATTGTTGCTTCGTATGTATCTTCGCATTATTATTCTTTATTTCATATCATTCGATTCAGCTGCGATTTTATAAAGAGTTAATTATTTATATATAAAAAAAAGGAGAAAGAAAAAACAAAATTCTGGGATCCTTAAATACTACCCATCGTGTTTTGCTTATTGCCGAAAAGACTTCAATCACTAACGTGACACGTTTTCACTCCCTCCCCCCTCTCCCCTCCCCACGCCCTTTGCCCTTCCTACTTCCACCCTTTTATATATATATATTTGTATATATATACTAAATATTACGATACGGTTTGGAGTTACTCTCTTTTAGAAAATATGGCGACAGTACGTAACAGTTTTCTTTTTTTTTTTCTTTTTTTCCCTTTTTTTCTTCGTCATTTTTTTTTTTTTTCTTTTCTTTCGTCGATGCGCCCGTCGGAAATCTCGAGAAATATGGTCAACCTAAGACGATTGATATTAACGACAGGAACAAAAAAAAACAAAACAAAATAATAACATTTACATTTAACTAATGAACAAACGAAAGATAACTTGTATTTCCTTTTTGTCTTTAACTATTTTCATCTTACAACTTACATCATGCTAAGAATTTCTCGAGTCCGGCGTGCCGCGCAGAACGGAGACCGGCCAAAAGGTTTGCCCAACGACTTATCTTATAATTCGTGTGTACCTTTTTTTTACGAGGTTTCAGCTGCAAGCCGACATCGTTATCTCGTATTATTCGTCTTATTAAAATTTCGTAATTTCAATAATCGACGAACGCGAAGAACTTTCGACAAGTCTCCATTCGGCACCTTAAATCTGACTTTCATCCTAATATCACAATAAATAAAAAATAAAAAAAAATAAACACATCAAACACGCGCTCCACCGAAGAGTCACGAGCGGCGAATTCGCTTGCGAGTTTTGCGAGAATTCCAGAATTTTTCGTTGCTGAGAGGCTCTCTCGGCGAGAGTCAGATCTCGCGAATAATGAAGGGCGTTGCGCCTACTTGTCCTCTTTATATGGGTTATATACGACCGGGTAGGGCAATCGCCATTCCGTCAAGTTTCCGACGCATCAGCGCAAGAACGGCAGAGCCTTCCAATTGATAGGCTCTCGTCGACGACGGCAGCCGTCGCAAGGGCGCTGCGGACACTCGCGGAACAACGAGACTCGACGAAATGCTTTTTCCTCCCTCGCATCTTCCCCCCAATGACCAGAAAACTTTTTGGCCAACTTTTCAACAATTATTTTTGGATCGCGAAGAAAAATCATTGCAAAAAGGTAAAAAAACAAAAAAAAAAGCAAACGAAAATAAAATATCAACGAAATTCGAAGAATGGATCTCGGTATGACGGGGTCGTTGCTCGGGGGGATAATTGCCGCTCACGACTTCTCCTCCGGATCGCGTGGCCCGCTGCGGTCGCGTACCACGAAGGGTCGGATGATTGGTTTGCGCTCTCGGCAAGCGGACGGCGAAGGTCATTCGCGTGAAGAGGACGCCTCGATCCTTCTCCAAGCTCATTCGGACAGACCGCGATACGGGAGAAACTCTGCTCCCATCCGGACGCAGGGTAATACGGTGCTGCGCCGATTTTCGTTTCGTCAGATACAAATACGTTGCTGCACCTATCGGAAGAATTATTATCTATCCGATATTCGAATTCTTTGGAATCGCGGTGACTCGTTCTATCCGCGAAAACCTCCAATCGCTCATAAATAGATCTGAAACAAAAAAAAAAAACATCAATAATGAAATTCACAATTCTGCATCCAATTAACGATTTTTTCATTATTATTATTATCAAGAGACTCATTTTGCCCGTTAACATCCCCTATTCAGTAAAAGGGGTTGTACTCCGTCTATAGGTAAGTATTCTACGCACGAACCCTTTGACCTTCGGTAACTGGATCTAAATTACGTTCTTTTCCGCCGGAAACGGCATCGTGTATCGATCTCTATCGCACTGGCCGCACGGAAAAAGAATAAATGAGGGAAGGAAAAATCATGAAATTTAACTCGAAACATGGAAGAAAAAGAAAATAATGGAAGAAAGGAATGCAATTGCACGAAGCGAAACCGAGCGGAGTCGTTCGCGTTTCTCGACACCGCGTCTCACTCGGTGAATATTAAATCGGGGAGTTTCGTCATATACACCAGCGACATTTTTCATGCGGCAAAGTTTAGCATTAAGTACGAGAGGCGGAAACTTACGGGCGGAGAGGCGGTGGGTTAAGGATATACGAAAACCTCGCGAAACGCGTCGCCAGCTAGTCGGATAGACGAGACGAAGACTGGTGAGAGAGGAAGTATTAAGGGAAGCGAAGAAGAGAAAAGCGCGAACGTGCGGAGGGAAGGGGGGGGGGGGGGCAGACGCCGAGGGTATATCGAGGTGCAAGGAAGGCGAGGACTTGAAGGATATATACAGGATGACTGTTAGAGACCGGGTAACTGGAGGCAGAAGGAACGTACGCGAGGGAGAGAAGAACGGGAGGGAGGGAAGGGGATATATTATGCTCGCCAAAGCAATGTTACGAACTCGAGAACTGGCGAACTAGCCGACAGTAAAATCCATTTTATGTCCGCCTCGTAAAGTCAGTCAAATGAAACCCGGGGACTTAGTTTTCATACGTGCATCCAACCGACGGACCAAGCGAGTCAACGCCAGTCAGGAGGCCCCCTTTCCCCGCTCATTCCCTTGGAAGCTCCGCTGTACTCGTCTCTTACTCTTTCGTCACCGTCATTACCACCCCCCTCCCCCTCTTTCCGCCGAAATCCTTTCTATTGCCAAACCCGCTTCGAAAAAAAATCTTTCACGATTTCCTCGTCGACATACCCCTATCCTCGTTAAAAACAATGTTTAAATAGTACGCATAATAATTACGAATTAATATACGAAGCAATTGAAAGAGCAGATTATTAATTACGAATGGAGAATTCATTATCGCGTATTGCTGTAGGGTTGATAATTTAAATTGAAAAAGTAGCGATATTTCGTGTGTAAAATGAAAAATATTGGCATAGGTTGGTATGTTAAATGGCGATAAACGATCTATGACGCAACTCTTCTAGCCGACGAGAATTTCTAGGTTCTCATCATCCGTCTCTTCCTTCGGGCGAACTCTCGCCTTCGTCCTCGAGACCATACCTCCCCCCAGGCTAATGCGCTCACGGTCGAGGGTCGCCGAGTGCTCCTTACTCTTCCTCTCTCTCTCTTTCTTTCCCGCTCTCCGTGCTCGATGCTCCTGACTGCTCCTCCTTTTCCCTTTTACGATTCCACGCGTTCTTTCGAGATCCACTAACCGTTCGAGGGAATCTTTTTTACGAGTACACGTCCACCGTTCCTTCAGACAAGCACCGCTTTGTCCAGCGTAGCGTACAGCCACACATGAACAATTCGTCACGGTATAACCGTCTTTTCCAGTAAAATCTTATTAGACCTCTTCGGAAGATCGCGCGGTTGATGATCGACAGAAAAAAAAAGTCTATCGCGTGTCTTCGCGACGATTTATGCGTCTTATTGGAACTTTGGATTAAAAAATCAGCGGGTGAAATCCCTCCAACTTGCGATGTAAAGTGCGCCTATCATTTGATTGGAGCTTTAAGCTATTTCTTGTAAGAAATTTTCAACTCAACGAAAACGAAGAAAATCATTTTTCGGCAATTAATCGCAATATCGATGTTCTGCGTTAATTCCGCGTAAATATAATAATTTTTTAATATTTTACGCGTGCGCATTAATCCGAAACAACCTACCGGCTTGCGACATTATTCGACTCGAATCGCCCTCGACAAGTTTTCCGTCTCTCCTGCGGTGAGACGGGACACGTTAATTACAAAGTCGTAAAAGACGCGATCGAGGTCCACGTAGGGCCACACCGGGGGAACGCGCATCGGTTCACCGTTCGTGTATACACCATTCTTTCGCAGTGAGGTTATCTCCTCCCCCTTCTGTCTGCCTTGGACGGTCGTCGGACAGCGTCCAGTACTGAACCCGGCCGTGGGGTGCCTCATAAAAATATGATTTACAACAGAGTTTGGCCCGATGCCGGTAGTGAGACGACCGCCTTCTCCTTTCACTCGCTGCTTCTCCCTCTCGTACAACGCGGAATATTTGTCGGTGAGAATCATCGAAGATACGTTTGAGACGAAACGAGAAGGAAGAATGAAACGCGAAGGACATATATATGTATATGTATATATAGATCTATATATTCCACACTTCATTCGTTCCACCGATCCTCGGATTCATCAGCCGCACACGGGTGTTCCTTCTACTCCTCCTTCACACGCTCCTCCGCACACATTGTTCTCACTCGCTCCGTAAGCCGTATCTCTGTGTTTCTAACATTTCCATGCCGGTAGGATTGCGGAGAAGAGAATATCTTAGAGTAAAAGAGATAAACGACGGATCGGCAGGTTGCCGAGATATTGCTGCCGGGGTTCGTAAACGTCGCCGTGCTACGGAGTGATTTACGCCGACACCGACATTTCTTCGAGTTTCTTCGGGAGACACACGCTACACCTCGCGTGTGACTTTTTTTTCACCTATGATTCTCTCGCGTTCACGTTGATTATTATGTATGTTTAATAATAAATCACAAGTATGGAAGCCCAACTGGGCTCTTGCACAACGTAAAATTGCCGGCGTGCAATATATCTTATTATCTGTTTGATAATGAATGTGAAAAAGTTGAAAAAAAAAAATAAATAATAATTCTAAAGTTAACTAATAATTGTAAGATACCAATTTTCTTAAGTATAAAACGATCGGTTTCGTAGGCGCTGATCTTTTTTGCTGTTTCGTGCGCTTCTTCTTTCTGTGCTCCGCGAATACGTCTATAACCCCCTCGCAGCAATTTCCATCTCCTCGTAGAATTTTTTTTTTCTTCTTTTCATTTTTTTTTTTCTTTTTTTTCCACTTTTGTCCTCTTTCGCTCCTTTCTTACCGGATTTTAGTACCCCGACAATCGTAAACGAAGAGAAGTAACGTCGATAAAAGTGCACATGGCGAAATGAGTCCGTAGACCGGCGGAAAGGGGACGAGAGAGGGAGAAGAGATTCTGACGGAGGAAACAAACTCGAGAAATAGTGGAAAAAAAAAGAAAAAAAAAAAAGAATGTGAACGAGAATACTGTTCTAGGAACGGTGTAAGTTCCTCACAGACGCTCGACGCGAGGGGTGGTTTATTGGTGCTCTGTACGGTAAAGAGTTTGACATGAGTTTCCCATCCCCTCGGTGACGATTAAAGTACCGGGACTATGTAATTAGATCTATTTATTTTTTAATTCATTCGTCAAAGAAATGAAATCGAGAAAATGATACATGTCATGCCGGATACGACTACAAGTGACTATTATGCCTTTTCTTGTAAACCCTTTCGCGGGAGAACGTCGTGTCGATCCTCGTAATAGATTTCCGTAATAGACTACGTATTCCAAGCTGTTGTCAAGGGTTACGATTATCAAGCATGAGGACGAAATATCGATGAAAAACATCGTACGATAAAGAAACGAACATAATCGAGACGACTGAGTTGTCTCGCGGTAGCTGCGGAAGCCGATAAACGCGTGATATGCTCCGCGAGAAGAAAAAGACGAGCGGTAAACCTTCCGATAAGTTGAATCTCCTACTACCTGCTTAAGTAGGGGCGGCCGAGTTCAGTCGAAATATAGCGGAAGTTCAAAAACAGGCAGTAAAAAAAGATCGAGGATTTCACCCCGCGAGTACAGCGCCCTCTATGGAATTAGAATGCACAATATGGTAAGCGATTTCTCAGAGCGCCGCACGCTCTGCGTAAAATTCTCAATTTTATTGCTGCGTGTGATTCAACTTTCCCGGTCTCTCCTACTTGCCCACTTTCCCCCTTTTCTTACAAAATGTTTTCTTTTTATAGCCGCGGCGATTTCGAACGGACGTAGAAAAAAATGAAAGTGGTATTCTCCCCAATGAGCAGGTAGACGAACCCTGAGCTTTGATGAAACCAATTTATTTCGTCGTGTATTGTATATCCGTTACGTATGTTTCGTTCGGTATAGTAAGGTGTAATGGACGGTAACGTCTATCATGTACTTCGTTCGCCATGACGAGTACATTGAAACGAGAGGCGGTTGTCCTGCGCATTTGCGACGTTATAACCTGATGTTTCTATCCCTCGGCTCTGGGGAATCGATGAACACAGAGAAGAACGAATGCCGTGAAAACTTCTGCCGCATTTTCCTCGACAGATATATATATACGTATCCATATACATGATCCGCAAGTAATACGAAATTACTTCACGATATCGCAGCCAGGTAGGCGCCATAGACACAATAGCGAGAAGTGGACGGAGTGGGACACAGAGTCTCAGACGTGCAATAAAGAAAACACATCTATCGATTATGTACTGAATACTGAACAATTCTCAAGCCGCAGTTCATCATTTATTCAATAGAAAAAAATCTGATGTACTATCCGTGCGTTCTGCGGACTTACGTGAGGGCTTCGCGCCGCTCCACGTTTACTATTATCGTCGTATGTCTACGAGACACTCGAGACATACGATAGGAAAATTTAAGTTTTTGTAAAACTATAATAATACGACGCTTTTCATACACACGACGAAGACAAACAATTATTTTACGAGGGAAAAAAAAAAAGTGGGAAAAAAAGAAATGATATTTTGACGCATGCGCGCATCCAAAAATGACGCATAGCAAAAGAATTGTGCCAAAGATATTTTTCTAGAATTTGAAACGCCCCCCGTTCGTCCGTTTTCAGTAGAAGTATCAAGCGAAGGATATAGAATCGCGTAGACTCGTCTTCGCGGTTATACGGGCGGCTCGAAGAGTCGTAAACGAAAGCGTTCCCAGCCGTGGTCCGAGGCGGGAGAGACACATCCGAGGGGCAAGTATTGCACGTTGGTGAAATGGAAACTGCGGCTTCCCGGCGCGCGGTAACCGGGCAGCGAGAAAACAGGCAAGCAGGCAGGCGAAGCTCGAGGGGGTGCAGCAGGGGTTACGGTTTATCGTCTACCCGGTAAGTGCTTCGCGAGTTCTCGCGGGTACTCTCTTGAACGGCAACCCCCTTGAGCCGCGGATAGGAGCGGCCATAAAATCACCGTGGATACTTCGAATAATACCCATCACCAGAATCGCGAGGTAAGAACCGCTTTGCTCGTCTATACCGTACACTCCCCTCGAATAGAAGAGGATATACTTTTCTCTATCAATTTCTACAGTAATCCTCTTGTCAATTCGGCGAAAAATCCTTGCGAATATAGGTTGATATTGTTGATAACAGTATCTTCGTACAATTTTATCCGGCGGCGTTTTATTCAATGATGGATAAAGGGGGTGAGTTTAGGGGGTTAATTTAAAAACCACGGCGATGTAATTAGTTTCAACGTCGAGATATAATAGATAATAAAATTTTGAAAAATAAGAAACTTCGAGAGGAAAGACCCACCGGCAAGATACAAGGGGTGATTATGCGAATGAGGGTGGAGGGAGAAGATCGTTTTCATTAACGAGACGAGTATTCATGTCTGGAATATATATCCCCGGTGGCCAAGTTATCCCCCCGAGTCAAGAGCCCACGTCGTATTTCATAGAAGACCGGGCTGTATTTTCGCGCGTATGACTTTAACTGTCGATGAGGAGTTTGCTTGTATTTCTTCTCAAGTTTTACTGGCGCTAGGTCGACCGCACCGAGCCGTAAACGTCAGTCCCCGCTAAGCCCTGTGCACCAGCAGGCAGACTGTATACCGGGTTGCATGTTAACCCGCTCGATTTTTTTTTATTATCATTATTATTGTTGTTGCTGTTATCATTATTATTATTTAACGCTCCATCTTAGACCTTCTCTTTTCGTTCGGTCTCCGACCTCTGCCGGCCGCTATAGGACTTATCTGGCGTCCGTTGTTAGATTTCCGATTTACGCGCGATCTATGGCGCTGATTTTTGGATTTTCGTTTCGATATACGAAAAATAAATGCCTTTAACAATGGATTACGATAATTGGGTAGAAAAATTAATTTGATTTAAAAATCGATCGAAAGACTACATTTTTTTGAATTTCCAATGAAACGCCGTTCGAGGCGTCAAGTAGAATCCCCCGAGGGAAAGGGGGGAGGGGCGGCTAGGGAGATACGCTCGTTTCAAAGAAATACCACATGACATGTACGAACACATACGCGTACTTTTCTTTCTCGACGAATGGCACAAAGTGGGAGGGTCTACCGGAAGCCGGGGCTGATGCACGCTCCGAGGTCTCCGGGCTTCATTAAGGATGCAGTATGGCCGGCATTTTTTGCACACGAACGAAAGAGTCCGCGGGAACAGCCACCGCGCCATTGTACGTGTAACCAAGGCGAGGGAGTGAAGGAAAGAGAAACGACGGTCGAGGGTAACCGCGCCGCAAACAACGACGCAAAGCGAGAAAGAGTGACGAGTCGGTTCGCTTTAAAATAAAAAAAAAAAATGAAAAAAAAAAGAGAAAAACAAAAATAAATAAAAAGTTACGACGAAGTTTATGGGGGTTTAATTGTAGCCCGCGACTGTGGTTAGAAAGTACTAAAACCGTCGCGGCACAGCCTCGAAGGCTCTAAGGCCTGTTACACCGCTTAACGCTCTATACACTTCTCTGTGGGGTTCATATAGTATGTTCGTCCGGTTAAGAAGCAGAAGAAGAAGAAGAAGACGAAGAAGACGAAGACGAAGAAGAGGAGGAATGTGCATGAAGTTAAACGCGGGAGAGTGAAGGTTTCAGAGCCCCTTGGTGAATGTTCAAGACACGTAGAATGGCCAGGAGACCTGGAAGTGGGTGAAACTTTGCGCGCACACATTTCGGAGCCGCTAATTATTGGCTTCGTTCCGCAGGAATCGCGTGTTACTTCACGCTGCCGTCCTTCGCCGCTTCGAGAGCGGAGATTTATTCACCGAAGAATTCGAGTCCACGAACACTGAACCAACGAGAATATGTTTTCTATTGAATAAAATTGTATTTTAAAAAAATATAAATAAATTTGTAATGGTAATTTCTGTTATAATGCGCACTTTGTATATAATTTTTTGTTTTAAAGATTAATTAATTTTTTTCAGAAATTTGCAACAATTTTCTTGTCGAAAGATAAAATATCGTATCGTACGGACGGATCTAATGTCGCAGACGCGCGGCAATGACGAAAAAAAAATAATAATAATAATAATGAGAAATGAAAAATGTCGAATAGTACGAGATTATATGGCACGTCGACGATTTAAGGTTCGCTAGTCTCGTTGTCACATAAAATCAGATAGTTTACAACGCGCTCTGGTAAAAGTGAACGAAGAACTCTCGGCGCGCGGCATTGAGTCGATATAGGGTCGTTGGAAGAAAAGAGACAAGAGAAACATAGGAAGAGAGAGAGAGAGAGAGAGAGAGTAAAGGGAGAATTCTCTCACTCGTTCGTTTCGTTCGAAGGAAGTAACAGGACGCTGAGGATAAGGAACAAAAAAAAATCGAAGAAGCGATGAAAGAGAATTCTTCTCTCTCTTTCGCAACCGCAAATACGCGAAACGGAGAGCGAAAGAAGGAGAGACAAAACGAGATGGAATATATAAAAAAAAATTCACACACATACATATATATATATATATGTTAGAGCTGTAAAGCGGGGAACTCGCGTTTACGACGATCGTTAAGTTCGCTCTGAGCGGCCTGTCTGATTACATTGATGCTGCTTACTGCAAACCTCGTCTCTCTCTCTCTCTCTCTTTCGTTCGTTCTTTCTCTTCAGGACACTCCGTTTTCTCTCTACCCGCTGGTCACCCGTTGTCGAATCGTTGGACGGACTGAACACCGCGTGTAGCACCGAGACGAGAACTGGATTAAAAAAAACCCCTCGGCAACCCGTATCTCGGTGTTCATAAACGTAACTAGACGTAGAATTCTCGTTCTCGTATTGCATTATATCGCTGCCGCGGACACACTCGGTTGCTCAAGACAGTTTATACATATTTTTCAACATATTATATCCTCTATCCAAACGCCGATGGGAATTCGGTATTCGAACGAAAGTATCCGTCAGAATTTCGCCGTAAACGCGATTTGATTGCTATGTGTAATTTCGATAGAGATGCGCGAAGGTTCCTGCGCAGCTTCGGCCGCGTAAGGGAGATTTTGTGATTTTGTTTCAACACGAAGTATAATAACCGGTCTGCGCACCTGCAGTTATTAATTACCATACAAATCATTTTGTCCCGATACCAGTTACTGATGAACGGCGCTATTTTACACGGTCGCCGACCTGCGAATTTACAAAGTAGAGCTTTCGAAATGAGAGCGCTGCGCGCGGCTCGAAATAATTCAAAGTCGGGATAACTCATGTTTTTTTTTTTTTTTTTTTTTTTTATATAGCATTTCGTGATTTGTGGTCGTATCGACCAACTCGCATAGCATTTTCGGCGAAATATCTGAGAGTTCAATGATCTTTCACGCGAAAGCGCGCCTTACCGGCGAACGAGCAAGTTTCGCTTCTACGCTTCCGGAATGTTCTATGTCGTCTACCATACGCGAAAATTCATTTCTGTCTGTTTTAGTATCTCTCACAATATCCGAGGGTTTCGTGAGTATGCGATTTTAGAATGTTCGTATTCATTTGGACACATAAAAGGGGTGGGCGGTGCGGCAGTGAGAGTGTTGGAAAAGATACTCGACGACGAACTCCTCGGCTGCGCCTGCCACTGTCGACGAGTAATCTCCGACTAATCTCCCGAGAATGAGCGAAGAAGTAGCATAGGAGCACGAGAAACGAGCCGCTCTCGGTGTATAAAGGATCCGCGGATTTCTCGCGGTCTTCTCCCGCGGGCTGTTGGCCAGCCACCGACACACTCGTAAATTCGATTCTTTATTGCGTTGGCGTCATTAAGACTCGCGAAGCTGTGGCTCCGCTGTATATACGTCTCTTTCCCTCTCTCTTATCGTTAACTCCATGGCTGCGGCGGCTGCTGTGCGCGAACTAAGAAGCAACGGGGGAACTCTCTTCTCGGTTCGCTACTACTATAACATCGTATGCTGAAAGTCGACGGGAACGAAGAGGGAAAACACCGCGAAGCTTCTGCGGATACAACAACTATTAGTGGAAGAAGTTCGTTGGTATCTTTTCGCGCAATGAGTCGTCTCGGTGTTGACTCGCCGACGACAAAACAACTTGCGCACCCGTACGCGAGGGCTCGGCAGCGGTCCGCTCAAATAAAACCGCCGATGCTTAGTTTTGATGAAGTTTTGTCGCTATACTTGACTTTCCCGCGTCGTCGAAAGATCGAGAGAGATGGAGATCGCGAAAGACCACAAGCGAAACAGGACTTTGGTGTCTAATGGCATTCAGTCGTGAACTCTCTTGTAGAGGCGCCCCTCACTGTAATTTCCGCTTCTTTCACAATGTTGCGGTGTATTTCTGCGGCTAATACCACGACTACTACACATTTTTATCGTACCGTTGTTATCGACAATTGACAGTCCTACTTGTTACACTGATTTACCGTAATGGAACGGCGAAGAAAAAGCGCCTCGTGGAAACGACTTCGGAACATCGGATTTAACTATTTTCACGATGGAATACCAAAGACTGTATTATTATTCGATCGGCATCGTTTATCGACAAGTTTTTCGTGAGACCGAGAGATACCTCAGTCGGTAAATAGATAATCGGAACATTGAACGATCTCTCGAGATCGCGATGCGCCGAAGCTTTACGAAGTTATTTTTAGATGCGATCTCCATCCATCTTCGGCATTTTTATCCCGACTCTCACGGATAATTACGAGCGGTGAGTAAAAGAAGAAAAAAAAAAACATAAAGTAGCGCGCGAGATAAAAGAAAACTCGCGAGGAGCTTTCGCCTGAGCGAACGACGAGATCTGTAGCTTACGTTCCGAGACTCGATATCTGTTTGCTGCGTTCGCTCTATCAACGAAACTCACCTTACGGGAAGTAAGAGCAGTCTATAGGTTTAAATGTCTTTTACGTTCGTCGAATTTGCTATTATACGATACGAAGTTCCCGAAGATCAGACAAAAGGAAAGAACTCGAAGGAGAAGAGATCTTTGGTCTCCTTAAACGAAAAGTGTAATAACGAAAAGTGTAATAAGTCCTACAACCCGCCAGTGGTCTTCGGACTTTTCAATTATACGGCCGAAACTTCGTCAATAATATCGTCAACTCTCAACCGATTCGGGGAATATCTGTGAAAGCACTGTAAACTTCGTATTCACCGGCGAATTTCTACGAGAAGCGACGAGTAATATCCCTCTCTCCCCTCGAGGAAATATCGAAGGAATTTTCAACTGATGGCATAACAAAGCCGCCGCGTCGGCGGACAAAGAGATTTGGATATTCGGAAGGCGTGGACGTGGCGCGGAATACTCTCTACGAGGGTTTCAAACCAAAGGCTGTAACCTCGAAAGTTGACCGCACCCATGGCTTTCCTGCGGCAATGCCGATTCCGGAAAGACGTTAAACCAGTCACATAAAAATATGAAATAGTATCGAAGAGATTCCCGCACGAGACGCGCATGCGTTGCGCGGTTCTTTTGATTATCGTCGCCCACACCGTGCCGATTTCTTTTTCGACCGAACAGAGGAAAAAAATAAAAATAAACCGAAAGAAGCCACAAATCCCTTCGTAACCTTTCGACAGACACGGTCGTCCAAGACTTCTCGATAAAATCGTAAAAGTTCGTACTATAATTTATTCACCCGGAGATTAGCGCGTCGCGGATATCGGTAAAAAAAAAAATCAGAATAATAGATAAAATTGCGTGACTTACCAGGGCTACGTAGCTGGACGTTCGAGAGGGATGTCCGGACTCGAGGGCACTCTCGTTGCGAGCATATGCGCATCAAGCGGATGAGGAAGTGGGCCTAGATGGGCGGCTGTGGGCGGAGGCGCCAAGCCGATGTACGGTGCAGTTCCCAGGTAAGTAGGTGCGTTAACAGTAGCGGTGGCCGCGTAAATGTCACGCCAATATCGACCATATTGGATCATTCTCGTCGCATTCCAGAATTCCATCGCTCGGATTTCGTTGTTCGCTGTTTGATTTAAAACAAACAAAAAAAAAATTATTTTCATTCGTCATTCAAAATTTCGTCTCGTCATCGACGAAGAGCGATGCGAAAAAAAAAAAAAAAACATAAGTGGGTCGAAGAACAACAGTGGATCCTTCCGACGATAAATTTCGATGCCGCCACTCGACTCGATATATTTCGTGTCTACGGTCACGCGTACGGCTGATTCTTAATGGCGATAGCAATGCAAGAATGCATCGATGAACGAATAAGAGAGCCAATGGCAGAATACGGCTCTTAGGGAAATAAAAATGGTCGTCGGTTGCAAAAGGCGTGGTTTCCGTAGCACCATTTCGCTGATTCGGCTCGTCGAACGACGAACCACCCCTTCGTCGAGTGTACCCACCGGCGACGCTTCGAGCCTCTCGGCTGATGGTTAATTGACGCCATTATATATACATATACATATATATGTACACATGCGAATGTCCACTTAATTGTTACCAATACGAGAAGAGTCTAAGATTTAACGATTGCCGTTCGTTCGCTTTGGAGAAGCCAATCAGCTCTGTCTCGTTCTCACGCGTTTCAGAAAAGGATCCCTCGTGAAATTGACCGATTCGTAGTGTCAATGATACCGAGAAAGCGAACGAGTCTCGCTAACTTCAGACCGCAATCACTTCGCCCGGATAACGATTAGATACCTAATTAGTCGTTCTCATCCGATCTCACTGTGGTATAACTCCACCCCTACGTTCCGTCGGCCAATTAACGCGTTCATCGTGAACGGCGCTCTCAGGTATACCAACACATACGTATATACGTGGGGCAAGAAGGATTTTAACGATTTCCACGGCTCCTTTATCTTTATATGCCCGCGCAGGGCTATTAAAGAAGAAACAAACATCGGGTAGGGCTGCCGCTGCTACGCCTGAAACTCTATATTCCGAGAGTAGGTACTCATTCGCGTAGTAACCTGTGCTTATGCTTCCTTTACGATCCTCAGACTTTGTCATTTAGTTTCTTGCATATTATATCGACGATAGTCATTTATTTTTCAAAAACCAATTATTATTTTTATTATACATAACGAAATATTAATTTTCGGGTAACGAAATTAGAAAAAATATTGCCGATCACTCGAAAAAAAAAAATAAAAAAAAATTAAAAAGTGTAATAAAAGTTATAAGCATTCAAAGTCATAGGATCGAATTTACATCGCTGATGGACAATTACCGCACGCTTATGCCCGAAGTAACGACTTCCTCTCTCGCAAACCAGAAGAAGAGCCTATTTTCCATCAATCCTCACGTCCGAAGCACTATACCTTACCGGTTTATTTATCACGAGTGGAAAATCTTTGAGCGCACTGAGCGCACGCATTTTCCGAGGATCACGCTATATTCCATGTTGCAGAAGAAACGTATACACCGCTATATAGCATCGTGTGGGATTACGGAATGCGATTCGTTCGTAACATTTTAGTAGTTTTTTTTTTTTTTTTATTATTTATCAGTACGCCGATCGGCGCTTGGGATGTTGCGACATCGTTTCTTTATGGATATCGGCAACCGCTGTATATTGACATTCCTGCGAAAATTTGAGACCTCGTTCCCTTTTTGCGAGGTTGATACGCGTAAGCAAAGCTCGGGCCGCGATATTGGAAAGGGGTTGTAAATGTTTCGGGTAGTAACGAGCGAGAAAAGATCTCAAGTAAGATGAGTAACGGTTCGAAATGCGCAGGAGTTGTTGCACGGCCGTCAGCGAAAAATTCGTCTCTACTCGTAAATTATATTTTAATGGCGTCGGCGGGACTCGCGTCGTTCGCGTCTTTCTCTCTCAACAGATGCGCCACTTTGCAGCAGAGAGAACAAAACAGAGAGACTCGGAGTCTCGAGTAATGTTTGCCCGTGAGGCTTTTTTTGAGCGCATCTCTCTCTCGTCTCTTGACTGTATACCACGAGCTCATCGTTGTGTTCTCCTTCGTCACACTCGTCACCTTGTCCCGACATATTGATCTCGGAAAATTTCACCCAATTGTACAAAGGCTATCAATGTGTGCGAATTGTCGCGGAGCGAATAAGTACCCGCATTTGGCTTCGCTAATTCGGTACATTTCCAACCCTTTGTACATTTGAAAAAGGATATGAAATGAAATGAAAAAAAAAAAAAAAAGTGACAAGAAAGGCCAAAAGCTCAAGCAAACGAGACGAGGGGGAACGGTAAGAGAGAAAGCGCGAGTACAAAACGCGAACCCAAAGTGCCGGTCTCGCGTGTGTATATATTAAATATACTTCAGAAATAGTCGTTGTCGCGCGCAGCTGCGTGCAAAAGTGACCGGACCGGAGGCCGAATGTTCGCCTTTTTAACTGCCGTCACTTCCGGTCCCTTTTACAAGACGTCTGACGTCACTTCCAACTTATCCCCGTAGGCCTCGGCGCTTTGCTCGTACCACTCTAAATATAAGAAAACGTCTCTCCCGGTAAGGTGGTGCGGAAAGCATCGCGATACTGACGGATAAGAATGAAAATCTGCAGTCAGTGCAAAAATTCTGCTCCAAAGATGTATTTAACTACTTTCTTTCGACTTTATTTTCGAAATTGAAATTCTGAGATCTCGTCGTTGTTCGTAGCCGGCGCAGGCCGGGGCTGGACCTCTCCGACGAGACGAGAAAAATATAATGTTATATTATTCCAGCGTCTTTCAAAGTCAGCTCGCGACTGAGAAGGATATAACCCGACCTAAGTCTCGTTCGTGAAGGGAATGCCACGCCAAAGGGGTCTTTTACGACGAGACGCGCGCACGCATACACACACACGCGCACCAGCGCAGTTTCGCACAATACTCCGACGAGTATTTTGCGCGCATTTTCGCTCGAGACGCTTTTACATATAGTAAAGAGCAACGTGCACGCGGGCCTAAAGAGCCCCGCGTATAAATCGGACCCCGGCCTGTTATGTCTCCCGCGTGCTCGAGCGGTTTGCGATTTTATGCTTACTCTCCGAGACCACGCGTTCGCGCCTCTAGTTAAAACGCTTGTGAGAATCGCGCTGCCAATTAAGAGGCTGCGATCTTCGGTAGACTTAAATGCCAATGGGAAAAACGTGTAAAGATTAATGAGAGGAGCGTTCGATTTTCAACCGCGTCGTGTAAAGGTGTGAAAGCAAATTATGAAATCGGTGAACAATTAATGGGTATCGTTTTCATTAAAAATCGAAAAATAACATTGCCGCGCGCATAATTTTTTTTTTTTTTTTTTTCGACAAGTTTTGCATTTTTCATAAGGCATTTCTTTTCGCAGCGGATAGCGCGTTGAAATAAGGTGCAAAAAGTATGCGAAAAGCTCGAACGTTGGTTACGTAAGATCGACGAGAAAATCACTAATATTATTCACGCGAGTTATCGAAGAAATAGTCGTTAACATATTTTAATGTGATACACTAAGTTTGTGTGTAGAATTGTAGGTAAAAAAGAAAATTTTCATTTTCTCGATAGCTTTGGCGGCGAATTTACCGAATGGCAAAAGTAAATTAATGTTTCGAGATTTGTCGTATTATCGCGATGATTTAGGATTTAATCGATAGCGCATTGATGCTGCACAGTGATCCCGATGCACCGTCGTTCGATGACGCAAAAGTAGCAATCTAATCGTCGCTCGGAGAGACGGGAGAGAGACATTGGCTCGACGACGTACTGTGTTAGTATTTATTTATGCATCTACTTTCAGCGGTAGACATATCGCAATGCATAAACGTGATCGTGCGTCACAAGCATAAGCTTTACTCGCCGCGGGGCTCGTACAGCATTGAAACAGTGTACGACAAAGTTAGACGCAAATACGATTTAATGTAACCAGACAGGAGAGACGGTTATCGAGAAAAAAAAAAAAAAATGACCGGATCGACGGGTTCGCGATAGTGCGAAACCCGCATTGACCAAATAGGATTCAGCATTTTTTTTTCTCGCTCTCTCCAATGCCGATGAGAGAAATCGGCCGAGTCACACAACGAGACCGGAAATTGCTCGGATATAACGAGTCTCGATTGGAATCGGTAATACGTTTAGACGAGGAATATACATTCCGTGTAGACACTTTTGCAAGACAAAACAATAAACTCGACGATATATGCCGATTGTCTCGTTCGATGTGCGGCAACGCGGTTTGCACACGGTTATTATTCTCTCGCTATATCCAACATTGTATCCGTCTAATGTCAAGGAAAACTAACGCTCGTGTGCGCACACATAAACGCGTAACACAACATGATGCCGCGAGTTGCGATCTCGTTTGTAGATACACGAGCGTTAGAATGTGTCGGTACACGTGTCGTTTAGCTCTATCCTTGTTCAGTACGGAACCTTCGCGATGTATATCAGTTGAAACAGTTGCGCTCCTCCTAGCATTGCTAGTTCGCTTGCTCTATCTTTCTTTATCCGTCCAAGTGCATTATCTATGCTCTTTCTCTCCCTGTTTCGGTCCGTCTCTGTTGCACCGACACGTATAAACGATGCGGTGCACAAGCGGTTATGCAAGGCCGCGCGATAAATTGCCAACTTTTGTAGCCAGATCGTTCGTCGGCACCTCCATGACTTGACGCACTCGTTTCTACTTTCAAGCATTGAGCGCAAGCAGCGTCATGCTACTTGCGCTTTTGTACTTGAGACGACGATGACGAAGAGCAACGAAGATATGCCGCTGGAACTCCGCACGACGGTGCAGAACCAGTCGTTACCTACTGATGGTTCCTTACAAAAAAGGCGCCTCCGAACTGAGATCCGTTTTTGATCACCTTTTTCAGATGCACCTATGAAATTCGTATTTCATTGCGGCGTTAAGCCCGCGCGGAGGTTGCGATTCACGCATTTATCCATCTTTCACTTTGTAAGTCGCTCGGTATTTAACTCGATATTCCCGGACGCCGGTTGCAACGTTTTTGCTGGCTAATAGCGAGGGGATCTAACGATCACGATGTAGACACACGCGAATGTGTATCACACCACGTGTGCGTTAGCTCGTGTCCGTCTATCTATCTATCCGGTATCTATTTGGGTATCTCGATCTGTCGCGGTTCGTCTTGCCGCTCATCTCTCTGAGCAGCGCAGCCTCCTCTTCACTCGTTCCACTCTTCCACTTCCATCGTTCGTTTCGTACAATTTTATCTTCTCTTCGGCGCTCCTGGCCGCGGGGTTACATGAATTCTTGACTCTCGCACACGCGACCAACGCACACTTTTACGCCTCTCGCGGCCGACGAGACGCGACGCGAATGCCACAATTTGCAACTGCGCGCAAAAACTTGCAAGTGCCACTCATTGCTTCGTAATCGTACGGACTTATGGCACGGAACTTACGGAAACTACCGATGTTTTAAGGAGATGATGGATTCTTTTTTTATTCTCGTTAAAAAAAAATGTATAACACTGCGGCTGCCTCCGGGTTGCAGCAACACTTTTTTTCGGTTCGGTTAATTATGGATCGGTAGCGTCACTCAAATTTGAAACTTTGCGCAGCGGCTTGAGGCGAGAAAATAAAAGCCGTAAATCTTGGATATAATTACTTACACATTGGATCGTCGATGTGTAAGCCAAGCCAAGAATTACGTCGGTCGAAAGTCTCTGAAACTGGCTAATTCGATTCTCAGACAACCCGTCAAAAGTTACGGCCACTTCCGAGTGCATCAAAAGGAGCAACGGCCAAGGAGAAGGGAGATGTGTAACCGGCTCGCGACGGGTCTGGCATCGGCTCGGACCACCCGAGATAGCGTGCCCCATCCTCCTTCGCGGTCTAAACTATTGCTCTCTCGTGCCAAAAGCAACTCAAATCAGCCGAAGAATTTATGACATTGTCGATAAGTTCACTCCGATGTAAAACGATCGGCAACCTATTAAATATATTGTCGCGTATCAAAAAAATTTGAGAGGAACAAAAAACCGGTTTTTCGGCTCGAAGCGAAAGTTACAAAGAGAGTGAGAGAAACGAAAAAAAAAAGTGAATCATGAATTCATTAAAAGCATCTCATCGACTCGATCGCGTCTATGAATCACGATCTGTTTGCTCGATTCGTCACTGACGATCGTCAATGCTGATTTTTTTCCGTTTTTTTTTTTTTTTTTTGTGTCTTCGGAGTATCTCGATTCGTCACGTTTGCACATCGAAACCGATGTCGTTAGTTTATCGATCTTTCGTTAATTTTTTCATTCGTTTCGCATCGTGCGCAACAGGCCAAGATAACAGAAGTTAAAATAAAAATGAAGTACATCGAGTAAGAAAACTGTGAGATACGGTAATTAACTCTTGTAAACACTGGAATGTAACCTGTGCCCGTCTGGTGGAAGCTGTGCGCATTCGCGAGAGATCGCACGAGATGCAATGCAGCTATCGACCGCACTCGGTCGACCGGTTGGTACCACCGCGGCGCGAAGATATATCACGAGATGATAAACGCCACGGTGCAAGTTCCCGGCGCGATCTTGACCTTCTACGCGGAACGACCCACGCAGAGATCTCTATTTATTTACGAAAGATCGAGGTGTGAACTCACACGACTCGTATGTCCCAACAATTGCTTCAGTAGTCTTAAAAAACGCAGTCGTCCCGAAACCCAAAGTGCCTAAAACCATTTTTTTTTTTGGTGAAAACTATAGTCGAGTGTACCGGAAGTGGAACTTTCGATCGACATACGTAGAAAGCTGAGCATCGAATCAAATTTTTGACGCCATTTCAATGATATAATGCGGAGACAATCTTGCGATTGCGATCTGTATCGTTCGATTCAACCCACTCGATCGGTTCAGCGAATGCGAATCTGCGAAAAATGCTCGAGAAACTTGTTTATTACGTACAGACGCTACAACCAATATATCGATCGAGAATTGTGAAAATAGTGATATACGCGTGTCGACTGTACTTCTGATTGAGGTAACAGTCGCAAATGTGACGGTCCGATGATTTTTGGTTACAATATGTATATTACTGGTTTTCTGCTTATTCGGAATTGGTAAACGAAAAAACGGGGTTTCGAGTAACTCGGTAAAATGTAACTCAGTTTAAGATGAAACGATGCGAATACCACGAACTGACAAAAGATTGCGGCTCTATCAAGGTGGCTATAGGCCGCAGCGTTCCCACTTATTCGTATCGTATCTTTATTTTATTTTAATTTTACCCAAAAAATATAACGAAACCCCTTGCGGCTTCTTTTGGATGTTTTTGTTTCAATTTTTTTTCAATATCGTTCCTAATTTCGAGAATACTTCGAGAGCGAGGCCCGCAGTTCGTCGTCGTCGTGTCAAGTCAAAGAATAATTTTGCCGGTCAGCTGCAGCTGCACGAACGCGAACCGACGTCTCGGCGATCGTGGCTCGCCTTAAATTACGCGCTTGGTTCTTACACGCTATCCCTGTCACGAGACGAGAGAAATTCACCCGGCGAATATCGTTAAAAAGGGAGGCCACGAGAAAGACAAAAAAAACTATACAAAGATCAGTGGAGGCTGTGATAATTTGAACGATTTTTTTCGTCTGACGTCTTACTCTCATTATTTGGAGGTTTTTTTTTTTTTTTTTTATACATCGAAAGACACGAAACCAGATTCCGAAACTTTCATAATTTTTTTTTTTAATATGAAACCAAACAGAACTTCCATAAAAAAGTTGAAATCAAAAAAAAAAAAATTCGAAATCTCCACGTTTTTTCAGATTTTTTTCTTTTCTTTCGTTATTATCGACCGGAATCGGTATGGAACAGCAAGCGGTCAAAAAAATTTTAAAAACGATCCAAGTAGACCGATTTTCCGATTTTTTCAGAGAAAACCGATTGACATCAAACTTATATCGGTCACTAACGCGACTTTCAATTCCGTGCATTTTATAAATGGATGTAAAAATGTGTAAGAAATTTTTTTTTGTGTAATACTTTTCTCAGAGTTTTACAATCTTCAACGGAAACTCGTATGAACATTATAATCTCGTAAGTTATCGGTACAGCGCTAACCTGTTTCTATATTTTTTTCGTGTAAGTAAGCTACCTGTTAATCGTCGTAGTTTTGTCAGTGGTAGTGGCAACGATGGTGGGAATAGTCATTAATCACCAGTCTGCGGTCGCGCGTGGTTCCTTCGTCGAGTGATCAGGCACGCGTGCTCGCCTACCGTGCCGGGGAACTATCTCGGCATGCAGTTTCTCTCGTGCGTGCACCCGGACTCGCCGCTTCCCGTACGTGTAAATGTGTAAGCGTTAGTGCGCGTATAAGAAAAAAAAAAAAAAAAAGAAAAAAAACGACAACAACAACAACTTGCAACACAAGAGAGTATTGCGTGTTATGCGAATACGCACGCACGGGCATCTCCGAGAGACAAGATGCCGTGAGCAATACCGAAGTCTGCAACGATCTGTACGAAGAGAGGCCTTGCAACACTGTATCTCAGTGTGTACAGCGGGGGAATCGCAAACTTAATGGTTCTCCCTCTTTCTCTCTCTATCTCTCGCGAGTCGAGCAGCTTGATCGATGGACTCGAGGATCGAGCCACTCGGGAGACCGCCTCTCGAATCGCTGCCGAGTAGACTACGAGCAGCAATATACCTATGTGCATAGCTATGCCCGACCGCCGAGAATGCGACTGGAAGCGTGAATGAAAACCATGTAAAGATATACAAGCGGTAGGAGAAATCTTCGCTACCCAGCTGTAAGCATTATACATTTAGCGCTCGTCCTACCCGACGAATGCTTGCGCCTCGTATAAATTTCTCTCTTCTCACTGTGCTAATTCACCGATTGATTAAACGTTTTCCGACTACTCGTAATTGCTTAACAATGAGCACATCGCAAAACGATCACAAAAGTAGAAAATAGTTCAAGTAGACTTGATGATCTTTAATTTTTCCCAAGAAAAGCCGATTGCCACGAAAGTTATCTCGATCTCTGATACGACTGTGAAATTCGTTCTTTTTATAAATTGACGGAAAAATGTGTAAGCATTTTTTTTTATATATTTTTCGTACTGTTTTAGATTTGTCAACGGATAAAAAAAAATTGAAATTTGATATGAATTATTGTTTCTATATTTTAATCGCAGATTAGCGTACACTGTGATTATATAAATTTTTATTCATGTGACTTGCCAACTGGCAGAAGATACTAAGCGATTTAACTTCGTAACAAGGTGTCGACGCTAATCGTTTTATGATGATTATGTCGGTGGGCTACCGTAAGAAATAACGCACACATAGATGTAAGGTAATTAAGCTCCTTTAGACGGGACGCGCCTGCTGAAAGATGCCTTCAAAGACGAAGGGAATTGATGATGGTTGGGGAGAGACAAAGAGGGAGAAGCGAGATGATTAATTTATTTTTTTGCTCAATCGCTCGAGGCTCGTGCGGGCCAAAGCATGGAGAGCCGAAGGAAGCGAGTTAAGCGATTCGTAATGAACGTCTCTTTATGGCGTTTTATACGGTAGCCGGTAGAAAAGTGTTGGTAATTTGGTGAAACAGCTATACTTTGTGGATTAAACTCTGATATTATGCAGCAATCGCTTAAAATCTTCTCCGCGATGTTATAAAGATAACAAACGATATAATTTTTTTTATCTTTGTCTTTTTAATTCCCGACTGGCAAAGACGGGAGCTATGCGTTTCACGAAGAGGAATGATTTCGTTGTCCGGTATATTCTTGAAAACGACGGAATTAGTTGAATATTCGTAGAGAAAAAAGCATTTTACGGAATAGTCATTTAGATATATCGAAGATTGGGCGCCATTTTCTACGATATATTTTTTCGACGTCCGTTGGCTCGCGAAGCGCTCGATCTCTGTGTGACATAACCTCAAATTCGCGATAGTTTAGATCTCAGTTAAAATTCATCTTTTTGAAAAAGAACGGAATTAAAAAATTTGAATAAATTTAGAAACTTCCGATTGAAAAAAGAGTGAAATAACAATTAATTCTTCACATGTTATACTCGGGAGATTTCCATACTCAATGACGAAGAAATCGCGTAGTTGGCATAGTTGCATAGTTTCGCGTGTTTCACAGTTATTGGTAAGAAAAATAGGACTATATTTCAAAAATAATAATAAAAAAATGCAAATACGAAAATTGCGAATTGCTATGATGTGTGTCATTCGTCAGGACGAAGTATGGGATATAGATGACCTCAACTTCTTTGTTACTTTTGTGGCAATTTTTATATATATCGTGTTTTCTTTTTCTTTTGTTTTTCACAGATGAAAACACATTTTTCTACGGGTGTTATTTTCTTTGCGGATGGGAACGGAAAAGTTTATCCCATTTTCTCGGCACGAATACACGTGACTTCTGGAACTCTGTGCGACCGCCGCGCAGGTGATGCGGGCACAAGGCCGTTACTTAGATCCGTTATCCGGAAATGAACACAACCCGGTCGAGGGAACGAGGGACAGAGAAAGAGAGTAAGAAATAAGGAGAGAGAGAGAGATTTTTCGCGAACGTATTTCATTAAGTGACTCCCAATTATTGGAGCGACTATGGCCGCGCGAGACTAATAGAGAACGAGAGACGTAAGTATAGGTTTCGCGAGAAGATGGCCGAGGCGCGGAGAAGAAGCAATGGAGCGAAACATTTTGCCATCGCCTGTACGCATCATCTCTCGTATTTTTTAACGCTGAAGGTTTACGCGTGTCTTTGCACCTCGTTAACGCCATACATGGGCACTGAAGTACCTTCATTCTTCCATTACTTTGCCCAAAATTGATATTTTTAGGTTCATTACACTGCAATCAACATGGCGGCAGGAAAGGAAAGTGCTTACTAAAGCGCCATAATGATATACCCAATATCTTGGAAGTTACAAACTAAAAATAAACACGCGTCCATAAAATTAATTAAAAAAAAAAAAAAACATCTTTTCGACATCGTAAATGTGAGGCAAATCAATGGTGAAAAAAAAACATCAGATTAAGTGCAGATAGACGCGTAGCTTGTCTGCTTCTGATATCGATCGATATAACTCCATAAACTCGTAAATAAATTACTTTTTTTTCTTCTTTTTTCAAAATACTTGTAAATCAAGTTCGGCCTTCGCGTCGAAAGCAATAAACTCGGCAATGCGTTATTAATCGGCAATATAAGTTTTAATATTGTATCCGTCTCGCTGGCATCGAATTTATTACAATCGGCCACGTGGATAAAAGTATTCGGTGAATTGATACAAATAAATAACCTTGAATCAGAGTAGATGAAAGGAGACGCAACGAGAGAAGTTGCGAATGCCGATGAAGAGAGAGAGAGAAAACTAAAGTGCATTCCCGCGGTCGGCGATCATGTCTGGCGACTTTCCAAAAGGTTTTGGTCCCAGTCTAGCGACTCGTTCGGTGAGCTTGAAGTAAGCTACACTCACGAGACTTGATCTGGCCGACGTTACTGAGAGAGATACACGCAGATTGCTACATAATAATCGCAGAAAATAACTGTAAGTACTGCACGGGTGTGCGTGCGCGCGCCGGTGGCGACGCGCATACAGAGACATACACACAAAAGTACTTTTGCCACCACCCATAGCACCGGCGCGCGTCTTCGCCGACCGGATATTTTCGTACGTTGCGTCACGACAGATTGCACGAGAGAGCTTTACTTTGTCGGTATGTCGGTCTCTTGGACGAGTTGGATGCATTCGGTAGTCACGGCTCAACTGGCCTCGAGAACTATGAATCCCAACTTTGTGGATGACAAATCGACCGAATCAGAGATTATTTGCTTCCTTTTTCGCTTGTAATTGTGTTCTCATTTTCTTTTTTTTTATCTACGAACTTATATTTGGCGCTAATATCTTTATGATTGTCAAGGAAAGATGAATTAATTTTTTTTTTTAATTCTATAGCAGTTTGCCGAAAAACTACTTGGAATTTTTAAGCTTAACGACGGTTTTTTCGAGTTTTTTCGTTAAGGTGCATTGGAATACTCCGGAAGAGTGGCGTCGATGAGTAGGTGAGAGTCGCGCGCCATATTACCGGTTTCGACAGAGGTATATAACAGAATATTGAAAACCGGAAAACCGGTATCAGCCGGTTTGCCTATAGTTGGTAGATGGCGATGGCAATACGCTAAATATAGCGACCCACTGCCACATAGAAAATACCGTAGTGTCGGGGATCGACAGCGGCAAAAGTCGCAATGCGGAAACATCTTGAAATCCTGGGCTGCGATGATATTTATTCGATTTATGGATCGTTCGTTGTTGTGAGTTGCGAAAATTCAACGAAATCTCAACTGTATCGTTGCTTGTGCTCTTTTATACGATCGCTTTTCTGGCGAACGTCCATTCAACATGCCGCGGCATCATTCTTCCGTCATCATCATCGTCTTCATCATCATCATCATTTCTCCTACCTTTTGACTTTCGGAGAGTTCCATCGGACGATCACTTTCATCTTCGAGACGTTAATAATCTTCGTAAGACGATCACTTTCATCTTCAAGTCGTTAATAATCTTCGTAGTTGAACAATATAGGGGTTTTTTTTCTTTCATTTTTTTTTTCATCCCTCGAATAATATGTTTTTCTTATTGCACGCGCGATGCAGGAAAAAAATCTTCATTGAAGTTCTTCATTGATGACACTTCGAACAAAATGTTGTTGAGGAAAATTCTCCAAATCTTCGTTGTCGAAACGCATTTATGTACTCAAAAATCATCGTACGATTGGTCTCATCGCGGATTCTTGAAATTGTTGATTCCAACAATAAACAACGAAAAATTATTGATCTTCGTGACCATATAGAAATCTTTTCTTATACGCAAAAGAAAAAAATAAAACACGAAATTAGAATAGATTCGGAAGATGTAATAATCACGACGAAATAATTTTTTCGTAAATACGTTGTATGCCACTGACGACACATAGATTCATGGAAATTGTAAAACTTATTAAAGTCACGATTTATGCTATCATTGTCGAATATGTCATATTGACACTCAAAACGTCCACAGCTGTGAGGAAAACAAAAATTAAAATTTAAAAACGAAATAATGCTAAAGATTGCGAAATTCTCTAATAATAATATCGAAACGTTTTACGATGTTTTATTTTGATTTCTCAAATGTTGTCCAATTCATTTGTAATTAACTGAACTTAACGCTTCGCGAATTCAATAATTTGCGTACTCGTGACAAAATATTCCGAAAGTTTACACAAAATTTGTACCAAAAAAAAAAGTATATGCGTCTTGATAAGAAGCCGAAAAAAATGACGATAAATAATATCGCGATGTTAAAAATTCAATTTGCAACATCCAAAATCGACTTCTTTCGCCGGAATGCAATTTCACGTGCTACTAAAATAATTAACTTTTTTCACTCCGATATTTTAGATCAATAATCGCGAATTTCGTCGATGCGCGTTAAGCGTCACAACCGCGAAAAATTTAATGATGAAATTTCGTTGGTACCGCGCATTCAAATTTTCCTCACTGTCACGATGAGGAATTTTAGAAAAAAAAAGTATACATCGATTTATCAATAATTTTGATAAAATCTTACCTGCAGCTATGCGCCTCGTGGCCTCTTCAAGATCCGCACCAGCGTCCTTCAGGATAACGTACATCAATGGTAGCATTTCCCAGGAATATCGTAAAAATCTTTCGAGTAATTTCGTGCTGTATTCCAGTAGAACTTCGACGTTTTCGCCTGGAAAAAAAAACAAAAACAAAAATAAAAAAAATGAATAAAACTTACAGAATGATTTCTCCGTCTAAATCATTTAAAACTATAAATTTCTTAAAAAAAACAATTCTTATTAATTTAAAACATCCTACAACTCTTCCGACAGAATATCCTCCGCATCCGCGCCATCGGTAATTTTACCTCAATTCGTAAATTTTTTATCGACACCAAGAAAATCATCAATGGATAAAAGTTATACTGAATTACAGGCGTTAATGTATTTTGTGTCACGAATAACAATTACGAAACTTTTGACTACACTACAGAAAGGAGCTTTTTCTACGTACGATTGAGCGTATGGAGTAAAATCCCGAAGCAAATAGTAGCCGTGTATAAATTTATATGTTTACATCTATATATGTATATTTACACATATGTACAAGAAGAGAATGGACAATACTTTACAAGTGGCAAGCCGCGGTTTCATGACATGATATATTAGATATTACGCGAGCCAATGCGAAGTTGTCGGGAGCGCCGTTTGCTCCGCCCACGGGGACGGAGCGAGAGCGGTAAATTGTTTTTGAAACGTTGTACGAACGGACTCCTCGAATAGAGCTCTCGTACACGAAACGCGTGTGGTAGTTGCCGAGGAGGCGGGGACAGGTGTGTGGGGAAACATGCGTTGCTGAACGAAACAACTCTGCTTGACGCTCCACGGTACTGTAACACACAATCTCTATTTCTATAACAGCGATTGTAGACTCGTATGTATTTCTCGTCATGGCGAATAGCGTTCGTTCTGATTCAGGCGCAATGTTTACCGAAACAGACATGAGATATAATGAAGTGGCCAATTTCGAAAAGCGAACAAGAAGAAGAGAGTGAGAGAAGGTGAAAGAAATAAAGAGAAAGAAAAGAAAAAAAATGGTTACAGGAGGGAGAAAAAGGGCGGAGGCACCGAGTCCGGGAAAGAAGAATCGTAGAAAGGGGGAAACCGGCGATTTGTCTCTCTCTCTTGTGCTAAGCGTTACAGTCTCTCGGGTCGCCATTTTACCGTGAACGCCGGCGAGCTCTCCCCGTTTCACACAATCTCATATGTCTTTCTACAGATCCATTCACAGCCGCGATGTTAGCTTGCATCAACATGGTTACTATTTTCGAACCTAATTTCGGATGATTTTATGCAATCGGCTTTCGGTTGAAGCTTCCAAACGAATTTGTCGCATGCGCTTTACACCGTCGCCGCCATTGGTGCCAAACAAGCTGACATCCTATATTCGTAATAGCCATTTCAAAAGCCTCGTGAAGCGCGTAGAAACCAAGACGGCTCATTGCGGAACTTAACCTGCTGCTAGTAGGTATTTTTTCGAACTTTGCATCTGCTAACTGAGGATTTAAAGTCTCGGTAAGGCTTTCTCATTATTTCGAGGTTTCAGATTAGTCTTTTCATCGGGGATAACCCAATAGTTGGTTGGGTTAAATATCAAAAAGCTGGAGGAAGATGAAGAGAGATAAGCGAAATGATTAATTTTTTTTCTGCGCTCAAACGCTCGAGAAGCCCGTGCGCTCCAAATTATGGAGATACGGAACAAACGAGTTGAGCGATTTTTAATGAACGTCTGCTTATAGTGTTTTACACGGTAGTTAGTAGAAAAGTGATGGTAATTTGGCAAAACCTCTATATTTTGTGAATTAAACTCCGATATTATGCAGCCATCGCTTGAAATCTTCTCCGCGTTGTTTGATAGATAAAAAATCATATGATTTTTTGTCTTTCTCCTTTTATTTTACAATTATTTACTCTGTGGAAAAAGTTTGCTACTGATAGTTAGTTATATCGCTTTTGTCATTAACTATTGCAATCATCAGGTTTACACATAGGTTTGCAAATCTATTCGTAAATTAATACGTCAATAGATTTTGATTTTTCAACAGCTTCGCGTGATACAGCTATGTAAGAAATATATACAAATATACAAGTTGACATCCTATATTCGTAATAATAATTTGAAAAACTTCGAAAAGACTATACAGAGTTTAATTACAAAGACCAATGATTCTCTTCGGCTTCCGTAACTTTTGATTTGTACGTAACTTACGATTTAGCGGCTTAAGAAAAGGGTGGAAAGGAATACACCTGCAAAAAAGACGATTCTAAATGTGCTGAGAAGTTACGCGTAAAGCTCGTAGAAAGCAAAACATCTAATTTTAGAGGTTACCCCGCCGTACGCAATTTTTACCGACTTTCGCTCTGCTAGTTGGGGATTCGAAGTCTCGATTTGGTTTTAAAATATTCCGAACTTTTAAAAATGTTTTTTTTTTTGCTGACGACACTAAAATGACCACATTCCATGCCTGCAATGGGAGTGGAAAGTAGCTGATTCTTGGCTGATTCTTGGTAAGAAAAATCGATTTGGGGGACGAAAAATAAAATTTGCGGGACAAAAAGTAAGTTTGCAGTACGAAAAGTAAAATTTGCGGGACAAAAAGTAAGTTTGCGGTACGAAAAGTAAAATTTGCGGGACAAAAAGTAATTTTGCGGAACGAAAAGTAAAATTTGCGGGACAAAAGGTAATTTTACGGAACGATAAGTAAAATTTGCGGGACAAAACGTAAAAATCGCGGGCTAAAAATTAAATTTGCAAGACGAAAAATAATTTAGTGGGAGGAAAACGTTGCAGGCTTCCAACGTTGCAAGCATAAAAATGTGGTAATTTTTAGCGTCGTCGAGAAAAAAAGTAGCGTATGCCACTCGGAAGGAGTGCTTTTTCCCCTCATGTAAATTCCCGCCCTCTCTTCGCTCGGGCACAATAAATTATTTCATCGAAAACAACTCAATAGTTGCTTCGATCAAAAATCAAAAAGATTTATTAAGAAAAATTGAAACACGTAGACAATTCTTTGAAATTTCAAGATCGATTGTGCCATCAAATTCTTGGTGTGTCGATGAAGGATTAATTAATATCATTATATCTACCAAACATCCCCAAGAGTTAGCAACCACGGTGAGTAAAGTACATCAGGCATTAGGGATTAAAATTTATATCCACCGAATTATTAGTACAATAATCGCATTTATATTGCGTCGGTAGATTCACCGTATAGAATACCTGAAAAACGAGATACCAGGAAAGAAACAAACCCCTGATGCAGGGGTGGCGCATGGAAGGTACGATTAATTTTTTATACCGATTGATCGAAGTAGAGTTCTGCGAAATGGCTATAGTCAACGAGCCATAATCAATATGGTAAACGACCCTTAGTTTCAAGCGAAATGTTCTCTCTCGCGAAAATATTACGTTCTCCGCGTAACATTCGTTCATTGAAAAAATTTGCGAAAAAAAAAATATATAATATACAGTTAATAAAAAAAATAAAAAAATAAATAATAACAAAGTAAATTAATATGAAAAAATATATAATATAAAATTTTCATTGTCAAATCTACGATATTGCTTCGCCCGTTACTTTTGCATCGCGCATTGAGAATCATCCATTATTACGCAAATTTACCCGAATAAAAATATTGACTTTTGTGGATTATTATTATGCGCACAGTCCAGATCTCCGCGGAAGAGTACCGTATAATGATTATGTGTTCGCAAGAGCCATCAAACTCTCCTCGATCTCGATGAATCACGAAATCCAGTATGGAGCGTATATCACGAACGGGTAATTATCGTTGCGCGATATGGTATTGATCGATATAATCGACAAAATGCCGGTGGCATTGCGCGTAGTCGAGAGTACCATGCGGTCATTGAGCGCGAAATATCGTCGGATGTTTATAATTCAACGTGACGAGAGCGAAGCGTAATATGAATGAATGGTTTTGTTGTGGGATTTATGTTCCTGAATTATCCTGATTGAACCTCGTGTGTGGCCTATCGTATCGACAGTTCAGCGTTAACGATACGCCGACAATGATTATACGCTGCATCTGGGAGCACTTAACAAACATCTTTTATAAATGAATTTACCGGACTGCGAAACGGCGTCCATTTGTATTTCTCGCGATTCTAATAATCAATATTAATTGAAACCAATTACGAAACTCCGAAACTCCGCTATTTCGTTCGAAGAGATGACAAAAACAAATTAAATTTGAAAAAAAAAAAAAAAAAATCCGTCGAATACGTTCGCAATGCGATGAAAAACTTTGTAGAATTCTCCGTTGAGTTGACAAGCATCGCGCGAACGGTTGCGGAGATAGGGAGGAGAAGAGAAAACAGTTTTGATGGTCTCGTAGGGTAGAACGAGGGATTTTTCCAAGACGCGAGGCGCAATTTATTCCGTCCGAGTCGAGCTTTACTTATCCGGTACCCATGCACTTCCGTTTTACGGCTCTTCGTCGCCACGTCCGGCGGCGAGACTCTCGTCTATCCTACTCTCCATTTTCTCGTCAAATTCTTTTCTCCTTCTCCCATTCCTTAAGGTAAGATTTGCGAATGCAGCGGAAATTTCGTTCCTATATAAACTTGCAGCATCGCGAACAATCCCCCTCCCGATCTATAAAACGGAATCTTGTCTTGCGGCACGTGATCGCGGCGAATATTCTTTTCCTCTCGAAAATTTATGACAGCAACTAACCATAATAATTGACTTATCAAATGATTATACCAACTAAAGCGCTTATATTATTTACAATCTACGAAATTACACCGAAGAAACGCAAAACCTAAACTCCGTTACGCCATTCTCGCGCGAAACTTCTGTACGCGCGAGGTATGTAAAGTTGCGCTAATAATTGACACGGTTTACGCAACAACGCTAAGATATCCGGTTCTTGGTGACTAACTACTGGGTGTTTTGCACTGCAATTTGTACATTTCGTTTTTTTTTTTCTTCTTCTGAATAAAGTTCATAGCTATCAGCGTTTGTCGGCTCAGCTGAACGAAACATTCGTTCGATCGAAATAAATTTATTAACTAAACCCTTTTAGACACAAATCGAGAATCAAAGACGAATGTATTTGACTCAAAAAAAAAATAAAGTTGAATGAAAACAAAATGTTTCGACGAGTGCAAATAATAGTGAAACGATTAGCTATCGGAGGATCACGATGACTGGTATATCGCCGCAGACCTCGCGAAGAGGCAGAAAGAAGTTGCGAGGAGCGAAGGCCAGAAGTGTATATATGCACATCTATAATATAGACGTCGGTATCTATACGAGGAACTCGCATGCCTCGATCGTTCGAGTTGCTAGAGTTTCCGGCTTGCCGGCGCGGTAAACAACGTTTGATTATTCGATAAATCTCTTCGCGGGATATCGGGAGAAAACTCAGGAGGTTAAATCGCGCATCGCCGGGCGGGAAGAGAAAAGATGCGGATGAGATATCACTGCAGGAAAGTTTTATGGTTCGACTAGAAGAGAGTTATATATCACAAGGGATGAACCAATATTTACAGCATTTTAACAATTAATTACCACCGATTTTTTACTCATTACTATTTCGCAAAATTTAATCAAAGTTTCCATCGGAAGATAGCGAGAAAAATAAAATATTCAATTTTTACGATATAATGGCGATATGAGATCCGTAATTATAATAATGGCGAACACGCGACACGCATTCAAAATTCCAGATAATTTGAGTCAATTTTCGATATAGCGATCTTTGATATAACGAAAATGAAAATTATGTTTCGGAAGATCCAATACCGGATAAACGCTGTTTTGCTAATTACCGATTACGATTAATTAGGGAATCGCGTCTAATTAAATTATGAAGTTCAGTGGAAAATCCGAGTTTCCGTAAAAAAATTCTGTTTATATGCGCGCGCATCGTATAGTCGAGATTTGCCAATTTTAATCGACGCGGTACGATGTATAGTCACGAATTCGGAAGAAAATGGAATTCTTATTACCATATTTTCTTTATTTCTTTATTATATTTTTCTTTTCAGCCCGACGTGCTAAATATGACGCGTTCAGCGCTAAGGGACTAACGAGGAGAGGACCAACGTATAGCTGAAAAGTATATTTGTAAAAAAATACAAGTACCACCGTGAAATCGAGAGAATAACCGTAATGCGCTGGAAGAGCCGAAAAAATTTAAATATCGCCGCGAGGGCTTCCATTACAAACACAAAAGATGCATCAAGTCGACAAGTCCCTTAGACACAACTGTTGGAATAGTAAGAGTACGAAAATTTGAACGAAAGAGAGTGTGTAGTACCAAGTGGTGTGCAGTCAGTCATATCACGCAATAATGTTCAGTCCCTGTGGCCGTACGCTCTCCGCGGTGCCGGCCGGCAGTGGTATAACAATAACACTCTGATACAGTGGTGCATATTATGCGCAACGATATTGTGGCTACTGGTGCAGCGGTTGACTCGACCGAGAAGAGAATTCTGAGAAGGGATCCATACAAAACGACGTGGTGCAACAGAAGTCGGACGAGAAAAGTGACGCGGTTACTTACACGCGTGGGATCGCAACACGGAATTTTTTTTTTTTTTTTCAACATTTAAGGATCGTTCAATTTTTTTCGAATTTTTTCGCCCATTGCACATGCGCCAAATGCCCTTTAGCGCGATGAACCGGTCTATCGACCCAAAAAATTGTTCGAATAAAGAATTTTTTTTACTAACCCTGCAATTTTAGGTTCGGATCTATTACAAGTAAATCGATTATTTTTTCGGAATTTTTTTTTTTTTTTTAATCGGTATTTAATTTTTTTGCGGTACGAAAGGGGACAACCACCGCAAAAACTCGTTTGTCATATAAAACTGGTTACGCAAATGGGTGGGGGAAGGCAGATATGTGAAACGTTTAAAAACGGAGCGGAGTAAACGGAGCGCATGTGGTTGGGGTTCAAACGAACGGAGAGGCAGACGACGGACTCAATTGAGTCCCGCATTTCGTATCGAGTAACTAAACCAAAAGATAAGGAAAGTCATCGGAGCTGAAGAGAGAGTTGAAACAGTAATGGAACATTATGACTATAACTGTACTATAAACTATAATAACACCTCCGTTGGAGGGGACCACCTGCGGGGCGATAACATTGTCACCCTGCGAATTCTCGAGGTTTATTATCATTGTTTTTTTTTTTTTTTAATTGTGTTTACATATTGATGAACATTCGTAGGTATGTGCGTGCGAAACGGTACACGTCGCGTCATTGTCACGTTACGAATGCGACGTATACATCGAGAAGTTCGTTTTGACTCTGCGATATCTCGGCATTATATGATATTCTTGTGGGTGGGTTATCGCTCGAGGTGTCGGGTGAAATTCGTCTGTAACCATCGAATGTCGGAGTCAACGTACGAACGATAATGATACCCTCGTCGTTATCGTTCGATCGCCTGGTTACTGCGAATTCGATCAAAGAGTAATTCAAATCCCCATAACCCTTCACATACGAGGGACTTCCCCGCCTAACGGGGTTAACAAAACCCAAGCTAAACCCTTGTCTCCCTTTCGATGTGCCGAAATTCGGCGTAAAAATTTCATTTAATTGCCGAAGATTTGTCACTATCGGCGTTATGACGTTTTTAAATACGAAATAAAAAAAAAATCTTACAATTTCTTTACGTAAAAAGGAAGTGAAGATTTCTAATCTACAGTTTCTCCACATTAAGGGATTAAACTTTAAGCTTCAAGTCGTACAATGCAAAGAATTATGGCGATACTGTTGGAGTTATTATTTCATCGTTCGAACTTTTTTTTTTTGTAATTAAATTTATTTTTTTTTTTTCGACGACAATCCTTTAGTCGCAGCTGAACAGATGAAGTGTCCGAAGGACAGATGTGAGATAAAATTACGAAGAACAAACGTTGTCATAGGAAGCCGACAGTTGAAACTGCCGTGAGCTCTAATGATATTTCCGGTGTTACGCTGAACGTTAGTACCTAAAACGTTCGAGTGCGTGCGGAATACTATATACCCGTAGGTATCACTAAGCTCGCGTGAAGCTTTAGCCCCGATATACGTATATGCGTCGTGTTACTTGTGTGACGAGGATCAGCGATTTTCTACGCTCGAATCTGGCAGTAGGCTCGTGTTGCAGAGAGGGAAAACGCGCCCGTTCGACCATTGGGCGACGCACGAGACACACACGCGGCAACGGATAGCATGGGGCGAACGTGTACCACCCCCTCCCCCTCGTTGCGCTGACGAGGAGGGAGATGCTTTGTATCAATGATACCGTTGTCATTTGTAACCGAAACCCTCTCAGTCAGGTGACGGACCGTTGTCGACGGACTCGCAGGTCCGTCAGTTCGCAATTTCGACGCCGAATCGATACGAAGCTGGACGCGGCGCGCTTCGCCATACAAAAAAAAAAGGAAGCTGAGATAAAAAAAAAAGTGTACATCCGCACGAATGCTAATGTGTTCCCCGGCGACAGAGAACGAATCTCGGAAATGGAACTGCTTTTACAGATATATATTATTCCCGTCTGTGATATATGATACATTTTCGTAATTGTCCTATTGCATCCTGCAGGGTGCAAAAAAAAAGAAGATACAAAAATTTTTGCTCCGTCCCGCGTGCAAAAAAAGAGGATACAAAAATCTTCGCTTCGTCCAGCGTGCAAAAAAAAAGAGGATACAAAAATTTTCGCTCCGTCCCGCTTGGTTGGTTCCCGGAAAGACTCCCGCCGAGGGGTAACGATATCTCGACCGAAAGGCGCTCCGTTACCGCGGCCCGATTTCGCGTTTTACGATCGCAAAGGTCCGGTTTTTCGGAAGCTGTAAAATTTCGTTCCCCGTAGCGCGTTTCTCCTCGTAAAACTTTCTGGGGGGCTATTCTTTCTGTCTGCGATGGAGGAGAAAAGAAGTAAACATATATCGCGCAGGGGGCGCGCAGTATTGTTTGTCGGGCAAATTTGAGATTTATCGTTGGTGCGGGAAGATTCATCAACCAGTCATTAGAGACATTCGAGTGTTTCCTCCCCACCGATACGACGTAACGCTAACCGCAGAGAATTTATTATAGTTGTAGGATCGAGTGGAGGGGAAGGGGTAGTTTCCTGGCCTGTTGGCTACTCAACGCTCCTGGTAAATCGGAACTATATATACGAATAAAGAGAGGACGGAGAGAACGAGAGGGAATGGGGATGAAAGCGACAGATCATTTAACCCTGTGCGTCGTAAAATGCTGCCGGCTCTCTCGCGACAACGACGAACACGGGGAACCGCCGCTTCGAGATTCGGTAGACTGTGACGGAGCCGACTTTACTACTGTTCCCATTCCCGGCATTTCCTCGCCGAACCGAGCGAATAACTCTCACACGCTCGCGACGATGTCATTCCCCGCGGGATCTCGTAGCAGCAGCTCCGAAGTCAGGAGCTACGATTCTCGAATTTTTAAAAAGTCGAAAAACTTCGAGAAATTCATTTTGTATCCCAAATAAATACGATAAAAAACGTACAGACCGTAGTTTCAGTCGATAATAACAATTCCACTTCGACGTACGTTCCGATATGTGGCAATCGTGTCAATGGAACGACTTGCGAGTGTCCCTCGTCGAGGCTCACCGGTCGCATACCGGTCTACACACACCGAAAACGAATGGAAAGAACGAAATGAGATGAAACAACGATGACGAGAAGGACGAGAGAGCGAAGAAGCCACGGGAACGAGTGAGCGAACTTTTTGCATTGCGAATTGCGCACGCAACGCAAAATACGCGACAACGCTTCCCCGTGTGGTTGATGGACGTTCTTTTTCTTTCTATACATCGCGCCGCACGCACTTACTCCTCAAGCTTTACCTCCGCTTCACCGTCTGTTACTTCTACGGCTACTTCTTCCGTCGAACTGCTATTACTAATATACGGTAACCCACCGCTACGGCAAACATACAACACCTACTGTTGGATAATCCATAATAGAAGAGACATCGTAGGCAGTGGAAATACGACGAGAAAAATAGTGGCAGAATAGTTAACGCTAAAATAGACCCCGCGGCTTGTAGACTCTGTTGGTAACTTCGACTAAACACCGAGAAAGTGCGTTATATTAGTCTATCGACTATATTCCGCATATGTGGAATGATGACGCATGAGAGCGAAAACGCGTGAATACTTTGCTGTGCTTCAACCAACACTTTGTTACTCCACGGACTGTCCGTTATAGACCACAGCATAAATGTGTTATATTGAATGAAGGCTCGCGAGGCGTCAGGTGCACGTGTCTTTTCACCTAAAGCCAATGCAGCTGCATGCACGCGAGATCGATCCGACGTCTCGTTCGATCACCGTTTTTCCCCCTTTTTTTCTATCTCCTTTCGCACTCTTTTACGCGCTCATTCTCACATCCTTCCGACTTTGACATCCCTACGATATAATTATATGTTTGCTCGGTAAAAGTCACTTTCGAAAAATTGTACGTTACAAAAGGGTTGTCGAAGGATAATGAAGAATAAATACGAGAAAAACTAAACCCGAAGACGCGCGTAAATGAAGGAGAAAATAAAACATTCGATGCGGGCTATTAAAGAGCGATATATGTTACGTAATTATCGATGATTAACGAAATAATTACAAAGAAATTTACGGAGCCGAAACGAAAAAATTGTTTGGGAAAGGAACAAAAAATTATGCGATTTTTTTTTTTCGATCTTTTTTGGACGAAAAGTGTCTGCAATTCGATAGATCGTTGAATGACGCATTTAACGTCATTTATAAAATTAGACACATTTTTTTCAATTTATTATTAGAGCTTTTTTTCGAGGGATTCGAGTATTTTTTATTGATTCGTTTTTCCATACGCGTCAATGAAATTAAATTTTAATCGATTTACCGCGCGCGCGTTATAGGAAATACGGACGTGTGACTGACGAAGGCAAACGTAGAAAAGATCGATGCAATGAACTGATATTTTTTTAACGAAAAATATATCAAAATTTATAGATTATTTGGGTAGCGAAAAAAAATACTGAAAGAATCATTTATCGACTGACGATCCGAAAGTTCGAAATCGAATAGGGAACGCGACATTCAGACAATTTAAAATTTTTACAATCGAATGCTACCGATTCGACATTTAATATATTCTCGACACGCTAAAAAAAAAAAAAAGGCAGTTAATTCGCGACCAGCATCGACGCCGGGGAAAGGTGACACCGAAAAACGTTCAGCTGTTAAGTCGGAGACTAATTGTCGGCCTCCGGATCACGCTTGAGGAGCATTGGTGCGTTTTCTGCTGTATGGCAATAAAATTAAAGAGCGTCCGCTGGAGAGGACTCATTATGCATCTATTATGTGTCTGTGCGTTTAATTTTTGGGTGAAAAATATGGATATATTCAAGTAAATAAATATCGAGCCTCGGGTATCGATCACGCGATACCGCATGTACCTGCGAGACTGCCGATACATGATTTTACGCACCGGTAACCGCCGACAAAGCTTATACGGGGCGTTTGTTATCCTATTTCTTTTCTTCGTGTTCCTTCGCCGATTGCTCGGCGATGTTTTGTCACGCGTCCCCGACTACAATATCACAGCAGCGTCACACGAATCCGTGAAAGCCGTAACTTTCGCATCATTCGTCTCGAAGTACATATATATATATATATAATACACAGATAGGATCACGTGAATCCGAATGCTCGATAAGGGTGTCTTTACGTCTGCTCCCGAGACTCCGATGACTCAAGTTCTCATACGACGATGGAACAGTGCCAACGGAGTATATTTCGACAATGAAAGTACGAGACGCTAATGTTTTCCTATAGTCTTTATATAAATCCATAAATATTCCATCGAACGACGAAGAACATTGATTTTTACGGCATAACGAAAACGTGCGTGCAGTCGGGACGGAGAGATTTCTTAACGTGACTCAGTTATAAATTGCGTTTTTTCGGGAAAAAATCCGCGTTTTCTCGCTTCTCATCTCGAGACGGCGACTGATCTACAATTATAGATACAATGTCTTAGCGGACAAAGAGACGATATTCCGTATAGTGAGAAACGTGAAATTTTCGAAGTATATAACGTTATCTCGATATATAGCGGCAAGAATACGAGACCTTTCATTTAGGGGAAAGAAACAAACAAAAATTGGAGAAAAAGTCATTTCGTTTCCATGGAAATGTTGTTTGCTTCGAGTCTCGTGAAAATTAAGTCGTATGTAAGGTATATACATGTATATATGTATATATGTAAGTGTATCGTAGATCTCGCATGCCAATGACCAACTCGTATGTACGGTTGTAGGTACAATCCGTAACTAATCGGAAACTTATTGCCTGTTAATAGTGTTTGTTGCGATAAAGTCATTAAATGCTTACAGAGGCGTGCCGGTGCCCCACAACACTAAAGTGCCAGAAGTAACAGCTACGAATGATTAATTTAGTATATATATAACATTATCGAACCATCGCTCTTGTATAAACTCGCGATTTCAGCGTCAACGGAATCGAAAGAAATCAAACCCCACTGCCCTCCCCTCCGCCTCCCCCCCCCCTCCCCCCCGCCAACGCGGAGCTCGTTTTATCGATCGATCGATCGATTAACGAGATCACCTATGCAGTTATACATCGTTTTACATAACGGTATTGAGTAACGAGTCTATTCAACGATATATCTTGTATCTCGTATATCGTATCGTCAAACGACGCGTATGTTCTCCGCACATTCGATTTTTTGGCGATGAAAAGTTTATTTACCACAAATGCTACGCTGTTAACCACCTAACGATTAATTAATTGATGCCATTGATCATCCAACTTAAACTTGAAATTTCAGGCAATTGGCGAAAAATAAAAAATAAAAGATTAAAAATGATTTTGTCTAAAAACTCCGCTATTTAACAATCAATAATATATAATAACTTCGATAAAAGATCGATATTGATTTTTCGAAAATAATTTCGCACCATCAATATACGATATTACATCCAAAATTAATATATTACGAAAATTACTTAGAAAATATCGATAAAAAAAATCTATACGAATTTAATGAATTTCCTTTCACAAATATGAAATGGAAACGCTTGAAATTATTCTACGCAATTATAATTAATAATAATTATACAGACAATTATATAATTGTAGTGGTGTAGCTAATTAAAGATAAGTGAAAAATAAGTTATGAATAATTAGCGAAAACGAAATGTTCTTTTTTATTTTTATTTTTTTTCGTCGTCAGTATATTTTGAGTTTTATTTTAATGCAAAGGATAAAATCTGATTAACACAAATGGCCAATGGCAATGGTGGTTCATAGCCATCGCTGATTCGCAAACTCGTTGGCCAGCGAGAGCCATAGATTGATTGCAATAAATTCGGTTGCCTGAGATCGCGGCAGTTCGCCTGATTGCAGCAGCCGAGAACAAGACCCCCGGATAGTATTCGATCGTGAGCTCGAATGTGCTCTCCGTTCTGTACTCAAGAAACGACTCAACTCGCTAGCGGCGTTTCTCACAAAGCCAGAGGAATGGATGCGAAGGGACGAGGGAGGATAAAAGAGGAAACTTTCGATATTACCGCGCGCATTCTCCTCGCCGTAATAGAACTACATCTTAATTAAAATTCTACACCCCGATGCCGAGAGCGCGGCTGAAAATATCCAAAGACTGTTTACGCCACGAACTTCTCGGATGGTATATTGTATAGTACAGTATAACACTATATTACAACTACACTGTTATATACTCGTAATATAGAGGGATCCTCGAGGGCACTGCTCGAGTGCACGGCAGACCCGAGCTGCGGTGAAGATAGACATGATTTGCCACCCGACAGTGAAATTCCTCGACAAACGAGAGATGCAGCAGCAGCAGCAGCAGCAGCACTGGGGCTCCGTATCTCCTCGATATACACAGCGATATAGCGTGAACTATAGAAAATACTTGAGAAAGATTTTTCTCCTTTCGTGCCGCACTCACGAACACGAATTTACGATCGAGGCAACAAACTTGTCAGTGTGAAAAGTGCAAGTTTTCTAAAAACACACGAAGTATGTTGGAAGAGAGGAAGAAAAAAAGGCAAAGCTCGAAAAAAAAAATCAAAAAAAAATAAAGGAGAAGTAGTGAAACGAGAGGGAAGGAATGAAGAAATTACGAGCTACTCGTAGTCGTGAGTCAGCCTTTTCGTCAGACGTCAGACACTTCCAAAAGGTCCTGCCGCCGTTCGAAGATCGTAAAAATGAGAAGAGCTCATCCCCCTCCTCGCTGGCTGACTGGTGATGCGTTTGGAAGCCACGCGACCCCCCAACGGCGAAACTAAACGACTTTACCCGCAAAGATCGGTCCGGCGGTGTATCTCGCGTAACAAGGGTAGCCGCCCTTAACTCTCGTCTAGACTGAGCGACAATTCGAGTTCGTAAAAGCAGCGCTCCCGGCAACCCTAAGTTCGTAAGCGGACAGCACTTCTCTTACAGTTGGGAACGTATGCGGCTCTCGGAAATATTTCTTTACCGTCGAACGTGTCGGTTCAAAGCTCGCCGACACATCGACGATTCTGGTACTGATTTACAATCTTACTTTTACGACTTAAACGTTACGGGTGTTAATCCGATATCCATGTGTACAAACTGCGTTTGAAAAGGGAAACACTTCTACGTCTCCATATGCAATATACTTTTGTAGAAAGGACATTGCGACAATGTGTCGACGAACCAAGGGAATACGTGTTAAATCGGACCGATATTTAAGAAGTGGTAAAATGAATTTCCAAAAAAGAACCCAACTTAAGGGTCGTTTTCTTCGAAATGACAGTAAAAAAAATCGATCACTATTAATTGTTTAAAATTAATTAATAACCCTAATAGTTATTTTTTTTATTTTTTTTTTATTGCTATGACGACATTTAGTCACATTTATGCGAAGTTAAAAAATAATTTACTCCCGTAAATATCGGTTTTGCTGGTAAAAAATGAAATAGAAAAAAGTGATCGAGGAACCGAACGAAAGACGAGCGACAGATATATCTATGGTCTTCCCGGCATTTATTTCAATCATCCTTTTCCATCATCGTAGTTACGTCACCCGAGACATAATGAGCGAAGAGTGATAGGTTATTAAAAGCCGTATACCACTCAATGGTACCAAAACGCGAGCTCGTTAAAGGCGTCTTTACAACCCCTCATATACCCGTCATAATCACTGCTGTGCAGTAGCTGCCAAACCGAAAACCGCGGGGTGACGATGCCCCTGGCAATGGACCTGTGCCTTCCTCCACCTTTTCGCAGAATTCGTCCCTCGTATAATATTCGGACGAACCAACTACCATCATCCACCCAATTTCATTACCGATCCTACTATCCCCGTCGCTCCGCAGCGTTTTAGACCATTGAACATCGAGAGGAAAATTTTGCGGCGCTAATTTCGCGGGTAATACACGCGAAAACGTAGCGTTCCCGTTCTCAAAGTTATTGCGTTTTGTACTGTACATCGCGACGATAAATCAATTAGATTAGGGGTGCAGAAAATAGAGAAATTTAACGACTCGCCATCAACGCGCTATCCACCGGCATCGCGCAAACCTCCCTCACTGCTACACAAGGTCACTGGCGCCAGTACTCATCATAATCATTTTAATTAAGTTTGTCTTAAATATAATACGTGTATATATCACACTAAAGAAGGTTAAGAGTGAAGGAATCCACGTTGCGGAACCGCTAGTATTTCTCTAATATCGAAATATCCTATGGATGTACGGACGCTACAGATCCGCAAAATACGGAGTTTCGGAGAAAATTTTAGCATTCTTCTCGATAAGTTAAATGTCTGAAAAAAATAAATCATGAAGGTGCTGAAAAGATTGGTTTTGCATAACAATAATTCCACAATGTTACCGATAGAATGATAGAAAAAAAAATGTATTCAACGAAACACCGGTCAACCTAATTTTTTTTTCAGGTAAAAATGAATGCGTATGATTTTTTTTTAGAATTTTCTCTAATTATTTAAAATTGCGTGTTTTCAGACGAAATTAACAAATGAAAACGCAATTTTAAATAATTAGACAAAATTCTGAAAAATTGCATAGATATTTAGAAAAATAAACGAATTATTTTCATAAAAAATAAAGTTAAGTTGGCGGATGATTTATTGAACAATTTTTTGTATTAATTTGTTAATTATATTTTGAAATTGTTATTATGCAAAATAGAACTTTTCAGCGTCTTCTACATGTCGGATGTTCCTGATTTTTAACCCTTCGAGAAGTCTTCGAAATTTTCTTTAAAACTTGCATTTCACGGGATTGTACCGCCCGTACAACTTTAAGAAAGGTTTCAAAAAGAGAAAATCAGGCGATTTGACAGTAAACTTCGTTTTTTTCTTTCATAAATCGGCAAATCTTTGTAAATAAAAGTATCAACGTAGCTGCACGTTAGTACATTGCTTACACTTTTGAGGATTGTAGTCGGAATATTTTTTTAGTATCATAACTTCCTCGCGCATATCGAAAAAAAAAAGACTGCGAGTATCAGCGAAACATCGAGTCGATGTTAACCGAGTAGTCAAAGGGCTCGCGGCTTAGGCATCCGAAGAAAACTATTTCACGAGAAGTCGTCGTGAGGCGGCGAGGGCTAAATAACGATAACTTTTTAAAACGCTTCGAGGTACCGCTCGTAAAAGAAAGAAGTGAATGTGATAGTATGGTCGCTAGTATACGTGTGCCGTGTGTGTCTCTCTGTTGAACGGCGTTTATACAGTAATAGTACGTCGAACGGGGTCGACTTTTAGGTTACAGTGGGGAGGCCTTTGGTTATAAGTTCGTATTATATTAGCCGTCTTCGAAATGACCCGTTGCCCAATCGGAAAGCTCGTAAAGCCGGTCTCGACATTTGGTCGGGTTGTCAAGTGAAAGAGAGTCGCTTGGATTTCGTCGGGTTTCTCTCCGTCCTTCTCTCGCTCTACCCTCAGAGTTGCGTTGCAAACTGCAACGCGCTACGGCATTAACGAATCCGGCTCGCTTCCGTGAGCGCTGCATGCTACGCTGCTTTATTGCCTATATGCACTATATATTCTTACATGTGCCCGTATCGCTATTGGGGTAAAAAAAAAACGCACACATCCACGCAAAAATACATTTTCTCTATTCCACAAAACCTTTAATTCTCGTCAATGCGGGTCATTTCAAATGTCGTCGCATTGGAAAAATGACGAAAAAAAAGAAAAAGAATCGGATGAAACAGTTTTACTGCGATTAAAGATCAATAAGATCGACGAAGAGTCTTTGTGGTCACGGGTCGTCGTCGAAGGTCAGAATCAAGTCTTGACGACGCTTTCGATCGATTGGTGGCAAACCGTCGAACACGGTATCGTCATCAAAATTACCGGAATAATAAACGATTAACTATCTCACAGAATGCCTCACAATTATACAAACAAAGATGACACTGTTAGTTCGCTAAGCGCATTGACAAAGTGAAGAAATAATTCCATTGGCATAGGAATAACGAGAATTTCATAGATCGTTGAACGAAGGAAAAGATTGAGTCCTCGGAAAGAGTCCTCTGTCTCGAGGCGTGGGACTATCCTATCGAAACGGAAACCACAGCGGTGGAAAGCTCAGCAGTAAAAAGCTCCTGCGGTTTGAATCTTCAAAGTAAAATTAAGAAAAAAATATATATCCACTGAGTCAGTTATATATTTTTATCGTCGCATTCGGTCCAGAAAATGTTCTAAACGCATACAAGCTGAATGCTGCTGAATGCTCGGCTTTGTTTTGGTATCGCATCTCGCGGATGAACCGATGCGGATCTTTCATACGTTATATCTTCCACATTATTATTTATTTCGTAATTATTTCTCGTCATTACCGAGTGCTTCTTCGCTCACGGTGAACATGTTCCCCGGTTTCCGCTCCCTTCCGCCCGCTCCCTCCCCCAATGCTTCAAGTTACTACAAGACTTTGCCGGTGGGTGACTATGATCCGCGAAGACTGCGGACCAATCTCCAAGAGAAGAAACGTTTCGTTTATTCTTTCCCTTCTTCTCCTCATTCTTTGGTTCATCTGTACTTCGTCCTCCACTCAGATTCGTGTCTCTCGCGACTACTTCTACACTATATATACTGTTGTAGTGTAGTAATAGTGCACTCTGGGAGTCAGAACTACATGTGTACCTGTATACGTGTATATATATATAAATATACATAGCTACAGGGCTTTCAGCGCGTAACAACGCTGGTAGAGAATATCGCGTCGCTCGTGCGCGCATTTCGCGTTCTCACGACTCCAAAGAACTGGCAGTGCCGGGCTTTGGAGCCCTTAGCTGATGTCCCGGACGAGACTCTCGTTCTTCTGTCTCCTTCTCTCCTTCTGCCTTTTATTTACCGTTAAATAACTACCGCAGAACATCGAGAGTGGGAGTCGAGAAGGTGGTGTGCGCCTAAGAATGTGAAAATGTTGCTTCTGTACGGAGTATCAATTTGTTACAAGGGATATTATCTTTCGTGTCTGCGGTGCAAGACAAAGAGAGAGAAAGACAGAGAGAAACTAAGATAAGGGAAACAACCTGAAGCGACATTTATGCAGATAGAAAGCTCAGTAAAAAACAAAAGATCCGAAATACGTAGAGGTTTACGAATGTTGTTATGCCGTTAGAACGCAATTACGAGGGTCGGAGTTGAACTTCATAAGCCGCCAAAAGGGGTTCAACAGTGGGGCATCCGAAGAGCCGTCGAGGGAGCAACAGGTAGGCTCGAGCCTCGCCTCGAGTTGTGTGTATCTTTCGCGACACCCCGAACGACGTGGCATAGGCGGGGTATAAGGAGCTGCGTGTATAAACTCTCCTAGAACTTGATATATCGATGAGCACCGGGCGAGAAGGATTACCGACTAAGCGACGACAGCGCAATCGTTCCTCATATGAATGCGAGACACGCGTTAGTGCAACGCACGGACGCATTTTGCACCGATAAGATTTCGATTGTAGACATAGGAAAGTCAATACTGTCGTTAATCTTCGCGATTCGATACCAGATAACTTCAAGAGCTTTAAACAAATTGTGAGGTCTCCGACTGGCAGTTTATGAGCGATCGCGATAACATGGATCTAATAATAAATTTTTTTTTTTTAAGTTATCTCTCGTCCTGATAAATAGATCGAACTTGTGGCGGCAATATATCGTAATATATTAATATCATGTTGTGTAATATCGTAATTTCATATCGATCGACATGTGACGAGGATACGTTTTGGCGATTGCCGATTTGGCTATTGCCGATTTTGGCAATTTCCGATTTGGCTATTGCCAATTTTGGCTATTGCCGATTTTGGCGATTTCCGATTTGGCTATTGCCGATTTTGGCGATTTCCGATTTGGCTATTGTCGATTTTGGCGATTGCCGATTTGGCTATTGCCGATTTTTCGAAAAAAATATAACATTCTATTGCTGCGCGAAGAGTTCACCTATGCGATACGGTTTTGTTATTATTATCCATAAAATGAAGTAAGAGAAATGGTGTAATGCATTGTTAAACTTACCATTTTGTGGCATAGGTAGGTTAGCACCGGCAGGCGAGTGCGAGTGCGGATGCAACGGAGGCGATACCTTTCGTTTCGATGATACAGCGAGGCTACATTGCTTGGTGAAACCACTGACGATAGTACCGGTCGAACTGGGGGCACCGATACTTCCGTGATTACTGATAGGCGATTCGCTGCTGCTGCTTCCGCAACTACCTTCGAAACTGTGTGCCGGTTGAGGCACCGAAACCACTTGGTTCGCATCGATTTCCATCGATCGAGGCTCCACCTGCTGATGGAAAATATATCGTGTCAAGGTCGCGGGATCTTCGCGAGTCCTTGAGGTCGTCGGCCGCGAGAGACCCGAGAAGTCTTCATGAGCCTTTACTCGATTTTGATACACATTTCTCTATCTTCACAAGTATCGAAAATCCCAATCCGGTCTTTCATCTATTTTTTCATCCAAAAGACAAACTAACTTTTTATCAATTTCAAGAAATCTCAATACAACAAAATCCCTTTACGACAAATTGAAATAAACTAATTTCCATCAAAACCCGCGATAAAAAAAAATTTCGTAACGAACAAATTGATTTTTTTTCTTCGGTAAGTAACAACGTATTCATTCGGGTCGTTGAATCCCACTGAAGTGTAAAATGACAAAAATGTACCAAAGTCGCGTGACTCACTCGGACCGCTTGATACGTTTAAATACTTTTTTTCTTGTTAGCATTTTTCAAAAATATTTTTTTTTCATCGCGTTTTTTGATATGAAGGAATAATTTGAATGGAAAATTAATCAATTTAACTCGACTCGCCTCATTGGTTAAGTTCGTCGGGTCTCTCGCGAGAGTGGCGATAGTACTCGGGCGATAAAAAAAATTGAAAAAAAAAAAAAAAAAAATCCCGTAGTACTCTACCGCACCCCAAGCCGACATTCCCTGTGGAACAAGGACAAAATCACCTCCTCGGGTCTCCTTACTCTCGCGGCATCTAGATCCTGGGCTCGTCTCAGTCGCACCTGCATCGCCATCACCCTCTGACGATCCGCGGTAAGTATGCACTTCGGGCAAATGCAGGTACGATACCTGCAGTACCTCTTGTGGCCCTTAAGGGCGATTTTAACCCGATGATTACGACAACGGGCACAATTCGGCAGTGTGCGCGGACTCAGTGCCGTATTACCACTGCCGCTCGACGATTTCGAATCACTAATGCGCACCGAGTTCGAATCGCTGTCGCGACTCATTCTTGAATCCATCGCGAACTCTTATTAAGAAACAAAACAAAAAATAAATTTTTATTCTGCGCACCTTCGCCAAACGCGCACTTCACGTTAACGAGGAACAACTTAACGAAGGTGAAAAAAAAAGTACTTTGTACTAAAAAAAAAAAATCAGAAAAATTCTTCGGAAAGACACTTTTTTTTTCTCTCAATCGTCGAATCGCGAAGGAATTATTACCTTTTTCATAAGGACTGTACTGGTACTAGGTGACGAAATTTCCCCGAAATTTCGATGCAACACTCTTCTTCTTGTCGCGATCGATGCTGTATCGTTGACGCTTATCCACGATTGGCCAAGGGCCTCGCCCTTAGTCATCGTGCTTCATTGATTATCACAGTTTATGTATCCTATCCGTCTTCCTGAAAGCAAAAAAAAAATAAAAAAAAAAAAAAATTATTTATCGCTTTTATTTATCGTCGAGAATAAAGACGCAAAAAAGAATACGCGATATTTCTAACGTATGTTAATCGGCAACACAGTCTCTCGACTTGTATCTACTGGAAGGGAAAAAAAGGCCGTCGACGCTTATCACGGAAAGAAGGGAAAGAAAAAAAATGATCGCGTCTGATCGAGTCTCGATGTTTCGGTGCAGCAGTCGCGGACGACAAGTTCAAATGCGCCGTTTAAAATAATTGCGATGTTTCCTCGCGGTACGACGTGTGTTGCGAATGCTGGTGTGCGTGTTTCCTAACAGTGGACGAGTGTTTTTATCGTTCATTCGTAATGAGTATGTGGCGATCGTACTATCCGCGGAATAAAATGATGAACGCCGTGCGGCGGCTCAATCCACGTGGCATTCGCAGCAATGCCGATGCATCGGTCCGACGGACGGTATTAGGCCTAAGAGACGGGAGTCCGTCAATTGACCGATCTACCGCGGCTCAACGGCCATTTAACGGTCAACGACAGACAAAAACAATTGCCGAGTGACGAAATAATGACGAAAACAACAACGATGGTCACTTTTCATGTCCAATTTACATCGAAACAAACATTAGCGGAGAATGGTTCCCGAGAAAATGACGATTTATCGAATAAACTACGTTCGTTACGTTTTATTACCATTTTTATTGTTGTTGTTATAAATAATTCAAAAATACAGAACGGAAAAAAAAAAAAAAAAAAAAAAAAACGACTGCGGAAAAAAATTTAATCAAAACGAGAAAAAACTGTAAGTTGATCAAACTGTTAGCACAAAGCTCTTCGTGCCATTGGCGTTATCCGCGAGTTCGCCGACAAGGTGTATAATACTTTCATTTTTAAATTACATAAATTTCCGATGCATAACCGTCGGGTCTTGGCCTCAACGTTTTCCATCGGCATGTGGGTATTATAAGCGTTCGAACAACACTGCACACACTGCTCGGACTCCGCGCGTACAATCGGTTTAATTCAACGTTTGAATTAGAAACTAAGCAAAGTTGCCAAGTGTCCACGAATAATAACGAGTCTTGTTTTACCGGCTGCTTGTTATCGGCGAAAAAAAAAAAAAAAAAAAAGAAAAAAAAAACACATTGACGAGCGTAACATCTCATTAGAACTTCAAAGTGTCGATCAAAATGAGTGTGAAAAATCACTTTTTCAACTCGGTACAAACAACTTTGCGTTGTGATACATGGAAAAAGCGGTATGTATAAAATACATTTGATTATCTTTTTTTTTTTTTCAACAATTAAAATCAATTACACCTTTCGTGTCATGACGAGAAAAACGTATGCGTGAAATACGTCGACAATAAGTTTTGTAATCGTCAAATTTTCGTAATTTCAGTAGTAATTGTGAAACGCGATACTTTAGCATGAATCCGAAACTCGTAAGAAATCGAAGATATCGATTAACAATGCGAGGGCAGAGAATGACGGGGGCGAAAGAGGGGAAGGTGGGGGGGCGATGATTGTACACATGCGAAAAGTAGTGGGCAACGATGTATTGGAATATCGTTCATGTAACTATTGCCTCGAGGTAATTTGTTGAACGTTGAAAATGATTCCATACACATTCGGTCATCCTGCATAATACTTCGTTGAATTATTCATTCCGGACATACATTCATGCGAACTACACACACACCCATATATATATGTATATATATATCTATTTATCTATCTCTCATTGGCATAAATGTATTCCCGGCCTCTCCGCGGATTCATTATAAATTTATCCTTCCGGCGATGTTTGTCCCTCGATCAGGCTGTAGGGTTCGATAGTAGATAGGGTGTAGTAAGGTTCGATTCGTAACTTAAAAAAAAAAAAAAAAAAAAAAAAATCCCGTCATCATCGACCGCACTGCGCGTGTTACATCGGTGCAACAATAAACGCAAGAAACAGTGTTCGATATACGAAACGAATCCATCGAATTCATTATTTACAAGTTCCTCGTCGTTTGCAATTCACGACGTGAAGCAATCCTTTACGAAAAAAGACATTGCGATATATATCGATATTATATCGAAATCGCGAAGCCAGTTTTCGTAGCCAGTAGGGATCATCCATTTCGATAGTAGTGAGATACAGTATAAGCTCCGTATTCTTAACTCGAGGGGACTGGACCCGCTACCGATTCTGCATTTCCCCGATCATCCCTACTTCCGTTCAGTTGCTGCGCATAGGGGTAGCGAGGGGTATGCGCGCGGGGTTTCCCCCGCGTGGAGTGGGGAAAAGGGGCTGAAGAGAAAAACAGTTAAGGGAATTCGTTTCCATGATAACAAGTTGAAATAAGGGAGCAGTTAAGTTAAGGGGAGTTAAGAATACGGATCTTGGACTGTAGACCCATTCGGAATCACCTAAATGCGCGCGCGATCGATCGATCAGTTGTGAGCCGTGCGATGAGAACAAACCGGAAAGCGCACGAGCGAAGCAAGTGCCTCGTTGCTAATAGTTAAAAACGATCCAATTTTTGCACCCATTAAGTTGCGACTCGAAGCTTCAGTTCTCATGGCAATAAAAGAAATACTGTAAATGTAGCAAAAGATTTCGCACGTTTCGCGTATATGTGATATATATATAGTATATAAAATATTTATCTATATATATACATATATACATCGGCGTATGCGTGGGAATGTACTATAAGACAGCAGTGACACATTGTATCATCATTAGATTCAGTACACGGCATGCTTCACCGAACATTACAATAAGTGTAACGGATCGATCCAACCATCCGAAGCATCGACCCCGAAGCTTCGCCGTACGCTCATGCCGCATACATTATAGATAAGCAACGGATAGCTATCGTACTGTAGGTACTCGTGATATCGCATACCGCGCTTCGGCTACTGGAGTTTCTAGTACTATCAATTTTATCAACTATCAATTCTACACACGCAAATAGCGACAAGGGACACTATTCCGCTATTGCATTTACTTTTTTATTTCTTTTCTTTGTACACTTATAGCCTATTCCAGTTTTCTCAAACGTCAAGAAAAGAAGCACCGACGCTCGACGCGACAGTGTCAGAACAATCCTATTCTTCCCCCACTATGCACCGCCGTCAACTCTAACATTGGGATCTATTATAGTACAATAGAAAACGGGTGCCGCTGCCTTTCCAGCGGTGTGCTCTTCGCGTAATAGGGGCGGGCACGTGCACTCCCACAACGTTAAAAGTTCATAAGGTTTATAAGTGTCGCGCGTACCTACTAACGCCGCGGGCTATATTATCGATAAACACAAAAGGCGCTGACAACAATCGTCACGATAACTTTTTGTTCTGCAATATTTTTCGTAACGCTTTTTTTCATCGGTTTCACCCGAAATGCATTTCGTATGATCGTATTTTCGTCTTTTATAAAAAAAAAAAAAAAACCGATTTTGAAAAAATTACGGTAAATTTTTTTTTTGAATTTTTATAACATTTATTCGACGAATTTTGTTTATAAATGACTTTTACGTTGAAAAATTGAAAAATAATTTTCGAGGAACGATGTACGTATGGCAGTAGATCCGGAGAGTTTAACAGCGAACTTAGATACAAATGCGCGCCGGTAAAATTTTAGGGGGACGTTGAATGTTTGCCAAAAACTTTCGCTTGTCACTCTCGGTGATTTTGGCTGTTCGTTCCGAAGTACTTTGGTAGAAAGGTGGCTACAGTTGCCGAGGGAAAAGGTCGAAAGAGACGGCGGAGGAAAGATTTCGCGTGCGAATTTTAATTAAAAGCGAACGCTTTATTTTTCTTTGCCTCTGCCATTCGCGACAAAAATGCATTTGTTTCGCTGTTTCGAAAACTTTTTCCCAGCGGGAGCAACGAACGCGATTTTTTTTTTTTTTTTTTTTTTCGTGAATAATAAATTATTACGGAGATTGTACTCATTCGCGCTTTTCGCTCAATAAGAAAAATATTTAAAGCGGAAAAAAAATCGTTCAATGCGTTCTATTTTGATAACAAATCGATATCTATAGCCGTTACTTCTTTTGTTGCTGTGTACAAACAAAAAGAGTACAAGGCGGTGTATGGGGGGTTAATAAACGATGAGTTCGGTACGGTCAAGCGAAGTAAGTGAGTTAGTGACACAATCGAACCACCGATTTGAGCGCATATCGTATGCCGACGATAAGGCTAAACGCTCGTATTAAATGAACGATACAACCGCAGCTACTTGTATTCGTTGTAAAAGTGTAGCAATGCGAACAATACGTGTGTAATACGTATGTTTTTTGCAATATTGTAAGTAGTCGCCTCGGTGTGAAAAAGATCGATATCGCGAAACAGCATTACACTGTTTTACCATTCGGTACTCTACGGTCTTTCGTCGTCGTCGATACAATACATTGTGTACACTTTGTACACGTGAAATGCCAACACAGTTGCCCTCCCGCTGTATCTATTCTCGTACCGCCGGTTATGCAACATTTATAACAACTTACGCTTCAGCGTAATATAAGAAAAAGAAATTATCAAAATAGCACAGATGCAGTGGTATATGTTTATTACGAGAAGATTACCAAAAAAAAAAAAATTAAAAAATTTGATGAAGACGAGAAACCGAACGATAAATAACGTGACATGAATTATCGGACTCAGAGATAACGCTCAATTGATATAATTCGATATGAAAACCCCGTCGACGTTTCTCGTCAGCTCGGTACGTAGTCGAGTGCATTCTATACAAGTCGCCGCGTACTTTTTAATGAATTAAATAAAAATTTTAAAAATATATATAATCATTTGGAAAAATGGAGAAAATAATAATTGCGCGTTGTCTCGGCGCTTTTAAAAGCACTTCTTCAACACGAGAGAGTTAATTGTACGATATGACAAAGTGTCGTCTTATTGCGAATCGTCGCGATTTAATAATAACAATATTTTACTTTCTCTCGATTAAAAAAATAATATATAATATTTTTCGTGGCAATGAATGTCTTCAATTTCCGATAATTTGAGACAAGAAGCGCTCAAGAATACTTTAGATAAACATTTTTTTTTCGATCAAATTAATTTACCGTCAAAATCGCAAAAAAAAAATTAATTTCTCCGTATCTTTCAAACAGTCGCATCGTTAATTTCCGATAAATTTTCACCGAAACTCCCGTGTCATCACTTTTTATGAAAAAAAAAAAAAAAAAACGAATCACTGATGAACTTTAATATGTTTCACATCGCGCGACTCGAAGTAAAGTGAAAAAATGTCAATGGTGAATAGAGCGACAAAAGAAGTCCTTTCGATAATTCGAGATAATGAAAAAAAAAAAAAAAAAAAAAATGTTTACCACAAAGTAACGTCGATAGAATAATCGCGAATATAATTATACTTTCGTTCTGATAAATAGTCAATATTTCCAATGGCGAACGTACAAACGAGTGGCGTGTTTCAGAGTAAATGTATCGGAGTTTATCGACATTCGTCAAGAGAATTTTTTAATTTTTTTTCTAACTCGCTGTCGTCGAGAAGTCGAATGAGAGCGACCGATCGAACGAATCAACAAAACGAACGTGCAATCGAGCTGCTCTACGGTATCAGATTAACGGCCGCGCCGCGCCACCGTCGACTTTACTGCTCGTCGGTCGCTTACATTCTATAACACACTAAGCGAGAGACAGCCGGCTGCGTAAGTGGTCACATTGTATCATTCTGATGACGCTCCGTGTAGACCCAATCGAGCACTGGCTTGCGCCTCGACGACCTACTTCCGCGACTCTGCAATCTGGAATGAGCGGCAGCAGAGAGTACTCGCGGCCTCTACGAGTATATAATGTATATATCCATATATATACCCCCATAAATAGCATATATATACATATATAACATTATTACGGAAGTGAAAATTAGGCTTTCGGGATATAGCCGATTATCGCATTGATTACGGGTGCAGGTCGTCGAGGCGATTCATCAAAAATCTCGAAAGATCGAAAAGATCGATAAAATCGTAAAATTAATAGTCTAAAACGAAATTTATAACCGAGAACTGCATAATTTGAACTTTTAATTGTAATCGCGTAATAATATCGCGTTGCAACAACGAATACAAATGTTATCATTTAGCTTCGTCGTAACAATGTATACATATGTGTTCCGAAAGCACACTATGCAAGCCAATGGTGTTAGGAACTAAAAGGGGAGGGGGAGGGGGCACGCTATCGCTTACTAGACTGAGATATCGTCTAATTATTGTGAGCAACCAACGCGAGACCGGTTTCGTACAATAACTACCATATACTATTACACTATTGTTACAATGGAACACGCTCTGCTGCATAGTTTCTCCACTTAGTTAATACCTAATCATCTTCACCTCTCGTTCTATCTCGTTTACTTCGCTACCGACAAAAGACCAATTTACGAACAGTAGCGGCAGCAGCATGCGGCAGAAGCAGCGACCTCTTGCTATTACAGCGGCTATAATAATGCTTCGGCTGCGAGAGAGAGAGAGGGAGAGAACGAGAGAGAGAGAAGGGGGATGGCGAGCGTGTCTGGCCGACTTATCTTTTCGAGCAGCAGATTATATTTTCGCGAGCTCACGAGCTGTATATCAAGGTCATAGGTCACAGGTTATTATTGAAGAGATCCACGACGATCTTTGCGATGGTAAAGTGAGACGCCGCGACGATACATCGACGAAGAAACTATGGCGGCCGTTCACTCGAACTCAGACCCTCCCCTCGCGATTACCCCTTTACCCCCCCCCCCACCCCCTTCCCTCATCCTATTTCCGGAACTAGACGAGACGCGTGAACTCCACACTTCCGGTCTCGCCGCGTCCTTCCGACACGCGAATTCGTGACTCGAATCCCCCTACCACCCCCTTCCCTCCCCCTCCCCACCCCTCCACTCCCTTCTCCGCGTGCCGACACCTTTTTTTTCTACTAATTGAGCTGTTTGAAGGGGAAAAAATAACTAAAAACATAACTTTCGTATCTTTTGTCATCTTCGCGTTTCCCGCACACGATCTTTTTGATACATTCGTGCATTCTCTGTATGTTTTTAATTGCTCAATTGTTCACTGCTGTTTATTCGAATTATAGAGTTATTTTAATGATGCATTTTGAAGTTCGTTGATATTACGAAAATTTTCGTGGATTCATACGAATTTTTTGGGGAATTAATGAAAAATTGATTTAGCGAAAGATCGATATTTTTTTAAATGACGTTGATTTCGAGGAAAAGATTCAGAAGGTATAATTCAAACGATGAATATAAAGATATCGCAATTATTTTGAGACGAGAAGTTGAAGAAGAGCTTCGGCCGGATATCCTCCACTTTCCTCGTATCGATCGCGGTAGCCGGGCAATCAATGTCCGATACGCATAATCGCGCTCGCGGTTCTCGAGACCCGCAAGAGGAAACGACTCGAAGAAGAGGACGAAAGAAATACGAAGAAAGAAGTACACTCGCGAAGAACCAAGACGAACGAGAAGCGGTAACACCTGTTCGACTCATTGATATTTTTTCTTTTCTCACGACGGTAACACGCTTTCATTCTTTTTTTTTTTTTTTTTTTTTCTCGCCCACTTTATATGTCGTGGCTGTTCATGTATATGCGTATGTCGAACCGGACGTACGGGATCTTTACACAAAAGATAAAGAAAATTTACTACGAAAATGGCAAAGGATTTTTTTTTTTTTTCGTTTTTTTTTCGAAATATTTTATTATTCAAAATTTTTTCGGTCGAAAATATCGTACTATTGAAAACTAATCGCATCGTTTTGTTTTTGATACAAGTTAAGAGTTTCGGTTTTCGTCACGAAATAACGTGTTTTTGAAGGGTTACGCACGCGACAACGAACCGGCAATGGTGGTAGTGGTAGCGATAATGTACGTAGTAAGGCTTGTGACAGTGTCGGAGAGAGCGCACTTCGCGACGAAGACTACTTTCAAGTGGAATGGAAAACACGGCACGCACAACAGCCTACAGGAAGTCACCGCCCCCGGAAGAGAACGTCCACCCTCCCGACCGCGATACTCTCCTCCCCGTATTCACTTATTCTCTTTGCTTCTCTCGTTCGCCGGCTTTGGAACTTTTGTATTTATCGTTATTTTTTTTTCGCTACTATAATGTATATACAAATGAGTTACGCGTATTGTTCGACTTTGTATCGAATTTTCGCCGCAAAATTCGGAATAATAGGCCGGTGTGATCCCGCGGTGCTAATCAGGTTATTTCGTAATACGAAATGATTTTTCGAATTTTTTTCGATCGATTAACATTTGTGCATCGAATTTTAGTTTCAATTTATTCGTGTTACGAGTGTTCTGATAAATAACGCATAAAGAAACGAAATGTATTGTTAACAGCGGTAGAAACGCCGAGACGTTTCATACCGGAAGAGAATCTACCGATGGTAATCATTTTCTGCGTTGCAAATAATATGTTTCTTTCCGTGATAAGTTTCAACGACAGCGCAACTCGACGCAGTTTTCTCATTCGACAGTTTCGCAGACCGTACTTTTTTTTGTCTCCGTGTATCGCATTACAATATAAATATTTTTCCCGAGAATCGAACATCTGTACTACGTGATACGTGCAATTATCGACCCGTAAAGGTGTAAAAAAAAAATCTCGAACTCGAAACGTTCGCGCGATTTTTTTTGTCTTCGATCTTTTTTATCCTCACAGTTCGGAAAAAATGTTTGTCGATTAATGACATAGTAAACGGACGAGTAACTAATAATACAGAAATACGTCAGGCGAGACACCGTGCGTGTTGCGTTGCATACACACGAACCGGCCTGTAACACGCGATCGGCGTTATCACCCTTACCTCATGAAAAAAAGAAAGAAAAAAAAACCCGCTAATTGTCGCGTCGGGTTTCTATCCACACAATCCAACAGCGGTAGAAGAGGAAACACGGAATCGTGTAAACCACCTGACAGTTCTGAGACTCGAAAATTCGTTCGTTACGTTATTTTTTTTTAATGTTGTTGTTTTTTTTTTTCGCGTACGGCGTTGGCGAATAGACTACACGCGGCCACTACACGGATACGTTGTAACGACGCGGGCGATTCAACCAACGGACGGCGCAGCAACGTGCTCGGGTAACCATCGCTTCGCGCACACACACTGTCTTTCTCTTTCTCCTTCCTTCACCGCGGCAAGCGGCAACGCTGCCAATCTTTCGGGCTCTCCGCTATATCTGTTCTCTATCACTTCACTCTCATTCACCTTTAACGTTAATAATAAATATATACATATACGCATATATATATGTATTTTTTTTCTAAATATATATGTTCTAAAATTCGTTACGAGTCAAGTCACACGCACACGCGCACAGTAAACACTGGCCTTCTAATGAACATCCCACTCGCGAAAAAAAGACGTACTAAATACAGCACGCAAGATTTCTACAATGTATGCGCGATAAACACGCGTTAGCTGGTTTTTTTCGTTCGTTATCTCGTCGGTTTATCCGTACGATTTCTTTTTTTAGAGGATTAATTATCAGCGGTGTAAATGACGTTCGTTAATTACGACACGCGACACACACTCGCACTCTGTTCGATGTTAGGATTTTAATCGTTGTTTTTTGAATGAGAACTCGTCGGTGGAGCTACCAGATGGGTCTTCGTGCTCGAGCGCTGAAAAGCGAAAACACAGCGACGACGGCTCTCGCGACACGTTAAACCGCGCGGGTATGCAGTTCGTAACTCACTGAGAGTGCTGGTAACAACGGCACGCCGACGAAATGCATGTTGGCCAGCGGTCTGGTGCGCGGCGCGGGTAGCGGGGGCCGCGCGCTCGCTGCTGCTGCTGCAACGTTCCGCGTGGCGTTGGCGGCCGTAGGAAGGAACGCTAGTGGTGGGGGAAACGAAGACCGGCATGGAGGGGGAGTGCGAAAAACCGTTGGCGGGGGGCGCTAGTAAACGTTGGATGGAACGACGTTATACCGGGCGACTGTGCCCGATCACGATTCCTCATTGAAGATAAGACTGCGAAAAAGAGAGATATAACTACACGGTCACGCGAGTAATATGAAAAGCGTACGATTGACATTGAACAATACGAAAAAATCCGCACGATCGGATATCAGGCGCGCGAAAGAACTCTCTATGGCGCACTTTCGCACGAAGTGGGAAAAATAATAAAACAGTCTATGGTTTCGTACTCGTCGTGTCTCTTCGATCGGGCGAAGGAGAGAAGTTTTCGTTCATCTTCGTGTATGTCGTCGCGAGGTAAGTTTACGATTGAATCCGAACGAGCGAATATCCTATTCCATTGCGTTCGTATGCTCGTCGATATTCGTCGTGTATCTACATGCATATGCATTCGTACGATACGGCGGTTTACGAATCATAGATTAACTCGTCTTGTACACGTGCGATTTGCCAAACTATTACGCGACTTCTGGTTCAACCAATATTTACCTATGCCGAGAATACGATTTTAAAAATTTGAAGATCTCCCTCGTCTACGCATACATATCTATACTTTATCTATTTCTTTTATACGTATACGTATCTCCGTGCGAGTGTACGTATTCGCTTCTGTAACGAGACATTGCTTGCCGTTTCGAGAGTCGTAAAACTCAACCGCAACGTCGAAACGTGCGGTGCTTCGGAGACCCTCTCGAACACGTGCCCCAAGTGTGTAGCTTCTCTTCTCGTATCATTCTCCCGACAACCATAATAAACTGTCTAACGATTTTTTATTAAATTCTATCGCGATTTCGTACGCAAGATCGGCAACGAATGGAACATCGTCACTCGGAAAGCACAAAAAAAATACTTAAAAAAAAAAATCTCTTCGCGTCGTGACGAATCCGAGGAACGTTCGTAAAACGTTGAGAGCCCTTTAGCATTTCGATGCTAAGAGTGCCAAACAAGATTTTATGGATTCCCGGTAGCGTTGACAATACCCACGTTAATACATCAGTTTTGCAACTCTGCCATATATCTATATATATATATATATATTTCTCGTTCTTCGGATCCTCGATCTCAGTTTCGTCTATTTCACTAAATTCGAATATTACGAAGTATTGAAATGAAATATCATTCTTAAAAATCGAATAAAATCGGTTACACAGAAATCTATATAGACGAGAAATAAATTACGATTTTTACGGATAAATTTTTTTTTTTACTTCGCTTCCGCGTTAATACGATAGCGTTAACTTTAACGTCTGTCTGTTCCTTTGACTTCTACAATGAAACATCGACGAATGACTCGTTATTGAGACTGTAGACTGTCGAATACACGTACAGCTGGAGAAACGACGAGTCGGCGTAAAATCTATCCTACCGTATCTTGCTTTTCCGCGTAGGTATGTGAGAATTCTCGTTTCATTCGTATACCACGTAAGCGCTCGGTACCGGTGCGTGTATAGGTTAGTTCGGCATTCGTCGACGAGGATAAACGTACTATATATACGATCGTAAAACGGCGACGCTTCGGAGTGGATTTCCCTCGCGATACTTTCGGCAGTCGGTGACCTGAGAGACACAACACGCGACTATACGTCTCCGACAATTCGACGAAACCGTCTCCACTTCGCCGGTCATACTTCGCGAAATCTATGGGTATACATATTCGCGAAAGGCCGCTATGCCACTTGCGGCGGTTGTATTTACCGATTGAAACAACAACAACGCGACTACAGCGCTTCTGCCTTCGGTGTCGTGTATCGAAACCGACTTGTTATCCACTATATCCACTATATCCACACGAACGTTCGCGGGATTATATGCACGGAGTTTACGCGTTCCGGTGATGCCTCTGACTCTCGTAGCCGCGGGAACCGTACGGAATAATATTGCTGCGCGATATAGCATCGGTGTGGTGTGTTTCTTGCGATGCTGCAAAGAGATCATAAATCCTTTTTCTCCGATTTCATTTACATGTAAGTCGCTCTTTTTTTTTACTCCAACAATATATGCAATCGTAACGATCGAATGCACATTTGTCGTCACTCTTGCCGCTCGCAAATACATTCTAATTAATACGCTGCAACATTCTTATCTGTTTTTTTTTACGTAACTGATCGTAGATATGAGGTTTACATTTACGCGGTAAACTGAAATGAGTTTTTTTTCTGTCAAATATGTTTCGAACATTTTCCCGCGGAAAACGACTCGACATTTTTTTTTTTTTTTAAGAAAAAAAAATGGCGTAACAATCTTCATTATCGACTGCGATATATAACTCGATCTTTCTTTTTACGATGATTACTAATCATTGTGACACAAAGGTACAAAGTTATCTGCAAAAATGATCGACGTGCCGTAGCAACCGTAGAAAAACTATCAGCCAAACTCGTTGGAAAATTTTTGCGTGAAAATCGGATCAGAAAAAAAAAATTCATATGTATCAACCGTAACCGTGGTACCCGAGTCGTTGAGTGATTGACACATAATTGAGAAAGTATACATATAGGTATATAAATATTCAGCAATCATGATACACGACACGATCCCAAGACCCCGGGATTTTCTGTCGACGCTTATTCCACGTGTGACTGCGCTATTATAGAATCCCGGAATTGGGATCATTGGAATCAGAGAATCGACACACACGTAATTATAATGACCCGGTCGGTATCCGTTTATTATCGAGACTCGTGTTTCACATCACGATCGCGTATTAACGAGAGAGAGAGAGAGAGAGAGAGAGAGAGCGCGAGTGAAAGAGAGCAAGAGAGAGAGAGAGAGAGAGACGGAGTGAGAGAGCCAGAGAGAGAGAGAGAGAGAGAGAGAGACGGAGTGAGAGAGCCAGAGAGAGAGAGAGAGAGAGAGAGAGACGGAGTGACAGAGAGAAATTCGCGTCTATTCCGTAGCGAGGGACCGAAGCAAGAGATCGTAGCAGCAAACAGCAGCGAGATCCGGATAGACGTTTATCTCAACCGAGGCGATGCGCCGCAGATAGCAGGGTATGGTAGCTCTTCTCTCAACTACTGTATATCCTACAACCACCACTACCAATACCGCCATCACCACTACTACTATCGCAACTACTTGCATATACTGTATAATCCGCCGCGTCTGAATTCTCTTCTTGCCGACTGTGCTACTATGATACAAGGAGGAATCTCTCCCGCGCACGCACCCCCTTAATTGCCGTTGCGTTTGTGTAATTGTACAAAAGTACAGGCCACCCGTGGATCGCCCGTTGTGTCTAGTTTCTGCAACCGCGAAGCCTTCGTCGCACGATGCCCGTTTACATTAGTCTTCAACGTGTATATATATTTTCTAGCCGTTCGCAAACCGTAAACTTTTCATACCGAGTTCATCGTTCGCCCCGAGACAGTCACGACTCTTATTCTCCAGGTTGACGAATACAATTACCGTATAATACACCGATGAGACCTCCCAAGCAATTCTTCAAACGTGTGACCCACTCGCACTGCTTTTCTTCAACTACTTCCGGCGTTACCTTGAAGAGAAGAGAGGGAGAGAGGGAGAGGCGCATGAACTTGCGTTTGCGAATATTGTTGTAGCGAAATTAACCAAAACGAAATTGATAGAGAATTGATCTCATTTCATGGCCGATCGATAGTCGCGATCAATACGAGAGATCGATGATTAAGTTGCAATTTTTATTGATTTTTTTTTTCGCGATATTGATAATATCGATGTACTTGAAAAAGTAAATCTGAAGGGATATATCGATATTCTCAATATTGGGAAAAAAAATTTAATAAAAATTCTAAGCTAATCATCGATCTTTGGTATCGATCGCGATCTTATCGATCTTGCGAAACTGATAAAGTTCAGTCAATTTTCGAAAAAATTTTCGAAAAAAATTCATATGAAATAAAAAAAAAAATTTTAATCTTTTTTGAAAATTTTTGAATCTCTCGATCTGTTTGGGAGATTCGAAGGATTGAGATCGAAAGACTTCAGAGAAAAATGTTGTTTTGGCGAATTACTATGTAGCGCTTGTCGATGATTGGGACATCAACCTTGCGAAATCAACATGTGGTTTCGTTGTAACATAAGGCCGAGAAAATATTTGAATAGAGGAAGGTCAGTGACAGAGTTCACGGACAAGAAGTTTTGCCTCTATACCTGAATATCCTCTCGGCGACGATGCCGAAGTGTATATAGGTAGTTACGGCGATAGGTCCGCTCGTAACGGCGCGCGACTGAAAACGGCTTCAAACGGGTATGATAAACAGAGACAAACCGGAATACACGAAATGCATTTGACGGGGAAAACATATAAGTGAAAAAAAATAAAATAAACATCGTATAAAGTGGTGGAACAGGCGTAGGTGCCAATGTCGTTCATCGAGATTACCGCTGCTACGATAAAACGCCCGACTCTCGTCGCTGCGACCGGAATATTCAGGCATTCACGCGGACCCCGAAAAGTCAATGACCAAAATATATCTCATTCGCGACAATATATACGTATATTCGACGCGAAAATCGAAAGAATTCGACGACACATTGAAAGAATATAGCAGTTCAGTGCTATAAGGAAAAATCGCATAGAATGTAAAATTATCGTCTCATCTTTCCCACTCTTCTACGTTCTTTTCGCCGAGAAGTCGATATATTTCGACGAAAAATCGACCTGAAAACACAAAAAAAAAAAATAAATACGAATCTTTGAAGAAATACGAAAGTCGATCGTTCGAATTTATCGATCGATCCCTCGATCCTTTCTTTGCTGCGCGTAAGACAAATTTGTCGGAATTTCATGCATCGCTAACGAAGAAACCACCGAAGAGTTTTACATTACGAGGAATTCCTTAGCCGTCCCTTTCTGCCTTCGCGTCCATTCTTTACTAGCAGCTCAAGCTCTTCGGTGTGTTCATATAGTAAGAGATCGAGATCTCGTGTCTGGTCGACCTTCGCCGTTCGAGATCGTGAGGATCTCTTCAGCTTGGCACTTCGTATTTTATTTTATTTTTTTTTTTTTCATTACGTTTTCCATATACATTCCTAATATATTTCTTCGCAGTTATCGCAACTTCGCCGTCGTAATACGATAAAAAGTCTTTCATACAAATTATCTCGTTGACCGATGGGGAAGGCACGGCATACCCTCTCGTACGCCATATGCTTACAAATCGAAAGTTTTGTCAGTCATAATTTTTCGTACCGGCGTACAGCTTCTTCTCGTGCGGTTAGGCTGCGGTCAACCGGTACCAAAATGCATGCAGGTTCTTTTTCCCCGTTTTGCCGATGCGTGTGCGTCAGTATGCGTGTTGTATACGTGATTACAAATTCACGTATCCCAATGCCGGTATCGGTTCCTCCCGTATATACGGCTCGCGGAGTTCTCTGCTATACGATATACTCCCCGAGTCGTCGCGTAAGTATATTATAAACACCCACGCGTTTTGTAAAACACGAAAATTCTGTACCACATTGTGTTCAGGTATTATAGCGCACGCCGAGTGAATCGGCTTTTGTTTATGAATTCTTCGGCAGTGAGCGCCTTGGCACGTTGACGAGTCCTATTTACAATAAAAAAAAATGGTGTCGTCGATTCCGCGAGTCTAAAGCTGGTAAATGACCTCTGGCATTCGTTTCTTCGCACTTATATCGCGTAAACATCTATAAACTAACGCTATACAAAGTCACCCATTGCGGGAAGAGCGCATGCGCTGTACGAATGCAGTGAACGTAAATCGCGATTTCGCTGTATCATTATTTCGTCTATTCTTTAAATATGAATTTTTCATCGCATTTCTATAAATCCAGATAATCGCTCCGTAACGCCGAGCGAATCTTAAATTTTTTTTTTTTTTTTCCGCGATCGACTTCGTCCCCGCAGCGCAGTTGCTATTTATCCTCAGCAGCAATATGCACGTCGACCGTTTATAGCCACTTATAGTTGTAACTTTTTCGTTTTTTTGTTTTTTTTTCGTACTTTTCATTCGTATGTATCGTGCATTGCCACAGGTTTTCGTGGCCTCGGAAAGAGGGGTGTTACTTGCACGAGATGTTATTACCGGTACGCGAACAAAAGTTTCGTCGTCACAAGTGCGCACACAGTCTCCAGAGTTCACTGTAGCTTTTTAGTGCGCTGTATAACTGCTTCGGGGGCCTTGTGTTTTCCCGAGTTGAGATTCGGTATACGAGAGAAAAGAGATGGCGAGTTAGAGAGACGCGTGTATAAAGTAAGAGCCGTAAAAGACGCGGTCCGAGTTACGAAGGTTTATACTATAGTTGCGTTGTATACGTATATACGATACCCATATACATGTGCTTATCGGTGTACGAAGGGGTGCGGATCGAACAGAAAACGCGGATTACGAGAAAAAGGATGGATCACCGAGAGCAGGATGCGAGGGGTTTCAGTTTGTTTGGAGAGGTATGAAGAAAGAGAGAAATTGCCGAATGTACGATGGTAAAAGGCACGAGCGAGAGATGAGATAGAAGGCAATAACTGGCCGAGACTTTACGATAAAACTTGGTTTACTACCCGCTTACGATCCTTACCTTTGACCGACGAAACCCCTTTTCTCTTTAATTCTTTCTTTCTCGTGCGCAGACACACACACATACACTTACGACATCAACCGCGCTCGCGGCATTCGTGACTCGAAACTCGCCGCGTCAAGAACTCTACTCTCTTCTTCGCCCGAAATTGCGAGAAAACGTTGGGCCCTGAGATCTCGTTTTATATAATAATATTACTGTATATATTCCTTTCTCTCCTTCACTCGCGAAATACCGTAGAATCGTATAAAATACGGAAGAATGCGAGCGCGAAAGGCGGACAAGGGCTCTTTCTCTTTCTCCCTCTCTCTCTGTTTCTGACTCTATCTTTATCCTCTGCTTTACGTGACTACGATATTTTCTTACCATCTTTGTAGCTAATTTACATTTATATGCACTTAAGATTCTCCGCGGCTATTTTCAATATTTTCACCGCGTGTCACCTCGCGATCGGGAAACAAATCAAAGCGGACAGTGAAACAACAATTATTCAGGATCGGCTTCGCGAGCCGGCGGATCCGCAACGTCTTAAGCGTTTTAGGCAGTTATCGAGAGATATTCGCGGAGCGATAAAAAAAATTGGTAAAAAAAAGGAAGAAAATTGGACATTTGTTTTTTTGTCTATAAATCTTGAACAACGCAAAAAATTATCGATTTGTTTCTCTTTCCGACTTTGTCGCGTGAGCCGTGAGCTCATCTTTCGTGTAATATAAAAAACGAACATTTTTTTACGATTATTTTGCTCGATCTTTCGTAAAGTCAATGATCGAAGTTTTATTGTCGTAAATAAAGATTAAAAAATTCGTTTTTTAGAAATTGTTCTGAATATCGTTATCATAAATCTAATATACAAAAAAATCATTAAAACGATGAATTTTTGATTTATGAAAAAAAAAAAAACGAGCATCGCTTGCGGAAAGATTGATATGTTAATGCCGCTATAACCTCGACATTGAAAATGTTTCCGCTCGCTGTACAAATTTTTATGAAATTGTATTGCCACAGTGATTGGTAAATATTTACTATTTCATTCGCGTAAATGTTCTACAAAAATTGAATACATTTTTACGAAATAAAAATTTCTCGCAAAAGATCGATTTCCGATTATGAATGGTATTTTAATAAATTATAAAATATGAAGAAAAAAAATTAAAATGAAAAATGAAAAAATAAATGAATGAAAATGAAAAATTAGAAAATAAATGAATAAAAATGAAAAATAAAAAAATGAATGAATAAAAATAATTTATTCGATAAAAATGTCGAAAAAAATAAATTTCGCGGTACGACTTTGCGTGATAACGTTGCCGCGACAGAATAACAGAGAGATGGGAACCTCTGCTCGAGTTTCACATATCACGGATAATTCTGGCATCGTGTGTACCCCACTGCAGAAATAGCGTCCCGCGCACCGATCGGATCGCCGCAACGCTGTTGATCGCGAAAGCAAGAGAACGCGAGCGATCGCTCGATGCAAAAGCCCCGTATTAAATACATAGAGTGGTTCGTCGCTAGTCTGCCAAGATGCGTACATTCATAATACTGTGAGGCGCTGTATAAGTGGAGAGTATCAAGGCGAATATGTATTCGTTGCGCGTCTATAGCTTACCTACTTATGTGCAGAATACGTTGATGATACCACGCGAAGTAGTCGGTTACTTATAGTAGGTACGAAGTATATATATATATATATACATCTATATATCTATATATCTATATATCTACGAGTACACCGGGTGCGACGGGCTCTACATATACGCGTACAGCGTGGCAGCAGTTTTTATACCTTACAGCCTGTAACTTTTCTAATTGTTTCGGCACAGCATCGAGACATAACGGAAGTGAGTAACTAGAGGCGGTAATGTAGCATTTTCCAAGCATCCGAGTTGTACGCCCGGAGGCAAGAATGCCGTGCGTCAAATATAAAATAAACGAATGCCCGGGGATAAACTTGGAATAATTCACACAGTCGGGACGATTGTTCCGACGTGCGTGTACGCCACCCCGGTAACTATGTCATACATAAACAATTCTATACACTCCGTCGACAAACTCAATCTTTATTCTCGAACTCGATTCTCGCACTTTAACAATCTCGCGATTAGTCTTCTATACGCATAACTTTTGTCGAGTCGAAATAAAGGCCGCAGTGTTACTCTGTATCGATTACGAGTGATGTGTTTGCGTTAACCGAAATGATACAGAGCTATAGACTAAACACGATGACGACTGCGAGAGCGCGCGATATACTGCGCGGCAACGTTTAAATTTTTATTCCGTTCCCGCGAGGCTAAGGCTCTTAATATTTCGATGTTAAACACCGACTATCGCGATGTCGTGTGAATATTTTTTTTTCTCACGAAAAACTTAAGCGTAATTTTAATTCGCGTATTGATTAAAAAAAAAAAAAAAATTTTTTTTGAGGCGTTTCGATACGAGATATATCCGTGAAAACGCATCTTGTCGGCAAAGAATATTATATCGTGTGTACCATAGATCGAGCGTTATACACCTGATTCTCCCCGGTACGCGGGTAAGTAAACCCGCAAGTACTCTACATAGTTTTATTTCTCTATCTCCGATATCTCATTCCCTCATTCGTGATAGACGCGCGGTTTTGTGATTACACGCACGTACCTCGACTACACGCACAGCCCGCAAATTGCTGAACGTGCGATGGAACAAAGTACCGTACGTACACTTTATATTCTCTTGTAAGACGTATACGTATACACCATTCACACGCGCTAACCTTATAGCGCGGCGATCCTTTACCTGCAACACTATTTCAAATTGTATACGTATATTACGTATATATAGCCGCTTTCGTAAGTACGTAAATTATTCTCTCTCTCTCCATTTTATCCATCCCCTTCTCATATTTCTGGTTTACCCTTCCACCGCGAGAATACAACTACTTCGCTACTCTTCTCACCCTCTTCTCTCCCCACCATCGATGCTTCTCACGTGCACATTTGCATCTTTCGTTCCTCTTTTCGCAACGCACGCCTTTACACTCGAGATATAATTTGAGTAGATCGCTTACAAATTTTTTTTTTATTTATTTATTTATTTTTTTTTCAACAATAAACGTCAGTGGCAACCTTCAGACGTCTGCTACAAAATATCTCGAAGGCTTCGGCAGAAATCATGCATAGCTATACCGGTAATTATTTATTCAGGTATATCGGCGCTCTTCTGCATGGAAATACCTCGAATTTATAGTTTCCTTCGAACATATTTATCGATTCGCTTACAAAGATGAGATTGTACTGAGCCCTTCGTTAAGAGAAGAAAAAAAAAAAAAAAAAAAAAAAAAAAAACGAGTCGCGATCCCGGACCTCACAGTGCGATAAAAAAACTTTCGATCTCTCGCCATTTTTTTTTGACCAACGAGTGATAAAAAAAAAAGAATATTAATTATTTCTAATTTATCTTCGAGGGAATGAGTCGAAGCGAATTTATGCAAAGTAATTGTGAGAGACATGCAAATGCTACGCTTGTTTGCGTCCCACATAGAATATTAATTATATCGTTCCGGAGCGCGAATCAACCCTAATCTCGATATCGCTTCGTAATTGATTTCAACAAGTGTGACGCCTTCTCGTTGACCTTTGCCATTCAGCCGTCCGGCGAAAGATGTACAGCCGCGTACAGCATATACATGCGTCATTATACATCCGTAGAGTTCCCTTAACCGTGTCCCCGGTGACACCGGCCGTTTCATCCGTCTCGCTCTCTCCTCGTGTGCAAAGTCGTTCCCTTCGTCAATGTGTGGAGCGAAGTGTTTGGCGCACACATCGACGAAGGCCGCGGTGGAGAGTAACACACGGTCGGTGCATCGGTGCACCTTCACTCCGGCCGGTTTGACCGAGCGACTTCCATCTCTCCATCTCCCAATCGCGCGGCACTCCAACTTGGTCTCGTCGTCTCTTCGTCGTCGTCATTGCCGTCGCCGTTTCTCCCCGAGCAGAACCCGAGACTTGTATTTCTTCATCGTTCATTGTATATCTCTTCCCGATCTTCTCTCTCTCTCTCTCTCTCTCTCCCTCTCTCTGTGCTCCTCGCGATTACGATACAAAGTAACACTTGTCGGTAGACTATCTCGTCTCTCACAATGTTGTTGTATCGCTTATGCACATGTATTCTATTCCCCTCTTGGAGGCCTGCCGTGTGCACTACTGCATTCTCTACTTGGGCGGTTTACATGTGTGTAGTACCTTGCGCACTGCTTATTATGGGTTAAGGGATATACGATCGAGAGGAGGCGCAAGTGGCCGGAGAGCTCGCACGACGTTTCGCTCACTCTCTCCCTCGTCTTACTTCCACCTCGGTTCTTCCATCCTCGGCGTATTATTACTCCTCGAACAGAGGGCCGCACTCACCGAGCAACTTCTCAAGATTCTCTCGACCTCGAAACCCACCGACGGACGGAACAACTCGTCTCTCATATAACACTGTATATCTCTATGTATATGAAGTATTTTTACGAAAAAAATTACAAAGTATCGTTTATCGGGACGATAATTTAAACGTGCATTCCTCATCGGTGCTTTATAATACTTAAGCTTCTGTTTTATTTTTTGCTTCAATTTTTTTTTTTTTTTTTTATGTATCGTTGAGTGACTGCAGATCGAGTCGATCTCTGCACGATATTCCGCGAGACGTTTGATATAACGTCAAGTGGCAAGTCGGCACGGTGATGATGGTGTACATGCATGCAGATATCGCTCGGTATGCAGTCGTATGCCTCGTATTTTTATGTGTGTATTCGTGAGAATGCGCGTGTACAGTCGACAAGCCAGTTTGGCGCATCGGTGGTCGTGAGGCAACTTCACTGTTCTCCATTACCATCGCCAAATCATTCTACTTCTCCTCTTCGTCGGCTCCTTCCCTTCGACTTGATTGCCTCCACGCCACCGATGTAGCGGTGGCTTCTTCTTCTTCTTCTTCGTCTTCTTCGTCTCCTTCTTCTTCGTCTTCTTCTTCTTCTTCTCCTTCTCCTTCTTCTTACCCACCTGAAAAATAAGCGAGAGAAAGCAAGAGATAGAGAGAGCGGTCGAGAGGAGAGCCCGCGGCTCGTAATTGCTACCGCTCGGCGGTCGCTCGCCCGCTGGCTCTCGTCCGTCTCTCGACGCCGCTCTCTCACTGTACAAAGTAACAGCTACGGCAGTCCACGAGATCATCGCACACCATCCATCTTATTCCTCGTAAGAAGGAGGGTTCTTCTTCGTGCTCCGGCTATACCACATATGCCTCCTATATACTCGCAAATCTTTGAGACGCTATACTCCGATCCATTATATGCGTCGACGTTGTATCCTAATGCTACTTCATCCATTATAAAATTATTACACGCTGTTTTCCTACGTAATACAATTGGCTACTCTCGTATTGCTTCCACCGCAGCGGCGCTTCGTAAAATAATGCAATAGAATCAGAAAGGCGAAACCAAGTGCATATTTCATGTAACATTATTATAATTGGCCCATACGTTGTGGTTACAAAGTAAAATCGCTGCAACTTCCATGACTGGTAGCTAATACCGCACGTGTTCAACATTCCGTCGGATCACGATATATCTTCGTCGGAATCAACCGGCGCTGAATTTCTTTTCCACACTTCTTCCGCTACCGTCGAAGTTTTAATGATTTTACGCCATTTTTTCCGCACTTTTTTCGCTACCGTCAGTTTCAATGATTTTATGCCATTTTTTCTGTACTTTTTCCGCTACCGTCAGTTTGAATGATTTTATGCCATTTTTTCTGTACTTTTTCCGCTACCGTCAGTTTCAATGATTTTATGCCATTTTTTACGCACTTTTTCCGCTACCGTCAGTTTCAATGATTTTATGCCATTTTTTCCGCACTTTTTCCGCTACCGTCAGTTTCAATGATTTTATGCCATTTTTTCCGCACTTTTTCCGCTACCGTCAGTTTAAATGATTTTATACCATTTTTTCCGTACTTTTTCCGCTACCGTCAAATTTTCAATTATTTAACGCCATTTTTTCCGCACTTTTTCCGCTACCGTTAGTTTCAATGATTTTACGCCATTTTTTCCGCACTTCTTTCACTATCGTCGAAATTTCAATAATTTTACGCCATTTTTTTTCCTGCGTGTCTTATAAAAAATCTGCACAAGACTCCGATAAATCGGGTCGAGAAAACTCGCTATCGTAGTACTTTCTCTCTCATTTATACATTTTCCTTCATCACTTCAAGATAATCGGAGTAAATGGTAAACAACTGCAACAGTATGTAAACTAAACAATCCATGCGACCGGAAGTAAAAATTGGATTACCGTATTATCGATTTGTGCAAAAAGTCTCGTCGTTACGCCTTTACGATTTCTATCGACTCAATATCGGCGACTCTGAGTCGTTTGTAGACTGGAAAAAAAAAAAAAAAAAAGAAAAGAAGAAGAAGAACAGAAGGAAAAAAAACATCGGTTTTCTATGGTAAATTTAGTTGGCATATTTTAACAAGTATCCGATGCGTAACACGGTACTGTTGCGAATCGCCTCGAGCCCAAGTGCCGTGCGGACGATTTCCCTCGATTCAGTAATCGAATTAAACGAGGCAGCTGGGCGCGAATTCCACATTTATATTTAATATAATAATTATATATGTTGGAGGTGGTATACATATAGAAGGTAGAAAGTAGACCGAGCCGTCGACACCAACGAGACTCTATTCTTCTTTCTTTGGCTGATACATTAGTTACTGGACTATTATATATAATACGACCATCGTTCCTTCTGGAAATTTGCCAGAGGCGCGAAGCCGATGTATTATTACGGATCGGTTATGACTCCGCTCTCTACCCAACATCCTATACATATGTATATACGCAAAACGTTTTCTCCCCGGCTATTGAGGATTTGCTTAATGCTCTTAATCGTTCAAATATATTCCGCTTCTCATTATGATATATATAGCAAATCGTACACACGCACCCGTTTATTGGTATACAATGGCATGTCGTGCCGATTTATTATATTTCATCGTTGACGGGGCACAAATACCGATTCGCCAGAAGGAATAACAGACGGACGTACGGAGGTGGCAACACGAAACGAACTCTTCGGGTTGCGGAGATTCGAACAAAAATCACCAAGAATATAAACTTTACCACACGACCGGTTGAAACTTCTTGGCGGATCGTTTCTTTACTTCGTTCTTTGCCCTTCCGGGCTATTACTTCGTGACTTTGCCAGTTACAGAATGAAAGCTGTGCGTAAAATAGCTGTCTCTCGACTTAAGCCATGTAATTTTGTGCAAATAACTCATCCGCGTGTAATTTTTTTTTTTTTTTTTTTTCATTTTTTTTCTTTTTTTTTCCCGTTATAATATTTTCCTGGATGGACGATACCATAACGGATATTTACGAATGAGTTCGAGTTATCGCTTTCCAAAGTTAGAATCGCGAAATGCACACGGAACGTTTCGACGAACGAGTGGGTTGTTGTCTATAAGCTTTCCGCCCATGAAATAACCAGAGGAAGGTGGTTACAGCACGAAAATGTTTCCAGCTACTACCCCGATCGATACGCAAGTAATTCGCCGTGGCAGCCTTTCGTGAGTTCGCGTTTCGATCACTCTGCAGAAACAGTCGAGCCGAAGGCACTGCTGCGTCTCTTTGTCGGCCGCTGTCCGTCCTGAAGTTGGCCAATCCACTTGAATCGAAAACGGACGCGCGTCGTTTTTTTCTTTTTCTTTTTTTAACACTACACGATTTGCGTGTTTTTTTTTTTTTTTTTTTTTTTTTTTGAGGCTCGAACCACTACCGATGGAACCGCAGGTCGCGTGCTTATTTCCATTTTTGCGTTGATCGATTTTTTTTTTCCCGTGTCTTCGAAACGATAGTTCAGTTTCATGGCTATTCCGATGGCTTATTATCGAGCGCCGGGCCTTCGATGTTGTTAAGATTTCGATCTTCTGAACTCCGAGTGTTCTATACGGATTTATAGAAAAAAAATACACGCGAGCAGTAGAGTATCGTGTCGACGACGTCGTAACATGTCTGCGTTCACATATTGTTTATACGTTGAACAAGCTATCGCGTGGCAAAAATATTTTTTGGATTTTTTTTTTTTTCGCTCGGTCCGTGAATTCTTTCAATTATAATATAAATATATAGGGTTTTGTAGAGCTCGCGCTCGCCGCCGTTACCTAAAAAAAGCTCCAAAATGGGGGTTTCGAAATATTACAGGTAAAGGGGGACTTTGAATATTTCGGGTTAAGGGGTCTCACGGACCCCGAAATTTTGTATACGGCGGCGAAATTTTATTATATATTCCGAAAAATGATTAATAATAATGATTTATAAATAGTGTTATTTGATATTACGTTCACTACTATCCTTACGAGAGACGATAGAAGCAATTAGGTGAAATCAATGTTATTGATATCGGTACTGATATTAATAATTAAATCAGTGGTAACATCGATCTTTTCTGCATATTCATCTCTTATCTATCCGCTCAATTATTAGCGCCTCATAACGGCCGTCGTACCTTCGCTTCGGCGCGCGAATGCCGACCTTATCATCGCGCACGCCGCCTGAACAATCGCTCTATTAACAAAAGTACTTGCCGCTCGCGCATAAAATTCCAAACAATCGCAAAGAGAAATGTAACTTGTCTCGCGAACGCGTGCGCCTCAAGACCACCCGGTTATCCCGTATTATTGTTCGATCGCAAGGATAAGAAACCTTTATTAACGCTTTCGAGATTCCTTACGCGAACCGCAAGTTTATCTTACATAATCGATCGCACGAACAGATCTCCGCCACATATGGTGCGATTTTCACTCCAAAAAAGTAAAAAAAAAATTGCCGACGAAAAAACGGGGTAATAAATAAACTGAATTAACAAAAAAAAAAAAAGGTGAAATAACAGGTAATTATTCGCATATTATAATCGGGAGATTCCCACATTCATCGATCAACAAATTTGTCGACTGTAATATACGATTAATTATTTTTTCCTTACTACGCGATTTTTCAGTCCGCAATTTTTTAATTTATGTGTAATTATTTTTAAAACCGTAAGTCGCTTTCCGTCGATCGACAATTACAGGTTTGGCGTATGGCACTTAAAAAAATTGCTGATTATCGCTCAATGATTTATTGCTATTTTGTTCGTGTTGTGATCGAATTTGCGAGAGAATAAATTATTGCTCTCTATTCGGTATGACCGATTCACACAGCGATATGTAAATCGTTCACCGCTATCAAGTCGCGATAGTAGATTGTAATTAGTGAATTAAATTTAATAAAAAATCGTTTGAAATCTCGTCGGCGCTACGGCGTTACATGGTGTTACTTTAACGAGGTTCTGCACGCGAATCGGGCGCCGGGGAACCGGACAAACGGCGTTCTGTTGCATTATTGGTTACGTTGCAACAAGTGGTCCTTCTCGTGTTTCCCGTCTCCCTCTCGCGCACTCGGTGTCACGTGAAGCGATCTTTCATCGTGGAATTCGCCAAAGGAAAATCGTCGAGAGACTAGACGACGGCAAGGCGTTGGTGTTTCTGTCGTCAACATCGGCAATAACACACGAGAAATCTTTCGATCGTTGTACGTGTTTTTCTCACATTCTCCAACTATAGTTGCGTATATATTGGATACTTTGGTGCGTATGTATTTTACAACCTTCTCGTAACTCGCGTCTAGAAAGATACACGAATGGGTGTTCCTCGCGCGAGGACGCGAGACGCGATAACGGTACGTGTGCGTCTTACCTGCGTACAGTCGCGATACTTAGTACACCGCGTAAGTAACGTCCAAATATGTCGACGTTTCACTCGCGGATAATATATCACTATATCGTCGCGAATTTAACGACACTTTGAAGACCTTAACTTTCGCGTAAAATATTCAAGTTCGTTGGATTCTCACCTATGAATATTTATGGCGACTAAAAAAAAAAAAAAAAAAGTTCACTTTTTTTTTTATCATTTTGATAAGAAAAACGTCTTTTTAGATGATAAATATGAGGCGAAAAAAAACTAAAAAAAAAAAAAGTACATTTTTTATAATTTTGATAAGACGAACGTCCATTTTAGATGATAAATATCAGTCGTTAATTCTTCCGAGTTAATTCTTTCCGTTTATTCTTTCCGTTTTTTCGGAATGAAGACGAACGCGTTCGTGCCGACAGCCAGGAACAGGTGCACTGAGCAAAATTGGCAAATTTACAAATTTTTTTGACGATTGATCCTTAGCACGGAATACATCGGAAGAAAAATACGAACCGTGATACAGTTTCGATGTTTCATAACTATCATTATTATCATCGAACATTATAAATTATTATTAACAAGAAAAAAATTTCGAAATATACAATAATATTTTTCTTGATTAGTAAAATTTTTTCGTATTGTGTAATCCGCGAATTTCTCGTCCATCGTTCGCGATCGTAACTCGCTGGAGATTGAGTTCTAAAAAGTAATACGTAACCCTTCGATTTTCTTTAATCACTTAAATAGACGATCGGACCAATAATTATAAGGTGTTTTTCATAATAGCTGCAATAAAAATAAAGGTACAAACCACTGATTCCCCGTTCTCCACTCCGATGTAACCCTTTGGCAATTTATTGTTTACTTTTTTCTTTATTTTTTTTTTCTCCGGCAATAATGATCGAGATAAGATCCTTTTACCTCGCGGCAGAAACCTGCGAAATTCTCGTACATTTATACGCTTCGACCGCCGTATGCGTACGCATGCGTGTCTATATGTGTGAGAGTACACGAGGGCAGTGGCCAAAGATCGCGCGGGAGCGTTGGACCAGCCACTCAAAGAAAATGACGTGCAATAGAGATTCGCGAACACTTATGCTCTCGCATACAAGAAAAAGTATCGAGTGTAGGTACATGTGAGGACGAAGAAGGGTAGGAGAAGGGATGGAGAGAGGGGGGGGAGGAAGGGGACCACGATGCGATACACGTTATTCGAGGCTCTTGGTTCGCCAACGTAGGTTATTAGAGTCAGCGCGCGGGGCGAGTGTGCATGCGAGATTCTCGATCGGTTTATCCCGCGCGAGCCCGCGGGGCCGCTTGTTGTTCTTCTCTTCTTCCTTCTCTTCGTTGGCATCGGAGAGAGGCGCGACTTCGCCGATGCTTTCCGAGTTCGGGGACCGAAAGAGAGTTGCTTGCTTACGCGGAGAGTCGGGAGCGCGGACGGTGGCTTCGTGCGTCGACTCGGGAGGGAAAAAAAAAAATTTACCGATCGAGCGTGTCACAAAAATTCGTAGAAATTCCGGACGTCGGAGAAAAAAAATACATATATATATATGAATATACGTATAAAGGCCCAACAACGATACCTGGATAGAGGGTTAACTACTTGCCGTATATTTTGTATTATTTTTAACCAGTGTTCGGAGCCCATGCACTCTGTGCAAAAATTTCGAAAGGACAAAGATAAAAGGGCCGGTAAAAGAGGGGATAAAAGGTAAGCGAGAAAGAAAGAACGTAAACAAGCATCTCGCTTATACCAGAAGAGATGCGCTAATGAATGCACAAATAATGAAGTTACCAGTCTCGTCGCACGGTTGCCGCGGGTTTCAGACAACGGCGGCGAGATTGTAACGGCGGAGCGGGGAGGAGGTGCTCGCAGGAGCTACGGCAAGAAGGAACACCGACGAGGAGCCTCTGAGGCCACTCTTGCGCTCGCAAACATCGAGACTCGTTTCTCTCCTCGCTGAATATAGTACCCGTCTCATTCGAGAATCTTTTGCCTGAACGCAAGACAGAGAGAAAACTGGATGCTAAGAGATAGGCTTGCGCTCAGCTTGGCAAAGTGAACGTACGAGAGGGTAAAAAAGACCGAAAGAGGGAGATAAAATGTTCGAGAATACTTTAGGCAACGAAACGGCCGCGAGAGCGAGCGAGACGAACGAAGCGACTCTGTAATTCAATATCTCGCCGGTGGTTCTCGTATCGACTGTACACGTTTGTGCTACATTGTAGCTACAATTTGCCCCTTTAGCGTACAGTCTGCGCCAAGATTTACCGCGAAATATCGCGCGATCTCTTCCGCTTCGTGTTATAGCCGCGCGAGTAAAAGTTTCCTTACGAACAACAAAACCTCGTCGAGTTTCCCCGTTCGCGCGATCTTTCGAAGAAATATCGCGAAAAAAAAAAAAAAAAATTTGACGATCGTAAAATTAGCAAAGTATTATCGGCGTTCGTACATTTTACTTGTTCAATATTCAATTTCCGCCTGCAGAGCCAATGGCCGGCCAGAGAAACGGAGCAAACATAGGCATAGGTTGATTGCGTACAGGTTATGTTCGCACTATCGATGTTGCAAAATTAGACACGCCGTGAAATTGCATATTAGCGACTGTACATGAATTATATATTTTTTTTTCTTCGTATTATTCGCAATATTACGTTCATTAGTAGAAAACACTGTCTGCTATATGGGTGTTTAACCTTATCTACTGTTTTACTCGCGATCTCTGTATATCGCGTAACGAAAATCAGATAGACGCATTTACGGATGTTTAAAGGGTGAAAGTTACGTCCTTCTGACTTCGGGAAGGCAGAGAGACGGATAAACCCTCTTCTTTGAATTATTCATCTCGGATTCCTTACATTTTGCTACCAGTCTTCCTTCGATCTTGATCGACGCACAGCGGTCAGAGCAGCACACACGTGCGTATCATACAATGTTCGTTCAATATGTAAGCCGTACAGTAGCCTCTTCAGGATAGCATCCGAACGTCGTCCGTATACTACTTCGATGCACAATGTTTCTACGAATATCGAGAGTCTCTACTGTCCTCGGCGTGAGTACAGAACCGCTGCTATACGTTGTTATGCATAAGGGGTCAACCACACCGACCAAGTTATTTCGAGTTCTCTCTTCATATCTTTCTTAACCGTCGCTCTCTGCCCGCTGCTAGACAGCTCATGCGTTACGCGATCTTCTCTTGCGGATCCAACGAGCGCGGCCCCTCCCTTTTCCTTTGCTGAAGGTGCATATCTTAAGTTCGTGACGCGATTCGTTGAAAAAGAAAATGTGATGCGCTCTTTTTTTATTTCAATGAACACGCGTTCCGAACTATCCGAAACGCCGGACAATTACATCGATGGACTATTCGTTTCAATTTCGTTTCGATAGTCGACTACTATCGCGAAGGACGAGAGCGCTATAGCGGACTGAGATTTCGCGAGAAAAAAAATATATCGAACGGTGAACTCGACGAAGTTTCAGAATGGGTTTTTTTGGAGTCATCACAACGTTCAGGGAAACACGCAAAAAAATACGATGACGACACGCATTTTCAATTTATTTTGGTTTTTTTTTAAATCGAATCACATTTTTCCATTTTTTTAAATCAAATCACATTTTTTCATTTTTTTTTAAATCGAATCACATTTTTTCATTTTTTTTAACTCGAAATAAATTTAAATTATTTTTTTTTAAAGTCGATTGTTTTCGTCATTTAAGTACGAGAGATTGAAAAACGATGAGTCATCGATTAACACAATTTAAATTAGCGTCTTCGATGCTCCAGAAAAAATCAGAGCTCTTTGACTCCGACGAGCATAGCGCTCGATTGGGTTGGAGGGTTCGCAATTTAAATCGTTTCGCATGGGAAAGCGTACACCGGCGTAGGGTTATCGTATAGGAAGGTACGCGAGACCGTTCTAAGTGAATACACGCATCGATAGTTCCCTCGTCTCCAATGGGGACGTCAACTATACCGGCGTCGCGTACGTAAACCGAAAGTGATATATTGCTATCTGCGCGCTGACGAACGAACGATGGGATAAATGAAAAATTTAATAAACACTTTCGCATTTATCTATTGCACTGTGAGAAATGACAAACATCTTTTTCTTTTTTTTTTTTTTTTTTTTTTTTTTTACTTTAGCGAGATGCATATTTTTTTTGCATAAATCACCGTGCGACCCGCGGGGTTATTTCTATTTGTAATCGCGAGACAGAAGTTGAACGCGGTGATTGAACCTTCGCAGAGAATAGATTGAGTATCGCGATGAGATATCGGGGTAAAGATCGGATCGATAGATTGTCCGGAGCGCGGAAAAAAAAAGAGGCGGCAAGTATCGATGATAGATAGGCATCTCTAGGGCCATCGAGGAAACCCGCACGAGCGAAGGTCAACTTTCTACACAAAGTCAAATAACTATACATTATTATCGGACATCGGAATATTCTGAAATCCATTAGTAATGCAACAACGTTTCGTCGTCTATTTGTAAATGCTAATATGTTATTCCAATAACCCTGTCGTCGCGAGTACCCGTAAGCTCTGCGCCGAGTGTCGTTTCGGCGCGTTTTCTCTTATCGGACTTCTGATTCGAATATCTGCAATTTTTCAACGGAACTCGAGTAACAGGCGATGTTCGTATTTTTTTTTTTTTTTTCGTCTCTAAATTGACCCCTTTGCGACATCTATCGATCTCGTAAGTTTTTCTCACCTTTTGCTTTTCCTGTGTACAGTTTCTTTAGTTAAACGCGCGATAAAAGTATTGCAGTTGCAAACACTATACAGTGTATCGATATGTGTTCTCCTCCCCCCTCTCTCCGTCGGTAATCGTGATAACGAAGCGGCGGAATGCGCAAAGTGGTTTGAAGATTTTAGCCGTGGATAGGGGCTGATTTGCGTACAGAAATGGAAAAAACTGGAAATACAACACGTGAAACTGAAGCGGCGACGTTTTTTTTTTTTTTTTTTTTTTTTTTACGATACGGAAAACCGCGTGATACACTGTTAGCTCTGTCGGTACATTTTAACACATATTAGAATAATGCAATGACAAACGATGATAAATCTTCCGCGATTGGTGTTAAATCCGAGATAATTTCAAGGCCACTCGACGAGCTGCCGATCGTCTAGTCGCTTGGATTTCGAAACAAAAATGATAACCGGAAGCTTCGCGACACGATACTGTATCGATGACTCTCGACTGCGAAGATCATTGGCAGTTAATGGTTTTACGATATTAAATCAGTTTAATTTGAGTTTTGGAAGCTCACTGCTACCCTCGTACACCCCGTCCGCCCGGTGCTTGACTTTTACGCCGGTACCCGATTTAACGACAATTTAATATTCCACCACTCGAACCGGTGACTATTTACGAGCGCATAATCGCTCGTTCATTAACGTATAGACTCGGAGCCGCATAAAACTATGCCTCTTGCGCTACTATATCACCGGATGGGTGTGACTAATACTTCGAGCCGTCTATCCACGTGCGCGTGTATGAATATTAAATTAATCGGCGCTATACGCCGACAACGGAAAGATCAATGCGTGACTGCACTGCGTACATTTGCAGGCTGAGGAATTCCAGGGATTTCGATACAATAAACTTGTAACGAGAGACGATACTCTATGAAGTGGAATCAGAGATAATGCAACTGCTGCTATCGTCGCTGCGACGTACCGCTTTTTTCCGCCTTTTTTTTTTATTTCCGCGATCGTTACAGTGTCATTATATTGTATATATAGTGTATACGATCGACGAGAATTCTTCGCTCGTAAATTTTCCAAATAATTATAAGGATCACAATTTCTTTTTTTTTTTACGATGTTTGTAACTATCGATTAAATAGCTGATTTTTTTTTTTAATTTATCGATTTTTCGTTATTCCGGAAGTTCGTAAAGAAAAAAAAAAATACTTGATTTTTCGGTTGCCGTTTCCGTATATACAGACGTTGTTGAGAATACTCGATGTTTGCTTTACATATAAGACGTTATGCACGTCTGTGTGAATATCGAACTGTCGCGCTACTTCGAATGAACTTTGGCGCCACGCGCCAATGCAGTATCGCGAATGCATCCTTGTACACTTCGCATCTAAACACTTATACACGGTGACTCGAACGTTCTCGATAGTCATAAACACAAACTCCCGGTAGTTTAACTGTTATTGAATGCGAGAAGAGTTAATGTTTCCTTCGAACGTTACCGATGCTGTTTGGACGGTTAGTACACGAAGCGCAGATATGCATTTGCAGGCTGATAATGCAGGTCACGACCGTGCACCGGGGGTCTCCGGTTGCTCCGGTACTACAATACATCGCGACATCTCACTCGACAGTCATATTTTTTTTATCATTCCGTACTTTTTTTTTTTTTATTAATATACATGCGACACATGTCGCCGTTTTACAAAGTACGACATGCGCGCAACTCGCACGTAATTACTTGTGACTATCGGATCGAGAGAAGGAGAGAATGATAATGATAACGCTACTTAACGTCAGCGCGTTCATTGGGTCCAAAAAAAGAGTCACCCAATTGAGATATGAAGAGTTATCTATGAGCACCGGGATGGCAACAGCGGGCAACAACTGCGGATGTACCCCGATATCAATGCGCCGTCGAGAAAACACTGACCACCGGTCGTCAACGATAGCCAGTGGTCAGTTCGGCAGTTTGCCGCTATTTACTTTACGCCGCTGCTGACGAGACCTTTGAAAAATTCGATGTTCCCTGCCGTCTCGCTTTTGATAACACAGAATACAGTCGTATAACAACTTTTCCCCTTCTCTCATGCAATCGCGATAACATTTCGATGCAATGTTTCCACGATGATCTCTGTGCCGAGATACGCGATAATTAGAAATTACGAACGCGAAGATTAATTAAATCGAAAAAAAGTGCAATATACCGAATTCACGATATGAAAAAGGCACGAAAAATGAGAAATACTGTAGAAAATATAGCCGCAGCTGGTACTGTGACAACTATCGGTGCAATTCTCGTATTGCGCTATACGCAACTCGCATGAAACGCGCTGCTGATTGAGACTTAGAGAAATGATTTATGACGACTTATCGTTATACGTTAGACGATTTATCGTTCAAATATTGGCACTTATGTTCCCGTGAAATTATCTATCAGTAATTGTATCTTCAACAATCACCGTTGCCAATCACTGAACTGTTTATCCTTTGCGTAAGTAAACTCTCTGCATTATCGGCCGCCGAGCAGCAATGATCTTTCGAGTGGTTTCGACTGGACGTTCCGAGAAACGCCGCTGCTGAAAAATCGTCCACTCGACTCCCTCTGTCGGCGTGAAAAGTTTTTCAAACATTCAAAACGAATCGCACCGAAGGTTTGAAGCCATCGGCGATTGAAACTCTCTCTCGTCGGAAGGGATTTTTCCATCTACAGCGCGGCCTCATTTACCCACGATGCGCGATGTTGCACGTAAGGGGATGACGGGATAAGCGATAAACGAACGACAGAGAGAGAGAGGACCCGTGGGCGTCGAAGATTCGGCTCAGCCGAGTGTGAAAATGAGTTCACTGGTCATATTTCCAAGGCGGCGGGGCGTTAAAGTGTTGAAATTTCATTAGAGGCCCGATGAAGCGTCTCCAGTCGCTTAGACCGCCCCCCCTCCCTCCCCCGGCGCCCCTTAAGGTTTTGCAAACCCCGTTCGCTTAGCTTGGGCTCTCTCGTTCGATGAAGGGTTGATGGGTGCCCTTCGAAGCCTCTTCGTCGCCACTTCATCGCGGGTATCGGCGTTGTTGAGGAGTCACTCGTGTGTACGCGCTACTCTGCCGTAATCGGAAGAGGAAGGGGGCGGGGGTAATTTTTCGAGCCCAACACGTATACAACCCACCCAACCACCCACCCACCCCCTCAAGAGGGTCTCCAGCTTAGGTTCTTTGCCCATTGGCTCAATTTCTTTGAAGGCCTCGTCGCGAATGCGCTTCGACGGAAAAATGACGCTCTTCTCGGAAGTCTCGCTGCAAAGACTTCGCATATCAGTAGGGTGGAACAAACGAAATTTCGATAATTCACCTTTACTCGCGATTTCTTTTTTTTTTTTTTTCGGCATTATATAATTAATAGACCGATGCGTGGATTATTGGAGACGTGCAACGCGCAGGAGGGAGAAAAATAAGAAAAAATGTTGATGGATGAAATATAAATATAATATAAGTATAAATTCATATCACACATATCGTTGATGTATTTTTTTATTAAGTTTATTTTATATATCGACAACAACACGTCATACATTAGAAAACAGAAGGTTTCTTGAAGCAAACTCGAATGAAAAGTTTTGTGGAACAATCCGAGAGACACTATGTGAGTGTGCCGCGCCATCATCTATGGAGTCGTATATATATAATATTGTGTGTGTCCTTGAGTGTGTATTTAAACCTGTGAGTGTGTGTTTTATCCGTGAATCTGTGGGCATGTGTTTTTACGGCTGTCCGTGGATTACTCTCTTGTGTCTCCTTTCCCTCTTTTCTCTTTTTAACTCGCTTCCTTCTCTCGTTCACACACGCACTCTCTCTAAACTCTCAGCTATCTCGCATTCTCGGTGTAGCATTCTTATTTCTTTTTTTTTTTTTGTTTGTTTCATATGTCGTTAATCGTTTGGCATTTTTTTTTTGTTCGGCCCGTGCGTTTGTTTTACGGGATTAAAGCCGATCACAAACTGACGCACAAATCTCGCAAAATCGAACGAAATTTCATCGAAATGTTATATCGCAACTCGCGGTTTTTGTTAGCAGCCTGCATCGCTCTTGCGTATCGTCAACTTCTATCTTTGTGTGTTTTTTTTTTTTTTTGCTATCGCGTTCTCTCACACTTGCATTCTCTCACTTTCTCGCTCTCTCGCCTAAAATTCCAGGGATATTGGGGTATTTTTTTGTGGTTAAATAATCGATAGAAACATACCGTTCGTCAAACAAAATTGTTTAAAACAAATTTTAAAATAAGAATTATTGCGGTCGATACGCCCTCTGTCACTCGGCCTGCAACGCTCTTCTTTTATTTCCGTACGTTTTGTCGTTCTATTCCATTTTTTTTTTTTTTTTTTTTTTTCGTGGATAAAACGACCGGCCGGTTTTCCGAAAGTAATTTATAACGAGCGCTGCCAAGGGAGGGAGGGAGGGCGATCATACCTGACGAAACGGCTTACTACTCTGCGGTGTGAATGTAGAATTTCTTTTTCTGCGGGGCACCTGACGGCCGTACGGAGTCGACAATTTTTCTTTTTATTAAATACGTAGCTTTTTTTTTTTCCTCGTTTCAATTTCATTCTTTAGTTATCTTTTTTTCAGTGAGAGAGATAGAGACGCTCTGTATTTGTTTTTTTTTTTTTTTTTTTTTTTTACACATCCCCGCGACGACCCACTAGCCGGCGAGGCAACTCTCCGTGCCTCCTCTTGCAATTTATGTACAATTTTACAACCTACCGCCGTCGACATATAATTTGCTTAGTTTTCACGATTTTTTTTTTTTTCCTCCGACCGCCTCAAGTACACGAATAGGACCTAGACATCGTTAATTTTTTACACTATACTAACGAAATCTAAACGTTCAATTTTTCATTTTCACCACACTAGGAATAATAAATTTTGCCGTATCGTTAGTATACCTTTTATAGAAATATGCTTACAAAAATAGAATTTTGCGAGGCGCGGAAAGTGCGTCGATGCCTGGGGCCGTGCGGATTCATATTACACCTGATTTCTCTTTCTCTCCCTTTCGTTTTCTAGTTCCCTTTTGTCTCATTTTCTCTCTAACACCGTCGAGTACCGAAAAATTTCTATAGTTTAACCCATTGTATAGTTTTCTTTTTTTTTTTTTCGCGTCATACGTCTCTCTCGATTGCCAAAAGTCGTGTAAAAAAACGAGCGAGAACCGTAGTGATTATTCAGTTATGTTTTTTTTTTTTCATTTTTTTTTTCTTTATACACAATTTGTCGTCATACCGTAGGCCGTTGTTCCCACGCAATCAATTTAGCGTGTGATTTTTTTTTTGTTTGTTTATCTTTTTTCCCCCCCACCCCTGTTCTAAAGTGTTTTTTTTTGTATTCCTCACTTTCTCACCTACACTTTCTTTATCCCTTTCTTCTCTGTATATCTCGTCCTTTTTATAGCCCAAACTTATCTAGATATAATATGTGTTCTCGAAAATTGTGTACAACTCATATACCTTCCTTTCGTCGTCGTTTCACCATGTACAATTGAATAATTGTCCAATAATCGTCACAATAATTATAATGATACATAGTGATAAAACAATGACAATAATCATCCGTAATATAATAAATATTCGTAGCGATCGCAATGACAATGTGGCTACAATGACAATGACCATGATATCGATCACAATCGCAATAATCATAATACACAATTTTTTTGTTTGTTTAATTATAAAGATGTGATTTTTTTTTTCTTGTCGCTCATATGCACAATAACTTTTTTTTCAATTTTTTTTTTCTTTTTTTGTCTTCTTCTTTTCATTCACGTGCACTCTCACGCGCGCTCCTAAACCTCAGATTAACTTCATCATTTAGACTCGTCATTACAATATTACATTATTAGATTACATTATATCATAATACGCTAGCGTTTATTCAATAAATTTTACATACTTTGATACGCAGTATGATGGTTCCAAAAACGGTTATCGGCCAACCAAATTTTGTCCACACATCAATAGACCTACGCTCAGTAATCGAAGTAATTTGTACTTGTAGCCATATATTATAAATATTTTTAGTAGTTCGGTCTCTTACTTTTTTTTCTTTTCTATCTCTCTTCCATACTGCCATTATTTTTGCCTTTTCACACACTCTTTCTTTCTCTCTCTCTCTTTCTCTCTCGTTCTCTCGTTCTATCGTCCTCGCACATAATAGTTTCGAGGCCCTACACATTTTCATTTTTGATACGAATATTTAAATATTACTTTACCGCCACACATTTTTGTTTTGTTATTTTTTTTTTTTTTCTTTTTTTGTTAACTCCCATAACCGTTCGACCTGTCGAAATCTCTACGACAGCGTTGCGTCCTATCCCCCATTTGTTTTCTCCCGTATCTGTGTATTGTTTTCGCCTTTTATGTTCACGTTTTGTTTTTTTTTTTCTTCTTTTTTTTCTTTATTATTTCTTTTTTATTGCGCTTAAACCTTAAATAGTAACGAGACGTCGTTGCCAAAAATATATAAAAACCCAGAAGCGTCTGTTCTCGCCGTTATTTTTTTTTTTCTCTCTCTCATCTTTATCATCATTTTTTTTGTGTCGTATTTATTTTTATTTTTGTTCGAAATTCGAAACGAGCGTGTGTAGGTGTGTGTGGTTGTAGTTTACCGTCGAAATTGACATGGGCGCCGGATCATCGGTTTGACAGCCAAAGTCGTACATTTTTTTTTTCTTTCGTTTTCACGTTTCTTTTTTCTTTTATTACATTTTTCACGTTCGCGCGTCACATTTCTCGTTCTCGTATGGCGAGAGAAAGAGATTAACAACAAAGAGGAAAGAACCGGCCCTCCTGATTTTTTTTGTTTTTTTTTTTTTTTTTTTTACACGGCAGCACGTGTATATCCTGCGCCCGTGAAACTTCGAAGCTCGGATCGAATGCGAGACGCGGTCACCGGGCGACCGGATCACCCCCTAAAATTTACAATAAATTTTCTGCATTAGCTTCGTTTATCTTTTTTTATTTTCTTTTTCATAGCTTTCGCTCCCCAGTCTCGCAAGTCACGCATCGTTCACAATCACTCCGTGTAACTCACTCACACGCACGGTTCGATCCACATTCGGAAACGAACGTCATTCGCATCCCCTGGTTCTTAAAAATTTGTTTCTCTTTTACTCATCGTCTCGCCTATAATAAATTCCTTTGTTTTTACAATAATTTCTTTAGAACATCCTAAACCACGAGAGAAATAGTTTAATTTTTATACACCTAAAGTTACTTGCACCCGTTTTGGACGGGGCCGCCGGTGACCACGTCTTCGTATCGTCTCAACCACTTCTCACATATGTGTAGTCGTTATTCTCCCTCTGTGTTTATTCTTTCTCCGTCTTCGTTTCACATTATTACTTTTTGTTTCTTATCTCGTTTTTATTTATTAATTTTTGTTTTTTTTTGTTCGTTATCTTCGTTTTTGTCCCAACTATCTTTATTTACTTTTTAGTTCGGTTTTTCTTTTTTTTTTTGGCTTACGTGTTTATAACGCTACATTATTTCGCCTCTACGCAATTTTTTGTGATTTTTTTTTTCATTATTACGTTCTTTCTCTCTTTCTTGCTGTCTCACTCTCTCGCGCCTGGAACCTCATAATTATCAGCACGAACCTGCAACCCTTATTAAATGTACACTCACTACGCTCTATTGTCTAAGATACAACAACATTACTATACGTATATGGCTCTACAGATGTTCGCTTGCACTGCAACTCAAAATTGTGTCATGATCTCCGCGTGTACGGGTTACACACGTGACGTTTTGCTGGCCGCCGTTAAATTGCATCCTCGTACCGTCGCTCCGGTCGAATAAATTTTATCTTCGACACTCGTATTCTCGAATTTCTAGACGTATCGCGAAAGAGAAACGTCCCCATTGAGCTTTTCCGTTAAACTGTTTTTTTTTTTTTCTTATTTCTTTTAGGCCTTTCGTCGCCCGTCTACCGAGAAGGGCGTTCTCCGTTCGCGTAACTTCGAAAATTCTCATTGCTCGATTTCACCGTTCGTCGTATTGCTTTTATTTTTTTTCTCGTCTTCAAATGCCCAAAGAATTATATATTACGATTGAGGATACAATTCAACGCTGCAAACTTCGCGAAACGCGTCCAACACCGTAACCGCTGAAGTACGGATTTATTCAAAACTTAGGACTTTCTCGCGGTTCGATTCACCGCCTCGAACTCGCCAGGAAGTTTAGAGACTCCTACCCGCGTTATGCTTCCGCCGGGATGCCCGCGGGCAACACACACTGGTCCTTTAGACCAGTTTACCAGGTTTTCCTGACGCGAGAAAGTCGCACATTCGCACTATCGCGCTTTGCGAACAGTCCGAAAGGCATCCTTTGCTCGCCTGCCGCGTGATCAGGTTTTTTTTTTAGTTCGCCTAATTGGGTTTTTCGTGTTTATTATGTCTTCGCTAACGGCCGAATAGGTAACTCAGGATGTTAATTTACTCGGGTTCGTAAATCACGAGGTTTTCCACTTGGTATAGATTTTGTTTTTGTCGCTAATCGCTCAAAGCCAATTTCTAACGCGTCAACTGAATCGATCGGGCCATACGCGATCAGTTGACCATCAACGCGTATCTTCGTCACGAACTTTACATATTTCGATCTATCATTTGTCTTCGTTTTGAATTGCTTTTTGTTCATTTTTTCATTTCGTTCATCGAAAGTTCGTCGAAAGCAATGTTTCGACATCGAATCGAGAGATTTGATTTTAATTTCGTGACGAAGCGCGTTGACGAATCCTGATCGGCGCAACGATGGCCGTCCCGTCGTTCATTCTCGATCATGGTGTTGCAAGCGGGCACTCCCCTTCAATGGCAATTGATTACTCCATTCAGGTAAATTAATTTACCGTATACAAATATCATTAGGTTTTACATTATCAATATGTTTAATATGTGGCAATTGTTTATATACGCATTGTCTTGGGAAATGAGAACCAGTCTTATTGCGCCCAGTATCGCGCGTTCGCGCTTCAGGCATATTTCTGTAACGTAAAAATATATACATCATCTGTGTCGTATGTATAGTGCTGCTCTGTAACTCAAGATTTTACATCTGTTAATGCAATTGGTATCCTGTACAAAAATTGGTTAGCTACGAGGCGTTGTTGCCTCGGGGCTTGGAAACCTCCGCGCGTTCGTGCCGGAAAGCCCTTCGTCACTCGCAACAAGATCGGCTCTTTTGTTCGTCGCGTTTCTTTGTTTTTTTTTCTTTTTTTCATAATTTTTAGTCTTTTAAATATCTCAATCTTCGATTATCACAAGGATCTCTCGAGTCACGGGGCTTTCGACGTACGACCGAACGTGCATCGGCTTTATATAGCGGAGCTAAAAAACGAAGCGGACCCGCGGGTAGGTCTGGTGTTCTCAAACACGGCAACTAGTCTGTTTGTTTGGTTTACTTTTATTTTTTTTTTTTGTTTTTTGTTTGTTTGTTTTTTTTTCTTTCCGTTTCACATATACTTCTTCCTGGTACCTCGGTGTGTCACGGTATGTGTGAGCGTTGTATGTTACATTCGTATCGCTTTGCACGAATGATAAGTAAATGGCTATCAAGTGTCGTCTCAAGTATATATGTATACGTGTCTTTCACTCTCTCTCCCTCTCGTTCTTTCCGTTCTCTCTTTCTCTCAGTGTATGAGTATCTATGTGTGCGTGTGTGACATCACTGTCTGTCACGTGTTTATGTGTGTATATGTATGTCTGTATGTATGTTTGTGTACCTAAGTGTTTGTTTCCGTAGGAGAATGGCGTGTGACCTGTCGTGATGGCTGTGTGACCAAACGTCTTCTCCAATATTCCTTATCGTCGTCATGTATTATCATTAAATATCATTAGCACTATATAATATTATATCGAAAATAACGGATAATACAACACGTAGGGAATCGAGGCTCTCGGGGTCTTTTCGGGTGTGCGGGGGGCTCGGTATCTCATTTTCTTGATTTTCCGAGCACGAAGATCCTTTTTTTTCTTAATTTCTGACGGGATTTGGGCGTAGGTTTCGATGGGAGTTTATATGCTAAGCTTTAAAAGGGGTTTGCTAGCTGCTACACCAGCGAAGGGGCTTTTCCTCAAGGGGTTGTGGCCGCGCGCGGTTTTGGCCAATCGGATAGCGCGGTCTTCGCAGTTTCCGTTACGAAGCCGGGGAGGATTTTGGTAACGTCGAAATTTTTTTTTTTTTTTTTCGAAACTTTACCGGGAAACCCCGACTCGATCGTCACGGAATGACTACGAGAAACGCGCCAAAATTCCGAGGGTCGCGGACACGAGCGGCCTGTGGAATGAGCGGCGGAGCTAAAGTTACATGGTCTCCCCACACATGTGCGTACAACGTGAACGAAGTGTTTTACAATCTGCCTATGTTTTTTCTGCTAGTAGTTAATTACGTTATCCGGTGAAATTCATTTTTTTTTCTTCTCTTCTATATACGTTTTTTTTGTTCTTTCATCATTCTCATTCGCTGCTTCGAATTTGGCAAATTTTGGTTTTCTTTTTTTTTTTTTTTTCAAAGCCTCACCTAATGTCGGTCCCTATTGGATGGAACTTTTATGGGATAATAGTGGTTGGTTTGGACTATATAATTCTCCCGGGGACTTTACGTATGTGAGTCTCTTTCTCTCTGTCTCTATCGCGCAGGGCGTTGTTGTTTGTCTCTTCCGGATTCGTAATGTGGGGGGGTTGGGGGCCGGGGGGAGTTTGGAGGATTTGCGTTGCATTTGTTTTTGGTTTTTTTTTTCTTTGTTTGTTTTCATTCTCCTCTCAATCTTACTCTCCTTCTCATCTCGTATTGCATCAAACTCACTTTGCTTATAGAACGGATTGGCTTGGATACAACTGGTAGAATACAAGTGTTTTTTTTTTGTTTTACATACGGCTATTATTTCGATATAGGTAGGTAGTTAGTATGTAGTTGTCGACACACAATTCAATTGGTTACTGGGCATTTACTGTTTATACTGTTTACTGCTTGTTTAATTGTTTAATAATTAATAATTGTTAATTGTAGTTTAGTTAGTTTAGCTATTACGTAGCTTCTCATCGATAGTTATGCGGTTAAAAGACTACGCTTGTAATGGGCATTGGTCGTTGCGATTTCGATCCTTTAGCCCCGTTTCGCGAATGATCGGGGAAAATCGTCGACGAGGATTAATTCCGCGTTTCTTTCGTTCTTTACTTTGCGCGTAACGATTACCGACACATTTGCGAAACGACGAAACGACCTAATCGCAACTACCGGGTTGTCTGAATGGGGAGTGGGAGAGACCATAGTACACATATATATTCATTGTAAGTATACTTATCGCATAATAATTGCATTTAATCAATATACGTGTGTTATCGGTGTATAGCAGCGTTCCGAACTCCTTGCCTAAACCAAAAGATCCTTGTTTTGTAGTTATTCGCTTTAGCGGTGCGATTGGGATTGGATTTTGGTGGATGAAGAGTGTCCGTGTCGTGCAAAGTGTTAATTTACGAATAACCAAACGACGATTCTCGTGATGATCGAAATACGAATCGAATTCCTCGTCGAGACAAAGATATCAACCGGAAACGACCCTTTTGGGAAGTTTCCGTTCGTATTTTTGGCTAACAACGCTGGATTACGATTTTCAACAATCACGTCGTTGGTTTTCGTATATCTGTCGTGTCTTTTCTGCATTGATAACCGGTTGGCGGTGATGAAATAAGGGGCAGCGGGCGAGCACCGATCAGGCTTTGGGTGGGCGTTCGGTCTATGTCGGGCCCCTTTGTATAATTTTAGTTATTTTTTTTATTCGTATAAAATCAACACTGAAGGCACATTCTATCGGACGAGTCGGCCCAGTGTGTGCTGTGAGTGAGATTTGGGCGCGGAACCCGTTAAACGTGACCCACGGTGAGGTCGCCGCTTTCGCCAAGCCTCCCGGGGGCCTTATGCACCCCCGGCTAACGACCAGAAATCCGCAAGTCGATGAATTAGACTCACGATTATAAATTCACGATTTGTGGGGTTATGTTACGGGAATTTTGGATTCCTGGCAGAAAAAATGGTCCATAGTTTTTTGAAGAGGATTTTCGTGGGCGTTACGAGGACTCATTGGTGTTCCTTTTTTTACGTCCTCTTGGGTATCGTGATAATTGTGCATCTCTTTCATCGGCGCCGATCTATCTTGTACGTTTACTTTTCAGCTGGCGACGGCGACCGGGCCCCGCGCGAGAAACTGTTACTTCATGTGGCGGTATTTTGATCCGGTTGCCTTCTTCTATTGCGTCGGGTTTTGGGGGTCTGTATCGCATTTTTCGCTTTTTAGTCGAAATGGCTATTTCAAAATTGAGAGCCGGACCGGCGCTCGCGCGTTCTTGCCCAGTCGAAATCAACAATATAGGGGTTACATATATATTTTTTTCGTAGGGTTTTGTGGGGTAAATGTAGAGTACAGTATACGACATACGAAACTCGAATAATCTTTACGATATCCAGGCTTTCGTTGTCCCGAATGAATCAACGAGAATCACGCGCATGTGGGATCTCTCATTTCCGCTCTTTCTCGCCGATCTTTGGTTTAACGGATCATTTTTTCTTAACTTAAAACCGGTTTTTGCCAATTATTTGTTGATTCAAGCGATCCGGGAAATCGTCGGAATCGCTCGCGTCTTGCTGTATAATTATAAAATGTTGAGCTCTTATCCCCGATCGGACTGTGCGAGAGCTCGCGGTTGAATTTTGGAAATGAACGATGGTTGAGAAAACTTTGCGTCAATCCAGCTGAGGATCGACGATTTGATTGAAAAACTCGAGTTGCGCGTTTGATTCTCGTTATTCGGCGGGACGTGAGATCGTCGAGTTTCGATTGTGTCGCAGGGATATCGAAGTGAAGAGTCTGCGTGTAAGAATGTCGGTGAGTAGCGTTCGTTTCCGTAACAGTTTGTGTTTTGTGTGTGCGTACGATTTTGTAGGAGTCGTTGGTACGCGAGTATATTTGTGGGATTAGGATCGATTACCGATTTTTTTCGCTCATTTGAACGACGTTACCGTCGGGGTATATGTTTTTTTTTGTTGTTGTCTTAATTTAATTTAATTTTTTGGGAGTCATTTTGTCGTAGAGGGAAACATCGTTGGCTGATTGGAGGAATGCAAGAATCGGTTAGCGTTAGTGCGAAAACGCTTTTTCCCCCGTTTAACAGCTTTAATAAATAACTTATCAGCTCATATTTGACTTAATACTGCCTGCGTTCCCTATCATAGTGTCCTGTTGCACCCTCTGAAAAAACGGCAAACTAACAGTCGGGTGTAGAATTTCCTTTTTCTCGTTTATCGTTTTCTTTTCCATTTTTCTCTGTTATCCTTTCGTCTTTGTTTACTCGAGCGAATTATTTAATTCGAACATACGACACTGGGAATTGTCGAAAAAAGCTTCGTGAGGTCGAGGTCGGCCGATTTAATACGCGTTATTTTTTTTATTTCACATTATTATGCTTTGATTTATCGTAACTTTGTCCGTTAGAGGGCGGAATGATCGCGATATACCGGCCGACCCGTGTCCGTGGACTTGGAATAAACTTAAGCAATTATTCATGAAAAACATTATAAATATCGACTATTGCGGAGGCGACGCGTGCTCGACGGCGCGGTTATAGAGTTATCAAATTGACGATTAAGAAAAATTAGCTAGCTAAATGTAAAACTTAAACTCAACAATTAAACGACGGACACCGGGGAAGAGGTCGATGCCGAGATTCTCAAAGATTTCGTTTAATTTTTTTTTTTTTTTTACTAATTTATACTGGCGTCTCGTGTCTCGAGATTCTCAACGAAACGACGGCATCCGGTGTCTCGCGAGTTCAAAAAACTTGTGACAATTGGGAGGGGGGAAATGGAAAATATTAATTTCCTCCGTTTATCGTTCCAACGACAAAATTGCGTGTCATCGGTATCATCGTCCCGATCGATCGATCCATGAAACGATCCGGTAAACTGACGAAACAAAAAGCTTCTCCCTGAACAAGCGTATTGGCAGCAAGTTGCGAATCGGCGTGTGCGGACCGATTCTGTGATTGTTCTGATAAATTTTTCAACTTAAAACCGGTTGTGGGCCTCAATGGCTTTGATAAAAATGTGCGGCGTTGCGTGAGGTGATGCAATCGCGGATTAATTTCGAACTGAAAACTGGTAGCCAAAAATCGATTGTACTGCGTCACAATTGATCAGAAAGGAGCTTATCTTTCAATACGAATTCTTACACCGTTCCAAGTTAATCAACGATTTTAAACGCATTTTTTAAACTTTTTTTTTTATTTTGTTGTGGTTTTTTCTGTTTTTTCTCTGTAATCGATACGGCGACGTATCATTTTCCAACTGTTTTACCAAATGGCTATTGCGAAAGTTTCGAGCGATGATCGATCGAGACTGCGATGTCCGATGACTCAAAGGATTCGTCTCGTTGGGAGGGACGATTCAGGTCGAAGGTATTAAGATCGCGTTTTTTTTTTAAGGAGGGGAGTTCGCGAAGGGTTTGTCTTGTGTGGGCGGGCGATTACGTTTGGGGAAGTAAAGGGGTGCTCAACGGATAGCATAGAGTTCCAAACGCTTTCTGGTCTACAGACATTCAATATTAAACAGATCAATCAACTATGTCGTCGTATTATACCGCTAGGATAGTTGATAAGTATATCAATAATATAATCATATCATTAGTATAATTAATGCTGCTTGCGTGTGTTATTTATGTTTTTTCTTTGCGTGTGTGTGTGTGTGTGTATGTGTGTTCGTGTCTGTATGAGTGCCTCGGGGAACGTGTTTGTTGGCTGTTGTTTATTTTAGTTTTTTTTTTTCTCCAAATAATCATCATCATCATCATAACGCGTTCACTCATGTCGGCGGTCTCGTGTATATCTCATTTTAAACCTAAATCCTTACTTATTATCTAAACGTATAAATGATGGGTAAGAAACTACCGCGCTTCGCCAAAGAATGTCGTTTCCACACCGGGACTGTGCTCTGGGGTTACGTGACCGTGCGTATATCTCGCTTCAGTCTCCGACTATCTTTTTGTTTCTCTTATCGAAGTTTCTTTCTTTTTTTTTTTTTTTACTTTGTTGTTTCCGAATCGTGAGAGTTTTGCGATCCTCTGTGACTGTTTATAACCGTATCGTGTATCGTATACACCGCGACGAGAGTCGTCGAGGAGGAAACGAAGAAAAAGAAGAAGATGTGAGCGAGTCTAGCTGATTATACAGATCGATTAGTAATTTCGATCTCGTCACAGCTATTATACGCCCTCGAACCCGGATTCTTTTTTTTTTTTTTCTTTTTTTGTTTTTCATTTGTGTTTGATTGTTTGTTGTACCGGCACGGAATCTTCACGCGTTCGGGAAGTGGATGGTTTTTTAGCCGCCATGATACCCGGCGCCTTGAACGGTTTCATCTCTTCACTCTCGTAAATCGTTACATCGTTAATCGCATTATTAATCCTAAGCCGTATCAATTAGTCAATTAATCGTTAGTTATAATTTAATTAATCAATAATCTTAACTCTTATCCGTTAATTATATTATTGTTAGGTAGGTTTATAGTTTTTTTTTTCTTATTAGGTTCTTTTACGGTAACACGTACGGATTGGAAGCAAACCTTTTTCAGGGGTTTTTTTTTTTCATTTAATTTTTTTTATCGGGGGTGGGATTTACGGGGTTTTATCTTTCTTTTGGGTCATAGGGATCAAGGGATAAATTTCGACGTTTGGTGTTCTCCATTCTTTTTTTTTTTTTTTTTTTGTAGGACTCCGAGGATCGGGATACGAGGACTTCGAGGTATGGTTCTGATGGTGACCTTTGGTGCGGGCTGGATGCGGGTACAATTGGAAATGTATGTGGAACTTTTAGTTAGTTTATTATATATGTCCCGCGAGAAAATCTGCGAAAATCATGAAATCGATTGGCGGATCCCATTTTTTTTTTTTTTTCGTTTTTCATAGTTTCACCGATTCAGTTTTGCATGTTCATTATTATTTCTTTTTTTTTTCTCTTAATTTGCAAAAAACGGAAAAATTCTGTTATCAATCAACTGATTATTTACGTGTATTTGCGTCCTCACTCGCTGTCTACATCTCCCTATCATTTTTTTTCTCTTTCTCTCCCACCCTTTCTCTCTGTCAATCTTTCGCTTACTCTCTCTCTCTCTCTCTCTCTAAATCTCTCGCTCTCTCACAATCGCTCTCTCAATCATCTCTGTCCTTCCTTGTTTATTATTACTATTATTATGTAAATACCGTTTGGGGTGCGTACAATTATTTCGACAACGAATTGCAAGTGAATTACCATTTTGGTTGCGTTTCCATTATTTATTAATATTGATCCTTTGTGGCATATTTAGTATAATTCGTGGAGTCAGATTATGCCCACGTGTGGGCCAGCGACCGTATCTCGCCGTGATCGTGGCTCGCGCGCCAATTATCATGGGGTTTATTTCAACCCTCCATCCTCCATCGTCTTTAATCTCCTCGTATAGTCGCTTTTTCATTCATGGATATCGTCATTGTATATCGGTATTTGGTTTTTCATGAAATTTTATCATTTGCCTCTTTCATGTCGTCCCTCGTTGTCCAGATTTTTGTTTTTTTCGTACACTGCATCGATCCTCGGGGATAGAAATTTAGCCGTGTCGCGCGTCATGTTTCGGAGGTCAGATAGAATTTCATTCGAAGCGATGGTCACGTTTAACACAGTGCGTTACAGTTAATATTCATTACACCGCGTTCTTTGTTCATTGTTTTGCTCGGATTCGTTTACGTATGGATTTTCTTTTTTTTTCTCATTTGCATTTATTATCCATTTATCTATAGTATTTGTTATATCGGTATAGTATTATTTATTAAATATTGCGTCATTAGTGTCCGGTTTGCGTCGGTACTGCGATTGATAAACTGTCGGACTCGGGTGGTATGCGGATCGTTGTGATTCGTTGATGATGTGGTTGTTTTTTTTTTTTTTTTTTTTTCAAAATCTGCTTTTGTAAGGGGATCATTTGAACGTGTCTCGAGAAAGGGGCGGGGGATTACTTTGGTTTTGCGGGGGTGGTACGTGCGCGCACGTTTACATACACGTACATATATTGAGGTCCATCAGTCATCAGTATCTCAACTCTCTGTGTTGTTATTGTTGTTGCTGTTGTTGTTATATTTTGTTTGTCTTTTTTTTCCTTTTTTCTTTTTTTTTTTTATTAATTATCTGATGTGTGAAAGCGCGCGCGCGCGTCGTAACGAACGTCGACCGTAATGCGATCTCGTGGTTATACGTCGGCCGTTTCGCCGTATACATTATTACATTACGATTGAATATCTCAGGAAGAACAAAAAATCGATTACCGAGTTGCGCGATCGCGATTAACGACCAGCGAGAGCTGGATTAGCCGGCCCAGACGCGCAGCAACTTCCGTATTGACGCGGTAGATAATCGCGCGATAAGCCGAAAAAAAATTCACGAGACCATCGATACTTAGAGATTTTTTTTTTTTTTATTATCGTCAGTCGTTGAATTGAATTTTAAGAGTTATTCGCGCGATTGAACGATACCGCTACTACCGCGTTTCGATACTTTGACAATGCGTGTATGAGAATTGTAAGAATGTCCTCGTCCTCGTATGATTATAAATGGTTTTTTTTTTTTTTAATTTTCTTTGATACGCCGATTATTGGTCTTGGACCGGTGGTGGAGTAAACGCGTGCGAAGGGAATCTGTTGGCGATCTTCCACGATTTTCGCGGATTTATTAGGTACGATCTCGCCGAGACTTCCGGTTGACAGGAACTGTGCAATTGCGCGCGCCCGCACTGTCGACTCTCTCTCTTTCTCTCTCTTTCTCGCTCTTCTCATTCTCACTGTCTCGCTATCATTCTTCTTTATACTCGGCGTCGTTTTAAACACGGCGAGCATCCTTGATCGCGAGGGTGACCCGTCCACTCGTCATATCTCTTACATGCAGGAAGTGTTTTTCTTTCTTTCTTTCGTTCTTTCTATACGCGAAAAGAGGCTCTACGGAGTATTATTTTTTTTTTCTTTCTTTCATTTTATTTTTTTTTCGTCGGGGTTGGGTGGGCGGCAGGGTTGGCGGGTATCTTCGGGTGGGGCGGTTTTTTTGGGAAGAGGGTGAGTCGCGGGGATGGTCGGGACGCGGTGAGTCTCCTGGGCGGTTTGCGACTCGATTGTCTGATTTGCGACTTGTTGCGACCTCGCTTCCGGTTTCGTGAAGCGTTTAGCGTACGATGTCGTAGAATCGTTGAGACTCGGATTTCGATGATTCCTTAGCTTTTGTTTGGTAGTTTTTTTTTTTTTTCATTTTTTTTTCTTGTGCATTGATTACTTGCGAGGTTTTGTTATTAACTCGAGCCGTCGCGATCTTTGACAATCACCGGATGCGTCGTCTTTTCGTCGATGACATACCGCCCGGGTAACTGAAACCCGTCCCCTGGAAAAGTATATACTAAGGCCGATTTTGGTAAGAATACGTTTTTGATCAACTTTTAATTTTAATGTAAGGCGCAAACGTGAAAACTTGTACTTTTTTCCTTGATGTGTCTTTTTTTTATTTTTTTTTTTTGGATTCGGGCCGCAACTGCGTGTTCGTGTTTCAGGCTGTGACTCGTGTATGTGAGTGTAGAACGTGTAGGTGTGTGTGCGCGATTTTAATCGTGTGTTACTTTGCGAGTTTTTTTTACTCCGCGTTCGCGTTAAAACGCGATCATTGGAGTTTTTTTTTTTTTTTTTAATTTTTTGCGTCAGTCGATGTGTGTTGTTAATGCGTTGGATTTCGTGTGCTGTCTTATGCGGCGGATCATCGTAACCTCGGTTATCAGCATCTCGGTTATCAACACCTCCGTGTGTAAGTGAGTCTGTTTTATTTTTAGTTTCTTGCATCCTCTTCGTTTTATTTTTTTAATCTCTTCATTTTTTTTTATTTTTCTTCGACATACGTTTGAAATTTTTTTTTTTTTGGTGTGTGCCAAAAGCGGAATTTTTATTTCTTGCTTCCCCGTTTTATTTTTCTTCCATCAAACTCGTCGTTTCTCGATTTACAATTTTTCAAAAATTTTCACATTTTTGCTCGAATCTTTCACGAATCATCGTATTTTTTTCTTTTTTTCATCTTCCTTTTTGTTTTAATATTATTCCTAACGATAGATTTTTTTTTGTCCCTTTACTCGTCATTTTCGTCTCGTGCGCAACCGAGAATAGCGTTAAATCATGAGTTTCATAAGCGAACCGAGGAAAAACGCCGGAAAAACGTTCTCAACGGATAAATGCGTCGATTCAAAGTTTACATTTATATTCACACATATGATCAAGTTAGTCAAATATCGTAATGCATTTATCAAAGTAGACAGGTGTTTGCCCACAGCTCTGTCGCTCCGAACGTCCGAGAAAACGAGATTTCTCCCTTCGGCAATCGCGTCGCATTTGGTATGATTTTTTTTTTTTTTTTTTTTTCATTTCATTTATCATGGCGATAAATATTCTGGTTCTGTTGCAACAAAAACCGGTTATGTATTGTTAAAAATCAATTGTGCTCGAGGTTCACGAGATTCAGTGAACTTGGGACGGATAGTTGAATGATTTGCGACAGTGGAGTGCGGTGTCGCGAGTCTCATTGAAAAATTATCGGTTATCCATGTGTGGACACTATTATCGATTGTAAAAAAAAAAAAAAATAATTGTCTAAACTCCAAATGCGAACGAAGCCACGTTATTCCCGGAGAAACATCGTTTTCAGTATGACTATGTGAAAAGACAGAGCAATGGACCTAAAAAGTACTCGCCGTTACAATTGGTATCCCGACTCGGTCCCGCATTCGTATATATATTCGCAACCGATGCCGGGACGCAGAAAAACAATTCCCACAATCTTTACAAGACGTTCCTGCCGACCACGATCTTTCTCCTTTCCCGTCGTGTGCGACAATCTCCCATCGTCGACTATCGACGTTCTTTTGTCTTTCGATCTTTTTTTTTTTTTTTCGTTCGTCCAAAAATGCCGTCAAATCTCTGCAATTCTTGCACTTTCCTTCGTACTTTTTTTTTTTTTTGATGTTTTTTTTCTTTCGGTTCTTTTAATCGATCAAATTGAGGATCGTTGAAAACGGCAGGAAAAAAACGATTGGAGTTTCGTGGTCGGCGTCCGTGCACCTCATTCCGGAGGGTCTGCGTTATCTCTGAGGACCTAAGACTCAACGCCGCGGCGATCTAGCTAACATCCTCACACATCAACGTAGTCGCTTAGTCGTAGTCGTAGTCGCTGCTGATCTCTCGTTCGTTACTATAATCGTTATCCTTAACTCTTACTATTCTCTATTAATATGTACGTATAGCCTAGTCGACTGCTTGTTGAGACGTGTGTCCAAGTATATGCCCATATAGAATATGTGGACTCGTATCTCTCTCTTTAGTTCACGATTCCATATATTATCAATAATTTCATCATTTATCGATACGTGTGTGCTCTTCGTCCTTGGATTTTTTTTTCTTCGTTTTTTTTTTTTTTTTTTTTTTTTACTTGGCCGATCGGGGTTTCCACGTGAACGGCGAAACTGATCTTTGTTTGACGTGGATCTTGATATATATTCAACGGCGATGGTTTATTTAGCTCAATGATAACATCGGCTTCATTGAAGTATGTGAATTTTTTTTTTTTTTTTTTCATCACTCGCTACTGAGTCGGCCGACGGAGCCTTCGCACCTTCGATTATTATTATTATTTTTTTCTCTTTAATTATTATTTCTCTCACACTCTCACGCAATTTTTCCATTCGTATATTCGCAATCAAGTTTCACTCTAATTTTTTCCTCTGTGTATATACGATATCATAATCATTATCATTATCATCATCATAATGCCGAAAGAATTGCCGAAAGTATAGGTGCGATCGAAAGGAGGTTAGTTTTTTTTTTTTTATTAAACGTATTAATTTTTTTCTTTATCCCTTACACTTAACTGGCCTATAATTTTTTTTTATTTAATCTCGTCTCGTCTCTGTCTCTCTCGCTTTTTTTTGTCACCTTAATTTATCTCTTATTATTCGTCTTTACAATATATGCGGACCTCCCGGTAGGCAAGGAGGTCGGCTCTCTCTGTATAATTTCATCTTTTTTTTTTTTTTTCTTAATCACCTCAAACATTTTTTGTTTTTCATCGTCGCATTCACTCGCACAATCAATCGATCAATCGTACTTTTACGCTTTCGCTTCCACAAAAATCACATTTTCTCGTTGCTCTTTCACTCGATCGTCTTTTACGCTCTTCACTAATTTTTTTTCTTTTTTTTTTTTTGTTTCGCTTTGGTGCTTCTCGTCCATTCTCGTTCGCTCTTTCACTCTTTCTCCATCTCTTCTAGGATCGATTTGCGCCGAACGTCTCACGCCCGTGGCTCCGAACTCAGTCCGAAAGTCGAAAGCTGGCCGATGACTTGAATATCAATTCGAAATTGTTGTTGTTATTATTATTATTATTATTTTCTCAAATGAGATCGCGAGATCTTTGGCTTCAACGACGGTCGCATCAAGGACACTTGGCTCCCAACGTATTTCGACACCATTCACATTTATCAAAAAACATCATCGCATCACCCCTTTTCTCAAACTTCCCCGAAGTCCCCGTGAACTTTTCGCGGACGAACCGAGAGAAATGACTTTTCGCCTTTTTGATAATATTTTCAATGAAGAAACTAATTGACTGAGCGACCGAATGCCGGGACGTTTTTCCAAATTCGCGCATAACATCGATGCGCGACGCGAGGGTGGATGAGTGCAACGGGAAATCGCACGTTGCGAAATTGAGCTGAGAGTTTATTTAGGTGAAGGAGAGCTGGAGTATCGACAGCCTCTCCGTGAATACGGATTTTCAATAATGGTGGGCGCGTATAAATTTACAATTTGCGTTTAAACGGGTTACAGGAGTATCGACTGTATCCGTGTAAATACGTAATGCGAGTGAATGGTATTGCCGGTTGTGTTTTTGACGCGAATGAGGAAAATCGATCGGGTTATTCTCGTCCATTGGTTTCTCGATTATCCAGGGACACCCGGATAGAGAGTACTGTTCGGTAAAAAAGAAAAAAAAAAAAAATTGAATCGAAAAGCAACGATGTAACGCTCAGCGAAGATCGGAGTAGTCGACGATCCCGCGGACGTTATTAGCCTGTAACCGAAGTACGACAAAAACAAATTGAATTGTATCGACGTTGCGAAAAAAAAAAAAAAAAAAAAAGTTACGAAAATTCATCTCTCTCGGCGCGAAGGAAATGTTCTCGCGTTCCACGCGTTACCTCAACCGCGCCTCAAATCCTCGCGCAAACATCTCTTAGGCTCCCGTAACACACACATTTTTTCCATTTTCATTTTTTTTTTTTATATTTTTGTTTTTTTTTTTTCTAAAACGTTAGTACGCGTTATCGAGATTATCACACACGAACATATTTTTGTTCACGCGTTGTCAACAACCAGTTGGCGTTTACGCACGCGACATTGCGTAACATTTTTTTTAGTCGCTCACGCGCAATCAGTCATTCAACCATTATCACCCTTTGAATTCACGCTCTCTTGATTTACATTCACACGATCCCCAAATGTTAATTCTCTCACTTTCGCTCTCACGTGAAGTCGGCAAGTCGCGCGTTCGATCCTTAAAGTTTTTCTTTTTTTTTTTTCTTCTTTTTTTTTTTTAATTTCTGTTTCTCTCTGTCTCTCTCTCTGGCTTCATTACAACTACGAGAATAAGAGAAAAGAATAATATATAGAAAAAACAAACAAAGTAACCACGATCTATCGCCCCCCTTGTCCGCCTTCACACGAAACCTCGTAATAATACAATATTCCTAAATACGCTCCTAATAGTCGAGGAATTATTCATCAATGAACTTACTCCGATTCTCGTTTTTTTTTTATCACGACTTAATCCAAATCTCGATATCAATAATAATCATAATAATCACCGTAATAATTATAGTTTATTAGTGTGTGTGTGTCATTTTTTTCTTTTTTTAAATGTAGGTGTCCTCTCTTTTCATTTTTTGTGTTTTTTTTTCTTTTCTTTCATTATCATTTAATTATTCGTAATATAATAATTAATAGCTTGCAAGTTTTAACGTTAGATACTATTACTTAATTCTGTTTACTGTGTGTTTTTTTTTTTTGTTTATTTACGCGCTTAGGTAAATGTACGTATGCTTATTAACTTGTTTACTCTTCAATTTTTTTTTTTTTCTTAATCATCATCATCATCATTATCAATCGTCGTTATCGTCGTCGTGCGTATTCCGCCACCGTCCTAATCCATACACAATCGCCGTCGCTTAATTTAATTATTAATCCGGGCTCTCTTTTAATATATATCGTACGCGCGCACACGGATACGGCGAGGTTGGACGATCACACTACTTGGAACAGAAACGCGCGGGCTTTTTATCACTCTCTCTCCTCTCTCTTTTTTTTGTTTTGTTTTGTTTATTCTTCACCTAAATAGTTAAATAGTTTCGAGGATATCTTTGCCGCGCCGCCTTTCTCATTCATTTCTATTCTTTTACATATTTATATATTTATATATATATTATCGTTATTACCTTAAAACTCGTTACTCCTCGTCGACAATTTAGTCTTCGCGCTTCGCGAACTCTCTCGTCTGCGCTTTCACGAAACCCTCAATTTCATTATTAATATTGTTATTTTTGTTTTTTTTTTTTTCGTTTTCGTTTTTTTTCTCTTTTCTTTTCATGTTTTTCACGTCCATGGAACTTTAGTCGCCAAATACGCACTGTGTTTTCTTTTGTGTGTCTGTGTGTGAGTGTCTGTTAACCCCGGGATCGAGTCATGCTCCACTTAAGACGGGAGTCAGCAGCACGTTGGGCGCTTCGGTTAATCGATTCTGTATCTTTAGATTCGGGTAGTTATTTTTTTATTTTTTTTTTTGAAACTTTTTCAAGTCGCGATTGATCAGCTATACTTTACGAAGTCGTTTCAATCGCGGTGATTGTACACCGCTTTGACTTTGCTTCGTTTTTTTTTTTTTTTTTCGATATAGTACGATCGGCAAGACGGATTTCGCGCGTGGAATTGTGACCAACAAAATATGCGTAACTTCGACGATGAAGCTATATACGCGTATCGCGTCGATGCAGCATATATCGTTAACGATGAGCGAGAATTCCCCCCTAATATTTCGGAGCTCGAAATTCGAGGCTCCAATTTTTCGTGAATAAAAGCTTCAAGTTAATTTCGGTAAACGCGTTCCGTTTCGTTCGTTCGTTTCAGCGTCTAAGCATTTTTTTTTTCGGTGGTTTAATTCATATCGACTGAAGTACTGTCGGCGTCCAAGACTATACGATTAAAGCGACGAGAGTATCGTATCCGGTGAGAGAGGATATTGCTTCAACGACGGTCTCATAACCGCTCCCAACAGATTTGAGAACATTTAAATGTTTCTCACATTTTTACGAAATTGAGATTTTCCTTTTCGTATTTTTGCTACAATCGACTGACACAACATTTCGTTCGTCACGTGACGAAGGACAATGCTTTCTTCTTTTGTCGCATATTCGCACAATAGACCCAAATTTTTACTAGACGGGGGTACAGGCCGAAAGTGAACATTTTTGCGCGCTTGAATCGGAGGCCTTTAACCCGTTCGGAAGATCGATCGATATTCTCTTCACAATGCCCATTGACTTCTCGAACAGATCCGTAGATCATTTTTGACGCTTCGAGACGGAACTCTTTAGACCAAAACTTAGGCCAGCAATGCCGAACAGGATAGTTTCTTTTTTTTTTAATATATATTTGTATATATATATGTATATGTATATACAGGTGCAAAAGACTTCCGCGTTTAGGCCAAAGTCGTGCGAAAGCTGCACCCTCGAATAATTTCGTTCGAAAAAACACGTCCCACCTTTCGTCTAAAAATACTTTCTTTTTGTTTTAAAAGGGACGCTTCTCATTAATTTACAGCAGACCGAAAGAGTATTTTCATTTTTGACGAGCATTGAGCGATCTTCTGTAAAACGAGCTAAGAGCCTCTCACTAGCGTTGTAAGTCGAAACTTTCTTTTCGTTATTTCTCTTATAACTGCATAGGCCGAAACAACAGTCGAGAGGGAATGGAACTGCAGTCGAAACGAGATTTTATTTCTTTATTTTTCTCTCTCTCTCTCTCTCTCCCTTGCGCGCAATCGATATTTCAAGAGGATAATGCCGAGTAGGCGCAAGACGCGCAATCAGGAATTAAATCGAAAAAATAAAATAATAATAACAATAATAATAATTTGGTAAATTTTTGAGGAAGTCGTATGATAGATGTGACGAGGGTTTCGGAAAAAACGAAAAAAAAAATTCAATGTCTCTTCATTTATTGACGTGAATAATAAATAAAATAATAATCAATAAATCGATTGATAATTAAAAAATAGTGACTCGTGACTAGGTTAAGACTCACCGCTTGCGAAAAAAAAATGTTGTGTGTACTACTTAGTATTGATATATCCATAAAAGTCGTAATCATAATATAATCATAATAATATAGATAATCAATAGGTCTAAGGATAATACAGCGCAGCGCTGAGGATGGGACGAAGTGCGTGGTCCCTCCGCTTTCTTGATGTTCGGAAAGTTCGAAGGAGGATATCGTGTTGATAATTTACGCTTCTTAAAAAAAAAAAAAAAAATAAACAAACATAAAAAAAAGCCGAAATCATAGTAGAAGAACGATGCAATTGCGTGAGACTATAAATTATAGAGGTTTTGCTTCGTTCGTGCGTTAATTTAAATTAACTAAATCGACACAACGCAAAGGTAGTGAGAGAATAGCAAAGATTACGAAATTACAATAATAAATGATAATAATAAAAATAGGACTAACGTGACATCGGTTATCGTAATAATAAAAATAATATGATATTAATAATGATAGTATTGATAAAACATAATCGTACAATGATACAAGGCATATAATAATTTGCGGTCAATGTAAGAATAAACGTAAAAATTATTTAAATTACAAAGTTTTCCTACCACCCAAAAAAATTATATATAATTATCGATATCTACAGGATATATATAATGTGCCGGGCGAAAAACGACTTTCTTTCAGAACCATTTGGATCAAAATTTTTCGCCCCCTTTTTTCTCTTTTTTTTTATTTTTTGGAGGGAGGGGATGCATTTTCGTATGCGTGAATTTTTCGTGCACAAATTTTTTTTTTTTCAATAATAAATCGGGGAATGTCATAACAAGGAAATCGGTTGTTCTATCCTCAAAAATATCTTGCCACCCCAATCGCGTCGTCATCCGTTTTATAAGAGCCTAATATATATATCTATATATATATGTTTTTTTTTCTTAATATAGTTTACTTTAGATAGTCACGTGCTCGCGCTTATACGGCATAACCACATCTCTTTGTTTCAATATAGTCACCAAGGACGCCGCCGGTACTTTTTGTTCAATTGTCGTCGTATTTGTTCGCTTATTCCATTATGTTTTCTTTGTTTTCCTAACCGCGACTAGCCTAACCACCTAACAATTAAAAAACCACCTATATACGAACTTATGCGTTTACCGATACGCAAATTTTGGCGTATCGCGTCCTCGACCTCAACGCGTCCAGTGCTCATCGCGGTCGTTCCACCGGTAGGGGTCGCGAAAATTCATTTCAAATTTGCGACTCGTCATTTACGATCGCGATTCGCGGCAATTTAATATTTCGCTGCACTTAATCTTTTCCCTCTTTGCTATCTTTATATTCATCTTTTCTTTTCTTTTTTTTTCTAATATTTGGTTCGATAGGACCCCACAGTTGCAGGGTGCGAGGCTAATAAAACCCATTAATCGTTTATCGTTAAACAAAAAATCTCTGACCTTTTGCGTCCCACGCAACAATTAAATAATCAATGAACATCCAATGCGAGAGCCGAGACCTTTCGCGAATATTTCTCAATCGTTTTTACCGAAATTCGTTGATGCAACGAGAATCGGCGAAAGGTCCGACGATCGCGCGTTCACGCACTTTGCTTAAACGTTTCAAACATTTTTTTTTGTTGTTGATAATTTTTTTTTTATTTTTTTTTTTCTTGATCTCATCATCCTCATCCTCCTCTCAGTTCCCACAATGTCCCTCCTCGGCAAAATTAACTTTTCGCGTCAAGTCGAACAAAGTCCGTTTTGTCCACACAAATATAACTCTAAGGTTGGATTTTTTTTTCTTGTTTTCTTTTTTGTTCTATGTACAGTCTTAATGCGAAGGAGAAGAAAAAAAATATATAAACATATATCCCGAGTCTGAGGCTTTTTCTTGAGCTCAGACGCTCGTTATCGTCAGTCGATTCGCTATTAGTTACTCTTAGTAGCACAGCCGGATTATCCACATCGATACCAACGATTGTTCAAAGTGTTCTCTCACCTCGAAAAATTTTTTAGAATTTTTTTTTTCGAGTGAAATGACGCGAAACGAAGCAGCTTCGCTATCCGTAGGGCGTCTTTTCGCCGCGAGGTTTCGAGAGAATCGAGAAAGTGCCCTTTCGGTCGTCAATCGAATCGTGTCGAAAGCGCACTCTCTCGCAAATTGCACATTTAATGCCACATTCGCGATTATCGATATCGATTGCTCTGAAGGCCCGTTGCAGCCTCGTTCGGTAAACGAAATTCTTAAAAGTCCAAAAAAAAAAATACAAAAAAAAAACTGCAAGGAACCGGCCACTCGGGATTATCTTTGGGTTATAACAAACGCTGACGTCGATCGCTTAAATTATAAACGGTATATTTAACTGTAGCAAGCGTAAAACGAGATTTTACGGAAGAATCAACGGAGCGAAAGTAAATTCGTTTATTAAACTACCGAGTTCACTTTTTCTCTCACTTTTCTCGATCCTTCTTTACTTCGCTCGATCAATCGCTTTTCTCGCTGTCGCGTTCGCATTATCTAATTAAATGAATTACGATTCTTTCTTTCATCTTGAGTTCCTTTCATTTTTTTTTCATTTTTTCTGTTCTCCGAATACACCTTAACGATCTAACATTGAAATCGTCGATGTTGACTCTGGCCGCTATCGCGTCGTCGGGTGGAACGAACCTTTGTTGGACACGCTGGTCGCTGATCGCCGTCTCGCTAATACGCTCGAGTCCGACGATCCTCGCCGTTGACAATTAATTATCAATTGAACAATTAATTCGTGCCGATGCGCGTCGATCCGTCCAGCCGCTGGGTTCGCACTGTCTTCGTCTCTTCATCGACCAATTTTCTCGATCGAAGAGCGATCCTATGGTACTGTTTTTTTTTATTTATTTTTTTTATTTATCTCACCACTTCGGCGTCCTCTTCTTCGCCTTCGTCGACGTCGCGGTGAGCTCTGATTATTGTTTCGTTATTATTGTTTTTTTTTTGTCTCGTTAACAACGAGACGGAACCGGAACGTTACCGGTTACACCTTTTTCTTCATCCGGTCTTCGATTAGCGCCGATTTTTTTTGTTTCTTGTGCCCGAACTCCCGAGTTCGTTGGCACCTGCGCCCCGTTCGTTATCTCATCGTTTTCTTGACTTCTTCTTCTTCTTTCTTCATAAATTGTCACCCTCTCTTTCTCCCTCTCGTACTTGGATATGTTACTAAGGATACCTGGTGCGTTCGCGATGAACGTCCATTTCCCGTGACGGCGTACTTCCACACGCGGTTACCTCGCGGTTTACTCGGTCGCCGTTCGGTAAAAAAAAGGTTTAAGCCACGCTTTGTTTTTTTTTCGTTTTTTTCGGTGTTTGTTTTTTTTTTTTGTTCTTTTTTGTTCGTTTGTTCGTCCGTCAAACCGGCTACCACGCGGAGCAGCAGCGCAGTGCCTGACCGCGGGTTCACTCGAGTTGCTCGAGGAAATTCGGGCTCTTGAAGTAATCCGGTACCGAGTCATCCAGCCTCGAGATCACTTTGTAGATCGACTTTTTCCACGACTGTTCCGTGTCCTTGCCGCCTTGAATAGCTTTGAAGAACTCCTTCAGCGTCTGCTCGACAACGTACCTGAAGTTACCGGGAACCTGAAGATAATCGAAAAAAATAAAATAACGTTAATCACCGTCAGTTCCGATTTTTTTATATCTTTAACACGAATAACAACGATTAGCTTGCGTCATTTCTACTGAATCGAAAAAACTTTAACGATTTTAGCTTTGATTCGGATATCGAGCGCCAAAAAATCGATTGTCATCGAAATTTTTTTTTTTTTATTTTTTCAATCTTTTATCGTATTTTTGATAGATGATTTTTTCCGGACGGACATTTTTTTTTTAACGCTCGGTAACGAAGTCAAAAAATTCAAAAAAATTTCGCGCCGACGTTTCATGCAATTGCCAGCGAGTGCCGACTAAGCGATTAAAATTCATTCAAATTATATAATTTACTCAAATTAAATTCTATAAATCATAATTTTTCAGCGTGTGCGTGTTTGTGTATTTGCGCACCTGAGGACCCCATACCTCAATGTGGTTGTTGCGGTTGTAGTGAAGATTGAGGACTCGATAAATTTCCGAGTCACCGCCGACCTGGAGGTCATCGGCGTTCTTGACTCCTTCCGAAACCGCTTGCCTCGCGTATTTCTCCATTTGGATGTAATAGAATTCTCTGCAATCATAGAAGAGAAAAAAAACGTAAAATTAGATCGCGTTAATTAAATTGCGACATTTAATAGACATTTTTTTTTCGGAGCAAAAAGCTTGAACAACTTGTTACTAAATACCGATCGTTGGTCGTAAAAGATATACTCCGAGTCGTAATTAACGAAGGAAAGATATTTCCACACGTGTTCGCGGATGAGTGTGCGGAGTGAAGGACAGGTAGTGATGCTGCTGCTGCAGCAGCAGCTTGCCGAGCAAAGAGCTTGGCGAAGAAAAAAAAAAGTAGTCGGGGCGTTAAATAAGGCTGTAGATATGCCGGTGAGAGAGAGTTCCACCAGTCGTGAAGGTGACTTCACCCGGAAACGAAGTGAGCTGCCGCCCGCGCGTCCTTACAGTTTCTCATTCTCTCCCACTGAACGATAAAGTTCCACCGAGTGAGAGAAATTCTCTCGGTCTCTCATTCTCCTCTGCAACGACGCGGGGCAAATTTTTTTTTTTTTTTTTTTTTTTCAAAGGCGAGAGCGAGACGGAGAGAAAGGCAGAGTTCAAAAGGAAAAGAAAAATATAAAATAAACGCGTCTACGACGAACGCCTCCGCGTCGGGGTGTAACGAGATAGGTTTCCCCCCCATCGCCCAAGAAGACTTCACACGTGCGGGAGTTATACTGTCTCGTGGTGTGTGATACGCAGCTTGTTAGGCGGTGCAACCCCCTTCGGTATTCTCAACACGGGCGCACAAACGTGTAGCATCGAGACGCGGGGGTAAACCGCCAGTGTCGCGAACCGAGAACGTCGGATATACAGTAGTAAAAGAAAGAGGAAGAAAAAAAAAAACAAATCGCGCACCCGCCAAGTTATAATGTTTACGTCCATTAATTAACGCAGTTAAACAAACACAAGTCACTAATTGGCGGGTAATTAGTATAGTGACCTGAGCGAAGTCTTGCCGTCGGGAGGACCTCACAGAGGGGGTTCGCGCGACGAGAGGGAGCAAAGCGACGAAGAGGGTTGAACAAGAAAAAAAAAACGTCACGAATGGCCATTTGCGAGGGTGATTCCTCCAGTGCGCCCACTCTTCCCTCACCGTCTGTGGGACGAGTCTTAGATGGGGAATTAAAAAAAAAAAAAAAAAAAAAAAAAATTGCGAGAAAAGCCCGTGGCAAGTACGAAAATTACCAATAATAAAAGAAACAGAGATCGTTATTGATTAAAATCGGCATATTGAATTACGAGAGAACAATGCGAATGCCACGAACTTTTCTATATTTCTATACGATGAATATGACTCCCTGCAATTTGCCATATATTTGCCGTGCTAATCGGGGGGAGGGGGAGGGGGTGGTGGGGGTATATTCACCACTTTTTTCCTTCAGACGAAGTGGAATGACTTGGCACGGAATAGCAGTTGCAGTATAAAGAAAACTGCAAAAAATGAACGAACGAAAAGAGCAAAAAGTATTTTTTTTTTTCTTCTTCTGTTATCTCTCGTCGTTTGCAGCGCTGGCACACCCGTCTTTTCCTCGCCTAGATTTCCTTCGTTTTTTTCTGTTCTTTCTTCATCATTGTTCTGCCACCAAGTTCTTCGCTCTGGTCCCCCGGGCACGTTTCTCGGGGCTTACGGTGTAGGCGAACGGGGGGTTGAGCGAGAAAAGAGAGACCGGGCGCGAGTCCATAGTGAGAACACACAACCGATCCCGCGGGGCATTCTTCGTCGCGCTCGCCCGGTCCACCACGACGAACGACGTCGTCGAGTCTTTATTCGCACGACAGGATTCATCTTCCTCTCGGTTATAATGTACGGCACAGCCGTAGAAGAGCCCCAAAGGAAAGGAAGGCACTGTATAACGTTCGCGCGGGCGTTTGTTTCACCCAACGAGAACAACGGCTGACGAGAAATATGAGAATGAAGAAGTTGGCTTGCGAAGGCGCTTCAAGTTTCTACTTGAATGCAAAAACTCTCGAGAAATCCTTGCAGTCGTAGAGGATGCAACTCTCTTCGCATCGAAACCACGAATAATAAAGCGCAATGAGAAACCGAAAAAAAAAAAAAAAAAAACAGGAATTGTGAGAGATAAAGAGAAGTTAGTTCTCTTCTTGCGAGAAAGCCTTTGGTTTAACAGTGGCGCTGCCGTCCGTAGCAATTTTTAAGATTGCTTCCGTCTGGTCGAGCGCCCGAATCGTGGGACCTATCGAGTGGAATTTTCTGCAATTCAACGGAGACGAGGAGATGCTACGAAGAATCGATGCATTTCACCGACATTGGCAATGGATTTTGCACGAAAGCCAGAGAGCCACTTTTAAGATTGCTCTCGACTGACCAGGCGCGCGACGAAGATACGAAAATCCCCAATATTTCGCTGCCCTCGAATCTATTGTTGCCAAAGAGACTCCATATTTAGTCGTATTCGTCTACCGGGACGTTTGCGACATCATTACATGCGGCTACATGACATCCTTTCCCCAATAATCGCGCAGTATAATGACCCGAATATTAAGAGATCGCAAATCCTGAAGAGACCGTAATCATTAATTCAGACATCAATTTTTATTTTTCACCCTTTAAATTAATTCAAATTTGTGTGTTTATTCACGGAACGTTCGTTAAAAAAAGGAAAAAAATTTCATTGGTTCCGAGGTCGCGTCTCGATCACCTTATCTTTCTCGTCGCAGCGCGATAGGCTCGTTGTGTTGGCCATCGACGTTTCCATGACACTCGATCGCGCGAAGAGCGAACGGAGGGAAAAGTCGCGGGCGAGGAAGCGACCCGCCGGAAGAGATAAAAAAGACGAGAGATGTGACCGTGTCTCGCCGTCTCGCATACATCGTATAGGTGGATAGTGTCGTATATATACATATCCATACATATATCAACGTTATTATAGAAGCGCACGCCGGCGGTACGGCTGAAGGGTCGATGCTAACGGGCGCGAGAACGAGTCGAGAGTCATGATCGAAGCACGGTAGTAGCTTCGATATATAGTAACGGTAGGGCTGAAGGGATGACGAGATGATCACGTCTCGTCGCTCGGCTAGTTCTCCATCTATAATTCCTCGTTCGCCTTTTTTTTTCCTTCCATACGCGGGATCACACTGTTTATATAATAGTGGTACCCGACTATTCGTTACGAAGCGCCTCTTTCGTTAATTAAGACAATTTCTCGTGACTTCCTCTTATCGAGCCGAGTTGAATATGCCGGCAGTGAGAATCCGGAAGAGATGCTTCGGTCTGGCAACACTCGTCACCGATAGATATGAGATTAAAAAAAAAAAAAAAAAAAGGAGAGGGTGATGCGAGAAAGCGAAGCGGTTGGCAAAGTCTGCGGAATCGGGCCGCGAGAGCGACGACAGAATATGACAAGCGCGCGCGAATGCCGGAGTCAGTCGTAGCGATCCCATATACCTCCTTCAGCCGAACGAACCACCCGGGTGCGACCCTCGACTCGACGTGTCACCTGCTCCTATAATCCTTACTCAACCACCCATCAACCGCATTCAAACTCGTCGGATCGCCAAGTATAGGAGGCGGGAATGTTTCTCTTCGCTCACTTATATAGCATATAGATATAGACGGAATACGGAATGCATACGTATATAGTATGCACAGATATATAGATATTATATAGGTATACATATATATATGTATTTGTACGCGATAGCACAGAGCAAGCGTGAGCGAAGTGCCTAATTAAAACAGACACCCGGAGACAGAAACGGGCACGGGGCACGCGAGACAGCGCGAGATATGCGGGCGCGTTCGCATAATGCCGAGGCATAAGAGTGCGAGGGAGACGATGCCAGTTCCGTTGACGACAAAAAGCCACCCGAGTGCCAGAATTGCCACTCTTCGATCGCGCGAGAAGTGCGAGAAGAGCACAGCGGCGTCAAGCAAACCGTACAACCGCTATACGTACGTCATATAACCCAAGTGAGAAGAGTGAGGAGAAATAAAAAAAAAAAGAACACAGAGAGCGCTAGGTAGAGCTCAGGGTGCAGCGGAAAAGGAGAGGGTGGTGTATGCGCGCGTTAAGGGTGACGAGGAAACTCGATGACAAAATAAAAACTGAGGAGTGAGAAGAGAAGGAGAAAGGGAGAGCCGAGAGGCAGACCGCGAGAGAGCAGTCATTCATTATAGTATTGTATAATTAGGATAATAATAAGCTCTTCAGAGCCTCGGGTGTTCTTGCGCATCGTTGAAGTAACCACCGACTCGTCTCTGCACTCTCTCTTTCTCTCTCTCTGAAACAGAAGAGAGGCCTGGGAAGCCTAAAGCCCGAAGCAACTCGAACAATCTCGTGTGCTCTACAGGGCTGGAGATGGGGGGTAGGGCCTCTCTCGCGAATTATCTCACACTCCCACGCGGTTCATGACTCTCTTGGGGTACGAGGCTGCTGATTATTAGCATCTAATAATTATGACGCCCTACCCGGAGGGTCTTGCGGACCAAAATAGTATAAAGAGAGGCACGCGAGAGAATGAGATGCGAAAAAAAAAAAAAGAAAAAATGTATAACAGTCCGTTCCGGTCGCGAACAGGGGCCTCGAGGAGATATATTTGTCAAAAGATATTCCTCCGAAACAGTCGTCCAAAGGTCGATCGGCCATCACGGGTTATATAAATACATTCGGTTAACGAAGGTATCGAGAAGAAAATGTCGTTTATGCAACCCTTAAGACCCTCTCACGTTTAATTTTACACGTACGAACCTGCGATACCTTCGAGGGTTGTCGAAATAGACTTTTCGGCGGCGAATAAATTTGCATTAGGCTTCCCGATGGATGTTACGAGAGTTATAGACCCATGAGAAACGACGGTGGTTACGCGGAGACCGGTGAGTGGTATGACTAAGGTTTTCTGTTGCCGGAGAGGGGTGACTCCAACGTCGAGCCCGTCTCGTCTTACGCCTTTATAGCCGTCGTCGCCCTTTCTTTGCACCTCTGTACAACCCTTGGGTATATTCATTCAAGGATAAGCGTTACTGCTCCTTGAGCCGAACAATCCTCCCCTTCCTCCCTTCTCCTGTCTCCTTCTTTGACGGTTATGCCAAGTTTAGTCGACCTTCGACAATGCCTACAAGCTTTTCTCTCTCACATTCTTCTCACTCAGACGATGACTGTTCCCGCGTCCAAGACCCGTCTTCGACCCTGAAATCTCGACCCCTCGCAACATCCCGCTCGATATAACGGTCGCTGACGCGCGCGCGAGGCTTTCTTGGCCCGAAACTTTCCCACAGTTTCTCAAAGAGGGGGGGAGACCTCTGACTAAAAATAAGGAAGAAGCGAAGAGTCGCGATTCCGATGAGCTTTTCCCCCTCTTTTCCTAAACACCCAACAGAAAGAGGCGCGACGAGTCGCGCCAAGATTTGCCAAGTCGCAAAGTCCCCCCTCGGGGTTGACAAGAAGAAAAAAAAAACAGGGCGTCTCGCGGATCGTCTTTTCAAAGTATGCAAGGGATGGCACTTCGTTGTTGGATATAACTCGCGAAAGAAAAAACAAACAATGGTTGAGATTGTGGGAAAGGATATCGATGAACTGAGGCCAAAGGGGCGGAAGCGCCAAGAAGTCGAACACCGTGAGAAGGGCGCATCAACCCTTATTCTTGAAACCGATTTTTCAGCCGTTATAAAGTGATGAAGATCGTCATACCGGATTATTTTTTTACTTTTTTTTTTTTGCAAAATTTCGGAGAAAATCAAGAAAAAATACATTGTACTTTCGGTTATTATTTTGAGGGTTTACGGCTCGAAATTTATTGGTAAATGCAGTTAGACTATCATTGAAAGTATTGGCTGATTCGGCAGAGGCGCGTCTCTCCCTCATTCTCGAAGATTCCCATGGGGTTGCAGGAGGTGTGAAAGTGCGTATAACGAGTAGTAAAGGGAAGAAGTAGTAAGAGGAATATATTAGGTTGGTCGTGTGGGCTTACGGGGGGGTTGAGTATAAGACACTCTACACCCACCTACACACACATGTACTGTACGCTCGCACGAGTACCTACGTAAATACGCATCGCGAAGTTGGGTGCGTGAGCTGTAGCTACGCACGGTATGCTGGGGGGAGGGGGTTGGGGGTTGCGTTTGCCCGTCAGCGCGTAAGCGTCCGCATTCACGAGACGCGTTAAAAACAAGGTGTCGAGCCGGGCAGAGTCGGGAACATTGCCGAGCCGAGCCGAAGCGGTTCTTGATGCTCGGCACCCTTCTTAATTAGTAATTAACACTTTAACGCCATCCGACTCGCGTTTGCCGCGCGCAAGGCACTCAGACTTACCGCTTGCACGTTGGCAGCATCATCGGTGTTGCGAATAGCGGGGCCGGTACGCGAGCGATAAAATGGAATGCCGCGAGAAGGACTCGAAGCAAGCGAGTAAGTTACTTCGTTGTTCACACGTCTCGTGCAAACCGTACGTGCGACAGTACGAAAAATACATATAAATATCCAGTAATTAATATTCGGATTAACGAGCGATTACATGCTTCTGTAGCGTCGACAGCGGACGCGTAGCAATTAATAACATACGAGGCACACGCGTGTACAGTACATCGCGGGCATTCGCGGAAAAACGAAGGGGTTGCGCTCGATCTCGAGTGACTGTATTTTTTTTTCTCCGAATTAAAAAAAATCATATTGCGAAGTATCGGAAACGTTAAGGTTTCGTGGGAACGAAATGGAAGCGCAAAGTTCTCTCTGGAGACATTCGGCATCCATCGAAAGGGAGAGCGCACAAGACTCGATTAATCCTTAGCAGCAAATAGGCCTTAGGATTCGTGCGAATAATAATGGAATAATGGAATAGTCCCAGGAGAAAATCCTAGTCCGTTCCGTTCGAGTGTTCTCGTGGGATAAACCCTTTGGGAAAGCCGCCACCCCCGAGTTTCCCAAGCTTGACGGCACCGAATCTCCATCTTAGATTTCGATTGTCCATATATCGATAAGTAATTTCATTCGGTACTTTCGATCAACAGATAGAATACTTTCGGCTCTGATGCTCCATGCGATTAATCGATTTTTCGAAGTTCACAGAACATTAGCCAAGATTATTTATTTTTTGGCTGACATACGCGATCTTTTTATTTACTTTTTGGTTTTTGGAGTAACGCAATAGCGGGTTCCTCGGGAAGGGGACAGAAATGCACGGTTCTCCCTGTAGCGCAGCCAAAGTTGCCCCGTGGCTAAGCCACGTTTTTTTTCTTTTCACCCTCTTTCTTCCCCTCGACGTTCACGTACGTCTCTCCCATTTGGAGTTTTTCTCTGTCGTATGCCTCTGCGACGACAGTGGGCACGACCTAAGCCTCGGACAATCGTTCGCGATCGGCGCACGGCAGATGTGCAGTCGACAATGAAAAAGCCTTCGACGTGGTGTGTTTTTCTCTCTCTTAGTGTTGGAGGCCAGGCGGCCCCTTCACGTTGTAAAGAGGGAGATCGAGAAACCGAAGGGGGGTTTGTTTCGTCAGTATAGTCGTCGTGGTTCGTACACAGTGGTAGGAAGGGCCCCAAGCACGAGAATACATAGGGAGACGGGGGCAAGCAGCAGCAGCAGCGGTCGGGGTTCCGCGTGCAGATCGAGGCAAAAGTGTGTAGAGAAGAGTGCGATAGACGCCGTAAAGGGGAGACGGGGGATGAAAGGGAAGAATATAGAGAGAAAGCCGGGTCTCTTGCGCGGGGGGGAAACGCGATTCGAGAGACCGCGTGCCGCACGCGCCGATCTTACAATGAGCACTTCGCGTGCCCCGTTCTACGACCCCCCTTTTTGCATCTGGCTGATGTGCCTTGAAGCCTTCTTTCTCTTTCGCGTTTCTCCCCTACTCTCTATAGCCCGCGTGCATGGGTTCTTGCGGGGCCCAAAGAGACGAAGGGGAGTGTGCAGAGAATGCTTGGATTCTGCTTTTCGTATATTGCAGTATACCCGGTTTCATATATATATATCCACGAGGTGACGTGTGCCGACGACCGCTTGCATTTGCCAAACTCCCTCCTCTTTCTGCATCTGTCCGTCCCGAGAAAAGCTTCTCTGCTGCTCTTCTATTATTTCTTTTTTTATCTACAATGCCCACCGCCGTTCTTTTTATTTTTTTCAATCTCTGACGTTATAAAAACTGCATAAAAAGGCAGATTCTTACACACAACGATTTGATCGCATAATGACTGCAAGAGAACTCCAGAATTGAGGGATATTTTTGCGTCACGCTTTTTTTTTTTTTTTTTTATTTTCAACTATCGATAGCGAAGACAAGGCCGAGAGCTTCTCTGCGTCTATGCTCGTCTACTTTTGTCGCGATATCGTCGAACGAGGACGAGAAAGAGGTGATGATGACGGCGAAGCAACGACGGCTTCGCGAGGATCCCTCCTCCTCTTCCACCCCCCGGCGACAGTATCGTGGGTGGAATGAGGCGGTGAGTCGGGGGCAGCTGCTGCTTTGAGCGGTTTCACTCTTCAATGGTCCCGGACCACCCCACCTCCTTCAGTCCAGTACCGGTCCAACTACAACCATCCCCTTGGCTTCATTTATACGTGCATAACGTATGGTTACCATCTCCCTGTACTCTCACTTATTGCACCATCGGCGCATGTACATGAGTCTACATATGTACCATGTGCATATGTATATATACTCATATATTCGACAAACCAGTCGATATATACACTACTACCCCTACAATACTTCGAAGTGGTACCAACACCTCTTCTCCCTCTTCTCTATTTCCTCTTGGTCTCTCCGTGTTTGATCGGTCCCCCTGGCGTTCCACCGTTTCTGCAACCCTTCTCACCCGCTGACTCGATACTTTGCGATACGGGGTGAAGGGGCGGGAGGGAGAGAGGCACAGGAAAATCTCCTCCGCCTCGCGTCGCGATTCGCGTTCTCTCTTCGCGCACTTTGGCATCGGCCAAGCATTTTTTTTCTTTTTTTTTTTTTTTTCATTCGATCGATTTTGTCGAACAACGCGCATATGTGTGTGTGTATGCACTGTGCTGTTGCTGCCGGTGAAACACACGGCACAGACGACGCCGCCTACGGCATATCGGGGCGTCGATGCAACGCGAAAGAGTGTACAGAGAAAAATAGAGTATCCGTGTTGGTGGTATGCGCGCGCTTGCATGTCTGTACTATCGGGGGTGCACTCGTCGGCGCGCAAAGGGCAGCAGCATCGGTGCAGCCCGATGACGTCGTGCAGCCCCCGGAAAGAGGGAGGATGGGAATGCCGAGCTTCGACTAAGGCAAAAGACGAAGAGACCTCGTGGAGGTGGAGAACGCGAGAGGCACAAGCATGTCGTCGTCGTCGCCGACGTTGCTTGCACGCCTGCTACCGGTGCGGGGACACGTTGCGACGATGAGAACACGGAAGTGGAGCGAGGCTAGGTCGACCGCGCGATAACTGTTCGCTACTCTCTCTCGCCACTCTTCTCGATCGTCGGTAGCCCGACACAAACAATTTCCAATATTTTCTTATTTTATCCAACGAGCCTTGAGCAAGTTGCGGAACAGCGAAGAAACTGCGAGACTACGCTAAAGATTCGTTAGCTTCATTTTTATTTTTTTATTATTATATACCAATGTAGTGGGGATGATAAAGACTAAGAATTAATCATTTTGCAAGTATTTCGTAAAGTGTCGTATGAAAAAAAAAAATTGCAATAAATCGTTCGACCGCAGAGATTGCAAACCTCTCGATCTTTTCTCGCTTCCGATGATTTCGTCCAATTCTTTCGAGTCATCGTAAGGGTGTGGGGATGAAGTTTGGAATTTTACTTCTATTATAATACAACGCTCACAGCTTGCCGAGATTTTCTCCCGACCGTGGTAACTTAAAATTTTGCACATCTGTTCCTTCTGCGCGGAAGCTTGAGTGCGCTGCAGCAAGTCGTACAACGAGAGCGAGAGAAAGAGCGGAGTCGGTCCCGCAGCAGCGCGTCGTCGCTCTACTGGGACGACAATGAGGCAGTTAAGTCCTCGCAACGACGGCGTGGATCGGCTGAGTACACAGACTGCGTTGATATATGGAATGGAGAAAAAGGAGAGAGAGAGAGAGCGAGAGAGAGAGAGAGAGAGGCAGTGCGCGAAGAGACTGAGAAATTTCGTACCGGGAGAGCATATCTACGAGTCAGACGCGGTCGTAGGTGAACAGGGGGAGGGGGTGGGGGGTTGGGGGTTGTTGAGTGAGAAAATGAAATAGGGAAAGATAGAACGAGATAGATATAAAAAAGGACATACTGTATAACCCACACGATGCCGCCGTTAAAACGCTCACGAGGATTCAACGTCGTACACACACGAGTGCGTAGGAAGAAGGGTTGCCTAGGTTAGGGACTCGGAAAACATCCTTTGTCGAATGTACCCTACCGGGATCGCTCAGCCGCCCGACAGCGACTCGTTCAACCCGCAGAAGAAAACGAAGAGAAAGAAAAATCAATAATTCTTTGTTGTCAAGTTTACCTCCTGTTGTATACTAACCGAGCTAAACTGCGTTATGTCCTCCACCCCCCGTATTCCGAGATAAATTCTGCACTACGAGGAGAAACGTTCGAGAGGTTTGAAAATCGTCATAAGATAAAACTTGAGAAGAAAATTTCAGAGAAAATGAACTCGATTGGGTTAAACCAGTTTTTCAAATCTTTGTTTTAGCCAATTCCGCCGTTAGATAGACAAAAAAAAATTTCCGGTTTTTATTATTTTTCCTTTCATCGGCTTTGTTTTTTGCCCCACTGTGCGCGGCAGACCCTCCTGGATGCACGAATTTTCGGCTCGCGAGCAACGACAACCCGGAGATTTACGTCTCGTTGCTTTTTATTCGTATATATGAAACATCTATGGAGTATACGGATTCTATGCGGTGGGATAGACTGCAAGAACCATTACGACACACGGGTTCCCGGAAGACTGGAATTTCTCGTATACTCTCGCGAGTCACTCATCAGCAAGCAACGCGTATCCGACCTTCTATAACCCATCCCCGTTACACGCGAATATATCACTTGTCTTAGTCCTCTGCGCTCTTTCGTTTCTTTTTTTTTTCTTTTTTTTACGTTTTTTTTTATTTCACATTCATCTCGTTTCTCTCGCTCTCCGGAGAACGTTCTCATGTGTGTATTTTCTTGTGCGCTTCTTTTTGTCATAACTCGTGTGTTGCGGTACACGCGAATAATCCGAGGCTAAAGAATAGAAAGCGGAGGACTCTCCGCTGCGATTTCACAGTCTTATTCATGACTCGCGAGCCACCGCATGTTACCGAGAGCACACACGAGAACCCTCTTTTATGCTTACTCGACTTAACTTACGAAAAAAAAAAAAAATCGTCAAAGAGAAGCTGAACAATTGTTTGTGATAATATTCTCAATTATATTTTTATAAAAGGCTTTTTTCAAATTTATTTTTATCGAATCAATTTCAACGAATTCGATGGAAATTGATAATAATAATACCAGCAATCGGATGCCAGTTTCTGTTTCGTTGATTCATCTCCCTTCGGCGATCTCGCACCCCGTACACAGTTTGGGAAACGCGCCTGCTGCTCCCTGCACCGGTGGGGGAAAAATGGGGGGAGAAAAAAAAAGGAAAAAAAAAAAAAAAGTATCGTGAGATCATGGCAAACCGGTGCGATTCGATCTATCGAGAACCGTTACTCGCCGGGGATGAAAGAAGTTTTCCGGGGTACGATGGGACGCGGATATATCTCCGTTGGCCCGAGGGTTAGAACAGACAGGAATTGAGCGAAGGGGGAAGATTTTCGAGACTCCCGTGATACAGTGGGGCAGTAGGTTAGCCAGGGGTGCTGCTAGACGACTACCCTCGCCTAGGGTTAGGCCACTCGTCGTCGGGTAGATTCTACGCGCGGCACTTATAATAGCCGAGTTACGAAAGAGAAATAGACCCCTCCGTTCGCGCTTTCGGCAACAGTAAATAGGATTTGTCGGGCAACTGTCGACGAATCTGGCGACAGTGACGAACGGTGACGGTAACTATTCTCATGGATTAAGAAAAAATTCAGGGTGCTTACGCTGAGAAATTCGCTTTACGAAAAAAATCGCGTATTCGAGTTTTCCGATTTTTTTAAATCGGTGCCAATGATATTTTTCCTTTCGAGTGAAATCGTTGGGAAGTTGAGACTTTTTTTTCTTTTTTTCTTGACTACCGACTCGAGGTTAACTCTCCTGCATGCGCGCCGGCAATGAATTTTCGACGGCCTACTTGTCGCCCGTATGTATCGTAAGATAGTAGTCGTTCGCAGTAGGTGCACAACCGTTGGCTTTGGTAAAGTTTTTGTGAGACCCAGTCGCTCGACGCGCCCGCATAAATCGACTCGAGAACCCGACGCCCCAGTCTCTCTCTTACGCGAGGAGATCTCGACACTTGGAAGGCAACTTGGGGCATATGGGCGATTTACATACGGCTACGTAACGGTACTTCAGCTTCGTTATACACACATATATACGTATATAGACGATAGAAAGCACACGGTCGACGAATGCGCAAAGCGAGTAAGTCAAACGAGAGAATTTGTTGTTCAACAATTAACGAGAGCGCATACAAGATCGATTCTTCCGTTCTACTTATCCACGAGAAACAAACGTAAGCGCGAGATATTCGGTATTCTCAATTAAATTCGACGGGTCATATCCGGAGTGTGAAGGGGATACGACGAAATAATTGAACGTGATTATCGTCTGTGTGCCTTTATATTTCATTGAATCCGAACGGAGATTGAACGAGTAAAAAACTCAGCACTCACTTCGACAAAAAGATCGGAAGAACTTTATCGTCGCAATAGACTTCTGCGCCCGAAGTGGGAAGACATTATTATCTTTTTTTTTTTATACGTTGGTCCAACCTCTCGGTTGTTTCCGAGCTGTTTGGTTCGCGAAAAGACGCAAATTTTTTCCTTGGAACGGAGCCAAATTCAGGGACCAATCGTTGCAGTCGGAATACTTGCGAGAAACGGCTTAAGTTTATCTGTTTTTTTTTTTTTTCGCGGAAACTGCCAATACGTTTTTTTTTTTTTCGTCTGCGAGATATTAATACATAAATTTACAACTTTGTCGAAAAAAAAAAAAAATAATAATAATTATAATAATAATTTCGTTTGATGACTCGCCCCCTTCCTATTATCAGAGATTCTAACCGACTGTCCGTCGGTGGGTGGGGAAAATAGTTAAGCCGGATACCACCAGACGGCATGAAATTTCCGAGCGAAACAGTCGGAAAGGGTTTCGCAGGGGAATCAGGAGCGCCAAAGCGGAGTGATAAAACGCCGAGTTAAAAAGGGGAATGAGAGATAAAGAGAGATTCAGAGAGTAAAAGAACGAGTAATTATATCCAGACTGATTCCGTTTGATCGGGTAGGTTGGCCAATCGCCCGAACGCGCGGATGCCGCGCTCAACGGAGCGAATGGCCTACGGTGTAAAGGACAGATGCAATTTGCCTGATATCGTTTTACTGACAAAAATATCGAATGACGTGACGGCGGCGGCGGCGGCGGCGGCAGCGGGAGCGGCGGCAGTGTGTAGCCTCCCCTGGAGTACCGTGACAACATACATTTCGGGTTTCCCTTTGTCATATATCTATAGAAACAAACAGGCAACCCGTTTTTTTTTTTTTTTTTTTTTTTTTTCGGAAATCTCCGCATTGGTTTGAGCAATTCAGACAATCATCGAGTCGTCGAGTTTCCGAAAAAAAAAATCGAATATTACGAAGAAATTTTTTTGCTTACGGTGCATAGTCTCGAAAGATTGCGTCTACATGAGAACTGATATTGAAGCAGATTTGGCGTTACGGCAATAATACTAATTAGACAAGTCTGCGATGGAATGGGGCGTATGGTCAAGAACGCGATTCAAGTTCCTCAATGATTCGTATCTACCGGAGATAGAAGCGGAAGCGCCGATTTTTTTTTCTTTTTTTTTTCATCTACTTCCTTCAACATTGGCGAATTTCGTTTCGCGAATTTTAGCGCGTCTGTACCGATGAGAGAAAGACGGTATGGTTTGAGATACGTGAGTGAGGGTAACAGCCGATATGCTGTGCGCGAAATAAAGAGAAGGAGAGAAGAAACGAGGAAGAGGAAATACAGGGGTAAAATCGTGGATGCAGTGGCAGGGGGAGGGGGGAGAGGGAGTTTCGGGATGGAGTGACGAGAGAGAGAGACGGTGAGTCGGAGAAGCACGCTTGAAGGGGGGGATCGAAACGAGTGAGGCGGAGGAGGAGGGTGAAAAAGGGAGGGCCAGGGATTTCAAACGAAATCAATTTAGAGTCGCTGTCCAGTCGAACGTTACCCCCGTCGAACGGCCGGGATAAATGTTGGCCCGAAACACAGTAATTTCACGCCGGCTCCCTGTACCATTCCAATTTGACACTCTCGGACTCCGACACGGTCATTCGTTCGTTGCTATCGCGGCAAAACGCGAGGAACACGATGAGAGAGCGAGAGAGAGAGAGAGAGACATAGGAAGAGTTTGGAATGAACGAATGAAGAAACCACGAATAGGCCTACAGCGATCGAACGAGAGATATAAATGAGTTATCGAAGCGGAGCAATCGATAATTAATATGGAAAAACTCGATGGTCGTTTGACCCTACTGAATCGCTTGAAACGGTTACGAACCATCAGTTTTTTTGTCTTTTTCCGAAGTATTAATTATTTTTTTACAAATATATAATATAAAGTGGTCAACGTTCTCGAACATTTTTCAATGCATATTATTATAAAAAATATCATTGCCAGTGATGAATTTTTAAATGTGAAAATAAAGACGATTTTGTATGAAAAAAAAAAAAAAACTACGAAAAGAGTGGATGGCAACGAGAGAAAATTAATCGATGCGACGTCGCGTACTTGGGTCACTCCGTTGGTTCGCAGCGAGTATCCCTCGGTCAATTTCATTGCCGGACCGTCGGTTATATACAGTACAGTGCGAGGAGGTTCTCCGGGGAGAGACTGCCCGCCTGCCTGCCTGCCTGCCTGCCTCGTACAGCTAAGCCCCGAGTCTGCGCGGTAACTTTTTTGATAAACTGTTTTTCGCGTTTTTCGTCGGACGGATGCAAATTAAATCCTCGACGGAGTTGGGAGAGGCCGCGCTCGGCTTGACGCGACGCTGGGGATGATGTCGACGTGCCGCCTCACCGCCGCCTCCCGATGCTTTTGCTTGCAGCAGAGTTCGGGGGCTCGGCCAGCCCGCCATTGCGATTACAAAGCCGATTAAGGCGGGACACTGGAACATTATCATTTTACATTTTTCGCCGAGACTGCTCGAACCTCTCATTCTTTCTTCTCGGCTTAACGCACGCGCATACACGCGCGCATACACGTATATATATACACATACGCATAGACTAACGAGAGATAAAGTATGAGAACGCCGGACCACGTACGCTTCTGCAAGCACCGAGAGGCTCATCTACTAACGGGGATAAAAATGAGGCACGATGGGTATAGGGCTCACCGGTGAAGGCCGCTTATACGCGAGAGTATGCGAGGGCTGACATAATGGATTGCATTAGGGTTCTAGCAAAAGCTCGCGTTGAAAAATTCATTTTCAACTCCAGCGTGGGATCCGCGAGAGATGCATCTTTTGTCGACTGTAATCTCAAATTCTGATTGACCGAGAATTAATTTTTTTTTTTAAATTCATTAAATTTGATTTATATAAAATGTTTTTTTTTTACGATGTATCCGTCAACTGCTATATATGACATACAATTATTTGTACTACGAAATTGTGCGGCTGATGAAAAAAATTGAAAAGAAAAAGTAGCGAGTGGGCGAAGGATGAATTTCTATAGATAGGAATGGAGATTGAGACGAAAGGCGGACGCCGGATAATCTTTAGCTCGGAGTGTACCGTACTGATGCTGCAAGTAGCGGCTCATAGCGCCGGATTAGCCTTGCAGTGGCGATGCTTACATCCCCTATAAAGTCCTCCCCCCCGATTCCGCCGACAGCCACCCGGTAACGCGCCTCGACGAGGAGAGAAGAGAGGCCCCTTCCTCTTCTCTTGCGCCCAGAGTTCCGAGGCTTCGCTCGGCCTCTCCTCCGCTCTCTTCACCGCCGTTCCGTTCCTACCGTGATAGCCCCGCGGCCGGCGCATTGTCTACCGCCCAGCCAATACCCGTCGTGTTTCTCGTACTTGTGTTCATTATCAAAAAAAAAAGAAAAAAAAAGAAACGCGAGAGATGCAGACAGAAAAGAGATAGAGAGGTATGAGAGACCGAGAGAAAAAGCGAAAGCAAGAAGAAGTATTGTACGAAAGAACCCAAAAGCTTCGCGAAGAGCACACTGACTGCATTCGCCTCGTCGATATTTTGTTTAATATCTTTCTTACATAGCAACATTTTTTTTCCACTCCAAAACGAAATACCCACATAATTGCATTTTTCTCGGAAATTATTCGCCAAATTTGAATTGTAAGGTTCATTAGTTTTCGATCTTTTTGATGAGTTTTTTTTTAATCGTACGATAGCGATTACGGAACGCGAGCCGGTAGTGTCGTTGACTTCTGGTGTGAGAAAATTTTAGATGACAAAGTAAACCGGAAGTCGGTGAAGCTAGCGAGCATCCAGTGAAGAAATGTGTTTTTTTTTTTTTTTTCATTTTTTTCGCGACTGTTGCACGGGGTTCTCTGTTTCATTCTCGACGGTCTTTCCTATACCTGCGGAGAAGAGAGTGCCACCAAGACACCGGGGGAACGGGGAAAATACGGGCAACGTTAGGGAGTTGTTCGGAGGGAGGCCGGCGTGCTCCGGTTGAAGAGACTGCGGCACCGTAGAGGCAAACTCTGACTCTTTCCGACTCTTTTGCACGCTGGGAAACGTTATAGCACGGAAGCCGGAGCGGTCGGCGAGGCCGTCGCGATGCAAGAGAGGGTGGCGAGAGGGTGGGCCAAGGCAATGGAAGGAGTACGGAAAGGGTGAGAAGGCCTGCGCCGCCAAGAGAGAACCGCGCGCCCACTAATTAGTGCCAAGAACGTAATTAAGTAATTTTTAATTAAGTGACTGCCGTTTACGCGCACAAACACCATCACGACCGTTGCCAGCGTTGGTGGAGAGAGCGAAAGAGAGAGAAAGAGAGCGAGAGCAAGGGGTAGAGAGGGCAGTGAGAAAGAAAACGCGAGTAAAGAGGGTATGCGAGTGAGAAAGAGATGAAAAAATATAGCTGAGACCAGTAGGCATATGGCTTGTGGCTCATTGGCAGGGTGCGTCATTCGACTCCGATCTCAAAGTGAATTTTCCACCGCTTGCACAATATTATGTCTCTGTACGCACACTTGTATAGCTATAATGTGTACAGATACGATTTGATAAGCAAGTCAATGGTGTGCGTGTGTGCGCCCGGGAACACGCAGTAGGTACGAAAGAGCTTTGGAAATAATGATCTTGTTCAGCGTTAGCGGGGGGCGTACCAAACCGCCTTCTTACAAACGATGTAATTGGGTACTTGGTCATTTCGCGATGTCTCGATGTCGAGAACCTCGATAAACGCGGGGATACGACTTTGTATGCGGCGACTCGGCGTGCAAAATTTACGAAATGATACGCCAAAACCGGAAATACAAAACGAATTTGGCTCTTAGGGTTGAAAAAGCATTAGAAAAAGTGAAAGAAAAGGTGCCAGAAAAAGAGTCGATGATCCTATCTCGTTAATAAGGCTACTTGCCGCGACTGCAGGGTTGGTCTGAAAATGAGGCGGACACAGCCCGATCGGTCGGCCCCGGTAAAGGAAGTGCAAGTCTGCTTACTGCTAGGGGTAGGTCGGCGCTGTAGGTAGGGCTATACCTTCTCATTTATGCATACCCTACATAACCTAGACACACATACATACATACATACATATGAATACTGTACACAGAGTAAGAGACGGAGAGAGAAAGCTCCGCGATGTCAGCTCATAGCGGGTACCCAAAGAGTTGCCACTCCATTGTGCCGTGCACTGAGTTTTTAATTAAGGAGCTGGGCGTGAATTCCTCGAGATCTTATGCCCTCACTCGGGCGCATCCACCCAGTTCTCTGTTCTTCACACATTCGTAAACACTAACACCGTTTCTATCCGTACCTAAAGCTCGTGTACATGAGGAAAGACACGGAATACGCGCAATATCATCGCTCGCGATGTGGAGAGTTATATGTGTCGAAATTGCTCGTGGAAATGTTCTCTTACTTTATATATACATATATGTACACACATACGAACCTTCCACCTTCTCGTATCTACTGATATTATATCTATGCTTTTACCAAAGCGACTTTCCTTTCGTCCTTCGCCGCTCGCTGTGTCGCTCTACTTACATACCGAAGGCGCACTGCGGCCTCCGTGGCGTAAACTCAAAGACCAAAGTTTTTCTTCTCCTTCTTCTTCCTCTCATTAACGAGAGGAGAACGCGCCGGAGTCGGAAAGTAGAAGAAAGAGCGAAAGGAGTTGAGACGAATAAGTGCACGAGTCCATCTCCGGGAATACAAGCAACGCGAACGATACATCGTCTCGTCTTTCAATCTTAAGTCATCTACCGCTCTTTTATCACAGAAAGCGCCGACTCTACTGCGCTCGCGAACCAAAGCTTTCTATCTTAACTTTCTTCTCCTCTTTCGCGCCCGCCAAGTCCCAGAGAAGGCTGTCCTGAACCACCGAAATTCACCTCCCTCCCCTGCGCGCGCCTATATATCCTCTACCCACCCGACACTCCCTCCGGAGGCCTTCTACGACCGTTGTTCAACTCTCAAAGCTTTTGTCTCAAAGGACGGGTAATACTTGCTCATTTCACCGCAGAAATATCCGCGCCCTTTCGCTTTTTTTTTTTTTTCGAGGGTACATCCGGAGAACGGTGTAAACAGAGAAAGACGCGATTAAGAGATATGCCAAATTTTTTAATTCGTTTTATAAATTTTCGAAAGGCAAACTATGTTTTAATAACCGAAAAAAACGCATTGCGCTTGCGCGTAGGTACGATATAATGAAAACCAGTTTTGGTTTAAATTAAAATTGAATTAATAAAAATTGGTTTTTGGTGATAATTTTTTTTTTTTGATATCGTAGAGATTAAAGTTTCGAGGGAATTGTTATTTTCAGCCTCTTTGAAGGAATAAATCAATGATATTTCCTATTATTTTAATACAATTCGCGAGAGCTTTTTTTTTTTTAGTTACGATACACGGTTGCGCTTTAGTCTCGAGTCTTCCGTCGTGAGATAAAAGATTGGCCTCGTATCTCTCCCTCCTCGTATTCAGATAATAAAGACCCTTGGCTCGTCTATGCGCGTGTATACGTGCGTACCAGAAAATAGATTGCGCGACTTAGCAACGGGGACAAGCGAATTACCTTTTGCCAGGCATCCCGCAGCTTTCTCTACCGAGCGTAATAAGCAACGGGGCGCGGGGAGAGTAAGCAGAGCTTCTCGATCCGGCGTGTGTGTGCAAGCGCTCGTATAGAGAGCGGCTCTCTAGTTAGCGAGAGTAAGAGAAGAGAGAAAAAAAAAAAAGCAGAGAAGCATACGTAGGTAATGCGTCTCTGTACCGAGGAGAAAGAAATAATGAAAGAAAGAAGTAAAAGAAAGAAAGAAAGCTCGCGGATAGCGGAGGGAGTGAGAGAAGTAGCGAGAAGAGCGAGACGAAGTCGCGGTGCCGAGCGCGAGGGACAGAGATTACGAGAAGCGAGAGCATAATAATTACAAGGCCTCCCACTTACTAAGTCCTTCCGGCTTCATGCCGGAAGCTCACATGCTCGCACTCGCGCGCCGAGTACCTATAACTCAGCTGGTAGTAAGTACGTACGTCTCTGCTCGGCGCAGTCCCCGCGTTTGCATATATACTTTGACTTGCACACATACCCCTCTCCCTCTCCCTCTCCCCCAAATGTACGAGGCAGAAACTTGGTATGAATTTCTCTGTTTGCACGCGAGGGCTCGTACTACGTAACTCGACTTCGTGCGCGTATAGTGTCATGGTATAGGTAATGTGTCGTACTCTTGGAACGAGGTATAGCTGAAAAGAGGAATGAGGAGAGGAGAGTAACTAACGTACGACTCTGCTCTGCCTACCTCAAGGCTCGAATTTTCTCGACAACTGGCACGATCCCTCCCAGTCCAGGTCCAGGTCGACAGAGGCGGTACCAGCAGTAAGTATGCAAGCATACAGAGAGAAAGAGAGAGAGAGAGAGAGAGAGAGTAAAGGCTGAGGCAGGCAGGCAAGCAGCACAGCTTATTCCTCACAATAAGAGAAAACCCGAAGCGCTGCCTGCTACCTACACTCCGGCATCTCCGTCACTCGCGTTCAAAAATACATAGCAGGGGAGGCTACGTGGGGGAGGCTTTTCTTTTCGTACGATGAGCTGCTACACTTTATCATTTGTATCTGTATGTGTCAGTGGGCGATGAACACTATTTTTTTCCTACGCGCATACGTGAGGCTTGTGTATCACTCGCGCTTATCCACGCGCGCTTACTTGTCGGGGAGGTTTTTTTTTTTTTTTGTCGCTAAATGACCCTCGCAGTGAATTTTGCATCGCCTGCCACGGGCCTTCGCGAAGAGAGAAACCTGAAACGCACAACTTTTACCTACAACAGCGACGACCGTGAGCACACAACCTCCTCGGCAATAGTCCCCATCCTCCCCCTCCCTCTCCTCCCTAACTACCCTCGCGGCTCACCGAGTACACACAATCTTGTGGGATTAAAAACACACCCGCCGAGATGGCGCAGAAGAGAGAAAAGACGGATGAAGGAGAAACACACACGAGCGAGAACGGCTTAGAGCCGCCGTGCGTGGAGAAAATTGCCTCTCGCCCCCGGTATCCGGCCCCTCCTCTACCTCTCCCGGTTTCCCACATCGTTTAGTCAAGATTCTCAGTAAACTACTGCCTCCGCGTTTTAATTGGATGCCTTCTTTCAGCACAAGCTTCTTTACCGTTCAGGTAACGCGAAATTAAATTGCGTTACCCGTACTATTTCTTTTTTTTCTTCGGTTTCTATCGCGCAACGTCGTCGGGGAGTCGAGCGAAATATTAACGAAAGCAATGTTTCATTTTATCGCGTTCTTTCTCGGTCTTTTGTCAGAGGGTAGCATTCTGTATATCAGAAAATTCAACATAATCTCGGGGGTCGCTATTCATTTATTTTTCACATTGCAAGCGCCGTTACTCTCGGAGTTTTGTTGGGAATTGAATTGTGAGTAAAAATAAGGCTAAAGCTACGGATGCGTGTGTCGGGTATAACAGAAAAAAAAAAATAAAAAAAAAGACATTGGAGACACGAAGGTGTTCGCGAAGAAAGAAGAAAAGAGGGGTGACGCGCTCGTCGAGCAACGATCTCGCTAACGACCGGTGTCACGTGCCTGACAAGACAGATAAGACAGAGGGGGCTGAGTAAAGGAAATTTGTGTTTAGAAAATTACCTTGTCATTACCTCGCGCGGGTCTACCCTCGCGAGAGTTGTGTCGCGTATCGAACTCTCACTTCGTCATAACAGAGGTGAGGGATTACACGAAGCTGAATAAAAAGCTCGGGAAAGACACCGAACACAGTCATACGAACGGAAATGTGTGCGTCGCAAAGAGATTTTACCTTCGCGATAAGGAATCGACTAAGAAATTACGACGCGGAGAAAGACGTCAGCGTGGACACTCGACGCGTCGAAGTATCCCCGGGGCACAAAGCCTCGTATACGAATTGTCCTCTAACCCTCGAACGCCCACTCACACTATCGTTATTCTTTCGCGAAAAGGCAGACTTTGTACTCACTTTGTCTGCCTACTTGATTAATTATTCAACGAACTCGTCGTCCTTGTGAAATTATTAACGAGAAACAACATTTCTTAGAAGGGACGGCGGCGTTCCGAGATACGCGAGATACGCATACATCGATATAAGAACGTATAATAAAGATCGTAATGGATCAGACATTACTCTTTATATATCAAACGATTTGCAATAAACACGCATATACGGAGAGTTTTATGCATATTTTATTGCCAACAGCGAGCGTTATTCCGTTGTCCTTCTTCTTTCTCGTTTTCTCGGTGAAAATGTGTTGGATGATATGATTTTTTTTTTATGCTCGAGAACGCGACTACTCCGAGGGTTGGTAACTCGTGTCGCGGCGGGCGGACGGGGGTGGTTTTGTACTAAGAGACGAAAAAGCCACAAGCGCGAATAGACACAGAGGGAAAAGAGGTTTCGTGACGCGCTCGCGCTTCCGTAGCGACCCATGTCGTGTACGTCCGTTGTCCATTATACGACATAAAATTCCTTCCATCGGGAAGATAGGATCTAACAGAGCGCTGGGCTCAGTCGCGTGTCCCACCGCGGGATCTGATAGCGGCCCAAGCTAACCACCCCCCCCCGGTACGGACACTTCTATCTCACTTTTCCAAGCGTCGTCGTTCCTCGCGCTCGCCCACCCACATCCTTCTCACTCCCCCCGCGCGTCGTCTAGCGTTCAGCAACGGATACCATCCTCGCGGCCCCAATTGTGACCGCTGACGACGAATCCTTCGTTCGTTTATCGCGCAAGGACTGTCGGTGATAACGAACTCGCCAATTTGTTTTTTTATTTTTTTCACAACTACGACAATTTCAGATAATTCGATATTTCGAAACTTTCGAAATATATATCAAATTTCGTTTTATTCCGTATTATTCCGTACTTTTCAAAAATAAATGGCGAAGTTTCTTTTCCGAAGCGAATGTAAAAAAAAAATGAATTATTTGTATTCTGTAATTTAAATCGATTCGAAAGAACTCGTAGATCATTACGATAGATCGCTTGAGGGATGTTTATTTCAACCCCTTGCGAAGGGTTGCGCTAAGCCTATTAAGGGTGATAAGAAACTTGCAGTGTGCCAATCTTGGATGGTTTTGGTGACGAAACTTCGAGTTTTACATTTAATATGATCGAGGGAACCTTTCAATAACTCCGGCAATTGCGAGGTTGTATCGAAGTTTCGTCATCGCTAAGTCGAGAGCAATTTTCTCGTTGGTCATATCGGATATTATCTGCCTCTTCGGCGGTAGCATACGTCCGTCCATGCGTGCACGCCGCTCGCTCCCTCTCCCTCCCCCTTTTCGTAGAATATGCAAGAGAGATAAAGATAGACCGAGAGAAATAAAAGACGATAAAAAGACTTGTACGCGCGCGTGGCGGCAGTTGCACCAAGTATAAGGAAAAGTTTTGCTCGCCCACCGTTGGTGTACTGTATAACCGCAATAGTAACGTTGGCGATGTGTATAGTGCGGGTGGAGAAAACCGGCGACGGGGGCTGCGCCCGATCGCGGCAGACTCTTCTTCGTTCTCTATAGTATACGTATGAACGCGAATGAACTAACGGGAGTTGTTGCTCAGAGAGCTCGATATTTAATATCGGAAACTCGATGCCGGGGGACGAGCAGTTCTCGTGACAAAAGTACAACGCCGTCGAGGGCAATGGAGGGGGGAGGGGTGGTGGTGATATAGAGAAAGGGAGGAGAAGGGGTGCAAAGAGAGAAATAGAGAAGCAACGAGAAGGTTTGCCGATAGAAAAGGTGACTCGGATCGACTACTGGCCGGTGGGGTACCAGCACGACGGAGACCGAGAAGTAGAGGTTGCCACACGTAGGATAGTTATATAGGACACAGTACAACACACGTAGAAAGCGTAGAATAATGTAGCGAGGCATTTCCGCATAGGAAGCCGTGCATTAGGCTATCAGATCGAGCACGCTAGACGGCCGACCGCCTGGCAGAAAACGAGGAGGAAAAAGCCCGGTAAACCCTTACGTGATTAGTCGTGGGGGGTTGCAAGGGTGGTAAGAGGGGTTCTTCTCACTCCTACATACATCGGAAGGAAGGAAAGAACTTAATGCTTTATATCGTCGGGTTTGTAATACACAGTACACACGACCGTCCGTGTTACTCGGAAGTGCTTTAGCCGCAGTTTATGCTTCTCCCATCTACGCTTAGTCTATCGATTGTATTTTATTAATTTTTTTTTTCTTTTTTTTTTACTAATCGTCCCGAAAAAGGAGATAATAAGTCTTATTAGTCGGTACAGGAGTTGTAAAAGAGTTGCAAGAGAGCAGCGAATATGTGTACTCGTATAGCCGAGGGTTGCACTCCCGGCGAGAGTTAAAATAAAAAGGGTAACCTGTGGGGGAGTGGAGGAGGGTAAAAATGACAAGTAGCCCCGAGGCCGACACGACGACGAAATTTTGACGAGTTCATATCCTCGTCATAATTAGCTTTGTGAGTAACGGGATGAGCTGCAATTTTTTTTTCAACCCCCGTGTGTGCAAATATCTCATATCTCCCGAAAGTACGATCTTTTTTTTATCTTACATACGACTGATGTACAAGATTTCCAGAAAAAATCATTGCAAAGATGAATTTTCAGTTTTACCAATCATCATTTTTTTTTATGAATTCCGAACGACTATATATATGCATCGAAGTCCCGAGTACGCAGGAACGCGCGACTCGAAATTCGTGTTTTCTCGCACGATATGATAAGAAACGGAAAAAGAGGCGTCGACGACGATAACCGACAAAGAGGAGAGAAAAAGAAGCTATATATATGTATATGCGTATACGTATACACGCACGAGGACGCGGAGAAGGAGGAGGTCGAGGCCAAGTGGGCGCAGGCCTGTTCTCCGGACTTATAGTTCGCCTTCGTGTATCTGCGATCTCTTGGCTCGTACTCAGCCTAATTATAATCAGGCTAATGCCCAGTGTGCCAGTCCGGTGGCTCGCGAATGGGCTGAGTACAGCCCAACACCACTGTACACCTGCTTGCTTGCGGAGGTTGGCCTCTATACGTCCGCGCGAGGGACGTTTCGACGTTACTTATCCAGCGGCAGAAGCCAACCCAGCAGCAGTAGCAGAATCAGCAGCGGCTAGATAGAGCTCGTGGCCGAGTGGTAATTAAGATTCTGACACACCCACCGTGACTCTCGTCTCCTGGGTTCTGACCGGGGCAAACTTTTCTCTTTGGCTGATATCTACTCCTACGTACGTTCTACAACGCAGCTGGGAGTGGTCGATTCACTGGAAATTTCTTTCGCCTACTCTTTCGATTGCATACGTTTATAAAGTTAGGTATTATCACCGTAGGCATTTGTATACATGTATAGATTGTTCGGTTGGAATCATTCTGAAGAATTTTTTTTTTTCGCGATGTTTCAAAAATTTCCGCGGAAGTTACGAGTTTACGACGATTCTCGAGGTACCAACGATCGGTTGCGAATTTAATGGATAAAATACGTAATTAAATGGTTTTTTGACTCACCGGAAGTTGGAAAACCACTTGACGAGTTGCGCCGTATTGTTCTTGTTGAACTTGATGTCGGGGAAGTACATCTTGAGGACTGACGAGGACGGATACCTCACCCAGAAGAACATCAGCTTTGCTTTCCTTAAATGCATCGGCGTCAACGTCGACGAGTTCACTGTGGTTAAGGGAATACTTGTAAAAAATGGTACTTCTTTTAATTATAATAAACTGTGAGTGTGAAGGCACAACGGTGCCGTTGATGGTGAACCTGGTGAAACTACGATGACGAGAGAGATTGTCTTTTTTACGTCTACGTCTTTTTATTTATTGCGAACGTCGTAATTTTATTCTGTCTCACCTCGACACTCGGATATCTCAAACTTAATCGTGTTTTCCTTCGTATCAAATTGGATTAGAAATCGTACAAGCTGTGGGACTCCCGTCGAGGGATCGACGAGTCGTGTATGTTGACTGAGAGTGAAACAGAGAACGATAGATAGGGGTCGTCTAACGTTCGCTCAGGTTGACCTACGATTGGCCGCATCCTCAGCTGAAGCCTTACCGACTCCTTACCGGTAATAGGATCTCCCTCTGTGGTTTCATCGCATTCTTATTCGGTTAATCCCTCGTGTTCGATCTCCCCTGTGGCCCTATGGCCTTACCAAACTTCGACAACGTCGATCTCACCCCTCCGCGAATCTGTGAAATTCCCGCCCCTCCCGCAGTGGTTTCGCTTCAACGTCTCTATATACACCGTGCATTTTTAGCCCTCGTTTTTTTTTACCTATCTCGATATCGCGAAACTTCGACCCTTGAATCGAGTCTTTTGTACTACATACGAAAAAGAAAAAGAAGAGAAAAAAAAACCCCCCAAGACCCTCGACTATGCTATTACGAGAATAACTCTTCACGGAGAAAATATTTGGGATACTATCGGCGCTTGGATACAGCCACTGCACCGCAGAAACATCACACGTGACGGCTACGGGCAAAGGGTACACGGGGCGAAAGATAGAGAGACTCCGGAGGTTCCGCTGCAGCACGTAGTGTCGCGCGCTCGACCTACCCCACCGTCGACGACGAGAGTTAGCGAGAGAAAGCGAGGGAAGGAGAGCCGAGAGAGTGAGATAATGGAGGACGGAGAGAGAGAGAGAAAAAAAAACGGCGGCATTGATTTTACATCAAAGGCCGAACTAAAAAGGCGGCAAAGAACGTCGTGCACCGATCGAACGCCCACGATGCAGTTCCGTTGCAGCGTGTGCCCTCATACACGACCCGTCGTGGCCTCTCTTCGTTGCTCTCTTCTCCTCTTCCATATTCTCACTCTTCTCGTTCCCGTATATATTCTTTCTCGCTCGATCTGACTTTAGCGATCGGCCGAGCTGTGCTACACCGGCTTCCCGCACAATCTACCAGACGACAATGCATTTTTTTTTTTTTCATTCCCGTGCAATTTCTAGAGATCCATAATTATTTTTCGGAAACATCAATAACGTTTGCTCGTTCGGTTTTTTTCGCGAGTAACGAAGAGTTAAGATGAACGCGAAGAGACTCGAATATTTCGCGAACCGAAGGGAGCAAGTTTTCGCGGATACTTCAATTGTTCTTTGCCGAGACTGGATTCGCGAAATTGCGAGACAGATTATTGGTTTCGCTGAAAGTCCTGGCAGAAGCTGGCCGGTAGCCGCGCTCGCGCGGGTCAAAGAACTTTCGTTGGGCTTCTCTCACCGCCTAGTTGCCGAACAAACTCTACTCGTAGATGCAACAGCCAACATTAGCCTAACTCCCGTGGCAAACTAATCTAACATTGGTCCGAGGATATACCGTCCGTAACTCTGCTTCTCTGACTTCTCCCCGCGATTCTCTATCCTACCGCGCTATACATCTCTTCGTTCTCTGCTATCGAGTTTCTCTTCCGCGGAAAAATTTACCGTTCAAAGTTTCTCCGGTGCTCGCGCTCGACTTCCGCCTCTCTTCGTTTCCCGGGGAGATTCTCTGGATTCTCGCGATTTTCCAACTCTCGGTAACATTGTCTTTTTTGTTTGCTCAACGGACCAATCTCGACGGTTGTCTCGTCTTCTGCTTACTCTCGTTAGCCTTTTCTCTTCGTTGCTATCTACCCACCTCCCCTAACTTGACGTTATCAAGACTCGAGGAACGGAAAGTAGTTGTATGTATACGAAATCCCCTCGAGTACTTTTGCACGAAAGCAGGCCAACTTCCGGTTCTGCGAATCGACTAACATTACTCAAGCATTCTTCGACTGTTCGCCACTTTCACCGAGGAACGAACATTTTCCAAAACCCACGCGTTATTGTTTTAAATTATAGAAATGAGTAACGATATCGTTAAATTAGTATTAGAAAAGGATATTGTAGGCTGAATTCCATCGTAGCTGATGTCGCCGGAATTGCAATCGCTACCTCTGTCGTTGCTGTCCATCCTTAGGTGTCCGTAATCGGGGCTCCCTCGATGAGCTGCCGCCGCGAGTAACGCCGGATGAAGCATCGAGGGCGGATGGGGAAGCGGCGGCGAGTCACGCAGCTCGACGCCTCCACCGGGTGGACTTGCCGGCAGGTGATGAGGCCCCGGAGGTGGTACCTGACCCGGATGACCCGCATGATGATTGAAGAACGGCGAGTACGGCGAGAATACTTGACTCTCGTGGAGGCTGGGATTCGGTATCGCCACACTCGTTGGCAACGAAACTGGTAGCATCGGGGGTGGCGCGTGATACGGTCTCGGTGGCGGTAGTGGCGGCGGACTGTCGCTACCACCCTGTGAACCATTGCCCTCTTGCGCCAAGATTCTCGAGACAGTTCTGGGTGTTATCCTCGTGTCGGTAACCTGACGTTAAAACCGTTCGGTTACCGCGAGGACCGTAGGATTTTTTTTTTTTTTTTTTTTTTTCGGGGACTTTACTCTAAGTATTTCTATATTCTCTATTTTTTGCGCATTTTCTCTTTTCTACAATTCTTTACTTTTTCTCATTTTTCTTTTTTTATTATTTGTTCTTTCGAAGTTTTTTTGAATTCATTTACTTAATTTTCATTTTCTCGTCTTTAAATTTTCAGTCTATTCTCATTTTCTATTTTACAATTCTTTACTTCTTTTCATTTTTCCTTTATATTATTTTCAACTTCTTATTTTGACTTCATATTATGTCCAACTTTGTCGCATTTTTGCTTCGTGTTATTCTCAACTGTTTTTATTTTTATTTCATATTACTTTCAACTTTTTTTCATTCCCATTTTTTTGTATTCTCTACTTTTTCCCTATTTATTCTATTTTTTTTTAATACCAAAAAAAAAGTGTATCGATGGAAAAAACTTACCTTATGTCGCCTCTTCTTCGGTGCTATCACGAGCGAGAGAGCCTCATTCTGTTCCGCTTCTCTTGCCTCTCTATCGTCACCCCTGACATTGCAGTATTGCTCTCGCTGTTGTTGTTCCCGTTGTTGATGTTCTCGCTGTTGAGCTTGTTGCTGTTGTTGCTGCGCTTGCATCGACGACATTCCGTATATCGTTGGGGGTTTAGGTGTTTGAAACATTGCACCACTCCTCGCGTGTTGCGGTAGTTGATTGATCTGATTTAAATTATTTTCCGTTGGGCCAGATAGGGGGCCATGTGGACCACCCATGGTACCGATTTGCGGGAAACCCGCGGCTTGAACCGGGGGCCCACCGTTGAGGGGCCCCCGTGGCCCGTTTGGGCCACCGGTAGGTTGTGGTGCTCCCCTGTCTACGACTTTCGTTCTCGGTGATTTTCTCTCGAGTAATTGACTCGCGAGTAAAAGATCCTTGTTGAGCTGTTCAGCGGCTGCTTGTGTCGCATCGGCGTTTTGTTTACTAAGAAACCTCCTCGGTTGCACGTACCTCGAGACTACGCCGTCGATCAGATTGGTCAGTGACGTAGTTATTTCCGATTTAAGAATATCGGCGAAACCTTCGAGATCGGCACCCGTTATATGAGGTCCTGACGAACTTGTCGCTGCACCAGCTGTCGAACTTCTGAACACGCTTAACCTTTCCTGGAAATCTTTGTGCGAATGCACTATACCACTTGGTGGCATAACCGGTGTTTGTGGCGTGGGTGGTCCAGTATTTATCTGACTCGATGGTTGACTCGGTGGCTGAGGTGACTGTTGACGTTGCTGGTGCTGTTGCTGTTGCGCAGCCGCCTGTTGCGCTTGCTGTTGTTTTTGTTGCTGTTGCGCGGCTGCCTGTTGCTGTTGCTGTTGTTGTGCCGCGGCTTGTTGCTGCGCCGCGGCTTGTTGTTGCCTAACCGCAGCCTCCTGATGCTGTTTCATGCGTTCCGCGTGGGCTTGCTCCAGGTAGAGCTTCTGTCCCATTTGGTACATAGCCGCAGCGGCCGCGTGTGGATGATCGGGTGGCAGTGCTGGAAGGCCGTTATAGGGTGGCGGATGAGGCCTCGGCGGTCGGGGCGGTGGTTGTGGATGGGGATGATGCTGTGGACTCGTGGGTGCATCGCCACTGTCGCTACTTTCCGGCAACATCCAACCTCTTGTCGTCAACTCGTCGTATTTTTGTTTCATCGCCGCAAGTTCGCCCTGCAACAACTTCAATTGACTCTGAAGATTGTCCTTCTGTTCGCGTTTTCTTCTTATTGTCGCTGGATCATCCTCCTCCTCGCTCTCTTCCTCGTCGTCTAGCAGCACGTCGCTAACGCCATGCTGAAGCACGTGATGAACGGTCTGTTGCTGAGGATGATAGAGCTTACGTTTTTTGCAACCATTAACGGCGGTGGGATTAAAGGCGGGACTGCTAACACTACGCATCGTGCTCACGATATTTTCAACTCGAGCGCGTTTTACATCGGAAGTCGGTGAACTCGTTTCGGCTTTCGGCATTATCGGACAAGGAGAGTGACTCGGACTCCTTTTGATATTCATAGAGTCCTCGAGTTCTTCCTTAACAGAAACCGATCCGGATCGTGGCGCCGACGGGCTCGGTGGTAAACTTTGTTCGCAATCGGAACCATCGAGATTCGCACCGGGCTCCATGCCGGCTTCTGCAAAAGCTTCCTCCATCGCGCGTGCAGCCGATGCTGCGTCTTCGGCACTGTCTTCCGCGTCACCGGGCATCACCGTATCACGCTCACTGTGATTCGCATTAACGTTATTCCCATCGACACTCTCCTCCCCTCCACTCTGCACAGTCCCACTTATCGCTCGCGCACTATCACTATTTTGATGCTGCTGCTGAGGGCTCTGCTGTTGATGTTGCTGCGATTTCAGCAATTCCGTTGTCGTATTATTATTGTTATTGTTGTTATTACTGTGTATACTGTTGTTGTTATTCGGTTGTTCCTGTCCCGACAGAGCTGACATCTTCCGTCCTTGAAGGATGTCGCGGAGCATGTGCTGCGTGAGTTCAGCAGCGGTAGCCGGGTCGTCACAATTTATAACAGCACCCGGCTGTAGATTTGCCGCTTGATCCATCCCCGCTCCTGTCATTCCTTGGCTACCCTCGGGGGGCGAACCTCCCGCGTCACTCGCCTGCTTGACTTGTCGTCCGAGAAGCTCGTTCAGCATCTTGGCGGGGCCAAAGCCCGGAGCCCCGAAGAAGCCGAAAGCCGCGTGAGCGGAATGCTGAGTTGTTGGCCCCGTCGTTGCTCCGATGTGACCTTGAGTCCCACCAGCTGCTCCAGACTGTTGCTGGCGCGATTGCTGATGTTGGGACTGTTGTTGTTGTTGTTGTTGTTGCTGTTGTTGTTGTTGTTGTTGTTGTTGCTGCTGCTGCTGCTGCTGCTGCTGCGAGCCCGGATGACTCGATGGTGGACCGGAGCCACTAAATATAGCGCCGTATAAACCACCGCCAAGAAATGATGGCCGGGAACTAAAGTTCGGTATGCTCGAGTAGCTGTTGCGTGGCTCGCCGGCGTCCACGCGCTGTCTGGTGCGCTTCTGCTTCTTCAGGAGTTGCTGTTGCTTGCTATCCGTGGTTGCTCCGTAGAGGGCGAAACAGTCGGTCTCCTCCTCCGATGACATCATCGGCCGTCTGGTTGGTCGGCCCCCCGAAGGCCTCCGCGTCCCCTCCCCGCCAGGGCTCCTTGTCACCCCTCCCCTTCTCGCTCGAATAGCTTGCCTCGTGGCTCGGCTTGTTCTCGTCGTCGTGCTTCTCTCGTGTGTTTCTCTCCCTTGGAACCCTCGCGACTCCGCTACCCTACTCCTGACCCAGCACCAGTTCGCCTTCTAGCAGCAGCGGCTCACTCTCTCGCTTACTCCTTTGCCCTATTGTACCCCACTTCTCGCTCTCGCACGACGATCCCCACTCTTACACGACGCTGCGCCTCCTCCGCTGCTTCGTCGTCTACTCTGACTCCTACTATTTCTCTTTCTCGGCTCCCCCCACGCGCGCGCGCCTACAGCCTTCTCCTTGGCAGCCGCAGCCTATGCCGCTGCTGCTCCCGACGACGACGACGAACTTGACGCCGGCGAGACTCTCACCAGCGGCCGACGCAATCACCGCCGATGACGCTCTTCCTCTCGGACTTCCCGCAGGAGCCGCCGCCGACTCCGCCGCCACCGCCACCCCGACCGTCTCTCGATCTCGCCACTGCACCAAACCAAATTTGCACCTTCTCTACCTTTTTTTTCGCGTTCTTTTCGTCCGCTTTTTCCGAAGTTTCGGCGTTTTCGCCTTCGTAAACCCCGGCTTCTTCTTCTTCTTACCTCGTTTTCTCGTTATCCCGCTTATCTCTACTGCTCGCCTTTTACTCGTCTTCGAAACACTTTCTTCTCCCTTCTCTTTAGTTTCGCTTATCTTTATTACTTACGAGATTTTTTTTTTGTTTTGTTTTGGTTTTTTTTTCTACCGCTTCTCCGTCTTTATTAATAATCGTCACTCGCCGCCTTCTTTCTCCTCCTCTCCCTCGTCTAATTTATTCTTCACTATTCCTTGGCCCACCGCTTCCGCCGCGGATACGACACCAACGTCTTGAGATCCTGTTGTAGATGCTGCTTCTCGGCGGTGATACGGTCTCGTCGATACGCACTCGAGTCCCGTTTACGATTTTTCAATGGAATTTTATCGTTCTCGGGGCCTGTTCCAGATCCTGTTGAACTACCTGAGTTGCTGCTACCGCTGCACTCGGACCCTGTGACGTTTCTGCCACGACCCCCGCTTCTCCCGCTCTTCGTACACTGCTCTCTACGATGTTTCTGTTGACTTTTGATGTTACTTCCGTTTATTATTGCGAGGGTGCTCGCCGAAGCTCGCGCTGGCGGTCTTCTCGTGCCCCCGCCTGGGAGCTGCATCCTTCGAGCTCGCCAAAGGGCTAGCTGCCCCTCGCCACCTCGTCGCGATTTCCGTTTCGGCGACTCTATCCGTCTGAAATCAAAAATAAAAAAAAAAATTATTTTTCAAAGATTCGACCAAATATCGATGTTCTTAAAATCTATTCTGTCGCAAAACGCTTATTTCGATGCGCAAAGGAAAGCCGCTCGAGAAGAAAAGTAGAGATAGAGACTATTCGATGCGCGGCATAAGGCTGAAGAGATAGAGATCGATGGCTCTCTCTTCTGCCCCTCGTGGCGTGCGCGCCCCCGCATGCATATACGCACACAAAGATCGATTTTACCCCGTTGTTGCACAGCCGTGAACACGCTTCGCTCGACTCTTATTTTTATTTTCGAGCGCAGGGCTCACATTTTCTGCCGACAGCGCTCTCGCGCACAGTGCACACGTGCAACACGTATCGATATATCGGATGACCACGTGATTCTTCGTCGTCGCGTTCATTCATTCGGACGCGTATCCTTTATTAAACTTTAATGTATCCACGCGATCCCACATACTTCTCATATAATGCTTTATATTTTTATCGTTTACCGAGAAATTCTTTGCAAATTCTATTTACGACGCGTGTTTGTGTGTGAGAAAGTGTGTGTGTGAAACTCATTGAAATGAGATGCAAATTATAGTCATCAACGCTTGAAAAACGATCGGGGAGACGCAGAACTATTAGATGAAACTAGAGATTGCGATCTGTAATGTGAACACAGTAACGTTGGTGAGGTAATCATCGCGATAGTTTGATATCGATGACATTTCCACGACGACTTCGGCCACACGCTCATCGGTCAGACAGTGAGCGCTCTCGATGTATATGTAACAATTAATGGGGTTACGGTGTTTGTAATCGCTCACTCGTGCTCGTGCACGAGGCTCATTGTTCGCGGAGAGGTCTAACGGCTCATACTGCACAGTGGAAGCAAACCCCGAGCCCCTTCCGCACGGATAAGTACGTCGATTTCTCCGAGTGCAATCGCCCAGCAGTACGAACGTCAATAAGGTTTGTCAAATATACAGCGCGCCAATTGTGGAGGAGCGCCGATGAGCTCGTAATTATTTCGTGTAATTTGGAAAATATAAAAATTTTTTTATCGCATTTTCCACGAGTAAATAAGTGCGATAGCGGTTTTATATAAGCTGTACGCGATTTTCTGGAGTCGCTGGTTGCGCGTGTTCGGTATATCGCGTAACAAGTGAATATTAGCGATTACGACGATAACTACGATTGTGATTGTGTTCACGATTTCTATTGCGACTTCGTCAACTAAAGCCCCTCGTCTCGTCTTCGGCTGGTCACAACTTGGTCTATCGAACGAGAAGGTTGGCCGCGAAGGCATACGGGAAACGTCTGACATATAGGTAGCAGCGAGAAAGACGAGGGTTGCACGCGAGCTTAGCGCGGACCATAAGAAAATTACTTCCACTGAATATCTTATTTTGTAAGCAGTTCCCGGTCAAGTCGTGCCCTTTCTATATAGTACAGCGCTTCGTTTGCTTCGTGTCTCCTCTTCTTTCTGCGATATCTTTTCCTTCGACTTGTATTTTTTTTTAATATTTAGTCGGAGACTATAGGCTACAGGGGTCAATACTTGACGAAGAAAAAGAAAAATAATCAATAGCTCGATGTTACTCTATGAGAGTTTTCCTTTCTTTACCGCATCTTTTTTCATTAAACATTCGGCACCCTCGTCGAAAGCAATACGCTGACCGAAGAATCGAGAATCTGCAGTCCGTTCTCACAGAATCGCGTAATATACGAAGATCATTTGAATGAATGTCCCTACGAATCTACCGATCCACCAGCATCTTGCGCGCCCGTGAACGTTAAGCCAAACTTTCGTCCGCTCCTCCCATTCGGAATATCTTTCTTCTTTTCTCCGCTTTACAGACAAAACTACTTTTTCGCCCCTCGTATGATGCACCCCTCTTAGATGTTGGAACGATCCGTGAGAGATACCCCACACGTTTCACCCTTGTCGACAGCCCGAAAGCTTCTCATGCAGTCTCTCAGCCACTACCTCGAGACCCCATGGCGTCCCTTCGCGTTCTTATTATTGCACCGCGCCGCGGCGTGAAGTGTCTCGAGACCGCGAAGTCGTGACGAAGGGGTTGTCTTGTTCTCCGAACTCGTCGTCGCATATGTATTTATACTGGTATCACTCTCATGCAACGAGAGACAAGTTCGAGGCTCAGTTACATAGGAGTAGCGATAGCTTGAAAAATTTATTCCACCCATAACCGTAGTTTCTGCGGTCGATATCGCGCCAAGTATACATTGTACCTATCTTGTCCGATTTTCTATAATAGCCTTATACTTATGTAGGGTAAAAGTGGGAAAAGTACTATTGGCATTAGGTTATCATGTATAATGAAGCGCTCCATTCAGCAATTATCTTATTGCGCTGTCGGGGGATGATGATGTTTTTTTTTTAATATCAAATTGTCGCAGAATCAAACGGATGATATCGATGTGAGCGGAGTGCATATACGTACGTTCGAAGCAACAGCTGAGCAACGTAAACCACCTGCTCTCGATAGGAGAAATTTTATCGTAATATTGACCATTTAAAAAAAAAATTAAAAACGTTAACAGTTTATTTATATCGTAACGATAAAGGGTAAACAGCGAAAATTCGAGCGCAAAACAACATAGTAATTTTTTTTTTACGAATAGATCGATATTGGTAACTTTTTCGTAAATAAAATTGTACGGCAGCGATCTGACGAGAATACGAAAGAGACAGTAGGATAGAAAGAAGGGCGAAAGGAAACATACGATGGCGTCGTTTGGGGGAAACATATGGTGCGAGTCTTGATCGTAGTCGCATCGGTTGCGATAAGCAGACTGCTCGAACCACTTTACCTGTGAATAGGGAAGTACATAAAGTTCGAGGGGGGTGCTCTTTCGGACGCCGCGGGTTCCTTCGTGCGTGGGACACGATTACCAACGCGGGGGAGAGAGAGGATGCACGAGAGAAAAAAAAATAAATAAAAAAATAAAAGGTGCCCTGTATGCTCTCACCGGAAATGGGGCCTTCGCCTCGAGAGTCGGAAGTAAGCGGGGAAGAGGTAATTACTTGAGGGTCGTAGTTAGGGACTGAGAGCGACAGAGACGCCAAAGTCTGTTCACAGCACTGGAACTGTAAACTCGGATGCAGTCACTACGGTCTCTATACCGTACGTATTCTACTATGTTGATCGACACGAGAATTTTATACTCTGTACACATGACAGACCTTGTATTGTCACAGAATGGAGATAGGAATCCAAAGCTAAAAGAGAAGAGGTTAAAAGAGAGAAAGAGAGGATGTAGATTCGCGTCATCCGGTAGGAAGCTTCATCGACTTCCGGTCACGGGTGAACCGTGACACGCGGTGGACCCCAAGACTTTCCCCGATTCCCGGTTCCATTTTTTTATCTTCTGCGCCGATAAAATTCGATATATCGTTATTCTTCGTACTCAAGTGTCGCAATATACTTTCCCATCGTAATAGAATAATTTTTATTCATCGAAACCTCAATGGTCAAAAACTTGAAATGTTTTAGTCACTTTTTTTTTCCGTGGAAGACTTCGTGGTTTTAGAATAAGTGGTCAATTTTGCATCATAATAAAAAAGAAAAAAAAACGTACAATAGTACACACTATACATGTATATAGTAGTTGAATGTGGGCCCCCTGCGCAACCATCGACCGGCATTTCCGGGGTGTGCGTCATGCGATATTCACCGTTTAGGCAGGTGACTACACTTCGTGCGTTGAAGTAAGTCCATGCCTGCGTAGTTTTTTTTTTTTTTTTTTTTTTTTTTCTTCTCATTTCGAAAGGGTGATTTACGTGACGCTACGTAACTCTTCGTTCACTTTCGTTTGGAAAGTAAATACGACAATCAGCCGATAGAACGGAAGTACGTGATGCATAGCGTCGGCGAATCTGCGAAGAGCCCCGAGGCTCGAGAGAATCCTGAACGACTAGCTACGGCCGGACACCTCGGGAAAACTTGCATCGTTAACGTGCCCAGCGCCCTCGGCTCTCAGATCCACGCTTCATCAGGTCTATTGTTTCGAACTATCGGCTGTACGCAGATCCGATAATCTTCTCCTTCGTGCTTTCTCTGCTATCCACCAACGTTACAATCGTCAAGTTGGGTAATTAATGAAGTGAATTAAGTGCACTGGTCTCGAGGGCATTTCCATACAACTACAGTTTACACGAGAAAATCGTTCGCAGTACCGTTTATTTTCTACATTTTGCAACAAAGCTTCGTGTTATTCGAATAACTTTGTTTTTTTCTTCTCTTTCTCCTTCTTTCTCGGATACCATTCGTGTCATTGTCATTGCGAAAAGAAAGGCTGTTGAATTTTTCAGACGATGTGTCTATGTAGACGTATTTTCAGTCGCGGTATTCGTAACCGGCAATGCATACGGAATATAGTGTTGTACCACCTTTCCTTATGTCGCCCCTCGTGACGCCTACAATCGAGACCAACATTATTACGGCGAAGTCGCAGCAGTTGTAGTCTGTTGAGACGGCGCACACGGCATGTGCGTAGGAATTTCACCCCCCGTAGGTGTCATGTGGTCGTTCGGAGATACGTGGGGGATACGTGGGTGCTGCCGACATTGGAAGGGCAGTTCGCAGGGGGTTTGTACATCATGGGAAACCAGTTGCGAGCAACGGCCCATGTCCATCCGCGGCGAACTCGAACGACTCTTAAGCGCAGTGTCTCCTATATATGCATTTATGTATATCGCCATAGAACAAAGAGCCCACGTAACGTTCAAAGTTCGTGTCCTCGGCCATCAACCCATCGTAGTTTTCTCAGCCTCGTCATGAATCCAACACCCCGACCCCTTTCCCCACCCTTCTCTTTACTCCGCGATCGATTCAAACGAAATTATTTACGTGTTTCTTTGTTTTTCTTATATCCTATAACGCAATAACATTGTTGCATTGGAATAGGACACGTGCAATGAATTATTACCGACGTCGGGAAGTGTACCGCGACTGCTTAGTTTAACAGTTGCCGCACAACGCCGCCCGGTGTTGTATAAAACTCAATCGGGGTACTCTCGCTCTCTACCCATACCACACCGGGTATCGCCGAGCGCGCAACAAGTATATACTGTACGTACATACATCGGTGTCAATTGATGCGTTATTAATTGTCGGTTAATCGCGTTAATGCGCCGTCCGCGTCGACGAGAGCACTGTGATCGCACCCTCGACTCTCCTCCACCCCCAAACCCACCCCCCTCTCTCTCTCCACCCTTAATCTCTCGGTCTCTCTCTCTCGCGGGATTTTATCACTGTTATTTCGCGTACGAAATCGTTTCGATTCACTGGCACGCGCCCAGCCTGTTCAATCGTTCACCAGCCCACGCAATCGCACTCGTGTATATAGTATACATGCGCACCTCCGCGATGGGTAGCGGCACGGGACTACGGATGTTCGGCTACTCCGGAACCCGTGTATGCATCGTACATACGTATTATGGTACGCGTATTGTGGACACGTTATTATACTCATACATACGACGTAAAAGTGTTTCGAGTCCGTGTCACACACGTATAACGACACGATTTTCATAATTTACGGCTCGTTTAATTTGTTTAGTACGGCAATGGGCTCGTGTGGTTAACACACCGATCTCGAATATTTCTATGTGTATTACGCGTATAGTATGGACACTCGTGTGTACACTGTGCGATAGTTAAAATGTCCCGTTAATCGCACCTCTGCGGTTTGTTCGACGCGGAAATTAAATCGACACCTCGTCGATTCTCTCGAACGCGGGTCCCGCGGCGTTCAATGTAAAAAAAAAAAAATATTATTGCAAAACAAAAGCTCATGTCGCGCGGCTCTCGACAAAATGTATAATTTATTGTACAAACATTTGTTCGGTCAAACGTTCGGATTTTATTCTCACGGGACAATATTGATTATTATTATTGCACGGTTGAGATTTGAGATATGGAATATGAAAATCTGTAGGGGAGAGATATTTCTTCGTTCATCGGTTCGCTTTACTTTTTTTTTTTTTTTTTTTTTTTTCGTGGCGAATCCACGATCTTTATGGATCTTTAGGAAAATCGGCCCGGTGGAGATGAGCGAAGGAAAGAGGGGCGATAGCTTCGAGACTCAGAAAAAAGTTGCAACGGAAGACGCGACTCGATATACCCGGCGATACAGACGGAGAAAATTCCCAAGGTGCACAGTTGCACGGGGGGAACCCCCGTCGCAAATCTCCGGAGGAAGAGAATTTTCCAATGAGACGAAGAGACGCAGCCTTCGAGAAAGGTAAGCGAGATTCGTCCTATTCTAAGGTCATAGTTCCCATGACTTCTCACTGTGGGAAATTCTAACGTCTGATATTGAAAGGTGCAAAAAATCGTGCACGGCGCCCTGAGCCCTCCGCTGCTTGCCGCGGACGGAAAGGAAGTAGGAACAACGGTCTTTGCCCTCAATGGCGCAGGATGTCGACCTTTTTCAAATTTTCCACATCTACACCCCACTCGGCACAGCTTTTCTCACGTAAAACGAATAGATTTTTATCGGATAAATTTGTCGATTCGTACAAAAAAAATTTCGGTGATAAAATTTTCTAAGCGAATAAAAAAAAATTTTTTAAAAAATCAGTATAAAGACGAGAATTTAAAAACCTTCGTACAAATAATAATTTTTCTCCGATGCAATTTCTTTAGGGTATAATTTTTTTTTTTTTTTTACATAAAGACGAAAATTAAAAAACCTATTTGTCAACTGCAGATAACGGCATCTTTACAGTTCGAAAAATCTTAGTACTTCGAAATACGATAGAATAAAATTTAAAAAATCTCGCTGTTCCGAAAGAATCGTTGTCTTGAGAACTTCGAATCCCCGAGATTCGACGACAATGTAAGATCGAGTAGGACCCCTTGGTGGCATTCAGGTGGTTCTACCGGGTGGCGTTTTGTCCCCCTTCGATTTAAATGTCCAGGTATTCCTCCGCTGAGACTCATCTATGTATGCACCGCGTGCGGACGGCGGCACAAGGTAATTTCCCTCGGTGTGTATAGGGTGAGTCGGGTATAAGGAAGGAAAGGTAGACGCCGGAGTCGTAAGCGAGTCGAAGAAAACGGCGAAAGAATAATCGGAAGAAGTAGAGAGTCAGTGGCGTTGAGGTGAGTTGAAAAGAGACAGAGTTCCCCCGGGCGCTTCTTACGACTTTCGTAGAGCGCGACACGACTGTGAGGAGCGCGTGCCAGCTGCCGTGTCGAGGCGTAACCGACGTTTCGGCTTCTCGTTCGGTTATTGTTGTACGCCACGTTCTTCTTCTTCGCCAAGGTGGGTCGCCCCCCTTTAACGTCTTGGAGCGGCGGCCCCCCTCGTCAGTGGCCCTTCCAGCGTCTTAAGAGTCGCGCGTCAAAGACTTCAAGAAAACCAGTTGGCTTGTGTATGGGTGGAGCAACGGTTTTTCGAGTCGCACGAGCCACCCGATTGTCCAACGGATAATACATAAAATACGCTTCTCTCGTACAGTCGTTCGTAGTTTTTCTACAGATTATCATCGAAGGGCGAAAAAAAAAAAAAAAAAAAAATAGACTCGATTCTCCAGGGCAATCTCAGCCGCGTTTGCTTTCACGGAATGTCTCTGTTTATCGCGTATTCTCGAGATTATTGCTGTTATCATTCAACAGCAATGGGCATGTGTCTTCGCGTCGGACAGCAAGAACGAGAGATACGTATAGAGATGAACGCGAAGCACTGCCAGAGTTCGAGAATTTCTCGGTACTTTCGGTGCATTCGTAGGAAAAAAAAATAAAAAAAAAGCTATACAATTCGCGAAAAACTCTTTTATTGGTCCGAAGCATATCCCGTTGCACTTGCGGACAGTTATGTAGATGGAGAGGCGGCGCAAGCATATTGCCAGCCGGTAGTATCCTCAGGATTACGACGTTATTATCGTTGGGGGGTTAGTTAGCTGTGTCCGTGTGTTTCTCCGGGAGACTATACGTACAACGGGACAGATTCTTCGTGGCAGCTGGCCAAAGTTGTTCTCTCGAGCAGAGGAACCCGAGAGCCGCAGACTTTTTGCGACTATGATATTTCTGCGGTTAACATATATACGTTCGCGTCGTGTTCAACCAGTCAGGCGCCTCCGGGATTACTTAATTATATTCAATTGCCAAAGTTGTACCAAGCCGCGAATCGGCTCGCGTTCGGGCAACGGACCTGAGTCTCGTATCTGTTTCGACTCGCGCAATCTCCACGGAGGTGCGCCAGAAACTCAATGACTCAAAAAAAAAAAAAAAAAAAACGACACAGAACCATTCGCAAGGACCCAATTCTCCACTCGCATGAAAGTACTTAAGAGTTTTAATGCTTTTTCCGTACCAAAATGCACTTCGTATTGTTTTTCTAATATATCCGTATCGACAAACAATATCGATGAAAAACTATCGTGAAAATGCATCGGAATGATTTCGGTACTTCGAAAAAACATCGAATTTCATCGGTTAAAGTAAAGCCAAAAGCTCGTGGGTATAAATTGTTCGAAGCGGAATAGTCGCGATGTATATTATTCTCGCGATCGAGTATGAAAATGATATGAGAATTCAAGAGTAGAGAACAGAGGAACCGGAGGCGAGAGTAGGCATACCGAGGCGAACGACGACGAAGCCTCGGGATCGCAGTGACGACGCGAGCCGGCAAGCGGTGGTCCGATCGTTTGAGCCAATCATGCAGTGATTGAGTGTAATGGACTTGCGTCTTGTCCCCCATGTCAGGGGTTCTCGCGCGAAAGCCGTGTTCCCTGCGCTGTCCAACTCAGTCGCGGCCTTGTCGACAAGTTAACACTTGGGTTGACCACCTACGTTATACCGCGCCGTAAGTGACTAGGGCACAGGATGAAGGCTGTGCCCGAGTGAGGCGAGTTGGCCGGTTGGTATGATAATGAGGAAGGTGACTTCCGACGATCCGTATGCCGATGTATACTACCTCAACTGTTGTAAAGCATTGGGTACACACGACGCATTGCGGATCAGAGGAGAGTACAAGCGTCGAGTCTGTGGTCCAATGGTGTGGGTATCGTGTGCGAGAGATAAGCGCAAGTATATGGTATAAATGGTAAAAGGTACGGATGTGTATGTGCGATGGACGAGATGACGAGTTACAGAAGAGAGGACCTCTCGGACTGCTGCTTTATAATATGTTGGCCTCCCCGGTCATCCAAGAAGCGGACACTCCAATCCCGACACCCCCGTCGACGATGTCCAGTACTCTTCATGAGTGACGCACGTACCGGAGATCCCGTTAAAAGAGAGACCAAGCGAGAGCGCGAAAAACGTACGAATGCGACAGAGCATAGCGCGAGAACAGGAAGAGTAGGAAGACGATAGGAAGGGAAAAGAGGGTGCTTGTGCGTGCGGCACTCGTACTCCGGATAGTAGCGGTCATCCAAGAAGCGGACACTCCAATCTCGACACCCTCCGATATCCTCCGGTGTTGCTTCCACGTAAGCTTGAAACCCTCGCGTCTCTGCGCTTCTCTCAATCCGCTTCCCCTCCCCTTCCACTTTCCTTTCCTTCCATCGTCGTTCTACCGAACACCGGGCTACGATCGACAAATTGAGCGGTTGACGCATTATCGTTAATAGAGGAATCATAGTCTACTCGTCGAACTGCCCTTCTGCGTAGAGTTTCGTCGTCCGAGAGGACAGCGTTAATCCCAAATTTATTCGGATCGTATTCGCGCGTCGTACAAGAGTCGTGAGACAATCGCAGAGTCCCTCTTTCCCGGTTATTCCTGTGACTAACGATAAAGTACGGAGACTAACGATGCTTTCGAAGTTTCAAGAACGTGAGACCGGAATACAATATCATATGGGAGAAATGAATCGCGAGGCGCCTCGTTCAATTTCCCGAACGCGAAGCTTAATACGCGCGCGCTACATGACAATTCTCTTAACTGGTCTGAATTCGCGGAGATAGGCGATGTGAGAAGAAGGCAAAAGTGAGTGTGCGACTTTAGCCACGAGGTTCGGCAGTGAGAAAGAAACTGTTGCGCGAGGGAACGCACCGCGATGCTGCGGAAAAATATATATAACAGACTAATATAGACGACAATTTGCATGAGAAGCAAAAGTATGTATACGCGTATATGTATGATGTTATACGGGTTCTCCGTTATGTACTCCGTTACTACTGAGCGCTGGATGATGCTCGTGGCTTGGTAGCTCCGTAGCGTATACTACGTGACGCGGAGCAGCACCCGGGGCCGGTTCCCAAGTGTCGGATGAGCCTCGACGCGGTTAATCCAATTGAGTCAATTTGGGTTAACTTGAAGTCGTCTAAACAGCTCGTTTAGACGACCTATGATGCATGGGTAACGCACCGGTATCCGGTCCTCTTCCTTCCTATTTTAAAACGGGATCTCGCCTCTGACTCTTTCACGCATCACTATAGCTGTGTACGTCTATATACACAGATATAAATATCGTCATATCGTAGCGTTGTAAAGATACATTGGGTTCTCCCAGAATCTCCCGCGGACTCGGGAGATTCTCGAGTTCTCAGGAAGATCTCGTCATACCAAAGTGACTCAATTAATTAATGCACCAAAGATGGATCTACGAGTAGATCGCTGTAACAGCATCCCTTCCGATGCCCCAAGATTCGTCATTAGTCATCATTGTCATCATCGGCAACGCAACGAAACCCCTTTAGTTTTGGAAAGTCGATGAATTTCATAAGCATTTCGCGGATATGAGTTGAGTGCAAGCGATACCGACGAAAATTCTCATTTAACTGACGTTTAGCGGGAACGAGAAAAGAATCGATACGATGACTGTCCCGGGGCGGGGGAGCGAAAAGCAAGAGGTCAGAGCGAAAGAGTAAGCGAGAAAGAAAGCGTCTAGCCATCTCCCACCACTACGATAACTCGCCACCGCGATCATCAACCTATAACACAGTCCATATGTACATATAAATATGCGTATATGTGGGTGGATGATGTAGTCATTGGTCTCTATGCTGCTCTAGTACGGAGAACGCGAGTATTTGCTCAGCGTACACACTAGACTCGCCTCCCCAGCTGACGTTGATTGAAGGAATAAGGGAAACGGCGAGCTCTCTCAAGTGGCCCAGCGAGAGGCAGAAGGCCTACGGACGACTATACCCCCAACGCCTGTAGACTACCGCTTCCACCCTATACACAGGAGTCACCGTTGAGCATTGCAACTCGGGGGGCAGGGGTGGCCCGCCCTCCTCCCCCCCCGCGTGTGCAACGTACCTACTCGTCTCACCCTTTCACGCACCGACCGCCTTCGTCGCGGGATATCATTGCGATGCAAGCCGATTGCAGTCAATGAGCTGTGCTATCATAAAAAAGAAAGTTGCATTTCATCTTTTGTACTTTTTCTGCATTTCCGGATGTGAAGCTTTGCGCAATAAGATTAAATGGAAAGATTAGGTTGATATATTTATTAAAGTTCCCGTTGATCTTCAGAAAATTTTGCGATTTTTTGGAGTTTCGCGATAATTTTGTTTTATCGACAGACGGTAATTGATTGAAGATTTGCGATTACAATCAATCGAAATAAAGAAATTGATATACTCGCGAGTAATACTGATAATAAAGTAAAAATAATTAAAGGAGGAAAAATGAGTAAATATTGGGAAACAAACAGATAGGCGGTGCGTTCTATACATCGAGGCGCTGCTAGCGGGGATCTCAGATCCGGAATTTGCTGACAAAGCTACGGAAGGCGATACACCCGAGCGACCCCGAGGATCGGCCAAGTGTTGACAATGTCTCTGCGTGGATTTTTAACTACCGCAAACGGGACAATACTTTCTCTGAACGGTGGTTAGTGGACCTCGTCTCCTGAGAGTGAGAGGTCGATAGAGGAAGAAGAGTGACGGTAGAAAAAAAAAAAAAAGAAAAAGTGAGACATTCATATAGCGTGCAGTCATTAACGTTCGCAGAGGCTACTGTGCCACGATTTAGCGTTGTTTCCGTATTGCTAAACTGCAAATAGTTCCGATGCCGTCCGCGGCAATTGCTAATATTCGCGAACACGTGTCACGCAATGCCTTCTATAGCGCAATGCAGCGCTATATTAATTGCCGCGTGGGTAATTAACGGTTCAGATCTCATTAAGGTTGATTAAGAAAATCACGTTACATATTTCGAATTTTTGTTGATAGTTATATCATCAAGAAAATTAATAACGAAATAATGAAGAGAGTTTTGCGTGAATTTTTTTTATTTTTTTTTACTTATGGAATTAATGAAAAGGAACGTAATTTCGCCGAAAACAAACAATATGATGTCTTCAGTATCGTCGTACGCGCTGCCAAAGGCTCCGTAATCTCTCCGCTCTTGTGCTCGATACGTTCTCGAGGTCTCAACACGTAGGTCGTCATTAAATCACCTCCCAACCGCAGACTCAGCACGCGATCCCGCGCTCTCTCATTAAGCACCCTAAGGGTTGAGACGCTCGTGCGAAGATCTTCCCCGGAAGTACGTATACACTATATATATATGTATAAAGGGAATAAAGGTACCTTCCCGCAAGACGCCGCGGCGAGTTGACTCGAGTGCACCTCGAGTCGTCTTTTCCTAATGATACAAGTCGACATTCCCCACCCGATGAATTCAAATTCCTGCAGTATATTAATCGCGCGGTTGCTATGAACGAATGATTAAAGGAAACTTAGGCTTCGCCCTTTTAGAACTCTGTTTTGCGTTAAGTACTTTTCCTTTCGTTTTTCTCACCCTAACGACTCCTGCGGATCTATGAACCCAAATCTACCCCTATGATTACCCCTATCTGTTCTTTTTTCATTTAAATAAAAATATTTCAACCCTTCAAAAAACAATTCAATTATTAGTTTTCGTAAATTTCGTTTTATTGATCTTTCATCGAAACTTATTTTCCAAAGCGATGCGCGACGATTCGCGGCAATCGCGCTGCCAATCGAAAAACATTTCATTTCGAATATATCGAGACAACTCGACTGTGAGGAAATAAAAAAAAAAGTAATTGATACATGAAATTTCTTGCTGCTGATGGTAGAAAAGAAAATAGAATAATCAAAATGGAAAGACCGATAGTTCCGAACAGATCGCGATGGTATTCGCGAATAGTCGATAAAATTATTACCATTACTGGTCGCTGATGAATATCTGTTACTCGCGACTCCGTTCTACTTTTTCACCGGGATATCTCGCCGTGAGTGGAAAAACTCGCGGGTCACGTCGGTTAATAAAGCCATCGGTGTCGCGGACTGAAAATCCCACTGGATGACGATGTTGTGACATCCCGAGTGCGCAAGTGTGACTGTCGTGTAGTATCGCTGCAAGTAGTTGATCGTTGCAGCACCAAAGTGTGTATACTATACAATATAAGCGGGCGCGCGCGTAACACATATCCGGGGGTCGGGTCAGTTCTCAGGGCTATCACTGCCTCGTCGGCCGGAAGACTCACTTAGACCCGTCTTGAGTTACCCCTCCCCGATGCCGCTGCTGCGCCGTATGTTCGCCCCTCCCGAATGCGCTTGGCGCTCTTGCACCCGTACCTCCCCATCACGACCTACAAACTCGCCTCGACGTGGATCTTTCGTTCCTTCTTTCACGATCGCGTAAGAACAAGAGAGAGGCAAAGACGTTTCCTCGAGGGATTCGTCGCTGTCCACTTGTCGCACGAGGCTCCTTGGCCTTTCGAACTCATTCTCTAAGACACTTGTTCGTGGGTACCGGACAGCTCCGCGGACGTCACGGTATCTCTTACAAGAAGATTTTTTTTTTTTTTTTTTATTGTCAACCTTTTCACCGCAACCCTCTTGTGTACTTTCCGGACACTCGGATACACTTCCGTTCTTCCCACATCGAGGATTTGATCGTCACGAACGACGCGACGGGGACCCATAGATCGGGATTTCTTAATGCATTACGCTATGCAGTTAATAGGTTTACACGCGATGCTGAGCAAATTCCTTCGCGATTATATCGACCGCAAAGTACACACGGACCTTAATTGATTCTCGACTATGATCATCACCGGTGCATGCGCTCTCGTGTGCGTCTGTGTACTTCGCTAACGATTGGTTTAGGCCGGTAAAGCACGGTAGTTGACCGTCAACCTAGCTATCGTTTATCGTAGTATAATGCGTATGCGTGTGTACCCGGTGAGTCCAACACGCCTCGTGCGAACTTGTTGCAGCACACGCCGCGAGGAGCCTCGCGTGCACGCATGCCATGCGTGCTCCCGACAAGCGATCCTACTGTGTGCACACTCCGCAATTGCATGGGCGGACGGGCGGGTATCGTGGGTGTGCGTAAACCCATTGTACATTTCCGTTCCGGATACGACTCCTTTTACCCCTTAGTTAGCGCGAATATCTCGCGCTTTTCGAGAATCATGCCACGATAAATTAAGGGTTAGTCGATTTTTTGCTCGAAGTTGACGGTAATCGTAAAAGGGTTTCCGCAAAGCTTATTGCGGCTTTAACCTCGTCGCGTCGAGGTATCGGTACAATTAGTACAATTAAAAAAAAAAATCGTTTTGTCGGAACCCGGATATCCTCCGTTCTTTTCAATTATCCAAGTCGAGAAATTGGTTAAATTGGAAGAATTTGTAAAAAAAAAAAAAATTTTTTTGTTTCGTTATTTCTTTGATTTCATTTGTCAAAGAAAAACAGTCGAATAGCAAAGAGCGATAAACCTCTCTCTCGGAAGTACTCTTTCATCTGTACGTTGTATGAATCGTATTTGCCTTCCTTTCTCGCGGAGTTTCTGAAATGTGAGAATCGTGTTGGCAAAGGTGCCGGCGATGTCGCGTCGCGAAGAAGTATCGTGGGAAGGGGATGGGGGCGTTGTAGTACCGTCGCAACTCGTCCGACGACTTCTCTCGTACATCTCTCGACAATGTTGGGTAACAATCGTTCGCTTCTCAGCCAAATCTATCTCTCTTCGTAGCGAAAGCCTGGATGAAGTTTTTTTTTGTTGTTTTCTCCCAACCGAAAATGCGATAAAATGTTTTTATAACGGGACGAAGAGTCGACACAGAGCCAAGCCGCGGGTTCGTCTCGTTACGTCGCTGCTTCGCGTTCTGCACGTTGTATTACGACTCCATTCTTTACAGCTTCAAGTTTGTCATGGCCAGTTTACAACTCGTTCACGAGCTTAGCGACGCAAAAAAAAAGAAAAAAAAAAAAAACAAACGAGAAACTCCGTGACGAACACATAGGATAAAGGAGAACCGAGAAAAGTGTCGATATACTCGCAAGTATCGTATACGCATTCGCTGCGGATTTACTGTCTCAGTCCTTTTTCCAGTTATTGGCGTTACTTTACAACGTTGTCCCGTATCCGGCGGTACAATGTTCTACCGAGTGTACGACGCGAGAGGAACGATAAAACTTGGCGAATAATAAAAAAAGCAATACATATATACATGTAGATCTATCGTATCGAATTTAGAGAGATGGCGAATAAAATATATGAAAACCTCAACGGGTCTTTCATTTTTTTTTTTTTCTTTTCGTTGTTGTTGTCGCCGTCGTCTGGCTGTAGAGATAACAAACGTGTTATTCGCACGATGGGATGATGCTTAGTTCGGTGCATCGAAGTAAAAAAAAATTGCCGCCGCAACATCTATGAGCTCTCGAAGCCGAGTAGTCATATCGATTGTAAAAATATCTCATCAAGCAATACACGTATACGGTTTATAATTGCTTCGCAGCTGCCCTCTTTTTCACCCCGCAAGCAGCGACTGTTCGTTCGCGACATCGTGTGCGCGATGAGGGAAAAAAAAGCGATCGATTCAATGAGATTTACAAAGGTGTTGAGGAGGAAAACTTTAATATTTCACATCAGCGCCTTCATTTTCTACCGGACCCTTCGTCTATTAACCTTCAGGCAATCCATAGTTTTTTTTTTTTTTTTTAATAAAACTTTTGCACACCTTCCGCTCGTCAAGACCATTGTTTTCTTTGCCCCTCGTGCATTTGCCGGAACTTGCATAATTAACACTCCCATCGTGTCGAGAACGAGGTGCGCTTCTCGATAATACGAAATTAAAACAAAAAAAAATCGAACACTCGCACTCGTAGTTTAATTGTACAATTAAATTACTGTATTCAATTAAAAAAAAAAGGTTACATGCATCGATCCGACGAATTTAGCGTTTTCGAAAAAATTATTTCGGCATTAATACGAAAAAAAAAAAAAAACATTTCCTTTGCCAGAAATAACCTTTGCGTCGTGGAATAGTTCGTAAATAAAAAAAAAAAGTTTGGTGAACGAGTTAATTAAGAAATGATTTCCGGTGGAGGAACAATATAAATACCCCGAAGGGGGTACCTACGCTCACGTGCCATGAATACAATATTGCGAACGAGAGAATTGGACATTGAGTGTGAAGGTACGCCGGAACGCGTTCCGCACCTTTTCGAGTCGTTCTGTCCTGTCGGTTCTCCCAGAGGAGGGTTGGCCCACACCGGCTCGACGGTTTCACATCCTGGTTCGGCGCCTAGCTAGAGGTTCAACACCGATAAATACGTACTCACCGTGCTACTGTGGTGTACGCGAATCGATCAGTAGCCTCTCGGCGTGTACCTCGCCGGGGCTATAACACGCGTGATTGTAACAAAACAACGGACGTCCGGAACGAGGCGAACAGTCGCACAGGTATCGTTCCGCGTTCGTCCCCTTAGAAGCAGGACGCCCGCGCCTCTCTCACCAACACATTTATGAACTATCCTCTTGCTCCGTTCTTTCGGCTTTGTCGTACGCATACGCGAGCGTATTGTTTTTTTTTTTTTTTTTCTTTCGCGCGCCTCTATACCCATCGATCTCTCTCTCGAGGCCATTCCCTCACGCACAATCTTCCCATCTCGCTCTGCGGTACTTGATGTTTTTTTTTTTTTTTTTTATTCGATCGAATCTCGCGCCCGGGACTGTGCAGGTCTACGAGAACGGAACTGAGCTTAATGTACAGTGGCAATTTCCTCTGGAAAAGTGGATGCCTTCCGTCGAGAGGATACTTGGTCCAGTGGACACGGTCTTCCGGTACCTCATTTCACCGTCACCCTATTTAACCCGGTAGACAATTATCTGTATGGTGGCCACCTTTCCTCGTGGCACCGTGAAAGCTTCCTACGGTCAGCTATTATACGCGTGCACTTTAATACGCGTCCTCATAACATTACACGTATTAATAACTCTCTCTCTCGAGAGTGACTTCCTACCGCACGATCGCTGCTACGACGAAGTGACTCCCTTCTCCGCTCGTGACTGTCGCAATCGGCGAGTAAATTAGTATATTCGTTCTGTATGCTTTGCTCGTTCATTATTCGCGTACCTACAAGCCTCTCTGTTATTCTGCGCGCAGTCACGGAGTATGTCAATTAGCCTCGAGCTCTCTTCGAGTTAATATACGCGGATGAATAATGACGCAACTCCACAGCTTGTCGATTTGCGTTTTTTTTTTTTTTTTTTTTTTTTTTTAATTTCATCGCAAGCGACAAAGAGACCGAAGAAGAAAAATTATTCCATGAACTCGGAAAATAGATTAAAAAAAAACGGCGCGACACGGGGACAATTTATTCGCACAAATTACTTGACACCCCGAGGAGCATCCAATGTCCCCGTTTATCTTTGTTCCTTCCCTCTTTCCCTCATATCCGGCCTCTTTCCTCGCGTATAATCGTTCCCAAAGAATGCTTTATGAAAAGAAAGAATAAGAGAAAAAGAAAAAGCTCGGTGCATGCGCGAGATAAAGAAACTCCTTCGCATTCAGATGGCTTGTCTTGAATCTCTGGAAGGCGTTTTACGTAGAGTTATAAACCGGTACGATGCAAAGATGTATGAGTGCGTATCGAGGTATAACGCTGAGCTCTCGCGCAGTTGTCTTGATGGCTTGCTACTCGCGAACAACCACCACTCGTACAGTTTTTCTTTTGGTTTTTTTACATTTTCTACAGTAAAGTATAGCGTATTGCACTCTGTTTCGCACACACATACAAACACAGACGCACCTTCTTTGCTACCGAGGCGTACGAGAGAAAAACTTTACGTCGCGTGCCCGCTACTGTCTCTACGTGCGGCTCTCGTGCTACTTTTGTCCGCTTTTCATGTTACAAAAAACAAAACGAAGAAGAAGAAGAAGAAGAAAAACCTTCGGAAGACGTGGCGACGCTGCTCTCGCGCACACACACAGCTTTTTTTATCTTTTTTTTTTAGCGCTACGTTGCCGGCTGTTAGGCTCATGCCGCCAGCCCGTCGGGCCACCAGTTGAGAAGGCTATAGGGTGAGACGAAGGTAGATAGGTGGTATAGCATAACGCGGGCATTACGTGGGCGAGACTCGAGGAGTGCACGAAGACAGAAAGGTAGAGGAGGGTGAGAAGACGCGAGGGTGACGAGTGTTTTCTCGCCATTGTCCAACGCGCATCAAGAACAAGAAAAGCTCTTCTGATGAGCGCGAGCGGGCGAATGGGAACGTCCTCGACGACGACGACGACGTCATCGTCCCAGTGGCTCCTATCTATGCGAGAGTAAAAGTTTCAAGCTTTGCTTCGTACCAAGAAACGGCTCTTTCTTTCCATGCCTAACACACGTAAATACACCAACATATCCTCTTCAGCGTTCTTCTTCAGATTCTTCTTTCGCTTTCCGTATTTACCACGTAAGTAATGCGAGGCACTCCGTTGATATTTTTTTAAGTAGCACTCCGCGAATGGAAGTGGTGTTTATATCCGGCGGTATAAAGCGACACGGTTTTTTTGCACCTCTACCTGACCAGTAAAATTGCACTCGTTTAATTTTTTTTTTTTTTTTTTTTCGTATGATGCATTTTTTCGTGATGTTTAAGCGTTTGACGATCGCTTGGAGGCGCTAGGGGTGTGTTGAATTTTTTTCATTTTATCTTTTATTTTTCTTAATTTCGTTCGAAGGGTTTTTTTCTTTTGTTCTTAAGAATAACAAAAGAAGTCTCTTAGACACTTGTTACCCTGAAAACAACGAGGGGGTGAAAATATTCAAAAGCCGAGCGTCGTAAGATTAAGAAGTATCTCCTTTGCTCCGTCTCGAGTGTTTGGATAAGACGATAGCGACTTAGCCGGAAAGATGGTAGTAAGGAGAAGAAAAACTTTGTCGCGTTCAGTGGGGATGAGAACGGTTGACTTTCGAAATTCTTATTATCGTCGTCTGTTGAAAGGATTATTCTGGGGGGTGGGTTAAGGACACGATATCTTATATACGAAAAATCTTACGATGAAGTATCCGCGAAAAAACAAGGTCTGCCTTCCCCATTGGAAACTTCACAAGCGAAAGACGATGGGGAAGCGGATAAAAGAGACTTCGATCATCGAGGGTACAAGAGATACGAAAACGCCAATAATAAAGACGAAGAAGAAGAAGAAGCGAGAGAAGAGGCAAGCGTAAGAGTTATCACTCGAAAAAAAATCCACCGTCGTCGTCGACGTTATAACCGAGTCGAGTAGGGATTATCGCAGGATGCACACACAACGAGAGGGTTTTCCTTCTTTTTTTTTCATCCCCTCAGCAGCGCGCTTTCAACGGTAGGGGTATACTGCATCTTGTGGTAAAGTGGCGTAAGAATAAGGTTTGCGTGGCTCGTCGTAGACGAGACTTCAGCATGCGGTTCGTTCGCTCGAGGATCAGCTTGCGGATCTTGAGCTCTTCCTGCGTGCGGAGAAGCGAGACGTCGACGTCGACGACGACGACGACGGTGGTCGTGAAGGAGTATGAGAGATGAGGGAGGGTTGAGGGATAGCTGAGGAAGAGGAAGCCGGTGTGCACCCCGCGTACTTGCTATCTCATCACCGCTTTCTAACTCTTCTTCGGGTTCTTTTCGCTCGCTCACTCACCCTCCGTGAAGGAGGGATGAGACAGAGCCCCACGGAGGGCGCCGTGAGGATGATGACGTTGGCCCGCCAAGCACTCTCCGCTGCAATGACTGCACTCGAGATCCAACCATAGAGGCTTCGGCCACGAGAACGTGCAAGGAATAATCGGAGTGTCATCGTTGCGGATCTTATGCCAACCGACTGCCTCTTCCGAGGTAACCATCTTCCGACTTAACGGGAGGGATGCTCATCGACCCCTTAAAGAAACTGTGTCTTCTTCCCGTGTCAACTCGCTTTCACAATGGAACTTTCAATATGCAAATCATAATCTTTTTTTTATCATTATTTTTGCTTATTGCATTTGATCGCATCAAATTTATCTTCCTTCGTCATCCCTTAGTTAAAAATCGATGCTATCATCCCATGACTAAGCCCGATGAGAAAAGAAACGAATGAATAAGAGAAGCGGAGACGCGCAACGTTGGATTCGCCAGTCGAACGAAAAAAAAAAAGAAAAATACGGATGAGGGTGCAGCGGGAACACCAGCCGCTTTCTTCCTCTGTCTCTATTTCCTTCTTCCTTTCACGCGCTCATTTACTCTTACCAGTGTACCACAGTTTGCGATATATATACGATGTACGTATTGAGCGAAGCCGGCCGAGTTTTCGGAATCTTCCCCCAAGCGCAAGCACCGCACGGAGCATTGCTTGAGGAGTAGTGCCTCGAGTGCGTCGAGGGTGCGCTTGCATTGTACGTAGCTTCGCTCTCCCATCTTATATGTATGCACTCACCCAACAGAAAGCAGCCAGCACCCTGTCCTCCTGCGGCTAAAGCCGTGTGCCTCTGATTTCGCTGCTTGGGGTCCAGACCCACTGAGCACGCCAAGTCCCGCACCTTATACTTGCACTTCTTTGTTCTTCACCCGGAGAAGCCTTTTCCCCCGTTCAAGCATTTTCGTCCTTCTCCGGGGATTCTTCTCGCACCCGTCTCCAACTAACGTCCTGAAACGTCTACGTACTAAGCGTAAGGGTGATGAGGACATGCGGGCCTATGGGCAACCATGGTCACCCTTGTTACCGTACAGATCTTGAAGTAATCCGAAGACGAATTCCTTCTACACTTACGCTGATGAGAATGAATAATTCTTCGATCTTTTTAAGGTCATTCAAAAGATATATTGCACGCAACCAATAGCTTGTATTTCGTGGAATAATTGGCAATACTATCAAACTGCTGCGTAACCTGATGATTCCAGGAATAATCAAAGTGGACAAATATCGGTGAAATGTTGATTTTGACGGGATGAGAGAAATTCATCACATCGTGTAAATAAAAATTCGTGTTTTTTTTTTACTATTTTTTTTATAAACACGGAGTTGTTTGTTAAGTGACCCGAATTGTCGGCGCTTTCGGAAACCGTATGCTCGTTCGTTCTCTACGTGTATAGATATTGTATATTCTGCTGAAGCTCCACCGCACTCCGTTAAGATTTCGCACCCCTGATATACCGTCTCGACGTCTACGAGCCTTAGCAGGCGACGGCGTCGGGCGAGTATGCAGCTCAGGATCCTCGACGAAAGGGTTGCCACCCTTTTCCCTTACTTGCCACCCCTCGCAGCTCTTCTCCTTTTCTCGTCTCTGTTCCTACCCTTCGTTCACTCATCCGTTCCCCGACGCACTTTGCGGGTGCAAGGATATTTTAAGAAACTCTTCGCCACCCCCCAACCTTCCCCCGTTTCCCCCTGACGAGCCAACGAATAATTATTTTGTTTTTTCTCCTTTCTTTTCTCAGTTTTCGTCAGCAATTTCGCACTTCTCGCAATAATAACCGAGAATTTTCGCGTCGCCCACCCTTGTTCGTTGGGGGATGAAAAAAAAAATTCAATGATACAATGAAGTCTCGCAAACGAGAAACGAGTATAAAAAATAATAAGCACGAAAGTATTCGACATCTTGGCGAACACGAACGAACTTTGTGTAAAAAAATGATATCGTTGCCGTCCCTCACTGTCCTCGAGGCCTGAGGACATCTGCTGTGAGCAAAGAAAGGCTAAAGACTATGTTCCCATCCGCCACTTCTGACGTTGCTCCGGATAAAAATTCTCTCCAGAGCACATCTCTAACGTCGACAGTCGACGAGATAAAGCGCGAGAGGCAGAGAGAGAGAGAGAGAGAGAGAGAAAAAGAAGATACCGCGGAAGTGAAGAGCGGAATGAAGGAAAATGAGAGAAGAAAGAACGAAGCGAGACTCGTAATCGGAATAGATAGACTTTTCCCAGAGACAGGCCAAGGAGAATGGGCCATTCATGCAAACGAGAGATGTAGAAGACGGAAGAATAAAAAAAAGAAGAAAGGAAGTAAAAAATCCCGGGTTACCCGCTGATGGTTGATGCACACCGTCACAGGACCGAGAGGATTGTAATACGTCTCTCGTTTCGCTCGTCCACATCGCACAAGAATTCTACGTCGTGGAGATTACGTCCCCGTTGCGGTCCCGCGGGGCTGCAATATCTTGCATCCCCCTGCCGCCCTCCCCCAGCATCCCGACAATGCCAGTACCGGTAGTGGTAGAGCACACGACTGCAAGTAGTAGTAGAGATTCTATCGCAGACTTTCGTCGACGTCATGCATACGTACCTTCCAGCTTCTCCACCCCTTTCTTTCCGTCTTCCCTTTCCTCGTGACTGTCGCAGAACCGTTCCTCTGCCACCTCGTTCTCGCGAGACACGCTGCATGCTCGGCGCGCTCGAGATAGAATAAGCGGAAGAACTGGACAGAGACCGAGTGATCGGTGTTGGATGAGTGAAGCGAGCGAGAATGAAAGATTGTGGAAAGGTAGACGCGGGGGAGGGATATCGGAGATGCTCGAGACCACGGATAGAGGGAAACGAAAAGAAAATATGGTGAGGGAAGCTCGGTGAGAGCCCTGGGATTTCTGGTGTAAGGCCGGTGGAAAAAACACAGTACCGAGAAAACTGCATCTCGCAGCGATGCTGCGGGAGAGGAGTCACATCGACTCTCGGCGAGTCCGCGAACCCCTTCGGGTCTTAAGAAATCAATTAAACGAAGAGGGGTGACTGCCGAGGCGGAGGTTTGCATCGCGGAGGAGGACGGAAGAGTAGCGACAGTGGAATGAGAACGAGGAGGTTGGAAACGAGAACGGCGCAGCACACTGTCAAGTGGATGAAGTGGGGAAAGACGGAAAGACAGACGGCGAAAGACGGAACCCGGCTCCGTAATCAGGGGATCTCCCGAGTTTCTCGCTTCTTCTCCCTCAATCTCTCTCTCTACCTCTCGCCTCTTGTTACCTCATACTCCAATCCCTTTTTTTTACCTTCTCCTTCCCCAAGCCCCCGCTGCAATTTCGCTGCGACCGAACTATTTCTCGCTCTTTCACTCTTTCCCTCGTTTTGTATACTTCCCTATATCTATCGAACTCCTCGGTCTCGCTAGCGATTCTTCCATTACTCGGCTTATATCCCCCCTCCCCCCTCCTCCTCCCCCATCTTCCCGCCCGCCGGATTCCCTTGCCTCGCGACACAGCGTCGTCGACGTCGTCGTCCCTCTCGGGTTCTCTCCAACTTTTCGAAGAGAATTTCGAGCCGATCAGAAGCATCCAACGGTACCATTCTTCATCATCGACTATTTTCATCGGTTTCTCCACGGGCCCTCGACTTACCCCGTTATTATTATTGTTTTCATTTCTACTTTTTTTTCGTGTTCTCTTCTATGGAAACGAAGGAGAAGCTTATTTCGGAAGAACAAAAGGGAGAAAAAGAACAAATTTTTTTTTTACTCGTAGTTAATCGATGTTGTCCCGACGAATTAAATGTTCCTGTTACTGGCCATCATCCAAAAAATTTACGTGGACGTTTCTCGAGATCGATTTCGTTGACACGAATAGTAATTTTTTTTACTGATGCGAATTTTTACAATATACAGAGATGGAAGTAAAAATAAGTGACAGACTCGCGAGCGACAGAAATTTGTTGAAAAAAAAACAAAATAAATTAGTATTAACAAATCCAGTCTCAAAAAACATTTCTGATCAAATTTTTCGAAGTATTTAAATGAAATATATATATATATTCAATGAAAGGACTTCTGAAGTTTATGCTTGTCGATTTTTTTCTGTTTTTTTTTTATCGTGCTAAATTTCCTCGGAAATAAATATCAGATTAAGTATCGGCGGCACCCAAAGCAGCGAACTATACTTTCGATATATCTTGAATTATGTACTTTTTTTTATTAAAATAAGAGTCATATTCGGGAAAACATATAGATCATAGATGCATTAAAGAATCCATATAAACAATATAATTCGATAAATATATTTTGAAGATACAATTTTAAAGTTGTAACGAAAGTGTACGAAAATCCCGGTTCACTGATCTCACCAGAGGAAATATATAGCACGAAATAACCGAGTGAAATATCGCGAAAGGATCGAAGGGTTGCGGGAGACTATCGTGAAGAGAGAATAAGAAAGAACGGAGAGGGAGGACCGTCGGAGTGTATGCGGGGGGGTTGTATGAGGGAAGGGGAGGGGGGGGGGAGACGTCGGCGGAGATGGAGGAAAAGGGATAAAAAGTAAGGGGTTTGCTTGCTGCCCACCCTAACCAACCGCGTCTAGTAAGAAGCATTGGAATCGATATCATTGCAACGGTGGGCTTCTCCGCATCAGCGGTAGTAGTCTCTCTGTTGGGGAGCCGAGCGGCTCCACCTCCTGCACCTTCTCCGACTTCGTCGAACAAGCTTCGGAGGCCGATGAGGGGATGGGTGCTCTTCGACTCGCCCGGCAAACCTCTCCCCGTCCGCACATCGTCCGCGTCCTCTTTTGCCCACCGATACTCCCCTTGCCACCGGTTACCGAGACTAAAATCCTCCCCTCGCCGTCACCGAGCCGACTCTCTTAACTCTTTCCTTCTCCGTTAACAGTTGCCGTGCCGTGCTTTGCTGCCAAGCAGAATTGTAAAATCGACGATGCGAGACGCGGTGGGGCTTGTAGATTCCTAGGTCGTCGAGTCCACCGGGAATCCGAGAAGGTACAGTACTCCTTCTACTTTTTTCACCAACTCCACTTTCAGCGCTGCACCTTAACCAACTATAGATCCACGACCGCGCTCTTTCACTCTATTTCTCTCGGTACTATTGGCGCTTCATCGTTCCGATTTTTTATTCGCTCTCTTTCGGTAGCGTTGAAACTCGTTAGCATTGTGTACTCTCGTTTCGTCGCATCGATGAAACTCGCGACATTAAATTAATCGAAATATTTACAAATTCTCGATATCGCGTAATAATGCCATTGGACGCTAACGAATACATAGAATCTATACCTCCGCTCGAATGTCCGACCTCGTGGCTTCCTTAAAAGCAAAAACGCAAACCCCTGCGGGGGTTAAGTCCCGACGAGATGGAGAAAGCTGAAGAGCAACGAGAGGTAAGGTGAGCTTTAACTCGTGTTCGCAAAAGGAGAGCGTCGCGCCCGACTCTCGAGAAAGGGAATAACGAGAAAGAAAGAGTAAAGCTAACGCGCGGCGAGGGAGAAACCCTCTTGCGCCGAGGGTCCAAAGGGTAGCTGCTAGCAAGGCAGTCGGGGTAAATAAGACGGTGGAGAAGTCTCCGGGAGTCTCGAAAAATAATACGAAATGCAATATTCCCTCGTGCTTTTGCGATCCTGCGGCCATATCCTCTGAAGCGACCCTCCAAATCACATAAATTTTCGGTTCGTTAAAAAAAAAAAAAAAAAAAAAAAAAAAAAATGGCTAAAATTTATTCGTGAAAAATCAAATGAAAGCAAATTTCGCGAAAACGTCAACGGATCGGAAGGCTAAAAAAAAAGGAAGAAGAATAAAATGAAACTCGAATGCATGAGGGACTAAAGTCCTTGTAGTTCGCGTGCTGTGTCGAATGGTGAGCGTATAGGAGAGCGTAGGTCGCGAGAGCTCGGAGAACTTTTTCTACACGGCAATTTGGCAAACCTATGTAAACGCCAGTTTGAAGGACCTTCGAAACTTACCGCCTCGTAGACGCGAGAGCTGTTCGAGAAGTGGTGTACGACCAGGCGAAGCCTGGTATACACTCGGTCTCTCGCGGTACATGTAGACGGAGAGCGGGTTGATGCCAGCATAAAATGTAATATGTGCATGTTAAAGAACTTATCGTGAGTTAATGGCTAAAACGATGGCCTAAAAAAGCCAAATATATATCGTAACATCTGGCGGGAGTAGAGGAAAATCGGGACTGGAGAAACGAGCGCTACGGCGCAAGTGCGAGTTTCCTATGAGTAAAGAAACTTCGGAGAACAGTACGCGTAAAAAAAATCGGAGTTATATGCTTAAGGGAGGAGATAATAAAATTGAAATGATGAAATAAATAATAAGAGGGAAAGATCGAGGGAGCCGAAGTCTCAAGGTCCCTGGAATAGATCGTCTTTCGCCCCCTCTTCGATGGCAGAGAGTTCGGGGGTTGCCGATCGTGCCGGCGCTCGCGGGAGGGAGACTCACCGATTTCTCGATGCTTCTAACGGCTCGCTGTATGTTCACGAGAAAATCGAGCGCAGTGTAGTGGAGGTATACAAAGCTTGGCGCCTGCCTTACTTGCCGAGTACACCGCGCGCACTGCAACCCTTATATTCCGAATGGGTCGAACGAGACGGGGGCAAGAGAGTGAAAAGAGGCAAGGCTTGCTCTGGCTCGCTCGTCAGGGCATTCCTAAGAGGGAATGAAGAAGCGAGATCAAGGGTGGAATCGAAGAGACAGAGAAAGAGAGAAAAAACGACAGTGAGCATTGAAGAGTGAGGAATGGGGTGGCTATAAGAAGTACAGACGTAGGAAAAAGCTTGGCTTCTCTCACCGGAACATCGGAGATTCCTCTCGTCTCGGGATTTTGCGAAGAATTCCCAAGGCGGAGTATCGCAATCCCTCGACACGAGAATCATTAAAATTTGCATGAAGTTCGTACGTTGTTTATATACGCATATACATCGACATATATATATAAAAAAATGGTATGATGATTGCTGTTGCGAATATAAACAAAAAAAAGTAAATGCACGTGCGCGCATCACTTATATGAATTCCCGTACGCCTCGATACGCGATCCGTCGACGGATCGCGATATATTTACATCTGCATACATTTTTGTTTTTTTTTTTTTCGCTATTGCCCTCTTTCTCATCTCGATTATTTTTTGCCATAACACGAGATAGAGTTCCATATAGCTCGTCCGATTCCACGATGCTACGGGCTTATGAAAAGAAAAACCGTTGAATCGCTCGCGTTACGTAATATTATGCGAACCGTGAAGCCGCGATGTTCGAATGGTTCCAGTGTACCGGATCCCAACCCATATATAGACTACGTATGTGTTTTCACCTACCAAAGGCTTATCAAAGCTTGCATGTGTTCCGTTCGGGGTTTCGCACGCACGGCTCATCCTCGCCGACCACGTGAGCCCCCACGCTTCCGTATATCTTTCCGAACCCGTCGGCCTCCTCCTATACCACCTTCCTTTCGTTCCTCTTTCTCCTCTCCTCTCTCTCTCCGACACACAAAACCATCTACAACTATCCCCATGTGCGCCTTCGATGTGTGCCTCTCTCGCCTTTCTCTCTGTCTCACACTATGCACTCTTGCCTCGCATCCCTCGACTCGGTTCAATTTAAACTTTGCCCCACCTGCCCACCGAAAGCCGCATTAAGATTTTTTAAAGTTACGCAAAAATCGATAGTCAGCAGCGGCAGTCTGCTGCTTGTGGTCTACATATATATATAGATTCGGAGATATATATATATATTCTCTCTTCTCTCTATACCATATATCTCACTCTCTTCATCGTACATTTGCACCCTCGCCCAGTGAAACACGTGATATCCGTGCCTCGTTTCCGCCTGGCCCTATCCTGATGATTCGTCAAGTTTTGATTCAACCCGCTTCGCGTACCCGCAAAACCCCGGGAGGCAAATAAATTTACAATGATCCCGAGTTTTAGTTGCCACGAAGTTGAATTAATCGCTTTGTTGAAACCCCCAAAAAGAAAGACTTTTTTACGATTATTATCTTAACAGAGAGAGGTTTCTTGTTTCGAAACGACTTGAAATACGAGCTTTCGATTATTTTGGTGTCGTTTATCGATGGTTACGATGTGTTGACTATCGACTTAGGAATCCATGCGGAGATATTTGCGGAAGGAAACATTTGGCTGCATATGTTACGCGTCTTTATGTCGCATACTGCAAAGCTAAATTCAACGTGTATTTCAAACTTCTCGCGATCTACGGGCACACTGTTAAACTTCAGTGTGTTTGCACTACAAATATAGGAATATATATGTTCGAAAGGCCGAAGTTCCAACTCCAATTTGCCATTTCGTGACTGCAGCGAATCTTGCATTTTTCTTTCGCGAACAAACGTCTATCATTCTATCACGAAACGGTAGTATAACTTTTCGGTTTCCATGCGGGGCTCTCTCTCGCTCTCTCTCTCTCTCTCTGTAGCTGCGCCTCCTTCCCCTCGAGTCGTTCACTTCTGTACGAGGAGCTCGGAGGCCTCCTTGCACTCCTTGGATTGTTACCTTTCCCCGAAAACTACGATACGATTAAATATATTTGACGCGCATCGGAAGCGAGTTGAAATTATCATGAAAATGAATTCTTTGACGAATCTGTCTTCTGCCAGAAGTGACAGTGATTTTACAGCCTGCTTCGGCCTCCCGGTTTTTTTTTTTCGATCAGAGGTCGAGCCGCGCGAGTCAGTTCGCGTCCGCGCGAATTAATCATCCGACGAATTAATTAAGTCTCGTCGCATTGGGATTCTCCTTTCAAGGATCGTTATCGCCCTCTGGCCTCCCCGCCTTTCTCCTTCTGTCGCATCGAAAAAACATCGGCATCACTTTGTTCCTCTCGCAACTTCATTCGCACAATCCTTCACTGTCCTTCTTCCCTTTCAGAATTGAGGCAAAGCAAAGCGCGGAAGGGTAGAAGGGAGAAGTGATCAAAACGCGAAACGAAGGAGAAGAACAATCGCGTTTCACGGTCGATGTGATATCGCGACGACGAATGGAGGGTTGTGCGGACGATCGAACCGCTTCAAAGCTCATCTTTCGCTTGTGCCTATTCTCCATTCTCGTTTTTCTTGTCAAACCTCAGCGACGAAGATGATCGGGCATCGAACAGAGTTCAAAGCGTACTTCATTCAACGATCGATCTATATATTCCGTTTTTTTTTGCGATACATTCATCGATTTTTACCATAGATCCCTATTTCAAAGAACATCGGTAAAGTTGAATGCGATCGATATCGTGGTATTCATAGACGAACAACATAAAGGTTAATTGCACCACTTTTAAAATACCAATTCAATGGTATTTTTTATTCTTTGAATTGAATTTTCATGACGTTCGGAAACGTACCACGGATGACTACGAATGAACCAAATAACTCGATGACTCGTAGTTCGCATCAGGAGTGAAGAGAATTGCCATAGGTCCTTGATGAGAATTTCGCGAAACGAACAACGAGACGATGTCGAAAGGGCGTGTGTGGACACAGATAGAAAGGGATGGATATAGATGAAGCAAAGAACCCGGCGGAGTGTTGGTGAACCGATAGGAAAAAGGCAAATGTACAGTCGAAAGGGTGAGGACAGAGATGGAGTAAGAGAGAAAAGGGGAGACGAGAGAAAGACTCAAACACACAGCGAGAGACAAACGATTGAGGAGGGGTCCTGGGCAAAAGAGTGTACATGCCAGAGGGAGAAAGAGTATCTATTTGGTCGTTAGCCAGTTGGCTAATTTCCAGTAGAAATCATGAAAGCCCGCAGCAGGTTGGATCAGCAGGAGGGTCTATCAGGGGGTTCCGGTCATTCGATGATCCTCTCTGGTTGTGTACCGGTGTACCGGTTGCCTGGCCATGTCGGCCCGCAGCGGCGCGGTAGTCATCGCTTTTCAATGATTTTTTTACTCCTTTTTCTGTCCATTGAATGACCGTCGGGCATCGGGGCGAGCATTGCCGTTGGGTTGCTCATCCTCTGCACTTCTGTCGTATTCTATCTTCCTCAATGTCTATCGAACCATCCATCCCTTTTCTGGCTTTTCGATGATTCTCCCCTCCCCCCCCCCCCCCCCCTCCTGCCTTCGGTTATGCCACTGGAAAAGCTTTCTACGTAGGTACGTGAATCCCGACGATTGGGGTAGGTTAGGCGGGGTGGTTTTCTGCTTCCTGAACTCGATGTTTAGCGTTGCCCTGATGCTGCATTCCATGCATGGTACAGGGATCATTGCTGCATACAGTAACCGGGGGTTGCCCTGTTGCTATCCAAAGTCAAGGGGGGAGGGGGGGGGGGGCGGAATCAGCATCATTCTCATCAACTACAGTCCGAAACGCCAAGTATCCAAAGATTAAAAGCACAAAAAAAATTGTTGTTGGTTGGTTGCGGAGGACAAAAATGTTCATACTTCGAGAGAAAAGCCTCGGAGACGATGGCGGGAAGAATAAAAAAAACAAAAGACGTGTAGATCTGGAACGCGAGTGCTCTGATCTCTTTTTTTCTTGATAAAAATGACAAGAAATCTCGTCGGATCTGAAGGGAGCTGCGGCAACGGGTGAGATAGAAATAAAGAATTTCCTTTCTTTTTTTTTTCGCGCGAGTCGCGCAGGGGCAACCTCGCGCGTTAAACATTCCTTCAATAGGCACGACGAATGCCGAAGCAAAAGCAGCCGACAGAAACTCTTGGGTAGATACGATATGCTTTTGGTTGTCAACGCTTTCCCCGGATAAAGTTTCGTCTCTTGTCGCTTCGTCGTTACGTAATTCACATCTTGGTCGCGTCAATAGTTTTGCTCTCCGTGGCAAACGCTTAGAAAACTGGAATCCGTTCCCGTTCCACCGCGCTCTTTCCTTCTATCCGCGTGCACACATTGTAAGGCTTTCTTAATGACGGAAGAAATTCTATCATATACGCATCCGTTTAGGAGAGCACATCGCGTTGCAATCCCGGAGGTTGCTGGAAGCGTTTTGTCTCAGGGGTCTGATAGAGGCTTCGGGGGGTTGACGCGAGAGCGAGGTTCGTGTCCGTGAAACCCCCTTCTGCCTCTTCCCTTCTGCCCCGCGAATCGCTGTTAAGACTATATGGATCTCGTATGGCTCGACTGGGGATCATTAACGTGCTCTCCGGGTGTCACGATGCACCTCTCAAAACGACTCAGTCGGTGTCATTGACGTTGAACTCTTTCCTAGCAATGTTGAGGCCTATGAGGCCGAAGTTGCAGCGATGAGAAAGAGGATTCTCACTGTCATTCAGGATTTCATCGTCGCCCGATGTAATCAATCGAACTATGAAGATCACAGCGCGGAATCAGAAGGGCGACGAATGATTCCGCGTGTTCATGCGATTACAACGTTATCGGTAGCGGTCAGGGATTGCTACAATCTATTTGTAATACGTTAATATGGCCGTCACCAAGGGCACAATAAACCTCCCTTGCTAATGTTAACGGTAGACTGACTTCATTCGGATTCGTCGTCGGTCATAATGCCGGGTTAGTGAATACTGCGATTTACGTTCGAACGATTGCCGAATAATTGTCAAAGTGTCCGGGGCGAGGGTTGGGTTTCCCGGAGCGTTGGGCCGATGAGATTGACGTTATCGCTTGTTTTTATCGATAATTTATGTCAGCGAGGAGGTTATACTCTAAAACGCTCTTGCATCTCTCGCCGATAGAACATATTGTTTCGCGTTCGCGGATCTCACTCCGACGCTGACACGTCAATGACTATACCCACAACGACATGCGCGCCTTCCATACAATGTATGAGTATGATATGGCGCAGCGGCGAGTAGATGGATGTATACGTGGTTCGTTGGGCGTGTGTAGAATAATAGGTAGCTATATGCACCGGTTTTGTACGCGGTAGCGGGGCGGGGAGGATCATGCCGTGTGACCACGAGTGCGTGCGACACATCCCCCATTGAACTCAAAATCGCTTTTCGCAAAAGCCCCTGCGGCTTTCGGTACTACTGCGCTCTCCGCGTTCGTTCCCGCGGTCATCCTCTTCTCGGCTCGTCAACTAAACTATATTGTTCTCGAGCTTGACCATCGCTCGATCGGCCTCATCTATAATACGAGCGCAGGCATCGCTTGGAATTTGTCTCTAGCTAAAGGGGTGTTGGGTATAGATCGCGTAGGATCCTCTGTGCTTCTCGTTAATGCGTCATTACCACATGGGCATCGATAATATGGATTTTTTAGGTAATCATCGAGCATCATTCGTTTAGTTTATATTGGTACGCCTCATAGATCGATTATTAATCCGATCTCTGAAATCGCCGATTTCCTTTAGTCATCGCGAGCTTTACGGGTCTTACGTTTCTAGTTGGAAAAAAAAATGGTTTGCTTGTCCGGATGGAAAAAAAAAATTGCACACGCGCATGACACATCCTGATTCGCACACGTACCGACATACACCGAACGAGCTGGAGGCTGACGGAATATAAAACCGAAATAGAGAGAAAAAAAAAATCGGCGCTTTCTCGTCAATGGCCGTTCGCGGACCGGCGAGGCTGCTGCAGGCCGCTATGGCATCGGGTTCCGCAAAATCATTGCCGTCATCGATCCCTCTCGGCAGCCGTGTCGTAACGCAGCCCCTCCGGGGCTTTTCCGGTGCTGCTGTGCTGTTCTGGTCCTCTGGTGCCAGAGAATAAGAGAGATAGATAGATGGATAGATAGATAGATACATATATAAAGCTGAGCGTGAGTGCAGTGTAGAGGAGCGACTGTTCGGCCTATGCCCACTTCCTCGTTGCGAGGGGGCAACTGCCGCGGCCTCCACCTCTGCCATCATCCCCTCCGCGAGGTCATCAAACACCGACGTCAGCCTGGCAGGCGAACGAGCTTCGCGCTTCAGCCGGCGAACCGGCCATTTTTTTGTCTGTCCAGTCAGTGAGAGAGAGTCCCAGGGATCAGTGAATGTACGCGGGGGTAACGAGATGCGAGGGGTATGGACGAACTGGTACGCCAGTTACCAGGGGAGCCGAGTCAAGGGGGATGGCGGAGGTATTGGACGGACGAACGCGAACCTCTGGGCCGCCGAGGGGATCGTGGGTGGTTGCGGAGGATGCGAGTGCACTACCAGCAGCAGCAGCAGTAGTAACCATCGATCAGCCTCGAGGCTGGACCGCGCAATGATTTTTATCCCTTTGTACCACCCACTCGCGACCACCCGCTTGCCCCACGGGCCAACCTCGTCCCTGTACACACATACTATATATACACAGCTCCACAGTTCGGACGCAGCACACGCATACATAAAATGTTCAGATCGTAGAATAAAAAGAGAGAGGGAGACAGAGAGAGAGACCCGCGAATAGGCTGGGATAGTAAAACGCACTCGGCTCTACCTATACATGTACGCAAAAGTATATAGTATACAGAATCAGAGGGCATCTTCCAACTTGCTTACGTGGACGTATCTGCTTGACTTGCGAGTTTCTATTTAACCAATTCCGACGTACATATATTTATCTATAATTTTTTTCACATATATTTGTCTCTGTCTCCCCTGCAATTCTTTCTCTGCTCTTCTATATCGTTATCTCTCTTCGTCTCTTTTTCCTATTTACTTTCTTTTTCTTTCTTCTGTCGTTACGGTTCTGTCTCCAGTTGCCTGTCTCACTTCGTCATATGCTCATTGGCGCTCTCCGTCTCTTTAAATGTATCCATCTCTCTCTCCTTCATCTCTCCCTCGCGTTCACGGTTCCGCAAGAGAGGCCGAACCCCTTCGCGAACATTGCAGAAATACGCGAGGTTCATCTTCCCTTACTCTATCTCACTTTCTATACCTGCTACCGTTCGCAAAACCACCCGCTGGCCGTATACTAGCCACGCCCACTCCACCCGTTCACCCTCCAGCAATCCTCTCGTGTTTCGTCCCGTTTGCCATCCTCTTTTTCTCGTTTCTCTCCCGCTATCGTTCTTTCTCGCTTTCCCTTGACCATCGCTTGGTACCTTCCACTCGTGAGTACGTCCACTATCCAGCAGCCACCCCTGCATGCTGACAACAGCGGCATAGTGCACATAGCCGCGGAGTTGAAGCGCCCCGAGGAAGAGTGAGAGACAGAGGGAGACAGAGAAAATGAGAGAACGAGAGAGAGAGTGAGAGAAAAAAAAACGTTCGGGCGGCCGAGTGAGCTTTTTACATTATCTCGTTTTTGCAAAAATATGCAGAGGCTAATCCGCGAGCTAATTTGCCTGCGCCAGCTTTTGCCCCCTGTTTCTTTCTCCTGATGCCCACCCGACTCTCTGGCCTTCGGTTCTCATCCTTTACTCTCCCCACCCACCTCCACGGAATACGGCCTTCTCCCCGTAATACCGTATCATCGTAGCTCCGGTACATGCCACCTTCCCTTCATCATTCCCCTTATACGCCGGATTGCCACAATCCACGGTCATGATGGCTCCTGGGAGAATTCAACCCTTATCAAGAATGATGCGCTGATGCAACTCTGATGCGTCATGGTTTATACTTTTCCCTCTCCGTTACGGCAGTTCACGAGAGAGTCAGGGCAGCACTTTATTTATTTTTTCTTTTTTTTCTCTCGTTTTTTTTTTTTTTTTGTAACTCGACATACCAGTATTTTCACCTCGGTCCAACCTCTATCATCCGTTCGTCTCTCTTCGTTTACGCTCGAGGCGAAAAGTCCATTTACCCTCTAATGACCACTGCGATTGATAGCGTCGCAAAACTTTCCCGCCAGCGGCTTCTGCGACTCATTCCATGCGTAGACACGGAATATAACCTCATCTTCAATGCTTCGATGAATTTACGACCCTTAATTGGTTTACACCCGATGAATCGTATTTTCTGAAGAATACTTATTATTCATCTCGCCTTGGATTTTTTTTTTTTTTTTTCAAAAACGGTGCATCGCTATGCGATATTTACGAGACAAAACCATTCGTATGGCGATATTTTGCATATTTTGCTTTCGCGAACCTAACGTATCTTTATATTTTTTCCTTGTCGCCCTCGAGGCGATTTCACAATTTCGTGAAATCCAACGCTCGTTACCAAATTCTCTTTATCCTTGTGACATCGATAGGAGTGTAGCGGGTTGCATTCGTTCGGCTAAAAGTCACTGCAATCCCTCCGCTCCCTGTGAATCCCCTCCATCTCCACCCCCTCCCCCCTCTCTCCCATCCTATTATTCGCTCTTTGTGCATCGCGTCTCTACTGTTGTTCTCTACCTTCCTGTCTCTCTGTATCGTGAACATGCGCTCTCTTTTCTTCACTCAATTTCCTCTTTAGGTGCTTTTCAACGTTTCGTTTTTTTTTCGAATTTCTCTCCGTAATACCATAAAACGAGGGATTAACAGTAATACTCTCGGGGCATATCGCGAACATATATGTGTAAACATATTATAACTTTTTCTTTCTTTTTATTATCATCCGCGTCTACCTATGAATCCCTCATTTTGCCAGCGTATCCTTGATATATCTTCTCGTATTCATTGAAGTATATGCGGCATTTTTTTTTCGGCGTTTTCATTGTGCGATGTAACAATGTCAAAGTACGACGAAGATCAAGGGCAGCAATCCGCGGTACGACTGCCGCACGTCAGTTGTATGTCGTAGCGAGCAATTTATTGCCTCATCAACTGTTGATATTATTCAACTTGGAAAGTTAAAAGTACTTTAAGTTTTTCGTTTTTTTTTTTTTTTTTTTTTTTTTTCCTCGGTCGTTCGTCACGATACTTCTCATTTCGACTCCCACAGTTTGGCACACTTCGCCGGAAGCTTCAACTTCAAACGTTACGTACATTTACGCGGAACTCTCTACGTCTACAGGCTTCTCGCGTTAAACAGTTTGCCGAGTACAGCAGTTCGACAGACACATCGAAAGCGACTATATAAAAACTGTCTCTTTTTCCGCGGCATCTACGGACTACTAAATTCTCGGCATCGCTAACGTACCTCTCGCGTTCACGTACTCGCCGAAGTTTCGTTTTCCGCAGCCCTCGTCTCTCTTCATTCTCGTTTTACCTTCAAACTACCCTTTAAATCACATCGCTACGCACCCCCTCTCGCATTCGCGTTTTCTGGAGAATAAAAAAAAGTCATCTGCCACTCTTCCAGTTGGCCGATCAGCGAGTATATAGGCATAGAGCGCGACGCTGCTATCGCGAGGGTAGATGGAGGGAGAGAGGGAGAGAATCGGGGAATCGCAGATCGCGGAAAGAGATTATTTTATGCAGAATGCCCGGCCGGGCGTGTTTCTGCATTATGCAGAATACAGACTCGCGGGTGGGAATATATAGTCGACGAAACTCGGATAGTCGACGGCGTTGGTACGTCCGCGAGAGGTCCATCGTCGCTCTCTACGTCATGCCAGCCTCCGACGTACCACCGTCGGAGATATCGTACCGTAAACTCTCTCTCTCTCTGCCTATGCATATGTGTAATTCTATTGTACATGTGTACAAGAACCAGCGAGCCGACTCCGCGGCCTAAGGACGACGAAAAAGTGAAGGTTTTGAATGCGTATTAAAGTGCAGAAACTCGTAACCAGTGGCATCTCTTTTATTCAAATGCGTACGTTCGCCGAGGATCCGCTGTCACAGGGATATTCATATTTCGCGCGCATATATATACGTGCGTTCTAATGGTTGGGTTGAGAAACGGTACTTCTTTTTTTAGTATTAGTGAGACGATCCTCCGTAGAAACGGAGAATACGGTACGTACGGTCGTCCGCCGAACTCACGCGGAGGCGGAAGTGACCCGTCAGAAATGTCCGCTTTCTCGTTGGGGATACAGTACGGGAATTTTCTACCACTGACACGCGAATTTAGTTCTCGTACGGCATACTCTTCTCCGCACGCACGTCGACGGCGACTGACGGCGAAAAATTAGCGGAAAATCAGGTGGTCATCCGGAAAACGCATTATACAAAACCGACAAAAATCGTTTCTACCCCTCAAATTCTTCCCTCTTCCCTCTTCCCACTTCGCTTTATATTTCTCTCGTTGCACTATGAGATCGTCCTATGAAAAAAATCGTATACGTTCGCAGCTATTTAGCATTCCTGTCAACGCGAATTTCGCATCAACGTAAAACACATACGTCGGCTAACAATATCGCTGAACGCTCCGAGAAATTAATAAGCTGCAAGCGTTGCGGGAGATCAATTCAATTAAGAGACGTCGGATTCGTGTACTGGTATTTGTAATCGGACAACGAAGGTATCGTTACGCATGCGTATAAAATTCATATAAAATATATAAGTAGAATAATAGACGGAATATTTGAATATATTACATCGGAAACATTTTTGCGTCTCGAATAAAAAAAAATAATAATTTATATGGCTATTTAATCAATTAACAATCTTAATATTTGACGAGGGAAAAGAAAAAAAAATTTAATAAGATTTTTTATCGATCGAATTGCGATCGCGTATTGATTACGCGAGTTGCACGAGAGATTGACTTTCCGGCGCTTTCGCTCCTTTTCGCGATAATTCATCGACGTATGTATATAGATATTGCGGTTCGACAACCTATTAGTGTATATCCGTAATATAAATGGCGCACTCGTGCGAGTCGCGTGTGCGTTTGTTCATCGGGCGTGAAGATACGTCGAACGTATTACGTTATCGTGACAGCGTTCGCGCTAAAATGGCTGTTTCAACATCGCGAAAGCTTTCGCAGTTGACGGTCGAGTGATTTTGCCATCGCCGGTGGAAAAAAAAATTCGGATTTTACCTTCGAGACATTTTCAGTCTCTCGGCATAATGGCATTATTTAAATATCACATTTGTCGTCAGTCATTAATATATCAATTATTGGAGAACGACAAAAAAATATTTCGTTTTGTTTTTTTTTTTTTTTTTTTCTCGGTCTCAACAATTGGGTAAACTATTAAGCGTCCGATGAATTTTTTTTTTTTTTTTTTACGCGCAGAACGCGTTCCGACTGCCGTTAGGTGCATATAAATATATTATATGTATATATATATCCGTATATAAAATACATATTGTATATGACGAGCGAAAGGTAACATCGGGCGTTAGTACGAACAGAAGCGGCGCACCGGGCACGCGCGTTAGAACGCCAGATGGATTCTTTAATTGGTACCGCATGACTGCGTGAAAACTCGCTAATTGATATTTTTCCAGAAGTTAAAGAATTAAAAAACGGCGTTACAGACTTCGAACCCTTGTTCGTTTCGCGGATTCCATGACTGGCGTCACGTAAAAATTCTTTCGTCGAAACTAAATTTTCTGTTTTCCATTTTTTTTTTTTACACTCGTAAAATTTTACAAATTTCCATTTTTTGACTGGCGATTATGCCACACGAAGAATCAGAGAATCGAAGTGGAAGGGAAAGAAAAAAAAAGTGACGGAGATATGAAGGATGAAAAATCGTCGACCAGCGTCGACTGTTATACGCCGGAATTACCGAAAGTTGCAAATTAAATTTTGGTCCACACTCGTAAAGACTCAGCGGTGCGAGCTCGCGGCTCGGGGATGTATTTCTCCCTCGATATCCCATCTACGTCCCTCCCCAGCCCCCCGTTACTACCCTTCATCCGCTTGTAATTACTGAAAATTGCATTTCCGATGAATTACACGGAAAGAGTGCGATAGAATATAAAGAGTTTTTGGGTATACGGATTGGGGGTTGGAAACAGTGCGAGAAAGATCGGGAAGAGTTCCGAGTCGACTAATCGAGTTACGCGATGAAAACCGCGGTCGGTCAGCTAGCTTACCGCGGCGTTTGCATTCTGCATCCGGGATCCGCGCGGCTGTTGGCCCCTCCCTCCGATCTGCCGCATCCATACAGCCGACTGGTCGCTTCGCGAAAAAGGGTTATGGAACAAACCTCTCGACATAGTGCGATCGAAATAACTCTTCTTCGTCGTTTCGACCGTTCGATTCGTCTAACGCGTATCTTCGTTTCTACGTGAGAGTATAATTGGTAACCGCGAAAAAAAAAAATTAAAACATCGATATCGACATTTGAAACTCGCGAGCGGTTGGCGATCGAAGTATATTAGACGTTTGCGTCAAACGTGACAAGAATGTTTGACGAATCGATCACATCGTAGATGTGGATTTCGCAATAGAAATAGAAGAAAAAACCTTCAACCAGCAACATTTATAGTACGATATAGAATGCATGTCAAAGTTGTAATAGACAATGCGATTGACACATTTGAAATACCGTCATTTGTCGATTATTATGTTCTAAAAAAAAAAAATCCTATAGCTCGATGCGACCTTTTGCCGTGCGAAGACCTCAATTGCAGATACCATTTTTTTTCTCCCTTCCGAAACCACAAAAAAAACGGAACCTTTTGCCTTCGCGCTATCGTTAACGAAATAAGTTGATTTACATCGACGTAAGCATTTAATACGATCGGTATATACGCATTTTATGCTATCCGAGTTGCAAAGTAATTTATGAAATAAAATAAATAGAACGCGGGATGAGTTACGAATAGTCAATTCGTCGCGAGTCCATACATCAGATGTAGTGCTCGTCGTCGCAGTAACGTGCCATAGGGGATTAAAAAAATAAAAAAATGGAAGCAGTCACAGGTAGACGGCGTAAATTTGCTCAGGTGATTAAAGACTCGAGAGCGACGGAAGCTATCGAAGCGGTACATCCGCGAGAGACGATTACCTGTGCACTGGGCATATATATATAGGAATGGGTCTCGCGAGGACGAACGGGTGAATCGGGAAGAGAGTTAGCTTGGTACAGGAGGGATGGGGGATCAAGTAGCGACAGAGGCGAGAGACGAGAAGGTGGGTAAAGGGCGAGTTGGTCGTCAGTCGAAATACGACGAGGGAAAAAATATAAATGCATACAGGGAAACTGGAAGTTAGCTCGTACATACTAAAGCTTCGTATAAAAGTTTATGGAGTTGTACAACGGTGAACGGGCGGAAGGGGAGTTGGACCGGGCGGTGGGTGGCGAACGAACGGATCGAGGGAGAGATACACGCTATATATCGTGAGGGACCACAGAGAAAGAGTGTGAGAAAGATGGAGAAGCGAGAGAGAGAGCAAGAGAGAGCGAGAGAGAGAGAGAAAGAGAGAATGAGAGAGAGAGAGAGAGGGAAGGAAACAGAGATCGGAGGATGCCTACTGCCTGGTGCCCGGCTCGTCGAGAGGGTTGGTCAGTTTGGACGAAGGGGTTTCAGGGGGTTGCAGCAGCGGGATTGCAACGCAGAGTCAGTCGGGGGAAGGGGGAGGGAGGTGGACGTTGTTGAACCGCTTGCCGGTTCTGGAAATACGCGCGGGGTCCGTTATTCGCGTAGGAAGACAGACACGGACGAGCTTTGATGTACGAGGTTTACGACGAGAATGGAAAGAGTAACAGAGAGGCGGCTATGCGAGGGATTCGAAAGAGTCGGGAGAGTGAGAAAGAGCGGGAAAGAGCCGAGCCGAGCAGACGGCGAGATAGGGAGACAACATTTTCGCCGGCAAGGGGATAAAATACGATTTTATTTGCCACCACTGCTCTGCCTCACGGAGCTCGAAGGGGTCCTGGAGGTACGAGAGAACCCCTGGACATGGAGGATACTGCAACGAGGAATTTATCTCACTGTCCGAGGGAGACTCTTCGTACAATACGCTACGGTCAACTGAACCCACCCTATAATATCGACTTGCTACTTAGTCTTCGGACGCCGATGCGATTTATCGATAAATCAAGAAAACAATTAATTACGCATCGTTACTTCCATCTTCTTAGCTCGCATTACAGATAATAAAATATCAACAAAACATTAACGTCGAAACTCGATGCGATATTTTTGACGAATTATTATTTAATCGGCAGACTCCACCGAAACATATACCAGACGAAAGTTTTGCCCATTCGATTCGTCACTCTACTCAAAACTCTGCGCTAATGTGAAATATAGTATTAATAACAATAATAATAAATAAAATAATAATAATATTCCATAGCGAAAGAGTCGCGAGAGTACGGAACAAAATCGCTGAGAGAGCATCAAAATATTCTCGAATAGAAGGCGAAATATGCAGTACGGAAAAAAAAATGTAAAAAATAAAATAAAAGAGATAAGCCCCGGTCAGCAAAGTCTCGGGTAGGTAGGAAGCGCCATTGGTCGATAGCGCATGCGCTGCAGTTTTTCCTCCGGCCCTCTTCTCTCGTTTATCTCGCTCTCCGCCACGTTCGTATATATCGTATAGAGGTACGTTAGCCCCGGACAGAGAGATTTATCTGGCGATGCACACGGGAGATCGGGAAGCGAGCGCGGGGAGGAGGGGAAGCGGGAGGGCGGGGAGGTTTTACGTGCACATGCACATTGCACATGCACATGAACATCCCGATAGAGTCGGCGGTGTGGGCACGTGGGGCAGAGTCCGAGTCCGAGCAGAGGGTTGGCGCCGTGGGGATGGATGGTGGCGAAGCAGGGCCGCGTGTCCGGCGAGCATGTGAGAGGGGCGGAGGGGGAGGGGGTGGGCGCGAAACGACGAAGAGAAAGAGGGTGGAGACTTCAATCCGTTTTCCTGGTACAGCAAAAGTCCAACGGATGAGCGCGAGCGAGATGAAGAATTTTTAGAAAAAAGCCGTGTGGGATCGAGCAGTGGGTACCGGTGAGAAGGAAGAAACGCGAACGGAGAAGCGAGTGCGGAAGAAACGGATAGACAAATAGATTGGTCGATAGAGAGGTCCGAGGGGGGAAAAGAGAAACTCGACGAGGAGGGCGGTATGGCTGATGAAGCAGCGCCGCGAGGGAACGAAACGATATAGAAAGAGAGCTAACGAAAGAGTGAAATCGCCGAGAGAGGGGAGAGATTATACACGAAAAACCGAGTCGATGTGTGACCGAGAGAGAAAGAAATAGCAGGAGAAAGTCCGCCAAGTGGGATAGAGAGGGAGTCGGGGAGCCGCGGCTGGGTTCTGAAAAGAGGTGGACGAAGAGGAGAACGAGGACCGAAGGGGGTGGAAAGGAGATGGAGCTCGGTATCGCGCCGGTGCATCCGACGAGGACGAAAGAGAGAGAGAGAGAGAAAAAGAGCCGAGGCTGACCAAAAAGAAAATAAAAAAAAAACGGACGGACGCTTCAATTCATTGATCGCTGAGCGGTCCGAGCAGCGACGCGGATGAAATAAAAAATAAAAAAAAAAACATACAAAAAAAAATATCGCGAGTCTGTGAACGAGCGACGGAGAGTTGGATGCCTAAAAATTATTTGTGAACTACAAAACTACGCGATTAGACAATCTTAAGATTTTGAAAAAAAAAAAAACAATATTTGGTTATCAATAATATCCACGAAATAACAATTTAATCGAAAACTTATCGAAACTCAATGATCTTCTTACGATTCGTTGCTCTTATTTTGTGTTATTTTATCTAATTTCACAAACGACAAATCTAAACACGATACATTGTCGCGATAGACGCGAAAGGCTTAAAAGAAAAATCTGCTAAAGTATCGGCCGCAATGATTTTTCTATGAAATTTTTGTTATTTCCTCGAGTAGGGAAAAGAGAAGATTTTTTCGAAGGAAGCAGGTGACAGGCGTATGAAGATACACCTGGTGATGGCTGCTGCCGGTGGACCGGTGGAGTCGTTCTCCTTCGCGTTCTCTTTTTTTTTTCTTTTTCGCTTTTTCTCGTACTATTATGGTTCTCAGGCTGTGCGAAGTTTTCTCGCTCTCTTTCTCGGCGCGGGTTCTCACTTGTGTCAAGTCGAACGAATTCAAGGATAACACCGCGTCAGCGCGCGGTTTTCGTCTGAAGAAGAATCTTTAAGAAACCCGAGCCTAAGGGTTCCTTCGATTTTGTAGTTTCCACTCGAACGGTCACGGTCCGCACCCACTATTTGCGGCATGTTGGTTTTTCACGACTCAACATCTGTATCTCGTATACAAAACCCGACCGTCTCTCTTTCTCTATCCCTTTCGATGTCTGTGTGTATATGCATATAATGGCCGAATGAGAATCGCCAACAACCCCTTTTTGCATCTCTGCCACGCGAAGGGACAGATGCGAAAGGGTTGATGCTCCGCGTCCAGCTTCGTCGTACGGCCAACGAAATAGATTCGTTGCTTGTTCACCGTACGATACAGGATGCAAAGAAGTTCCCGGTACGACCATCGACGATGCTCTTCTCTCGCTCTCAAAGGGACACGGCCGCCGCACCACAATTTTATGCGTCTATATGCCATACCCACCCTCAATCTTTTCGCTACGCGTTCTTTTCACCCAAAATCCTACGAATGCCCTCTCGGGAAAGAATATCTTCTGTACCTACATACCTATACCTACTCTGCATCTGTCCGCTATAGTTTGACGATTACTCTCTGTTCAACTCTTTCCTTCTTCGCCTACCCTTAGCCCTACACCCTTTCGAGATTATTCTCGTTTCAACACACTTTCGTAAACATTGCTTACGACGCTTTGCTTTTTTTTGCAATTCTACGTATGTAATACGCGAATTGCAGTGGAATTTATCGTGGTGCGGAAGAATCAAAAAATTGAATTATGATACTTTGTGATGCCGTTCTGTGTGGCATAGAGTCTGACAAATCGTAACTAAACGAGCGAGAACCCTCGCGTTGTTTTCTTCATCGTGGTGTTATGCCTCTGCGCAGAAGGGGGGCTGACGATGGCCTTATACGACGAGGCGTCGCGTGCTTCGGCAGATGCGAGTCGAGAAAAGCGCGCTGGTGCATTATCGGGAGAGTAGTCGTGGAAGGCGAATAGGTATGAGGGGCGCTGCAAACCCCTCAAGGGTGGAGGACCATCAGGTAAATAATGAGAATCCCGAAAGGGAAGTTGTATTATTCCCTTCAGGCACGCGAGACTTTGTCTCTGATTGCGACTTATTGAAATTTTCTATGTGCCAAATCGGCGCGCGCAGCATACTGGCATTATGGTACTTGTAATAACTATAGGATACGGACGTCTCCTACTGTATTTCAACTGAGCGTAAGCGTTGCGCTCCAACTACTCGGATCACGCTGATTTGCACTCAGCTGTTCGACTGTCGGCACGCGCAGCTTTAACAGCGCAACAATAATCCCGACAATGTCAACAAGCCGAAAGGGTTGAAAGAGAAAAAAAAAAATATGATCGATTTTATTTCGATTTCGAGTTTAAGACTTTCGCGCGAAAATTTAAATGAGTTTAATTTTTACCTTAAATAAAAAAAAAAAATTTATCCATTTTTTTTTACTACGATTTCATAAAATTACTGAATTTTACCAATATTTTTGCGACACTTTAGAGATAAGTGAGAATTTTTCTTATTATTTTTTTTCTCGTACGCAAAAGGGATGAAGAATGGCATTAACGGTCTTCAAAGAGTTACGGGATTAACTCTATTGACATTAATTAGTACGCGACGTCTCGCCGAGTAAAGAATAATAATCGTTATTTATATAATAGCCGAGAAGAAACGAGACGAACGGAGGATTACAGAATGAAGAAAGAGATTAAAACAAAAAAGAAAAAGAAATCCCTGTAAAGACAGAACGTTCCAGCGGCTTTCATTAGCATCTCTACTCGGAAGATTAGCGCTTTGGCGTGTCTCTCGCTTCTATTCTATCTCACTTTGGCCCCCTATTTCTATCCAATGCTACGAGGAGCGACTGAGCGAAACAGCGAGCAAACGAGGGCGATGGGAGGGATGCAAAGTATAGATATATACATAAAAATATATATAGAACAAACCGTAACTTGGCTGCATCTAGCAAACGGACTGCAGCTTTGAAGATGGACTCGCGGCTTTCGCTTCTTTTCTTCCGTGAGACGGGGACCGCGAGAGAGAGTGAGATGACGACGAGACGAACGTTTCAGGGTGCGAGAGGAGAGAGAGAGAGGTGAGGGCTGTTAACTAGAGAGAATCAAGGGTACCGACTCTACACAGTGCACCTAACGTACCTATATAGTACCAAAGTATAGTCGAGACGGTAGACGAGAGTCATTTCACAGGACGTCGGACATTCGAGGGGCGAAGAGACTGCACCCTCCGACGAATTAAAGTCTCTGGATGTACCCCAAGATATGCCCCGAATCCTCGAGAAACTTGGCGTGTCTGGCGAGCATCAAGCTATTCAACACTGAAAATACTGAGAAATTTTCTTCTCAGACTCGACTCGAAAACGAGAGGTTGAAAAGACTTAGGGCCCTCCAGAAAACGAAAAAGAAATTTTTCATTTTTTTCGTACTTTGAGGACGAAACTTGAAAGGCGCTCGGTAATTTATTAAAGAAAAAAAAAATCGAATTGTGTGCTCGAATACGAGGTTTAAAATTTGGAGGTAAATTAAGAATTTTTGACGGTAAAAATTAAGAATTTTCTGGCAAATTTTTTGGCTCGCAAAAATCTAGAATTCTGGCGACGAATATTAATGACGGTGTATGTTCGCCAAGGTAGTCGGAAAAATTGAAAGCGGGTGTCTCGCGGTGTCGTACGCGATGGCCAAGTTGCCGTGGGGCCACGCATTGGTCTCTCTACGTCACATTCGCAGCTGCGCCGGTACGTCACTTTTTCTTTGTCTCAGTTCGGGGAGCCCCTTTGCCGAGGTGGATGGCTTTGGCTCTCTTTGGTGTTCGGCTCGGGCATCGTACCTTCGATCGAGAAGAGCCACGCGCCGCGACCCGGCAGATGTTTACGTGACGTGTGCCCCGTCCCGGGTTCGACGCCACCCGACCGAGCGGAGTCCATAGACCCGCAAGTATTTCCTCTCTCTTTTTATATTCGAACTGCTTAAAAAAAAAAAAAAAAAACTAACGAAAAAAAAAAAATTAACAATACCGAAAACTACGATCCACTTAATCACCTCAGCGGAAAAATGATAAAAAAAAAAGAAAAAAAAAGTAATTGACTGCAAGGGTATTAGACTGAAGGAAAACAATTATGAATACTCGATGATTACGTCAATGGATTTTTTACGCGGACTCCGTGACGATTCCCTTCAAAGTCCTGTATATTCTAGAGATTCAGAATTACTTTCAATTCTCTGCTATGTTAATAAAAACAAACATTTCGAAGAATGAGAAAAAGAGCTGCGCGTGTGACGCAGCCGTTTCGTGTATATGCGCACACGATATTATCAGCGAAGAGCCGCGAGAGATGAGAAACGGAACGTTCGAGTTTCTGATAACTGGTATATCCCCAGTAGCGCCGAGATAGAGTGAAATAATTCAACGGACTTGCTCGGCGACGATACGGAAAAACGCCTACTGCGATAAATGTTAGAGTGCAGAAGAGGAGTTACCAGTCGTCGAGATATATCTCTGCGTCTCTACACTTCTGTTTAAGAGTCCACTTAAACATTATTTTTCATCGTTGGCAACTCGAGAGAATAAAAAAAAAAGAATAAGCGCAATCGTATTTTTAGTTTAGTACACGATATCGTAATATATTCGGACTTACAATACATACTTGTTGAGCCGACCGTCCACCGGTTTTACGAACTACCAAAGAACTTTGTTGCGTGAACGACGAAGCGTTAAATTCTGCCATAAGGCGCACGTGCTGACGGCTGCTACGTTGCCGTTATGAATAAAAAAAAATTGCCGAATTAAAAAGTTTTTTTTAAGAGTTTCTCGAAAATTTGGTGGAAAAAAATAAAAATAAAATTCTCAAATGTTTTGATGAAATTTTTCGAAGGTTCGAGGAAATCGGTATTTTTGATAGTTTTACCGTCGAAAAATTGACTTTTTGCACGGAATTCTGATGGCCCGTAAGACAGACGCTTCTTAAACGGGGTGTACGCGTCGTCACACCTGACGTCACGCACTCGTTAGGGGGGCAGATGGGCACCCCCTCTCGAGCGTGACGTCGAGCCCTGCACGGGGTACCTGGCGGTGTCTAGCAATCCTGATGGGGTCTCCCCATCATCTTTTCCCCTCTGTTCAAGTTCTCTTTCTCCCCCTTACCACCTCCTCACCATTTGCCCCTTACGCTCGCGCCATCGTTCCATACGACCCATAAGGCGAGCTAAAATAAAAATAAAACTTCGGCAAAGGGAAGCGGTAGCCCCGTATATGTGTGCACGTGTGGCTGTATATATATATATATATATATATATATAGGTGCTGCGTTGATCGGCGCAGCTGCTCAGGTAGCGCGCACGAGCTACTGCTTCGACATTAGAGGCTAAACTACAGTATAGACTTGGCGAAGGGTGCAATACACGAGACGCCGAGAGAGAACCGCCCCATTGAAATTCCTCGATACCCCCCGAAAGATTGCCCCCTCCGCTCTGCGTATGCGGTAGATATATCACTAAAGTTCATCGTCTGAAGAAAAAAAATCATTGTTCGCGAAGGGTTCCCCTCATTAGCTACACATGGATTCTTTTTTTTTCTTCTATAGCAACTAGTGATAAATTTATATCGCGTTGACATTTTTTGATCGGTAATCGAACAAATTTGGCGCCGAAAATATAAAAATAATTTCTCGATTTTCAAAACGTCGACTCCATTTAAATTTATTATTTTTTTTTTATTTTCGAATTTTATTCTCGGTATTACATTTTTATTATATTTGGGCTCAAAATTTTAGTCAACGATTTCTTTTCATACCGATTTCTCGGATACTTTTAACTCACAGAGAAAAAAAAGAACATTTGCTTGCGTTTCTACAAAGTCGCCTTTGCGTCCAGTGCGGTCACTGCAATTTAACGGTTAACCTTCGTATTTCGATGGCGCACAATGGACCAATTTGTCAGAGTCCGGTAATAAGGGGTTTCTAAGGTCTTAATAGATCGTCGTAAAGACGAGGTGAAAAAAAAATCTTTCTTTCCGGAAGTGAGAATGAGATTGAGAAGAGCAGAGACCCCCCCTGGTGGCTACTGGTCTTCAAGGTCTCGTCTCGATGTCTGCGAGATCGTTATATACAAAAACCGAAACTACCGAAGACTGGTATCCGAATAATCGAGAACGAACCTCGTTGCTACGAAGGAATGAACAGCGCGCGATTTACAACCCCCGCGCTGTCGCTCGTAGCGTGAATGCTATACAGAGCGGAACTTGTCCAGCATTGTCCTTTAGGGCGGTGACAGGGTGCAAAGTGGGCATCTAGAAAGCCAAAACTTTCGGTCTATACGACTCAATGGGTTTCTCGTTTTGGAAGATAACGAGGGACACTTCCTTGCTGCGCAAGAGACTTTAAACGTTCGGTTGCCAGCGAGAGGTCGCAAAGAGAAAACCCAACGATTTGTCGCTCGTAGAAGTTCCATAGCCAAGACGTAGGGTTGACCACTGTGGAGCATTGGTCCGGGGCACGAGCAATGGTCAGTGCTTGTAAATCCGGCCTTCGTAGTTCCAGCTAATTCGCAGCACGAGACTTCCGGTCGTGCGCCCTGGAGGCGCCGAATGGGCGTGCGTGGGCGGTTTGTGTGGCGCAAACACAATGCCGGTACCCGTGAAACCAACGTAACACAATCGCATTAAAGACTCTTTGCGTTGGTCGTAGTTGGCGGTAGTACAGTTAACGGCAATAGGAAATATACAGTTCGGTAAAGCGGCGCGCGCGGACGATCCACTTGGAGGTGCGATAGAGCGAACGACTTTTCCGGGTGCAGAAGCGTGCGCAGCTGGCCACCCGCCTAACGGCTTCATTTACAACACTTCACCGAGCCAAAAGGACTCGTTGCACTGCCCTCTGTTTGGATTAGTTCTGTATCAGAAGCTCAACGAGATATGGAACAGCTTTTGCATTAAACTCTGAATACTTATGAATTCTCCAATGCGTGCGGTGCTCAAGTTTAAACGACATGGAAAGGCGAAAGGGAAAGAAGAAATTCACAAAAAAAAAGAAAAAAAAAGGGAGAAAGAGATCGAAAACAGAGACTCGACATCGTATACTGTAACTAACGATCTATCGGGGCGAATCGACACGAGGCAGACTTCGAAGTGGGCAAACTAAAGCGTTTTTCTTCGCCTCCACCCCCATTTATATTTTTTTTTCCTTAGTCTCTGCTCTCGGCGTGTTAACTCCCTCTTGAACGGTATGCAACATATTGCGGTACACTTCGCCCTCTTCTCGATATCCGGCCCAATTTTTCACGGCCTGTTTCTCCGTCTTTTTTCTTTCTTTTCTCGTTCTTCCTCCGTTCGCTTTTCTTCGTTATTCTCTCGATTGCGTTTCCTATCTCTCTAACGGAAGATTAGAGAAATAATGAATGGTTTGTCGGGACTCCGTTGAGCGTTCTCGAGGCACGAAATTCAAGCGTATCGCCTCCTCTTCGTCGGGTTCACGCGTGCGTAGATGAAGAGGATGGCCCATTACAATGACGCAGTAACATATGTCGATCGACCGAATCCCGCGTATGTCTGTTGCTCTCACCTTTTTTTCTTTTACCTTTCGGCTTCGGGACCGCGCATCAAGAAGCGTTATTATCGAGTTATGGGGGCGTGCGCCCATTGGGAAAGCGTGCATACCGATCGCCAGGCATCGTCGAAAGATTAGCGCCAAGTCTCGTGACCGAGTTTCGAATACCAGATTAAGTCGGGCCGTTCGCGGCTAACGCTTTCTACGAGAAATCTATTTAATGTGTTTGCGTGTGAGAGCCGGTAGAGCAACACAGACGCCTTGAGAAGGTGTGTGCGTTCGTAAGGTAGGTCGCAACATCTGGCAAGGCGTTCTCTCGTCCGCACGAGCAGCAGGGAAGGACGTCGGAGGAACTTATGTTGGTAATACAGGGAACACTATACAAAAGTATAGCATAGTGTGTAAGATATCCACGGGGTCTTTAAACCACCGAGCGCCTCGGAGAAGGCACGCACCTTGAGACCTGTCTACTCGAAGGACCCTTACACGCGCCCGCACTCTACGGAACCTTTACGGGCCCTTTAAAGAGATCTCCGACTGGGGCCCCACTGAGAAACCGAGAAACTTCCCCTAATCCCTTATCCCGCCTTCGAAACAGCAGCAGGAACCAATAGACCTTTTTCTTTTTGTTGTTTATTTAAATCTCTGTTCAGTCTTTAATTTCTCAAAAAAAAAAAAAAAAAGAGACCTTAACACCGAGAACTATCGAATACGCGGAGACAATTGGATTGTTTCTGTATCGTGTTATTTGTTAGTACTTACGATCGCTTGTAACTACGAATGGTCTTTCTGCAAGCGAAGTATTTATTTGCCATTGCATGCTATCCGTATCACGAATATCCGAAACTCCCCCAACTTTTATCCGCTCCGTTTTTGCGACCCCCCGAATTCTCATGCAGGGGAGTAACAGCCCCACAATTCGGACGATTCGCATGCATTCGCTCCTTGAGTAACCCGCGTGGTATTATATACGATAATAACCAACGCACGATTGTACAGCGAATGGTTTTCTTCGAGTACAGAAACTCTCGTATATATATGTATATATACGTGGCCCCCGCGTACGGTGCATATATATCGAGAAATGAGAAAAAAAACTGCAACTTCAGATGGTGCAACGCGAAGCATTTCTGACCCGGGCGCCGGGCGCCGGGGTGCATTCCCTCGTGTAATTCCTGTGCGGAAGGCTTCTCTCTATCCTGTCTTTGTATTTTGTCCGCCTCGACGATATAGCGAAATCACGAACGAGCACGTGGTTATCATACCGATTTTCTCTGTACGGCTCTCCGTTTCTCGCTCCAACTTCATTTATATCTACTGCGTTCTTTCTTTCTTTAGACTGATCGCAAGGGTTGTGCATCGCGCTTGCTGCAGGCCATGCACTTTTTGTCTTCGTCACCCGTGATGCCTCGGCTTTGCGGGAGGCTCACCGTTGCGCGGGCTATGTACCGAGAGAGCGAGAGAACCGAAAAGAGGGAAGGGGCGCAGGGGGTAGGGATAGCGACGTTGCAACGACGGGTGAGTACCGGGGATTGCGCACCCCCACATTGCAACGACACGACGGGAGAGCCTCATCGGTGACAGTGCGACTTTTATTAGGGAAGGAATCAGCAAGCATGATTATGTACCTTAGAGCGTCTCCACCTCCGTTCGGTAAAAAACCACCAACTCCATCCCCGCGCATCCCTTTCCCCACCTTCCCGCGGATGACTGACGACGACTACGACTACGATGACGACGACGAGAAATTCCCCATACCCCAGTTCTATGCCCTCCTGCAGGCACGCTGCCATTGTCAAACCTTCTCCACCCCCTCAACTAAACTCCCCGACGTTCGCGAACACACATTGGCGTAAGACTCTCGGATACATACATATGTATATAGAATAGTTTTTATGTACTTACGATGAACGTTATCGTGGGCGATGCGGAAGATGCTGTACCCTGAAACAGAAAATATGATCGATCTATTAATATATAGAGTTCTGTTTTTTTTTTTTTTTTTTTTTTCGATATATGATGCGACTATCGATCGCGTGACCGAGACTCGTTATAGCGTTAGACCAATCGATTTCTGTCTCTGATCCATCGACGTCCACGCGAGAAAGGGAAGGGGTGCCAGCGACGAATTCGCAAGGGTTGCCTTCGCCAATGTCGCCTAAGGCGATATTGTCGTAACAATGAAACTCCCCTAGACCTCTCCACCCCCTCACTCACTGTATTCGCCTCCTTCTCTCAGCGCCGTCTCGCATGAAGTATAAGAGAAAACGTGATACAGGAAGAAAAAGAATAAAAGCTCAGTGTTTCGTCGCACTCGATACGATTCTCGTATTTTTTTATTCCCGTTTGAAATTGCATCGATTTTGTTTTGACTTCGTTTGTTTTTTTTTTTTTTTTTTTTTTTTCGTCAACGAATTTATCCGCCTGTAATTCTTGTCTGATCATCGAGAAAAGTACTTTTGATACGCTCCCTTTACCTGCTGTTCAAGTTTACTCGACGATACATTGTGTCCAAAGGAGCTTTAGAAAGTTTAGTTTGACGATCGTGTTATCGCGCGAGCGTGTGACACAGCCGGGGTACGGTCTGCGAGCCGTTGGTTGTAGAATAAAGCATTGAAGACTTTCGTCGTCAGTGAACACGCTTGTTCTAAATTCAGCGTTGCCAACGTGCCGGGAACACAGTCATTTTCGCTTCGCGAAACGAGAGAGCGTCCGCGAGACCTACCGGGAGTATCTGAGACAGTCTCCGGGGGTTCCAGGAGACTTAACAAATAGGTAAAGTTTTAGCGTGGAGAGATCGCTCGCTCGCCTGCGCCCCCGTTGATTCAACGGTTCCCAACCACGACATCCTCCTCTTTGTTCCCAAGTTTGTGATGTATTAGCTATTCTCTCTTGGTCTCTCCGCGCTCCGATCTCTTCTTCCCTTTTGGTTTCCCCTCCTAAGCTCTACTACTGTACCGAGACAAGTGTGGTACCTTTTCGTGCGCGCGGGACTACTGCCAAGTTGACCGGTGTACTCGAGAATCTCTCGTAAACACACACACAAACTTCCGGAAATACCTTGAAACTCTGGTGCACTGTAACTATGGCGAGATAACTCCGCTCGGAGAAAAGTAAAGCAGCTCTCTCATCCTCGTAAGGCTTTGATATTATAATGAATATCAACCTCCGCGTCTGGTTAATATTCGCTAATATTCGTTAAATATATATACCTTAAACATCGTTGTTTGTTATTAATTAGTCAATTAATTCTGACGTAATGAAACTTCATAATGGACGATAAATTATGTATATATGAACACAGCTATAACTTGTATGCTATTTCTAATGAAATCATTTATTTTTCATTGACAATCTATCAAATGATTGAATTTCTTTGCGCATTCGCTCTCAGCGTCGATGACGTCAGCGTCGTCTCCGCGAGTCGAGTACCGGCAATTTAATAAAATGTCCCAACGTCTCGTGTCTTGTACTATATTTCGCAATCGTCTATATACCGACATTCCGCAACTACGCGAACGTATATATATATATAGGCGCGAAGTAAAATCAATACCGTCCGATACATTCCAGAGGCTCGCTTGCCGCTTGCTTGTCGGCCCGCTATCTCGCTTTTATCTCGATCGCTCGCGCTTTCCCGTACACACGTATTTCTAACGTGTATCGCGCCTATCGTATGAGGTTCGTTTCTCTCTCACGCTTTGCCGCTACAGAGGTTACCTTTGCTGCTAACGTTCTTTTGGTTATGTGTGAAACTTCGGGCGGCTAAAAACGAAACGGAAAAACGAACGGGTGCACGACGACGACGTCGTCGTCGTCGTTGTTGCTCGCTTGCGCACCCTCACGGAGTACAACACCCCGAAAGCAGACACGCGGATTGCGACTGTAGACTGCTCTCCTATCGCGCGCTCTCGAGGGTGACAGATGGCCCCGTAGACAAAGGAGACACGTCTATGTGTAACAGCATAGCTAGGAATACATTTACGCGCGATGTATTTCCAATATCGTACGACGAAGACCTCCGTTTCACTCGTTTAACTCAATAAAAGCAAAACGGATGATCTTCGGTTGTTGATCGAAAGACAGAACGAAAGTGGTGCGTCCTTAGGTCTGCGAGTACATAACCCTTACAGGAGTTTTGCACTTTATCACGGGGGTTGATAAAATTCAATAACCCTCCCCCTCCCCCTTCCTTTCCTTCATCTATCGAAAGTCTTATGCCGCGAGATTCAATCTCGAGGCGATTTAACTTTCTTCTCTCACTCGCTGCGGAATCACTCGCTTACGAATGACTCAATCTTCCAGTCGAATAATTCGATTCGTTCAACCCTAAAAGGGGTTTCTCGATTATGAGAAGCTCGGCGATGATTGATCGAGATATGCAGAACTACAATCGGAATTCCGCTAATTTAGATCGATATCAGTCAGCCAACGATGCAATTTTGAATACGACGGAAAATTTGCCCAAAATCGAAGTTAGAAAATTAATATTTAAGAAATAAACAGTTTTTTTTCTGCCTGGTGATTTTTTTTCGCCTATAAGACGAAACGATAAATAGCAAATAAATTATCGAACAACGTAATGAATTAATCTCCGTTCGGCAAATCGACGCGCATCGGGTGACGTTAAATAGATCGCGGGATTCACAGAGCGAGTAGGCCGAGGGTCGACAGCGCATTTACGTCTGGAGTTGCCACTCGATAGCTCATTAAATGTTCCATTACGCACGACGCTATCGGACGTGGGCGTCGTAGAATGAAACCAAATAGCTCGGGCAGCAGGCACGTGGCCCATCAACGAACGCCCCTTTCGTTCTGCGGTGTCACCGTCTCATACTCCGATATGAAGCAGATTCACCGCTTGGTATACTGTTGTTCTCGTTTCTTTTGTTTATTTGAATTCGTTTAATTAATTCCACTCCGTCGAGGGTCGATGTTTGTTTAAACGTTTCGCGAAGAACTTTCAACAAAACTAATTGCCCTCAAGTCGTTTTCTTTGCGAGAGTTTCCCTCGATTGCTCGACTCAAAAGAAGCTTTCCAACTTCACGGGAAGATAATTCATGGGGGTTGCGAAGAAAAGGGTCTAAGGAAAAAGCAAGATAGACAGAAGGAAGTCCTTTGGGGTTTATTCGTGTCTTGAGTATCCTCAGACGGGACCCCGAGGGTGGCTTCAGCACGAACGTGGAATGGGGGAAAAGACGTCGTCGACGACGACGGCGAGAAACCCTCAAACGTGCAACAAGTGGCTTCTTAGCTCGGACAATCTTACACGGAGTGTTCAACAAGTTGCTGCGTAGCCGAGTGGCCACTGTCTCGAGGTAGGAATCGCGAAGCGGTAAATGACAGAGGGAACTGTGTATCTCGTCGTCGGAGTCAACGAGCTTCCGAGAAGGAAAGAAAGAAGAAGAAAGAAAAAAAGACGCGACAAATCCTTCGGGGACTGGTAAAAAGGGCTCGGAGCTTTTAACGCACTTTTTATATTTCTCGTTAATCACAAGTACGCTGGCGGAGCTCCGACGACGTAAAGTCAACGGGCTGCGATTTACGACTCTGAATGCTTTTAATTGCCGCACTTTCATTCGCGGTAAGCTGTTTCGTTTATCCCTTTTTCTTCTTTTTCTCTCACACACTATGCGCAGCTTTACGGCTTCTTTCTGACGATTAAGTGTCGCCACGCAAAATTCAAAATAATAAAAGAATACCGAAGAACACAACAAGTATGGAAGACCGAAAAAAAAAAAAAAAAAACAAGCCAAGCAAACAAACATAGTTCAACGAGAAAGTAGACCTCGCGTGCCGCAGCAGCGACTTGCAGCGCGTGGTGAAAGAAAGGAAGGAAAAAAAATGAAATAAAAGCATCGGTGGCTCGTAAATGCTTGGCGGAGACTCAATATCACGAGAGCGGCCAAGCAACAAGTTGATATCTTATTCCCGAGGTAGAAAGTGGCTTGGGTATGAGTTTCGCAAGGGTCCCGGGAAAGCACTTTCTCAGATCTGTTTCACCTAAGAAAACAGCCCCCAACCACCGGATTATTCTCCTTTCCGCGTTTCTTAGCTCAACAGGTCCACCCCTCGTCCTTCCTTTCCGTTGGTGGCGAGAGGGTGCGACGTCGTACAACGGCTTCTATATCGGTATCGCCTATCATTGCGCCCTTGTGCTCCATGGCCCGCGGACCGGAAAATCTTAAAGAAAATCTTAGAACCGCGAGGGGTTGAGAAAACTCCGTCGGTGAATCCACAAACGGCACTTGTTTCTATCTCCGTTCTTTTCTCCCATCGGCGCGTTTATATCTTTCGCACTCTTTCCGCTGACGGATGAGCGTAGCGCAAACTCTTCGCAACTTTGGAAAGGGCATCGCCGTTGAACGACGCTGTCTTGTGACCTGTTGGAGTCAACCCTCGAGACGAGGGAAGAAAGTTTCGCGGTGATTCTACGGAGGGCCGAAGATAAAGTAGGCACTTTCTTAGCGGAGACAACGCCCGTGGGCTCTTCTCCCTCGGTAAACATCTCGCAAGGGGTTGGGTAGAGGTTTCGCTTTCTTAAGGGTTGAAAAGTCTGGAGAGAGAGAGTGAGAGAGAGCTGGAGTGTGAGTTGCAAGAAGGAGAATGGCTGTATAAAGAATGAGGATTAAACGGAGTGAGAGAGTTTTCAAGATGTTTCCGGACGAAAAGACTAGAAAAACGGGGAAGCCGTGTGATATCGGGTGATGGGACGCGACACGGGGTAAGGTTGCGGATAAGTATAGTGTAGTACGTTGCAGTGTCGAGACGAGAGGCAAAGAAGAGGGCCCGAGCCACGAAGGGTTCTCCGAGCGAAGAAGTGACACCTTTGTTCAAACTCTCGAGGTTCGTGAAGAGATAATCGCTAGGTGTCGACGAAGGAATGACGGGAAGGGAAAGAAATACGCGGAGTTTCTCGACGGAAAATTTTCCCTCAGAGGAGTAAATTGCCGAGAAGACTGAAATGCCTATTTGTAGAATAGTCGTTGCGTGCTTATCGCTATTACGCCTTAAGTGCAACATTATATTCGCTCGCCTTACAAAGTCTGTGTTTGTCAAAACGATGCTATTGCGTAAACGTAGCAAAAGTGTTTTCTCCCGTACACCCCGATACCCAAGTAGCCACCTATTATTTGCGTCAAGGTGAAGAAAAAAATTCAGTTCTGTCCGCGACCCCTCGGAAGACTTCGTAAAGGGTGAAACCTGCTAGAAAATGTATTCCGGAAATAACAAGAAACGTTGTATGCGGGGCTGACGCTGAATGCGCACGAATCGCCCACACGCGTAACCTTTTCTTTCGCTTGCGGTTTTCAAGTTAAACTTTTCGAGGATCAATATTATAACGCGTAACATTTCTCGGTTAGAAGTCAAAGATGACTCGAGCACATTTCCTGCATCCGTACTATTGTGACGAACCCCTCATCGTCACCACTCTTTCTCTGCGTACCTCAGTCAGGCCCCTCACCGGCGAAGCCGGATAAATATTAGACACGAGTGGCTCCCGTTGCGTCAACATCCTGAAAGGATCGACACGTCCATCCTTTCCGGTATCATTCTCAAGTTCCTCGCGCAGACCCTCAATCATTTCCTAACCATGATATTCCGCCTCTTAACTATCGTTCTCCGATCGCAATTTTCGACAAAAGAAGCTTTAGAATTTTTTTTCTGAGATATATTGTGGAGGAAATGTGTATGCAAAAGAGGGAACGTGCCGGCGGGTAAAACCGATTCGCTCGAGTGGCTAACCGACAATGACCCCGAACACCGATTTTTCTCGGTGAATTGTGGCGCGCCGCTTCTGCGGCTGTTCGCTTCTTTTGGCAGAAAATGGTAGTGTCTGACCGCGAAAGGATCTCGGAGATCGGATGGCTCTACCGCGTGGACGAGAAAGGGAAGAAGTATAATGCTGCAGATCGAGATAGCGGCTGATGTTTACTCAAAAACACGAGTTTGCGCCACCGACACGCTCTCCGGTGCTTGTTACGAATGGTCTAATATATAGGATCAAAGTTACGGGTATAACTATAACACAGAGGCAAAGACCCGAAGACCACCCCCGAGCAGATGATCGTCTTTGGCCGATAATCTGCGAAGGTGGAAGGGAGATCGATGAGGAAAGACGAAGCGTATGAGAGAAAGGGAGAAGAAAAGACGAAACGGAAGACGAGAAACAGAACATAGCGAAGATACGCACACCCACCCGCAACGGGAGGTGGAACCGGCTCGTCATCCCATGGGGATAGTAACTCGAGATCTATCTCGATGCTTCTTTCTCGGACAGCTGGCCCCTCGCTGTCTGTCTGTCCGTATCTCTATGTGTCTCCTCCGGTACTCTCCGCGCTCTCTGATCTTTTTCTGTTTGTGTCTGTGTGTATGTTCTTTTTTTTTTTTTTTTTTCTTTTAACCAGATGTCGGTTTCGTCGGGACACCCGAGACAATGGCACCTAGATAATGGATTTAATTCGTGGAACACGAGAACCGTGCGTTCGGGGACTTTTCTATCGCTCCCATTTCTATATCTCCGAAGCCCGATCGGCTCAAGTAAAATCATATAACTGAGGTAAACAGATAATTGCTCGGTATTTTTCAATCGCGATCCCTCCAAAAGAATTTATAAATCTGTCCTAAACGCGTGTAGTCTCTCTATTGAGAAATTCTATAGGATAATTGGGAGATAACCATCTTGGATGTTGAAGATACGTGGGTGATGGGCGCGGAGTCAAAACGGGAAAATAACGATGATGCGTCGTGTGTCTCGTGAGGCTCTTATAACTCCAAGCCCCCATCGTGTGGCATTTGTTGTCATCTCTGCTGTTTGCGTTTTTCTTTTTAACTCGAGCGAGGGACTGCACAGGGGCTCGTGCCTCAGGAACGCGGAAAGTGAGCTCGAGAAAAGTGAGAGGAGGCCCTTCCATTCTATCCCGTCACTTTTCTCGAGCCCTCGCATCTTTTTTTCTTTTTTTTTTTTTCCTTTTTTTCCTCCGCGCTGCGGAGCCCTCCCGTCACTCGTCGTTCCTTTGTCTCCGCTCACGGAAATTAAGAGACTTCCCTCAGTAGGGTCGTCGGCTTCGTCCGCTTCGTCGTCGTCGTCGTCGTCATCGTCGGCGTCCGTCATCCCACTCTGAGGACCGACACACACACACATACACGTGCATACATACGCGAATATCTCGACACGCGTACTTTGCTCCTTTCGCTAACCGAACTCTCACACTATCTCATCGTCGCGCAAACTCCTCGTTCACCCGCACGTGAAGTTAAAGTACGGACACAAGATGCGTTTGAGTGTCGAAGTCATTGTCCGCGGACACCTGTGGACTTACGTGTCACCTACGATGTAGCCACTTACTTCGCTTCGTACCGACGTGCGTAGGTACGTGAGAAAAAAAAAGAAGAAGAGAGACAGTAAGAACACAACTCGACTCCATCCCTTGCGCTTTTCTCGGCTTTTCTCACACCGAGGGCGCAAGTTTACCACGAGTACCGTGTTGTCCCCACCTTCTCTTTTTTTTTTCCTCTTCGTCGTTCTTGACTTTTTTCTCTCCTCTAACCACGTATGGTACTTTATTACGCTTCGTTCTTGGATAGTGCAAATTGCACTTTGTCTCGTTAACTTCCGCTTTTACTTACTTTTGTTTCTTTTTAATACTTCGCGCTGTATATTGCCTCGGGGTGCATAAAGTTTATTGACTGAAATCTGCCGTCCATGTAGTCGACTTTTAGCGCAGCATCTTACATTATCGAGATTAAGCGAATGGACCAGGTGCTGGCAATGCCCAGAACGCTTCTCGATATCTCGATGCTTCCGATCTATCTATTTCTCTCCCTCTCGTGGATATCGCTCGAAGTATTAGGGTGGCTTCCGTTTTTAAGGGAGGAACCAGGAGACAGCTCCACATATACACATTGGGAGATATAGGGGCTCGTGGTACTTCTTTACTAAGGGTGGAAAGGGCCCAGAAAAGAGAAGAAGGGATACTTCGCTACCCCAAGTAAAACCGCGCGCTGGTTATTACCGAGGGACGTCTACCATCTGCCCCATCGTCTACCTGCAAACTTGGCCAAGAAGCGCACGAGCAAATGCGAGCTGCACCTGGACATGGAGCGAAATGGTATACAGTAGATTAGTATACGCAGGGGGCGCACGAACGCGTACTTCACCACTTTTTTTTTTTTTTTTTCGCAGTAACTGAAGCGAACATATTCGTTCAAAGAAAATTACACATACACTATGCTCGATCATGAGAATTCGCGAGATCGCGTACAAGTATAACACAACCCATAAGATTGTAGTGAGTAGAAAAAATAATAAAAAATAAGAACACCGGCCAAACGCGATCGAACATCCCAGCGATTGTACATACGATGCTATTATTCAGAATTCCCCTTTCAGATCGATGCATTCTTTATTTCAGTTTCTGAGAAACGAACTCTTTCCAGTGCAACTGTAAACACAATATTGTGACTATCAATTTTTTTTTATCGCGTCGGTCATCGATCTTTTTGCTTTTGTGCCAATCGAACGTATCTTTTGCTACGGGCGCCTCAAAGATAAAATAGGACGCGATAGTTGACACTCAAAATGAGAATTTTGTGTATTTCGTTATTTTTGCGTCAATTTTTCTCCGACTGAAGATTGACTCTCAAATTCGCTTGCTGCGAATGATATAGCAACGTCTCGCACCCCCTCCTTTATTACCGTTACAAGTGCCGGCGAGAGAACGGAGTGTTAGCATATCGAATGGACATGAAAATGAAATGAAAAAATTAAAAATTAAAAAAATGTCCAATACCACTGGATATGCTTGATTCTCGTGGTGCGATTGAAAGACAAACGAGAAAAAAAAAAAAAAAGTTGAAAAAAAAAAAAAAAACCCTCGAATGAAACGGGATGGAGAGTGGCGGTGGGTGGACCGAGAGGGTTGAATCGAGAGGAGGAGAGCCAGAAAAATCAATCGAGCCCCACGGACACGCGGTTTCGCAAAATGACCAGTGGCAGTCCCGCGCTGCCTCCGAACTTTGCGCTCACTCGTAAATCAATCGTGGCATGGGGATGAGGGCGCGGGGGAAGGAGGGGGGGGGACGCTTCGACGTTCGTAGGTTCCGTTAATTATTTTTATTCACGGTACGGCGCGTATAGGAACGCTTTTGCGTTTTGGCGCTCTTGTACGTACGTACAGACACACACGTACGCACAGCGTTGGAACTCTCCCTGTGAACTCCGGGATTTTTTTCGAGTGCGCTTTGCACGCGTACAGCTGTGTGTAGGTGTGCGAGAAAAACACGCTTTAACGCGTGTCCTCGTTTATACATACATATGTATACGAGTGTATGGAAAAAAAAAAAACTTTATATACCTTCGCATCGTACATTTTGGGGAAAATGTCCCGACGAGCTAGCGGCACATAGGACGGGCCTCGTCAAATTTGCACATTTATTCGTTTAACGGACCACAATCGGTCGCCTGCTAAAGCCTCACGTTCCTTCGATATTTGCGATTGAATTTATCGGCGTGTAGAGTATACGTATAGACAGAAGTAGCGGAGACGTCCGAACACCCGCGGGTCTCCGTGTTTCCCCATTTCGTTCATCCCATATTCATGACCTTTGCCGCGAGGGTCCGAAAGTTTCTTTCGTTTTTTTTTTTTTCTTTTTTTTTTCTTCGTTATTGCGAAGGGCTTCCACCGATCGGGGTGGAAACGGGTAAAAGCGAGACAGATTGTCCATAAAAGATTGGTGAGTGAGGTTCTCGACGCCCTCGAGCTATTAATTAACGATTCAATCGCACACTCTCCCACATACACGTACGCGGAGCATGTGCGAGGTCAGAGCTTCGATAGTTTAATTGATTTTGAAATAGTTAGCTGTACCGAGTATTCTTGGATAGTGAAGAGTTCGCCCCATTCTCGTGTCTGTGTGAAAATTAACTCCGAGGGAGCGAGATACAGGGGTTGTAGCAGTCCTTCGGTGGTGTTTCCGTGGTCAGGCATAGAGTTATCGAGCAAGAAATAAATTACCCGAACGCGGAGAGACAGAGAGAGCGTCAAGAATGTCCAGGACACTCTTCCTACGTGGTGGATGGAACGGCTTTCGTGACAAACACACCAAGAGGCCGCGAAGGGGAAGGCGAAGCTACGCTTAAACTATTTCAAAAGCGAATCGACCGAGAATCGTCGCCGGCAGCTCTTTGGTTTGTGGAATTCTCAACCTCCTCATCGTTTCGCTTCGGCTTTACCCGTGGCAGCGATGTACTTCGGTATATCTATTGTTACATCCATTCTTCCGTGTGTAGTCAACCACTCGAATGCAATACGGAAGGCATTAATTGCTTCGTAAGAAAGTGCAACTTCTCTCGTAGACAGGTGGAGCGAAACACCGCTTGGAAAATCCAAAATTGCTTTTGCCCAATCTCTCTGTAGGCACAACGACTGTGTGTCCTTCAGTCTCGAAAAAAAGAGGCTGTAATGGCGCAACTCTCGGCGAGCGTTCTCTCGAGTTTTCGATCTCTCGAGAAAACGTACGTACGTACGGGCAAAGTCTCGGCCCGCGGTATACCGTATCGTATGTGAGAACAGGAGAAAACTACGGTCGTCAGAGTGAATTGTGTGTCGGACTATCCGCGTCTACGCCTCCTCGCAACCTCACCTAAAGTACGGAAGCGAGTATGGAGAGATCGCGGACGGATATTTTACCGGGAAACGTTAGAGAGCTTCAACTAGCCGAAGCGAGAGTCCGAATGTCCGTTGAAGCTCGAGGGATCCGTGGGGTTGATTCTCCCGCGGGTACTCGAAAATTTTTTTTCACGATGCCGGAGACTCGAGGCATCATAGAACTAAAGTATCCTGTAGGAACACGATACTTGGACGCTGTTCGAGTCTGCATCGCGAACTGCTTCGCCAGGCGAAGGGTAGGTCGTTATATCGCGGGGTTGGCAGCCCATCCCGTGCGTCCGAGAGTTCAGCTTCAAAAGTGCAGAATCTACTGGTACTACGGTTATAACCCGCGCGGTACCATGGAAGCTTTTCAAAGTGAGTTTTCGACTAGCGATTCAAACTGGACAACCCCTGCTGCCCAACCGACGTTTTCATTCTTTATCTTCTTCGAACTCCTCGACGAGAGTTTCTGATAGACGGGGGTAGCATGGGGCGAGGGGGGTGGAGAGGGGGAGGGGGAGGGGGTTTCTCTGGTGGCCTCGCGCTCATCCTACAACCCTTCACATCATTTCTCCCTCTACTCTCAGGATGATGCCTATAATTTTACGATCTAATTAATCCGCTCCACAAAGACGTATTTTTACGGACTCATTCTGCGCACATATACCTACTTTTCCAGTGTGTATACCACTGAATTTCTCGAGTGAACATATTATAATAGCACCACTTTCAACCAGCTTTCTTTTCTCGTACAAAACAAAATGTGCAGTTCCTACAATACGAAAGAAAAAAAAAATTACTTCCATTATTCATCCAATTGTGATACTTCTAGGCAACTTTTTTCTCCACTTAAAAACTCTCTACAGTGATTTTTTTTGTTCTACAGCAAAGTTTCTCAAGTATCTTTGCTTCTTCGGATCACGTGAAATGCATAATTTCTCGAGTTACGAGTCGAAAAAAAAAAAAAAAAAAAAATTGCATCCATTGTTCACGCACTTGTGACAATTCTAGGCATAATTTTCCACTTCACATACCAACCGATTTTGTTCTCTTGTGGTCAGTTTCTCGAGTCTACCTCGAGAGCCTTCGCTATTCTACCCTACCTATCGCCGTTCGTTCTCTCTCTCTCTCTCCCTGTCGGCAACATTCTCGTTCTCAGCTTCCCGGTTCCTCTCTCACTTTAAGCATTTACCGTCATCCACGTACGCCGTTATCTCTCGGGAGTCCGAGGAATACGGGAACACGGGGTAAGCAAGGGTTTCGACAGAGAGAGAGCGAGAGAGAGAAAGAGAGAGAGAGACGCGAGGGTAGGCGAAGGAATACAGAGGCATTAGGCATGTATGTTGGCTGATGCTGCTCTCGGTTTCTCTCTCTCTCTCTCTCTCGCGAGTTACCGCGATATATAGTATGCATCGTGTACCATACTTGCATAGATATGTCATATATAGGTATCTATACTATAGTCGTCCGTTCTGGAGAACCCGCGGGTATGGTACTTGGCCGAGAGAACGCGAGAGTTCGAGCGTCCCTGGGCGAGGGTAGTCGTCGGGCGTCGCGACGCTTTTCAAAGTGACGCGCCTCGCCGCCCACTCATCCTGTACCGTGATCGCCTACAGAGGCTCTACCGTGCACTTGTATATATCCGTCTCCTTCTACTCCCTATGGTCCTTTCACGTATCCTACATATTCCTACATAGGTACTATAAGGCCACTACATTTGCGTGGTCCATGGACCATTCTATCTCTCCTCCTTCGGACGTCCTGTCCGACCGACCGAGCTTCTGACCGATCGCTTCACTCTGCACCCTCTTCGTTGTCCTCTCATTGCCCACACTCGTGCGCGCACATCGTTGCACCCCCGCGTACACACGTATCGCTCATACACGGTATAATATGTATGCATATTATGGATCGAGATATCGAGTCCTTCAATAAAGGCTTGGGTCGCGGTACGTTACACAAGACGTGAAGACCGGAGACTCACGTAACGTACATGTAACTCTCGTCTCTTGGTTACGTCGTACATCAAGCTGCACACGAGATTGTTTCATATAACGCATCGTTGAATCCACGCACAAGTCACACAGTATGCAAAGTATACTTCGGTACGCGGTTTACTCGTTGTTCGAGTTCCGTGAGCCGCAGAATCGATGCACTACCGGACATGTCGCAGATTGACTCGTGTGCGTGTATTGTTCATTACATAAATCGCAAGTACTAACGTACTTCCGTTAAGACTGTCGGGCGTTTCGTTCGTTCGTATACATCGTATGTACCGTTGTATGACTTATATACACAGGTCAATAGCTGAAAGCTTCAGAGAAATAAGTAGACAAGTACGCGCCAGATGCTTTCCCTCTCTTTCTGCGAACGAGCGAGCGGATGCTTTCAGCTTTTGACTCGGCAGACGCGCAACCGGGGCTATTGGGAAGTATACGAGTCGGTAAAGGAAACGCGAGGGTTGTATATAACCGAGCGAGAGACGAACTTCAATAATTATCGGGCGAAGAGAAACGAACGATGTGAGGAGAGCGAACGCAAGCAAGCGGTTTTCCACCGATCCTCGACTACGAGGAAGAGAAGCAACCGACGTATAGCTTGCCGACAGCGGTCGAACGACGGTGAAGAGATGACGAAGAGGAGGCCGATGAGGCGATTCCCGAAGAGAGTTCCAGGCCTCGACTATGAACGAGGGAGAGCGACAGGCAGGAGAGCGAGAGTAAGTAAGCGCGAATAGAGTCGACGAAAGCGTGGATGGCTGAAGGAGGAAAGATGGACACAGAGAGCAACGGGCAGCAGCAGCAGGAGGGCAGGTTACAGGGGAGGATTGAGGGCTCGACGATCTCTCGCACACCCGCGATTCTCGAGGGTGGCTCTCTATGCCGATGCTGCTGATGCTGCTGCTGCTACTGCTTCTGCTGCTGCTGCTGCTCCTACTGCTTGTGGCATGCTGCTTCTACCATACACTGGCGAAGCAAAAGCATGCTGGCGAGGCGAGGTTCGAGCGCAGGGAGAGAGGCCGCGTCAGAGAGCCCAGCGCAACCGAGGGACGATGAAAAGTTTGACCGGACGCAACGGGCACAATGCATCGCGGAGCCCACCCGTCCACCCTACCGGCCAACCACCCCATAATCCACCCGCATTGTACGACCAATCAATATTGTTTTATACCGCGAGTCGCCGAGACGAGACTCTCTGGTCGTGACCGAACGGTGGTCCCCGTCATCATCACCAATGCGGCTCTTTCGCTTTCTATGGTTATTATTATCAAACATCCATTTGCGCTGTGTATTTACCAAAAAATGATACTTTTTTTTTCTGTCACGAATCTTGAGTTAACGAGCAGTCGAAATAAAAATGGTGTCTGTTATTTTTTTTTATATAAAAAAAAATCGGAATTTTTTCGAAAGACTACTTTTTCGTCGCTAATGACGCCGAAATTTGAAGCTATGAACTAAAAAAAACGCAATTTTGTCGGAGACACAAATTGACTCGTTGCGCGATACTTTAAGGAAGTATATAATTGAGTGGATGCTGTCCTCGTAGAGTATCTAACGCGACCGCTCGACAGATAACTTAATTGCGATTTTTTATTTTATTCGTCGCAAACACGCGTTGTGCCCATGCGAAGCGTCATCTTCACTCGACACTTCCTCTCCGTCTCGAGTTGGAGAATCAAACGGTCCCGGAGAAAACAATAACGAAGAGAGAGATTCAAGCTGCCGGCGTCGGCGGTAGGCCGCCCTCTCGCTTGATAACGATTTATCTTCGCGAGCCACGCTCCTTTAACAGGAACCGGAAATCGCATTTACGATAACGATATCGCACTCAAGAACCGCCGTGGTCTCTCGAACGGACTCTGTGTTTATTATACTTTGTTCTGCCATAGAATAACCCGATTCCTCTGGAGGTTTCAGGAATTTCTCGAATCTGTACGGGGCATCGCGCGCGCCTCGCGGTCTCGAAACTTTTCTTTCGACACGACCGCGATAAGAGACGAGGAAAAAAATTTTCCACAAATTCTCATCCCATCGGAAAAACAAAAATCCACAACCGAAAAATGTAACAAAATACCGAAAAAGTATCGTCGCCGATTCATTTGTTTGCCGATTATCTGTCGCGCGAAGCTAACACTTTCAGCTATTCGTGGGAAAACTTTACTCTCGACCCGACCGATGCAAAAAAATGCTGATCACCGGACCGGCTAGACTTTGCGTAAAAATTCATATCGCATTCGCGATCAGCAAGATAAAAAAAAACATCGAATTACGTGGTCCAGAAACTATTTCGGGAGTCTGGAACCCGCGGTAAAAAATTGCAAGGGTAATACGATAAAATCAAAGAACACTTCCGGAAACTTCGAAAGACTTCGATTTTAGCCGATTAGCAGCACGGAATTCGTGAGATTGGATCGCTATTTTTTTTCCGTTACTTAATTCTCTGATGATCGTTGCGGCAACAGGAAAAAAGAATAAATAACATCTCTGCGTCGAGGGTCCGCGTAGTAATCAGTCGAGAGGTAAGGAGGGTGTGGAAATCGGTTGGTTCGTTGAGAGCAATGACGACGATGGTCAAGAGACGAAGGAGAGTCGAGGGGGCGCTAATATTTGCGCGTAATTGTTCCCGGGGAACGCGAAACGAATCTCTCGCGTTACGTGAGCGTCTACATCGTAATGCGGCATTTATATCTACCAACATATATATATATATGCATACATCTGGGTATATAGTTACAATAATGCATAGACAACGATGGCGACGAAGTCAAGCGCGAGAGTGCGGCTTCGTGGCCATTAACAATTCTCGGTAGAGGCGTATACCTACGTGTAGTCCGCAACCACTCCGCGGTTGATGCGTCGAAGTATCCGAGATACGGATGCCCACCTACCTACAACACAACGAAGGCGGTACACGAAGTAATCCTCACGTGTCCACTTCCGATGTCTCGCAAGCCTCGTGGCATACCCACCCACATGACACGCAAGTATCACGTAATCGTTCGCGGCCTCGAAGTCCCCAATGAATTTACCTCCGCGAGTATGTTGAACAGTCGGTCACACATTCATGTGTTTCAATGCGCGTAAAACGCTCGGCGAATCTTTTTTTTTGCCATCCAGAATTCCCACGATGCTCGCAACTCTTCGGTGCTTATGAGGCTACAGATCGATTGGGTCGTTTCTTTTTAGTCGAACGGAGGAATCATGTTAGTGGGCGCAATCGGCACGATAATGACCGGAGGTTGTAAACAAGATATATAGGGATACGTCGGAATAAAAGAGCGATGGGATCGGTCGAGATTACGAATGAAAAAAAAAAAAAAAAAAAAAAAAATAGCATGAAAGGAAAGAATTGCGTTTGTTCTATTCGTCCTCTTTGGCGAATATAGTTCCGGTCTTCCTTCTCCTTCTCCGTTTATTTTATCACGCTATTCTGCGCTTATTCTTTACTATTCTCGTTTTAACAACATAACGCAATGAGCGTTCCCCACCGCGGGTTAAGCGGCGCGGAGGATTCAATCATCGTGGCGACAAAGAGACAGAGAGAAAAACTCGGAGAGCGAAGATCCGGCGCTCCATTGAATGGGACACACCGGAACTCCGACAGGAGGAACGATCGAGAATCGTTCCGGAAGAACCGGTTGCCGATCCCCTCATTGTCGGGTATTACCCACGAGAACGAGTTTTTCTGAGATGAATTGAGCGATACGGTCGTTGGCCACACTTTTGAAAAAATGTTCCATCGAAGTAATTGCGGAAAAATGAGATACCAATTTAAAGTTCGGCCTTTGAGAATACGATACGTGAAAACTTTCAAATTCATAGCTTCAACAAGGTAAATCGAAGGAAAAACATATCACAATACGTTTTTTTCGAACTCTAAATAATTGTCTGAAAGTGTAATCACTGTATCACCCGTCCGCGGAGCTGAATCTCGCGGCATCAGCGATTGTAACCAACGATTCAGTATTCGTGTCTCCGCGACACGATTGCCGAAGGGCGGGTAAAAATGTGCTCCTCGTCACGGTTGCGATCTCGCGGTCATTCGTACGCGAATCCCATTCTTTCTTCGTGAACACTTAATTGCGATGATATTGTGAAAAAAAAAAAAAAATTATTATAAGCCATATACACGCGGCACTCGGAGTCTGCATTCATTCCGGACAATTATATATTCTGCGGAGAATCGCGTATACCAGAAAGGATGGGAGCGTCGTTGAATTTCACGAATGCCCGCGCGTGTACACGAAGTGCAGAATAGCCTCTACCGTCGAATTAACTCAAATTATCCGGAAAGCCGTGAGTACATACGAGAGTATCGCCACACTTGTGGTGCGGATATACGTAGCCACCATTAACGCATACGCGGTATGCGATATTTAAAATTAACGTGTATTAACTTTGCGAATCGAAAGGAGAGCTTGCGCGCGTCGATAGCGCTTCGGAGAGATAGCCTCGCAGCTTATTATATACATACATATATATGTATGTATATATATAATTTTACTACGGAATACTGCGTTTCCGTACTTTTGCCGTTCTCGCATAGCTCTGCATATCGCGCGTTCTCCGAGCCAAATATTCCCGTTGCATTCTATCGCCACAGCTTTTATCGATTCGCCGAGCGCGCTTGATAATCTGCTAGGAATTATGGAAAAATGGGGAGGTTAAAAAAAAAAAGAATATATATATATACATATACGTGTATATTGAGACTCGGAGGGAAAGGGTGAGAGAAAAGTTTTGAAAAAAAAAAAAAAAATTGTCCGTTATGGAGAGCGAGCCACTCGTTGGACGGTCCGGCGCGTGTCGGCTGGTCGGCTCACTGATGGAAATTCGATAACGAGGACTCTATACGGCTATATACCGCACGGCCACGCCAGAAAATTAATGTCCCCATTTTCGTATCGCGCCATCGGGTGTCGCTGCAGGCGACAGAGAAAGCGAACAAATTACCGAGCGAGAATAAAAAACATATATATGTATATATATATGAAATTAGCGTTAACGAGAGTTTGAGAAATTTAGTATATCAAGCCATCGTCGGGCCATCATACGTCAGATTCTTTTGTAGGGGCTTTCAAATTTGATTTCAGCACCGTGCCGCGTTCACCGACGTAACTAAAAAAAAGTATGAATTTCGTTCAACTTCGAGCCGATAATCAACCCTTTGCAATTAAACATTCCGTCGCCCGGATAATTGATTTTCTTTTTTACTCTTCGCGAACTTGTTCAGTTTCTCCGACGGATCTTCGAGTGTTTCTCGCGTCCGATAAAACCGTTCTATCCGCGAAACGAAACTGTTAAAACGTCCATTAAGTCCGTATAGTCAGTAAAAAAAATTGTCAAGAATATCGAAATATGCGGTACTTGTTTAACCGCGAAGAAGCTTTGAGATTCGGGGTCTGTATTGCGCTATGAATTTCTCGAGTTATCTCAGTCTTCGTTTCGCTCTTTGGTTCGCTTCCTCTCGCGATTCAGGTCGCGATCGTGTCAGGGACGTTCGTTCGAGGGTGGCGCAGGCGGGAAGAAGGGTAGAGAGGGACGGGGAGGTTGAAAAACAATTAAACGAGACAGAGGAAGAGTCTCGTTGTGAAAGACGAAGAGAATGCCGAGTAACGGGAGAGTGAGATGTAGTCGCCTTGCATGATAATGCGTTGTAACCTCCGCCGCGGTAGAATGATACAGTAAAGGAATAAGAGAGGCCCGGGGGTTTGCCGCGTCAGGGGTTGCCGCGGTATATAGCCGAGGGTTTGAGTCAGAGGATTCTTACTTTGCATTCCTTTGTGTGTAGATTCAACTCCTCGGTTCTCAGTCATCTCTTCTGTACCCTTCGCGACTACCGGAGAGACTCGCTACTCGCTTACCAACCGACGAATATAGCTATGCCATATATACTTGTTTCACCCCTTTCCCTCATTTTTCCATCCAACTCTTGAAGCTTGAACTAACGCCCGAGGTTTTAATGCACTTGTCTACTCCAGATGCGTTCATAAAGACATATATGCCCTCCCGCCCCCTCCCCCTTTCCTTCTCGCGAACGGTCGCAACTCTGTCGAAGCGAGTGGGCAGAAGAGACCCCCTGCAAGCTCTGCACACGACGAGATAGAGGAAAAATCGGGCCTCGCTTGCGCGAGAGAGCGAAAGAAGTCGCGAGGGCTGAATTGCACACAACTCACCCTCCCTCCTCCCCCCCTCACCCCCTCGGCTAGCCGGCGTAGAGTCCCGCGCTTACGCAGGCCGTTTGCACGGTGGAATACGAGACCGACCGGTAGAGAATCTCGTGACACGAGACAGTGACAGAGTGCCCGGAAAATCATGAAAGATAAGGGTGAAGAAAAGGAGAAAGAGAAACGGAGACTACCTACAGAGGTAAAAGTATCCTCGACTACGATGTTGAAAGCTTTGTGATATACCGAGACGTAGATATATTTATAGTCAGATGAAGAGCGAAACTGAGTTATCTTCTTTCCGAAAAAAAAAAAAAAATCGAGAATAAAAATTTATCGAAATTATTGTTGATTTACTCCTTCGCTGATCGCCTGTTGCGCGGAGCTGATACTGGAAGCTGAGGAAATTTAGCTGCATGAAATAAATAAAAAGAATTGTTTCTTCTTTATCGATTATCAACGTCTGATTTGACTTTAATTTTTTGATACGAATTATCGTAAACATGAATTTTCCAAAATTAAGCCGAATTGTGAAAAATTTAAATGGACGATACACTATTTTCATAGTTAAAGGAATACGCGGAAAATCTGAAAATGTCAGTGCCCTTTGGTCACCTGTCTGCACCTATTTTGGTATCAATTTCAAGACTTTTCGACGGTGAAACACTCGTCAATTTTTGATCAATGTTATTTGGGAGTTCGTCGATTGATCGACAGCGAACAGCGGAGGTTTGAAGGATAGATGGGTAAAAGGAGGAAAACGCTCGGACACTTTTCCTCGCGTCACCTCTACGGCTATGCGCCCCCCGTCAGTTGCCACGGTCGCCGACGCTACCGCCGGCGCGTCGTGCTCTGTCTTCGGGTACTCTCTCCGCTGATCCGAGAGGGGTGAACTACCCCTCGAGGTTGAGCGCTATCTCGCGGAGAGCGTGAGAACTGCGAAGGACCACTCGTCCACCCGGCGAGCCGGACAGTCTCGTCCTTCGATAATTCAGTGACCGACCGGACTTTGCCGCTTAATAATTTATCTTAAGCTTCTCGTAAGCATTTTCATGGTTACATCGAAATCTCTCGATATCCGATCGAGATAATGAAATGATTTTTTTTTTTTAATAATTTTTTAATATTTTCGAAATTCGACTTACCTCGTTTGTAACCGGTATGTGCGCACCAGCCGGCTCTCTCCGTTAGGGTCTCATAATTCAATCTGTAATGCAAAAAATTGAAGATTGTTGAAGAAAATAATTTTTTTTAATTTTTTTTTATTTATCTCGATTTACGAAAAAAAAAAAAAAAATTGATGCATATAAAAGAAATTTTCTTCTCTAACCGTCTGAGTGGCGCACGTTCGGACGTAATTTATTTAAGAGTAAAGTCATAAAACGCCTCGTGCTCGCAAGTAAGTGCTATTTCTGTCGTGTGAATGGAAACGGTTGAACAAGGCAATTCGCGTCGAGAGAAGAAGGCCCTACTACTACACGTACAAGAGAACCGAAGAAAAGCGTGTTAGTCGCAGAGGATTCGAGCCGAAGAGCGTCTGCGGATAAAGGGGTTGCGCGGAGAAAAACCGAGTACGCTAATGAAAAAAAAAATGTATATATAAGAAAAGAAAAGTACGAGAGACACGTGCACGACTAAAGCTCGCTGTATGAATCACACACGCGGGGGGTATTAAGGCTCTCGTGAAACGAGGCAACTGCAGGCTGCTCAGTTGCGTATATAACGGCGTTTCATTTACTCCACCGAAGGCGAGTACAGAGACAGAGAGCGCGAGGGGCAAAGGGAACTGCTGGGAAACGGTGAAGGAGAACCGGTATATATAGCCCGGAGAAAGCATGACGGGGCGAGCTTAAAAGTTCTTCTTCGAGATGTAATTAGCACGTCTTTACACAACAGGGTGAAACAATGCCGTGGCGTATAATTAGTATGCATCTATACTCTCTAACGGTTAGGGGTTTGAGGTGACGATGATGGTGCTTGCTACGGGCAACGCGCGTTGGCTGTGTGTTCACCACATCGGGGGTTATATACCCCCGCGACTTTTCCTCAGCGGACAACCCCACCGACTCACCGCTGCGGCAACCCTTCGCGACGTCTTTCCCACCGACGGATAAATCTCGTCTATCCCGCTTTTTCTTTCCTTTCTCTCGCCCTCATACTCTAACGAAGCGTTCACGCGTCGTGCAACCGTAAAACCCGAAGCCACATACGCGCGGATTTCTCGATACTCGACGACACCACCCAACTCCGTCAATACTTTCATCATCCCGCTCTCGATTATTCAGTTTCACGACGTAAATCTCACGTTTCTCACGTAAGATACTATAGAATCTACGAATTTGGATTATTTTTTTTTTCATCTACAGTTTCGTATACATTTACGGCTTATATAGCAGTATTTCTATATTGATAAATTGCTGTATTTGAATACAATGAATTTATAAAGAAAAACGAAAATCCATAGTTCGAGAAATGCATTGAAATCGTTATTTACTCTGACTAATCACGCAACAATGGGTTGTAGGATAAATGTTACGAAAAATAATAACAATAAAGTCAGGAAAAACACCCTTTCAATTACGAACTTTACCCAGCAATCTTGCGAAATTAGTTACGTAGTACGTGGAAACGCGAAAGTTTCGAAATAGTATTTCGATGGGTAGAGGAAACTTTCGTGTGGTATATTTCAGCCATAGAAGCTCCGTTTGACTTTTCGTAGCTCTTTCTCTATACGCATATAGCACTTGTCGGCTATACTGACACTTGGCCGTACCTCGTACGACACCACGTATACACGATCGGCATAGCCACGCGAATAACTGTACTCCGCTGCGCCCACATCGCAGCGCACACACACACACGCGCGCGCACTCGTGAAACACACGGACTCGACGATCCGCAGCAACAAGCTTTCGCCTTACGATAGTGTGCCGCTCGTGTCTATCGCGAGGCTTGTGTGTAGAACGCGATGAGCGTTCCTCGTTACCAACGAATTGCAATTGCCGTGCGAGAGCCCTAGAACGTTTATTCGTTGTGTGAGTAGTTTACAGACCGCGTTAAGGGGTCACAGGAACTCGATACTCGGACTATTCTCACAGGCAGTAATACACCTACCTAATCGTATGTATATTTACTGTATAAACGCGCATCGATACTCCCAACTAATGCTATAAGGCGGACGAGGGGGAGCCTCGCAAACATCGATATACCTGTGTGTAATCAACGTTTCTAAAAATCCTTGAATCGCCAGTAGTCTCTCTCCGCTTAAACTTCGTACACTTCTATCGAGGATTCTATAGCCAAAGGTGATTGAAACACCAACTATGTCGCGATGGTCTATCTGTCTGTAGAATCACCTCTTCGCATTCGCGTCACTAAATTTCGTGCGCAATCGTATCTCTATCAACTATAACTATCCCTGAAAGAGGGTTGCGAGAGACTTAGAAAAAAAAAGATCGCGCGCCCGAAAGTTCGATGACACGAAAATCGAAACTCGAAATGTATCGAGTTCTCGATATTACGCGAACAATATGGGTCAATGTCGTGCCGATTCGAGGTCGCATGTTTTCTACCTCTGTTTAGCTCTCTGCCGAGCGGGGGGTTGAAGAGAGAGCGTGAGGATCGAACGAATATTGAAATTGTGGGCGCAACGAACTCGCTCTCGCTCGCATAATGAGCTCGAGCGTTTAACCAGAAAGCATGTTATGTACGCGTTTGTGGACTATATTGTGCGCCGTATGTGTACTACGAGAGAGTGTGGGCGTATATGTCGCGCGAGGGTGCATGCGAATGCCCCATTGCATATGTTCACTTTCACACCCTCGATATACTACTGTGTACGTGAAAAAGCGGTGGCTACGTTTTGCACCGCCGCTCGAAATATTTTCATTCAAACACGTTTTAATTGGCGACTATCCCGGGGTCGGGGGTTCGTGCGTAAATCACCGGAAATAAGCACGTTGACCTTTCGGTTATTCATTCCGATCCACTCGCATTTCAATGATCAGCTGATTAATTTACTACACTCGTAACACTCGTACACGGGTAATATCGGGTTTAAATTCAATTTATCGGTGGTATTTTCATCGCGGCTACAATCACGATATAATTGGTTCAACGTTATAAATTCATTTCATTGTTAATTCTTGCTCGCTCACGAGAAGCGTCGATGCGATTCTCGACTATCGATATATCACCGTAACGTTGAGTTTATATCTTCGTACTCAGGGAAGAAGTATGCAAATTAGGTGAATTCGAATAAACGGGGGTTGGGAACTCGTAAAAATTCTACAGCATCCGGAGCATCTCCGAGGGTGAAGGAGTTCAACGAGGGTGGTGGAAGCTTTCCGCGCGTATATATGTATATATTTTTCTTTCATATCGATTACCGCGCCAACGAAGAAAACAGACACTAAAGAATTAAGGTCGACGAGATTTTCGCGAAATTTGCAATTACATTCGAGTCATTTGGAAGAGTACGAAGCGTTTTTGAAAGTACACGTTGCTAAGGGTGGGAAAAAAAAACTTGGACGATAGATAAAAACGTCTGCGAGAAGATCTTAAGGGTTATTCACAGGATTGGCAGACGAGTCGAGCACTTGCCAAGACATAACAATCTTAATAATCTCGAGAGAACGCTTGTTTGGAGTCATCCGGTAATGACATCATAGCGGCAAGAGTATATGCTCGGTGGCGGAAAATACAGTCGTTTGGAACGTCGCCCGCGCGCAATACGCGTTACTGCCGCGGATGAGGACCCGCTCCCTCGCGCTTATTCAACCCTCGCCCCCCAGCATCCTCAGCTTCTATGTGACCCCGAAATAAATTCAACGACTTGGGCAATTGTACGCCGTCGTAAAAAGTAAGAAAAAAAAGAAATAAAAATAAAGGGATGAAGAATCGGTAGCAGTTAATCTCGATCGGTGGTACGCCACGTATTTTTATATACTTCGAAGAAAAAAAAAAAAAAGATTGTAAATAGTGTTGTATCGACGCGGTCAGTGTCAACGTTAATTTCATTGGCTCGGGTCAGTTGAAGATAATTGAAAAAAAAATTTCGATGTTTAGTGGCGATTTACATAATGACGATCATTGATAATCGAAAAAAAAAAAAAATTTTTTTTTTTTTTTTCGTGGAAAGTTTATAAAATTAGCGGAATAAAAATAAAGTAATTCGAATTCACTTCTAATAACGTTTGCAAAAGTTTCGGTATAACTTGGAGTTTCGTCGTGGCGCGGTATGACAATCGCGGACGTGTCTCACGATAAATTAGAAACTTACAACGACGGGCTTAGTAACACGGGGAAATATCGTGCGTCAACGCTATCCGTATCTCGCTAACTCACGAGTAACGCCGAGGCCCCGCGAATATCGCGTAAGAGATGAAAACTTTGAAATCCCGAAGGAATTTCGTAATGGTGAACGGAGGACGAGAGAGCGTGATACTGACGAGCAACGAGACAACATCTCCATTTTCCGACGATATATACGAATCTAACGGGACAACGTTGAAACTCAAGTATAACAAACACTTACGTTTTCCGAGATGTAAATCTCCGCGACGTTCTCTCGTGAGTTTTCTAATTCTAGAAGAGATTGAGATAAAGAGAGGTTCGTCGTTAGGTCACAATTTTGTTTCGACGGGCATTCGTTTTGCCGAGATCTCTAATTGGTTGAGAGAAATTAATTACGAAACTGAGATACTCGAGGACACGCGGCGGCGAAAACCGATTTAAGAGCCAAGAGAACGTTTTGCCCCGTTGCAAAGATACACGTCACCACCGATCGCTATAACGAACTAAAGTTTCAAACTATTTCTTTCTGCGTCGTTGTTCTTTTGTTTTTCGTTCGAAGTACAACAACAACAACAAAAAGCCTATAATAAAATAGACTTGTCTTCTGTCACTTTATCACTCTTATTGTTCGAGTATCGAACGTTAGAAATGAAATAACATCGAATTTCAGCTTTTTAGATTTTTACCATTAAACACGCGATGTAATTACGCGTATTAATAATATCAGATAAATTCGCTTTTCGGTTGAATTCCGATGAAAATCTTCGAAAATAAAAAAAAAAAAGAAAAATCGAGTAATGTAAAAAAAAGTAAAAAGAATCGCTGACTATAACTTTCCCACGAGTGCAATAAACCCCCATAACTTAAGTAACGAAGCGTACGCAACAACCCTCGTCGCGATACCGTGAAGTTCTGTTTGCGCATTGCACGAAAAATTCTTGATACGCGCCGCGAAAGGAACATATAACGCAGGTGAGTGTTTTTTCGTCGCGAGAAAACGGATCGCGTTCTCCATTCTCTCCGCGACAGTAATGCCTATTCTCGTTTCGATAAGTCAACCAAATCCCCCTTTCGTTACCGCTTTCTCCATCGATGAGGGGAATCGGAACAAATATTGAAAGTTTCGAAGCGATAAGCTCGCAGAAGTCCTGCACCACCCACCGTGAGAAGCGGCGAAACTTCTATTCTTGCCGTGAACGCGGCATGAACCGCGATAATCAGTCGCGGTACCGTAGTTACTATGTGCATATAGTACGCGTGTACGCGTGCCCTGTTCAACGGTCCGTGTAAACCGTTGACCGCCGATCTGCTTTACGAGGGCAGATGTTGATAACGCGAGACAGCGAGACAGTGAAGCGACGACGAGTGCCCGGGATTGTGACAGAGCATCTGTCCCCCGCCCTTCCGATCGCGCATTATATTATTCGAATCGCTTGTTACCTCTGCTTTCACTGAAGGGTCAAAGGCCTCCGGATATCAATATCATTCCATAATGCACTCGAAAAAAAAAAAAAAAAAAAATCGGAGTTCTACTTTCACGAGATCGAAAGAAAAAAAAAATTTCGATAACAAGTTAAAAGTCGGTAAAACAGAGAAAAATAATAAAATAGACTCGATTATAGTGCGGTCTAAGATAATTGTTGAGGTATTGCCGCGAAACAGGGGAAGAAGTAACTTGTTCGTTGCGCGTAATACCGGTTACACAAGTTTCTACTGACGGTGCATAAGAGGCTATTCGTACTTTATGCGCAATCTACGGACGATTTTCCGTAATTGCCCGCAGTTGTTATAGCTGCGAATTGGCTTTGAATAGTTTCATCGACGATTGAACTGCCCCAGAGACGAGACACTGTGCAGACCGCGAGATGTCTTGTTAGTTTATATACGCTATGGCCAGTAATGTACTTCCGGTCAATTAAGTGAACGACAACGTAGACTGAGCGGCAACAGCAGAAGCGGAGCCGAGGGAGAGATAAGTCGGAAATCAGATGCGTGGGCTACGACGCTCGGGTTTCCGACGGAGAAAACACACCAAGATTGTTCCCTGTCTCTCGCTTGAAAAAAAAAAAAAAAAATCACTGTTTGTCTTTGATAGTTTTTTCCACCGGATTCGTTGATAATGCGAATTTTGAACGAAGGTTGTTTTATCGTTCGACACTTAATTAGCTCCTAAAATACGTTCATATCATCGCAAAGAGTAATTATCACGAAAAAAAAAAAAATTTCAAACGTATTAAAAAAAATTTATTCTCTATTCGTAATAATGATAAAGATGTAGTCACTTTTTTGCTACCGTCGCGCTGATTTGTAATTAATGACTATTGATATGTAGGTATTGGGAACGGATCGGGAATAAATAATATAGGTATTGAATGAGAAAAATAAAACGATACACCGCAAAACAGACAAAAAGCAGAAATTATATTTCACGATAAAATATAAAAAATATAACAACACGATATACACATTGATAGGATAATTAATGAGTGCGAAACGAACTGTGGGTACGGCATGTTTTGGGGGGGAGGAGTATGATGCATAGAGGTGAAAGCTCACCGCTAGCGTACGCCGCGAATCGACACACTCGTGATGAATAATGAGGTGGCAAAATTAAATTTCGATTAAACTCTATCGGATATAACAGGAAATGACGGGAGCACCCATTCCCCTACCCTTCCCACCCGTTCTCTGGTACTTTTACGTTATCGTTCTCGGTTCGTGTAACCTCGGTTGGCTCGTGATCGAATCATCGGATTTCCGTGGTATTTCTGCTGTTTCATCGACGAGTGTCGATTTGTCGAGTGGCACTCTCGCCTTCCCGACAAATACTTCGAGTATCGCGCGCGCAATTTTTTACTTCACTGTCGCGAAGACACAAACGGCGGAAGAATAAAGAAATTCGATCATTGAAAACTGAGTGGTAAAAAAAAAAAAAAAATCTTTCGCGCTTCGAATGAAAGTTTTCGAACGCAGCCTCTCGAAGGCTAATAATTTTTTTTTTTTTTTATCGCACTTGGATGTCGCGAGATGTTCGATCACGAGCTTCGGGAGGATCGGTGTTTTACCTTATCCTCGACGCACTGTCCGTATTTTATCCGTGATAGTAATGAAACGAGAGAGGTAGATATGTACAACACGTGGACACTGAATCTCGTGCCGGTTCGGTCTCGCGTGTCGCGCGTACAACTATTAACAGCAGCAGCAGCAGCAGTGTTCAATGCAAATCGAGAGTACGACTCACAAAAATCTCGAAAAACGACCACGTAGGAAAAATGCTCAGTTTCTCCAATTCCATTAAATTGCTTATGTAATAAAAGTCGTCAAGATTTTTCGTAATATTTTTCACTAAGTCCAGCACCAGATTGAGTCTTTTTTTATTATTATTTGCACTCTCGAAAAAATGAAAATGAAAAAAAAAAAATCAACTTCCGATTGGTCAAAGGTGTTTAAAATCGCAATACGAAAACAGCGCACTTCGCACATAAACCGAGTGAATCACATCGCGCAACTGTTCTTATGCCGAGAAGTGATATTTTTAGTTGACGAAAAAAATTAAATAAATCGTCATAAAAACGTGAAAGACATCATTCACCGTTTATTAAAACGGAAACACGATTTTTAATTATTTTACTTTGTTTTTGTTTTGTTTTTTTATAATTCACCCAACACTCACGAAAAAATCCTCAAAAGCGTTGTTATTATATTATTACAATAATAAAACACTAGGGGTCGGTCAGAGTTCACGTAGTCGCCGGCCCGTCATCGCGGTGCGCGATCCTCCCTTGGCCAGCGTCACGTCACGATTAAAACAGAGACACCCCCGATGCAGTAGTCTTAGCTCACCCTCACTCTCTCTCTCTATCTCCGTCTCGCTCCTTTCAACCCCTTCTCTTCAACACTTTGTCTATATAGCTGCTCTGTGCTTTCGGTCTCTCACCCCCTCCCCCCGTCGGGCCACCCTTCTTGACGTCGACTCACGAGTTAACAAAAATCTTATTTTTCTCGTCGCGCGAGCTTTTCGAATAACTGTCACGTGCTGCTGGCTCGTAATTATTTAAACGTCGAATATCAATGATGACTTGTCGGTTCTTCGTGTCACCGTTTATTATCCTCTTGGTGTCGACACGTGTACTGGCCAACACTTCGTACATTTGTGCACTTGTCGCGGATGATTCTCCCGACAGAGTGTCTCTTAGTGTCCGCACTCGTATGCGTACGCTTGTAGGGTATACCATTCACGAGAGCGGTCCGATGTTTACGTGTACCTGTACATGTGTTTACGCGTCAGTGTATGTGTCTATGCATCCTCGTGTACATATGTATGCCCATGTGTGTGCGTGCGCGTGTGTATGTACGTGTGTGTGTATGTGTGTGTGGGTGGGAGTAGTGTGAGGGGGTTTCGGAGGGATGGGTTAGCGCGTGTAGCAGTGGTTATATTACAAGGAACGCGTCTTAAGTGATTTCGGCCTCGCTGGTCAGCCAGCAGCTCCGTATGATGAGGCCGCCGCTTTGCTACTGACAGACCCAAAGACCACCCTAACCCTGTACACGTACGGGTGGACGACGCGACGGTCCCCACCCCGCCCGAACCGCGAAAACTCCATCTCGCTCCTACGTCTCTATATCTATCTCTTTTACTTCGTTCTAACCCCGCCGTTCCGCGAAGCAACCCTTAGGATAGCAGCGACGGATGCCACCTCCACGGCGTACGGCGCAAACGCACTCCGATTACTCCAAAGGGTAGTCTTATCCCCTCCAGTTGAAAACAGCCTCCCAGGAGTAGCAGTAGTAACCGTCGTGCACAGCTAGCCAGCATGCAACTCACGGCAGTAGCCAGTAGTCAACCCCTCTCTCTACGTGAACTCACAAACCTGCTCTCTTTCTCTCTTACTCCATCGACTCTACCGAACCGCCGCCACCTCTCTTTCGACAAACCGCCCCTCCGACGCCCCGCCGTCAACGACGGCGACGACTACGAGAAATACAACCCCTCCGATGGGGCTAGAGTATATCGCGAAAATGCCCGCGTTAGGGGAGTATTCAACCCCTTCTCGCGGTATCCTTTACTTCTCCTACACCATACCCCCGCACGTTCTCTCTATAGTAGTACATACTTTGCTCTTCTCCCTCCCGATATACCTTATTCGCCCCCTTTGCTTTGCTCACCCTCTTGTCTTTATTCTCCCCTCTTCTGTACCTATTCGCATATACCAATCTCTCTCTTTCTCTCCCTCTCTACTTCTCTCTCTCTCGCTCTACCTCTCTCTCTCTGGCATCCCTCGTCTTAAGATAAAAACACGGACAATCGAGTTTTACAGTTAACCCACTCGCCCTCGGACTTCTTCTTCATCCCTTCGATGGCGGGAGTGGAGCCTCCACAACTCTACCGACCCCCTACTACCTTTTTCCTCTTTGCCGATCGGCGCAAATATCGTCAACCCCTCTCCTCTCTCCATCTCGCCGTTACCTCCCGAGAATGTGTGTACGATATAACGTCGACCAAACCCCCTATCCACCCCATCCCCTTCCCACCTTCACACCGAAACCTCGATTCTTTCGGGGGCAACCTTCAATTTCTTTTTTTCACTGTTTGTGCTGTTTTTTTTTACCCGTCTCTCCGTTGTATAGCCGAGTCGCGTTTTTTTTTTTAATTTATCTTTCATCGATACATCGACTTCTCCCGCCTCAACACCGGCATGTTCGACACTCCTGCTGATATCGCGACCAGTGTATCACAACTATACGAGCGTCACGCGGATCGGAACATCGAGATATACCGGATCTCTCAGGGACTTTAATAGTTTTTTGCGCGGTTTTCCTTCTGACGTATCACGATGGACTTGGAGGTTTTTGGACTTTGTTCTACGGGATTTTCGGCGTTTCGCGCAAAGATCGGGGTGTTTGGCGTCTCGGAATTTTTTTCTCGAACGGAATTTTGTCGGCAGTGGTGATAGATAGATTTTTTAGCATTTCCGCGGGGGACGAGACAATCTGATAGGGACAAGTTTTGAGGATTTTTTTGTTTTTGTTTTACGGAGATTACGACATCGTGAAGAAGAACATTTTTAGGTTTCCGTGGGATAGACATAGTGAGATAGAAACTTCATTTTCTCGATAATCTCATATTCGATTTTTTCTGTTTTTTTTTTTTCTTTTCCGGTTTCTTTGATGTCTCTTTTTTTAACGGAACTTTGACGAAAAATGATTTATCCCAAGAAAATCATACGATTAATAATTTGAATGAGAAAATAGCTTTGTTTCGCGACCCTCATAATCAGTGCATATCGAAAGGAAAGCTCGAGGCAGTCGTTACTTATTCCGCTGACGAGAGTCGTTGACGAGATCATTTCCAACGAAGCCGCAATCAGCAATGACACTTATAAAGTATCATCCAAACCTATTTTCCAATCCTGACTGATCGACCTGACAGCTCGGTACGATTGTTCAATAAATTCTCTGAAGCTGTTCTACTTCGATTTCCACGATGGATCCCACATCGGAGATACTCCGCGGACAAAGCAAATCTTTTCTCATCAAATATACCACAATATATATTATTGACGACGAATCGATGGAGAGAAATATTAATTATTGAAAATCGAAGCCAAAACGATTGGAAAATAGATCGATGCAACGTTAATAAATGGAATCATTTAACGGACATAAAGATACGAAGTTTCAGTCAAACAAAAAACTGAGGACTCGAAGAATATCCGAACAGCGATCAGACGTATCGAACTGATTGACGCATCGTTTGACCGATCTATTATGGAAAGATTATTGGAACGAACATTTTTCATGTACTTTTCGATGCTGGCAATGTTTTTCGTTGCATCGTCACACGAACTCCCACCCACCATACATCGCCCGAATCCCTCCCCCCCATCCTCCCCGCCCTCATCGACGATCGGCTCTCATTTATACTTTTACCACACGATCTCCCGCGTCCCGGCAATATCCCCACCACAACGAATGTTTATGACACAATTCGTTTCATTATTAGCTGTTTATACACGAGAGCATCGATCGACCACTCTGTTGACCACGCACGTTTGTACGTGGCGGCAACGACCGCGACGCGACACAGAGGCCCGATTCCACCGCATTCTCACACCGTTATCCAGGCCGGTCGAGTTACTACTAGTTTTCAATCTCTCGTTTAACATCCCGTCCGACAAGTTTTACCGGTATAAGAATCCGTTGTATATCGTCTGCATCCCTTGTGTCGCGCGTTAGTTCGTTTCGAAACTTCGCCCGGTCGAGTATAGCGATTTTTGATTCACCGATATTTTCGACTGTTAGTGTCGTATTTGTGGTACAAACGCGCACGTAATTCATAAATACTAAATTCGTAAGATATAACGTGGTGGATACATTTTTTTAGCGTAGTCTATAGAAAAAAAAAAATGGACGACGATATATCGAACAAACGCTCCGGACGAGTTTACTGTATTGCGGTCTTTTTTTTCGAACAGTCACTTTCATAATAATTTTTAATTTTAACTTCGTGGCCGTTTTTGAAGAATATGTCGCCTGTTTTTTGAAAATTTTGCTCCGAAACGCGAATGATGTAAGGATTGCATTTGTAAAGGCGCTGTATATTGCGCGGCGATATAAACCCCATAGAAGTCCCCGTGGAAAACCGGTTTTGTTTCTTTCGATGTATTCACGCCGCGAATGTGCACAAAATTTTATCAACTTGGGTCACTATTGTCGTTAGAGCGTTGTAGCCGAACGGTCGAGAAAATATTCGAACGAGTGGCGGTGAGTGCAACGCTTGCCGACGGCCGAACGTCCGGTGCTCGCGTACTTTTTACGTCTGACCGCTACGAGAACTCACTACTGACAACTTAATCTTCGTAAAAATAATTGTATAAATAATTCCTTCGATGTTTTGATTGTACTTTATAATTTACTATATATTTGTAAACAATAATAAGTTGTATAGATCGCTTTGTTTGCGGTTATTTGCGTTATTTTTCGCAAATATCGGAATCACGAAATAATAAAAAAATTGAAGCGTTTCATTTATTACCCGACGGTAAGAATTCGAGTTTCGATTACACGATCATTAATGTTTCAATTTTTTGTTTATCAGTCGAACATCCAATTATTTGTTTACATTTTGCTGACATTTCGTCTTTTTTGTTTTATCGCGATTTTTTTATTTATTTAGCCGAAGAATCGAATCACCAACAATGCGAACATTGTTTACCGTACTGCGACATCGAATATTCAGGTTCGGTGTATTTAACGCGTCTCAAATTAAGTTGATAATTAGCGAATGTTGACGTCTAATCGATAACAATTATTTTCAATTACCTCGTTAAGTAGTTAATGGTAATTTTTTTTAATGAGAAACAATTTTTTTTCAACGATATTCCACGAAATTTGTTTATTTTTGCACTCGATTAATCGACTTCGTCATTATACATAATTCTTTTGAATATTTATTAGCTTCGTCGGTGTCATCGGATATTCCATTTGTCACAAAGTTTATATCTTCGTACTTTCGCGAACGATTTAACGTTAACAAACGTTTATTTACGTTTGTTTCGAATATACATATTTCAATTGTCTTAATTTTGAATCGCGAAGGTTCACACAAATAGATTAAACTGACGTTTATTTGTCGTGTTGATCACCGAAATATCCAAAGTACCTCGACTCGCCGGCGAGACGTCGACTCTCGTGTTTACAGCAGTAGTATATCCAAATGCCGGCACCAATCACCGTCACACACAATTTCACAAGTCTTCCGCACCATTTTTTATTTATTTTTCATTTAACCACGTTGCACCGTTAATTACGTAAGAAACAATAATCCCGAAACTCCATATATCTACGAAAAAGTTTGCCCCTCGAGACATCAGTTGTCAGATGTGTTGTGTCGATTAGTATAATAATCAAAAGTACTTATTATCGAAAAGAAAAAAAAAAAAACTGTAAAATAATCGCGAGGGTTTAATTTACTCGTGTTGTTTTTTAAAATCTCTCTTATCGCGCTTTACTTACCTTTCAGCGTGCGTTGTTAGCGTAGAGACGAGAATGAGGACGAGGACGATGACGGCGAGGACGATCCGTTCCGTCCTTGTAGCGGCTCCTTGCTGAGCCGGTCTCGATAAAAAAAAGCACTGTATTTACTTTTTCTTAGATTTTCCTGATCGCTGTTTTCTCTTGCTTTTCCTTGCTTAGTTTTTCGTTATTTTTTTCCGTTTTTACTTTAAGATTTGTTTTTTTTTTGTTTTTATTTATTTTTATTTTGTTTTTTTTTTTTGTTTTTTTAATTTTTTTTTTTAAATTTTTGTCTGAGGCGTATTCCCGTTTTTAATTTTTTTTCTTTATCTTCACCCTCGCGCGTTAACTCGGGATGAAAAGCGCGCTCGTTATACGGTTTCTCTCTCTCGTTTAAGCCTCGTGCGCCGTTGCACACGGTGCGCGTCGAGTCGCGCGAACTTGCGGGCTTGCGGGCGCACTGGCGGTGGTGGCCGGTCGCGTAGGCGGAGAAGATCGCGGATGCTGTAGCCAGACCACGCGCCAGCCAGCAGCCGGTGGCCCCTCTGGCCCGTACAGTGGCGCCCCTGTAGCATCCAGTCGCAAGCTCACAAGTCGCAAGAGGCCACCCGACGTGCGAGAGCGACCGAGATAACTGACGAGTTTCTCGCTCTGTTGAGTTCGTACCAAAGTGGATGAGAGCGCAAGAAGCCGATCGAGCTTTGGGAAAGTGCGAGAAAGACAGGCCAGCGGGCAAGCAAAGCAGAGGCTGAGCACTGTGAAAGCTTGCGACGACGCTGACTATTGCGTTCGGGGGAAGGGGGAGGAAGGGAGGGAGGGAGGGTAGCACATAGAACGGACGGCAATGCCTGCCGCGCGCAGCAACCGACGGTGGGGAGATAGAACCGTGGAGTGCTGGACGAATAGAGTAAGCATGAGTGAGATGAAATTCGTATAAAAAGCTCGAGAGAGAGCGAGGAAGAAAAGATCGACGATGAAGGGAGAAAGCGAGCTTTCCGGTGAAGTAGCTTTCGTCACGGGTGGAAAAGGGACGAGAGTAGACGGTCGTCCCGACCGGACTCTCTCGTGTCTGTTCCCCTCTCGATGCCGTGGACCCGTTAACGGGTGGAAACGAGAACGAGCTTTCGGGTCGCAAACGGTCACAAGAGAGAGACGATGGAAGCGCGGTGGAAGGCGATTGCCGCGCGTTACCTTAGAATAGAGGAACAAGCGCTGACCGAAGAGGAAGACAAGGACAGAGTCTTGCCAGTGCTGACGTCCGATGAGAAAGCAGGATAGATTGTATACACGCGTAGCTTCTACGATACCAACCATCTCTCTTCATCTTTCTCCTTTAACTTTGGTCACTACCACGTGCGCGAGGCTTTTCTCGTGGGTACACGAGGCAAAGCGTATACGTACAGCCGGACAAGGACGGCGTCGAGTTGTTGGTCAGCGGTGGTGGTCAAAACATCGTATCGGTGTGAGCTTTCGGGGGGCAGTATACACGAGGCAAAGCTGCGAGAGAGATATAGAGCTTGGAGAAGGGAAGTGTTTGGTAGCGCGCTTGGCAAAGTAAGGCGGTAGAGGGGGTTGTGATACCCTTATGTATACGTGTGAGCTTGCGGTATTAAGATCCAGCGCGCTTGGCTGATACGTTTTTCACATTTACTTTTTATGACCGTGAAGCCGTGGGCGCGCCACTTAAAATTCTTTCAGCACGTGACGAAGCGCTATGTGGCCTTGGATTCCCTCTTGGCTTTGCCGACGATTTTTCCGATATTTCTCTGCGAGCCGTACCACGTGTATCTACACCAAACCATGAAATATACCGATGTAGGATTTAATCGATATCCGTTGGCTGTTCGGAGACTTTTTCCACTTTTTACTACAGCGAATCCTTCGAATTTGATTTGTCTATCGATCAAGAAAAATAAAAGGCAATGAGGTTTTGTTTTTGTTTTTTGGATTGTGTAGTTGATCTTCCAGAATTTTCCCAGAAGGACGGAAAAGAGGGGTCAGCAGGGAAAGGGGGGGACATGAAACTCGTACCGGATGAGGAGAATTCCTAATAGCACGAGGGTAAGTTGAAAAGAGAGAGCGATCCACCCTTCGGCAATGCAAAACAGGGATGAACGCAACTGAGCGAAACCGGGTGGTGGTGGTGGTAGTATCGATGCGGTTGTGTTGGTTACCGAGTGCGAGAGACAATCCGTTCTCGCGTCGTTGTATTGGTGGCCTCGGCGATCTCAGTGTTGGTGTCCCAAAGAAAAATCACCTTAGCCGCGTGTGCGATCGTACGTGTGGGCTAAGGGGTTGCTCTGAGAATGTGTTGGGATGAAAGGGTTGCCGGACAGTGGCGAGCTCTTGCTTAGGCGGCCGATATGAGAACTAGACCCGAGATGGGGTGACCCCAACCCGATTTTGCCTTCTCCGTGAAAGGCACCCCCTCCCCCACCCCTTCCATCCTCTCGCGTCCCTCGAGCAAACTGCCTTCTCCTTCTCCTTCGACCAACCGTGTCCGACGCAAAACCCCTTTCGCTGCCCAACATTTCTCACGTGTGGGACGAACGACCAGAGAGAAATAAATGAAACGAATAAAAAAATAACGAAAGCGCATGAATGAAAGCGAAAGTTTTACCACCTGTTTTGTCGATTATTCTTTTCCTTTGCATAGCATAGTTCCATTTAGCTATTTTTTAATGTTTTTTTTTATTGACATTTTTTTTTTTTTTTTTTTTTTTCGTGTACTAAAGGATGAAATAAAATTCGAGCGTACCGATTCGAACAAAGACCAACCTATGATCGAGTCTCGATCGACAATGACGCTCGCGTTGGTCAATGAAGAGGTGTATGACTTACAGACTGTCGTCTCCTCGATCGAGGCGGGAATCACACCCTCGCTCCATCAATTCCTCGTGCCTACCGGTTCGCTCTCACCCCGAAGCTCGCTTACCCAATCACCCCTCCCTCCTTCCCTCCCGCCTCATATATTCTCGTTCGAGCGGCCGGAGAGGCGGCACAGCTCGGCGCGAAGCTCTCGATCAGCCGTCGGTATTTTTATCCACGCGCACTTTTTAGGGTCACTTGTTGCTTTTTAATCCGGCCGCAGTCGCGGTTGGAAAGATCGCCGATGCTCCCCATCGAAATTCGAGAGGCAGGAAAAGACATCTGATATCTCGACTCTCACACTCGACGGAGCTTTTTTTTTTCTTTTCTTTATTTGTGTGTTCCAATATTGTTTCTGATTGAAATATATGTACCGTGCTGCACGATGAATACGTGAAAAGAGAATGGATGATTCATTCTACCGCCTCGTCTTTTAACCGGATTTTCAACGTTTTTAAACTTTTTTATTAATTAGACTCAACGACCCAACGATACATTTGTTGAATGTATAATTATTTATTGCTTTTTTTGAAACAAAATCGATCACCGAAAATTCATTCAAATTTTTTTTTCATCGATGTGTTTCGATCGCTGATTCATGAGAAATTTAGTTGCGCCGGAAATTATTTTTTAAAAGTGTTTCTTCGCCAGAAGATGCGTATTAACTTTATGCCAAAACTGATATCGGATTCGGGATCAGTGAGATATCTGTGGAACATATAGCTTCAAAACGAAGAGCACTGAACATGTCAATCCGAGAACTCCTTTTGAATAATTTACGATTTTGCGTATTTTCAATTTACGACATTTTTGCTTCCCAATGGAAAAACGGCAAATCCAACATTTTTTTTCACGTCGTTACAGCGTATGAAAAAAATACGTAATAAAGGGTTACAAGCAGCAAATTTGTTATTTTTTGCGTCTCATCGAAAAATCCCAAAAATATTTTGCCTCACATATTACTATATATTTTTTTGTGGCTAAACACGAATGAGTCAGCAGTTTGTATCTAAAATAAAGACATACGTTTGTAATTTCCGAATAAAATATTTTTTTTTTACGTTTTCAACGTCGACACGGCTAAAGTTTCTCAAAAGCAGCTGTTAGCTTCAGAGTCGCGTAACTACCAATCAACGAAAGAATAAATAGAAAATACTTACGATACATCGATAGCATATATTTTGCAGTTCGATTTAATCGATAATACGATGGCGTTTGCTCTCTTATTGCAGTATACGTCTATAGTCCCCCATATAAATAAAGCGTATATCAGAGTATATAAAAGATATATATTTATATAACATGACGAAAAGTTCGACATCTCATATACGTCTCCGATACGCCAGTTACATAGCATACATATTTTGGTTGTATATAATGTATAATTCAAAAGAATTATATATAAATTATATATCTGTCAACAAAAAGTTCGATCTCTTCTATATATCATTACATATCGATCTATACTTCATTTCCATGAGAATTTCTAAGGCCCGCAGGTATATCGCTTCCGCTCGTTTGGCAGTCCATCGTTACATGTAAAAAAAAAGCACAATACGCGCCTCATGTCTTTCCAACGAAATATGAATTTCCGTGCATCAAATTTTCTTGGCACGATGCATTGTTGAGATCATAGTAAACCCTCGGCATCACCTATAGCGGTAGAACGCACTAGCAAGCCGGCCGGCGTCGAGTTTGCCCCCGATACTCGATCAGCGGTCGGGCATTTTTATCCCCAGATTTTAAGGTCACTTGTTGCTTGTTTAGTTATGTGTCGAGGGGGAGAGGGAGGGGGAGGGGGTGAGAGAGAAGCGCGAGATACATGCTCGCTCGTTCCACCAACAAGCGTCGATGTGCAGAATTGCTGTGCTCCGTACTCAGCTACGGGGTGGAGAAGTCTATAGGTGTGCGTGCCTCGATGCTCGGCGAACTAACACGAACGCACATAGTGGAACGTGGACGCGTTGTGTTATGGGCCGATAGGTGGATGCCCTGTCGATTTCATTCCAAACCCTCCCAACCATCCGTGCCGCCGTCACGGCCACCCGCGCTCGGTGCCGCTCTTCACTACCCCCGCCCCCTCTCTTTTACCTACCCGATGCTTTTTGTTCCTTTTCCTATACTCAATACTCGTTGTTTTTTTTTCTGCGGTAACGCGAGCGGGGGTTTCGCGTTGCGGCTTTTTTCGCACGAGCTTTCGCTGTTACTCAATATAGCTTTCTTTGTCACACACGCTGACGACAACGGCACGCCGATCCTGTGCTCGGTCTTCGCTTCGCAGCAGCCAGTAAGCGCGCTTGTTTATAATTGTGAATCAACTCCTCTCTACTATAACCAACACTACTACGATACACACTCAGGTCGGTGCACCGGTGGCTCCCGACGTTGCTACGCAAATTTACCTAATTAGTGATCGTTATCCATCTAGTATCGTATTAGGTCGCCGAATCCCGAAATCGGTGTTTGATCGTAATTGACTAATAGTCGAAAAAGGAATTACACGTTTGGTTTTTCTTTTTTTTTTCGAATCGACGATATGTAAACTTATATTTGTTAGCAATATTCTGCTTTCGGCTTTATTCGTTAATTTGTCTCCAGACGCAGAAATCGGCATTTTTTTTTTTTTTTTTTTTTTTTTTTTAATGGCCGTATGTGAGATTTAATCGTATACAAAGTGTTACTCACACTAGTTGCGAGAGTCGGAAGTGTGTCCGGAGACCGGATCCGTGGATGGACGGAGCGGAATTACGAAAGGGTCGGTTCGAGTCTCTCGAGCTGATGATGGTTACTTGTAGGGAATAGCGCGATCTCACTACCGGCGAAGCAATGGAACAGAATTGTTCTGTGTGAGAGAGAGGAAGAACGATAGGTAGAGCGAAATAGTCTGTCCAAACCGGACGTACGCGCGGCGAGCCACGGGTGCGTGTGGGTGTGGTTGATTTGCGAGCGTCCAGCTTCCATAGATCGACTAAGGCCCCCGCTGCCGATGCCGAGAGAACCCCGTCGCTCGATCGTATCGACTCGCCAGAGTCAGTCCTTTCTACCTTCGCTACCCCATCAGCCTCACGTCTCTCTGCCTCACTATCTCCCTACGATGTATATTCGCTTGGTTCACGTACCCTACGAACGCCAAGTCACCGAGAGACGAGTACCCGATAAGCGTGTAACCCAATTCCCGATCCTCGCAGTATCCTCCCACTGCGCGTCTGTTCGCTAACCGAGTCGGAGACATTACGAAAATAATCAATTTCTTCGCATTTTCACCGATCGCCCACTTTTCGCATTCGAGATGTCCTCTGATAGCGTCGAAATAAAATAAATAAATGAAATAAAAAGAACTTTTAGAAGATTTAGAAAAAAATTATGTATTTCAGCGTCGCGATTTCTTTGACAATTATAGGTAAAAAAAAAGCTAAAAAAAATGGCTATTAAGTTGATAAGGGTTTCGAAACTATTTTTTCGATGTTTAGTCGCGTTATTATGAAAAATTATGGAACTATAATTGCCTAGTTCGTTGACCACTCCTTCCGAGAAAAAAAAGTCTATAATTAATAGGTCTAACGAAGAGGCGAGAGGCATATGGATGACCCCGGAGCGTCTTCGAACGCCATATGGGAGGGAGAAACGTGCGATGTAAGTGAATATGGATTTTTTTTTTTAACAAACCCTTCGGGGGTTTCCACGCTCCGGAAACATAACTGGTTCATAATAGCTCGAGGGAGATTCACTCGAGCGAATAAATATTTCGTATAAGTAGAAGCGTATATGCGGAACTGAAGGAAATACAGTGGTCACCCTTCATATAATCCGTTGGTCGCTTTTATCATAATTCGTCGTTGAAGCGAATGAAGACTACGTCGGTATCCGCTCGTAGTGTGTTATATTGTGAACAATGCGTGACGCAAATTTATTGGTACATTGGCGTACGAACGAACGCAAACGATGAATAATTATCGTTCAAAAGTTGTAGAAATCGATCGATATCTCGAATGTACACGTCGATTATTTGTTCCGTTCAATTGTTTCACATTAATTGGCGATCTGTTACACATACAACTACAGACCTTAATCTTATCTCGGCTACGATTTCCTACAATAAGGACGACCCTTCGGTGTGTTACTATTATCTGATCTTCTCTGGGCACTCGATATTCATATTTGCTTCGATATAATCTCACGAAGTTTCATCGTCTCAAGAAGCTCCGTAACCCCCACATTCGAATTATAATCATCAGAGACGATATTTTGTTTTTGTTTTGTTAAGAAACGTAATTTCAGAAAAAGAAGCGGACATTGGAGAAATCATTGAAAGTACGAGTAACACCTTTTTTTTGTTTTACTTATTTTGCGATGTTCGGCGAAAACGCAGGAACGAAGGGTTGCCATTTTTTTTGTACGATCTATTTTTAAATTTTTCGACCAAAAAAAATTCGCGTCGAAGAAAAATAAATATCTAGTAAACATAACAAAAAAAAATGAAAAAAAGTAAAATCATTTTTTTTCAAAAATTCTCCGAGTGAAAAGTGGTTAATCGGCAAAAGTTACAATTTTCTACAGATTAGGAAAAAATCTCCGATGCAAACGAGGAAACGTCAGCAAAATTCTTTTATTCGTGTTCCACAATTGCGCCGGAGACTTTTTCCAAATCTGCAAAATTATTTATAATTTTTTGTGAATTTTTTTTTTAATAGAGGGATTTCGCAAAGTTTACATTTTGCTTTTCTTTTTATAAAGTAACAATTCCGTTAATATCTCATATCAAAAAAAAAAAATCAAGAAAATAATTTTTCTTTGCGCCCTCTATGTGGTATATAGGCGCGCGCGCAAATATCGCGCCGTACAGTATAGCTAGCAGAATAATGTAGACAAGTGTGCGGATGTAGCGGAGATACACGGTGTCCCCAGCTTTGCTCTCTTTCGCTCTCTTTTCCGTCATTGAGTTCACCCTTCCCTCGTCGTTTCAAAACACATACCACAGAGAGTCTCTTGTCGAGGTATGTAGGTAAACTGTAGTCAAACGAACTCCCCCTCCCCTTCTCCCTCTCTCCCTCTCTTTCTCTCTCTCTCTCTCTCTCTCTCTCTCTCTATGACCGTTCGAATTAAACCCTTTAACTGTCGCATTGTTTCTGATGGCTCATTTTCTCTCGGATGTGAAATTGTCATATAAATTCATTCCTCGTCCTTGTCGCATTCGTTACGTTACGTTTATAATACGTATACAAAGTCGAAAGCGGGTAGACTTCGTTCCGGAAACTCGTTGAAAGACCAAGCTTTCCAGTCTCTCACCTTCTGCGTATGACTAGTCGTGGAAGCCCATCGTTCCATACGCGCGCATATATATATAATAATGTATCCTGTGGGGATTGGCTCTTTGCGACAAAGTTTATAGAAGTGCGGAATGCTTTGGTCACAACTACGCGAGAAATTACGCCATAGGTAACCTCTCTCTGGCTACTCTGTTAATCGAGACGAATTTGCTACTGGCATGAAAGCTTTCCTCGGAATCGTTACAGAGTTCGAAGGGTTTAGTGTATACATACCAAAGCCTTACTATAGTGTATACGCACCAACGCCACACTATAGTATATCGACAGTATTATAGTACATTAGGTCCCCGTATTTCCCAATCGTAGTTATAGATTTTAGTTTAATGATTTCCGGTGAACAATGACCCGTCCGTCGTAATAGCGGCTCGAAATCCTTCCGAATTTCTCTTGTAGTCCCGTGTACCGCAGGCGAGTTTCCGAGAACTGGCACCACTCCCATTGCTTCTATCACATTCTACGAATTGCTCGCGGGAAACGCATATTCGCGAAACGGTACCGTGGAGAACTTTGACGCGATATATACCGATACAGACCGTGCGACACATAAGGATCGGTGTATTATCATTGCGATTTTTATCGATCTTTGCGCATGCGTACTTTATATGCGAAAAATAAAAGTTAGATCGCGTTATTTGACGATTTTATACAGAGCATTCTGTGTTTTTCATTGCTTTTTGAACCTTTCGTGTTTCGGCTAATAACGGTTTGTGATGTCGACACGCTTCGTAGAGCGCTGGTGTCCGTTGCGCGCGCTGTTAATGCTTTAAAGGACCCAAAGGTAGAGAACGTAGACGACCCGCCGATGTTACCTGCAGCTATAAGTATATATAACACTTCCGGACCTTTAAACAATCCGAACTCGCGCAACGTCTTCGTCACGGTGCGCGAACACCGATGGTCGTTGCCGAGTTCCGGTCGTTCGCGGAGGTACTCTAGCAGAGGGCCCCCTGCAGGTGCACCCCCCTTCAACCGGTTATCTGCGGGGTCCTTTCCTCGCAACGACGAAACCTTCGTTTCTTTAACGCTCGACGAACTTTCTTAACGATAGCTTTCCGCTTGCATGCGCGGCTCAGACTTAACATGTAGACTCGACCCGTGGCACGCACGTGCCAACGATTTCCGTCGATGTATTTCTTATCTCGAGAGACAAGCCACCGGCGTCAACCGTCTTTTTGTCCGGAATATTCAACGGTTCGATGCGACACCGGATGAAACGGCGCAACAATGTTACCGACTTACTTTTAAATTTAATAAAGGGGATGGAGCTTTCGATCTTTTTTAATAATAAATATCGATATGTATTCTTCTCGAAATAGAGTTCTTGAAGTGTCACCTGCGGAGTAGTGAACAGAGTCCGCTGTTAAGACATAATATATAATAAGGGATGAAAAGGAACCGTTAATCTACTCGAAGGTAGCAGCACGTGGCCAAAGAACAATAGATCGACCAAATTATTGAATTCAGAATTCATCTATCTAACGGGAGAACCCTCTTCACTCGGAAAGATCCCGGAAGGCATCAAACCCCTCGGCACGCATCCCACGTGGCGGACACTTATTTTTTTCTTTTCCATATCCTCCTCTTTAGAAGCGAGAAGAGCTGCCATTCGCACAGTGCTTCATCGTCTAGTCGATACAATGCGTCGAGAAGAAGCTATTAAATTCGTAGCGGGAACACGCGTCGATAGCACCCACGCGCCAGCTGTCGAAACAGTGTTTCTACTCATTCTACACCGTCATTCTAAATCCTTCGGAGTTTCATATTTTGTATAGAATTTTATTTAAGACGGCCGTTCGACGATTTCATCCAAGAAGCCTTTTTCTTTATGCGTAAAAATCTTTTTTTTTTAAGAATTTTTTTTTAAATCAATTTTTTAAAAATATAACTTTTGCAAAAAACTAAAATACACTTTTCGGTCTAAAATTACGAAGTTTTTTAAAAAAAATGTCGTCTACTATGGTTACAGTGTAAATTGTAAAGAAAATTCAAAATTTTATATAAACGTTAAGGTATTTCGCGATGGGGAAGCTGCAGCAAGCGGAGATGAGAGACGGAGTCGGTTGACTACGTGAGCATTAACTACCCTTGCAGTTTCCCCGACAAGAGAGTTGATCCCGGTCTAAGCTCTGCAAGGTACCCGTATAGAGAGACCAATCGAGTCTTACGTGCAATCTCGGGATACCATGTACCTACAGTTTCGAGGGTGTATTGCTTAACTCTCTCTTATTCTCTCCCCTCGGTGCGCTGTGTATAATAGAGAGGGTCCGAGATCCCAATCAAGATACGAAACTATAGCATCGGAACAACGATATCTTGCCAGTGGCGTCTTATCAAACGAGGACCATCTTTATCCTCCAATAACCTTCACGATTCTGTGGCGTACCACCTATCTTACGCAGACGTATTGTACCAAACGATTTCCCGAATACTCCGAAGAAAACAAACAATGGCATGGAACATAGAATAGACACTGCCGAGACGCTTATATTGATGACCAACCAGACGAATACTCGTGAGTTTCTAACCAATTTGAAATATTTCGTTTCCGGTCGCTGGTTTTGGATTTCGCAAAATTGTACCAAAGTATAGCGACAATGAAAAATATAAAAAAAAAAAAATTTCCTTCGTCATAGTTGCTTCAGTTGCATCAGTTTCATCAATTGTTTTAAACTGAAAAATCGTAATTTTTTATGAATTTTAATAAAAAAAAAAAAAATTGCGAAAAAAACGATTTTCGCTTTTTTTTTTGTGACTCCGCATTGTGCGCGAAACGCATGTGTGGTAAAACACACATATCTCGTTTTCGAAAAGAATGTTTTTCTTTCCGTCTCTCCGTATCGAAATATTACATTGTTACGAAGGTAAATATCAAAGGAGATGGCGAAATGACGAAATTGTTAGAGGAGCAGAGAGTGTGCGCGTAGTATACGGATTCGAAAGGCCGAAAGTCAGCGGACTGTTCGCAGATCGATGGAAAATGTTACGTTGTCCAAGTGAAACGAATGTCACCGAGCAGCTCTCGTGTCCGTGTATCACAAAACAATGAGATATTAATGCCTCAATTCGGTTTCGATTTCCTGACGAAAACCGTGACGCCAGAGATAAAATTACTGTCAACATCGGTGAAACGTCGTAATAAATCACGCAAACGGTTGTTGATCGGTGAGCAAACCTGTATCGTGTACGTGGCGCAAAGGATCGAGCAGCGTAAGCCTAGCGAGTTGCTAATCCGTATAGGCTGCTTTTACAAACAGTCGACCATTGATATCACGACGGATTGCTTTAGTTTTTTGCACATCCGGTTCAAGCAAAACGATTAACGGAAAGTGCCGATCGCTCCATAGAATTTAACGATCTTATTTCTCATTCGAAGATTGTTTTGTTGAAAGGCTTCACACAGTAACTCGACGGTTAGAGGCCCTCAGGTGGCCGTTGTATGTCCATTGTACCTCCCCATCGATTTTATAAAAACCATTTTTCCGCACGCGCCATCTTTTTCCGCCCTCTATGATCGGAACCATTTTTCGTACGAAAAAAATCGAGTTGCGACGATATGACTTGAGATACACGAGTTTCTTCTTCTACTCGAAGCTAATCAGTCTCATGTCGAACTACGGAGCGTTTTAGCATCCCCCAAAGCGTTGACGGGGGTGCAAGCATTTGTCGATTGATACACGCACTGGTTGATGTCCCGTGGCTCTCTGTCTCCGCAGGATTAACAGGGTCACCGTTTCACTGTGTCAGGGTCAACTAAAGGGTACGAGGGGTGGGAGGGGATGCGTTAGCGGGGGTGTTTCCTCTCTCACACGTTCCTCGCACAACCCCACAGTTCTCTCCACCCTCTGATAATAGTATTATGACTCGCCTGATTGTGGAAATAAACACACGATCGGTCGATGAGTTTGCGGCGAGGGGGAACGCACAAGCGGCAACAAGCATCGGTATAACACCGGCAATGCGTGTATACACTATAACGGTACTGCGAGGTGTCGCGACGCGTTTGTGAACGGGCGTCGACCAGCCAAGCCGGTTCATTAAGCCGGTTAAACGCGCATCCACGGGATAATTGCTCGCAAATCGATCGATTCTGTGGATCCATTCACCAACAGCAAGTACACAATACCATCGACGACAAAGCCTTCATCCATTGAAATTATTAACTGTTTACGCGTCGTGTGTGTAGATGTGTATATATATATATCGATATATATGTATATACATACGCAAGATTATGTACGCGGACTGTCGCTTTCTCTGTATCGCTCAGTCACGCGCAGTTGTTCAATAGTCAATAGGTCAGCTAAATATACTTCGGCATATATTTTTTATTCGATCGTAAAATATACCGATGTTTCGTTTTGACCGGAAATTACAGAAAATTCAGGAAAGGACGATTTTTTGATATTTAATGATGAAATTTCTTACATTTCCCGAACAAATTTTGTTTTGATAAATTTTTGGCCGAAATATTCTATATAAACGGCAAATACACGAGAGCGGCAGCTTGAATCGAATAATTAATTAACACACGATATTCAACGGGAACATGATATATGAAGTCTCGTGATGAAAATTTATAAAAGCAAGTCTCGGGCTCGAGATGAAATTCTGGACCAGAGCCACGGGAGCGTGAGCTGACGTGCATTCAACACAACATACACACGTCTACATTCCGTATACATACTATACTATAACGTATATATATATACTATACGTTATATACATATATACTATACGTATATATGTATATAACTATATGACTGTACGCAACAGGCGTATAGCTTTCTGGGGCTACTGGCTTCCCTACGTTGTAATCCTTGCTCGGTGCACATATCGATTATTATATTATCCTCTGGCATAACACATGTAGCCACTGCGACTATTCGCGTAGAAAATTATGCGTAAAATAGAGGGAGGATTTCTGGCGTTACCTAATAACCCGTTAATCGGTCGGCATCAGCATGAATTCGATTGCAATTGAATATATATGTTGCGCATACCGGCAGATATATTTATATAAATCGAAAATTCACGCAAATCGGTATCATTGACGAATTTATTTACGATAATAAGACTTTTGTCAAAACGCGACTTGCATACATCTTGGAAGCGGGAGAATTCCGTCATACCTTTGAAATTCCGAGAATCATATTTGCCATCGGTCCACAAGGCCGAAGTCTCGGCTGACGCGACGCGCGAGCAAATTTGTGGCAATAGCGCGGAGGATTCCACGAATAGCCGGAACGTCGATCGTGAACAGAGAGTACCGGCCAGTGGCGAAGATACGTTGTTGCGATGATAGGGGATGATAGGTAGGAGTGGAGCAACAGGCACCTCGATGCTACTGTTGCCGGTGGTGAAACGCCCGGCGTCGGGACGCCTCAGAATCTTCGGTATTTGATCGGTATCGATGGGAACCGATACACACGAAGGCCCTCCCTCATCCACCACCAACAGAACTCTCTCTGTTCGCTCACGGCGTCAGGCTGTACACAAACCGCGCCAACACACCCCGCGCTCTGGCACTCTCGCTCTCTGCATCCCGACGACGACCCTGACGGAGGGGGTGGGTATGCGTGAGTGTACATTGTATATGTATACATATATACACCACATATATAGATGGCTTATGCACGTGTACGTGTTTATGGGACCTTTACGCGCGTGTTGACACCGTTCAGATGCATTTCACACACTTGTGTGAGTTACCGGATAACGGGGTCACTGTGCCACATAGCTATCTGGCTATATTATGTTTGGGGGTGTGTTTAACCCTCTCTCATACCGATAAATGCCATTATCTCTCGACTGAATGTCTATCGTCCGGAAGTTATGAAAACTGTTTGGATTGAAGCTCCCGACGAAAGAATGGTAAATACTACCCCTCGATAATAAAAAGTAAACTTTTTTTTTTTTAATTAATCTATCGGTGGAAATCCTGTAATCGCATACTACCTATGGCTTCAAGAATTATTTTATTCATACGATTATGAATATCGAATATCGAATCGATTCGCGTTACCAGTTTTACCATTGATATTGCGTCGATACATTTTCGCCCCTTTATTATACGCGAAAGATCTATGGACCGATAAAAATCATGAAACGGATGAAGAGGATCGTATTCATTAGTCTACAGTCGTCACGGAATAAATGAGCGTTTAGAAAGGAAATAATGGGCTGACTTAGGGTTTCTTGGACACGTAATCTCAACGGTAAAATTTCGATACCCACGAACATGAAGACTCTTGATTAAAAAAAAAATATAAAATAGGGTGCGTTGACTTGGAGTCGTCTGTCGCGTGACCAGGGAGCGATAGAGGGTGCGCCGCTCTGTCATCCGACCTCTGGCTGAATACACATCAGAAGACTTCAACTGGTCGCTACTGCTTCGCGGTTGGCGACGTACGTACGACTCGCGCCTTAATTTGTTAAGTAAAGCGGATCTGGGTGTATAATCGTTACCGCGTAGTATCGTCTGTGCCTTCAACGGATCTCACGCATTCTCGATGGTTGCCCACGCCTATCGTAGGCGCGGTGGTCATAAATCGAGGTGAACAGGACAAGGCAATGAAGGAAGAAAAACGGAAGGAGTTTTGTCTGATCTCAAGGAACAGTCAATTTACAAATAAATACCTACCCCCCGCTTCGTAAATTTCTAGTTCGTCGTTTCCCAATTGATGAATATTCGAAATCTCAAAAATCTTTGGGGGACAATGTCAGCTGATATTACGGTACTTCGATAAATTAAGGTCTTGGAAATCGCTGCATTTTAAGAGGATTACTGTTGATAGGCCTTTGGGAAGAGATCTATCAGCAGAAGAACGTAAGGATTTATGATTAAACGTCGAACGACTCGTGGCTTTTTAGCCATAACTTTACGCTGTCATGATCGCGAATCGGGGGGGTCGTCTGGTTGGATAGGCGAGGAGTGATATGAAGTGATGCGAAATGGGAAAACGGCGCGGTAAAGACAATTCAGCAGCTCAGCCGCGTAATAAGAGACTGGTGTTTTTGGCTATGCTCGCTGAGGGGGTCCCGGGGGGGTGTGGGATGCATGGGAGACGATAGTATGTGTTGTCCAGCAGTCGGATCACCGGTACGAAGAGCCTGGAATGAGCCCGAAACGTTGTTGGAAAGGGAAGGTTGTCCAGTGACGGTGAGTTTCCATGGCAACCGACTGCACCACCTCGCCGCCTGCCACCCTCCCGTGCATCCCCCATGGCTGCAGTTCGAGTTTGCGAGCTGCGAGGCTGCATCCTGTGCCGGGGCAACCCTCCCCCGAATTTCGTCGGATAAGTGCGCGCCGCCAGTAGCACCGACCAACCGTGCTGCTGCTGCTGCTACTGTGGAGCGAGAGAGGCGAGAAGGGTTTGAGGGGGTTGAACGAGAGGGCGAGCGAGCCTGCGGGTGGTAGGCGGCTTGCCCAGTCACCCCTGCGTCTCGACGTCTAATAATTATGGGAATTTCGCACGGTCTACGAAGCACCTGGTCTCTTGCATACTGGACGCTGCCTAGTCGTCGTCTTTTACCCGAAAATATTTGGACCTTTAATATTTTTTTCTTATTTTTTTTCATTTTTTTTTTATTTTTTACTGCTTGATCATTTTTTCGATGATGTCGAATATCCGGCATTTTCAACTGTAGCGATGCATATTAATCGCAGATTCGAAGTTTCTTCCCTTTAGATGGCTTCGTGTTTACCGTTAAGCTGGCAATCGACAGCTCAGAAAAGTAATGCAATATTTATCTTATGTACATATGCAGACTTTTAGCTTCGCCGTATGTCGCCAACAATCTGATTCCTGCAACGATTGGTGGTCACGTATACGCGGCAGCGAGTCTGCCTTCGTAGGTGCAGGTTTTGTTCCCTTTCCACGGAGAGTTGGATGAAGGTGGCGTGTCGGAAAATTATTACATGGCTTACTTTACCATACGCCTGCGTGGATGAATGTTTTATAAATATCATTAATTGAGAACTGATGCAACTCTTATGATTGTGTATCGCAGAAGTGTACGTACGAGTTACGTCCTCGAATGCGTGATAACACCTATGGGAGACGTACAATATTCATAGCTTAAGCCACGCAGCGGACTCTCTTGTAACGCGGAAAAATTCATAATATTCTAGAAATCCGAGGGCTTCGAACAAATATTTTACATGATTTTAAAGGTCCATTTTAGGACTAATCTGGGAACACCATAATCAATTTGACGAGAAAAAATCAATAAAAAAAAAAGTACCAAAATTCGAAATTCTTCGTATTACAAGTGACTAAATGATCGTTGTATACAGCATTTTTATAAACGCAATTCTGTGCGCGTCTGACCAGCGTAATCCCAAGAGTGTCGGTAATCGCCATCACGTGAAAGTTTCCAAGTTCTACTAGAGACGGTCTAAAGAGGGACGCGTTTGTGTAGTTGTAACAACATTAGCTGTGCTTCTCAGGGTGTCCTTAGGTCCTCCTACGGCCTAATCTCCAAACTATGAATTTATGCAAATCGCGATAAGACTACGAGCGCATCTCCGAGGCAAGCTCTCACTCTGGTCTCTCGCGACCCCCGTGTACGAAGGTCGGTAGAGGCCTCATTCGCCCTCTGTAGCCCCTACAATTCGTAGTACATATATCCGTGCGGAGAATCGCCACTGAAACTACCCTCGCTTTGGCTTCTCGAGGGTTGCTACCTAACCGAGCGTTAAGTCTCGCCCGAGTTTCCTCGAGACCCACAGAGAGCTTGGAGCCAACCGCGTTACCAATCTTTTCTTTACACGTACGAGAAAAATAAAAAAAATAAAAAAAAAATAGAGATCTTTGACGAAGCGAAGTATTCTGTAACTTGCCGGCGAACCCGAAGATTCTCGAAGGGCGTTATCTTCGTCATCAAATAGCGTCAAGCCATTCGTTATTTTCCAATCGATTCGTCGCCCGAAGAGAGGCAACGCAAATTTCAGCGATAAATAAGTAATGAAAAGAATCAATTGCGTGGCCGAGGCGGAGAAACGCACGCGAGGAACACTTTACTAGTCAGGCCAGTGACAAGGGCCACGCGAAGCGATAAGATCAGTGGCGTGAGTTCTCCTTCGTATAGAATAGCCTCGAGGGGAGTCGCAGCAGTTTGCTCCAAATGGCTGCTCTCAATTCTATATTCACCAAGTAGCTTCGCGTTTATACATTATTCGTATCGTCTCGACACGTACACTTCTGTATCTCGACAGAGAGGTATCTTCACGATCGACATAATCACATGCCTCGCAAGCTTTGCTGCTCATGTCCGTTGTCGTCCATTCCATCGTCGCGATAACGACCGAAAAAAAAAAAAAATACCACTGAGACCAATTACGAAGAATCTCATTTTATGAACGATATGAATAATGAGTTCCAATTATCAGGAAAAAATGCATTGCCCGTGTCACTAAGACTGAAGTATGCGAAGGCGAATCTATTATATTATAATTTCTTTTTTTTTTTTATAAGCGTACGATAACTGCAGCGGTGCCCATTACGCTCTGCTTTATCAGTTTATCGATTCGCTGAAAGGGATTTCGCCGACTGAGTGGAGATTAGCGAACGAATTTACTCGTAACATTTTTCGCCGGTAGCGTAGCGAATAGCGAAGAAAAAAAGAAATGTTGACGAGAAGAGTCCGCGGCCGGGAAAACTCGAAGGGGGATCTTGCTGACGAGAGCCTAACGGCATTTTTTTTAACGCCGCTCAACGCCACATTTAAGTTTGAATTTTCGACGTATCTCTTCTCCCCCGGCGCTCCTCCCCCCGCCCCCCTCTCCCGCTTAATACTGATATCGTTTCTGTCTGTACTGATATGCGCACTTTTTTCCGAGTTCAAACTTCCCTCTCTCAGCTTGGCCTCTATCTCCGCGAGAGTCTCCTCGAGTCCCCTTTTTTGGCCTCTTCGGCTACCTATTTTGGTTGCCCTCGGGCGTAATCGGGGCGCAATACGCTACGCATGCTAGAACTCGAGTTTTCGGCTCTTTCGGTAGGAACGACATAGAAAGAAACAAAGCAAAACGGAAACAAAACAAAAACACGACGAGGCTGGAGCATTGTGAAATCTACAGAGATCCCGAATCCTGACGGTGTCCTGACGTGGCAGGCAGTCGACCGACTCGTCGGTAGCTTCGACGCCGAGCTTCCCAAAGCTCGCACTATTGCTGTTTGCTTAACGGCTTAAGGCTGCGATAATGTTTTCATATTGTGTCAGCGCGCCCAGTTTGCTAGGCCCCCCCGTATTTTTTTTCTCCTTCTTTCCTTCCTTCCCATCTCTCGTTTCACTATCGCGGAAAAGTCTCTGTGTCCAAACCCCTCTTTCCGGCGTGTTAGCCTCGGAAGCTTTCATTGTCCTCCTCGTAGTCGTCGCGTGCGACTCGAGACTCGACATACCTAAAACACGACAAACACGCACGCGAAGCTTCCACGGATGCATGTATATCCGAGTAGAAAGAGGGGTATGAGATACGCTAAAACTCTTCGCTTCCCAACGAGACTTTGAGCTCTTCAACGTCATCGCTCTGGCGAAGCATCGGAAAGCCTCTTTCACTCAGTCATCCAGCTTCCTACCGCGAAAAGCTACCGAGAAAGCAAAGACTTGAAAGGAACGGCGCCGCGAGAGAGTTCTGAGACACTTAAGAGCCGAGAGTTCCCGAGAGCTTTCGTCGGATTAAAGAGCTTCGTTGCCGCGGCGTTGTCTCTGTAAACGACACGACCCTGTGCGACTCACCGAAACCTCATCTGTATCCCAAGGATCTCCTTCGTCGAAGGTGTCTTTCTGTCGTTTAACGGGGACTTTTAACGTTACTCTCTCTCTGTGGAACTTGTTGTGTCCGCGCAAAATGTCGATAAATTGCGGGGGTTAAAAAAAAAGAACTCAACGCTGTCTTTTCTTTTCCTGGACACGGTTTCTGTGTCTATTTCTCGACGCAAGGCAATCACGCTTCAACGTTTTCTCTGCTGATCCCATCGACACGAAGGAATAATCGTTCGTGTACGCGAGCTTGGCGTGGAGAAACAACCTCGAAGCTCACGAAAAATATCGATGAATTATTAAAGAAGCTTAGGTGGCCGCGGTGGGCAATGTTCATGGTATGCATGTGAGTTCAAAGTGAGACACGCGAGCCGGCAGCGTGGAGGGGATGATTGGTCAGGTAGCTCAGGATGAGACGACTGAGGGGGAGACGACACGTACGAATGCTCGGTATACCTCTACGCCGAGGAGAGAAAATAAAAGAGAACGGGTGAGAGACCGACATATGGGCCGTTAAGCTTTGCTAAGATAAGAGGATACCAGACAAATATTTGCGGCAAGCTGACGCCTTCGCGTTTGTTCTAATACTTTATCCCACTCCCCCGCCACCCCCTCCGAACCTTTCTTCGTCAACGCGTCGAATACGATTTTTTTCGTTTATCCCTTATCGAGATCCGAGGCCCCCTCGCTGCGCGACCGGGAATTCCTGGTAAAACCGTGCTAATCGAATCGTCAATCGCCGAGAGATTATTATAAGAATTTTTTTTTTTTTTACGAAAAAAAAAAAAAAAAAAATTGCGGTCTATGTTACTGTAATCTTACGACGAACGCCAGTAAGGGATGCACAGATTTTTTTTCAACAGAGACAAATGTTAGAAATTTAAAAAATCCTTGAGACGCTTAAGGTCCTAAGCCGATTCTGATGAGACGGAAAAAGGTATAACGAGCCCAAGTAGCTTTCGGTCTTTCGAAGTCAAAGTCCCGGTCACTTTTCTCAGTACTTCAGATGAGACTCTTAATTAACTAATTCCTCGAACCCTGATGACGCTTGGACATAATTCTACCCGTTTGTCCGATTTCGAGGATTTCATATACTTTACGCGTATTTTAACAAACTTTGCTTCGTACTTTTGTAATTTAATTCCCGGTGCCAATGAATACGGCACATCTTTTGATGGTTATTGTTGTATTTTTTTTTTTTTTTTTGCAAAAATAAATTTTTGTCTATTATTTTTTTTTGCAATACGAAAAATGAATAATCAATCGACAACATCGGAAAGAACGGGTCTTGGACTCGACGATACCATAAAATGGGGCCGATGAAAGTGACTGAGCTTAGGGACTTTTTTGAGACCTGCCATATGGCGAGGTACGGTCACACGCGGTGCTTTATCGCAGATAAGTCGAGGCAATTAAGCCACCTCCGCACCTGCCCTTCGATCGCGTATACGCGTGGCATGTCGCACACTCACGTCGAATTTTCACCGCGATCTGACCTACACGAGTTCTTCGATGAGTATTGGAAGAGCTCTATCGCGCTTCTCGTTCTCGCATCTCATTCGCCGACAACCAAATCACGTTATCGATTCGTCGACGAAGAGGCGCATTTTAACGAGTGACCGATAAGCAGACCAACACGACGAGTTTACTGTAATACCCTTCAGCGAACAGAATTGGTTCGAATAATCTTATTGAGAGGTGATAAACGCCAATGTGTTTTTTATAAATCTCGATGAAGATTCCCGAATAACACGCAAATTTCAGCGGATTAATAATTTATATAAATCACTTTAATGACGAGTAAATTCACAAATATCGAAAATATTTTACATAAATCGATCGAAAAAAAAAAAAGTCAAAATTTTTCAAATTATTTCGAAGTATTGTTTCGAAACTGTTATGAGATGCTCATCCTCTTGATTCGTTATTTTCTATGTTGTTACGGGGTATTTGTTGGTTTACTTGTAATCCTTTCCTCTGCGGCCTAAAATCTTCTCTCGCTGTGCCATTAGCTCTTCCGCGGTAATCTGAACCTGACACCGATTAGCGTATCTGTGGCACTTTATCGTACCGCAGCATTGACTGTCTGATACGCACTGAAATAGCGAAAAAATTTGTTGTTTATACACGGAAAGCCAATTATCGGAATCGCGTAGACGATGAAAATTTGTGAATGAAAGCAAATAAGCATTTCGCCGCATACAGATTTTTTTTTCTTCCGTTTACGGAAAAATCAGAATGACAGCAAAGTTTTTTAGGCATTGATTTTTTCATGCGTCGTATTTTTTCACTTTGATGAGTTACGAGGTAATCTGAAATAATAAAAGTATACTGACAGGATCGCCATGTCGACCGCAGTTATCAGTGGCAGCGATGATAAGAGAGACGCTCATTAAAGCGACGAGAACGAATAGCAAAACCTTCGCCATGTTGAAGCTGTGAATTTTGTTTTTTTTTTCTTCAAAGAATCTGAAAACAAATAAAAGATTTTTTTTTATAACGCAAATATTTACGAAAAATATCCCTATATTCCGAAAAGAAGAATATTACCGCACGTGAAAAAAAAATTTTGCAAAACACTAAATAAAAAATCTAAGAAATTCGGCTTTTTTATATAATTAATATGTGAATCATATAACTCGTTATATATTTGATGACATATATTGTGAAATATATCCGTAAAATACAATTTTTCGTGGAAAGAAAGTGGAAAATATTTCGCGACATTTTTTTTTTTCCTGTGTCTGGTATCTCGTCAAAATTTTGCTATTTCCAGCGTGCAATCGTGCAAAATCGACTCTTTATGGGTACAATTATCTTTCCGGGTCTGTAAATTGCACTGGTAAAACAGTATTTTGCGGTCGAATGTAAGTTGTCGTTCGATGAGCATCGAAGGAAAAAAATGGTATGTATTTGCGGCTTGTTAATTCCGCGATACGCGCAACTGGCATTGAGTCATCGTCGAGGTCACGCGAACTAAATCCACGAGAACGTTCGAAGGCTGCGGTCACCAACGATCGCGAGCAGTTATTTGACTGCGCAGTGGCGATGCTCTCTTAAGGCTCTTATTCGCTGTACTAATTCACGAAATAACGCAGCAAGTCGATTTGCGGTGGCAAAACGAACATCTGCGATGAACCACTTTTGCACGATCGCCGTTAGCATATTTTCTGGACGCATTTTGATCGCCGACGAATCGTTATCGCAACGATTAACACTTTCGTTAATACTTTCACATACGATCTTTTTTTTTGCGCAACTCACGTTCTCACAACCGTCGATGAAGAAACCAATATTAAATGGGTAAAATATACGTTTAAAAAAGTGAAAATCTCGATCTCACGTTGGGCTATACGTAGACGTATATATACTTACAGTCTCCGTGATAAGCGTGACACACTTCGTGCTCTGTCTCGATCTCTTCGGTAGGTCGACCACAACTGAATTCTCAACAGTGTCCCTCAAGCATTTATACAACCGGTTCTCTATTGTCGAACGTTTATTCTCATGCGTGTGAAACACACATGACTACAAACTTCTCAGGATTGGATCGAGACGTTTATACACATATATAACATAGTCAGAGTACGTGACCGAGAGGCTGCGAATAACGTATATGTTGATTCGAGTCGAGACTTAATCTATTCCACCTCTTTCATCCAGATACATACGACGATACAAAGAACTGACTTCATTCGAACGAAAACTAAAAACGATAACATCGTCATTAACGATAAATGTTTCGATATAAAAAAAAAACGCAAACTTGCAAGAAAATATCGTTGTTTTTTTTTCCGAGATTTCTACGAAACTGAAAAGAGCGCGAAGGTTTCTCGGGAATTCTGCGTATCCACGGTCGAGACCTTGAAAAAAGTACAGCATTACCGGTTACTGGAGCGTCTGCGAAAAATGAGATCGGATACGTTTCCTCAATGAATACCGGCGCCGTAGTTAAAGTTCTTTCTGCGCGCGAAATTTTGAATAAACATCTGTTAAACACCGAAAAGGACCAAATGTAAGTCCTCCCAAATATTTTCGGGGAACTGCTGTAATTTTTTTACCTATTGCTAAAAAAGTTTCCAGCGAGGACGGCGAATTTTCACAATTTTTAATTAAAACATATATGCGATGATGTCACAGCTGAGACGCGGCTAACGTTATCGGACTCTTGAAAATTTATGATTCGTTGAAAAGGGGAATAAATTTTAAAAATTTCAATTTCGTTGACCATTTTAGAAGTTTAGAAGCTTAGAAAAAAATGAAGTACTGAAATCGTCGCGAAGATCGTAACGGTACGGGAACTGATTGTCCGCTCGTCGGAAAACAATAATTGCCATCGCCGCGAACGTAATCGAGTCGAGATCGGAGTAATGCCCGGAAACACCCGCGGTGTAATTCAGTGCTCCGTGTACCAGAGATATCATATGGTGTATATTGTATATATATATACATATATGTCTGTATACATGAATGTGTCCGAGTATCGCTCTGCACGTTCGAAAACCGCTCGCCAAATTGGCTTCGATTGATATTTTCCGATGGCAGCCTTCGCGCGTTTGCCAAAACCATTGTCGATCCGATATTTTTGGGTAAGTCGTATTCGTCAGTCGAACAATCGACTTTATTGACAAATTGAATAATTATTCTACGAAGCGATAACTGTCGGTAAGACAAATTGTCCGGTGAGTTTGTTATCGTCAAAATGACGCGTTAACAGTGGCAACGGCGCTTTTCATACGTTATACCTAATTTTAAACCGGATAATAATAATAATAATAATAGCAAAGAATATCATTCGCATACCACTAAAAATGATGTATTACACGCGTGTGAAGTTATAAAAACGATTGCACCAATGTTTACGTTATTTTTTTCCCGTTTTTCGAGACTCTTGAACTCAAGTGCCAAGAAAACGCCGTTGATAAGACGGAATTTCCATCGTTGGATTCGCTGAAGTCGAGATTTTTTTTTTTTTTTTTTTTTTCATTCTCGCGATGGCCCCGCGGTATACATAGAACCGAATGATTGTGAGAGTTGACAGAAGCTCACGGGGGTTATCAGTTCCCGCGCGTGATATCGTACACTCCGCGTGAGCATACATAGTCGTGAAAAGTCCCGACAGTGGTTGGTCACTCGGGCATTTGAACAAATCATATTGAACAAAAAAAAAATAAAAATATGTCGACAACTCTGAACATTGGCCACTTCTCGTATTAATGCGTTTTAGCAGTCCGTTTCGGTTCGTCATTTATTGCTCAGAATTTAGCGTGACTTCGAACGAGTGTATCGTCCGTATATAATTATTATCAGTGTCCCGTTGGTTTTCCCAGCAGATCCGGATCTACGTGTGTTGTTTACTTCAATCGATCAAAGAAAAAAAATTCCGACGTACATTATAACTTTCAACCAATAATTCGCGACATTCGCAGTACGCACATTGCGTATAGCAGGTGGACATTAGTCACGGCGGTTTCTCGAACGCAGGCATTGAGTCACAAGCATTTATGTTATGCGAGACGCGTCGTGGACATCGAGTTTTATCTGTATAATTAATACGAATCACGACATTGTCAACGTTGTTGACCGCACCTAACTGTTCAGCGCTCATTGACATAGTTAAGATAAACGTTGAATCTCGCTAATCTCTCGAAAGATCGCGTTGAAAAACATAAACATAAAAAAAAAAAAACAATTTAATCGATAGTATATATCGATCTAAATCTGTCGCAATGCTGAATTTCTCGATAGTATCGAAAAGGTTGTTAGGAAATCCCTCGGATATGGTGCTTTAAACATTCTCGACATAAGTAGCTAAAACTTCCGCACGAACTTCCGTTTCACAGGCTTACCACGCAAACGTTCTGTTCCGGTTCACGCGAACCCCTAATAGAGTTGAGTGGCGCACCGCGTTGAATTATCATAAACGTTCAAAGGGGCAACCCTTCTCAGATTACGAACCTTACGCTCTTACCGCGTATAAAAAAAGCTGAAGGCTTGGATTAGCGAAAGATTAATCGTTTCTTTTTCTTCGTGACGTCGTAATAACTGCTCGGAGCGCATATCCTCGATGTAAGTGTTGCTTTCAAAGACACTAGAAACACATTGCATCGCGTAGGACTCTTACGAATTCAGTCCAACGAAGTAATAAATCTTTGTAACCACCGTCGTCGTTTGCTGTCTTCTAAGGGTGGTTTTGCCCTTTCGCGCGCAGAATCTATTGCTCGGTGTTCCCATTCCGATGCAACTACGTTCTTCCCGCGGTAGCGGAATATATTCCTGTGCCCCCCTCGAAGTCGCTTCTCCTAGGCTGGACAATTTGATAATTGGATCCTTGGCAACGGACTGATTTACAACGCGGAGGGTACGAGATGACCACCAGCAACGTTGAAACGATTCTGGTACTACTACCAACGACATTGTTTAACTTGCTTCGCTACATGGGCTACGAATTAGCTAATACTGTCTCAACAGAACTTGGCTAGACATTGTTTTACGAGTCAAACTAATCGCCACTGTCTCAGTGCTCAAGATTGCGGAAACCGGAAGATCTTCGTGATGAATTTCTTCGGCCAACAAGCATTTTTTACATTACGAAAAAAAATATAATATAAGGTGAAAACGCGTAAATATCTAAAAAAAAAAAATGTCGCCGATGTTTATCCACATTTTTTAACAAATTAAAGGGTTTACGAAAAAATTCTCTAATTTCAGAGTATTTTCATATAATTTATTGTGCTGAATATTAATTTAACAGCTTTGCGGTCATCCAAGCGGGAGACTAGAAAACGATTTTTTTTTTTTCGAATTTTAGTGGATACGATTTAAATGAGTTTAGTTCATCAAAAAATCCTTTTTAAAGTCGTTTTGGGAGAATTTCTTTAGTAAAATATATTATTATCAACTTTTATAAGAGTTCAGGTAAAATGAACAACGAGTGAAAAAAAAAATTGTCGAGGTTCGGACTTTCGAGACGATGCTCCGTTGTACTTTCGCGCGGAAGTTATAACCTCGAACGTGAGCATAAAAAACGGATACTAAGGGTATATAGGAGTACATACAGCCGGCAGAAAGATTGCAAACGTTTTTTTTACCATACCCCGTCGTCTGCTGCGATAGCCTCTCAAGTTGAATCAAATCTGCGTCAAAGAAAGAGACGACGATGTCGTAAAATAAAAGTCGAGATAGAGCGTAACGTCGCAGCAAATAAGACCCTCGTAAAGTAGCCGTTTGAACGACGCGGGCATTCCGTTCTATAGGGGATGAAAGACCGGAGGTAAGTAGGTACTGAATGTGATGGTTTGCGTTATTTCAACGGCGTATTGCATAAGGATTTTATTGACGTATACAAATAAGAAACTCTACGCGAGCGATTCGTGAATGCATTTTGTTGCGTGAATCTGCTAAATTTATTTTTATTTTTTTAATTGTTATAATTTTATTTGCTTTATTCGGTTGAGGTATATAAGTAAAGGATGTTTCTGAATAGCGTTTTATTTCCTCTCTCATTTCGAGTGTAGTAACCGGGATAGTGGCTTCGCTATGAACTGTGAATTTCGTACGCAAGCAACTAGTGGAAAAAATGTGGTGTTCCGAGAGTCGCGAGCAAAAAGATTGAATGTGGAAAGTGGATTGATTGTCACGGCGTTTTATCGACTCTTCACCAACAATCGGCACACTTCTGTGGCGCAAGAGCACCGCATAAAAAGGATGTTATACATATATACACAAAATACTAATAATATAAAAAAAAATCGGAGATTTTTGGAAAATCGGAAAAAACGGAGAAAAATACCGAATAAAAAATCATCAATGCAAATAAATTAGGTTATAAAAAAATTTAATTTCTTTATACAACGTATGATTTTTATGCATAAAAATCGATTAATTTTAGACATTTTTAGAAATTGTAGATTGCTAAGTTACGAATTGATTGTTATTTTGGTAATTATTGTTTGAGATTATATTGGACTCATCAGGACACCGTTGCCGACAGCGATATGCCGTTCACTTATGTTGTACATTTGTGACCGTAGAAGAGACATGCTAACGGCCGGCAGCATTGTTCCGTACGATCGCACTGTAAATATTTTAAATTATTTAAATTATATAAAAAATTTCTTTTGCAAAAAAATCGAAAATTGTAAGTCAATTTTTAAAAATTCAACGTGTACTAACCGGGTCACCAATTTGGCCGCAGGTAGGAGTAGACGATACTTCATTATTGTTGCCGGGGGGCGCCGTCGTAATAAGAGATATAACCATAAAGGTCACGAAAACAAACATAAGAATTTTCATATTTTCGTTTTTTTTTTTTTTTGAGAAAATACCCTAAAAAAAATAATTGCTGAACAATGACAATATCGGCCGCTACTGCGAAGTTGCGGCAACAGTTGAGAGGAGGTCCGCTTCGGTAAACGAGAGTTCACCGAAATGCTAATTTATTTAATCGCGTTACGCACGCAGAGAATATATTTATGTTCTGATAATTTAACTAACCCCACAAGTGTCGCCTGTATACTCACTCGGTAGTGTGATAAATGATAAAAGATTTTTCACGCTCTTGTAATTAGTTCGGTGGTCAGCTTACAACTGACTCTTCGGGCGCTGAGGCTCACGTATTTATAGAATGGATCGTTTGTAATCAATTATTTATTCTGCAACGATAGAATGCGAAAAGAACAAATAATCAACATTCTCACGACCCAACCTTTTGTCAGCGTCGATTCGTTTATTTTGTTTTATCAATGAACGAGAAACCCAATGAAACAAAAGGAAACTGTCGAATGAAGCATCGAATGCGAAGTCGTTTTTTTTATGTTCTCATCTTTACCGACGGAGATTTTTTTTTTACTTTCGCATCGCTTTCGAAGAATGTAAAAAAGGAAAGTATTTTAATGTTAGAAAAATTCAATCATCAGACTATTATATAAAAACAGGTTTTATATTGCTAAAATATTTATGAAATTACTGATTTTTGTGAACAATTGTATCTGCAAATTATTCCATAAATGTTAATAAGTTACAATTAGATTTTTATTTGCATAATACTCCTTAAAGATATTGTTGGACTTATCGATTCTCCATATTTATCAGCGTTACGTTAGATTCGATGGTAGATGACATCTGTTTGCGTAAAACGGGCATATGAAGGGATGGCAGCATTGCTCAGTAACGTAGCATCGTAAATAAATTAACAAATAACGGTTTTTTATAAAAATAAATAAAATAAAAAAATACAGATCACAAGGTCGCGATTTTTTATAAAAAAAAAAAAATAATAAAAAAAAATACGGATCACAAGGTTACAAGGTCATTCGTAAAGATTCAATAAATACTAACGGGGACACCGCTTTGTATGCAGCCAGTGGGTTTAGAATGACCGTCAGCAAGTGCCGCCGAGACAAGAGATATAGCCATTAAGACAACGAGAACAAACATCAGTATTTTCCGTCATTTTAGTGGGATTTTCACAGTTAATGATTTAAAAGTAAATAAAACACAATAACAAACCTATAAGGCACTATAATTACATCGCAGTAACACTTTAGAAAAATTCTGACCGATTAAAACAGCGTTTGTCGGCATTTAATTGACGTCATCAATTTATTAATATGTCAAGAATACGACAAAGTTTCTGATAATATTACTCATCCGCACATATTGATGGTATACTCACCCGACAATGTAATGGTTCGGCCACCACTGACTCTTCGGGAATTGGAAACAAGTATTTATACAACCGATCGTCCACTGACTATTGTTTGGTCTCGTGAGTAGAGTTACGTCTCAAACTTGCAAATATCATATGCGATCTTTGTTCATCCAACGGAAAGCAATCGAATTCAGTACGTATAGCTGAATACCGCTGACGCTGTATAGACGTATCTATTAATATGCAAAATTATTCCATCTACAGCGACAGATCGTTGTTTACTACACAGTGAAACCGCATTCCAAAATTTAATATATATTGTTGATTTCTTCGAAGTGGGGAAGGAAAATGAAAAAAATAAACAAAATGGATGTAGTTTCAAGGAAGTTTGCTAACAAAAAAAAGAAAAAGACATTTGACATATTGATTTTCTACTGAATTCTTTTTCAAAAAATCGTCGCGTAAAACATCGAGCTTTTTCGATTGTTGTTTTGTTTTCGCTTATAAACACTTATAGAAAGCGTTCCAACCTCCCGAAAAAATAGATAAATTTGACTACAGCCAGTTCGTAGATTACATTGTGTAGATTTCTTGCGTAATGCTATGAGTAATCAATATAAGGAATAATAAACATTTTTATCAGATAAAGCCGAATATGGATCTGGAGATTAAGCGTAACATCTTCGCTATGAGAATGGATACCAAAAACTTATCAGGATAGTCTAAACATCCACATCGCTTCGAAAGAATTTGTATCCAAAAATAGACTTTTCAACGTACGATAATTTATAGATCCTATTCAGTATATTTAATGACCTTTTATTATCATTATCATTGAGAATTCAGAATTCCAAAAAAATGTACAGAAAATACAAATCATATTATGAGAAAAAAAAGCTGGTTACTGCGAATTATGTTATTTTGGAAATTATTGATTTTGCAGAGGCACACGGAGATTAGTAAAGCTTAATAAATAACTTACAGATCAAAATATAACAAGGGGTACACGGAAAGAAAAAAAAATTAGTTGATCGCAAACAAAAAGCAGTTGCAGTAACCCATTTATCTTAAAAAAAAATCAACTTTTTTTTCGTGTAAAGGGACTTTCATTTTAACGATAACCATTTTTGGGTTTATATTTTCAAAAATGGCAAATATGGAACCCCTGCAAATTGTTTTATGCGATTTTTTTTTACATATCCACAACACTTTTATAAATAATCAAACGATGGGAGATTCTTATATGAGTTTATTTTCCCGAATAATAAAAGTCGTATTTTCTTTGTCTGATAACGATAGACCCCCTATTAAGTATATACTTGTTAATCGAGTTAACTTCTGCATTTGAATTTGAGAATTTTATCTATTTACATAATAGATAACCGATACCATTCAATTAACCGGGTTTCGGAAAGAAAACAGAATTATCAGTACTATGTCTATTCAGGTGATAATTTGGCTCAATTTTTTTTTCAGTAAGAAAAAAGGTACGCGAGGTACTTAAAAATTGTGTTTACAAAAATTATATTAAAAAATCAATTAAATGCTATAGACAAAGGGTAAGAAAAGAAATATACATCTATATGGCAGAAAATATAGTCGTTTTAATGCAAAAAAATGCTGTAAAAAATTGGGTCTCTACTGCTAGTGGTTTATCGCGATGCTTGCAAACACTGGAATTCCAATTTTTTGCAGCAATTTTTTTGCATTAAAACGACAATATTTGTCGAGAATGTGAATGTCGCGATCGCCGACTAGATACATTTTTTTTTTTAAATTTAAACTTAAACGTAAAAGAAACTTTGTTTTATACTTGGAGGTGAAATGCTAATGCGCAATACGTAATTATTATTGTAGAAAAAACGCAAAACAATTCATGGCACAGATACCTATCGACGAAAGATAGCAGCCGACAGCTGAACCGGCTGCGGCGACGAGCGCGCCACCACGCAATTTTTCCACGAATGATGATGTGGACGCTTCCCTTACAGGACACTTTGATCGTTGATTTGACCCCATGAAATTTTTGGTTTCGATATCTCAGAATCGGCTAAACCAATTTAGTTGCAACGTGACGCTTTCGAAAGATTGAACCCAATTTATATTACAGTACAAGCGCCGTATTCTTAACTCGACGGGACCGGACACGCTCCCGTTTCTGTATTTCCCTAACGTCCCTATACCCAGTCAGTTGCTGCGAGTAGGGATAATAAGGAATATACGCGTCCGTAGACATCACTTGGCGTGGGAAAAATGGACTCAGGGGAAATACAGTTAAGGAAAAACGTTGCCATGGTAAGGAGTTAAAATAAGGGAGCGATTAAGTTAAGAGGAGTTAAGAATACGGAGCTGAGACTGTATAAAACTTTCATTTTCCATACACTTCCGGTATATTGGCCTATGTATACACGACAGCGTCACGCCACGTAAGAAAATTTTTTTTTTAGAGAATCAAGCGGCAAAACGATACCGCGTTCTTTGATACATCTGTTAGTGGTTCGCCGAGAATTTGTTCTCATTAATTTAGTTAACGCGACAGGTGTCTGAAACTTCCTAAGATTAAATGGTCTTCAATTCCTCGAGATATAGTAAAAGCGCTGTAGAAGCTATTCATTTTTTCCGAACGATTTGCTATATATCACTGACATTACCTTCAATCAATTTATTTTTCATTAAGAAAAAGGGATAAGGATCGAGAGGTGCTATAGAAACAGTAATTAACACAAATAACTTAAATAATTTAAAAAATGTTTATTTCTTCATACAGTTAGTAATTTTTGCGTCATTGATTTATGCGGCTTCTACGACTTTTAAACTATTCGGGAAAATTTATGTTATTTATGCCATAAAAATTAATAAGTTACAAATCGATTATTGTTAGAGATATTGTTGGAAATAACATATCTAATAATGATACATCCGGTCCATTTACGTGACACATTTGTGTCCGTAGAAGAGGCATTTGAAGGGTTTGCAGCAGTTATCGGTGGTGACGCACTTAAAAAAAAAAAAAAAAAAACAAATTTTTATCGAAAATTCAAAATTATAAGGTCATTTATAAAAATTCAATGAATACTCACGGGAGAGCCAATTTGTCCGCAGGGTTTGCCTTCGAAGGTAGCAGGTACAGCCATGATAAGAGAAATAGCCATCAAGACAACAAGAACAAACATCAGTATTTTCGTCATTTTGATAAGATTTTTCAGCTGAAAACCTTAAAAAAAAAAAATAATAATAATAACCAAAAACTATAGCAGTTACAAAGGCGACGTTGCAGTCACTGTTTAGCGGCGATTCAGCGGAGTATCGGAAAGTTCATCAAAAATATATTTATTTTCACTGAATTTTCATTTTATATTAATATAACGATTCATCGTCCGAAATTTAACAAATATTGTTCCTCTGACAATACAACTGACTAATATGTATCGCATCGTATACTCACTCGGCTTCGTGATAAGTGATAACAGACTTTCTCTGGTGAAACGATTGTCTTCGTAGTTCGTTGACAACTAACTCTTCGGGAATCGAAATTCAAGTATTTATACAACTGGTCGTCTGTAATCTATTGTGTGTTCTCATTAGACATGTTTAACTGTTGTGAAGATCGAATGTTATCTTTGGTCGTTCAGAGTTAATCAATCGAGTTATGTTCACCTACAGCTGAACAGTGTTGACGCTGAACACATATATCTATTGATGCGCAAAATTGTTCCATTTACGTGTGTAATTATCGATATATGTTTCATAAATTGGCCGTTTTTATTGCGATAAATTAAGCGAAAAGCATACATTGACGTAACTTAATGAACAAACATTCTTTAGTCATACATTCAAGAACTCTTCTCGTGTTTTCATAGAAAAAATGAACATATTTTCTGTTTCGTACTCGAGCCTTCAATATCGTTCGATACATCTATTTTCGCCGGAAATCCTTCCTCTCCTTTTTCCCTCCGCAAATATTAGATCGATTAATCGAAAACTACGATTCGTTTACTACGTAGAGACGCAGCGTCAGGCTGCTTTACGTAAGTAAATAATGATGTACTCGAAATTTCAATGTCTTCCCATACATTTATTTTCGCCGGAAATTCTCTCTCTCCTTTTTCTCTCCGCAGATTTTAGTCAATTCATCGAGATCTACGATCCGTCTACTATAAGCACGTGGAGTCCGGCTGCTCGACACAAGTAAATAACATTCTCCGGGTATCTTTATCGCGACGAGCGGCGAGATAAGTTGATAGATTAATTCACGGACCGCATTAGTTGTATATATTTTAATTAAAAAAATTCTATTTGTAAAAAATCCACTGTGGTGTTATCTCAAGTTGTCCGTCCTGTGAGTAATTAGCCGCGGGGCCAAGTGCAGCGGTTAGTGACTTTTGTTGCGGGGTGTGAGAGATGGCGTTAAGAAGGGTTATAGGATCCCATACGTATATGAACTCCTTCTTTTTAATCCTCTTTCTTTACCCTACCGTTGGTGATATTCGTACACGCCGCAGACGCTCTTTTATTCCGCCACCTAGAAAACTCGGCAGTATACACCCCCGCGCGCTAGCAGCATCCGTTCTCTCACACTTCATTCTCATCTCTCGTTTACCTTCCATACACACGCGGCAACAGCTTAGCTTGCAGTTTCAAGCTTGATAAAAGTTGAAATTGCGCGAGACGACCCCGAGCTGGACGGTTTCTCCGGCGTAGCTTTACATTCTTGTACTTTCCCCGACTCACACGATGCTACGATTTTTTTTTTGTTTTGTTTCTTTTTTATTTTATTTTTTTTCCCCACGAGTTCTCTCGCGCTGGCCTCTTCGCGTGTGCTCTCGTAATACGCAGAGCAGATAAAAGATAAAGGGTGCGAAAGAAGAAGAATGAGAGGTACGAGAATAGGGGTTGCGAGAGCTGAGAGGATAAAGTTTTCCTCTACCGCGGATTATTTCGCCGCTTGTGTTACGCACTGGAGTCGCTGCGAAGCTATAGCCACTTTCGTATTCTCGAACGTTTTCTTTATGTTTCACACATACCCTTTCCACGCTCTCGTACACTTTTCAACTGTTTTAAAACGCCGTGTGTTTCCCTCTCGCGGTTTTACAGTTTTCTTTTACTGTAAATTGGTAGTGTTCGCGTGAACGCTCAGTTTCTCAAGCTATCGTTTGCTCACCTTTCACAGTTAATTCTTTCTCGTTCGCCTTTGTGTTTCTCGAATAACAACAAACTCTTGACGCGCTCGTATGGAAAGATCCATTCTTCCTTTCGGAAAAACGGAAAATATCTCGAATTAAGTGCCGAGAGGATAAAATGCGTTGAAAAATAGCACCGCGAGACGGATAAAGAACGAGACGGAAAATCTTGACGGTGTGACTTTCGCGGTAATAACGGAGGCGCTTTTGTTTTTTATTAGCGATAAAAGAAATCGACCTTACAAGGAAAGTAGGCTTCGAAGAGAGAAACGAAAGGGTGGGAAGCTTCGGGTACCAATAACTTTTTTCAACGCAAGTCGTTCTGCCGCCATGTACCACGCGGGGTCGTTAATGCTTTGTGCGTAAACTGAAGCACCGAGCCTCGCGTACGACTTGCGAAACGTAAGCACAGCTACTCGCCGTATTTTTATGCTACGAAAGACCGCAGAGTTACTGTATACGATGCTCGGTCTGCTCATGATTTCCGTTACTACTCGCGGCAACGCGATGACGCAAATAAACGGCGAAGCAGTAAGCTGTTACACTGCATTCGGATTAGATGTTATCAGAAATCGATAGGAAGTGTTCCTGCATGCGATGAATTGTGTAGCAAAGATAGCGCTTATCGTTAGCCACGTGAAAGATTGGCTAAGCAAGTGATGTACAAAAATAGAAAAAAATAATTTGTTATTCTAAAAGTCTGGCGGATTGTGGTAATGTTATCATATAGGCGCCTCTATCGTGAATACGTGATATGGTACAATTTTTATAATGTTTTCTCCAATTTAGTTTTTCGATACATTTTTCGTTTTACGTTTCTTGCAATTTGTTTAAAATTAATTTTTTTTATTTTTAATATAGTCGAAATATATTCATTTTTTCGATTTTTTAAATTTTTGACGATTTATGTCCTTTTTTTTTTTTCATCTTACACCCCAATCCAATCTTATATACTTTATATGCCATTAACTGCGGACTGCTTTGCCGTTGCTCTTCGTATTTTTGACAAGACGCCGTATATCTGGTGGAAAGAAAACGAGGGAAAGAGAGTAACGGCCGACGTGAAAAGGGTGCGAAGATCGTTCACTGGCCATTTCCTAGCAATTTCCTGACGTTGTTTTTCACGTGAACTTTTGAACCTGATGGGGTGGCGGTTTCTCAGTCCCGGTGGATTGCGTGGACGCGCCGAGTCTCGTAGTACTGTAGAATATCTGCTAAGTAGCTGCGCGCGGGAGAAGCAATGGGGGAGAGGGTATGCAGACCGAGTTATAAATGGCCACACGCGAATACCGTCAACGCTTTGTGTCCAGATGGGTCCTTAATATGCCTCCCGGACACTCGGGACACTGGTCACTGTCAGCGAGCGCTGGACTCTCCGTACATTCGTACCACCGACCTCGAGAGATGTTCAGTTTCCGGTTCACAAGAATTATTCTCAGAGATAAATGTATATGTGTACAAATGTCCGCCTTAAACGAAAAATTTCCTCCATTCGCACCGTTCACGATTGCGTTCGGAAAATATATTTTAAATAACAATCCCGTCATCTCTCGTATTTTTTCGTAACATAATTATAATTTTTTTTCATCAAATCAATTAAAAGTGAAAAAAGAAAAAAAAAAAGAAAATTCACAATTTTATTTGAATCGCGGACAGAATTTCTCCGCTATCATAAATTCCGCCGTAGAGGCGGACAATAATTACGCGGTGCATTATGCAAGCCCGTGGTGCCATCTCTTTGCTTTCTGATAAACTGGCGAAGGGATAGCTACGTGTTACGGAGACCCTCAAAGAATTGAAGGTTTCGAAGAGTCAAGGGATTGTCGGCAAGGGTGGACTCTGCCGTGTGTGCCACTATCACGAAACCGCGACAATACGTGTCTTTCCGTTCGCGCATCAATGGCATGTATTTAAAAAACGGGTTTCGTCAATTGCTTCGTAAAAAAAAATCAATATAATAACGAAAAAATTTAATATTTATATTCCTACTGCATGATTGCAAGATTTTCCTCTGTGCACGTCGGGTTGCCATGCATCAGGCTCTCGGCTGATTTAGATTTTTTTTTTTTTTTTTTTTTTTTAATGAAAATCCAATATATATCGTATGCTAATGAAATAGAAATTGTATTACTTTTTCAACGAGCGACGGATTGTTCGCTATGGAGAGACAGGCAATATTAACGAGAACGTACCGCAACGATACAAGGAGCATATAACGAACAGCGAGAGCAACCGTCGACTGGTTGAATTCTTTCGAGCGTTGTAGATCGAGTACCGAGACCCCCGTATATGAAGTATCGCACGAGTCTGGAACGCGATAAAGCGTAAAAAAGCGCTCCTTTTGGCCCGAGTGCTCGTATCCACATGCGACAAACGAGATGAACAATGTTCGAACCCTTGATTAAGATTGGTCAAGCGGACACTCAGCATTCGATGAAAAAGAATTCACCCTTGCTGTACTGTGTTTCCGCTTTTCGATGTAAATACGCAATATTGTGTCCTCTCGTTGAATTCTCTCGTACTTGTTACCACTTTTGCTTGATATAATTGCAAACTGCGTCAATCGCGTTTCCGATACGTTGTTCGGAGATTGATTTTCTCGATCGGAGCGCATAGAAGTACTCTTCACCTCCCGAGATACCGTCGTATTCTCTGTCATCCCTTTTCCCAGACTATTGCAATTCGGTAATATAAATCGTTTACTTGCATTCCGCGAGTGCAACGTCAAACGCTGTCGAAAATATATTGCATAGTTTTTTTTATCAGTTTCACACGATAATTGATCGAGTTGTTCGAAATTGAAATGTACCCGAAGCGTAAGGAATTTGCTTTGCGAACAACGAACCGAGCGGTTGGGTACTTCACTTTCGATTCGAATGTTTCTCGATCTTTCGCCGGTTCGGCACAAAAATTTTAATTTCGAACTAAAACATCGCCGGATACGAACATGTCGGTAAAGAAATGAATAAAAACGATAAAATAGGAATTGGTGAAGCAAAAAAAACATGTAACGTGCCACAAAAAAATCTTTGCCGTCAAGAATGACACCGTTCAATCTCGATGATTGACACACATCCGAGAATCGAAGGGCGTGCGCGCGGTATGTAGCTGCGTTACACGCGGAATTTTGTCATTCCCGTTACATCGGCGTTCGATAAAGGTTGACAAATTTTTGGTTGTGCCTTTTCGCAAACGGGGCATCGTACTGTTTCGCGCCGGCCAGCGGGCTGTGTTCCCAACCACGCCTGGCTCAGCGGATATCGGCATGACAATTTTTGCACGTGGCATCGTGTGCCCGGGCCAAAGCGCGGGCGCCCTCCGCTCTCCCTCGCACTCCATTAGCAATCGCGAACTGCGTATATCTGTATACACGTGTATACATACAATCATTCAATAATACGCACTGTGCAACGACGATCATGGGACATGGGCTGATTGGGGTTGCAGTCCAGCTATGCAGTTTAATTTATGTTGCATCACCAGCCAGTCGTACGAAGAACGTTGCGACGACGAAACGATAACTCGTCGTTCTGCAGTAATTTCTCTTTTTTTTAATTCGTTTTGAAAAATCCTCCGTATTTTTTTTTTTTTTTCTACTGGCGATCAGCCCACCTGTGTACACGAAGTAAAAAAAAATCCCCGGACCGTATCCTCGCGGTTTGTTACGGTAGAATAACGTTAATGGATCGTAACTGCGACGTAGACGCGATGTATAGTGACTATATACATTGTTACACGAATCTCCGGCAGCCATTTTGGAGAACGCGGGTCTGCAGATACGAAGATTCGCTGAGATGACGAGGGGTAACCAAAACGCGAGGAAAACCAGAGCCATGAGTAGGTATGTTGGCATAAAATAATTCATAAAGACACCAATCTTTTTTATTTACTTTTATCAACTATTTACGCCGATTTATTTACAACAACGTAATCGCTGCTGCTACCCAACATTTACCATTCTGCAGCATTTATTTTGTCTTTAAACGGTTTACATATGCAAATTCGTTAGAGGCGGCAAAGCGAGTGATAAGTAGAGCGACAGGGTAAATATTTGCCGAGCGAGTGAGAGAGAGGATCGAATGGCATATGAACGGTACGGAACGGAATGTAAGCTGATAACTAAAAAAAAAAAAAAAAAAAAAAAAAAAGTTAAAAGAAAAAAAGATGTTGACCGAGATAGAGAGAGAAAGCTAATCAGCCTTCGCAGGCGGATCGAAGACCTCTGGACGCTTGATAAATGAATGGTCAATATTTGAATTAAGGATGTGTCCGCGCGTTTTTTTTCTCTGCTCGCTCACCCGCGTCTCATTCTCCTTTGCTTGGCGCAGATAGTGGATGGGATACGTTACGAACGTGCGTTTGAAAACTATACATACGATACGCTCGTTTCGGGGTACACTCCCGTGTTTAGGTAAATATCTCGGTACTATTTACACGGGTGAGGCTGCGAACACAGTGGCAGATAGCCACCGCGATGATTAATGGCCCTTCTTCAAGGTTTATTAACGACACACCCGACTGTCGGCCGGAGTTATCCGCGTGTCTTTCATGACGGTCGCGACGAAACCCCCCCGAGTCGCGATTCTTCATCTCGCGCCACCCTCTGCGCGGCTTGCGGCTACCGCGGCAGCCATTTTTTTTTACTCCGAAGCTCAGCGTTCTGAGAAAATCTGACGTCGAGTTATGATATAAATCTTGTATAATCCCTTTCGCAACTACGAGGGACGATCAGTCTAATTTTTGTCCAAACCGTAATGTAAAAAATTAAAGAAAACCGTGCGGCGCAGGCGTCGATTACGAAAGGGTCAAATTACACGAGGGACATTTCTGAACAAATGTCGTACTTGAGATTTTTTTAATGCACTTGCGAACGTTCCGAGAGCCCGCGGGCTAAAACCCTTTTCATTAAAAAAAAGGCCGTCTTTTGCACCCCTCGTGCCAAGAGCCAACCCCCTGCGTCTGAGTGCGCGGAGGTCCGATAAGGCACCGTGTAAACATATGGCAATACGATCCAATGATAATCGTACGATCAATCAGGAAGTGCCAACGTCGTAAGAAGCAATTACGCCACAAAGTGGCGATCGTATACCGCACACTCGCGTTACTTATTTACGATGTTAAATTACGCCTTTTTTTCTTGCTACTCTCTCTCTCTCTCTCTTATAGGATGTCATAAATATGAAGTCATACGTCTTTGCAGCCAATTATATATTATTTTATCTCATATCTGAACGTATATCTGCAGACGTATTATTTATTCCACTATCGACGTACGTGCGACAACCCCAGTTTTTTTTTTTCATCGATTTTTTTTTTTTTTTTTTTTTCGTTGGCCTTTTCGGTCTGCGAAGTTGTGTCGGCCTATCGACGGTAGGTAAAGATTTTTTTTGGACCGTAGCCATTTCCAATCGACAATATTAAGCTGCGGAATTGTGTTATTACTATATATACGCGAAACGTTCACGTGGAGAAACAGGTTTGGCGTACGAATACGAAACAAAGGACAGTTCTTTTTTTTTTTTTTTCGTCGACTTATTTCAAGCGCCTTTTTGAAACATAACCCGCAACAACGGAAGAGCGAACGGGTTACCGCGCGAACTCTGCCAGAGAGATACCGGAGGCTGTATCTGAGTCCTATGACCCGCGACATCGGTCCTTCTCTCAGAAAAATAAATCGCGAGCTGCTCGAACGATCGGAATGGTACGAGGTGGCAGAGAGTAGAGGGATACGCGCATATCCCGCGGTATTTTCGACCGGGACGGTGGTTCGGAGTACCACCGCCAATAATTTTTCCGGCCTCCCGACAGGCATCCCAACCCTCGCGGCAAACGGGTACCACAGCGGCCAGAACCGTTGCCTGACGTATGGACCCGTCCAACGTTGATAGATACCGGAAACTTTACAACTTTAATTTTTCCCTCGGCGTCAATTTCGGGATTTTAATCTTGACCGTGCAGCGCGACTACCATCCCCTTCTGTACACCCTTTGCCCCTATCACCCTCCCTGTGATCCCCTTCTTTTCCTTTCTTTTTTTTTTTTTGTTTTTCTTTCTATACACATTTTCCTAGAGCTGCACTCCGAGGCCGAGAGTTGCGCCACCCGGTGCTTCGAGCTTCGGACCGAGAATAAACCGGGTCGCGTGTCAGACTCACAGGGATATACACGTCGAGGCTATACGCGAGAGTTTTACGAGATTCAAGCACGAGCGCTTCACCGTTCGTCTACTTCTTTTTTTCTCTGACTCTTCTTCGCTGTTCTGTTCTCTTTTTGTTTTCTTTTCTTTTTCTTGTTTTTTTTTTACCGGATAGGTGAGCTCCGCACTGTTTTACAGCGACGAAGTAGATAATCGGGAATACCACGACGCCGGGCGTCGATTCCACGTTGAGAACCCGACGAGATATTTTTATTGCCGAATCTCTCGTATCCGAGATACTTGAATATTTTTATAGAAAGAATCGTTAAAAGGCTATTTGATTGAGTGGAAAGTATTTTGAAATAAGCAATTGGTTTGAGTTGATGGATGCGACGCGGGGAATTGCCATCATTAGGGTTAATGAGATCGACCGCCATAGCGCCATAGAGAGCATTTCGATATTAATTGCTTATCTGAACACTCGTCGATTGTTGTCGGAGACATAAGTTGGACAATACATTGTCCGATTCGTATCTTATCAATAATTTTTTTTACTTCAATTACTGATCATCTACGGCTCGCATTGATTCCAACAGACGAAGATAAACATATCGGGTTTTACCGTCGATTTTCGATCGCAAGTAGTTGACGCGTTTTCTCGATGATGACTGTCCAAAGTGGTCAATTAGACGGCAACTCTCGTGTATTAATCACGAATCGAGAGGGTCGTTGAATACAATGTCTCTCCTCATCGGTGATTGCTTGTCGTTCCATAATAATCTCAACCCCCTTGCAATTCGCGGGCTGATGCAGGGATAAGCCATTCCGTATCTCCAGCATCCCTAAAACATAATTATCCCCTTTTCTGCAATTGTGACGAAACATTAATTTGCTTTAATAATATTCAAATTTTAATTACAAAATTCGTTATGATGCTTTTCTGAATTTTAACAAAATCAATGGCCAATATGAGTGTTTAATTCATTTTTTTTTTAGTACGGCGTTTTCATCTTTGCAACATACATGAAACTCTCTTATGTTATAAAAAAAATGTATCGTTAGCAAATATCGTAAATATGAATTCGATTTTTCGTGTTACGTAGTGCCAGAACTGTGTTTTTTTTTTATTATTTTCTATTAGCAATTAATGATTCCCGTTAAGAATGAATACATTAACTTGGCCTGTGGCAGCATACGCACGATGATTTTTTTATCTCGTGAAATTATCGCTTGAACGACGTTTCAGTGATTTTAAAATAATATCGTCGACAATTTTTTATCAAAGAAATTTTTTTTTTATTTTTATTTTTTTTTTTATATAAGCTTTTTTATTTAACTTTTGTAAGGGTAACACATAAAAAATCGATTACGGTTCGATACAGCGGAACGCAGGATACACAGGTGAGCGAAGCGACAAGGAGTAAGGAAGCAAGCAGATTCGGATGGGTATAGGGGCGCTTGCGTGCGCTCGAAAATGAGGTGATCGTCGAGGTCCGTAGAGTCGACGAAGGGCGTTGCGCGCCGGGAGGTGGCGAAGGGGGCAATCGCTTCGCTAGCTAGGGGTGTAGAACGGGTCGGCGGCGTCGGCGGCGTCGGTGGTCGCGGAGGGTAACGGGAGAGTTTGGGGCTGCTGCTGCTGCTGCTGGTGGAAGTGAGGGCGCCTGCAGTGACTAGCCTCCATCGATTTGCCGTGAGCCGCCATCTTGCCACCCTACGCTTGGGGTTGACCACCCCGCCTACTACCCGCCGCGTCAGACATTTTGAAAAATGATTTCGCAAGTCATCGTACTTTATGCTCTCGACGGTTGGGCGTTTTTTTTTTTTTTTCATCCCTTTTATTTTTTTTTTGTTTTTTTTTTTTCGTTACCGCGTGAAAAATTCGTCAAATTTTTCTTGTCCACTTACGATAATGAAAAAAGAATCACCAATAAAAAAAAAAATATTTGAGTCAAGCGGATTAAAAAATGGAAATGTGTATTAGCCTCAACCTTCAAAGGTGCTTCCAAATACAACAGAAATTCCGAAACCGGATGCTGTATGAACAATTTCGTTCTTTATTAGTTCGAAAAATCCGTGATGCATTCATCTGTCGAATTCGCAGGTACAGCGCAATAATACCGAAGATTCAATACAGTCTATCGTCGGATCAAAATTATTCACATCCGATTGGAATGGGCAATAACTACAAGGTGCAGCGTGATATGCAGATAATACACTCACAGGATATCTAATAAGCGATTGACTTAAAAAAAAAAAAAAAAAAAATTGTTCGATATATTGATTACTCCTTAATTGCATGTGGAGTGCGAACGGAATAACAGAATGCGTAGTTGAGTGTTGACGATAGAAATGCGTTTCCTTCAATCTCACGTGGCAACCTTTATACACGCGACCTGATACGTCTATGAAGCAAGAGACTACGGGTGTAGAAACCGAAGTAGGTAGATCTATACGTATGCAGGCAAGAAGAGACAAGAGATATACGCGCGGGCATTCAGCCAGCATGCCGGGATGGATCCTTGATGGCGAGATTTAAAAAAGCATCCGTCCTCCCTTCCTCTTGCGAGAGCCGCTTCTCCCTTGCGGTTCTCTCGCTCTTCCCGATGGCACCATTGCCGCTCTTGACTCTTTCTCTCTCTCTCGCGCTCTCTGCACGCCGCGCAACCGTCCGAACCAACCCCCGAGGGGTCGTAGCCGATCTCTATATAACTGATGGTGCTTCTGAGTGTCAGGGGCAGGCTGTCCACTTCTTTGCATCCATGTGCGGACCTCGTGTGGCTTGGCCTCCGTTATAACACACCGAGGGAAGAAGCGTTAGCCTCCTATCTATACATTACCAACGTTGATTCGGGTAATACTCACTTATACAGATGCCGAAGCAAAAGCCAACGTATAGGTAACGCGAGAGTGCATATACGAGAATGTATACCATTTACACGTATAGGGTGCAGATATTCACGATGCGAACTCGATCCAGTCGTCGGCCCTCACCGATATTCGCGTCTCGAACGCTCACATTCGTGTATATACACTCATGATGTACATATATATGTATTCTACGTCTGTATAGTCAGTCGTTCACACGTGCGACACGAGTCACGCGTGTGTTAACCGGCAAAGCCGTAGAGAGGCCGTAGAGGCCGAACGATTCGCGACTGAGGGTGCAATAGGGGGAGGAGAGCGGAGACAGGGTGCAGCAAACTGGGGTGGCAGCCGCGCCGCGACGAGAGGGCGATATCGCCGAAGCTTTCTCTCTCCCGTTGCACTTGCACAACGAGGAAAAAGCTCTCGCCCTCCGCGTCTGCAACCCTCTGCATCAGAGATGCATCGCGGCAATATTCCTACGAGAGTCCGCGAAAAAAAAAAAAAAAAGCGTGACTTCTTATTTATATCTGCACGACGATAAAATCGTTGGAAACTCTACAATTTTTACTTAAAAAATGTTCCGAAACTTTTCATTTTTTTTCATTAATTAATTAATTAATTAATTTTTTTTACATTTTTTTTTAAATAAATGTTAACTTTGTTACCAATTTTATCGGAATTTGCGAAGTTTTACTTTCTACTTTCAATTTTTCCGAGTAATGTTTTTCATTATGTAGTTATGATGATTGATACTGAAGCGATGATCAATGAATAATCGTCGTTCAGTTGATAGCGATTAAACGAGGCGCGGAAATAATCGAGTTATATACACCACCTCTGGTCGGTATGATCGTTCGGCGTTCAATGGCTCTCGCGATGTAAGCAGGTAATCTAATAAAAATCGTTAAATCCCCGCATATAGTGGGCAGTTCCGCAAATGGGATAAATGGATCGCCGGGAGTTGTTACGGAAAAAACAATAAATGAAAATCGGTAAATATAAATAAAATGAAGAATAAGGCACAAGGGTGGCAACAGTGATGCGTGAAAATGTAAATGAGAGGTGAAGAGCTGTAGTTGGAAAACGAACCAATTAAGGGTGAGCGAGTAGAAGTCGCTGCGGAGCACGAACTCTCGCGGACTCTCGCGTACATCTCACCGAACGAATCTGAAGTGTATAAAAGAGTGAGAAACGGACTCTATATCCAGACAGAGGCGATTCATGGAAATTCCAGACGCGAGGAATATAAAATCCGATAGAAAACGAACGAGCGAGCGTACGTATGCGAATGAATGAGAAATTGAAAGAAAGAAGAAGGGAGAGAAACCGAGAGGGAGTAAGTAAGACCGGAGCGAGATGAGAACAATAATCGTCGGGGTCGATAGTGGCACTCGTACACATGGAAAAGAGACAGAGAATGGCATCGGAGTTGGCGAAGGAACGGTGCCAAGTCCAATTCTCCTGACAATAATCGGATTGATTAAAAGTCACCGCCACAACGGGCTTCTGGTGAGCCTGTAGCCCGTAGTGCACAGGGTACGCGGACTCGAAAGCGGCACAACCATCATATGCACCCTCCCGGCGGACACACACCACCCTTCGTGGAGTCTCTTCTATTCTCATATATCGACTTTCCGAGCGAACGCGCGATCGAACTCTCGTGTTCGAACGCGATCGAGGAACCCTTTTCATCCTGAAGCTATATACCCCATATAGGTACCCAACCACCCCCTTTCAATCACCTATCAGCCACCTTCTCTCTTCCCTTCTGTACATCACCGATAATACGCAGATCCGGAGGATTCCTGGTACACAAATTCTCACGCCAACGCGCTGGACGATATATATGCTCCGGCACGCGTGCATAAGTAGCCTTGTGTACGTGTGTACATTGTATACATGTATATAAAATGGCCGCTTCCGGGTGTGCGTACGTGTGCAACGCCGGCGGATAGCCCGATAGTTATTCGAGACGCAACGAGAACAACCGACTTTACAATACGGCGCGATAGCGAGACAAAAACCTTGTCGCTATTACGTCGCTTTGTTAACCCTTAATGAGCGCAGCCGCGAAAATGTGGAAGACCACCGTTGGCTATTTTGACAGACCGATCCGATCGATACCGGATCATAGATCATCCGAGAAAAAAAAAATGTAATAATAATAAAAATGATTAATTTACTTGTATGCGAAGTCTCGTCGTGTATGTTTCGATCTCTCGCGTTCGTTTATCGTAAGATGGCGTATTTTCCTACAATAATCGTATAGCATTGTTTCGTCGTAGATTTTCGCGTGTGGAGCAATCAGCGAAGAAATTTTCCTATAACCTTTCCATTGGCGTTAGATTTACTTCTACCAGAATAATAATGAGTTCAAACATGGCGCCGTGAAAGCACAGCGCTCCGTGTTTCGAGTGATGCTGCACGATGCGAAAGGCAGGTACTACGGATTAAGCACCTCGTCAAGCGACGAGGTGATTAAACGTTGATTAAACGCAAACTAAATTGTAGTTAAAAATATCGATTTTTCATGGCTTCAAACTTTGTACCGCTAAGCTCTCTCATCTCTCTCTCTCTCTCTCTCCCTCTCTCTCTGCCGTCAAAAACTCTTACATGCTATTCATATACATAAGAATCGTACTATTATTTCATATTTCCGTACCGTTATTTTTCTTATCAACAATAACATAAGAAAACTTCGGGGTGACCGCCAAGTGCCCTTGACGTACCTTAATTCTTGGTTTAATTGCGAAAGGAAATTAACGCAGTAAACTCTACTTTGCATTTAGACCTTTATGAGGGGGAGATGGTCATATACACAAGAACAGACGCACACAAAGACGCAGTAACGTTCCGAAGGTCCGGAATGGCCACGAGGGCGATGGAGAATTCCGAGCCCTTAGAGTTTAGGAGGTTCGCCGAACCCCTGAGCTCTTTCGTGCTCTCCATGCCCGGGCGATTCGTCCCAACGTTCTGAACATCCGCCGAGTGACTTCGTTCGCCGGCGGGCCACACCACGGTACCATTTTCTCCCTTTAGTCCCTCGACGTACGGGTCTCGCGTACACATAGAAGAACCGGACTGCTACGACTGTACTCGGGACCTCTATAAATTCCCTCGGGATTTTTCTTTCCTCCACTTGCCTTAATTAAAGCCGTCCCTTACTACCCTTACGACACTGCCACTACGCCGTCCACCCTTTCTGTTCGACCGCCCTCAGCTTTTCTCTCGGAGGTCTCACCCATTCCGTGTATAGACACGCGTTTATAGAGCGCGCCGTTGCGCTAGAAAATCACACAAACCTTCCGATATGCTATAAAGTCGTCACTGTCGTGGCCGTTCTTTATGATCCATCCAACTGACCTATTCCCGAAAGGGCAAACGTTCAGGGAAAAAAAAAGTGGAACGCGCTTGCGTGAATATAATAGGATTATATGCGGAAAACAGGAAGAAGAAGCGACAAAAAAAAATGTATGAAAGTCTAGAACGGGGACCAACGGCGGTAAGCTTCACGGAGACGGAAAGCCATTCATTCGTCGTCTCATAACAGCTTTGTTCGCTCATTCATATATTTTTTTTTCAACACTAAACTTTCATCGTCACAGACCGTACGTCGGCATTTCCGCATTATAATGCCAAAAGCCTGTAATTTCTATATTTCTTTTCATTGGAATACAAAGCCGTCATGAAACGGGTGACATCGAGTTTCAACGAGTCGACTTATAAGTCGAAAAAAATTAGAAAGCGAAGAATCAGAGACATCGTTCCGTATAAAATATTGTTGCCGTTATTGAAAATCGTATTTTTTTTTGTGCTGTTTATTACGTTGAACACGCGACATTACGCTGTTAAACTCGAAATAATTGTGCAACTAATAATAAAATAACTTTCCAACTAATAATATAACTTTCTACGTTCCAGTTATCGGTATAATTCCATATTGCCCCTTCCTCCTCCCAGCGTTCGTTCAATTATAATTTATAATAAACGAGATATTTCCTTGCTGGCGTGTACCTTCCGGGAAAGCTCCTGGCCTCGATGCCCGGATGTTCTACGATACAGGATCGGAGGTATACACATAGGTATATAGGCTATAGGATAGAGTTTTGGATCTGTATATATAGTTCATCGCTTCCGTAAGCTCCGATACCTCGTTCGTCCCATTTCATCCCCCGTCCTCTTTCTATCTGCATTTTCCCCCGTTTTCGCCCAAAACTTTCATACTCACGAGCGTGGCTGATCGGCCCCGGTCGCCACAACGGGAGCTTCCGAAACTCTGTTTCACCCCTCCCATCTCTTCATCGCCCAACTCCCCTGCTTCGTTGTCCGAATTCTCCGTTCGCCTCCCCCTGGAGAGTTTCGAAAGTTTTCCGCGCGAAAAGGAAGCTTTTCGCACTTTTCTTCAGCATTTGCGCGCTCCAACGAGCGATAGAAGCGCAGAGTTGAAGGAGGGTGTGACGGCGGAAAGGAAGGGGATATTATGCGAGTTTGCCATCGGTACCGTTGGACATCGAGAGTGCAAGTGGGTGGTCGACGGTGGCAAAGTGAGAAAGCAGTACAAGTTCCAGGGACCAAAAGTGGAAGGGGGCAAAAGCGAAGGAGAAGCTCGACACGTGAGAGGGTTTGGTATAGACAACTATATATTCTAACAACCCTCCCTCTCGCGCCGTACGAACCGCTCGCGCACAGGAAGGATATTAGGAAGCGAGATGGTGCTGTGGGTGGGGGAAATAGAAATGATGCGAGAGAACATAGGGATAAACACGGAAGAAGGACGAAGAGGTCGAAGGGGTGGTGCAACCGATGCCGAGGTAACGAAGCGCGAGGGAGACGAATTCTCAGAGAGATGCGAACCACGTAGAGACGGAGGACCACGCAGAGGACGAAAAGCAGAAGGAGACCCTGTATGCTCAAGCATTTGGGGCTTCGATTTTTCTCGTTTTCGTAGCTTTGGACTTTGGATATCTAGCTGTAGGGCACTTGTATATTTTCCTCATTACACTCTGACCATATCGCTTTGTCCTTTGCCTCCCCTTCACCCCGCCTCTTACATATATATCCTCTTCTATTTCGGTCGACCCTCTATTGCATTGGGTAGGAGAATATAATATAGCAAAGCTCCAGGTACCACTATACTATTTCTACGAAGACTAATACTACTGTAATTACTATTACTGCATCTACTACTACCACCAGGACAACTTCTATCGTAGATAGGAGGGAGGAATTGCCACTGCCGTTTCTCGGATAGCGCGTTAGCATCCTACGAAGCTTTTGCAAGCTGAGACGAACTTGTCGTGTGTGGTGGTGGATGGCGGGGTTGGTCGGTCGATGCGCTCGGTCGGCCGCCGAGCTGCAGGGGGCTGTTTTTGCGGGTGTGGCTTAACCCACACTCTCCTGTTTCATCCTTCTCTTCGCGTTCGTCCACCATCTCCGCGCTCCTACTATACTCGAGCCCTCTAACGCTTCGGCTATATTCTCTATCCCCCGCACGCTTTCGCTCCTTGCGCTTCGTCTCCTTCGCACTCCTCGTCCATATCACTACTATTACTACTACTACTACTACTACCACTGCTTGTACTACTATAACTACTACTACGAGTCACGGTTTGCCCCATCGCTTTCCCCGCGACCCAACGCCTTGGTCCCGGGCATCTCTCGCGCAACCCCTATACCCCAATCTCGACTATGCCGCTCTCATGCACCATCTCTCATGTTCCCTCTCAGTTGTGTACTCGTTACGCGAATATATCTTCCCGCTCGAAGCGTAGTTTCCATGTCCACCGAGCGTTCAGGCTATCGGACACCTATGACTTCGTTGCGAGACAGAAAATCCGCGAAAATGAACGACCCAACCCCTAGCAACGATATTCAATATACTCGGAAGCTCATATTCCTAGACAAATGGCAACCGCAAACCTTTTCCTCTGTTTTCATATACAAGTTTGATGGGTCGATGAATCGCCGATTTCCGAATGATAAAAATGGCTGTTTATTTTCAAGTATTTTTATTAATATTCAATGAAGAATTCGCTGTTGATGCAATACGATAGATTTCTAATATTTATGATAAACATTTTCGTAATTTTATGAATTTTATAAATCGATGAGGTGGTTAAGTTTTTAATGCTCGTTGTGGACATTGTAACTGCGGGATGCATTGCGCATCGGAATAAAATCGTTTGTCGGTCTTTGATCAGATCGTATATATCGTTTTCTTATTTTTCTCATCGATTCTATACGAAAAAAAAAATTTTGTCGGCCTTTGATCAGATCGTATATATCGTTTTCTTATTTTTCTCATCGATTCTATACGAAAAAAAAAATATTAAAAAAATCTGTGATCTTCGACGTTTTTGTATACTTTGTTATCGATGGGGTGACATATATTTAGAAAAAGATATTCCGAAATATAGACGTGCTTTTCGATTTTTAGTGGAAAATGTATTACGTATATCATAGATATATTTTAGGATTTTTTTTACCCTCATGTGGGACCGTGCGGCACACACACTTAATTACAACACAACAGCTGTTTTATTTCTTGGGAGGGATCACCGCAAGCTCTGTATCCGAAGTGGTTTCTTCACTTTTTTCCGACCAGAGATGCGCACGTGTTTTTTTCTCCACCCGTTCGCTTCCACAGCGCCCGCGTCTAGTTCACTCACGTAGTAGTACACAACGACCCCTGAATCGTTCTTCAAGACCACGTGCTTTCAACAAACTCCGAGATAAAAATTCGCTTCGCATTGATGTCCGGTGGAAAATTTATATTTTAGCGCCGTTATTCTCGTCTTTTAAAAATTCCATCTTTTTGATAAATCTCTTTATTTTCCGCGTTTTTAAACGGCTCGAAGTAAATTCGAAAAATGATTACATTCTTACATCATAATTTAAAAGATCGCGACACAACGAAGAATCGCCAACAGTAAAGGAGAAGACATACCGGATGGGGGACTGATTAAACGAGTGACTAATTAGTAAAAAAAAAAAGCGGTGCCGCACTCAGCCGGGCAAACATAATTAGAAAGCAGTCTAGGGAAATAACGAAAAAAAAGGGGGCGAGGAGGTTAGCTCTGTCGATTGTTTGAGGACACACGATCCGCATTGTGAGTCGACCGCGGTCGCCACGTTGGCCCATTCGTTGCAATGACCGCGGGTAAAGAGTACAACGGCGTCCCGGGTGCGTGCGAGTGTGGTCATCGCTAATGGCGGTGGTAAAAAAAGTGTTTGCACACCGCCTCTCTGTTCTCAGTGCGGCCTTCGTATTTTTTTTTTTCTCTGACAAACCTCCGACCCTCCGAAGATTCGAGTCGGAGCTGATCGTCGTCAAAGGGCTTCTAAGAAAATTACCGAACGCGGTTTGAAAAAAAAAAAAAAATGAACTATTTTTCGGCAAAACATCGAAAAATCCTTGTTAACACCCTTCGGACATATCTCTTTGAATTAAATTGATGTATCACGACGTATAATCGTTCACGTATGGGACACATTGAAACAGGAAATAAATTCATTTACGAATCTACAAGCGTAAATGATGGAGCTTACAATGTATGTCCAGGACAATATAAAAGTCAGTCTGAAACGACGATTGCGCCCGTACGTATGTTACGCGATGTTCAGCTTCATCGTTCACCGTCGTATACAGTAGTAAATGCACTATGTATAGCGAGGACGAGGCGTCGGCGACGCTCTACCCGTTCAACAATCGAAGTCCTATTAGCAAACTATTACAATATCGATGGGTCGATGAACGGCTTCGCTTGCGTATAACACCGCCAGCTGTTGTCCCAATCGGATATCGTAGTATGAACTATAGACTGTAGCGAAGCGAGCCGATGCCCGCGAACGCTCGCGTTCCGCAGATCGATCGCATTGGGCACTGTATCGGTGAACAGGATTGCGAGCTTCGCGTATATACCGAACGACACTACGTCACACCGTTCGCTTATATACATTTACGTCTGCGCCAAGCGGCGACAGTTTCATCACTTAACTTTCCCTCTCATCCTTTAACTCCAGACTAATCCCGTTTTGGAACCGTTGAAAGCAAAAAAAAAAAATCTTACGAAAAAAATACTTTCGCGGAATTGTTACTAAAATGCGTCTGATAAATTCGATAAATCGATCGTAATGTAGTGATATAGTTAATTATTTTCAAATTTTTTTTTGAATCATCTAATGGTCAGTGTAATTATAGTTGACGGACAAAAAAATCATTTTTTTCGATTTATTAATAAAAATACGCGATCGGATATCGATTGATTTTTATTTCTCAAAAAATATTTCATTTTTTCATTGTGCAAATTTATCACTGTAAACAATTGATAATTACAGTTAAAGACATTAAACCGGTCGCGTGACTGTTATACGATCAGGTGGCAGTGAACTTTGACGCTTAGATGGAATCGAGACCATTTATCCGAACAGACCGGAAGTCGACCGAGTGACATCCTCGCGGGATAGAGTACAGTACACGTAAACATCCCTCTTGTATTTTTATTTTCTCGTCGGGGAATCCTCACAACTGTAGCGGATACGTAGTAGCGGAGCCGTTGGATTGTAAAATGCCGAAAAAAAACCGCGTTTGGAAAGAGGAAAAAAAAATGTCGAATCGTTCTGACACGGTAGCGCGCGCGCGCGTGTGACGAAAGTCGAGTTCATATAAATGTAACCCCGACCTATGGGAATTGGTGGTTGTGTGAGCGAGACTAGCATAGCGAGGGTCGCGTGCTGTGGAACTCCGCTCGCCATTCAAAATCGATTCTGCAACACGCCGCGTTACTTCGATGAACGGACGCGGGACCGTGGAAATATGAATGAAAAACGGCGAGGCGAGCGGTTCCTCGGGATGGAAAAAAAGCACACACAATTAAAAAAAAAAAGAACGCACTCGGGGAGGAGGAAAAAAAAGCCGGACGAAAGCCCGATGGAAGCGGAAGGAGGTGGGGGTGGAGTGTGGAAACAAAGCCGCGGGAATACTCGTTGCGAGAAATCGATCGAACACCACGTGCTCGGCACCTGTTCGACTTTCGCTCAGTATCAACGATAACAACGTTATCGGCCACTTCATCTCCGTCGATCCTTCTTCATTAGATCGCAAGAGATCAAAGAAATTAATCGTTTTAAGAAGACAATGGTTTTAAATTTTTGCTTTATTTAATGAGAAACCCATCACGCGTATGTCGGTGTAACGATATGTATTGATATTTTTTTTTTATTTTTTTTAAAGTTTTTTTTATTTATTTTTTTTTAAGTCTATTTATGATTAACGATAATGAGATAAAAAAAATTTCGTTGCATGTCAATACGATATATAATTATGACTTAAGTTTAAATGCTCACGAAACACACGATATGTTTCGCTGAAGACATCTGCGACTATCGAAAAATCATCGAAATCTCTTCGATGTAATGTATAACAATAGGGAATGTGTTAATCATTATTCTGAAATATTTTCATATATCAGTTACATCATTTGAATGGAACTACGCGCCAACTGATTTGGATATGTAATTTTCCCGATGAACGACTTCCGGAATGAGAAATCCGTGCGGTTCTAACGTTGGATACGTTCTCTTCTCTTGTACATGGATATCCACTAGGAATTACCCATCCGCTATACTAATACGTATGCATACTGTGGATAGAAGAGGATCGTAGAGTACGAAAGGGAAGGGGGTTGCAATGTATGTATGTTGAGATAGATAGAACGCAAGCTGAACGTAGAAGCACGGATCATGCGATGCTTTGTGCTCGAGGTTACAAGCGGGCCATTGCTGCTGACGGAAGGTGGGTGGTTTTTGGTCGGTCCAGGGAAGGTATACGTAGGTACATAGAAACACGAGATCCACGAAGGGGTGGGCTTCTCTTGCTATTATCATATATGCTAGTCCTGCTGGTCGACGATTTTCAGCATCTCGTTTCTCATCGTATGTACAGTATACATGGATATAGCCAACGTTTTCCTCTGGCCAAAAGCGTTTTCGTATGTGTGTACGTGCGCGCTTGCGGGGGAGGGTTTACAATGAGGGTGAAAGTGGAGGAAAGGTTGGAACTAAGCGAGCGCAGGATAAAGGAGAAGGAGAAAGGATGAAAGCCGCCCGCGTGCGGTAGACGATAGTGTAGAGAGGAACAACTCCGGAGCTGCTGCTGTTGCTGAGGACGATCAATAAGGAAGCATAGAGGGTAGTGGGGGTCTTACCAGTGCCTCGAGCAGCCCGAACAACCATCCTTTTACCACCCTTCCTCGCCCGCCTTTGCCACGTCCAACGCTTGCTTGAGGGTGACTCAAGAAAGAACCGAGAAAATAATCTGAAAGGGGTGGAAACACGTCCGGCTGCGCTCTCTACCGGCGTCTGTGCGCCGAAGCTTCTCTCCGCAACCCTCATCTGCGAGTCAAGGGTTGAAGTGTGCGAATGTTGCACCCCTCTCAGCAGCACAGACTCCTACGAGAGAGGGAGTGTTCTAGACCCTCCTCCGATGCAAAAGCCGTACAACTAACACACTCTTCCACTGGTTCTGTCTTTCCCCCACACTTCTCCGATGCTCGCTTGCCTTCGTGAATCCGAGCGCACGAGATCGCATCGCCACTAACGTACACGTACTCTCGTCTCATGTATGCATGCATGTACGGACGCATCTACTCGTATAAGAATTGAAGCGAGCGGAAAAACCACAACGTGGTAAAAAGGATAGCCACGCGACCAGCCCCAAGGTCAGCCGGAAAAGGCCTTCGCGCGCTCGCTCTCTTTATCTTAATTACCCAGCGCCGTGTAACACCCACTATTACAACTACAGTCGCTGCACCCTTAAAGTCGAAGAAATTACGGACTTGGTAAATTTCCTGGCGTATGAACGTCACCGCAAAGTATTCATTTATTCTAATATTTATTTCACAGATTCGTTCATTTGGTAAAGTTAGGGTCTCTCACCTTTCCAGATCTCGAGTTTAAAATTTCATAAATGTCCTTCTTTTTTTCTTTCCCATCTGAAGAATGGTAGAAGTACTTGTCCCGTCGAGACGTGACGAGAAACGAGGATGCGTGCATTGGAATGGCGACGGAAGTGTCTAATCCATCGGTCGGGCATTGTTGTCAGACATATCGGGGGGTTTGTTCTTGAGGCGCGAACGAGCCGCTCACGGTGGGTGGTCCTCTCGAGGGTGGTTGGGTGGACGAAGAGGGTGGTTAGCTTTATTGATCTGTAAGACTACCAACCTGCACGACTCTCTCACTCGCCGCTGCTTCTGCCGCGCTTCTACTACTACCACTACTACTAATACAACCACTCTTGCTTACCCGCACCTTCAACCCGTCCTGCCAAGCTGCCTACGTCTCCGCAATCGCCTTCTCCGTCGCTCGCCTCACGCTGTCCGTTCGTCCCATACCTCCCTTGGGCTTGCCACCCCCCCCCCCCCTCCCCCCCGGGTTCCACCGTCCCGTTACCGCCAACCCCTGCACGACCAACGCTGCTCGGCTTCGCTTACTTCTCCGGCCACCCTTAACGCTGGCTTAGTAAAGGACAACCCCCGGACAACGTACCCCGCTACAGTTTCCAGATCCACGATCGCCTAACCAACACACAAGTCCCTTAAACCCTCATCCTCATTCTCTTTCTCAACCACCTTCTCGCTACCACCCCCTCCCTCCTCACACATCCCGACTCAACATAGTCTCATTGTGTTTGTGTAATGCTCGAATACCCTACCTGCATTATGTTAGCGGTAACTCTTTGTTACATAGCTCCTTTCCACTCGACCGCCATTTATTTCAGGAATTTTCCCAAAGAGCGGCATCATCTTTGTTGACCAAAGTTTTCAGAAGTTTTTCAGGTTTCAGTTTTAATCAAGTTAGGAACATTTTTTTTTTTCTTTCGCGTCTGGAAATTCTACAAATGCATCTCGGTAATTCGTTAGTTCTTCTTTTTACATCATGTTGTTTTAACAAGTTCTTTACGCGGCTTGTATAGTAATTGTTCTATAGATCGTTATTTAAAGATGAGAGTAATCAATTGAATAGAAAAAATAAGCAGGGAGTCGGTATCATACAATCTTTACCCAGAATCACCGAGAGGAAGGTATATCCGATTTTGAAAGCACGTATCTCTCTTCCCAGTGGTCCATTCCTTCATTCCGCTCTCGGGACTCACCCCCGCTTTGTGGAACGAATATTGTCGTCTTCTTCTATTCTATCCTCTTTCATTGCTATGACTATCTCGCTTCAGCATTTTTCTTACGTCCCCCCTTTACTCCTTCTGCTCCTCGGCAATTTCTCCCCGAAGCTTCCTCTCGGGTCGTACATACCTAGCGACCAAGGCTCCGACGCACCACCCCCAATTCCACGGTGGTGGAAACTCCCACTCTTCTGACAGCACAGCTAGAATATAACCCGGTCCACTCGCCCATTGCTTTCTCGCTTCGGGGGTGGCTGCACGTATACATATCGCGCAGATATATGCTATCTGCTCGGTAAGGACAAACACTCGCGCTTACACCAACACACGCACAGAAACACCCGGTCACCTCCTCCTATTCGTACGTCGAAGTGCACGACACCATTCTACCCTCTCAGTCCCGGCAACCCCGTACGAGTCTATATATACATTGCGGGATACAATCTATAGTAAGACTCCTATCGTGCGTTCGTGTCTCGCTCTTCGCCCCACCGATGTCTTTACCATGCGCACATCTGCACATTTCCTATTCCTCTATGTAACTGCTATGTGTATGAATGTGTGTGTATTTGTTCATATCAAACTCTCCCATGTTGTAAACGAGAAAAGTTATACAGCATGGACACTGCCTGAGACCTCGCCCGACACACACATACACACACGCACACACGCAAACACAAAAACACTCAAGCGTCTCTGGTTCTGCTCTCGGCGCTCGCCTCGAGATTAAATTCTAACGGAACGGGCGAGTGGATTCCCCAACTCGCCCAGGCATTTTTCTTAGCTCGCGACCGTCGTTGGCAAGGGACTATACCCAGTCGCACGTCCCTAAATTAATACTCCCACATTCACAGTGTGTACCCTGCCTCGAGCGTGTGCCGATAAACACACAGATATGCATGCAGAGAGCACATACGACTATAAAGGCTGATATGCTTCGCAGAAATTCACACAGACAAAAAGATCACCCGCGTCCGGGTCGTTACGAAGGCTTGCAAGGAAGTTCGGTCACATATATACAGGTATACATACATATACCGACTGAGTCGTACAATTAATACGTGGATGGAGGATGCACGCTGAGAGAGAGCACGTGGCAATCGTCGAAGTACTGGGTTGGCCCTTCTCTGCTTACACTTACGCCACCCTTACACTATTTTCATCCATCCGCCAACTCGACCCCCCTTCGCTGCGACTCGGCGACGTTGGGAGGCGATGGGCTATACTTCCATTTTCCTACTCGGTCTCTATACCGCCTGGGAGATTCCCCTTTCGTGGGATGACCCAACCCCCCTACACGAGAATTCTCTACCGGCCATTATTTAGCTAGCTTAGAACTTGCCTGGTCGACATGGGCGAACTCGCATATAACGTCAATGACGAGATGGGGTTGGGTGCCCAGAAGGGATTCACGCAATCTGGAAATTTCTGGTTTCATCTCCGTTCTTTGGACGAATAGGACTGTCAAGAGAATTTACTAACGTGTGTATTCAGAGTATGCGCCCTCTGTTGCCCTCCCCCTCCCTCCCACTCCCACCCCCACCCCACTCGGTATCGCTACGATACAGAGAGGACGATAGAAATGAAGGACAAGCGGAATGGCACTCAGTCGAAATTACGGGAGAGGAGGAACCCAATGTCCCTGAGACCTAGGAGCATAATAGGCACTTGTCTTGATGCGAAAGGTGCCCCTGGGTTTTGAAGGGAATTAGGCAAATTTGTAGAAGTCGCATATACGCACGGGTCATCACGAAGGATAACGCTTTCGCTCCTCGTCGTTGACAATTTTGCAACAGTGGCTTTTGAATGAAAAGTTTCCGATCCTCCGCGCTAACGATGGAAAGTTTTTATAACCCCAATGATCGCGGATTATTAAGCGGATAAAATTATCAGTACTGAGCGCGGGCGCAGAATTTGTCTGAGATTGTGCGTTATGCAAAGACACAGAAGCAAAAAATGTCCAATGTTACAATTTTTCGAATTAATTGCATCTCACAATTGCGAAATTGAAAATTTGTACATTTAATCGATTGGTTGTCCTTCCGGTAGTTTATAAACATTATTTTTAAGCAGCTTGAGAAATTCTATAAAATCATTCAATACTTCGTAAAGAGGAAATAAAAAAATTTTATCGCATAGCAAAGAGAAAGATAATTTTTTTTTATTTGATTAACGATATAATATGGAAAACTTTAATTCGAAATCGAGCGCTAATACGCTTTCGCGAACTTTTCGAACTGCCTGTACCAGCTCCGTAGGACTTAGATTTAGGGGCTGCTAGTTGGCGGTAGTTCGCGGGGGGTGGGGTTGGCGGCCCGGGGTTTCAAGGGGAGTTTCTCGTGGCTCGGACGACCGAGGAGGGTTTCGAGTAACGGCCTTTTCACGAGTGTTGGTCCTTATATGTGATATGTGTGTTCGGCAGTACGGGTGTTTCGGTGATCGCGAAAGCTTGAGAGCGTGAGCGAGGCGAGAGGCGAATAGCTGTAGAATGAGACAGTGGAGGATCCGCGTGCTTGTGGGGTTGGTTCACATTTACATAACGGACCCCCCTCGCACAGAACTAGATGACTAGAGGGAGACTCCAGGGGGGATATTAAGAGGAGAAAGGGGGTCGTCAGGCGGTGGCAATTCTGACAACATGGCCGCGGCGCGAGGCAGCGGCAACGACGGCGACGTCAACGACGATGACGGCGACGGATACGAAAAGGACTGTAGGGTGTACGAGAATACTCTCCGAGAAACGTTCGTGAATTTTCTACTACCACTACGAACAAAATGAGCCACCCTCCCGCCCACCCCTTCGCGTCCACCCTCTCGCCATCGTCAACAGCCGCCTCTCAACCCCTTTTTGCTTAGACGCCGAGAACGACTCACCGAAGCAAGCAACCGGAGGTCGGAGTGTGAGAGCTCCAAGCGTCACGGGTTATTGGATTATTAAGGACCTTTATTGGATTAAAAGCGATTTCGCTTCGCCGAAAGTCCAAACTGATCCGCGACAGTTCACCGACACCCACCGAGGAAATTCTGATTGGTCGTCGGCGAGGCCTTCATAGACCCGCTCGTCGAGCTTTGTTGGACCACCAAATTATGCATCGCGTCTATGCAAAGCAAAATTTCCATTTTGTCATCTTCCGTTCATATCCTAAATCATTCAGATTCTTCGTACCCGGTTCGCTTCGTAAGAGAAAGAAAGACGATAAGAGGATGAGAGGGTCAGAGGTAAAGCGTCGTCAGCAAAATTGCTTCAGGAATCTAATGCTCGGTTACCGAGCATTACATTCGAGAAATACCCTCGAGAGTCGAGTTTGCGTTACGTCGGAAAAGAAGACGAAGACGAATAAGAAGAGTCGGCAAGCGCGCGAGTCCGGTGGACGTTAATCAGCGTCGGCGTAACTTTTAGCTGCGGTAACTCATCCGATCAAACCGTGAAACTTGGGAAGCACGAGCGCGCGTAGCAGGCTTAGTCCTAATTTAAGGGTGGAAATGAAAACCACCCCTGCTGGCGCTAATTTAAGGCCGGAGCTCGCCGCTCATTTGTTTTAACCGCTCTTCCACCACTCGGCCGTAGAACCAGAGGGTTTGCCGGACTGTATGCTGCTGATGCTTTTGGACGCGTTTCGCTTGTACCTCTGCGAACTACCGTTGGAATGGCAGCGGGGTAAGAGGATAGTAACACAAGCGATTTCGTCCGATGTCCCAGCTACGGTACAAGGCTTCTTTTTCGTATAATTTTTTTTACACAAGTATACCGGATACATATATACGCGCATATGTTATGAGAAAAAAAAATCCCGGATATGACCATTTTTTCAGCGCCTATCGCGTTAAGTTAGTAAATGGTAGAAAAAAAAAGGTGTTTGGCAATTAAGAATTTTTTTTTTGCGATCGCTTGAAAAACCGACGAGAACACGATCACCTGTTAGGTCCTATAAATGGGTGAGCGATAGATCTTGCCGGATTGATCTGTCGAGAACAATTCGTTTTATTTTCATCTGAATAGACAAACGGTGAGTAAAAGTCCTCTCGCGCTTCGACAACTCGATTGAGCTCACCGCGCGAAGGAACAGAGAAGGCACACCCCTCGGACATACGTTTCCCATCGATATTCAAAGGATTACGTGACGCGAACCAGGGTGTGAGGGTGTATACTCGAGATTCCACGAAGTCGTTTAAACCGCTACATTTTTCCGATACAGTGCGAAGAATGCGAGATTGCTTATCTTATTACATCGTAGAGTTTGTTTTTTTTTTTTTTTTTTTTTCGACCGACTCTCTCTCGTTGCTTGATAGATTACGTCATCGTAAAATGTCTATTCGACGAGCAAAATTAACTCGACATAGCATTTCAAGAGAAATTGCTCTCTCTCTCTTTCTCTCCCTTCCGGTCCCTCATAAATATTCATACAGTGTTTAAATTCACGTTTCGTTATTAGTTATCGGCGAGCACGTCGATTAAGAACGGTACACGACATCGCATCCTCAGAATTACAATGTGGCATCTCACGAGGATTTATCGGTCAACTTTTTTTTACTAGAAATGCGCTACACTGAGAAAGATTTTTTTTGTTTACAAAACGTTTTTCGATATTTTTTATTTTTCGTGGTGATCGGATACAGATCATTTACTTGACTGGGAAAATGAAAGAAATCGGTGTAAAAAAAATTATTTAGAAATGGCGTTTGTCGATTTTTAAATAAAAATAAATAAAATAAAAATTGTGGACAAAACTTTTTTTTTTGTGTTTCTCTCGTAGAGGCGCTATGTGTTATATCGAACGACTGATAGACAAGGGGTGAGCCTGAAACTCGAACGAAAGAAGTGGTAGAAGAGGAATAAAAACGGTTTAAATGCGCAATCTAACGACTATTGGTGCGATTAGTTCGTTAACAGAAATCGAAAGCGACAAGAAAACCACAGGGGAGCCTGAAATCTATATTCCAGTGAGTCAAAACTCTTTCGCGAATCCTATGTTTTCGAAGTTTATCTGGGTTCGTAAGTTTATCGAATTCTTTTATACGCAATCCCCGGAGGCCTTTATCACGATTCTCCATTTCTTTCTATCGCGCATTCTCTTTTATTCTCATTGAGTTCACTATCTTTCTTTCTTATTTTTCTCTTTTTTTTATCGTTCTCCTTTCGGATCGGTTTTTCTTTGTATTTCCAGGCCACTAGAATCTCTCTCCAGAGTTTCGCGCGGAGCTCTCTCGACGGCTTTAAAGTCTGTACATAGCGTCGTTCTCGAGAGTTCTCTCCTCTTCATTTTCACACTTCTTTTTTTTGTTTGTTTTTTATCCGTCCCATCGGCGCTTCTCTCTTCGCCCGACCCACGCTCACTCTCATCCCTCCCTGTTGCCCCCCTCCCCCCCTTTCGCCTCGGATTAATCGCCCGTTCGAGCCATCGACCGAACGTAATGGAATTAACTCGCGATTTACCAATTTATTTATTAGCGGATGTTTTAACAGTGAGCCAAAACGACACTGAAATCGCGATTTATTCCGAACCCCCACACCATATTCCAATCAAAGTTAATCAAATTTTGATCTCCCCGCGAGCGAAAGTATGTATCCAGAATTAGTTTGAAACATATTTTGTATACATTGTTGACACTGGTTTAGCGAGTTAATATTATTTTTATCGGAATGTTGATGCGTAAGTGCCGAAAAAATCACATTTCTACGTAATCCGCAATTCGATACAGAAGTTAGAATTTACCTGCGTGAGTGTGAATAATGACGTCGATAAGCGTCATGATTTTCCATCGTTGTCGCCATTTTTCCAATTTATTATACGTTATCTTTACTGATAAACCGCTATAACACTATAATTACGAAAGCGTGCGGAGACGCCAGCGTCGATCGAGAAACTGAACGCTCAGCGAAGAGCACAATCGCCGAGCTAACGCAGTTTATATAGATATCTCTTTCTCTCTGTAGCATCTGAATATCAAAGGGATTTTTAGAGATGGAACGAAGAAAAACCTGAATGACGACTGGGGGTCTATGGCTAAGCGGCCCGCGACCCCCCCTCGGTCAGTCTTCGCTGTCCAGGTGGGGTCCAGCGGCAGCCTTGCGTCACCGGTAGATCGGGTCTCTCGAAAACTGGATCAAACGCAAACGGATGCTGTGGACATATAACAGGCAAAGCGCTTACACGCGAAGGGTCCACGAGGCTACTGATATTTGCATGTTCCGTGCAGCACGCAACGAACAACCCTCCCGGGTGGTCGAGTCTTGATATTCAAAATGCGAAGAAAAAAAAAAAGATGAAACTCGTTTTGTATCCATCTCTGGACAACTGTCCGAATCTCTGCTGGAGGGCTCTTTGTTCGTGAATTCAGAATATCATTTTACGACGGAAGACCACTAACCGTCTTCGCATCTCATCAAAAGCCTTATTCTTCGTTCTTTTCTTCTTCGTTTGATCATTCAAAATTACGGGTTCGTATTTTTGCAAAAAAAAAAATTTTTTAAACTTGCTATCTCATGTTGAACAAAAGAAATCAATTAATAATGAAAGTAAATATTTCGAAAACGTCTATCGGTAATTTTTCGACACGATAAAATTTTTTTAAATTTTTTACGATTTTGTGGTTTCAATTTGTCGGGTGCAACACACGCGCATCCATACATTTTATTCGAAAAATGTGATTTTTCAGCTCCGTGACATACCTTAAATAAATACTTCGATGAATGGCAAAATGCAAAAAAAAAAAATTGTCCAGTGACCGTTCAATGATAAGCAATTTCCCGGTTACGAAAGCGTTGATACTGCCAGCAGCTACTAATGTTTGATAAAGAGTCTGACGGGGATGGAAGAGTTGTCGAGTATTTTCGGGCATTTTCGAGCATAAGACACACATGGGGGTTTACTTACATAAGGTTGCCGTTAATGATGCCCGCATGGCGCTGTTTCATTTTCCCCGCGGGATGCGCGCTCGACTCGGCTTCGAGAATAAATGGCGGAATGAAAAGCCTACCCAACCCCTTTCCCTTGCGCCCCGCTGAAGTTCGCAAAGTCGTTATATTAAAAAAAAAAAAAATTTCACCATTTCTTCCATTTCCGGTTTCGTTTTTCAAAAGATTGGATGAACAAAACATAAAACTATCTGCTGTCCCGATATTAGTGAAAACTGTTATAATTATTGTTATCTCGTCTTTTGGGAAAAGAGAGACGAAGTTTTTTCACTTTATTTCACTCGATATAACCGCATTTTCTCTATTGCAAACAACTTCCGAGAGTTCTTCTCGGTTGAGTTGGCATCCGACACTCGTTAAACTGAGAGACAAGTATGTACGGTAGCTACATATATGATACGATAGATATATACAGACACACAGACGAGTGTGCGATATAGATGCGATTTGAGGTGTTTCTCGTCGTGTATATCCGGTTAAAGCATTCGCGTTCGCACTGGTATATACAGAGAGCGGGTAAACATCCGCCCTGATGGGTATAAAGGTTCGACGAGTAATGTATATCTATATATACCTCTTTTGCTCTGTCGTTGTAATACGGAACTCGTACAACGTGTAACTAGCATCGTCATCCTTTCCCCGGGTTTCCCTGCTCATCCCTGCTACCGCTGAACGCTTCGATTGCGGGCATATCGCCCACTATGAACGATGAATAATAAACGACATCGGTAAACAACGATGAAGCGCCGATGAAGTGCAATGCGAGAATAATAATCGACACGTTCCCGCGGTACTAGACGGATGCGTATAGATGTGTGACGAGAACTGACCGACCGAAGCGCGGTCGCATTTCCGTCCGCCCTCAGTTCGATCCTCAACCCCCGCTGGGGCCACGGGGAGGGATGTTGGCATTGATGTAACGGACGTAGCTTTGTAATAACAGGAAAAAAGGATCAGACACTTTTGGGTGTCGAGGCAATGGTCTTTTTTAAAAAGTTTTTATTTACCCATCACCCGTTGGTAAAAAGTCGCGAAATCAACGCCCTTCGAGCGTTTGATTTTCACATGGAATATCGAAGTAGGGGAAGGGGACAGATTTCTGCACAGAGATCAAAAAAATTCAGCGGACACGGGTTTAAAAATCAAATATTGCGAAATGTTGCAATTTTTTGTTTTCAAACAGCCGTATCCACCGTTTTTCCATAGAATTCCATGCTATCCTGACCTTCGGTAAAGTCATATGAGAAAAAAACAACGCAGGATATCTGGAGCTACAAAATCTTTACTCGCGTTCACGGCGATGGAAATAAAATTGCGATTATCATAATTTTTTACATTATTCATGAAAAAGTTTAATGACCGCGGATCGAAGTGCTTCCAAAACATTTTCCGACTCGATTAAATCGAAGTGTTTTTTTTTTATGTTGAATGAGTTCGAGAATTCAATATCAATTCGATTGTCTATAAGATCGATAAAAATGGTGTAAAGATTATGCCTTCGCAAGTTTTTTTTTTTTTTTTTTGATGTTGAATGAGTTCGAGAATTCATTATCAATTCGATTATCTTTAAGATCGATAAAAATGGAGTAAAGATTTTGCCTTCGCACGTTTTTTTTTTTTTTTTTTTCGTAATACCGAATGAAAGAATTTTTCGGAATGCTTTTTTTTTTGGACATTGCGGTACATGTTTTTCGATCGAAAAGAATGTACCGCATTGTATACTACATAAGCCGGATAGCGAGGTACTGTGGGGAATGAGAACGAGAATAGGAAAACGACCGAGGATACCGAAAGTGCATGAGATGCGATTGGGGAAAGCGGGTAACTATGGGTATATGTGGATGACGTAAGGGTGTACGAAACGGAGAGCAAAAGCACAGACAGAAAGGGATAGACACGCGGTGAACGAAGAAGCGTCAGAAGAGAAAGAGGGTGGAGAATATACATATATAGAGACAGAGAAAACGCGAAGAGAAACTACGAGAGTTAGAGAGCGAAGAGAGCGGAGGAACACACGGTCGGCGAACCAATCGGCACGCTGCGCCTGACAACCGTGCAACTACTATACTGCACCGCTGCGACCATTCGAGTTTCCTGCAACCCTCTCATTTCCACCGACCGATGCTGCTGGCGTCGGAACCCGACCGTTCTCCCGTCGCCACCCTCGCATTACCACCGTTTCGTCGATCCCGCACCCTGTCGTACTCTTGCTGGAGCTTTTGGCACGTATATACCTTCTCGCCATTCCTCCCTCTATATGCACGCACATATATCCCGCGGCTGGGAGAGAGACGGGCGTATGTCGCATAATGTACCCAACGAAACGCTGTGAGTTACGCTCTTCTGTTTCTTAACGTTCGATATATCTCTTTCCATCCTCGTTTGCTCTTCCTCGTCAGCCCACTACTAGCATGTCGTTTACTCGCTCACACTTTCTACCGTTTCCATTACTGTATAGACTGCACCAACGGGCGTTTGGGGGGTGAGGGACGGCAGCTCTTCCCGCTCTGTCTCGTTCTCTCTCGCGGTGGACCAACAGAGCGTACAGAGGCTCCGGCCGATTTTGCATTTAAATTTGGTAAATTTGCCGGAGTTGGCAAATGAGCTGCGGGTATGGTGTGTCTAATACTCTCGCGGATGGGCTAGCATGGCTGCCGATACACCACGGGACTCCAACTCGCGTCTAATGCTCTCTCGAGAGAAGGAGAACACGGAGGTGGACGTTGAGGCTACAAGCATATATACGTCTGTACAGACCTAAACAAAAATTTGACGATCCTCTTCTTTTTTTGTAACTTTCCATCCCTACAATACCGAGAAGCATTCGTTTAATGAGGTATATTTTATTTTTTGAACGTGCGATATGTAAAACATTCGGAATTTTTTAAAAATGTGGTACATTACAGATTAGTACCGTATGTACCCCAACCGGCAGGATCGCGGCTTGAGATTATTTGCCAACGAAAAAAATTTCATTACCGCGTTTTTTTTTTCGCCTTTTTATTCGCTAAACAGAAATTTGCATATATTAAAGTAATTTATTATCATTATGATAATGCATCGTCGAAAGAGTGTGCTGGCGGCTATAACGTCGGGACGATAAAAACAAAAAAATTAACCGAGTGTACGCGAATCCAACGTTATGGTATGTTTCGTGTCTCACTTATCGCCGAATCCGCGTAATTTGGATGATTACTCGACACGCTAATGCACTCTTTGTAACTCAACGGTGCAATCGGGATTCTCTCGCGATTTTTTTTTTTTTTTAACGAACGGCATTCGATTATCGATAGTCTGGTTGATAGTCGATAGATTGATGAACGATAATACATTTGGGAAACGAGTGTATCATCGCTCATTCGAATTCTATGTTGGACTGTACAGTCGCGTTCACCTACACACGCGCCGAGAAATAGTGCATAGGAAATGCAAACGGCTGTATAGCCGGGCGCCGAGAAGTTCGGACAGCATCCTCTAATTTTGCGAGCGCGCAGGGGCAGCAGCACCCTGTCAGGATTGTACGTGGCCGTCCGTGTGTACAGTCCGAGTTCAATTTTCATCGTTTTCAGCCTCAAACTCTACCATACACTTCGTACTATCGTTCCGAAGCCCCTTTCTCGCACTCACGTTGCATTGGAGTCTCTCGTTCGGCCTCTCCGCCTCTCCACCTCTCTCTTGTTACCTACAGAGAGAGACTCTGATGCCGGACTCTGTACACTTTTGGCTTCTCCCATCTACGGAGCGAAAGTCTGCCCGGTAGCCTATTTAAATTATGCCGGCTAATAAACTCGCTTGTTCTATGACGGAGAAATATCAAGTAACGCAAATGCGTGGTTCGGCTACAAGGAAAACCTCTATTTTCTAATCATTAAGCCAACGAAAGTCTTGCGCCGCGGCGCATGCATTTTACACGATGTATAATCCAATGAGGGCTTTTGATGCTGCAAAGGATTTTCGTTACCGGCATCTCGTTTAATGGTCCCAGCGGCAAAATTAACGAAAACGCTGTTCCTCACCGCACGCTATACTTGAGTCAAACTTTCACGAGATTGCGGTAACTCTTAGGGAGCTCGTCATAGTTTTGTATTTTTTTTTAATACGAAAAAAAAAAAAAAAAAATTTTTTTTTTTTCGTTTCATCTAGATTTTCAACGAGAGGATCTGAACGCGGGAGCTCGAGAGCGTAACATAACGCGACGTAACGTAACACTGAAAAATAATAGGTTGATGAGAGGGTTGAGGGTGGTAGTACCGCCGCTGCTGCTACTGCTGCTGCTGCCGCTACCGCTGCATCGGGAGGGCGCACAGGAGTACATGAACAGGAGTATGAGACTGGCGGCGGCAATGGTAGACGCGGAGGGTGTCCTGTTCATTATGCAGCGACGCCACTGCACCCGGTCCGTTGGTTTTCCACTGTACGGAGAACCGGCGCAAAGTACAATCGGAGCCCTGGTTAATGAGTCCGGCGAACAAAGCGAAAAACGTCCATTAAATAATGCGTAATGCAACGCCGGTAGCGCAGTGACGCGAGAAGGAAGCGAGACGGACAGATAGATAATGTGAGGCGGTCGGAGAGTGAGATGAAAAAAACAAAACAGAAAAAAATTTGAAATTTTGAAAAAATCCCGGTCTCTGCTCTTTCTATATCCATACTCCTCTATTCATTTCGTTTCTTTCTCTTTTTTTTTTTTTGCGTTTCGCAGCCCCGCTGCGCGCTCGACTTCGAATCGCTTAAGTTTTTATATCATATGCGCGTAAGAGTAAAGTAGTGAAACAAACGAAACGAGCCGAAAAAAGATGTTTGAATGGAGTTAAGTAATAGTTGATAAAGAAAATATGAAATTTTAATCTACACAATAGAAGAAGCGATAATATTGGGGTTGTTATTTCGAGAATTCTAAAGAGCGTACGCGATCCAAGCGCGAGGGTTGAAACGGGGCTAAGAAAGGGCGAATAGTAGTCCTGGTAGGTTGCATAGGAAGATTACGGTCCAGAAATATATCTGACCGGGTTGGCTCACCCTCGATTTCATCTAAACTTTCATCTAACCTCCCCTATTCATCTAATCGTTCTTACCCCTACCGTTCCCCCACTATTTTCTATGAAAGGACTAGAAGGCGCGTCGGAAGTGGGAGACGCAGTTGGTAGAGGGGGATATCCGCGCACAAACGAGTCGACGAACGAGAACCTCCGCCCTGCTTCGCGCGGAGGGTTGCGCGGGTAGTGCAACCCCTTAATAACTGCGCGAGATATCGAAACTCGCGCAGGCTACGGTGTCTCGAGAGAAAAAGAAGAGAACGATAGAAGTAAAATAAGATGCATTAATTTGTTTTTTCTTAATTCTTTTTGTTTTTTTACCGACAGTATTTCCGACAGCCACCAGTTGAATGAAACTTGAATAAACTATACATATCGTCCTTTCTTTACTGGCACGAGCTTCGCATTTTTTTTTCTTGGGGTTTCGTATAAATGAGTCACCGAACGCGGCAAAACTTGATATTCTTGACCCGAGCGATTAAAGATGGACCAGTAGCTAACTTACCCCAAAAAATTTGCATCCCCTTTGCACACCGTTACTCGTACAAAGATGCAGCAGCCGGTTTGAGCAGTCGTTCTGTAATAAAAGAAAGACCCAAGAGATGATTCTCGGATGCGGTTTTATACTTATGCCACTCGACTATACGAAGAATCGCGTTTTTTTTTTTTTTTTTTTTTAAACGAAAGCCTGTTAAAATGTAAATGAAGTCGGGGTGCTTAAGAATGTGAGATTGTGTTGAACCCGACGTCGTCGTCCAGTTGGCAGCACCCTCCCGCCGGTTAATTCCTTCTCTGAATTTTTCGCTCAAAAACGCTTTCTTTATCCCTCAACATATTATTCTCATCCCTCTGCGCAGACGTTTCAGTCTCGCAATCAGTTTCAAAAATGCAATTCACATCATAATTATGAGAATCTACATTTAGCGATGAAAGCATTCAACCAGTAATTTTGATATTGAGTAATTTCACGTTGTTGACAGTTTCTTCTAATTACGAAAATAGATCGAAGACATTTTTTTTACTTTTCAGTAGAATTCAGACGATATAGCAAAAATATATCGGATTGTTATATTTAACTTTCCAAAAATAAATTTCAAAAAAGAAAATATCAGAATTGTTTTTTTTTTGCGTTTCGTTTTCATATGATATATCGAATGGAGGTTAATTATTTCCACGTTCAAATAATTATTAACATATACAATTAATATAATTCTTTAACACATTCATTCCTTATACCCGATTTTCCACGATATATTCGGCAGATTTAAATGCGATACAGAATCGACGGATATAGCGGCTGTTTGTCGCTTTATATGAAGATATATGAAACGCTCAATGCATTCATATATATTACGTAATACAGCTGTAGATGTTCAATTTTTTCCATAAAATTCGGTAAGATGCATTCCTCATCTGCCTTAGTCAATAGAATGATTCTATATATTCGATAAGATCGCGGAATGTGGGTCTAACGGTGTCCGATCGAATAACGAAAAAATAAGAAAAGTATTCAATTAGCCGCGGTTCGTCGATCCGCCAAAGGCCAGAATTGTATCAGCGACGTTTATCCTCGGAATAAAATCGAATCAGGAAGCATTATTTATAGCCTCTTCCTGTTTCTTCTTTTTTCTCCTCGACGTTCACTTAAAAACGTGTTAAAATGGAAAAAAAAAGAAGCGAAGCAACGCGTCGCTGTTGCTCGGGGTAGCGCGCAGAGACGAAAAAGGGGAAGGTGGTTTCTATCGAAGGAAGAGGACGGACGGAGGTAAAGAAGTATAGGACCAACGCAGCCCGGCGAGAGTGGCGATTCGTTCGGGGGTTGCGCGAGCGACGCGACGCTGCAAGGGGGGGTTGAACGACGAGGCAGGTGTGCAGGTGGGTGGGTTAATGCAAAAAGGCGCCGGGGGCTTCGCTCAATAACGGCGTGGCGGCGCAAGCGCCTTCATTTTGTTTTTCCTACCTCCCCGCGTCAAATGGGGGCACCCCCCTCGATGCTTTCCTTTTTCCAAGATGGCCGCTATTCGTCGTCGCGTCGGTAACTATTCTCAGGAGAGGACTAAGAGTTACCTACCCTGCCGACTTTCGACTCCGATAAAATTCCCGCTTCAGTTCAGCCACCGTGCGGCGCTCCACGACGCTTCTGCTTCTTTCCTGCTAGGATATGAAAGACTGCAAAGAATGATAAAAAAAAAGCAAAAAAAAAAAATTCTCATTTTTCATTGCGAAAAAAAAAATCTTTTTATAATTTTTTATCTGATTGTTGAATTCTTCAAAAATTTTGAAAAAATTGATACCCTCCGAAAAAAATGACTGTCAATAAATTCAGAGGGATGGTTAAGGATACGAGTGACGAGATCACGAGTCAAATGGATGAAGGAGGATAGTCTCTACAGGAAGAGTGGAAAAACAAACACGCACACAAGTCTGATCATCACTTTTTATTGTTCGTGGTTTTTTGAATGGCAAATATCACGGTGGCTGATCGTTCTCCACGGCTTGCTGACGTAACCACGGGTTTGCCATGCGCCAGTTGAAGGGATAACGCCACGGAGGGAAAATCAACAAGAAAACAATGACTGTGACGGGGCATTTTATTTACTTTTTTGGTTCATTTATGCTCTCGTGCGGTCCTTCTTCATACCGATCGATGTACGCGGCGATACGGCGATACGCTGTATCGCTGTAGATAAATTCAACCGTTCCACTGTCAATCTGTTCTTAAAATTAAAAGAACCATATTTTTTCACCCCCCAGACGTGTGGCGCACGAGAGAATTTGAAAATTTATAACACTCCGGTGTTCCAGAGTTTGGCTGTTGCTGTCGAAATCGTCGTAGCAGAAGTGGATGTTCGCCGCAAACTTTCGACTAATTCTCGCCTCGTCTCTCTCTTCCCAAATCGAAATTTAAGCTCGTCGCCTTCCCCCCTTCCTTTCCTATTCCCCGCTTATCTCACCCCTTTCGACGTAAACTTTGACTACGACCCGTTACCCCGTACATGCGAATGCAGTGCCGCTTGCTTCCGGTCTGCAAGGCGAATCACGATTTTCCAACTTACACGCGAACGAATAATTCTCATGCCTTCGTCGCCCGTCGTCACCCCGTTTGCTCGCCGAACGAACGTATAAGCTACTTTATCATTACGAAAGTTCGGACAGTTTTAACATTCTCTGTAAATATTCGAATTTTCGAAACCGACACCGAAGCTTAACAAGTTTTCGAAACTTGGAAAAAAGCGCTTCGATGTTGAAATCACTCGAGGAAATCATTGTATAACTCGAAATATTTGTTATCGCGAATGTTTCAAGTTGGAGAATGAAATTGTCAATTGTTGGACGCGAAGAGTTATTTGACTTATGGACGCCATTTTGAGTTATTTAGTGTCATCGTTGCCAAAAATCGATCGAAAGCGATTTATTTTTTCGACCCAACAATTGCAAAATTAACTACTAGTAACAAGAAAAGTCCGAAAACTGTTTAACTTTTTCCGAAATTCCTGTAGAAATCCCCGACTCAAACAAATACTGAAGTACCCAACGTAAAACGGAGGCGAAAAAATTACGAAACGCGACTAGCGCCATTCATTGAGCTCCACGGAAATAGCGAAGCGGCCTTATTTCTGGGCAACGAGGTTTTTTAAATGGAAATCCTTCCAATGTTTGGCTTTAGAATGTTTCCTTCCTAATGATGATAAAAATCGTTCGGAGGGATCGGTAGGTTAGATAGAAGAGAATGGAGAAAGATAGCTAACGGACGTGGGAGGCAAAACCGCCTTTCGCAATAAAAACCTCGTTGAGCCGGGTTCCCGACTCCGGGTCTAAAATATTGCCACGAATTATCATACCATTCGAAATTAAAGGGTTGAAATTTTCGTTGGAGTCGCTGCGGGAGGAGGGAGGGCGGGCGAGGGTACCAGGGGAACGGTACGGAGGAGGATAATTTCGTTGGATGCACGGTGGAACAGTCGGCGTTGGACGGTGGAAAATAATTTTTCCACTCTCCCTTGCGCTTCGCGTGCTGGAATACTCGGACGGTTTTTGCGTATATATGGAACGGGTTATATATAAGCTTTCGAGAGCCCCGAGAGCTCGCCTTTTCCTCTCTTTCTCACTGGTCACTACGTACCGTACGGCCGTACGGACTCGCCGCTCGGCGAGCTCTCCGAGGGGTGGTTTTTGGTACAGACCTATGAACATAGATATATACATTTCGTATAACCGTTCTATATAGACGGTGAGGTAGTAATCGTGATGGGTTCTCTGGTGGTGGTCGCGATGCGCGAGCGACGCCGGTAAAGCGCGACGGGGAATGAGGCGAAATTAAAGAGCGCGAGAAGAGTAGAATAGTGGGGAAAACGTAACAGTGGTAGCCTAGAGCCCGAACTTTGCCGTCCCTATAGATGCGCGAGTATTCAACTCTTTGCCCCTTTTCGCGCATTTTCCTCTCTCCAAATCTCGCCAAGCCTTACGGCGCGGGCGCGTTTTTTTTTTTTTTCTTTTCTCTTTCACCCCTCTCCGCCATGTTTCTCATCAGCTTTTGGAGCTCCTCTTCGGCGTCTCTCATTCCTACCGAAAGAGCTCATATCCTCGGCGCACGCATATAACTATTTGTCTCTCTACCTCTTTTCATGTACTCTCAGCCTCGTTCGTTCGCCGCGCCACGTACGAAGAGAGAGAGAAAGGAAGAGAGACGAATGCCGACTACCCCCTGAATTTTTCTTTTCAAGCGTCGGCGCAGCCACGCCCACGCTCGCAATGGCGCCACACGGAAATTCGTATCTATCTTTGTCGGGGGGCGGCAACCTTTTAACAGCTCGTGGACCTCTGCGTCTTTTTCTCTCGTTTCCCCATGGGGGTTTCGTCCGACGGCGATACACCATTCCCCGCGTACGAGCATTTTTTTCCAACCCTTCCTCGTCAGTCCCTTGCTAGAAACTCTGTCTCACTTTTTCTCTCTGCTTCTGACTATGAGACTGCCTCCCGCGCTGCGGCTGGTGCACCTCTATCCCCCAAGCACCTCTCATTCCCTCCCCGCTACCCTAACAACCCTATGCGTCCGTACGGTCCGTCGCTCTCTCTACTCTCCGCCGCCGGTGAGTGAGATTCGTTTTTCCTTTTTTCTTCTTTTTGCTCCTCATTTCGAGGCCTCTTCCGTTCTCTCTGTCTTTGTCCCTTCAGCCAGCACACTTTCCCAGGGGTGTATTTTAAGAGGGCCCACTCCGTGTCGCCCCGGGGCTATATCCTCTTATAATGCTCATACCCACCCTCCACCCACCCACCCCCTCCCCCTCTATATCTGGGTCCACTACAGCGTTCGAAGTGCTACACTGCTGGTACCGTGAACGATATATACGCACCAACGTTACGCATGTACCTTATATTATTATGGATACAGCGGAGTGCGGTTATACTAGGACGTAAATATGAAACGTTCTGGCGCTACTCGGATATTGCCCATCCACGTTTCAATGTATCGCATCTTTGGTAGCACCGCCGCCTCGTACGTTCACGTAGTCGTGTTTAAGTACCGCGGGTAATACGCGCCACTATAGTATTATATGGTACTCTGCTCGACAACTCGAATAAAACGAGCAGACTGTTGTGAGGTAGAAACGATATTCAACGAGAACAAAAATTCGAACTTGGATCTCTTACGTTTTTTTTTTTTTTTTTTTTTTTTTTTTACGGAATGTGTGTTTACCTGTCGTGAAATGCTCCGAAGTACAGAAAAACGTAAAATCACGAGGACGAATAGAAGCATATAAATAAAGAACAACACTGGCAACAATGTGGTCCCGTGAGAACCCGACAGCTGCCGCACGCCATGGATCGTTAGTTAATATTATCTGAAGGTTTTTTTTTCTTTTGTTTTTTTTTTTTTTTTTTTCGTATCCAAGCTCGAGGTGATGTTGTTTTTTGCGATGAACTTTACGATGATACGCGTACGGAAAAAACACGAGACGCAGGTAGTCGGAGAATGTCTCATTTATCAGAGCATCGAATATCAAAATCTCCATTATCGATCAATCTAACAACCGGGAAAATAGACAAAACATCGAGTCTCCAGTAACCTTCCGGTAGGAATAGAATTTCATGATCAAAACGGCGCATAATTTGACAAAAACACCAATTAGATTGGAGCAGAATCTTTTTTTTCGTACTGATGTCGATTGAGACACCCGATAAACGGTTTTTTTTTTTTTTTTTTTTACGATACGGTTGAAATTTGATGCAACAGAATCCTGAATAATGTTTAACCGCTTCTCGGACGGAATGAGCCGTCGGGTTTGCAAGAATTTCTAGAGTTTACGATCACCGAGCCGTACGTGGGATAAACGCGTGAGGGAAGGGAAGGAAAAGCGGTTGCGCGGTGAATGATCTGATGATATTGGGGTATATAGTTTTACGCAGAAGCGTTAGCAACGACCGCCGCACCGCAGCATCGCTATGCTTCCTTTAAATATTGATGCATCCGGACAGTAATAGGCAACAAGCTGTAGGTACCCCGTGTTTCCAGGCTAACGAATCAATCATTAATGACGTTCGAAATGTTCGCGCAAACAATGTAGGTACGCGGGTGGTGCTTACGTAGTGCATTTGCTGAAGCGAGAGAGACGAGAGGGATGCGATATCGTTGTATTAACGTCGGGCATGTTTCAACACTCGTCGTATACCTCGGAGCCCATCGACGTTATATTCTCCCTCGTTCTCTCAAGCGTTAACCCATTCCACCATTATTTTTGGTTGGACTTCTCTCTTCCGGAATTCTCTCTGTTTCCGGTAAACAGCTGAATATGTAGGGGGGTACTTTATTCTCTCGCGAATTCGCGAATAAATACAGTTAAATTCTGTGCAATTTCGCGAGAGGCAGACGGCATTTTGAATTTATTCTATACGCAGAGAAAATTAATCTTGGAAAAGAATTATCATATGTCATACCTATTACTTCATAGTTGAAATCGATATATCTCTCTATATATATAAAGTTTCCGCCGCTGTCGCCGCCGCCGCCGTCGCCGCCGCCGCCGCCGCCGTGTCAGGAATCGAGGGGAGGGCAAAAATATTCTAAGTCCCTCTAAAGAGGAAAAGAAAAATATTCTAAGTCCCTCTAAGGGGGACTTAGAATACTTAGAATAAGGGGGACTAAAAGAAAAATATTCTAAGTCCCTCTAAGGGGGACTTAGAATATTTTTCTTTTCCTCTTTAGAGGGACTTAGAATATTTTTCTTTTCCTCTTTAGAGGGACTTAGAATATTTTTCTTTTCCTCTTTAGAGGGACTTAGAATATTTTAAGAATTTCTAAGTCCCTCTAAGGGGGACTTAGAATATTTTCGGTCGAAGGGGGCGGGGGGAATCCCCTTAGAGGGACTTAGAATATTTTTCTGAAGGGGGGGGGGGAGGTCGTGGGAGGGGAAAGTCAAAATATTCTAAGTCCTTCAAGGGGGGACTTAGAATATTTTTGGTCGAAGGAGTAATGGCGAATGGGGGGGGGGGGGGGGGGGGGGGGGAGGGGAAAAATATTCTAAGTCCCTTCAAGGGGGACTGACTAAGTAAAAATACAAAAAAAAGCGACGGCAAAAAAAGCGGCGGCGACCTCCATTGGTGAAAAGTTGCGGCGGTGATTAAACATTATTATAATGTTGATAAAAGAAAAGCGAGCGCGCGTAGCGCGCGAGCCCGGGGAAACTCTAGTATGTATATATTTTTGCCACGAAAATACAACGAACGGCGTCATTCACTTGTTATAAAGAATTATTAAAAGAATTGCATCGGAAAGGGTAAAAATCGTCTAACGATTATATGAAATCCTTAATTTCTCGTATTTATCCACCAGCAAGACCGGTATACATATACTTTCTTTTTTGCAACGCCGAGGCTTCACCTTCGCTCGCTACGCACCTGTTCGGCGAGAGGGGGAATTTTCTCGCTTTTTCTGTGAAAAAGCATCGGGCGTTTCTCCGTCGACGGGGGGGTTGAACGCATGAGGGAGAATGAGTCCCAGCGCGCAGCATCAGCGGCGTTATATGCAACGACAGTGCGGCTCTCCCACCCCTACCGGAAAGTTTGAATCGCTAGGGGATGAACGAAATAAAAAAAACTTGGAGCAGTCATATATAGCCGAGAGAGATACGGGGGTGGGGAAAAAAATGAGTTGAAGGGAGAGCTTGCTGCATGCGATGAAAAAGAGAAAGATCGCGGACGCCCGATGGGAGCGGGTTGAAAAAAAAGATAGGCAGGTGGACTGGCGTGTATGCCGATCGGTCAGGGGGATGAGAGAGGGTGAAGGAAACCGAACAACGCAAGTCAATCGTGCGTCTCTTAATAGAAAAGTGGGGTCGATTTATGGGTTGTAGGTAAACTGCACACTCTCCCACCCTTCCGAGCCATCAAACCCCTCGCTGCGTCCGATCGTCCGGCAGATATAGTTTTTTTTCCTCTCCCCTCCCCCCCCTGGTTTCACCCACACCAATCTCACTCTTCTTCGCTTTCTCTCGCTCACGTCGAATATCCTATTTTTTATCGTTGTTCCATACGTTCCCAACGGAAACTTCAATACAGTAGTATAATATGTTGTGTATTTCGCTTGAGACATGTCTACCGAAGTGATTCAATCTTCCCTTACGGTACTTTCTCCGCGATGAGAAATATATACAGCTGAATGCATATATATATATATATCTATATATAGCAATGAATACGATTGTATTAACCGATATTTTTTGCGAAGCCTTATCTTTTGCAACCCTTAATCGTTACCTACTTCGTCCTGTTATCAACGAGATAACAGATATTATTTGTTCACTCGTAATTTCGATTAATTAATCAAATTAAAATTTTATTATGATTATTACCATTATTTTCAATATTAACTTTATTATACGAGAAGATGGTAATGAAAGATTGTGCCAATTGCGGTTTTGGAAAATACTTCGAGACGGGTGAAAGGCGCTTCCATAAATATTCAATATAAATATATATATGGACGCGACATAGAATCAGATGCATGAATATTCGCATTTATATTCCAATGTAATATTCTCGGGCCTTGTCGACAGCGGCGCGCCCGAGTATAAGGGAATTTTCGCAAAATCGCATACTACTGGTATTACTACCCTTGTGATTACATTTTTCTATGCCATAGTTGCTTTAGTTATACAAAAGATCGTTAAGTTTGGTGAATTCGCCACTCGTGTTTTCTTTTATTTAGCCCCTCACAGTGCCGCGAAGTATTATACCGAAAAGAAGGTTAAGTTTCGTCTATTAATAGACATATTTGCGATTTTGGCTTATATTTGGAACAATTGTTGTGTTCGACTTTCTTCAGAAGCCGTGTAGTAAAAATGTGAAATTTTTTTCGATATTCAGCATCGTCTCATTCGCTCGGAAATTTGTTACGACGAGCAGTAGCATCGACGGCATGTTTAGGTTCAACGCGAAGGTTGGCGCACCAGCTGCGTCGAATACTCATTGACATTAAAATGCGTCTGTATGTGACTTCGTTTTATTTTTATTTACTTTTATCATCTTTTTTTTCTTTTGCTCTGCGCTTTGGTCGTACAGGCAGACACCGCGCGAAGGTCGGTTGCCACCGAGAAAGATGGAATGGCGAACACGAAGAGAAGGAAAAGGAACGAGGGAAATGTCCAGGAATAACCCCAGGGGTTCGGTGGATACCAGAGAGAAGAGAGGGTCGATAGGTGGACAGTGCGAACGTTCCCTATCCCACCCACTATCACCCCCGAAGCCTCGCGCTCGACCTGAAGGGGTGGCAATGAGCGTTGTTTAAATATATTCAGCCAGCGAATGTTAAACAGTTTTATAATGAAAAAAAAAAAAAAAAAAAAAAACAGACATAAAAGAACAAAAGAAAAGAAATGCAGAAAGAGAAACGCAAGCTTCTTCGATCCATGCGTAATCAGACTTCATGCCTCGCAGTTCCCACAAATAACGTTCGTCCATATTACGTTGCAACCCTTATTTACTTAAGTTACCATTTTTTCACTCATATTTGCGAAACGTCAAGATGAAAATCGCGTGTTTACCCGAAGGACGAAAACCGTAATCATTTACGGTACGATAAAACTTTAAATATAAATATTGCATTACTATCTTTCGTCATGCTCCGGTAGCCTCTCGTTTTCGGCGCTTCAGCTACGAATAAAGTGAAATCTCAGTTAATTTCGCCGGCGACACAGAGGCTTCAGAGAGGCTTGAACGACTTTGCAAGTGTTTCTCGAGAGTATACGTGTCGGGCTTTCGGCAAAGATATATCGGTATATATGTATATACATTTACGGTACACGTCTAGCCGCACGACACGACGTATCTACTTCGTCGACTACGTAGTCGTATGTCGTGGAATCAGCACACACGTCGTCCTCGCATTTCATTGCCGTGGCAAGAGCGCCCAACGGCGCATAGCTTATAATATAGTACACGTTGAGAAGCTACGACGACGACGAGAGACGTCTCGAGATTTAGAAGCCGCAAAATACAAAAGCTCAAACAATTTCCGGCCACAAAGCCCTCGGTGTCCCCGCGCTTACGGTATTCTCTCCTGTCGTGTCGTGTCGCGGCACCGCTACCTCGACCGACCCCCGCGCCATTGTTTGTTTCGCGAGCGAACGACGGCAAGATAGAATGAGAAAGAATAACCCGCCCCCACGTTCGTGTGTTGCGCTGTATGTGTACAAATACATGTATATATATAACTACCGCCAGCATCCTGGGGATATACTACACCAGCCGCGTTAATATCACCGTCTGCGCAATATCTTTTTAACGCTCGAGTGAGACTTTACTCCGGTGGAGAGTTAAACCTCTACTCGTGACTTGACGACAAAATTCGTAATGAAGATGCGAAGGAAGACACGCGTATAGTAAAACGTTAAATTCTGCTTGGGCTTTGTTTCCATCGTGTATATACGCGGAACATGAACGATGTTACGACTCTTCATTTTCTTATCTAAAAGCTCTTGAATTTGCTTTTTCAAAGTCTGATTTTTTTGCCTCTCGTCATTTGTAGGCAATTTTTTTGGGTTTTTTTTTTTTTTTCGAAAGAAATCGATTTCAGTTATTTTTAATGCGTTATACTAAAATAATGATTTATTGGGCAGAAAAAATGCATTTTCTGTTTGTTTTTATTTTTAAGGCCATCTAAAGCGCACAATAACACTATAATAATTGTTTTTTATTCGATAGTGATTCAGCATTTAACAAGAGACATATATTGATGAATATCGCAAGAAAAAAAAATTTCGACATAACCTTGAATTCAATGAAAAGCAATGATAAAATTATTAGACGCAAACTATTTTTCGAAAAATTGCGATTTATAGAAATTTCCGAACGGCGATTTTTTCGTTTTTCGATAAAATATCGGCAAATCCGAAGTGTCCAACGTGCTTTGTGGGGAAAATGCACAAGACAGGGCACCAGAGATTCAGAATTGCTTTTCAAGCGGTTATAGATCGAGGAAAATCGTAAAAAAGGATACGCGGTAAAATGGTACTCGCGGAAATCTTCGCTTCAAATGAAACTAAAAATAATTGCTCAGCTATATATTTTCTCGTGGGGATTGCCGAAGAAACATAAATTAATTTTTTTTTATTTCCGACATCGACGCGATCGAAGTCTTGAAAAAATCATCTACATCCGGAATTTACCGGGACAGAAAAATCCATCAGAACTTGTCGGGTAAAAGAACAGTAGTTGCAAAGGCTTTCATCGAAGAGCGGTGATGAGCTGCGATTTGTAAAGTACAAGTGCACACAGCGAGTTGTAATCCACGCCGGTGCAGTTGTGCGCCAACCAGCAATTTAGATATAGCTATACATAATACCACTATAAATATATAACTACAACGTAACGGTATATTTAACGCGTACATAGGCAGTAGAGAAGCGCGATGGCGCAAGGGGGAAGGGGAGGGGGGAGGGGGGAGGGAACGGGTGGAAGAGTAGCGAGCGTCATCACGTAATTCTCGACGAGAGCGTGACTTCTGCACTCGCCGGAAGGGTCGGCTGGTTGCACGTAGCGTGCACCTCTACGAGCGTTGCCTGGTTGCCAAGGGAGCGGGTAGTAGCAGGTGAGTGGGTCGGGCTGGGAGATTCGTCGGAGTGAAATATCAAAGGGGGGCGGGGGGAGGGGGTGGAGCACCCCGGGACGACGGTTATCAAAATTGCGCGTACCATTATAATTTTAAAGCCGGCTTTCCTCGCATCTCACGAATTGCACGAAACGACACGGCAACGCCGCCGTCGTCGTTGCCGGTCAGCTCTCGCCGGAGGGTTCCGTCGTTGCAAATGTGTGAGAGAGAGAAAGGGATGAAACTGCAGAGTTATAGAACGAGGAGAAGAGGGTAAAGAGAAGGACGAAGAGGGAAAACGAGGTGGAAGAGCGAACGACGGTGGATATAGAGAAGCGGGCTCTGGACGACGGTGATGCTGATGCTAGGTACAGAGGGCATAGAGCGGACTCTCTCGGTTCACGAGGGGAAGGGGTTGAGGTTTGCTCTACGGCCCGTGGGGGCCGCGGAAGGGCCAGGGTAGCGATGCGAGGAGCGCAAGAAGAGGAAGAGAACGGACGCGGAGGAAGCGGCAGGGGTAGTCGGCCGGCGGTGGACCCACCGGAGAGCGGGTGGGTCATTTATTTCCGACCCTCCTCGCTGTGCTAGCGAGCGAGCGCGCCCGGCATAATTTATCGCGAGGATTTTCGCGAAAGCACGCAGCAGCAGCGGCAGCAGGACCACCGTGAGCGAACGAACGCCGGACGATAGCCGAGCGCAAAGGGGATGAATGCGGAGAGAGAGAGTACGAGAGAGCGAGGGAGAGAAAGAGGAAGCGAGGGTGGATGGAGAATGCGTGTGAGAGGCAGAGACGGAGAGCGAGAAAGGAACGAGAGTTGCCGCGTTAGTCGACGTTGTATGCGCGCTCTGCCTTCGCTCGGGGGCTAGAGGCCGGACGAACGAACGGGATATACGCGCGGGGCAAGGAGGACGAAGAAGCAGGAGGAAGAGACGGCGGAGGCAGGATGGGAAGTTATACGCGCAAAGGAGGGTGAAAGGGAGAAGGTTGGAGAGAATCTCGCGAGCAGAACGAAGGGGGCTAATACGAAACTACCGACGTACAGAACCCCGGACCGAACGCCCAAATTTTCACTGCGAAAGCACAATTTTCCAACCTCTTTCCCTCCCCCGATGCCCCAGGAGCATAGCCTGGTAGACACAGGTGTGCGTTCGTACGTGTTGGCTAATAGCGAAACTAACACAACGACCAAAGAGAATTTAACAAAGCCTTATGACAAATAAAGGGAAAAAGAGTCTATTTACTTCAGATAAACTATTTCACATGCAGAAGCAATTATTATTTAACACAAGTTATTACGAAAATAGTTAACGGCTATGCGAGTTAATTCCTTTGCAAAATGTATACGACGCTTTTTTTTTTTCTTTTTTTATTTGAGACTAAAAATAGTATAATTACTATCTCGGGACAATAAAAATGTTTGGCTTTGCTGCAGGACTGCGACTCTATATTTAGCTATATGTGATGCTTTACAGCGCGTAGAGACACCGGTTAATGAGAAGATATACTTTTTTTTTTTTTTGCAAATCGCGAACTAAAGCGAATCTATCGAATGTTGACATGAAAAAATGTTAATGAACGAAACGTTAAACGCATTATCGAGAATAATTATTTTCTTTTGCCGTTTTTCGTGAATAAGACAATGTCTTTATTTAGCAATTTTCTTTTTATTTTTGTATATAGCAGTGGCGCGTTGGAAATTTATGAAAAATGCTCGGTATTCGATACGAATATTGTGGCTCGATGTGCGAGAAAGATGAGCGAAAGGTGTCAGGAATTGGGTGTTATACGTGTAGCCACGAGGACGAGGCGATATGCTGTTGATGCGAGAGGCAGCCTCGTAACCGCGTTCCGCGATCATTGATTTCCGTTCCCGTCGAACGTAACTCAATCCCTCAAAGGGCTAGAAATCGGTGGACTCGACTCGATAAGCGGGGGAGGGAGTGAGTGAGGCGAACGAGCGAACGAACGAACGAACGAACGAACGAACAAACTGGAGAGAACCGCATACTCGTTTCCATAGCATCGCTAGTCGCTGTAGAGGGGATGACGGGGTTTCCGCAACGCCGCCGATCGAAACATTGATATAACGAGGAGGAAGGGTGTATCACGTGTACGATAGCTAAAAAAACAAAGTGGCTGATCAAAACACCTTCTTTTAGCTCTATCAGCGTGTCGCGTGCTCAATAATAATCTAAGAATAATAAATGACCGGAAATAATTTTTTTTTTCTCAAATTTCCGTATCGAATGTTCAGCTATCCGTAAGATGAATGGTCCATTCATAGTCAGCGGAAAAAAAAAATACAAACAGACATACCCCTGAAACGTCGAATGACAAGAATTTATTTTCGCGAATTTTTATAGGCAAATTTCTAAAAAATTTCAATATCGCGTATTTTTGAACAGTCATATATATACGTTTCACAGCGGAATATCACGAAAACTGAGAAACCTATTGAGTGCCGCGAAAGAAAATATACGTTGATATTCGTTGAGGTGTCTGAATGGTTTATTTTGGATAGTTTCGTGACTACGAAAAAATATTAAAAATATTGTAACGGTGTAACGTTCCTTCGCATTTTTTGCTGTTAAACTGAAGGGCCGTAAAAAATATTCAAGTAAAAATACGTTGATGTACTTTTTAGCGCTGAAAATGAATCCAACGGCGTTTTTCATCCAAATTCAATCAGAACATTGATAATCGTTAAGAAAAAATTAATTCTTTTTATTTTAGATGCAATTCGAGATTTTCTCAGATCAGTTTCTCCTGCATGAAGCGGCGTCCCGTTCTTAAGACATTCAATATTTTCCAACGTCCATTTGTTCAAAGGGAAATTAATAGTATCAATTTATTATTTTCCGTGTGCAGTTTTCAGGATTTTCGGGAGTTTTGGTTTTTTTTTCTTATTTTTTTCATTAAATTCGACTTTATTAGGACCCTTAACATATATGAATCGTTTTTTCTACATTCCGAGTCGAAATAAATTTTCTTCCGCCGAAAAAAATCAACTTTGTCTCCCCTGAGGAAAAGATGCTTCTAAGCCGGTATATCGGTTATTCAGAACTTCAAGCTATACATAATATCTATCGTGAAAGTGAAAAGAAAATCAAGAATAAAAAGTGAAAGGTGTTATTGTAGTCGGCTCGCGGTTTACGTAAATATCGATCTTTGCCCTCCCCCCTCTTCGGCTCCATCGGTATGAGGAGTACATCGCAACATCAGCATCAGCGACGATAAAGCGAGAGAAGAATATTCGCATAGTAGAGAAGCCTTGAAAGTATAAGGGGGTATGTTATTCCGAAATTGATCCCTAACGCTCGGCCACTCGGCGCCATCGTTCGCGTAAAAGTTGCGTACTGCGCACGTCGGGCTTTTGCTCCTACTGCTGTTAGGTGACTGGTTTCATCCCTCCAGCACACATAGCCATCCTATATGCACATATACTCGTATATATATTTTCCTCTCCTCCCTTTGAACGCGAGCGAGCGAACGAACGAACGAACGAACGAACGAACGAACGAACGAGGGCTGAAGGCAGAGAATCCCGCATGTTCCCAACGGTCGGCGTTTTCAACCCACCGTTGTGCGTTCCGGGGCCGTTGCCGCCGCGGGGGTTGTGCTACACCAGCCACCCTCGCGACCTCAGAGGGGAAAAAATATACGTCGGCGAGCACACAGGCCGGGGCGACGCGCCACCGGGAGCTAAAGCGTAGTAAAGGGGACAGGAAAAAGTCCCTCCCGAGTTCGGATTGGCGGGAGCTCAACGTAGGGTGGGAGTGCAGAACGGAACACACCGGTGCCCGGCGACTTCTCTCACTCATCCCAACCCCCTACCAACGTCGCAACGTCGGCGAGCCACCCTCATACGCTGGGCTTGATCCCTCCGAGCTCCCCTTTGACGGGCCAGCTAGAACGACCGGCCATCGTCGGGAAAATCTACCCCTCTCCGAAATTTTCTCTTTCTCTCTCGGCGTTTCTCTCATCATATTTTTTACCTTCTTCAACTCCTTCGACGTTTCTATAGCTCGTTCTCGCTCGTTCAACTCGCCGAAAATTATCCAGAGCGAACCGCGTCTCCACCCGGGGACCTTAAATATACCCTTTATGAAGGGAGGAAGCTGAGAATGAGGAACAAAAAAAAAGTACGAGACGCGAGAAAGAAGAAGAGGAGCATGAATAAAGTAGGAAATTCTGACGCCCGATCAGCCGAGGGTTGATTCCTTTTTTTTCTTTTTCTTTCCTTTGTTTTTCAGTCGTTTCGACGTTTGAGAGGGAAAATATATCGGAGGGTCGTTCAGCTTGAATTCGCGGTGATTCAGACGGTGATTATAATATTCGGTGAACGCTTCGCCAGATTTTTCCTGATAGTTAAACGATCGCGAGAGACTTTGAATTTTTTGAGGAGATAAACTCTTCTCCGTAATGGTCACTATTTCACGAACGTTTTTAATATACTTTCGGTCATAATGAGTAAATTCAACAGTATGTTATTTACCGACCGATGATATTTATTATGGAAATTGAAATGCCCACAGTCTGCGATTGACAATTAATGATCGACTCCGCAAAATCGATAAACCATGCAGTGCATTATTATTTTTTGGTCTGCCGAAAAAAAAAAATTAATTTTTTCACGTAGGTAACGCAACCCTTTCTCTCTCGTTTTTTCTCGATTCGAAGGAAAAATCTTCTGGGGGGAGGGAAGAGGGAGGGCGGCTGCAAGCCTAATGGAAATTCCACGTTCTCGTCGACGAGCTCTCGCGCTGCACGTACTGTGCTCGTGCACTTGATGGCTCGCTAAAGCTGAAGGAGACTATATATATGTATATTATACAACGATATATATACCCATCAGAAACGTAAAAATTGTCAGTTTCAGCCATCGCCAGCGAGCGCGCTCACCGACGTAGTCGCCGTCGCGACGCTCTCTTTGCATAATGTCTAACCGTACGATCAACATTCATAGAATAATTTCGTTCCACAGCTCGGCGCTGTAAGCGTTAGAGACGAAAGGCACCCGTTGCCTATCAAGCACATCACGCATGACGGAACATCTCTCCGCTGCAGTTGCAGGTACCATCAGCATCAGCGAAGCATGTTTTAATTATGAACGCTGAAACGGAGTACTACTTGCAAAGTTATCCATACGGAAAAAAAAAAAATTGCCATTTTTTTCTCGAGACATGCCGGTGAACGAAACTATAATTAATTGTGCACGAGACTTTCACAAATTTTCTTTTTCCGCGGATTTCTCTCAATTCTGCGCTTACGGAAACGAAAAGTCACCATTTTTACCTAAAATAAACTCACAATTGTTTCTAACGGGCGATGCGGCGAGCATAGCAGCCGCTCGAATTTAACCCATCAGACGAAATACCCTCCGTCCGACATGTTTATTCTTCATCCTGCGTAAAACCGTTCGCGAGATACGCCGAAATAAACTCGCTCTCGGCTGCAACGATATCGCATGCAGTTTTCTCTTTTGCAAAAGTGCGTTGCGGTGTAAGCCGCAGAGACAAGAAAAAAAAAAAAAAAAAAAAAAACGACAAGACCGAATTAAATATGAATGAGTATACTAGTGAAATATACGATGGGGCGTCGAGTTTCGTTGGTTGGCTTTTTTGTAAATGCAAATATCCAAAGAAAATAGTAGACCAGAAATAAGAGCGTTTCTTAGCGTGACCAGCAGTGAAAAATGAGTACAGGGAGTACGCCCATTAATTTCAATAAATGCGCGATCTCGTGGTTTTGGAACTATTTTTTTTTTTTTTTCGCCGAAAAAGCAAAAGGTTGGCATTAACTTTCGGCTCGGCGTAAAAAAAAAGAATGGATGGGATTACGCTGTTTGCGAACCCGATGGTACGGTTTGTTATTTAATAAAACAGGTATGCCGCCATTCGGGGATATTAAGAATTCAAGGTGGCAGGTAAATGGTGCAAATTATTGATGATTACAAATGTCAGCCGAGGAAAAAAAACTATATGAGCGATGCATGTTTAAACACATCGCCCATTGCTCGTTTCTCATGCCTTCGCCATTTTCTACTCAACATTTCATCGAGAGATCGAATTAATTGAAATACCACGCATCTCGCATATTTATTCATCTTCAGCATCAAAAATTCATGATTTTTTTTCCTCGATAGTTAAATCATCGTAACTAATGAGGGACATCGCAGTATTTCACTCGACTTGTGTAACGTAGTTGCGAAGCCGTAAAAGAAAATATAAAAACGCCTCAACGAATTTCGCATTAGAAAGGGACGTCAGCCGGCGATAATTAATCGAAGTAAGAAAAGCTTCGCGACTGTGGTTGACTGCGTAATGAAACCCTCGTAGACGAGTCAAAAGTAGAATGGAAAGGGTTGGGATAAATCCAGACAGTGATAGGTCTCGAAATGCACGGATACAGCGAAGGTCTACGTTGTGCGACGAGGGAATTTGGCGGGAAAAACTGAAACCAAACACGCCGGCAAGGGACACACGCGACGCGATACATCACGTTGTTCCTATGGGTGCTTTGAGGGGGGAAAAAATAAGAAAAAGTAAACGATAGCAGAAAAGCATAGGATGCGGGTGGAAAAAGAAACGTAGCGTCAAGGCCCACGTAGAAGGTCGAAGAGAAGTGTGGGGGTTACGGCTAGTCTCCCTCTCTTCGAGTTTTTCAACCTCTCCGAACTCACCGCCGCTTGCTTCTCTCTTCGAGAGAGAGAGAGAGAGAGAGAGAGAGAGCGAGGGAAAGCCACATATCATTTCCCCACCAGCTTTTCCTCTACCTCTGCGTTTTTTATCCCTCCATTTTTCGTCTCGTACCTAACGTTCGGGTGGGGGGCACTCTTGCGTATATACGTCGGTCGAGAACGAGAGGCTACACACGCACACGCGGAACAAGCGAAGTAGCAAAACGGAGAGAGGGGCATGCGTTGGGGTAGACGAAGCGGGGGTAAATTTTTTAAACGCCGCTTGCGGGAAAATAAAAATTAGATGGAGTGGGCTAGACGATCGGGATTCGTGTGTTCGCGACAAAGACTGACGGCAGGAGAGTACGGGAAGGGTTGAGTCAAAAAAGTAAAGAAAAAAATGTCGGAGGGGTACGAACGGCGGAACGAGGGAAGAGCAGAGGTGGAAGGGCAGAGCTCATTTCGCGGAAAAAAATAAAATGAAATAGAACAAAAAAAGAGCATGAAGTAGATCGATGGTAGGGATGGAAACGGGAGGGAAAAAAATCTATCGTTGAATCGTTCGAGGTGGACGATCGGAAAGCGCCCGAGGAGAAACTTACAGGCCGTTTCAGAAACTTCTCGTATATAATATGGATTCGCGCGTCTTTACTGACGGAAATATCGGACTGTTTTATTAGCACACTCGAACGCTTCATCGCACCTGCGCGTTAAATCCGAAACGGATAAATAAGTCGAGCAATACAAATGCATTCTTCCTCTGTTACGCGATAGCGATGTGGACACGTACACGTGTATATACTATCGACGTAATAGTCGGAAAACAACAAAACAGAAAAGAAAAAAAATGCCAGCAATATGCTCAACGAGTTCTCGCTCTCATCGAACACTCAATGGTATATCTTTATTCTTTTTTTCTTCTGGAATAAGCGATGCCGATCCGACGGGCGCCACACCGCATCGGATTTTAAGTAGTAGAGAAAGCGCGGAGTCAGACATTTTCCACACCGATGAGTCATTTGCATTTTTCAATAATCAATGGACGATTACACATTTTTCCGAACAGAATATCTTATTTTATCGTTCATTCTTCTTTCGATATATGATTAATTATTATGCATTCGACAGCCATTATCTTTTTTTCTCCCGTCAGGAATATGTAAAGTAGAAAGTATTGACTTTTTCCTCGCGCGATGTAACGCTCTAAAGAAATAAAGTGTAATCGGTTTTACGCCGGCGTTTTCCAGAGGATCACTGAATTAGCATTTCGAACTTTCGACTGGCACTTGAGCGTACAAATTGCGTCTCGAAATCTCGTTTTCGCGAGCGTTTTACCTGCCATTGCTGCTCGTTCGCCGAAATCGGTGTTGTGTAAATTTCGTTGCGGTTGCCGTATCTTTCCTCCGTGACTTTGTAGGCAACTCTCTAATTCATTCTCGCACTTTGTACAATTGTACGGTAGTAAAGAAGGCGCAATTAAACGTCCGAAACTATCCGATTCGGCGAGCCAATTGCAATACATCTTTGTATTGTGGTGTCTGTGTATAACGGCACCATCTACTTCGCCGGTTTTGATCATAACTACAATGTCATTACCGTCCACGGTAATTATATTCGGTACCTCGATATTAAATTTTGACAAAGTTGCGAAGCAAATTTACTAGGTACGTTTCTAAATTGTTAATGTCAACCGATTCAATATTAATTTCCATTCAAAAATATCAATATTGATCACAATGTTAATACGCCTGGAGACGTCGAATCAAAAAATGCCGCAATATTCGTAAAAAATATTGTCATACAACAACACATGTCGTTTTTCAATAAATTTTTTCTTTTATAGAAGACGGTAGACATCATTGCTTTATTGATCAATAAATACCGACTCTCCGTCGGCAATGTCGAACGATGATATTGACGAGAATTTTTCATTGACGCAATTACTTCTTTGATAGTCTTTTATTGGATAATACAACAAACTAAATACAACCTGAATAAGGTTTCTTTTGAATCGCTTCACCATTTTTTTAATAATTCGTAGAACTTTTTTAATAATGGTCCCGCGGGCGATTCCTATCCTCCTATTTTATTGAAGTTTTATAAATAATTTAGAACCATTCTGCCAATAGACTGTATCACAGGGTATCCGGATCTCCGCTACACGATAAAGAGAGAGAGAGAGAGAGGGAGAGAGAGAGAGAGAGGAATTTTCGCGGGGCCAGAGAGTTTTGTCTCTTGGTTGAGGCAACAGCGAGAGAACGAACCTATTACGAGATTCAGAGGGAGCCCTGGATCCCGCTAAAATCACCAGAGCGTCAAGTCCACCTTCATCTATATACCTATATACTTATATACACATAGATCTATATATGCATATACCGCCAACCACCATTTTCCGCTCGACGAACATCCCCGACGGTCATCTAAACTTTTCCCGTAATTAGTTATAAATTTCATTCGCGTTTCCACGTAACAATATTCCGTGTACAAGTATAGGTTGATAAAACCATAGGGATATGAGATACGAACAGGGGAAACGGTGTGCGTGAGGCAATGTCGAGGGGGTGAGTGAGAGAAGGGGGATGGTTACACCGTGCCGTGTTTCAGCCGTTCCGTAGCGTTCAGATGATACAGAATAGTGGAGAAAAGCAGTGCATAGCAGAGTATGGAAAGCTAGGCTCGTATGATACGAGCGACGCCAACGGCGGGTGTGAAACAGTGTGAGGACGCGGGAGTTACAGGGGGGCCGGGGCGACAAGGGAAAAGGGGGTGCTGGCGAAGGGGTTGTTGAGAAAGAGAGACAGCATGCGGGAGCGCCAGGCTACGGCTATGGTTACGTGTGGTAGAGGTGGACGCAGTTTCAGCTGGTTAAGGGGCGGAAGTCGGTAGAGCTTTGAGGAGTATAGCTATAGATAGAGAAAGAGACGGCGAAGGGGGTAGAGCAAATGCAAGGGGGTGAGAAGAATTTAGCTCGCGCCTTCGAGCTCATGGTACAGTTGTAAAGTGGGAGAAAGACAGAAAGAAGAAGGGAGAGAGGGCATAGAGCGTAGGGGTGGAAAACTACCCTCTCGTACTAACGAACGAATGAACGAATGAAAGGGGGGCGTTTAAAGAGAGCGGGACAGAGAAAATTCGTGCCTCTCTACCCCCGCGTTGTACACACTGGCCTAGCCGGCAATTCTAAACGCGACTCCGCATAGCCCCGGCACAGCATGGAATATACCCAGCGCTGGGGCTCACACGTCTAGGGTTTCAACGGATGTAGTGGGGGGTGGCGGCCATTTTGCGAGCAACGAAAAACACACGCCCCGAGATAAACGAAGAGCGAGGGAGAGAAAGCGACAGAGAAAGGATATGTGCTCGAGGGGTTGTCGGGGGAAAGGATAGAAGAGGGATAAAGAGAGGTGTATGGCGAATAGTAGCGGAGAAAGAGTATGATACAGGCTCTGCTTGTGTACGTCGGTAGAAACTCTGCCTAGCATTTTCGGGGGGGCCTCGGAGGGGTGTACACTGCCGACGGACCCCTTTCACAACAACCACCTACCCTCCCTCACGCTCTCTACCAATGTCTTCTCTTTCTATCTCTATCCATTTCTCGTTTTTTTTTCAATCTTTTTTTTTATTTTTTACCACCCTCGCAGCTCTAATTTCTCTCCTTTCCCCCAACGAAAACGCTCGCCCGTATTAAGCGCAAAATGTAGATGAACATTAGGCTACAGTCCGTTTGGTCGTATATAAGGGTAGAATTCCTGCCTGGCAATACTCAACCTCACTCCGCCCATCGCACAAGCAGCCACATCATTTTTCTTCCTCACTCTCCGTCTGACCACCCTCCGCATCCCCGACGTTGGACTCCTCGAGTTCTTCACGTCCTTCCGATTGTGCAAACGCGATTTTTCTCTCGTCTCCTCGTGTCAGCGTTCTCATTCCTCTCCCCCCTTTTTTCTCTTTTCTTCCTTCCACCGCCGGTATCTACGCGCGTGATGAATGTCTTTCTGGGGCTCAAGCATGCACCCCGAGAATAATCTCGCCGAGATTAGGGATAAATGTGTCGAGAAGTAGATCTCAATGATTCATAATGCCTTCGATCCCTACAGCTTTCGGGACGAACACTTTTCTGTAGGAGAAGATAACAACGCCATATCTGTCTTATGTATGCATTTACAATATGGCGGAAAAATTGTCATAGACGCGCCAAATGGACCATATTGTTTACCGCAAAGATTTACTTCATCTCATAATATACAAGATGCGCATCTATAAAAGGTCGTCGAGTTAAGAATAATTCAAACTTCTAACTGAACTACGATATCGTCGAAAATTCCACGACGCTTTCCCCTAAACTGTTTACGACACGGATTCATAGAGGATCTCATACGCTCTCAAACCTGTGCAGCCTCCGTGGCGAAACCGCAAATTCTCATTACGTTCTCGCAGAAATGACCCCACCGCATTAGTTCAATTACGCTCGTAGCTTTCATCGTGTCTCCGGCGAAATCCAGCAATACTCGTGAAACAAGAGCGTATTTGAATCTACGGTTTACACGAGGGCGCCATTCTCGTATACGAGCGATTCATGCACGCAATCGTTCTGATCACGACACTGCGGAGGGACTAGGGACTCAAATTAGATCCTGCGGTCTCCGTTTTTTCCTCTACCAAACTCGTTTACTTGGTGTTGGATGCGTGCAACCCTCTCGCTGTCCTTTCCCTTGTGTACCTTTGTTTCCCTGTTGTTCTTGACGCATTGTTGCTCCCTCTCTACTTGCAGCTTCCATGGACATGTATAGATATATATGGCAACATATCTGTATATTGCGTCTTTGTTTTGCTCGTCCGCCGAGACAAAACGGCCTTCGACACTATACCTTGCAACAGCTTGAGATTTTACTCCGCAGATATTCTACTCGAATCCAAACTATATTCCGAAAATACTGTGTTTCACTGTGTCGATAGAACTTCAAGTTTCTTTGATCCTCTCAGCGGACTAATTGAATTGCGACGATTCGGAATCTCCCCGATGTACCGTCTACTCGTTTAATTTCGAGAATACATATACACGAACAAAAACCCGGGGGTGTCAGCCCTTCGGAGATTTCTTGACGGGTAGGGTCGTCGGCATCGCCTCGTATTCTCCCCCGCGAAGGAGTCAAAGGGAGAATTAGACAGCAATGGGAATGAGATAAAATGAGTGAAAAGAGAGCGCAAACGAGAAAGAAAGACACCTGGGCGGGGAGAAGTTGGGGCGGAGGTTGAAAATGAATTTCGACAGAAGTCGAGTATGTCTCCTTTCTCTCCCCTTCTCTTTTTCTGTCTCATTCACGTTTTTCCTAATTTTCGCGGACTCTCGTGCTGAGGGATACAGTTGTAGGAATCGTTAGAACTGCGACTGCGACAAAGACAGGGCAGGGAAGGGGTTTCAAGAGATGAGGGGGAGGGAGGCGGGGGTGAAGGTTGGTTTTTGTGAAAATGAGAGTACGTCGAAACGTTGGAAAACCCGAGGAGAACTAAAGCAGCAACAGAACTCTGGATTGTGCGGCTCTAGTCGGTTCTCGGGCTTTTCTCTCCAATGCTGATGGTGCTTTGCGTCAGAAGCCCTCTCTAGCTATCCTCGCTGGTCTTTCGTAATAACAGATGTAAATTACGTGCGTGCCTGTACACGGACACGCACCGACGCATTTCTGCCATCGTCCGCGCGCGTTGCGAGAGGCGGGAAGGTGAATAGGACGCCGTGGAACCTGCACGCGAAGCCCAGAATATTTGCGCAGCAATAGCGAGAGGAAGCGAGGAGATGCAAGAGAGGAACAAGGTCCGGTTGTACAGCAGCGAAACGCGAAAGCTCCAGCCCCACCGGAGTGAACTTCTCTGCTCTGCTCTCTCCCTCTATGTGCACGCCACGGCCGTGTGTGGCGTCGTACTTTGCACGAATCCCACACTGGGCATTGCCAGGCTCTCGGGCAATACGCACGTGACTATGCTGGTATTTGCCGGTCCGGCCACGGGTCGAGATATTTGCAAGCCAAATTTTAATACCAGAATTAATTTGACCCGAGGAAAGTTAGGGGGAGGCAAGGATGGAGACGGGTGAGGCGGAGGCTTGATAGGATAAATGTACGTTGGTACCACACGTACCTTTTGCCGTGTTCAGTTATTCCCTCCAGTACATACATTTCCTACTCTCCATATAGGCAGAACACACTACATGCGTGCATATACATGCCGCGCCTACGTTCATCAAATTATATACGCTTAAAGCATATATATGTATGTATACTTCCCTATAGTTGCTAATCCGAGGCCTCTCGAGCTTACGAAGGATATTTGCGGAAGGGCCAAGAAAAGCTTCGAGTCTACGCCCTGTGGAACGAAGAGAAAAGTTCGAGGCCGGAGGTGGGACGCAGCCTTGTAAAAATTTAAGCTAATTTATCGACTACCGCTGCGAAAGGGCAGAACTCGGGGGGTGTCCACGAGATAGTACGATGGGATAGTCCCGTATTAGGGACCCTGGGGTAAGAGCTTCGCGGTTATCGTCGGGCTATACAGCTCTGCCACGCTATACGATCGTTCACGCCAACCAGCGAAACTTTTGTCATTAAGGGCGCGCATGAACTTTATATCGTAAATTATATCAGCAGTGTCATGCAACTTTTTCTTCATTTTTTTTTTGGTCTCTCAACGCTTTTCATTTCCCTCGTTCGTTCTCTTTCTTCATTAAATATGTGAACATTTTCGTAGTTTCACATGCGATAGTTAGCGGACATGGGATCGTTGTTCCTCGTCGTTTCAGACTGAGAAGAGTCATTGAGTCCGGGGGCCACCTCTACACTCTCTCTCTCTCTCTCTCTCGCTCTCTCTCTCGACGAAGTAGAACCTTCGTGTACTTTCGTGAAGCACCTTCCACCCTCTCGCACCCCTTCGACCCCTAAACCTCCCTCGCGCTTCTCTCGACGATACAAATGGCCAAAGTAAACTTCGCCATTACGTGCCCGTGGCTGCGGACTCTCCGTTCCTATCCTAGTGGGCTTCGGTGTCTAGGAAAGTTCGTGCACCACTGCACTACCACCAATCCTCAAACCTACCTCCTCGTCGTCGTTCTCCTCGCTCAACTCCGGTTCACTGCCCCCGGGCGCCATTTTGGCACGGTTACCGCGGTGACATGAGCAAAACCCTCCGACCATCGGCAAAGGCCATGGGTATCCTCCCAGAACTCCTGCGGAACTTCTGACTCACACGGAGAGTGATTGCGCCGTTGGCGTGTGCGGATGCCCCGAGTGATGCGGGAAAAGGCAACATGAATGTAATCAACAGAGCTTGATAATTATTTTGATAAGCAGCTTCAAACATGCAACGAGAGATAACGTGGTTCGGGCGTTTCACGGAAAATGCATCCGCGCTAAATTTTCCTCAAAAATATATATATGCTAAATTCTTGAATTTTACACGGTGAGAAAACTCTCGACATCGTGATTGTTTCGGGAACGAGAACAAGATATAACCAGAGAAAACTTTAGATTAGAGTCCGACAGTCGGCAGCAGAGACAAAACTTTTGGATGCGTACTATTTATACGCCGTTGAGTCGAGACAAAGGGGCCGTTGACGTATACGTTCCTCGAGACATCAACCATAGCCCCAGATTCTCGGATATTATTATTGTTATTATTATTAAAATATCAAGGACTATTCGCGCGATCTTGCGTCGTGAGAAAATTAAATGCAATTTGAAGGGTGTCATCGTATAATTGTGCGTTTGATCTGACGATAGATTCTCATTAGTGGTATTCTTCGAGTTATGCGTATCGAGAAGGTCAATTACTGGCTGATTAATTAGATTGGCGAGTAATCATCGTTAAGCAAAGGTTGGACGTACGATGCTTGATCCGTAAAAGAATGGACGAGACAAAAGGATCAACGCGGCACCCGTGTCCCTATCTTGTTTTAATTAAAATTATTTAGAGGCGTTCGCGGGATGATAATCGATCAAGGTACAGGAAGGATGAAATTAATTAAAAAGCTCGTGTACGGAGCGAGAGAACGGCCTTCGAGAGGCCGTGTTGTGCACAACGAGACCTCGAGATAGGTGAGATATACTCTCGCGCCTCGTGGCTCTTGTGCCAAAGAGGGAAAAAAGAGGAACGGAAGTTCTTGAGTGCTGCGACGATGAACAGAAGAGAGGCTGCGCGCGCGTGTGTGTGTAAATGAGAATGTGCGATCCCGAGGTGCGGAGCCAACGAGACGAGGCCGATGAAGGGTGAAAGGCAATTTTCGTATCGAGTAAATTAAGTCTCGCGGAGGATGCGAGGTGCGGATACACGAGAGAAAATAGGAATATTGGAAGGAGAGAAGTGGAAGGCGAAGACCCTCGTTGATGCATGGAAGCGTTTATTCGATCAAGCATCACGCCTCCGAGTGTTACCGCGTATACGGACACGCAAACAAACCTTGTGGGCACAGAAGCGTATATATTCAACCCTCAGCATCGATATAAAACACGAGCTGAGACATCAATATGGAAATCTAATAATTTATACTTGAATAGCATGGCTCCGAGATATATCGATGAAATATTAACAGAAACCCAGTGAAATCATGAGAATAACACGACTGTTGGCTATATTGAGAAGGATAACTTCCGATCGCGACAATAATATCCCTGCGGAACTCGGGGGTACACCAAACGGGAGGAGGGAGGGGCGGGGGAGGTACAGAAAGCGAATTCAATAACTAATTAAGCCCGATGACGGAAGTTCGTTGTGAGAGAATTCTCGCGAGTTTATAGTCTCTCTTGGGATTATAATAGATCCGTATATTTCGAAATGTATACGTTTATATACGAAGTTTGTATGTATGTGTAGTTACATAGGAGAGAAGCTGTTTCCATTTTACGATCTGTCGCCAAGGGCGAAGGGACATTTCGAGGAGGCGACACTCACTCCGTCCGCAAGGCTGAGAGGGTCTCCGGAGAAATGAGGCGGGAAAATCCCGAGGCCCGACGCAGGATGGTTTACCCACCGTCCACCCCTCCCTGCCCTCCCCCATAGCCACCCTCGTCTCTCGCTGCCGGCGTCGACCGTTCGCCGACCATTTCTGCCACCCGATAAAGTTTGTCGATTACACTTTTCCGTCCTCCATAGAACTCTGGGGCTCCCTCGGTCGCATACACCTCGTTCCACTTTCGTCTTGCGTCTCAGTCGCAACCCCTCTTTTCTCCTGGACCTCTCCTCGCAGCATTTCTCGCTCACGGCCTTTTTCGCCACATAGAAATTATGTACTTCTACATAGACTATGTATATACGTATATATAAAACTTGGAGTTTGACGTCGATGTGCAGCTGCTACTGGTCGTAGTTATATGCGAATTTTGCACACTTGCATATCTAACACGCATACGTGGGAGTTAATGAATCTTGTGTCGAGACAGAGAGAGAGAAAGAGCGTCACGAGCAAAAGGGAATTCAAACGTATCGCGCGTAGACATTGCCGAAAGAATTTTTCGTCAATTTTTCAGTCGTCCGGTCAAATGAATCAACTCGGTGAATTTTTTTTCTCTCTTCGATGCATTTGAATAAAATTATAGCGAATTTTGCGATAATTAGCCAACAGCCGATCGCATAATATACACCGGATAAATATGTATACGTTACGAGATATCAATGAATGAAATCCATTGAAAAGAGATGAAATTATTATTTCAAAGAATATATGAATATTCAAATATTTTACTGTGTATATACGATCTCGATAAATACAAATATCGGGTGCAGCAACCCCCCGATTCACCCTTGACCCACAAAAGCTATATACCAGAAATGCGAGGGAATTCGATTTTTTTCCGCTTTTTTATATTTTTTTTAACCGTTCACCCGCTCCCCCTCCGTCGCTGTCTCTTTATTTTTTCACCGACACTCACCTGTCTCTCTTTCTGCTATCGCATCTCTGTTGAATTTATACTCTTCCCGCGCTTGCGTTTTCCCTCAACGCTCCATCTCACTCGCGCAATTTTCCATTCGCCCGATCTCGTTTTCTCTTTCTCCCCGCGTCGTTGTGCCACGTCGCCATTTTGCGAACTTCATCGATCCTGCGCCCACGCACCCTCCACGCTTTTCCCGCCATTTTTTTTCTCGCTACCCTCCACGTTGCCGAGCAGTCCACCAAACGGGGGTGGGTGGACGCGGCACGTTCGGTGCTGCCGCTGTAGCTTCAGCCTCTTTATGTAGCGTCTCCTCGATGTACTATCGCTATCGTCGTCGGCAAATGCTCGAAATTCTTTCGCGTTGCTTCTCGAACGGTGAGAATTTTTCCGACGCGACTACTGATCGTTCTCGCGACTCTACGATAACTGGCGTATAGACGACGAAAACTGAGAATGTAACCGCTATGCCGAACTCTTCTTTGCGAAACGCCGGTTCTACTAGTTTGATCAAATTTGCATAGAGCTAGCTGAGCAGCTAGCAAGGGCAGATTGGACGAAAAAGTAGATTCTATTATAGTGAAGAGCTGCTTCCATTGTCGAACCCCCAGCAGAGTAGCTGCCCAGCTACGTGAGACCCCACCCGTTCTCTTCAACCCTTAGCTAGCGCGTCCTTCGAATCGTGTAACGCTGCAGAATCCTGCAAACCCCACCACTTTACCCCCAGCAAAGAATTAACATTAATCCGTTGCGAAATTTTCCCTCCGTCTAAGCTGTTGGAATAAAATTTTCGACGCTTTCGCCGAATTACCATTTGTCGACAGCAGACAAAATGTTTCAAGCTTACGTTGCGAACTATACGTAGGCGAGCGGAACTGCGAGCAAACGTTCCGTTATTTATTCTATAAACATCATTTATCGATAATATTCACGAACTAGAGCGCTAAAGCCGTTCAAGCTTCATCAATATTACAGTTGAGTTATAATGAGTTATATTGGCCAGTCATAGGTCAATTAAACTGTAGTCGTGTATAAATGAATTTTTGATCGGAAAATATTGTTCTACCACGAGCCCGTAGCCTTTATTAATCGCGCCGCGTAAAGTTCATCGTGGAATGCGCGATACATTAATAGAATGAGAGTATTTTTGCTTACTATTCAATACGAACAAAATCACTCGCGAGTGACTTTATGGACGATATATCGAAATAATTACGCATTTTTTTTCGAATTCAAATTAATATTCTTGAATGACGTATAAGGAATGTTAAATAAACAATTTTGTATTTAAAGTTTCGTAATATGATAAAAAGGCGTTCAGTCATTAAAAGATCGAAAAAAATTGATGCAAAGACATGTAACAGGTTATGTCGAATCAATTCTTCATGGGAATCAATAATGTTCTCAGGATAATCAGTACGAAAAAAAAGCATAAGTCATGCAAATGCGCGTATAATAGAGTAGATGGTTTCCCATTGTAGCGAATTAACGGTTACGTCATAAAACCGTCGCTCAGCTCCACGAATACGCGCTTCACATTTACCCTACTCGTTTTTTTGACGAGATCAATAAAAAATCGCGTTGCAGAAACTGCTGAGAGTTCAGATTTGCAAGAGACAAACTACAGAACGCGATAGTTTAACGTGGGAAACGCAAGCTAATGAATAAAGCTACGATCGCCCGAAAATCCAGACGAGGTTTGCAATCATTCGGCTTCTGCAAAATTGATTATGCAACCTTCTAGCAGGTTGCCGGCTGGAATTTGCAGCAAGCTGTTGCCGACTCTCTAGCGAACGAGATCTTGCAGATGACGCATTTCACCGTGAGAATCTAAATTCGATGGATAAAGCTGCAAGGTACCTCGATGCGCCAGCGTTACGTATTGGTTGCCTTGTGCAGACATCAAAAGTCTTTATTCAATAAAGCGAGCCGACGCGATCCTCAAAGATTTCTTGATCCGGTCTCACAAGTGAGAATCGTATCGTCCAATGACTAATGCCAAAATGTCCTTGTGGAATTTTGCAGATGCGAATAATGAGGAGCGTTATCGTCCAGGAAGTTTTCTGCAGCGAATGATCGAGACCCCCAGCAAAGAAACCAGTTCCTGCAGAGTTCTGCAATCCCCACCTAGTGCAGCTTCAAAAAATGAGCGTAGTGGGGAGCTCGCCGACGGGCTGCTCGGTAACTCGTTTGGGGGGACCCGAGCCCGCGGGAAGGCTGAACCCGGCAGGTTGTTCCCTTCGAGACCCGCAAAGGTCCAGGGGTCCTGACCTCACCTATGACCCTGCGCAGGTACCGCATAACACTAACATGAGCTCCGGCACTCTAGCGAAACAGATACTATTGAATGATGCCACCGATATTCGATATTAAAGTCCCCGCACACAGATATTGAATTTCTCTTATCACAAAAGCCTGAATTTTGTCACTCCGCAGCTGTGGAAAAGTTCTTATGGGTACCGAATTGTGAAAAAACAACGTGAAAGAAATCACAAGCGCCATCTACGCCGTTTTTTTCAAGGCACAGAAAAAAAATGGTACCAACATCTAAAAAGTCGTAACTAAAGGTTGTAATTGAAGGTTTGTTTGGATTGACATTGGCCTAAAGATCGCGTTTCATTAGGCATTTACTCGTGTGGCATTAATACATAGAAATGTGCATGCGATCTATCGAAGTCCGTTAAAGCATTGAATTCTTGCAAAGCGATCAATGACTGACCGTTCTCGGTACATATATCATCTCGGTGGGATCTTGTTAAAGCCGATCTGGTCACAGTATACATGCATACGATAGATGGGGGTTTTGCTAGTAGGTCGATAGGCCTATTAGGTACTCGTGTATCAGACGAGGTATCAATGTATCCCCCCGCTTTACCACTCCCCCCTCTAGTGTGGGTACATACGCATCGTACATACGTACTATAGGAGATATTCGAGAGAGCTGGAGGTATCACAATGCGGGGAATATGTGGAGCCAGCGTGGCGCTCGAAACACATGTCGATATGGTCACATAATGGAAACATAACCCGCCCGTATGTATAGGACAGAGTATTTAGGCGTCATGGTGTCACAGGTTAATTGCACATGATTGGTTATTGTCTGTCTGATAGTGCTTATGGACTCCCGGTAGCACTTTCGTTTTCAATGCATACATGGGATGGGACGCTCCTCTCTCATTCGACATACCTTCACACATATTTGACCTTTTCTTTTCGTTCGATCGACAATGTCCACTTACGGTAATGCAGTTAATTAATTGTATATCAAACGTATCCGCTGATCCAGCATAATTAAATATCGCGCAAACAACCGGATCGTATCCGTTTCGCTCCAATGGGGTCATTGACGTTATAACAAAATGCGGCGAATAAATTAAAATTCGATCACCGATGAGACGAAGAGAGCGTTAGGACAGGGATCCCGAGGTCTCGTTGCAGTATACGTTTGGTAGTCGATGATAATGCGATGACAATTCCGTGAGACAGAGGGAGAGAGAGTGAGAGAGCTTTGACCTTGACATTGGACCAATTAACGCGCGTCGACCCCCAATCCGTGGGGCCAATGCTACACACACTGTGCATGGACTAACCGCCTCTATCTCTCTCCTACTCTCTGTGCATATGCAGACTATACGTGTCGCCGGCAACCGGCGCGTATACGCGATAGGCTCACATCCCGGTGAACACAGTACATACTGGGAGTTCCAATAGGAATTCGGTCACGGGGAGCGTTCGACGGAGTTCGACCCTGAATATCCAGGCGATAACTATATCAATACCCTGTGTCCGGAATCCTCATAGCTATATCGTTACCCTATATACCGGTGCAATTATCAACCTGATATCAGGATATCAACACGATATCGATACAAAATCTAATCTTCATTTGAGGGAAACAGTCATAAGAAGTTTCTTGGTGACTGATTATTTTTTTTTTTTTTAGATCGATAGATTTTGATGCGGGAAAAAAGTGCACGAAATTTTTTTTCTGGTTGTAACGAATTTCTGGGATCTTTCGAGATTTTGATTGCCTCGGGATCAAGATGATTGGTTGGGGAAGTTAGGCGGAAAAATATGATTTTCAAGCGGTTTCCAATGCTAAATTATGGTTTGCAATCGAAGTCGCGATCAGACGACGATAAGCATCTCTACGATCTCTCGAAATTGGACACCGTGACCACCCGGTACGTGCGTGTCGTCGCTACGAACGCACATTCTCCCGGAACATTGCGGCACACTATCGCTGTCAATGACCGATATTACGCACGACCCTACTATAGAGAGTATGTATACGTCCGGTTAGCTACTATCCGGATCCCTCTATGGTAACCACCTCTGTGTATGTGAACCATTTCGTGCACAAGTACTCGTGTATCTGTGAAATCGGCAGAAGCACGATAACGTTTAGGCTTTACCGACCACCTGATGAACCGTTGCCACCGAACAATCGGGTATTAGTTCGAACCGCGGAAATGAAGACGACGAATTAAATAAATATTTTCACGACAATAACAAATCATCGGAATAGCAAATGAATTTAAACAAAATCCCGTACCTTCTTTATTCCGATTACTGATGAAAAGCAAAGAAAAATGCCGTCGATCCGAGATACAGCAAAAAAAAAAAGAAGTACCAAAAATAGATGTCAACCGAAGCAGCGTGTGATAAAACGGTGAAAAAAGTTCGAATAAACAGCAACGAGACTTGTTTCAGATAAATTCGTACAAAGTTAGAGAAATGTGTTAAAATAATAATTTCCCTCTATAAAAACATCGATAGAATTTATCGTAGCAAGATAACCCGATTAAATCCGAAATATTGCGGCTAACGCGAAGGTGCAAAACGATCAAAGGAATCTGGCGAAGCAAGAGACCAAAGAGAAATCCCCGGATTCCCTTCAAAGTCGAAGAGACTCAAACGATCGCTCGTTACTGAAGTTATCGATGTAAACGATTAAAAATAAAAGAAGCCACAAGAGATACACATAGAAACACGTATACGGGGGCCTTGGCTCGATCAGTCACTCCATAGCATGTCGGCGGGGAGCACAGAAAAAGAGATGCTCATTCAGGTCGACCGGCTTCCCTATATCGGTGTCAATCCAATCAATGGTTTATTAACCGACGTGTGAACGAGAGAACCGATGAGAGACCGAGCGAGACGGCAAGAGGGTGGCGATTGTGGTGGTCGGGTACTCTGTGCTCTGTGCCGAACCGAAGCGAGACTGCATGGTTGTGAATGTGAGAGAATTGACAGAGACGTGCGGCGTCAGTCCGACGCGAGTTTGCCGATATAACGAAGAAACGAGAGCGAATGAGATAGAAAACGAAGGGTAGACTGATAGGAAAATCGAAAAAGAGTGAAGTAACGACGATCGAACGACGGAGTATAATCGAGACCGCGGGTGGGCTATAGAGTATCATGAGGAAAAAAAACCAAGAAAGATATAGGAAAAAAAAATCGACAGAAAACGGCATTGTTCGCAAGGTTTGTTTTTTGGCCCGAGATGAACCTTAAACACGTGGTACACGGCCCGTGATGCTGGTCCGTCGGGTGAGAAAAAATTAAAAAAAAAAAAAAGAAATACATAAAAATATAGATGCATGCGCTGCGCGATGTAGAAATATAATCCCGAAGAGGGGAATGGAATCGCGTGACTAGTAGCTAAAAAGATGAATAGAGAAAGAGTAGCCCACCACATCGGAAGAGGAAAATAAACCGAGCGAGAAAAAGAAAAGAAGCAAACCACGGGGGACGGGTGATTGACCGACAGGGAAAGGGAATGAACGGTATAAAGAATGGATAATAAAAAACAAATGAAAAAATAAAAAAAAAGGTATCCGCGCTGATACCAAGTGTGAGAGAGCGAGCAAAAGGGTTTTTCACTCGCGGCGAGCAGCAGTTTGCATGCTGCATTGTTTCTGTGTCCTCCGTAAGCGTCGAGAGTGGAGTGAACCTATCGGTTATTGGAAATCTGTATTTTTGTAGGCCATATACCACTTGCACGAGGGGTTGACAGCGATACTCTTCGACGTCGCACGAGGTGACCGTACAATTCCGACGGCCAATGCAACCTTAACTGCAAGTGGTACTGTTGGTCTCTGGTTGCGCGATCCTTCGCACAGCTATTCAAACGTTCATCGATGAATGTGTCACAGGATACCGATGAATTGACGAGCAATGTCTCGGTCCCCGATTAAGGGAAATCGGAACGACACATGTACCTCGGGTTATCCTCGATGCAACAAGCGCGAGAGCGGAGTGTTGATCGTAAGGGAGGGTTTCTCTCGATACTCGATGAATTTGCATTCCAGGGATGTAAATATCGTAACTCGTTTCCCACGACACGGCGCGGATATATGCAACAGGGTAGTCGATTGAAACGATATAATACCATAAGCTTTCCAAAACCCTCCCTTACCGGGACACTTAGTCAATCGTATTTCTTGGAGACTTTAGATCGAGACGACGATTTTTTCGCTGATTTAAAGAATTTTTTTGTTTATACCGAAATGTTGATGAAAATTGGCGGGTAATCGATAAGTTATGGAAAAAACTAAACCTCGAGATGACGTAATTATTTTTCTTAATATTTGGAATAACAGAAATAAGTTTAATCAAAAGTTTATTCGCGCGAAATAATTGACAAGATACGAGATCTGGCGCGAGATGAGAAAAAAGAGAGATTGAACTATTATAGAAAGCGAATTGAGGGCTCGATGGGGCTGGAAAAAATTCTCCCTCTCTGTACGATCTTTTCCCTTCGACCAATCTGATGGAACAGGTGCGAAGTCGACTGGTTGAGTTTATATCTGTATCTACGGTATCGATAACCACGCTATGTACCTATAGTGTCCGAAAAACCTTCAGTAGAAAGTCTTTTACCGAAGTCATGCGGTAACTGAGTTGCGTCGCTAGTGAAACGACGCGTTGCTCAAAGAGGACCAATTTTGCGTGGCGTTAATCAAGTTACTACTCCCACGTACCGTTAACATGCTTCGCTTTCGTCTCTAATCGAAAATTCGATTGGTATTGGTTGCTGATTCAATCGTTTCATGGTATAACATATCCATCACCGCTCATTTATATCGATCAAATCTTTACGATTGTCGATGTAATAAAATATTTTTATTCATTTCTCGGAACCTTGCAAAAGGAGAATTAATTAATTTTTCCTGCAGCGATCTCATCAATGTCGATGGAAAAAACAAACAAAAAATATGAGATTAGCTTCCATAAAGGGTTTGACTAATAATCGATAAAGATAAAAAAAAGACCGGAAAATAAAAAGTTTTTTTTTTCGTTTTTTTTTTTTTTCAATGGATTTGGTCGTTGAACAAATATAAACTACAGAGGTCGCAAATCGCACAGCTGATCCTCGGAAGGGCATTGTGTCAGTGCGCGAATATTGGTGTTCATCGATTTCGATATTCATACCAGCCGCGGGGCAGAGGAGAATAGAGGATGCAACGAGATACAGAAAGAGAGAGAGAGAGCCTCGGGGCTGCGGGGACTTCAGCCAGGCATTCACGTGCATGCAGACCTGTTCCGAGGTACGGGTAGGAGCTATTCTATTGGTTGGGACTGCAGGTCGCCTTTCTGGGTCCCACGTTTCGACCTCCCAACCTGCAAGACCCCAGTTGACCCGAACGGGTCTTTTGACGTCAGGAAGCTCTTCCTTCTTTCGGTCAGTCTTCTCGAAACCTTGCAGGTTCGTCGTCGGTTGTCCAAAATCTTTTCTCATTTTGCACATCGAATCGAACGATTTTAAATATAATTAATAGTAAGAAAAAAATAAGTGAAGTGCCGACAACAACGCGTGACGTATCAAGATGTAGAGGTACCGACAACGAGAAATACGCGAATATTTTACGAATATTTTTATTTAAATGGTATTGCATCTTTGTACGATTGACCTAGAAAAATGGTCTTTAAACTCGATAAAATGGCAAAAAAATGGGACATCCGCGGAAAAAAACGAAGCAACAAGAGTTTCGCGAAATCCGAAGCCGGATATCAGTTAGAAGTAAAGGTGCGTGAAACCGAATAGTGTCGTGAGTGAAAGTACTCGCGATCGATGTGACAAGAGCGCCATTGGCGTGTCTTATTTTTGTTATGTACTATTGTCACGTTCGTCGAATAACTCGGTTAAAACGGGTACCGATGACTCATAAAAGCGGGTGAAAAAAATCCAAATATTTTCGTTTCGAAGGTAACACATTGCACACATGCCGATTCCGCCGACACGTGTACACAATGTGTACTCGCCGCCTACAGAGTTGCCGAAAAAACCAAAACAATCTGTCGTTCGTTGTCGCTTTTTTTTTTCACCTTTTATTTTTTATTGTTCCCCGACCCCCCCATCGAGGAAAAAAAAACGAAAGTGTTACTCAGTTTCACTCTCGGTTACTGTTCAGGACACAAAACCGTGTGTCGGAATTAAAAGAACAAACAAAAAAAAAAAGCAAACCCGGCACTAGCTGCTACTGGAGTGAACAGCGCGAGAAATGAAACTGAGATTTTTTTCAGCCCCCCGCCATTTATCGATCTTTTACATCACCACGGTCAAATGACGGAGATAAAAAAAAAAAAATCGGAGATAACAAAAACGCCCGTGATGTTCTGGCGGTCGCGTGTTCCTCGATTCACTGTCCGCTGTCCACCATCGTGTTTGATTCGATCACCATTTCGACGAAAAAAAAATAAAACGCAAAAAGAAAAAAAAAAACATTTCGGACCATTTATTTCGGTACATTTTCGAGTCATAGTTAGAGATGTGTTTTATCGAAGGTGACACCCATTATCGTACTCGTTTATCGGTAATTACGCTCGAAAAAACAGTTGCTGTACACTTGTACCAATGAAGGATATGTTGTAGCGATTATTTACTACACGATAATGCAAACATTTGGTACAAATCCTTCGATATTTTCACTCATTTGCAGATCAATTTTATGTCGAATCGGAGAATTTCATGAGAACCACAATATTATAATATATAAAACAGAAATATTTTTGCACAACAGGTTGATAGAATTCCAAAAATTAAGTGAGTACGAACGATAAAATGGAGATAGCTCCGGGCAAGACGCGATGGCGGCCATGCTGTACGCGAGGGCGATTCAACGGTACGCCTACCGTCGGTTGAAATCACCAATTTTTTCCTACTCGTCGTGTACCGCCCGAGGCGCGTTTCTCGCTCGATTTTGTACAGAAAATCATCGCATTCGTCTGCGGAATTCGTCAGTGACGATACCGTTTTCTTCCAAAAATATTACTTGCCATTTTTTTCGCGAAAAAACAAATATTTTACGCGCTTTATCAATGACTAACGAAGTATTTTTACGAGACATGCCGCTGCAAACGCGAATCTAAGCAACGATACTCAGTGTTATCGAAATAACTAAAATGTTTTTAACTCACGGCAACCAATGGAATCTTTGACTAATGTAAAAAATCGTGACTACCATTTTTTCGTCACAAAAATGCCATTTATTCGATGGAAAAAGTGGTGCAATGCGAACGCAGGAAATTATAAATTCACATTTTTCACAATAAAAAATTACTATTAAGCGATTAATTTTGACTTTTAACGTTTAATAATGATCCTTGATACTGACTTGATGTGCGAGAATGAAAAAGTATTTGATCCGTTGATTATATTGGACAAAAATTGAAATTGGCTGGCCGACGGGAAAAACTCGATTACCGAATTCGCAACTAATATTTCGACGATTACATAAATGTCACTTTATTAATAATCGCCAAAGAGTTAAAAAGGCATTCAGCTACATGCAGCGGAAGTGCTGTTAGTAAAAATCCATATGTTACCAACACGGTAACCATATGAAAAGGAGGTTTGTCCGCGAAAGTGCGTCGCGCGAACTGAATTTTCGTGCCGTCGCTCGAGTTCATCGTGACGAAACCGCTTGTATCCGCGATTTTTTCGATGTTTTTTAGTTTCGGGAATATCTTTTGTTTTATGGACCATCAAATCGAATGATAATTCTTTCCGAAAAATGTCATTCAACGTCTCAACAAACGAATTTTAATAATGTAGAGCGCGCGGTTAATTAAATCGAAAAAGTGATTATTCGAAATGACTTTGTAACGATTAAAACAACCAAATATTGATATCAAATATATCCGTGTGATGACAAATTGCATCGGAACTTCGATGTAGCTTCGTTGCATTGTCGATAAAGCGCAAAATGAGCATGGAAAATCGGTGTTAATCGGGTAAAAAATTATGACCCGTATCCGTGGTAAAATCGGAGAGTCATGAATGAACCGCGTCACCCCACGATCATAATTACACCCGAGCAAATTATTAATATTTTGGACTTTAAACACCCTGGAGCGACCGTTATTGCGCTACTATAATCGACGGAACAAATATTTTTATTTTCCGCTTATATGTTCATAGCTCAGGCTTCAAGCGTGAAAAAAAAATTCATCGAATTATGTGGTAAAAAATATTTTTTTCCGGACCTGTCGAATTGACGTTAAAAATTCGAAGGACCTCTTTTGATCGTCCTGCATTTTTTCATATTTTTCGTAAAAAAAAAAAAAAAAGAAAAACGAAAAAACCGAATTTTCAACTCTTTCCAGTATCCTAATTCGAATATTTATTTTTCACGAAACGCGATAAAAGCCGTGCAGTTTTCCGTTCTATCGAAAAGCGGAAATGCAGATTTTTGATAAAACTCAAAATCTCAATTGCGCCAAAATTCGCTCGTGTAATCAATTTGTCGGAGTGTCATTTGTAAAAATGAATTCGTGTAAATAAGAATACATTTTTATCTACAAGAATTCAATTTTTTATGTGCCGATTTTTTATGCAATAAATTATTTTCGCTGATGATAAATCCCTCAATTGGTATTAACTTCTGCTAATTCAACATTTTGTGTAAACGTCCGCGTCAAAAGCAGATATCAAAATTATTTCCGGGTTTTGTGACTTACAGAACGTTCCGGAGGTTCGCAAGTCCGCAGATATTGGTACTGTTTACATTAACTTGGTGGGGATGTATTTTTTTTTTTTTTCCGAATTTAGCTGATATTTCATACAGATGTCTACAAAGAGTTTCGTCGACAATTTGCACGAGTAGAACACTATGCGAATCTCCCCTGCGTATGTTCGCCAGAATATAAAAATTGTTACCGGTGAGGAACGCGTAGTCTGGTTCGTCGATTGGTTCGTTCACGTATATCGTATAGTCGCAGCAGCCAGCAGGTTGACAGATTTTTGCTTATTAACTACCCACGTCGTGCGAGACCGGCGTATTGAATTTCATTTATTTTTTATACCACGCCTCCCCGCTTCCGCTTGCTGCAGCTGTCAATAACTTCCTCTTCCAATTGTTTTTTTTTTTCTACAGCTTGATTAATTTGCTCATACAGTCGGTTGAGCACAGAGCATCGATCGTCGATTTCACTGGACCCGTTTAGAAATTTCGAAAATTTCCTATCGACCATACGAAGAGAAAAATCGATGCATTGTCGGTCATTGCGTGGCGTGATAGTCCACTCTACTGGCATTGTTCGGAGTATCGATAAATAATCATCGATATCTCCCGCAAGGTTCGATTTTATTTTGTTTTCGTAAAACGAGACAATATCACGAGCGTCTCTTTCTTTTTTATAAAAAGAGTCAAAAGCCTTTTCTGTCATCAAATATGACGCAGTAGATAGCATAAATCTTCCCCCATAGATACATACCATTTCCACTGTCCGCCCAAAATCTCATCTCGTCTCAAGGTTCATAACGGGTTATTAAAATACACGTTCCGTCATTTAAAAAATCCAAGTTTAATATTATATTAACTATGATAACGGCGCGTATACCTGGTACACGGCAGTTTTTCGGTTTACCCTGACAGCGAAGCAATCTGCGTATGTTCTTGACGCGATGAAGTTGGGAATATGGGTACACGTCCTTCAACGAGATACGAGCGAAGACAGCAGAAACGGATGAGACCGACGAAAGGGCCGTTTCGTCGACGCGACCCGTCCAGTCACGAAGAACAAATTAATTAAAAATTATCCGAAAAATTCTCGGCCGACAAAGGCTCCTCCAGTTTGCGATGGAGGTTGAGGGTGGCTCGGGGGTCGACGAGGCGTTCTCGGCACCGAATTAGGGGGCGGGTGGGAGGGTGGAGGTGGTTTGTACTCGGGGATGATATCTCATTGTTGGCCGGACGTAGACTCGGTCCGTGCGATACGGCACCGTAGGTCCTCGGTATAATATTTCAAAGTGGCTTCGCGTTCGCGTTCGCCCTGTTGGGGAACACGCTTGGGGTTCTGGGATCGTATACACTCGACGATACAAGCGCGCCCTGGAGGAGTCGTACGTACGTCCGAGGCGAGGGCGAGGGAGAGTCGCCTGCGGCAGAGGACAATGAGGGTGAGGGTTGCTTGCCATGCATGCCGTTGAGACTCGTGGTGAGAGTGAGATTCGCGTCGGAAAACGGGCGCGGAAAAGGGGTCGGCCATCTTCTCACGGGTAGAGGCTTCTACCAAAAAAGCGTTGGCCTATCAGCAGCAGCAGCAGCAGCAGCAGGAGCAAAAGTGTGGGTTATACATATACCCTCTTTTCCCTCATTCTCTGTCTCATACCCGTTAACGTTAACGAACCCCCGAGATCATTTAGCATTTTAAGCGTTTGACGCTAGCTAGGGACTTTTGCCCGGGTCCGGTACTGTCTCCCGCGCTGTTACGTACACCACATAGGCCATTCTTCCAACCATCGACTTCATCTTCATTCTTTCTCTGTCTCGGCAAAGAAACAAAAAAAAACCAACCCCTTCCCAATACCAGCGGGTAAAGGCAAAAGCGTTTCAGTAAACAAAGGAATATTTGCGTATCCATAAAAGCGTTTCGCAAAATCCTGATCGGGATTATGGGGAGATCCTCCCTCGGACGGTATAATACTTATTATTCCGAGAACCGTGTGTCTAAATGTTTTTTTCTCAACATCAGCGGTATTCTTCGACCTGCTGGCTATTTCCAACTGTGGTAACCGGTACGAGAAAAATGAAAAATGAACGAAGAAAAAAGAATAAAAAACATTGGTTAGGTATTTTAGCCACAGAACGAGCCTCGGCAACACGTGCTCACCATCTCCGCTAAGGATTACGAAGGTTCGACCCCTTTCGCATTTCGCATTTTTCGAATTAGCCTGGGAGACATCCAGAGGGACCGAAAGCAACTCCCCTTTGCTGGGGACCAACGCGTAAAAGCTTGATAGTAACCCTTCGAAGCTTTTGGAGTACTTGTAGTACCTCTTCCTTTGCGCTCTTGCGCTCTACTCAAACGATTTGTATTGTTCTCTATAAAGTCTTCACAACCATAGGTTCTTTGAGGGTTTTTTTAATCCCGTTTAGTTTCCTTCTTTTGGTTTTTGTTTGCATTCTTCGATCATCGGATGTGCGGTACCAGTGTCGGGGATTAGCTAAAGCAAGATTTTGATTTCCTTTGTGAATAGAGATTTTTGCATAGATCACTATATCACTGCCCTTTGTGTCTTTGTCGGCGTGTGTATTTCCATTATTCTGTGTCCACGCCGAAGTTACTTTCACTTGAACACCGTGCAGGGTACGCCACGTTCCATTATGGATGAGCGTTCTCTTGTGACCATTCGCACGTCCTTTATTTCGATAGGTAGTTCGATAGAAGAACAGACTATCGGAACTTTATTTGTCGATCGCCAATAATATTGATGGATCGATGGATGCCAAAGAGACATAAGCGCCATACGTAACGGGTATCGGAGAACGTACGTCAGTGACAAATTCCCGTTGTGACAACGAGCTGCGACCTTAAAATCGGCAGCTGGAATATCGCTATGAAGGCGTAAAGGCAATTATAGCTAACGCCTTGTGGCAGCGAATGCGAAATCGCGAGATTGAAGATACTATTGATGGAGAATTTTTTTTTCATCGACGTCGAGGACGAGAAAAAAAATTGGCAAATTCGGCGAAGATATTCGGCACTACTTTAAGCTAAGGTGTGATTTCGCGTAAGAAGAAAAAAAATGTATCGCACTGCAATAAATTCATAAATTTAATGAGGTTCTCAGTTACGCCCTTCTGGTTGTAATCGTTTTTTTGGTCCGCACATCCCTTTAATGTCCACCGATATAATATTCCCAATTTTATGGAATAACGATGTATTGAAATTGAAATATCGAATAATTACCGATAATCGAATGATGCGAATAATTAATTTCCCACTGATTTGCGAAGTGGTAACAACGACTTTATCGCTTCCTCGTTAATATTCCAAGGTTCGTGTACCCGATAGACGATTGCTGAAAAATTCTAAAAAAAATTCGCGCCCGCCGATGGCGGACATCCGACGGCGAGCGACCCACGCGCGCGTTCACAGATATAGAACTCTTATGACTCGTGCTATCGTAAAAATGCAAAAAAAAAAATTAAGACCTTATGAAGAATTGACTATACTATTCAAACAATCGTTTTTGATGAAAAAATGTTGCAAAAATTGCCAAACAACATAAATAGCGAAGGTTCCGAGGGAGTGAAACATTCCGCAGTTTCAAGGTGATGCATGGGAAATTCGAGGTTTTTCCATTCATATTTCTATTATTAAATTGTATTTGAAACATTTTTTATTGCCTATTAAAAATGGCGACACAAATGGAGTAATCGTAAGTGTCGTTTAGCCTCAAAAATAAAAAAAATGTTTGTCTTAACGCGGGAAAAGCTAATAAAGTTTTCTGAGATCCACGTTACGCCGTTTTGACATTCAAAGTCCCATCACGATTGACCGAGTCCGAGAAATCGACAGCTCGAGAATTCAAGTGAAAGCACATTCCATTGAATAAGCGGGAGGAAAAAAACGTGGCGGTCAATCGATACATCAACTACCGTTGATAAAAAATCTATCGAAAGGAACAAATAAAAACAATGTTCAATGTTACCGAGTATTGCATCGCGAAAAAAACGTAATTTTATGGATTTTGAAATTCCTATTAATTTATCGTGCTTGTGAGAATAAACGACACAGTGAAAGAGTGAAAAAGCCTCGTTGATTTCCGACGAATTTAAATTTTTTGTTATTTTCTTTTTTTGCCCTCCATGCTATATACTATATCTCGGACGGGCAGCGCGGTAGACTCCCGGGGCAGCTCTTTGTTACCAATAACATTTTCGCAACGCGTAATGCCGGGGAAAAGTAATTAGAGTAAATTCAGGGGTTGCCGTGGTGCGCGCAACCCTTCCGAGCGCGCAAAATGGCGGCTGGGAACCGCCCTTACGAAAAACGAGGCCTGGTCCGTTCCTTTCGGCTCCAGCACAGCGTTCTATATCCGTCTCTCTCCCGCGCTCACCCCGTAGAATTAAAACACAGCGAGCGACTGCGCGGGGCCGGCAATGTCCAGAAGCCTTGTACAATGCCTTCGCATTTATTTTACTTTATCATTATCTCTCGTTAGCAACAAATCGTCGATAATCATCTACCAAGGTTAATTTAACGAGGACGCATTACTTACAGGAGAAATATTTTATTCTCATCACACCCTCGATAACGATATGCGAATCAGAAGCAAAGAAAACAAGTGAATGCTCATTAAAAGCCTGTCGAGACAAAGGGAGACATATTCACCCGAGCAGCCAGGAATATTCGATTAAAGATGGCTGCTCTACGTAATCAACAATCGCAGCATCCTTCATCTCGCTTCACTTCGAGTCAATAGGATCTCTTTTACTCATGGTGTATGTATCGAAAAAATCTGTGCACGTTTAATATTTTGGTACCATGAAAATAAACGACGAATCCATCTGATGGATCCCCTTGAATTGTTCAACACCCAATAACTCGTTTAACGATAACCGTTTAATCGTAACCAAATTGTCGTCTAATCGATGCAGATTATTCATCGTATACGTGTTATCAACCCCTGTAGACAAATCATGACCTTCTGCATTGATTATGATTTTTTCTGAATGTCTACCTGCAGCGATCACCCTAATTTCTTGATCCTTGTTGAAAAGCCGCATCCATATTGGAATAACGTTAATAATTCTATAGTCCTAATGGGAGAAATGGGATGAATCAAAGAATGTCTGAACGTTAGACAATCAGCAATTAAGGGTTCGCTAGCAGAGATCAAAATCAATTGTCCCCTCGTCCAATTCCGGCAATGGACGCTAAAGCGCTGGAAACATTCTCGGCTTCTGATGGCGATCCCTTGTCAATTATTCGAAAAGGGGGACCAAGAAGCCCGGTACCCAAACGACCGGTCTCCGGCCATTCGGAGGAGACGCGGGAATACTCTTCGCCATTGTAATTGAGTTTCCCCGTCCCGAGAAGTCGACAACGCCACCGTGAGCGTTGGACCGAGGGAACTGTGGCACGAGGTAAAAGAAGACAATGAGTAACAATGGAGAAGCCGAAAGGAAGATGGTTGTCACGGATCGGGAGCGTGAGACAGATCCCAATTACGAGAAGGGTGGAGAAAATCAATTACCACCTCCGTTGCCGCGTCGAAGCCCGGAGATCGAGGGGGACCACGAAACGGCATCACCATAAAACCGGGAGAAACTCAAAACCATACATAGCCGACATTTTCTGAGAGAGAAAAAAATCGGCCACTCGAAACGAGAGTCGGCCGGTCACAACCAAGGGATTTCGACAATATTTTTCCACGGTTTCTCTCAGGTCTCTCTCTGTGGGTCTATGTGGATTTTTTTTATCTTTTCAACGCCCCCGCACCCTCGTAAATATTCCCTTCAACCGGGCATATTAGCAAGCGGTACGTTCTTGGCAAGGAGCCGCTGCTACTGACAGGACATTCATATTAGCAGCTACCACCAGCAGCAGCAGCAACGGTATATTCGACGAGAAAGCCCATAGCCCACCTACCGGTCTACCACTCTTGCTCCTGCTGCTTTTCGTTCTCCTTTCATTTTATAATCCCTCTCTCGCTCTCTTCACTTCGCGCTATCGCGCCTCACTCCTATACATATTCCTTTCTTTCTGTTGCCGCCCGATGAGACTCACTCTCAAACTCGGGCTTATACCAGGCAGATATATATATATACATCGTCTATATATTCTCTACAATATGCGCAGAGCATTCGTTCTTTGCCATTTACCATCGTTGTAATATACTTTGGTTGTGTATTTGGTTTTGTATGCGTGTTGGTAAATCGCGGCCGTCGTCGTGCCTCCGAACTAAACGAAACGAAACCTCCCCCCAAATGCAATTCCAACTCCGAAGCTCTCACTATGGTATATACCGTTCGGATGCTGCATACGAAAATTCTGCTGTTGCTGCTCCTGGCAAGCGCAAGTTTTTGATTAGCGATCGTAAATCGACCGTCCGAACTTTCGATACCATATTTCCGTCCCAAACACAGGCGTACGCCTTCTCTTTTCCTCTCATCCCTCGTCAACGATAACCACGAACCGCACACTCCGCCTCGACGAAACTCCCGGGCGAACTCCTCCAACTTCTACTTCGCTTCGTGTGGGCGATTCGAGGCGCGCAGAACCGCTACCACTTGACAGCATCGGTACATTCCCTCTTCTCTTCTACCCTTTCTGGACCAGCGCTCGCTCTAGCAATCGCAGTGATAGATATTCAACGCTAATTTATTTAGAGATTTCAGCTAAATGCGGAATATTTCGTGACCATTTCTCCTCTACCTCCGTCAGAAATACTTTGAGCGGAACCTATGTCTCTCCCGGGAGATTAACTGATGTGATTTCATTATCGGAGAATTAATAATTCCGTAATACAACGTTATTTTAAAATTCACATCTTTACAAACGCTACGAATAGATCGAATTCAACAAAGCAAAGATTTTTATTTTTTTTTGAAATCACTAACTTTGCAATAAAAGGTTGAGCGCTGGTCGATTGAATTATTTCCATTGAATACGTTTTTTTTTTTTTTTTTTTCATTGTAAATTAATAAAAACTCAAGCGGTTAGCTGTAACTTACGAAAGTAAAATCTACGTATGCAGAGCGTATCTTTAAATTAAACGGGGATAATACTCGGCAATAGAGATTTTAATCAAAGTCGACAGTAAAGGGGCTAATATGAACGAAAAAAAAAAAATACAAGAAAATTATCCATCATAATCGGATTCAACGTTCTCAAGTTGACACCGGTAGTAATAACGCAGCGCGCCGCTACGTTAAACTTTCTTCCGCACCGGTTGAGAAAAATGACTCTTCCTATAACGGCGTTCTCTGACGTTGTGCTCGATAGGAATTCACCATAATTCCTGGATTATATTCCTGAGAGGAAAAGAACCACGAGGATATCGAGTATAATAGAAGAGGGTAAAAGAGGGTAGAATAGAGAGCAAAGTCGAGTAGAGACCCCGAGCGAAGGGGCCCATATATCCTCGGTAAGATCTACCGCGTCGAGGGTGGACGGTGGGGTTGAGGATGGTTCCGAGGACATTAAGGGTAACAAATGAGACTGCGAGATCCTCCCGCAGGACTCTCTTCCGACTGAGGTACCGCGAATGAAAATAAGTGTAACCCGGACCCGGGGCTTTTCCCTTCTCTTTTTTACTTCGTAGCGCGCTAGTAACGACCTTCCTCTCGCCTTCTCTACCTCCAATTCTACCTTCCGACTCTTTTTTTCTTTTTTTTTTGTTCCTTTCTTCTTCCTTTTTCCGCTCCCGCGCGTTCCACTCTTTCTCCGTTATACTCACACCGTTAACTCCGTCGAGAATTCTCCCGTGTCCTGTACGTACAGCCGGCCTCGCTGGCCCGTAGAATCCTTTAGAGGAATGAAGAGGGTGGGAGGGAGGGAGCCACGAAGGGAAGTTGAGAGTTGGCAGGTCAGATTTACGTTTACGAGCTGTTCGCGTGAAAGTCCAAGCTGTACCTGTGTAAACATCTCACCTGAATTCCACGCATCCTCATCTACACCATCTTTTTTTTTCACGTCAAACGGCAACCCATGTCACTATTGCCGAAACATCCGGACGGCGCAATCTCTCTTTAAACATATCAACAGATGTGAGTTTCGTACCGATCCTTTGAAGGCTACACATCGCCTCAGTAAAATCAGATCGTCGTTTTTTTTTATTTACAAAAATCATAAATGCATTGCGCTCGGCATCGATCAAATTTTTCTGATCCTATAGACACTCTAATGCACTTCGAGAGAATTAAAAAAAAAATAAACAAAACACCTAATGTTTTACTTTTTGATGCACAGCGGTAACCGAAACAAGAGCTCATTACATACTTCGCTTTTGTTGTAAAGGTCCGAAAGCCTCGGAAAAAAAAAAAAAAAAAAAAAAAAATGCCAGTAGTTCCGTTACGCCAGCCGGATTAAGGAATGCGCTAATTGCAAAATACTACCGCCGCCGGTGCATTTGGTCCTCTCATTTTCCATCCACCGTTATTATACGCGAAAATTTTGCCCACCGGATGCGCGTTATTATTGTCCTGTATATAATGATACGGTGATACCGCTGTTGCGGATAGATGTAAAGGATGGCAGTGCGGAGCGCCCGCGGACGAGATGCTCCGATGAAAGAGAACTAGATTGATAATTAGTGGCATAAACTCCAGACGAATGTATACCTATAAAATGATATACTCCGAAGCATCTCTGAACCCGATGACAAACTCGTCTGGTTTTCATCTGAATATATATTTTTTTAATCAAAATATACATCCATATATATCAATTTGTTCGCTTTTTCTTTCTTCGCTGATCAGTTTCATTGAATAGTGCCATTTATTTCCGGTCATATAATTATCATTATATTGGTATTGATTGAAGAGTACGAAGTTCTGAAAGATTCAACAATGACTCTTTATCCTTTTCCGGGCTAATTGTATCGATACTATAGATAGAATCAACTCTGTTGAATATTATAGTCCGCGCGTATAAACGTACATATTGTACACCTATGTATATATCTCCGTGTGTATGCGCGCCCATATGTGGTCCCCTTTGTCGCGGTAGTCGGACAATCGAAATTCAGGACAGATATCGAGGTTACACGGGCCAGTAGTCACAGCCCGATCACGGGATTCCTCGACGAGGCATCCATCCCTCTTCTCGCGATGTCTTCCCTCCCTCCCCCTCCCTGTTTTGTCTTGACACGAATGGAGTGCGAACAGGGCGCAGATTCGACATATTCGCCAAGGGCGCGAGGATACGGAAAGTGAAGGGTGGTGGACGCGGGGATAAAGATAGAAAGCGAGAGGTGGAATACAGAGAGAACGCGAGTTCGAAACAGGCAACGAGATGAAAGGGAAAGGCCGAGCGAAGCGGAGAATGAGAACGGAACTCGGGGTCGGCGTGGGGAAGGGGGAGAGAGAATTGGAGATAATCAATCGACTACACACAGCGGATAAATCGAGCGGGCTTAATCCATCCTCGGAAAAATAAACTATCCTCTAGACCGAAGCTTTCCCTCAGATCCCTATATGCTCACCGTTTCGGTTCTCTCGTCTCTCACTTCAACCCTTTGCTTCTTCTTCTCTTTTTTATTTTTTTTTTTTGTCAGTTTCTCTCACTCTGTCGGTGAAACAAATTTCCCTACCATTTTTATACTCGTGAGTATATATTCTGCCCACATTGCTACGCCAGAGAGAACGGCAGGCGCGGAGAGAGAAAAGAGGAACATAGCCGAGTGCTCCATGTTCGAGTGGCACAGAGGAAAAGAGAGCATGGGCTGCTAGTGTGGAGTGGGGTTTCTCTCTGTCGCGGTAGGTGGATACCGATAGGGATGCAGGTTCCGTTACGTGCCCCGTTCTCTCCAACGAGACATTTTTTTTCTTCATCTCCTGTGGAACTCACGCTAGCTTGCTGCAATATCTTTTTTTCTTTTTGTTTCTATTTTTTTTTTTTTTTTTTTTTTTTTCGTTACGCCTCGAGTTTAGCAAGGGAAATGACCTACGATATATTTCTAAGGGGTTTTTGCCGGAGTCCTGGGTGAATGCAGAGACGACGACGACGACGACGCTCGCTTGGTACACCGTTACAACGCTGGACCACCATCACAACGAGAGGAGAACGACGAGAGCAACAGTGGCAATGGGCGACCCTTCGTAGTAACGCGACGAGCCTCCAACCACCCCCTGCTTTTGCTCCCGGCGGGCTTGTGCCGACAATTTGCATTTCTCAACCATTAATCTAACCTTCGTCCACCTCTTCCTTTTTTTTTACCGAATATTCGCAGACAGCACTGGCCAGCGAGCCTGGAGGCTACCAACGTGGTTACACCGTAGCCGCGTACGAGGCGACCGGAGAATTCTACGAACAAAACTCTCGTCATTTCAAATCCATGTGCTGCGATCATCCCGAAGGACGGACGTAGCCGGAGGAAGATTGAACGAAAATTTTCACGGAGGGCACATTCGGTCAGATAATTCTGGCAATATTGCCTTTCTTTGCGAATTTTCGCAGTGTCATTGATCCAACGACGGAACTTCCAATTTCGCACAAAAAGCAAAATTGCCTTTCGTATTTAAAAAAAAATGATATCAAATTGTGGTCTTGTTGATTATGAAGGTTACGCAAAATTAAAATTCTTTTCCATATTTCTAATCGCTGAAATTACTTACTAGAGGCATTCGATGATAACGACTATAATTTATAATTAGATATACTTAATTGTTATTATTATATCGATTATTAGACCAAATTAATAAATCTTAAAATGGAATTGGAACGCTAGAATACCCATACAAATTCATCAATAAATGAAACGCGCATGAAAAATTGGACCTTTTTAAAAAAAAAAAAAATTTTTTTGACTTTGTAAGATCGGTAATGTCACCTTGGAACTCGTGCGCGGGGTGGTACCGCGAGCTAAAACCCGACTCGGTCTGCTGTAGTGTGTATCACCGCGCGCTCTCGCAAGCGGGATGAATCGAGGAATTCGTGGAAGCAGCGGCGTAAAAGAGAAACGAAAAAAAAAAAAAAAAACCGGAGACACGGCAAAGCCTTCTATCTCGTAACATTTACGTATCATTTTTCAAAAGTTTTATACTTCGCAGTCACGCATGTATACGTAGCAAGTATAAATGAGGCCGGTATCTCGTAGCGACATCGGCGCCGGGGCTCTTTCTACAGGAGCGCGAAGGGGGTGGGGGTGAGATGTCACGAAGCATCGGAGAGTGTGTAGGAGAGAAAAAAAAGAGCAAAGCGGAGGATTTCTCGTTGTCGCGTGCTTCACTCTTTTCAAAGAACGTTCGCGGACAACCGCCGTAAATGAGATTCGACCGGATGAATTATTCATTTTCAAAAAAAGCTCAAGCCATCAAAATTGACATGATTTTTTCCATCTGCGCTTCACGTATCGCATTAAAAAGAAAATACTCTTTATAAGGCAGTCGATTTTTCGTTATTTCATTTCAACGCGCAGCCTGCAGCGCGAATGACTGTTTCGATTTCGAATAACTCGCGGTACTCGCTTCGCGCTTTAGAGTAGAGTTACATCACCGAACGATTTTGAAAAATGTCGATGATTCGTTATCAAGCGTACTCGGAGAGAAACGCGGTCCATCGCCATCAGCCGTGCAACACCCTTGATTAATCCAACCCAACCGAATTCCCTGCCGCCCCCCCGTACCTCGTCGCGGAGGCCCATCCGCGCTCCTCTCCATCAGGTTTTAATGGCCGGCTCGTCCCGTCCGAATCTTTAAACGTGCAATAAAGCTTTATCCTCGATTCTATCTCTGTCGGATCTCTACGCCATTTCGATCGCGTGCGAAATGTCCGGATGCTGCTGCTGCTGCTGCTCATGCTACCGCTTCTATATTATTGGCATGGAGCGCAAACAGCCGAAGCTTCGCTCGCTCGGTTTCTCTTATATTGAGCACCGAATGAAACCCCCGTATTTTAACTATGGCACCAGCTCCATAGACCGACTGATCTACATCATTTACAAACGTCGTTGTTTCGTTAAAAGCTCACCGTTTTTTTAAATCGTGTTCCCGATGTTACCCATTAACTTAAAAAACAATTTACGCGGAAAAACTTCATATATGTCTACGTATTACGGAGCACAACGAGGTTCTCGGAATTCTCGGAACAAGAAGGGATGAAAGCTTTCGCTTATAATTGCCAAACGAGCTTCGGATTCATTAATGTAATGGGCATTATGTAATGATGCGATGTACTGCGCATGTCAGTTTTTCGAGACTTTGAATTTGTTGTAAGTTCGCGTAAAATATTTTGGCGAAATAAAAAAATTTTTGAATATGCAAATGGTACCGAAAATGGGGAAAATCATATTTTTCTATATGATTAAGCGATCTTTTGGCGGGTAAGAAAAATCGAGTTTTAAATTAAAAAATTTCGAAATCGATTTTTTTTTTTTTTTTTCCGAAAATTGTCGAATTCATTTAATTGTATGCTTGGCGTATGCGGAAAATTTCAATGGTAACTGAGGATACAATTGTTGGTAATACGAGGAAATATCTGCTGGACGGGAATTGAGTCGATTGGGCGGTGAGGACAAAGTGGTCCCAACGTTAATACGCCAAGAAATTGACGTTAACGGAATTGGTTATTAAACGAACTCTCCGCGTCTCTCCTGTGTTCCATTTCATTTATTTTCGGAGTCGACGACACGTTCGTTACCGTTGATCGCCGCATATATGTACGTATGGAAATTTATTTCTTTCTTCTGTTAAGTCAACATGATGCGATTAACACACAATCTGCAATTCAGTGGAATACCGAGAAGCCGAAGTATTAATTATTCGTTTGAGTGCGGAGACGATTTCCACAATACGTGTAACGAAGATGACCGCTGACGTATAAACGCGACAGGGTAACGCGAATAACAAAGAAAAACAAGTTGTCGTTTTTCCGATCAATCGATTTCGAGACGCGAAAGACACGTACATCGGGGAGACGAGGGCATCGATTCGATGCACCAGCAATTATGAAGGATTGTCGGAACACCCGATGATCGGAGAGTTTCGCGAATTGACAAACGATTATTAGCGTTTCGGCGATCGGTAATCCGTGAACAACAATTATTATTGCAAAATGTGATATCATTCGTTAACACGCCTCTCACCTCGTGTACCTTCCAATTTCTCACACTACCCCCCCGTGTCTCTCGTGTACTCTGACAGATCTGATTTTAATTAGAATAGTATTTATCAATTGATCGATTTCACTGCGGAACACGGAAGTGGGAAACACGAAATAATGGGCTCTCCATCTAGCAATCTACTAGCTGCATTTACCTATTTATACCGATAGGTGACTATTTCATATCGTCCTAAATCATTCATTTAAAGGCGACCGGAAAAAAAAAAAAAAATATCCTAACGCGTTACCGATGTTTATTTACACCGCTTAAATCGCTCGGAAAAAAAAATTACGGTAAAATCGTTTGAAGGTAAAAAAGCAAAAAAATACGAAAATATTTCCGAGTTAAAAAAAAAAATTGAAGCATCGAACTTTCGTGCGCCAGCGGCGAGAGTACTTCTCAACAAATGCAAAAAGTTGACGACATCAACTATCGTTATTATAATCGCGCAATTGTGCAAAATACACAAAGAACGAGTCGGCGTTGCTACTTTGGATAAATACAACGGAGGAAGAAAAAAAAAAAAGTTCGTAAAAGACGAAGCGAGACGTATATACGCTGTGTGTATAAGGTTCACCAAAATGGCGAGCCGGCCAATCCCGTGTCGACCTTTTTCTCTCAGTCCTTGGCGTCCACCCCCTCGGGCACACAGTACTCGCCACGCAGAACCCCACGCTTATGTACTTTCTATCTTTCGTTTTATCTGTCTTCCTCTCTCTCTCTCTCTCTCTCACAATCTCGCCCGCCTAGCGAGAGAGGCTAATTTATTCATTCGATCCTTTTTACACGAGGGCATCACGTACGGGGCTGTACCCTTTTTCGCTTTGTCTCTGTCACCATTATCCGTTTTTCTCCGGTTCTCTCGCTTCCTCTCATCTCATCCCTGACGTACTTTTCGGTACACCCTTTGTAAAAAGCGACGTCGGCGAATGCTTACCCGTGGAACGGTAGTGAGTATAGCAACGTGCCGTATTTACGTTCCACGCCGGTTTTCCGGCTGCTGGTCCGTCCTTCTCTCCCTCTGGTCTGTCGGCCCGGCTGCTGCTTTGCTGTGCGCAACCCCCCTCGGACCGGGAGGGTGTTTCATCCCCCTGTTGGCGTGGCAGCCTCTTCGAACGAGCCTCGAGACTGGCTAACCCGTGGACTATGTCCACCAACCCTCGTTGGAATTTGTTTTTATTTTTTTCTCTCTTACTCTCTCCGGTCTTCTCGCTCATCCACCCGCTCTCTCATTTCTCTATTTTTCCATCTTCTCCCTCGTCGTCCGCACTTTTTTTTTTTCACTTTTTTCACTACGTTTTTTTCCCTCAAAGGAGGGCTAATTTTTCAACGTCCCACCCGAGAAGGGGTGTGTCGGTGGTTGGCGGACTCGCGGGGTACCTTTTGTCGACGGTGACAGAAGTGAACGTCTCTCGTCGTTCACGGAGCTTGCGAAAGCTCTCTTCCGCAGCGTGGCAGGTGCCAAAAGAGACCAAGTTACAAAAATAAAACATACGATGAAACAAGAAAAAAATGAATAAAAAAAAAACACAAAGCCCGTAAGGGAAAAGGACGGGAGATTTTTAGCATTGCAAATTCTAGCTGAATCGGTTGAAAACTCGAGAGAGAAAGGAATTTTTCGAGAGACGTAATGAGAAGTTGCAGAGCTGCGGGGACCAAAAAAAATGAGTTCCTCAGGAAACTCGTCTTTGTCCGGCGATAATTTGGTTTTTAAATAGTTTCTTAATTTTGAATGTACATTTTTGAAATTAAGGAAAAATCTGTCGAAATGGATAAGAATATTTACCCCCGCGGTAAGTAACACGATGCTCCAGATAGTTTAGTTCATCACTCCCCTTCTCTATACCGACAATTCTGGAATCGGGTATTGGGCATCGACACCTGTTGCGATAAAGTGTCCGTGCGCATCGCGATATCGATGGTCCGACGAGCGAAGGGGAGGGGGGAGGGCAGTCGGGAACGGGTATTTCATAGGTTGGCTACGTATACATGTGGGTCCCGGTAGTGAAATATCGATGTGTGTTAATCGGAGCGAAACAGCCCTCTCCTCAACCCCCTACGATCGCTCTGGTTCTCCGATCCTTCTCTATTTCTCCCTTCTCAGAGCTGTCGCGAGAAAGCTCCGTGACTTATTGAAATTATACAATTAGTCAGGTCGTCAAAAAAATAATTTGACAAAGTACTGTACGCAATTGAAAGGTCCTTTCCGCGGGCAACTTGGAAATAGATACATTATGATAACGCCGCTGGACCACGTAAATTTTCTACAACGCTTATTGCCAAAAAAATTGATACGAAAAACATTTTTGAAAAACAAAATTTTCGTAAACAGCCCTTGTTGTCAAAAAAAATTGAAACAAAAAACATTTTTGAAAATACCCCTTGTTGTCAAAAAAAATTGAAACAAAAAATATTTTTGAAAAACAACATTTTCGTAAATAGCCCTTGTTGTCAAAAAAAAAAAATTTTAAACAAAAAACATTTTTGAAAATACCCCTTATTGTAAAAAAAATTGAAACAAAAAACATTTTGTAAAAACAAAATTTTCGAAAATAGCCCTTGTCGTTAAAAAAAAAAAATTAAAACAAAAAACATTTTTGAAAAACACGATTGTCGTGAATACCCCTTGTTATAAAAAAAAAAAAATTGACACAAAAAACATTTTTTAAAAACAACATTTCCGTAAATACCCCATCAAAAAAATCAATGAATCTCCAGATCGTATAAATCATATACTGTGAAGATTAGAAATAAATTTAAAACGAAACATTTGTCGAACGCCGAATTTCCTAATTAGGCAATGAAAAAAATCGAAGAACCTCTGGAAAATGTAATTTAGGTACAACAAAGATCGTGAATAAATTTTTCAAAATAATTTGTCAAACGCTTAAATTTTCTGATTACGCGATAAAAAAAAATTATTAAGACCCCAATCGGGTGTCAATTTTACGCGGCATTTTTTTTCTTAAGCGGATTAAAAGACAAGATAAAATAAACGATAAAGCTCTTGGGAAATATTCACCTATCGCGCTGAATAATGAGTGTGAGGTATGGATCACAAACCTCGTAACTTCCGATCAGCTTGGCTCGGGTTCCCCAAGCCGGAAGTCCCAAGTGTTTCCATCGGGTTCGTTCGATTCATTCGCCGCGATAAACCGTTTTCCTGAGTATGTAGTATCGAAACACCTGCAAACAAATAAAGAAAATCGAATATAGCAATAGTGTAGAGGGTAAACAAAAAAAAAACGTCGGGGAAGCAGTGAAAAGAATGCAGAGATCGAAAAAGGAGATCGCTAGTCAGAAAAAAAGCGGATTATTGCTAGAGAGTGGAGTGTACGGGAGTGAAGCGCGAAGCGTATTATTTTTCTTTTTTTTTTTCTTTCGCGGAAAAGTCCCTTCCAGCCGGAAATCGACCGGCGTCTCATCGAAGTATTCGCACAGATGGCGAAATTCGTGAACCCTATAGCGATCCTCGAATCAATTCCTCTCTTTCATTCTCGGGGGTTGTCTCAATCGTCTCCCACCCTTAGTATAGGTGGGTAGTTTACAGCGTATAGCCGGTGCGTTGTAAATGCCCATCATCGCGTCGACCCTCTGTTTCATTCCCTCACACTTTTCTCTCAAAAGATCCTCCACCTCTTTTCGCATCTCGCTCTTTTTTACCAGCGGGAAAAAAACCCCCCATAACCGAAGGGTTAAAGCTATCGTTCCGCCAGAAACTCTCGTCCTTCGAGTAGCCGGTAACTTCTCGCTTCTTCCGTTCAGATGGAGCTGCCGGCGTTAAAGAGAAGGAATGCACGCATAGCGATCAAAAAAAGAAGCTCCCGTCCGAAACACGCGCGCAACGCATGCAGATACGAATTACGCATAAGCCGATGTTACAAAGAGGATGGGAGACGTTGAGACGGTAAAAAAATGATTCGGAAATGATGGCGGCCACCAGCATGTGTGAGAGCCGCGTGTGTCGGACTTCGCATACCGCTCCTGTTAGAGTTTAGCGCGCGCACGTTCTTTCGCGCAGATTTCTCTCTCAATCCCCTTCCCGAGACGCGTAGTACGGTTAAAGTGAGAAAGATACGCGGAGCAGTGCGTGCGAAATTTCGTAGTATTGGTACATCGCCTGTGTCGAAGCTTTGCGCTTTCCCACCGAATGTGTATAAAACTCGCCGGGGCCTTGGTAATAGAAATATCCAATACTCAGACAGAAAGGGAGATTCGCGTACGTACAATCCTCGTATACATCGACAAATGGTGTGTAGGAGAAAGGCGCATAACGCGTACACACAGGGAAAGAAGGTACGCATAGCGGTTGGTAGTAGAAACGGCCACTGGCCGTGCAGACCGCGTCGTTCTCGTACGTGAAAATCTCATACACAACGATAAATACTGTATAGGAAGAAGCGAAGTGTAATGGTAGGACACGCGTAGAAAGAGGTGTGTGTAACGCATCTCGGTTGGAGAATGAAGCACACTATCGCATATTCAGTATCGGGGATAAACGCGAGGCACACACGAAGGAAGGGGTTGCGATGGTTTACGTTATTCCGTACGTACGAGGTTTGTGTCTGCGGGGGTGACGAGGGACGACAGGCTCAACGAGGTGCAACGTTTACGATGGGCGGGATTTTGCGCGAAGTTTTCAACGAATAAGGAGCCGACACGACGAACCGTTGCCACGCCTACGCGCACCTTTACCAAGCTGAATTGAATGGTTGTGTGCAGTGTGTATAAGGCTGGCGGGGGACTCTACGTGGGCTTCACGGCGTTGGGGTTTCCGCGAGAGTACGGACAAACCTCTGGGTCCGGAATTTTCCCTCTTTCTCGCGTAATCAATGAGAGAGAAACCCTCCCCCCCGACCCCCAACCCTCCCGAGGTTGAAACTCGTCGCGACGCAGAGCAGTTGCAACCGACGCTGCTCACGGAACTTCCCGCCGCGTAGTCCGCGCTTCTCGCTCTCTCGCTTTCTCACTCTACTTTCCCTATATCGTGACGCTCTCTTCGCTCTCGTTTACCCCCGAGAGCTTCGGGATTCTCTGCGACTCTCTCTCTGCAGCCCTCTGTACTTCTGCTACTAACACTACTACTACTACTACTACTACTACTGCGACGACCGCTACTACTACGCATGATGTTAGGGATGTAGCGGCAGCAGGGACGGTTATGTATGTACAAACGCGTTTCTAGCCCTCGTGCGAACCTATCCTGCTGCTCCTATACCGGTGTTACCGTTACATAGCCGTAGATATACGCGCTTACACGAAAGTAGATACAGCCATTCGGGATCCGGCATTACCGACGCACATTTCTTTTCATATTTTCTTCTTTAGCTCGGACATTATATGCCGGATAAAAATCATCATGCAATACTTTAAAACGCCCGATGGTAATGATCTGATTTAATGATTTCGAAAATTTGGTTATTCGGACTTTTAAGCCTCCGATAAAGGGCTCGAGAATTAAACAGCTTAAGTCTGTAACGAGAAAAGAAAAAAAAACGAGAGAAGGATCTTGCTGCGCTGCGTTTAATCTCACGCATTTGTTTATCGGTGCGGAATGGTCCGATTAGCGAGAAAGAAACCAAAAAAAAAAAAAACGTAGATTTGGCGAGTTTATGCTGGCGGTGGCTCGATCTGTTTTCCGATCAAGAGAGTGCAATTCGGTGTTACGCGAATATATATAACATACATTGCACATGGCAAGTGAGAGTCGTACACTCTTCTCAAGTACGATCAACCGACATTAGGATGAAAGAACTTTCATGATACGATTTTTAAGATACATTTAATGCAAAATTAGTAGATTTTTTTTTTTTTTTGAAAATGACTCATTATTAATCGCCGATTTTTTTCGACCCATCGAAATATTGCGACTTTCTAATCTTTCGATACGAGAGTTCCTACAAAGACGAGAGTGAATTTGAACGAAACGAGGGGTTTTCCAACCCTCGCTTTCAATCGCTGAGCCTACCTATGTCAGATCGCATTCCCCCAAACTGAACGCGAGAGCTTTCAAACTTGGGGTTGCGACGAACCGAAAAACTCCGCACTGATACATTTGTCCGATAGTGTTGTATCGCAAACCTTTCGGGATGAGCGCGAAGGAGCGGTGGCCGAGGGATGGAGATCGAAGTCCGCCAAGACTGACCCCCACCCCCCAACCCACCTTGCTAACAACCCTCCCCCTCCCCAACCCCCAATTACTTTGCTATAGCGATCTCGAAGGATTATACACCCCTCTGACACTTGGAAGTACTTTTTTTTTCCTTTCAGTCGACAATCGCAATGGACGCAGATAACTATAATAAATACGAAGGGAATAATAATTAGAATAGACGGGGAGGCAAAGCTCTCGAACGCATTGGAAGTTTCAGTTTTTCTTAGAAGAGAAAAAAGGATTGATGAACATTTTTGGAGCGGATGTAAAAATTTTACAAAAAATGTGTAAATAATGTTAAATATTCTTATTTATATAGAAGATTTTGAATGTTCCTCGTACCGGATATCCCATAAAAAAATGGCGTTTAGTACGCCGCAACCGCGAATAATAAGCCTTATAACGTCAAATAGTAATACGATGTAAAAAAGGAAACTTTTTTTTTCATTTGCAGAGTAACTTTGAGGTGCAGTTTCTTTGATGGCACGGAAAATAATCATTATATATATATCCACACAGGTTGTTGCAGTTGCTGAAAAAAACCGAGTGGTGTGCGCGCGATGAAAATTTTTCTATGCGTTGAGAAATTAAAACGTTTCTAGCGGGACTTTTGGGAACGAATCTCATAGACGAAAAAAGACATTTTTTCAAACTTTTCGTTAAGACTAAACGACTCACGGTGGTAGAGAATTATTAATCTCGTTACGTCATCGTCTGCCCGCTCGCGGTTACCATTAAATTTTCTGTAACTCCACAGAACGAACGAAGTCAAAGAACACACATAGTGAAAATAAACTCTATCATCCCGAAATTATGTTTTTCTTCGTCTAAAAAACTCATCTATATGTCTATTTACCGATTTTTTTTTTTTTTTTTTTTTTACTGCAGAGCCGACAGGTGCTTTTTGGGAGTCTTGGCATTTCCGTCCGCGAGAGCCATGTAAACGAAAATTGTCGATTTCTCTGTGTACCATCCGCGCAAGTATAGAGGGAAGATTGGGTTGCGGTAGCATTAGAATCAACGAGGCTTCCAGCGAAAATGCCGATAAGCAGAATTACGAGAAGAGGTTGCGGTTTGATGCTGTCGGGTGGATAGCTGACTCAATGGTCGCGCACAGCTTTGGCTCTCAACACGGTGGGTTTACTACTCATCGTGCACGCATTAAAAATGATGATCAAGAATCCTTAGTGGTTATGGTAGTAGAAGTATTGCAAAATCTCCCACCCGAGATACGACACGATGGTAACGCTCCAGCGGATTTCCGTTATAACTCCGTTATAACCCACAAAAACGGAGACCACTTCAATCGTGGGAGATGGATCGGTTGCGCGGTCCAATCGATTCAACGGGAAGAGCTTAAACGTTCGGTCAGCCGAACTTCGAAATCGTTGAGCCGTGAACGAGTAACCGCAAACTCGTTCGTTCGATGTATACATTCACCAGAAAGCACCGGTTAGCTTTTGTTATATTCTGTACACGCGACTAAAATTTCTATCGGAGATTTTCAACCAATATATTTCTCGTGCCGGTTATATTCCAAACACTCCCGTCTCGCACCCCGTGCGACCAAGAAATTATAACGGCCAACAACAATTTGCGTGAAAGAGAGGAGAAAGATGTGGAAAGAGAAATCGATTGGCAATTAAACGTTTAAAATCCAATAAATTGATCCTCCCAACGTATTTCCATTCACGCGCGGGAGTGACCGCGAGAGTCGGCCTCTCGATGCACGAACATATTTGTTTCGCTATACAATTTCCGGATATTTGTGTATTACTCTCTCGTGTGTACTGCGGACTTTGCAGGAACGACTTGTCAGGTTCACTCTTACCGACGCTTTCGCGAACGGCGCACAAACGAAACAGAAACGATCTTTACCGACGACGAAAGATTCGCAATGCTTTCAGAAATTCAACTTCCCTACGTCGAGGTCGCCACTGTCAGGCGATAAAAAAAAATATCTCAATATGCCATAACCACGAAAAATTATTTTCAAAATAAAAAATATTTATAAATATAATTAAAAAATACGGCGTTTTGAAAAAAAAAAAATGACTCGAATTCATAACTGTTTCAGCATTAAATGGTTTGTTTTTTTTTTTTCTTCAAAAATTCAGTAACACTGAAGTTTTCATACATTTTTTTCTCGCAATTTTTTTGATTGCATAAGATTTTTTGAAAGATTGTAAATTTTTTTTTTTTACTCGGAGTATTCTTTGTTTTAAAAACTGTCCGGCGACTTTGGAGTGAACATCGATAAATTCCGTGATATCGATGAAAGCGTAAATCCACCATGCGTCATCTAAAATAACCGAAAACAGAGTGTTCGATATCGAGACGACAAACCGTAAACACCTGCGAAATTTCGATTCGGTAGATAAAAGGAGGGGATGTGTTTGATCCAAACGAAAACGGGAATACATAGGACTCGCCCCCGCGAGCGCGATACACCTGACTCGTCATTTACGCATAACGTAAGCCCCCGTATACGTATACAGTTTGCCTCCGGCTATGAGATATGTCAGACCACTGGTGAATGTTCGATGTTAAAAGAGAAAGGGACGATTCGATAGAGAAAGAGAGGCGTACTTTGTTCTCTCGACGTACGAGTGAGAAACGTTCACGAAGAGGACAGAAAATTCAGACGCGAGGAGTGCACAGAGAGATGGAAACCAATAGAAGCGTGTGCGATGCACGTATATCCGCGTACGGCAAAAAAGAAAATAAAAAATAAGAAAAAAAAAAAAAAAAGCGGAAAAACTGCGCTCGTATGTGGGGATTTGGTGAAAAAGTGAGAAAGCTGCGAGCGGGAAGATCCGATAGGAAGAAAGACAGAAAAAGCGGAAAGAGTAACGCTCTCACACAGTCACAGCCGCGAGAGGACCGAACAGCGAGTGAGACAGAGAAAAAAACTACAAGAGAATGAACGAACGAGTGGAAAACGAATTGCAGCACGAGAGGGGGACGCGGCGCATAGCTCGTCCTCCTCTCGTCATAGGTATAACGACGAAGAGAAGAGGATACAACGAATCTGCAAACGAGTGAGAAAGAAATGTGCGCCATATATGCAAGAGGGATCGAACGACAGGCGCACCAAAGCGGATCGAATGTATGCATGAAAGCCCCCCCGTTAGCCAACGACCCCCCGAACGGGAGAAAGCGAGAGAAAGAACGTATACATTTATACACGTACACATACACACATGTGTGTACTGAAACAAACGTTCGATCAGAGTGCCGATTGTTGCCAATCATACGTTGCCGCGCGGTGTGCCTCTCTGTCCGCGAGCAACCCAGCACCGCGGATTCAGTTCTGCGTTTTTACGCGACCCGACAACCCGCGACTCGTCACTCTTGCCGCAGCATCGTTTCTCTGCTCCTTAGTTTCTCACAAGTTCTACGGTACATATCGTTCACACGAAACATCAAATCATTGACATCGTCCTCCAATCATCGTAAGTTCAAGAATCATGAAGAAGAGGAAGAAAAGAAATACCACGGGTAATGACGGTGAAAAAGTCAAAAGGTGTTAAAACAGCAAAAAAAAAAACTTAAAAATGTCGGTTTATCGACGGAGCCGGATGAAAATTCGCTGCGAGTGACAAAACGTGCGTTCGTTCTGCATCGACGTCATCGAGGGGTATGGTGATTTTACTGATGGACGTTGGTGGTAACCGGGGAGGATGTCCGGGAGGATAGACGCGGGACGGGGTGGCGGTAGCCGTCAGGGAGGAGTCGATCCGTACGTGAACGCTACGTGAGAGCAGGAGAAAACGAGGGGTGAAGGGGGAGGAGGGGGGAGGGTGGAGGCGGCGGGGGGATTGCCAACGTTCGTGTACGCGCTTGCTGCGATGCTTTCCCGCGAAAGCTTGGACCATCGTACTGTAGGGCTTCCTGGTATCCGCCCGCTTTGCCTCACTGTGTGTTTTTGTGCGAAAATGTCCTGCCCTGCCGTTGGCATTCGATGATTGATGACGACGAGGATGCTGCGCTCATCGTCCCTCAACCCACTTTCCCCTCGGCGACCATCCTCTCGTCGTATACACGAACAATGAATGTATGCAAGTATGCATGTATGTGCGTCAGTGCGTATTCATCCGAATTCTCCGAGGCCATGCACTCTGCTCAACACAGCTACGCTTCTTCCCTTTCGAAACCCCACCTCCTCTCCCTCTCCCCCTCGCACCCCCGCCGTTCGTTGATCCCAGAGCGTTGATTCGTAAACACGCTGCTGACGCTTTTCCTTGTATCTGTCTGTTCGGATATGACTATGCTGATCTCGTATGCGTATGCGAGTTGTTGAAAATTCACGACGAGGCATAGAGACTGCCGGTACTTCGGAGGGATGCATGTCGCGGGAGCGCTAGTCCTTCCATTCCTCTCCCCCGGGATACGTAAGCATGGACTACTATGATAGACCTATATACGTGTATGAAGTTATCTGCATGGTGAAGATGACACTATTGCTACCATTTGTGCCGAAGAGTTTCCAGAGGATATGCCGACGAGTCATTCAGTTTTACCTTAGAGACGGTTCTGGCTGACTATTAACGTTTCCGTTTTTCACACACTGCTTATTCGCTCGCTCTCTCTCTCCCTCGACCTTCTCTATACACCTCGTGAACGTGCATATTACCGCGAACATTGTATAGCGGAACTTCATGAGTGTACGACAAGCGTCTCCATCGTAGATACCCTGAAGGGTTGGCAGGGTACAGGGTAGGGGGTGGCATTGTACACGAAATGCGTACGATTGTGTGCGGTTTGTTCGTGAAAGCTTTCCACCAGATCGCTGTGACCAGATGATTTCGGAAAACATCAGCCCAGCCGCTGCCCGGTCCTGGAACCAATCCTGACCACGGAGGGAGTGCGCGCGGGAGGATTGTTTTGCATGGTACGTAGTAGGTAGGAATCATCCGGGCGAACGACTAAAGCCCGATGACGAAATGAGACGCCGCGGGCTATCGGAGGGTGGAATGGGGATGAACGAGAGAAGGATCTGCGTGTACCAGTGGCGGCGGTGGTAACCCGATGGGATGATTATAGAGGGGAACGGCGGAGAAACATCGCGAACAACGCGCATACGACTATAGCTTAACGGTATCTAGCTGTACCGAGTTATAATGAATGTTTGTTAACGATACGAGTGAACCTTCGCTCTCGGTCCTTGAACCAATGTTCTTTATGATCCCTGTGGTTTTGTTCAGTTTCAGATCGTTACTGACGATATCAACGCAACCGCAAGACTTTGATGACTTTGATGACTTTTTTAGACCTTTATGCTTCATTGTACTTTTATTAAGTTCCATTATTCATTGAATCAATGACATTTTTTAATTCGTATCAAAAGGATACGCGGTACGAAAATATGTGTATTTGATACTTTCTCTTGAGAAAAAATATACACGATTTTATTGATGATTCATGCGTTTTAATTAATCAATGGCGATGATTAAAAATGAACGCGTGACTTTGGTTTATCATTATTGAATGAAGGGCCAAGATTTTTTTTTCCTGTGTTAACTCGTGTCACGGTTTGTCGAATGACCCCGAATAATTTATTCCAATAGCGAGAATCGATTGACCCTCCATCAAGGGTAGTTACTGTCCCCCTCGATACAGGTGTAAGCTTCGTGTACCGTTTAACGTGTGATCAGGAAGTACCAGGGCATGGAATTAGTCGGCTCTTTTATACCGCGATTTTTTTTTAATTTGATAGTGGCTTCCTTGATGAATTTTTAATTGGTTTTTTCTTCAATGATTGATCTCTGCAAAAGGGAATGGTGGAGGGAAAAAAAATAGTGCGGTAACCGGATGCGATCGGAAATCGAAGCGTGGGATACTTTGATCTGCGAGTCATTCATATTTGAAACAAAAAGAAAAAAAAAAAAAAACTAAAAATGATGGCTGGGCTTTGGGAAATCGGATAGCGGAGCGCACCGGTCATGAAGAGAGAAGGATGCCGCTGCTGCTAGGGGTTGCTTTTCGCGACGACACTCGCTCGTAGGTGATAGTGCGGAGGGCAGCTCCGGGCGCGCGTGCGCTTTTTCGAAAAATCAATAAAACGAAAAGCTTACCTAATGCTATGTTAGCCACGCGGGGAGGGTAGACTCCGCCTTCGCCTACTAGCTAGCCGAAGGAGAAGGGGTCGCTTTATCGCCGGCATAGATACTACGGTGTGTGCCAACCTCGAGATAATATCATCTAGATTCTTCAGCTAAAGCTTATACCTACTACTGTCCCTGCCGCAGTGAGAAATTACCGGAATGCGTCATTCCCGTTGTCGATTATGCCCTTCACGTAATACGATACACACTTAATATGATTATCCATCCCTTTTATTTCTATTTTCCAATTAAGTTTTATATTCTCCGATTTTTTTTTTTTTTACTTTTTATTAAATTTTCCACAGCGAAAAAAAATGAGCCTCAATATTCCGATCATTCGCAGTCTTCGTCTATTATAATTTTTATAATAAATTTTTCGAATGATTAAATCATATTGTATGGCGAAGGTCATTCGCAATACATCGATTATCAGTCTACTGAATAATTTATAATACTCGCCGACAAACAAGGGTTCCGCAAGATTGTCTCATTGGCTGCGCATTGTCTCTGCGATTAGACACAAAGGACGTTTTGTTTTCTTGTTGCGTTTATTTTTTATTTTTTTTTTTCTTTTTCGACCTCAATTAACTACGACAACGAGTAAACGTCGAGGAATAATTGTCACGTTGAACAACTCTCCGTTGCAGTGGCTGTACCAGCAGAGAGACGACTACCCATGGTTCGAGGCAAAATGGGGGATGCGAATGCGGCGTGCCATGATTAGATTGTGGCTTGTGCTCCAGGCGTCCGACTAGGTTCAGCGCGTTAGCGAATTCGGTCCGTTGAGTGTTGACAAGTCCGCATCCTCCGTGCCTTAGCGCGGCCATGTAATTCTAACGAGCTTAGAGCGCCGGTCGGAGTGCATTTTCAACGCGGTGGGCCTCGAGGTAAGCCGGTCGGGGTGACTGTTCAACGGGAATTAAAAAAAAAATAAAGAAAAATAAAAAAAATCCCACAGCTGAATCTGCCGGAAGTCTATTGAAATTTTGAGTATCGCGAATTAACGGGATACGGTCTCATCCGGCATTATTAATACACGTCTGCACATGTTGAATTTTTTTTTTTTTTTTTTTTTTTTTTTTTTTTCGTACGTAATTGTTATGCCAGTAACCAACAAACGTCAATACAAACGACATTCTTCAGTCGTTCGTGTACGAAATTCACGGTACCCATTGAGCTACAAGAGACGAATTTATAACTTCGATAGGTTCGCGCTCGTTGGGATTGATTAAAGCGGTTATTTGATTTCACGTCGGAGTGCATTTGAACGTACGCGGGAGAGAGGGAGAGTGGGCCCTGTGAAATGACCGCGGTACGGTTGGATCAAATGACTTGAGCCGGAAAATTTCGGTTGTCGAAACGAGAAAAGTAGTATCGAAATTCGGTGAATAACAAGCGAAACGATTTTCACGGTACACCGAATGGTAATCGGGGACCAAATCTCGGATCCCGAAATTAGGAAAATTTCATTAATACTCGAGAAATTTATATTCCTACAATTGATGCTGAGTCACGTGTTCGCATACCAAAGAATGGCGGGTAGTGGTTGAAAAATAATGATGAAAGAAAAATCTAAAAAGAAAAAAAAAAGAACCGCAACATGAAGCATGGAGAAGAAATTGAAAAATGGAAAAAGGTCCGAAAGTTGAGCCATTAATTGTCTTAGACGCTTAAACGATGGTAAACAGCGAAGGTCGCGAAAAGGGAAAGCTTCCGCGGTAAAATCACGTCAAAAAGTATACTTTCGGTCGGTAAAAAGTTTTTTTCCCCCGTTTACAAGAGAAGATTGCGAAGAGGTTAAAATAGTTTTCACGATTTTGCAAGGACTGTACCCTGGTAACCCTTCAAGTATAACCACCACCACGGTAGTCATGACGACGCGAACGGTGGTATTCCTCCCCTCGCGTCTTCTCTCCCCTCCCCACTAGTGCGGCCAGGCTAGCTCCTCCACCCTCCCTAAAAACAAGAGTGTAGTTGCCGGATCACGTGGTCCCGACACGATTTGGGGGGTGGGAGGTCGGAGGGAAGTGAGGATAGAGGCCAGAATAGGATAGAAGGGGTAGTTCCTAATTGCACCCCGGGTGGGTGGAACACTAGAGGGGGGGCTCCAGAATTGATGCTGGAATTTTGAGGTTAGGTTAACTCGTTTCGTCTCTCTCTTGCACTCTCTCAGTTTTCAACTACCACCTACTCTGACGCTTCTCCGTTCGCTTCTATGGCTCTTTCCGTTCCCGCGCTCGGCTGTGCGTCCCTTGCCCTCACCGTGTTGTCCGAGGCTCGAGGCGCCCCCTCCCCCGTTCCTCTCTATCTCAAACTCTATTTATCCCTTGCGCCGGACCCGAGAACCGGATGAGGGGGTTCGTACCCTAGACTGAAAAATGCTGCGGTGAACCGGACCCGGCCCGGGGGTCGTTTTCGAAATCCTTCCCCGGACCGGTAACGAGTACCACCAGCAAAAGCAACCTTCCACAGAGGCTTACCTCTGTGGAAGGTTGAAGCCGTTTCTTTGGATTCAAAAGGGATGAAATGCTTCAGACGATGGGAATCATCGGGGTGGGTACCGCGAAGCCTTCAAACTCATCTTAAAAATATTTGATGCGTTAGAAACTACAAATGATGATTTTTCTTCCAACAACCTGCACGCTCTACAAAACATGACCTGTTTTTGTTGGTGACGATAACTGCTTGAACAAAGCATTTCTGAAACCAACCCTCCCAAATTTAGAATGCATTCTTCAACGTTTCTTTTAAAAAAAATTAAGGAACGTTCTTTTTTTTTTATTCGGGATTTTTTTTTTTTTTTTTTTACGTTATTTACATTTTTTACATATTTTTTAACTTTTTTTTTTTTTCAAAGATATTTTTTTATGTCATCAATTCTCGCACAACTTCTGGGGCTCCGCCCTGAAAGTCGAGGGCGTACGAGTACCTCTTCGGGAGCCCGGACGACGATGAGGGTAGCGCTCGTTCGCGCGCAGCGGAGAGGGTAGGTAGAGCCGGCATACTCGGCGACTCTCCCGATCAATGAAGTCGAGGCGCGCGCAGCTCTCCGATTTTTTGAAAATCGAGCCCGCCAACGAGGTGCTTGGCTCTTGTTACCCCGCCGTTTCGTTCGTCGCCGCCGCGGCCTTCTCCCGAGCGCCCATCAAGATGGAAATCGAAAATCCCCCAGTGCTGCATTGCGCAAACGTAAAATAACAATGTGTTGCATCTAAAATATGACGGCACGTTTCTTTCGTTTAAAAAAAAAAAAAAAACGGACGTGTCTCCGAGACGTAATGACAAAAAAAATCATAAAGTATTGACTTTCCGACATTAAAAAAAAAAAAAAAATAAAAAAAAATAATTGGATTACATTCAATTTTTTTAAGTTTTTATTTTTTTTTCGCATGTTTCCTTAATAATTTCTTAGAATTTCGTCAAACTTAGATGTAGTTCTTGAGAAACTGATTCACGCCTTTAGTGATGGAGGCGTTTCAACCACCGTAGATAAGGGATGAAACGCGCTCCTAGCGCCATCTCTCGTCATTTTTACGACAATCTGAAAAAAAGCTACTCGTCACAGGGTTCAGCGAGTTGCCGTAGGATGGCGCCAGGAAACCTCTTCCCTTAGCGCCGGCTGAAAAACCCGCAAGGGTAGGTGGTAGGTGGTGGTAGGTAGGTAAAACACGGGTGTGTTTTATCAAACGTCTCGTATTCTCGATCGGACGTGCAGTTTTTGAAGAAAAAATGTAGTTATTTTCATCCCCATCGATTGAAGCATCGCGGTTAAAAGTGCAAACGGCAAAAGAGTCCGCGAATGAAAAGTAGCTTTGTAAAGTCCGTAAAGAGTCGAGAGTAAACTTTTATTCGCAATATTCATCCGTACCGGGGGTTGAAGCTTTCGCACACTAGATTCGCGTTGCGCGGAATTGACAAAGTTTTAATGAGAAAGTCGTTTAACAAACTTTCACAATATGCACTCGACTGTGCCGCCGGACATCCGCGTATAGGATTACACCTCTTTTCCTAACTTGCTGTTACACGAATGATCTGCCATAGGTAGAGTCGACGGGTACAGTATCAACTGCTACAATGAATTATTCATTTCATCCGAAGAATAAATAATCAATTTGTAACCGAATTTTTTTTTTTATTTTCTACCTTTGTAACTCACTTATCTTTGGATGGAAATTTACCGGGGCATTTACTTGGCAAACTGAGACAGACAGATATCGGGAAAATTCAGGAGAAGGATGTATCGTATCCAAGTCGGTACGACGATGTGTTTCTCCTCGTACAGGTCGACACTCGTTTCCCCGTTAGCCGGTTTCTGGCACGTTCTTGTCCGAATTTCGAGAACACCCCGGGCGCCGCACGCCGTTGCCGCGCGTTACCCGCGGGATAATAAATTATTCGAGATAGATGATGTTGCCACGCCACAACGGTCTGGGCTGCTTGCTCAGTGCCGGTTCACGGCACTGTTCTGCAACCGGGTATTTATGCCGAGTCTGGTCGCCATGCTTCATACGACTGGGATAGCAGCGTAGCCTGAGTTATGTCGACCGCGTTGGTCTTGATAGATTTTACAATTTACGATAGTCCTTCTCCTCCCTTCGGTACCGTTGCACTCGTGTCAACCGAATTAGACCTCTCGACACCACCGTCGAAGATGTTTACCTTTTTGTTTCGTCAAACATGGAAGAAATCGCGACCATATTCAGAGAGGACAGAGTTCGAACCCAATTTCATCAGAAATGCACGATGGAAACTTTGCAATTTCCTGCACGGATTTCATTTCGCATTTCTGATGAAATGAAGGCACCAGAAGTTGGTTAAACGCCATTTGGTGGTTAAAAAAAAATGGCGGTTTACTTGAACAACAATTACTAGTTTGGTGGAAGATACGTCTCGTCACGGACATCGGGTCATAAAAAAGAAAGTTGAGTTGCGATACTTATTTTTGGTTCTTGAGAAGGTCAATGGGACCAAATTCGGTCGAATCTCGATTTGCAAAGAACGATGAAGAAAACGTGCGAATGCAGTCAGCACGCCCGGTATAAGTCGACATGGTTATTAAAATTTGGTGCCAATTTTTTCGTTATTCGATGGAAGTTCGCGTCAGAAAAAATAATTGTTAATTATTTTCACCATTGAGAGTCTTAACCCATTTTCTGCTTGAAATTAAACATGAACTCACAAAGGATTAATGCTTTGAAGGACACCGAAGGAATAGAAGGGTTGAAACTTATTGCGCAGATACAATCAACCAAATTGTTCAATTAACATTATCTATTTATCGCCGCCTTTTCACTGATATCTGAATGACAATAATTCACTACAAGGAGTAACTGAGGGTACATTTCAATTTATTGATCATATTTACCATATTTATTACAACGTCCAATACAGATATCACAATTTGCCGTAAAAATAAAATTACATCGAAGGCGCAGATCCAAGGAAAGAGCGCTTGCCGTCTGGTCCATCAATGAAGTCCACAATGGTGTGTACAATTCGAAAAATCGAGTTTATTATTCTTAAAATAACTTTACGCTGCTTTGATACAGTGGAAGAGACCCTGAGGCTGGACAATGAGAACAGGATATAGGGAACATCTGGATTACCTATTCAACGAATAATAGGTCCACTACCTTGGATCTTAGAGCGCAGCATCCTCCGCGCCGGAGATTCAGTTAGTCGCGACCTCTCCCATGACATCACGCTATTGAAGACGCGAGGACCCTCCAAGAAGAATTGGCTGCTGGACAACCGGTTTCGCCGTGTATCGAGATAAAAATGTATCTAACATTGACGATACTTCTCGCTGGTTCAGCGAAGGATAACGTACTTAGATTTACTTAAATTTAATCGTAAAAAAGTAATTACCTGCATTTCGTTATTAACTTCAATTTCTATAGAATTAAAGTTAAAAAAACCAGTTGATTCGTTTAAGCGCATCACCGATTAGTCAAATTTACCATACATCAAGAATTAAGGAATCTTTCAAAGGGAACGTAACAAGCGATAATTAGTTAAATCTGAAGATGGGTGATCCAATCGCAGCTGGACAACAGAAACAAGTTCTCCATTATTGCACCCTCGTTTTCTCACAGTACAGTTCGTAAAAGTGTATAGAAGCGTGATACGTGATTAGGAACGCCGCCATTATTTCGTCTCTTTCCCAATTTCCATCCCTCTCGTACTCTCTGCACCTCTCCTCTTCTGGCGAACGAAGTGCGAAAGTCCCTCAGCTTCACGGAGAGATACCGGCAACGGGGATGAAATACTAACGCAATTAAATGCCGCCGACAAGCCCACGCCTGGTTATTGGCACTTCTCGGTCGTCCAATTCTATTACCCCCTCGTTCCGTCTCACTTTTCCCTTCTCACTTCGGCCATCGTCACGACCACGAGAACAACTGGGAAGCCATCCCATTCCCGAAGCCTCTCCCAGTCTCGCGATACAAAGCAAGTACCTTCACCAAACCGCTGCAGTCCCTCCGCGCACCCCTTGGAATCTTCGAAACACCCACAGCGCGAAGGACGTTGGAATTCTCGATATCACTTTCCGATAGTCGTGTCGGAATGACTTCGCCGCTGGAAGATTACGAGTGGAAGCGAAGGCTAGTGTCGTGGCGAGAAGGTCGAAGCCACTGCCCCCCTCCCGCCCACCCCCTCCCCCTTCTCCCCTACGTCCGCAATAGACGAGAACCGAATGGCACGCATTCGCGGGATTCCATTTACTCTCCAATTTCACATCATATATCGTTTCCGAAATGTGTGTACGTGAGCCGAAACCATCGAGATCATTGCGGGTTCACTTCATTTCTCAACTAAAGAGTAAAACAAAGATCGCACAGCGGTACAAAAGGTAAACAGATACACGATTGATCGCCTCTTTACTGCGTAATTTGTCCAAATGATGTTCACCAAAGATAACACCCAAAGATGCTCCTATTTTTATTGATATCACATGACTACCTATTTTGCTCGCGCATAACACGAATACAATACTTAATTTTGGATCTTAGGATTAAGTTTTTGGGATTTTAGTGTTGTTTACGCAAAAAGATCGCGATCTGAAGGCAGTATTGCCAACTGATGGACAACTAAAGGCAACTGAAGACATTCCTCAGATCGAAACAGAAAAGAAAAAAATTGAACTTGTGCAGAGTCTATGAATACGGTGGTCGCCCCAACTCAATTCTATCTTGATCAATCAAGGCGCCCGCGCGTGTATGGAATGGTTTGCGGGATTGAACCTCGTCGAAGTGAGGGATAGAGCAGATCGCATGACGATCGTACGCGGCTTTTCCTCGTCAAGTGCACGCTATTCTATGTCTATCCGCGAACGTATGTGCGTGTATTCCACCACAATCGTAAACCCTATTATTTTATGCTTCTAGGTGAACAGACCTAACACCGATACGTCCGAGTTTCGTGAAAGCTGCATGATTCCACCGGCAGGTATTGAATACACAGTATTCCGAATCATGTTGTATACCGAAACACGGAGGCTTTATAGGAGTCGACTGCTCGACGACACTCATAACGCGAATAGTATAGATAGTGGAATATAGCATTTGGACGAGAGGAACGACGTTATTACGGACATAGATGAAAGGAAGATTGAGTTAGACCGGCATTATAGCGCTCCCGCGAAAGCGCGCGGGAGCATCTACGCCCCGAGATAGTCGCGAAGGGTTTCTCTGATACCGTGACGTTAATACCTTCTCTCTTCCCGTAAGGGGGTTTGTTGAACGCGGTGGTTGGAGAGTAGCGCAAGAGACGGAAGAGCTGCTAGGAAGGGGGAGGCAGTAACACGAACGAAGGTTGTCGCTGTCTACTTGACGCTACTGGTGGAAATAGCAAAGGTCCGAGAGTTCTCGCGACTCTGTTGGATATAGTCGAGGCGTCGCGCACCAACTGAGGGAAGACAGATCCTCTCAAGATGAGCCGAATTTGTCAAGCTAACAAGGTGTTAGCCTCTCGTATGTGGCCCACCTCGACATCTGTAATACTCCAAGTTAATTTCGTACCTCGGGAACTGAACTCGGCAGGTTGATGACCGGAGATAACTTGAGACGCTCAATCCAACTATTGGCGAAACTGGTTTTCGAGATCTTGAAGAGACACTTTGGGTCAAAATTCTACGGTGTTTTTCTTGCCAATTTGTCTAACCAGATGAGTCTCGTAACATGTAAAGTTATAAATCTTTCTGACGGATCGGAAAACTTATTAATCAGCAGAACTATGATTACCACGTTATCGTTAACCCTGTTGAAAAATTGGGTACAAGAGATTTATTCATATCCGATAGATGATTATAAGTAGCAAAGGCGGAAGGTTGACAAAGTCGATAGACAAAAGCGTCATACCCGTATCGCGTTATCAATCTGGACCGAAGGTTGAAATACACGAGAGAGCGTGTGTATGGTATGTTATACGAAGATAAGCACGGTGAGGCTGATAGTGTTTGGGTGTGGTATGAGAAGGAAGGGAAAAGGGGGTGGTCAGTCAGGACACCGGGTGGACTCGACGGTAGTGTCCCGGCGTCGACCAGAATATTATGGACTTATCAAGCCATCCTAATAGTCTCATCAGGATGCAAGCCTGCAGATCTCATCATCCTCGGCGTTCCTAGTACCACCGCGTATATATGTGCTATATTCATATATATATATGTATATATATATGATCGTAGAAATGACGACGAAGCAATGGTGTTTCCCCGCGGCGCAGATAACGTTATAGGAAGTATAATAGCCAAATGGAATGATTGCGAAAGCTTCCTGGAAAAAGGAGCTCATTTCTATGAAAAAATGTCGGATCACATTTTTCGATCGAGTCGCGAACTTTTTTTGGAAACCACGACTCATATTTAATCGGGTTGAAATCAAAGAGATGCTATGATGCTAATAAAAAAATTGACGAAATCAGAATAAAAATGTATGATGGGGGAAAAAATGGGTAATTTAATGATGGAAATAGGCTACCAGAAGGAAAAGCAAACAAGACGACAACAATGATTCGCATACAACTCGGAACCTTCGCCAGCACGTATTGCATACCTTGTATACCCCGAGCTCAGAGAATTACATAGTTTTGAGGTATATATTGTTGTTTAGTACGGTTTAGAATTTCCATAGATAACGGAGAATTATAACGGCAGCCCATGCCACCCGTACCTAGGAACGTTGCGGTACGTAGGAGAATATTATTCATGCACTATGGACCTCGTACAAAATGTTCTCTGTATCTCTATATCCTTCCCCGCGAGTATAGCTACATCTCGGATTCCCGAAAGGGGAAAAAAAAGTAAAATTGAAATAATAATTATATCGGTAATCGATTAGGGCGTTAATCGGGATTTTTATCTTTGGTAATTCAACAAGGTTAGTTAATTAATTGATTTGTTAATTAATGTATGACACAGAAAAAAAAAACGTCTATCCTAACGACCGATCGGTCTTTGTATAATTCTCATCTATATTTTGACGTCATATCTTGACGCGCAGCGTAGCAGACGATATTCTTCCCGTCGACAAGAACTCGTTGGTTCAGAACCACAGGGAGAGAGAGAGAAAGAGAGTGAGAGAGAGAGAGAGCGCGGAAGCGAGAGATGGAGAGCGGAGAGAAGAGAAGAGACGAGGCTCGAAATTGCGTTCACGGCAACTCCGTAGCGGCCCGAGGGTGTAAGGTGGCCGTGACGAAGCTACGTAGCTACGTAGTGTTCCAACTCTCTCGGCATCATCTTCCAAGCGCCTCTCCGACCCTTAACCGCGGCTAATAACTCGCTTTTTTCTTTGACCCAAACTACGAACTACGAACTAATCTGCGAAGCACACGAGAGACCTCCCTCCCTGACTATGAAAAGCAGCAGCAGGAGCATAGCTGGCCGAACTCCTATTGACACTATTACGCTGGCGAGTTACCCTCAAAATACCTCGTAAAGTTGAAGAATTTCGTAGGAAAGCTAACATACGTTGGAACATTAGTTGAAATTCTTGTCAGGAAGATAATTAAGATGTTGATTGGTCGAATATAATGAGCGGAAGAATGAAATATTTTTCTTAACGAATGGACGAGACTTGACCATCGCGTTCGTAGCTTTGGTTATACATATATATGGCAGGTGGAGGAGGACGAGGCGAGGCGAGGTTTAAGCAACTCTGTGGAAGTTGCGGCCAGGGTTGGCCGCTCGGTCGGTTGTGGGTGGCGGCGGGTGCAGGGGAGGCTACTGCTTCTGCTTGTGGAGCAAAGGAGAGAAGGGGGCGTGTGGCAACTATTATAAACTGTAGCACCTCGAACTACCGCCTCCGCAAGCACGGTAGTGCTGTCCTTCTCTCCCGCTCATCGAGACTCCTCGTCGTACACCGCGCTACTTCTACCCTCCTACACCCCCCCCCCCCCCCCCCGCGCACAGAGCGCCCGCTACTACCACGAGCACATGACGGCCGTTGCCGTTATCCACCCAAGCAACCCCCTCTCTCCCCCTTCCCATCCTTTCAAATAACCCACGGGCCTGCCGAACTAACCCGTACCCTCTAGAACTCTCGCTCCAGACTCGACTCGACGCTGCGAGTGCTTTCCTTCCGAGAGCAGCGTACCAGGTACCCTCTAATCAATCAACCCCCAGGCATTTCGAACAGTTCGGGGAAAGCGACGAATCGTAAGGGAACATACACTTGCTCTTGATGTACTTTCGTCTTTCACCAATATATACAAAGCAAAGATCCAACAGAAAAAATAACAAATTCGCACTTTTCTTTTCTCGTAAAAAAACGATTTTTATTGCAAATTCATTAGTTTTTTTTGCATATCGATGAAAAAAAGGTTCGATGGGAAAGGAAATTCGAAAACCTCGGAAAATTATATCGATATTCATATCGATTGTGCCAAAAATGTCGACTACGGTCAGAAAGGCATAAACTTTGTCGGAGATTTTCGCGGCTATAGCTACTCACTGTTAGGGAAGTGAATATAGACGATCAGAAGGGCACAACTGCAATGGCGCTTATGTATCTGTGTCGGTAAAAGCTTTATTGTCAAAATTACCAGTCATTGTCTTATTTCCACGTCGATAGAATATTTAGATCGGAGAATAAGATGTTTGACGGTAAAAAATGGCGAAACGATGTTTTTTTTTTTTTTTTTTTTTTTTTTTTTTTTTCAAGCGTTTTGAATTTGCAGTAGAATCGGAGGTGTGACGACTATAGGTAGGTACATACCGAGACACACAGTGCAGTTAATAGGTAATTATCAGGGCTGCGATTTTGCCGGAGGGCAATCCCATTCATTTCCTTGATATCTTGGTAAGGTTCGGGACGAGGGGGGAGGGGGTCCGACCATTGGCTGCCGTGAAATTGCACGCCCGGCCTCTACGTTAGTTAACGGCGTGTGTTCAAGCGTGTTCGGCTTCGAAAGCCCGCTTTTCTACCATCGATTTCGCACTATCGCGCAGAACCAGTAGCCATGCCGAACACTCGGAATATCCGCCAAACCGTTGAAGTAGGGGGCAGAAGGTGCGCAGCGCGGGGAAGTCGAGGATTGAGAACAGAGGAAATGGAGTAATTATAAGGAAATGACGGGCGTTACCCGGTGGTGGGAAATATCGAGACTCTACCAGACGTGGAAACTTCCTCGTTTCCAACCGACACGAATCGGCCTCGAGCTTCTTGAACAATATTACGAAGTAATAATGAACGTCGTAATATATGAAAATCATTGATTCTCAAAATACGATGTATCGATCGATATCTTGAAAAATTCAATGTTATTTTAATAATGTTTCATGTCGGTTGGGGCAAAAATGTTAGTCGGGAACCATGAAAATGTTCGTTTAGCCCAAGAGATGTTACTATTATTATGGGTTCGAGCATTTCGGCAGAAAATGAGAAGGGGTGGTAAACCCTATCGGTAGACTCGAAGGACTAAACGTCTATCCCAGATGTTAACCCGTTATACGGTTTAATTGTGCAGTAGGTTCCTTCTGACAGTTACAACTCGCACGTGGAACCACCGCGACTTAACGGCCCACACGTATTAAGTAGATACAGCACAGTAGTCGCGGCCAATGCCTATCCTTATCCTTCAGCTTTCTCGAATAACAGAACAGGGGCGTTGGGTGGACCGTGCAATTAATATAATTACTTTCGATTAAACTTTGACGGAATGAGATAGTGCCCAGCTGAATTCCGTGGTATTTCGACGATTCTCCGATTCTCTATAGTCACCCACCCCGCTAGATCTACCCGTTAGATTAGATGAGTGGTAGGATAATAGAGCACGAGGTGTTACGACGATAACTTTTCGGCTTTGCGGAAGCGTTCGAAATGTGTGTAATGTATTCAATTCGGATCGATCCCTAAGAATACATCGAAGAATTCGATGTAACTGAAGAAAATCGATAAAAAATCGAATATTCAACGATAAAAAATCGGAATCGAATCATTTTAATTTGATATGTCGAATCAAATATGACGATAATATGATGCTGAATTACTAGAAAATCCGATATCGTTCGATTAATTTTGTAAGAGAACAATTTTATTCCACAAAAACGGAATTATCTGAAATCCAATAGATTGCGTTGCTATTAAAAAAAAATTTTGAGTCGATAATTTTTTACTTCGTATTGCAAAAAAAAAGGTTTTTTACGAATTTAATTAACCAATGAATACGAATTTTACTAAAATTAAATTATATGATTGAAAAGTGAGTTCTACATTGTCAATATTAACGCATTGCGTAATGCATTATTATTGTTACAAAAGGTACCGTAGCGTCGAGTAATACGAAAACTACCCTTAAGAATTCAGTACGCCATTACATCGGACAGGTGTAGTAAGATAGCGTTCTCCTTAAATATGTAGGTATGGTATACAGTGCTGAAACCGGGCAGATGGTCTTTCTAAAATATTCAACACTCCGAAGGATGCTGTTCGCACCCTTATTCTCGGGAGCGCGCGAATTCACCCCAACACGTGTTACCCGGTGTGTGCGCGGATCGCGCTCGCTTCTCCCTCCCTCCGTAGAGTTCCCTCTCTCACTCTCGTGATTTGGAGTGTGTGAGAATTGGAGACTCGCCAGAATGGGGGTGTGAGCGGACGCGTGTAACGACGAGGCCGTGAGAAGTAAAAGGGAATAAAAGTAAAACGAGATAAAGAAATAAGTACGCTAACGTGTTTTCTCCACATGCCTGCTAACGAAAATCTACGTAGTGCGGCCATAGGATATATCGGTGAACGAAAAAAAAAAAAAAAAAAAAAAAAACAGTAAATACAAAAAACAGTCCGACCTCCAAGCTCGGCGAACAAATGTATCCCGTTTTCGGCAATTCGCGCGTTTCTACAATAGCGCTCGCCGGAGAATGAAAGTACGCGGCGTGGTTCACGTGCATGCAATTTTGACTAGATTAACGCTGCATTATTCAGCTAATTAACTGCCCGAAATGTTTCGCCTCTATTTTCGCGTACACACCTGCAACAATTCTCTCACCGTCTAAACTATCTTATAGTTACGCATAATTGTGGCTATCAGTACTTCAAGTCAATTTGTTATTACAACATATAGACTCAAAAGGAAGCTGCAAAAAGATCGAACGCTAATCGGATCAAAGAATGATCCTTTTCTATAAACTCCGAAATATCTCCAATGTTCCATTAATCACTTAAAAATATACGTTTCCGGGCAAAATAATCATTCGAAACATACTTTTCCCCTATTCACCCGGCATCGTATAGCTATTCTATTATTACTATTATTATGATTATTGGCAGATTCTCGGTTTTCCACGATACTTTCGTGACAGACGCCATGTTCTTCCCGAACAATGTACAATTACACTGGCATTCGACGGTTTCGCTCTCTCTCTCTCTCTCTCTCTCTCTCTCTCTCTCCCTCTCTGGTCTCAATGTTCTCGAAACTTTGAGAGAACGGGGGTGGAGAGCGCAACTCTCGCGCTCGACGGAGCCCCGATTGGGGATAGTATAGAGAAAGAGAAGGAGACTGCACACTAAAACACACATGCAACACATACAAACAGACAGACAGACGTAGATAATAGTGTACCCGAGAGGTAGCTTCGTAGAGAGTTGCGCCAGAGTGAGATCGAGAACGACCACTATGTCCGCGAGGGTGGTAGGCAAAGGGGTGAAGGGGATTTGAGAGAGCAGAATGGCTGAATATTCCTGCGAGAGGTTTGAAGCTGGTCTAGTGGTCGTGTGTCTAGGCGTAGCCGGAAACCTCGGTCTAGGAGAACCAAGGTATAGCGCTAATATAGAGCCATCTTGATACCGCATATACGTCTAGCCGACGATGCTACACACGGCACACTCTCTCACTCTCTCTATCTACTTGGTTACTATTTCCCTCATACACTTGCCCCCCTCTCTCACCCCCATACTCCACCAAGGAATATACGTTGCCTTCTCTCTATACCGCCTCGGACTCCAGAGGGTAGTTTGAGGATAGTCTAAAATATGTATATAGCGATATATGTATGCACCAGTGAGCAAGAGTGAGGTCGAAAGGGCGCTGGCAAATATCGATACTTTGCTGCTATGCTTCTGGATGCCTGCTGCATCTGCTGCTTACACGTTTACCCCGAACTTGGTCAGTTATCAGATGCAACCATCTCGTCTCCGCGCGTATTTGACCAATGATTGAGTTTCGCAAACAAACACGAAAGAATTTCACCCAATAGATATCGATGTTACGAGAATTTAATTGGATTGCTGAGGCGTTAAAAATGAATAACATTTTTTTTTGGAAAAATTAAAAACTTCCGGCTGAATAAAGAGGAAAATAACAATTAATTATTCACATGTTATAGTCGTGCGATTTTTTTGTCATTGGGTATGAAAATCTCCCGACTATAATATGCGGATAATTAATTATTATTTCACTCTTTTTGTCAGTCGGAAATTTTTGAAATTTTGTAATTTTTTTTTATTTCATCTTTTTTAATGAAGACAAATTGTAACTAAGACCGAGACTTTCATGAATTTGAGGTTATACCGCACAAAGATCGAGCGCTTTGCGACCCACCGGGAGTCGAAAAAATATATCGCAGAAAATGGCGCCCAATTTTCGATGTATTCAAAGGACTATTCCGTAAAATATTTTTTTCTCTTCGAATATTCAATTAATTTAAATTCTCCATTGTAAACGACATTGACTGCACGTCATAGTATCGCTGTATAAAATTCTTTTAAGTCATTTTTAGCCGTTTTCGACAACATACAGAACAACGAAATCATTCGTCTCTGTGAAACGCACAACTCCCGTCTTTTTGCTCTGGCGGGCAATCAGGAATTTAAAAAATGCTCCACCCTTATAATCCATCGGATTCACGTCTCAAATCCTATCGCCATTTTTGCGACTTTTATCCAATACATGGAAAAGCAATTTTGGAGAATTACCTTTTGCATCGGATCGATTTGTTCATTTCGTATTTTATCGTATAAAAACCATTAATATCGACGATGCTGAAGATGGAAATGAAACACGTAATCATTTTCCTCAATAATTCTATGGTGTTAAATATCATTATTGTTATCAACTTTGTTAAACACGATGTTATTCAACTTATCGTTCGGGTCGATCGGCACGAATTTTCAATTTCGATTTTCACGAAATGAGAGTGTAATTATTGAGGCTTTTGGTCTTAATGCCTTTTATTTCTCTTTGTTACGAAGCGTTGTTATTACTTATAGTGGGAGTAAACTTTGCAGCATGAATATGCCGACACGTATTGGGAGAAGTCATTCCGTAAGCTCGCATCTATACTCAGGAGGGTAGTGTCGAAGGATGCGGGGGCCTCGAGCTCTCCCAGGGCTAGTCCGGCAAGTAGTATGATCGCGTTATGGTACAGACCAGGGAGGTGTACGTACAGACACCCTCCTGCATCTACTGGCCCGCGTTCGCCTAACTCATCCCCCCGTAGCTTCTCTACCACCTATACCCCAACTACCATCACCTCCCAGTTGCCCTTCCTTATTGCAAGTTCCACAAAGCGTGTATTAAACTATGGAGTTGCCTCGGAACAGACCGAGAGAGAGAGAGAGAGGGAGAGAGAACAGAACAGAGAGAGTCAGCAAGCAGCGTCCACCCACATCTGGATATGCGCTCCGCGCCGCGCATATACCCTATGTACATTTCTAATCAAGCGATATTGTAACTGCGGTCTAACCTCCAAACACCACTGGCCCCCCTGGTCGTTCCTCCATCCCCTCCGCCGTCCAACGTCCTGAGCGAACCATGATTCTCACCCTCCGATCCCTCGACTTGCACCAACCAACGACGTTACCATCACACGCCGCACGTGAACAACTAGCTTACGCCAGTTATTGCGAATTGCAACCAAAGGAATCAGCAATACCGCTAACAAATTCTTCGAAAATAATTCGACGACAGATGATATACTAAATTGAATTAACTTCACACGGGCTTAAGGGTTATTCACGGATCGCCAATGGGTTAACGTAGTAATGGACGGATTTTTTTTTTTTTTTCATATTATTTAGCAATTCAAAACATTGAAACCCTTCTAACTTTCGGATCTGCAATTGTCCTAAAGAAAGTGTTATTTAAATTCGATTAAAAAAATGTTCTTCACCCGAAGTTTTTTCTGTGGTATCATTACATTTTTTTTTTACGATTTTTTTTTTCTTTGTTTCATTTGCATTTTGTTTTACTTCTGGAACAATTCAAGAATAAGTTATTTTTCTTGAGATTCTCGAAATACGAATGTGTACGATTATTATTTTCGCTGTCGGGTCTTCGGCGTCGGCGTCGTCGGTATCGACGTCTTCAAGTGTCGACTGCCAGGGCCCGGAGCCTCGAAACTCCCACCCCCATAGCATCGTGCAGTTTCTCAGCTTTCCAGTACCTCCGTCCGCTCGCTTCCATCCCCCATTTGGTACCACCCCTCTTCTTCGTTTCAGCTGCTGCTGCTGCTGCTGCTGCGGCCCGGAAACCCACGGAAAAGCAGAGACGCCGTGGTTCTCTCTCGAGAAGCCGACGAGCCAAGCTACGCAAACATGGCGTCGAAAGCGCCTTACTATACCCTTGAGCCATGCAACCCTTACCCCCCTCCCCCCTGCAACCCTCAATCCTCCTACCCTTCTATGTTCTGCAACTTATATACCCTTACGTGGTATTCGCTAGCAGACAATCCGCAATGGTATTCGCTGGAATACGACTCGAATTAATTACGAAACCTTTCGGAAAATGCAAACGCTTTCGAATTTTCACTTCATTATTTTCAACGACCTGTCTAATGTACCCCAAAAATTCAGAAACTTTAATAGTCATTTACTGTTACGAGATTCGAGCGCCTTATGAGGCGTTAATTCGTAAATTCGTTCAAGTGCGAGATATTATTTTGCGTTAAAGGGATAACGTCATAGATGAAGATTCATATTAATGTTCCGTAGCATTGCAGTTATATTATTTGTAACGAAGGGATGTTCGCACAGGGGATGAAATAAACCTGTCTCCGTGGGGTATGGAAACTTCTGGACCACTCGGAGTTCTCACGCCACTGACCACTGGTTATCTCTCGAGATAGAGAGACGAATACGTGAAGAATTTAGGGAGATGTCGAAGCCGCCACTAGTTCTCGGGGACCTGCCGGGAAGGGGATGAAAACTGGTCAAACGGGACGTACGGTGCGCTCGAGATGGGATCATCGCGGAGATCTCACGATCCTGCAGGTGTCGCATCTTACTACTCTGACTTATTGCAAATCAACTTTCCCCTCTCCCCCTCTCCCCCCCCCCCCCCCCCACTCGCTATTTTTCATTTTGCAAAATTGCAATCGTTTTTTATTAATGTTTGCTGTCGAATTCAGGCTGTTGATTCAGTAATTATCTCATAAAATGACTTAAAAACTGTTAAAAATCATTATTATTAAATAAATAAATGCAAATTAGTTTATAACATATACAATAAATAAATCAGTTGCGTACTTTCATAAAAGATGTTTGATTACGAAGGGCTCTGCAGATCTTAAGAGTTATATGGATTTTAAACAAAACCTGTCTCTGGACCACGTCCGCGAGGATGTTGCTGGACGAGATGCCGCTCTCACGGTCCAGTCACCGGTCATCTCGCAGCAGCACCGTCGATCGATGGCGCTAAGAAACCTGTACAAGGGAGACGATACGAAGACGAACGACTACTCGCTCGCGATGAATGTGAAAAAAAAAACTGGTTTAGCATATTTCGAAAGCTCGTGAAAAATCACAGTCAGTCGACCAGTCTCGGGGATGCTGCGTCAAACGTAGCATCCCCCGAATTCCCTCGACATTTTAGTAAATTTTTTCGTGATTACAAAGTCTCTTCGTCTATCGTTTCGCCCAAATTTCCCACAAAATTGAACACATTTCGCGAGGATAAAATTCTACAAACGTGAGTAACTAAAAACCAATCTAATTATCAGTAATTTATATGTGCGAAGATTGATTGATATTGTTAATCAAAGACTTCTGTCGCTTCTTCATCCCTCGAACGATACGAACGATGACTGACACGGGGTGAAATTTAATATTACATTAGAGATGAAAGCATCGGACCGACCTCACAAGGAAGATAATACAAGGCGCTACGGTGAAACAATATCGCGTTACGGTGTGCACCAGTGTGTTTCGTACCGCCTTCGACGTATTAATACGCTGCGGGGTTCATGACCATAGAAGCGAGACCGAGGTTAGAATTATTGATCTAATATTCGTGGATACTAAGCTGGGGGTTTCTACGTCGAAGCCATAGGACGCGTATCTTATACTTGCCAGGCGTTCTCTCTCTCCGATGATGCTGGTAGAGCGACGACACAGAGATACCCCAAGTCGAGCTCAAAGCCTTCCCGAACGGTATGGACACTCTCACCGAAATGAGCTCACCCTATAATTAATCGCCTCCCGCTAGCCTAGCACTGTGATACCCCCCATCCATTATAAATCGAAGTTAGCCTATCCTTACCTACAGGGATGTATAAACCATGTATAATTAACGCGGCGCTGGTAAAAGACGCAAGAAAGACAGCATTTCCCATCGTAAAATATGGGGTGTTAACTTTTTTTTTAATTATCCGAAACATCCCCTAAAGACCGCATACACTGGAATTAACGCAATCTCGAGCCAAATAAACGAACATGGTCATTCCGCGATTCTTATAAAATTGACCATGGGGAACAACATCGTACATTTATATATATATGTATATGATAACGAACTCGAAACCGACATTTGCAAACGAGTTTCCAGCAATATTTCATTGCCAGAGTGTCGATTTTGTTAGTCGCGTGGCGGTAGTTCCAACAATCGAAAAGCAACACACAAGCGAACGGTATTTACCATCGTAAAATTTGAGGCGTTAACTTTTTTTTTAATTATCCAAAATATCCCCTAAAGACTGCATACAGTGGAATTGCCGCAATCTCGAGGCAAATAAACGAACATGGTCATTCCGCGATTCTTATAAAACTGACCATGGGAAACAACATCGTACATTTATATATATAGGTATATGATAACGAACTCCAAACCGACATTTGCAAACGAGTTTCCAGCACTATTTCATTGCCAGAGTGTCAATTTTGTTAGTGGCGTGGCGGTAGTTCCAACAATCGAAAAGCAACACATAAGCGAACGGTATTTACCATCGTAAAATTTGAGGCGTTAACTATTTTTTAAATTACCCAAAACATCCCCTAAAGACCGCATACACTGGAATTGCCGCAATCTCGAGCCAAATAAACGAACATGGTCATTCCGCGATTCTTATAAAATTGACCATGGGGAACAACATCGTTCATTTGTATATATAGGTATATGATAACAAACTCGAAACCGACATTTGCAAACGAGTTTCCAGCAATATTTCATTGCCAGAGTGTTGATTTTGTTAGTGGCGTGGCGGTAGTTAATTCCAACAATCGAAAGGCAACACACAAGCGAACCCTAGTCAGTGTGGCGAGAAGTCCGGTATGCTAGTACAGGAGTATACACGACCGAGCGGAAAGTGCGACCGACCAAAACCATTGGAGCTTCGTTGGAGGTCGAGTGTACGGTGTGTAACAAGCATATATACATTGTCGAGTATATGTACTGTGTTGGAAACTAACGTGTAGCCGGTGATTACGTCGATCGTCGAAAGAACAAACTCCGGATTGGATTAAACACCCCAAACCCCTTCTCACGCTCGTCGTCGTCGACGTCATCGTCGTCGTCGTCGTTCTCTCTTGGATAGCCTCGTGCCGCGTGCATTCCTGGACCTCTGAAGCCGCCAGAAGCAGCAGCGGACCCACTTTAACCCTCTGTGCCTCTTTCTCCCTCCGACTGGACGACGGCATCCATTTACCGGCATGGTACCCGTGTGCGCCTCTCACACGGTTTACCATAAAGTTTACAACTTCTGTCGGCAGGGCCCACGAAGCCCCCCTTTCGCCCCCTATAACTCTCCGTTCGTCGACGACGTACGAACGCGCCTGGAGAAACTGCGGAACCTCATCTACTGGACACACGGCGACTATTCGTTCTCTGAGATACAGAACTCTACATATATCCTTCGCTACAGAGGGCAGTTTTACGTAACCTATGCATCACTACGAAACTTCACTTTCGCAGATAAGGCACTACGAGATTTTCTGTCACAGCGAAATTTCTATGCAGTTTCGTAGTATTTGAAAAACATCGCGATATTGACGTGATTGCTGTACCGCGTCATTCGAAAATCGATGTTTTTAGAATTTCGAATGAATTAGTTATCATTTTTTATTCGTCTATTTAGATTATTTGTTTGAATGTTTCATACAATACGCACGGATATTCGGACGAAGTAGATGAGGTGTTAGAGAATCGGACAATAAGATTATTATAGTTTTACATATTTTGTTTTTTCACCCGGAGTAGAGTTAGCGAAATAATTTTCGAATATTCATATTTATTTTTTTCATTTCTTTGAAGTCTTTGAAACTTTCGGATTTTGCAAAAAATCTAAAGAGTCCCTTTGAAAAATGTCTTTAACTAACCGGAAAAAAATGTCGCATTAATATTTAAATAATAAAAAACCAAATGTAATTTTCTCAGATTTAAGATAAATCGATTTTTTTTTCTTCATAGTTCTTCAAAAAAACTTTTCTCGCTGTTTTCCAATACGCAGACTTTGTACGTGTACTAGAAATGGAAAGGGTTGAGTGGTTAAAGTATGGCGGCCGGCTGCGCTGGCTCAGCCACCCCCTCAGAACTGCTAAACTGCAAGGGTCGTCGGGGCCCTCTCCACCCTCTCCTTAATTCAGAACTAAGATGGCCGCGGTGTCGGCTACAGAATTCTCCCTCATCCCCTTCTCATACCATTTCGTTCGTTCTGTTTCTCAAATGCACGCCGGCATCACTGTTACGTTTTGCCGAAGGGGTTGATCCTCCTTCGCTTTTCTCTCCCGCGTTCTATCTATTTCTCTATGTACATACATATACGAAATACGTATATACACAGCACAGTGCAGTATACCTAACGCGTGCGAGGATAATTTTCTCAATTTCGCAGTTTCTCCCGTGGGGTCGGTCGTTAAGGGCTCGAAGTGAGATTCCCGGGGTTGACGGTGGAGAAGCGAGGTGGAAGGGAATGACCAACGGAAGGATCGAGTAAGGGGTCGCAACGTATATAAGATAGTTTGATAGGCTTGGTTGCCAGGAGACCTTGCGAAAGCCTTAGTCCGCCTGGAATAATGCCCAGAAAAGGCTTGCCTCGGATAGACCCGACTCAAGCATCACCGAACCACCCATCAACCCACCCATTCCCTTTCGTACTTTCGATATACTCCGGAGACTCTACGCCAAGCCTCCCGTACACACGTCTATTGCTTGTATGTATCTAGTCGCTATTTTCCGAGGATAAAATGGAATATATCGTAGTGAATCGTATCGATAATTATATCATTCGAAGAAATTCGAAAAAAAAAAAAAAAAATTGAACAACCGTCGATTTCTGACATATATAAAAAAAGTAGAGATTGAGAAATAATAAAAAATCTCGAAAGACGTGGAAAACTTGGAATTACAGCACGGAAAATGGCCGCGGTTGGTACAAAACAGCTTTATAAAATTTGTGTCAGAATTTCGATCGTTTCAGAATCAGCAAATTTGAAAAAAAAAAATTGCATCAAACTCTCCAGAACATCCGGCCGTTTCATTTCGTCTGAAACCTGTTATTACTCCAATATTTCGCCAAGAATCAGAATGATCTACTTTCCGAAAAAATCTTGAAAAATTCCTCGAAAAGTGCCGAAAGTAATGGTAACGAACTATTCCGGTATGATGCCTCGTAACGCCATAGACTTTCAGATCATTACCGGAAGTTTGCTTCGAACTTTTCCTTAAACTTCGCAGAAAAAAAAGATCTGCTATTTCGAAGATACAACAACCAGTAACACAACGGGCAGTGGTTACAATGTCAATGAGACTAAACAATTGCGTTTGACCACAGAATCTCGTGAGGCATAGAGAAACGCACTCGGTAGAATACGAAACGATATCGAGTCCGATATAGCCAGAAGCGTTTCATTATATACAGTAATAGACGCGAAGTGCTCGGCATTCCCAGCAAGGCTATCCCAATGGTTTCGTCCGTTGCAACCAGACCCGCATAGCAGTTCCACTATAACTGCATAGAGCCTGTCCTGGATGGGAATGTAAACTGGAACGATTTCTCGAGAACTGGCTTGAGAGGGAAGAGGAAAGGGAGCGCTATCTTTCGCCTTCCGCTTTTCTCGTCCGATTCTCTCCTTCCCACCCATCTATACGACGTCCGATATAGATAGAGAGCGACCGCGAGCGTATATCGAGTATCTTGTATGCGTTGCTCCGTCAAACTCACCTACGTCTACAGTTAGAGTCCGCGCAGGTTTCCGTTTGTGTGTATACTTTATAGCATATATCCATGCAAATACGAAAGAGAAGTCTTCCGTATACATGCCGGAGAGGAGGCAAGGAGTGAGAGGGACCGATATTCAAGAACTCGGTGGTCCGTGTTACGAATCTATGTGCGACTTTGGAATTTGCTCGTGTATGGACTCTGCCAGCTAACGCGGCATATAGTCCAGGAAGCAATGGTGGAAGTAGAGAGAGAGAGAGAAAGAGAGAGACTAGGATAGAGAAGTAGATACCGACCAGCCGTCCGGCGAACTCACGTTCACGCGAACTGCCATGTATCCCATGCCGAGAAGTAGGTATAAGGCGGAGGAGATATACTCTCGAGAGCGTCCAATGGCCGGGGTGTATACCGTATAGAACAGTTTTACCGATAAGACCCACCGTGTTCAACAGCCCCTAGCTAAAGCACCGACCGACCAGGGCACACGGTTATACCACTCTCCTATCCCTATTGCCTCCTTCGACCCTCTCAGCTTTACCTCGTTCTCTTCTACCTCTGCCCAGAACTGATGTGCTGGGTTTACTACCTATCCACCTAAACCTCTTGTCGACCGCGAGACTATGCTGCAACAACTTTCAATGTGAGACGCGCGCGAAACAAACCGTATCCAAGGGTAGGATTCACCCCGGTGTAATTAGAAAGTGTTCTCCGCGTTGATGAATCAACAAAATCAGAGAGGCTCCGATAACACAATATCAATCCATTAATATTTCATCCCAATGTTCAATAAACAATAATAATATGAAGAAAATTCAACAAGTTTGAGGTTTCATGCGATTTGATGGAGGAGGCTATCGATTGCAGTCTAAAACATATATTTCTCATGCAGTAAAATAAGTTCCTGAAAAAAATCCTATATTATAAATTATTTAAAAAACTTCATTTTTTTTTTTGATAAAAAAAAATATTTTGAAAAAAAAATTAAAAAAAATTTCTTGTGAGCAATCGATGGGAAAAGAGGCCGAGTTATATGATTTTTTTTCTTAGGATGAAACACAAACCATTTATTCGTCCGAAATCGACGAATTCGATAAAAAAAATTTGTTTGCGAGATAAAAATGTTAGTAAGTCAATAACACGGAGAAATACGGTAATTTCAGTCTAAGAAAGTCTCATAAATCAGGGGTCAAGAAAAAGCATGTATGCTAAGTAAAGATACGTGTAGATAAGTCTGTATGGTGGTGGGGGTGAGTTCTCGAATCCTCGGAGGAGAACCCGGTGTCTAGAAGGGGAGGAAGGGGGGAGAGGGTTTAGACCCTTGCAGGGCTGCAAGAAACGAACCCCTTAGTCCCGGATCAATAGAAGAAGGGGCTGATACGCTAGTAAGGGTAGAGAGAGAGAGAGAGAGAGAGAGCTCTCTCACTCGAGAATTACCATGTCGTGGAGGGGGCTAAGAGGGTCCAGAAACGAGGGAGACGGGAAAAATCTTCTGAGGTTCTCGTGAGGAGAATTCGAGTGGGGAGAAACGTGTGCAATTCTAGCTTCTCCAATGGGGTGGATGCCGGAGTGGGGGCAACCTTAGACAAGAGGCGTGGCCTTTGCCGACGTACATCCATACTATACGTATCCATATGTATATGTGTATATACATATATTTGCTTATCTATAGGTGTACAATATTCACTGACTCTGTCGCTCCCGCGTTATCATCCCCTTAGCGCGAACGGCGCGAGTAAAACCCTTTCTCGAGTAGAAACAACCCCACCACGAGTAAGCTAGTTTCAGACGGTTATTTCGTGAAAGACGACGGCACTCACTCACTGTAGAATCCTTCTTATTCTTCATCCTTCGTCTTCTCCTATACAGCTCTCACCGTTTTCTCCCTCTCGTGCCCTCTTTTCTCGCCTTTCTCCGACTCGACAGTTTACACCGCAGATAATTTTTCACCCTCGACCCTGTCGTTTTACCCTCTCGTGTCCGCGCTACTTTACCCCGTACACAATTTTGCGAGGACTCTCTCTCTCGCTCTCTCTTTTTCGTGCTTTTCTCTTTCTCATCCTCTGTTTTTTCTCGCTCTCTCTCTCTCTTTCTCTCAGCGATGATAAAACATTTCATGCTCGCGCACGAGACGATAGATGATACCAAAGAAGACCGACGAACAAGCAACAAACACCCGACGTAAAAGCTCCGGCGAAAAAGCCGCGAGTCACTAACGGCGGCACGACGACGAGAAAGGCGGCCACCGTCGAAAGCTTTTTTATCGACGGTGTGTGTGCGAGAACGGGGAGGACGCACGCGAGAAGCTTGAGAGTGGAGAGCTTCGCCTGTGTTATACAGTGACGCGCTCACTTTTTTCACCGCGCATGCGGCAAAATTCTACGGCGCTTCGGTAAAACGTCAAACCACGACGAGTGGGGGAAAAATCGCCGGGATGTTGAAATCGAAAGCTCGATTAAAAGAATAACGGAGGACGAGAGCGAAAGTTTGACAAATATAAAACCAGCAACGTCGCGGCGACTCGCGTTTCGCGACATATTCCGATGAATACAACACTCGTAATAAAATTCACCGCCGATTGATGATCGACGCAGAAATTTTTTTTTAGCCGATCGACTTTACGAACGATTACGATGTTCGAATATTGTTAACTTTCAGATCATTTCAAATCGGTAGAGAATAATAAAAATGTTGAAAAAACACAACGGCTTGTAATTTTCGACGCGGGCCGCCGGAAAAAAAAGCGGCATTAAAAATATCATAATTTTGATATTCAAATTCTCCGATTTTTTGCAAAAGCACAACGGCCCGCAATTTTTGACGCGGACCGCTGAAAAAAACAGTTCCTATAAAAATATCATAATTTTGATATTCAAATTCTCTGATTTTTTGGAAAAGCACAACGGCCCGCAATTTTAGACGCGGACCGCCGAAAAAAAAACAGCGCCAATAAAAATATCATAATTTTGATATTCAAATTCTCCGATTTTTTTCGACCGATAAAAAAAACATACACGCGCGTTTATTTTTTTTCTAGAACGCAATTTTTCATCCCTCAATTTGAGTCCTATGCATTGACTACCTGTCGAAAGCTTCGCCGATTCGTAACTCGCGTACTATCGACGCGCCACAATAACTGATCGGTACGATGGAACGAACGGTTATTGCATGTTCGATGAATACAAAATTTTTCATCTATTGTAACGATATTAGCATAAATAGGTACACCTATATGAATATTCGTACAGGGAGTCAGGATAAATGGCCGTACAGAGGGTGAACACTGGCGCAACGAGATTCAGTGAATGCGTAAATAGGAAATCGAGAACACTGCGCCGAAAAGCGAATTCGAAACTAAGCCTATATGTATCGTCCGTAGATATCCATAGATACGTGGATACCTATAGACATCGAGCGCTTAGTATCATAAGGGCGAATGCGGCATTGTTTTAAGCGTTAAATGAAGTCAGGCGGGCCGTTCTGTTTCTCATAATTCGATATATATCGGTAGTGACCGTACCGAGTCACATATAACGCGGTAGAAACGCGACGGCACGAAACGTTCATACATTTCAGTTACATTACCGTAGACATCATCGGATGTGCTGACGGGAAATACGAGCATAACTCAACCGAGACTACGGGTATTTCGTGAAAATCCTCCCTCTAGTCTAGCTTCGCGCCGCGCTCTCACTCTCGTACTCATACGTATCCAATCTCGTCTCTCGCCCATTCTCTGTCTAGCTTTCTACCTATTGCCCCATCTGTGTATACTACAGTTTCCCGCACTCTCCGTCACGTTCTCCAACCCTCTCCGGCTTTACTGTACCACCCACTGGGCATTTCTCACTCCAAACCTTCTCGCTACGTAACATTGTACTGAGTGATGACGTCATTTCCTACAGAGGATTATACATCTGGATATGTATTTCCTCCGAACCGATTAAGACTCGATCGTCCACGGTGGAGCAATGACAGCGGCTTCGCGAGTTTTGTCAAATCTTCGAGGCGAAAAATATCGAAGAGCGCGAAAGTTATATATATATGAAGATCGCGAAATTCGTCATTTACGAATGCGGGTTGCGCGCGGACTGAGACGTAATCAGTGACGAGCAAAAAAAAAGAAAAATTGTAAGAGAAACGGTCCAATTACTCACCGAGATTCTGCATCAATAGTCTCCTGTCTCCATCAACCAATGATGAAGCTGCTGAAAAAAAAAAAAAAAATTCCCGTGTTTTTTTTTTTTATTTTAATCCGGATGAAGTCGGGTCGTTTTAATCGCAGAAAAATTGCAAAAGGTAATCTTATGAAAAAAAAAAAAAAAAAAAACAGGAATGCGGAAGATCAAAAGTACGAAGGATACGAAAAACTTATTATAACGAGTGTACGAATAATTAAACGGTACTTGCACGAGTTTTCAACGCTTCGTTAGAGCTTCGATCCTCTCGAACAATCGTCAGAGAGGCAGCGATCCATGATCGCAGCGTGCTTAGCCCCGAAGTGAGGACAAATAAATTAAGTCTTTCGGGACCACGGGATTGAAGGTTCGAGGAGTTTCGTAGCTGTCGTTGGCATTCGCTTTGTCGTGTTCTCGAATTCTCCGATTCTCCGACTCGATTCGTCGAAGCGGAGATCACACCGCACCCTCGAAGTTACACTTTACTCTCGTTGTACAATAAAGGGTTGCCAAACGCAAAGCTATATCAAACAGTTTCGAGGCGACAAGGTCGCTCAACTCGATCGGATACGAATAAAGGCAAATCGAGTCTCGATGGACGTGAGGAGAACTTCGTTCATTCTCCTGTTATCTGTGGGTAAAGTTACGTCGATAGGATCCCGACAACGGTTTCCAGAACACAAGACAATCTTTTCCCGTTTCTTTCAATTGAGAGAATTACTAAAAAAAAAAAGGGGTCCACGAGAATCGATAGCGAACAACGTTCTGGCAAAAGAACCGCTTCGCAGACTTATCAGCGTATAATTAACGAGACAACGAGACGACGAGCCGTTGAAGCGTAGGAATGGGGAGAGAAAAAAAAAGTCTGACGTGGTTATCCCGTAAATTTAAGGGACGAGTTGCCCGGCCACTTCGGTTTCGGAGCAAAAACGATTGTGCCTCTGTTTTGCGATCAATTGGGCGGATTGTTAAACTTTTTTTGCCGTTTTAACGATAGTTGTCTAGACACACCAATTGATATTAATCAATATCCCGTGAATAGTGCGAAAATATATCGCCTGTGTACACTAATGAAATTTTTTTTTAATAAATAAAAGTTCTATTCCGCGGATGATGCGAACTGGTAATACCAGTTCTCATTTTTCTTTCCCACGAAAAAACCGTCGAGCATCCAGTAGCGCAGCGGCTCCACGAGAGCGCGCAGCTTCCGGATCTCGGAGAGCAGGTTATTCGCGATGTCCGAAGGGGTGAGAATATGTGGTATAGACACGAAACACAGAGGGTTAAAGCTCGTGAGAGTAAAATTTTTGTTTGTATCGGTTTCCGCGCGTCTACTAGTATCCATCTTTCCGTATCGCAGGGAAAAACGCGTTGCAATTCAATTAAGTATTCAAATGACGATGTAAACTTAACTCTGTTACCACTTTCGTTCGTATACAAGGGTAGAATTTCAAGATGCATATTCGCTCATGCGAATCGAATTAAAGAGACATCGAATCCAGACATTTGGTATACTCGATTAAACGTTTCCACTTTGAATATATTCTTTAATTCTGCGCATCCAACAGCTGTCCTCTCGATCAATTTCGCTCGTCAAATAATTCTCCGAATAACTTCTAATATATTCCGCGACTAATTCATGATCTCCTATCGAAAAGTTTAACGAAGAAAAATCATCTACCTATCAATGGACGAATGAAAAATGTCTCGCTACTCGTCGACGAGAGAAAGAAAAAAAATCATAATACCCGAAGAAAAACACGAGTCGTGATTCTTGGATCTTCTTACGGCGAGAAACAATGGTAAAGCTCGCTTACTTGCGTGGCCGGCGTCTCGGTGTTGGAAAATCGTGGGCGTGTTGGTGTTCTCGTCGGAGGGTGAGGAGGGGGGAGGGGGTGGTATGAGATAGGGTAGATTCAGTTCGGTGTATGAGGAGGGTGGTTTTGCCGGACGAGGGTGAGAAGAGAGTACGAGCTTCGTGCGTCTCTTGGGTCGGTGGTGCTAGCGAGAACGAAAAGGGTAGGTACGTAAGGGTGGGAGAGGGTGGCGGGCAAAGAGGCGCGAAGGTGGGAGAACGAAAGGAGGAGAGAGAGGGCGGTCACTTGGCGATTAAGAACACGTACTAACCCTGCCGGGTTTTACCACCCCTGCAGCCTAGGATCAATACAACTTAGTTCTCCGACAGGAGAGAGCTACCCTCGCACAGAACACACGAGCATCAACCCTCCCCCGCCTCTGCTCGTTGCCTCGGTTGCCGTCGTATACCGACCGTTCTCGTCGGCCTACCACCCTCTCTACGCGAGTGTTCTTATGTCCCGGGGGCTGTCCGCCAAAGCCGCGCTTCTTACGACCCCCGGAAGCTCCAAAAGCCACGGCTCACGGACGGAGAGGAGGTGAAACGGGAGAGAGTCGTACCCTCTCGGTACAAAGGGTGTCTCGCGTTCAAAATCATCTCTTCCATCGATTCACACACATATCAACCCCCAACTATTTACTATTTTGCACTCGTTGTTTTATAAAAAAAATATAATACGACGACGATTCCTACAACGAGTTTTTCAATTTTTCACTATGATACTTTTAAGAAAAAAATGTAAAGAATTTTTTTTTTTCATTTCTAATCTTTTTTTTTTGTTTTTTCGTGGAAGAAATAATTTATCCTCATTGATTCTTCGATGAATTTTAATGATTCGAGAGGGGGATGTTTTTTTATATCTTTTAGCTGAATATCAATATTTAAGATGCTGCGATGTCTTTGTTCCGGCCGATCTCGACCACCCAGTATATAGTTCACCGTAGAAGTGTGAGGATCGTAGGTGTGCGAACCTTCTTACGATCGATAGAGGTTAGTCGCGCCCAGAACTCGAGGATGAAGCACCACCGAGGCAAACCCACCTCTTTCGAGTACACGCTCCGGTGGCTTTCTCAGAGAGTCCGGAGCACTCTGTAGGGAGAGGGTCGAAAATCGTGGTGAAACAAGAAAATCGCTATAGAGCACACAGCTTCTTCTGCTTCTCGTTCTTATCCGTTCGCCTTTCGCGGTGCTCTTTTACGAGCGCGACCTCGGGGCGTTGTGCCACGGGCGGGGGATCAAGAACGATCGAGATTTAACTCGACCGAGTGGTGGGGATAGTTTTCAGCGCTATTTTACCCCTTCACGACTATTCTCACACTCGGAAACCTTTTCAACCCGTGCAGCATCCTCCCCGTCTCTCCATTAATCTGTCCTCCTTACATCTATTTTACCGGCTCCTCAGCCCCTGTTCTCGTCGCCAATGAGACGCAAAAAAAGAAGAAAAAAAAAATCTTTGTACGCATTAGCCTCCATTTTTTTATTTTCTCAAAAATCTGAACGAAAGTTAACCGAAGAAATGATTCGTAAGATAAAATTCAATCAATCTCACTTGGCGAATTAGCTGTGAACGATTGATCGAAAGATCATTCGATTCTCCGCCGTGGCATCGACCAAACCGATACAACTTCTCGGCCAATTACGCCTGCAGAATGGATTTATAATCGAATATCGTAGACCGACTGAGAGAGAGAGGGAGAGAGAGAGATGTATATACGATTCAGGATACTATCCAGGGGTAGTTTCCTGAATCGCATTGAAAATCGGCTGGCCACATCGCGAGGGGAGGAGGGCTTTCCCATTTTGATAGAGTTTGAGCAACGGCGCTGCGCCTCTCTCGTTGCTTTGCCTGACTGGTTTATGCCGTTGCTGATGCTGCCACTGCCGCTGCTGCTGCTTCTGCTGTACGGTGTTGGAAGCGCACGAAGTAGTGCGGGCTATGCTTTCACCACCGGGTTGTCGCCGCAGCGGCAGCAGCATGGTTAGGTACCTGGGTGCCACCCCTTGGATGAGCTTCAGCCGGCGGCGTGGCAAGCCAACCCGGCAAAAGCGATTAATTACTTTGAGCAATTTGCTCACCAACTCCACTCAGCTCGTAGACCGACACTATTCTCATTTCTCTGTCCGGGCGACTACCACCGCCGTTCCATCCGCCCTTCTTCTCTCCTAGTCTATCTATCTCTCTCTGCATCATTCCACAGCAGAGTTTCCCGAATCGCGTATACCGTACACCAACCGGCTCGGCCTCTTCACTCACTCTCGGTTCGTACGTCCGTTCTACGTTGCCCCGTTTCCTCGTACATACACGCGCGCAAACATTCTAACGCCGCTTGGAACACACCACGTTCCAAGGATGTACGTCAGCCAGGCTTCGTATCTTGCGATGTGTGCGTTCTCCGAACGATGCTTCTCTCGAACGGCACACGCCGTTCTCGTTCACTACCGGTCTCGCCGTCTCTTACAACTCTACACACTCGCCATTATTCCGGAAACTGTATACCATCAACAGCAGCAGCCTTCTAGTTTCTGTACTCGAGGCATAACATACACGCGCACACGGACATCAAGCGAGAGAGAGAGAGGGAGAGTTACTTCCTGTATGATGCCTGTGTACATCCAACCAACGGTGGCAACACGCTGTCGAGTTGTCGAAGCAAAGGAGCAGAAAGGCCTGGAAACCCAGGCCTATATCCCGTACCAACTCGGTATTTTCCACCTGAACTATGTAACACACTGTCGAGAGAAGCGGAGAACGAAGGATTGGAGGAAACGATGTTGGGATTGATGAACGATCGATATCTTGACGAACATTTGAAACATCAATTCCTGACATAGTTATTGGCGGAAAAACGGAATGCTTCATGCTTTTGATAAGACAATGGGATTAGCTTATTGATCCATTTCCGGTCGATTTATTGATCGAAACCATCGGAAAATGTTGGGATATGAAATTTCTACATAGTCATTTGGGATAACAGGGAATGTTTAAGATTGGGTTGGAATCCTACAGATGTGGTCCGAGACTGCAGGATTTCTTTATACATCGATCGGTTATTAATCTATCAACGATTTATTAGGTCAAAAGCTCGCTGTTGTGTCCTGTGTTACGTCACGCCACGGAGATATTAAACTAATGAGATTAATTAATGGAACTGAGAAAAGGGCTTTTGGGTGTTAATTTGGAAGCGCGTGTCGGGGTCAGACCGCAGAAGTACGCCGGGAGATGCAAGCATACCTCAGATACGTCTAACGTACCGGTGCTTTCAGAAATAACAGTCTTCGAAACCGACGATTTCAAATTTTATTGGTCCGACAATTTTTATGACATTTATATTATTCAACTTTTTGAATTCGGCGCCTTTGTGATTTCTTACGAAGATCGAAACAGCAGATTTAAGCGGATTTTCTGAAGTAAATTCTAATGCAGTTTCAGGAATTATCATACACGATCTTTTTAAAGTAATCAAAAAAACACGAATGCGCGCAAGATATTTGAGAAGCGATGCATGGGGTAGAAAACAGAGAGATTTTTGAAGAGGCTATATAGTATTGCACATAGAGAGAATCTGGGCACAGCGAAATGTCTTACTTCCCCTATTTCGGCTCTCGCCTAGGAAACTCTGCACTCGCGGCCATCTTGTTACCCCACCTTTCCTTTCTACCCGCGCGATGTATTTCCTTTCTCCCCCTCGTCGTGGAAACGTTAGATTCGCCACGACCCCTAACCGCTTCTTACCCTCCCTGGAAAACGGCGGCCCGTACCCCATTCACCCCCTCCACTCCCGACGAGAGATCCCGGCAACGACTTACTCCCTCCCGTGTTAAGTGAACGATGCTTGACGGAGACTCTTACGATTTCCAATGCACTCGGTGAAACCCCACCGTGAAATATTCGCAAATTCAAATTTTAAGAAATGTAACTTACGAAGATTTTTATAGATAAAAAAAATCATGAACTTTCTCGAAGAAAGTTACGGCTTTTTTTAAAGTCCCACCGAGCGCGCGAGTGCATGCATTTTTTTTGTTTCACGTAAGAATAATCTTTATCGTCAAAAAATCGTTGCAGATTTTTGTAAAGGTCGAGAAAAAAATGAAATCTTCGTACGTAATAAATTTCAAGATCTCAAAAATTATAATTTTTCACTTTCGGAAATATTCAAAGAAATTTTTGAAATTTTTTTTCGGTTTTTTAATAATTATCTCGAGAAGTTTCTTTATACAAATTAATGACGAAAAATACAATCGCACAGATATGTAAGAAAAGTCTTTGAATTGGACGCGATCGCGACTATTTTGGTAACGTCTCTGCTGGACTATTCGCCTCGTATCAGAGGCTCGAGTAGTTCACGCGAGAGAGACATTGACCGGTACAGCATGCACAGAGAGAAGATGGAAGCGGGGGTAAGAGGAAGCACTTTACCATTGCGAAGCTGGTAGTATTTCGGCACTCCGGGGCTGGAATGGGAATGGATAGTGGCAGGATCAAGGGATCCTTAATGACCGAAGTCTGATCTGTGGAGGACGACCGGAATGTCCTCATTTCCAGCGTGTGGCCTTTACGCTCCGAAGCTCACCCGGTATTTGTAGCAATAAAGATAAGAATACCTTTGACGAGGTTAAAAAAAAGATCTCAGCATTGATCATCAAAAGACAAACGGAGGAAAAAAATATGCCAATGAAAGTAAACGATCCAAAAAAAACCACTAATCATTCCAATAAATTCTTCATAAAAAAGTTGATGGTTAATTCGTTGATAAAACGACGCGGTTTTCGTCAAATTCGTCAGACATCGGAACAAAATTATATTGAAGGAAATTGTAACGAAGCAAATAAAAAATTCTCGAAAAGGGTGAATAAAGAGCAGAAATTTGATAACGTTTATTATACGATACGTAATTTATATCGTATAAATGTCGCTGCCATAGACGTAAAAAGGTATCGAACCGCAAGGCTCTCGGGATCTATATATAACACATTGGTTAGGTGAGGATGAGAGTCTGTGCTGTTACTGGTGTGCGGCCTCAATGCATTCGTGCATCTAGCGAGGGGTGACGCGATATGTTGGTGGAAAGGACGAGATGCAAGGATGTGTAAGGATGCGTTGCTTTGCAGGTGAAGGAGAAGTGGGGAGAGAAACGGTGCTCGGCGTTCCGTGGTCCCTCTCCTCATCCCCCCCAAACGATCAATACCCAACAACCCACCAGCAACGGCGTTATACTATACGCAATGAGTCTGTATGACTATACAAGTGTATTCGGTAGCGGTGGTGTACACGGCAAACGGGAGGAAAAGCATAGGGGGGTAAGGAGGGGTAAGGTTGGTAGAGTTGGTAGAAATAGGGGTGGAAACATCCCCAAGGAGCCGATAGAAACCCGTAGTACTGCGAATTCCAGCTCTTCCTGCAACCCCCTTTCGCACCGCTGAACTCCGCTCTCGGGTAGCCTACGATCTCTAGATCTCTACGCTGGTATACCGAATAGAGAGGAGTGAGCGGCGGAGAACGCTTTCTCACTTCCCAACGTTATCTCGCTGTCGTTTGGCTCTTCTCCCTTTCCCTCTCGCGCTTCTTCGACCACGAGACTCTCTGGTGCACTACCTTTATCTTGCAAGCACTCCCGAGGAAATTGAAACGTCAGAGAGCAACCGGAGAATAAAAAAGAAAAGAAATAAAGAACCGCATAATCAGATAAGTTGCCTCCTAAGAAACCGAAGCAAGTAGCGTTCTAAGATCGAATTTCGTATCCGATTTTTAAATTCTTTATCCACCAATTTCGAATTTGTCAAGTTTTTATTTTAACCCCGTTAATGCCAATTATTAACATTTCGAGAAGATTCAACACCCCGCGAGCTATTAGGGGTGAATTAATGTAATGGGATAGCAAAAACAGTTTTGTTGGATTATTATTTTATGTTGACTTTTCCCGAGCATTTGGTGACACGTTTATTTGTATTTTGGTATAGGTTGTCCGGGGGCGGGGGGGAGGGGGTTGAAGAGGAAACGTTGTCCTTAGCGAGAGAGAAAGCTAGAGAAAGCCGCGGCACCTTCGAGTTTATTACGAAAGCCCCACGAATGAATGGAGACGGAGGATGATGAAGCGCGTTAAAAGAGGGTGGTGTGTCGGTATGTGGCGGGTAGTGGACGATGTGCCGTTCGCATTCACGAGTCCTCGGTTGAGGGAGAGAGGGCCCAACGTGGCTTAACCCGGTAGGGCTTCATTCATGAACGTGTTTTATTGTTTCAGGCACAACACGAGGACCGGAGCAACGTGGAGCGGCCGGATAATAGTCGCGGGAGGAACCGGAAGGCATAAACCCCGACGTAAAAGTGCTCCTGTGCTCTCTCTCTCTCTCTATATCCATATATACTCTCAATCTCTCCATCTCGCTCTGTGTTTTACCACTTTGGTCACATTTTCGTAAACCAGAGAAACAAGCAAGCGGAATCACCGGTGAAATTGCAAGAACGACCTTCGGTGTCGTCCCTGTCTGCGATCAAGAATTCTGAGGCCGTCGCTGGGCAGACCGGCGACGCTTAGATACAAAGGAAAAAAATTGCTTCTCAAAAGGGTTAAATATGAAAGATGACCCATAAATTAGGGTTAAATTTTGTCTCTTAAACATTTGGTAAATCGTCGCTGGAAGATTTACGACCCCTAAATTATTAAATTGCGAACTAATTAGTAAGCATTTTTCTCAAGTCGTTTGCGGCTGAGAATCGCGCGAAATTAGACAAATGAAAGATATCATTTTTTAAAAAAAGTTATTAAAAGTTCGTAAATAATAATCGACTTTTGGCTCTTCGCTATTGGCTAAAACATCAATGAAGCGTCTAAGATGTCGCCACGCCCCGCCGAAATATCCTCGACTCACGGAACCACCTAACCACCTATAGCGCACCCTTAATTCTCCACCCCTCGCGCTACTCGTTTGCGCCCGCCTCATACATGCCCGCGAGGCCCGAACCACCAGGGATGTCCAAAACTAACACGAGACGACAAAAATTCTCCCCTCGTACATTGACCCGCTCGATCGGACGATCCGCTTTAAAGAATTTCGCACACTCGCCACTCGATAACTCGCAATGTCACATTGATCCAGAAAAAATAAAAGACGCGCGTCTCTACAATTTCATTTTTTTTTTTTTCATAATCATTGCAAATAAACCATTTCGTCAAATCATTTAAAGCCTCAAAAATAATTTAAATATTTCGATGATGATTTTTCGTTTCATAATATTTCACTCAAAATTTTCAAAAATATTTTTTTATTTTTTTTTTTACATTTTTTTCGCGAGCAACCAGACTTCTTTTGTTCTATTCTCCCAATGACTTCTGTCTTACGAGGTTTATGTAATAATTTTAAAAAGTCACGGTGAAAAAAAAAATAATAATAATATAAAGGAAGAATAAAAAAAGTGCTGTGGTATAAGAGAGCGAGAAAAGAAAACCAAGCTTTCCAATTAGCATTCTTACTCGGGTGTAGCGTCGGCGAGAGGGTCTCTGGCTTCTGGACAACGATACGCGAGCGCCGGAGATAAAACGAGCGATAAAACGGACGTGCGCTCACACAGACGTATAAACATGTACACATGTGGAGAAAAAAAAGAAAAAAAAAAAAAAACAACAACAACAACTTGGGTCGGTCCGCTTTCTCGCCTCCTTCTCGCTTCTTTCATGTACACATAGTCGTTTTATTTTTCACTCTCGTTCTCGTATCTCGCGGTGTCCGGTGCGCGCGGTCCAGAGCCAGAAAGCGGTAAAGTAGAAACGACTGGAAAACATAGCCAAGAAGAGTTCATAATATGCAACCCATCCGCGACCGCACGGCTATCATCCTTTTCTAGAGCCTTTGGCGGTTCTCAGAGGGCCGCAAAGCAAGAAAATTAATAAGTTCCCCTCGAGCGATAAGTTACCAAAAAAAAATGAAAAAAAAAAAAAAAAACTAAAGCAAAAATTAAATATAATAAGAATCTCGTGATTTTCATCGTAAAAAATTATTAATTTCTTTATCATGGAAATTATTTGCATAAATTAAAAGCACAGAGAAAAAAACTCGAAAAAGTATATTTTCGTATTTCGAAGGTTGAGTGTCATTGGCGATGAGTGCCAAGTGTTTTGAACCCTTTGCCTTAAATTCACGCGGTTCAACTAACGTCCATTGGCCGAAAAGCCCGAGCGCTTTTGCGGTCTTTCCGGTGTCAAAAATTACTCGGTAGTTGCACACAAATTTTCGTAGCAAAGCAACGCTCGGTATCAACGGACTCAACGCCGCAGTGTTGGATATGGTGCAAGTAGCGCAGAGCTGAACATCGCGTTGCCTCTAATTGTTTAATTATTTATTTACCGAGTTTATTTTCGCCGGATTATATCCTTGGCAAGTTTTCATTTTTTATCGCATCTCCGCTACTCGTGCATAAGACCCCTCGGGGGCTTGCGGCGGACTAATTGTTTACGAAGGCTACCCGGCACCCTTTGTCCACAAACTCACATATACGCGCGCTAAACTCGTGTTTTTGTTTCAAGACAATTACGAGACGAATTTTAAATTGACGCTGATATGCAACAGAGGATTATTTTTTGGCGTCAGACTCGTTAGTGTCTCGAATGAAGAATTTGTGTGGCAACACCTCAAAGATAATAAGATAATCCTCCGTAAAACGCCAAACCTACTTGCGCTGTTCGCTTGGGAAAAAATAGACTTTTCTCTTGTTAAATTCTATTTTTGAATGCTATAGTATGTGTGATGCTTCTTTTTTTTTTATTATTTATTCTTAACAACGCAATCGAATTCATTGACCAGATACTGGACAGCAGCTGGACCGGCTGAGAGTCGTCTTGCCGGAACATCTGCTCGACCGGTTGTACGCGTTGGTCATCTCGCGCGATGTCCAGTTTCATAAACGATTATACGACGATCATTGTCCGCGAGACTCCGGTCCATCATTGTCCCAGTGCCCTGTATCAAGCGGGATGCTGGAAAACGCAGTCCGCTATAATACCGCGTGACTCTATCCGCTGCTGACCAGTTCGCTCGGTGAGAATACTGACCATCAACGCCACCCCTCGAGCGTGAATAGGGGAGCAGACTGGTTCTCGACGCTACGAGCGTTACTCGCGAGCGTTATGATGTTTTTTTTATTTCTTTTCATCTTCTCACTGTCTACTTGTTCTCGGGATGAGACGCGGACTTAGGAAACAGTTTGGACTGTGCGCGATTCGGTGGCGGACGTTGGTCAGTGATTTTCAAAAATTCATTTTTAATTCCAATAAAATAAAATGGTGAGGGATAAGAATATCGATAAAAAATCGTAAAAAAATTATTAATAGTTGTCTTTAGTAGATTTGACCATTGAGTGACCATTGATCGCGGAGTTAATTTTTTCGAAAATTTTCGAAGTTATCTTATTGACCGATAGAAAGTAATAGCTGCACTTATCGCCGTTGTAAACTCCGAGAAGGTTGAAAGGGTTGAGCGTAGGTGGCTCTGGCAAACAGTCTACAAAGAGGGTGGATCAATAGCTTCTATCGTCCCATTACACCCTCGATTCCCATGAGATGGTGACTTCAAAATGGTAGCCTACGCCATCTCTCTGATTTTCCGCGGATAACAGATACGCGTCAGTGAAAAAAACATAAATTATACGAAACAGAAACGACTACCCTCACTTGACAGTAGAATATAAACCCACCCCTCTTAAATCTTTTTCCGGAAGTTGGCTAAATATCCTTTTAATACTTTACCTTCACATAACGAAAGTTTAAACCCTTCACTTCCGAGCGGATTTTCGTATAAAGTCAAACAGCTACAGCTTTCCATTAATTTCGTAACTTTGGTAACATTGCCTTTTTTAATATCATTTTTTTTTTTGTAATTTTAATTGACGAGAAAAGTGTCCCTTGACTTGGAAAAATTTGTTTAATATTCCAGTGTCTGAACGATAAATTATTTAGGGACCTAGTAGATCATTTCCGTTGGTGATCAGACGTGGATTAGGATTTTGTTCAAGTTTACGGCGTTGTTTGCGACAGCCGATAAATCTTCAACAATAAGTTTAACGCATTTAACCCCTCCGAGAGGGATGATGAGATATATATGGATATCTACGTATATCTATAGCTATGGTGGAAGGAAATGCGGTATTAATATCTAACGAAGTCGGTCAATCTTAAGTCGAGGACATCTGCCGCTGAAGGAATCCATTAGTAGGCTTAGAGAAACGCAAACCGTCTTTCGTACGGAGGCTGTGGGTCGTGATTCGTTCTATACAATCCCGCGGGTTTCGCAGATACGTGCTTTTGTCTGAGATAATAAGCCAACCATTGTTGGGGATATAGGTAGCGGATCACGCGTCCGACGAGCGCCTTATTGTTCCACGAACGTCTCCAGGACCCCACAAACTCCGGAGCACTGACTCCAAATCACGATGATAAGGACCCGAGGATTCTAATCAGTGACCCTCCCGCATCCGCGCGTTCTAATATACGCACACGCACCTTATCGTTTCAACCCAACGAACGCGGGAATCTTTGTCGCTTCAGTTTCGCTCAAGCGAATTCGACACGCGAACGATAATGGCACGAATATTCCGCGTCACGTCTCGAAATTTCGTATGTTGTCAGGGAAATTATACGAACGACCTTTCTAACGGAGCTTTTCAAAATCCATTTATTCGTGAATAATTACGGTTGCAAACTGTCGCTCGATTTATTTATTAACAGGAAGGATGTATCTCCGACGAATTTTATTAAGAAATATGTTGTTTCAGTCTGTGACACTGAAGATTTAAAAATTCGCGATGTAAAAATCGTTCTTTACTCATAACAGCGGAATGGAGCGATCTTTGCGAGTTCAGAAATTGCCTTATAAGCGGAAAGTGCTTAAATATATTTAATTTATTTCCGAGACAAATCGTACATCCGTAATCGAAAAAAAAAAAAAAAAAATGTCTTCCTTTTCGGTTTCATTATCAACGCGACTGATTTTCCTCGCGAATAACTTCCACTTTCATAGCTCGTTCAATGGTCAATCGACGAATGAATAAATCGATACTGGGACTTTCGATTATGTCGGTACATTTCGGTTCATGAATTTTTCGCCGACGATAGACAATTACGCATATAGCTCGGTAGATTGTGAGACGAGTCTGATATGAGAGAACGTTTCTAGCCGCTTCTACGGTTCGTAGTAGCGATCGAGTAGAGGGTGAGGGGTGAACCCATCGAGAGAGGTATAGCTTCGCGACGGAAAGCAGCACTACCCCCTCAGGAGCAAAGTTATATCGGCTCTCGGTGTACAGCGGGGTAACCGGGGGTATGGAAAAAGGGGGGCAATAGATGGCGAGTGGAAGGTGAGGTTGGGTTCCAGAGGGAGCAGCGAAGTTCGATGATTACCTAGGACTCTCCTAGGAGGGCCGAGGAGTTTCATACTTCGGCCATACCGGCTTCGGTAACCTAACAGTCCGGCAAAGTAACTAAGGTTATTCGGAGGAGGGAAGAGAAGGTTCGCGCGAGACTCCGGCTGCTTTGCGACGGCCAGCTGAGGAGTGCATTGGGGGGAGGCTCGTTCGTCGAAGAGGAGAGCAAAGTCGAGGGATGATGTCGAGGAATGGGACGGGAAAGGGAGAGAGCGAGAGAAAGAGAGATAGGGGTCAAGAGAGAGTGAGAGAGAAAACCGGCAACAGCACTCCAGTCGCCGGACACAAGCGACTTCCAAGTTACTCTCGTCGAACGATCGCCCTCGTGGGAAGAGAGATCGTCGTGATTGAGAGGACTTCCCTGGAACTCGGGACCTTCCTTCGTCGCGTCCTACTACTAACCCTCCTCCTCCTCCTCCTCCGACCCTCTACCCCCCTAACATCTCGCCCCACAGTTCTGAGTATCTCCGCACACGAGCAAATTAAATTAATACCCAAGAATAAGAGTCCCTTCGGAAATCAATTGCCAGCCACTTGCGAACTGTGTGTCTCAAGCGTTTGGCGAGTTACAGGCTTTTCGCCCATCAAGAATGCAGCTCTATGGGATTCGGCTTTTTATGCTCTTCAGAAAGGACGAGAAATCTTTTCACAAATTTATAATCGACGAGATACGCGTTTTTTAATATATATTCTCGTCAAAAAGCCTCTCCACGGCTAATCGTAGATAATTCTGTTTTTTTTTCTTCTATTTCCGTAGACGAAAATATACACGATAACAACACGCGATGTCAAAAAAAAATTTTTTTTTTTAGATTTCTCTTACCGAGCAAATGAATTTAATCGATAATTTTTCATAAAATTTTCATAAAAGTCACCCTTACCTTCGGTCGCAGCAATACTTCAACGTTATCTTATTTAATAAATAATCAAATGTAATCCTACATCGACAATTCCACCGATTCACGGAAAATTGATCTAATCATCCTACTTTCATGCTATCATTACGTACGCAATCTTCACGATTGAAGATGATTGAAGCAATCGCGAATCTCTTCATAACTAACAACCCCAATTATTATAACTATTCGTCAATTATTAATCAAAAATACGAATATTTGCAATCAGTCGCGAAAATTGATCAATCCAATTTGTCGAAAAAAAAAATAATAATAAAATAATTGCGATCTATACAAATCGTATAATAATGATATTAATATAATAGCAAATGATTTATTAGTCACTGAAAATAGCGAAACTAATCATTTTCGCCATCGACGTTCGAAACTTTCGATATATCGAACAGAACGTAAGACGATTCACCCCTTTTACGTGCGGCGGTTCGCATTAAGGTTCGAGGGCGGGCGGTAGAAGGGGGTCAGCGGGTGGGGGTCCCTTTGAAATTCCATTTTCGGCAACGGTCGGCCATATTTTTTCACGGGATGATTTAGCTGTTGGCGTAGAAGAGCAAGTGAGAGATTTCGTGATGCTGAGGCGAGTCGGACCGCGGGGGTTCGCGAGGGGAGCGTCAGCAGCTGAACGCGTTGGATGGGGTGGACACCCAATCAACCCTTGGCACGCCATCGTCTTACCCTCCCAGCGAAGTTATCTTTCTTGTTACTGCCCCGAAGGCGAGTCTCGTGTACTCTCATCTCGACAGAAACTCCGAAAACTATCGGAGAAACTCGCGATCGTTATAGAATACTCGGTATACGTGTACGCGACTCCGGAGCCCATGAAACTCGCATAGTCCAATCGTGTTTCAAGCATTCCAATATAAACGTATCCGACGGGTCGTTCGAGAGTTTTCCTACCCAAAAAAAAAAAAAAAAAAGCCCCGAGTGCTCACCTGTCCCCGAGCGAATGCGCGCATAGAGTTCAGGTTCAATCTTCGTAAAAGGGTCGAACTTTCTGCCAATAAAGTGGAAGGGTCCTCTCTCTACCGGATGGACGACGCGCGGCTCTCAAATCGGCGAAACATTCAAAATGCAGATTTTGTACTCTCGCGTATCGCGATGATAGCATTTAACTAGAGTGTCTCAGGTGATACGGGTGATCGAATGGAGAATTTACACGATGAAACCGAACTTTCCGGCGAATAGCATGCGATAATCAAATTGGCGGCTACGCGAAGGGAAAAAAATGTTTTTTTGAGGGACCGAATTCAGTACGCTAAATATGATACATTTGAGTCGATAAAAGTTGTTGCAAAGTGAATCTGTGAAATGAGGTATTGGGCAAAAATGCGGGAGAAAGGGACATTTTGTGTCGTTATCGTTTCGCGTCTTGAATACTTGATATTGTATGGAACGCTAACGAGAGGCATGAAAGTTGTGCAAATCGTAGATTGTTGAGCATCGATAATGCCAAGAGCAGTATTGCACGTAAAGGGGGAGGGGGGGGGGGGGGGGGGGGGGGGGCGGCAGGGGATATTCGGCACTCTCCTACCGGTACCCATCCAATTTCCTTGATATTCGCGTCGAAGGGGTCCTTCCGGTCGAACGGCCTAAGGATTCCAGAGATGCCTTCCGGGCCGACCAAAGAGGCCGCGCCGACTCAGCACCAAGTAGACGATAGACTTGTATTAATTTCATATCCCTTCCGTCGCCGAACGGAGGAGGGACTCCTTCAATCATCTATTTATTGCTGGCGGCTCAATCTCGACGGGTCTTTGGCGTCTTCACCCTCTCCGATCGAACGCCCTTCTCTGATTCAAATCTTTGCTCGTCCCGTAATCAGAAAAGCGAGACTAACCCTTACATTAATAATATTCGACGACGAAAAAACAGATCGACGATCTATAGAAAACGTAAAGGAGTATCGGGTAAAAGTAAAGAATCAAAAAAAAAAAATGGACTCGATATTTGGGGATTCCTAATGCATGTGATACTATTTAATAGAAAAATCAAGAAAAATCTTTAGTAATTCGTAGATATGAGTTTTTCTTAAAAAATTCCGAAGCTAAACAGATTCACTCGCTAAGGATTGCATACAACGAAATGCTCGAGTAAAAGGGATGTTTGCCGTCCAAAAACTACTAAACGCGTGCGCTTTAACAGCAAAATATTCCGCGAAAGTATGAGTTTCGACGGGATAGAAGAATCAATGAATTGAATCGAAGCCCCGAGTTTTACCCGCTTCTGGATAAAGTTAAATGCAACTATAGGCAGAAAGTCGAAAAGTAAAGAAAGCGAAAGGAATTGACAAGCCACGGAAATACGATTTATCGCTTAGCTATAGTTTAAACTGAGAAGGAGCTCTGGAATTCAAGGTCCTTCGATATAACTTGGTCGCCCTCGCGGAAATCGGAGAAGCTATATTGAGAGAAACCCCGCGCCCGACCCTCGCGAATCTCCGCTTTTCTCCGCCCCCGATCATCCGCGACCCCGGTCGTCCCCCTCGGACGCCAGTTTCTCCGTAGGGCCGCGAATACTGCTTTTCCTCCCCTTAAAGCTTAACTATCCGGTGAAGTTAGAATCGGCTTCGGTTGCTTGTGCGAGATGAGAGAAAGAGAGAGAGAGAGAGAACTCGCGTCGTTTCTCCATGAAGGCCGAGCCCCGTCGTGGCCTCTCTCCTCGACTGGCAACCCTCGCAAACTCGCTATAGCGTCGTACAACCCTCTCACCCACTGGCGGCCACCCCATTCCTTTGCCAAAGCATCAGCATCTACGTACAGCATCATGCCTTGTATTATTCGCTGGGCGGATGGCGGCAAGAAGATGTTCAACCGCTAACTTTAGAAGGAAGTTACGAAGACAGGATCTATAACTATATCCTTCAGTTCGGCGACTGAAAATCCCGACAAATGAGTATTGTGAAGCTTCTTGTAGTTGTCTTTTATTTTTATTTTTTTCTTTTAGAAAATCGTTCGAAATTTGATACGTACCGTAAGTACAATGAATATGAGTCGCGAAATGAAAAAAAAAAAAAAAACAAAGAAATAGATCGAGAGGACATATATTCGGCTAAAACGAAAAGCCAAAAATATTGCAATCTAATCGTTCTCGACGACACTTTGGTTCGAAAGTTGAGCAGAAAAAAAAATCTGAAAATATTTTTCCGTTAAATCGAACAAAGACAACTATAAATTGAGAAATGATCGACTCATTTTCGTAACTGCGCGTTGTAATTTTCGTTTCTACTACCCATACGACAAATAAATTTTCTACCGCATAAAATCGGTATATTTGTCGATCTAAAAAAAAAATTTGCGTCATTTTTGTGTAAACATCATTCAGATATCACTTAAGTATTCGTGATACCATTTTAAACAATGTGACGAATTTGTAGGAAAAAATTGAATAAAATCGAAGCGGCGAAGTGGCTACGCCACCGAAAGCGGTTCAACAAGCTTTCCCCGCCCCCTCTTTCGCTATCGATTGGATAACATAAGATTGCCGCAGGCTCCAACGTGCGGGTACTGTACTAGCGGAGAGAATCGCTTGAATCGAGATTGAGTTGACATGGAAGTAGCAAGAGCACCGGTCATCGAGTAAGGATCGTAATGGCCGAGAGATCGCACGGAGATTTCTAGACTTTGTAATTTCAACAAGACGCTACGAGGACCGCGTTCGACGTAACATTCTCGTACATCCGACAATGTATATCCAAAAAGACAGAGACTTTCGGACACACATACGCACGGATGAAAGTAGTGAATGGGCGCGAGAGAGCGAGCGGAGAGAAGAGAAGCTGAGCGAAGCCGGTCGTAAGGTGGAGAGATATCTAAAAGAGACGACGTAGATACCGGGGAAAGGGGAGGTCGAACATGACCGAAGGACGATCGGCTATCGGAGGACCCGCGGGCTTATGAAGTCCACCCGTACGTTCGAGGAGTTATGTCGTGGAACTGATTGCTACGCCCGATCCTCGCCAATCTCGTGAGAGCCACCAATTTCCACGAGGAGAGGGCCCTTTCCTTCGCAATCTCTCGCTCACTCTCTGTGCTCTTCTCTGATGCAGACTTCGCTAATACACGAATGAAACGCGATCGAGGGAACTGCGGTCGAACGTTTAGAATCGACGATAGGAATTAATCGAGGTCAGCGAGGAGAGTCGCGAAGCCAATGGCTGTAGAAGAACGTCGAGAGAACACGAGATTCTGATAGATGTTAAAGCAAAGAAAGAATCGAGCAACCGGGCGGACGCCCGAGGAAATCAATCGTCGAGAAACGGTATATACATCGTCAAAGATTTACGGTAATGATACCTCATTTTTTTTTTTTTTTTTAGGGAGAACATTTGTTGGCTGAGGGAATGAGCGGACGTTTTTGCTAACGATGCGCATTCTCCAGGATTCGCTGTTAGGCTCATCATCTTACGTTGGAAACGTGATTCGCTTGTACCCTCCTTAAAGCGGTCCTACGAAATTCTCGGGAGATTCGAGAGCTCTATGCTCTCATCTATATAGGTAGACAATAATATGTATACCGCTCAACCGCCGGATTATGTCCCGAGGGAACCGTAAAGAGAGTCGTGAGTCGACGAGCAAAACGTTTGTTACCCTCATACACCCCTTTAAGGGATGAATTTCTCTTCGTCCTTTGCAATTGAGGGAAGACGCGAGTACTTATACCGCTCGCTGCTTCCGTTTCGGTTAATCTTACTGATCTTCGGACTGATTGCTTCGAACCTTCTTACGAGTTTCGCCAATTCGAGGGGATGAGAAAAAAGGACTGTAAAAACTTTAGCTTTTGCAACTGCGTAGATGAGTCAATATTTAGATACTTGTTGCCTTTCAATCGTTCGAAAAGTCTATCTATTTACTGTCTTCCTATTGGTTCTAACGTCGCAACGAAGTATATTGGTTCAGAGACTTAATACGCCGTTGCGGATGAAGGGGAGAGTCGGCAGGCCTCGAATATAGTAGAATGTCTCGGATACCAAAACGTTTTTGTTGAATTCTCTCGGTCAGTTTTCGACGGAATTTCGTACAAATTTCCTTCCAAGCCGCGAGTGCACAATGTTGCATAGTAGAATCAACGAAACTTCGTAACATACCGCAAATTTAGTTAATTGAAAACCGTCCCGATATGGTTTCTCGGTACACTAGCGTTTGCGAAACGCGTTTTGAAATACGTGCGCAACAATCGTATCTTCAATTTTTTTCCCTCATTTCCTTCAATAATGAATCGGATGTTATTCGCTACTCGCAAAGATATGATTTCGAGATTCGTGATGCATGCGAAACGATACGAAAATATTTTTCAATCAGCGCAACGTAAATACAATTTTTTTTTTTCGTTCGATGTATTCGATTATCACAATAATCGAAATCGTCGTCATAAGATTAATGTTACACAACGAGAGTGTTTCTCAACAAGAAAAAATTGTAACTCACACTTCGCAAAATCATTGCGCGGAACGCGTATTGGTAAATTTCGTTAATGCGAAATACTCGTATTTCATTAATTGACGACATATAAATACGATTCATGGAAATATTGATGGAATACTAATGCCGCAATAATGATAAATTTTCCGACTGCAATCGTCATCGTCGGTAGACGGAGGGGAAAAACAAATATATCCGACGACGTAATATAGTTTCGTCGCATTCCAACGGCCGTCTCGTTGGCGTTTATGGAAGTGTCAAAGTTTATCGGGTAACGGAGTTTCTCAAGAGCACAGAAAACGATAAGAGGTTGTCGGCTATTCCTAAGCGTAGATTATTTTTTACCCCCCATGGCGCAATATTCGGGAACTGTGAAGACTACGAAAATTTAAATACGTCTTCAGTTTTCTTCTAATCGTCGCAACGAAAGATCTATGAGTAGAATACTGCAAGCCGTTAAGTAAGAACCGAAAAATCTTCGATAATTATTAAATTTCTCAAAGAAAAAAAATTAAATTACACAAAAAATATTTTCATCCTGTAAAAATTCCGGTAACGTGTGCTACGAAAATCAATCAAATTTTCCATTCGTTTTTTTCGTCGGGCAAAACAAAATCGTGTGAAATATGTTTTATGGTGAATCGTCGTAATTATAGCAGTGAGTTATTCGGATTTTAACGATTATTTGAATAATCATACGGTAATAGATTCAAATTATATTTATCTCGAAGTATAATTTTTGAAATGTAAGAAATTCAAAAAATTCGAAAATTTGAAAAATTTTAAAAAATGTATTATACCGAAAATGTAATTATTTTTATATCGAATTAATTAGCATAATTGTGACGACGAATTCAGAACGATACAAATAATTAATCGAATCGGTAATCTGTACGTAATTTTTCGTTGAAAAAAAAAAAGAAAAAAATTCCGTTTAAATTCGCGGGACGGTTATCGATAGTTCGAACTATCGTTTCGTAGACCATCGTCTTCTAAAATAAAAATATTTTGAGAACCTCTGCTGATTATCTGGTTCGGGAAACCGAAAGAGAGAGCAGTGGAAGGGGTAGTCGCGAGGTCCGCACAGATATTTCGAAACCGGTGTGCGAACTTGAGTTCGTATATTATACACGCACGCCGGCTTACGCACACACGAGTTTGATGAGAAGGCGCGATAAACGTTGAGAAACGAGTACACAGAGAGCCACTTGTGAACCCGAACTCGACACCGGCTAAACTCATTCTATCGTCGTCAGTCAACTCGGTAAATACATATTACGCGTACAAAACATCTCAACGTGGGTAATTCATTTTACCGTCGACGATCATAGAGTCCCATTGCCAAAAAATCAAAAGCCGTCACCGACTTCCACTGACTATTATCGTAATAAAACAATTTTAAAGTTCGAATTCATCTGTTTTCAGATCATTCAACAGAGGAATGGCGACGGACGTACGCGGTGTGGTGCTGTCCGGCACGAACCTCGCCAAGTGAGTTTAACGAAAATTCTCGAATAATAATCAATAACGATCGATCGATCAAAAAAAAAAAACAAAAAAAATCCAAATCTACGAATATTCAATCTTGAATTTCGAATTTTTATCTCATTATTTATCGAAATGCCTTGAAATTATTTTGGAGTATTTTTCTGTTGGTATGAAAATGATTTGTTTGATCTTCGAGAATCGAGCAACGTGCCTCGAATAATTTGGAGACTAATTGATGTTTTCCTACTTTATCTACAATCGATCTCTATGGATAGTTTTGAACGTCCGATTTTCAAATATATTTATTGAATCATTTTTTTCGATTTTTTTTTCGCAGAGAGATCCGCGAATCTTTAGCGAAGGATGTTGCTGCTCTCCGAGAGAAAATACCGGACTATTCTCCGGGTCTGGCGATCGTCCAGGTTGGCGGACGCGAAGATTCGAACGTATATATACGGATGAAGATCAAAGCCGCATCCGAAATTGGGATAGTGGCTAATCACGTAAAGCTTCCGAACACAACGACGGAAATGGAGCTGCTGAGTAAGCTAAACAAGCTTAACAATGATCCGATAGTTCATGGAATTATCGTTCAAATGCCACTCGACAGCGTTAACAAGATCAATTCGCATTTGATCACCGATACGGTGTCGCCGGACAAAGATGTCGATGGGTCAGTCATATATCAACATTAATCGACTTATCAATTTTTTTTTTTAATTTTTAACTCAACATTCGTCAATCGAAATCGCGAATTATGCAATTCGATACGTCAAAGTGAAATCAGTGACGGTGCTGAGAAACTGATAAACAGATCGCGTAAACAGCAGCGATAAGACCTTTGACACTCTCATCGAAGATTGTTCTCAATTCGCGATACAGCAATATTTTGTTGCATGATATTAACTCGGAGCGAAGACTAGAAAATATAATAAATAAGATTTTTTTTTTAAGTTCATTCTGTAATTTTCATGATTTTTCTTTCAGCCTAAATACGATTAACGAGGGTAGAGTGGCCATCGGAGATATGTCCGGATTTTTGCCGTGTACTCCGAATGGATGCATCGAACTAATAAAAAAGTGCGTCGAGAAAAAAAAAATTATTAATAATAATAATAGCTGTTATTATGTTTTTGAGAAATTTAATGATTTTCTTTTTTTTTTTTCAAACTTATTTTACTGCGTTTTTTGTCCATTGTAGAAGTGGAGTACCGATAGCCGGAGCTAAGGCCGTCGTTCTCGGCAGAAGTAAAATTGTCGGTACGCCTGTTGCTGAACTACTGAAATGGCACAACGCTACGGTGACCGTTTGTCACTCGCGAACAAAGGATATTCCGAGCGTCGTGAGTTTCGGGAAAATTTTTTTTTCAATATGTTAAAAAAATTGAAAAATACTATCGATTAACTCAATTTTTATCTAATTTTTAGGTTTCCGAAGCCGATATTCTCGTAGTTGGAATCGGCTCTCCGGAATTCGTGAAGGGCTCGTGGATAAAGCCGGGAGCGGTCGTAATCGACTGCGGCATTAATTCAATTCCCGGTAATTTATTAAATAAATACGATTTTTCTGTTCGAAATAATCGAAATTTAATTAATTAACGATTAATAACGCCGTTTTTTTTTTCTTCCAGACGCGACGAAGAAAAGTGGTCAGCGTCTCGTCGGAGACGTGGCTTACGACGAAGCGGCTAAAGTAGCTTCGTACATAACTCCCGTTCCCGGTGGTGTCGGTCCGATGACTGTTGCAATGTTAATGAAAAACACCGTCATATCAGCTCAACGTTCGGCCGAAAAATTGCTCAACAATCAATGGAATCTTCGACCTCTGCGTCTGAATCTTAAAGAACCCGTGCCGAGCGACATTGCGATATCGAGAGCTCAGGAACCAAAGCCGATTACGGTATTAGCCGAAGAGATCGGTCTTACGGCGAACGAGTTGAGTCCATACGGTTCGAAAAAGGCGAAAGTTAGTTTAAACGTACTGAAGAGACTTAAGGGTCAGAAGAATGGAAAATTTGTGGTTGTCGTTGGCATAACGCCGACACCGTTGGGCGAAGGAAAGAGCACCACGACTCTCGGACTCGTTCAAGCGCTATCGGCACACAAGGGAAAGAATTCTTTCGCGACTCTGAGACAACCGAGTATGGGACCTACTTTTGGGGTGAAGGGAGGAGCCGCCGGAGGTGGATACTCGCAGGTAAAAAAACTTTTCTTCATTCTTTTTCGCATTCATAGAAATTCTGATCGCTTCTTTAAAAAAAAAAAAAAACGACATTTTTTTTTTCGTATCATTTAAATTTCAAAGCCTTAATTTTTATCTATTTTTTTTTGCTCAGGTAATCCCTATGGAAGAGTTTAACTTGCATTTAACCGGTGACATTCATGCGGTCGGTGCGGCGAACAACCTACTAGCAGCTCAGATCGATGCGAGATACTTTCACGAGTCCACGCAAACGAACAAAGCACTATACGACAGGCTGGTCCCGTCGATCAAAGGGGTGAGAAAATTCTCGAAAATTCAACTTAAGCGTCTGAAAAAGTTGGGAATCGACAAAACCGATCCCGCTAGTCTAACGGAAGAGGAACAAGGAAAGTTCGCGAGATTGGACATCGATCCCGAAAGGATTACGTGGACTCGAGGTGCGATAAAAATAAATACCATATATCTCCCGACAAAAATGAAACTAAGCTGCGTTAGCAATGAGAAAAATAGTTCCCCGGTTCGTCGTCTATCTCTATCTGTATCTATCTCACAGTTGTGGACTTGAACGACCGGTTCCTCCGGAAAATAACGATCGGACAGGCGCCCACGGAGAAGGGACATACCAGAGAGTCGTCCTTCCGGATATCCGTTGGTTCTGAGATTATGGCAATTCTCGCTCTCGCCACCGACGTCGAAGATATGAAGAGAAGACTCGGCGAAATTGTCGTTGGATTCAGCAAGAGCGGTGAACCTCTTACTGCCGAAGATTTCGTAAGTACAATCTTATCGAGCGGAGATCCCATAGAAACTTCTGCGAGAAAATATAATAAAATAGTTTACAACGCCGTTTTTTTAATCGTTCGAAAAAAGAAAAAACGGTATATTGAAAGAAGAAGAAAATCGATCTTCCGAAATGCGATCTATCGAAATTAACAATCTGTGGGCCCGCAATCAATTTTCCAATTTTTTTTTTTTTTTTTTCAGGGAATGACCGGAGCAATGGCAGTATTGCTGAAAGACGCGATAGAGCCGAATCTGATGCAAAGTATCGAGGGTACGCCGGTTCTCGTTCACGCGGGACCCTTCGCCAACATAGCGCACGGTTGTTCCTCGATCATTGCCGATTCTATAGCCCTGAAACTCGTCGGACCCGACGGTATTGTCGTGACTGAGGCTGGTTTTGGGTCGGACATCGGTATGGAAAAATTCTTCAACATAAAGTGTCGCACGTCGGGTCACGTGCCGAACGCTATCGTATTGGTAACAACGATAAGAGCCCTTAAGATGCACGGCGGTGGCCCGACCGTGACTCCCGGTGCTCCGTTAAAGAAAGAATATGTTGAGGAACATCTCGATCTCGTCGAGAAGGGACTACCGAATCTCTTGAAGCACATCAGCAACGGCAACAAATTTGGTGTTCCCGTTGTTGTTGCGATTAATTCACATACGTAAGTAAAGAAAATCCATAATCAATCGATAACGATTGATAAATAGGAAAAATGAATGCGTTATTCACTTTCTTTCTCGGATTTACTACAGAACCGATACCGCCGCAGAATTGCAACTCGTCAAAGCTGCAGCCCTGAAAGGCGGAGCATCGGACGCAGTTGTTTGCACTCACTGGGCTAAGGGCGGCGAAGGAGCTCTCGAACTGGCGGACGCTGTTGTAGCAGCTACGGAAAAGCCAAACAACTTTAAACTGCTTTACAACGATAATATGAGTATCGAGGAGAAGATAAACGTTATTGCGAAAGAAATGTACGGCGCTGGCGAAGTTATACTCGCCGATAAGGTAACGTTATGTTTAAGTAACATTATGGAGTCTGCCAATTGCAGAAAAAGGGATAACTCTTTTACGGAAGATATTTCGATGGTATTTAATGGGTTTATGTCATTTTGTAGGTCAAGGAGAAGATCGAAAGATACAATAAATTTGGATACGACAAGTACCCACTCTGCATGGCAAAGACCTCGAACTCCTTAACCGGAGATCCTGCTATCAAAGGAGCACCGACCGGATTTACTCTCAATATTACCGACATTTTCGCTTCTACTGGTGCCGGATTCGTTGTACCAATGGTTGGAGAGGTAAATTCGCATCTTCCGTTTTATCGCATGTTAAATATTCGCCGTGAGAAGAGAGAAAATCTATTTTGCAAGCTAAGAATTTCTTAAAAAAAAATAATAGTAACGTTAACAAAATTGTTAGCAACCTAACTATATAAATTCAAGAGTCAAAAGCTTTTTCGGACGTCGTCAAATAAGTTCTTTTGGTTCAATTTCCACAATTAATTATCGTTTTCGGAAAATAGTTTTTCTAATTTCGTATTTTTCTAATTTTGATACTAATTTACTGATGTTAACTATCTGGATGAACCAAATTTTTAAGTAACCATCAAAGTTATGGAATGTTTATCATTCGAGTATTTTGGTGCAGAACACCGCGGATGGTGTTATCATTCGCGTTTCTGCAGAAATTCTACTGTTTCATAGTCGATAATATTGTAAGCGCGAAAATTACTCTCGTTTGCAGATTATGATGATGCCGGGATTGTCGACCAGACCCGCGATCTATGACATGGATTGGAACAGCGAAACCGACGAGATCGAAGGATTGTTCTAAACTCATCTTATCCCATCGTTGTCGCACAAACATATATATATATACGCGATATCATTCACAATCTACGATCGGCTTGAATTTCCAATAGACTGCAGCCGATTTTTTTCCCTTCCCACCCCAATACTTTCAACGACTGTTTTCGTTGAAACGCCTATTTTCATACTGGATATATATTAACGAAATAATTGTTTAATAAAAACTTTTTGAAATGAATCAATAATATTCAATACTTTTGCTCGTTGAATAAAACTTCCTGCAAGATTTCGCGCACCGCCAACCGAAATATACGAATAAAATCCTGAAACTTCGCTGAGCTGTACGAAAGAATTGAATTGAGATACTACCATCGATAGACATTTTCAGGATAAAGGTAATTATCAGCTGCATATACATACTATAATTTATCTCATTGAATATCTCATTAGAATGATTTGAAAAGTCTGTAAAATGTTTTTTGCATTGTGTTTGTAAATTTAAAAAGGTCAACAGTTTCCTCCTCATTCGTTAGTGGAGAACAAATTTTCCAATTTCATCAAATTGAATTGTAGTCCCCAATCTGTTAAACGCGCTGTGATTATTGCTTATGAAAATTTCTTTGGGTGAATAATGAAATATTCGGATTTAAGTATAAAATCTCAGTCCGCTAGCGCAAAATCAATCATTGTAAGCATCTCACCAACCACAAAATCCCGTTTTACTATGATACTTCTTTCTCCAGCACCACGAAGAGACCACTGTCCCATTGTTTTCTCTGATCTGATACACCTTGAAATTTGGCATCTGTTTCTACATCTTTGACAAAAAAAGAACCGCGAGACAACAACACAATACTGTGTTCCGTCATCTAAAAAGTTTGCGTCACCTTCATTCTCCCATCTGAAAAAAAAAATTAGTTTTTTCTGAAACATTGTAATTTCAAGGTATTCTGGCATTTTAGAACCGAGAGACGAGTCGTAGCTCTCCGCAGTAATGCCACTCTGTGCTGATGTACCATAACGATGGTGATGCCGTTATCGGTAAATTGACGGCAGTCTTATTAAGCTGCAATAATAACGGGATGGGATGTCGACATTCATAACTTCTGAAAAAGTGCGCCTCATACTTCAGCGGAAGCGACTCATATCTGATCCTCTTGTGTGATGTTTCAAATCTCTGTAAAACAAAAGGAAAAGATAATCAGTTGTAACGGTTATAACGAAAGAAACGGTACTTTGTGAGGTTATCGCCAAAGTTTTGCGCGTTATTGCAGAAATTAGATTTTATTGTTGCAAACATAACCTCTGTTAAAATTGATAAACGCGAGAACGCGTCGTGTCGCATGATAAGGTATTAATTTTTTCAATGCAACACCGATATTCTCACACTCACCAGTAGCTCGAGTAGGTTGAGATTTGTTAAGAAGCTAAGTATCTAACGGTTAAAAATAATTGTGTCACTCTCGGTCGCGATGACCAATATTTTAGTTGTGTTTTGATATTGTGGCGCGGGAGGACATTGTTATGCGAGAAAAAATCAAACGAACGATACGCGAAAACAGACATACGCGGGGCCGACAACACTACGACCTTTCCGACGACGGGTACAGTCGCTAACTGCCGTATTCTGAGAGAGAAACGATTAAAAACGAAACGCGAAAAGACACTCGCGAGACGGACAAGAACACGGCGCATCCAGCGACAAGTGTGATCGCACACTGCCCGATGGGCTGTGGTTACTACGAGCGAAAATTGATTAAACAACGACAACACACGAGAAGATACCCACGAGACCGACGGTTCTGTGACCTTTCCCGCGACGCGTACAGTCATTCAACTGACTGCAATACTACGAAAATCGATAAAACGCGAAAAGACACGCGCGACCGACGGGTACGCGATGCGTCCAACGGCAAGTATAGTCGCGCACTGTCACATATGGACCGATGTACTAAGAACAAGCATCGATTAAACGACGAACCAAGAAAAGACACACGTGAAACCGACTCTGTGATCTTTCCAACGACGGGTACGGCCGCTCACTGCCTCGTAAACTATTGTACTACATGGGAAAATCAATTAAACAACGAAACGCGAAAACACATGCGCGGGACCGACGACTTTGCGACCTTTCCGGCAACAAGTACGGTTGCATACTGTCATATGGGTTACCGTACTATGAGGGCGAATCAAATACACGACAAAATGCAGAAACACATGCGCGACAGCGACGACTTTGCGACCTTTCCGGCAACAAGTACGGTTGCTTACTGTCATATGGGTTACCGTACTATGAGGGCGAATCAAATACACGACAAAATGCAGAAACACATGCGCGAGATCAATGCCTTCTGCGACTTACCCTGCGGTAAGTACGACCGCACTTATTCACTGCTGTATAAGACTTCGAATGCATTGAAAAGACAATTGAAGAAAATCAGTAATGAATCATTTTGAAAGTCCGCGTCTTGAATCTGAACGATCCGAGAAACCCATTACCGAGAATCTGGGACCTGTTTAATTTTAACAGTCTTGACATATTGATATCGCAACGCCAAATCAATTATTCTTTCTCGTGTGCATGTAAATCAAATGTTTATAATGCAAATGTTGGACCATTTGCGCAGGTAGAACTACAAATTGAGTAGTAGTAGTCATTATATAGAGTCTCTTGCACCCCTTCCCCCGCCCGGCTCCCCGTAAGGTTTTGAAGAAAGAAAATATGAAAATCCCGAGGTTACCACCAGAAAACACACCCGCGACGATCGGCGACGAAACACGACCTAAGTGGTTTTCACAATATTCCGTCGGACGGTCAGTTGCCGGATGATAATAGAACGCATCCACTCCTTTTCGTTCAAGTCGCAAGATTGCTCCATGTATAGCAATTGTGTTACATGATGCAATTGAATGCAAAATGAACAGTATAGTGAGACAATGAATTCGTACGAATTTTTAACAGCTGCTAACTTAACCGAAATCGAACATAAAGAATAATTTGAAAAATGAAGGATAGGTTCATGTAAACAAAAAGACGAATCGAACAGATAAAAAGATATACAATTTAAGAACAAAAAGGGACAACGTATCGAGGTATCGAGATAGTGAGTATAACGAATACAAAAAATTACTTTTGATTTTTCCTCAACTGTGTATTTTGTACAAATGTCTTGCAAAGCGACAAAATACTACTCTAGGGATTGGGGTCAAATGAGTAGATTTTTACGATGATCGGAAGTTCGTGAATCTAATGATCCTTCAATTATCGAGTCTACCGAACCAATTACGAAATCTGAGCTTACGACTTCCTGAATTAATATTAATATCGCCCATTGTAGAAGATTTCCGTTGTCAATGATCCGTCATAAAAATTGCAAGTTGTTAGACCATTAATAGTTAAAAAAAGAATAATAATATCGTTTTCGTTAGCGTGACTCCATGGCAGCCAAGTATCTCGTTTTTCCTTGAAACTTCAATCAAACACTAAGTAAAAAGAATACATACCGATATTTTCTGACAGAAAATTTCTTTCAGTCGACTATTTAAAACGGTACATCATATGAGATAAAAGTATCATTGATAATATATTTTTACGCCACTCGATGATTAATAATAACGATCAGATTTTTTTTTAATTGGCATCATTACTGTAACATCACGATCTATCAGATTTCTGATTTTTCTCTCAATTATCTTAGTTAGAATTCTGTTGCTGAAAGATTCCGTTGACATGGACTTCGACATTGCTATCAAATTTTCTTACTTTTAAATACCTATTCCCGACGATCAAAAATGTACGTTGAAACATTACGAAACTCCATCAAAACTTAGAGAATCGACACTGTGCGTAAGTTTGTCAGCGGTTAGCATAGACATCTCGCAAGGTAGGCGAATCCTCTTGCGGTTCAACAGTATTGGAGATTCTCTTCCGTTATTTCGGTGGTAGCCGTAAAACATTTCCGGCGAGACGAAGATCGTAAGTGGTTGGCTCGGTTCAGCGGCGTTCTCATCCACGATCTGTTACTGCATCGTCATAACTGCTCACGTGGGAACGTCGTTAAAACGACAGAGTTTCCAAATACGACCCGAAACCAGGAAGTTGCGGAGAATACGGTCCCGATATCGGGAACCACCACTCGATATCGATACCGAGTTCCGTACCGTTTCTGCACCGAATATTGCGTGCTATTGGACCAAATGTTGTCAAATTCTGAGAATCTTCCAAGATCGGTTTCAAATATCGGCACAGCTCTCGGTCAATCATTAACCACTAATCCCGATCTGCTGGTGCAGATTTGCTTTTTAAATGTTCAGCCAATAGTAAAATACGCCGCATATTAGTAACAGATAAGATTGAGGTGAAAAATCAAGTTCGCTCGTGAGGCTCGCGAGCAGAGTGCGTGAAGACTACAAAAATGTTTATTTCTCTCACGTGAGTGCGAACAAGAGGAGGCGAGAACAAGAGAAAGAGAGAGACAATGTAGAAACGAAGCTTGTTTCTTCGCAAGCCACAAAAGCGCGAGGAGTTAGGTATAGCGTGAAGCTAGCGTACCAGGTCCCCCGTCATCGATCCCGGCACGTGCTCAGCAAAAGTTTCCGCCGTTTTCGAGCGACGCCGGCGCCGCGGTGAGCGGGTGAGAGTTGTGCTGACGGCGGGGATGTCGGTAGGTTGCGTCGTCGTGGGTTGATTGTGCGATGGTGGAGAATCGCGGGGCTGCGATTATCAGGGCGCGTGCGTACCCCGTGCATTCCGTCTCGTGTTCGTAGTTGTGACAAGTAGCATATATTCCGTATACCTTTAATGCATACACATAGAAGAAGGAGTCCAACGGCGACGGCGCACGAGCCACGGCAGCACCAACTTCAGTAGCGACCAACAGCAACGGGCACCATCGCCAGCGTCAGCCGGACCAGGAGCCAGCAGCAGCAGCCAAAGCAACACAAGCTGAGAAGCAGCAGCAGCAGTGTAACCCGAAACAGTTGAAGCAGGCGAAGGAGACGAACATCAAGCAGAATCATAGCGGGGTCAATATCACCGGAAACAACTGACATTACCGACAACGAGCGCGATAGACTTCGACGATTCTAATGCCAAATCACCGCCATCGCCACTGTCACCGCGGACGCAAGTACTACCACACGTAGTAATACCGAATATTGGAATACATCCTAAAAGAACGATATCGGTGTTTTGGAATCATTTTTTATTTATTTTTCTCGTCAATAACCAACAGCGATCGTTGACAATTCTTTCGAATCGTTGTGACCCGTTTAAAGTGTAACTAAAGAAAAAAGTCAAATTAAGTGGAACGAAACTGTTTCGTAAGTGAAAACAGAGCATCGCAGGTTGAACACGACGACAAGTGCCCACAACCACATCCAGTAGCTACGACCAATTGCCACCTCCACGAGGCGGAAATATATCAGCAGTCGAGGTAGTGGCGGCAGCGAGTATCACCAGAAGCAGCTGGGGAGGGGCATAGTACAGCGGTGGTCGCAGTAGACTCACGAAGATAATACACGCGAGTAACCGGCATCGAAAGCTGAGTAGAGCCGAAGCTGATGAACAAAAAAAAACACGACAGACGTTGTAACCTGCGGCACGGAGGAATAGAACCTTCGCTGATCGCTGGTTTTGCATCATTCTCTAGTCGTTCAGTTGGATAACCCATCCCTTGCCGCGGGGGGTGATGACACCAAACAATTGAAGTATAAACTTCTGTTTTTTTCTTCTGTTCCGTTTGATGAATACGTAAACCGCGTGTGAGGCGTGAAAGAATGTGCTCTGATAAAGAATCCAGTGTTTGCGGGTGTCAGATTGTTGCCGAAGGCCAATAATCTTGGTAGCCCAGTTCGCCCGTCGAGTGTTGTGAGTCCCGTGGTGCTTCTTATTACATGTGTTAACGCAAACGGCAAGTGGCGCATATAATATCGTCGGGTTAATTGATCAAGTGCAAAGGATTCGTCAGTGCCATCGAGAGAACGTGAATCCGTTCCCTTTATTTATTTTTTATTTTACAGTTTAACGTCGTATCCAAGATTTTTGTAGAAATAGATCATACCGAGCGAGTCGTTTCGATTGTGATTTAAATTTAATAAGTTTCTTAAATTATCGAAGACTGCGAATTCAAGAGAACGAATAAATACACAGTACGAGACAACGATGCTCCCAACTGCTCCACAATTATTCTGGATATCATCCAGATATGAGACGAGTCTTCTATAACTGAAACTCGTCAGGATTGGGCGAAAAGTTATAAAAATAATTGGGCAACATAAAAATTTGTACGAAAATAGTGTGGATAAAGTAAACGGGGAAAATTCATCAGATCGGTAGAGTCCTGTCTTCCGGGTACCGTGGGAGTCTTCATGAGCGAGACGATCGATAGCCGGCTCGGGTGCTCGGCTCGGGGACGTTGACGACGTCCGGGTCGGTCTCGACTCGCTCGAGTAACGCGTCCCGCTGGTTATCGGGCCGGAGGGATTAATTCGAAATAGCTTGGTACAACACATCTTTCAACATTGCAAAAGTCTGATAGCCAACGCAGCAACACTGTCAATTAGATAAGGAATATATCTAAACGACACTTGGATATTCTTTCGATATTCTTTCGATTTCGCAAAAAAATTTTTAAAACAAAAACTCCTACGGCCTGACGGTGGCTCACTGTCGTGTGGTCCAGAGTTTTCATCCTTCCAGGACTGCAACGGCAAAGACTGTTCTTCTCGACGGTATATGGGGGACTTTGTCGCCACGAGCCTCTTCTCGAGCAGTAGCGGTAGCTCATCGGCATCGTCAGTCTGCAGGCAGACACCCATAGGAGTTTGCGGAGTTGTCTCGGGCAGTAGTGGCAGTGGGTCAACTTCAGTACTGACAAGCAATAACCAACAGCAACAACACGATATCGGACAGCAGCAGCGCCATCACCATCATCACCATCGTCATCATCATCACCATCATCAGCAGATCACAACAATGCAGGACGAGTTGCTGATAGAAAAGCAAGGAAGCAGCGGAAAGCAGGCACCTTTGTCGCCTGGAGTATTGGATGGTGGTAACACACAGGACAAATCCAAAGATTCAGCGGAAGCTGAGACAAATGCGATGGTTGCCGCGACTCCGCAATCACTTTCATCATCCGGCGACAAGGACATCGGCAGTTGCATGAATACATCGAGTCTCCAAGTATTTGCGGAACCCGTAAGAGTTCCAAGTCTATGGGCAGCAGCTCCCGATGACACAGGACTTCACGCCTTACCGGTAAACGGGTCCATCGCCACCTTTCAGAATTTCCCAACTGGCGGACCAGCCGGATTATTTGCTGGATCCAGTGCGGGAGCTCGGCGTGCCATCACCGCTAGTCATAATTTTCCTCAACACAGTGGGAATGCCGGAGCTCCAACTGTAGCCAGACACGGACTTCAAGTCGGCCAGCAGCAACAACAACAACAGCAACAACAACAACAACAGCAACAGCAGCAACAGCAGCAGCAACAACAACAACAACAACAGCAGCAGCAGCCCACTTCCGCGCATCCAGGAGTTTATCTTCAAGGAAAAGGATACGCGGCATGGTCCGGTGGCTCTCAAGCTGCACAGCAATGGAGCGGAGGTCCACAACCAGCCGCGACAGCAAGTCCTGCCCTTTCACCGTGGAGCCGGGGTAGATCCGTGCCGAACTTACCGCCACTGCATTCATCTCTGCACGCGGCCGCTGCAGTGGCTGCCGTGGCTGGACTTCAAGGTCGGAAACCAAGTCCCACATTTCCCGGGCATCCCGGTGCTAATCAGGGACATTCTTCAAATATTAGCCCAGTAAAGTTTCGCCGAAGTACGTCGTATCCTGGCAAAGGCAATCTTTATCCGCCTCAACCGGCTCCTACGTTCGAAGTTACTGCAGCTGAAGAACGAGATCTTCTTCAGTTACCTCCCTATCAGCAGGTGAGGATCATAAAAAAGAAAGTTTGAACTTTGTGTTGCCGTTATTGCTTTTAATTTAAGAGTTTAAGGACCATAGAGTTTCAGCACACCGTCATAATGATTCCTCTGGGTTGTATTTTAGTTTTTGATTTATTTCTTTGATTCACCACTATTATAGAATATAGAAAACGCGTATTTATCAATACAGGAAAGAACACAACAGTACGATAGAATGCGTCGATACTAGTAAAACGTTCGTTCAATTCCGTATCAACGAATCGCATCGAATTCACGCAGGTCGAAATACCTCCCGGCAACGCAGTCGAGTCGGTACTCTTCGTGGCTGGGCGCACTTTGTATGTCAGGTTATGCAACGACTCTACTGAATCTTGAATTTAAATTTAGATTGCTCGCGCCGACTGTCTCAACGAACACGCGACCCTAGTTGTACGGAACAGTTGCACCATCCCTCGTGTCATCATCATTCGAAAGTCTGTTGGAAAAACAGCACCTGTAGCTGTTTGGAATTTTTACCCTTCGGCGGATTGATACATACAATTTCTATGCTATCAGTTATCCCATCCGAGAATACGGCTATTCGTAGCATCTGATCGTTGGGCGAATAACCCCCTTTTTTCTTTGTTCAACTCATCGTCGCGAAACCAAAAATTATTTCAATCCCATGAAACACGCGCACATCTGGTCGATTTTCCGTCCTTACCAATAGGTTTGCACCAATCCCTGCGGCAACTCCTGCCTGTGGAAAGGGGTTGAAAACTTTCATCGGTACATCCTCCGCCGTCGAATTCTGACCCAATTCCCTCGCGACCCGCTAGGCCGCTTTCGTCTTCTACTCTACGCAGATCTGTGTGTCTAACAGAAGTTTAAGCTCAGCTATTTTCGCTCCGTTCCGAAAATAGTTCTTTGCATGCCATAGCCGAGAGAAATGGCGAGAGGTGCCAGGCGGGTAGGCAAGCAAGCGCGCTGGCGCGCGCGGTTGCGCTCAAGAATCAACTTTCTTCGAGAATCCCGACGTATCTCATTGAGCTTTGATCTGCGGCTTTATGAGGTTCACGCACAAATTTCGCTACCACGCGGTCATTTTTTTATCATGAAAACTCATTAAATGGTTGATGCACAGTGACGAAAAGTAGAAAAGTTCGTTTAACGCGATGAATAGGCTATTTGTCCGAATTGCATATTGTTGATTGCAAAAAAGAGAAGCTGTTATCAACATACTTCCTACAATCATGTAGATTCTTACCGACAACGTTGCAACCGTCCCGTTATCAGAATGTGAACTTATTCCATTCAATTTGCAAAACACAATTACGGACCGTATGAAATTTCATTGTTTCGCAATTATTCGCTATGTAGAAACAAATGAATGAAAAGTAAACGAATTTAGGATTGGAAAAAAAGAAGCGCACGGGAAGTTACAGTTGGACGGACTCGCAGCTGTCTGACGTCTTATTGACATTCTGCCGCGTCAACGCGAACACAATTAGAAAAATCTGAATTGGGAGAACGTTGTCTTGTCGTTACGTTCCGTTTAATAAAAACCGTTTTGTGAGGCAAATTGCAATGCATTTTTACACTTTGCCAATGAGACAATTAGTCTCGAGAAAAACTTCAAAGCGTTTCCAATACAATATTATAGTTTTTTTTTTTTTTCACACCACCACCTGCAATAGTCAAGCTCGGCGCAGATGCAATGCATACGTTGCAAGTTGCATGTGCGATCGCGCTAAGCTATGAACTGACTATATAGCGTGCGCCTGACGCGTCGATTGCACGTATGCAAGTGCATTCAGATAACGATTTTTACGAGTGCTCGATAATTCTTCGCTTGTTGCTATACCTTGTGCCCGAACACGAACGGATCTGTATTAACTCGCAGTTATTTGAACTCTACGAAGAGAAAAATCCCCTATCGTAGATTTCCAAAAATACGATCGGTGATCTTAGAGCTTCGAAGACTTGTTATAATCATTATAGATCGTCAACGGGATCATCCAAAAACGAAATAACCTCGCGATTCTTTGAATGGCAGACGAAAATACTACTCTATGTTCTGTTTCCCTTTCTTCGTCTCCTTTCAATCTCAATCACCGCTAAAGTCGCATTATCAAGTTACGGTACTCGATATTCGTGTATCCAAAATCGTCGAACAGCAGAGGCAGTCACAGTACGCAGTCACTGGATTATCTGTCGTCGGAAATACTCGATTTGTCGGATACTCTATTATGTACATCCATATGCGATTGACATGACCTCGCATTTCCGAGTCCGTTAATAAAGACGCATTTAGCATATCCCGAATATACGTTTCGTATGTAATGAGCGTTCATCAAGCCAACGGGTCGCTTTCAGCCGCCGCACTTTCGGTCAATTAAATATTTAGTATATGTGTCATTGCGTTAATATCGGTGATTTTTTTTAATCATTGTTTACCAATGTAACATGTTCTCAGAGAACTTTTCGTGATAAGCGTGAAACTCGATCGCCTTGAAATTGATCGGATTATCGCATACGCCCTACTCGCGCGCCGGCAACAGATTGCAACGAAACGGACGCGACTCGTCTACGTTTCGTATCTCTATATTCCCTAAATATAGGAATATATCCCCCAATCATTTTTCGTAATGTTATTAATAATAAAAAAATGATTGTCCAACTGAAATGTTACGATCAAAGTACACTGCAATTTTCGAAAACTATCTCGCGTAAGTACGCTTTCGCTTCCATCGTTAGCCTCGACGACTCGCCGATTAATGAGTCATGGATACGCGAGCTTGACTCGGTAACATAAGACCCGGTGGGCCGGTCGTTCTGAATTTAGATGAACGAGCATTTACGTTCGTCGGTCAGGACTCGCGTGGACACTTGTTCTCGGCCCGGCTAATTCTATTCGTAGACATACTCGGCCCCTCCTTCTTCTATTTATCGCGATTGCTCTCTCTCCCTCTCTTTCTCTGTGTCCCTCTCTCGCTCTCTCTCTACAACACTTCGGCTAATCCTCTTTGCTTTCACCCCATCATCTAGTAGATTATTCACGTCAATGATTATATTTATTTACATTTTATAATCGGATTCGTAGCAATCCAAGCGAAAGACCGAAGAAGAAAAAAAAGTCAGACCGATTTTTGAGTTTTTATTCGTAGAAAAGAAATAACAACAATGCCATTTTGGTTATTTTTTTACGGTGGAAATATAAATTGTCCATTCAACATATTCATAAACTTCATTAAGCACCAAATTACAGGTTTACGTGAAATATCAGTCAAGTGATATAGAGGTTCTGGTAAAAGAATTATAGGCTTCGGATGAAGAAAATTTTAAAAATCGGTAGCAAATTTTTAATATTGCCTTCAGTGGGAGCTTCGCTCGCGATTTGAAGCCTTTTAGCGCTGAGGTGCTTTTCTATCGTCCTCGATTTTTTTTTCGGCGCGCGGTGCGCTCCCGTAACCCTCTTTTTTTCAAATTCGAGATTAAACCCCGAAGTCAACCAATCGCAGTATGAATAAATCGACAACATTACAAATATCGAAACTTCGATAATTTCGATAAATCTCGCAATACTACTTTTTACAGGCGGAACGAACGATTTCAAGACTAAAATCCACAGAAACACACGACATTACAGAGTATATCGGAATAGTTTTCTATGATAATTGACGAACAAAGAGACGCCCCGTTTGCGCCAAACACGTAATAAAAAAAAATGGTGGCTACAACGTGGTAGCGTGGAGATAAACGCCTGAAACTTATAGTTGATAAGATGTCACATTTACCGGAATTTACCGTAAACTTACCGGAAACTAAGCAAAAACGTCCACCGCAACAGCAAATTACCTTACCATTCCCTTGAAAAGTAAGAGAGTAGTATAAGTATCCTATTACGATAGAATTCGGGAATAATTATCATTTTAATAGTTTTGAAAGTTTCCGATTCACGTGAACGTCGAGTTGAGTTTAACTGACAAAGCACATGGGAAAGACTGAGATAATGATTTATAGTTTGTTGCATTAAACACCTATCTGCGTATTGAACAAACAAGCCACCAAGTGCTGTCGAGGTAGCGCGAGACTGGCTGCATTGGCGTGACCCAGTGCCGGGGGTTTATATAGGTCAACCCGGTGAGGGCGATATAGATTTTTAGAGCGCGACCCACCCTTTTGTCCACTGGCCAGCAGGATAGGAGATCCCAGTCGCGAGCGCACGAATCAGCGCACCGCTCATCCAGGGGATCCTTGCCGTCCCACTCCCGACTTGCCGTCGTGTTCCTTCTCGTTACGAAAATGTGTCACATCCGAATATCAAAAGATGCTTTATCGACCCACCCCTTTCTTTTATATTCTCCGCATCCCTCGATATATTTGTATATAACCAATAAAACAATAACTGAGCGATTATCGCTCGGATGCTCGTGTCTGCAAATATAGGTCATGAGTCTTCAACCCGATTGGAAAACGCGTCTATTTTACAGAACGTTTCATCCCCCGCGATCTATATACCTTCTATTTTCGTTTATATTATTACCAAAACTTATTTTCACCCTAAATCGAAACTTGGTTGCTATTAAGATAAAATAAAGAACAAAGCAGCAAAGATACGTTCCCGGCGTAAGCCGGCAACGTGGCTTCAGAAAAGTCGATATTGAATTAAGCAGCTACCGCACGGCGCTGTGCTGCACCACCGCTACGGTTTGCCTGGGACTTGCCACTACGTATCGATTCTTCACCTTGCCACGGATATATTTATACTGTTATACCAGTAGCAGCGTTAACTTGCCGATTTGCCAAGTACTTTGGCCCATTATTATATTGATATTACTGGCGTCAGCTCCATTCGCATATTCCCGACTGAACCGCTTCAATCAACCGGGTTGGATACCACCAACCCTCTGCTGCCTTGACCAAACCCCTCACGACTGTACTCGCGCCAACGGGGTGACCTACTTATGGCACCCCGCACTGAAGCCATCGCTTCTCGATACTACTACCTCCGCTGCTACTACTACTACTACTACTGCTACTACTACCCTTTCGAAATGCCATCCACAACGAAACGCGTCGTTCCTTCTATATTTTTATAGCGGCGCGGCACGAAAATTAATGTGTAGACGTGAATGAATTGCGGACAGAACCACGTGGCCCGTTAGAATTGAAACTCGTTGAGGTTTTATTGGATGCAGATACCAACTGTACAGCACTTTTCACAGATTACTGTCCTATAGCTGCTCTCATAGTAATTCGACTGCAGTATTCATAGTTACGTATATCCTACAAGTATCGTGTGTATACACCCTGTTAATCAAATAAAATCTGTAAGCCTCTCGAGGCGCAGTAGAATTATATTCCCGGCACTACTTATAGGCACAGTAGAATCTTTTGCAGCTTACTTTATGCGGAAAAAAGTAAGTTACGCGAAAGCCAATCACGAGCACGAAGCAGGTCTCTCCCCTTTGCTCATTCGTTCGCATTAACTTACATTGTCCGCATCGCTTGCCTTTTTAAGATGCGAAAAGGTTAGCTGTGTGAGATTCCACTGTAGGTCGCGTATTTATCGTTCTTCCGAGACGACATTTTTTTTTTTCGTTTTTTCGATGGTTTTTCGTCTTCAGGAAAACTGTCCTATATCTGCGTTTGGTATCAAAAGTGAGTGATCTATCGCCGATATATACGCATATCTTTCGCAAATTACTCCCTTAAGCTTCAAACAAATGCCAATGGTAAGAAAATGCGTATCTAGCCAAATATTACCCTAAAAGGGTACGTATATATAGCATATGATACACAGGCTTTTTCTTTTGATACATCAAGTCGATGGAACTGGAAACAAAGCGGCCGCCAGATGTATTCGTCATCCTCGACGACTAGGAACTCACTATAGTCGTTCTAAAGTCGCATTCAATCGAGCCTGCCGCCTCGACAACTCTTTGAATGCCACTCCGAGACGAAATTAGAGTGACTTTTTGTTCGACAGTACGCATAGTCGTACGTGGCGCCCTTTCACCGACGTGTCTCCGTCTCTTTCTTGCATTCTTCCATCTCCACTACTTCCTTCCTCCTCGTTTCTTCCCTGTCGCAGTCTATACTTGTACATAGCTTTCTCGCCTCTCCCTTGGCACTCCCTCTCCCCCCCCCCCCCCCCTCTCCTTGCCGCCCTTCTCGCAACAGACACCCCAATTCAGACTTTTCACTGTGGATGAAAAGTCTGAATTTACAATTAGAAAGCCGACACTCGTTATCATTACCATCTCACGTTTTCAGCTGTGTTTTCTTCTTTCCACCACATTTATATCATTAGCCTTACGAGACTCCTGTTTTACTTTTTTTTACATTTTTTGCACTTTATTTGATTCGTTTTTCACCTTTGCAAGACGATATTTGTGATTGGAAAATCGACCAATTTGATGAAAGAGAATTCACGAATTTCGAATTATGTTATTTGTCAACTCCAACGATGGTATTAGAGACTCGTCGTAAGATAGTCGGGAAATTCGAGTAGAATGATTTGACGAAGATTTTTACGATACGGCAACAGAGACGATATCAAGTTCTTCAAGTACAGTGCACACGCATTAACACACATAGAGACGATTTATCAATGCCGCCGAATTTGAATATCGTAATACAGATATAAAAACCCGTCGGAATATGTGACACAAGTGGTTAAATGTTTGTACACATAAATTATACAAATCGGTGATGTGGAAGAGGGCGCGAGGGATGAAGTCTGCACAGGAGTTGCTGTCGACGGCCTGCCTACCACCGCTTCCTGGGTTCCTGGTTTTCCTATATTGATTTTCCAAAGCGTGGCGCGGGTGGGAGAGAGAGAGAGAGGCGGAGGGGTGAGAGTTACGGCAGGTGAGGGAAAAACCGGCGAATGAATAGCGAGAGTGAGAAGAATCAAGTGCATGCGGCAGAGGGAAGCGAGTTGTACTGAAAACGGATGAGAATCACGTCGGCCGCGCAGCTTTCGTGTTCTAAATAGTCAAGTAATTGACCCTGAATGGAACAGCCAATAATTAGTTATACTTCCGTCTCTTATTGTTCCATATTTATATTATAGCCGATTTACTGCGATTTGTGCAAAACTACAGTAGTAAGATACAGAAACAATCGGAACCACGATGGACAGAACCCCTTCGTGTCGGCTTCATATTTAATCTTCTCCCATTCCTTTTAAAGCATACTTTCGTCACGATTGACCTTGAAAATTAATATTCCTCATAAATCCTCAAAAATAAATATTAAAAAAAAAATATTAATAAAATATTAAATATAAAAATAAATATTAAATAAAAAAATATATATAAAATTTTATTTTTTTAAATAAAATGAATAATAATAATAACATTAAACATTATTATTTTCTGATGGAAAATATGTTAATATTTTCATATTTTCATAAAATATTAACATATTTTCCATCAGATCCGATGCAATTATTAATCAGGAAATTATAGCGAAATATTCAAATATTTTCAGGAGAAACTTGTTGCTGAAGATATAATGCATGGGATGACCTATATAGTTCGGTTACAGAATTAGTCTATTAGGCTATTTGCAAACAGCGTTTTAAAATACGTCACGATATGAAATAAAAATTAATTGCCAATATAAGCCTATCGGAACTTTATCAATTATCAATTTTATCGACGAATGTGTTAGTAGACAACTTAATCGATGTGGAATATCAAATACACGATAATATCGAACCATAGAAACGTCGAAATTAATGCGAATTGGAAATTTGAGAAAATTTTAATTTTTTGTTTTCAGGAACGCATGACAGCCAACGGGAATTCGCCTCTGGACAGTATGCGCACCTTGGAACATTATCTGAGTGACATAATGAGAGCCGGCGCGGCTGACAACCCCGAGCATCTAAAAGGTAAATATGATTTCAAAAACAGTTTCAAAATTGATTTTTTTGGTTTCTTTTCGTATTTATTTCCTTCCTGATACTTCTGAATATCGCGTTATTTAAGCAGAGACGCATTTATATAGCAGAGTTAAGTAGACTATAAGAAAACGAAAACGAGAAACCGATTTTTTAAATGAGGAAAAGAATTATCGCGACTGCGGAATAGGCGATGCAGAACCTCCGAGTGACGTTTTCGAATTTCAATTAGTTTAGAACAACAGCTATCGCCTCGCGGATAACGCCATAACCCCGTAACACGTAACCCTACAGTAAACGAACGATTTTCGTATTTACGGTACACTGAGTCCCGTTAACCTCGACCCACGTTAGCGCACATGCGGACAAATATCTCATGCAGTACAGCCTTCTGAAGGCAAATCTTCCGCACGGGCAACAAATTTGCGCGTCAGTCACAACCACGTACAGTCCAAGCTCCGTATTCTTAACTCCTCTTAACTTAACTGCGCCGTAATTTTAACTCGTTACCATGGCAACAATTCCCTTAATTGTGTTTCCCCTGAGACCGTTCTCTCCACTTCGAGCGCTATCTACGGACGTAGATAATTCTTCGTTAACTCTTCGTAACTTAACTGCTCCCTAATTTTAACTCGTTACCATGGCAACGATTTCCCTTAACTTCATTTCCCCTGAATCAGTTCTCCGCACTTCAAGCGGTATCTACGGACGCGCAGACCCCTCACTACCCCTACTGGCAGCAACTGATCGGGAGTAGGGACAATGAGGAAATCCAGAAACGCGAGCGTTTCCGGTCCCGTCGAGTTAAGGATACGGAGCTTATACTGTACTTTATTACTACGTAAATTCTTACCATTTTTTTTACATCCCCTGAGTACGCAAATGACGTATTCTATGCGCCCGGTATCACCGTACCGATTAGTAAAGCGTGGGTATCCATATTCATATCTGAAACGTCGACATGGTAGAACCCACGGGTTTCCTATACGTAAGCGGTAATGCCGAAGGTAATCGGTGCCCGAGCTGTTGGCCCGTACGTATCGGTTTATGTAATTCTATACTCTTGTCGTGTCACGTATGCGCACAGTAAGAAGCGGAGAGTCCGCGTGAGGGTTGAGGAGGAGGCGGAAGGCACGGACGAGGTCACGGAAAGTTGATAACTATGTATCTATAAACGATAAAATTAGACTCTTCGATATGCGGCAAAAGCGGAAAAAATGACACAAATTAAACATTCGTTTACCGTTGCTTTTTAAGCTATATAACCGCATTATTGAGGACAACAACCATCAACTAGAATGCAATAACTGCACTTACGAGCAAATGAATCAGTGACTTGATGGCTTTTTACGCGCCCAGCGGTCGCCTACACGTTTTAATCAATAAAACTCCGACATGACTGCCGCGACAGTTTTTTTTTCCGCGTCCATCATAGAATGGTCATTTCAGCACTCTTCCTGATCTAATTGTAAGACAGTTAACTCAGATAAAATGATGAAAACACTCTAAACCGCGAATTAAACTAAAATTAAATAGCGCGACCCACGTAACCGCGATGGGGTTGCAATATCTTCGTTGGTTTACCGCAGCGAGAATCCTCTTGTAGAACTCAATACTCTTTTGAAATCATCCGGCATATGACCACCTTAATGCTGTATTATATTCAAATGCCCTTTAAACTGTTCAGGTTATCGTTATTTATGATTTTTCTCCGATTCGGAGTGCTTACATTGCCCGCTTTCTCATCGTCAGTACAAAAACAGGGGTTGGAGCTTTATGAGTGCTACTATTACGAGACGATGACATTAAAAAGTGCAATAGACTGTAAAGAGCCAATAATTCAATCTCCATCCCTGCTATGACTTTGAAAAGGCCATTTTTTTATGCTTTTTGAAGTATTTACTTTCCGGAAGTTAACCACTCGGGAATCAAAGGAAGTCATCGTCGTTTTACGTTTCGAGATATTTCGAGATATTTTCCGCATTGTTCACATACTTTCATTACATATATTTATTACTCATTTGACTGCCATTTTGTTTATTTCCAATGGTTGTTAATGCTATACAGTTTAAGGAAATCATTTTTCCCTCATATTTGACAAACCACCAGAGCTCAAGGTGGACGCAAAGCTTGGAGGTGAATGGTTCGTAAGGTGGAAGGCTTGGCGAAGGAGAGTAGAAAATGACGATGGGATAGATCGATGGTATAAGATGGGTCTTTATTATAGAACAAAAAGCTCACTAGAAGCATTGTGACCGGTTGGCTGAGTGTGACGACGCCATCTTGAGATGTGTCGCCACGACGACACTTGACAGCAGTAGGTCAAGTCATCAGAGAAATAATTCTGATGCGACGACGTTTGCTCTGCTGTTTGTCATATATATATCGTAGCGGTAGCGTAGTTTTGAGTTACCGACAAAATCGGCGGCACTAATGGCGGAACCGATTTTAATTACCTATTTACGACCATTGCACTCTTGCAGTACCGTCTATGGCATTATACTGTTGTACTGGTCGAGAGCGTGCAAGTGGCTCACTTCAAGCGGTGAACGCAATCAATTTTCCCGAATTTCAAAGTCCTATTTAATTTAACCGATCGACAACTTGAAAAATTCGCATTTCGAACGACAAAGCGGCGTCCACATTGCACAAGTTCGCAATCAAACTTTCCGGTCGATTGTTTACTCGCTGAGTTTACTCGCGCGCGTCGACTGCTCCGGGTAACGAAGAACCCGCTGACGGCGAGATAGATATCTACTACCCCGGCATTCATTCAAATTTCCGAGGAATGCAACAAAAATGAAATTGAAAGGATTTCGAAACTTTCGTTAAATATTGTTCCCTCAATAAGAGAATAATAAAAAAAATTATACTCCGAAGGATCGATACAATTGTCGGTAAATACTAATAGAATCTATCAGCGGATGTTGCAGTATTGCGAATTCTCGATATCCATAAAAATTACATATATCTTAAATTCAGCTGTCCATCATTACGCGTACGACGAGACACCAATATTGCTGCCGATTATAAAATACTAAAATTACTTAACTCGACCGATCGATATCAATATAACTTTCGAAAAGTTTCTCAGAGGATAATTTTCCAGGGAATGTAAGAATAGTTTCAACGCGATTACATTTTTCCTCTAACGGAATTTCGTATTTCGTACCATTTATCGTTATTATGCGAATAAATCCGAAAATACACAAAAATTATCGGCATTGCTGTTTTCCAAAGTTTTACCGGATGTTAATTGAACCAAAAAGCTTTGACTTTTTCATTACAATTGATATGAAAATTGCAAGAATTCGTAAAAGTAAGGCTTCGAAATTGAAAGATACTTATCATCAATGCATTTGCCATTTCCGCGACTAAACGATGTTAAGACTTTACGAAATAACATCCAAAGATTTTCGTAAGGTGTTATCAAGTCTTATGATGGATTCTTCTTACGAATAATCATACGACAGGTATTAGTATTCAGGTAGCTGCATTAAATGGCACGAGGAGAGGCTTATTTAGATTTTGGACGGTCGGCTGGCGGGCTGCCTATTGACCGACTGCGACCAGCTGCAGCCGCATTGCAGTGACCTACGGTACAGCAGGCCTCGTGCCAGCCATTGAATGTGCCCTCCGAGGCAATCGTACATTATTTCCAGTTTTTTTTTCGTTTTTCATAGACCCGATAATGTATTTGTCACAATGATGAAGAAGTAAAAAAAATGTCCAATTTCAACGAATACGTGTTTTTTGTAAAATTCTACGAGAATTGCGATTCATTAGACACATTTCAAGTCTTTCGTGTGATTAAGTATTGGAACACAATGTCGATATCTTGCACCGTGTCGGTGGTGAATGGTAATCACGTATTAACCGGGTAGAGGGGGTCGGCGCTCCACTTTCATGTAGCAGAATAAAAAAAAAGGCAATTTATCTCACGCGAAAAAAAATATATACCGCGAAATATATCTATGATATATCCAATATATTTTCCGCGAAAAATAGTATATAAGGGATGTTTTTGGTGATATATATTCCTGCAAACATATCTCACGAAATATATATCAAATTATACGATTAATATATTAATTGTATAAAAACATCGAATTTCATATATTTTTTGCAGTTTTTTTTTATGTGGAATTGAATACAAATATATAAAAGACTCTAAGACCATGTAAATTCGTATCTAACACGATGAAAAAAAAACATCGCGCGCGTTGATCTTTTTGTGTATAAAAGCTGAAAAGAAGTTGCCACAAGTTTCAATCAATGGGTTTTATCATCTCAGGATCGCGAGCAGAGGTGAAATCTCGATAAGAGTAGAACGCGTTATTAAACTACTCGAAGCTGACGCTCGCGTCCACCACAAGGGTGAAGCACTTGTATCGTCGTCACTTTACGGTTATCGACGGATTTATTGCACAAACAAAATTTCGTTATAACGATAATAAGACGCGGAATGCGGTAGCGGTAGAAGCAGCCGGAAGAAAGGGGGCGCGTTATGACACGCGATTGGTTCTCACCACGAGAATCGGGGTCAGCGAGGGTTCTCGTACGATCATGCGATGGCGAAAACCGAGGGTGATGCTACGGACAGGAGTAAGCTTAACGTCGAGTACGTTCATCAATCACCCCCTTGAGATCCATCATCCAACAACAACGTCATTTCCGCGTGTCTAAGGCTCATTCCAGCCCCCATTGGCGGAATACATCGCTGCTGACTTTTCCTTTTCCTGCATACATGTTCTGCGCTCTGCGTGTCCCTGTGCGTGACGGGAAGCGCAAGCTAATGACGGTCAGGGTGATTTTGGAGAAATGAGCAGTCATGTCGGCATTTCATCCCCAAAATGAATATATCGTAAAAACCGATGAAATCGACTGCTCCGAAGTATTCCTACAACTCTGCAGATAGTACGACTGTACAGTTTCCTACATGTTCCCCCTTACAAATGGCCAAAACCGATGTATTTTAGGGTCTCCAATAGATTATATACTATAAATATGCATATCAAGTAATCCTAAGGGTCGTAAAAATTTTTAAGCAGATAATCAATCGGAAGGTATCGTCTTGATCGCCGATAGATAAACTCGTAGATACGGGTTCAGTATTTTTTCTAATATTTGCAATCTGTTCAACAATTCAACCGAACGATATTTAACTACCATTACTACAGAAATACCTTTTATTCGCTTTATTATACATAAAATTAGTATACGTAGCTGTCGATCATGTAGAACGGTAAACGCACTCGATAGATAACGCGAATAATTGGACCGCATCCAATTATTGTCCAATTATTCCGCAATGGAATTCGCTTTTGTTACTAAAACGAATCTGCCAGCCCCTCGAACTCGATGATGTTGAAGCTAACTTGACAATAGAAGAGGGACCGTTGGTTTTCTTTCTCCAACTATCCGTACAGCGATTGCACTTACGTGAATCTGTGTATCGCTACACTGTACCCGTGTTCTCTCTTCTCCATTTCTCTTTATTTAAACAAACAATACGTTAATGTTGAGAATTTATCAAATTTTTTTTTTTTTCGGAAAAAAAGCAATTTATAGGAAATTTCGTAAAAACAAAGCTTGTTATTCAGATGATTCTCCTCGCGCGCTGACGAGAAGCCTAATATGAAATTCTTCGAGATAGTTAATTGCATTGTCTTATATCGCCTTAAGGTACACAAAGAATTATTATATTAAATTATCCTACGCACTTACGTGATTCTATGTATCGCTACACTGTACTCGCGTTCTCTCTTCTCCATTTCTCTTTATTTAAACAAACATTACGTTAACATTGAGAATTCATGGACATTTTTTTTTTTTTTTTTTTCGGGAAAAAAAGCAATTTACAGGAAATTTCGTAAAAACAAAGCTTGTTATTCAGGTAATCCTCCTCGCGCGCTGACGAGAAGCCTAATACGAAATTCTTCGAGATAGTTAATTGCAATGTCTTATATCGCCTTAAGGTACACAAACAATTATTATATTAAATTATTCTACGCACTTACGTGATTCTATGTACCGCTACACTGTACTCGCGTTCTCTCTTCTCCATTTCTCTTTATTTAAACAAACGGTACGTTAACATTGAGAATTCATCAAATTTTTTTTTTATTTTTTTTTTTTTTTCGGGAAAAAAAGCAATTTACAGGAAATTTCGTAAAAACAAAGCTTGTTATTCAGGTAATCCTCCTCGCGCGCTGACGAGAAGCCTAATACGAAATTCTTCAGGATAGTTAATTGCAATGTCTCATATCGCCTTAAGGCACACAAAGAATTACTATATTAAATTATCTTTATGGCTATTTATCGTGATTTGAAACGTTAAGGAAAGGCCGCGACACAGACTGTTGACGGAGATGATTACTGGTGCTACGAACGTAATTTCTTGCGCGCATAGAAACGCCGAGTGTACTGGCAAAGCAGACAGCCTTGAGCGGTATTATCAGGTTCCTCCTCGCCGTTGGTCGTTTACGTGTTTAGGACTATAAGCGCAGTTTCGCTCATCTACGCTATTGCTACTATCCTCTATTCTACAATTTAACCCATCAACATTATCGAAAAGCGTCGTACTGTGCACTCGATCGTCACGCGAGAGATTGCGATATCAATTTGGAATTTCCATCAGAGGCTATATATGGATTTTTATAAAGATATAATGAATAGTTCATTCGTAATCGGGTCATTTATTCATTTTAACGTTAAGACGGATAATCGAAAGTACTTTGATACGAATATCAGCGAAAAACGAAAAGTTTAAGAAATCTCATTTTTTCGCGATATCGATATCCGAAGACCACGTAAATAGTGTGCAATATCTACTGCGCTATCATTACAGCATATCAATTTTCGATCGTGAGACTTTTTAAGAGAAGACTCCGGACTTGTATTGTACTTCTGCGAAATTCGGAGCAAAGTACTATCTTAATGAACGAAAAATTTCTAAATAGATGGGCTGAGAAACGTTTGTTACGAATGGATATATAAGTAGTAATTCTTGTAAACTATGCGGTGAAATAAACGATGCGAATGTAAGAAAAGTACAACTTTCAGCTGCAAGGAGATTAAAGGAGAAGCAAAATGGTACCAATGCGGTACCTATTACTGACAAAGTAACGCCGTACGAATGACAGTATTTGCTTGCAAAAAGAAACTCTAATTCGTCAAAAACCACAGAAATAATTGAAATTTTACTTGCGTTGCGTTGGATATAATAATTTCATTAAATCGCAAGCAACGGAAAAATAGCCGCTTTGGAAGACGAGACAAACTACTCGACTTAATAGGGTCAATTCGAAAAAAATATTCTCATTAAATAAAATCGCGTAGTATCACAATGCTGCAGCGCGTCTAATTAACTGTAAAATATGACTGCAGTAATCATAAGAAAAAAGTTTTTTGGGATTTTTTTTTTTTTTCACCAAATACTCATTTCGATCTCTGCTAATATTCAAATATCCGATACTCGGTGAAATTGTTCGAAGTAATTGAAAAAAAAAAAAAGAGAAATGGTTCATAATTACAACGCTGTAGTTGTTCTCGAGCCGCTAATTAACTGTAAAATATGAGTGCAGTAAACATGAGAAAAAAAAATTTCTGACATTATATAAAATTTATTTTCACAAATTACTTCGCCGATATTTTGAATATTCAACTGTTGGTGAAATTACTCAAAATAATCGAAAACAACTGCAAAAAAAACTCATCCGATTTTTTTTTTTTTTTCAATAATTATTGATTTCAATTTCTGCTGATATTATAAATTTGGATTATCGGATTATCGCTGACGTTACTCCGCATAATCATTTAGCGCGGCGCAGCGATCAGCGCTGTCAACTCTATAACGAGTTGTTATCTTATAAACTCTTAGAGTTGACAGTACGTGTCTCGAACAGTTGTTGACATTCTTCACAAAATGGGCAATGATATGGGCGCATAGGTAGACATCGATGCCAAAGTGGACAGACGCGGAGGGGCACTCACGCGCGCGTATTATGGTTGCGCGCACGTTTTGAGTCATCGAATTTCTGCGCCCGCGACGTGGAGACTTTAGGTACGCGCGCGTGATTTCCCCGTTTTAGCTGACCCGTCAGCGCGGTGTATTTACACATCCACGCGCGTCTATCCAAGTAACCGCATACGTAAGAAGAACACACGCGCGCCCTCGCGTGTCCTATGACGGTGCGTGCGTTTATACGACGCACACGCGTAACCGACACGTATATTTTTTTGTTTTTCTCTGCCTTATCCACAGCTCCCTCACAACTGTGTTCCCAATTTTCCGATCCCTGTCTCTTGCCAAAGCCTCGCGCAGTCGCGTGTATATTACGATGTTGCAATTTTTTTTTTTTTTTTTCGTCAAAATTTCATTTATTTCCCCGGTATCAAAGTTGCGTAAAATTGCCGTTCGGATATACCTACTACTACGGCGGGTGTAGTACGCCCGGTCGATAAGCCTCAGCAGCGAGTTTGGATCGAGTATAGTAACAGGGACGGCTAGGCGGTACGTACGGCCCTAGGATTCTCTTACTCTTATCTTCCTCACACTCGTGTAATTCTATCTGTGTCATTGTTGTGCATAGCTATGCGCGTGTTTCTCCTCTTGTTCTTCAACAATCCCCACCCGAACGAATCATCTCCCTCGATCCAACCTATACATACAACTCCCGGTGCATCACGGTCTCTCTCGCATTCTCGCTCGCGTGCCTATCCCTTTCATTCGTCTCTCTCTAATCCTTTTTTCACTCCTCGCACGATCTTCTCCTCGTGGCAGATAAAATTTCTCCTCGAAATAATACACCCTTCGTACTCGTGCTATCGAACTATTCGTTTCGCGCAAACTCTGTCGGTAACGCGATCAATTTTACTAACCTCACGCGAGTAGCACGAGTTCGCGTACAGCAATTTTCCGCGTTCCTTACCTGTTATTTTTTCAACGTGTCAGTTTTTTTCGTATTCATGCTTTTGTTTATTTACCGCTGCTTCTTACTATCATATTCATAGGCGAATAGTTAAATTTGAGGCTAGAAAAAAAATACATCGCGATTTGATTGTTTATTGTTGTTATTGTTGTCGTCGTCGTTGTCGTTGTCGCGAATCTATAGGTTGTAAGTTTGCACGGTCAATACTGGGGCGTACGGGGTCAGAAACTGGAAGATTATGCTCTCTTGTCTTCGTCGCACTCTTTAACTCGCTTTCCCAAGCGTACAAGTGTCCCCCGGCTCGTAAGAGTAGCGCGCGCACTGGTAATGGTAACCGAGCTCTGCGCCGGCTAGTCTCCCCACCACTCGAACATCTCGCTCCCTGCCTTACCTCCCACGCTTTGCGGGAGGGAGAGGGGGGGTGAGACCATCGCGGAGCGGCCATTCCTTTACCGAGCTTCGTGAAGCGCGCACCCGAACACACGCCGAACGCCAAAAATCGAAACCGCAACCACGCCTCTCACTCTTACGTCCCCCCTGACCTCAACGAGAATCAAACAAAAATATAATAAACGGATGCAACTCGGACGACGTAATAGATCGGAGTAATTACGAAACAGGAGACTCGATTCAACATATTGTTACGAGAGCATTTACCACGTGGACGAGATTGATACCCACTCGCGCATTCGCTGCGACGTCGGGAGAATCGTGAAACAGATATATGAGACATAACGAACAGGCGAATTCACTGATTAATCGATAAAAAACAATTTTCATTTTTTTTGCTATTTAATAAAGCGATAGGCGCGTGCGAAAGCTAGAATCTCGTTTGAAAAAAAAAAAAAAAAAAAAAAAACAGTGGCGCGCCCCCGCTCGCGATAGACATAAGGATGAATCGACATTAAACGGAGTACGCGCGTTAATTAACGCCTCGGCGGTGAGCAGGTAATAATTAAAGCGAATAGGGAATTTGTGGGAGCAAAGGTGTGCGGAGGGGTAAAGTTTGGTGAGTCGTGCCCAGCCCTGTGACACTGAATGATCTCCCTATAAGAGAACCTTGCTCGCGTTTTGTCGCCGCGGACATTACTCCGCAGTGTGGCGCTGGCAGTAACCAGCTCGGTTAACTATATATACCGTGTCGCGTACGATATAAATGAGATCGCCTCAAATCGCTGATATTTTCGAAAAATATTGCAATTCCGCAAATGTTTTCGAAGAAGTTCTTGAACAGGTTTTCAAATACGACCGCCTCTCTTTTCCTTGCTCTGAACACGCAACCGACGTTATTTTTAACGTCATACAATATTTCGTTTCGATGCGTATGCAGCAGTATTGCACACGAATAAATGCAGATCAACAAAAAATCAATAGACTAAAAAAAAAAACATCGAAATTCTGCAAAACGTAAATACTATTGTACATTTTCAAATGTATTTTTATAGTGCATAGTTATGATAAAAACTAATGTTAAAAATTAAATTTGATATTTTATAAATTGTGTTTTTATTTTTATTGATAAAAAACTCTTCAACAACGTCGATATTTTAGCATGGACTACACCGATTATTTTGAAACGAGGTAAACATTTTTTTTTTAATATTTTATTTTCTATAAAAAATTTTGTTTTTATGCAAATTTTTTTTTTACTTGGCATCGGAAACGCTGCCGCGGCGGCCGCGGCTCTTCATATCTAACCGAGCAGGTGACTACCAGCGCCTCTAGTGGCAAGCGACATTTCGCGAGCAACTGTTTTCGCCGTGTGTCATAGGGCTGGTCGTGCCTGCGGCGAGTAGTTGCACTGATATCCGAGAGGGAGAAGCGATCGAGAGCGGGGCAAGTCGTGGCGGACGGCGAGCAGAGTAGGGGGGGGGGGGGGGGGGATCGGACCAAGTTGAAGTGCGGCGCGCCACTGTTTCGATGACTCTGTCAGTGTGAACCGAGCGGCGCGGGATTGCGGTTTGTCGTCGAGCGTTCTCGGGGTTCTTGGCATTATCAAAGACAAAACGAAACATATAAACAAAATAAAAGGACCAACCAACGACAATCGAAGTCTGAACAGTGCGAAAAAGAAAATATACGAAAAAAAAAAAAAAAAAACGTAAATACGAAAACAAGAATTTGGTGGAAACATTTGTGTGACTATCGTAGTGAGATTCGGAAAAAACGAATAGTAGTGGAATAAATGAAGTAAAATTCGCGCGACTTATACGGAAGGAAAATATAATACAGTCGAAGGTTGAACAGTGTGTTGTACAGTCGTCGTGTACAGTCGTGTGTGAGAGCAGCTTGATCGGTCACACACGAGCGTCGTGTGTCGTAACTCGGTAACACAAGAGCTTGTCTCGCGAGAAACGAAGGCCGCGAGCGGGCGCCCGTGCGACTCTCGTTAAGCCCGTGTATACGCTTCTGCTGCTGGTGTTGTTTGCCGGTGCGCCGTTTCCGAGTGGTGCAAGCGCGCCCGCGCGTGCGTGTGTACATGTGTGTGTTTGTGTGTGCTCAGTGATACTCTCATTCTCGTGCATATGTATGTATATATACACATATATATATACGAAGGACGAACATAGACCATAGTGCAACGTGCAGCGCCACCCGTATCGCCTTCCCCCTCCCCCTCCCGCCCGCTGCCTGCCTCGCACCAAACGATTCCGTTCGGAGCACCGAGGATTCACGTCCGGTTTACATACTCGAATAACTCGAGAGGACATCCGTTGGGTAAAATGTTTCGGGCCTACGGCACTGCCCCGGCGGAAACACCGAACGGCGGTGCGGATATCTATCCCTGGAATCCGACTTTCTTCAACAAAGGTGAAGTTAAATATTCGTCAACCCCGATACTCTTTTTTTTTACGTTTTTTCTTACGTACTTCTATTTTTCTCGATTACCCGAGACCACGTGATTCTTACGGATCGAAACAAACGCTGAAAACAAAGTTTTTTAAATCGATTCTTAGCTTTTTACGAATCGATGGAAAATCCATTTAATTAAATTTTGAAACTGTAGAATTTCGAATTAAATCGAATTTGACGCACTGCTAACATCATACGTCTCTTGCATTACGCTTGTCTTTGATAAACTATTACGATCGGAATTTCTCAATAAGAACCTGTCGAAGGAATCACCAGGATTCGTTGACTCGTTGGCCCGTTGCCCCGGGCAACATATAGCCCCCATTCGTCGTACGCTGTCGGGCGTTTCGTCCCTTTCTAACCCTTTTCTCGATAATATCCACACTTGGCATGAAATACGAGACATTAACGTATCGACCGCACAACACGAGAATCGGAGAGTTGCATTTATGTAATGTCCTCAAGTTGTCTCTCGGTTTTCTCGATCGTTTTTTTAAATTTCTCGATTTGTCTTCGAAAAATGTTTTAATTTTTTTTTCGATGTTTCTTTCACCGCGTAAAATGAAAAAAAAAAAAAAAAAAAAAAAAAAAAAAGTTCCAAAATAATGCAACGCCTTCGGAATGCGGCACTGTAACAAAGAATTGTAAAAAATGTGTCTTATCTTACTTGTCGGATATTACGGGTTCATTTTTTTTAAGATAACGCTTATCGGTATATCGCATTGTTAGATGGGTCAATTGACTTGGCTCGCTTTAGTTTCCTCATGGAAAAAGTCTCCAATGTGCTTTTATCCCCGACAAATTTTATCTAAAAATCGAGCGTTAATAATCGTTTCTCACTTCGAATCGGACTGTTATATATTTTATTCTTCTTGTATTTTTCCTTTACACGAGTTATGACGACACGCGAGTTCGCGGTGTATACGTTTCGTCGATTACTACGTCGCCGAGTTCCCGAGCACGTGACGTGGCTCCTCATGATATATAACTATACGACGCTCGAGTGAGCAAGCGAACGTCCAAAAGAGAGGGAGAGGGAAGCTAAGAGATAAATGCGCGAGTAAAGGAGGGAATATCCGACCGAACAAACGCGTCTAAAAAAATTTTTTGTTTTTTCGCGCACCGAGCGCGAAGTATCGATCTTCGATCTATTTAAATAAAAATCGATTTTTCGTCAATTATCGATCGAATTCCACGTTATAATTACTATTCCGCGTCTCAAAAGCGGAAATATATAATTCCGTATTGTTTTCTTCGTATTTCACGAAAATGCGAGATACGCTTTTTCAAAACTCGTTAGGCTTTAGAAATCGTAAATAGTAAATAGCAGATAGCAAATAGCGTTGCGGCGTCGGTTTAGAAACAAAATGAATCGCTTACGAGTATAACGAGTGTGTTGCCAGTTACGTGAGTTACGAGACAAGACAGATAAGCAATGCGACGCGACTCGGTGGAAACAATCGAGTCGCGCTCTCTTCCTCTCTTCACGTGGTCTCGCGTCGGACAATGACAAATGATGTTAATTACGATGACCGTACCGTATTATTTTCTATTTGACAACCAACTAACGTCGGTGCTTCTCTTTTTTTCCATTTCATCCTCAATCCACGCGCTGCCGATAGTCGGGCATCGATAATCAACTAATTTTCTCTTAAATGTCGTTTCGCTCGTAAAATCAACAATTTCTCTTCGCCTCGAAACAAACGCTTCGTATTTATCATTTAAAAAAAACGGGTAGTAAACGCTTCGCGAACATTTATGAATCCACCGGCGTTGCAACGTGAGCGCATTGTGAATTCCTTCGGAGTTATAGAAAGGTGCTGCACCTGAGCTGTGCGACTTGTTTGTTCACTCGACCTCCGACTTCCGGGTCATCATTTGCCGGCCCGCCTCGCGCAATAAAATCGCGTGTCTTCAACATCGTCGACGCAATTATTCGCCTCTCGATAAACGCGTCACAGACCGACGCGATTCGTTCGAATTGTGCAATAGCAATTTTTACGCCCTACCATTTCATTTGCGATTACGAAAAAATTGACTATCAAAAATGAAGAGACAATCTCCGGCCATTGACATTGGCTAAGACATTTTTTTCCAATTTTTTCCGATTTTTTTCCGATTTTAAAAAACCGCGCAGTCGCGTTGTTTATCGTCTGACGAAACCCTTCGAATCCTCGGAAGATTCTTCAACCTGAAGCATCTTTGCGAATTTTCCTGCGAGAATATAACTTCTCTCCGCGTAAGAAAGATCGCGCCTGGCGCACCTGTTGGGTCTTTTCTTTCCTGCTGCCGCAGTTAGGTCGTCGACTTCTGGTTTCTCGCCGTTGACGCAATTTCCAGTTCCTGTTGAGTGTCGTGCATTTTTCATTTGTCTTTAAAACTTCGGGAATGGAGGGCATCGGTCCTCAAATTTTTTTCATTTTTTTACCCTTTCAACGGGTTTCATGTGATTTCTTTTTTTTTTTTTTTTTTCTCCGCTGCATGCGCCGCGGTGGGTATACTACTGCTGGTGGTACTACTACTACTGCTATTGCTACTACTATGTTGCCATCTCTATTTGCCTCCTTTCGTCTCTGTCGCAATTGTGCGGAGCGAACGCGAGAGTGCCTTGACCTGTCCTGACCTGCGCAACTTGGCACCCTACCCGGTACCTGGGTACTACCCATCTCTCCCCTTTCTCCCCTCCCCTTCGCCAGTTGCCTCGATGCGCCGATGCGCCGATTCACCGCCGCGCTCGTTCCGCCATCGTAATACCAACGTCGATTTACCCCATTTCCCTTTTTTACCCCCTCCCCCCCACGACCCTCTCCAACCCCCTCGACTACCCCCTCCCCCTCCCCTTCGCAATCTCTCTACCAGTTGTCACTTTTTATCCCGTCGAAAGAAAATGAAATAACGCGGAGTCTCTCCTCCCTTAGGGATTTACGTTAATCAATTTCATCTCAAATTAATCACTTTAAAACAACATGCGATTTAATTACAAAAAAAATGAAAGTAACCTTCTCTCGTTTCCACGATACGCGTTTTTACCAACTATCGTCGTCGATATAAGTTATTTTATTTCGAAATTTTTGTTTTTTCGATAAATGATCCATCATCTCGATCACGTTGACGCGGCATGCAGCTACGGCGATCGATTTTTTTGATCCAAAAACCCCTCATGAAGACGGACACTTTTTTTTTTCTTTTATCTTTCGATTTATATCGATTTTTTTTGTCGTCCATTAATATAATGGATACGAGTATTTTTATCGAAGACACTTCGAGTCGCGTAACTTCGTTATGATGTCGTTATTGGAGGTGCAATAAGCATTTTTTTTTTTAATATATATCGTTTTTTTTTGGATGATTTATCCAGTGTAGTCGTCTGCACTCTTTTACAATAACTCTTCGATACATAAATATATTCGATACAATTATTGCTGTAAATTGGAAAACTAAGAAACTAAGGAAGACCTCCGCGTCACGATGATGGGGCGGAAAAAAGTGGAAATCGCAGTGGATAGCGAAGGAAATCGAGAAGGGAGAACGTTATAGCGAAAAAGAGAGAAGACGCCAACGCCAGTCTGGTTGATTTATCGGTGTCGGATGTACGCCAGAGATTCGGTCGTATCGATCGGGAAAAACCACACCGCACCTTCAGCCCTCCCCCGCAATATTCTTCTGTCGCAGTCGCCTCGCCTCTGTCTTATTTTCTCTCTTTACCGCCTATAAGCTTTCGTACTGTTGGCCATATTTTTCCCAGCAGCTCGATGCAGTTTTTCGGAGCTTTTATGCCGTATACTCGCGTTTAATACATTTATAGATCTATATAACACGCAACAAATAAATATACATATAACCATATATACAATACGAGGCAATGTTCCATTAGGGGTTTTTCGCGAATGCACTCCGTCAGATTAAACAATTATCCCGATGAAATATTGTTATAGTATTAGTCAACTCGTAATCCTTCGCTCGTGAGTACAGCGTTACGGTTCCATTTTTAATATTGAAGAAATAATATTTTTATATTTTATTTTTAATAAAAAAAAAACGCACTAAACGCGATTTTATTTATTTTTTTATATTTTTTTATTTTTTTTAATTTTTTTTTCATTCGTTAAATGATAAGTATTGTTGAAAAGTAAAATTATTAAAATACGTTATAGATAAAATGTATCAACATCGTAATACTTTTTTTTTTTTCGTCTATTTCTATAATCTTTAATGCCGGTTGAGTAAAGGTCGGGATAAGTCTTTGCATCGTTGCATATCTTTCCCGTCACATTAAAAGGCCAGCGATTCAGTGGCGCAAGTATGTCGTCTCGAGTACAGAGTCTCGAAACTCTATTTGGAAATACACGTAACGAGGCCTCTGCGCACGAGTCACGCACGCGCTTCTCTCGTATAAAAACGAAGACTCGCGTGATTACTTTTCCTTTTGCTGAGTTTTGTACCAATCGGCGGATCCTTCGACACCCTCGTCCTTTGGTACTTCGGATTGGCATCGGATACAACGGGAATGCGTTGTGACGAATTGGAATTTTCGCGTGTAGAAATAAATTAGCAACGGTACGATTAAAAGTCACGAGTCAAATTAACGGATATCGTGGAATTGGTGGGAAGGACGGTGGCGTCGGGTTTCCTTCCGTTTTCGAGCCGAAAAAATTCACCGAGAATTTTTGTGCGACTCGGCCGGAAAACCGAGACAGTCAGACAGGCGAGAAGGTTATCGGGTCGTAATCCGACTTCTCTGTTACTCGCATCAGCCGACACTCTTATGGCGTCACTTTTTTGTTATTCATAACTGAGTTACTAAGGAATCTCAAAACATCCGCCCAAAATATCTACCATTCGAGAAAAATTTACAAAAATATTTTTTTCCTTCGATGTATTGGCGTTTATCTTCTTCAGTCGTAAAAATAGAACTGGAAGATGCTATTTTAGTTTAATGGCTTCAAATTTATCGATATTTCGGAAGGATCTATCGATCTTTTTGGTATTTTTTTTAATACCAACAACATCACGAAGCGCCATCGACAAAAACACTCTGAAACATCGCGTTTCACGATCACTGATCTCATAGCGTTTTTATTAAATTTATCGCGAAAGTAGACGCGATACGTGACCAATCGAAGACTTTTACCGTTATTACTTGTACCAATCGACCTTCGTCTCGTTTCTCCGCTGGCGATGGCATCATACTTTGCGCGTTTTAAATAAAGTTACGCATAGAAAGTGGATTTTCAATCGGTACTATTCAGTCGTTAAAACGACCGTCGATTATAACGCTTATGCAACCCGCGCGACGCTGCAGCCTCAACCGTTTGCCACTGTTACTATTTCATTTAAACGAATCATCATTTATCGAGCCATTTGTCATTTATTAGAAACGTTCAATCGTAAAAACTCCGCGATGTATCAGAAATGAGTAAATAACTGGCGTCCCAATGAAAGGAAAACCGCCGCGTTAGCAGTCGACAAAGGTATGCAAATCCAAAAATAGTTGGGCGTAAATGCGAAAATAGCCTCTCGAGTGTGTCGAGTTTCTCTTTTGCCCGCAAAACGAGACAAATTATCGTACCGTACCCCAGTAAAACCAAAGAGTAAGTCCCGGCCGCGAATCGATCGAAAACAAAAGACGAGCGAAGGGATCGTTCAACAATATATATTTTTTTTTTTTTTGGGGTACAGTTGCTTTACTGAGAAAAAAAAATGACGATGCAGATAAATGATGAACAAAAATGACGAAAAAAAAAAAAAACCATATGATACAGAATGACGATGGTGGCGTGCTGAAGCAGGTTGGGTGGGGGCCATACGCATGTCAACTGGAGGGCATTCAACTATCGATCGTCAGGGTAGTTTCAGAGCTCTACCCCTCGACGACGGGGGACAGCTCAACGCGCTCTCCTTCTTCTTCGCTCCCTTTGGTTGGTCAATTTTCCCCGATCCCTAACTCTCTCGCTCTCCCTCGTCGGTACTTCACCCTCGTCTACTTCCGTCTCGCCCTCGCCGTCTCGTACACACGTTCTTTCCCACTCTACATCCTACAACTGTGTATACGTTGGCACACCGAAAGCTTGCATCACGTATTCTATTCTCTAAAATACTACAGTGCCCCCCCACACAAGACTATAGATGATACTCCACCATGGCGCATGCCACCTATGTAATATTCATCACGTTTTTTTTTTTTTTTTTTTTTTTTTTTCGGCTCGATGTACTTTTCAGCTTCGCGTTCTTTTGTCTACACTTCGGTGTCTCACAGATTTTTATTATTCTCAAAACATCGAAGACCTTAGTGAGGTATGAAAAAAAAAATAACAAAATGACAATACCGAGTTGTTTTACGCTTTTTTTTTTCCTTATTATTTTCTTTTTAAGTAACGCTAAGCGAGACGACGAAAGATACGAAACAATACCACTGTTTTCGTTCCAACTGTTAAAACTGTCTACGCTGCGCGTTCGTCACGTTGCAAAATTAGGGATGTTCCGTTGCCCTCGTAGTGTAGTGTATCCTTGTCGCGGTGGTGACGACAGCGGCATTGGGGAAAACTTTCGGACGAAAATTGCTTATCGAAGGGTCCTACGTCATAGGGAGATGATGGCTCAGAGCGCCAGGGTGACTCCGAAACGTCCGGAGCGCGTGTGCCGAGCAGCTGATCGTCTAATGCACTGGGGGGATACACGAGCGCACATGTGTCACGCGGCGCATGGTTCTCGTCCACCCGATTCACGGCTTTCAAAGCTGTTACGATACGTTTATTAATTTCGTAGAAAAAAAAATCGCTCCCCTATATGCAACGTTCTATCGAATGTTTAATATTTCATCGGAGCTTTTTATATACTCGTTGCTAACTTGCGATTTTAATGAAGAAAATCGTCTAGCAGATCGCTATATTTCTTTTTATTTCGTTTTTCGATTTTTTTTTTTTTTTTTTTTTCGGAACTTCTGCTCAAAGTAAATTTACCCGATAGCTAGTTACGATGTATATACTGAGAAAAAAAAATCGGTAAAACCGAAAAAATCGGCATTAGCGGGTGGCGAAACAATCAATCGGTTGCTAAAAAAAATGAATTATCATAGTAAGGAAAGAATTAGTACTTTTAATTAACAGTTATTATGATTAATTGTTTTTTTTTTCGTGTATAAGGCATTTATTTCGGCACTCGTTACCGCCGATTTTGTCGGTTTATCGGCGCCGATTTTTTTTTTTTTTTTTTTTTTCAAAGTATATTTAGATTCGTATTATACGGTCATAAAAGTTAACGAAGAGGGTTAACAGTTTACTAAATGTTGACGATAACACAACGCACGATAGGCAACGCACGTGCTCCGTTTATCGGTACCCTTGCACTCGGCCCTCCGATCTTATTCTCCATCGATCCTAGTAACATGTATATTTATGTATGGAGATACGCGGCGATAGGTCGCATCGGCAGCATACTCGGCGTAGAAATAACTCGCCAAAGGTATATCAAACGAAACGCGTAGCAAGAGAGTCGTTGCGGGATAATCCCAACGCGTCTCGGCGTGGATGCGCGTGCGCGCACGCGTGCGTACTTCCGTAATACTGCGGAACGCTTCAATTTATTACGTAATTATGAGGTACAGAGACCGAGCTGTGCAACCGATTATTTCACCCCTAATAATTATTTCTCATTGCATCGGAGATTGAAAAACAGTTCGCCAACATCCAATCATTGGATCTGCAAAAGTTTCAATGAACATCGTTGCCCGCTTGACACACCTTTCTCTGCAAGCAAATGGTACTTTGACGCGTGTGCGACTCGGCACAGCGAGTTGATACTCCGCTGGATCGCTATCGCCATGTAAGAATGTCCTGCTGCCCCGTACTCCGCGAACCAATTACATCGATCGAACGCACCTCGATATGACGGAAGTCCATTCTTGTGTATGAATCTGGTTTTCCTCGCTATAAATACCGAGTGTTAATCATTGTGTTTCTTTCATCGATGACGTTGGTGTGTCCACTTGTGATGACTAAAAAAAAACGTTCAGCTTGCGACTGATTTCATGCATTTGGTACTCTTTTTCCGGCTAAAATCGATTAATTTTCATCTCATTGGATTAAAAAAAAACAGCGCATGCGCAGTACGATCATTTTTCGGTCGATCTATTTTCAAATTATTTCAATTTAATGTCATCAAAAGTAATACAACGTTAAATCGTCGAGAAATAGGCAATTGACGAAATAACGCACAAAAAAAAACAGCGCATGCGCAGTACGATCATTTTTCGCTCGATTTATTTTCAAATAATTGCAATTTAATGTCTCGAAAAGAAATACAACTTGAAATCCTACTGAAATAGACAATCGACGAAATGTCGCACAAAAAAAAAACAGCGCATGCGCAGTACAATCATTTTTCGCTCCATCTATTTTCAAATACCTGCTATTTAATGTCATCAAAAGTAATACAACGTGAAATAGATAATCGACGAAATATCGCACACTGACTAAAAATTCGATCGTTTCTTTGCGCAATGGTCCTGAAGACTAATACGTTTCGCTATCACTGGAGTTTCGTTGGAAGGCCTACGATGACGTCGCATCTCGATAATGTACCTGCGTCATGTTTTTCAACAAATTTCCAGTCATTCGCACGTCGATTAAAATTAAAACATCAGGTATACGTTATTGTTTGGTTATGTGTCAGGGTTACGGATGAAAAATAGTACGGACGAGTGATGAACAGTGCGAATAACCTCAGGGTAGTACCTAAGGTAGAGTCGGTCTACTGTCCGATACGAATTTGCTTCTCGTCGGCGATATGCCGCGGCAGAAGAAGCCGAGAACCGGCCGGTCTTGGCGCTCGCGAGCGCACCACCGCAACCATCGCTCTTTCCGTGGCAACGCTGTGTCTGCCTGCCTGCCCGCCTGCCTTGCCTTCCTCCACGAGGTATACCACGTAGTATATATAGTGGCTATATAGTACGTAACTCGTGACGCGGACTCGCAACGCTCGCAACACACTCGACAAGGCCGGGAATAGCTCAAGCCAAACCGGCTGTCTGTCGTGTTTAGCTTCCGTTCTTCTATCTATTAATCTCGTTCTATCTATCGCGATTCATATCGCTTTTACCCGAACGCGATAGTTTACCCAATTTTCCCCACGTGAAACGGATATCTTTTTTTCCGGTTCTTTCTTTACGATTACCAAATGCCGCGAAAATCATTTCGGTCTGATGCTTTAAACGACACGGGGATTTTTTTTTTTTTTTTTTCGAAAACTGATGCGATTTTTTTTTTGCTTCTCACATAGACGAGAGTTGAAAAAAAAATAAATAAATAAAAATTTTAGTGAACGATACGAATTTATTTTGAAAATAAAAGATTATCCGAGAAAATCGATGTATGTAAAAAAAATGGGGAATTTTTTTTTTTTTCCGCGATCTTTCGGTACCGTTTTTCGTTTGTTTCGTTACACAGCGCTTGGCAATTACAGCCGAGTTTATTATTCAGCAAAGCTTCAAACATACGGTGGTACAGGCTCCGGCGACGCGGCGCGTACGCGCCTTATCAGCGAATATTTAAAACGCGATAACGCGAACGCAAGTCGCGTTATTACTGCGCAGTTTCGAGACACTTTTAAAGGTCTTCGAAATCGCTCAACCACCCGATCCACCTTCGTTCCGTTTATGAAACATCTTTCGATGTATATTCGCGCGACAATTGTAAATTGGTTACTAGAAACGTGTTACGCAATACCCGACAGCCCCACTTTCTGTTGATTAAAATCACGTCTCGCGAGTCTCTCGAAAATTTTCGATGTTTTTTTTCGCAATAAGTCACTAGACAACGATATTCATTTTTATTGATACGGTTATAAAAAAAATAGCCATTGTCCACAAACCGATCGAAACGGTAATCGGTATCGTCGAACACATGTGTTTACGTATGAATACGACACTCGAGCAAATGAACGGATATAGCGTCTTTATGCTCGTCGATGTATCAATACGCAGTGAATCTTGAATTGAGACGGAGTTTAGAGGATTGTATGTTTGTGTGCGGGTGGTACGAGTCGGAATAACGGTGTAAGGACCGCTGACCGCAACAAATCGCTCTCGAATGGGTCTCGCATGCTCTTCCGCCTCGGGTCGAGTCTCTCACAGTGACGTGGGTGCACACGCTTCGTAGGAACTATACAGCAGTGGCAATGGCAGCATCCAGCGCGCATAACGCGTGACACGCATCGCGGTCATACGTAACGCAGCTAAATGGGTTAATATGCACATCCGTATCGTGGGCTCGGGACTAGAATCCGCGACCTCTCCGACGAATTATTCTTTTTAGACGCGAAGTTACGAATTTCCATTGAATTACAAAATTTAACGATCGAACACGTTCCGCGCGATTAATTTTCTCGCGTGTGTCACACGATACGATCCTCGAGAAGAAACGAACAAAATCCGTGACCACTTTTGGCCAATGGTTTTAAGTAGCCCACGGAGGCGGAGGAGGTGCGTTCGTGCTGCTGGTAGTTATCTAACACTTTCACCACAGTCCCGGGACCGATGTAAACGCCCGATTTGCTTTACGCCTCGGGGGCTATATAACCGCCTTGTCGATTTCAGACTTTGTAGCGATCCCTGACACCGATACTCAATACAAGCGGCATCCACACCATTTCATTCCGTGAAATATCAATATTACGCGTGACGATGATTTTTCGTCGAGCATTCGATTGTTGGAAGTCGCATTGACGTCGCATTAACGTTGCGTATCGATCTCCAACGTTCGACACGCCCTTTTCACTTTTTCCAGGTCACGAGACAAGCATTTTTTTTTTTTTTTTTTTTTTTTTTTCATAAACAAACAGTTATCGTACTGTAATTGTCATCGATTATTATTTATCAATTATCCCCGACATGTTGACGCCATTTTTCTCATCCAAATTCGATGTATTTCGCCAATCGAATGTTTTCAACTCACCGTGTGCACGTTGCACCGTCTGGAAACGCGTTAATTATCGTTAACGACATCGTCGTCGTCGTCGTCGTCGGCTTCACGTCTACACGAAGCATTTCGATGCAACTATTACAAGGCTTCAAAGGAGGCCTTCGAGCAGAAACGCTCACTTATGCTTGTACTCCAGAAACGTAAACAGTCGTTCGCGTACTGCCATTGCGCATAACCATTTACACTCACGCGCAAGTGACGAATACAGGATTATTCGCGATGTAGACGGTGGTTAAGAAAAACGAAGAAAATACATTTCGAGGCCATTCACCTCGTACTGTTAAATTTGCGTTCGTAAGCATTGAGCGAAGTTAACACACGTTAACGATTAGTTGACACGATTTTCGACGATAAAATCTCTGGGATTACAGAACCGTTGTTGACAATTTATAAGACAACTGTATTACATAAGCAGCAACAGTGATGTGCGCGTCAACCGCTCTTTGGTTAAAAAAAAAAAAAAAAAAAATTACGCGGAGCGCTATCGATTATCAATTATTGATTACCGCGTAACCTATGGCCGCTATTCGTTTTCTCGATTACTTACTGCGCGAGTAATCGAGACGAATGATTTATTACAGTGACGAGGTCGCATCGCACCATCGTAAATATTGCGCTACTATTGTTGTTTGTTCCATTGATTCGTAGAACGCCGGAATTCCCGGGCGTACAACACATCTCTGCCGTATTACTCATCGTTCCTTTCATTGAAGTCGAAATTAGATTTTTTGACGATCTTTTTTTCGCGGGGATTTTTTTTTTCATGCGGATACTGATAATTAAATAATGAAGAATGCGACGAGACTTCGATTTGTTTCGCAAATCCGTCACGTCTCTCATTGCTATTTCGATAATCGTTAATTACGCTTTCGATGGGAAAACAAACTTTGACTTGTTATTTACGACGAACCGCAGCCATAGCTTAGAGTAAACCTCATTAAATACGCATATTAACGCAACTTTAATCTTTATTACTACGCGGAAATGTAGTTAGAGTCGCGTATATTCGTAACTTTAGCCTCCTCCGCTATACGCGGCTATAATATCTCATCCGATGCGATGATGCGTCTGCATTCCGCAAGTCATGGGAAGCATCGCATGCCTTATCAATTGGTCAACCGATAGCTTGCAGCATTTTGAATGACAAATTATTGAAACTATTCGATTTCGATGTCTCTAATTAAATGTTCCATTTGCATTGATCCAACGAATGGAATCTATGCTTACGCTCCGCAAATCGCGATCTATATGAGTTAAGATTTTTGATTTTTTTTTAGTATCGCGTATCATTTATCTTCTTCCGGTATATCATGGCGGCTCGTTAAAAAATACAAATAAACAAACAAAAGACACGAAATAATTTGTTTACGGCTCCCGCTGCGGCATTACGGATTTTTTCGATCGACTATTCTCGGGTTCGACATATAATTTTTATTTTTCATAGGCACAGACGTGTATTCAATCGATTCTGCGTATCCCCATATATGGTTCTGAATTTTCCCCACGTGAAACGTATATCTTTTTTTCCGGTTCTTTTTTTACGTTTACCAAATGCCGCGAAAATCATTTCAGTCTGATGCTTTAAACGACATGGGGAATTTTTTTTTTTTTTTTTTTTCGAAAACTAATACGTTTTTTTTTGCTTCTTACATAGACGCGAGTCGAAAAAAATACAAAAAAATTCAATTTTAGTGAACAATATGATTTTATTTTGAAAATAAAAGATTATTCGAGAAAATCGATCTATGTAAAAAAAATCTATGCTTACGATCCACAAATCGCGATCTGTATGAGTTAAGATTTTCGACTTTTTTTTGGTATAGCGTATCATTTATTTTCCTCCGGTATATCATGGCGGCTCGTTAAAAAACACAAATAAACATACAAAAGACACGAAGTAATTTGTTTACGGCTTCCGCTGCGGCATTACGGATTTCTCGATCAACTATTCTCGGGTTCGACATATAATTTTTATTTGTCATATGCACAGACGTCTATTCAATCGATTCTGCATATCTCCATATATGGTTCTATCCACAGCTACTCGTTGCTTTCTCTTAATCATTTTAAAGAATCTCGCGACCGCGCGATTAAACGGATGGCAATGGTACATCGAGATTACGAACATCTGCTCAGTCATACCTGACGACCTTTGTTATTGCGGGAAATTTTTTTCGCGTCAATTAAAATCTCTATGTTGATAATCCTTGTGCTATTGTTCCTAATTAGTCGTTATCTCTTAATTATTTTTTTTCCGGTGTCGTACGCTGCGATACGTAGAAAATCGTTTTCTCCGCAGCATCGCGAAATATCGCAATTAACACGATAAAAAGTTCTCTAAATGCCCGACATTTGCAGCTCCCATTTTCGGCGGTGTGATAGGAAAAATTTATTTTTTTATTGTTACTATTATTATTATTGTGTCCTACAGCGCTCATTCGCAGTAACAGTAAATATCCAACGCGCAGCTATATATCTATGTTATAGCGTCGTAAAATATTCAATTTCTTCGGTTACTACTCGGAAACTGATTATGATTACATTTGTAATTCTTTGGTCGTCTCGTAAATTTATATTCTGACCCGTTCCCTCTTTTTTCTCATCGAATCCAAGAATTTCGTGGTTTCTAATCCTTGTTAAATAGACCGTGACGCGGACCTATTCACTCGTTCGATTTTCATCGAGGCGCGACAATCTGTTAGAATGCTGCCGAACGCTTTCAACGAGAAATCCAGATACGATCCTTTCGATGAATTATTGAGCAATTACTGGTTTACGGGCCCAAGATTTTCCTTTTTCCTACGAAATCGAGAAAATTTGAAATCGAAATCGTAAATGATGCTGAGAAATGCGATAAAATGATTCAAGAGCCATGTGCCCCTTCTCCTTCCTCCCCCCTCCCCTTCTCCACGGGATTCAAAGGGTTAAACGATTTGACCCCCGGAACAAAAGGGTTTGAATGGAAAAATCTTACCATCAGTGCCGCTGCGTACCTACACTTACCTACGCGCCTGCGATTGCAGTACCGCGCGGAGGCGAATGCGCTGCAGGATTGCAAATCATCGGAGCAGACGGCTAGCTTCCTCGGCTAGCATCTGTCGTTACTCGTTACACGTTACATACTTGCAGTACCTAGAGATCGCAAGCACCTCAAACACATGTCCGCTTCTGAAAAGAACGTTGGATTAAATCGCTGCATCTTGGAGCCATAGCTCGCGTTCTTCTCCGCGATCGTTAGCTGCTGTTGCTACGACTACTACTGTTGTTTTCGCGCACGCGTAAGACGTCGGGAACATCCGATTTGTATCAATAACAGATATAATACGCGGATGACTAGCAGAAAATCGTTCCTATTCATACCTCATTATTCTCATTATCACGCGCAATGCGAAATACGCGTTTTTGTTTTTTGTTTAAATTATTTTTCCATTGTTGCAGGTAAGAGTCAGAGGGACCAGGGACTTTTGCTGCAATCATGTACCATGAACCCGGACAGGAATTCGCGTGAGTATTCGAAATACTGGCAAAAAATCAATTATACGAATGCGCGTAAACGACAAACAGCGTATATACGATCTGATGAGTAACTTCTATAAAAAAAAAAGCCTTAAGGTAACTACGGCGCGCGATGTCCGTTTCGCGTAAGTTCGAGAAAATTGCAAACATTTCTCGATAGTATAAAAATCTGAAAAAATTCATACATATTACAGGTACTAAAAAAATTAATTTGGCGTTTATAATAATTGCAAAATGTTATTAACAAATTGATGAAAAAAAAATTGTTCGACAAATTTATGGTATCTCAACTTTTTTTTTAATGAAAGTGATTCGTTTGTTTTTCTAAATACCTATGAATTTTTTCAGATTTTTATCTTTGGTTTGAATTTTTTTTTATATGGAAAAAATCTGTAGAAAAAGATAAAATTCAAACCAAAGATAAAAATCTGAAAAAATGCATACGTATTCGGAAAAATGAGCGAACCATTTTCATGAAAAAAAAAAAGTTGAGTTACCATAAATTTGTTGAACAATTTTTTTTATTAATTTGTTAATAACATTTTGCAATTATTATTATGAAAAATGAATTTTTTCAGTACCTTTAATATGCATTAATTTTTTCAAATTTTTATACTATCGAGAAGTGTTTGCAATTCCCTCTGAATTTCCTCGAACTTTTGCCCAATGGACACCGTGCGCATTAGCTACCGTAATGCACCTATAACAACCTTAAAATGGGGCCGTTGGACACATTTCTCAGTAAATATGTCATTTATTATTCACATCTGCAAAGGCTTAAGGTAATTTTAGAGGAAATAATGTAAAGGCGATTGAAGCCATACGTTGGAATAAATAAGCTAACAATTCACATCTGAAAATGGTAATCCCATAAAGACTTCTTCAGAGGCGGCAAAGTATTTCCGGTTTTCGTGATAACATGATAAATAGATCAAAATATACGTTTTTATTGTTTGATATTGAATTACGGCTCGTAATTCTGTCGGCTTATCGTCAATCGCTCGCTATCCTCGAAGTCTCCTCGTATATTAACAAATCCAAAGATACGATCGCGCAAAATGCGCTTAACATTGAACTTGAATTAATGTAGGAAACGTTTAAATCCGATAATTAAAAAAAAAAAAAAACGAAATTTGACTTTATCCAATTTCTTTGAATTATCATCGATTATTCGATCTTTTGACGTAAAAGATCGCGTATCGCAATTTTAGACTCTGTTGAAGACAGCAACCCGAATTATTAATCATTATTGATGAGATTCTCTTTGCGGCTTCTACGTAACTCAATTATCGAATGATTGTAATGATCCATAGCTTATCGCGAGACAGAAAAAAAGGATAACGTATTATAGGCGAAATTCAACGTTCAAAGTGTCTATATATATATATAAATTTTTTTTTTTAAATTCTTCATACCATCGTACGAGTTCGTTCCCCTTTTGCGCTCCCAACCTCTTTCTTACGTCATTACAAATATCTACGTATATAAACTAAGATACAAAAAGACGCCACCGCGATAAACCGGGGGTCATCGACGTGCCCGAGATTTCTTTCGGGATACGCACAACCTCTGTTGACCGGAGTGAATATGTATATATACTGTAACTACTATCCTATTTCACGCTCACGGAATAGTTCTGCCTCTGCGGCTCTCTCACGATCGCCGATCGCTTAGTCTTCCGATGTCTCGATATGGATACCCAATTGTATCGACGATAATAACCGCCCCGCGGAGCTGTAGTTAAAACCGATCGCAATCAAGGACGAGCCTCTCGTACCCAACAGTACAAAAGATATTTTTAACATCGCACAGTGATCTCTGGCAGTCGTGCGGTTGCGCAAGACGAATTCCATCGTCAGCAAGTGCTACACTCGATTTGGCAAGATATTTCTCCATAACAATAATATACCCACACATATGCGCGGTTTTATAATACGCGCAACTGTGTCATCGAGCGTTTGTCTTTCATCACATCGGCAACTTTTGCCCGCGTAATTTCGTACGCGATATTTCCCCTATAGTTGCCTATTGCGATCGATATTGCGTCTTATATATTTCGAATTTTGTGTTTGTAGTTTTAATTCAGATAAAGTTGGATCCGTATGCCTCTTCCGTAGTTCGTGAATAGTTGTTCGAGAGATCGAACTCAATGACGTAAAACGATACGTGTACGTCTATTGCGACAACTGCTCTGTTTTTTTGCTCGTCGATTTTAGCTGTAAAGTTTACATTTTTTAATCTTTCGATCTATTTATTGAATTTGCAAGTTTCCATTTCTTAATCTTTCGATCTATTTATTGAATTTGCAAGTTTCCATTTCTTAATCTTTCGGTCTATTTATTGAATTTGCAAGTTTTACTGTATAATGCAGTCGCAAATGCGCCGTTTCATTTTATTCGTGGCTATTATTGACATTATTAATGAATTGATTTATCGGTAATTTGATGGTATAATTTCCCATTTGTACGAAAGTAGGTATATCGCTTAATAGTATTATTCATTAGATATCATACTGTAATGGTAACTCTAAAGAGATACGTTTATCCCAATTATTTATCAAAAAATATCCTTGAGATTTCAACTGGAATTCGAAAAATAAATTAGATTGCAATGCACTGAGACAAAAAATCGGTTGAATCGATAAAATCGGCACTTGCGGGCGGCGAAACAAATATGTCGCTCAAGGAACGAAATACTGCGTTAATCGTACTAACTGCTAGTTAAATTGACGATTTCTTTTCTTACTATGACAATTATTTCCTTAAAAAGACCGATTTTTTCTTTCGCCAACCGCAAACGCCGATTTACTGGGTTTTAACCGATTTTTTGTCTCTGTGTAAATTACGCAGAGCTACGCGTAGATTTGTGCTGAAGGGCAGTAGGTCCTCCGTATCAAGGGCATTCACTTCATTTTTTAATTAAGCAACAATTATTTTCACTTACTATAGTAGATCACGGCCACCCGCCCCTCCATGGTAGCGATCTATTATTAATCTTGTTGATTCGATTAGTACATTGCTATAACGATCCAATATCGATGTACACATAGATCGCAAATCCCTGACGCGGTGATACAACATCGAAGACGAGAAAAAAACGCGTCGATTGATTGATTATCGGTTCCATTTAATTATGTTATCGAAGTCCCTCTCTTGTTGAGTTTTTTTAGGAAATCGGCTATTGCCGATCTATTGCAAGTTTTGCTTGATGGTAACTCCGCTTGAACGGTACATCTCTCTGTCTGCTTAGCCGGTTTCCTTTCGTTTGGCTCTTGCGCGCCGATGTTCTTCAGCCGCAATCCATCTAAGATTGGGACTCGTCTACGTTACTGACTTCCGCATTCGAGGCTCTCACGATCGCGATACACCGGGTGGCGCTTAGTCCGCCGTTTCTCGACATCTGGACGTATCGCGCTTGCTAGCTGCCGTGCAGCCTGCAGCCACAGGCATCATGCAGCCGCAGCGAGTGGGCCATTTTTGAAGCTGTGGCAATATCGAAGATCCGTGATGCGAGATCGCGGGATGCCTTCTCCCCCATGCATTAGTCTCTACTCGTTAGTCGTCGCGATACGGAGATCTAGTAAATCACGCATGGAAAGCGAAATCGCGAAAGTTTCGAGACGATCCAAACTCTCTCGGCCTCTCATCCTTTCATCCTGCTCGTCGCTTCGACTCGAGCCGAACACACTACCGGGTTCAATTGTATCCTCGCTCTCGATTATACGATGTTGCATGAGCTCCAAAAAAAAAAAAAATTTTTTTTATCTCTCAGTTTCTTCTTAACATCGCAACAATCGGTAAGAGCCGTTGAATTTCCGCATCCCTTCTTCAGCAACAAAGTACTGTGCCGATTCGCGAGACAAAACACAGCGGAGAAAAATCGAGGCTACGTAAAATCGACATTTTATGGGAGACAACGGAGTCAAGGGAAATCCGGATCGATCGATCGATTTTGTTTTTCCCACCCATTATCGGCTGGCCGCGGTGTCAAGGAGAAAGCCTTTGGAATTTTGTGTTTCTTTTTTTTTCCGCGAAACTCGTCGCCACCGTGGACGCGCTTTGGCAAAAAGTCAAATCGTCATGGTTTCGTGAATATCCGTTGTATTTTCACTGTGGCGACACCGAATAAGTGAGTCACGACCGCGTGAGCTCGCGCGCGGTCATTGCACGGTTTTGCCTCGTTACCGTAACTCTTTGACTGACTCGAGGTCGAAAAATACAATTGTCTCGCTGATCCAAAAACTGCGTGCCAAAAAAAAAAAAAAAAAAAGAATTCTCGTTGATTTCTCATAATAGACAAAATTCCCGGGCGAAAAACGATTTTTTTTTACTAAACGATGAATCGATTTTACCGTTAAAATTTTTTTTTTCGTCTCTTTAATAATTCGAAAGCGAAGCTGTATTTATTGATTAATTTAATAATTATTAAACATAATGTAAATATTTTACGATCGATAGCTGGAAATAACCGATTCTCGAGAAATAAGTTTTAGACTTGCGAAAAAATGGCCGATCTCTCGCCCGGCGACGAAATTACAACAATCAATTGTCGACATTATATGCGCTGTTCCCCCGCGAAGACACGATTAAACCAAAGATATCTACACGTATTCGTGTCGTGTTGTCCCCTAAATAACGTTCGTAACGCGTCGGTGAAAAACCCCACGACGTTTGATAAAAAAATTCCGATCGAAGCAACCGACGTCGCCTGAGACACAACATACGACGCTGCTTATCCCGTTTCTACTTACTATAATTGTACCTACCGCCGTATCTCGTGTGGCGTTGGAGTACAAGCGAAAGTGTCGCGCGACAGCTGTTGCCTCGCGGGTGGTGGCCTTTCAACCGAATGCAACACATTCCCCCGGACTTCGTTGGAAGTCGATCGTTCAAAAGTCTTCAAATAACTTGCCAACCGAAACCATCACGACGAGTAATCCAATAGATAACTTAATTTCGTTTCGGAGTTCGAGAATAATGTTCGGTGGCATATAAAAAAAAAAAAAAAATTCTATTGTCGCGCATCGCAATTTGACGCGTGGCCAATCGCGGCTCATTAACCGCGTCGGTTCCATCGGCGGAAATTCATTTTTATTATTCTGCGACGTCGTTAACGTGCCGTTTATCGTCGACAACCTTTAAAGAGTTGCTTTCGCGGAATAAAAAGAAAAAAAATTAAAGAAACGGAATATTCCAAAGGCAGTTATTCTCGGTACTCGCGGATCGAGTGGAATACAATTTTTTTTTTTTTATACGAAGACAGGTATATTTAACGTTTATTTCCGCTATATGCGATGATTCTGTTGTCGTCGGTAAAACTGGAGTGGATAATTTTCAATAATGTTACGTACAAATGTGGCACGCGCGGGGTCACCAGCAAATCGGATGATTTAGATTCGAGGGAGCGCTGCTGTCTCTACATCGAGTTAGTATAGTCGTTCGGAGCAATCGAAGCAGCAAAAGTCAGAGACAAAACCGGCAGTGGGCAACCGGCAGCAACAAGAGACGTTAAGACGACGGTATAATCGTTACGGCTTCGTGCACCGGACGCTCCGCTCGGCGAACGACAGAGATTAGGATACGACTACCGTCCCGTACACTTGATGTCCCATGTAGTATATTATACATACACACCTCGCTACAGTTTCGAACGGGTTATTCCTCGCGGCATATGTAGCCATGAACTCGTTTTGCCGGAAGACTCGGCTCGACCTGTTGGAGACTCGACTCGGCGAAATCACAGTTACATATATTTGATATCACTGCAATGGCAATGGCGCAATGTCAATCGGCTTACGACAATTTGCCGATGCGAAATCTGCCGTAAAGCATGAAACTCGTTTCGCTGAATTCGCTTCCCGTAAACGATGTTCTCTCAATATTCGCTTTCGTCTCGATAGACAGCCTTCTGTATTGCTTTTGTTTGGAAAACAAAAGACAGCCGGCAACCGCAGTTGCTCTCGCGGCGCTCTCTTAATTCAAAGTCACAAATAGCAATGTTTAGCAGCCGCAGCAGCGAAGAAGTCGAGACCCGGCAGCGAACTCTTCCCAACTCCGGACTCGCTGGGTGCGGGGATCGGAGGTTACCTCGTGTCATGGGAAAGCCTGTAGCACGTAGTCCGCTTTCTTGGAGCCTCGTTCATCGCCGCTCTCGCGATGTTTCGAATATTCTTTTGCGTTTTTGTACGAATAAACAAAACAACTTACTTATTGCGGATTTTGACGACGAGACGATAAGTACGGAAGGCATTGTGAATTATTGAAAAAAATCTGCGATATCGTCGCGTACGCGAGTGGATTTTAAAAATTCACGGAGACGAACAGACGGGTGACGAAAGAATCGGGTCAGAGTCGAGAACGAGTTAAAAAAAAAAAAATGGCCAATCGTTGCCCAAGACTTCCCCGAAGATATCGATTATCGATATATCGCATTGCAGCGCATCTATTCTCGTTCCGTAATTCTCGCAAATTTTTCACCACCGTTTCTTCCATTCTGTTCGACTGACCTCCCGATTTCTATTGAGATCCGCGAGAATAACCTGCCATTCGGTTCGCACGCCGTCAGACGGAGTACAAAATAAATTAAGTACATATTAGCTATACCTACAGCACAGCATGTCGTGACGCTAACGGGGTTTCCACTGTACAAGGAGTTTGTCCGTTCGCATCAGAAAAATTATTGTTAACCTTCATTATCGTAAACGACGGGAGGTTAATAACTAACAAACGGGTTTATACCCAATCGCCGATCCATAGTCGAGGAATATTATTAAAGTAAATTTAACTAATGAATGACTATTATAAAAGATAATACGCGGAGAGATGCGAATATCTCTATAGATAATTCCATAGATCGATAGATTTTTTTTAGTAAAAAGATCGCTCACGATTTCCGGCGCCCTGGTGACATCGTCGCCGTTTCTAACTTCGTTCGTTCCCGAGATCTGTTCTCTTGATAAACGAAAATCATTTCTGTTTCAGGATTCATAAACTGCAACGCCAGCACACTACAGTCGCTCGCTCAGCTACACGGTGAGTTTAAGGATATCGGTGTCAAGCCGCATACTTGACAAATCCATAAATAAATCTCACCGCTCATTTTTATTCCGATTTTCGCGAATTCATAATTATAATTACGAATGCAACACCACTATTTCGTAAAGTGTTGATATTTCGATCATTAGAGTCGAGAAAAAAAAATAAAAAAGAAGTGAATACATAAGAAATAATCGGTTAGTCAGTAGCACCGGAAAACCCCGCGGGTCTTTATGAAAACTTCATAGACGCCTCGGATTATAATGGGAAAAGTGAGAAGAATGCCTTCTGTTGTTTGAACCTTTCCATTTTCAACCTTCGCTCATTCTTCCTTCATCTTCGTCCGCTCCTTCTCGTGATATCTTTGGTCTCTTCGCTCTCCGGGGTCTTTCATCATTTCACAAACCTTGGAAAGGACGGAATGATCAAGTCGAAAGTTTTCCACGCGCAAAAGGTCGCCGCCATTCTCATTTGCGAGTAAAAAGCCTCAAAGACCGGGGATTTAAAGAAACAACTGGCAACCGCTTTAATTAATCGAGCTGTGATTGCAGATTTTTTTTTTTTTTTTTTCGTCACCAAGATGCCGGAGCTTAACTCCGGACGGCATAAGTTACCTACGTTACCGCGGAATAATACGGGTTACGAAAGCGAAGGAAGTACATTTGTTAATTTAAAAGTTGTCATTTTGTTCGCATTCCCATTGCGCGAATGGGACATATTTTTCATCGAAGTCTCGGTTGAGAACCATCTGAAAGGATTATCTACCCAGTAGCGCTTGCCAGCGAACCGGCCTCAGTGTCATTCGCGTTGGCGCAACGTTTTCGACGAGTTGGCGAAAGAAAGCGAGAAAGAGATGGAAAAAAGGAATAAAATCGACCTCGACCGAAATCGCTGGGCTCGTACTTTCTATGCCACTATGGGGGTTCGAATAACGTGCTTGCCAACGCTAATAAACTGTCTGCGCAACGAGTCGCGAACGAGAGTTGTCGGTAGTCCTCCTCCTCCTTCTCCTCCTCCTTCAACTTCTCTTTTCCTTTTCTACCCGCCGCTGTTGTAACAGTGCTAACGCGTTGCACTTGATTCTCTCCAGACAACGGTTCTTGCGCAGTCGAGAGTCAATCGTTCTATAGACTATTATTGATAATTTCTCTTTGGAAAAGTTACGACTCCATTAAGGACATTAAGACGCGCGCGCCGCTGGCCCGCGTTTCCCCGCCTTCGCAGGATTCATCTCGTTACTTTAATTTCAACGGTGTATCCGCCGATTTTACGAATACTGTTGGTTCAGAATGAAGAATCACCGATTGTATTGGTCTCTTCCGCGCGGCAAAAATTTCCCAGGTGGCCTTGCGCCGTTATTAATTGGACGGATGCGAGAAACACGTCGCGAGGCATCGCAAACATGTAGCATCGGCTTGTATGAGGCGATATTATGGGTTTTTTTTACTTATCGATGCAGCATACCGCAAGAGCAATTTCCATTTTTTTTGTACGCCACCGGAAGTCGAATTGCGCGACAACTGTTTTTGCTTAATTTGCATCCGATTTTATTACACAGTGTTGCTGTATTTTCTGTCGGGAAGTCTGGACACGTTGACGGTGGATTGACCGCTCTCACTTTCTCGATGAATTTTAATTAGGCCCCGCGGTACTCGTTACCGAATAACGGCGCGCCTCGCTTCATCGGATATTATATGAATCAAATGCAGCGATCAATTTCTATCGCAATTAAAAAAGTATCGAATCATCGAGTACCTTTTTCGGCTTCGATTTTTTTTTTTTATTACCAACTCGATGACGAGCGTTCGATTTGGTCGGAAGAAAAAAGTCTGTCAGCGCCGTATTGAGGGACTAAAAGCTTTCGATTCATCTTCCGGTTTTGGGGTTTCGGATTACTGAAGGCGTCGAAGCGGCAAAGTGCTGACGATTTTTCCCTCCGACGTTCGAGTTTCGGATTTCCTATGATCCAAATTCTTGGTATGGAGTTTAACAACCTTTCGCGAATCGGTATTTTCTTTTGGATAAATTCAATTTAGTAATGAATGCCGCGTAATTATCTTCGGCTGCACTGCCGCGCGGTCATTGTCGTTGGAGAGCTCCGGTGCTCGAGTCAAACGGTACTTCCGTTTGAGTTTTCGCGTGATACGATCTACTCTAACTGTTATCGTGTACGCTTGACCCTAACAGCTATTCTATCTGTAAAGAGAATCTTAATCTTAAACAAATTCAAGTTCTACAACTGTACTTAATAGGCTTAGAAGCTCTTTGAGCAGTTCAAGTGTCGCGCCTCAGACGTGTGATCGCATATCTAATTTTTCGTTGCAACCGGATATGTCCTCTCGAGATTACCCGGAGTATCAGCTACCGTGCGTTACCGTCGTTCAACGACTCAGAGTTTTTATCGACATTTTTTTTTTAACCTCTTAATGCATAACAAATTTATAGAATCGTGAAGCGCTACTGCTTTTGCTTGATGCCGATTTTTACTGAGTTAACGAAAATTAGCTTCGAGAACTCATTATTCACGTCGCTTTCCCAGCAAATCCATGAGTCCGAAGTACACTCTCTCCTCTCTTCTATTCCGCACACATCCCTTTATCTTGGGGCGTATATACTCGCGGGAAATAAAAAAATCGATATCTCGAAATGCCGAAAATGGCATCGATACTATTCATAGCGTTTTATTAATAATTTTGCACGATTCCTCGCGTCCAAGAGATTTTACTGTATTGCTCACTGTTTTAAAAAATCAATATACTACCCCTTCGGCTCATCCCCAATTCGGGAAAATCGCATTCAGCTCGTTGTTCTCGGTGCCAAATTTGGAACGGCAACGAGCTGTCGATTCCTTCATCCTTCGTGCCTTCGGTTCTTTCCACTCGAACTATTTTGCACGCTTCGAGGTTTGTCGAAGGTCAAGTATTGCGAATTAACAGTTACATAGTTGCATATTTGTTTTTTGCATAAGACTTTTCACAACGGAGCGAACCGATTTATACCGGTAATTCGGATCGGTTTTGACGAGGCGAGTTCTACGGGTCTACTTTACAGGTAGTTTACGGACCTTTTTCCTTCAGAAGGCTTAACCAGTGCGAACGAATTGACACGTTGCCGCTAATGAGAGTCCGACAGGAACCAAACTACCGTTGGCAAATTCTCAGCATCGTTTTAACCACTACTCGCAGAATCGCCCACGTATAGTTCGAAAGCTTTGAAGCGACCCTCATCGTCATCACATTCGTTCATCTCGTTGACATGTGTGAAACAGTTCTATCTACATGACAATATAATTATGTCATAAATAACCCCAATTGCTCTCACTGTTTCGAACGGAGCGTTTCCTATCTAAATGTTAAAATAGGATTAAAGTAATTGGCTAATTCGTCATCAGCGGAAACGGCTGACGATCGCGATAGATAGAGGAAAAAATGTTCGAAAAATGTATGTGCGAAGCGATTTTTTTTTTGAAAAGTAATTTTTTTTTTTTGGCTTTCAACCGGTTTTATACTTAATGCTCGCTGAAGTTCCAGAAAATCATTGATATTCGCGAAAAAAAAAAAATTTCTTTCATTTTGTCTCAACTTAAGTTTTGCGAGGATAGTTAGCTGTTTCAATGTCAGGCGGAAGCGCGCAACCACATCGATATTTGCAAGTATTGACATTTTTTTTTTCTTCGAGACAAATCTTTTTTTAGATGTGGTCTCGCATAGAGTAAGAAGAATTAGAGGATAGTACGGTATAGCAGCATACGTGCACAAGCGCTGCTTTCGACAGGCGGTGTCATGCAGAATGACCGAGGACAGCAGGCGCACAGGCAGGCAAAACGAATGGTTATTCATAGCTGAAACCCGCGAGAGCCAACAGAAGGGCCGAAATCCCTTGCATATTCATGTTGATGCAGATTTGCTGATGCCCGGCAACAACCGCAGCCAGGGAAACAATACATTAATTAGGTGCCCTTTTGGGCGTTGGGTTCACCGGGTCTTATTTCTATCTCGGACACTCTCTCTCCCGGGCGCGCCTGACCCTTACCCTTTGCTTCCCACATTCACCTTTGTTACTCGCTAATACCTTGTTATCCTATCGTTCATTTTGCCTTCTGGATGGATATACGACAGCGCGACCGGCACACTGTCCACCGGTCGGCCTTCCTCTTTAGAATTTATTCCAACTGCATTTACTTCCTCCTGTTTTCTTCACTCTTCTCCGGCTATACATCTAAATGCGGCAGCGGTTGATTATTCATAGATTCCGTAGACGTAGCGACTCGAACCTTACCTACTTCAATACCGGCCGCTCGGACGCGAATGCCGCGGAGGATCGATAGATCGACAACTTTAGCTTGCGACGATTGACTTTTCAGGAAAGAGCTTAACCGGTGCGGTTAATGCTCCGAGTACGTTATTAATAATATGTAGGTCGATTTTTCTTCTCGATCAATATTCGTATTCATTTTTATACGGAAGGTTCAACCATCTCTATCCATTGCCTATTCTCGTACTCCCGAGACATTTTTTTTTTTTTTAAAGCAAAGGGTGTGGCAGAAGCTGCTCGGGAATCATGGCGAGATGCGCGATTCGGGTTAAAAATGGTTGAAAAAAAAATGTCGTTTCCACTACACTCTTCAACACGTCATAAAAACATCGAGCGTATTGCAAACGGCGTTCCGCAATCATAGAAATTTTATCGACACTTTATTGAATTCTTCGAATTTATTTCGCTGAGACTGGCATCTTTATCATCGAACTGTTGCTGAACGTGTTGCTACAGTCTCTGGTAGACGTGCATTGCACAATAATCAGTTCCTCGGCAGCGATAATAGCAACCATCATAATAACTCGGGAAAAACCGGTGTTTATCCTCCGTTTCAGGATAATACTTGAATTTCTTGTTATCCACGTTGACTTCTTCAGAACGACTTTTACGTTTGTCGCCTTGTCACCGAGAAAGTTCCAGAGAAGTACAGGTATAGAGGCAAATAAAAAAATCAAATCATGTACTTCGCGAATAGCTGCGTGTAGGCAAATGGCATGAAAAACCAGATTTGCTTTTTATCCTCTCGTCGTCCCGTGATAGCGCGATATATATCCTGCGGACCTTTTTCATCGAAGTGATATATATATTTTTTCATTGCGAAGGGATGGCGAACGATTGATTGGGGTCCGAATATTCGGTGATATTCGGAACCCCGAATCGTTCAGCGCCATCTTCTCGGCTTTATTCGTCGAGGATCAAATAATAAACGCAATATCCGGATGGTCAGGTCTCGAGCTATCTGCGCGAGGGAATGAAAAATTTAGCGCGTATGATCGAGTGAAAAAAAAAATGGCGAAAAATCCTAAAAATCGCGTATAGTGAAAGGAAAATCGAAAAAAAAGTCGAATTTATATAATTTGATAGACATGTAGGTACTTTATTTTTTTCCCTCGTCGTAGATTGTTCTTTTTCGTGTAACTTTTCGCGTAGAAAAGGGACTTGCGAGGCAGCAAGAGAAATAATGGACGGATGAGCAGAAAGGAATTTGCGGACAGACACACGATGTGGGATCTCGAAATTGGATAGGGTATACGGATGGATATAGTGAGAGATCCGGACGATGAGACAAGTTTTGTGATACGCGAACACTACTGACGAAAGTGTTGGATGGAGAGTGTGTCCAGGGTACGAGATACCTACACCATAGAATAGTAAGAATATTGGCTTAGGACGCCTCGTTGGCTCCACTGACGGAAAAGCTCGATCCATTGTCGGGCCAAACACGAAATTTCACACGATAAACCTTTTCGCTTGAGGAAATTCACTCTCCTCCGGCCTCTTATCCTTTTTTTTTTACCCTCGAAGATATTTTTCACCACGAAGTCTTGGCATGTGTTCCGAACGAAAATGGTCCATAGACAAGTATCTCGAAGAATTGAGAGGCGGGGCAACGTGCATATACTTTATCTTGCAAGTCTCCAATGCATGTAAACAACCGAATTCGTCGTCGACACTCAATCCGCAACTTACATCTTTTGGTTATTAATGGTCCGAATGGCACCGTTTTCATTGTCATTGCGTCGCGATTGATCGTCAACTTCCGGAAATCCTTAGTTTTCCTTTCGTTCTATTTCTTATCGGACCTTTCATCATTGTCTCCACCATGGAGAGCGGAGAGAAAAGCGAGTGAAGAGAGAGAGAGAGATAGAGAAAAAGGCACTATCTATGGACGTGCTATTTTACCTATCTCCGTCAGTCGGAAGAGGTACGACGACGACGGACGGCCCAAGAGACATTATTCAAATGCTGGGGACGGAAACGTCGCAAATTGCAGAGCCTCGCGAACGGCACCTGGGACCGCGTCAACCATTACTCTTGCGCAAGCAGTGCTACATACATCACAGCGTGAGAGAATGCGCAAGTTTGTGATAAAAAGAACGTTGGCTCTCTCGTCGACAAGTCGACTAGGGAATAGAGTCGCATTCGTATATTCACCGACCCTTCTTATCGTACGCCCTTAAGACATATTCCCCGTCGAATTGAGGTGTAATATCGGATTATCCCAACAATGGCGATTTGTAGCGAATAAAGTAAAAAAGGTAAACAGCAACAAAAAAAAAGGCCGATTTCGAGGTTTCGAGACGATGTCGAGTATCAATAGAAAGATGAGAGCGAGTCGAGGTTACCGAGCGGCATATGCCCACAGGGTAGCGAAGGCCATCATTGGTAGGTATATAGGTAGACTCCAACGCGAAGCGGATGAGTAGCGTACAGTCGCGAGTGTCCAAAACGACGGACGACTGACCAGCAATTAAAATGAACAATTATATATCCAGGGCGAGCCTGACGCGTTGCAATTAACGGTAATTACCGTCTATTCGTGTCGCGAATTACGTGACACAATCTGCTGCTGCGAACTACTTTTACCACATGGGAATAGGGCGTCCCTAACTCATACAATTCGCTATACATCGAGTTTTCAATTCATGATGCATTCATTCACTGCCACCTGTCCTGCGTTTGCATATTCAATTCTTAAACGTTCTAATTCTGTATTCCCGTATCTCATTTTCACTCGTTGGGGAACATTAGACCGTTTATAAATTTCTCAGTGGTGCGTTTCTACGTTTGTTTTTACGATTTTTTTCGGTTTCACTTGCCGGTTCAATTGCTCGATAATTCATAGTCAGTCGGACGAATGTCAAGGTCCGCCGATGCCTCTTTCAATGGGGGGTTCTCTTAGTCATCGTAGTATATTCATGCCGTCAATCATTTGAGCTCTTAAAGAAAAAACGACCGAACTACATAATCGGGGACACGTGCCTCGGTCCCTTTCTTCGGTGGACCGGGGGCCTCAATAGCCTCAGCACGCGAACCGGAGCCGAGCAGACAACATTGATATAATACCTGATCAAGGAATACCTGCTCCCGAGACCTACCTCAACGCTACATCTTAGCCGAAGGTTATTGTGGGTGACCGCTGAACTATGCTATACTGTACTATGGCACTTATAGGTATACAATGGTATACAACGCTATACGCGAAACGGAGCTTATTGACCAAAGTGACGGGCAACGTAAATTGATACATGTAACCGTGACGCCCATTATAAGATCCTATAGCGCGGTATTGTGATTATATTTAACTCAGGGCCGGCGATACTCGAGAGGGTATTGGCGTCGTTAAATCGAAATTAACACGCGTTTCTATAATGGCGGCTATTTGTCGGGTCAGAATTTTTTTTTTTTTTTTTTTTTTCGGGAAAATGTTACCATCTACCGCGCCTTCGGATCAATAGCGTAAGGAAAAAAACTATCGCAGCGTAGACGCGGAATTATGTAATAATTATTCGTCGCAAACTAATTCGCGCGGTTTCGTACAATTTTACAGACGACGTAGCATACAAGAGTCGTGGGTGAGGGGGGCAATGGTTGCGACGAGTCAGCGTCAGCCACAGGGTTACGCGGGAGGGGGGTTCTTCGGACGCGAACATTTTTCAGGCTCTGTCGGAGACGGGGAAACCCTTGAGACGCGTCCTCGTTAATTTTCCGGTGAGAATTTTTTTTCATGCCGTTAATAAGCCCCCCATAATTATGCACTTTTATTTCTCTTACGTCTCGTCCCTCAATTCCTTTTTCGACTGAAAGAAAAAGGAAAAATCATCGTCTGGTCTCGAAATACTTGGAAAGTGTAACGAAAAAAAAATGCGATGAGACGATTGCGAAAAATTAATGTGGAAAATCATGTAAGCGAATGAATAGAAAAAATTGAGACGAGAAAAAGCGTTGACTAGAAATAAGACTCAAACATCCATTTTTCGGGTCATCTTTATCGCTTCAATTATCGATCGACTTTGAAGCGAAAAATCAGGAGACGCATATTAAAAGAAAACGAATTATTGATGAAAGTATTCGAGACTCATTTAAAAAATACAAAAAAATCGAAATTCCACGGTGAATTTTTTTTTTTTTTATTACGAAACAAAGCGATATTATTATTATTACCGCCGCGACATGCATTGGAAACCGCCCCCTACACACGACGCCACCTCGTAATATCCGAAGTTATAGATCTCGTTAATTAACGAGAAACCCGCGTGACACGGACGTCGCTACTTGTGTGCGCTAACAGTATTACTTTCATCTACGGATTACCTTCTTCGCGCCTAACTTTACCCAACACTTTCCCCCTCCGCGTCTGCCCTTTTTATCGTCCCGTTGTTCCATCCGATATTCTTATCCATATTATTTTCACCTTCATCGCTCGCTTTTTTCGTTTGCCCGACGTGCCGACGTGTCGGCCTGCAATACCGCTACTTGTTCTGCTGCATCGACCGGTTTACCACCGGGGAGTCATTCGTTTACATGCCTGTCACAGGGAAATGCATGTTCTCTGCCATTTTTCCTCCCCTCTCTCGTCGGACTGCAATTCAGCGCAATCGCTATTTTGTAAACTGCTGCAACTGCCTGCCAGATGCATGTTTCGTAATTTATTAACGAGGGACGTGAAGCACCACAACTTATTCGTTGGTTATGTGCGAATTGGCAAATCCAACTGGTAGATACATATCTCTAGAAGTTGCGTTACAGAACCTAATAATGTCGGAATCGAGCAAATTGCGATCACAGGTATTTGCTGTCGAAATGAATGATTATTACCATTTTTTGAAGAAATTCTGATGTCCGATGGTTCCTCACCCCTGCAATTAATAAAATGTATCCATGCTGTTGATCAAATCTGAGGCTATAATTACACAGACGAAAGGCAAATAATAGACACGCGACCGTCGGTTTATTATACCTCTCCGCAATAATTATTTCTATTCAGAGGGAAAGCTCGACAGCTGATGGAGTCATAAAATCCTCAGCTTGAAATGACCGTATTGGGAGGTGCGGCACTGCAAACGTTTTTATTGGTCGCCTCGATTACCCGATCATTCAGAAGCTGCAGCTAAATGTGTCTAAACAGCACTGACTTTTAACCGATAAGTTAAAATTAGAATCGTCGAAAAATTTGATTATGAAACGTTGAACGGTATGCCGAATTCTGAATCAATGAATGAATCCCAATGACTGGTTGGTCTGCGGTTTGTTTCCATTCTCCGTAAGCAGATTCGATACTTACAGAAGATCGAGAAGGTATCGAAATCATAGACCAAATACAATTTGTAAAGCGTAAAGTGACTCTGCAGCAAAGTGAAGAGGCAACGAAAGATCAATTTGTCTTTCGGCTTCTGTGCAAGCGAACTGGCGTCGATTACGCGCGCGCAGGGGATCCTTCAATCCGGTCTTAAGTCGTACCCGGCTGTCCCGTTGCTTATCTGAAATTAAATCAGTCGGGGGGAATACGAAGCTCAAGGGGGTTGTTTGCCACAGGGGTTTTTTATGCCAACGCAAGTCTGCTATCCTTCTTGACGCCTCGGTGATGCGCGGTGATGGGCCTTCAACTTAGATACGCCGATAGGTTAGGAAAAAATAAAAAATCGAGTATATCAGAAAAATCGTCATTTGTCTCACGTTCCAGTATATGAAATAATAACTAACTAGAAATTTGAAAAAAAAAAAAAAAAAAAAAATGCCTACGAACGATTGCAAGCATTAATAGTTATCTCGCAGTAGGAGTGTTGAAGCGTTATACGGGACAAAATTGATCGACTCTCATTATATTTCCCCGATAATTCCTCCGTATCATCATGATTCTTCTTCCAACTTTTTATATCGTGATCGACATCACCGCGAATGCAATAGGGTCCCCTCCTTTCTTTGTCGAACAACCCCTCCGACGAAAATTCGATCAGGCGAGGTTTCGCGCGCATATAGGTATAGGCAAGAGTATCGAGACGCTATTCGCGTCTGCTTTATTACTCGCTTTGCAAATCCTCTTCATCTCCGTTCTACCCTTCGAAAACTGTTCGGGCGTTAAACTCATTCGGTATAATAATTCTCATTATTATCACACCGGAAATAATAACTCTTCATCTCTCGCGCTTAAATTTCCTTTACAATATTTTTTCCGGTATAATAATACAATCGAATTTTTTTTTATAATTATTTTTCTTAGCGAGAAATCGAGGTACTAAAATTCGATTCCAAAAAGTCACTTTTGACACGTGTTTTCACGTAACTTTTTTGTACCCCTCCGATTTTTATCATTGACGTATTTAGGTCATTTTCTTCGTAAGCTTTTAAAATTTCGGGTTGTTATTTCCACGAAAGCAAGTAGTTTGTTATCTTGTTTTTTGTACTTCCGGACACGCGGCATTTGAGTTTAGTGTCATGAGATTTAACACAAAGAATTATTTAGATATTAGTCTCGTTGCCTCCGCCCGGACGTGCCGTGAAGCGCGTCGCGTTTAATATCGTCGCGGTGGCAAAGGGGTGCTGGAGAACGGATATAGCGGCGAGACGAAAGGTCCGAAAGCCAAGGGTGGCCGCCCCTATCGCGTAGACACATTTACATGCTACCGTAATAAAAAGTCGCGTGACCAAGCGATGAGCGTCTCACCGTCGAAAATGAAGCATCACACGCACTGTTCAGATACTTAATTTGCAAACGTTCGTAACATTTTTTTTTCATCTGTATCAACGCATAGCAATCAACGCATAACTCAAAACATTATCCCTCAAAACATCGCAATAATCATCATGTATATTACTGTGGATACCGGATCTCGTATCACTCGATTACAGAAGTTATTATCGCGTAGGGACGGACTTCAACTTCATTAGTCCTGCAGCGGCCGACAGCGCTGCACAGAAAATCGTAATTTATATTGTTGACTACTAGCGCCGCCTACCGCGACTAGCGCGCATTAAAATGAACAAAAATTCGTTCGATCAGAAAATTAGATTGAGACACGTTTAAAATTAGAAGCTTCGGTGGATTTTTGAAGGCGAAATTGATCTCGAAGCCGATATCTCATGTCCGTTATCGTCGATAGGCTCTACTTGACTCGAACACGAAGTAAGCAAACCCGGCTGAACGACGTTGTTCAGATACGTGGCGAGAATTTCGATACTTTCGAACGCAAGTACGTGCCACAGTCTCCTGTGCGGTAATCATACCCTCTGTATACACATTCGAGTTCATTGAACTTTGAAAAAGCTACGGAGACGCTGCGCGTTAATTTCCTTCGTACTCTAATATCATTTCCAAAACTTGACTCATTTATTTCGTTAATTAACACCACGTGCCATCCTTCTTCGTCCCGGTTAGACCCGAAGTTAAACTACATACTCGGAATCGTTAGAGACGATAGACGATGCTACTGCCATTTATGAGTTCATCCAATCTTTGGAAGAACAAACCTAACTATACCAACTTCAACATTGCGAAGGATATTGATTGAAGTTTTCCGAACGCTCGAGAAAAGTGTGCGCAGCTAGAAAGTATAACCATCGAAAAAACGAGAGAGAAACGAGAAAGCAGCCAAAAGAAATAGTTGGGGCGAGGGACGCGCAAGGGCATTCACCCCGGGCGCACGCATCCCTCTGTCGTAATACGGCGCTCGGGATTCGGGGCTATTGCTATTATATTCTCGGGGAGTTGGTCAAAAACTCTTCCTCCCCTCGCGTGCAGGTCATGCAACCCGCCCTGTCGTATTTCTCAGTCCCTTCTCTACTCCCCTACCTCCCTTACTACCCTTACTTTCTCTCAGGCTATCTTCATGATCCCTTATGTCTCCGGCGCAACTCCTGTCCCTAATGCCCCACTCTACCCCTACGTTATTGCACACCTTCGGCACACGTTTCTCTATTCTCTATCACCCTCTACTCGCCCTTTCGTTTCGTGTATCCTGCAGGACTGTGTATACATTCTCCTCCGTTCTTTTATGCGCAAAAACGCTCACCGTGCAGAATCGAAGTATACGTGCGATATTTAGATGCGTCGCGGAAGACACAGAACATTTTAAGAATATCCCAACAATTTGCCAATTTGGTTATTATTAACATTGATCGTCGTTGATTTTTAAAAAAATTACGAAAAAAAAACGAAATTCGAAGATAAGGGCCAAAATTTTCGGCTCTTTTTTAGGCTTAAGCCGCGCCGGAGGAAACTAACAGTGCAATTTTCGAAATTTTTTTTTTTTCTTCTTGAATCTTACGAACTCTATCGTCTATATATTTTTTTTTTCGCGGAATGCGACGGTCTCTTGCTGTATCGATCGTTGTTTGATGACTACATGTGTTATATTTTTATCATCGCGCATTGGCAGATCTGCTATTCGCAGTGTAAAATTGATACGAAGCTTGTATAAGTGAAGAAAAACATCAATTTTTCTTTGCAAAACATATTTTAAGAACAATAATGTATAAATTGCCGTTTGCCACCGTTCGTCGTAGAAACGTATACCTACCTATCATTTACAATTCCTCGTAAAAAAATTAAAAGTAATGAATTTTACAAGGATGAGATAGAGCACGTGCTGCAAGCAGACAGACGTTCGTTCTTTTATACTTCTTTCGCCGTCTTTCGTTTTCCTTTCTTTTTTTTTTTTTTTATTTCACGTATCCCGTTTCTTCGTAACCCGATAAGGAAAAAGAAAATAGTAAAGAAGGGTGCCGTCCCAGTGGCGATAAGCTATAACCGTGAGTTCTTTCGCCGAGGAATTGTCGATTCGGGTCCGTTCGATCGCCCTATTGTTCGGCCAATCACGTACCTCGCCTCGGGGCCCTCCCGGCAACGATTTATTTCCGCCTCGAGCGCGCGCAATGCGCCTGCTCGCCTCCGACCGGAATCATTAATCGAGGCGCAAAAGAGCGCTGTGACGTTGACGAGTTGCGGACCACGATTTCCTCGAGGAAACTTGCGGAGCGTTTCTCTCGGACGGGAGAAACGCCTCTTTGCTGGGGAAACGACGTCTCTTTGGAAATCCTACCGCGAGGATACCGAACAATCGACCGAACGTTGGTCTTTCTAGACGCCGTTTTGTGGAAAACCGTTGTCAACACAATTAATTACATCGCATCTCGCTTCCGTCACAAATTGTCGAAAACATCGCGAACTCTCCGTACCTTAATGGACTGTTTCACACGACGTTGCCACACCCGATTTTTTTAATCAAAATGTAAATAACGCAAATGCAAAAAACGTAATCGTCATTCATTCGTACGCCTTGCGCCTTCTCTCGATTCTCTCATCTACGCGATGTAATCATCGGATTTGCAGACCGTTTTTTTCTCAGCGCGAAAGATAATTCAAGAATTTTATCACACTGTACCGAGCTCACCGACTGAGTAAACGCGCTTGTCCGATAATGGCCCGTTTTCACATTATTAACTGACACTGACAAGCGACGCGACCGTCAAATGTACTTTCTCTTTGTGGAATTGTTCGCGAATGAAACTCGTCGGTCTCGTAACGAAGACAGAGATCGAACAAACTCGTTTAACTCGATTCGCCACGAATCGAGTTGCCGATTTGACAAATTCAATTAATAGAGATTGGCATATTCATTGATATGGACACAAAAGATTCGCCTTAGTCGGAATGAATGCCAGATGGCGGTACGGTAGGTCTGCGAAGTTTACGCACATGTCACGAACATTTATGAGTTGACGCATAGTTAAAGGGTGAATAATTCCGGGGCTCAGACCTACGAATCCTTACGCTCGTGTTACATAGGTAAAACTTATACCTATCTTACACGAGTACATTCTCTACACAGCCGACTCTCTTACATAATAGATGAGAAGCTCTATATTTGCTCACGTACGAGCACGAGAGGGCACGTGCTCCAGACTCACTACGTACTTTTACGCCAACAAGATACCCCGACAGATGCTCGACACCACGACTACCCCCTTAGTGTGCAGCGTTTTTACATGGGCGCGTGTCTGCCACGGTTAGCCAAGTCGACTAATATAGGTAGTTTTAGGTGTATATATAGCGCTAGGATTAGTCTTAGGGTAGTTTTTTATATTCCCTATGAAATACGGCGGTGATTTCTGCCTTCAAAAAACATCCCCTATATCTGCTTCCCATCAATATACATCGATGTCATTTCTGATTAAAGTGGTTTAACGCCGATTCTGTGATGACGCGAAATCGCACCGATTTGATTATCACCTAACATCGCGATTCTGTGGTCGAGTTTTTGAAGTATGTCTGAAGGGTACTGGAGCTATCGAGGATATGGTGATTAGACTATATATAGAAGACTACGCATGTGTTAGGCGCCATGTTACAGGATAAAAACCCCAAACAGTTGTAGATTGTGGCGCGTTCGTGGGTCTGGCGAGCAGGGGATTCGGGTAGAGCTCGTGGACGAGAACGCGGGCGAGTCAGCTACCTGTAATATTGATCCAGTCCAACAGCCAACAGCCCCTGGTCCTCTTACCCTCCTCACGACAACCTCGTGTTGGGGGGCCGGGAATCTTCCATAAATGTCGGGTGGAAGCTAAAATGAAAACATCGTTTTCTCGTCGTCCTCGGCAACTCGTCAAATAACGTTAGGCGACTTTTTCAAATTCATTTCTTCAAATTATAAGCCAACATCTCGGCTCCCCTTGATATCGAACGCGTAGTCTATAAGGGTTGGTTGGGAATCTTCAACATTAATCTTTAAACGACAGTCGATTCTCCTTACCCTCGATATATCGAAAAAAAAAGCTTTCGATCTGCGATAACAAGCTTCGATGTTAAATTCGGCGTAATTGCAAATACGAAACAGGAAATGGTAAATAACGAGTTAAAAACCGGATGTATACTTCGTGCAACATATTTTTTTGTATTTTTTCCACCTTTGACGAGCAACAAAGAAATCTTGGAATTAATGAAAAACGGATGTTCAGCGAGTATGCGCAGCCCGAGCTTTCGGGATCAACGCCCATTATTAGTTATTAATGAGCAATCTTAGCCCTGCTTTTGTTTCCCCACTGTACCGTTCACCCGGTCTTCCGATTCCATGGCATGGAAGCTTTCAGCCCCAAGCACGCTGGACTGGAGATTATTCTTCCGGTATGTCCACTGTTCGGAATTTCATGAAACTTCGATACGTAGTTTAAACTGTTCAGTGCAGATAAAGCCAATACTCCCGATGTTGAACTTCTGGGTTTGCGAAATTTAACCCGTATAATGCGGCGTACAATGGATCCGTCGTTTTCTGATATTATCTTCGTGTCTTTGAGTCTCTAAAGCGATCGAAACGCTTCTAATACAATAACAAGAGAATACCGTCCAGTAATTCAATCGATGGCATTGAATTCATTAAAAGTTACAGCAATTTTTTTCCCGGAAGTACAATTATTGTTAATCTCATATCGAATCCTATCGAACGAATTGGCGTTTGCCATAGTTAATATAGTTTCAGACTCATTCGGACAACGCTAATTCGATTGGCACAGCCATTCGACGGAACGTCGATGGCGCCGATCGCGTTATCCACCTATAGCCCGTCGTTCGTCGTTCATTGCTTATCATCACGTGTATAAGAGCGCTGCAACACGGCCCCCGACTTACACTGTTAAAAAAATCTCCGGTACAGCCGTAGACTTTCTATTTCCGAACAAATTGAACTCAAAATAAAAAATAATCGGAAAATTGGTTTATCGACAATTTCACAGAAATAAATATACAGGTCGCGGTATTTTCGAGATATCGCAAGGATTCTACGAAAATCCAAACGAATTGTAAACTCTCGACTTCTCTTCATCGTTGACGATAGCTATCGACCAATCAGTGCCTTTTGCACTGACGGAGAAAGGAACAAATGTAATCGATACCTTGTCGTTTCATGGGATTACATGCAGTCGTTCGGAGCGTTGATAAGAACGATTCTTCTTATCATCCGACGGTACGATCGGAGTGTGCCGTTAATGGAATGATGTGATTTTTTGCCCCTTTATCACAAAAATTCATGATAAACAGAACCTTCCGAGAACCGTTAGCTGCATTTGCGAATCGTTTCTTTTCGGACCTTAAGGTACCTTTGGGAACAAAATGGCACCATATCTCGTGGTATTTCGCAATTTTTTACATGTTTTTTTTTTTTTTTTTTCGTGATACACGATAGATTATAGATGATAGATTACAAAAACAAGTCATGCGTATCCGATATATTTCATCGCTGCAAGTTTTAGTATCTCGTAGTTACGATGGGATAGCGTCGGTCTGACACGCACGGCTCGTGGGGGTCGTCAATAACTGGTGGGGACAATTTGGGACTATTCTGCCGCAGCCCATTCGAGAAAATCGATCCTTCAGCCCTATCCCCAAGAACGTATAAGGCTTTACGAAGGGCCACGAGGGTGCAGAGTATTGTTGGAGGCATTCTCGACGAATGTAGTGAAAGAATTGCTGCGCCCTCGGCATCGATGTTCGCGTTCCCGAGTCTCACGGAATAATATTATCCGCATAAGCACGAACAATTTGCATTTTTAGGGCTCTGCGTCGCGTGGCACCTCAACTATTGTACGCATTTTACTCCGAGTCAATGAACGCCGGCAATGGCACCGATGAAAATCCCAGAATTACCAAACGCTCAACGCGAATCGAACGTAACAGACCGAAAAACCCGCATCGACGAGCTTTTTTTGTTTTTTTTTTTTTGCGCGTCCTTCGAAAAGACAACTTCGTCATAAATTTATTTACGAAATCTTATCATCTCAGAAAAATAGAAAAATAAAAATGGTAACCGTAACTAACGAAATTGTCACGACAACGCATTTTCCGCGATGTCAACATCGGTGGTGTGGAATGATTAGCTCGTAAAATTTAATGGTCGTAATTTCGAGTCGATGTCTTGGAACGAAAACAAATCGACGACGCGAGACCCAAAGTCATTTCATGGAAGAGGGAGGAATTACAACGGTCCGTTTGGTCCAGTCGTGTCTCATACAATACACGCGTTTCTGTCGGACAAGTGCTTCGACATTAGCCGACCCGCATGCCGTCATTATACTTCGAGATTTTTTCCTCCAATAGACAAATCGTTATCGTCATTCAATGCTTCCCGTTCGATTTTTTGTCCTCGAAAACTCTCTTCATCACTAATAATAGTTACTATTAAATGGCACGTAGTAGCTATTATTTATCGTACGTTTCCATGGATATTATAGCGCAAAACACGATTGCGTGATAAAGTAAAAATGGTTTTATCCTGAGGAAATGTACGTTTATCTGAAATTTAAGAATAAACCGAAGCAAAAAAAAAAAATGTTTTATGAAAATAACCGAACTTCCGTTTAGCCAGTATACCCATCCGGTTCATGTTCCCTATAAAACCTTTGCATTTTTGCAAGGATAATCATTCTCGTAACCCCTCAGTGTTGATAAACAGCGAACTCTCTCGATGCATAAAAAGAGCTGATTTAGCATAAAAAAAAAAAAAAAAAATTCCCCGCGTTATCCCGTTGTCCACGAGAATACACGTAGGTAACAGATTTTCAGATACCCCGCGTATCGGAGGGGTATCTCTCGTATCTTATCAACCGGAAGAACGAATAGCGTAAAAGCTCCACCGATAGCTCGCGGAACTCGGGGAACTCGGGGAACTCTCGGGGAACCAGGGGATTTTCATCCATCGTCCCGTTCCCATCCTCCTCCCGGTTCTGTGCTGGAAACGGTACAAGTTACGATTACCGGGTTGCGGAGGCTCGAAAGGGGCGTAGAGTGATTGATTGCGTATCGAGAAACGGGTACCGTTCGGGAGGACTATCTCGTGCCGCGTTTCTGATCGAGCCGCCCCCCCCCCCCCCTCCCTCCAAACCCAACTCTATCGCCGCAGCACGGGTTAATCGATAACCGCACCGTTCGAGCCTCGCTTCGACGCTGTTATTCATAGTCATGCTTGCGGTGCGGACGTCAGCGCTGACGTATCCTGACACCCACGCCGCTCCCACCCTCTCTATCTATCGCACCATTCCAGCCACCGTACATACTAAAGAACTGTGGCTTGGCGCTGTGTGTGCGAGCGCTCGTTTGGTTTCCATGCATATGAGAGTATAAAGCCACTTCCGGGCTTTCAAGGTTGACGACTGTGGGGGAGCCGCGGGATAGATGATTAATCGCAGATTGGGTAATTAAATCGTTACGTGCATTTTTTTTTTCTTTTTTCATCTCATATTTCGTGTCCCCGATACTGCAATATGGAATGAGAGAAAATCGATTTTAGCAATTTCTCCATTGCGATTCGTTGGCCTTGTAGACTGCAATTATTATAGATACATTTTTCGGAACCGATGAAACTTGAAGTAGTCGCAAGACGGGACAGTAGGGGCACCTGCTGGAGAAAAGGCGCTTCACATTCTAATTTAATTCATTGCTTGACCTTTTTCTTTTTTACTTCGATCTTTGCGACATTTCGATGCACTTCCGGCCCATCAAAGTGTTAATCTTGGCAGCCAGTCGTCGAAATCTCTTTAAATTCGTATCGACAACAGAGTAAATTTTCAGTTGAGACTCCGATATTAACATTCATTAAATGATAGATAGCGAAAGCGCGAATATGCGAAACCGCGAAACTTTTGGAGTCGTCCGTCGTTCGCGCGGCGGGCGTTCGTGAACGTGGAATCGAATGTTAAATCGTACGCGCGATTTCAAAAAAAAAAGTACGATCGGCGCTGAAAGATTACATGACAAGAGAGTAAAAGTCTTCGGGGATTCTTGCCGTGCGCTATGGCGCTCCCGTTTGAATCGCACGGCAATTGAGTAATACGACTCGCATGCGCTCCGCTTCGTTGCACAGTAATACGAGTTTTGCGAAAGCTTCGCAAGTGGCGCCAAGTTTCAGAGGACAAACGTGTCGTTCGATGAGAACGCAGCGGGGAATCCTCAATGAAACTGATGCAAATTCCTTTGGACGTTTCAACGCTTATTTAACGATGTATCGTATTAATGATCCCAGAAAACGACACCTAACAGAGTCGAAAAAAAATTGCTGCGATTCGAAAAGTAGTACAATTTCGTAGGTAGTCTGTAGGTATCGGATAATCCAATTTCGCTGCGGAATTTGACGATTCTCCTGAGTCTTAGCTAAGGAGAGCCGAAGGAAAGATTCTTCGTATTAATCTTGGTAGACATGTGTGAGTACAGCGTACGAAACTTGATTCCATCCACGCTTTGTCGGTCCAAAAGGGAGGGGAAGGGAAAGGGGGTGGAACGAACGATGTGGATAGCAACGACGGCAGCGACGCTTGCATACAACCACTAAGCGAGGGCAAGCGTGGTATCTTTGCTCGAGCAGTATCCGTGCTCAGCGAAGCTCGTCGTCTCGACTCGAGCGACTAAATGGAAGAAACGCTCGAGGAAGTAAATGGGCTTGCCTCGTGGAAGCCCCCGGTAAAATCCTCTCACTCACCCCCTCCCGGTTATACCAACCCTCTCGGGTGACTGGCAATCAGCCTGAATGCGCGTCATCATCATCGTCCGTCCAATCCTCCGGGCTACAACCTCCCCGTTTCTCCTCAATCGCCTTGCCCTTGGTACGTACACCTCTGTCACCACCCTTCTTCGCTTCTTTACGTCGCTCACTTTTCTTCTTGGGACTTTTCGTCCCAATCCCTCTGTACTTTATTTTTATTTTTTTTTATTTTTTTTTCTTCACGCCGCTTACTCACGCGCCTCGTCTTCCACGCTCGAAGCAATCATCGAGACCGCGTACTCGAATAGCCGCGTCTATAGAGCTCAGGGTCTACCTAGACACGGCAATTACCGTTGTACCGAGGTGAAAGTTGCTTTTCACTCTTTCGAACGAAGGGGCAATTTTAGTTTTTTTTTTTTCTTTTTTTTTTCGTCTTCATCTCGTTACATGTATCCAATATATTCATTGATCTCTATTTACATTCACCTATGAGCGTAACGACTATGTACGGAACCTTTCATCATTTCCGTGAACACCTACGGTTATGTACCTATCTACTGTGCAAAGTGGCGCGCCGGTGTATCGTCTGGGGGTTGGCGAGCGAGACAACAAGCGGCGAGACGAGACGTGGCCATCCCCCTCGTCTTCCCTTTCGCGTATCAAGAGCCACGGAGAGAATCCAGTCGCGGAAGTGATTTTTAGCATGCAAATTTCTCGGGTGAAAAGATCGAGGATACAAAGAGAACGTGACGGGGGGGCTGGTCGCCAATGAATGAAAAAGAAAACGATGTATGCTTATTACTCCGCACGGAGCTGATTCCTCCCTCGAGACCGTCGAAACGAGTTCTCTTCTACACGAAGAAAATAATAATCAAGGATTCATCACGTCAGGCGTTGTTATTTTTATGAGATTTACGAGGATACCAATAACAGTTATCACCCGTCGTTAGTCTCTGATTTTTTTTTCTCCTTATTTTTTTTTTTTTTTTTAAGCTCCGAGAGAGCGAACGATACTTCTTTACGAATACGCGCAATTCTTCTCATTCGCAATCGATATTCCCGTGAAGCTATAATTCTTTTGGTAAAAACTCGAGTATTAAGAAGAAATCGTACAACAATGTTGCGTGTCACGCTTCTTCCTCCGTTTCGACGAAGTGCCATCGTCGAGACGCGAAGGAAGTGCACCTGTCCCTATGGAGGGGCTGCTGCGCGTAGGCGGGAGGGGAAGAGAGTCGTTTGATTTGACTAGACGAAAATGTGAGACGAGGGAGAAGAGACTGCGACGACGATATAGCTCTCGCGCCGTCTCGGTCCTCGGTGACGCGCCAAGCTTCGATTGTTTTTTTTCCGTCTCGTCATTCATCCGATCGGACAAGCATCGCACTGCTTTTAATTACAAAAGATCGTGTCATTGTTTTACCGGAGAACAGATATCTATAAAACATTTTCGGGAATATTGGTGTCTCCGCGTTTCGTCCGATAATTGCCGATAGTTGGAGAAAACTATACACGCGTCGCGCGAAATCATCGAATCGAGAAGATCCCACATTTTTCGCGTTAAAGACGAAATGTCGAATTGTACGCGAATTTTCGGCATCTGGACGAGCTGTACAGGTATGGATCGTTGAATTCCCCCCACATAACGATATTCTTCGGATATTTGTTTCCGTATCGAGAAAACATCTCGATTTGCCGCCGATCTCTCTTTCTCGAATGTTTTCCCGAAGAGCAGCGATGCGTTTTTGTCGTTGAGCTCATTTCACGACTCACTTTGTCGATCTCCCTGACAACTGCGAAAAACATCGACCGACTGCGACGTTTTTCTTTTTTTGCGAGAGCCGCTCAGTTACTGTTTATCGTAAAAAATAATTAATTATAAGTAATCGTTCGTAAATATTTGTCGGGAAAAGAATGGCTACCTATATCAGGAGAGTGAAGTTTCCCATTAAAAAACGTTACAGTGAGTTTCCGCTGTTGAAAAAATGCAGAAAAAAAAAATCGTCACTCATATTTCATATTCATTCTCTCGACGAATAATCTATCATAGATCGCGTGTGTCGAAAAATAATAAAACGTGTTATCGTTATCGTATATTTTCAGGTAAATCACCGTTCTTCCCGGGTCTGGAAGAACAGGGAGGAACTCTTTTGGAGGATCCGAACGCGTCTGGACAGTTGGACGGTGTTGGCGTTGGCGTGGGCGTCAGCGTAGGCATGAACGCTCCCCAAGCCGCGCCGTTGTCATCGCCAAGCCGCAGCAGCCCTCACAGCCAAGGCAGCGAAACCGGCGAACGATTTTCCAGGAAGGTCTTTGTCGGCGGTTTACCTCCGGATATCGACGAAGGTACGCGTCTCTCACGCATCGTGCGCGCGAATTTTCTCGCAAATTCGTCGAGTGCGTTGATCGAACGAAACATTGTTTTCCAGACGAGATCACAGCGAGCTTTCGTCGCTTTGGACAGTTGGTCGTTGATTGGCCACACAAAGCAGAGAGCAAGTCGTACTTTCCGCCAAAAGGTTACGCTTTCCTGCTCTTTCAGGTAACGCAAGAAAACCGCAACTTTCAACCATTTTTTTCCCAAAATTTCGTAGATATGCAGAAATAAATGAGATGATTCTTTCAGGACGAAGGTTCGGTGCAGCAACTGATAGACGCTTGTATTCAAGACGACGATAAGCTCTATCTATGCGTAAGTTCACCAACGATCAAAGACAAACCCGTGCAGATCCGACCGTGGCGCTTGAGCGATGCGGATTTCGTTCTCGACGCGTCTATGCCACTGGATCCACGAAAAACCGTTTTCGTCGGAGGTGTACCGCGACCCCTCAAAGCCGTCGAACTCGCTATGATAATGGATCGACTCTACGGGGGCGTATGCTACGCCGGCATCGACACAGATCCGGAGCTCAAATATCCCAAGGGAGCCGGTCGAGTCGCTTTCAGTAATCAGCAGAGTTACATCAGCGCAATATCCGCGCGTTTCGTCCAGCTTCAGCATGGTGACATCGACAAGAGGGTAAGCCGACAATTTTTTGTCATTATCATGTTTCGCTTGTCACGATTAGATATTCTATTGGTATTAACGCAATCGCTACTACTTCGTTAATCGTTTAGGTCGAAGTTAAGCCGTACGTATTGGACGATCAGATGTGTGACGAGTGTCAAGGTCAGCGCTGCGGTGGCAAATTCGCTCCTTTCTTCTGCGCCAACGTCACGTGTCTTCAGGTATTTAACGCTTTTTATTGGTATTGCAATGTACGAAAAAAAAAAATTAAATGAAAAAAGTGATTGTTTTTTAACCGGTGACACGATATTGTTTCAGTACTACTGCGAGCACTGCTGGGCAACGATTCACTCGCGACCAGGTCGAGAATTTCACAAGCCGTTGGTTAAGGAGGGTGCGGACAGGCCTCGCGCTGTACCGTTTCGTTGGTGTTAACCCCAAGTGTTTGGGTGTAACGGCCCACGCCTGCGTTTGCCACCTTAATTATCTCGCGGCCCTAGCTAATTAACTACCACTCCTACGAGTCCCCGAACCGAATCCTTTCCCTCCTCGAACTCCCAAATCCTCGGACATTCTTCGTTCCTCAAACCTCAAACGAATACAAATCCTAACAACTACTGGAACTCTACTATTACCCACCAATTTCTATTACCAATACTACTAAAGATAACTCTATTCCTACTATTCCTACTACTACTCGATCGTCACTACTACCGCTACTCTAATTACTTACTATTCCACTACTATTCCTACTGTACCGCGTACCCGCTACACAAACCGAATCCTCCCCGCTGTAGAATCGAAACTTTTTTTTTTCTTCTTTTTTTTTCGAAACGAGGCACTTCCATCGTCATACTGCGGTAAATCTGCGGGCATCCCTCGGGCATCTCACGAGCATCCTTCGAGTCTATCAAAAACCCAACGAAACGAAATCTTTGATCGTCGACACCAACGACGAGGGACGATCGAGTCCCCACCCCACCCTTCCCCAAGACTTTTCACTGTCTTGGCAACGGCCAAGAATCGAAATTCAACCTGAAACGATAAAAAAGTAATCAGTTTGCCGCGGGAACGTCCGAAATCGTCCGTCAACGAGAATTGTCACGGAAAAGTCCGGAGAAACATCCACATTCGTCCGGCAATCAGCATTCTTCGTCTACGAAATCTTCAACTATTCGTCGAGCTGAACACAACGCTTTTGGCACAACGTCGCGCAGAGCGTATGTTGGTCTCTGGTGTGCCGAGAGTCAGAGGTGGAAATGCATGGAAAAACCGTCAAGTAAGATAGACAAAACAAAAAAGGGGCTCATAGAGGGCGGGGAGAGCGTTATTGGAAACGAATAGAAAAAACAAATAATAATTATAATAATCGCCGAGACGATAGCGGGCTTTCGTGATTATTTATATTATTGATTTAAAAGAAAAAAAAACTGCAATGCTAAAATGTCACACGATAATAACAGCTTTAAAAACAAGTGATGTTATGAGGAGAGCCGTGCGCGACGTACGCGTTTTTCTTTTTTTTTTGATTTCTCATGTCATCGATAATGGAAAAGTCCACGCTTCACCGCTGTGTATTAGAAGAATTTCATTTTTTGTATCACACAGTCTATAGCCTTAAGGATTCTTATAAGATTAAATAGGGTACGGGTTTAGCTGTTTTTGCGCTGAAAATTCCACGATTAGAAAAAAAAAAAAAAATATGGCTCTACCTACGGTGCGGCTATGTGGCTGAAGGGGTGAGAAAAAAAAGTTTAAGAGGGAACCGAAAATTGCCAAAGAATACGAAATGATTTTTTTTATATTCTTTTTATATACTGCGTTTTAATGAAAACAACAAATAAGAAAAAACGCAAATTTTTATCAATAACGTAATGGAAATTTATTGTACAGTCGACGAGTCAATATTTCGATTAATCGAGTAATCTATGAGTCAACGACACTGTTGTTGCATCAGTTAAATTTTTTCGTATCTTTCCCTCGCTTTTGTAATCACCGTTCCGTCGCATCGCGCCGATCTTGTCGGAAACGTATCGGCAAATGAAATAACTTCACGAATAGCGCCAATAGTGTTAAAGCCGAACGACCCTCTAGTGACGCATGGCACCTCCCCTTGTAAATACTTAGATACCTTCCCGATAAACTCCAATCCAAAACTACGAGAATCCTCCCTGTCCTGTGTCCCCAAATGTACCTAAAAAAATAATCCGCAGTAGCAGCGGTCGAGATAAGCACACAATTTTTACCTTCACGATTTAATTCTCGGTGTACATAATCAAACGATGCAATCGCGTAGTTCAAAAATTGAGGGCATCGGCCGCGTCGCGATCGCGGATGCATTAAATTTATTCCAATAACGTAAACAATGCGAATATTATTCGTCAACAGGATACACAGATTAAAATCATTAAGATTGTGAGACGTATACATATATGTACACTGTGATACACAGTGAATCCGAAATCGCGCAGATAAATTATATTCAGTGAGATTCGATATCGGCGAGGATAAGCGAAATTAACGAAAATAAACTACTCATTCGTCGTCGTATGATCCGTAAAACATCTCGCGGATCATCGACTCGGAATGCATGTTGCCGTTATCCCAACTCGAAAGAATCGATAGAGACGCTTCGACCTTTTGTACAAAATCATATCGAAAATTACAAAATTTCATTATTCAATTATTTACCAATATGCTTTTTCCAACATTGTTTTTCATTCGTTTCGATCAATTCTTCGGTGGGAAACTGGAAGCTCCGTTTTACCGTCTGCCCTTTGGCTTCGAATTTTTCTTTAAACAGCAGAAAATTCGTCAAAGCGATTCGATTAAAAGCGCAAAGTTAAAACATAAATTTCCTATAAATTTTCTGAGCTAAAAAACGAAGGAAAAGTTAAAATAACTGACACTAGCCAAGACAAATCGCGCAGTGAACGGTTCGAGAAAAAAAAAAAAGTTTAAGTGAATTTCCGCTGACGAAATACGGCCGTTGCCGGACGCAATGGAAAAAAAAAAACAGAAAAACAAAAAAAAAAACGCTTGCCTCAAGTACGACTTTTCGGGTACCACGAGGTAAAGAAATAATCTCCACATAACACATATACATATATATATATATCTACATATATATATTTATTTTTTTGGTCTCCTTTTTGTATATAACGCTCGTTGCCGACTAGAAACGCCGGCTAATTGTAATAGGTAGAAGAAGGCGCGGGTGCGTCTTATCGGCAAATATTTTCGAGGCGCGAAGAGGCCGCGAGAATCAATAGCCCCCACCCCCACCCCTTCTCCCAACCCCCCTGACAATTCACCTCTAATTACTCCCGCGTCCTCATCTCCCTCATCACGTACCAATTCCCTCGATTCTACGAGCCAAAGGTTTTTTGCGCGCGGCTCGCGCTAATCTAATAGTCAAAGTTGAAGTGTAAAACATATTAGTGATCGCGATGCATATATTCAATTATATAAACCAACTGCAGAACGGAAACGCACCGGCGTTTTATAGGCAAATTACACCATGTTCCGGAAAACTGAATTTCTCGATCTTTATAGTCGAATGAATTTCGTAGCTACGCGGTATCGTCCGTGTTCTTTCACGCTGACCCGGCCTCGGTATCTTTTAATAGCAAAACGTTTACCCGCGAATAGCATATTGAATATTTGCCGCGGTGCGAAATATACGCGTTTTAGCTGATTCTCAAGTTCAATCGTTTCCAAATACGAAAGCATAAAACGAACGGATATCGGGACGGGATCGGAGAGCTGATTCGAAAAACGTGCATAATGAGACGAAAAAAAAAGGAAAAAATTTTTAAATAAAAAAAAAATTATAATAATAATGTTCGAGCGTTAGTTAGTGCAATTTTGAAGAAAAAACAGATAGCGTATAAAATGAAAAATCTTCGCTCCTCGGTTCTTCGATCGGAACATTAAAAAAAAAATAAATAAAAAAAAAAAACAATTTCAATTCTACAATCGCGCGAGGAATGCGAATTTTTCGGTAAACAATATTCGTGATAAATTCATGTATACATATATGATATATGTAATATAAATATCGATACGATTCGTTAGATGTGAGTTATAATTCGAAGGCGGCTCGAAGCACGCGTCACGAAGTTTGGGAAACATACGGGCGCGATGATCGATCCTTCGACAAGTGTTTCGTATTCCTTTTTGTACTTTTTTTTTTTTTTTTTTAAACATCACACGTTTGCACCGATGCGAACCGCGCGGTACACGCATGCACACGCGACATTTATAGGCTCACAAGCATAGGCTAAACAGAGAAATACGGAAATATAGAGAACCGAAGGAAATTGGAAGGAAAGGAAAAAAAGTAGAAATCCGAAAAATCGGGAATACGATAAATACGAAAGGCACGCACGTGATTCGTAATCTTTCTTTGGATAATATGACTTTGAATAATACTTTGAAAGACGACAAGATAAATTGCTACTATAATGCAACTCGATTGGACAACGATACTAGTCTTAAAATTTACGAAGGTTGCAGAAACGCGCGAGCAAATATGAGTCGCCGAATACTCTCGATAAACCTTAGTGAGCGTTTCGAAAGACGAATCTCGCGGAACTTTAATTCAGTTGTCCCGAGGAAAGCTAATGTTTGTCCCGTTACGTGCGAAAACACAGTGACGAATTAACAAAAACAAAAAAAAAAAATGCGCGAACAAACGATGGAATGTCCTTACAGTAGAAAATGAACTTTTCTACCACAGCAATTACAGTCCTATTTCCACTTTTTTAAAGTCTACAAGCCTACAATTATTTTTGTCAAAGATATATAGAAGCCATTGGTTTGTCCTTTGAGATTTTTCCCGCAACAGCGAAGCATAAGTTCCGTGAGATTCGCATTTTCTTTGTTAACTTCGTAATCCTTCATCTCCGCCGCGAACATGTGTGCGTTGCTTAGACGTGCAAAAACGAATCCATCATATTGCAGACGCGATGCAATCCGACGTGCGAAACATTTATATTTTTATGCTCGTTTATCCAAATGAAGCGAACGAAAGTCAAGCGATCGCGTTTCTTAGCCACGCGCACAATTGCCTCGTATCCTCGATATATAAAACAATCGTGACGCTGTGTCCGCCGATGAGCAGTCCAACGATTAGGCAATTACCAACAACTATGGCTCTTCTGTGTATTCCGCGTGTGGCGTTGCGCTCAGAATTACAGACACAACAATTCGTTTATCGATATAACGATTCGAGACGTCGTTGAAATCGGTTCGGTTAAAGGAAGAAAAAAAAAAAAAAAGCGAAACGATTTAAACAAAAAAAAAACCCCGCGATCTCACATTATAATCAGGAATTACATTGTCGCATGTAAAACGGCACTCGTAGTCCAAGTGAGACCAATATTTCGTTTTTAATTGACGCGTGCGACACAAGAAAGATTAACAACCGTTACCCCCTCATAAACCATTAAAGACCCGAAATCCATGAAACATGGTCGCGATACCCGCGATAAATTACAACTTATCGTTGGGGGGTAATGAAGGATAATCGTTTGGAACGAAAAAAAAAAAATTAATAAATATAAAAATAAGAAAATAGTAGTAATAATATTAATAATATGTTAGGTGTGATTCTTCACCTCCTTTGTAATATGTGTGATAAAGCATAATATATACACATAAAGTACTAATATATATATATGTATATATATATATATGTAAACACACATATATATATATATAAATAATGATAATAATATTGATTGAAATATTTAATATATTCCTACAGACCTCTGCGGGATGTAATTGAAATTAGGTACTAATTGCACGATACGAAAAGCAAAAAAACGCTCGCGACGAGAATAATTTCATAAAACAACAATACAAACAAAACCAATAAGCAAAAGAAAAAGCAAGATAGTTGAATTACACACCCCAACGGAATGAAAAAAAAATGAAAAAACAAAAAAAAAACATTAAATAGAACTCGACTCGAATATTAGCAAGGAAATAACAACGGCATTTCGTAAAACAATAATAACATATATTTAATAAAAAAAAAATGGCAAAAAAAAAACGACTTTATCAAACGCATCTCTACCGAACGGTTGTTCGATTAATGAATATAAATATTATAAATATAAATAAAAATATGATTAACGGAAAAGTAAATATGACGCGCGATTAGCGAAGATTATGAGAAGAAGGGAATAGGGGGTGTAACAATGGTAGTCATTTATGATAGATTTGTATTTTTCAGTGTTGAAAAGTTTTTTATACCGCTGTTATATTCTTGTCTAAATATCTTAGTTCAGTATGTAAGTGCGAATGATGAGAGCAACCGAAAGAGTACGAGAGAAAAATTTCTGCGTGTTTGTGTGTGTCTGTGAGTTGAAACGAGAAGCAAGGGAATTAATTGCTCGAATATGTGGTTTTTTCGAGTGATGGATATCGTCGTTTGTGTGTGAAATTCGGGGACAAAAAATCAGCAATGACAAAAAAAAAATCGCGGTAGGAAAAAAATGTTGCGTAATATTGGAAACGAATGGAATTTTTGTATTATCGAGTTCGGTAAAGCGTTTTCGGATGGAGGAAAGAGCCAAAAAAAAAAAAACAAAAAGAAAAGAAAGGGAAGTAAAAAAGTAAAAAAAAAAATGATCGCGACTTAGCTAATTTAAACAGAATTGAACAAACAAAGAGGGCGAGTTGATTTGCGTCTAAACGAAATCGTCACATTTTCTCGACGTCCAAAGCTCCTCGGGGGGCTGAAATAAACGTTTTTTATATTACGAATAAAATTGAAATTAAAACGTCATAACGAATCGCTCGATTTAATGAGACAGAAAGTAGCAACATGCGAATATGAATGATTCTTGCGGATATTGAGACGCGGGGCTCGATGATTGCACGCAAACACACACACATTACCTACACTACAAGTACCTATAGTGTACCTTATATATATAATAGAGTTGCCCGCTGCTACCCGCTCCTCCCTTAGACTTACTATACATATATTATTCTTATCGCTGCGACAATTGAAATGAATTTTTATTTTTTTATATCAAGTTATTGCGTTACAATTGTAGATAAAAACTTAGCACTTGGCGAGAGCCAAAAATATTGTTTTTTTTTTTTTTCTTTTTTTTTTCAATTTTTTTTTGTTAATATATACATATATATTTCTCCATAAAATTTTGGAGAATATTCACGAAGTTTGCGAATCTTTCAACCAGATATGTGCAGTTGATTTTTTTACAAAGAAATTACCACCGCTGTCACTACTACTATTATATTTTAGTACATTTAATATACTTATCGATCGATAACGATCAATTTTGTTTTCTTTTATTTTTTATTTTTCACGCAAGCATTACGATTTATAGTTATACCTAAATAGTTTATTTACTATTTATCTATACCAATAACTACTATTACTACTGTAACGAAATGTTTTTTATTTTTTATCGTCATTACGAAAAAAAAAACTATTATAATTATTATTATTCGCGCTATTTTGCTACTGTTTTACGTCACTATCGTAGAGATCTCCACATGCCAAAGAAAACACACACGCGTACATAGACACCGAAGGACAGAAAATATATTTACACAGACAGAGCGGCGACGGGTGAGTGGAAAAGGCGCGCAGAATGTGTAGAAACGAAAAATAATCGAGAATGCTAATTCAGTTCGAAATTTTGAGAAAATCGGGAAGTGCAATAACTTTTATATACCACACAACTGGTCCATTAACTGAATTTTGTAAACTACGATAACGGATTGACTTGACGGTAACGCAATGTTAAACACGACTGTTCAATGGAAATACTTAATAACGAAGATTGATTACTAATATTAGAGAGCATAACAATCCCCGCGTAATTTCGTCCCGAATTCGGGATCATAAGTTTTCCATCAAAGTTCCACAGTGGCGACGAGTCTCTTTCGAGTTCCTTGTTTTCTTCTTGCGATGTATTTTTTTTTTTTTTTTTTTTTTATCTTTGAAACGACTCTACGATAATCGACTTTTTTAGCGTTACGTACCGAGGGTGTGATCCGTAGTGTGAATTTAGCGAATGGGGCGCGAGTGTTGTTCTTAGTCAAATTATAATGAAAAGGGAGAAAAAAACAGAAAGGGCCGCGTGTACGTCGTCGATTTGTGAATTGACCGCGCACTTAGGTACTTTAAAACTGTAATTATTCTACCTTGTGGTTTTTATAAGGTCGGCTCTTTTGTGAGCGTGCGCCCTAGCGCCCTATGTAGCGTTTAGAATTTCTGATACATAGCTAAGGAAGTTTTACGAAGAAGCTGGGAGTAGTGCAATGTTATAAGGGAACGAGGGCTCAGGCCGGTGACGAAGGGACTATGGCGAGATTTAGCGGATTGATTAAATCTTTCTTTTCATCAGCGGTGTTGGCTCACTCGTTCGATAGAAAAAAAAAAATACGAAAATAAAGAACAAGAAAAAAGAATAATCAACTTTCTCATTCTGCATTGGCCCTTCACGACTGCCGGAAGCCCACGATTAATTAACCAATAGATGAAGCGTGCGAGTGAGCGATAGTGATAGTACTATCTGTTATATCGGATAAAGTGTGAAATATTTAGGAAAGGATTAAAAAAAAAAAAGAAAAAAAAAGAAAAACCAAAATTACAAAAGATCACTCGTCAGGAAGAAAAATGAAGCGAAAAGTCGAAAACACTATACATAAATGCGTTAGGGTACGTGAATCATAAGAAACAAACGAGTAATGAGTGTGTTTTCTAGTGAACGAGTCGTCAACTTATTTCGCTCGATTTATTCAATTTTCTTAGATATATCCCAGAATATTTCTTTATTTACTTTGCGAAACGTTACCACTCAGTGAAGCGCAACGCGCATGCATTACTCACATTCAAGCGTACAGTTTATTAAAAAAAAAAACGAAGAAAGTGTACTAAATCGACTTAACTCCGATGAAATTAATTGGACTCGTGACGTGACGCAACCGACGAAACGCGAAAGAGCAACAGCAGCAGCCCGAATAAATTCAACGTGCGTGTTTATTATTACGATACAATGAAAAAAAAAAAAAAAATGAAATGAGAAAAAAACTGATAAATGGGCTCCAATAAAATTGAGACTCTAAATGATTTTTGTAATGTGTACATTGTTTAGTGAAATGCATGGCGGAGTGTGTCGTTGTTAACTACGAAAAAAAAAAAAAAAAAAAAAAAAAATTGGTGATGAAATACATTTTTTGTAATTATACCGTTAGGCTGAAGAGTGGTGATAAGGCGCGAATTGGGTTCAGTCTGATTCATTAATTGTCCCTCATGATATAGTTAATATAATGTCGTATATATCGATATGATGGGATATATATAACACGCAAGGCGTTGAAATGTCGATGGAAAAAAAATAATCGAATATGTAAAAAACAAAAAAAAAAAACAAAAAAAAAAAAAGAAAACGCGACCGGATCTTAGCGACATGCATGCCGGTCGCGTATTAGCCAATTTGCTCCTAAAAAAAATCTTTTGTACCGTTCTTTTTTCTAAATAATCGACTAGTGTTAAAGGAATACGTGTAGTAATGACGTGATGGTTTTAACGAAAGAAAGAAAAATATAACGTGGAAAAAAAAAAACTGACAAAGTTCGAGCGACGAAAGAGGGAATGAAGTTATTCATACGCTTAGAAAACATTTTTGTATATCCACACAGGTGCGCGCGTTACACGCACGTCTTCGTTGAGTACCTCGAAGCATCGGCTCGAGTAAGTCTATCCTCCCTTTTTTCTCCATTGGGGTGAGAAAACGTGTCGATCGCTCGTTGTTTATACTGGATGTGTGCGCGTGTATGTTCTTCTTAATAATTTTTCTCGTTGAAACTTTATTGCGAGTGAAAGATCCTAAGGATCTTTTGTCCCTCGGAAATAATTAGACGCAGAGCATAGAGAAACGAAGTCGATTAAATAAAAGTCTACAAAAAAAATGACGAAAAGTTTAATTAAAATAGCTTCGCTTGTTTCATTGAGTGCCCGAGACTAATAACGGAACGAAATAAGAAAAGCAAATTTCCCTTTTCGACTCGTATCAATCTCGTGAATATGGTTTAGAGGAATTGAAAAAAAAAAAAAAAAAAAAACGAAAAAAAGAAAAGAGGAATAACCGAACGAAAGTAACTTGAAGAGTTTCGATTGATGAGAAACGAGAAATTTAGTGTAATTGCAACCTGGTTTTGTGTCTGGAGTATGAGCGTATTTGGGAAAAAATGTGGTCGGCAAAAGAGAAACGGCGAGACTGGAGAGGAGAGAGAAATAAAAAAAAAAAAAAAAAAAACAAAAAAAAACAAACAAACGTGCGAGCGTGAACGCGTGACGTGCGGCAATTTTTTACCTTTTTCTAACGAAACTTAAACACATTTTTGTCAATCGACCGTAAGTTGTTCGTAGAGTGAATTTCATATCTCGTGACTCCGACGGACTGCGAGTTGAAGATAGCTTTTTATCGTTCGGCCTCCCTAAACTAGCGTAAACTCAAGATTGTTACACGACGTTGGTTTTCGATATAAGTATATCCTGGAATTTCGCTGGAAGTAAAAATCCGGCGAAACGCGAAGGTACGAGGACTCGTTGGTCAAGGATCCGTTTTTCACGCTAAACGCCGATTTTAATTTCTAATAATTTACCTAAAATAAAGATTTTCATTGCCTCCAAGAATAATAGACGATAGAATAGACCAAGAAGACTTTTTCCGAGGTATCTTTGGCCAACAAGGCACTCGACAGGGTCGAGTCCCCGCACCTGCATCGACAAAATACCTTTCTAGAGTAATTTCTAAAAACTAATAATATTATTTCGCGCGATACTCTTCGAACGATCGTCTTGGGCGCGGGACGAACGATCGAGGAATAAACAATATCGTTGTGCAACTTGGTTGCGCCACCGCACTCGCGAAACGATCCTGCGATCTCTCGCGGCGTCTCCTCGAGACTATAATTGTATATTGAAAGAAAAACAAAGAAAAAGAAAAAAAAAAAGAAGGAAAAAAAAACGATACCTTGAAATAATAATTGCCGGCACGATGGTAATTAAACGAGACCGTTAGACACTGTCCTCAGCTCGTTCTCGTGCCGGTTAGTCGAATCTTAGATATAATAAATATTAATTAGCTGAACGTACAGTATTACCCGAGTACTGGAATGTCAGGTGTTTGTTCGTTCGTATTTTTCATATAATAACGTATAATAAACAACAACAAAATAAAGAGCCCCGTCATCATTTCGTTTCTATTTGAATACCACTTATTATCTGTGCCCTTATCTCACACACCTTATATATGCACGACATGTTTAAACTGTAGTTATATTTTTCTTCAATCTCAAAGACTAAACGAAAGGAACGAAAAAAAAAAATCTTATCACGAGGATTCGTCAAAGGATTGATAGATGCGGTTGAGTAACAGATTGACAACAGATTGTGAATCCATCGACAGTTGGTTCTCGATAAAAAAAAAAAAAAATAAAAAAAAAAAAATAACTTCGATGTTTATCTATATACCGACCGGTCGCGCAATTTCATTGCCAAATTCGTTACTTTAGTCAACTTGGAACCTCCTTAAATAATAATGATAATAATGGTATAATGATATTATACCATTGAAATACTTATCCGCCACCAAATAGACTCTCTTTCGATCTAACGAAATCGCATATTCATGAAATAAATTTTTTTCTTTTTCTTTTATTTTTTTATAAATAATCGATTTAACGTTGTCGTTGAGAGCGAGCCAAATGAAAACCCAGAAAGCTAGAAAGATCGCTCCATATTTTCCCTCGATATACAAACGGAAAAAGTATTAATTAACATTGAAAAAACATTTTAACGGCAGAAAAACCAATGTCGCGTGTTTGATACGAGTGGCGGGCAATGTACCTTTCATCACTTTCACACAATAAATACACGAAACATAATAAAAGAATAAACAAAAAACAAACATTTCGATACGTGAAATGCCTTGAGCATCCTGCGATAAGTAATAAAAAAAAGAACATAAATAAATAATAGTAATAATATTAATATCTTCCCTCCCAAAAATCGACCCGCGTTTCCTTTGTAAAATGAGCAAAATATACTTTTAACGAAAAATAATCGTTTCTCTCTGTATCCGCGTAACCTCAGAAAATAATTGTCCGAAATAAGAGACGGTTTTAAAATGGGGGAAAAACAATAGCAATATCAAGTGATTAGAAGCAAAATAGTTTTTCTAAACGTAGAATATAATTGTCGAGCGAAATTGGCTTTTTGTATAAATCAATACACCGTCGATACGAGTCTCGATTCCCAGTTGGATTAAAGAAGCCCCCCGCCCCCCGTAATTCTGTCCATTTGGTACGCGATGTTTTTTTTTTTTATAAATAAATCTAATATCTCCAAATAAATACTTTCCAACTTGCGAACTATGAAGAAATAAAAAAAAAAGAATCCGTTATACGCTTCGGAGTCAAAAGTAGCGTCGAATTTGCAGTAGCGTGTTTTTTCTAATGCAATTTTGTCGCGAAAGATTAACGAGCTATAGCTTGAGGCTTATCCGTCTTTAATAGGCAATAGATAGATCTTTCTGTTCGACCGAACGAACTCCTCGAATCAATACGCTTAATTAAGACCCGTTGTATAATCCTCGGCGCGAGAGCTCACGACGCGCTCTCGCGCTTCAAAGTTTCAATTAAGCCTATTGATTCTTATTGACTCACATTGTAATAGACAAAACGTTGCGCGAGGTGATAATAGAGAGACGGTAGGCTAGCGGAGATATTTGCGAAAATAGGGATTTTTTAGCAGCCTATATTCGAAAATCTCGCGTAGATAATGATTTTTAGCGATATGCGATCGCTCGTTGATTCGTTTTTAACAATTTTTTTTTTTTTTCGCAAGGCTTGAATGACACCGGATAAACCGGTGAGTACGTAGTATCGACCTTGCATGTTAATTTACCTATATGCCATTTTTTCAACGAATTTACATGGGCAAAAGGGTCGAATTGTTAAAAAAACCAAATCTTACACATACACACACACGTACACATGATAGGGTCGTAATTACGTGCTCGTTTCTCATTCACTATTATAATTACCTAAAAAGTAACTTGTACTATGTAACTACTACTATTTTTATGAATTTTTGTACATTTTTCTAATTATTTTGTATAATAATCCCTAGCAGAAAGTGTTTATGACGGAGCGGTCTATGAGCGCCTCCTCCTCCCCAAGTATTTCAAGCGGAAAAGATCGATGATTCAGAAGCCATACTTTTGTCAACGAACTGTTACGAGAATTGTAAAGGAAGCATGAAGCATTTGCGAACGATGTAGCGGGCGAGGATGATAGCGAAAATGACACAGGATAATGGAAAACAAAAACGAAAAAAAAAAAAAAAGGAGAAACAAATGGACGGAAACAAAGGTGATCCATTTACTTCAATTGTCAGTCGATTTGATATACACAACTTTATTTTTCTCGTCCGTCTGTGTGCGTTGATTTTTTTTTCTGTTTTTTCTTCTTTTAACTGGGGGAGATTATTTCCTATGTACATCCTGTTAGATCCGTGTAGCATTAATTTCTCGCGATAATGAGGGTATAAGATTTTTATGTTTTGTATTTAAAAAAAAATGATGAGAAATGAAAAAATCGAAATATATTAGACGAAGAAGCTGAAAATAAAAAGAACGGGAATGAGTGCGGAGGTGAGAACGTATATTATTAATGGTGTGCGCTAGGGATGGGAGGACGACCGAGAGCGAGATGGCGAGGCCGCGGACATAGACGAAACTCGTGATTCTGTGTTTGTCGAAGAAAAAAAAAAAAAAAAAAATGCATATGATAATAATGGACGTAGACGGTCAATTGCGGACGCATTAACAAGTATAAGCACCGGCGTTGAGTGTATGAAAAAAACAATGAAACTTTCTTCGTAATTGAAACGTGTTTGTTATTATAATTATAAAAGTCACATTTTTTCCTTTTTCTTGAAATGAAAACGATATAAAAATAGATTGGATTTATTTACTGGATGGATAACCGGCTTCGTCCGATCCCTAAAATAATCCGACTTCAAGGAATTACATACGTTTATTTATTTAATTTTTTTTTTTTTTTTTTTCATTTTTTAATATCATTTATTTATTTCGCGATCGATCCTCCGCTGCATCGGTCTGTGGCTAATTAGCTCCCGTCGAGCTCCCGTCCATATTATTTTCATGAAATAGTATATAAAATGAATTACCGATTATCTGCCGCGTAAGTTGACGCCGTAGTGAATCGTTCCTTCGTATCTCAAATCACTCAGATACTAAATGCTACTCGATATTTTTGTGTATTTTTTCCATATTTTGTTAATTTCAAGAAAAAAACAAAAAAACTCCTTTTATTAGTATTTTAATAAATGAGTTTGTTAAGAATAAACGTTAATCTTGATGATTCATCATTCTATTATTATCTGTCGAACAATCGACAATTAATTGTCTATTCCTGTATGCAGCGACTCGCAGATAGGTAAGTATACGCTTCTCCGATATGAACTTCGTACCTCGATGAATAAAAATGGCAATCTTCGCCGTTAAATTTCGCTAAAAAATTATGAATTTCTATTTTAACTGAAATACAAAAAAAAATCAAATAACATCGAAACATCGCAATTCTATTTCTTCGTATATTAAAAACGTCGATTTCGAAAAAGGAGTCATGGAAAGGAAATTTTTGGATTCGAAATGATAATTATTACACAAAACTTGAAAAACTGTGGCGTTTATTCATTCTCCGTGACTACAAGAATCTGCGATACGTAAAATAATAAAAAGTAGAAAGCACCGGACATTGACTAATTGATTTTGTGTTTACATCTGTTCAATTATACTCGATGTCGGTAAAAGCGGCGTCACTGTTATTTCCTTCACCTGTTGACCAGTAAAAATGTGTATCAAGGTAATCCAATGGGAATTACGTAGCGCTACATACTTAACAATAATTTAATACATCGATAGCTAATATACAAAAAATCGTATCTCAGTAGATATCGTTTATTTATTTCACCTGAACGGTCGGTGGAGTAGACAACGCGTAGACAACAGCGTCCGCGATATCTTTACCCGTTAGTATGGGAATTTTATCGAGGATTTTTGCCGGAATTCCAACTTCCACAATCATATCAGTTTTTACGGCTCCGGGACTGATACTCTGTCAATAAAGTAAGCATTGCCCGCGGCTGCTGTTATACAACTTATTGTCGGCAAGTACCATTTATCATGCCGTTTTTTATTACATCGCGAAACTTACCGTCACCTTGACGTTCAATTTTGCGGCGGCTAATTCGTTTGTAACAGATTGCGACATAGCAGTCACGGCATATTTACTGGCGCAGTAAAGACTTAGTGGTATACTGACCATCTCTGCATTGTGTCCTGCAACACTGGAAAACTATCGTTGTCAACAACTTTTCGCATTCTCAGAATCATTATCGGTTTCATGATAATAACAGTTTGGGACCCGCAATTACCTGTTTATGTTAATTATATGTCCGCGACAGTTACGTTTTTTCATCGAACGCACAGCTTCTCGTGTGCATATAGCGACACCGATCACGTTTACTTCCATAATTTTACGGAAGTTTTCCGTGGACCCATCTGGGAATTTTTTTTTTTTTTCAAATATGTATAACATTTTCTTATCCAATATATATATATACATTTTTTCTTTTTTTTCGAGCGAACAATATCTTTGATTCGATCGACCGTAAAAGCTTACCGATGATCGGTTCGGCGAAGAGAACGCCGGCATTGTTCACAAGAATATCGACACCGCCGAGTTCCTTTTCGGTCCATTCGAAGACCTTTAATATATCATCTTCCTTAGTCACATCGCATTGCATGGGATGAAGAACGCCCGGTTGACCCTTTAATTTATCGGCGAGTTTACGAATATTCTCAACTCGTCTCGCAACGCCGACCACTTTAATTCCCGCGGCAACCAAAGCCTCCACAATATTGACACCGATACCAATACTCGCGCCCGTCACAATAGCGACTTTTCCCGACCATTGTTCCATATTTGCCCGCGAATTCCGCAAACGGACCGACTCGTCGACGTTTGCCGGACGTTCTTAAATTAACCGAGTCTGCAGGACGGCAAACGCTTATACAGACATTCTCCCGCAATAACCGCGTCCGCCGACCCCACTCTCAGGCATTCAAGAACGACAAAAACTTTACCTCAAGCCGATGGGAAAATTTGATGAGGAGCGATGACTCAACATTATCCGAACGCACTCCGGTCGTCCTTTCAAAGTCAATATCTAAGATTGTCGTATCTAACGCGGTAAATTCCTAGTCTTATACTTTACTTTTCCGTCAGTCGTGAAATGATGAAACAACAAGTTCAACAGTTAGAACTTCCGGTATATCTCACAATACTGCCCACAGAACTTGCGTAATAGACACGCCACATTATCTTATGACTGCAGACGGGAGATCGTAATAATAGCATCAACGAAGGGCGAGCACGAAGCAATGAGAAAAGAGACTCCATTATTTGGATGAATAGAGCGCTCAGAGAACAGTGGAATATGATTAGTTGGAAATTAGCGTTCGGAAAAAAAAATTGATTACGCCGATTTTTTTGCTGCGTTTCTTGATTTTTTTCGGGAATTATGGAAAATATTTTACTGTACGGAAATACTGAAATAAAATTTGTAAAAAAAAAACGCCAGGGTTCTTGGAAGGAATGTTGCCATTCCCCACGTCGAATAAACCGGTGTTGCGGATTCAAGGCCAATCGTTACTATCATCAAGTACTATCGTTAGCTATCTCGTCGAAGAAACAGGTAATATTCATTTTTTTTAGAATGCCATGATATCTCATAGTGATATCTCATGAATCGCTATAGCTATGGAAAATTTATTTGCACGAATTTTTAGTTTATCAATATTTTTAATACACTCATTAACAATGACCGCTGCGCGTATTTTGAAAAGGGGGCGATGTGTCGCAAAATTCCGCGTAATGTTAAGTTTTTACACGTATAAATTCTCGACTTTCAGCTTCATTCGCCGTATTATCGTTGACGTGCATCGCGTCCTTGTCACAGCTCTCGATCGGTGCTTTGCAGCTATTGAGTCAAGTTACAACTCCACGTGTCCCGGACCATGTGTTTAAATCAAACTTCAAATGGAATGTTCGTTTCATTCGTCGTGCCTCACAGACAGCACGCTGGTGGCAGTTTGTCTCCCGCAGTGTTTTGAAAACATGGGTGAGGCGATGAGGGACGAGACTTGTACAAAATAAAAAATGAAGGCTCATCATAGTCAACGTTGTGGATTCCCACGTTGCACTAATGAACATCTATGAGCCCCGTTACCCGCAGACACGGTCGATGCATACATTAAAGGGCGGTCTGTTAACATCGCCGTAGAAACAACATTTTGCATAATTTTCCTGTGCTGTTCGATGCGAGTGTGGGATTGTTCGAGTTTCGAGTTATTACGCGAGCGTCATAATTTTTAAACAATCGTGAAAATGTTATCCCGGAACGTATCTTTGACGCAAACATTGTTCAAATAACAACGCGCTTAGAATTCGAATATCAGGGGCATGTTCCGAATCAGCGCCGAGCGAACTTTCCTCTCATTCTTTCATTCCCGGTGAGGGAGAGAGAAAAGTCGCCCGGTGCTGATTCGGTTGATAAGATAGAAACCCTTTCGTTCAGGGTTACCATCGTCACACAACCGAATGGAACTAAATGTCTTTGCCACAAGTGTCGCCGCATAACCAGTATAGAACGCCGCGAGATATCGACACTCGATAATTATTTTAACAATATAAACAAAAAACACGGGCTATTTACACGCTACAAATTTATTTATTTAATCAATTAATCGTATTTTGTCGTTGACAAATTAACAATGACGAAAAAGATATTCGTCACAGTTGGAACGACGAAATTCGACAATTTGATTACTACCGTAACGGACGCAGCTGTGCTGAAGGTTAGACGAAAATTCACCATTATTCCGTTTAAAAAATATTTTTCTTACGTTTCGCAAACAGTTTTATTGTTATTTGAGAACAATCAGTGTCAAAGACAGTTCGAAATATCGTAGACATCGAGACATTTTTTTTTTAATTTGTCGATGTATTGTTTTTTCATTAACAGATGAAAACCGGTTTTCTACCAGTTGCAGATGCCAATTTCGATAAAAATAACAATCCAGACTTCATTTTTCTTTTACTAACCTTTACCCTCGAGTTTTGTTTACTCCAATATTTCGAAAAATGCGCTCGTTAAATGTACAAATTGTAGAAAAATTATTATAATAAAGAATTAATGTTTTGCTTATTTATGATTATTATCGAATTTTTTGAAATTCTCCCTTCAATACACATATATATAGTGTGCATGATAATGAATTATTGTTATTATCTTTCAGGAGTTAAATAAACGCGGTTACGATCATTTAACTCTGCAAATTGGTAATACGTCGTTAGACGTCGATTGCACTCCCCGCGAAGGTTTCTCTACGATAGAATCCTTTCACTTGAAACCTTCGATACAAGAATACACCAAAGGTGCGGATTTAGTTATAAGTCACGCGGGTGCCGGTAGCTGTTTGGAAGCTTTAGGAGCAAAAAAACCATTGATAGTGGTGACCAATGAGCTTCTCATGGACAATCATCAGCTGGAACTTGCGGAACAGTTGTATCGAGACGGTCATCTGTATTATTGCACATGCGAAACTCTTTTGAATCTTATAGCGACAATGGATTTGTCCAAACTGAAACCTCTTGTTGCCGACAAAAGCAAAAAAATTGCAGAAAAAATTGACTGGATAATGGGTTTTTGATTTAATTGTTTTTTTATCAATGGGAACTGTGGATTAAGGCTGTGAAATTAAAAAAGAAAAAAAAAAAGATAATTAAAATGTTTACATTATTTCCTCCTTGCATTCCTATATTACCAGAATTTTGCTATGTTTATTTTCTCTATTTAACGGCATTTAGTTTTACTTTGTCAATAGTAAAGAATTTGTATTAAAAAAAATCCGTTACTTCGTTATCTCGTTAAAAATAAAGAAATAATTTTACTTTTCCGAATATCGATATATATATATATATATATTTTTTTTTTCATGAAAACAAAAGTGGGTTTGTTGAGTTACACTATAACGGCTTTTATTCAATAATTAACATGATTTACAATAAGCGTATATATTGTAGTTAAACAACTGTGAAATAGAAATATCGCTCTGTCCGAGAGTATGAAAAAAAAATTGTCTGAAAATAAATGTTGAGGAAAAGCTGAAATTTCTGGACGGTGTACGGCTACAAAGTTTTCAGCATGTATGAGACTTGTTACAAAACTGAAGAAAGTTCAGTAATATCAGTGGAAGATTTGTTTACTGATAAATCGCGAATGATTGTACATTTATATCAAACAAAATCGATGTTCTCGGAGAATATGATTCGTTGCGAAAGTTTGTCGTGGTTAATTCATGTCGATTAGAATAATTTATTATGACTTTTTTTTTCATTAATCTCAACATACGTCGTTTTATCGTAGCTTTCTCATCGCAGTTTACAGATTATACGTTTAATAATCATATCTGAAGATACACGGAGACACGGAGAAAAACTACATCATCATTTTACAATTTCTTGCGTGAGGGTTTTTTTTTTTTCGTTTCGATTTGTTTTTCTTTTCTTTTTAATTACAAACGAGTCCAAGACGGGTCATTTCCTTCAACAATTCGCGACCCATTTGTGCGGGGCTCCGCGTTACGATAACACCAGCCTGAGATGAAACAACGACGAAAATATTATTAGCGTATACTTATACAACGAATTGGACGAAATTTTCGTAAGTTCAGAAATAAACTCGGCAGCTCACCTTTTCAAGGGCGTGGATTTTATCTTGTGCTCCACCTTTGCCTCCGGAAATTATGGCGCCGGCGTGACCCATTCTGCGGCCGGGAGGGGCAGTTATACCGGCGATAAATGATACCACGGGTTTTGCCTTTCCGCCCTGCAATACAGAGAAAAAAATTCATATCACGCGAAATTAGACTACAGTCGCTGAGACTTTTTTCCTTAACGCGTTTTGCTTGAGAAACTACTTTACAAGTGACTGCGGCGGATACTAATGAATTTCATCGCCTCGTTTCGCAAACGCTCTTACGTAACGGATTTTTTTTTTGCGGGTATCGGTTCAACGGAGGATCGCTGGAATGTGACGGGAATGGGATTAGGATTTAGGTACCAATAATTCAGAACAGCAACCAACAGTGTTATGCTCGATGAGATATTCGGCAGCCGACTCCTCAGCGCTGCCACCGATCTCGCCGATCATGATGATTCCGTCGCATTCCGGATCTTTGAGAAATACTTCCAGACAGTCGATGAAGTCAGTGCCGTTGAAAGGATCTCCACCAATGCCGACGCACAGCGTCTGCCCGAGACCAGTCTGCATAAAACATCAATGAATAATTAATAAAAATCAAAGAATACGTAATTCAAGTTTATTACAAAGAAAAATGTATTTTATGTTGAGCTTTTATTCGAGATTCACGGAAAAATCGATACGAAAAAAAAAATCTCTGCAATATGTACCGAGAAAATTGGAATAATATTTCTGTAATCTGTGAAATTGATAAGAAATTGTATTTTAAGGAAAATTTTCATGTTTATCGAGGAAAAAATTGTTATATTGAAGATAAATAATGGTGTCATACTGAGTCTCGTCATAGAGCATTACGCATACTTACCAGAGTCGTCTGATTCACAGCTTCGTAAGTCAAAGTTCCGGACCTTGAGACAATACCGACTTTTCCTTTCTGATGAATATGTCCCGGCATAATACCGATTTTGCACTAAGAAAATCAAAAGTAAAAAGATTATTATTAGTACGACGATGTCTATGAAACTATGGCGATTAATAGAATATTTACAGTCGTAATTTCTGACAAAGTTACTACAAGTAATTCGCTAAAGTTTCGACATTATTTCTTCGTGTAATCGTCGCAATAAATATGTCCATTGCAAAACATTGAAAAATAAACGCGTTGAAGTTTAAGTAATTAATTAAAATTAATTTTCAATACTGTGCATTGAGAACCGAAACGTTTGGAGATGATTTTCGGAAAAATGTATGTAATGCTCGACGTTTTATGTATCTGAGCATTGAGTTTTACAAAATTTATTTCTCGTGGACCGCGTATTATCATCTCTATGCCAAAACATGAATTTAAAATATTATATTCTAAATACTAAAAAAAGTTGGAATATTTCCAATTTCTACAAACTTTTTCGACAAATCCTTTTTTTTTAGTTATTATATACTGTTATATATATTTTTTTTAAATACGTTTATTTTTTTGACCGCAAACACTGGAATGGAAAAATCAAATATTTAAGATTAAAAATGAATATTACCTGTTCAGGTGCAATAATTCCGGGACAGTTGGGTCCTATGAGACGAGATTTGTTCTGTTCAAGTAATCGCCTCTTAACTTTCACCATATCATGTTGCGGAATACCCTCCGTGATGCAAACGATTAATGGCATTTCTGCATCCAGAGCTTCCATGACAGCGGCAGCTGCGCCCGGTGGAGGAACATAGATAACGGTAGCCGTTGCTCCCGTAGCATCTTTTGCCTGCAATCGGTATAAAATTGTAAAAATTTGATACAAATATATCGAAGAGAAAAAAAATGTATTCCCAGTTGAATTTTTTTTTTTTACCTCTTTCACCGTCTTAAAGACAGGTTTACCAAGATGTTCCGTACCGCCTTTTTTGGGACTGACGCCTCCGACGATCTTAGTGCCATAATCAATGGCCTGTTGGCAATGGAACGTTCCTTGCTTTCCCGTGAATCCCTGACATATTACTTTCGTATTTGAGTCGATCTTCAAATTTTTTCTTGTCTCCGTATAATTGAATCTTATTTGACTACGCAGCAGACTGCTCGGTGTCCTCACTGCAAAAATATCGATCTTTTTTCAACTTTTTCGACAAAACTGTAATGTTATTAAAAAAATATTTAGGTCTCTACGGTTTCTTTAAAAAACCTCGAAAAAAAAAACGATGGTGCGAAAAATGAATTTTAAATATTTTTTGAACCAAAAAACTATGTGCGCTGGAGAAAATCTACGATTTAATTAAATTTTCATGCGCCAAAGTAGCATTATTGGTTCGACGTTTGCTTGCACCTAGATGACTTAATCGAATCGGACTCCGCTTTCGAGGTCAAGGTGCAGCCTCTGTTGTACAAATTCAAGGAGGTCATGGACTTTGTAAATATCATTAGGTTATCAGAGCTGTTTTCGGATTGGTAGTGAAGATCGATGTAAAAAAATCATTGTACTTTGTAAGAATTCGAGAATACGAAAGAATTCGATAAAAAGTAATGACACATATACGCGAAATCGCTGTGACATGTAGATTCGTTAAGGTACCATGCAATCAAACTATTAAGTTACGAGGTTGTTGAACCACCTTTGTAACTCGATAATTACTCGTATCCGAGTGCTATAGATATTTACAATTAATCTGTCCTTTCTTACATAATGAATATGTTTATGGGAACGCTGGTAGCATAGACGAGCTAAATTTAGATTCAGTGATAGAACGCGGGGTTTCGGTTATCGGAGAATGAAGGAGAAACTCGAACGTGTCGACAAGACAGTTAAGGAGCTGGAGTGATTATGTTCGCGGGTACAAAGTACCCCGTCGGGCGGATTGGAATCAAATATGGGAAAAAAAATGATGATACGGCACCGTTAATCGCGTTAGACCGAGGGGCTCTCACCTGTGAATTTTGACAATGCTCTGGCAGCCACAGCCATTATTTAATTTTTTTAGTAGTTTTTCTCCACGAAAAACCAATGTATTGTATTGAACTACTGCGCTATCACCATCAAGAGTTCCTATCTACTATTGGGCCAAGAGTTATGGCAAGACCGACGAAAGAAACACGGGGCGAGGATAGCACACACTTCAGCAAAGAGGCCTGCTGCGTCGATACAGTCAACCCCAGGGCCAGACTTGACAATATCGCAGGATGATTTTATTCGACGGACGAGAACGCTACGTAAAGGAGGAGAATGTGTGTTTGTTCTCTTTTCGCCCAATGCATGCCAGGGGCGCTTCACCGATATAACAATGTAGGCATTTTCTCGTGACCTTGCCGAAATCCTCGCTGTTTTATCGATCATGCACATGTAATGACAACTCTTCGAGTTTCCTTCTCTACTTTCATTGAGGTCACTCCATCGATGTTCCGAGCCGCATTTTTACTCGTGAAGTTCTGCCATCTCTGTGCCAGTTATGTGCGCAACGGCAATCTATGTGCACTCTTTACAGTTTTATTGTTGTTACTGACACAAGAATATATTCGGAGCTAAATTTTCATGTACAGAGAGGATAATAAAAAACGGAAAAAAAAACGAAAAAAAAAAAAAGAAATTTTTGTAACATTCAAACGGTCAGGCGGATTCGTGGATAACGATAATATGCAACGATAATACATAATGTCGGTGACAGTGGTGTCGATCGACGGTATATAAAATCTCATGCCAAAAAATGACGTGGTGAAGAGAGACCAGTGTCGCCTTGTTAAAGCTCTCTCGGTGTGAAGCAGCCAGGTATGTTGCTTTTTCTCTCTCTTTCCGTCAACGACGTTATTTAACGCTTTTACATTCCGAAATGTTAATTATCGAAATTGCCAATTTGATGTTTTATGAAGCACGAATAATCTAGTAGGCGTGAATCATGGCCTTGATAAAACTCGTAACTCCATTACGTGTTGTAACGAAGGCACAAGTGGGAGGAGCAATAACATTTTTTTAAATTTCGTAGCAATCGTACATTGCGACGTTTTTTTTTTTTGCACTTCGATATATTTCGCAAAATTAGACGCGACTTTTCTTTTTTTTTTAAACCCTTACAATTTTAAAAGGCATAAGCAATCACACAGATACCTCACATTTATCAAAAACACGAAAAAAAATTGTTGGACTACAGATAATCGAAAACAATTGTTAAATCACTAGTAGTGCAAAATTAAATAGTAAGCAAAAACTGCAAGAGGGTATGGCAACTACTGCATCTGTGACGATGTATCCATTTTATATTCGAAACTATAGGTATTGCGGTACAATCATAACAATTTTTATTTTTGTTCTATACACAGAGGTCTTTACAGTCTCTGCCATTATCATGCATTGCTATGCGCTTCTGCGTACGGCTTGCAATCCGTTTCTTATCTCTTCATACTCTACTCTGTCTCCTATAGTACATGTATATCTGTTTACGTTGCAAATAGGTTTGTATTTCTGTTTATCTTTCGCAGTCAGCATGGAGGCAGGCAAAAGCACTGAGGATGTTTGGCGTAAGGAAAAAACCGAGGATCGGAGTGACCTTTTTAATGCGGACTCAGCGACCGGTTCGGTAGACGCCAATTCAACTTCTTTAGCCGATATATTTGACACTGCATTTACATCAACACCGGATCCTTCTCCGCCGAGATGTCCCGCTGGTACGACAATTTTCTGTATTTTCTTATTTCATTATTTATTCATTGATTTTTCATGGCAATTGGCGTTTACTAAACGATTATTAGTTCATTGGAATATCTTAGAGACAGCGATATAAACAGCTTGAATATGTGAGATACCAACATTTTCTTATAACTTTCAATTTTTTTATAACTTTGTACGTAGAAAAGGGGAAAAAAAAAATTCCAAACATGAAATCCAATATTGAAGGATGATATCATTGACTGACGATTTTTTACAATTTTTGTCAGCCAAACAAATTTCTACGAGATAAGTGAGATAATTGGAGACACACACATGTTATGAATTGTTTTGCCTTTCAATGTAACGATGAAAGCCTCGAAAAAAATTCGTTGAAATAAATTGTTATTGTCCTTTGGCTTTTATGATCAACGGGAAATTTGTTCACGAAATTTTTGCATTTTCGTCATATTAAAATACGAAGGCGCACACGGTGGGGTTTTCTTATCTCGTCTATATCGGGCAGGAATTTGTTTTTCGATGAGAACTGTACGAAATCGAGAATGACACGATTTTTCTGTTGAAGGAGTCTATTCGTCGTCGATAAAAATTCCAATTCCTTAAAAGAGACTCCAATTTACGGAACATTCACAATCGAAATAAGTAAAAGAAAAAAAGCAATAAATAAATCTCGCTGAGGATTGTCAATAAAAATTTTATTACACATGGCATTCAAAAATCAAAATTTTTAGTCCTTAAATTTTCGTTCTACCGTCGTAAATTTTCGATTTAATAATAGCGCAATAATAATATCCATAATTTTGATTTTTTATTATAGTATTTTTAGAATTTTTCGAGCACAAGAACGCGATAAAAAAACTCTTTGAAAATTGTTTATTCGGGTATTAACTTTTGTAATCATTTCCTACGAAGCACTCGGCGTTAATGGATTGGTCCACAATGCATAAACTCCGATTACGAAATGAAAATGGATTATTTGTTACGTAATTGAATGCGCTACGAACGCTTATTCTAAATAATAGAGATTTGTTCAACTCTATTCGAATTTCTTGCTGCGGACAATCTACGGAATGCGAAATATATGCAATTTATAACGGTACTTTTACCGGACATTTTAAAACTATGTTTATACGTTTCCTCGCATTCCAGCTTCGCTTATCCGCGAAATGATCCGTAAATTCTTATCACATAACTAATACTACGGAAGCGTATCGTCTACACTTAAACGTAACAATACCTCCTTTCCGATTTTCGTCACGTAGTCTATAAAAAACGTGTTGATAACAGTCCGGGTAATCAATTGCCGTATTCACAATTGCAGTATTTTTCTATTTTTTCATCTATGCATTTGTCTCGTTGGATTTCATCTGTTTCGATGTGATACCATTTTGCGGACGATTATTTTTAGCGAAGAAATAAACGATAACGATGATAATGCATAATAAATTAAATTCACAATCGATTGTCGATTTAAATAATAAATTACCGTGCGATAATAAACGTGAGTTATATTTGTAGGTAATGAGATGGAATACGAGCACTTATTCGCCGAAAGTGACATAGAGGAAACAGATTCTCAAACCCGTCCCGAGGGATTCGGCGCTCAGCCTCCGAACCCCGGAACTGCGGCCAATTTTGTTTTCGGACGCTACATGCCGCCACCACAGAGACAATCGGGTTGTCTTAATTGCAACTTTTGTCAAAACCGACCGAGACGCGAACAGGCAGAAAATTCGACCGACGAATATGAGAATCATCGACGCAAACGACTTCGCATGAGAGAGAAGAAAAGGTATGGGCTGCTGAGTAACGAGCATATCGACAGTCACAGTGTAGCCGGTCCGTCGAGACTTGCCGACGGTCCAGTTGATTACAGGTACGTTTTTCCATCTTAAGCGAAATTTATTGATTTCAGTATGAAATTTCTCCGACGTCAGCCGACATCCGCTCGGATTCTTCATACGATTCATGAGACTTCTAAACATAAACGTATTTCGCTTGCACTCCGCTATTATGTAATTTATATTTTCAGCCGGTAGTTGAACGACTGCGAAAAAAAACCAAATGATACGACGATTAAAACGTTAGACTTTAACGCAATATCTGTTGAATCTCCGTAGCATAACTGGAGCTGCGAGCCATTCCGGAGATGCATTAGACGGAACATCGAGTAATGTTGGAAATGTTATAAGTCCCGATAATGCTTTACACACATCGGTAGCTCCGACCGCAACGAACTCGCCGCAAGTAGTTCGCAATCAAACATCGAGTACGTCTGAGTTATCCACGTTCCATCATTCGGAAAATCTTCCAGATAAATTGAAATATATATTTGCCAACAGGAACCGACGACACTCCGTTAGCTCCTGATTTGCAATTAGACTGGTCTTCGAGCAGCGAGAGCGACGACGAAGAAGGTTCGGTTGAAGTTTTAGGAACTGTTAATAACAGCAATAGGGTAAGCAAAACGCCCGGCAATTCTTTACGAAATATACATCGACATTATTTAGATACTACTTAACAGATAAATTGTATGTCTACAATGATTTCAATACCTAAAGAAGATAATAATGTATCAGTATCTTTACAGCATCGTATATTGTTCTTTTTATTTCGCATTTTAGTTATAGCCGCTGATAATTTTGTATTCTCTGCAGACTAACGAACAGGAAGGCGAACAGAGTGATCGTACAGTGACTGTAGTTGATTTGACTGCTGAATCCGACGAGGAACATGCAGCTACGTTACCGAGCGTCCCACCGACATCACCGTATCCGGGTGAATCCGTTCACAGGTAAACAAATCGCGTCGGACAATAATGTCGAAATTAATAATCGACGCAAAGTTTATCCTATTATTATAATGTAAAAATCATTCCAGAAACAATCCCTCATATTGTATGCACCGACCCGCCGAATACGGACTCCATATGCTCAATTCTCAGCTTCCTATGTATCACGGCCACCACCGAGTTCCGAACATATATCAAGGTCCCCCACCATCGACAGGTGAGCATTGTTTCTCGTGGAATAACAGCCGTGACTCGTACTCTATCATGGATCTTATCTCTAGAAGCTCCGGCCGGAATGGCTCATCCAAGGATTCATCCATTGCACGAAAGATTGTGGGTTCATCAACAGCGCTCGCAGGAATCACATCGTCGCAGACTTTACGCCCGATCGACGAATCATGGGTAAGCAAAGTTCACCATGATAAAAAAAAATCAGACATTTCAATACCTGTTATTATGGAATGTTCCAAGTATCGCTAAAATGTATTTTTTTCTGTAATATTGGAAGTACAAACATCATAACCGAAAGAGATTATCTGAGAGTTCATTCTGTGCGGAAAAATCATTTTGATTTTCGAAGATTCTTATGAAAAATCATACAATTTGTAAATTACTACTTTCAGTTGCACACCGCCGAATGCGCATATGTATCAACCCGGTGGATTTGTACCTAACGGAAGCAGCAGCACCAGCGGCCCACCGAGTACATGCTGTAACGCGAATGAAAATCCCAGTCACGCGGAGATTATCCGAGATTATCCTCGGCACACTGTTCTACCGCCTCCTCAACAACCCACTGTTTACAGTCATCCGGAAGCCAGAGGACCGGCTACTCTGAATATTAATCCACCGCCCTGTCCTGAACCACTGACGGTAAGTTCCTGTTTTTTCTTTTCCAATTCTTCGATTTCGATTTTTAGAGAATTTTTTTTATTCTAATGATATTGAAATTTTGTTGTGTTATCAGGTGAATCCGTTAACCAGCCTCGAGGAGATGGAATCTACGCCGGTAGAACGTATGCCATCGATGCCGGTTCATCAACACGTTCACCATCACATGTACCACTATCCTTCGTATCCACAAAACGTGATGACGGGACAAGGAATTCATGGCCACTTTCCTCATCTTCACTTGACGCATCTTCACCTGTCGCCTTTCCGTCTGAGCTTTTCTCCACACGTGGTAAGTATTTCTTTTTTTTTATGTACTAAAATTCGTTTTACGCACTGTCATTGATGCGTAAAATCAATTTTTACGTATCAATTTTACGCATACTACAATAAAATAGTATATTATGCCACAAGTGCGTAAAATCGTATTTAACTCACGCGCTGCATACGATATATTTCATGTATTATGTGTAAAATGGATGCGTGAAATCGTATTTTACGCACTAGTGGCATAATATACTATTTCGTAATTTCGAAATCCTTGTCGTGTCGTAAATATGCCTAAGGACTGTAAGTATCGGCTTTCTACGGATCGAGAACTTTACTGCACTTGAAAAATATCGTTATGGCGCTTAGTAATTGGATATTCCGATACTGTGGCTTTTTGTTCGCTGACGTATCTTTGCCGAAACATAAACTGCAATGTCGCGAGCGAGAAAATGTACGAATATTTATCAAAATCCTACACATCAATCATCAGCTGCAAATGAAAAATTAAAGAATGTCTTCCTAATCAATTAATCGATATTTTCAATAATGGATACGGATAATTTATTATCGAAATCCAAATTTGCGAAACTGAACTGAACTCGAAAATTTATATTTATCGCACAATATCAGAGCGATATTTGTAGAATTTCACTCAAAAGTTAATTTTTCCACATAGAACAACTCGCGGATTAAATTTGAATTACTAAGTGAACAAAAAAAAAAATAGATATTAATTCGCTACGATACAAATTGTTTACTTGGAATCCCAATTTTTCATTGAAGCAGGACTTTGATCCCTACGGAACACGAAGTCGCTTTAGCCGAAAAAATAGATCTCAAAAGAATATAAAACAAGAAATCTCTTCATTCTAATAAACAATTTGTTATTGAAAAGCGCAGATTTTGAAAATATTATCCTGAGATCGTAGTCAGGAGGTCAAAGTACAGCGGAATCTCTCACCGGTTATCTTAACTAAGCTTCAGGCTGAGCAATGCGCTCAATCTGATTGTTTCCACTCGAACGGTCGAGTGGAAGAAAAGTGGGGATGTCGATTCTAAAGCGCAATCGGTTTATACACAGTTTGCATATTCTTGCAACCAACGAGCAGTGAGAGATTCTACTGTACGCGAAATGCAAAAGTGTTTTTCAATGCTGTCGTAGCGCTCACCGCACCCCAAGTCGTCACCTGCCACCAGCACTGTATCGTTCGCGCAAAATTTTGCTAAATACTGTTATTATTTATTATTGAACAGCAAAATACTGGGGGACACGATATGATGCGTTATCCAGTGTCTGTGCCTTACGTGATGCATCAAGCGCGACAAGTATCAGCGAGATTAGAGAATTACATGCGGATCGTCGATCTGCGCCGCATGTCGCACATAAGTTGCGGCGCTACTCAGGAATCTATCGAAAGTCACACATTCCCACATAAGTATAAGCGAGTAAGTAGATATCTATAACTCTGTTTTTCTTCCAACGAGTCGGCGTTCGGACGTCACAGGACCTCAGAAAGTCTCATGATTCTTCGAGATCATTTTATGACTGCCGTACATTAAAATACGTTTTTTCTTAATTTGTTACAGATGAAGAAAGTTGAACATAGCGAGGATGCAATAGAAAAATGTACTATTTGCCTTTCCGAATTTGAGGACTGCGAAAGCGTGAGGTAAAAATTTCATTATTCAGTAATACTTTTCTGGTGTTTTTTTTTTTTTTCGTTCGGAATTTTAGTGGCGAATGAACTGCAATACATTCATTATTCGTGATGTTTTATTTTTGTTATAAAGGAGGCTGCCGTGTATGCATTTATTCCACATAGACTGCGTCGATCAGTGGCTGTGTACAAACAAGCGGTGTCCCATCTGCCGTGTGGACATCGAGACTTTCCTTCACAAGGAACTCACTGCGGCCACGTAGTTCAAGGCCCTACCTACCCAAACCTCGTTATCCTGAGCTACGCGATCGTTTTTTTTACCGTTGTTTTTCGCATAATCTTTTCTGCGATAACGTTTAAATATTTTCGCGTCGTCGCGAAATTTTGACACTACGACAAACGACACGGGTCTCATCAGCTCGACAGATACGAGACCATCGCCACATCGTTTTTATCTAACGATGCTAATCAATGTTTTGTTTTTTTTTTCTTTTTTTTATGTAGATATTGACAAATGTAAATAGAACATTGCGAACCGATCGAATGAACTCCGACTCTGAGACAAAATAGTTTAGCTTTGCGAAAAACTACTGATTGCTATCTTTACTGCGCCGTCAGATAATCGTCGGTATTTTCGTGAATGACTAACCGTTTCGACTTTTTACGCAACAGACCGAAAATTTTGAGAGTTTTTCTCACGATTTTTTCCTCGACAGTGAGATATTTAGAATTAAATTAATTGATTCTCCTTTCTGATCGAACAATCAACGACTTCGCGAATTCTTTTACGTCATTAATCAGATTTTTGCGAATGGTGCTATGAAGAAAAACGCACGAAATATTCTCGATGAATGATGAATGAATAAATAATTTAACAAAATAATAATGGCAATATATGAAAATTGCTGATCTCGTGGAGGAATGTAAACATGAATAGATATTTTTTTTAGGCAGAATTCTCAAACGTCAATATATCGTCGAGAAATTCATTATATATCGTCGAATTTCATTCGTATTTTAAAAAAAGGTGACAATTCGATCGCCGGCCAACTGAGTAAAAACTTTCTTTTTTTTTTTCATCGAATGTACGGATGCCGAATAATTTTATGTAAGATAATATCTCGTTTTATCAAAAAAAAAATACCTTCAGCCCGAAAAAAAACGTATGACGATTCCGATAATACCGATGAGCGTGTAAATCGCTAAATTTTCGTCGACGATAATTCTTTGCGACAAATTGTCGACAAATTAGAACGTCGTATGTCGAATAATTTCCACATCGTTCGCGAACGCAACGCTACGTGTTTGAATGGGCTGAAAAAAAAGGCGACTTGCTAAATCAGTGATTCGCTGAAATTCAAAGTGTAACGATGATCCTACTATCCATAGGTGTACATTGAGTTTTGGTGAAAAAAAAAAAAAAAAAACAAACAAACAAATATATAATTGATTAGGGAATACGATTTCCCCGGACTTAATCACAATCCGAGTAATTAAAAAAAAATTATAGCGGAGTTTATCGAGCGTATTATATCGACGCCAGTTACCTAATATTCTATTCAAGCCACCGATTAAATAATCTAAAATAGTACTTTGAATTAAACAAAGGAGACATAAGAAAAATTGAGCGATGAAATAGGTGAATTCCCGGTGATTCCCCGATTGCCTATCCATTCGCTACTGTAATATTAAGCAAAAACTTAAAGTCAACAAGTTATACACTATTGAAAAAGCCTGCGCCTCAGGTGTTCAAGTAACATTAGATAAATCGCTAACGTTATACGGTACACAGAAATGAGAAAGACAGAGAAAAAGAGATACAGAAAACAAGAAACTGTATCCTTATCAAGAATCGTTTTTACTGCCAAACGCTGAAGCCAAACTAAACAAAAGCGGTACGATGGTTTATGGATACAGTTTTATCCGTTAGTAGCATTTCCAATATCGAACGATATGTACCGGTGTACATTTTTAGCGGTAAAAAAAAAAAAAAAAAAAAACAAACAAAAACAAAAAACAAACAAATAATTTGAAATTACACGAATATTCTTTATCCTACTTTGCCGTGATCGAGCGCTCGCCGCGTCTCGATTTCACAAAGCGTGAACAGCGTCGTCACAATTCGAGGACTTCTGTATCATTTTATATTAAATTTAAAGCGTGAAAGTCCTTTCAATTTTTCGGAGGAAAGAGAAGGAAAAAAAGCAAATTGATGACCTCGTCGTTCACGTTCAGGCAATGAGGAATATATTGTAAAACGGATCTACCGAAATACATATGCATAGGTGGCGAAGCGACGAAGATACGCGAACCTATCGTACGCTTTTCGAAGCATTACAATTCTGCCTCGTCGAATACAAACGGCGGTAAAAAAAAAAAAGTTATCTTCGTTTCGCCTAATCGTCCCACGTGTCGAAAAAAAAAAACTCGAACACTCACGTACCTCGTTTGTACGGATTATCAACTAATTTGGAATAAAAACATAATTTTATATACTCTCGTAAATTATAAAAACTTTATACTGTAAATATGATGCTACGAATGTAATGTGAAGTTACTTGTACCGGTTTTATTGTTAAAGTGGAGTATCGAAGTAAACGTTATTCAAAATACAATTGTTGTTCACTGTGGCGTAAAAAAATTTTTTGTGGCGTGTCGCTTGCGGCTGAAAACGCGCAATGTAATTATTATTCATGATGCGTTCCATAGCTATTAGCGATCCAGAAATTAACGATCGCACAACGCGATACATCGTGTAACGCGACCACAAAGTTGGAAACAAAGTTGCAAAATGATTCAGTCGTGAGTAATCCCTCAACGGAAACATGTAACTTTACGGCGAACAATGAGTATAAAAAAAAATAACGATACATAGTTTATTCCGTAAACGATCTTCGAGATGTCGGAGGCGGGATACAGCATGAAGTAAATGCCAAATTTTACGGCGAAACATCAGTTTGAAACTGCGGAAACGATCTCTTCTGCTATTAAGGTGGTTGGAGCGTCTGGTGTTCATTTCGCCTAAATTCGAAGAAATGGCAAACACTTCTCGATAGTATAAAAATCTGAAAAAATTCATGCATGGAAAAGGTTCTTAAAAAATTAATTTTTCATAATAATAATTGCAAAATGTTATTAACAAATTGATGAAAAAAAATTGTCACACAAATTTACGGTAACTCAACTTTTTTTGAATGAAAATGATTCGTTAATTTTTCTGAATACCTATGAATTTTTTCAGATTTTTATCATTATTTTGGATTTCTTTTTATCTGGAAAAATGCGTACAAAAAGAAAAAATTCGAACCAAAGATTATCATCTAAAGACGAACGAATCATTTTCATTAAAAAAAAAGTTGAGTTACCGTAAATTTGTGTGACAATTTTTTTCATCAATTTGTTAATAACATTTTGCAATTATTATTATGCAAAATTAATCTTTCCTATACCTTTGATATGTATGAATTTTTTCAGATTTTTATACTATTGAGAAGTATTTGCAATTCCCTCTCCATTTCGTCGAATTTATGCGAAATGAACACCAAGCGCTCCAAACTCCTTAAATATTCCGAGTGAAGGAAATAATTAATTTAATCTTTAATTCGAATCTCGAATATCGAAACGCGACGAGTATTCGAATCACGAAATCATTTGTTCCCTTTTGTATATATGACGTCAAACATTTATATATACATTAAACCGAAACAACTGTGTCATTCAAATGAAAGAGGAAACAACGGGGAAAAAATCGAACAAATTTCGAAACTCCGGCGCCTGCGAGGAATAAGACTCCATTTCGTCTATCAGTTCCATAGGGGATTATTATATTTTTTTATGTAGTTTGCGTAAAATTCGATTTTACGCACTATTCTTGATGCGAAAATGAATTTTCACGCATAAATTTTACGCATAAGTATCAAAAAATATCGTATGTGAAACGTGCGTTCAATACGATTTCACGCACGAGTGGTGATCGTGCACGAGAGACCGGCCACGAGTGCTATTCGATCGCTAGGTATTTTCCGCACTTGTGGCATAATATGCTATTCTTAGATCCCAAAATTTCACCCCTTTTTATCGTTGAACAAAAAAGTAGTCTTCCGTACCGAACGCGGCATTTCCAATAACGTCGTGAGAAAATTAAATTAAATAAAAATAATTAATTTAAATAATCTCAACCCGAAGTTTAAAAAATATGTTTCCAAGAATAATGGTTGTTGACGGAATGATTACGTGATCGTATCGTAATTAACCCCATGAGCGACAAAATTGCTTCGAAGTTTATATCTTTATGCGCATCAGTTCATTTCAGTGCGTCATCTATGCCGGCCAATGGGTTAATAGACGGAAATGGCTTCACTATTTGATTTTAATCCATCGGTCCATTAACGAGAAAAGTCTATTGAAATTTTCAGTGTTGTCTCGTTAACCCGACATAAAAGAAATCGTCGTAACAGAAAATTTACCCTTTTAACCAGCAGCTCAAGCGGGAGAATTGCTCCGCAGCACATGGCATCAACGCCGCGCTAAGGGGTTAATAGGTACGCATACAAAGTATAGTCAGTCGCATCTCGCGCGACCTTATTCACGCTTCGCGACGAGGTGACGGGATTTACCAGAATGAATAATAAATCGTTCGCTCGTGGACAATTCGCAATAATCACGCGATCAAAATGAGCAACAAAAGGGTTTACCACGCGACAGGAAGTTGCGCTCACAGTCGTCATTAATTGCGTTGGGGCTTGTTAAACGACGAGTCGCGTGTGGAATACGATCTTTTATAACGATGAAGTTATCATTAGTTACGCATTTTTATTTTCATGAAATAAAAAAAAAAAAAAAAAAAACGATAAATGTAAATCTGTAATTATCGTTATTCCGGTAGTAAGCATAGTACTCGGCGACGTAATTAACGCGCGTCATTTCGCGCATAAATTACCATGTCTCGTGCAAACCGCCTCCGTATGAACTTTGTGTATATTTCGCACATTGCATATCTCGCTGCTTTCATCTGCGAAACGCCACCGCGATCATCGGCACTTAGTCATCAACATCGGCGCTGCCGATTGACGCGTATCATCGACGATCGGGGGAAAACAGAAATGTTCGATAATACGAAAAATCGACGCGTGATTTCGTGGTACTCTATAATATATAATCTGCTCGTTCCGAGTTATAGATCACGAACGAGAATTATACGTCTTTGCGTGTGGAAACACTGTTTCATTATCCTTTTCCATATTTTTTTATCGCAGCTTCCGATCGTCGCCGCGTATGTTAACTTCAGCGTGATGCCAACGAATCGGGATCGTTCCGGCTAAATTTACGGATTTTCCACAGATCCAAGGCTCCCCCGGCGATCGTTCGATCGCGGTAATGATCGAACGTATACCGAGAAATTTTATTTATATATCGACTGTAATTCGATACCCGGTTATGATTCGAGTGGGAAGTTTCGCTCGTCAAATTATTGACATCGAATATCGCTTGTCTCGAAAGGATTTACATATGCAAATGAATAATGATAACGATCACCTGGCTATCGTTATCTTTTTCACCACCACTATCCTTGAACAATCACTCGATGATACAATACTAATTTTTGGGCAAATATGTGGAATAATTCTTTTTTTGCCAGATAACAGGACATTTTTTTATTCATGTGTTATGCATGACGCGGTGATTGGATAATCGTAAGAAAGTTAATCTTGATGAGCATAATTTCCGCTAATGACAGTCTTAATTAAAAATTTTACTATAATTAGACAAAAAAAGCTTTTGCTGATAAAGTTTCTCACCTTTTTCAGGTGGGGATGACCGTCAAAAATAAAAGGAAGTAAAGCTGTTCAATTTTGCAAAAAAAAATAATAGCTCGCGGTACGACGAGACTTTAAAATACTCTATGCTCACGGCGTTGCCATTTTATTCGGAATATTATGAACACGAAGTTCGTATTATTTACCGAAAAATAATTAGTCATTTAGTTACGATTTTTAATGAGTTTTGCAAAAGTTTCTTTCATTTTGTATGAATTGTAGAAAAATAATTTAAAAAGTATCGGGACCAACGTTTGTATAATTGCGAATTCCTCGAAATAAGTAGGGAAGCCCCTTGAAACTTTTGATAGACGGATCCTTTTGTGCGGAAATTCGTTTTGGTTCGGTCCAACAACGGAGGCTGAGTCCTGCGTAGGTAACGCGAAAGCCGTCTGATTTTACCCGATGAAACGTCGTATCGTAAAGAATTTGGCGAATGATATCACGAGGTAAATTCCATGTGTTGTCTCGCACTCGTTGTGTCCCATCATCTACGAATCCACAGGTAAACCCGGTCGGATGCCAGGTGCGATCAGCGCCTGGTTATAAAGTGAATGCCGGCCGCGAACGTAGACCAGTCTCTTTGCAGTCGTGTCGTCGCGTTCATCTCCCGCGGAATCGCGGTCGTTTTGATCGTTTGAATATAAGTATATTAATTATCGATCCATCGACCGGTTTCGCGTCACCAAGGTAAATCTATTTATTCGACTCATTCCCGGCTTCATTATCGTACAGTTCCGCATCGATTATCGAAACTCGAAAAATATATTTTTTTTTTCGTAAAAAAAATAGTTTCCCAACTATAATAATTTTCGCTTTGTAGTGATAAAAAAAATTTCGAAATGATCGGAAATACGATGTTTTACAAAAATAGACGGATCATCGTTCGCGGATAACCAGTTCTCAAACTTTTCCTCCGATTATTTAACTTGTTTACTTTGCTCGCCAAACTGGACTTTCAATGTTGCCGCATTTTTGTGAAGTAACTCATAGGACCGGAACAACAAGGTGTCACGTAATACAAACGCGATATGCAACCCATTGCATGCGTGCTGAAAATATTTTTTCGACTTCTCTCGATCTTGAGCGCCGTTCGCCGCACGTGTCCTTGTCGTAGACAAGAAATCGCACGAGTCTCGGATAGAGTTCGTGATCGGACTCGCGAATGAAGTTTACTCATTCGGCGTTAATTCTATCCTTTGGATCACCTTCAACGACCAGTCAAAATTTTTTTTTTATTTTTTTCCCCTTAACAAATTAGTTTTACGTGACACCGGAATGTTTTTTTTTCAATGGAAATATTATAAATTCAATAAAACGTTTATCGCTTCGCCAAAAATTTCGTCATTGCGTGTTAATATTGTACTTTCGAGGACTGTCGTAAAATGATCTGTAAAGCTTGGATTGGGTGATCCGAAGGTGATATACATCGATGTGATATTTATACATCTGTGTTTTAAATGGAACGATGTTTGCCCGGTTTTTTTTGTGATTTCTCTCTCTCGGCTACAAAGTATGCATACGTAAACGCGCACACACCTTTTTTTTTGTTTCTTAATCATTCAACATCGATTGATTAAATGTCGAGTATTACGATAGCAAAGATCAATAGATTTTTTTTCCCTATTTAAACAAGTTGAGGAAAAAACTCGTCTCGAAAATGGTGTAAAGCATTGGGTAATTAATATAAAGAGCAAACAAGAAAAATCGAAGATATTTGTATCAAAGACTAATGACCCCGCCGTCCTTGAACTTGACCGTGACACGCACTGTCGCGAGTTTACGAGGCTGCAAGGGAATCCCCGTGATCAATTCGCAATAACATGAATGCGTGACGTCGTAATCTGAGCCTCGAGCGTACCAATTACAAAAAACTTGGGTTTGCGTTTTCTCTTACCTTCGCAAACCGTCAGCCAACAGTTTATACTGTAGTTGTACACTCGCCGACATCGCGCGAAGTATAAAGCCGCGAGATTGATTGTTCGAAGTTACTAATGCGAGGCAATTAGATACGCTCGAGAGCCATCGTCCTTGCGAAAGACGGGCTGGTCGTTGAAATCCGGGAATGCCGCCCATTCAGGAGATTTCCAAAATTCATTCGCGTCATACGTCGGAAGCTGTCGTTCTATATGAAAGGACGGGCAACCAGGATCTTCGGCTATAATTGTTTACCGCGAAATACTTTCGAACGGCCGTCCTCCGAAATACGTTGCGCGTGAATACAATTAGGACGAGTCCATATATACGTATATATATTTTTTTTAATGTAATGTCGGAAATTACAATTCGCCGAAGCGTAAATCCGCAATGTGACAAATGGTCTTTTTAAATTTGTTTATTTCAAGGTCATTGTAATATATAGAAATTGCTACATCGGTAAGAAACGAACGGTCAAACTATCCTAACGCAGTTCGATCGATAACGAGTAATACAATGATGGCGAACCACATTTGCATTTTTACTTCATTAAGTTTTTCGCATTAAGTTTTTCGCTCCAAGCTTCGGCGTCATAAACATTATTAGACGCAGCGTATTAGATTTTCAAATTTTTTTTTATCTACGAAATGCGTTCTTGAAATTTTTCCTCTGACAATGACTAATGAAGCTACCGACGTATTGTCGTTAATTAGATCGATATTTTTGTTAAGAATATTTGCGATATTTGTAGACCCGCTGGTAGGAATAAAGTTATGTGGAAACAAACATCGCGGGATCATTCTATTTTCGATCCAATAAAAAAAAAATACTCTCGAGACGACAAACAGTGTTTACCGCTCTTTTACCGCAAAACAAGTGCTCATAGAGTTAACGAGATAAAAATTACAGTATTATTCTGTACTGCTACGATATCGATGCGGATGTTTCTAAATGTTATTATTATCATTAAACCATTTTTTTTGTAATAATTTTTGCAGTAAACCCAAAATGATGTGGTCGACAACTGTTATAGTGGTAGCGGCACTGTTGGTACTTCATCATCCAGCGACTGCTCAGAGTTAGTATATTAACATTGTAGTTGTATAATTAGCATCGTAAATCATCCGCTACACTTGCGACAGTAATGAATAATCAATGTTTTCGAGGGACTTTTGCAAGTTTGGTAGCAGTTTCCAGCAAAGATTAGTAGTTAACATTGAATTTTCCGGATATTGACGACCTCATCGATGTCTATGTGAGTGGATGAAAAAAAAAAAAAAATACAGTGTTCGAACAGTGCCAAGGTCCCGCGAGAACGGGGGTCGCCGCGATCGAGAAAGGTGACCGCCGCGATGTCGTCGTTTGTACCAAATACTTCGAATGTCCCAGACAAGGACATTGGGGGGAGGAACCCCTTGCAGTAAAAAATAAAAAAACGTAACGAAAGAAATTACAAAATATATATTTACGGCTCCTTCTTGCGCTTCGCTAGTATCAACGAACATTCCGTGAACCTCCATCGATGACGTATGCCAATTGGAATGATCGACTCTAAGTACCCAATGATGGAATTCCTCACATTGCGTGTTTTTTTTCAATGAAATTGTCAATGGAAGCGTAAATAAACATTGACTCGGGGAATTTATGTGATTAGTGGACAGTACAGTAGCATTTCGCGCAGCTTAACTTTTCGTAAATTACGAACCGAAATTCTTCGATATGCAAACAAAATCTGAGTGTTCGCATTCGACCGAAAGAGAGGGAGGAAATTCCTTTGCGAGCGGAGATCAAAAGCTTTTAGATAGTTCTCTTTTCGATGATCCTATTGGTACTTAAATTCATCCCGCGCGGTGCTAATTCTCTCGTTGGCTGTTTAAACGTATCTATTGAATGTTCGCTTCATCTCGTGTCGTTTATCGAATAGTCGCTTCATCTCGATTTAAATCGTACTGTGCTTTCGAATATAAGTTCACCGAGGGATTTCCTACTGATTTTTTCGCTTCTCTGAATCGGTCTCCACGCGATCCGTTATCAATTCTAATTGAATAATTTACGACATCCGCACATATTCTATTCATATACTGTTGAAAATTGCAAGTTTCTCGATTCTGGTGCTATGTAAGTTACAAATGTAATTATGTAAAAATGTACCGTCATAATATTCCAAGGATTCGTCACTACTGTCTCATCCGCGTTTTTTGTGTTTTTCATCTCTTACGCTCGACTGACGTTACGCGGACGCAGCAAATATTTACTTCCTCTTTGTTGAGGTGCTAATGAATATTTGCACGATGCACTCCGACAATTGAAGCGCCGATGTGTGCCATTGCCTGCAGCGATGGTACTATGTAGAGTAACAAAAAAAAAATAAAAAATAAACGGAGGAGCGTGACGAATGAGAATTGTTATGAGGAGTTTGGTAAAGTGGTTCCGCACTGCTCGCGTACGGACGGGACGATTGATGAGGATCGTTACAGCCTCTCATGCCAGGCATTGCGCAATTCGCAAGTGTACAGTAATTACGCACGCGCTGAAGTAATAGCATTGACGAGCGTTACATCGTAACGGTACTCCATGTCACAGGGTATATAAATAACATCGATAGCACCCGACAAACGACTTGACTTCTCATTGACCGTTCGACACCATCCGGGAGTACAGTTCTCCAAATATTTAACCGATCGTCCGATCGTCACGGACTTTGTATTAAATTCTTGGTAACTCGATCATTTCTTGACACAAATTAACTAAGCATTTTTGGGATCGTCTTTCGTCACATCGACCTTCCGCGGCTCGACTGTCGTTCGACTCTCAAAAGTGTACCAACACTTCCGGAGTCGAAGATCAACCAAAGCCTCAGGCAAAAGCACCAACACGCCGATTAAACTCCGTTAGTGCCTCCGGGGTTTCGTTTTTCAAGCAACTTTCGAGCATCAGGAATGCCTTCGCTCGGTTTGCCTATACAGATCGAAGAAGCGTAACACCGGGAATTTAACTCCGTATGCACAACAGGACGACAAGTGGACGAGCAATCATAGTCCCGTAGTATATAGTATCTGAGAGTTCCGAACTTTTCTTCTCGTAATTGCGACTGTTGAAATCGGATGCGCGGAGGAAAAAGCTGTACTCCAAAATCACGGGCTTTGATGATATGAGTTAATTACGCGTTACACACGCGTATTTGTTGCTTCGATAGATAAAATAAATCTTCAAGTTTAAGAATTTTTTTTTTGTTTTTCACAATTTATTAAAAGTTTCATTCACTAAACAAACAATTACGAATTGCTTCAGATGACGGTCAGCCGTGCGTGAATCCGCGTGGCGATCAGGGAGTTTGCCAGAACTTGAAGCAATGTCCACCCCTTCTGGCGCTTCTCAAACAGTACGGCAATCAAGTCGGTGAATTTCTGAGACAATCGCTATGCAGCTACGATGGCAGAGATCCACACGTTTGCTGTCCGATTGCAATAAACAACAATAATAACAACAATAACAATAACAATAACAACAACAACAACAACAACAACAACAACAACAACAACAATAACAACAACAACAACAATGTAAACCCGCCACAGTCCTCGAAGTATGGACCGCTTTTGCCACCGGTGTGCGGAACGACTGATGCCAAATACACGAGAGTCGTTGGTGGAATACCTGCGAAGTTGGGTGAGTCAACATTTTTTATCGAAGTCGTTGATGAAAAACCAGCGAATTTGGGTAAATTAAGTAATTAATTTTCGAAAATAACGTTAAAAGTTGTTTCGGACGAAAATTTGTTTCGGAAGAAAAGAATTGCAGTCCGTAACTTCGATGGATCAATACTGATGGTTATTACGAAATTAAGATTACGAAACAGTGAATATTTTGGAAATTAATAATAAAAAAATCTTTAACTGATGATTTTAATAGGTCAATGGCCGTGGATCGCCGCTCTTGGTTTCCGCGGAAAACAAAATCCGAACAAACCTCGATGGCTCTGCGGCGGAAGTTTGATCTCCGCTCGGCATGTCCTTACCGCGGGACATTGCGTCTACAGCCGCGATGATCTGTATCTCGTTCGTCTCGGTGATCTTGATCTTGAAAGTGACAACGATGGCGCAACACCCATCAACGTTCCCATCGAAAGACGGACCATTCATCCCCAATACAGTCCCAATACTTACACCAACGACATTGCTGTCTTGAGACTCCAACACGACGTTCAATTCACGCGTAAGAATTACCGGCATTTCAAATGGTCATTCAGATGTTGAAGTGTTGGAAAAATTTACAAGTTGCAATCGCTATTTCCGTCATCTTGCGCAAAATATCGCTTGATATCGGCAATGTGCGAAAGTTTCGATAGATTCGAAGTTTAGCTTTTGCGATATCGAAATTTCAGATTGGTTTCGCGAAAAAAGAGTAATTACAACACTTTAACAGTTCAGATGTTGATACGACCTCTTTAAAATGATTTTTAGAAAATCCAAATCAATTTTTAACATTAAAACGTCTTTTTTTTCAGCGTTGATACGACCACTCTGCCTTCCGGTTACTGATGCTATTAGAACCAAAAATTTGGATAACGCTTTTCCGTTCCTCGTAGGATGGGGTTCCGTATACTTCAGTAAGTAATTCGATTCCGATATAATACCATTTGCGACAAAAACGATTATTACGATTTTCGCGAGAAATGATTTTTATTAAATGTACCGATCATTTTATCGACAGATGGTCCGAGCGCATCGCTACTGCAGCAAATTCAAGTGCCCATCGTATCCCAGGAGCGATGCAAAGACGCATTCAGAAACTTTAAAACCGCTACCATCGACGGTCGCGTATTGTGCGCCGGTTACGCAAGAGGTGGAAAAGACGCTTGTCAGGTGAGAAGGAATCTCGAAAAAAAAGGAAAAATATCTGCAAAGCTTGCATGTCGGATATGCCATTTGCTTTTTCCGTACTTATCATTAAAGTATCGTATAGTTCTCGGAAACGCAACTATTCGCGTGCATTGCGATCGAACGTCATTTATAATTTTGTTTTGCATTTATTTCATTTTTTCTATTTTTTTTTTCAGGGCGACAGCGGCGGGCCGCTGATGTACCCGATAGGCAAAAATTACTACGCGATCGGCGTAGTATCGTATGGTTTTAGATGCGCCGAGCCGGGCTTCCCAGGCGTCTACACCAATACGACTACGTTCCTCGACTTCATTATTCCGCTGCTGAACTGAGTCTTCCGTCGAAGCATCGAATGTATCGACAATTTTAATTCTACGGAGGCTGCGTCTAGAATATTTGCATGACTAGTGATGTTAGACTCGTCGAATGACGGTATCGTTTGATTCATTCACAGTGACAACTCCGAAAGTGACCATTTTTTGTGACTTTTTTTTTTCGTAAAACTATGACCCGTTCTCGACGAAAAAATAAATAAATTAAAGTCATTTCGCAATTTAGAGAGGTGTTTTTTTTCGGTAAGTTATTAGACCAGATGTGCCGATGAAATGACCTTCGATCGAAAGGTTATTACTGTGGATTCTCACGAGTGCCGATGAAATGACCTTCAATCGAATGATTATTATTGTGGATTCTCACGAGTGGCGATAAAATAAGAATTGTTCGAATGACTATTATTTTAAATGCGTATTTGCGCTTAAAAAAATTAATGATGTCCGTTGTAAGATCGTCAGTTTACGGTAATTCTGCAGTAATTTTACCGTTTCGGAAAAAAAAAAAAACAATCGTTTTACATCGCTAAATGTGTAATGCATTCAAGAATCTGAGGCTGAATATCATAACAAGACTATCAGTTACGTTCATTCCATCCGACGTGATATAATCGTCATTAATAATGGTATGCAAAGTTATTTTTTTAATGGTTCGAAGAGATTACTTCTGGAAGTTGTTTATTCGATAGGATCGATTTCTGACGACTCTTCCTTATCCGTCAGCAATCACATTGATACACAGTGGATATATAGATATTCGATTTTGTACATAAATTTACGACGTTAGAACGATGAATTTGAATTAAAGATGCTGTTACTTTGTAATACATTACATTATCTCGTATATCTTTTTTCTTCAAACCTCATGCATTATGCGCAGATATCACAGTATCAAGAGGGGAAATGAAAATAAAAGCGAAATATTTCATTGATTATTCGCGATCGAAGTGCAAGTGAAAGTCGTAGCATTTTGGTAGCCCTGCTAATTACCGAAAAGAATTATTGGAATTTACTACAGGCGAAGGAAAAGTACTGAAACTGCTAAAATGAAAATTTTCGTTTGGATCGCCATGGAGTGCCGTGCAGATAGTTAAAAAAAAGTGGTTATCGATGATAACTACATATTTATATAATTATGCATAGAACGAAGTAATATTATGAGCATTAATAGCCTTGACGAATTATATAATAATAACAATTATAATAATACTCCAATAATAGTCATCATTACCATTATGATGTAAAGACCGGTAAGGAGTTCAAGAATAAGATTCGCGACATTCAAAATATATATACTACGGTATGCAAATTTCTCCGATTTCCACGGATTCGTATGTTCACGACGCGTGGATTGTGTCAACGATAAGAAAAATTAGCGATACATTTTCCTTCAGTGTGCGTAACATTTGTTTATAATATCAATCGCGCACATAATTTACAAAAAAACGCACTTTGTCAATATTTATCGACAATTCATATGATAACGTCGTTAACTACTGGCGGTTCGTTCTCGTTGCCGGCGTCAGATGTCAGAATGGCTGCAGCAACGTTGCACGTGTTCCGTCGGTTCAGTTTGAACGGATCTTCGATTCGGTTCGGTTTACTTGCCGCTCGACGTCGGTTTAACCTCATACGTTTAATCTCTAACGAATTAATTACACGAAAAATGTCGTACAGCACGGTAGAACGCGGTGCGCCGAATACCATGGATTACAGATTATATTTCAGTAAGTAATCATAACCTCGTGCGTTATTCCAGCCAATCGTATTTAGCCAGTGCGCGTCACTTGCATGCAAAAGGTCGAACGTCCCAGCATGACGTGATGACCGGTCGATCGTGCAAATACAATGAATTAAAATTGCTCTATTAACCGTTACCACGTTGACCCTCGATTGTTGCCTCGTCAATTTCCATTGTTAAATTCATCTACATGCGACAGATTCTCCGGTACGATCGTGTCTATTGTTCTTCCTTATGGTAGTACTTGCGAAAATTTTTTTCTTCTCCTTCCCCCACCCCTCCCGCCATGTGGAATATCCACTCTTGTTGGTATTCATTTTTTTTGTGCGCCGGAACGAAAGTAACGGTATACGGTATAGCGAATTTATTATGTAGTTTTCAGTACTGTGCGACCTTTGGATTATTGTTATTGTCACAGCAATACGAAACTTCCGAAAGGTCACCATTCAACTTTTTTCTTCCATTCTACCCAAAAGAAAGCATTTCATCAAAGATAACGAGATAAATTCGAAAAGAATATTTCGAAATTTTAATGTCCACGTTAAATAAGTCTTAGATTCGCTACGTTCTATGATTGCCGCTCCAAAATTCTTCGAAATTCAATTATTTTGCAAAAAATACATATACGCACATCTAAATTATTTTTTTCGCTCAAATTTTAATGAAGACGCTATCCAAATAATTTTATTGCAGAAAATGATAGTGGTCCAATTTCGCCGATGCACGACATACCGCTGTACGCCGATGACACGAAAAAAGTATTTCACATGGTTGTCGAGGTGCCGAGATGGACCAATGCGAAGATGGAAATTAATCTGAAGGAAAGTCTCAATCCGATAAAACAGGACGTTAAGAAGGGAAAAATTCGTTTTGTCGCCAATTGCTTTCCTCATCATGGGTACATATGGAATTATGGAGCGTTACCTCAGGTATAAAGAAAAAAATCGATTTTTTTTCCATTACTACCTTAAGTAGTCTCTCTTTGAACCAATTGCAGTGACGCTTGCTTAAAGGGTAATTTTGCTCGCGATTGCATACTCATTGGCGGAAATGATTTGACCTCTCTATTCGCGGCAAAATGATCTCACAATCCGTCGTTGAGACTCCCACACAAAGCAACAATTATCACATCTGATAAGGCGATTTTTTCCCCTTGAAGAGTAGATACGCCAAAGTGTTTTTTTTTATCTGTTAGATATTTCGATTTTCATGAGATTAATTGTAATTTTTGATTAACTTAATTTCGAAGTATAGATGTATTCATTTCTATTAACCGCGCGTCGAAAGTAAATATTAAAAAAAAAAAATTTTAATCAAAAGCATTAAAATAGAAAATTATATTTTGTTTATCTTCTTATCGATACGTAAAATATTATATTTCGCGCATTTAATATCTGCTGTTACCGCTCGGTTTTTGCGCGTTTAATTGTTAAATTATAAAAGCAGATGCAAGCGATATGTTAAAATTATTTCTATGGTTCCATAGACCTGGGAAAATCCCGAAGTATTAGATGAGGCGACGGGATTCAAGGGAGACAACGATCCAATCGATGTCCTTGAAATTGGATACAGGGTAAGCGCTGATTTTCCGCACTTATAAACGAAAAAAAACAAAAAACTTAAAGTTACAAAAGTTTATGACTCTTTAAATTCAGGTAGCAAAACGCGGTGAGGTTTTGAAGGTGAAGGTGCTGGGAACCGTCGCGCTTATCGATGAGGGTGAGTACTTTATCGCACAACGTTGTCACCAATTTATTATACCATTAAGTGTATCGATATTTGTAGGTGATGAGTTCTTATCGCGAATTATCGTCTAATGTACTGCGTTATTTCAACGCGTGTAATGAAACTATCATTTGCATTACAGGGGAAACCGACTGGAAAATTATCGTTATTGATGTTAACGACCCACTGGCCGATCAAATGAATGGTAAGAGCCATTAACTCCATGTCTATGCGTAGTGCGATAGTGCGCAGATCGCAACAATTTTGATAATTGTCGCGAATCGTAATTTTGCGGAAATTTGAACGCGAACACTCCAAGTACTGCGATAACGCTGAGACACTTGTTACGTAACGATTGTCGTCAATGTCGCGTGTGAATCACGGTTACGTAGTCTTATCGTGACCAGCGATTATCGGTTTGACGCTAATATACTATATATTTGTAGATATCGCGGACGTGGAAAAGATCTATCCGGGTTTGATGAAGGCAACTATCGAGTGGTTCAAAATCTACAAGATACCCGATGGCAAGCCGGAGAATCAGTTCGCATTTAACGGCGAAGCAAAGCCCAAGGATTTCGCATTACACGTTATCAACGAAGTCCACGAACACTGGCGAAGTCTTATAACGCGCGATACACCGGTGGAGGGAATCTCATGGTGCGTATACTGCCGTTCCGCATCGCTCAGCGGGCAAAAAAGTTTTCAGTAGTTTTCTCGTATTGTGCGGTTTTTTTTTCTATCCGCGCGAAATGTTCGTAACTTACTTGCCAATGGATTTCAGCCTTAACGTGACCGTGGATGACAGTCCCTACAAAACCACCGTTGAGACCGCCGAGGAAGCTATGAAAAATTCTCCCGAACGCAGCGAACCTCAACCGGTTGATCCGATTGGTAAGTTTTGCTCACATTTTTTTTCCTGTGCTTAAGCGCTTTCAGGGAGTAAACAATAGAAGTTTTGCTTTGCAAGGAAGTGAGTGGATTGGTGACTCGTCCAGTTTCTGACCTCTTAAGGGAAAGCTAAACATTCTTTTTCTCGCATCTGCGCATTTATTCATTGTATCATTTTTTTCGCATTGCGGAAACTACTGCAGGCGTTTTACCTTCTCTTGAGAGCAGCGACTTTAGTGATTTATTGATTAATAAATGTGACTTTTTGCATGAAAGTCAACGTAATAAGACGATTTTTGTGCGAATTGTTATCGCAATTTTTTGGTATCAAAATAAATTATTTACAATTTCTTTCGCTTTCAATTTTTCACTAAAATACGGAGAACATGATAGTAAAAAAAATGTACACAAAACTAATATTTTCATTCGTTGTTTTGTAAAAAAAGTCTTAAAAAACGGTACTTTCTATTTAATAATTGCATGATATAGTTTTTACCAAAAAAAAAAAAATCTGTAGAAAAAGGCAAGAAGTTATGAACTCTAACAATACAGTACAGCGATCCTCCTCCGCCACTAAAATATTAACGAAATTTATGTGAACGGCAGCGCTTTTGCCTTCAGCAATCTTATTACCCTATAAAAAGGTAATTTATAAGAATAAACATACCGAGGCTAACAGAAACTGGACGTTTTAGTCAATTTATCAGAAGAATCGTCTAACTTTCGATGTATATACGTTTGCAGTTGACAAGTGGCACTTCGTATCCGCGCTGTCCGCAAAACCATATGCGAAGTTGTAAAAAAAAAAAAAAAACCCCATTTTCCATGTGATTGCATCCTTATCTCCCTGTGATTTCAGTGGATAAATGGCACTACGTACATCTGAAGTGAAGACGAGCGGATAAATCCTGCGGTGGAACATGCGCGACCCTCCAGTGCACGCAGGAGTTGTCTACATTGTTATCTGCCTGAATAGCATGCAAATGCACACTGCTTCCTCACCTCATAGTCGAATGGGTTTAAATTTCGCTAATCGAGATCTTCTTTAACGCGACAACTATCAAATTTGTAACGTTGTTACTTCACTACCGTAGTTATAAGGTAATGTACCTTCGTGGTGACTATTCGTTATAATTGCACTGTATAACTGAATAATAGTAAAAGGTTGTGATATATCTGTAAGGCGATGAATCCGGGGTGATAAACGATGGTAAATGAAGCAAACGAAAACTCCTTAATACGTGTCTTAATTAATTATCGTCACCCGATTTATCCGCACCCCTGGCAACTGGCGTCTCTCGGAATAATTCCTCGATCTTCCATCAGCCGGGTGCACGACGATTTATTCATGAACATATTTCTACTCGTCGTAAATCTTGAAACGTGCAGGTCGCATGTTGAACGTACTTCGATGTTACTATCGAAAAAAAAAAAAAAAAAGTGGTTTTCCACATTTTCGAAGTTATTGACCTCTCGACTTGTAATAATCATATACCGAATTTATAATTCAGCAAAATACAATTATTTGTTCGATTCAATTAACAATTATTTATTGGCATTAAATAAATGATTCAGAGCGTTAATACTCGTTGAGATATTTGGGATTTAAAATTACCATGGAAATTTTTTACTTTATTATTCGTCTATACTTTACGTATAACTATATAATTTTATATATTATTGTTTGTCGATAAATCGAATAATAAATACTTTCCGATAATTATTTTAACGGTCAATGGATGTTTAATGCGAAAAAATAACACGGCGATAATGGAAATTGGGGGGTTCAATTATTTGTGTATACAGTTATATATTTTACGCAATTTTTTGGGCGCGACGCTCAATATTCATTTCGAGAGCCGACACCCATTTCTCGCGTTTTATCGTTATAAAATGAAAATCATCGCCGGCTTCGAATTCATATTCGGTAAGTAAAGACAGAGCCCTTTATTGCATGTGTTTCACATTCATGGATTCGACTATCAGCGACATTACATACGTTGAAAAATTATCATAATTCTCGATAAATTTTTATGTATTTTTTACGATATTTGCTTCGAGATGCCGTTACGTATAATAACAGTTTTCATAAATGCGCGTTGTAACAATTTCGTACAGAATATGCCGCTGCAACACGAAAATAGACGGTTGACAACAGTCGTAACAAATTAGTAGCAGTCTTCGCTGAAACGTTCGCGATTACAGCAGTACTCATCGCGTTTCGGAGTTATAATTACTTTCAGCGAAATTAATGGATCCATCCGAACTCAAAAAATATGCATTGTTCTCGTTCTCAGTTATCACAATACATTTATCTACCGTCCATCATCCTTCTCTTCCGTACCGCAAAAATTAATTTAACTTCTATCAGAAACTTTTATTTCATCGAAAGGAAAAGCTGTATTTGTAAAGAGAAAATTTCGACTATTTTCATTATTGATAAGAGTTAATCACTGCACACGAAGAAATTACAAAAAAAAATCGATAATCTCTGCCAGTTGTCTCACTGATAAGCGTATCAATTCAACGTTAATTTTTTATTCATGCTAACAAAGTGCTTTCTTCCATCACTAATTCCTTTCCGTCGATTTTTAAGTCTCGACGACTACCTACCTACCAATTTCCTATCCGCCAATGCCGACCGCAGCGTTCGTGATTGCAACTTTCCCCGGATCGCGTTCGACAAAAGCCGAAGCCTCTGTAATAACGATCAACGAATGACGAGGAGAGCAAAAAACCCTTCGGTGGATGAACCGAGGCAATTTCTATGATAGACAAAACGTTATCGAAGAAGACATGTGGGAGCGGCAGTTGACGCGACTGTCATAGTCGCGAACGAGAAGAGAGCAAGGAGAATAGCCGCTGGTGTGTCTCTGCGATCCGGGGTGTGCGGAGGTGAATATCGACTGGCGCATTGCCCGCGGTATGACCACGCGCTCGCGCGGCAACTCCACCGGTGAAATGACGCGGTTTGGAGGGAGAGAAACGTAGAGAGGACCTTTCTAATGTATACTATGTAGTATACCTACCAACCTACCTACTACCTTTACCTCCCTTCCCCCTCTCCAGCAGAACACCCGCGCTTCGCCCCTCGTCCACGTTCACGAGAAATCCCGACCAATAGGCGTTAGCGAACTGGTGGCGGTGCGTCGCTCGCGTCGGCATACCCTTCTCCGCGCAGTCACTATTCGTTCGACTCCTGAAGCAGGACAATATCGGTTCTCCGGCTTTTCGCGTCAAGCGTGCATACATCGTGCGTGCACGTCGCGTTAACGCGGCTGATAACACTGTTTTTTTTGTTCTTTAAACGATCGACGCAACGAAGATAATTAATCGTGCGAAATTTCGCGTGTTTTAACTGTCGTGTCGTCGGCAACATCCGACGCCCCTCCTAACGTTAACTGTGCTGTTTTCGGTACACACTTCGTTGTACAAACGCATATACTTTCTATTTTGCGCACTGCCACACGTTCGGTGGGCTTTTCCCCTCTCCCAACCGTGGATTGATTTCCCGGAGATCAACGCGATTTACGTTACACACGGTGCAAGTGACGGAATATTATTCTCCTTTCCCCCCCTCCCGTGCCCGTCTCCCGCCGCCGGGTACGATCCAATATCTCTACGGCTCGTGTGAACGAATCTTTGTTTCGTGAATTTTTTCTTGGATTCAAGAGAAGAGGAGGAGGACTACCGCAACTATGAGGTTCTCGTGGGTGTTTTTCGCCACGGTGTTAATCGCCGTTATCACCGTGGCAGAGTGCAAGAGGAAGTTTGACGGTGACTTTGAATTTGCCGAAGAGGTAAGTGTTTTCGCATTTCATTGTTTTTCTATTTATTTACCAACGCGTTTAACTTCTGCTCCCTCTCTCGCGGCACTCATCGACGAAAATCATTTTTTTTTCTAACCTATCAAAACCTTTAAAAAATTTAATACAACTTTCGAACTGCTCTGGCTGATTTTTTCATACGTCTATCGAACATTCGAATGGCTTTTGATTATTTTCAAATGAAAAGTCCATGAAAAACATTCGGAGAACATAGAAAAACTGTGCAAACATCGACAGAAGAAAGATAGTTGATAATTCGATATATCGAGTGCACTGGCGAATCTAAGGGATGTTATGTTTTGTCTGCAATTCTTACATTGAAAGTTAGAAACTTTCTGAAATATTGATTAATTATCAAAATAGACAAAACGAGTTTATCAGAAACGGCGAGGAAAAATTGTAATTTTATCGGCTTACGATATTTTTTTACGAAATCGACAATTTTCCGATCGAAAATATTGCTCAAGCGACTATTCGTGATAATTTTTGTAATACGTAGAGCAGTAAAAAATATTATGCAATGCTAAATTACTGTTTTTAATATGCATTCTTGAAATTCCAAAGAAGTCTCAAAACTTTTTGACATTGTATGCAAATGAGCGTTTCCGCTTGACGGGAAATGTCTCGTATATCTCCGCGCGGAGAGACCTTCTTAATTGCTCCGTTTCTGTCGATACTTCGCTATTGTTGTTTTAATTCCTGAAATTATCGTGTGTTCGTTTAATTCGCTTTGTCGGGAATAAGAATTTTTGTCGGAAAAAAATACCTTAATTCTCGATAAAAACAGTGATTGTATACGAATTAATGTATAACGGAAGCATTAGCGGGGAAATGAACCGACGCTTTTACACCGATTTGCAACCAACGGGCATCGTCGTCACTAAAAGCTTACGGAATTTATAAATGTAATGCTTCAAGAGTAGATTCGCCACCGCGTTTTACTATTTTCCAGTATAATCTCTCACTGGAGTGTCGATAATCAGTAGCAAGCGCTTTTTGAAAGGGCGTCCAATTAAATTCTCGTTGAGATTCATATAGAGTGTAATTGGATAATCGGTTATCTGGCAGAATCAGACAGTACACAGGAACGGCGAAAAGATCGATTTTAACTTTTAGTTTTTCGTCAGTATCGGCGTCTGCTATTCTTGCATCTCTACGCATCTCAGTTCGTATAATAGGCAAAGAATTAATTTTTGTGTTTTTTTTATTTTTTTTATCGGAAACTAGTTGAGATTTATTTCGAAAGGGTTATTCCTTGAAAAATTCACGTCTCGATGCGCGCGTCCGTAAATTCGGAAATTAAGTATACATACGCTGCTGCAGCGATGTATTTTTCGAATATTAAATGAAATATTAAATAAAGATTTTACGTACTTCTGACCGACTGTTGAGGAAGAATTTTACGACTCTTCTAATTATCTACTGGGTTCGTAAACATAAGCCTCGTTCCATCTTGCAACGAGAATTAGTAAAGTATTTTTTCCTCATTTTCCTCCTCTTCTCCTTCTCCTTCTTCTTCTTCTTTCTCGTTGGCAGAAGAACTATCAAGATTATCCATATTAAGTTAAAGGGCCGCAAAAACTCAAGTGGCAACCCTTCGTTTTGATACTAAATAAGTGATACGGTTGGGTGTCTATTATAACTTTTCCCTGGTTGCGCCTTGGTTTTGCCTCTCCCCCGTGACTCTGATCCCACTCCCCTCTCGTTTCTTCGGGCTCTTCCTACCGGATGCTAATATCTCCCACGGGATAAAGAAGCCCGTGAAGATCTCTTTACCTCGTCTGAAGTACATTCTTGAGAACGCCTTCTCTTGGATTTGCCAGTCGTGACTTTGGTACGACTTACCTGTCTCGAGAGAGAAATTGATTCAATCTCACGGCGAATCATTTACGAAGACTTCGACTCAAATTAACTCAAGAATGCTTTAACTTTGATTACTATTTCCTATATTACCTCAGTCATTACGTAATTTACGATATGACGAAGCCGCGTTAATATCCGATGAAATTATCTCATCAAAAAACAGAAAAAAAAAAAAATTCAAGTTTAATTGCGCAGAATTCTTTATATTACGGAATAAACGAAATTATATGCCGAAAATAAATCGATAATCGAATTTTTTTTTTTTTTTTGATATTACCGATTTACGGCTTTAAATTCAGGCGAATGTTTATTTTTCCCCATCGGAGAGCTTCGTTCGAAATTAAAAAAAAAAAATAATCCGAAAAATCGATTAATCGATCGATCTTTAATTTCATTAGCGCCCTTTTCGTGATAAAACGAAATTTTCAATATTATTGCGAAAAAGCTGTTGAATGAACAGTTTATAATGTAGAATAATAAAAAATCTGTGGAAAGGATATTATTAAGAAAGGGAGGATTCGAGTTTTATCGCCCTTCCGCTTAACCCACGATACGGAAAAATATAGTTTGCGGAAACTGTTGTGTAACGGAGGGCACTGCGCGGTACGCGGAGCGTGCGTTTAAAAATTGTTCTTTATCGTTTACCAATTAAACCGAGCGAGTCTTTAATGGTCTGTGAGAGAATTTTATGATTCGATGTGGTGCATTGGACGCGGTGTGCGTGCGCGTGCTTTGTGTCCTAACGAGGAATCCAATAAAGCGGCGGTGCAGGCATCCGTGTGGATCCGCGGTCCGCAGTATTTAATGAAATAATTTTCGATGTATCGTTTTCCACCTTTTGACCGACAAACACACAATCGATAATGATTTTTCATTAAATTATCAATTACTAATGTGTTTCCCGAAGCTGTATTATCTAAAACATAAATAACTCAGTGAAAAAGCCGTGAGGACGGAAGGGATTTTTCACGACAAACATCGACGGCAATATGCGCAGTAAATGTAAAAAAAAAAATATATATCGAAAAACCAATTATAGAATTACCGCCATTATTATACGAGATATTTAAGAAAATTTGCATAAGTCTCGTAGTAATGAGGATTATGGAGCCCTCGATCGCGAGATCGTAAGGTGCGAAAATGAAAAATCGAATATTTAATGCATAATAATTTTTTCTTGCCAACGATTTCATTATTATTTCGCAGAATGTTACCGAATTTTGGATCGACAGGATAACGCAAAGCACTTGCATAATTTTTTTTCTCATAACTTATATTACGATAAAATAAAAAAAAAATTCGTTGCCAAATATTAGCATCCAATCGATCGCAATTGTACCTTATTATTCCTTATTTTAAAAAATTACGAACTTCGTTCTGCGGAATCTCTGGCGTGGCAACTGCACGGAGGAGCCAAACTTTTAAGAAAAAAAAAAAAAAAATTCCACACATATAAATAAAATGAGAGTCGAAGCGTGCGCGGGCCGCATTCTTGGGCTGAGGAACGCCCGAAAAACCTGTTCCACGCATAGGGGATAACCGGGCGATGAGAGTGCAGTGAATGATTTTATATATTGGGAGGGGAACAAAGATTGCCTTATCCTTCGGAATCTGTAACATAAGTTTTAGACATAAAAGCTTCGGCGTTTCAATTAAATTCCGAGAGCCGTGAGTAACATCCAGTTATATCATCTTTTTCCCCATAATGGGTTTATACCTGCCGCGTGGACTATGGGGAGATGAACGTGATATCAATCTTCTTTATTACAGTATCTGAAGGTAATCTCTATCGTGATGGAACACTTTTTTTTTTTTTCAAAAAAAAAAGAAAAAAAATTTCTGTAATTTTCGATGTATCTGATAAAATACTTACGAAATGTCGTATTTCGTAAAATTATTTCGTTGGCGATGTTTCGTATTGTCCGGCGGCCATATACGGCATTTGAAAAATGATTCGCGAACGGTACGCCCACGTCTCTCCGACTCCGTCCTCGCAGATTTCCTTTTGCTGCCGATGCGTGAAAACCTTCGATCGCTATGCATCGTAATTATAGAACAGACAGTTTTATTAATCCCGGTCGACCTCCACTGTTATCCACAAACGTATTCGGGTTATAAATAACAATCGTCGCGTATTATTATAAATAGGATATTTGTAGTTTGCGCGGTTTATATCTCGTGGCGTTTTTCTCCATTACATCGATAAATAGATCGCAATAAGACGGAGCGGTCAAACACGTGGGCGCGTAAACAGGCGCGGTTTTCCCATAAATTATAAACCGCCGATTATCGTCTGCTTCCAGAACCGTCGAATGAGTTAGTCGAGCGCAAGTCCCTGAACTCAATGAAATCAATATAGAATTGCAGGCAAATGTCTGCAATATGTTCATTTCGTTCAGTTTCGCGATAATTGTGTTACGTTTGTGGGTCAAACGTCTCTAAGAATATTATTCGAAGACACGTCTTCGAATACCTGATAAACTCATCTGCCAATGAACGTTTTCAGTTTTATAATTCATATAGTTAAAATAAATCGCATTAATATTCAAAGGATCGTCTCTGTTCGGCTGCCATAACCGACGAGGCGTTTCGTAATGAATAGCGATTTATCCAAAGATTTTTTTTCCATTGCATTCAATAACTTTATAACGGAGAAAAATCGTCTTTTTGTATAAATATCCCTTTTTTTTAATTTTCATTTATTTTTCTTTATTTTTATCGGCAACTAATAGAGTTTTTCTAAAGATACTCTTCGGGTTGTGGTCTTCCGTGTTTCTGTTTATCGTTCTCTAATCCGTATTTCTTTCAATGCATCTTGAGACATTAATCGCCCGATGAATCCTCGACTTTTTATCGCTTTTCACTTTTGTCCTCTTTGGTTCTGTCACCCGTAGACCCGTCTCTCGCTGGAATATGCTCGCTGAAACGAATACCCAGATGCACGCGGCAACGCGCCCGGTTTTAGTACCATTGTTGCGCTACGTCCGTAGTCACTCGTCGATCCATATAACATCTTTCTCTTCATCCCTGCATCGTCTCTTTTCTTTCTGTCGCTTTTCCTTTTTTTTTTTGTTTTCACAGACATTTTTCCGATACTTCGGCTCTCTGTGTGATGCAATATCGTGACGAGAACGAGAAGCAAAGGGAGAATGCGACAGAGAGGGGGCGGATAAAAAGTAAAGGAAACTCGAACTATCGATAGCACACTGGTGCATTGTAGCCTTTCAGTGAAAATACCGTGTTTCGCGCTTCTGTTTATCCTATCACTCAACTGGATTACTCTATTTTTTGTTATTTGTTTTTTTTTTCCTCTCCGTAGTTTTCACATTCATTGAACAACATATTTTACTCGGACGAGTTTTGTTGCGCGTAGTTAAAAAAAATGAGCAGACGAATAACGGTTCAAAAATAAATATAAAAAATAAATATTTGCAGTTTTCAAAGAACGACCGATAAAAAAGGACAATCAGATTAGCCTTTTAGGGATAATCGATTTTTCGCGGGTAAAGTCGCGGAATATTTGCTCCGAAATGATAATATAGTATTTTGTCACAAAATGAAAGGATTATTACGAAATTTCTTTCGTCGTCAAAATCGAAAGTGCAAATAAACGGCATACGTGCATTTGAAGAAAAAAACTGTAAATATATAGTTTTTGTTTTTTTTTTTTACTATAAAAAAAAAACGATATATATATACATTTTTTTTTGTCGGAAGTCAGAAATTCATTTTTAGACCCCATAGTCGGTTAATAAAAGGACTGATAACGAGCGAAAATATACATTTTTCAACTTGACGTTATGAATAGCCGATGGAAGCTTTCATAATAGCCATTCATATAGCTTTACAGCGTTAGAAGTATAGACGTCTGTGCATCTATTATGATTCTATCCTATTATCTGCTTGGTATTTTATATTTAATGTCGACAATTGTGTTACAATCAATAACCCAGTCTGCGAAGCATTTCTCACCAGTAATGCAATGTTCAATAGAATTTGCTACAGTAATATATTAAAATAAAATCAGTCGCAGCAATAGTCAGCCGCGAAGTTTTCTTGTATATAAATACACTTTTTAAAATCCTCTTTACACAGTGGTGAAAAAACACCTAAAAAATCGAAAAAAAAAATCGATATATATCGAAATATCGACTCGAGACTCTTATATTATCGAAAGGCCATTACTCCGAAATTTCTTACCCGTGTTACATTTTATCCAAATTTCGTCGCGTTTATTTACACTCTGCTGCTTTACAAGTTTCCCAAGTCACGCCCTCTATACCCAAGAATTACGCGTTCTTCCGCGTTCAATAGGATTTACTATAGTAATATATTAAAACAAATTCAGCCGCGGTAATAGTCAGGCGCGAAGTTTTCTTGTATATAAATACATTTTTTTTATCTTTTTTACACAGAGGTTAAAAAAAATCGAAAAAAATCGATATATATCGAAATATCGACTGGAAACTCTTATATTATCGAAAGGCCATTACTCCGAAATTTCTTACCCGTGTTATATTTTATCAAAATTTCGTGGCGTTTATTTACACTCTGCTGCTTTACAAGTTTCCCAAGTCACGCCCTCTATATCCAAGAATTACGCGTTCTTCTGCGTTCAATAGGATTTACTACAGTAATATATTAAAACAAAATCAGCCGCGGTAATAGTCAGGCGCGAAGTTTTCTTGTATATAAATACATTTTTTTTATCTTTTTTACACAGAGGTTAAAAAAAATCGAAAAAAATCGATATATATCGAAATATCGACTGGAAACTCTTATATTATCGAAAGGCCATTACTCCGAGATTTCTTGCCCGTGTTATATTTTATCCAAATTTCGTCGCGTTTATTTACACTCTGCTGCTTTACAAGTTCCCCAAGTCACGCGATCTATAGCCAAGAATTACGCGTTCTTCCGCAAGCGCTGTATAGAGACCGAGGGAAAAATATATGTGTTGTATATACTACACAAGTTATATTAAATGCGTTGTAAGATTCACGTTTACCGGCTTTTGGCCGAAGTTATAAAGTCGGAGTTAGTACCTCCCCCTTGTCGTATATACCTTCGCGGTGAATGCGCGAAGAGGAACGACCACGACCTCGCGACCGTGTGCTCTTCGTGTAGCACTGGGGGTAAAAAAAGAAAAGGAAGAACAACCATCGCGATTCTGCGACTCGGTGGAGGCGCGACGGCATCAGTTTCGAGGTCGCGGGGCAAGTCGTATACGTCCCGGATCGGGGGAGGGGGGGGGGGGAGGGGGTTAGATTGTTTTTGCCGTTGAAAGGCAGAGAGGGGTTGCACAGCGACAGCGCACAGAGGGCACAGGAGTGAGAAAGATGAAAAACATGAGAGAGTCTGCCCGTTGGTTTCCTATCGATTTCCCTCAGCGTCCTCCCTCGCAGCTTTCACCCTCTGTGTGTGTTTTTTTTTCCTCCAGTTCGTCGCGTGCACCCCTTCGCAGACTCTTTCATTCCACACGTCCGTTTTATATTCTTTTCCGGAGTCGTATCAATGGCACGACGAAATTAACCGCTTTATCTTCTCTTCAAACGATTCGAAGATTTCGTCAATGTCGGAAATAGCGATTTTTTTTCACGTCAGTCGAAATAACGTCTGAAATCGACGGAATTATTTTCGTAGACAAAAAGACGAAAATTGTTTTAATCTATTCTAATTTCATTTAATATTTTATAACAAACGGATAGTAACGGATAGGACGTCAGCCAAGAATTCGACGAATTCACAGCGCGTACCGAGTCTCCGTTCGAATTTTATCGAAGTCAAAGTTACGAGGCGTACAGTTTCGACGAAACGGCATTAATATTTCAAGTACTTTTCAACCCTTCAACGGTCCTGGAGACGGGACTAAACGACCCATCGATACTCCGATTTTAACGGTCAATAGGATTAATATACAGAGAAGAACTATTGAGAGGTATCGAGCCATTGAAGCAGTTGGATTATTGAGAAATTTAGCGCAACCCTCTGACGGTAACGGATAGTGGACAGTCATTGGCGTTGTGCTCCGTGAAACTTTCATGTTAAAATGTCCTTTTCGGCGACCAAATGAAGAATTGCGCTCCGAAAAATTACGAGAAAAGATTTGTCTCATCAAAACGTAATTCGGTTGCTGAACCTGCGGTCCCCGGCAGCTGTATTCGTGCGGCAAAAAATCCGTGTAAATCGAAGACATCCCTTTGGCGAATTTACGAGGGCTGAAATGGAATCTCTACGAAACTTCCCGATTCTCGCAGTTCGATGCATATACATTAATATATATTAAATACTCTCGAGCTTCAGAGATCGACTCTTAAAGCTCTCGTATCGCGAGGTTCGAACGAGCTTTGCCCGCGGATCTTACAAAACGCGTTTGAACGATGAATTTATCGTCAGTCGTTAGCACGATAGTTAAAGCAACGGCGCGGTTCGCGGCACGCTTTTCTACGCTGCATTAAATATCGCTCTCGTTAGTTCGTTTTAATGCCGGCCGATTAACCGTCGCCTTTTTATGCATACAGAGAGCTCTCGGCACCCCCCGTGGTGATCACGGGGCTTCTCTCGTTGCGCGTTCGTTCGACCGATAACGGATAAAATAATCTTTGACTTTGTCGTTAATAATATCCGCGCGTCATTATATCGATGTATTGATGAACTGCACGGGGTAAAGTCGACAGCAAAGCAACCCTTACGCGCATCCGCGAGTTTCCAATACTTCGAAGTCATAAAAATCATTTTAATTAGCAAAGTCATCAACTCCTTTTTTTTTTTTTTTTTTTTTTTTTCGTTTCAATTGAATAGAAAGTCGTTTTTACGATTCTGCGTTGTAAAATTTCATATTTACGATGTGCACTGATGCAGAATGACATTGTGTTCGAAACACACGAATAACTTCGCGAAGACGAGTTGACAAGATGCGACGGAGAACCGAAGAGGGAATTATCTGTAATAAGTAAGGAGAGGATAAGTTATAAATGTCTACTCTCGTCTCAAGAGCACTCGACTCTCGCGGGGAAACTCTATTCCTTCTTGTAGTACAATGGTAAATATATATATGTGTATCTATGTCTATACGCAATGCTCGCATACCGGTACTGTAACGTAAGCGTTACATCAGCTCCGGCAACTGCAGCATCGAATAACCGCATCGTATATTGAGTCAGCATTTCAAGCCACCCAACGTCTGTTCCGTTCTCACGGGATTGTCTACGGGCTCTACATATAGCTTACCTATCCGCGATATAGCAACAATAACGTGTCGCCGTACCCCGCCGTATACCGCAGAGAGAACACATTTTCGGGCTCTGTAATCTTTCAGGCTTTCCTCTCGAAGATATATACAATTCGCGTTACAGTTGGAAGCGAAATCGCGTTACCGATACTCACGGAAATACATCGCGGCTCGCGTATTTCGAAACGAAACAGGAATAACGAGTGTCCCACTGCGCTTATCTGCCATGTAAATCAACGATAACAGACGAAAAAAATGATCAGAACTTTGCGTTACCGGGCGAAGTAATTCTTTTGAAACGACAAAACGGTTTTGTGTAACTCGGTTGAGTATCGTATGAATTTGCAGCCAAATGTTGCGTCTGGTGCTCGACTCGAGTTGCACGTACACCCGAACGAGAGACGCGAAATCTTTGTGTCGCTCGTATACCCTCGTCGCGTCTCGAGACTTTGGCGAGTCGAAACGCGCCGCGAGAACAACGCCCACTCGTTAAAAATTCTCGAGGTCGACGAGGGGTATATATATGTACAGTTAAAGCATATAGAAGTAGCTACCTACCTACAATATAGGACGACTGCACTCTGCATCGGTGTCTCGATGCCGCGTGTATATATATACTATAGGAAAAAGACTCTTCGAGCTCTTTTCGCTCGAGAAAGAGTACGAACCCGTCACCCTTCCACGGGCACGAGCACCGGATAAAAGAATAGCCGGATCTCGAGAGGCTCTTCAAGTGTCTACCTGAGTCTCGCCGACCCGCCATTCCGTTCAGGTAAAGTTAATAGAAGCTCCAGTTCGACATAAGACGACGTCGACGAATACTTTGTGTGCAGAGAAGTTAATACTTTATTTTCCACCCCCTTCCCCGCACTTCGCTTCGTGAAACTACGCCTATCCACCACTCGATAAAGTACAAGTTTTCCTTTCGTTAATTTCAATGAGAGAAGAGGACTCGAGAAATTCGATTACTCGTGGAATGAGGATTAGTGAGTTTAGCCTTTGCATTATATTGTGTCTCGTGCCTCAGTTTCGCAAAATCGATACATCAAATTGCTGGAACGACATTTTTTTTTTTTTTTTTACATTTTACGAGGTTAATAATCCAAACTGCGGAGCCAATTTTTAACATTGTTGAAAAAAGAGAGAACTGGAGACTCGTAAGTCTTTATAGCCACTGCGGTGAATATTAATTTTCAAAAACCTTCAATACCGTCGTTTTTTTTTTTTTTTCGAAATAACAAAATTAAATTGTACTCTCCACTCCAACCGATTTTTTTTCATTTATACGAGCAGTAAAAACTGTATACATATAGTATCGCTCGGACGTCCGCAAACACAAAAAAAAAAAAAAAATTAGAAAAATTTAAAAACTCCGGCTGCAAAAAGAGTGAAATAACAATTAATTATTCACACATTATAGTCGGGGGATTTCCATACTCAATGACGAAGAAATCGCTCGACTATGACATGCGAATAATTAATGGTTATTTCGCTCTTTTTGCAGTCGGGAATTTTTAAATTTTACTACATTTTTTTTATTTCATTTTTTTTTAGAGAAAATGCTTTCATCGAGACCTATACCTTCGCGAATTTGAGGTTATATTGCTCATAGATCGAGGGCCTCGCGAGTCACCGGAAGTCGAAAAAATATTCAATAAATCGTTTTTATTTCTATCAATATTCAACATTTTTTTTTTTTTTTCAAAACGTTGACTATGCGCTATGGAACAGCTGTAGCAAATTCGGTCAAGAAATTTGAACATTTCGGACAACGAGATCGGTCATCGCGTCGAAACGCATACCGTTTTTTTCCGTTGCGGGTAGTCGGGGGCTAAAAATGAAAAATACAAGAGAGCGAGTCGAGGAGCGAGTAGTAAAGGTTTATTGGTCAGACAGCTGATTTTCCGGAATCCAAAATTGAATTCTCGTATTATCTGTCCGCAATAACGAGAATCGCTTGTGTACCTTACTCGATTGACGCCTCGACGCGACATGGACTTTCCTCCGGAGGTATGATCGTTTCGGTCGGTCGGGGTGGAATTGCAAATGGAATTTCGGTACTGCGGACATTTCGGGGGTACCTTTTGGCACAGTTAGATATCTCTCGGCCCTCGCGTTGTCGCGGCCACCATCGGGCAACGAGGGAGTTTGCTCAGTTCTACGCCCATTCTCCATCCCTTCTCATTGTACATATATATATACAGAAGTATATAGTATATATATATGTTTATAGTTTATAGTATATCCCGCATATACCCCGTTTAAATGTACTTTCCGGGTGACATTCACGGTTCCCTTATTCGTTGCTTTGCGTCTGTATGTGCGCTTCCCTTGTGTTTGTTTGCATATATATATACCACACATCGTGTTGCCGAAACAAGTGCATCTCTTATGTACATACATATGGATACTTGAATATACATACACAATAGCCACTGCGATACACGCTCCATTTTGTGTACATCGTAATACAATAGAGAGAAGACGGTCAAATGTACATAGACGAAGGCCCTTTGGGCTTCCGAGGTTTCCCGTGAGTAGTTTCGGAGCGGCGAAAATCTACTTCTCTATAGAATACCTACCTGACCTCGCGGTCGATTCCGCTTCAATATTTGAAGCGATATTCGTGAAAATTCAATGATCTCCGGGCCACCGCGGCCCATTGGATAAATTGACATTGCGATCAGAGTGATTTTGCTCGATTCGGAACGAGTGTTCTGCCTGCTATCGGTGAGGCCTGTCCAACGATTTCCCGTAAAAAAGGTTCTCACTATATCCTCGAAAATCGTTCGCGTCGTGTCACCGTGATGTGGGTGTACATGAGAAGGGACAGACACCGTCGCGACCGCTGCGGCCAGTGAGGGGCGGAGAGTCCAACGACCCGGACATTCTGATTTTTCACGTGTTCCTCCGCACGGTTTCTGGACAACCCATAAACTGGCTGACGCAGTTGATGCGACGGTGATTTTGGGGTAAAACTTTAACACGTCCGTTACACCCGTCGTCCGCGTCTATCGTACAAATATATCTGTATATCTCGTCTCACCGAGGAATTCTCATGCCAACTTGAATTACGTTGTTTTCGCGAAGTCCCGAAATGATTTGCACCTTTGGGGAATTACGTTTATAAATAACATCGAATTATTACAGATTTCGAAATTCACATGCTGTACCCGAAAATAAATATGAAATATGACTCGCATAATGTTTTATAGCTCCGAAACTGCTGTTTCCGAAAAAAAAAAAAAAAAAAATCGTAAAACATCGCGGCATATAAAATTGGTGGTTTATTTGATAATACGACATGCCTCATGCATATGCGAAGGCATTGTAGCGCATTTCGTATTGAATCGATTGAATCATCGCTAATATAAAAGATCGAACACAACATAATCGGATTCTAATAATAATACAATTAGCATAGTCATCGACGACAATCGCCCGTGTGGCGTTCCAAATGTAGACATTACTGTACATTTGACGTCACGAACTCACGGATCTCCGGTGTGCAACCTACTCGTTCCTCTACCCTCGTTTACCATTGTATCTGCTTTGCGACAGTCACAAACCCACATCCGTGTATTTACACATCACAATGCGAGAATCTGCGAATAACATCATCACCAAGACAAATATTGTTTCGATGTTTCGAACAAGTCGAACGAGGACATCGCGTCTTTGACTGTATGCCGTACGATACATGTATATCGATGTTATTCCGTGGCGCATTATGCATGGATTTTTTATCCCTATTTGTCATATTGCGTTTGAAATTTTACGATAAATTTATTCAATATTTGAAGAGAAAAAAAAAAAAAAATGTTTACTTTCTTTTTTTTTTATTTGTATATATCGATATATACATCGAATAACTATCGAATTACGATTAACTGTATCGTCCCGATACGCACACCGTCGCCTTTCAAGTACCGTATCATTTTTCCCTCATTCGTCGCTTTCTTTTTCCTTCTTTCACGCGGCTTCACACAAGTATCCCGTACATTTATGAATGTGCGATCGATGCTAAACGAGTTTATTTGATCCTCTCGATGCCCGTCACGCGACGTTCAATTATTACCAAGCGGGATATCCCTCAACTTCGACTCGCGTGGGTTTATTCAAGGACGCGGTAACGGAGTAACGTCGGCATTTATGTGTAATGATGTCTTCTCGTATATGATGTAACAGCGTCACCCATATTATTGTACGGTTACGTATGATTCTCTGTAGAAGGAAAGCATCGATACCCTAAAATGCTTGAATACTGAGTTACGCGATATTAAAATTCGATTAAATTGCTTATCTATGCATTTCCATCGTAATTCATAAATTGGCAAAAACGCACACAATGATTCATTGCAAAATAAGAATTACTGCTTTTTTTTAATGGATTACTTTTTACGATGTATAAGTTATTGAGATGAGAATTTTTTTTTTTTTTTTTTTTACGTGTCCCAAAGAGTCTCTCTAACAGAAAGCGGTAAAGTAGATATAGAGGGGTAACTCGTAGGAAAGAACTCTCGAAACGTGTACAAACTTTTGGTACTAAAATGCAAGGGTCGTTGCAGACCAAGAGAAGAGTGCTTGCGACGGTTTCACAGGGAATTCGACGTTGTGTACACAGTACCATTTAATATATATGTATATACATGTAGCTGTGTATATATGAAGCGAAAGAGGGCCTCGAGAGATTTGAGAACATTTTCATCGACTGCGAAGCGGGGTACGCAGAAACGACGACGTCTCGACGTCGACATCGTGGCCGCGCACCGTCGTCGCCAACAGGGTGAACCTACCCCTCTTCATCTCCTCAGTCTTCACTCGCGCTCACCCCTTCCCCATTCTATATTTCGTTTCGTTACGTTCGTTCAATCCGCTTCGCGCTTTTGCGCGCTGCTCTCTTTTTCCATCGGTTATCCCTCTCACGGTCGTTCTTCCGCCGGTTTCGTTCTTGGATTTCGACTGGCGAAAGGAACATCGGCAACAGTGAGCTTACGAACGAAACGAGTAGAACGAGGAGATCGAGGAGAGGAGAAACGAGCGATACGCTCGGCGGATAGTAAAATATTGGCCAGACCGTCGGGCGCCGTCGCCGCTCAACTGTGTACCGCCGCCAACGAGTTTTTCATCGTGCGCTCTGCGTCACTTCCCGGAGGTAGAAGCGTCTTCTTCGCCTTTTCGCTTCGCTCGTACAGCGCGAAAAGAAAGCCTTACCCCCCCCACACCCCCTCACCCCTCCGCCGCCCCCTCTACTACCCCTTCGTCTTGCAACACGGGGCCGATGCTCTCTCCCCTTTCTTTATTCGTTGTTCTCTTATTCTTCTGATTCCTCGTTTTTCGCTCGCCACAGCACGATGAAAACTTCTCTCCAACCCCGGAAACTATTGGCTAACTTCCGAGTTCACTGTTGCTACTTTTGTTTTTTCTGGCTTCGCTCTCTCGCGAATCCGTACAAAACTGACCGAAACAGGATTTTTGTTTGGTTACTCGTTGCCGTCGTCGTTATAATGGCGGAAAAAGTATTAAAATTATTTTTATTAGAAAATCGTTGCGTTACTCACTTTCGGCAGTCGCTAAATTATGACTCCACAAATTCATTTTTTTTTTCTCGAGATTTTATGATTCAGTTATATTTTCTAACAAAAATCAACGCGTCGCCAGAAACGTTTGCTCGACGGAGGAAAAAAAATGAAACTCATTGGTATTTGGTTCGCGCAACTTTTCCGGAAGCGCAACGGTCGAAATAGTTACCCAATTTGTTTTTCGCAGCCAATGTATGTTGCCGATGTGCTTTCGCGCACTTATCCACAAGTGAGTTTCGGAGCGAAGGCTTCGAGGCAAAAGCTGATAGCTTCCGCGTTCACAGCATCTCGCGCACGGAAATTGGATCTCCGAATACTTGTCTTAATTTTTGGAAATTTGCTCGAAGTATGTGGTAAATTTTATTAAATTTCATTCGAACCCTAATTTTCCTGGTAGTTTAACTACCCTCGAGGTTTCGGTTAGTCGATAAACCCGGTGAGTGAAGTGTTCCGTAAGTTGCGGTTGGGTTTATACCTAACTATAGCACATTGTACAGAGTGTGGAACCGGCAGCGTGGGTGTCTCGGTTCCGGGAATTGTAAATTGAGAGCGTCTATACCTCTCCGCTTACAAGATTCCATCGTGCTCTACGATGCGGCAATATCACGCTTCTGCTACTGGTTTTGCCTGGATACGCGATAGTACCGGGTATACAGTACAACACTTCCGGACCGGCGCCGCGACGAATACTATGCCACCACCATTACTGGTCCTATACTCTCGATATACGTACTATCGTTGTTACGCGAATTCTGTGCAGCTGCGAGAATACCGATATAAGCGGATACGATATCATTTCTATACGATGCTTCGTCTGCAACAATTTCAATTGTAATCGAATACCGGACTCGCGAGTTCGAGAGACACTGACCCGTTACATTGCGCAATTTACCGGTGTCTTGTGGAAACGAGAATTCGATCGGTTATACAATTTTTTTTTTTTTTTTTTTTTCGATGTACAAACCAAAGAAATTGTTCACTCGGAGCAGATATAGAAACGATTTTTCTAAGACAAACTATTTTCTCGTTGTTTTTTTTTTCTTTTTTTTTTTCACTTTTACTCGTATCACCAAACGAAAAAAGTACCAAAATTGGTTTTTCACCAAAATAACATCGCTATCGTAATTACCGTGATTGCCATTTTTACCGCTGTTGACTATCGTATTTTATGTAAAAAAATGCTTCATGGTTATGTTTGATGGTTCCATTACCATTGTTTACCCACTCCCATCGCTTACAAAGACTTTGAGTATTGAAGATTCGAGAATTCTTTTTTTTTTCACTTTTACTCGTATCATCAAACGAAAAAAGTACCTAAATTGGTTTTTCACCAAAATAACATCGCTATCGTAATTACCGTGATTGCCATTTTTCCGCTGGTTAACTATCGTATTTTGTGTAAAAAATGCTTCATGCATACGTTTGATGGTTCCATTACCATTGTTTACCCATTTCCATCGCTTACAAAGCCTTTGAGTATTGAAGATTCGAGAATAGCGCATTTTCTTCACCTGTTGATGTTGATCCGGAGGTGCTATAAGCTCGGAATTGCTTTGCGAAGGGAACGTTTGCTGTTGATCCGCAACAACGGAGAGCCTTGTTAATTAATTGACTTGCAATGATTTCGTGGATCTAAATCACAGCAACGCAATTAATCGTATGCGGAAGTTACGCTTATGCTCCGTGGCGCGGGAACATAAATAGTCGGGCTGCAAGGGCCGTTACATGTACGTGTGTCGCTGCTTCGTAATGCATGAACATTTAGCAGGCTGCCCTTTGTCAATCCGAGTCGGCCAGGTAGGCTTCTCGCCTCGTGTACGGAGTCCGTCGTTCTCCATTCGCCTTCCCTCTCTCCGTCCGTCCGTACGTCCGTACGTTTGATCTAATAGTGACGTTGCGCACAAAGCCGCTTTGAAATGAAGCCTTCTTGACCCATTAGGAATTTTCGCTATGGTACATAGCGTCGCGTACACGCATAGGTCTCCGTTGCAACGTGAGAGGAGACGTTATATATATATATACGTTTGCTGGTAAAACTAGTCGCGGCTTTCACTGCAGCGGGAACGAGGCAACTTTTGTCCGTCCAGCGATTCAATGAGAACGTACTTGGGCGCGTCCACTTGATGTTTTCCGCAACATTGCCTGATTGTCTACCCGGTGCCTTTCACTCGGCGCTCATCGAAACTTTTCTGTGATTTGAGATTACGCTGTTGCTGAACTGAACACATTTTTGATATTTTTTTCTTCTCACTTTTGATTGTACGGTGATCTCAAAGATATTTAAAAAAATAATGTTAATCTGAAGAATTCTTAATTTAAGGGTTGGAAACACGCGTAGAAACCAATTAAAATAAATTACTTCGATCGCATTAAAAAAAATCGGGAAATGAATTTTTTTTTTTCTGTTACTGTATTTTTTTTATCAAACTGAGACTCGGTGTCGTGGATTTTTGCGCGAAAGTCTTCCGAAGTTCGTACACAAGAGAAACGATATTTTAGAGTATCGTTCATCGAACGGTTACGACAACGAAGAAAAAGCATTTTATCGATGTATAGAGTGCACTGCTGTATACGCGGTGAGAGTACCGGGTACGACGCCCCCGGAGCAGCTATCGCTGGACATGCACTCGGTGGGGGAGGGGGGAGAAGGGGTGAAAGTTTCCAAAGAATGTTTCGATCCGGAAGTTCGGGATACTTCTTCGTCCCATCGCAACTGTATAGTAGATTGGTGTACCGTTCCCTATAGACTACGAAGTGCGCGACTTCAGGTCGACGAATAAGTAGTTCCGTTCCTCCCTCCTGCGCCCTTCACTCCGTTTTTTCGTGTTTTTCAGACGTCGTTTTCAACTCTTTTTCTGCCACTCTGTTCTGTACAAATGTGTATATGTAGAACATCAGTATACTTACATCCAGATATGCGTGCAGAAGTGAAAAAGTTTCCGTAAAATCCGGAAAGAACGAACGTACTTCACTGTCAGAACGGTCCATTGACTTCACAAAATAGTTGAAGAAAAAAAAAAATCTGAAATAGTTAAATTTATATGTGAAATAGGGTGGAGGTACCATTTTTGGTCATCTTAGGTCCCATTGTGGCCATTACATTCCAAGCAATAAAATAAAATACAATCGAATTAAAAAAAAACTTCGAATAGATCGATCGGTGAATTTAGATGAGAATTTTCGAAAAATCAACATGCGGTTTTGAAAAAAAAGGAATTCGGAGAGTACAATCATAAAAATGGCCACAAACGGTACATCAACCGTCGAACTATTACATATCGTACAATATTATTATATATAAAATTTTTCATTTGCGATCGAAAAAATAGTAAAAAGAAAGAACGATCAACCCGAGAGAGCTTGACGAATTTCATAGGTATATATCCTACCGGGTTTAATGGCTAGCTACCATTTTTGGCCATCTTAGATCCCATTATGGCAATTACATTCCAAGTAATAAAAGAAAATATAATATCATTTAAAAAAAACTTCGAGTAGATCGATCGATGAATTTATATGAGAATTTTCAAAAAATCAACATGCGGTTTTGAAAAAAAATAATTCGCAGAGTACAATCATAAAAATGGTCACAAACGGTACATCAACCGTCGAACTATTACATATCGTACAATATTATTATATATAAAATTTTTCATTTGCGATCGAAAAAATATAAAAAAAAAAAAAAACGATCAACCCGAGAGAGCTTGACGAATTTCATAGGTATATATCCTACCGGGTTTAATGGCTGGTAGGTACCCTGTCCATTTTGTCCGCGGAGCTACAAAAAACCTTTTTTTTGTTGAACCGTTCTCGAGCTTTGCGCGCGGGTGCTATTCGTCGGATTAATCGTGTTTCGAGATTCGGTTTTTTTCTGTTGTGGCTCGGTTGGGTGTTCGTTGTAACGAGACAACGAGTTACGTTCCCCGGGGGATAGCGGGTTTACCGTCCTTGTGCCTTTCACCACCCACGCGCGAGGGCTGGGGGCGTCGAATACATAGTTGTCGAAACTTCGGCAGAACCCGCACACAACACATCTCGTCCCGGTATACATTCGGTGGATCGTGAAATTCGGATTGATTCACAGGGGTTCGCTGGTGAGGCGAGGCGCCATGCGGGTATCCCAGCTATGCGAAACTTTGTAGAAATTCTATATTTTTTTTTTTTATTATTTCTCTCTCGTTCACGACACGTTTTTTATCTCCCTAGAAATAGGGAATGTGCGGTTTTTTTTTTATTGATATTTCCCTGTTTCGATCCGACGGGCGACAATGGGAAATCGATGGAATGCCGAAACAGCGAACTGGGCATTCCGTAACTTTTATTTATGCTCCGCAGCATCGTTGACAATGTCACACAGCGAATACGTTCGTTGTCCCGAGGGGAGCTCTGGGTAAATAATCGTTCGAGGATTCATCGAGAATTGATACGCGGAGTTTTACCCTCTTGTACATTCCTCGGTTAAGCGACGGTCGCCCATTCGCCGCAACAGTACGAAGCTGGCAAGCTGTACAGTCGTCCGGTTGCATAGCTTGTTTTGCTATACATCGACTGCCGAGAGGATGCGTCGCAGCTCCGCGTCATTATTCAACTTGATCGCGGTATACGTTCCGTGGAACCCGGAGATTCGCAGCGTTAATCTCACGGGTACTGTGCGCACGTAACGGCTATGGGGAATTATGCCTAATTGGCGTAATAATGTCCGGAAAGTGCGAACGATGCTGACGCATTATACGTCGAAACAAATGAACATGCGATGAGGTTTTGTCTCGTCGTTGGGTGACGCTAATTAATGCAATTACACCTCCGCGTGTGATGAATGTCGCGACGAGTTTACGCTGTGTGAGTAAAAAAAATTCGTATAGTGACGAAATACGATATGACGAAGAATCATAAATCTTTCCGCTGTCCTTGAGGATGAAATACGAAGACAGGCAGATTTTTATTCCGACAAAAGATTCGTACCGCAAATGAACATAAATTCGAAGGTAACTTCATTATCAATAAATGTAACTGCAAAAGCCGTAATAACATTGGCTATTCGAAGAGTTGATAAGCGAACTCGTTGAGAGACGCAGTTTCCCGGATCTCATTGAACTTATGCCACTGTGGGATAAAGAAGCGCGGATAAAAAATCGCTTTCCACACGTTCCGTGAAAGCGACGACTCATCAGAGAAAATTCTGTTCGGTTGATTACCGTCCGAGTGAAAAGAGGAAAAGAGGGTTAACGAACAGGTCGAGGGTAGAAAAAGCGGAGCTATAAATGACGAAACGGAGGTGCAGAGCTCGTGGGCGAAATTGAAACTTTTCCTTTCCGGACTCCGAAGCTTCGGTCGAAACGAGAGGGATACTTTAACCCACGCGGGGCTCCACCTGCCACTCGCACGGGCGGATTCTAATTATGAAGTTAGCGAAGCATCTCGATGCTTGTCGAACTTTCATCCGTGAAACGCTTTAATCGACCCCTTTCGGGACATATATTAATCACATGGGGGACACACATAGATCGAGAGTCGTATAGGTTAGGCGCAGGTCGGCGTTAATCGCGAATATAATTACGAGTAAAACCGTAATATCCTTTGGTAAAATAATGAGTCTCACCGGTGATGTAGAATACTCCAAAGAGTCACCGGCCGATAGATGCAATTATCGTTAGGTTACGATCTTCCTATGGCTTCAGAAAATCTAACAGAAAGGAAAGTTTTCAATGAGAAGCGGAGACTGCGCTTCCGCTCTCCCATTCGATTAGCAATAAGTAATTAGTCAATCTCAACGCAGTATATAGTTATAATAAACGTGACGATACGGTAACTTCGTGAACGAAACTTGGTGAAACAATTTGCTTGAGGGTGTCCCCCTCCCCTCCCCCCTCCCCCCACCGGATGGTGGCACACTTCTCTCGTTCTCGTCTTTCATATACTTTTCGTATTCTCTGTCGCGCAGCTTCTCGAACGGATTCTTGCTTAATGGTCCGAACTTCTTGAATATTATGCGCATAATTTTTCCACAGGCCCTCCCGGTTCGCCAGGATGTCTTGTGTCGTTTTTTTTTTTTTTTTTTTTTTTTTTTTTTCTTTCCTCGTCGTTGCTCTTCCTCTAATTACTTCCTGACTAATATGCACCGGTTGCCGCGGGGACAGTCTTCTTTCCTTTGAATACTCTCGCCATGTTGATTTATTATACTTTCGTAGTATATATCGATTAATTCAGATTCTCTGTAGATTTATGCTCTCGAAACGTTGTAAGTGTAACAAATAATTTCACGTAGTCGTGATGAGTTTTTTTTCAAGCTGCTGGTACACTTTATAGCATTTAATTTTTTTGAATGCAGACGCTGGTTATTAAGTATGCTGTGTAAGCAGTCCATGTATATAGTATATATATATATTTTCCTTTGTTGCATAGGGCGGGTTTGAAACCCGCATACACTTTCTTTGTCGCCAGCTACTTGTAACAAAAAATAAATGAGAATTGATAAGAACCGGTAGGAGGGCTGGCGGCACTCATTGTTCCGCCGTTTCAAAGGCACTGCAGTAGTACTACTTCTCGATCTTCAACAGTGTTCTAGAAACTGTTTTCCGTATATAATATTGTAGGTTTTTACTAAAACACGATTTAAATTTTATTTTTTTCGTGTTTGCGATCAAATTTTGAGGGCTTCAAAATTCGGTAAAATCGCCAAGTAGTTTCGTGTTTTTGCGAGTTACATGAAAAAACGAACGAAAATTGCCTTTAATAAAGCAGATGTCGCCATCAATGTTTTCCGATACAATTATAAGGGTCCATTCTCATCTGTGCAAAAAAAGGCCCATTTTCATTATTGACGAGTTTCAGAGCGTCCGTAGCTAAGGGCGGTGGTTGATTATTGTTCTTTAAACTCGAAAAAAAAAAAAAAATTCTTATCCGGGTACAATTTTTAAAAAAATGATAAAAGCTTCGACAATAACACTTATAGCTCCTCGAGAATGTAAAGCAGCATTTTTCTTACTCGTAGTATTGTGTTACATAAATAATGAGATCCCGAGAGAGGAGCTATACTTCGCGATCGATTCAAGGGAAAACCGCGTCTGTTCCAATTTTCCCCTCGGGTATCATCTATTCTCGAATTATACATAACTTATTTATTTAGCGTCTCCGGTAATTCCAAATTTACTGTGCGTGTACACATCTGCTGGTAAACAATATTCGATCCACATGCAGCGTAATCCTCCGGGCAAACAAACACCAATCCTCCAAATAATGTGGCTACGAAAACGTAGTTTCCGGCTGTGTACCACAATAATGTAAACGTCCTCTGCGACTTTACGTTACGGTGGTCTCGCAATTTGTGCAGATAAGTCTACCGTGTGTAAATTCAAAAGAGAATTTGCACCGTTTCGTCGACTTCGTCGTCTAAGCAAACAAATTCTCACCGTGGACCAGCGGAACCCAAGTATGCAAACACAATTCTCGCGATCGCCGAGTTAAGTTGCGTAACCAAACCAGAAACGAATACGTAATGGTAATCGCGGCTTGTGGCATACGGCACGTAAGCGTTCGGCTGCAATTTGCGAAAAAAATTGAACATGTTTTTTCATCAAAAAATTTTTTTTTTTTCGCTCAATCATATCGATTTTCGGAATTTCGAACGAATAAATCGAAGACGAATCATTATTTTTTCATAATTATAGTCAAATGTGAAAAATGTAAATATTGGGTTGACGCTCGATCTATTTTACATATATGAAAGTTCATTTAATGGTCCCTTATGGCCACTCAAATTCGAAAATTCCAAAAAAAATGGCGGACCCGAGCTGTTTTGGCTCTTTACATTCCCCTTCGTCTTAATCTGCACCAGTGACACGGATTCGGATTTTTTTTTCCCTCCATCCCCGGAAAGACATCGTGTAGCATGTACGATGGTACGATTCGTATCAGTTTACCTTCACTGCAGTTCAGCGCACAGAAGGTAACGAGTTTTCGTGTCGTGCACACGACAGAGCGCAGGGTCTCTGTGTTATCGGTGTAACAAAAAGTCAACGAACGGGAAGAGCGAATGAGAGGGGAATCCCTTAACGGGAGAACTGGTCGCGAATGGTGGATGGGTGAAACGAGAGTCTTCTACTACTACTACTACTACTAATATAACGGTACGGCGCTTGGTATTAGTGTATTTTGCCCTTAGAGGACTTCCTCAATGAAGTGGTGCCGTACCACCGGCTGGAGATAATGCCTCTGCTTGCGTTTTGGAACGAAGGTTCGGATAACTTTCCTCTGCAGCAAAGTGCTCGTCCATCCGCCATGACGATGTCGTAACAAATATTCGTCCATTTTTTTCATTCGTCGCGTATCTTTCTTCCACGACTGGTGCGATCATAAAATCAGCACATTCTGACGTAGAAAATTCAAAAAAATGGAGTAAACGATTTTTTTCGAAAATTCAATGAATTGCATTCAAGAAAAATTATGTTGATCAATAAACAAAAAATCATATTAATTTTACGTATTTTCCATTTTTGCGATTTTCAGCATTTTTTAATCAGAGATTTACGTAGGTACGATGCGGCAATGCATTATTATAATCGATCAATTATTAATCAATGAATTAATTACGAATACTGATTCGTCATTAACTGCCATTTGCATAGATTGATGAGCAATGCGACGGCTTTTTTATAGAATCCCACCGCGAGGCTCGCGGGTTGTCGTAATCGCGAATAATTAGCGTATTGCAATTATTATTATTCTTATACGTAATTCCAATTTTTTGATTTTTTTTTACTCCAGAAAGGGATTAAAGACTTCAAACTGCCCGTTTAAATATTAAATTTGAAGAGTCTTTTCGTTTAATGATAACTTCTGATACGATAATTCGAACTTTATGACTTAATTACGAAGTTTGCCGCCGATTCGACTTAATACTTTTTCATCGGTGCTGTAAGTGATGGAAATTTCCCGAAAGTCATTTCATTCGAGGCGTTCCGAGCGTTCGAGAAACTTAACGTATGAAATCTGTCGCAGCGTGCATCGCACTACAAGATATACGTGTGTACATGGAAATTATACATAGGTATACAGTAGCGACGCGCAAGTTGATCGACGGAGAATGGCAAATTCTATTATAGCTTACGATGCTACGATGTGCAACTGTGTGCTGTTGGCAGCCATACGTATAATCTCTCTCGCGACGTTGACGACGACGACGGCGACGGTAGGACGTTTCACTGCGATTCAGCGCTGCACTTGGGATTCAGCGATGTAATCCTTGGTTGCTCTCTCGCGCGAAGGAAGCCCCTTTCAGTTAGTTCTTCCCCTCGAGCGACCTCTTCGACGAAGCCGGTGTCTTAGCTACAGTCAACGAACGGTATGCACTGAGCTGCAATACGCGGATCCAAACGCAGAATAATATCGTTCGTAAACTCGGGAAAGATTCACATTTATATTTCAAGCTTTTATCCCGGCGCTCTTTAAACTCTTCCATCTCGAAGATTTTTTTTTAAACTTTTCCTATGGAAATGTTTTTAATTCATCTCTTACCTTCGTTCGCATTTTCCGAAGCTAATACCGTAGCAAGCTGCTGGATATTTCAAGGAATATCTCACTTCGTATAAAACTTCTGATTGCAATATAATTCACGATTCTTCGAAAATTCAACGAACATTCCTTGTTTTCGTCAAATTGTTACGAAAGTCGGTGAAGAATCTTCTCTCGTCTCTGAAACCTCTTCGCGGTGAAGTATTTTCGAGCGAATTTATACATCCCTCTTTCCACGAGTTCGCACACTTAAACGAATACTTTTGGGTTGAGGGGTCGGCGCGGAGGGGTGTTAAAATTTTCTCGACTCAGTGCTCCCGCTCGACGATCTCAAGAAAATTATTACTTTCAGGGTTCTTATGCCCGAGGGACCATAGTTCTCGTTATCTCTTCTATTTCACGTACGGAATTTACTTCCTTTTCGTTGTTCGTACGAAATATATCTCTCGATTCATCCACACGCCGCCGTTTTTCCATTACTGCGCATCATTAATTGCATTCGCGTGAGGATTTCATTCAAACTTTAGAACTCTGAACTCAATGCGACACCTACATCGAGGTATATGTTTATCCTATGTGTTCACTTCGCGACATTCGACAAGTTTCACGGTTGCGTTCTTTAACTGCTGTGAAGAACCGCATAGACGCAACGCGGTACGCAAGTTTCCGTTTCGTATGTGACCTTCGGCCGTAAATGCACTGTCGCCACGCATACACGTGCCATTTACACGTAAGCATAATGGATGAGCATTATGCGTCGACTGACTGCGGGTGTTTGTTGGTATGTGGCGTGACGATGTTGGTCGCGTAGGTCGAGCGATGCTTTCAGCGTTTCTAGGTGGAGAAACGCGACGACGAGCCCAAGGGATTTACAGGATAGCACGTGATGCGCTCGTCTAGGAGATACAGTAGCAAATAAAACCGCCCTGCGGCGGCAGCTTTTCAACAGCGACACTTCTCTCTTTCTCTCCGTTGTCGTTCCAGTTTCGCTATAGACATTTATTACACATATTATAGCCGAGTGTACAGCCCACGCGCAGAGCCTCGCGTACTCCAATATGACCTTATTTGGTGCGATCGATAATGTAATTACACCTCAGGGTTCACGAACAAGTATCGTTACATAGCTCATTCATTTTTTCACTACAGTGAAACCTCAGTTAATGCGCTTTTCTGTAGTTACCCTTCAAAAGGGTGAGTTATAAATGGAAGGGTAGATTTATGAGGGTTGCGGAGGGTGTTTTGTCGCAGAACCACCCCACGAGGGGGCGTTGTAACGACTCTGCGATCATCGGCGGAATCGTGCAATGACGGAGTTTCGACTGTAGCCGAGACGCTTTGCGTATTTAAATTTAACTCGAAGGCGTACTTCGGCCCGTATTTCCTTGACTGTGACATTAGAGCTTCCAAACGATTACATGGTTACATGATGTGAATGGAAGGGACGGAAGTTTTATACGATAGAAACGCGATCTCGTGCCATTTCGTGCGGTTTCTACATCGCGGAGGTTAAATAGCGAATGCTGGTTAAAGGGCAATTCAAAATTCCGATAAATGCATTTCATGTAAATTAAATACAGTGAGCATTTTTCTTCTGCATGCGCATTCACGTTGGCAAAATGCTTACAAACGTTTCCCCTTTACCTCGATAAACGGTGAAGCGGCGGAGAGTTATCACGCAATACCAAGTTGGGCATTGAAGGCGCGGAGTTCTAATCGGTCTTTCCACATGTTACCCGCGCGGCGTTTTGCCCTTTGGTATTTCGGTAAGAAGCAAATGTCAATGCAGCGGGCGGGGGAGAGACCTTCGTATATCTCAACACGCTTTTCTCGTATCAACGTTTGCACGACGAAAAAAAAAAAAAAAAGAACGTCTTGGGTGTTATAAAAATACAATGCGCGGACTATGGCAAACACACACACATACACTGACGGACTGTATGACACTCCGTGCCGGAAGCTTCAAGCAAGAAGAGCGTGCAAACTTTTATGCGAAGGGATGAGAGCTCCTTTTCACCTTCTACACTTCACTTCGTTTTTTTTTTGACCCTCCGTTTCTCTCTACCATTCGCCTATCGTTTCTTTTTTAAAGCTCCTCCTCTCCTTCGTTACTCAACGACGCCAGTTATTCTGCGAGAAAGCTTTTCGACCCGTGAGGACAGAGAGAGAGGAGACGCACTTCCCGTATGAATTCGCGTGAACGGCAGCAAAGCAGAAGTAGTGCTAGTAACATAGAATATAATAGAGGGGAAGTGAGACAGAAGAAGTTGCCACAGTAGGTAGAGCACGTCGGCTTGGCCCTCAGGCGCTTTTCTCCATCGACTCTCACAGAGGCCTGAAAGGGTCGGACTCTTTCTTCACCAGCAGCAGCGTCCCGGTTCTGATCGCCCATTCCATCCACCCCTTCCACCCCCCCCCCCCCCCTCCCCCCATCGTATCCTACGATTCGACCAAACCACCCTTTCTTCTCGCTCCTCTCGCGACGACAACAGCGTCGACGATAGAGTAGACGACGAACGACGAACGACGACGAAGACCAACGCTCGAGGCTTTATACTCCACTCACGGGGAAAGCGTGTTTACCGTCCATGAAAGAACCTCCAGCGTGCTGCCTCTTACTCTCAGGCCTCTCGCTTGGCGTATACAGGCACTTTACTATGGGTACTCCTATTCGTATATATGTGTCTGTGTGTGTGTACTATAGAGACTTTCTTATCCTTTCCATCGCGAACGGGAGATCTCGCTTTGGATCCTTCAGGGAAAAGAATATTACAGATTTTTTTTTTTTTTTTTTTTTTTCGGGGAGGTTATCGTAGGGTGAAGAGGAAAAAGAGTCTATCGATTAGGAGGAAATTTCGTTTACGAATTTTCCTGTTTATTCCCTGGTTTCGCAAAGAGTTTACCGGAGAATGTGGCTATTTCGTGGAAAATTTTTTTATCACAAGGAAAATGTTGTATTTCCGATTTGCCGAGAAAGGAACGTTTCTGATATTTGCGTCGGTGACTCTGAACGACAATCGTCGGGCATCGCTGAGCTTGTGAAGGAAACAAGGGACAGACATTCGCGAGGCAATTAACCGTTTCTCGTGATCAATTATTTTCCCGAGAGTTTCAGCGATCGTTGGCTCGTCTCGCTTTCGGCTTATCAAATATCGAGGACGTCAGGGTTCCTCGATTATTTTTGCAGTGTGTCGCGAATCGGGAAAAACATCGCGGCGGTCCTATTTCCGCCCGTCAATTAACATTCTCAAGTCGCGCAGGAAGCAGAAGATATTTTCGCGAGCAATTTGTTTTTTATTTTTTTTTTTTTTCTGGCGGCAGTTATCCTGCAAATTTCAGGAGTCTCCGATCTGTGATGTGGACAACCGTCGAGAATCGAAAATAAATCGAATTTGCAACGAGCGAACAGACTCGCCTCCCTTCGTCGGGAGTGTATCCTCGACTTCAATCTCATTTACTTTTTTTTGTTCCTCTCTACCGCACTTCGTACGTATTTTTACCGTTCCATTATTCAAACCGGCGGCGAAGGTACTCGAACGCGACACGAAAAGCTTTGTCGAGTAGCAATGACTGTGTAGCGACCACTATACGATCGATCTTTCGGATAAACATATCCATTTAGCGATTGTTTCGTCCTCCTTGTTTATCCTTTTTTTACGGCTACTCTTGAATAATATACACGAAGGAAAAAAAATGTTTCGAGAGCGAAAGAGAAGGTACTTCGGAACAGTCTCTCGATTATTTCACGAAAAATAAATTCACGTGTACGATATCCTTGTATGCGTCGAGTGTATTGTTTGTTTGTCTTACTTCCGCGGGCGTTCGACCGATAGTAGACCACTAATTTCCACGGAGTGTATACAGTTATTACGCGCATCTAGAGAACATGAAAGTATCCGGTAACTCTATCGGCAGTTCTTTCTGCTTGATTTTCAGAGAAAACGAACGTTAGGAATTTTTATACATTTTTTAGGTTATTTCTAGAACACCGCTGCTCGCCTCGTTCTCCTTCGTGCATTCGCGGAATAAATAAAGATTCTCGTCTTAAAGCGTACAATTGAAATCTCTGTATCTCCGTATAGTTCGTCGCTCTCCCTTTGCCTATTCTTTCATCGCAGATTGCTCCCCGAAGGTCTGCGCGCGCGGTAGTAAGGAACGCGAAGATTACAGCTTGTATACCGCGGAGATATAGGTTCTCCTTGTTACCTCGTTGCGTTCACGGATTCGCGATTCCTCGGGTATGCGCATGAATTTCAAATTCTTTCTTCTCTAACGTCGACGAAAAATTATACAGGCGCGTTTGACAAATGTACGACGATAGTCGGAGACGTAACGAACAAAGTGTTGAAGTAGCGCGCGGGGCTAATTTTCACGTCGGCAAAGAAGTTAATAAGCTACGAAGGAAATTCTTTTATTTTTTCTTTCATTTTTTTTTTTTTTTCTGGTAAAAATAAAACGTACGGAAGTAGCGCAGTTCGCGGACACTATGCGGCATTTGTTCTACGAGTATTTCTCTGAGATAAAAAGGACAAGAGGGCGGCGTATATACCGGCGCACCTCTTCAGTTTTACCCCGCAAAGCTCCTCTCGACAATACCCGACACACTAATTTGCTTCTCTTTTGAATGTCTTGTGCTCCGGTTGCCCACTCCTCGTGGCGAAAATTTCCATCTCGACCTCACTTCTTCTTTCTTTCGTTCTCTTCTTGCATAGCGAGGGATTCCAATGCAATATATATATATATATTTATACATATGTACATACACACTGCACATTGTAGCGCCCATTGCGCAACCGTTCCAAAGTGTAAATATGCAAAATATAACTCCGTAGCGCCAACGCGAGAGGTTTGAAATTTTCAAGATTTGAATTTGTGTTCTCCGCGGGGTCTCTGTTGTACAACGGGCTTCACTTCGAGAAATTCACTGCACATTGCGTATATCCGTAGAATAACATTTGCGAACGAAGTCATAACAGCGACTGGTGCTGTAACCCGCGAACCAACGTGCAGATTTTCTTTTTACAGGACCATTAAACGTTATTAAATTGATATTTGAAATTGTTTTCATGCAAACCGCATTCTTACTTTTTCCAATGAAATCCTGGAATTTTTAACCGGAAATAAACGGTTCCTAAGCGAAATAAATTTTCTCGCGACATTTATTCGTCTTTGCGTTCAGTCGTAATCCATAATTTATTTGAAATCTCTGTAATAAATTAAAAATCTCCGGACATCCACGTCAAGTATATATTCGGTATATTATTAATGCCCGCGTAATTTCGCGTTTGACGTTTGAAATTTTAATATTCTTCATACTGTATGAACCGAGAAAAAAAAACCACCCGAAGCTGTCCCTCAAACGGATCTTCTGCGTTTTTGATTACGTCCGCACTTTTTCCGCGCATTGGTAAATATTTTATGTTCAGAAAAGTCGTTCCTCGTATCAACCTCGATGTATTTTAGCAATGGTCCGACTATCCAACTTTCCTTAGATTTCCGTAATACACGGCAGCGACACACGCGGACAACTCATGTACTGTCGTGTACTGTATATACAAAGGATATGTATGTACCTATCCTCCACTTTTAGAGGACTCATCAAAGGGAAACTCTGCACTCCTACCCTTTAATTGCGCTCAGGATTAATTTAATTATCGTTCTCTCTGCGGAAGTCGCGTTTGAGGTGCGCGATTCTCGAGACACGAAATTCTTAAAAGCTCGTCGTCGGATGGCTCGCGGGCTCACGTTACACTTTCTTGCGATGGTTAACCGCGCAACCTTTTTGCATGCGTACTTAAGTTCTTCAGACATTTTCCCCCATCACGCTTTCGTCTTTAATCATCATTCAGCGGAGATGGCTAAAAAGTACTGAGTCAACCGCGCGTTTTATACTTTCGTAAAGCTTTTCGAGAACAACGTACGGCCACTCAACTTCAAATGAGGACCGTAATTTTTTTTTTTTTTTTCGACGCCATTTTTTCGTCATTTTGCTGAAATTTGCAAAAAGGTCAATCCTCTCCACTTATGGTAAAGAGTTTCTAAAGATTCTTCACATAAAAAGACATTTATGAGTGGAAATCTCTGGTTGACCCGCTTAATTTTTTGCATAATACTCGACCGAGAAAACTTGATTTTCCGTGACAATGTGCCTTCGGGCAGAAACCACATCGGTATCTCTCAGGCGACTTACGCAAACACGAGACACATGATTCTACGCCTCTGTGATGCGGTTCCGCTTGAACATCCCGAAGTGGTTTTGCTGTCACCTCTGGACCTCGTAGTCTCTGGTGGATCGAACGACCGAACTACGGGAACACAAGAGAGTTACTCTGATTCACGACAAGCTAGAAGCATATACGGTTGCAAGCATGTCGCTGACACTGATTGATTATAGCGCCGAGCGGAATAGAGTATAGGCTTTGACGAGCGCATTGCCCCGCAACTCCTCCCCATTTCCCTCACTCGTTCAATATCGACGTGTCGCTTGTTTCATTTTAACTCGTTAATATTTGGGTCATTGTAGTATGCGGTCGACGATATGAAATTGCAAATTGTGGAATTGTTAACAAAAAAAAAAATGTTGGAAAAATTAAAAATTTCCCGACTGAAAGAAGAGAGAAATAACAATTCATTATTCACATATAACCGCGCGATTTCTTCATCATTGAGTATGGAAATCTCCTGACTATAACATGTGAAAAATTAATTATTATTTTACTCTTTTTTTCAGTCGGGAGTTTTTTTAATTTTTGTAACATTTTTTTATTTCAATCTTTTCGGAAATTAATTTTTACTCAGAATCAGACTTCCGACAATTTGAGGTTATAGCGCACAGAGATCGAGCGCCTTGCGAGTCACCCGGAGTCGAAAACGTATATCACAGAAAATGGCGCCATTTTCTGCGATATATCTAAAAGACTATTTCGTAAACTGCTTTTTTTTAACTCATCTACAGAATGTCTCGTGTTCTGTGCCTGCAAAGCGTTCGCGAAGTAGCGTATTGTAGTGAGGCGTACAATAATATTCTTGCGCATGCGCAGATCCTGAAATTCCTTCATTATTTCACACATTCCTTCGTTATTTCACATTTCTTCCCTCTGTTGACATTCGAACTAACTTTGAGTTTAGGTTTTTTGTTCACGCTTTACAGGCAAGAAACACGGAATATACTGTTTATTCGTTAAAAAAGAAGTATGTGGTACTTGTATAAAAAAGCGGACATCCCACAGCGGTTAGAAAGTAAACTCCACGCGCCTTCTCTCGTGCGCCGCTTCCTAACCGTTGCAGAATATCCGCTTTCCCGTACTAGTATCACAATCTGCCATTTTCTCTACGAATATTCAACAAATTTAAATTCTTCATTGCAAACGACATTTTGACGTTTTTAGCCGTTTTCGAGAACATACGGCACAACGAAATCATTAATTTCTGTGAAACGCATAACTTCCGTCTTTTTATTCAGACGGATAATTAGAAGTTAAAAAACCAAAAAAAAACATCATTTGGTTTCATATGCGTTATTTATGTCGTCATAATGTCGGATACCAAGTAGTAATCCACAAAATATTTTTTATCATCAATCGGCTGTTTTAAATAAATCAATCCACCAAAACTGTATGTTAAATTCAAAGAATAAAAAAGGGCGCATTTATTTTTTTATTTTTTTTTCAATTATTGGTGAGTGTATAATTTATTAAAATTCGTCGTTAAATATTCATAAGTATTCAATTGGAAATCATATAAATTCACCGTTGCGTTACCAAAACGAAATATGTTGGGTTGGGAGTGAGAGAATTTTAAAACAATGGCGTCTAACCATCCCTCGTAATTTGCGGAACTCTGTAAATTGTCCGCCAATATATGAATCTTCAATGGTTTCCTATGGTAAATACTCACGGGAGTATTTCATAATTGTTCAGTACAAAAAAAAAAGAAACATATCGTTTACTAGCGGTTTCACAATAGTGTGTCGTTATATCACAAAACAGTATTCACAAGGGCGTACTTTTTGTCAAAATTATCGTTCTTATCGGCAGTACATGTAAACTCGTGCGCGTATAATCGATACATGTTTTTCCTCGATATAAAACGAACGGCTGCGAACGGTTTGCAGCCGTTGTTTCGTCGGCACTGTTGTTCTCGTTGCTGCCGCGTTGGTCAATTACGGGAGAAGCGGCGTGGCGGCGTCACACCGATAAAGGTAACTCGTTCTCTAGTATACTATATATGTATACATATATATATATACATGTGTTTTACCGTAGTATATACGCAGTGTACGTACGTATTTTGGCGTACATTGCGACTAGGATCACAGCGTGTTATGGTATGGGGGCGGAGGGTAGGGGATCTGTCGGCTATCGATTAGCTCGTCGTTTCAAGTGGTTGCGTCGTGTGGGCTTTTCGATGCGCCTGCCTATCTAAATGTTGGCAAGGTCCACGGACCATTGCAGGATCATCCACTTTCCGTCACATTCGATATTCTCGTTCCTCTTTCGCGTGCGTCGCAGTATGTGTGCGCGACGAATACGTGCATTGACTGACCGGAAATTTCTCGATGATCCAATTATACCTATATATGCCGTATTATATTCAAGTTTGGTCGGCCGCACAAAAAGCATAGTATAGACCGATTGATGAGCAACAGAGGGTGAATTCGAAGCAAATAGTCCTTAACTCATTGTCCCTCCGAATTGTCCGAAACCATGCGGAAACGACTGCCGCGTTTTAGTGCTCGAAAACGCAAACGGGTAAAACATGGTCGCGCGTATTTGCGTCGCTTTTTGGTCCAGCAGATGCAATATTTTCAATAAAATAATCTGCACCACGATTGATTAATTAGCTTTAATGATCATCCCTCAATATTAGGGTATTTATCGAAAAAAAAAAAAAAAACAGAAATCGCGCGTCATTTATTAGCACGTTTTTTTTTTTTATCAATATACGTTTTATGCTCTCGAGAGATATTTTTCTGATAGAAGTTAGGACAGGATGAGGAGGATGGAGGCGGAAAAGTAAATACATCACGACCCTCGATCCCTCTGCAGGCAGCAGGGAAGCCCGTTGGTGGTGCTTCTCTATCCTCAAACCCTACCGTAAATTTCTAGCAGATATCGAATAGTTAGCTCGTCCCTGCTTCCGACCTAAAACCCCGCATCCTCGCCTTCTTTCTATCTATATACATATACTACGAGTCCACGATGGCCCGGCGGCGGCCTGCGGGCCGACGGGAATACGAGCTCGCGAAGGGTCGCGGAAAAGGATCGAACGCGATCCATCACGGTCCTGATTTTAACCGAGATAACAACCGGGTTGCGCGAATCCGCACCAGCTTTGCCAGCTAACGTATTTCTCTCCCTCTCGCCTTCTTCCTCTCTCGTTCTCCGTTATTCGGTATCGTTGAAGCCGCCAGCATGCATGCCACGGTCCTCCTGCGAAAAACAACCATTACGCCAAATAGAATTCAGTGCGATATCATCACTTCTATTATATATTGCAGATACTATGTGTATTCCAAAATCATGAGTTACGTTCCGTTTATTCAATAATAAACTAAATTTATATTCGTAAAAGAATCACCTCGATTTTTTTTTATTCACAATGAAACCTCTTTTTCGTCTTGAATATCAATAAAAACGGTACATCCTTCTTCTGGTTTATGTCCTGAAGTATTCGAAATAAATTTTCATCGCGAACGGACTGATAAAAAAAAAAGCTAAGCGGCATATTTTACGCAAAGTCCCAACGTAGGATATGACTCGGAATTTGCGAAAAAATGATAACGTATATCAGAATTTATTTTGAAATTCGCAATAACCAGAAAAAAAAAACAAAATTGAAAAATATTCCAACTATCGCGGAAAAAATCAGAAATCTGTATATTAAACATGCAATGTGTTTTTCTGGGATTAATATCTACTGTTTCGAGAGCCGACGGTTTCGATATCCGCGAGACCTACTCGTTCGATTAACTCTGTCGACGTTTCAATCCACTTGCTTTTATGTTTCTATCTCTATCTATCTCGTGTATCCTTTCCATAGTAGTAGACCGCAGCTATGTATTCCTCCTTTCGCTGGTGTGAAATTCTCTGCTTCTCCACCGTATTCACCCCATCGAACCCCTATGATGGTTATACTGATTCGGTGGCGATATCGAATTTGTTCTGCAGTGAGACTACAATATATAGCCGTAAATGTATATATGTATATAATCTCTACGTAGGTGTATGTCTCACTATGCGTCTACTCGCGATCACATATCGAAGCGATCGTTCCGCTTCGACGAATACGAGGTCACGGAGCGCAAAGCCGATGAACTAACGAACTCCCCGTACGGTGGACCCGCCTTTGGCAATCGAAACTTTGAGAAAAAGAATCAATATGAGTTTCCGTCTTTCTTACCCATACTTTCTCACTCCGGGTAATCTTTAGCTCCCACTCTCCGAAGTACAGAATGTAATTCAGCGTGAAATCCACTTTACAGATTGCTTGTTATAAAATTTCAATGAACGTAATGTAACACGAACATTTCTTTCTTCACACTTTTTGCATGTATAAAACTCGTGAAAGTCGGAAGTTCGTGTACAATTTAAAAATTCCGATATGGTCGATATAGAATATCAAATTCTGCAGAGTTCTGTTGGAAAGGAAAAAAACGATAACAAGCGCAAGTAAATTCTTGGCCTGGAGGAATAAACGCGATCAGCTCATGTCCTTGTCGTTTTCATCGTCACACATATTAAATTCCGGGTAATGCTTCGCGAAAATCAATGCAGGCGACTATTTCCCGAAATTCCTAACTCGCTTTCGAATGGTACTAAAATGGCAGAAGTACGTAGCGATATAAACGGCATTCGTGATTTATTGATCGCTGTGTAGTTCCTAACTACGACACCCACTTTGCTCGCTGATTAGGATTTTATCAGTTCTTTTGTTCGGTGTACAGAAAACACTCATTGTCGCAGCGTTGTTCATGCCAATTAATTACATCGTGACTAAGGACACAAGTTGGAAGTTGGGCGAGATATCTACGCGTGGTTTGCCATTAGTATCTCTACGTCTCTCTGCCGCCCATTCACATTTCCATGTCCTCCTATGTGTCTCCTATGTGTCTCCAGGTGTCCGGATTATACAGTTTCTCCTTGTTTTCGCACACCTGAGAGTCAACCGAGCACTTTCCACGACATGCCGCGCTATCGCGTTCGCAAGATACGTTGGTAGCACCAGAAGTGCGAGTCCTGGTAGCACTTTGTTCCCCAGGGTGCAGTATGTACTTCGCGTAGACTGCGCTATTTCTAATTCACCTCGTTACAACGTTACCCGTTGCGTACTTGTGTACTTTGCCAACGTATTTCAACTGTTTCGTCGTCTCGTTCGCGTCGCGCTTGCTGACGGGATTCGTCTACCTAGTCGCGAAAATTTCGGCGTCGAGAGATTATTCACCGGAAGGAAATGCGGTGTGGATCGCGTTCATCAAGACAGTCGGAAAACGCCTCGACACTAAGAGATTACATGGATTACACGCATCCGGAGAGGTGTATAGAGGTGTATAGAGCAAAGTACACGTTGCACTTGGTATTTTAGGTGAAATGCTCAGTTCACGATGTGATTGTTCAAAAATACGTATTATTTAGAATCAGTTTCTTTTTTTTTACCGCATGAAAGATGTTACTGCCAAGGAGTTCGTGCGAATGAAAAGTCCAACAAATTGATTTCCTGCACTTGGACTTTCTACATTTGTCTTAAGAGCACGTAATATGATTGTCGAGAAATGCTCTGAAGGTAACCAATCGACTTTCCGATTTCGTTCGAAATAGTTGATTGTTGAAAAAAAAACCAAATTACGTTGTTATGCATGTATTTAGTAACTTCACAGCAAGAATTTCGGAAAAAAATAAGAAAAGCGATTTGTTGCCGACCGAGTCTGTACTGCATTACCGGTAAACAGAAAAAAAATCATTCGAATGATACTTATTGCATTGAATGGATAACGGAAAAAAGGCTCCACGGTTCGTTCAGTCGAATCTCAATGAGCAGAAAATGGGAGATTATTTGGCAATATAGGACATAGACGATAGAAATCGGCTGGATGATGGATGCCGAAAGTGGTCGTCATTCGCGATGTGGCACTCTTTTCCTCTTTATGAAAGCTCGACAGCATCTAGAGGGCCACATCGATCGGAAGAAGCCAAGCGAACCGCTCTTCCTGTGGCTATTCCAAGAGAGTCCCGGGGAATTAGGCCGTGTGGTACATAGCGGGTAGGTTCGGAAGGCGCAGACTGAGTGGCTGTCCGTTGGCTACTATCCGTTGTGCCATCCCTATTTTCTACTCTCGTTTCTCCTCAAGCATAGAGTCCTTTCTTCCGCAACAACTACATACACACCATAAAAACCCTCTTCCCTTTTCATTTTAACTCCGACGTACAAGAACCAGAATAGGGAAGTACCGGAATGAAGTACACTGAAAGTTGGACACAGTCATTTCGGTTCAGTACAAGTCGTGAATCTATAGAAACAGTATACTCGTTCATGCAGTTGAGCTTTCGATATGTTCTATCGGAAAACCGTTTAGGCCAATGTCTCGTCTCTTCTCCTTGCTACTCGTCGACAAAACCTCCACTCGCGTAGGTACCGTCCTCACGCTACAAGTACGCGCACCTGAATAACCGTGTAGTGTGTACTCCACTTATAAGTACAGATTGCTTCTATAGATGTGTATTGCAGCCACTCCGACATATTGTACCACTTCCATTCGCGGAACAGAATTACCTGGGTGCCTACGCGCCCTCTGCCCGGGCCGTGAATATTTCGTTAAAGTCAAAAGTTTCCACGCATTTATGACTCTCCATAGAATTCTAAAGGTCAGTCAATCGGGGCAAAAAAAATGGGGTAAAAGCAGAAATTAATCTCGCAAGTTCTTCATTCAAACCCGAGCGCTGCGAAGCGTTCATTATTGAAACAGGTCTGCTATACAAGAGATCATAAAAACTAAATGGATAAGATATTTTTAGAGGTAACGGATTGACCGCGATTTTCTCTCCGAGAATAATTGAATAATTAATTAATGCGTTAATGAAGTATAGAATTACACATCGCTCATTCACTGTTAATGTACATCGTTCATTCGGCATGATGGCTCTAATTAGCAAAGTACAATGCACAGAATTTCGGCACATTGTTTGAAATTACTGATATCCAGTTAAAGGGATCAGGTTTGCGATGCAACGATGACTCAGTTGTGCAACTGAACAAATTGGTGCCATTCAAACAAATAGGGCGAAAGCTTGATTTGTTTTTGTCAATAGGTGTTTGCGATTAAATAAAATTACCTTGCATATAGATAGGTACCAATTTCACACGTGTAAAGCGTCAATGACCCATTTTGCATGTACATAAAATAGACATTCAGGATTTAGTCATGCGGTAGTTATTTCACGGCACTGAATTATTTTTGGATTCTTTGTACAACTTTTTGCTCGTCGAGTTCGTGAATGTTCGCCTTTAAGAAGATTCGAGCGCTTGGTCTTCATTTCGCCTAAATTCGACGATGTGGAGAGGGAATTGCAAACACTTCTCGATAATATAAAAATCTGAAAAAATTCATGCATTTTAAGGGTAATGAAAAGATTAATTTTGCATAATAATAATTGCAAAATGTTATTAACAAATTGATGAAAAAAAAATTGTTTAGCAAATTAACGGTAACTCAACTTCTTTTTTAATGTAAAAATGATTCGCTCATTGTTCGGAATACGTATAAATTTTTTCAGATTTTTATCTTGGTTTTGAATTTTTTCTTTTTCTACACATTTTTTCTGTATAAAAAAAATTTCAAGCCCAAGATAAAAATCTGAAAAAATGTATAGATATTCAGAAAAATGAACGAATAATTTACATAAAACAAAACTTGAGTTACCGTAAATTTGCTTAACAATTTTTTTTCTTTAAGTTGTTAATAACATTTTACAGTGATTATTATGCAAAATTAATCTTTTCGCCATATTACCGAAACGATTAGTTTCACTATCACATTCATCCGAGGGATCGCCATGTTCCTTAAAAAATAAAAACCGACGAACGATGAGACAGGGAATTAATGAAAATATGCGGAATTCATAATAATATCGGGTGAGAACATATGCCAAGCGTGAATGTAGATGTTATGCAATGCACTGAAATTCCGCAGTCCGGTATGGTAATTCGACTGGTATGAAAATCCTTTATTGAGAACAACAGTGCGCCGCCGTCGGAAACTGGAAAACTGATATACCGATTCATTCCGGATGTACGTTCAACACACCGGCTGGCAATTGGACCAGAAATAATCCATAGGCAATTTTTAAAATCATATCGAAAAAAAAATCAATATTCTGTAAACTGAGAAAATTCTGCCGTCTTTTTTTTTTTTTTTCAAATTATTCCGTCCGTATTTAGAAGAAAAAAAATTTCACTCAGAAGTTATTACAAAACATTTAATCCTCATTTGGAATTATATCGACGCAGACGTAGAAGAATTGCACCCCTAAAATTCTCGCTTTTGAATAATAAGCTCTCGGTAGTCGGTATACGAGGAATAAAAAGTCGGGTCATCCGGCCGCAGGCTGTGCGCACATCAGATGTCTTTCGTTTAATAATTGAAAGTACTCTCTGACATTCAGGACGTTTTGCACGCTCTATACACTTGTGTGCTCATGGCCCCTGCATAAAGCGAGAGTAGATAGCAACGTATGCATGAGTTTCACAATTCTGTAGGTGGGATAGTACCTCTACACGTGGAATTTCGTTGAACTGTATCTACACCAACGTATATCACGTACATAGCGTAGCAGAGCAAAGTGAAGTATTTATGAAAGTGTATAAGTATACCTCGCGCGATACTTGGACTCTGTACCGCTAGTTGGGTAAAGGACATGCTGCATATTCGCCGGGGTACCCATCTATAATTCTCTGTACAATGTATTGCAGAGAGAATTATTCCTCTGTCCCTTTTATTCTCTACACCTCCGATACTATAGCGCCGTCGTACGTACAAACATTGTACCGTAGTGCTTCGCGAAACTGTACGGTGTACAAGGTAAAGGGACACCTTAGGTAGCTATGGGGTTGTAAATTTAGATAGGTGGGTAGACGATTCCGTAGCTTCCTCCGGAATGTCTCGTACGTCTCACCGACGGATGTGCAGTTTGCTTGAATGGTGGGTTCGTAGCGCAGCGTAACTTCCCTTGTGCCAAAACGCAAGGTAACCTTTTCGTCCATTATGCAGGACTCCATCTCCTTCGATCTTATTACAGAACGTCTATCATACCGAAACAGGAAGCGTGATCAGGTTCAATAATTAACGCGATCGTATCCCGTGGTATTTGATTTCGATCGATAAAACGTCAGATAAATGCGACAACGAAATAGTAACGATAAAAAAATAAATAAGCGTAACGAAGAAAGTCGCGAAACCCGACGGAAAATATGATCGACATAAACAAAAAAAAAAAAATCATTAAATTATTAAAAATATTAATCATAATTGATGATTGATTCTGACTAAGTAATCTTTCTCTTCTGGATTATCAAAAATTCAATTTCTCGGATATTAATTGATCGCGAAGCTGTATGAATATTTCAAATATCGCGCAACATCCGAACGCGAACTCCACGTATTTTTTTAATAGTAAATTAATTTTTTTACGTCATTTTAACTAAAAATGTTTGAAAAATCGTCGATTTAATGTACTACTCGTCAATCAGGTCGACTCTCCTCGACTATAGATTAATTTTTCAGTATTCATATTTCCGAAACACATATCCATAAAAAATACGAAAATTCATCGATTTATTTAAAAATCTCTGGAACGGCGCTTTCACGCGACAAATGTGAGGATATATGAGATATCCTGCATAGAAGAGCGTTGTTTCGTATGATTGTCGACAACGAACGTGCAACAGACAAGTCATACATGATATACGTAACATACCGTACATACGTGGTATGTTGCTGGTGCCATTCTATATACGATTATACTGGGTACAGAGAGACGAAACAAGCTTCGTAACGTTGCCGCGCTTAAGGGTTTGCGTGAGCCGCAGAGGTCCACGTAGGAGGCACCGTCCAAAGCAGGTGCCTCTTTCGCTACATATACATGTATACCACTGCCATCTATCGCAACTATATTATGTATATCTTATACAGTATTATATATATGTATACTATATATATAACGATACATTTGCATCCATAATCCATGTTGTATAGATACATTCGCACGTGCCATTCTCTACAACAGACGAGTAATGTACGCTATGAGCATTTCGTCGTTCCGCAGAGTATGTGTCTCCTCCTCCCTCTCCTCCCCCTCCGTCTTCTCATCCACAGGTTATAGTACCTACGTGTACGCTTTACGAGGAGAACACTGCTGTATTCCTCGTACCCTCACGTAGGTATAACATATATACATAATATTATACCAGATACTTGAATTCCCACCATCCGCCGCAGCGACGGAGGTGTTATCTCCTTACTCGTCACAGCGCCCTCCCTTCGCCTCCGTTTACGCGTCTGACATTTTTTAAAAAACCGAGAGCAGCGGTGTCAGACATGCGTTCCACGCAAAAAGAATATTCAAGTTTCCGCATGAATTCTTTGTAGAATATCGTAGGGTGCGCGCCTACACCTGCGTTTCTGACTATGGAAATGCCTTCAGTGGAAAAATTCACAAGTAGGATACTTCGTCATTCCGCGACGGCTATGTACTCGATGCAGAAGGAGGCCCTCTTTCTTATCTCGCCGATGGCTGTAAGAATTGTTCTCTCGTTTGTTCAACTAATGGGCACCACACGCGATCCTACTGTAGCGGTTAGTCTGACTATTCGCCGGCTTTCTCTACTTATTTGCAACGCGAGAACGCACACGAGTTCATCCATTCGTATCTTCGTGTTAAACACTCGTTCGCTGTTGATCGCATCATCGAGAAACTGATTGCGAAGCGTACATAATAATTTTTGGTAATTTTATTTAAAAAAATCCGAAAAAATTACCAATCTTTTGCATTTAACCGGAAAATTGGCGTATTTGGGGGAAAAAATGAATATATGGATCGATGGTCGTTCAATATATGTTACGTGTTAAATTCGCGTTAAATTGTGAAAAATTGCGCATTCGATAAAAAAATCCTTGTAATTTGTTGGATTAAATTTCAGTCGAAAACTAAATTACTCCGTTTTCGATTTATGTCAAAGTCTCGACAAATGGACCCTTTAATCGAGCGATTTTTTTTTTTTTCGTGATTCCAACGAATATCTATTTCCGCTATTGAACCATCTGGAATATCAAAATAACGACAGCCTCGTCGGGCGGCTCTGCAAATTGGATCGAAATAACTTTGACGTTCATTGCATTGGTGCTACATGCCCGTCCGCCGTAATGTCACGCGGTGACTGGCATGAATGAATGTGCGAATGAAACGAGCAGAGCAATGGAAGCGCGTTGCGCTGCGAGGGGGTAAAGGAGGAAAAGGGATATTGCTTCGAATAGTGGAAAATGGACATGAAAGCCCGAAGCTCACATTCGCTGAGAGACTGCAATGGTCACATGCGAGAAAGCGGTTGGATTGAATGTTGTATAGATGGGAGGGTAGATAGGTGGAGCGCGTATCGCCCTTTGATTGCTCTGCTTTTTCCATGATAATCGGGAAAACAATTTGCCGGTTGGATCGAGCGATCCAGTGTACTGCTGGCTGTCCAACTTGGCCTCCTACCCACCCTCGTACGACCCTCTCGTTCTCCCTCTCGTCGGACTGTCCGTCGTGTCGCGAATTCAAATTTGCATCGAGCCGCGATAAACTGTCGATAGCACTCTCGTTCGCCCAATTCGTTTCCAGTTGCCGAGCGTGCGGACTTTCCGCGTCGAGAGTGTGTGCGGGTCGACTCATTCCGACGATGGCGACTCTACGGCTGTGCATCGTTGAGTGGTGTGGGAGGGGAAGAAGGGGGAAGGGAGAAGGGAAACTCCATCGCGTGTAGTTATAACGAGCCGACCTCGCTTGTGTCTGCATTGGTTAATCAAAGAGTCAAGGGCCGCAGGGGAAAGAGGAAAGCGACGAGTGAGGCTCGATCCCTCGCGCAAGCATGCTTTTCGAATCACAATTCGAAAATAAATTAAACGCATGTACTTCTCGAGCGTCGCTTTTTCACCGGAGGCAAAAATAAATTAGATGATTGTAAGCGCGCGCGCGCACGCGCGCTCGCGTTCAACTCGCGTTTGTACCGCGTAGTTTACGGTCCCGCTGTCTACGCATGCATTATATGCGAAAATGCCCTCGTATCGTAAAAGGTAATTTAATTAAAAATGTTACAGTGTGCAAGAGCAGCTATGAGCGCTCATACATGTGCCCGCGGATAGTGTGTAGAGGTTCTCTCTTGCGGTTACCGCGGGCAATGGTGTAACTAGCGTGAGAGCCGCGACGAGTGTTTGCTCATCCGTTGCAATACCGTTTCTATCCCCGTTTTCCACGGATTGTTCGCGTTATTCGCGGCGCTGCTCTTTCTATTCCTCGTATCTCGGTATTATTACGCGACGCCCCGGTGGGCGCTCCACTCGCTGCGTTTCTACGCTCGTTAAAAGCTCCCTGACGAACGACGAAGAAGAAAACGTTCGTGGTGAACATCCAATGGGTTTTCCTTCACCAACCAGAACCATAGTTACTCGCGTATATATATGTATATACATACTTCGATGTACGAGTTTTTCGCTATACCATACTCGGGGGCTCTTGTACCGTTTGCTCATTCTTTGCCACAAGGTGTAGAAACTTTACGAGACGAAGACTATATAGATCTCTACGTGAGCCTTGCGCCTCGGTTGGTGTACTAAAAGATTTATCAACTTACCCTGAGACACACACATACACACGACGATTCGCTCCTGTGGTCCAGCGTCATTGCTGCGCACTGTCGTACGGCAGCTGCTATTGCCACTGAAAACCTACGACCATCACAGTTTCTCCTTTCACTGCTCGATTTTCATTCGAGTGAAAATAAGAAAATATATCGAGCGTAAATTGTTAGCCACACTAGAGGAGCTTTTTCTTTATGATTACTCTTTACGATCTTTTTCTTACGACCACTCGACTTTTTAATCTCTTCTCCACGTGTTTTATTGGATATTTATTCGCGTCCAATAACCATTGGTTCGGAAAAAATAAATTAAAATGGGATGTACCTACCGCTTGAGTACTGTGTTGAGCACATGTTTTTGTTACGGAGATAAATTCATGCGATATTTTTTTTTCATTACTACGCGGTTTTTTTTTTTTTTCTGTTTTTCCGCTAATGCGAAGTACAGTTTTACTCCGCATCCATGCAACACCGGTGCAGCAGCAATTGCCGTGATTTTTGTCATTCGACATGTTTCGTAAGAATGTCCGACAGGCTTTATGGGTTTTTCTTTCGAAACTTTAGTCGCGAGGCACGTAGAGACGAGGGATAACCTCGAGAGTACTCGGGTTCGTGTTCCACGGAGTTTCCATCGTTCTATCAGATTTCCCTCGATACTTCGTACGACTCTTGTTAAAATTACTGAATACACTTGTCGGCGCTACCGGATATCGCTGTAGTATCCGAGGGTTCTGACCGCATACTCTCGGCGAATCTTCAAGATGAAACTACACACTCAATGCTCTTTTTTTTCAATCGATCGTAAAAAAACAGACGGGATTTCCCATTGCAGTAACCACTGCACGGTAGGGATGCATGTCGCTGCATCCGTAATGTTTTATCGACTGCAGATCGGCGGTGTCTACACCCCCACCCCCCCCCCCCCCCCCCCCCCCCCCCCCCCCGCCTCTCGGATAAAAGTAATAGAAATATACTTTTTTAAATAATTTTATTTTATTATTATGTGTCATTAATGAGTCGTGTGGATATAATTGGAAAAATGGGAATCAGCCAACGGAATAATTTCTATCCGTCGATAGAAACTTTTGACAGAGACGTATATGTCGATCAATCTTCCTTTACGCGGTTCAAAAAAACGTCAATTAATTTGTGAATTAATTTATAAATTTCGATCGATATTCACATAATACATTCATCATACACAAAGTAATGTCTATATTTTCACAATGCGAATAATTAAAAATGCATTCGTCAATTATTTTCATCGAATATTCTACTAAAGTTTATTATTGAAATTAAAATAATTATTTCCGTCGCATACGAAGCGAAATTTCGAATGATAGAAAAAAAAAATAGATTCGTCTCGGAAATAACGATAATACCTATACGATTTATCAAAATTTCAGCGGTGTAATTAATTTAATTAAATTTGCAACGTATGAATTGCTAAAAAATTTTCTTTTTTTTTTTTGGATCTTTGGCACACGCGTCCAAAAAAAATAAGCTTACGCACTCTCCCTCACTTTTAGCATAAAGAATTTCGACGGCGCGCACTTTTGTTGTCGAGCCTTTGACGAAATACCCCCTCGCGTTGTGTAAAAATCCTCTCAAGCGTATAATACGCAAGAATTTTTTTCTCCTTCGTTTGCAAAAATACTAAATTCTCCGTACTCTCGTATTCTCGTGAGCTTTTGTTCACGCCTCGACCATTATATATTAAATGCGTTTCGCACCCTTGCAAGTGTTATATGTGCACTCAGACGCGTATTACGGCCGGAAATTCACGGATCGCGTAATGTAACGACGTCTTTATGTCATCGAAACATAAAAAGGCTGTAAATATACCCCTTTGCATATGCATATGAATATCGATAATGTAGAGCTACCGGTGCACATAATGTGCGTTCACACCCCCTTCAAACCCTTTCAAATCCCTTCAAACTATACGCCAGCAATGTGACTCTAAAATTCGGCTAAATAATACACGTGTAGAGGAGACGCAATTCGCGAGAACATTGCCTATTTATCGGACTCCAAATTCGATTGTATGGTGGCGAACATGATGATTAAACAAGTTATCAAAATCGCTTACACACAAACCGTTGCGCAAATTTAATGGTGTGCGGAGATTACTTGTTAGCGAAAATGATGGTTTAGCGGAAACAATATAATATTACCAGGATTTTGCAGAGGTCGCGCGCTAAACGCGTTCGCCGCCATTGTCGTGGTGACCGCCACTAATCGTTGCGGAAAAAAGTCCCAAAAAGGGGGTCTTAAATTTTTTTCAATTTTTATATATATATATACAGAGAGATGTCGATATATCGACATCCGGCGCTATTGAGCGACTTCACCAAAACCCTTCCGGTAATCGGGTTTCGTTACGCGGGTATCGTGTGTTTCACAGACGATACCTCATAGACACGCGTAGTAACGCCATCCGTAAACCGTTTTCTATAGAATTTGGTGAGTAAAACAATGTTCGCAAGTTGTGTATACATTCTCGTGTATAAAGTATCCATGTACGCGATGGCTTATGTACTCGAGGTCGAGTATTACCTGCGAAATTCAGGGGCAATCAGACGCGTCCGTAAATTCATGCGCGCGCAGCTCGTAGCGATGTTTCATGCAATATTCTCGTATGTATATCGGATACTCCCATATGCGTGAACACATGCAACTCCGTAGAGGACAGTGCTGTATGGTAGAGTTTTGTGCTCTCGCTACATCCGCAAACACATGTACACGTGTACGGTATGTATTATGCTATGTTATCGGAGTGTATATGTGGTTTACGTATAGCTACGAGGACACGCGGTCTCGAGTCCATTCTACTCTGTCTAATACACCTTTGTTATTGCGTCGACCATATAGCGTTGAAGTTATACTCACGTACGGGGTATATTCGTCGGGTTATAGGCACATGCAGCCTTCTCCGATATTACGGAATATTATTATTATTCGATTTTTTCGCCATGTAAGAATATGCGCAGTTTTCTCGTTTGCGTATGGAGAGATCCAAATATATTTCTGTATCTGCGATCACGCGATGTCTTCTCTCGTAAAAATTTCCAAGTAGGAAAAAGATCGATAGCCGGTATTGCATATAAGATTCGCATGAAAAGAAGGGATGAATTATTGAAAATTCGAAATTTAGTAAGAAATATCGATGTATCATGAGCTCATCATTAAGTTCGCATTCGTCTGAATCGTATATTGCATGAATACAGAGTCGTAAAATTGCTGGTAAATTGACCCGATTTGTTCATTGTTGATGACGGGAGATTATGGACTCAAATACCATTAGGAAAGCAGTGATAAAGAAATGATATGGGAAATTACTCGTTCGAAATTATTAATTCAGTCTCATCAAACATTTAGCTGTTTCTTCTTGTAGGGTCGTTGTGCTTTCAATAATTCCGCACAATTTATACCAAAATATAGCATATGTAAACCATACATTTCCGCAGTTGTGTACTCAATGAAAGAGATGCCTCAGGGAGAAAAAAGGTTCTGTTGATACGTAAAAATTTGTCTTCTGAGTTTCGAAAGAAATATTTGATTTAAATACGCCGCTTTTTCATAGAAAATGTTTTTTCTTCTTGCCGAACGTCTCCATTTCGGTATTAATTCTTCTGCCAAAATAACTTGAGCAGTTGATGAATTCAGTCGTTCGTATGCCATTATTTCTCTCTATACCTCTACCGCCGTCACAGACACTCGAAACTTTAACGTCTTCATAATTTCGTTCTTCCGTAGCATGTTAAAGGTGACGTATTTCTCATGGAAACGTTGTACTTTCGCATCGTTATTCCATCATTACATCGTTAGTTGCATATACTTCGATTTTTCGCGGGAAAGTACAGCAAAGATTACACTCGTCGTAAAAGTTCTCAACGGTCTCGAAGCTATGGATTGAAGGAGTCAAAGTCTGGCGTCGCTATCCAATATCTATCCGATAGTTTGACCCCCAATACCCCAAACTCGCGTAGTACTAAATTCCTGATCTGGTATTGGCAAGTCATATCAAGATATGTTCGATCGTCGTGTTCGAGGAGCAAACATGACAAGAAATAGGATTCCCGCGACGGGAGTTAAGATCGGTGTCAGAGACTGAGTTGTAATATCACGACCGCCGAACTGGATTATTGGTGGAACATTAATCTTGAATTCTTCATACGAACATATCGCGAAATCCGCGCAACTCTATTGGAAATATCCAGAAACTCTACTATCCGTATTACGATTGTAGAATAAATGTTTATCAATGTTTGAGTTTATTCCGCGGAGAATCGAACGCCAGAAGGGATTTTCCGATCGGCAATTTCTATTCCAGCGTTTTCACTCATGCGCTAATTCTCTTACACTCTTGAATAGGCATGAGACTCGTTTCGTTGCCATCCTTGCAGCCTCTCCTCACCCATCCCGTCATCTGCATTCGCTGATAAAATTCGCTGAATGCGGTTTTACATCAATACGAAACATACGTATTTATCGGTGATCAGAGTTCATTCGATATCGATTTTGGTTCCGCGACTCTCGAGTAATTCTCATACATTTCAAAAGCTTACGAATTAGTGAAATGCGCGGCAAATTTCCCGGTTAACAATGCAATTTTCATTCGGAAAATAATGAAAAGTTTGCTGTCCTTTGTTGGCGGAACATTGGAAAAAAAGCGAAGGGATTTGGTTGGAATATTAAAAATGCGGTTAAATACTAACGTTTTGCGGAATACTGCGGAAAACAGTTGATACCAGTCTTTTCAATTAACCATAGTAAAGTCGATATGCAAATTGCGTTAATGAATGCAAAGGCTGTAATTCGCGCGGAGAAAATTAAGTGATCGCGTTAGATGCGCTCTTGCGGCATTAACGATTGTTTTTTTCTTGTTCTCTTTTTAATACCTTCGTCGGAGGGTTGTTTTCATCGGTTCTCGAGAGCCATGGCTAAGCCAGTAGTCAGTAGTCTGAAAAGCAACCGTAACGCCACCACCAGCGACTTATACTATACGTAGCAAAAGACCTATAGTACGGACCTAATAGTAAACGGCAAGCTCCAGCACTGTTCGTGCAACGGCAGTCGAGTGGCCATTAGGTCGTTGTTATTCCGGCTAACGCCGCCCCGGGCCCGGTCGTTCTCATAGCGAAAATTGCTATGAATATTCAGTTGTGTGTTCCTCGAAGTGTGTGCCGTTGGCTGGTTCAACCGAAATATCGATTGACACGTTATAACAAACAAAAAAAAAATGGGAACGAAAAAATAAAGAAATTACGTGACGCCGCTTCGTTCGGCTAGTTTACGATTCGAAAAAAAAAAAAAAAAAAAATCTCGTAGATTATTTAGACTCGGTTTTTTCTTTTACCCCGACACGGCCATAGAAAATGGCAATTTTTCATGGCTCGACCGATATTTCACGCGGACGGATTTCTGCGGCGATCGGTAGAGAATTTTGCTGAAACTGGTTGAACGATAGATAAATTTGTTACGCGGAAACAGAATTCGCGACATATATATATTTTTCCCCCTCTGGAGACGTAAGCCATACAGTATATAGTACCATGCAAATGGAATTTCTCGAGTCTTCGCGGTTTCCGTACGGACGTAACGCGATTTGCGTTACATCTCCTTTATGCCTGTACAACTCGCAACGGCGAGTTACATATGTATGCGAGAAAGAGAGAGCACCGGATTGGTTCACAATGGGGGATGTGGCTACCACGGTTTTCCGTACAGCCTGAAGGGATACGATTCTACCGAGAATTCTATTAACGACCCTTCCGCACGCTCTCGGCAGCTCGCTCTCTCAGGGAGTCGCATAAATAATGGTCGACGATAGATTTCCAACGTACGCGAAACCCACTTAGGTAGTTTTTCGAAGCGGAAATAACACGCGAGCCTCCAATGCCTACTACCCCGCGCGTTGAGTCCCGCCATCCACCCTGCGCGACCCGGTCCGCCGGGAACTTTAAAGATTTTTTACGAAACCTTTTTGTATTATCGGAATTTCATGATATACGGTCCAAACACCCAACCGGATCTCGGAATACGTGAAATATTTCCATAACATAAATACTTCATTTACCGCGCATCGGGCGCGAAGTTGCCATTGAAACCACATGAAAAGGCCTATTCTCGGGAGGGAAAACCAACCGGTAGGACCAATGTGTTATACTATTGGTATTCTCACGAGGTTGAAGACCGCGTTACATCGTGAACTGTGCGGAACGTTGTGGGAAAGGTCCGGCATGCTCTTAAATTGAAAGTTCGAGAGAGGCTAAAAGCACCGCCCCTTCAAGTCTGACCTAACCGTACTACGAACCGAAGTAATATACGTATCTACTATCTGCAACGACACCGGAGCAACGAGAGTTTGCTTCTGCTGCTCCAACTTCTGATCCGGCGACGACCGCAACCCTTACATTTTTCTGCACTTCTCTTATACCCCCTTTCGGGATACTACTTTGCTCCCTTTCCTACGCTCTCTCACCACTTTCGCTCCCTGTGTTGGTGGTCCGAAAATTTCGATGTTCCGGCTTTGCCCGGCACAATGTACGGATTTCGGGATTGCGGTTATCGCTTCGCCTCAGCTGTGCTCTCGTTCCACTTTTCGAACCTTTCGAGAGCTTAGAGAATTTCCAAGGTCCGATCGACCGGAAGTATAGGGTGCCGACACATCCGAATGCGAATTTGTAGAAAACCCTTTCCTTCGACATTCTCGGGCAGTCAAGTGTTCAGTCAAACAGAATTTGATCGATCCATTGAGTTTTTTTACATCCGAATTATTTTTTCGATCATTCGACGACCAATTGATTTCCCCGCCCCTCCACCTAAATGCTTCAGCGGAGATTTCTTCCGAAAACCAATTTTCGTCCCACCAAAACGAACATTTTAAGGACGGAAAATTACCAACGACGACTCTCGTCTTTCGTGTCCATTAATACGAAATCTGTAACAATATGCTACGGAAAAATGCATCCCTATGAGAAGGTTCGTTGTACAGCGAAACTGATTTGGAAATAAATTTCAGCAGTTTGTCGATCCTTCGATCCTATATCTTGACGACCCCTCCTCCCTTCTCCTAAAATAAAATTTCCTCGATCTCGTGAACACGGCGACAATTGACTGAACGAATGTAGAGCGCAAGTCCCTATATACGTCAGGGTAGTTCGGGGCATCGCAGCCCCCGGATATAATAAAACGCTGTGGTTGGATATGAACGAGTTCCAGCAAACCAGTCCCAGGGGATAACCCCGGTGTGCTATATATCGCTCGTAGTACCTACTTGTCGAAAATTCGGTTGCCGCAAATCTTCATCGTCAAAGGACTTCCGATATTGCGTACCCCGACTTCCGAAAAGATCGGCGTTGGCCATTTCGGGTAAAATAATAATAATAACAATAATAATAATAATAAATTGGACGGGCAAAGGTGAAACGGGATTGGCGCCGTTGGCGCTTGATGTCGATAGTCGACGAATGGTCGAGGAAAAAGCAGAACGGACATCAACTGAGGGAGATATTTTAGGGTATAGATGGATAAAGGCAACGAAGTTGTATAGCGCGTTATCGAGCGAGCCTACGGCCCATGGTACGTAGCATAGTTCACGGATGTGCTATCCCTCCGCTACTGCTGGTGGTCCCGACATCGTCCATCAACCTTCGGAAGCAAACCCCGTGAAGATGAGGGTGAAAGACGAGTGAGCGAGCTTCACGAAGAGGATAATGGATGGGAGCTCGCGGGCGAATTCGCTTCTCTCGTTGAACTGAGGGCCCTCACGATAGTTTGACGAAAATCTGCTGACCTATCCAGTTGTACTATAACTGTCGATGTGTGCGTTTGTGTGTTCCGCCAGTTGTTGTCTCGAATATTTCGTCTACATACGTGTATATAGGCAGATGATGAACGTTGCATTTACAACGATTGCCTTCCAAGTCGCGAAGTACGAGAGATTCAGCGGGATAGAACGATTGGGCGCACTATTTGATCCTCAGCTTTGCCAAGTCAGGTACCTATCTTCACTCGATTCCCTTACGGTCTATCGGCTGATGCTTTTGCATACCTCTGTCATCTCCTGTCCTCCGTGTCTCTCTTCGTTATTTGCATTCGAGTGTTTCACTCTCGTGGCATCGTCTTTTCACCGTCAACTTGTTTCCTTTGTAGTCTACACGACTCTCTAGTTAATATTCTTTTGCGTTTAGCATTCCCGTTTGTTTCACATTTTTTTTTTATGCGGACATCAATACATCGAGAGGATTTCTACGCAACTGAATCTATTGCTTCGATATAATAAAAATTTACAGATTACCACCGAAGTGGTTCGTTTCGTAGCGAAATTAATATAAATCCCTCAAAAATAAGATGGTGGCGAAAAAAAATCGTAACGAGTCGAAACGGTGATCGTTGACGACGGATAAATCATTACCTCGTTGCAACGGATTCACCCTCCGGCACTTTTGAATACACGTTCATCAGCGATGCTTCGTTTGACCCCAACTAACGCACACGTTTTGATGTTGGCGAAGCGTTACCGGGGACACCAAATGCATAGCATAATCTCATTTAGATGGGCAATCGGCTGAAGGTTCATGTAACGCAAAGTGCGCGCCACGTAGTTGTTGAAGACCCCCCGGAACCCGTGCAAAGCACACGGGTTATATTCCCTACCAATTATTTGGCGCGGTACACAACGCACCGTATACACCCTCGTCGCTTCTGTCCCGCAGGCACGGATCTCGCCCCCCCCCCCCCTCACCCCCCCCCCCTCCCCCCACCCCTCCGGCTCAATTACCGTCAATGATCTACGTACCTCGAGCGTGATAATCGTGAAACTGCGGCTTCAGCGACGACCCATTCTACAACTCGCTGTACTCACCGCTCTACCTGCTCGCCTGCGCCTAATTTCTATACGCGATTCGATCTGAAAACGATATTGGTAAATTATCGATATTACCGCATAGATACATATTTCCATCCAAAATTCGTACATTGAAAATTAATTTCGCGATCAAACTATCATTTTTGTTATCAAAATAATTTTATTTCGTATTTAAAATTTTTTTTTTTTTTTTTTCGGAGAATTAATCGAGTTATTTTTATACGGTTGTGACTCATCTACTGCTCCATTTATCGGTACTACGAAGCTATTCAATGTCGCTGCCTTTGTTTCTATTCTATACACTCCACTTGAATGATATATGAGTCACATACTGGTACTTGTCGCGGTGATTATCTCGAGTTTTTTTTTTTTTTTCCGCGCTCGGGGATTACGACCTTGGAAATGTATCGTCTCTATATTCTCGAAAGCACTGAAAAAAAAAAGAAAAATGTTGAGATACGGAGGATAGCGCGATCTCGGCGAGAGATAAAAGTCGAGAGATTTTGTACCGCCGGTGAACTGAGAGTCAACGAGTAGATGGAGCTGTGTATGTGTCTCCGAGAGCTAATGCATTTTATAGCAGTGACCGAAGCGGAAAGAGCTCAGCGAAACGAGTTCAGGTTGGAGTAAGTAAAGCAGCAAGCTACGGTTGAAATTTTAGGAGCGCTTGCAGGAAGCTCCGGTAAGGCAAGGAATACGGTCTGACAAGGCGTTTTCAAGGCCTTATCGGGATGCGATGTAATACTCCAAAATGTCTACCGGGGTAAGTAACTGCCAACATATCGATCCATTCGATTCGCGAAAGTGTGGTGACCTCGATATCGCAGTACCGCTCGATTATGCTACTGCAGGCCAAGTCCCGCTTGCAAAAGAGGCAAATATCGCGACTTTGTATGCCATACATCGAATGCATCGTATGCATCGTGGTCACTCGGGCAACTCGGCGCTCGCGATAGAACGCTATTACATAAATCTTACGATCGTCTATTCTCTTTGACGGCGATACTTTTTTCCAACCAAACGATTCGACGACTTTTAACAGCATTTATTCCTCTGCGAGACGAAAGTGAACTCATTTTTTTTTTTTTTTTTTTAATAATATATAACAGTATATATAACAGTAACAGTAAAATGATTTTAACCTAAAAACGAACGTCCGACATTCCGGTTAATTTTTCCGTCGATTTCACTATGATGCGTTTTTATCGACGGAAATGTTGGGTCCGCGCGTATTATGCATGAAACGTCTCAGTATCTCCGCGAAGCCAATAAATTCGCGTAATAAAAAAATTACCTCAATTTTTTGCGTCGCGATATTCAGAGCTATCAAATAATTATTCGAGCGAATGGCGATAGTGCGATTCGTTCGAACGCGTAATTCGTTTTGGAGCACATGCCGAGACCGAAGTGTCGTCGATTAAAATCCGCGTTCGAGGTGGAGAGCCCGCTGCGCGTCCGTTGATCGATTCCTGAAAGCACGTTGGAAACGTTCTCGGATTCGTATTCTCGGTACTTTGTAAAACGCAATTTCGATTACGCTCGTGAAAGATTGGAACGAATAGAGGAATAGGACGTGAGGTTGAGAGTGCGAAAAGTCTTGCATATATATAGATATATATCGATATATATACATTCAGAAGCGTCGAAACTATGGTGAGAGATACACGAAATGTTAATGGCGCAAAAGAATTTCATTCCGCCAAAGGGGGGGATAGGAACGAGTCACGCAGCGGTTATGGGACGTAACCGTGAATAATGGAAACGACGAAACGCCTAGCGTTTCGCGGGACGGCGGTGTGCGCGGGGGCCTGGAACACAAGAGCATTTCAAAGTTTTGCGTGCCTCGCGACGTCGGTATATATATGGTACTACAGGTCACGCGGGCTAACGCGACCGACTACAAAACCGCGCACCGGCATGACTCGTAAGAGCAGTTAATTCGTAAAGTTTCACGGCTCTTTGTCAGTTCCGTGTTAATTCTGAATTTCTATTCTAAATTTCATCTCGCCGTCGGCATTTGTTCGGTAGGCTGCAAATGCGCCGCTTATCTCGCGAGCGGAAAAATAGCCTTGAGAAACTCTCCAATAGTTCGAGACGAGAAATCAAGCGAACCCTCGATATATCGTTCACTACGATTTATGGGGCTAATAATGAAAAGGATACGATTAAACCGCATAAACGGATGCGGGTGGGAGTAGAATATTGAGGGATCAGGATTACCGAGGGTGAGACTATTGAGGGGTTCCACTGTACCAGAATACGATAAATTATTGACGGAAATATATTTGGATTTCCACTGTGTTAATTGCCGTAAGAATGGGATATATGAAGTGAATAATTCATTGAAATAATAATGGTTTCCAATATCGGCTGTAATTAATGTAAGTACTCAATAATCAGCGAACGACCTCATCATTACGGATTACACTGAAAACTTTTTTTTTTTTTTTTTAATTACGCGGGTGATATACGATGATAACTATATATACATCGCAAATTCGTTCGCCATTATTATTATATATAGGATCAGATACTGTAATTCACTAGACTGTGTAATACGGCGCGATAATCCGTGAAAGTGTAACAAATTTCCACTTGCAAGATTTCTCACTTCGGTGTTCTTCCCGCTTTATCTCTCCTTCTCTTCCTCCTCCTCCTCCCCCTCCCCCTCCTCCCACCCATCGCTTTCCCAGTTCCTTGTATGTCTTCCGATGGTATTCCGAAAACTCATAGATGTGAGCAATTTCGTCTCGAGTTCTCTCGAGGGAAAGCATACTTGGACGCGAAGCTCCTCGGCGCTCGGTCGATTTCCGAACGTGAGAGAGCAGCGCTCGGGCATTTGCTTCGTTCGCCATGACGAAGTTTCGAGTTCGGCCCTTCTGCAGGGTTTACTGCTACGCCGAAGATCCTTCTAAGCGGCAGCATAAGAGCGCCAGCGGTTAATTGGTAAAGTTTACTTCCCGTCTCACAATTAGTTGGAGATAATTCTGCCGTGGCGAGGAGAACACAGAACAGCTCGCGATGGTATCCTCCGCAACATCTTATATCCTATATATCGGAAACCATCATACGGTAAAGTGAAATTACAAAGGTTAACGCGTAATTCGTTAATTTCCGGATCGCGACAAAGCACAGTCTCCAAAATTGTGTTCAATAACATTTTATCTCATATTTTCCAAAATACGAAAAACATCGATTTCCATTAAAAGCGACAAGATGATCCATCGCACAATATCATTCTTCACCGTAGAACGATAAAATCGTAACGCGTTAAAGTTGCTTAAAGACTGTCGCAATTTCCTCGGTTCGTCTCAAACATTAACTACCCATCACCGCGAGATCCTCATCGCTCTATTTCATTTTCTCTCGAAAAGATTTTCTCCTCACGAATTACCGAGTCGCGAGGTACCGGCGCGCGCGTATCTGGAGCGCTTATTCTGTGTCTTCCTACGTTTGTTCGCGTTAATTACGTAATTAAGTCCGCTTCTTCGCGAATCCCCGAGTGAATAGCGCCGGTGGAGAAGCTGGAGATAGAGAAGCTCCCCCGGTCGCTTTTGCCGGAAGCTGCATCGGGGTAAAGGGGTAAGGAGGGGACGTTTCGTCTGGCAGGGGAGTTTGCTCAACGGCGCTCGACTCTCCGGCTTAAGTCGAGGTTTGCTTTAGCGATTCCCAATGTGGACACTGCGCGGAAAAATCGAAATTTGTCTACGGGCTTCGGGAGTAGAGAGCCGCTTCGCGAAGGCCCCGTGAAACCAGACGGCGAAATCGTCTCGAAATTGTATTATAACGACTTTCGCTATCCCGTTCGCTTTTGAAATTCAATTATTCTCTGTTTCAGGATGATACGCGCATCATGAAGGTTGGCGACAAGAAGCGTTGGATTCACGATCCGAACAGTGAGTAAAAAATTGCGATATCGTTCGATTTATTAATATAGAGCGGCGCTGCGAAAGCCGACAATAGCCGCAAGTTCGAGATTGTTATTCCCTTTCCACGTGAGGCCACCGCACGACGGCTCTTTGGTCATAAATTCTCCATTAACCCTCTTATGATCTCACGATGCTCTTCAGCACATCACGTCGCAGTCACTACCACATCCGCGTCTCCCCTATTTTCCGCATCGATACTTTCCGATACTTTGAATCGCGAGAGGGTGAAACTCTTCAATGTAAAGCGGAACGATACAATGTTCATTGACGCATGCGAAATATAGGAAAAGAACACTTTATTCTTACAGTTGTGAAGGACTAATCGCAATATGCTTTCCAATTTCATCCTAAAGCAAGAAATGCCCCATCAGTATAGTTGCTTCTTCATCGTTATTAATTTTATCGATCCATAAAAAACTTTTCGAAATAAAGGGTGTAACGGGGGATGCGGGTGGTTCCTTGTTACCGAGTCATTCCCATGATAACGGAAGTTAGCGTCTCGTGGACCATGAAACCGTCTATTATTCTCGATTCAACTTCCGTCCCGAACGACTCACGCGAAAAAAAAACCAATTTCGAGAATCAGAGGGGAAAACCTGAGCCTTTTCTGAGCAAACAGGCTGCAAGTCCCCCATCGGCGGGGGATGAATCGATCTTTATCCGGCGTGTAAACGAAAGGCGGGTCTATAGTCACTAAAAATCGAATCCGATTGAAGGTATCCGCGATGATAGTAAAAGAAGAGCCTAAAGCGAAATGAGTGCGATGAGGCGATGCAATAAAGGCACTCGACCCCTCGTTCGCCATTACTTCGCCGCCATTTTCGCGGATGAAAATAACAGAAAGGCTATATATATAGAATGAGTGTATGGCATAGCACTCGTCGTTGATAATAAACGGATGCTGGAAGAGGTGGTCGTGGCCCCCGGCAATACGGGAGTGAGGAAAGGGCAACTCGTCGAGACAGGGAGAACATTGCAGGGCGCCATCGCAGGGTCGAGTCGGGTCACGTATTTAATACCTCTCCTCGAGTCTCGTAGCCAGTGCAGACCGAACCCGTACAGGACCGAGTGCACTCGATTCCGCGACCTTATCGCGAGTCATCGACGCCGCCGACGAGCTGAGCGTGCGAACGTGGTCGATGCGGAGCGAAAAAGAGTCCGAGGGTACGGGGGCTATAATAAATTTTTCATTCGAAACGTATCGTCCGGTCGCGGGTCGAGTACCCAACTAACCCCGAACCTCGATCACTATGGAACGAACCACGCAGCAGTTGAAGTACATATAGATAGAGAATGAAGATCGAGGATTCAGTTATATCGACTAATGGCGGAGGTTCTTAACCCCAACTCCGCGAACTCCCAACTTCCACGTGGGGGTCCTTTCTCCATTTCGAAGGTTAATAACTACCGGGCTAAAGTAATTGACACGATTTCTTACGTCTCAAGAACACGTCACATACTCCCCGGAAATAAGGGTCGAGTCATTCCGCAAATGAATTCATTTTGGGACGTCTTCTACCCACGAAAGTGAAAAAAACGGCCAAAGTGGAGTAAATTTCTTACGTTCTTCTATACGTATTCTGGTGCCGTTTTAGTCGTTTTCGATTGGCGGACGATCTTTTTTTTGGAAATGGTATTATCGTAACCCCCTTTAGACCAATACAACTGTCGTTTCGATGTTCAGACGAGAAAAATGACGTCAAATTACGTGGTCCAAAAGATTTTTCGCAACACTTCGATGGGGTCGTAAATTCTCATCAAAATCCAGCAACTCCATCAACTTCGCCCATGATGCCATTTTTTGTTTCGCGTTAACGTTGTTATTCATTACCATATACATTGTTGATGTTATACGAGATTATGAATAGCGCATACGATAGACTATACCGAGAGTCTCTAAAGGCCGAAATGAGATTCATTCGGGATATCCCCGATACGATATAGCAGCAGCGAAGCAATCCCCGAGTCCGATATATGAAAGCTACGCGCCCATATCCCCGCTTCGTCCATACGACACCCATGCTACACAACTCAACCCCGTTGTACGTATACATCTCGATAGCATTTCCAAAACTCGTTTTCATCGAATTTCCCTGGAGTGCGAGAGAGGAGGGCGGATGATGGCGGAAGGCGAGAACAGGACGATTGAGAAGACCATATCCAGTCGCGAGAGTCTCGTATAGCATAGTTGCGATAGAACTCCTATGAAACTAAATATCGGATTACCTTTGCAAAGTTTTTTGGTTCGTTTAATTCTGTTGTCCGAAATCTACACCCATTCCCGCGATCTATTCATACATGCAATACGTAGGTCGCGTTAACATACGATAGGTACCCATGACCTACGTGTACGACTCCGCAACTCACCTCGGTTAATCGAGTTCGCGTGTCCGCTGATTCCTGGCCCTCGTGTAATCTCACCTTGATCCACGATCCGGCGAGGGCTGTCCGACTTATCCAGAACGTCTACCGTTGTTATACCGTTTCCCTGTGGCAAGCTGGAACCAGCGAGGATTATCGCGTGGCTCGGTCTACACACCACCATCGCCATAGACAAGGAAACCCTGTATGTCATTCCTACGTCATTAGCATGCCGAAGCGTGCAGTCTCCCGGCAAGAGTGGTAGGGAATGCTTAACCAATTGTGTTCCCGCAGGGCGCATGATACGGTTCTACGCCCCGACACCACGGTTTGGGCTCTCTATTCAAGGGATCGTCCCTCTGTGATCGAGGATCCGTGACTCGGACTCTCCGCCGCATCTGCTCTATGTTCTACCGCGCGCAATCCACCAACCAGACTTCCGGAACATTCGTACCGGTAAATTCGCACAGATCTGGAGCTACTCGGTCATTATTCGTCGTTTAGATATAGATATCCGCTCGACCGTACTGCGGAATGATCGAATTGAAGCTCACGTATATTATTCCACTCAAAATCTGGCGATTCCGATTCCAATGCGTGCACAAACGGTACGAATCTGGAATTCTCGGATGCGAAAACGCCGAGCGATAATATATCGTGGTACGGATTTGCGAGGTCCATGTGATCGCTAAATCTGAATTCAACAGCCGCATTAGCGGCAGAATGCGCCAGATGAGTGCGCGGGTCAGGTGTATATACCTCTGGTGAGGCTTTTTAGTTCGTTCCGCGATATCGGCGCAGCTATGGCGCAAAAAAAAAAAAAAAAAAAGAAAAACGAAAATTGCGTATTCATCGACTGGAAATTTACGGAGTTTCTCTCTATCCGTAATTCATGTTTAATACGCTGGTCTCTGATACAGTTCGCGATGAAAATATTGATTATTGGAATCTGTCTGCTCGCTGGAGAGTGCGGATATGCGATGATATACTTCTAAAGGACGATGAAGAGCCCTTCATTGACTGTTATGACTCGTCCGAATTTCGACGAGTTGATCACGGCTATTCATACGCCTCTATTTTGAATCATTGAAAGAGATAATAAGCGAGACGTATGAATGAGAAAAACTGGACGATGTCCATTGCACTCGTATATACGTATATCTGAAGTATTCTCTACCGTACAGAGCCGATATTAAGGGGATGAGAAAATATTCGCGCGCTAATTAAAACTCTTGATTGTTCGCAATGAAATAAAAAATCTATAAAATGAAGCGAGTTTGCGGCCAAAGGTTGCAATAAATACATACGGTTGATTACGAACGAAATAAATGTCTTTTTTTTTAATGGAATACGCGGGTCGATAAAGTAGACTTTGCCCAACGTTAACTTCAATTTCAATCACTGAGTCCGTGAATTTACGCACCAACGGACGTCACTGTTAAAAACGGAAGTTATGCGCTTCTCAGAGATCGCATAATTTTTCACGCTTTCGCGTCAATAATTCTTAAAAAAATTTGGTACAGCAATTCCGGGAATCGTAAAGTCTGTTTCGGATGATAAGTTATCGACATTATGGATAAATTCGTATAAATAATTAATTTTGAAAAATTAATGATTTTAAATTATTTTATAGAATTTATTACATAATATATTAGTAAATGATATATTTACGAATCGAAGATGATATATTTTCACGAACTGCAGATAAATATAATACAATATTAATAGCAAAGTAAATGAAGTAATCGAGACGAATTCTCTCGTTGCGTGTCTGACGTTGACGGGTTAAACGATTCGCGAAATATTCCCTCGTCTGGTCCTGTAGCTCGATACGGCAATGCGTCTGGAAAGCTTGAAAGCAGTATCCCTTTCAAAACACTGCCGAAGAATTCCCCCCGCATTTCCATGGTAACCGCCCTCTCTCGTGAGTTCTCTCAGCCACGAACCTCGGCAGTGATTTTAAACTCCTGTCTCGCTACTACAGCATCCGAGATTATGATTCTCGAGACACGAGAACGAAGAAATTTCAGCGCACCCATTTGCAATGCGAGCGACATAACCGTTCGCACAGAATTGATTAAACTTTCATCTCGCATTTCACGTATTTCGCCGCAATTTCTCGAACTATTCGTGCGGTTTTTTCGCGGCTCGCTTTTCGGCATTTTCAGATGAAATATAACCAAAAAAAAATCTATTAGTAGGGGATATTTAATTACTGAATAATTACGAGAGGCAATAACGCCCCGTAAGCGGTTTTTCGGTGCACATAAACTCACGAGAGTACAATGAAAACGCCAACGTTTCTCCCCCACTTTGCGTGTTCTCCTCTACGTCTCATTCGCGTAAAATGCCTTCGGCTTCGCGTGATGCGTACGGCGACCGTCGGTGGTCGAATAAAAGATGAAAAAGAAAGAAAACAAAAAGAAAAACGCAACGTCGACGAGTTGGATAATCAGAAATTAACGCACTGCGGTGCAACATTGCGGAACAGTGGCTGTGACAGAGAGCAAGAAGAGAAAGGAGAGAAGGGAAAGGATAAGAAGGGCGACGAAGAGAACAAAAAATAAGAGGAACAGTGGAAAAAAAGAAATGAGCGTCCGTACGAGGAAACAGACGACGAGGGGAACGTAAAACGGATACCTGCCAACTTTATAATAGAGCCTCTCGCGGGTAGTGCCGGTATAATACTAATACAGTGATATAATTCAGTACTGTAAGTTGCAAAGGAAAAAAAAAATGCGATAGTCTCGACGACGATGCGGAATTGTTCCGAACGAATTAGAGACTTTTTGTGCCATCGACCGTACCTTTCTCTATCTCACCGCGTCTGCTCTTTCAGCGAGGGGCGAGAGGCTCGTCCTCGCCATCAGCTATGATGTATATACACTGTATAACCTTCTCTTGCAATTATTAATGTCCGTCTGGGATTTCTACCCGCTCGTGCTCTTCATCCTTACACGCTTCAAGACACTTCTGCGATTAGGCCGCTTCTCTCCTTCGCTCGTGCTGATCATCTAAAATATATAAGCCCGCGTCAGACTCATCCCCTTTCCACTCCTCTTAATACTTCATAGAATGCCAGTCGTTCAGACGATCAGACCGGTGTAATCAAGGTAATTGATGTTCGGGATGATTTAAAAATTAACGAGAGTAGAATACGAATACGAAATTCGTCAAGTTTCATCAATGTCTCGATACTGTTAAAAAAAAATTTCATTGTATGTTTCTAATAATTTTTTTACGACGTTTCGGAGAGTTTCAATGAAATTTTTGAAAAATTCCACTAACGAAATGATAATTGGTTTCGTTTTCAATTTTTTTTTTTTTTTTTTCGATTTATCAAAAATTTTTTCGATTTTCGGGTTTTTTTTTTTTTTTAAAGAAATACGCGCGTACGCTAAACTGACACCCCACAAATATGCACGTGACGTTACGATATGGAATGAAAGATGAAGTGTTTCGGTGACGAGGGTCGGGATTTCATCCGACCGATGAGCCGCCAGCGGTAACAGGAATATTCAGTAGTCTATCTTGGTATTCCGTCCGACCAATTTCAGTGCCATAGTTTAACGCGTTCGGCAAAACGGCAAACTCTCGTATCAAGGACGCGCCCCTCCGCCAGACCGGCACAACCAACCAGACTATTTGGTGGATGACCTCGCGTGTTAGACTAAGTTTTGGCTAAGGGTCTCTCGCTTCTACGAAGGACTCTCGCACCAGGCACCAATCTCTATGTGAATCCCACAGTCGCACGTACTTCTGTATATACATCATCTTGATTTCAACGAAACGATCGCCTATTGTACACCAAGAGTCACGCTATTCCGAACGGCGGTTTCCAAAGATCGAGACTCACGATTTGGGGAAAATGAATTTAAAAATATGGGTCACTCGACTTCTAAAATTCCTTTGGATACCGAATAAACTTCGTAGGCTTTTTTTTTAACCTTATTAACAGGTGTAACGCTTTAGATTATTTTTTAAAAATGATGTCACTGCAGTCAAGTATCGTTCGTCATACATCAAGGATTGCTGAATTCGAATCCTTAGACTCCGTTTGCCGCCACTTGAATCTTAAAAGTACCTACAAACTCTGAAAGAAAGAGCGAAAGACCTTTCTTTGCGTCCTCTCAATTTTGTGGATTTACCCAGCGTGCCTTGCAAATTTCGTCAGATTTTTATTAAAGGGAATTCCGGACTCGAGAGAGCGCTATTTTCTTTCTGCTATATATCTCTTTGTGCCACAAAAACCGGTCGGGATAGACGTATGACGATGGAAATACGCTAAATTGGAGTCTTTCAACCCCTAAAAATGGACGTTTTTTTTCGAAAACTAACTTCTCGAAATTGTTAAAATTGTAACAAACTATGAATTGAGAAGTGTCGACGATATCTTAACTGCGTTGACTATTTTATTTTTTATCAACAAGAATCGAGTCTCCAGCTCTGCACTCGATTTTTTTTCTTTCCTTTCGCCTACTTGACGACAACCATTATGCAACATGGTTTAAAATTATCAGACTTTGCGAAAAGTAAAACAGAGAGAAAGCTCTTCTACGCTCTACGAGGAAAATCTGCAATTTAATTACTTTGCAAAAGATTGCACAGAACGAAAGCTTCGAGCGTATCTCGCCTTACGAGAAATGATCATAGCCTTTGGGGGTTGCAGCGCAAGCTGACGTTTCGAGAATACATTATATTATATTCACCAGCTGACGTCTTTCTTGACTATGTTGCAGGCGAGCTTTGTCCTCCGCTCAACTGTAAGAAGAAGGAACTCTGCTTACTCGAGGACACGTTCACCGCAGTTTGCGTCTCGAAGAAGGAACTCCACAAATCGGGGTGAGTTTTCTCCTTATTATTAAATAATCATAATCATGTTTCCGTTGTAACATTGCGCTCGTATTTCCGTAAATAAAATCGCTCATCAAAAACGCGCGTAATCGTATTCTGCATCATGGAAATCTTTGCCAGACAAACGGTAATCGATAGATATGCAATACAATTTGTAACGCCCAATACATCGCGATAATCGCCGCGTAATGTGTAGTATCGCCGTCATCCATATACAACTCGCAACCGTACTTTCGCGTTAATGTATAAACCTATGTATTAATCTGGTAACCGCGTATTCAATGTAACTGGTCGAAATTTCTGGATTAACCCGGCAGAAGGGGGCAGCAGCAGCGCCCTGCGGCGTTTTACCTCGAAACGATTAATGACCGGCAGAACCCGACGTGTATTATCTGTAAATGGTGTAACGCAACCAGAACGTGCTGTAGATTCTGAGTAAAGCGATACCACTATATTCCGAGGGTGTAAGTAATAACGGGTTGATGGTGCGATGCAGATAACAACACTTCGCGAAATTTCTATATTCGAATGAGACGCCAATGTACATATATGTGACTTATCAATTCGCAAATTATGCGGATATATTTCCGTGAATATAATATATACATATAGTTATGTGATATATTTTAATTATATATCAATTCTTTATTTTTTCTTATCAATTTGCAAATTATGTAGATTATTTTTTTTTTATATTTACGTGAATATAATATGTATTGAGCAAAATATTTTTTTCAAAAAAAAAAAGATACGCCAAGTACTGAAAAATCCGATTTGCAAATATTAGTTGAAAAAAAAAGAACCGAATTTTATAAGCCAAGCATAACAAAGAAAGGATTCTATATGACAAAAAATATTTTTTTTTATTTTTGCAAAAAAATTGGCGTTCCGGTGTTTGCAAGCGTATGTGGTTTATTTGCAAAATAAACCACTAGCATTGGAACGCCAATTTTTTTGCAAAAAAAAAACAATATTTTTTGTCATATAGAATCCTTTTTTTTGACAAATATATGACAAAAAATATTGTTTTTTTTTTGCAAAAAAATTGGCGTTCCAATGCTAGTGGTTTATTTTGCAAATAAACCACATACGCTTGCAAACACCGGAACGCCAATTTTTTTGCAAAAAAAAAACAATATTTTTTGTCATATAGAATCCTTTTTTTTGTTATGCTTGGCTTATAAAAATTGGTTCATTTTTTTTTATATAACTATTTGATACATTTTAATTATATAAAAATGCAACATTTTTTCATAGATTTTCAATTTATTTTTTCCTATATTTTTTGCCATTGAGGGTTTTTCCCATATAATTTTGTATCGAAAACTGTGCGAGTGACGCCCGTCTCTTTGGGTTTCATTAGCGTTCGATACAAGACAAGTCGAGAATTTGTTTCCGACGTTCGGAAGTTGATGCCTTCGCGCAAAAGATTTTAAGTACCGCGCCTGTCGTATCCAATGAGATTAAAAATCATAAAACCATCAATCTCCATTTAATTATTTTTCCGCTTATGACAGTGACGTGGTGATCCCGAAATCTCGCGCCGTACAGCAGAGAAGAATGCGGACGGAAACGTCGGTCGACGGGGAGGACGATGACGCCTTTTTCGACTCGGAGGACGACGACGAAGATCAGGACGAGTCCAAGTAAGTTTCTTCACCTTTTCATTCGCGTAGCGATAAAAAATGGAGGGCGACTACGAGAATGGGGATGAATACAGATCCACGAATGAGAGATACTTTACCGCTGGAGGCGACAGGGGAAAGCAACGTTTATGTTTATCTTGATATTTTCGCGGTTTTTCGTGCGATTGTCCTCTTCAAACTGATGTATACATTTCACCCCCTGGTGGTTCGACGCAAGTCCGGTACATTGTCGTTCGAGAATAGTGTCGCATGTGGAAAGAGCCTTTTGCCCGAGGTCATACCTTCCAACGTGGTGGGATTTTAGAAGACCGAGAAGAGGAAAAGAGGACGATTCGGCGAAACAATAAAAAGACGGGATCGCGCGCGCGCGTTTACTGAAGATAGTAAGGGTAGAAACGAAAGCGTCGTTCTTGTCGCAAGTACTGGCGGCAGCAGTACAGTTGTTATAAAACGAAATAGCACTACATAGGATAATGTCGGAGGGATGATACGCGCTTGAAAGATCCGCCTCATCTGCTCGGAAGCTCCCTTGGGCCATCCATAGACTAGACGATTTTCTCGAGTGCTCTACGACCCGCGCGCTATCCTATAGTGATTCTACTTTTTTTGTGTTCTTTCCGTCTTTCACACTCTAAAAAAAGAATCTATCGCTCCGGGTATGTGCGTCAAGTAACCCAAGCCGTATAAAACACCACCGAGCAGACGACAGATAGAGAACGAAAGTTATTTAGAAGGTTGCGAGGAAACGGGAATGAGAAACAGAGATAGAGAAAACCTCGGTGCTGCTGACCTAAAAGTCTCGTGGCCCCTGAGGCGAAACGTGTGCGGATCGAGTTGCCGGATCTGACGCGCGGGACACAAAATTGTATGTGCGCCAGCTTTCCCTCGCTATCGACCCGTCGACGAATACTACGAGAAGCTCCGGAACACCGCTAGAATCAGGGAGAATTAACGCGCGTCGCGTTATTTCGCAAAATGGCTCGAGTGGCGAAGGCTCTACTTTTCATTCATCCTCACCAGCGCGTTATGAATTACGTTCGTCTGCTTTGCCGATTCACGCGTTTTCTAAATGCAGCTTTTCCGTGTAAAGCTTGTCGAGCAAATAGGATAAAAGCGGTAAATACTGCCTGACGCAGGGAGATGGTCTCGTGTACGTTGTTCAATATTAATCCCGTGAAAAATGTTAGGTTTCGTTTTTATGGATAGTAGATGGAGTAACAGAATAATATTCAACAATAATAGTTTCAGAATATAGATTCGTAGAGAATTCGAAACAATATTTCAATATTTCGATTCTGGAACTTTCGTAGGCGCAGAACTTGTAATATAATATATAATTTTTTAAAAATCTAATTGCTTCACCCGATGCAAGATGGTAACTGTGCAAAATAGTATATTGTGAAATAAGTGCGTAAAGTACAACATTTCCGCACGAGTTACACATACTATTTTTTGGAATAGCTGTGCGTGAAGCGAGTCTTCTTCGGAGAGGTTCGGCGAAGACAAAATGCGAGTTTTTCAAAAGGAGTGTGTAAAGTAAGCGGAGTGCGTAAAGTGGAACTTTACGCGAGACTTTTGGAAAATAAGCACTTTACGCACGCAAAACCTCTCCGAAAAGACGAGCATCACACACGCGAAACCTTCCCGAAAAGACGAACTGTGCAAAATAGTCTACTCTGTAACAAGTGCGGAAAGTACAACATTTGCACACAAGTTACACATACTATGTTTTGTAATAGCTGTGCGTGAAGCGAGTCTTCCTCGGAGAGGTTTGGCGAAGTCAAAGCACAAGTTTTCCGAAAGGAATGTGTAACGTAATCAGCGTACGTAAAGTGAAGCTTTACGCACGAGGTTCGGAAAACGAGCATTTTACGCACGCGAAACCTCCCCGAAAAGGCGAGCTGTACGCACGCTGTTACAAAAAACATTTATAGATCGACTTTGTTTATTAAATTTTTTTCATTAAAGAACATTTGAATAAAAATTTGTTCTCAGCCCCTTCAGCGGTATTTTCGCCATTTTTACTCTGATTGTAGGTGCGCGCGATTTTTTTAGGACGTAAATAATTATGTTGTTTTTTAATCATTATTCGACTCCACGCACCTGTACTCATTGCATGGAGACTTCGCATGCGTAGCAAGGCGTCTCCGTCGAGCGCCAAAGGGTACGCGCGAACTCGAGCGGCGTAAGAAGTACCCGGTGACTCGTTATCCAAAAGAATTTTCACCCCTCGTGTCACCGTTAATGACGCTTCCGGCACCATGCAAAAGCTCGTCTGAACCGAGTTGCTGCCGCTATACCGTTTTCACTAGTCTCGAGGAGTATAAGTAAAGGTACAAATGCTCGGACACGTTGCAGTCTGCGGGCGATAGTTTTCATATTTTATTTATATTAAATATAAATATAAATAAATATAAAAACAGAGGAAATGCACACAATACGACTATTATTAAGAATTATTCAAAATACACCGCAATTTCTTACGCACGCAGATGATAATTTAATTTTCCCGTTTGCTTTTGCGTCCCGACAATGTTTCAACGTCGTGTCGTCGCTCCCGAGTCACAGAGATCCGGTAGTCGGACACCGAACACTGCCCGAAGAGATTAAATTACCTGTGACTTTCTACGTACATATCTTGTCTCAACTGTCGTTGTATGCATTTTTTTTCGGAAGCCTGAATATGTTACCAAATGTCAGGTTATTTTTTTCAACCGCAAACGGAATAATTATTTGCAACATAATTCTTGAAATGAACATTTTTTGAATCTCCGACTGTGCCAAAAAATTAGGACATGTCGTGAAAGAGCTCTTTGAAAACTGATAAAATTATTCTGATTCTCGTCGCATTTCATGAATTCGTATTTTTAAAATTCGTCTTTCCAACAATTTATGGAAGTATTTTCAAATCGAAAATTACGACGAGAGATCTGCACATTGTGTTGATAATTGATTTAAAAAATGGTGGTTTTCATTGAAAATGCAGGTGTTGAAAGCTGCGTGCTGTTTTGAATATTCACGCATTCGTAACCGCAGCGTTCAACATCGACATTTGAATGAAATTAATTCGCAAGAGTATTGGCGATACCACCCGACATAGCGCATTAATTTAATTACTCTTGAATACTTACGCGGGAAATTCCTTCGCATACGAATGCATTCTGTTGGAAACCGCAAAATGAGACGTCCACTTTCGTGTTCAAGTCACAACAATAGGTGCTTTTCACACTACTCTCCTCCGGTCTTAATCAGCTCGGCGTATTTAAATGTCTCCCGAAAACCGCTCCTAGCATTGCGTCCCATTGTCGATGAAATTGCTTGGAAGACTATGTAGAATAGCTCCGCAGAGAATGCTTAGAGGTCGATGTAGGAAATTTGTTAAGTGCTATTTGCGAAGAATCGCAAATATCGAACAATAAGAGTTGAAGTATTTTGATGTTAAAGTGTCGAACGCTAATGCACTTTCTACTAAAAGTTGTTTGATGATCGTTTACTACCCGATTAATTGTGCTGATAGTGCACCTGTGTTCAAGGAGTAGCTGCAGCGCTTGGTGTCCATTTCGCATCAATTTGAGGAATTTGAAAGGGAATTGCAAACACTTCTCGATAGTATAAAAATCTGAAAAAATGCATGCATATTAAAGGTACTGAAAAGATTTAATTTGCTTAATAATAATTGAAAATTGTTATTAACAAATAGATGAAAAATAAAATTGTTCAACAAATTTTAACTCAACTTTTTTTTTTGAAAATGATTCGCTCATTTTTCTAAATACGTTTGAATTTTTTTAGATTTTTATCTTTGCTTTGAATTTTGTATTTTTCTACACATTTTTTCCATATTTAAAAAAAATTCAAGCCAACTATAAAAATTTTTTAAAAATTCATACGTATGCAGAAAAATCAACGAATCATTGTCATTAAAAAAAAGTTGAGTTATCATAAATTTGCTAAACTATTTTTTTTTTCATCAATTTGTTAATAACATTTTGCAATTATTATTTTCCGAATTGAATCTTTTCGGTACTTTTAATATGCGTGAATTTTTTCAGATTTTTATACTATCGAAAATTGTTTGTAATTTCATCTCAATTTCCTCGAACTTATGCGAAATGGACACCACGCGCAGTAGCTACTTTAAACCCCATACGAGTTAATCACACAAACGATAGAGCAGTTGCATGAATCAGAAAAAGCCAACATATCAGCGTTTCGATATTTCCACCGATACGTTTGTTTCTCGTAACAAATATAAATTACAGTTTAACACGCGAACGTTAATTACACACAAAGCTTTGGAATTGAAGCAAAAAAACAGCGTTACAACAGATACCGTCAGATTTTGTTCAGCGGGCAATAGCATTCAATACCCAACAGAACGTATCGCACCTGATACCATATACACAAATGAATGTAAAACATTAATTTGGTATCTCTATCGCAAATACGTCAGAGTTCAATTCAGCGCGAGATAATTCGTTATAAAACATTTATTCGTTGTAATTGGAATTCTCCATTGTCGATTACATCGTCAAGCCGTCAGATGCATTAGTTAGCATTGCTCATGGATAATTCAGGAGTCTTCTCGAGACCCATGTCCAGTCGGCAGAAGAGCGTTCCGAACAAACAGGTATATCGTTGTATGTACAGGTGAAGCTATGGAATATGTATATTATAGTTTCGTATCGCGCACAGAGGAAATGCGAGCCAATATACTCAACTTGTGTATTCGGAGTGCATATATACATATATATGTGTACCAACATGGGTACGAAGGCATACCGGCAATTCGTATACGTGTGACTTTGACCGGCTGATCCAGTCGACATGTCTGCACGACGTTTCGATAAACGCATTCGCACCACCGTGCTTCGGTATATAACTGTATATATATATATACAATACACCCCCTCGCGATGTCGACTCATCGATCCCCGTTAGTCCGACAGTATCCCGACGTCGTGCACGTGAAGGGCGAGTCCAACCAGTCACGGGGGGTGGGAAAGGGTTGACGTTTGTACAATAAAGTACCTGCAACAGCAGATATTGGAAGATCGATGGGTTAATGGACGAAAAGAGAAAATGTTTTGTAAACATTAAGGAAACTGTGTTGATGGATAGGAAAAACATAAAAAAAAAAACAACAACAACAACAATGGAAATTTCTTTACCTCTCAGCGACAATTTTCACATTATATTTTCTCGCTTCTCTATGTCTCTCATCCATCGTTTTATTTCTCGCATCTCATAGCGAACTTTTATCTCGTTTTTTCTATCCATATCCTTTGAGGCTTCGGCGAGAAGCCCGAACCAAATTGGATTCTTCGTGACTGCAATTGCAATGCGCGGATAAGGAGCCTTTGGGGAAATTAAATTCGGTAAGGGTTAGACGCTCGGGAAGGTTTACACCGGAGGCTGCCACACTGTACCGAAAGGAGTTTTGCATAGTATACAGCAAAATCGATGACAATCTCGTACTACTACTACTACTATCACGAGAGACGAGAGTTTCCATCTATCTCCACTATCTTTACCGCGGCCCTTCGCTCGCGGAAACTTTGTACCGGAAGACCAATATCGCGACGAAGATGAACGCGTATAAACAAAAGCGAACTATCAGGGAAAATCCATTAACGCGAAATGACGGAAGATACGTGGTAAACCGAGTTAATATTGCGGTAATTTTTATATGAATTACACTTAAGGGTGTAAGTGTCGCACAGACTTGCGAAAACATTAAAGACGAGTAACGATTTTCGTTACTTCGTTGATGACATTACACGAAACTGAACCTTAATAAGCCCTACGAACGCGCAACGAGAGGTTATCGATCTTTTACGTGCGGTAGAAAAATCAAAAATGTAAATTAATTAATAATTTATCGAATTTCCGTAAAAAATATTAAATTCCGTAAAAAAAAATGAAATTCGGCGTTTTTGTATAATTAATACATTAACCGTTTTATTTCTTATACATTTAGTGAGATATATTTGCCGACATATTTCCATGAGATACCATATTTTTACGAAAATATGGATACATTAAAATTATAGATATATTTTGCGATATACTTTTTTCCTTGCGGAGAATCGTACAATTAATAATACATTTTCAATACACCGGTAATTGCGGTGCAAAAGCTTTAACTCTTTATAAACGATTTTAAAATACGTAATACTCACATATGATTCGCATAGAAATTGAAAATCACGTAGAAGCGTCGGGCGGGAAATTCATTAACGGAATAATATGAAATTAATCGACCGACGGTGGAGTGTGAATTGAATGATTTTCACAACGATGTGGAGGCTGAGAAACGTTTGCCGGTGCGCTTACAATGATAAAGGCGCAGAATTTTCGCGTTTCGGAAAATAGAAATCCCCGAAACAGGTCAATATGTAAATGAAAAGTGTACAAGTATACCGCGATTTAGGGAAAACAGCTGGTAAAGCGATTCCGCATCGCTGTTCCGTAAATCGAAGTACCGTTCATCCACCAATACGAACGCAGAGAAATCACTGGCTGGACTAACGCTGCCCTTATCGCGGCCCACATCGATCGATATGCACCACACGTAACACAGTCTGTTGCAAAAATCGAGGTCGTAGTGTATCACGGTGGGAATAGGGAGGAGAGGCTCGGCAAATCCTCCAATTCGTTTTAATTGCGAGAACGCCGAAACCGTCTCTGTTTGCTTATAATTAACGGAGGGGGACTCACTCGCGGGAGAGCACTCTGCGAATTAAAACTTATCTCAAGCAACGGGGTACTTTTCTCACTGCCGTGTAGAACGAAGCTTAAATATACTCATCCTTCCACTTTCGTCGACGACTCACGCCCAGGTCTGCCTGCCGGCGCACCCCTAAAAATCTACCCGCTACGTCCGCCCACTCAACAAGCGGCCATAATAGACATATACGTACATTCGTATATATTGTACGAATAAAAACGCGAACCCTTCCCGAATATCGGGTTCTCCCTCACGCCACAATGTGATTAGAGGGATGTTTTTTAAATTACGAGCGCAACATATATTTATTTGAATCGTTGACTTTGAGCTCTCAGGGGACTAATTTCTCTCCGAAAAATCTCTCGACCGCTCCAGCGCCATTTTAAATGTTGTAAAGTATTTTTTTCCCGAAGAATCCGCAATGAAAATGTTGTTCTGTTCCGCAGACAACTTTTATAGAAGAATTCGCTTCACTTGATTTTTAGAAAAAAAAAAAAAGATCGAACATCGAGAAAAATTCACAATAATAATAATTTCAAAACTTCCCTTACGGGATAAATAGCAATATGTATAAAAATGCCATCAGAATAAAATTTAACCGTAGAAAAAATTTACCGTTGGCATACCGCGTAAAAGTTGAAAGGTTTACATTTTTTTTTTAGAGAACGTATTTGTTTCATTGCGCATTGATCCGTTCTACTTAAATTAAATGATATAGGAAACGAGTTTTTCTGAGGTTTACGTCGGATGCTGTAAGACACTGATAACAAGATTAAAGGAGAGTCTCCAGTCGACGCAAAGGTATTTTCTTGTCTCTCAATTTTTTTTACGGTTACGAGTACACTGCAGCGATAGTACGTGGGGTACTACTGTGTAGTATGAAATTACGGTGAGGTAGACGCGGAACAAAACGAAACGGCAGAGAGGCATAGAATCTCGAGGAAAATGGCGAGAAACGTAAGCCAACAGCAGCAGCAATGGTTGGAAGTGGTAGTCTCGGTTGGCTGTACGAGCTTACGCTGCAATAAAAGTGGCGACCAACGGCACGTTCACCAGCGACGAGGTGAAAGGGTTCCGACTCGGTTTTCTCATTGTTCTCCCATTTGCCTTCGGTATAGCTACGTACGTTTCGCGATCCTCTCTATTATCGCATTAACTCACATGGAAGCATCAACCTCCGCTGCGAAACCCATATTGACCCCCGTATACCATACGACATTATTCGTGAAACGCTTCGCATCTTTTTGGTAACTCGCAAGACCCGCAAGACACGAGAGAGTCTCTCGGTATACAAATTATGTATCGCTTTCGCGCATACAACGATACAGAGCTACTGACGCCGACGATGTCGAACAATCTCATTTGGTTTCATGTGCACGTGAATACATACATAGCTATACCGCAGCAGCACGCAGACATACGTAATGCAGAGTGGCGGTACTCCGCTGGTGCGCGTTTTCCATACCTACACTAACAAAGTTACCGCTGTAATGGGAACCTCGATCTATGGAACCACAGAGCGGTACCTTGTTACCGACCGAACCAATGAGGACACAATGCACGGTCTATCGAGCGAATGAATTTTAGGCGAAATCGCGCACTAACGCAATTTCTAATTTAGCGGATATATATCGTGCATCAGGAAAAATGGATGACGAAAATCTTAAAAATTCGAAACTGTAGCCGTATTATACGAAGTCTTGAGCTATTAGCATTTTAATTGTAACAGCAGTACTACGAAGGCAACGCTTTATCGTGGTGTAATTTCTATGGAAAACCTGCGTAATACTATGCGCATTGTAACCATCCGTTGTATCACAACGGTCATGCGACTGCGGGTCACGTACGCTTTACGATACATTAAACCTCACGGTTAAAGCTTCCAGTGAAAAAAAGTAATCTTTCAACATTCCGGGATTGGTTAGTGATTGCTGCGTCTTCGATAGACACGACGAGCAGATCGATTGTTTGAGTTTATCGCTGCGAAATCTTGCTAAAGTGGCTTTGAGTCTCGGAAAGACTCTCGGAGAGTATATATACGAGCAAAGACACAAAAATAAGCTGCGTAAAGCAGCGACCGAGACTTCAATATTCGAAAGTGCACACTCGAGCACCGAGCGACGAAGACGGTACCGGAAGTTGTCTCTGCCTGGAAGACTCTCTGCTGGATACGTCGTTGTTACCATATATGTATGTAGTCTCGAAAAAGCGACTGGCGTGTGCGAGATTAAAGTTTCGCCTCTCGACGACAGCGCAGGAAACAACGAACTCGGAAAGTAGGATTCTACTGAAAATCCCGTGTACCGACAACAAAGGGCTGTGGTCCTCATTTATACAAAGTACTCATTAGGAAACTATTCTAACAGTCGTACTAACGACGCGAATATCAGGCTGTCGAATTTGCATCGTATTTCACACTCTTCTCAGGACTATTATCATTTATATGACATTTTACGTTTCATCGACAACAATGTGCTTTCCATATCGTCAACCATTTTTTTTTTTTTCATTTTTCGAAAATATGTTTTATGAAACGTTATATCGAAAAAATACGAACTTTTGCGTAAAATGTGATTGTTCATTGAAAAAAAATTATATTTTTTTTTGTACTCCGTATTCCAGTTGCTAAATTCATACATTCTACGCTAACGGCAACACTGCGGCCGTACGAGCTATTTATTTATTATATTAGCAAAGTCCCTTCGAGATAAGGAAATTCTCGTGTTTCCTGTTACGCCACAAAATTCCGCTGGATTTTGAAACCGCTGATTGACTCGGCGGTTTCAACGCTACGCCGGGGTCACGAATAGTTCGCGCTTCTCAGCACGCCACAAATATTGTTTCCCATCATGCTACTCGCGTGCCCAAACGTGAAGTCTAGTTGTTCCATTCCCTCCCACGCCAACCCTCGCCGTTTGTTACTACGAAATGCGATTGAAATATAAACTTTTGCGTCGGCCGTGCGGAGGATTACATTTCGCATTCATGGAATTCCATGAATCCATGAGGTCGTCAAGAGTGAGAACCCGCGCTCGTTCGCGCGTGAATCAAAAGTTCCATTGCTCGTTCGTTCCCTCGCCCACTTTCTGTCTGCTCGCCTTTCTGAGCATTTTGACTTCGACGGAAATAAACGTTACTTTTAATGAAACCAGTATTTGTACTGATGTAAAAAAATCATATAAAAAAATTCATTTATCCGCACCGTCGTGCAGAAAGAGGATACGAATGGAAATAAAAGGAAAAAAATCGCGAGATATTACGATAAAAAATGGCGGTTTAGGCGATGGCTTTTCGATTTCTTCTGGAAATGTTATTTTGAATGCAAAAATGATATCTCGTAAGTATCATGGATCCCATATTTATACTTTTGTTGATTGGCCCTACTTTTCGGCATCGCAAAAATCGACTTGCCGCAGCGACATTAATCGATGTATGTCTGAGAAACGCGATCGCTCCAAACATTATCTTCTTCTCTGTTTGTTTTTCCTTCGAATTCTCTACAGCGCAGAATGTAATGGATTTCTATTTGTACACAAAAAAAAACGGCTCTTTCACGTGAATTCGAGAACGGGACCGTCGAAGCCTGAAAAACGATCGGGCGACAGAACGGTTCGGCATTGTTCTACATTGCTATTTCCAATTTTCCACATTCTCGGTCACTTCGAGTGAAATGGAATCTATCCATCTCCACACACCGCTACTCGCACCAGAATGGTACATCTCAATATCCATCCCCAGCTTCACGCGACCACAAAAATTCCACGTAAACTCTCGCTGTCGGGAACATCGAAATAAAACATTAGAATAAACCGAATGAACGAAATTTCACGTGTGCAACACGTTCCTCACGGTGTCTTCCGAGTATAACGGCACCGTTGAACTTTCGAGGTGTACATGTATCGCAATGCAAGAAATTTATCGATTTCCGCTCCAAACAGCTAAATTTTACATAAGTCGCGTGAATAACGGAAAATCGAAATACTTCGTAACAGTGCTGAAAATGGTCCATTTACCCCATAGAAATTGAGTAGAAGCAGAAAATATATTAGAAATACATATATTAATCATATATAATCTCTTATATATTTCGTGACATATATTTACATATATATTCTTCAAAAAATCGGTAATATACCATTTTTCGACGAAAATAATAGATACATAGAAATACTTCGTAACAGTGCTGACAATGGTCCATTTACCCCATAGAAATCGAGTGGAAGCAGAAAATATATTAGAAATGATTATATTAATCATATAATCTCTTATATATTTCGTGACATATATTTACATATATATTCTTCAAAAAATCGGTAATATACCATTTTTCGGCGAAAATAATAGATACATGGAAGATATATTGTACGATATACATTTTTTTTTCATCATGTGGATAGCGTCATCGTGCTAATCGCCGAGGTCGATATTCTCGACTATTAGCCAACAAAGTAGCAAAAATTCGACTGCAAAGGTCCTTAATGGAGCCGTAAAAGCAGTCGAACAGTCTCCGGACTCCAACGTATCCATAAGTACAGCTGGCTGTGAAATTTCATACGGTACAAGGTCTGCAAACTGGTGAAAAATGCTTGGGTGTTCGTATACACTGATATACCAACACTGCGGTATTATACCCAATGTACAGTGCGGTAAAGGATAGCCTGACCGTGAGCTTTCGCGGACGCGGTTTCGCGGCGAAGAAAACTAGCTCTCGGGCCTTCCCCCACGCTTAACTAACGATCCCATTAGCCGCTCTGAAGGCGGCGTCGATGGTATTATATATACAGTATAGTGTACGGGATACAGTGTAAGGACTCGTGTATTACGTCGACGAAACGCTTTAAAGGTGGAGCTTTTGTTACGTCGTATCGCGCGAGAGAACGGTACTCGTAAAAGAAAAAAACTGCCTCTCGTTATTTTTCGTGTGAGAGCGATACGGGGAATAAGAAGACTCGTACAACCTCACCGTCGAAAATCTATACATACACTGTCCGCGATGTATCTGTGTGCGGTAGTGAGAGACTCGTTCGACAACGATACAGCTCTTTCAATTCGCGCACTGTACATCGAACGTTGTATACGTACGTGTGAGTGAGACTATAGAGTCTCTACATTACTCGTCTTACGATCGCCGGGATGAAGCCGCCGCTTCAATGTTACCGGGCAAGTAATTTTCTCGTTACGTACGGATGTATATATATATGTATATACATAACCTCTGCGCGAGGGCAACCACACAGGTAGCTACGTACTTTGTACAGTATAGTTAATTCGGTGAGTATCGTTTCTCTCGTTACTCTCTTTCATCTCGTTCTCGATCGGAACGTGATAAAAAATATTTCGGAACTTTCATGTACAACGCGAAAAGCTATTTCCATATCGAAACTCGGCTGGATGCTGTGAACATATTTTTATCGAAGTTTGGAAGGCTCCATGTATTTTTATTTATACATTGGAATCCTATTCGCGATGTAAATGTACATCGTTCTCGTTACCGATTTTACGAATTTAATTCCGTAATATACGATGATTGAGAGGCGCCATGTTGAATTTACGTCGACTAACCCAATAATATTTTATTCAATTATCAATATTCGTCAAGAGGAGTGGCAACAACTCGACGCCAAGTCATTTTCGCGAGAAAAATAATATTTAATACACTAAATGGATATTGCCAAATTCTGTTATCGGATTGTTATCGAATCATAACTTCGAGTTGCTGAATGCAATATACAACTTTTTGATAGTCTTCGTAGCACTGGAATAGAATGACCCTGTTAATAAGTTTTCGTTTCCAATTCTTGTCTGTATGAGACATTGAAACTCAGAATTAATTTATTTTAGAATAGGGCCGAAGCTTTCGTTTATAATAGTTATTTGTATGACAAGGGCGCAAAAAGTCAATTCGTGCAGAATCGCCTATTGCGCAAAACGGACGATTCCGCACTAGCGCACGCGATGCCGTGTCATACACACAATTTTTTGCGTTACTGCGTAAAAAGTTCGAATTTGAATGACCTCAGTGACCAGTGCGCAAAAAGACACTTTTGGCACGTTGGCGAAAAAAGTGACTTTCTACGCACTGAACATAGGTACAAAAAGTCGAATTTTCCGCATCGGCAGCGAAAAATAATATTTTGTGATCGTTTTTCCCGCACTAGTGCGAAAAGTACACTTTTCCGCACGAGTGCGGAAAAAACAGCAGTAAATCGGGTTTGATACACGTGCGGAAAAAATCGGTCTCTTACACTCGTCAGGAGACAAATGCACTTGTATCGAAAATAACTATTGCGTTACTAATGCGAGAAAGCGGACTTTACTTCACAACCGCCGGCAGAAATCCGCTCTGTCGTACAAGAATCGCACGATACTTTTTATAACAAGTGCAGGAGGAATGCTTCTGCAGCGCCTGCCAATTATAGCACCGCCAAAGCGTGCGAGAAGTAAAATTGAGCCGAAGTGCGCATGCGTCTTGTCATTACAGTACGGCTTGGTATAACGCGCCACTTACGCCACTCTCGGCAGGCACGAGAAGTAGCACTTCTCAAGCACGCGTTACAAAAAGTATATTGTTTAAAATGAGAAACACTCGACACGTGCACACACTCGAGATGCAGCCGAAATTGCGAACTTAGTCGTATACGAAAGCACGAAAAGTTTTACGTACGTAGGCAAGAACAAGGAGATACCGGCGTTATGCACGATAAACGATGCCTTCTATGCAACGTCGGCACGCAAGGTTAAACCCGGTGTTACGTTATTTTTTCAACGTTGAGTGAAGTGCAAAAGCTACGCCTAATGCGTCAAACGGGCGAGAATAGTAGTAATACTCGTCGCACTCGCGAGCCGCGCATAAAAGCTTCTTTGTCGTATGATTTTCCATCCCCTTCGGTGTCCATTCCTCCGCGCAAACATCAACGCGCGGCACCGTTGTTGTATTTTTTTTCTTTACCGAGATACCCCCGACGGCAGTGGCGCATGTAGCGATAAAAGCAGCACGGCTTAACGCTCGTTTCTCATCGTCGTCAGTTCCTGCATAACACGCGGGAGTGACCCGGACAAAAAAATTCTGTCACATATCGTACTCTCCGTTTCCACATCTCCTCGACTTTTCGCCTGCGGTGTTGCATCTGTATGCGCAGAGATGCTCTTCATATTAAAGCAACTACGGTACAGCGGAATGCACGATTGGGTACGACCACTGGATCCGTTTCATAAACAACCCTCTAATCTCGCGCCCTACAATCTTTTTTTCTTCGCACTCGAGATATCTCAACTCATTCATTAACGGAAGAAAAAGGGCATTGTACACTATGAATTCCCCAGAGATTATCTCATTCCCCGGAAATTCCCCAGAAAAACCGCCTTTCGATTTATACAGGTCACCTGCAATATTTCGGCTTTCGTCGAGATTTTTGTTGGCTATGATTTTTTTTAATTACAATGTATAAAAACATAACGGAGAAATGATCATTTTCTCAAAATAATGATATCCAAGACATCGTAATTTTTTTTTCTTTTTTTTTGCAATGGTCGCTGTTTTGACAAATTGACGCGATGGCATACAAGACTTTCGTAACGCGTAAAACATTTTGCAATGGTTGATCCATTGGTAGCAAAAAAATAACCGGAACTAAGTTTCGTTTTGTATATTTGTGAATTATAGATGCGTCGAATGTCCAGTAGTCAAGCCGACGTTCCTGTGCGGCAACGACAACCGCACCTACAGTTCGCCCTGTCGTCTCGAGTATCACAACTGCATTCATCATACGTCGGTGCACATTGCTTGCAAAGGATTCTGCCCCTGCAAAGGTAATCTCGAGTGTAAGATTTTTTTTTTCAGCTCATACGTAATTAGCAATGAGAACTCCGCGTACCACATACGGCACTTTGTCGAAATTATCCCGCAAACATAAAATTTAATACCCCATTTCTCCGCGGCAACAGAACTAATTAGAAGGGATGTATCATTGCGCGATCTGTCTGTATACTTATAGTCCATTCGTTTAAGGGACTTTATCAAGGAAATCCGCGCTTAGATAATGTATATTGTCGAGAGCTCATCAGAGACGGATTATACACGTGTGATACATATGCGTATCAAATCTATATGTATGTATACCGCGCAATACATCGCGCAGATATCGCGGAAGCGGATTATTCCGCACACGTACTCGTGTTTGCGAGATAATTATTGAATATATCCGAATGATCGTTTCCGGCGTCGGGACGAATTTTGCTACAGCCGTAGATGTCAAATATTAATTGATTTATATATATCGATATATCGATCCGACGATAAACGCATTCGATTTCTCCTTCAACACTTCGCTCTCCGACGTTATTTGCTACAATTTGTCACGAAAAGATTAGTTAACTACACGAATCGCGTACGTGTCTAATCCCACTTTTGGTCGGACGCTTTAGATGGTTCGTCGCTGCATTTCGTCGATGTAATTACTAATTTTATGTAATATTTTCTTTTTTTTTTTTTTTCATTTCCAACAGTAGTAGTCGTGCATTCGAAGAAAATGCAGATGCAGAAACAAAAATCATTGTTGGGAAAATTGGGTCGCAATCGTGACATCACGCTGACACCTCGAGACTTCAACTACGACAATCATCACTATCAGTATCTCAAGTACAGCAAACGGGCAAAGGTGAGTTCAGAATTTAAAGACTTATTGAGAAAATATGCCGTGATGAGAAAATATCATTATCAGTTCCGATCGAACATTCTTAAAAAAAAAAACCGAAATCTGCTAATTTGACTGTTTCTTGAAGTAATTACATTGCTATAATTAATTCGATACTACAATATGGAATTGTATCGTCCTGACATCTCGTATTGTTTAAGGTTCCATTTACAAAAAACGATTTTTTACAAAAAAAAAAAAAAAATGCCACTCTGTGAATCATATTTGACGTAATATATCGCGAGTTTTTTCCGAAATTTCTCATTTTTTTTGTTTTTGTTTTTTTTTTCTTTCAAATTTCGCGGTATACGCAGTTGACACGCTTATTACCGTATAAATGAAATCCAATATTCGTTTGTACAGTTTTTCCGCTCTTGCGATGTGGAATTGGGTCGTCATGGTACCTCGTATTTCTTACATTTACATTTATCAAGATCGATTTTTTCCAAAAAAAAAAATTCCACTCTGTGAATCATATTTGTCGTAATACATCGCGAGTTTTGCACGAAATTTGTCATTGTTTTCAACTTCCGCGGTTTACACGCTTATTACCGTATGAATGAAATCCGCTATTCGCATTCGTCATCGCGACAATCTTGCATCGGTGTTCCCGGTTCTCATCAGCTTCCGAAACGACCGCAAATTATGAGTTTCGTCAAAGTGTATACCTGATTCTCGCGAGAAAGACTGGGACCGAGTTTGCGACGGGTGAGTCTGGCTGCTGGCGCTGCTGTTGACTGCACTCAAGACTCTTTCCCCCGGTTCTCGTTAGCACGTGCGGCCTATTAATCAACTCGTGTGTACCAACGAGAAAACCGAGGTGGCCCATTATATATTACTCGCGATATATTCCGGTTGGTATTAGTGGGGGGAGAAAAGCGGGTGATATACGAGGAGTCGCCGTGGGGGTAGGAGGCGATACCAACCCAACTCCTCCGCCCTCCTGCCTCCCCTTCGTTCGCGCTTACGTAGTACTTCACGCGTATTAAATAATGGTACAGCCCTCGTATACCACAGGATAAAGTACATCTCGCCTCGCTGCTCGTCGTTGTTACGCGCAGTTTTCACGAAATATATACACATAAACGAAAAAATAAATAAAAAAGATCTTTCCATTAAATATACTTTCGGAAACGTGGAAAATTAATTTTTTTCGTCTTCCTAAAATTTTTTGGGCCGAAAAAAATTTTATACGGAACTTTTTGCCATTTTTGGTACCGTAAAAATATAAATGTTTCCGCACATCGAAGGAGAGTCGGCGAATAACAAAAATCGAAAAAATTCTACTATCGATTTTGTGAGACGAATATTTTTTTTTTTTTGAAGAGAAACCGTTAAACGAGCGGCATAACTGCAAATGTATATTCTGGTAACGAAAATATAGTATAAGCAGAATTTTCTATTATATATAACACTATCGTAGTTATTTGAAACGAGTCGTGAGAGAAACCCGCGTCAGCTAGTAATGGTAAAGTAATTGTTCGTGCGTTGCCTTCGGCAACGTAATCCCGTAAGTAGGAGGCGATGGTGAAGGAGAAAGTATCTCCGCTGCGGCGTCGCCTCCAGAAAGTATATATGAAAATAAGCCGCTCAGAAAAACCGCCCTTTGGCGCGCTGCAAATATTTTTTTTTCTTTTTTCAGAAATGAATATAAAATATATATTATAAATTCTCTTGATATTTGAGTTCCCATTCCGCACACTTGCGTAATCCGCCTCCGGCGTATTCGCTTTGTATAAAGTAAAAATATACAATAATTTTTTCTTCTCGTCAATTTCGCTCGGACTATCGCGCGATACATCTTTCCAACTTGACAACAAAATGAGATCTATGAGAAAACGGGAGATATTCCAATAGCCGCGTACAGCTTTATTGGAGCGCAAAAAAGACTCTCGTCGAATATATATCGAAGAAGTAACACATATACGCGAGTGAAAAAGTTTCGAGAAAACCGTTGCTCTGCCCATAGCACATCCGGAAATAGATATTCCCGTGCGTGTAGTAAAGAAACTCTCGTAACGGAAGTCCGCCCGGAAAGTTTCGTGACTTCTCGCGATATTCCAATTTCCGACGATCAACTTCCCCGTGCGTCGTGTCAAAGGTTTCTTTCCCCATCATTTTTACTTTCCGGATGACGCAGACGGTCTTCCTTCGCACTATCATCGGGCGCTTCGTTTTTTTTTCTCTTCGTATTTACGTCATCGTACGTTATACAGTAGAACAAGCAGAGTTCGTACCGGCGGATTGGAGAATAGCCGAGAGCAAGACGTAGTTCTCGTTTCATTCTTTCTTTCGTGTTTTTACTTTCTTTACTTCCGTTTGCGCACCCACCACCGCGATAGTTCAGACGCCACATATCACACGTTTATACGGTGTATATACCGTGGAAACGAGAACCGCTCACATCCCCCCGTTCCTTGAACATCGTTATAAATCAAACGAACTTCGAACGCGTTTCTTACGCTCGCCCAATTCTCTATGTGCACTCCGCGAAAGTCTTCTCGCAGACTCGCGCTCGTATTTTCTACGATATTTTCTAGCATCTATTTTTCTTCTTCTACTTCGATCGATTCCCCCAACACCTCCGACACCCTTTCAATACATATATATATATCCTTTTTTTCTTTTTTTTTTTTTTTCATTTTTTTTCGCGCAAATGCTCGCGGCAATGTACATACGAGACACATACTTCGGTGAGATGCCATGCGGTTCGGTTTGTACGTACTATCGAACGCACCATCGCGTTCGCTTCGTAGTTTGTTCACGTGATAGAGATTTACGTTTTGCTTCGTTCTCAGGGCCGCGCAATGGCAAAGCTGCGCGCGTGGCGTATCCAATCGTTTTTTTTTTTCTTCTCCACCCATTTACGTCCTCTATCTCGTTAGATTGGATTCTCAGGCGCCCTCTTGGCCTCGCGGCTTTTTCGCGCGTACCGGAGCGAAATTGGGTTAAGCCTCCTCGTCGTGCACCACTCTTCCGCTTCTTTCTACCCCTTGGCTTCTTTTTTTTTTTAAGAATTCTCGTAACCAGCCAAGCATCCAACCGACTAGCCGCGTTCGTCGGTGGTACGAAGCGTCACGCAGGTGCCCTGCACCTCGACCTCGCGTGACTCCATCACTTTTATATCGAGTATTACCGCTCCTTTTCTGTGGCCTACTCATCGTTTCGTTCATACAGTTGTGCATATCGCGTGGCGATATTACAACGTACGTGGCGACAGATTTGACATTGGCAATGACGCTTTTTCCGAAGACTCCCTTTTCGTCGTAATACATGGAAAAATCATTAGGAAATCCATTTTTCTTAATTATCGAACACCACACATATATCCGCCGAATTCGAGATGTGAAAAAAAAATCTTTCATTTTAAAAATACAAATAAAAAAATAAATAAAATTAAAAAAAAATTATTATTATTTATTATTATTATTATTATTTTCTATTTTATTTTTTATTATAAATATCATTTTTAATATTTTCAACTTTTATTTAATTTTTTTTTTTTTTTCTAATTTTGATTTAATTTCTCTAATTTTTCTCTAATTTTTTTCTAAAATGATTTTTCTCTAATTTTGATTTAATCTCAAATTGTAAAAAAAAACTTTCACCGGCGTATCTGTTTAAAACTTATCAAAGCCGAAAGGACAATATTGAATTTGCGATAAAATTTTGTCGTTATTCGTCGACCTGAGGAATTTCATCGTACGGGATTAGTCACAAAAGCGCGAAATGTTGGCACCATGACGAACCATCCAGATAACTGAATACCGCGGAAGGATCCGACGTTCCGACGATCCGACGTCGTTTTCTCGGCGTACATGCAAAAGGCAGCCGTCGAGATCCCGGCGCAGGAAATATTTAACCTCAGGTTAAATTGCAATTTAACCGCACTAGCGAGTTTGATACGGAGCTTAAATAATATCACGTATGCGCATCGCTTTACCGTATATAGCTGTACGTTGCGCGGCTCAAAGGAAAGATGAAATATTTCGCAAAGTTCTATCGCGCAACGTCGTCCACTACAAAGTCTCTTGAGACGATGGCTCGTCGTATTAGCGTGTAACATTAATTATCCAGGATTAAGGGTTATCCCTTGAATCACGGATTACAGTCAAAGGGGAAGAAAATATAACCAAAAGTACGTAAAAAAAAAAAAAACGAAAAAAAATTGTATGAAAAGTATATCATTGCTTTTCCGAAACAGCTTTTTCGCGATCGATCGATGTAGCATATCGTCGATAAATCCAAAATAAACATTTATAAGAATTCACCGAAATTTTAGCACCCCTATCGTTATTAATATTGCCGGTCCAACTTCCATCCCATTATCTCGGGTATATTAATAACTTCAACCCCATTATATACACCTCCTTGCGCTGCTCTTTGCTTCGCCCGGAAGTCGATAGCAATACTATTCCAACGTACATTTCGGCGTAGAAAACGGCGGGTCAATTAAAAGCCAAAGTTGCATCGCGTCTGAAAGTCGTACGCGAGTGTCGGATGCACCATCGTTCGTCAAAAGCGTCTGGAGGAAAGGGGATAGAGACTCGATTTGCAAGCCAACCTTAATACCAGTGCACTTGCGAGATGGAATTCCCACGAATTGCTCGTCGAGTCGGTCCAGCGTCAACGGGTTGAGAGACTACTGTCGGCGCAACTGCAGCTGGTATACGGCAGCCAAGGCTTGGAAAAGCCTGACGCCGAATGCTGGTGGGCTAATCGCGAGAGAGATTGCAGAAACTCCTCGTGCTTTAGTCCTGCGTAGCATCAAGCCAAACCCCCGACGCTAAATCCCGCGTCTCTCGTCGTTCCAGTCTTAATTAAATCAACGTACGATGCCGAGAAAACGAGGCGCGAGGTACATAGTACCTATAGTACGAAGGTACCCCGCGCACGAACGACCCTTCGTCCGCGAATCCCTGAAAACCGAGAACCAGAAGCAGCAACGCAGCTTCCGCGTACGCTATGGTGATATTCATATATATATACATATATATAAACATATATACATGTATATCTTTTAACTGTAGTGGTATAAGTGAAGGGTAGATAGTGGAACGCTTTCCTAGTTAATGCGAGAAGCTTTACCCCGTGTATATCCGACGTCCTGGCGAAAATTCTCAGGACAATGTGATAAAAGCTCGTCGTCACAGATATTATATATACATGTATATCTATGTGGAAAAGGATTAAGAAATGCGGATTAATTTAATGAATATTTGTAAACCGTGATTGCATTTATAAATGAGTTTATCATTTTGGTTATTTCGCAAGGCTATTCAGAAATAATGTAAGCTTTGCGCTCGTCGTATTCCCATTTGTTTTCTCAATTTGTCGCTTCGCAATGTAGAATTTGAAAATAGCAACGAATTAAATATTTATAACGATATTTCTAATTTTTATTTTTTTCGTATTCCGATTCGAAAGAAATAAATTTATCAGACTTTGAAAAAAAATTATCGGAAAATATATCTATAATATCATTAATAGATTTTTCACGGAAAATTATTAATTACGGATATTTTTTGAACGATTTTTTTTTTTTTTTAAGAAGTTATATTAATAATATACTAATTACATGAAAACTCCAAATTTTATTACATATCTCTAACATATTTTTTGTATATACTTTTTTTCCACGTCGAATAGCGTCATAGTGAGTTTTACGAGTGGAATTGTTATTTTTCTCAGTGAAATGATCGCATTGTTTGTTTTCCAATTCTTCGATCGATTATCGCTCGACTCTGTGAAAGCAGCGATTTTTCTCTTCGGCTGACGGGTTTCAAGCAGCAAACCAAAAGTTCCGCATAGGATAAGTAATTTAAGTTTTGGGCGATGTGCCACCGTCGGGGGGGCCGGGGCGGCTTTTCTCATTTCCATGAAGAAGAGAGCGAAGGAAACCGTAGAAACGAGAGAACGGCACGGACAGTCGGATATATGGTCGGGAAACGCCTCGTTCTCCGTCTTCTCTGGTATCCAACAGCGGTTGCGAGACGAGTCGCGGAAACTTCTCGTAAATTATTCCACGATTCCGAGAATAGATAATTAATGGTTATCACAGACATTTTCAACTATCGTCGAAATAATCTGTCGGATAAAATAGACCAACATAACGAATCGTCCCGACAAAAGGCTGTCTACAGTTAACGTTTCAACGGCTATAGACATATTTTACCCATTCTCTTCGTACACATTTCCGACGAGTGTTCGAACAGTTATCAAAGTTTCAAATATCAGAACTATTATAATTCAAGTAATGGATCATAAATGATTGATATGGATCGGTGGCGTTCAAGGAAACTTTGTCATACGTATTCCCGGCGATGGGAACGTGAAGTATCCCCGATAGAGTTGCAGAAGCGATAAAACTTGAGTGCGCACCCTATCTTTAGCTATATTGAGAAAAGAGCTTTTTGGAGAGTTTGGAATCGTTACGCAGATGGATAGGGAGGAAAGAGAGAGAGAGTAAACGGAGAGAGCGGTACGCGTATAAAGGAAAATTACGATTCGACTGGCGTCGGCTCGTTCGACTATGTTGCAGCAAATAGAGGACACGGACTCTGCTCGAGAGATGTTAGTGGAAAGACGCGTCGTTACCGTTCTCTCTCGGCGCATACAAGTCGCTTCAACAGACTTCACCCTTGCAACGACGTCGCGAACGGGGTTAACCGAGGAACAAGACCGGAGGCACTTAACTTTGTCGCTATGCGATAGAGCAGTGCCTGTAGTACTTGTCGGGCTGTATGAGACACGCCTTCGGGCTTTCAATCCCTATGCAAAGCTCTGCAACTCAAAAGCTTATGGCACAGTTCATGAAATAAAAGATTTAAATAACTAGTCGCTGTATCAGTAGGTATTTCGGTTACTCTCTTATTTCGAACTGTGGTATCTATCTAAAGATTTTAAAAGCATTCGAAATCATTTTTAACTACTCGTTTACTCGGTATAGGCGACTTAAAAACTCCGAGGACATCGCGCAAAACTTAATCATAAGAATTCAAAAAATCGAATAGCAATAATTACGCGCTAATTAATTTACAAAATTTTCGATAGTTCGTGCATTTCGTTGTTTTTTTTTTTTTTTTTTTTTTTTCTTTACGTGTCTCTGTTTCGCGTTATATATGTTTCGACTGTTTTCAGGCCGTTTCCGGTGGCGTTAGCAAGTACGACGACAAGCATCAGATGAGCAACGAAATCGACAAGAACCCATCGACCCTGAAATCCGTCTTCAGTCCTCAATCGCCATCCCGCAACGCGGATTGTCCGCCTTCGTCCAAACCTGCGATGTCTAACCGATTGTTGGATTGGTTTTCAGTCGTAATGGCGGATGCTAAATACCGGCGTCAACACATCAGATCCAAAGGTAATAATAATCATTCTCGATACATTGTCAGAGTCGAACAATCGAATGGCGAAAGCTTCTCAGATATTCAATTGCGTATTATTCAAGATTGACGTTGCGGAATACAATAGCCAAAGAGGATTGCCGTCGTACTATTGTTATATACGCACGTTTCCCTCTATAGCTTCGGATCTCCGCGATTCTATGTATCCAATACACAATTCTCGTATCAATACTGCATGTTAGATGCAACGATGACTTCTATAAATGAGCATTGCTTGCTGCACTTAACTCGAATGATGGATTAACGTTTCCGATATACGCGTCTCTCGATCCTCTTCCCGATCTCAAAATACTCGTCCAATAGAAAAATTTCTACTTTTACAAATTAAAACTGATGAAAATTTTAATCATTCGCGTTTTTTCGGAATGAGTCGGAAAAAAATATCATTTTTCATAAGCCCTTTACGCTGGAAGGACATGAATATACGTCCGAATTTCGCGAAGTTACCTTCAATTCGTCCGTTTAATTATTAAAAATCACGAAAAAATTCTGAAAAAAATTGTAAAATAACGTTATAGTGTTGTCTTTCCGATAATTCAAAGGGATTTGTTTTACGCTCATGCGAATGGTTGTTACGAGCAAATGAAATTAGCGTTCTACTTGGCCTGCGAAAAGTCTCCCGTACGCGAGGGGTTAATATTCTTTTTAGGATAATGAAACTTTTTTTGCTGAGAAAACGACAGAACTTCCGAACGATCTTTTTTTTCTTGGTGCTAAGTTACTAATTTCCGTAATATATATATTTTTTTTCGTTTTTATGGCGAAGAATGGAAATGAAAGCTTTACAATCGATTCGCAGGTCACTTTCCCGCCGGTTGCCAGACGGAAGTCAGGTGGATGTTCGGGCATTTGGACAATGACGGTGATCGACGAATCTCGCTTTCCGAACTCTACAGCCTCGAACACGATCAGAACGAACCGTGTCTCAAGCCGTTCCTCGACGCTTGCGACACCGACGGGTAACCATTAATACTGGACAACCCTTTCCATACGCGACCGCGCACCGTATTGAATACAATACCAAAGGTCGTGTCTCATTTTTCAGAGACATCTTCGTGAGCGGAGCGGAGTGGTGCGAATGCTTTTCGAAGGCCGAGAGACCTTGTGCCGCCCGCAGACGATCCTCGCCGGAAATTGCGCCGTCATGCGACTCGCGGGGATATTATCGGAGTACTCAGTGTCATCGCGGTCTCGGGTTATGCTGGTGCGTCGATCCTCACGGTGTCGAATTCGCTGGTACCAGGACTCGCGGTGCCAAACCTGACTGCGGTAAGTGTACGTATTGCCATCGAAAATATTATCATAAAAATTCTCCTACACTCTTTCCGACTCGTTGCTTATTACTGTTTTGCCGAACTTTCTGAGGGTTCGTTGATTTAGGATCGTATGCAATATCGACGGTGTCGCCTCATCGGTAAAAAATTGCGATCCATAATCTCTCTGATGGTTGAGATTTTTAGAAAAAAAAAAAAAACAAGCGTCCAATTTTTCTATTACTTTTACGGTCCACTCGAGTTGTCTCATCGAATATCGACGATCTATGCAACTAAGCGAAACTGTTGTTTTTTCAAATCATTTTGAGGAAAAATGATTGATTGATCGAAATTTTAGTAATCGGCTCCGAAAGTTTTCAGGTCGAAAAAAAAAAAAAATGTGTCCCTTTTTTTCATTATCCACGTCACCAAGTTGGCAAAACAGTTTTGTCACATTGCTGAAAGATGTCATTAATTTATATAAATTGACAAATGATTTACTATCGTTTCAGACGCGATAGTGAACAAGATAAGTAATGGCGATCTGAAGACGAACAGCGTTGACTTGGAGGACGACGACGAAGACGGCGACACGGACACCGCGCAGGATCTTGAGGGTTCGGCCGATCAGCCATTGGACTTCTAAGTGTGCAATATAGTCGGGGATTCCTGCGAATTAAGAAAAAAAAACTGCTGTAACCCTTCCTGGAAGAGAGATAGACGAGGACCGCGTTATCGTTGCCCTCTGCGGCATTGCCGCGCGCGACGTGGTTGTGATTGGGGGTTTGTCGACGGGGCTGGTGTCACCCGTCGAACTGAATAACCGAACGCATTTGATTAATTATCGAGGGCTCTCCCGATGCGCGATACCTTCGCGTTGCTACAAGTATTTCTATCAAACTTGTAGTTAACTCTTCACATTCCGATCCATGCATTTCCTAACTCTTTCACAACAACTGCTTCGTGAGAAGTTGAAGAAAAATTAAAGAAAAAAAAAACGAAAGCAACAATACAATCGCCCGCAAAGCCTAACTACGTTCGCGCGCTAATCCGCGACAATTGGTGTCGAGGATTACGTCCCGACTGATTGAGATAGTAACGATGAGATTCTCCAAATCCGCTGGGATAACTCCTTGCACAACGCACTTATAAATAATACAATTACAAACTATTTATTCATATAGAAGCTGAAGTGAGAGAAAGCGTAATGAGAAAAGACGATAGAAAAGGGGAGTCCCTCGAGTGAACGAGAAACAAAAAAATTTCTTCGCGTTCGCTAATCCCTGCGAACACACTACATGACACATACAAACTACGATATATTATATTATACTTTAACGTAAACAACAAAACGAAAAAAAAAAATACTCTATATGATTTCAAACCGGTAGATTAACCTCAACACGGATATAAATATCGAGGCGTACGACGATGTATGCCTATTTATATATGTATATCAGAGCATAATATTGTCTATGATTTATGGTAATACGCGATCGTAAACAAAAAAAAATTAATAAAAAATGAACAAACTAAAATTGTTCCTTGGTAAATTTTGGGCGCCGTGGCGAAGCGTAGACGAAAAAAAAAAATATCAAAACGAATCTCGTGTCCGTCAAGTTTATCGTACGACGATCGGTAAACATTTTTAATTATCGAACGAAGACTCATCGGGTTAATATCCTTATTTCTCTCATAGTCCACCTTGCATCGTCGAGAAATTAGAATAAGTATTATCACGTAAAAACCGACCTATTTCTTAATAGTCATCAGTCGATGGCGGACCATTAAACGACGGGATATAATGGTTCGGTCTCCTCGATAATTCAATAAAATGCTCAGATCGGGTGATGCAATATACGGTGATCAAAGAGAAATGAAAAGGTCATCAGGAATAACTTTGATTATTTAAGTAATATATCGAAATTTTGACATTGGGCGCGAGCTTCATTGCCATTAAAAAACGAAAAAAAAAAAAGAAGTAAAATGCACCGAAACCAAATGAAAAAGAAAAAAAAATCGCCAGGAGTTGGCTAAGGATTTGACGCCGTGATTCGTCTGCATCTTCACCCTAACGATAAGCATTTTTACTTACGACTTTTACTTAACAAGTATCGTGGCGTAAATAATGTAGATTATAGATTATAAAAACAAAAAAAAAACATATGTAATCCGTAGAGAACGATCTGTGTGACTATGTGAATAGAGGATAAAGTTTAGCGGCAAGTTACGTAGGTGAAGCAATTAATCCTCACGTACAGCTCTTCCGTCCCCGTAACGATTCCAAATAGGCACACGAATTAGTGACAAAAACAAACGGTGCATTATTAGTTTCGCTTAAGCTAATTATCTCGCAATACTGTATTTATCGTTGTGGAGGAGAATTTTTATTCAGCGTGACGAATTAAATCGAAGTTCATCGAAATTCAAGGATATTGAATGAGAAATAAATGCGAAGAGCTGAATACAAAGTAAACCTCGATTATGATTAATTTTCCATGTTAGTTAAACGTAACTTATCCGACGGATTGATAATTTGAGTGGTTCTCCGGTAAATTGATTATTATATTATTGTGACGCTTTTTTTTCGATTTTAAAAAATCGCCGATCATTTCTATCGTTCGTGAGAATCGGTGTAATTATGTACCAGTGATGCAATTAAACCCTTCTATTGGACATAGTTAACATATTCCTTTTGGGATGCCTAATCGCCGTAAGGCCATTGCAGTAGGAAACAATGCGGCCATTTGAAATTAAAATCTGAATCAAAGTCGTATGAAAAACAACTTTGAAACACATTATACGCCTACACCCCCTCAGCTACATCGAGCGCATTACGCCATAATTATTCTATACCGTCGACATTAGATTAACGAGTAATATTTCCAGAAGTAACCGACGATAAACTAACGGCTGCTACTCGAATATTGTATATACAATAATTGATATACAATAAATGTATAATCATCTAATGAACCTTCGTACCATGATGATTGATTTGTAAGGACATAACTCCGGATCGAAGCGTAAAGAATTTTTACTTAATTTCGAGGCTACCGCAGATATCTAATCCGATTGGTATTGTACATGTGGCTGTAAGAATTCTTTATGAATAAAGATTGTTGTAGAAAAATAATGATTTATATATATCATCGCGCAAATTCAATTGTACAGTAGGCAGTCGGATAAGTTGAATATCGTAATACCTGCTGGAGTATCATTGTCCCTTTCGCCGGAAAAATTTCCCTTTCCGCTGCGTTTCCTCTCTGTCACACAAATGGCAGGAACGATTCTATTGGTCGGTATGAAAAGGGAAGCAGAGCGCCGTTGCCTCGCCGAACAGGTACAGAGACCCGGCGAAGGGTCAGAATTCAACTTACGGTAGAAGTTCCGTATTCTTAACTCGACGGGACCGGACACGCTCTCGTTTCTGTATTTCCTCGATCATCCCTACTCCCCGTCAGTTGCTCCTCGTCCGTAGATACCGCTTGGAGTGGGGAGAATGGGACTCATTGGAAATACAGTTAAGGGAAATCATTTCCATGGTTACGGGTTAAAATAAGGGAGCGGTTAGGTTAAAAGGAGTTAAGAATACGGAGCTTGGACTGTACTTCATGGTGTTTTCTTCAATTTACCTGATGGTTGGGATTATCTGAGTTGGAAATACGTGATCACCTACTGTACAGAGGTTTCCGGCTTTAAAATCGCAGGAAACACCATCCACCGGATAACATCGTACAGCTGAATCGCCGTTGTAATTCGGTAGACAAGAGCATCATACGGGCTGATGCCCCACAGTTTGGCAGACAGCCATCGCGCCGCAGAGTTCCGAAAGCGTTAATTTACAAGGGATTGACGAATTTGTTTTGCGAGCAACTTTCGTTGATGCGAAAATCGGAATTTATCTTACATTTGGGAACAGCTGCTCCCTTTTAGAAACAAAAATCATATTAAATTAAATTAATGGGAGTTTTTCTACGAAACGCTTAGAATATCGGAAATTAATCAGAACTTTATTTTTATTTTTTATATATTTTTTTGTATTGTAGATCTCTATAAGCCTTTTTTCCATAAAGATACTCACAGTTACGAACAAAACTTTATATATACGTTGTTCTTCATGATTCAAGTTTTCTGCTGCCTTACGAGTACCGCTCTTCTAGTCTTGATCGCTACTTTGAATTTTGCATCGAATTTTTAGGTTTTATAGGAAAGACAGAGCCTTCTATAGGAGACTGCAGGAGGAGATTGATTTTTCAGTAGACTACGAACAGAGAGCTGCTATGGCGGGGGTTTCGAGTCTGGGAATTCCAGCGATACAACTGTATATCTAATGGTGTTGCGCGTTCAACAAAACTTTTTCCTGATCAACCGGTTCAGTATGTTATGCCGATTTTCGCGCATTTGTCTATTCAACCGATGTACAGTATACGCAACGTGTACTTCAATGTACAATATACGTGAGTCGCAGTATAGCATATCATATAACAGCCGGTGACTACCCAACCGGAACCGGCACAACATTGAGACGGTTAAAAAAACAAACGTGCGCCGTTTTCCTGTTTGTCAATTTTCGTCAGTGACTAAATATCTATATCAAAATGTCTATTGGTTATCGATCGCGACATAGCTGAAGCGGAAAAGACTCAATATAGACAAATCAAATCTCCTATCGCGAAAACTTCTATGCCGACCTTACGAACAATAATGGGGAGACCGCTAAAACACTAAACACTGTTTTTCTCGAAGATAACTCAATAAATTGACATAAAAAAAGATATTAAAAAAAGTATCGAAATACCGGACCAATTTTACTCGACATGTAAGACCAATTCTCGCCAATACGCCGAAAGTTCAGTACGCACTCTTGAGTCTGCAGCAAGGTCAACGGATGCTGACGTCAGGACTGTTACTAAAATAAAAATAACTATCCATATCCCAAGGATTCCCAGAGTGGAAGCGATAGAAAGGATAACAGATGCGTGAACTCCCGCTTTTTATATTTATGGTGATTGCATGCGTCACGCATTTCGTTGGGTTTTTCCTATTTAAGGTAAACATCTATTTGTCAAAACATCTTCGTCAAAAATTCCCGAGATAAAAATTTAAATTTTTTTACGGCTAAAAATTCTTATGTTCTATTGAAAGATGACACCACAATGAAAATATCCAGATGTTTCGACGTTTCGAAAAAAAAATATAATAAAAATGGTATAATTTTGATAATTCCTTCGTTATCCTTTCTTTTATCCTTTTCAACTTTTTTTATCGTCCTGTTACGTTAAAAAAAAGGGATTCGGTAATTCCGGAATCTATTCAAAATTTCATAATTTTTTGCGAAACATAAAAATGTTTACATGCCGCGCCTTCTGGTAGAGTAGAATGCATTGTCACGGATTGACGAGAATATCGGCAAACGATACATCAACCATCGCGTGAAAACGTTAATGCGATAATAATCACATTGATGGGTTTACAAGAGAATCAACAAGTGAATAATTGCATTACTTCGATAATAATTAATTCGGTATTTATTAAGTACATCGTTGAGTTGATAACAGAATTCATGATTTACCAATTACATCGATAAATTTATTAACGTTTTTAATTGCCGAATTAATAACTGAATATAGTGCTCCAATTTTTGTTGTTCAGCGATGGAATCGTCACTGACGGTAGATAAACATTGTGCAGAATTTCTCGTTCCGAAATTCGCGATTTTCAAAAAAGGGTACGTATTCGAACGTTAATTAGGAGAAAAAGTAAACAATGTTAACATTTCACGCATTCTGCTATTGGAGGACACGGCGCTCGGATGCATTGAACTTGACGAAGTGCGCAACACATTCCACGATTACACGTGACCTTCGCACAGGGATTCATACCGACATCATCGGACGAATCGCCATCTAAAAAAAATGAAATATCTTCAGTACATCACAAAAAACCATCGATCGAAAATATATTAAGGGAATATCGACTTACAGTTGATGCACTGTCCGCCGCGGCAGTATCGCGAGCAACATTCCTTCGGGTTCTGAACGTCACACTAAAACAAAAAAAAATAATGTTACAATGCCGCTAAGCAACGATAATGCTGTTACTACACTACACTACACTAATAATGCTGTTTGTTCAATATGCTTTTATCAGAATAAAGAAAACTCTTCAACTCGATACACCTATTGAAGAAAATGAAAAAAAAAAAAAGATTGAAAAAAATTTGCTTTTGTATCGTAAAAATGTACTTAAGTCTCGTGTATCACATAAACGAAAGAAAAAATATTTTCCGTAAATTAGCACTTCCATATGGTATACACATTAACGTACAGGATTTTTGCGTTGTATGCATGCAGTCACTGACGAGGCAAGGAGCATCACCACCAAACACGAGATAAATACGGTGTTCTTCATTGTTTGTAAAATTGTCTTCACTCTGACGTACTGTTCTCTCTGAGCGATGAGTCTCGACTTAACTTTGCGGTGCAAAGTATTACGCGTTATATACCTCTCTTCAGTGTCGTTTGTCGCTCACGCCGCTTAAATAACCTTTTCATTTTTTCCTCCTACGATTTCAGCATCTGTGTTTGCATTGGTATCACCACGTTTGCTTTTTTTTTTTCACATAACTTCACGTACAATAATATCGTGCAATCCGCGATCCGGAAATACATTTTTTTCTTTATCTCTCTGCGTGCAGTTACAACGCGATCTTTCCATCCGACAAGCAGAAGTTATATTTTTTATCTGCGAATGCGTTGAGATGAACGAATGTGGCGAAAGAATAACAATCCTTCAACTGACCTTTGCACATTTGTTTTACCGAAACGATCTTGTAAATCGTAAGAAAATACGTTTACACAGCTGCAGGAAAGAATGTATATTTATCGCGAGTTGCATTGATAGAAAAATCGCGCTTGAACCGCATCCCGTATAATGCCTCAGTGAATCACACGATAATTGGATAGGTGGGAAAAACCGTTTCGCGAAAAAACTCGCCGTGACGTAATGCGATAAAAAACTTTATTAAACAGTTATTTTAGTAGTTCGGTATGTTTATCCAAGAATTATGTTGCATGACCCAAATTTCCGTGAGCCGTGTAATTTCAGTAGTGTAGAACGGCTCTCAAGCTGCAAAATATAATAAAAACGATTTATGATCTGCGAGATATTCGAATGACTATAATCTTATAGTTTGAATTGAGATCTCACCAATTGCCGGAGTGAAGCAACTCGAATCCTTCGTTTATCTTCTCGAACGGCATGTTGTGCGTAACGAACTCGTCGAGCATCAATTTCTTGTCTTGATAATCCTTCACCAGCTTTGGCACACTTTCCTTGGATTTCCATCCTCCGAAGGCGGTTCCCTTCCAAACGCGTCCCGTTACCAGTTGGAATGGACGCGTACTGATCTCTTGACCGGCTGCCGCTACGCCAACAATCACTGAGGTTCCCCAACCTTTGTGACACGACTCCAAAGCTGCTCTCTGCAATTTTATCACATTTGTAAAGGATTCTTACGTCTCAGAGGATCGTCGCACGGCTTTCGTGAGAAACATGTGCGCCTTCTCGCGACCGGTCCGTAACAAGAATGAAAAAAATTGTTATCAAGGTATATCGAGGTATCGAACTTTAATGAACGATAGGTTGGCAAATAAAGCGTTTGGACGCACCATTGTGTTAACGTTTCCAACACATTCGAACGTGTAGTCGAGACCACCATCGGTAAGTTCAACGAGTACATCCTGAATCGGGCGCGTGTGATCCTTTGGATTGACAAATTCAGTGCACCCGAAAATCTTCGCTGAAGAGAAAAGTAACATTGCGCATTAGTTTATTCGATTAATTTGCCGATATGCGATTTTGTTTTCGCGACAAAGGTCGACGAATTGGTTAACTTACCCTGATCGAATTTTGAGGGATTAACATCAATTCCGATAATGCGCGAAGCTCCAGCAGTTTTGCACCCGAGAGCAACAGCCAATCCCACAGCGCCCAATCCCCATATAGCGCATGTGCTTCCAGCTTCGACTTTAGCGGTGTTCAACGCCGCTCCGTATCCTGTAGGAACTCCGCATCCCAACAAGCAAACTTTGTCGAGAGGAGCGGCGGCATCAACCTGAAAAATACGGATAACGATTCATAATAAATGTATTAGGATCTTAGGATGCGACATTTACGTTTCTCGTGAGGCGACGTTATACATATACACCGAATTATTCAAAAAACCCGTCTCAATTTTTTCACGGATCGTTAATGTTTCAGAACAAAAAAAACCTCTGAATAATAATTTGCTATACTGTCGCGCGAAATTATTCGTTTTAAAGGGTTTTCCGAAAGATCATCGATTGTAGAGAAAATATAATTATCATTTTTTTTAATCAACTTGTGTTTTTTAGCGTTTTTATTATTGTTGAAAAAAAAACCCGTATCTCACCTTAGCGAGCGAAATATCGGCGACCACTGTATATTCCGAGAATGTTGAACAACCCATGAAATGTGCCAAAGTCTGTCCTTTACACGTGAATCTAGAAGTTCCATCGGGCATCAGACCCTTTCCTTGTGTCATACGAATCTTGCTGCACAAATTTGTCTTTGGAGACTTGCAGAACTTGCAGTCACCGCACTGAGGAATGTACAATGGTACTACATGATCGCCTGCAACAATAATCATAAGAATAATAATTGCAATCTTAAATTTGTAAAACTTAACGATTGCCATTTGTAATTTGTAATTTTGTTGCGATTTATAATTTGTTTGTGTTCCGCTTTTAGCGGAAATGTATATGAAAAAAAACAAAAATTTGTAATTTTTACAATTTTAATACATTTTTTGTTCCGATGGAAAATTATTTTCATTAAAAGAGTTATTTCCCTCGAAGGTCATATCTGACCATTCAGATCATTCTTCTTCTTGAATTATACTGACCGGCTTTGAATTCTGTCACTCCTTCGCCAACGCTCTCGACGATTCCGCTTCCCTCGTGTCCCAATATACTTGGAAATATTCCTTCCGGATCCAAACCATTGAGAGTGTAAGCATCGGTATGACAGAGCGCAACAGCCACAACTTTGATGCGAACCTCGTGAGCCTTCGGCGGTGCAACTTCAATTTCTTCGATGGACAAAGGTTGCTTTTCCTTCCAAGCTACAGCCGCGCGACATTTGATAACCTTTGACAAAGAATTTTCATTGTTAAATAAAAAAAACAATAATAAATAATAAACGGGAAATAATTTCGATTTTTTTTATTAATGTCGATCAGTACATACTTTTCCTACTGTATCAGCCATTATTTACGATAGCAGGTGAACAAAATTTCAATGCCTGTTGCGACGACCCAACGATCTTTGTTAACTCGACGATGCGTTTGGTGCGTTTCTACTGTGTCGTGATGTTACAGCATCCAGCGTGATCCAGCTGATTATTCAATCTCATTGACGCATTCAGATAAACTTTTCTCGTTGTAGTTGAACAGTTCAAGGTAAAACGGTTTTATTTGCACCCGGCACTCTTCGCGAACTTGTAGCACAGCTGATAGGGAGGCCAACAGAAAATTCATCGTCTGACATCTCTCATTGTCAGCCCATAATAATTCGAAAGTAACTTTACGAAAGGGTATTTCAGGAAACTTCATTGATTTTATCGATACCACGATTGTCTTACATACCCGTAAAGTTATTTAAAGCTTCGCACACACCGCCCGTATGAATCGGAGGTTTTGTTGTCACCGCAATATTTCATCATTTTATTAACTCATTTTATAACCTAACAAATATAACAAAAACTATCCATATGCGTAATTAATCCATTGCGAAGAACAACGAATTGTTTAATTGAAATTTCCTCGGCATCAGCGAAATGGAACGTGAAAGTGAGAATCTAAAATCGTATAATTTATAATTCGTCACAAGTAGTGACATCGAGAAAAAATACGGATATACATTGTCGATGTTTTTTTTGTTTGTTTAATTGTAGAAATTTGTCAGTACTTTAATCAAATAATCAAAGACGAGAAAGATGTTTCCGCTGGAATGGCAGCTATCCGCACACTGTTGACAGTATTGGAACGCTCCAAGTGTAAGTTTTTTTGTTATTCATTTCCGAATGAAATTTCACTTCTATGAAAATTTTAATTGATTGCAGCCGAGACGGTGCAGGAGCTGAGATATTGCTTGCAGAATGCTGTTGACGCTATGAGATCCACGGATCATCCCGTAACGGCTATCGCCTCTGGTAGTGAATTGTTTCTACGCTTCATTACCTTAGCGACGCTGGATACGCCGGTAATACATGCGTTATAGTCTTTTTAATACTCTTGAAAAAATGTATCTCAAAAAGTGATTTCACAGTCGTTCGCAGAATGCAAGGGTATTATGCTGCACAGAGGTAGCGTATTTTATGAAAAACTAGTAGCGGCTCGTGGCAAAGTAGGAAAAGTTGCAGCACACTTCATCACCGATGGTTGCGTAAGTAAAAATCATTTTCAAAAGGATAATAATAATCATACCACACCTTAAATTTAATTAATTACTTCGATTGATTAAGAGCCAAAAACTTCAATTCCATAGAAATTTTTTTTTTAATATCGAGAAATATTAATATTATTCTTTTTTAATTTTATTGATTTATGTTTGTTAATTATTTTAATTCAGCTGTATCCTGTATACCAATTTGGTACGTTTAGTAAACAGAGTACGAAAAAACTTCTCGCTATACTTCTGAAACAATAATGAAGTGATTAATTATCTGTTTAATTAATGATCGGAATTATTTGACAAATATAAAATCCTTGATTACTAATGTTATTTAAATAACATGTCACCCTTATGCGTTGCAGAATTTAATATGAGACATTAATTTTCTACAATTACAGAAAATTTTAACTCACTCCAAATCCCGAGTGGTGTTGCAAACAATGAAGGAGGCTGCAGCGAGCAACAAAATCTTTCAAGTATATGTGACGCAATCTGCTCCGGATTTTAGTGGGTAAGAACCCCCTTTAGGTAGCCTTTGATTTTTTCTTGTTGCCCCATTTTCGATACATCGTTTGTTGTCCCTCGTTTCTCGTTTAGGGAAGAGATGTGCGAAAATTTGACAAAGTTGGGAGTTCCATGTACACTGATTCTCGATTCTGCAATGGGCTATGTAATGGAACAAGTCGACATGGTGATGGTCGGTGCCGAAGGAGTCGCGGAAAGCGGTGGCGTCATTAATAAGGCAAATTTTCGATGCTAATGCATAATTCGTATTGTCCCGAAGTTATGATGTTCAAGATGTTAAATTGTTCATTACTTCGATCGCAGGTCGGGACTTACACGATGGCAATTTGCGCGAAGGAAATTAAAAAACCATTTTACGTATTGACGGAAAGTTTCAAATTTGCAAGAATATATCCGTTGAACCAAGTTGATCTTCCGGACGAATTTAAAGTAAGTAATCGAGCGACAAGCGTCACATTTATTGCATTAATCGATAGTACTTTTGTTCTAATCGCAATACGATTATCTAACTTTTATTACAGTACACCGCAAGTACGTTGGAAAAGAATCTGCGCAACGAACATCCTTTAGTCGATTACACGCCGCCACATTTCATTAATCTTCTATTTACCGATTTGGGTATTCTAACGCCGTCCGCTGTTAGTGACGAACTGATAAAACTGTACCTGTAATTCTGTACTGTACGGTAACACACGCTGTACTCTTCTCAATTTCTTATCTTTTCAATAAATGAAATTTACATACAATTACTCGATATTCGAAACCATAGCATCCGTTTTCCTTTTGAAAATGAATGATACTTCGTAAAATAAAATCCGGAATTATACACTTCGGATTTCCGAGATCCACGAGACAGACTCGAAAATCGCAGTCGGAAAAATTACAGAAAAGTAAAAAAATTCAAGATTTCGTAGATTTTTCATTCGCTGGAAACAATTTGACAAAAATCAAAATTAGTCGAAATTGATATTCTCAATAATCTCCAAACATGTTAACCTTTAAAAAAAAAACTTTATGATGTACGCGGAAACTCCGCGTCATATATTAGGTTTATCCATTGAAAAAAAGTGAATCTCAAGTAAGATACGAAAACTTCATAGTTATGAATAAATACACTTTATTCGTTCTTTTTTTCAAATTTATTCTCCAGGCTGTGCCACATGGCACGGCTATTATCTAATACTACACGTTGTAATAGGATTAAATAGGACGATTTTCCTTCTGATACCTTTAATTATGAAGCTTCGACATTAAAAGATGGAGTATTGACGGCTTTATACTATCAGGTAAAGTTTTATATTACCGTGACATTCAATGTAATTTTTGTTTATTGTTTATTTTGAACGCACATTTTGCAACTATCTTTCCAGATATTATTATCGACGTTACTTTATCTCTCGCACGTTAGCCTTCATCATTAGATTTGTTACATTGTTGTCTTGCGCCGATAAATCGTCATCGATTTTTCTCATAAAGCTTCATTATTGTATTGCGATTCCTGCCTGTGTTGCGTTGTGAATAAATAGTGATTAGTTATATCCGCGATTCGACGTTTGGTATGGAATTATAGCGGATACATGCTGCCTAATTGAAACTTCGATAAGATTATTATAATTGTTCGTACGGTCTATGGAAAGTTTACAAAGACGTTGATTTTCCCTTCGAACATTATTCGTCCGTTCACATTTATTTTTTTTTTATTCTTTTTTTTTTCTCAAAATCAGCAACAGCCTCTCTTGCAGCTTCGTCAAAATTGTTTGCTACCAAAATCTCTAACGATTTTATTTGCCGAATATTATAGCTGAATAATGAATTACCCGTTGATTCGCCGTGAGACCTGTACATTTGTAGATTTCACAAAACGGGTTGAAAGATCTTAAAGAGAAATTCAAGAAGAAATTTCAGTTGTGAAGTGATGAAACTGTCGTCTGCGGAACGTTTTAGATTTTCTTCTTTCGTTTTTTGTGTTCTTTTTTTTACCATTTTTAGATTTTACAGAAACTTATATCGAAAATGATATCGCTGGAAAAGCTAAAATTCGTAGCAACCGCACGCAGCATAAGCTATATTCGCTACACCTATGTTTCATATTTTCTTCGTACAAAACCCGCTCCATCTTTTCACCGGATACTGAATTGATTAATACGCACTGAACTGCGTAGTTGTATCATTGAAAATTAAACGTGTATTCCATTGTTACACATATTTAGCTTCTCCCGAATGAAATCACTGTCGAGAAATATCTTAATTTCCAATACCAAGGATCGATGATGAACGAACAACATATGAACGGAGATTAGTTGCAGGAAAACAATCGGAATGAAGTTAAAAATTAATTACATAAATCTAAGCGCTGAAATACTCTTCCCGGTACGGCTTTGCAAGAGAATTTCTCGTGGAATTTACATTGCATTAACCAGTCGATCATCCAATGGATATCCGGGAGAAGCTAAACATCGATCGATCTTATTTCGAACGTAAAAATAGCACCTGGGACATTACAATTGCAACGTGACAAAATAAATTAGACGTATAAATTGAGCTTAAAACTACGCGGTACCCTGACTCGAACTATACAGTTGTACAATCGCTTCAACTATTACAAAACGAAGAAAAAAAAACAAATAATAGAACTTGGGTATCGAATTCAAATGATGGCTACGCGTAAAACACGCGAACTTCAATATTCTTTTTGCCATAATAGTTCGATAAAATCATTCAGATTTTTTTCAGCGTATTTGCAACTTCATTTACAACACAAAATTCACGTAATTATTATCCGACGTATTGCCGTCCGCACACAGTGCTGTTTCCGTCCGACAAAAACCTGCCGCGAGGCCGTAAGTATCGAATATATCCGACCATTAGCAACCCTCCGAGTGATCCCGGATTTCTATAGATGTTATTTTAATTTTACGCTATTGATCTCAAAAGTCCGCACAATATTTTTTCGGAAAAATCATTGCCAAATTATATACACGGGCATTAGAAATTCCGGTCCGGTTTGCCATTCTTATTACTTTTAAATATTTAACCAAAATGAAATAAAAGAATATTTTTAGATGGATAGGATCACTCGATGATTGCTTACAGGTGGAAGGGAAAAAATACTAATTCCGCCACAAGGACGAGAGTAAGAATCCCACATAAAATTCGTTCGTTCGTTATTATCGTTCAATGTGAAACAAAAAAATGGGCTCTTACCGGACCGGAATCCCTTATACCCGCGTAGATAACTTAATGGGGTTTCTTCTTCGGTTTCGAACGAATCTTACGTGAGTTTTGAGATCAAATACTTAATATTAGATAGAATCAAAGACGACGGGATCATTGGAAAATCGTTTACAAATAAAAAAAAAAACTATATGCCGTCGCAAAGACGAAAATAATGTTCGAATGATCCCGCTTTTTAAAATGACTTTACAAATGATGTTCGAATACTGAAGGAAATTATAAATTCATAATGATAAACGAAAACACATTATATTATCGATCACCTAAAGTGAACTGACAAAAACAGTCTAAATCGGTTTTCATTTTTTTTTTCTTTTTAATTGTAGTTATGGATTGTGCGATCGGCCTGTTGCGGAAACGGCTCTCGCCGCTCGCGGTATTTGCGTTGGCATTGTTAATTTTTTTGGTGACGGAATGGACGATTTAGACTTGACGACATCATTCAAGTCCACGGATTTGCTCGGCGGTACGGCCTCTCGGATTTTGAGTACTCGTTTCCCTGACTGATTGTCCGGCGATCCTTTGTCCGAAAAGCCATTTTGACGATTGAAAGTATCGTCCTGTCGAGGCCTTGGCGTTCGCGGCGAGCGATCGCTCGGTTTACGAAGATTTCTACTGCTGTTGATGTCCGCGAGCGATGGAGGCCGTTGACGATTCCAGGAGTCACTCCAACTGTAAAGTATATTTGAAAAAACCATTTTCTATAATCGTCAACTAAAAAACCATAATATACTAATGTTAAAAAAATTATTTGTGAAAACGCGAATGATCCTCGATATACCAAAGCGAAATACACTAACTAACTATAGAAATACGAAATATCTAGACTCACCCCACACGGCTAAACATCGCAGCATGAAACATTGTTAATCGTCAATCCATTAAAATCCCAGAACGTTTAAAACTGAGAGAGAGAGTTTCTACGCGGTTACGAATAATTGTAAAAAGGAAACTTAACAAAAAAAAAATCTTTTATTCTCACTTCATGCTGACAAAAAAATAGCAACTATCGTTCAATTCCTTGCGTCGTATCGCGAAGCAATAGTTCGAAGGCTATTTGTCTCTCAAAAAAAAAATAAAAAAAAAAAGAAAACTTAAAAAAAAAAGTAATGACGAGGGAACGATGGTTAAGTCTACGAGGCTTTATACTGTCCGCTGAGTAGGAACCCCCTATAATAATGAAACCGCATGCAGAGTCGGTTATTGCAGGCATCAATGAGACGATAGAGCGGGTATTGGACGAAAATTAATGAGGTGCATGTAAATCAGTAGATTGAAGGTACACAAGAGTAAATATCCCAACATTAAGTCACACAGACTGACGCACTCTACCTTCCCGATCCTGAAGCTGGTTATCGTTGAATGACCAGAGTGATGCGTGTACCAGGGCAGCAATAACAATAGGTTATTTACATGACACTGTTAACAGGGAAAATACTATGTCCGAAGACAAAGCGAATCGTATAATAATCTCATTCGCTTTAACGTGAACATAACTTAAGATATGATGAGTTAAGTACGCATTGTAGACACGCAGTAATGAGTGAATTCTTTGAAAAATTGTACGAGAAATCGATCTTAAGATACAAAATAAACGATCAAAGAGAACCTTGAAATCGCCGCACTATAAAACTCGGCGAATTGCAAAAAATTTATCAATAACTTTGAATCAAATAATTAATAAATTCTATTCTCGCGTGCAGCGGGTAACGAAAATTCATCCGAAGAATTTGTCTCTCAGCAATTTGGGCAAAAGTACCGACCGCTCAATTTCAATTTCAATTTATTTAAATTTGTATTCGATCGGTTTTTTTGTTGCGATATGCGACGATAATTCAAATGACTTGCTTGATATTAGTGGTGAGATTTTTTACAACAATTTTGATATAAAGACGCGTGAATAATGATTGGACAGATAGATATTCGTCATGCGGACTAACAACGAACAGTTTAAGAGGACAGAATGTTTAATTATTTTATTCAACGGTTATGATTCCATTCGAAAGTTACGGTTTTTTGAGTGTCGCCTCTACGAGGATTCCTAAGTTCCCTGATGCGAATTATTTCTCGGATAGCTTACCTAACGAGAGGCCCCATGCCGCCATCCTGCGGGAGTGATTGCAGCAGCGAAGGTCCCGCCGAGACCGGTCGTATCTGATATCAATGCAAATTCAAAACGCGACATTAACAAACGAGTTGATAGTTTAATGAATTCGGTAACACTGGTAATGTATTACTCACCTTCTCGGTTTGCGTAGCTGCATTGCACGTGTCTCTGTTTAGCGAACAACTGCCATTCATGGACGATGCGCTGCTCTGAGAATCCAAACCACTGAGGTCTTGATGCTTCGAAACTTGCAGCTGCAACACAATCAATATTTTCATATCTTCATCATTTGCATAATGATTGTTAGCCGATGATTAGTAATGTATGAAAAAGCGAAAGGAGCGTAGATTTCGGTGGCAACTGATTTTAAAAAATCGGACCTCAAATAATACGAAAACAAAACGTTCATTTTTTGTCATTCAATATTCTTTCGTCAGATTCGGTCTCCGAGTTTGTTATCTCAATTATCAATAATTATGAATGGTACAAAATTCTTTACCTGAAGTTGTTGTATCGTTCGATCTTTGTCTTCAAGCTGTCCTTGTAAAAATACAACTTGTCTTCTAAGATCTGCCAACTCGTCGGCTACATTGATAGTTCCGTTTCCCGGAGTTGCACTCGTGTCCGTAGTTCCATTTTCGTTCAGGTTGTGAAAGAGGCCATTCTAAAAAATCAAAGAAATTCCCATGAATTACGAAAAATCAAAGAAATTTCTATGAATTACAAAAAATAAAAAAAAATCCTATGGATTACGAAAAATCGAAGAAATTCCTATGAATTACGAAAAATCATATCAATTTGCCGAATAAGAGACACCTATAGGTATAAAGTACTCACCACCATAGTATTGCTGAATGGGTTGAGAGTTTCCGCCTGAAAATTAAAAAAATACCAAAGAAACCAATTATTTTTCCGGTGCAAAGTTACAAATGGATATCTTCGTTGAAATATATCATTGAAGCCGAATGATCAAACGTACCCTCGTCAAACCGTTCTCTCCTGACTTCAAACGATAAAACCAAATGGATGACCAAAAAAAGATGCAAAAAAAGAACAAAAATTGGTGGGTTAATAAAACAAAATATGACGACGAAAAAAAAAAATCAAAAATAAAGGCACATGAAAAAAATAATGTTACAACGGCAATTATTCGATGGTGCGGATGAAATAAAATCTTACAGAATCCGCTTTATTGCGTCGGAGTTTAATATATATATATATATATATGTAAAAAGAATATCTCACCTCCTGAACGACCCGCATAAGTTTTAAGAGACCCGTCTTAATGGAAACGATGTCCTGATGATACGTGAAACGTTCAACCCTGAGACTCCCTTCGTCACCGGAATCGAGGCTCGGCGATTGAACCTGCGTACGAGAGCGCGTAGCGTTGATAAGTAAAGATAAGAGAGGATATTACGATCGCATAATTTTCAATCACATTTAATTACGCGCAGAATTCGTCTGCAGTGTTATAACTTTCACGAAACAGGATTCATCGGATAACTCACATTTCCCGTAAAGACTGGTCGGAAAGGACTGGAAACTTGTCGAGTTCGCACGCTATCCAGAGAACGCGGCGAATCGGTGCCGGATCTGCTACGTAGCAGTCTCGATGTTCTCGTACTACCGATCCTGCAGCAAATGAAAATTGCGCATTTTTACATTAATACAATTAAAATGACAACTTCGATCATTATTACGATGTAGTAATCACGCTATTGAAATTTTTACGCAATTTTCGATCCATGGTAAACGGTGCACGGTGCGGGGAATAAAAAAATGTCGGGTGCATGTTTTCGGGGTATATGCAGCGGGATGCATTAATAATGAATGTACTTAGAAAGAGTACTATTTTTTACTATTTTTTTTACATTTTTAACTATTTTTTTACAATTTTTTTTATGTTTTTTACTTTTTCCTTTTTACTATTTTTTTTTTAATTTTTTACTATTTTTATGATATTTGCTTCAAATCGATTGCTATTTTTTTTACGTTGGCTCTATTTTTTTATTATCATCTCTACAACGAAATAATGGTTTCGTAAACGCTGTACTCGTGAGTCTGTTTTCGCTCGCGATCTCTACAGAGTATAAACATATCGATTAATAATTTTCAGCACTGCGAACTTTTTGGTTATTCATGAAAAAAAGTCACATTCAAGGTCAAGGCTGGTATACCTTGGACCGTCAGGTTGCTTGCCCCGCGGCGCGAGCACCGAATTGGATAAAGCGGCCGAGGTCCCGACAATTCGCGGTTGTCTAGGTGGAGGCGATCCACCGGTTGGCGTCGAACTCTCGGACGACAAACCGGAGTCTTTCGCGTCCTCCAAATTACCGTTCGATCTTCCATCGTTATTGGGATTCGGAATCGGACCGGCAGCGATTAAATCGGCATCGTTAATCCGACCTCTTTGCGACGCGGTCGTTCGTCTTCTCGCGCCTTTCGATACTTCGGAACTCGATGCCATGATAAATAGTTGAAAAAAAAAAAAAATTGGTCCCCGTCTAGAATACGATAGTCACGCGACAAAAGCAACGACCTACTTTAACAACGTTTCAGCGTATTATCGTGACACGAAAAACTTTGCCCTCAGTGTATCGACCCATCGAGTATAACAACGGAACTCGTACACTCGTTGTGTTTCAACTGTTCGACCGATCGAATTTGTGTCCATCAAAATGTTACGATCCATCAGCTCGGGAGTTTCGTACGAACTTCTGACATTTGAGAAGTCGTGCATCAGCTCCAACTTTGGCTCGGATTCCGTTTATAGTATAGTCAATAAAGGATTTCTAAATCGAATATATCAGGTCACTGGTCTACGGTTGCAATTCATTCGATCCGTGAGCCTTCACTTCTCCGAAACTCACGAAACGATTCTATTGTTCGCATTATCATGAAGTCATTACTCCGCGCCAAAAAAATCTTCCGGGTTACGCTAACGCGTTTCCCGGGTCAAGGTCTCGCGGCTGACCTTGCGTTTCAGTGCGAGACGAACATTTTTAGATTTTTAAAAAACCGGCTTCCGGAAGCTTTCATTTGAAAAAAAATTGGCATAAACATGAAATTTTTCATTTTTTTTTTGTTTGTTAATTTTTTGCTTTCAGAACTTTATCACACCGGAAGGTTACATTAGATCCATTATATTTTTTAATATTTTCATTATGACTCTCGTCTTTCTCTTCGTTTTCTTTCATTGCTTTCCGTTGACGATATATCGCGACGCCGCATCGCGAGTGCGATGATGATATGATTTCGATCGGATTAGATAGATTCGCGAATAAACACCACGTGGAGATTCGAAAGAGCGACTGTTCGGCAAGCGTCAACGGGGCTTCGTCGAGAGGGGTTGTGTTGACGAAATAGATAGAGGGTCTCTCTCGATGACGACGTAAACGCCTGACGGGAATACACTGCGGCGCCGGGGCGCAGAGTCGTCGACGACGACGAGCAGAGATGGGCTAAATTCGCGCAAGCGCTTCCAGAAGTCGAGGGGACGCTCGATATCGTTGGAGCGTAGAACGAGGGACGAAGCGCGCGGGTACAAAGCGGGTAAACCATAGATAGATAGATAGAAAGCGAGAGCGAACGAGAGAGAGGCGACGAGATTTTTTTTTTTTTTTTTTTTCGTAGCTCACCGCTTCTTCGCGACTAAGAAAAGCCACGAGGACGGCGAGGGTGGATATATAATCTTATTTGAGCGCCTGACCTCGTCGAAGAATTTATTAAACGCTCGGAACGTTAATTCAACTTGGTTTGTGGAATCTATTTCCGTCGTAGGTGATGCGTTTCGACGAAGAAAAGTGATAAGCGTCGCATAAGTCGAACTGTTTTCTCTTTCATGCATCACTTTCCGCTGTGAAAATCCACGCGTATAGATAAGTACACGTTTCCCCGAGTGGAAAACTGTGATCAATTTTGAAGCAATGAAAGTTAGCAATTTTCGTGATTTTCGTCAGAATATTGTTGAGATTTGACGATAAAGAAATTTTAACTACGATTCAGATTTCGTTTATAATGCATTGAAAAAATGTTTAACTGTTTTATTATTGTTGACGTCATTGTTGATACGTGCGGAATAATGAATTTCGAACTGAGGTTATTATTTAATTGGTGTAAAAATCAACAATTTGACATTTAGTTGGGTTTAGCGTAGCGTAACGTGTGCTGTGGATCCGCGTAATAAGTGTTGTACTTTCTATTTTTTTTTGTTATACGCCGGTATTGTGACGCTGCCGCGTCTCTTGTTCATGCGGTTTATCGAAATCGTTAAAAAAAAAAAAAAACGAATGTAAAAAAGCGGAAAGGCTGAAACGTAGCTAGTTGCGTGCCTTTTCGTGTTATCTGCTCAGCGATATATATTTTAACGGTTGAAAAGTATAATCAAAGTTTTCTACTCGACGCGAACCAAGCGAACTACTTTTTTACCGAAGACTAATTATCGTAAAATAGTATTACAGAGTTTTCGAGGGTAGACTCGGGTAACTGAGCGCCGGCAGCGGCGAGACGGTCTGAACATTTGCGAAACACCCGATACCAGCAAATGCCGGTCGATTCTGCTCGTTTCCCGAATAATTCGAAGCGTTGCCAAGAATAATCAGGAACACAGGAATATATGGAGGGTACTGCGAGTCGAGAATTCTACCAAAACCTGCCGCTGGAGAAATAGTAGTCGGAAGAGAAAATAAAGAAAAATCTCGAGCCAAAAAATTCGCGATATCGTGACTCACTCTCGATTGCCGAGTTCCCCGGGTTACTGATTTATTTTTTGTTACTTTCTGAGTACCAAAAATCGTATAAATTGTTCAAAATTTTTTTTTTTTTTGAAAAATGTTTTTTCATCCCCCGAACGACAATGGTGCCGCATAACAAAGAGCTGCGCGCGCAGAATGAAAAATCATAAGATTTTTTTTCCGCCGTAAAATCTGTAAAGACGAAAACTTCTCCGCGGTTAAAGTTGTCCAGTTCACTATACTTTCAGTTGCAGTAAAAACCGCGCAGTAATTCATACCACAAAATCTCCGTCGTTCGGATGCTGGATAACTCGGAAATTTGGACCCCCGTACGCCAGACGGTGGACCGAGCCAAAGGAGTTCCAGTCGCATTGTCGCGTCGCAATAAACATCCGTCGGTGCCTTACGGCGTCGGAACGTGAATTACGGACGGAGAATGACTGAGTGTACGAAAGCTCGCCAGTAGGTAAAAAAAAAAGAGAAAAAAGACATAAAAATCCGGAAATCAGTGGCCCCGAGTGGCGGCTTCTCGATTTTTGGTCTTTTTTTTTTACTCGTTTGTTAGAGCGATAACTTTCCCCGGTGGTAACACGGAACTCGACGAACGGTCTAGCGATTCTCGAGGGCACGTGCCAGATTGCTGCTAACTTGCAACCCGACGCAGGACAACGAACCCCTCGAAGTGGCGAGGCGCGTCCCAGTGCAGTTGGCGGATATACATATAGAGAACCGTAAAAAAAAAAAAAAAAAGCAGACTCGTGGTTACACCCTTCTTCCGTCGAGTTTCCGGTTTCAACGAACCCGAGAGAGCGAAGGGGTGCAACGTCGTTGGCCAGCGGGATGCAGCGATGCAGCGGTGCAGCATTCGTTGGTGCAATGATCCACTGCGCTACGGCTCTATGTACACTACGGGCGCTTCACGAGTCGGTAAATTCTGGCGGATACTCAACTATATATATGCACGCATCGTATAAAAGATTAATGCGCGGGCTGCTAGTCTGGCATGTAGACGAGTATCGCAGACGGGGCTTAACTCCGCGTATATACATCTGCAGGATGCATTAACGACGCTTGCCCTTTGGCAACGAGAGGTTTATTCCTGCGGACAAATCCGTTCGCGGTAATCGACGATAGCGCTGCGCTATCCTATACAATGTTCATAAATTCTACAGCACTCCGGCAACGTTCGGCGTATAGTTGTATATAGGTATTTACTGATAGATACAATAATGCATAGCGCGATAGACACTGCAGGTGGGCGGTGAAGTTTGCCCGTTGCAGCACCTAATTTATCGAATGAAAAGACCACCGCGTCTATACGACTCTCAACCACCTCTCCTCGCGGCGTATCTGCATAATTGAGATCGATTGAAAAATACAAAAAGTTTGTATCCAATTGAGTTTCAACTCGTGACCCAGTCGTCGCGAAATTAGCGAACTTTTTTCATTATCGCATTGACAATTTTTCGATTTAAGTAAAATAAAAGATATTATTATGGATTCCACGTGGAAGAAATTTTATTTTCGCGTAAATTTTTTTTTTTTTTGCAATTTTTATGTACGCGTCAGAATATTTAGAAAATTCCGAAAGAGTCGATGAAGAAAAAAAAAATTAAACGCTAATCGTCGCGAATTTATCGACAATGAACTTTACCTCATTTTTCTTCATGATACTTAATTTGCACTATTTTAACGACGAGAAACGGATATACTTGAAGTTTGCTTTTCATACATACGGCGATGTTTTTGCGCAATTTGCTGCTATAACGAGATATCTAACATACCGTAAGTTATTGAGGTTTAAAAGACGAGTAAAAGTTGAGAAAACAAGTTATCGATAGGTGAACTTAAATAGAATTTATTGACTCGCCTATTCCGGGCGGTAGGCAAAAAAAAAAGTTTATAATTTTTTTCGAAATTGATAACATTTAAAATTCTATCACGTCGATGTCGAATACATAAATAATAATAAAAAAAAAATCGTTTCTTGAAATATTCAACAGTTTTGCTGCATGACGCGATCGTCTTTTTGGAATGCGGGTTCGCTATCGAGTTTACCGATCTCAGCGAAATTGACGCGACTCGTGCCCACGGAATAACATTTCAATATTTTATCTAATTCCCGTATACGTCCGGCTGACGTGGTCTTCCTATCTCTGGAAACTCGAGAACGTCGCGTCGGCAACAGTATCAACGTCAATTCCCAACGGATTCAATGCCGGAGGACGTTTTTCAGCACTGAGAAATCGCGATTTTATCTCGTGGATAGTCGATATGGAGTTTTTCACGAGAGAGAAGAGAATAAAAGTAAAAAAAAAGGTACACTGCACTCGACCAACAAACTCAACAAGACGCTCATCATGAGCTGAGATATGACTAACGCGTCGGAGTCCGCGATACTTCGCGTCGAATTGCGTTCGCTTCGCAACAACCGGTACATATCCGTGTAACACTTACGAGTGGATACAACAAAAAACTGACGTTCAAAGTTGTACAATTACCGGTATATATAAAAAAGAAGTTCACGAGCATCGAGTTTGTTTGCAGCAGAAGAAGACGAAGAGGAAGGCGTGGAGTCATCAGGAGAAAAATAAAACTAATAAACTTTGCAGAACTCTCGTAGGCAAAAAGGAGTATAAGTACGAAGAAGTTTGCAGCGCGCGTTGCGTATGAAGTTTCGCCGCAATGACCACCAGAAACGACCAGTAGTGCGGTATCATATTTCTCGAGTATAACATAACGTCGGACATCGACGACACAAACCGCAGTGTCCTTGGCTGAGGTACGAAAAAAAAAAAAAAAAAAAAAGAACTCACGGAAGTCATGCATACGATGATACCATATCCATTGAGATAGGTAAGTTGTTTACGAAGAAAAAATCAAAATTTTTTTTACTGAATCATTTTCCAAATAATAATGCAATCAATGATCTATATAATTGGTAATTACGATAAAAATTTTTGTTTCATTTGAATTTTAAGTAACAGAAAAAAAGGGTTATTACTGCACGTGAAATATCGTCTTTTTATTAAAAAAAAAAAAAAAAAAAACGAATAATTTTGCAAATTGAAAACAAAGAAGTCGCAAACAAATTGCATCGCTACTGAGAAAAAAATTTCCGTACGACGTACTACGATTTCATAGATTTCACCTGTAGCATTACGAAGGAGAATAGCACTCGGATGTGCAGTAGTATCGTATCATCGTCTCGTCTCGTCGGTATGAACGCGAAGGCAAATAATGATAGTACAGTAGAATAGTGGCGTAAGCCCCGAGGTCGGTGGGAAACAAAAGTTACCGAGTGGCCAACTAGTAACGCTCTGATTAACGAGTAAACCGTGGCGTTCGGGTATATCTATCCTCAGGTTCTTTGGTCGCAACTCGTTGCATTGCCGACATCGTAGGCACGTGCTGATTACACTCTTCATTATTATCAATCTATAATCCTTAATTCTGCTAGCGGAATAAGTCGGAGCCTTTTAACGTTCGTATCTACAATTCGTAACATTTAAGTTCCGCAATACTTCGAGTTAAAGTACTTTATAAAACAATAGTTACCAAAGAAAAAAAAAATAATTATACGGCGATTGAGAATTTCCGCGGTTTATAAATTATTTTTTATCTATGAATAATAATTAGTTATGCGTTCCGGAATTTTTTAAAATGCGCATAAAGATCGCGCGAATCGACGGGCGTCAATTATAAAATTAATTTATGATAGAAATAAAAATAAGAAAAATTTCAATCTAATATCAAATTATGTAAAATAAACTCTTTAATTTTTATTTAAAATAAAAAACAATTCGTCTTTGTAAAAAAAAAGGTTATCTCGAAAAATCAGTCGTTAATTAATTAATTTCTTTGTTTTATCGTAGAAAAATTAGGGAGTAAACATTTGACTCATTTCTTAAGATATTTTTTTTTAGTTCGAAATTTTCACGATAGATTTTTTTTTTACACCTCAGTATACAAGCTCTACTTCACACCGTCTAACTTTCACGGTTTCCTTGGCCTATCATTCCGAGTCGGAGATAAAAGTCATTGTAAATGCTCATCGGAATACAAAGGACACGACGATTATCCGCATTGGTGGAAAGTAAATTTCGAAATACCGAATTCCATAGTGCGAAGCGCTATGCGGAGGCTATAGAAAAAAATATATCATGCGGAACCGCGGAGACTCGCGATTCTCAGAAGCGGCTCTCGCTTTACCTGGCGAAAGGCGTTACCACGCAAATATCGTTGCTTCTTTGCTATAGCAGTTATGATGTTCACGCTCTGTGACCTCGGCGAAGAATCGGCATTGCCGAAGCGTCTTGAGAGTTCGGAAATTGTGAGGCACCACCGTCGTGAACAGCCGGACGCGGCTAATAACGACAACGAACGCGAACTCGACTACCTCCGGAGCTCACGAGCCGCAAAACTGTACGCGTTAAAATCTTCGCTTTCAATTTTATTCCTTTTCGCAAAAATTTCGAACTGCGTCCGTCAGTTCGTTGCCGTTGCGCGCGAATAGTGTCGCAAAGCGATCCGATAGCGCCTATCGCGGCTGTCGCGCTCGACGCGTACACGCAGCGCTAGAAACGCAGGCGTCGAGAGTTATTCACACATCGGTGGATCTCGAATCGCAACGACATTCGTCTGGTCGCGTATGAGACTCCGGGTGACGAGTGCGCCGGTGATTAAATTCTCGATTGGCGAGATGCCGATAACGAGAGAGCAATAAAGCGAAAAAACTCGAGTTTCATTCCAGTCGCTCTTTCGCTATGACTAAGCTTTGCGCACGCCGTCTACGAGTATTGTTTGTCCTCCTATTCGTTCGAGCGACGATATTGTCCTTTTTTGTCGATAAAATTCGCACTTGAAGCGTCAAATAAAAAAAAAAAAAAAAAAAAAAAATGAGTGTCTGTATCGACAGTAGAGAAGATAGCCGCCATATTGATTATTTTTGCTGCCTACAAGAACTATATAGTGCTTTCGCCGTTAATGCTGACCGCTCAGACGATTTGCCGCTCAATAACACCGCATGCGAAGCTTTAGTATATTTTAAATGATACCATATTATCGACCGTTTCTGCAGCGCGAAGTTTTTTTTTTTTTTTTTCGAAATTTTCTATTATCGATATATATCGATGTATGTCATCTATATGTCATCTTCGGTACTCATATCTAAGATACTTGATTCGGAATCGATAATAAAAAAAAAGCTGCGGAAATGTTGTATTGGAAATGATATGACTAATAAACGAGAAACGCTGCAACTCGTTGGAATCTATCGTAATAATATGAATTTAAATAAACACGAAGTGTGTCCAGGTGCGCATATAGACCGTGAGTAGAAGTTTACGATAAGTTCATGCAGTCTACGTGACGTCATGCTGCCAGTCATATATATAAATACAACTATATATACGATGAAAAAGTGTGTGAAAAGAAAGCCGTGTCCGAAGCGACTTCGCAAGCGACGATGAGTAAAATTTATAACCTCAAACGGCGTTATACGTTATCGAGAACATTTCGAACGGTAAACAACGATCTCTCGGAATCGATCGCGTCTCTCGATGTTTCTGGTTGAAACCGTAAAGAAAATAAGTCCGGCGGTCCGGAAAACTCGGGGGCACCACCCGATAGGTGCAATATCGCTATACCGAGGTAAATTCACCACCCTCGCCGTATTGTCCGAAGGCACATTCTTCGACCGGATATAAAATACAACACTTCGGACACAACCTCACTTTTCTATGCAACTATATTGGTTTTGGAGCAATAAAATCTCGTGCGAAAGTCTAAAGTTCTCTTCTCGCAGCAGCCAATAAAGGAGAACGCAACCACAGTATCTTTGGTGTTCTCTATCATTCGTACGATAATGTTACGATCAAATCGGCGCGTTTTTCTTCTTTTGCTTCTTGTTACATCATTCATTTTTTTTTTTTTTCAATTATTTCGTGAGTCGTATATACGTATGCAGACCGGGATGCGAATAATTTTTCATAGAATTTATATTATATCAATGCCATATACAATATTCAGGGTTATATATAGATTAGAGTGTTTGACAAATTTCTTGACGATTTGTCAACTAATTTTTTTTTTTTTTTGGAAAAATAGTTTTTTTCTCTCATTTTGTCGTTTTCTTCGCGATACAAGTGAAAATAATTTGTCATTGGCACACGCGAAGGGATGACGCTGACGATTGATTTTATCCTTCGAATTACATTGACATTACGATTTGAAAGAATTACTTTATATTCCCAACGATTCGACGAAATTTTCGAAATTTTTAAAATATTTTCTCGCGACTTTTTTGGCGATTTTCAAAAAATTTACTCCACTTTCCTTCTCGAAGTTTCTAATTTTTTTTTTATTTGAAAAACGTACTTAATTGAGAAAATACCGCTACTTTCGCGATAATCAATTGTAAGCGATTTTCATCTATATTCACGTATGAAAGCCGAAAAAATAAAGATTTTTTTTCCAAATAAGTTTGAGAAACACCCTAATATATATATATGGTATATGTATTATTATACAAGGAAATTTTTTGGATGCAGATTATAGTTGTGTAATTTATTTACCCGTTGACCGAAGTTGCGTTGGGCAATGTCGTGACAGTCGTCGTACCGGAATTCGGTACCGCCGGCTCCTTCATCTTTTCCGTATAGTTTCTTATTAGTTTCTCCTTATTTCGTAACGATCTTTGTTCGATCACTTTTTTTTTTTTTTTCTTTTCCTCGATCCCTCCGCGTTTCGTTATCCTTTCGTGTCCTAATCCAACTTCCGGTTTCTCGGAAATCGGCAAGCTCGCGAGGGTAATTCCACGTCCGCTAAGGTCGGATTTTTTTTTCCGTGTCTTTTTTTTTTTCTTTTTTTATTCTTCAACAAACATATTTCGTTACCGACCGCGTTCACTGCGCTGTTTCTCGTTGTTCTTGATATCGTTACGTAACCGTTCTTAGCGCAAAGTTGCACGCTAGCAAATACACCGTTGATACCGTCGGAACATTAGAAACTCACGCTTACACCGGACGCACTCGACGAGTAAATAGTATTATTGTATCTACGCGCCGTCTCAAGGAAACGCGACGATTTTTCACAACGATCTTTCACAACTTTCCGACGAGTTTAGTTCGCTGCTGCAGCCAATCGGCGTTCGCTAGTTTTACCAGTACGCACTTTTTTATCGCCTTCAATGCGCCGAAACCACATGAGGCTTCAAACTGTCCGTGTCAATTCCAGTTGAGAAGGCGAATCAGCGACACATGGAAAACTTTGACCGCAGTAATATCCTCGACTGTTGGGAACGATTATGCCGCCTCACGCGAAGGTGAACTACACAGAGCCCTCGATGTATATAGTATACACACGAATCTACTTTTATTCGATTAATATTTCGATTACATGCATCAACGAGTATTTCAATTTCTCTAATAACGCTATAGTCTCACCAACGACGAGTATCGATATTCAATATAGTTAAATTCTTACTACAGTTGCGTATATATATTTTTTTGTTTAAAAGTATATGTGTATTTTTTTTTTTTATTCTTCATAGGAATAGAAGTTTTTTTTATCGCGTGTGCGATAAGATTGTTGGAGCGCATCAGGCCGAAAAATATCGGAGTTATTTTCTAAAATCGATTGAAACGAAAAATTAAAAGAATTACTTAAAAATCTCGAATCGATATGAGATAATCTCGCGAAACCCGGTAACGCCGTATCCGTTAGACGGATCGATGAGTCGTCGGAAAATTTCTTGTGTGACTCATTCTGCGAATTAACACACAACGCGGAAAAAAATGCCCCAATTTTTTAAAGATTTTTCGTCTATATATAGTTTCTTTTTTATTTTAAGAAAATGGAAGATGTGCTCCGGAGGCTTAGTATGCGATGTTATAAGAAAATTTTTCTACTATGTTAGCAGGAGACAAAAATATTGAGCTTTAAGAATAGATTCACATAAAAAATATATCTATAACGTGAAGAGTACCAGACTTTCACACAACGCATCTCGGAAGCTCGACAGTGAATTTATCGAAAATCGTGTAACTACTATTCTACGAAATATTATTAATTAATCGCGTCCTGTTTTTCGATGCCGCTGAGCGCTCCAACCTCCGTAAATGTTGGATATAACCTTTGATTATATATTTAGTTTTTAGAGTCTAATCAATTCTAACGATCGCGAAATTTTAATACGACCAGTGGAAGGACTCGTGGACGATAATCGATTTAATGAAAATAATAAACGAGAGAAACCGAAGAATTTTTTTTTTTTTTTTTTTTTTCGGGAATTTTTTTTCTCTCCGGTGGCATCGATTCGATATTACGGTTATTCGGAAGCAGAAGTAATCAGGAAGTAAATTGTCTTCGGAATTCTAACTACGAAAGTACCAACTGTTTGGTCGGCGTGACGAAGCTAATCGTTAAGTTAACATTTCCGAGACGCTGAGAAATATTTAATAGCCGAATGGCTCTCGAGGCCTCAAATAGTTTAGACGAAAAAACTGACAAAAAATTTCAAACTGCTGCGGAAGCTTCGCTACGGAAGAACTATATTATTATACTTCGTATACGAATTTTTTTCTTATTTTTTTTTTTTATCTTTGGTTTTTGGTGCGATACCCTTACACGCTTGCGTTAGCGTGAAATACTATTTTGCGTAAAATCACGCCTCGCGAAGCGATCGTTATTATTTAGCATTTAAGATTAAGATTGCGAGATCTCACCGTGTCTCACGGCCGGACGATTATAATAAGTTACTTATGCCAAATGGCAGAGTTAACCCGCACGCGTCGATCTAAATCGAGTCACTGACTCACCCTCGTGAGACTTAATAGTACATAAAAATTTATGCACTATACGATGTATGGATTACGAAATTTTTAATTTTTTTTAATCGCACGCGTTTACGACCTAACGGGCTATTGGTTGGGTATGAAATTGGAAAAATAAATTGTCTCGTACCCTATTACGATATCTTTAACTATTTCGAATTAACTGCACTGCAATTTTTGTACGTACACCGCGGGTGTGTTAAGGATTGAAAAATATGTTTTTTTTTTTTTTTAATTCACGATTCTAAGGTCCTTCCGTGAGTCTCACTCTTTTTTTTCTTTTTTTTTTCTCCGCTTTTTCGTTCTCGTTCTTGCGTATTAACTTTTTTTTTTTGTTTTCTTAAAATTTTTTTTTTCGATCTTTTTTTTTTTTTTTTACGGTCTTTTTCGCCTTGCAAAACACCCCCTCGTTTTTCCTGTGTATTAGTGCTCTACGAACGGCCAGGTGTTAGTCGGGTTAGTTGGCAAAGGAGGACCGGCGATTGGTTGCTAGTTAGGATAAGTCAGCTGGTAGTAGTCCCCACCCGTAGCCTCCTCGTCGATTTGCAATTGCGTCACTCGCTTTATAAGCTCTCTAGAACACAAAACACCTAACTCTCAATACATTCGTTCGTTCTTGCGTCCCCTCGTTACGTCTTCTTATTTTTTTTATATTATTAAATAGAATTATCATTATGCAATTGTCTTCTGTAGAGTTTCTCTTACTTCATACTTTTGTCGGCTGGTCTACGAGAAAAGACTTTTGAAGGAGAAGCGATCGAGCGATGACTTTTTTTTTTTTTTTTATTTTAGCTCCGAGACCGGCGACGTTCAACGAGCACTATTAATTATTTAATTAATTAATTAATTGATGATCCCGAATGACGAATCGATACAATCGAATAAAATACGATGACGAATGATTTTTTTAAATTTCTTTACCGACGAAATGCCGACAAATAAGCGCAATAAGCTTCGTATAAAAAGTGAAGATATATATATATTTTGTTGTTCGATGAACGTGCCTTTTGCGTCTCTTTAAGGACGACAACTACTGGAGGCTTCTAACTACAGCTTGCAGACGTGTTTACATGCGAATATAGAAATAAAAAGATTTTAAGTAAACTTTGCTGTAGTGTTCCGCATCGATGTGTAAACGTATGAGAAAAATATTGAATTTTTTTTTTAAGTTTGTGCTTCGCGAGGAAAAGGATATTAACGATTCATGCGTATTTTTTGATAAAGAAAAAAATTGAATTCCAGAAGATTTGCTTTTACGACGTTTTTTACGTATTTTCAAAATTGTGGGTCGCGCGAGTAAAAAAAAAATTCGTTCGAAAAAAAAATTATATTTCGCTCCGTAAAATTATAAACTTTCACGAAAAGCACATACTTCACAGGAATAGAAAGTACTTTTTTTCCACACGCAACTTTTATCGTGAAGTACGTGAAGCACGCGAAACAATAAAATTGCCGACTCTATGTAAGAGTTGAACTTTTTTTTTCATTACCCTGAACCATGTACCGTTACTAAAAAAAAAAAAAAATAATTTTACATTGTGAATCATAACTTTTACTTCTATGATCGGTAGACATACCTCGCGATTACATGAATTATTGATATATCTTTTTTTTCTCCGAGTAGTCGTAATAATCACAAGGAAGCGATCGCTAATAAGTTTGTGTTGTGTTCAATGATAATTGCGATTTATTCGCGAACGAAAATTGATAGGAATGAACGGAACGACATTAAACCGCAAAAGCGACATGAAACATTACGGAAAAAAAGCGATGTCTTCGATAAAATTAATAAAACACTTAACATAAAAATTTCAATCGTATTTTCACGTATTTGTACCGTCGAGAAGTTTTCAAATTTCGAAATAAACACAACGGAACATTATTACGGTGTAACGAATATTTTCGACAATTTTAATTGATATCGAATCAAATGGAACCGAACGTAGCAGCGGGTTAAACAACAAGCAGAATCATAGAAACAGCGATAATACGGAGCGAAAACGTGTAAATGAAATGATTGCAATCGCGAAAAAGCTCGATAACCGTGTGACGTTGAATAGTTCGACGACCGGAGCGGATTTGAATTATATCGCGGGATCGATTGAGGGCTAAAAGTGTCCGTTGAACCGGAATAAAAAAAAAAAGATAAAAATCTTCTTATGATGGTTAGGAGGGAACGTCGAGTACTTAGCTATTGCTTAATAGTAATTGACGAGAGGAGGTATGAGAAATACGGACAGAAACGAATCTGCCGCGAAGTTTTCCCATCCATTCTCGACGTTCATTAACGTAATTGAATAGGCAAATTAGATGAAAGATCGCGCGTCTCGTCTTCCGCATTAACGATGACGTAAAAAAAAACGTCGGTTTACTCATTAACGCCATATTTTCGAAGAAATTGAATAAAAAAGTAAACTCGTGATTATTTCTCGACGAATTCGTCGCGGATTGACAAATCACAGGTTAGGTTTCCGCGGCACTTAAAAAAATTCATCACGCGTTTTTACGAAGACGAAAAAAAAATGCGTTTTCGTTTTTCATCGTCGTAAAGTACGCTAATAATAATAATATTGGGTTACATTGCAAAAAAAAATGATCAATTATCGATCGGCGTCTTTGCACTGACGAATGTCACGCGGATAACGTTAAAAATAGTTTCACAAACTGAAAACTGACGAAGACATCGTGAATATAGCCGCGCGATTCAACGGAGCGATTGACGTATCGCACTGACAGATCGACAACACGCGGGTCGAGGAGAACGCGATTATTCATCTAACGTCCCTCGTGACAATCTCACGGCGGCAAAACGACTACTGAGCTGTTGAACGATGATCGCAACTCGACAGCGTCGTTGAACCACCGGTGGCTGCCGGGTCGGCGTGGAGGGGGTAGTTACACTGCAAACTGGCGAATGCTCTCGTAGTTGGAACTATGACTATACTTATCTCACTATAGCGCGGACTATAGTCGACAGTGTAGAGTTCTCTCGGTTAAAATACGATAGGAAACTGTGACTCGACAAGGTGGTGGACTCGGGCGACCGAGCCGCGGATGAACTATAAATCCGGTTGAGTTTTACTAGCAAAGCTAAGAGGGGAACCTTTGGCTCCCTTTGATGCTTCTCGTCAATGCCCCCCCTGTATCCCAATGCGCCATGTGCGGCTCGCGTGCCGCACACAACAAAAAAAAACTCCACTATGCTTCGCGAAGCGACAAGCAAAACCAAAAGATGCCTTTGCATGTCTCGAAAAATGTATAGTTTCCGACAATCTGAATATATTAATATTCATTTATTCACACGTCGTTCACAGTGATTTAGTGACGTTGTACGACTGTAAAGTTCTTCGCCTTTACTAAAATTTATTACAGTCGAAATATCTGAAATAGCGAAAAAAAAAAAAAAACTTGTATCGTTGGCTTAATTCCATAAATCTATGTACATACGCAGCCGACAATTACCTTCTGCGGTTAGAGTATCGATATGCATTTTAATTAAAAAAATTTCTAAAAATTGCTGATTAATCGAAACGCATTACGTTACACTGTGCTTCGCCTTCACGAGCACGAAATTTTGAAAAAAAACTATCAGCTGCGGGGTCACAAAGTCCCCGGACGAAGGAAATCTACAATTTTGTTATCGTTTCGTAATGTTGAGTATCAAAAATTACGCGACATTGAGCCAAAGAACTCTTTTTCGTTCTGTAAAAATTATTAATTTCTAAAAGTACGTATAATATTTTCAAACCAAAAAAGATCGAAGCAATCGAATTTTCGTGATAAATATATCTGTGCTTCAAATATTTTTTGCGATTACCTAAATCACGTGTCGCCTCTCGTCGTGTCATAAAAAAAAACGCATTCAAATTCTCGATTTTTTTTTTTTTTCGTGAAATTTTACCAGGAAACGGAATGTCGAGTAGCGTGAAAAATATACCGTTTCATGAAAACTCTCTTAACCGTGAGATGAAACATTGCGGCAAATGCGAACGGCATTGGCAATTACGTTGGGTGTAAAAGCCCAACGAGTGTTAGTTGATTCTGACGAACGCGGCACGTGTTCTCCATCAAAAACGCGATGCGTCGCGAATGACAGTAGCGGTAGAATCATTAGAGCGTCGGCATCGAAAGCCTGCGGCAAAATTGCGTATAAAGGCTCTCGTGCCGTCTCGCGACGACGCTCTCGTAGTTGGGAAGTATATCGACTAAACGTCAGGGAAGAAACGCGTATCCGCGATACCACGATGTTTAAAATAGCCAATGAGTAGTGTATCTTGTAGTGTAGCATCGTATACCAGAAGTATGTATATGTAAACATAAGAATTCAACGCCACAGCGCGGACTATAATATCGCGTACTGCGTCAGTATGGCATTATGCTGTACCTGCTGCCGTCGTGTATCGTCTATGGCCTTTGCACGCGTCCGACAAACATAACGAAGCAGCAAGTTAGCTATATGTGTATATCTCGTCGTCTCTATTGTCACGCGAGGCAAACGGCGAGTATCATATTGCGTTACTTTATTCTAGAAAACGCTTCTTTTTTTTTCGTACCACTGTGCTAAAACCTGAGAAGATCAATAAGTAACGTTCGTGTACACGAAAACGTATGCGAGTTCACTGAGAAAGCCGCAGGGCTTTTCAGCACCGAAGAGAGAACAAAGGCTCTCTCCCCGGTGGCCCTGAACGTTCTTTATTCTCTCGTGGATGAACCGGCCACGGTGAATGGAAGCGGGTTCACCGCGCTCTCGCGGAGTCCGGCTTTTCAACAGCGAAAGGCCGCAAGATAATACTTCAAACAAACTGTTTGCGCGTTCGACTTTGCCGACGCGATCTTTTCACGATTCACGGACTCTACATAACCGTCTTGTACCGTTTGATGGTACCGATCTGCTTCGCAAAAGCAGCAAAACATTCTGTTGAATACCTACAAAAATCTCCAATAGAAAGTTTTGTACTAAAAAAAATTTACCATTTTTCGAATTTACCGAATTATTTAGACTATTCGATGAAAAGCGTAAATTTGAGATTTTTTTTCGGAAAATTTAGTTATGTTTTGCAAATTGAGATTTCTCATTACTTAGAAATTGTTTCTCGTCGATTTACCCGATATTTAAATTTATTTTATTTTTTTTGAGTTCGAAAATCTTTGTTTATGTCGAAATTCAAAGCTTACCGATTTCATTTTTAATATTTGGTGAAATAAGTAATTTGATATTTGATTTCGGCAAAGATATCCGGTGAAATTCACGAGGAATGTAGCGGATTCCTGTGGTTGTATACACAGAGTTAAGAGACGGCGGAAGAGGCTACGACCGCGGCGCCTCGATGTCTATCAGCGGACTGGTAATTGATGTTCGACTTCATTGATGCCCTGCAGTCTTATAAAGTTGTAACGATAATATTGTAGAATCAATCGACTAACATACAACAGCTTTGCGTAACGTTGAGCGGTTCTCATGAATCACCCACCGCTGAGATAAGTATCAGGAATGGATTTATGGTTGTGGGCGATGAATCGCACTGAAGGATTTCATCGAACAGCTTTACTTAGACTGTCGCGTTCGGTAGTTCCACCGAACTATTGATTTATACTGTACAGACGATGGATAAACTCTCCTTTTATCGGTTGCGAATCAACGTCGACGAAGCGAAAGGTGGTTAAGGATAGAAGAGAAAAAACAAAAGAAACAAAGTGATCGGTAGAAGAGAATAACAGAGGTGCGGCCGGAAGTCGGCCGATGGTTATTGCAGGTGTAACTCGTTCACACCGAGTCGCGTTTGCATCCGACCGACGCCGCCGGACATTCGATCGATCGATGTTTATATTTTCTATTAAAACGCCCGTCCCACTCATTGATGCATTGGGCGCATTAATACCCTTAAATAATTATACTGCTGCGGCGTTTCATCCAGAAATAGAATAAATCGACTCATTTTTTCCCAATTATCGCTATGTTTTTAAAGTATCAGTAAAATTATTGTCAATCGATCAATGATCCGGACTCGAAAAAACGATAGCAAACTCTTTCGTTCGTCATAGAAGATCCGAAGTTTCGATGACGCAATGTGTCTCGCGTCGCCGAAAATCGGTCGATAAAATCGTTATTACTCCGACAAACTTCATGCGTTTTGAAAAAAAATACGAATCGCGTGCGTGGATTATGTGATTCGGCGGCGATGAAAAATTAATTTGCTCGGCAAGTGATCGAACTAATGTGTGGCTTTTCGGTACTAAATTCAACATTGAGTCAAGCGGCGTTTACGGAATGTAACAAAAGACGACAAAACAAAAAGTAGCAATGTGTAAAGCGCATGAAGGGATAACTGCGAGGATAGGTCGTCTAATAACTACGGTGAAAGATTCGAATTCGATCCAAAAACGAATACGATAATCGATATATAATGCATTATCGGCAAATTATTTTTTGGCGACCGATTTCTCACGAAAAATCTTTGAAATTAACGGAAACGTTTGTGGATCGAAGTTTTGATGATTCGAATAGAAAAATCGATACATACCCGGATTCGGCGATGGTATGATTATTATTATTATTTCCAGCGTTGACGTTATTGTTGGCCAAATTGGAATTGGAATGATTCTGTTGACTACCCATCATCGTACTCCACTCTTTCATAACTTCTTTGATTGTAGCGTCGTCGAGCTCGTGCAATGCGGGACTCGAGTCAAGTCTGAAAAAAAGATAAAACAATAGATTTCAAAAACTATTCCGAATTTTCCGTGTTTTTCCGGAATTCTGATCGAATAAAAATGTCTTACCGTCTGTTGGGTTCATCGTAGGAACGATCTTCGTTGCAATCGTAGTCCAGCATCAGGTCGTCGGATGTTATCGACTCGCAGGGTGAAAGTGTATCGACACTCTCGGCGCGGGTGATTCTACGACCGTGAATCGGACTGTTCTCTACGCTTCGTCTCTGAAGAAGACCTGTGAAGTACAAAAATTCAATCGACAATGTTGATTTGTACGAAATGTATCACTGAAAAAAATCGTTTCGCGGAAGATACGTATAACGGATGAACAATGATCGACGAATGATGGAATTCGTTCTTTAGATTGAAGAGTACTGATAAACGATTAACTGGACGCTGAGCGAATTTGTCACCCTAATAGCTATACAACGAAACTCTGCACCGTAATTTCGATATTAATCGCAACGAATCTTTGATACTTACTTGACTTTGGAATAGATTCGACGAGTGTGTGACTATTCTCAGTGACGGCATGGCTAGTGAGGCCGGAGTGTGTCTCAGGTCCGGTTCTCAGTGTATCGTCGAAAGTGAGTCCCGGTTGATCGGCAATTTCGTCATCGAAGAATTCTCTGCCTTCCGAAAGACTCAGAGAGTTCGAAGCGTTCGTCGGAGTGCCGGGACTGTCGTCATCGACAATATTGTTTCCCGTTCTCTCAATAGGACACTCCTTTCTCGAATTTTTGCCATCCGACTGTGTGATACTCGCGGTAAGACTATCGACGAGACTGTCGACCGGTGAGGTCTCGTCGTCGATCATCGCCGTCGAAGTTGCCGCGGCAGCTGCGAATGCCGGATCCTCAATAGTTAGAAGTACCGAGCGCAGGGTGTTTTTAGGAAGAGACCCACTCTTAGCGGCGTTAGAAATAGTTTTGAGATGTTGACTCGGATTTGCCCGACACTCGTCGCTCGAGCTAAGCGAGTATTCGTCGGCCATCGCTTCTCCGTGGCCGTATTCCGGGTCGTCGGAACTCGGTGGACTAAAGTCGGATTTGATGGAAGGAATTTTCTCGGAGTGCGAACGATCCTTGTAAACCTTTTCCTCCCCGAGGCCCTCGTCGTAGCCTTCGGACGACGTTGTCGACATCGACGTCGTCGAATCTGTGTATCTGTTATCTTTGTTCAATATTCTCTGATACTGAACGGTACGATCTCTGACAAACCCGCTGTTAAGATTGGCGCTCGTCGCGAAAGACTTTGGTAACGGTATTACAGATATTTCGGTTACCGTGCTGTCGTCTTCGACATCCCGAACATCGAAGCTTTTTCCGCTAAGAACCATTCGAAGATTTCTCGGTCTGCCGTGAATTCTTCGTCCCGTTGCCGCGCCGTCCGTGTAATCGAGTCCGCGCGCAACTTCTTGCTCACCGGGACAACCTTGTTGACTACCGACACCTGAATCTTCGGTTCCCGAACCCTCCTTCGACGATGTCGAACCCTTCGACACCATGGATATTTTTCTACTCTGATTGACTGCCGTTTTTGCGACTTTTGGACTCGAATCGTTCATTCTCACTGCATATTGAGGCAATGGCAAGTGACTCGTGTGCAGAGTGTATTTGCTTATCGGTTCCGGTATACCGGAACCTCGACGATCCGATTCCAGAGTTATAGGATTTGGATGTCCGTACGTCGGAGGATTGTTCACCGGTGATGGCCTGAGCTTCGAACTCGGAGCCGTCGTCACGTATGCGTGAGGCGATGCCGACGTTTGTCTGCCGTGCTGATAATTGTCTTGTTGATATTCTCGTTGAAGTTGCTGCTGTTGCTGTTGTTGCAGTTGATGCTGTTGCAAAAATTGCTGTTGCTGGTGAAGTTTCTCCTGATGATTCCCAACGGTGTTGCTGCAAACGTCCGCCACTTTGTTTGTGTATCTCGCTTGCGGCTGACGGAATCCGAAGCGATTCGTGCGAACGGCGTTCCCGGACGCAGCCTCTTTCTTCGGCGGTGCGAGTCTCGGCGTCGAACGGCCCGAAGATGAGCTGTGAAATCTCTGGTGACAACTGTCGGTGTCTCGTCTCCGTTCCTGTTCCGGACCCGCTGACTTCGAGCGCTGATGCATCGCCGGGGCATCGCTCCCGTAACTCGTTACGGGCATTGGAATACCGGACGCTGGTCGCCTCCGGAAACCGAAGGATATCGCGGTGCCGCGTGTGTATGGCGCGACCCTCTTCGTCGCACCCTTGCCGTCGGTCTGTAACAAGTTAATCATATTTTTGTTAGCGAAAAATCAAATTTGGAAAATTAAGACTTAATTTTTAAATCATCAATTCCGTTTTTCTTTTAAGAATAATCTCTTTTTCGATACCTTTAATCTTTGAGTCACATATCCCTTTAAAAATGGGAACGAATGAAAGTTTAAAATATTTTGAACTGCGCGCTTGACTTGCGAAATTTGTATCACATTTCCAAGTTATCTCGAGAGCAGACCAGAGATTTATATGGAGTCCGCGACAGCGTTTTCCGGTTTGAATGTACTAATTTGGCGCCCAACGTGAGGCAAGACGTCAAATTTCGGCATTTTTGGAAGAAAAGTGTTGGCAAAAATTAACTCGAGGATAGTAATGCGTGGGAAACTGAATCCTCGCAAAACTTCGATTTTCGCGAATTTCCGGCGATTAATCACACAAATATCGGAAAAATAGTGGGTTGGGTTGGGTTGGGTGTTTTTTTTTGAACGGCTTTTCGTAAAAATGTTATGTATTCAAAAGTCAAACTATGAATATAATTTGTGTTTTTTTAAGTGAAGGAAAAGGTTTTGTTTGTTCATCGTGAAATGACACACCTGCTATTCGCGTGTTACCGTAATACTCCGAGGTGTGGCGTACCCGGCGCAGATTTTTTGCCACTGCCTTTTTAATGGAACCTTTAGGACCTTTTTTTCAATCGTAATGCCGGTTTTTACGGACGGAAATGCTCATTGATCGAACTAATTACTTGTATTGTTACAATTTGCATTTGTGCCTTTCGTAGATAAAGTTTCGTAACGCCCCCTATATACATGCGGGTAAATCGGCACCTACTGCATCAAGGATAACAACAAGTTTACAACACACGAGAATCTACTGGCGCGTGAAATACCCCGGTGCGCGATAATAACATTATTTCGATACTTATTTTAGTGCGAAACAAAGCGGAGATTGTGCGGTTGGCACTTCGATAGTGTTAATTATTATACAAACGAACGAAGTAAAGTGATTATCAAACACAACAATGTTTTCGCACTGTCCAAGTGATCTAATAATCGATTATTCACTGGGACCTCTCTTAAGTAACGCGATGTTTCAGCGAATTCGTAATTATGAGGCTTCGGTGCGCAGTGCCGTACTAAGATCATTCCAGACGACTCAATTCGCACGATCCGAATAATAAAAATCATCACCAATCACTGTCATCGTTTTAGTTTTGCAAATCAACAAAATGAAATTTTCGATAAATTTGTAAATTTTTTTGGATTTTTTGAAACACAATACACCCCCTTCCGCCGCCATCCTCTATCGGTCGAAAGTTGGAATTAATCGATAGCAAAGTGGTATGAAATACCAATTCCAAATTTTTTTTTTTTTTTTCACATTATATCGAAGGTAAGTGCAATTGTATTCAAAAATTAATATTGACATCGAACGATAAAGCCTGTTAAGCGTTTATCAATCAAATCTGTGGATATATATGACACCAACTCAACGACAATAACACTCGTATCGTACGGAAACAAGTTAACGATAGTCTCCCAGCAAGCGTGGGAGACCCACACAATCCAGCAGCGAAACACGAGGGCACAGTGGCTATTTCAGTTCGACTATACATCGAGCGCAGAGACACAGACGAGAGTGAGAGCAAACGAATGACAGTACTCGTCCGTCAGCGTGTAGCCAAAAGCAGAGTCTCAACTGTAACGTACAACTCGCACAATTATGACTCACGGAAGCACCGGAAAGCTCGATTTTTTTTTTTTTTTCGTTACAGTACGCGAACAGCGGTGTTAACGTACGAGATCCATGTAATAATATATGTATATCCGTATGAACGGAGCAAACAAAATTCATAGGATATGCTATATACGCTTTCCGTTACTATTTCGATACTCAAAGTGTGTTAAATGTATAAATCCGATCAGAGACAGTCTTACCGCAGCGCCTCGAGCGAAGTCTTTCTCGTTCTCAGCAGAATCGTCCATCTCGTAATCGTAATCATAGCGATTGTAATCCATTTTTATTTTTTTTTATTTTATTCTATCGTTACAGCGACAACGCAAACGACAAAATGTCGGCAAATATCAAATTCAAAGTCTCGAAGTTCGAGATTATCAGAGACCGATGTGCCGGTGACGGAACGCACGCGTTATCATTTCTCATCCGGCATTGTGAAATTCCCCTTCTCACGCTTATCCGGCCGGTCTTTTGGCAATTTTTTTTTTCTTTTCTTTCGATCCTTTTTCCCTTTTTTTTTTCTCAATTCCGACGCAACTCACGATTTTTCTTCGATTATACGACGAACTTGGAACGAACGAACGATGATGAACTTGAAATTTTTCGTCCGATCAAAATGACGTCGTTACTTGCGCGTTTCATCTGCGGGAGGGGATTCACGGTTTTTCGCGACGACGATGACGTTACGCCGGTGGAATCGGTCGGTGGTCACATTCTCGTAGCTGACGATACGACGATGCGCTCGGGGCATTCGTTTTTTTTTGTTTTTTTCGTTTTTGTTTTCTTTTTTTTTTACTACGATAACGAAGACGACGTTCGGCCGAGCCGACGTGAGCCCGGAGTGCTGATTCTCGAGCGCAGCACCCTCCCCACACACCACCCCTCGGCCGTGCGTCTAGCTGTACGCATACACAAGGCTGGGATATAAGCTCTCGAAGAAGGGAAGAGGATCGATCGAACTCACGGCGCCGGCGTCGCGACGCCATTGCGCGAGCTTTCGCTGCGCCTACGTCGCTATACTATTGCATACAGTGGGTCGAGGGATGCGCGGGGAGAGATGGGAGAGGGAAGGGTTTGTGGCCGGCATAGAAAAGCAGCGAGGAGCTTGCGAACGAGCAACGAAGATAACGCGAGGCCGGGGTTCGTCACGTGCGCGCCACAGGGCCGCAGACGCCGGTATCGTCTTAAAAAAAAAGCCGCTCGATAAAACAAGTTTCGCAAGCTTTTCCAAAGTTTCAATGTTAAAAACCAAAACAATTATCAGGTTTTCTCGGAAAAAATCAACTGTACAATTTTTCTTTGAATTTGTGGAATTTTTTTTTCTATCGACTCGAGATTACGAAACTGAGGTATCGGCGAACTGTATGAATGAAAAAAACATTTCGGAAGTTGCGTAAAAAATATAAGCGTGTAAAAAAAAAGAGGCAAACGCGAACCTCGAATGGGTAAATCTCAATGCATCCGAAGTTATCCGACTGTGTGGCGCATATAAATCGACGCATTAATGTTTTGTGCGCAAAGTCGATTTATTAGGGAGCAGCGATACCGTCCGATTGCGCCGCTGTTCGCTAAATCGAGGTTCACCTATGACCGCGTTTCGGGTCTCCAATATGTAGTAAACGTAGAGATGCATTGAAATATGTAAAACATTTTTAAAAAAATGTATAGCGTAACGGAAAAAAACTTCGTTTTGCCGAAAAAAAATCGTTTTAATCTCTTGGAAATAATGAATCTCGAAATGTTGGTTTCCGTCAGCGATGTTTCTGTATTTATTAAAACATCAGATTGCCCCCTGAGGGCGGTAAGAAGGAATGGATTTCGTATCACCTTAATAAAAAAGCAATTAACAACATCGCTGCGTTAAAATTGCCCGTGAAATCGAATGAGTCTCTCATTTCTGCGGAACTGTTAAGCGCTGCAGCAGTTGTCATGTCCGGCCCTTCGTTCAGAAGAGCCCTTCGCAAGCTGCCCTTTGTATCGCAGCGCTTATTATGCGTTTTATATGAAAGCGAACATTCTGTTTCCTCGAAGTTTTATGGTTACCGTGCTTTTCAGGAAAAAAATAATGGCTGCGACGACATCGAGGAATGCATAATACAAAGACATTTTTTTTTATTCGCGTGATATGCAGCGATTTATGAACCGCAAATGGGAGATATAATCTCATAAAGAGCGACACAGATTGAAGGACACGTTAGGGGCTTCCTGGGTGGCAAAGTCGGAATCTGCTTAACAATCTTGAAAACTGTGCTGACGTTATAAAAAAAAAGTGTTTTATCGTCTATTTTCGTATATCGTCCATTTTTTTTTTCAAGGGTAAAAAAAGGGTTGAAAACCTTGATATTTTTTTTTTAAATGACTCGAAATTCAAAAAATGGAGTTAATCTACCGAAACTTTTTTAATGCTGTTTATTGTACTTAACATAGTTAACGAAAGATACAGTACTTTAAACCGATAAACGAGACGTACCGTCCGTCTTTAAAAGAGTTAATATTAGTGGGGAAAGAGGCAAAGGGTTTAAACTCTGTTTCGGTGAGACATGATCGTCGAGGGCGCTCGGCGAAGCGGAATCTGTGGCACCCGGAGTGGCACGTGACTGTTGAACCCTATACGAAGGGGTCGAGGGTGCGGTCACGGCGTAGAAACAGCGATGCGTGTGATGCGCTAAAGATTCTTCAAACGTAAAGGGTGCTTCACGCGGCACGGTGTCAATACTGTAACTAACTTCTGAAGAGATAATTCCGCATCTGTAAAGTACCGTTTCAGTTTCAAGTAGAAGATGCAGAGTAGCTGTACCATGTGTTTGACTACTGGTTACAGAACGAAACATAAGATGGCGCACTTAAATCCGATTAACCCTATGACCGGTTTCGGGCGATCAGAGATCCAAAGGGTTGAAATTTATTCCCAAAACTTTGGCAATTTCCCAAATAGCTATCATTTTTATTCATTTTTAATATCGAGTAACGAAACATTTGCGGGATTCGGAATAATGAAATCATTTCGAGATTTCGTGGTTTCGCTAAATATCTCGAATGCATTATAAACTCCGAAAAAAAAAAAAAACATACGAGTACAGCAACGTATGTGTAGTTAAAAATTATAGTTCAATGTAAAATCGTTATTAATAAAAAATGTGTGAATTGATCGCAAAAAATTGATTGGAGAGTTACCGACAGAGTAAAGCTACACGAGAGACAAGATATGAGTCGCAAAGATAGCTTACGCCACGAGGAGATTCGTAAACGAAATGCTCATCGGCTCGAGTCGTTTGATCGATCATTTTAAAGCTCCTCTCGTACACGGAGACCCCTCACAGCAGGTGATATAAAGCGTTCCGCGCAAAGTACTCCGCATGCAAGACCGAGGAAGTGGGTGTGACCTCGGCACCTGACGCTTTTCACGGTCATCGCGTGTCGATTAATTCTGTTTGAGAATGCAAGTTTATGCAGCGAGGATTCTTTCTCTCTTTTGTTATTATATACATCATAACTAAACTCATTTTCATATCGCTCTTACGAAAACAAAGCTGCGAGCGGCATGAATGCAAAATATTCCAATAATGTCGCGCGGAACGTATAGCGTACTTTTGTGACAAAGGAATATCGTGAGAGAAATCATTTAGCGAAGTTACCAGTTTCTAGAAATGGATATAATTTTTTTTACGTGGTATAAATAATTCAACAGTCGAGTTTTTCGCTTAGTTAGCGATAATTATACACATAATCGAGATTATAAAAACTATTTATATAATCCGATAAATTTTCCATTTCTTATCGCATCGTCATATAGATCGCTCCGAAATAGTCAGCAGAGGATATCGAAAAAAAAAAAAAAACGACGTATCGACCCTCAATAGTTAGCAATGGTAATTAATTTCAATTTATTTACGAAACCATAAAAAAAAGTTCATAATAAAAAAAATAATAATAAAAAAATGTATTTAATTTAATAAACATTTAAAGAGACACTTTTTTTTAAATATTTATTTATTGCCACTTACTATCATCGTATATGAGATCATTCATCCGAATTCACGGTCAACGTGAGAAAATGGAGTGAGTCGATTAAGTAAGATAATACGCAGCTGACAAATAACAAAGACGTGGGATGAGAGAAGACTACTTGTGTCATAGAACGATCGACCGTCCAATATCCGACGCGATAAGGGGGGAGAAAACATAACAACGAAAACTGCAGGCGACGAGCATAGTCTACAGATGACTCAGAGTCCGCACAACTCGTCAAGAAGAATCGATAGTCGGAGTTCGGGTTACTGCGCGGAGGAGCCACCATACAGAACACACACCAAGGCGGTGCACACCTTGCTGCAGCTTGCGCTGCGCTCTCACCTAAACCGAAATCGATATCTATTACAGGCCTCGCAACTGCTCGCCCGGCCTCTGCCGACAATCCGGCGACACGACCTTTGCCTTTTCTTCTTCCATTCGCTGCTCCAATCTTTCCGAAAGCGATCAATTTTATTTCGTCATCACTTAGAGACAACAATGAATTATATCCGTTCACCGGTAACGAATGTACACACGTAGTGTTCTGTCGATATATTTATTCTCTTATACATATATATGTACCCGAAGCATGTTGCCAATTTTCGTCGAGTAGCCGCATTGCGATATTTCATGCCAAATATCAATGTGTATAAAGATAACGAGGTCTTTCCACGGATATAATCTTATCATTCGTTTCCGAAGATACAAAACACGTTTCATCGTTATCCCTTCCGTTTACCCAACTTACGCTCAGTCGGTAATGTAAACTGTAATGAATTTATTTCAGAGATCACAGACATTCGCGAAAAGAAAAGATTATTGCTGTGAGTGATGGACTTGCTGATTGCTTTTGATGCAATAGCAATTTGCTTCTTCCCGTCGTAAAGTATCTTTAATGGTAAATCACTGTTTTACCACTGGAGTATTTTTCAACGAATGCATAGTTCCTTCTACCGCAGGGATACTTATTCAATTTTAGTTGATACGATCTTTTTTTTTGTCTGGAATCGGCGATATATCGATTTCAGTATCTGCTCGATGGGCAAAAAAAAGAATACCGACCGGTTACCGACTGAGCAATAAAATATATTTTAGATATTTTATCTTATCGAATAGTATCGAGTATTTACGAGCGAATTACAGTCGACAGGCTATATTTCAGGACAATATTGTGCGGAAAGTTTAAACGCCTCCGATATATAGAATGATAAAACTCGTTATCGTTCATAATGGCCGAACGACGGGTGTGACTGCAGAAGTTTTCGTATGTACAAAACAGGCTGAGACCCAGTTGGACGAGAGCCAATTTCACGCCGGAAACGCGGGTATCCTCGAAATCGGTACGAACGGGGAGGGGAAGGAAGAAAGCGAATCGGTATACAAGACGCATCTATTAGCGTATAACGTATGCCGTATACGAACTTTCGCCTGTTAATAACTTAATTAATCCGCTGGGTAATTGACTGGGCAATTGGATTTTCGCGTGGTCTTTTTTTTTTTCCTCTCCTACATCGCGACGCACATCCGGCGAAAGGCCGGGTTATCGACGAACAAACGGAAATTATGTGAAGAAGCGAAGCTATAACGCTGATACAGTGATAACGTATTACGATAGTTGTATGTAGAAAGATACCGAATTAGCCGGTGTAGTCGAGCAGCTATAATTAGGCAACTATGTGTACAATATCCGGTCGTACATGTGAGAAACCTGATATCGATGGAAAAAAGAATTGGTAATTCGAGGAAAGAAACTTAATAGTAAAAAGGGTATCGAAGAAAATTGAACGGACAAACTGCGAAGCCAAACAAACCTGTGAAACGATAGCGCGAATGCACTTTTTGATGTTCGGCTCGTTAACTCGAATAGTTGACGAAATGAAACCAACAAGATTTACGACTGCGCAATTACGTCGAGACGGCAGTATTTCGATATTTAAAATTGTCCGATGAGAAAAAAAATATTCAATAATTAAATTTAATTAAACATTGGTAATAAATAGTAAAAAAAAATAAAAAATAGTTAAAATTGTTTTTTTTTTATTTGAATTATAAAAATTAATTTTACGCGCAAAAAAAATTGTTATCGCAATCTCGTCGAATATTTCCGCATCTTTCACAGATTAAGACGAGAGATTCCGAGTTTTTTCGTTCTAATCTTCGAATAGATGTATGTAAAATGAAATTCCCGAGGTCTCGCGTACGAATTGGGATACAGATCGACAGAACCTATTTGTTCGCCCGCTACACGGTGTAAGTTTCATTCAAAACGAATTTCACGCGCAGACTAAAAAAAAATTTTATCGCGATCTCGTCGAATGTTTCCGCATCGTTTAGATTTAACAATCTTAAAACAGACGAATAGTGAAATTGCCGAAGTCTCGTGTATGAATTGAGATACAAATCGACAGAGACTTCTCGTGCATCCGACGCACGATGCAAGTTTCTCGAATTGTTCTCGAGGTCTAGAGACAGGCTGTGGGATTGTCTCGCGCGTCTAGTTTAACCGGCGCCTATCTACCGCCGTCCATGCAGTACTTATTCTTAGCATCGTGTTTCTTCGCGCTGAGTGCACGGTGCATTTCCGGTAGCCGGCGAAGATACACAGCGCAGGGTCGTGAGGTATGGTAGCGGAGTCGAGAGCTCGTTGGACGGCGTATCGTATGGGCGTTCGAATAAAAGCAACACGTCGTACATTAAGCATATGTACAATGTTTTTAGAGAACCAGGTGGATCTACATTTGACCTGAATCTGGTCACAGCCCGATTTAGAAAGCTTCTCTTGTTACCGATCGGTCTGAAGGCGTAATAAGAGTGCTTGTGAATGTACAGCTGTTTATCTTTCGGCGTTAGATACTCGCGAGAGGGAAAACAGGGAGGAGGAGAAGGAGGAGGAGGAGGAGGAGGCGGAGGAGGAACCATTGTGTTGCATCCAACATAGCAATTTCGTTGATCAAGGTCTCGGATATAAATCACCGATGCTTATCGTATGCTATTTACAACATACTTTCACGAGTCCGCAAGAATCGCTGTATTCTTCGTTAATAACGTCAATGCTCCCGACAATATCGTTATTATTCGATGTCGAAAGTATATTTCAATAGTATTCCTCGATCTATTATATAAAATTGTAAATGGAAATAGCATTCATCGATCTATTATACAATTTTATAAATCGACTGTGCCGAACGCGAGTGAAAACGGATTTGAACACTCGACAACGAGGATTTTGGTAACAATGGCGGCGTGAGTTTGAGAAACCCTTCGGTACTCTCGCCGCGAGATCAATGAACCTCTGCGAAGCTATAGTACCTGTGGGTAGCCGCGAATCCGCGAATTTTAGGTGCGGCGCTGCGATCACGAGACGCACCTGAAATTTAACAGAGTACTTCGGAGTCGATGGCTTTTTTTTTTCTCGGGACGTAAAGTGTTCCTAAGCCTTTTTAAGACACAGAAATATCTCCGCATCCGGGTTGACCACAAAATCGCGATGCCCTCGCGCTGTTCTTTACAACTTTGTTACTCATTGTGCGGTTTGCATGACGGTGAATTCTGAAGAAGTCACATCGTTCACAACCATCGCGCAATGATACTGCGGAGAACAGATCGTCTGTTCCGATCTTATGACGCGATCTTTCGACAACACTAAGACATCGGGATATTACTATCACTTACAAAGACTCGGAGTTGAAAAAAAAGTCTTTCTATCGTAAGCCTTAACTTTTTATCCGATTTCTTTCGTCGATCGATAGGCCTCATTAACTTTTTGACGCGCAGTGCTAATTAATTAGTGATTTTCATTAAACTGCTATATGTTATCAGCGAAATGAAAAAATCAATTATTAAATTAAATAATATTTTAAAAGAATTTTTTTTATTTTTTAAGTAATAAATTAACATTTAATTGTAAAATTTCGATCGCATTATAAAAGAAACGATTTTTTTTTTATTTGTTTCATCATATCTTCGATCATATCATCGAAGTAATTTTGTGTTTATATGCAAAAACGATATTGGGTGCAATAGTCGCGAAGGTATCGAATGCCTATCCGTAGAAACGACCTCAGCACCATTTGATACGAAGATCTAACGTTACTCGCGCATATTCTCCGCGCATAAAGTTCGAAACGTTTCGCGTATGGTTAACTACAAGATCGTTGCTCGAGGGTTGAGCGTACAAGTACCCGAGAGCGGTATCATCACCGTGCTTCAACATTGGTACACGATAAGGCCGTTGAACCTCTCAGCGAACGTGAACTTCGGACAGTTCCGCGTGTAATCAACGGTGTAAGCCTCAGCCTATCTTAGCGCTGCTGCTTAACCGTCAAGTTTCTTCGGGGTTTGCTGTATCATCGCGCATAGACAAAATGCACGATGAACCCTTCACCCGAACGCGTAGTATAGAAAGTATACGATAAATCATAATAATAATAAAATAATAATAATCATCATTTTAATAACGCCATAGACGAGAAACATCGGTACGCCACTTCTTTCGCGCATATATACGCGCGAATAACACTAAAATGAAACGGTACGTAGGATTATTTGTCCGAAAGTGTGCGTAATGTACACGTTGAATCTATAGGTAGTTGAAAAAAATATATACACAACGTCGTACGCGAGTTATAAGTACGCGAGCGACTGGGTACGTGCGATCCCGAGCGGAACGCGCGCGCTTGTAAAACCCTCGTCGTATAGAGCGCAAAAGCGTTCACGATCCTATCTCGTTGTATACTCTCGCGTCTCGCGCTACCTCCCGTTGTCGTCGTTCGCCGTCTTTCACGTCTCCGTCAGTCGTCGGTTCCGCGAGGCAAAACGCTAACGGTTCACGTGAGATTCCCTTACGGGCCTCCGTACTGTAGCGTACGAATACCTTCGCTGATGTGATATCCCCCCCCCCCCCTCCCTCCTCCTCCGCCTCATCCCGCGTTGTGCTCCGTTCAACTTGCTTTCGAGCACCGAACATGTACCCTGTGAAATTTTTCATCTTTCACACGGCGCACGACCTCACAGGGCCACTATAGATACACAACTCTGAAATCGCTTCTATCCCACGCTTTCTGATGACTCTCGTCAAGGTAAGAGATTCATCTAAGAATGCACGTCGGAGATCGTGAAGATAAAAAAAAAAAAGAGAGATTCGTTCAAACAACCGGTATGTCAGAAAAGTTATGATTTTCCGAAAAAAAAAAAAAAAAAAATTTCATATTGTGTAAAAACATTGAGTAAAAATTTTAAGAAACCGGAAATAACGAAATTTTTCGATATATACGCGATTACGAAAACACGAGTTTTGGGATATACATAATACGAGGGATCGCGTTGGTCGAGCCGAGACGAGGACACGAATTCACGTCAAAAAGAAAATTGTTATCGAAAAAAAAAAAAAAACTCTCGCCAGATACATTCTTGAATCGCGGATCGGCCGACTAACCTTTTGGTATTCCGATTGAGTGCGAGAGGCCTCCGACGGTCTCGTCGTCGAGTCACGATTCGATCATCGCGCGCTCGTGCTTACGGTTTTGCAAATCATAAAACACAAATTGCATGACTGAAATACCGATTAATATAATTAACAAACGCGAGAGCGATTAATTATCGAAATAATAGTAATCGCCTGTTGCGATCGCTATGAATAATGTTTAGATATAGCAATGGGAATTCGACTCGTTTCTTTCTCCACGTGTTGCCGGGTTTCGCGAGTTGCTCCGCGAAGTGTTGAAGAATGAAAAAAAAAAAAAAAATAGCGATCCGACAAAGAGAAATAATCGAGCACAGCGCCGCTCGCGCGCCAAAGCGTGTACTCGCGAGAAAGTCCGACAAGCGCCGAGGGAGAGTGAGAAGATGAAAAAGAAGTATAAAATGCTTGAAGAGCGCGAAATTATCAAAGAAACATTGTGTGCGTGAAGTACGCGTACTCACGAGTTCGTCATGACACACAGTCATTAAGATACTCGAGATGTAAACGCGCACGTTATATATCCCCTCGGCGCGCGTTAATTATTCCAGTGCCACCGGATAACGCGCGTTCATTCATTGTTGTGAATCCGCGTTACGCCTTGAAGAATACTCCTCTTTCTCGAGAGAATATCGCACGCTTGTCGCTTCGCATCGAATGAATACTCGTAGAAAGACAAATAACATATTTTTTTCTTTTTTTTTCATCAAGAACTTCGTTATCTGCGACTTATACGGGTATAATTTCTTCTGTATTTCCTGCTGCGGCGCACGCGTAACAAAAACGGGCGGTTTGCACGAAATACAATGCTCGATAAATAAATGATAATTTCCAATTATTAGTTAAGATCTCTAATACATATTTGTAATTTCCCAAGATCGCTGTGACAACTTCATGTAATTTTTTTTTTTGCATTGCCGTAACTTTAACTTTAATGCGCGATGTGCATATTAGCAGAAATTGCAGTATTCCAGCAAAAAAAATGCTTCAGGCTCCGGGGTCCTTTTTTCGTGCAAATATTCTTTGCACGAGAAATCGCGGAGCTATATATCTGTTCGGTAACTATATATACATATACAGGTAAGTACGGTAAACCCCAGATATCGTTTTTCGAAAGCAGGTCACGCGTAACCAACGTGTGCAGAGGTATAGTACAGTACATACGGAAGATCACCTCGGGCCAATGCCAAGCAAAAGGGAGATCACCTCTTGTACCGATTTCGATCTATACACTCGAGACGAAAGCCGACCGGGGTCTTTAACTTCCATACGTATACCCGGGAGTATATGAGAGTCTGAGTTCGCAGGTAGGCGCGAGAGATCGGTGGTCGATCGCGCGATAGCAATTTTTTTACCGATCTCGATACACTTCGATCTCTCTCTCTGGGATAGCGAATGAAAGGTCCGTGGAAGATTGAGAGTAGTGTATCGAAAGAGTAAAAAATTGAAAACGAAAAAAAAACACAAATCGTTCATTTCTGCCGATACATGGCATCGTGTATTACTGTATAGAGTACCGTAGACAACGTAATGCGAAACCATTCGCGCACGAGTTATCGGTACTTCGTGCAACCGGCTGGACAGTGACACGCGTGTCCATGCGAGAAAGCCATGTGGGCCCCAACTTGTCGAACGCTCGGTTAATTAATTCGAGAATCAAAGAGAACAGTACAACGCGCGGGAGAGCTGCAGCAGCTCGATTCGCGCGTAGAGACGAGATGTATCGGATCGATCGATCGATTTTTCTCATTCGCCTGCTAAAGAAATCGAGAAAAGAGGGTCTGAGAAAGAGATTTTGCTGCATGCGCACGTATCGGTCCAAATTTGGTATTGGATTAACGTCGCATCGGGGCTATGTAACTAAATGCAGTAATGCATACACGGTACAAGTATAGCGAGATCGGCGACAAAAAGTGCTAACGATAACTTCTTAAAATTTATTGGAGTCTACATACCATTATAAAGTATTGAAAAAGATTTTTTTTGTAATAGCGGGCGGAAGCTCATCTTTTCGGAGAGGTTTCGCGTGCGTAAAGTGCTCGTTTTCCGAACGCCGTGCGTAAAATGCTCGTTTTCCGCACGTCGTGCGTAAAGTGCTCATTTTCCGCACGTCGCGCATGAAGTGCTCGTTTTCCGAACGTCTTGCGTAAAGTGCTTGTTTTCCGAACGTCGTGCGTAAAGTGCTCGTTTTCCGAAGGTCTTGCGTAAAGTTTCACTTTATGCGCTCCGTTTATTTTATAGACTCCTTTCGGAAAACTCGCGCTTTGACTTCGTTCAACCTCCGCGAAGACTCGCTTCACGCAACGCTATTACAAAACAAAGTATATGTAACTCGTGCGGAAATGTTGTACTTTACGCACTTGTTACACAATATACTATTATAGTCTGATTTTTATAACTAATATTTTCAAAGAGAAATTAATTCTTCAATTTTTTAAAAATTCCAATGTAATCGGTCGATAAATAATCGATCTTTGCTATAATGACTAAATTTGTATTATATATAGAAAATTATTATTTAAAAAAAAGGGAATTTTAATCGGCAGTATTATAGCATTGCCGCTCGGTGGACTGCTTCCGGCCGCCACGCTTCGCGTGAAGGGGACCTATAATTAACGAGAACTCAGCGTCGAGTATCGATCTTCATGTGGGAGCAAATTTGCTAAAATATCCAGAGACCCATCGGTACCTATATTCTGTAACGGGGCATAACAACTTCCGCGCAAAAGGAAACACTTTCACGCGGGGGGAAGCCAGCGGATTGCCTCGCTCTTCCGGCAATCGTCTATCCGTGTCTCGGAGCAGGAATCGTGACTGAATTGTTTGGCACGCGAATCAGTCGGGATACATTATAAATCGATTGAAATGCCGCGGTGAAACTGGCCTGCAGGTTGCCTCGAGGCGTTCGAAAAATAGTCTTGCGGTCTACCCGAGCCGTACACGAGTACAGATCTATGTATATATTGTTATAATGCTTATTCTGCATTTTGCATGATGATCGTCAAGACCGCCAACCGCGAAGCTGCTTTCAGCGTCGGAGATCGATCATCGAGTGCCACCCAAGTATGGCCGCTTCACCTTTTCAGACGCAGTCAATCAACCCGCGACGACTCGAAGCCTCAAAGCGCGAATAGATAATGCGAATAAAAAAATAAAAATCGATTTGCCGTATTAAATATGCGAAAATAACACTAACGATACACTGAGCGTAAAAACAAATGATTCTCTTGGGTTACTGACGATGAGACGTGGCGAAAGGAATAATGAGGAAGAAAGAGATTGTTAGAGAAGCAGTAGACACAGCAAAACCGCAAAGTGCTTTCGTTAGGAATAGAGAAGTTCGTGGTCTACGCGCGTACGTAGTTATTGTACAGTAGAAATCCTCATTTAAGGTTACGTCGTCGTTACGATAGATCGCTCTATTTTTTTCTTTCCCTTTTGAATTTTGCCATTGATTGAAATCGAAAGCTGTAGAACGGTATCGGAATCTAATGAAAAATGATTCGCGTTGAATTCCTTGAAAATTCCTTTTTCACGAGTCACCGATCGAACGTAAATTTTAATCTGTTTTTTTTTTTTTTTTTCGAAGGTACTGCAATGTTGAAGATGACAAATCCTCCCACATTCTTCCCACCCACTATCTTCGCGAGACGCTCAGCGGTATGTACTATTCTCGAGGCGATTTTACGATCGGTATTGTGCAGCAGGCAGCGCTACACGTTTCGCATTTGCCGCGGGTAACGAGCTTCGTACGGATCTGCATTCCGATCTTACGAGGAGCTCTACACGTGTGTTATTATTCCTGATTCCCCGAGGATTTACCTGTTGCGAACGCAATTCATAATCTCAAATGCTGCGTTCCACACGCATCCCATGTAATGCAACGGTGAAATGCCGTGCGGAGCTATACTTCGATTTATCGATCGTAAATCGCTTGATTTTATTTACAAACAAAAAACGTCCAGAATATCGACTTTCAAATCAGTTGCATTATTTATACGAATAACGAATCGTAATTTCTTTTATGCCGTTTTAATATTTCGAATTAATCATTAGGATTGACCTCTCCATTTGGCCACTCATTTCCGCTACCAGTTTTCTTTTTATTACGAATTAATTACGCCAAAGGAACGAAACCAAAATTAATAAAAATGGTAACGGATCCGTAATATCGCACTTCGTAATTTAATTAACAAAATTAATAGCCGTCAGATAAATTTTCTCCGCCAATCGGAAAATAAAGAAAAATTGTTCGACTTTTTTTTCGATGACATAAAACTTCGAAGTTTTTAGGAAAAAAAAAAAAAAAAAATGAACATATAAATTTTTCCTTCAATTTTTCAGCATTTAGGAATGTATCAGTCGTACAAAAAAAATATTATAAATTCTCTTCAAAAATTACTTTTTACTTAGCTTCGCGAGTTGCATCTTACGGTGAGCGCATGCGGCGACTCGGTGCACTGCATTATCTTAAAGTTATTGCATAACAGCATATCATCTCGTGGTTCGTCAATAATTAACCGCGAGGATGTCGCTAATTAAATTTCATACGGCGTTCGAGACAACACGGAGTCTCGCAATACCCCGACGTCTTACGTCCATCTCTCATGTTTCAGCGTTAATAATCATCATTAAAACTTCGAAGCCCTTTTAAGTACACCCTGCAAACTCCTTCACATGCGCGCAAATGCCAAAAGAAATAAACCGAAGAAAACGCGAAGTCTTCAATCTCATCCGCAGTGTGAAGAAAATTAATTATTTCCATCATGCGAATCGAACACCGCCGAGCGATAAGGGAAAATCCGGGATTCGATTGTAAAAAAAAAAAAAAAACCACTGATGAGACTTTAAGTATACGCTGTCCGAGTTTTAGAGCCGTGGAAACGCCTGCGACTCGTTCGAACGCGTACTCCTACGCCACGTTCAGTGTAATTTATGTACGGCTATGAAACGTTACCGGAAATTCGGAGTAATCGTGAAAAAAAAAAAAAATTCAGTGCGCGCGTAAAAATGTTTACAAACGAAGGGATAGTTAACGACGATTTTCCGCGGAATACATCGATTTGAAGCGATCATTTTCCTGGATGAATAGAATGGATAAAAATGTCTGGAGAAAGGGATGTATAGATCGCGGGAGAGCGGTGGAATCCTGCGGCTGCAATATTGTACCGGGTATATAATAATAAAACCGCAGAAATGCCGACGAGGGCAAAGCTTCCATTTGCAAAGGTGTCGTAGATACACGACTATGGTAATCGATCCCGACATGCCAGCCTCTCGCGGTTCGTGTCTTACGTTGTCGACCGACCACGACTCGTTCGTTTTCTATGTACCGACGCTGCTACGGCATGTACACAGCTGTTGTGCTTAAAGCAAGAAAATTATGAATCCGTGAGGGGAACACGAGAAGAATGTAGCGCGAAGCGTGAAGGGTCGACGCACTCGCGGGGGTTCATGAGTGCAGCAACGAAACGTCGTATCTATTATTCTATACGATTGCGCGCTTCCTCGTTACACGGGGGCAACGATGTAAAATACATTAACGCGGAGCTCGACGACCCACGTTGACATCGACGACTCGATAGATACGAAATAATAATAAATATCTCTATGCGCTATTAGCATACAACGGCGCATGCGCCGCTTCCGCGTTTCGATTAATTCTCGTCGCGAACTATTTTGGTGAATTTATTAAAAAGTATTTAATAAAAATATCTTATACTTAATTCTGTTCGACATTTTTTTTTTTTTTTTTTTTCACGAAAACGATTAGGAAAAATTGTTGTATCCAATTGGAATGAAACGCACGCTGTTATTAGATACTCCAGATGACTTTTCCGATAAATTGCGGAAAATAACGCTTCCGCGTTTCGATTAATTCTCGTCGCGAATTATTTGGCTGAATTTATTAAAAAGTATTTTAAAAAAATATCTTAAACTTAATTTTGTTCGCCATTTTTTTTTTTTTTTTTTCACGCAAACGATTAGGAAAAATTGTTGTATCCAATTGGAATGAAACGCACGTTGTTATTAGATACTCGAGATGACTTTTCCGATAAAACGAGTGTCGAATAAATTATACGGAATAAACGAAGCGCGAAATACGTCGAATTTAACGAGATGAGAGACTGATCATTGGCTAATTACCCAATTAAATAGATAATTTCTATCAAAAGTCGTCACGCGATAGTGAAAAAGAAGAAATCGGACGATCGACGATGGAAAAAGATTAGCGAGCAATAATTTTTATTACTTCGTTATCCTTTTCTCCGCAGAAATATATGGCTTGTCGAGTATATTAAAGGCGTTAGCATATCTCCTCTGTAATAACAGCTAAATATCTGCCGGCAGTCTCGTTGCGCGTCGTAAATACATATTTATAAACGACTATCAAGATTTTTTTATTCTTCTTATTTCGTACGCAAACTAATGCCGTATTGCTGGTGGCGGTATGCGATACTCGCAGCGAGAAAGTACTCCGAGAGAAGTGACTTACGACAGCGCGTACAGTCGTATAGTTTCGGAGGGGAGTCGGACGAGTGTGGCACGTGGGAAAGTGTCTTTGAAGTGTACGAACGTTGTTGATGATGATGACGGAGGCAAAGACGCACGAAGGCAATGCCTTCGGTCGTTGGATTCTCGTGAACAACTCAAACACTCGTGTCATTGCTAATCCCGCGATTTATTTTGATAGCGCGGACACGCAACGTTCGCAGTTGTCGAAAGAATCACCGAGGAAATTCGCGATTCAACACCGTGGAATTGGATATTTTATTGAGAAGTTCTTTATGTTATGTAGCAGGAGAGACGTGACGAGCATTTCACTCAACGCCTTTACGCTTCGGTAAATACGGTTGTGGATAGTCGCGAGACACGAACGTTTCAATCTCTCGTGTAATAATTTGTTTTTTTTTTTTTTTTTTTTTTTTTTTTCCGGATTATCTAATTCACGATTATAATGAATATAATGTATCGGATTTATAAACTCACTTGATTCTTGGAGGGTTTGTCCATAATGCGGTACGACGGCGAACCACGATGTTCGGATGCTGCGATGACGGCGCCCGCCTTACGCGATACGCATTGCCCCATATAGATATGCCGACTTCGCCTCTTGACCACCTATTCATATTTAAATGAATATCTATTAGATTACAACATTATAAGATGTAATAACATTTAAAAAAAGTGTGAGAACATCTTAAGGAACACTCGCTATCGTCTAATTTCTCGGAAATTGGAAAAAAAAATAACAAACGAACGAATAATGATTTAGTATTCTAAATCTCGGAATGCAGATTGGGGAATGTCCCGTTTTGATATTCACGAAATTCGAAATAAAATAATTTTTTTATGATAAATGAAACGAAGACATGAAAAAGAAAAAAAAATTATATTAAATTTAAAAAATTAAAATTTTTAAAAATTTCAGATGTATATCACCGATCATTATTTAGTTATTGTTGAGTGACGATACAATATTTGTTGGAATGCGATTCAGAAAAAAAAAAACAACAAATAATACATTACGATATTTGAGAGAAATTTTTTCGCAAAACAAAATTCATCTGGAAATCGGGAATATCGGAACAAAATGATTACTTATTACATCCGTTTGTTATTCGATTTTTCGTAATCTGCCGAGTTTCGCAGCTGTAAAGGTTCCAAATTTCGTTGACATGAAAATTTATCCGAATCCCAATTATTGCGATAAATATCAGCACTCTTCGGCTCACAATAATCATAAAAACGTATACGAGTGATTCCTCATATTAACTCAATTTCACGGGTAATTGAAAAAATCTCTTGAAAAGTAAACCAAAAAGAAGAAATTGAGAGATATCAATAAATTGCAACCATTCCGCTGCTAATTATACAGATATTTTACTATGACATCGAATTAATCGCTAATCCGTCGTAAACAAACATTTTATGGATTGGAGCCGAAGAGTTAAAGAGCATTTTATTCGATTAATAGAAGAAAACAAGAAGCACCGTCATCCCACGAAGATCTCATGCGTTTCCTTTCCATCAAAGAGGTATTACATGTTCGGTGGTCGTATCGTGTTTTTTATTTGTCCATTTCATATATATCGCATTATGTATAAATGTTTATCGTGTATCCATACACCGTGTGGGTATATTACGAGTGGCACTCGCCGCGGGTCCATAGTTCATAGTAAATACGATATTCAACGCTGAAACCTCGGAGACTTTCTTTCCTGGAGGCTGCGCGCCGTGGGCTGCATGAGAACCAGTAGAGGAGAGCGTGAAATGGTTCAACGATAACTAAGTACAGTCGCCGAAATAGCGAGTGGTCTCCGCGGCACGACTTGACCCTTCACCGTTTGTTATGCGCTCCTCGTTATTGCCGCCTCTTCGTCGACGTACAATTGTACATACATCGTATGGTAGATAACCACGCAAACGAAGAGTCTATAATAGCCACCTAAGTATGCAATACGGGAGTCTGACTTCGCGACAATGGCAACAGATTCCAATGTGAATCGAGAGAAGAATTTCATTTCCAGACAACTACCGAAGGGAGAGAAATGAACAAAACTCATTCCTTGGCAACGCGATCGAGCGGTCGGTATATATAAACACATGACGTATATACATATATGTATATATGCGCAAAGGTGGGTATCGACATGATAAGTGTACAGTCGCGTCGAATATTTCGCATCTGTCTGAAATCGAATGAAACCTTTGCATTCGGATAAATAGAGGAAAATATTAATCACGAATGAATTTGCGACTTATAACACTATTAATGATCGCATATTGATAAAATGACGAATTCAAAAATGGTGAGAAAATTATTAATAAAAAATTATTATTTTTATTATTGATGAAAAGAGAATATATACCGATAAAAAATTGTACTTAAAAAAAAAAAAAAAAAAAAATTTGAAATTTTTTTCGAACTGTTCTGACTGTCTGTTTGAATGTGGCAATCGTTTTTATTTCATTTTTTTTCCCCCTATTTCCAGTGTTGTCCAACAAATGGCACATATAGGAGCGGTCGCGCCACGAGTCGTTGCACTGTCCGGGAAACCGCCAAGAAAATCAATAAAAACCAGTCGCATCTATGCGGGAAGAGCCAAGAGCTACCCAAAGACTCCTTCGTATTCCCTGAGAATCTTTAGAAATTCGTCGACGATGACGGGATGTACGGAGAAACATCTTCGTACGATCGGAACACCACGTGCGTGCTAACCGGAGGCATCTTTTTTGCGTCTGTTGTCCCAAAGAGCTCGTCGCGTAAGTATCGAAGAAACGAGTCTCCGATAATTTATTGCCGGACGAGAATTCACGGTAAACCTGTATGCGAGCGCATTTGAGAAACTCGTTTGGAATTACATATTCCGGAAACGAGAGAGCTCCGCGGGTGGATAGACACGGTCATTAATTACACAAAGCACCGTTGTAATTACGTATGCAACAAATTCGCATAGCAAACGCAATGGTAAAATTGTGAATTAATTTTCAAACTCTCAAAAAAAAAAATAAAAATTCATTAAAAAAGATCGAGAAACCACTTTTTTGGAGAATTCATTAATCCCGGAAACGTGTATTTAACTGCAATCAGACTACTAAAATGCAATCAATACATCGAAATCCCAAAAAAAAAAATCCAATTCTTCATTTATCGAGCACATCGACCCCCTCCCCCTTTTCCCCATTTCCGGAATCGTCAATCTTATCGCACGTTCGAAGTATACTAATTCACCGACACAATGAACAGCTGTGTCAAGTTTCGCGCATAGATACGCCAATCATCAATGGTCCAAGAATTGAATGAGACAATCCCCGTACTACTTTTCTCATTGTTCCCCATCCAAGGACAAGAGAGACGACGGAGTCGTGATAAAAGCTATAGACAAACTCGGAGATCGTCGTTTGCGATAACAACGCCGATCATCCCGTAGATTTACGAGTCGTGTGCGTTAGTTCGAGAGGTGAAGGGAAAACGAATGAGATAAGTATGCAGACGAAAGAAATAAAAAAAAAAAGGTATGAGAGAGATTGTCGGGTCGGGCAAACGCAATTTGGGGAAGTGGACCAAGGTAGTGGGTGGATTATTGGATCTCTCGAGTATACCGCGCATGCACCACTCTCCGTTCCCAAAAGCATATGTCTAGCAGATTCGTAATATATATCTAATAGTAGGCAGATATATACAAGTAGATAATCTAAATCGTCGAAAGAATTTTCTTTGCATCAAATATTATCCCGTGTTATTTTACCCCGGAAAAGACAAGAGACCGTCTTTTACTCACAACAACGAATATCCTCGCCCTGCTATTCCAGCCCTATTCCCGGAGCGTCCGCCAAAAAATGCTGAAAAACAAATAATAACAATTCTCCGAACAGGAGAAACGTTTGAATTATCCACCGACTCTCGTTCTTCGTCCCCTTCGCACCTATAGTGTACCATTCGGCATTAAACTCCGAAAGCGTTGCATTTTTCAACGACGAGAAGACGACACGGTTGTCGTTGAATTTAATCATCGCTGCAGCACGAGGAGCCTCGAGCGATTAGATAAAAGAAAACACACGTCAGGATTTTTTGTCACTCAAACGTACGGGTAAAACAAATAAATAACTCAGATAACACCGGTCTCGTAGCGCAACGTGTATTTTTTTTTTTTTTTTTTCACGTAACGCTGTCGATAGAAATGAAATTCGCGATACAAATTGATGGTAAAAAAAAATAAAAAAAATTGCAAAAAAGGTGAGATGGGGCGAGGTAAACTGGTACATATCTGTCGCGCATTAGCGCGTATCCGAAGGTGCGTGAAAAAAAAAAGAGTCCTCAAGGCCGCAAGTCGCGGAGCCTGCGTAATGATACGCAGCTCGCGGCAATAGACAGTTGCATATATATATGTAGGGAAACATTTACGTACCTTTTCTTACTGAGCTAAACTTCTCGGGCAGCTCGTACGAATTCACGGTATAATACATCATAGGACTTAAGGGACGAACAGCTACAGACAACGGCGTAGGCTCGCACCACGCTCGATCATGACACACGAGTTATTTTATTTTGTATTTTTATAACGTTATTGTTCCACTGTTCACGATATCTTTTTATTCAATTTTATTATTTTTATATTCACGTATATATCACAACGCGGTAAGTTACAACACACGAGAGGACACAGGCACTAACCTCGTTGATAGCACGTACGGAGAGACTGTAAGCCGCACCACCTGTCATTCGAACATATTCGATAGTACGGAACATGCGTCGTGACGTCACCCCACCATACCACCTACCGCCCAGGCTGTGGTGGTAATCGGACAACTTCTCTCTTACGTACCGCGTATATATTTCGTACTGCGGTCAACTTCACACTGGATAGTGGGATTGAGACAAGTGCAACCGAAAAGTTTGCACGATGAGAGGGTTCGACGGAGGCTTCGCGTATTACGAGAAACGCGCTGTTTGATGATAAGAGGGAAACCTGAATTATCAAGGAACGATGTGCTGCGCGGACTGCGGCTCTTGGTTCACTGACGACACGGCAGGAAGCGAGAGTATTGATTTACCGAATGGAGAGAAACACGCGCAGCGCAAAGAGTGGCGCCACTGTCGCTCCGTCGGCAACCCAGTCGGCTGCTTCTCGTCAGCTGGTTTTACTCTTTCGGTAACAACGCGAGAGTAGAAAATTCATTTACCGGTAATCGATAATAGGGTTATATTCGAATTTTTTATTATACTTGGCAATTATTATTTGAAAATTTGTTTTCAGTTTTAATTTTGTTTTTTGAATTACTATAAACAATTGAATTATTTATGCAGCGCGAGGAATTTCAGTGGATCAACTTTTACATGTCTGTCACGCGGATAAATATTTTTACTTGTTACAACAAAATTAATTCGTAATCAAGGAGTTCGATGTTTTTTAGCGATAAAGTATATTCGCCAATATAACAATATTTTTAAAAATTATTGTTTCAAAAAATAGTAGCGTATCGTTTTTTAACTTAATTAAAACGATGTGAATATTTACTGAGTGTAAAACAATGACCTGTACCGCGCATGCGTGGTCCACTTTATTTACAATTTCGCGACATGGGTGTTGAAAAAAATTGAGACAACAGAGATGAGATAAAATTATGATTAATTTTCCGTAGCTACAAGCTTGAAAATTGGTAAAGACAAAGACATATCTTTGAAAATAATGCGATTTCGGAAAAATTGGATAGGTGAGGTGTAAACCTTGGGAACACGTACGAGACTTTAACGTTATACCATAACGAGGTAATGAGTACCTCTCGCGACAGTTACCATTTTAACCGATAGTGTTATAACCGGAAGCTAGTGCACTCTAGCGTTCGGTACCTTTATAAATGCCCCCCCCCCCCCCCCCCCCCTTCCACTTATATATATTTTTAGCTTTTCGAACAGTATTCATTCGAAGCTCGTACTTCGTACACACATCTATATATAAAAAAAATTATAAAACGATTGAAAATTATTTATCAATCAACATTGCAGTTTTTATAACAGAATCATGAGCTTCTGTTTTTAATCTTTTTCAGTTCATAGTTAATTAATACATTGCGGATCAAATCTATCGACTCACCACATATATTACAAGGAATTTAGTATAAAAAAAAAAGAATCGGTCGGCACACATTGGTTCCGATCCGGTATCTTCCAGCGTATCGCAGACCCCGATCTAACTGTTCCGAGATATAAAAAAAATTGGAGTACTGCCAATCGCTCTACTAAACGACATTCGAACGATGGTGCAAGGCCGTTGCTGGGCAAGGAGCGCGTAAACTCTCAATACCCTTGAACACGCCACTACGGCACGTACGAAATAAGAAGTCGCGTGCACGTGCATATATATACATATACGTACTGTACACCAGTACTTGCGCAGATCGACACGTGCAACCCCCCTACATATGCGCTCACCGTTCTACCACGAGGCCACATGCACGCAGACGAAAACGTGTAGGAGTAGGAGGTATACGTGCTCCGCGATGTGCATACGAGTGCGGAAGTGGCTGTCGCGGCTCAATCTCGTCGCGGATTTCTCCGGCGCGTGTGCCACACGGAAAATTGTTTCGCCAACGGTCACAAGCGGTTGCGCGCTGTTTCCAGGTGGGCCGTACCACGCTGGGTGGCCATGACAGAACATCAACGGATTTGGCGCCCAACCCTCACGACTTAGAGTGGGAGAAGTAACTCGATTGGCCGTACGCACCCTCCACCATTTCGACGAGCCAACGAGGCGAGAAGTTACCCCACCGTAACCGGGCGTGTACCGGACACCCCGCCAATGAACGAAGGATCCTTCACGGATTGGTGTTTCTCCGCCAATGATTCTCCTTGCTTCTCGAACCCACTTCTCGATGCCCGAGTGGGAGCCCTCTCACAAGCAAAAGGGGACATCTCATCACGACTCTTGGTACCAGGCACTTCTACCCGTAGTGGGCACTCCACTCATCGTGTCGTCTACGGGTTCGCGAGGCTGCGAGGCCGCCCGGGCGAACGAGAGCGCGAGCGAGCGAGCGAACGCTGGGTTCGAGTGGGTCTAAGCGGCTGTGAGGACCTCTCCAGGAACCCAACAGTCCTCTCCATTCATTCATCCATCCATCTATCCATAGAGCCGGGGCTCCTCTCTCCCGGTTCGCGAGAGAGTGTATATCCTCGACGAAGGTGGAGGCGAAGAGAGTTAGAGTGGTACATCTACCATCGTCTACTATCGGCAGAGTCCAAGGACTCGAAGACCCTCCGGGTGATTTCAGTCGGCCGCCGGCCGGCTCTGCCGGCCACTCCTCACCCACGTGTATCGTTGCCTTTACGCCGCTATTTTTTTCAACGTCGCAAAGAAAAAACAATTCATTCCGACCAACTTCGGGACTAAGCCGGGACCGTTAACCGGAGCGTGAAATTTCAACGACAGACCTGTGACAGACGAGAAACCCTCCGATCGACGCTTGGCAAGTACGGGAGATATGAGACTACCGTGGTGGATTGTACGACCTCTAGACGGGACGTTCTTCGACAACGAAACATCGGGGATAACGACGAACAGTGATAACTCAGTGAAGATCGTGATCGACATCGACCCAGTGGTGATCCAAGAAGTGCTGAGGTGAACGATCGAAATCAGTTCACAATCGGAACGATCCAAGTCATCGTACCGATCATCTAAAGGATTCTAGGATTTTTACGTGTGACGAAGTATTTATAGGTGTGATTTTGCTTGAGGGCAATCGTGTTTGAACAAAGTGTTCGAAAGTAATCCGCAACATTGTTGCGGAACGTTGCAAAGGTGTGCGCCGGACGTTAGAGATATTAAGGGAGTGTTTCATCATAAGTATAAGTATTTAAGTTCTTTTACGCGCTGGAACTTGTTCGATGCTGTGAGATACCGCAAGCAAAGTTTCAGGATCATATCACAAAGAAACAGTGTACAGAAATTCTAAAGAAAACAAAAAAAAAACCCTTAACCCTTAACCCTACGATCCCGGGAAACCCGACCCAGTGGCGCAACAATAAACACCAAATCCGGCGCAAAGCCAGAAAGCGATGAGGTCATCGTGCGTTTTTTTACACCAGGGTTAACGAAAGCAGCGCAATCATTCGTCGAAGCGTGAATCTGAAGTACTTCGACGAGGTCGAGGTAGCCGAGATGAGCGGCGGTAGCGGTGGCGGAGGAAGCGGTGGTAGTCAGGGGAGCAATAACAATGCGAATGTTTATCATCAGCATCAACAACAGCAACAGCAGCAACAGCAACAACAGCAACAGACACAGCTCGAACAGGCGGGTCTGTTGCCGGATTTAAACGGTGTTGATCTTGCTATGAGCTTATCTCCGAAACAGCACTCTCACGTTCAGGCAGGTGCCGGTGCTCACACGACTCCTTTCAGCGTTACGGATATACTCTCGCCGATCGAGGAATCTTACAGAAAATTGGAACTCGCCGCTGCTGCTGCGGCGGTTGGGGTTGGTGTTGGGGTTGTCACGCATCCCCAGGGTTCCCCTTACACAAACGCTTGTGGCGCCAGAGTCGGCGGCAATACCGGTAGTTCAAGCGCGAGCAGCGGAAGTCCACCGCTTCACGGTGGTTCGACACCCGGTGGAAGTACGCCGGGTCCTGTGACCGGTGCCAACGGCAGTGCCGGTGGCGGTGGTGGTGGAATCGGTAATGGTGGTGGAATGAGTGCCATGGGTAATCCATACGCGACAATGCAACTTACATCGCAGTATCAGTACTGTGCCGCTGAACTTTCGCCCTATCATCATGGGGGACCCGGTGTCGGCGGTGGTCCCAACGCATCCGATCCCATGCGATCGCACGCGGTTTCGTCGCACCATCATCCATGGTACGCACCCGCACCACCCACGACCAACGATCCCCGTTTTGCCAGTGAGTATATCAAGCTCCCGTTAACTGTGTATATTCTGAGGATTCATTTTATTTCTTGTATCCTTTATCGCGAATGGTGAGTTTAGATACTTTGGTGGTGTAAGAAAGTTAAAGTTTGCAAAAGATCGGCTTAAGTAGGTACGGTATTTACACGGAGTTATCAATGTCGAGTGAGTCAAAGGACCAAATTCGCGCCGACAAAGGAAACCTTCATTTTCATAAATATGCCAGTCGTTTTGATAGCTTCAGAATTTACTTTTCATTATCTTGAGTTCATCAAATAATTAAAAAAATATTCATCAATGGGTTCCTCATTGAGTGAATTCTTCAGTTTCTGGAAGCTTTTACTGATTTTAGAAAGAAGAAGGGCCATTATTCACGTTTCTGAATATTGTATTCATACGAAGTCATACGACTCAGAATTACGAAAGGAATCTTTTTGATAACAGAAAACTATGTCATTCCGTAGTGCAAGTATTTTTCATAGTGCAAATTTGAGAGAAATCAGTTTTTTAAGGACATTTTCGTTGGTTTATTAGACTAAATTAATCGACAGGATCAGTTTTAAGGATCAGAAATTCTTTGGTTGAGAGCAATCGGTTTTTTTTTTAAGGGAAATTTCGTTACTTTATTAGATGAAATTAATCGGCAGGATCGGTTTCAGGGATCAGAAATTCTTTGGTTTCGCGTGTGACGTTGTAGGAATTTAGTTTGATGTGGTGCCTTAGATACTCGATCTTTGTCGTGCAGTTGAGGGTCGAAAGTCCGAGGTGTCGTTTTACTGGTACTTCAAAGCCTTTAGCCTTCGTATCTTGTGAAAGTACGAGTATCGGACAAGTTTCTCGTATTCGGATTGCAATGGTCAGTCAATAGAAGAGATCTTAAATGGACCCTATTTAGACATTTTCTCGAACAGTATCAGTCTCACGTTACAGAACCAACAATGGGGGCAGCGTTGCCTATATTTGCACTGGTCAGTGGACTTTTGTGTGGCAAGTAACAAGTGCGATGCTTCCGATGCTGAAGACACTACACGCATGTCATATCGGCAATGAATATCGTCTAGCAAGCGTCTGCGTCTTTTTCCGTCGGAAAGATTGACGTATCTTTATCTTGTTAATCCTTCCCATCATTGGGACACCATGTTTCCGGTTCTTGTTTCCGCGCACAGCCCTTTTCCTGTCGCACAGCGCGAAACTTACTTCTCAGCAATTCAGACCCGAGTTTCGCGTTTCAATGTCCACAAAGCTTCGATATCGCGTCGTGAACGTACGCATAACTGTCAACAGAACTTGTATCCCGCTATAGCTGTGTCAATACACATTCTTCTCACAGAAACGAATCCTCTCCCGCCGCAAGGATTTCAGCGTGTCCGTCGCACGAACGCCTCGTTTCTCAGACTCAGGTCTCCCTTCGCGAAAAATGCATGATACCCGGTCTCTCGACAGGGTGTCCACCAACTCCAACATCGATGCGAAGACGCGTGGCGAGTGGACAGCTCGAAAGATTTTAGTTAAACAAACATTACCGGCTGAAACGGCTTCTGCCTCGACGCTGCGGATTTGCGATCGCGAGGATAGACTTCCCCTTCGAATTCTCCTAAGTCGAGGATACCATCGCCCAAGCACACTTCGTTTCTCAATTCTTTCTGTTCGTTTGCTGCCGGCAATAAAAGCCTCGATACTCTCCCGCAGAATATCCGGAATGTTCTACTCGTATTTCAGCGCGAAATATCTTCATGAAGTAACTTTCCACAGATTTGAGAAGCAATTTGCAAAGATATTCTTTTAATACTTTAATTTTTTTCGACGCCAATTCAACATACGAAAATTGCGGAAATTCCATTCAAAATCAAGTACGACGCGTCCTTTGAAAAAAAAAAAAAAAAAAATTATCGCGTAAAAGAATAGATATCCTTCGATCACCACGTAGTTGAGGTTTTGTCAGAATAATTTAAACTAACGACAAGTCTTTACCGAACGGCAAGTCTTTAACAAACGCCTTTAACAATTGGTGGTAAAATAAAATAAAAAATCTATTTTTAAAAATATTAAATATATTTACATATTTATTTTAATAATAAAAAAATAATTAATATTATTTCATTATTAAAATAATATACAATTTTTATTTCATTTTAGCACTATAATGATTGAAAAACTCAATCGATAACATCGATAAATCGTTACGAAACAATTTGTATTCTTTCTTTCGATATTTAATTGAGTCTTCTGTAGGATAGTTTAGGAACCGGAGATATCCACTTCGCGCAGAATTTTCGCCACCGATAGTCTGTTTATCGGTCGTTGATGCCAAATCTTACAAAGCCTTCTCGTCACTGTGTATAAAAGTTATTTTGTTTCGTATCTTTTCACTGTGGAAACACGCATTCGTCGAGGGTATTCATTATCATAGCAATGCATACATATGCATTCTCCGATGAATGAAGACGTTGGCCTCAATCACGTGTTTATCTTTCTTTCTTTCTTTCGTCGTTTTTTTTTTTTTTTTTTTTTCGTCTTTTTCTCGTCTGCGCATCCGCTGCACATCTTCGTTGCGTGAATTCTCAACGAGCAGTTTGAAAGAATAAGAGATAGAATATTTTTCGGGATAATAATGATTCGGAATCCCAAGACGGACCTCCCGCACTGGAATGACGATGCGTTTTCTCGATCGTTCCCCGAGAGTTCTCTTGGCCCATTGTCAGACTGTCCGTCGAAGGGCGTTCTTGAATCTCGCAACCCGCTCCGTCTCGACGACTGACGAGGGGTTGGTTACTCGTTCGCCGGACGCTCAGTAGCTTAAACTTCGATGATTTCTTTGAAACGCCTCTTCATCTATTCTCTCTCTCGCTTCGACTCGTCTCTCGAGAGACAACACTCGTATTTTTGTCTCGTCGCGTTCGTCGAATGTCTCAACTACGAGGAATAAACGTTTCTCGCTTCTCTTCAGCGTTTCGTTTCTGTATAATGTAATTCGTTACATCACGACTGTTTCGTGCGGAGAGGATATCCATTGTGACGAAGCGGTCAACGTGACTTCGGCAAACCCTTGTTACGTTCTACATGACAGATACCACGCCGGCAAAATAGCCAAATAACGAATGATGACTTCCAATGTGATGATTTTCAAACGCGAGAGAATACGATAATATAGATATTGTAACTACTATTGTAAATATTGAATACAAAGAATTACCTAGTGTCTCTTAAATATGTTTTGCAGTTTCGCGGCTGATGGGGGCCGCCGCGGCGGGCGCCGGAGCAAATATGGCCGGTTGTTCCGTGGGCCAGTCGATGGCCGACGTCGGCAAATCGTCCGGAATGGGTGTCGGCGGTGGTATCGGCGTTGGAGTTGGCATGGGGGTCGGTGCTATGCAGTTTCCTCTCGCGCAGAGACGAAAACGACGTGTTCTCTTCACCCAAGCGCAGGTTTACGAACTCGAAAGGAGGTTTAAACAACAAAAATACCTCAGCGCACCGGAACGCGAACATCTCGCATCGCTTATTCATCTAACGCCGACGCAGGTACGTGTCAATATATTTATGGTACTTTTCTCGAAAATACACGATAAATAATCGGTTGGGAGTGGGAAAAAAATAAATAAAGACGACACCCAGAAAGTAGCATAGGAAGTAGTACCGTAGTAGGTAACTGCGACGGAATATTTGCGGATGTAAAAAGAATCGTCCTGATGTCGAATCCGATAAAATTCGTATAAAATTTTTTTTTTTTGGCAAAAATCGTCGTGTAATTAAAAAAAAACGGTATAAGAAACTTAGTTACATTTATCATATGCCAAATGCTTATTCTCAAACGGCATACGGTAGTTACTATACTCGAGAATTTTTTTTAGACATTTTTCAACGCAAAGTGTAATCCTAAAATTTTTAGAAAAAACGGTAATGCGGATGGAAACATTTGTAATTAAAAACTGGTAAATTCGATCGAAGGTAAAAAAAATTATATTCTGCATAGAAAAATATTTACTTGAAAATTACTCGGTATACCTTTCGAGATGAAGAACTTTTATATATTTTTTTTAATACATCGTTTTTTAATTTTTCGAAATACTCGTTAATTCTGACAAATTTTGAACGACTAGTATGGCTATCATTTTTAACCAAACAAATGTACATTTTTACGAGAAACAAATAGATAGATTTATCTCTAACGTGACCGGTTCGGCACGATACGATGTATATTCCGGTGTAGAAAACAGAGATTTCTCCTGAAGGATCAATTAACGAAACTGATTAATTACTGAAGGCAATCGTAGCGTGCGGACTTACCACGGAGATAGATACTACGCCTACGGCCAATCGAATCATCCCAATCATGACGAGGCTAAAGTACTTCTATAATCTCATCGGCCACTCTAAATTTTCGACTCGAAGCGATATATTTGGTTATAGAGTTGCATTACTTACACATTATAATTGGCTGTTCGTTCCATTCTCATAGAAAAAAAAAATGGCTTTCATAAAGATCGACAATGCGCGAATTTCGAAGTCACGTGACTCGTTCTTCTATGATTTCAAATACATCGAGGACTTTCGAGTATCGACTGCATATCTCGATATTACTTAATTTGCGATATTGTAACAATATCCCGCATGCAACAAGGGTGCATTTGGTATTTTTACGCGATCGCTATTTTCAAGACAATACATCGCGATTGTCGAAAGAATCGCAATTTTACTTGTACGGATCAGAGGTCCGAACAAACAAACTTGCGCTAAAAATACTCGTCTCCCGTTACCGAGTATACGATTATGCTGCTCCTACGGAGTCTGGGCAACAATAAATAATTGTTGGCGGAGCTCATTGGCCGCATCCTGCGTTGGTGCATCAGGGTCTCGGCCCCTCGTTTTGTCTGTCGGTCCGTCTGCGGGTTCGTCTGTCTCTTCGTTTGTCATATAGTTCAAGCAAACCGCGTGTCGTCATCGTCCTACAAAATTGCAGTACGTTGTTCCATCTACCTATACGCATGTATATATATATCGATGATGGCCCAATGCCAAAAAGACATATAGCGTATGCTGATGCACACTTCTTACGACCTTTTGACTTTGAATCATCGGATATATACATAAGTCAAAGTCTGCATACGTCTACATGCATAAGATGCATACGTGAAGGAGTTCGCGTCTCACAATCGATCTAATAGCGCTTCACTGCAATAAGTATATCGCAATAAAGCAATGACTCGAAATGTCGACGCGTTGTCGAAATTGACGAAATTGACAAAATTGACGAATTAACAATATGTTTAGCAATTAAACGGAACATTTTGCAAAGTCATCATTTTCTTACGAAAAATCCAAGTAAATCAATTTACAGCATTTTTGATCATTTCGAAACAAATAGTTATCGAGGTCAATTTTTTTTTTATTAAGTATTGAGATTAAGATTTGATTGAGAATCTTTCGTTAATCGCAAAGTTTTTCTCTCCTACACTAAGCGATAAATGATCATCGAATAATGTGAAAATTTCCAATTTCGACGACAAAATAAGCGTATTTACTGTATGGAGTGGAGATTCGTGACTCGAAAGCAACGCGTTTCCCAAAAAACCGGAAGCAAAACCGAGCGCATTCGCTTCGCTCCGTGAAGCTTTAAAAAATTCTCATCACCCTCGAGCGCTTCGCGCATCGAACCAAGCGGCGGAAGCTCTCGCGGAAGTCTGCGAAGAGGCTTGATTGCAATCAGCTGCCGTTTTCAAGCTGACGCGCGAAGCATCTCGTTTCTACTCTATATAGTTATATAATATACATCGTGTATACATATATAGCTATGTAGTACGCCGCAGTACGATGGCGAACGATGCCATAAGTTTCAATAACGAGTTTCAAGCCGATGGCACTCGGATCTCAGTTGGGATGTGAGAGAGGAAGAGTGAGCTTACTGACGACAGGACTGTTACGCGACTACCAAAACCGCGGAATATCCTGACGGAAACAGTCAAGGATCTCGAGAAACAGAATTGCTACAGATCCGGAGTTCTGGAGATAAAAAGGGAAAGAAAGAGAGAGAAAACGAGGGACGAGAGGCGAATGCCAGAGTGCAAGGCGTTGACTGGTACCTCAACTACTCTATTTCGGTACCGTACTGTGCAGTCAACTATACCGCTATACTATATCTATGTTTTGTGAATAACCCTCGAACTTCTGCGGGGACAAATAGAGACCAAACGAGCCCCTCACCACCAGCCTGTTTTCGATTCGTCGGTACCTCGTATGCCATATACCACCCTCTGACCGCCCACTCAGGCACCCACTCGAATACACCCTATACGATCAAGTCGAACTTGTGCCGATCTATATAGCACGTTTTCTTGAGGGGATCGAATGGGGCGTCCAGCAGAAACGGAGTCGTTATACGCGACCGCAGCAGCCCTCTTTTGCCGTGGAATTCTTAGTTTTTTTTTTTTTTTTTTTTCTCTGCCTTTCGTTTCGAGAAGAGTGAAAGTCGATAGTGAATTAAAAACATTCGTTCCATTACATATTTCGATTGTTTGAGTAGCTGCGGGGAGAGCTCGATGCCCGAATTTTTTTTTTTTTCACTGCCTCAACGATCCGGAACGCTTATAGGGTATTGTGAATTTTTTTTTTTTTTTCGTTCGAAACGAGGCAACGAAGCCACTTATTAACGTGGATTTCCGCCGCAAATTAGAACGGGTGAATCGATTATATCGATCGGAATTACGAAATTACGAAATCTCGAATTACGAAACACGATGTCGTTACATCGAGAAATTTATGGCAGAACATAGTGCCATATAGATATATGAAAATTCAGGGAATATTTTAATTATAATTCAAAAAATCATCGAACGGCTAATATTCCGTCGACGCAGCGAATTGCCGAGTGCGCATCGCGGCGACGGAACAAGAAGTATGTGGAAAACGGAGCAAAAAAATAGCGCTCGACGTAAAGAGTGTGCGCGCGCGTTTCTCGAGAGCGAATAGGGAAAAAGTCGAGGACTGGTGAATTAATGAGCCGTCGATGTAAACGGATACGTCGAGTACGCCGAGAGAGCGAACATGGCGACGTATTATCCATAGGTAGGCTGCGACTATCTTCGTATGGTATACTTCAATGCTTGAGAGATACTCGACTCCATTCGTGAGACGAGAGTGCCGCTAAAGATCTTCAACAGAAGTGCGACAGCCGTAAAAGTTATAAAAAAAAATCGCAGCAATCGGAAATACGAAATAACGCGTTAGGTAGTTGTCCTGGTAATGGAGATTCCGAGCGATATATGAAATTGTAAACGTCGTATACTCCGATACCATCCAATTTTCTCTCAAATTCGTTGCCAAAAACGCATACAACATCCCTCGCAAAATTTTTGACTGCTGAGTCGGTAAAGAAATTTTCAACTTTTCTGCATAATAATTTTCGGCGCGTAAGATTTCTATGGTAAAAACAGCTTCTTTGGTACTCCAAAAATCCTACACATCGAATTATAAAAAAAAAAAAAAAAAATCGATCTTTTTCCGACAACCCATTTCTCGCGGTATTATCGTATCGGAAAATATGAATCTGCGTATCGTAGGTTACCGGTCGGGCAACATAATTATGCAATAATAATAACAGCAGCGAGACAGATATGTACAACAGAACGGAGAGGATCAACGTGTGTTTGCGATGCCATACGGTAATGACGTTGGGTGTTCACTCGAATCGGACATGTTATATACGCTCGCGCGTTGTTGCTTGATGGATATAGAGTTGCAGTTATTCCAAAGCGACGCACAATCGTCGCGTATTCGAGAGACAGAGAGAAACAGCGTGAACCATAGGCCACGTCCAGGGCGCGGAATGAATAATTTGACGTAGAATTTCATCCTCGACTAACGCGGACACGCGCCGAGTGCGCGGGGTTCTGCATTTTTAAGTAGGAACGCACACTTCACCAACACCAACTCTCGTGATCCCGGTGTAGTGTACCAAAGTACCAAGCATCCAGCTTCGCTATACGTATATCTACGGGTTCTCCGCATTTCACTCCCCCTCGGTGCCCCCCTCTCGTAGTCATCTCTGTCCTCGTCGACATTGCCCCGGCGATGTCGCGGTGCGCATACGCTGTGCACGGGACACAGATGTGGCCCTCCATTTTACCGTCGCATTGTTACTCCTAAGTGCAGCCCCCATTGTTACAGCGTAGCCACTCCTGGCATTGTTACCGTCGCGTTGTTATTATTATCGCTACTGTTGCACGAACGAACGCCATGGGTGGGGAAGAATGATAGAGCGGGAGAGAGCGAGAAGAACGTAAAAAAAAAAAAAAAGGGAACGGGGATCGAAGGAGAGAGTAGTACCAGCTGCTTCTCGAGTGCCTGGCATTAGAGGTAAATTATCCCACCGACGTAATTTTCATCCGTTCTCATACTCTTTTTTTTCACATCGAAGCTCGAAGCTTTTCAATCGGTAGCATTAGAAACATTCTGCTATGTTTTTGCGTCGGTGAACCTGTCCGCGGGACGAGGGGAGAGATGGCGAATGCCGACCGGTCGGTAATACCGGCGAAGCTGATTTTCAAGGATTGCGAAACGATATAAAGATACATCTTGAATTATTCTGTTGTTGATGGCAAAAACAAACGATTGAGACTAATTGTATTTTTTTAACTCGTCGAGAAAAGTTTTTTTGAACGATTTATAATGCATTTTGCCTGTTTTTCATGTAACGATTGCTACACTTCGAGAGAGAAAAAAAAATCATGTGCTGCCGGGTAATACCGGTCGCTGTGTAATCGAATGGGATTCGCGAATTGAGGTTATGTTTCTCGTCACGTATTTTTTTTACCTTTTCAGAGAAATCTTTTGATTATTATCAATTGCTTGAGACATTTTTGGATGAATACTTCGTATTATTTGGGTACGCGGTTCGCGATTTTTTTTTAATTAAAAAAAATCGGTGACCGGTATCACGCGACTATCCGCGGTAAAACCGGCGAAATCAACTTTTTTTTCAATTGTTCATAATAATAAGTTGCCAATAATTGTATCGCATCAAACGATTATAGTTGTTAGTTACCATCCTAAAGCTCGCAACGCTTCAAGATTCGTATTGATTTCGCACTTAATAACTGAAATAATAAAGTGTTTCCTTAGGTGACCGGTATTCGCCACTCTCCCTTAACTATCCGTAACCGCGATGCGCGTAGATCGAGAATGTTGTATGTATCAATTAATCACGTGACTAATGTTTTTCGTATTGGTCGATCGAAATGTTTCGCAATTTTTTAAAAAATTAAACTCTGTTAGTTTCGTATGCCCCATAAGTCGGCGATAATACGGCAAAATATGGAGGAAATTAAGGTCCATTAATAAAATTAAAGTGTCTACAGCAGATTTTAATATACCTTTCATTAATCTTTCATCGTAAATGAAAATTTAATTAAATTCTCTTCCAAACGCCAACAAAATTACATCCAAAGGGTAAAATATATTAGCGCTTTTTCAAGTCCCAAAGCTCCTTGCGCCATGAGACCTGCAGCGCCATTCGTGGCATTCCCCGTCATTCTAAACTCATCAAAATACTTGAACCGTTTTTATCGAAAAACTGGATCGATCGATCAATCATGGATACATTATATCGAAAAAAAAAAAAGTTCGAACTTTTTTCCGCTCTTCACTCGCGACGAAAGCAGAACCGCGCATTATTTTTTAACCCCGAGTGCTCGAGATCCGCTGATGCTGTTTCGAAGTACACATAAGCGAGAATGGGAGCGCGAGGCGTTGAAGCCGCGAGCGTGCGCGCCGGGGCCTTTCGCAAACAGTATTAAAGTCTCAATCTTTGTTCGGGCGAGCAAATTCGAAGCGAATGGAGGTCTTCTCGTGTCGTAGACCAGAGAGCCCTTATTCCTTTTCTCTCTCTCAGTTCGAGTCGGGCGAACGTAGCGAGGAGAGAGAGTGACGAGCAAAGTTGTGTGTTGCCCCATCGCGCACCGTGTACTCCCCGAACGTAAAAACAGGGGGGAGGAGGGGGGTGCGGGGGGCGGGGGGAGGAAATAAAAGGAGAAAAGCGTGCCAAAGCGAGCGAGCGATAGGCGATGAATGAATATGAAGAAGCGAGAAAGATTCGTTCGTTCGAGAGGACCGTCGACGATCTGCAGGGAGAGAAAGGTATATAGCTGTGCACACAACATTATTTTTCTATGGGGTTGGCTGGGAGGTCGTGGGGTTGTGCCGGTTGTGCGTGGCGGGGAAACGAAGAATCGAGAGCTATAGCTCTCTTCTCTGCCTACGTACCGCATACACAATCGGCGAGGGGGGATATATCCTGCCGGCGTAGCTCTCGAGATATCGCAAAACTGAGCTCTACTTGCGGGCAACGGATGAAACCCTACAGCGGTAGCGGCACACTGGGACAACCGAGAACGATTGAATCTGCACGAGGATCACAATAATCATAATAATAGCTTTGCGTATACGACGAGGAACGAACGAACAGGCACCCTTTTCATGCACCCATCGTCTAGCATATATATATATATAGTCTCCTCGACTTGTGCGGCTATATTTCGCTTAAAATGCGGAGACAAGCTACGAAACAAGAAAAATTGCCGATTGCCTCGTGATTTCGCTATTTTCGCTTTCAACCCATTTCTCGAAGATTTTCACTTCCTAAGCTCCAGAATTTCGATTTTTATTCCAATCCAAAGATAACGATGCAATTTTTCCATTTATGACTCCGATAATTACGAAAAGCCTTTTTCTGCTCGTATTTTCGGAGTTTTGGGTACCAAACCAACGGAACATTAGAGATTCCGCTCGTTACGATAACGGCGTGACATCGTTGTGCCATCGAACGGTTATTGCATTATTAATGCTCGTCCATAGCTACGATGCCTCTTGCGAACACGAGAACTCATCGGGAACGCGCGTACTACAGGTCGATGTCGCGGTTTATACAAGCGACGCATCGTTGCCTGCCACTGCAAACCTTCACCGGGTCCGAAGGACCGGAGAGTGATGCACTTGGCAGTCTGGTTATATGCATGCGCGCGAGATGGCCGAGAGGGTGCATACATTGCAACCGCAAACAGCGCGACTGTGGAAGCACGCACCGTCCTCGAGGACAAGACTCTTCTTTCCCTCGGGGTCGAGCGCTCGCGCGGCACCTCTCGTCTTTGACTAATGCCACTTTTCGTGACATTCCCTGCCGCGCGCGCGGTACGGTGAAAAAGAAAAAAAGAAGAAAAGAAAAATAAAACAGCACTCGCGCGAGTCGCCCTTCCAAAGAGAGTGTGAAATGATATACGCTGCGTATGAGCGACGAGCGAGTGGTGCTCTCGAATAAACTGACATCATTTTCGTTGCCACTTCAACGAATGCTGAAAAGCCTTCAGCGTCGATGACACTAAAATACGCGAAATAACGCAGAAGAAACGAAAGAACCGGAAGAAACGGAAGAAACCCACCGAAATGGACGGCATTTACGCATAGAGTACATAGAACATCCCAATTGTTAGTTAATCATCGATAAACCATGTCGTTGGCTCGGAACCGATGTTACGTTCAATTTAGCCGGTATGGAGCTCATCCCTTGAAACAACAACCGGGGGGTAGCGAACTTCGTCATGTTTGCTCGGGGGAAGATGGCGGCCACTTCGTAAGGTCAACAAGAGCCAATTAACAGCGCTAATCATAATTTAACGCAAAGTCAATTGGGGTATTGGTATTATGGATTTTAAATCCATAAGTACATATCCCTCGTATTAACCGCACATTTCCGATCGATATTACGAAAAAAAAAAAAAAAAATTCGTATTACGAGAGAAACACAGAGCAATTGGATGTATCCGTTGCGAATACAAAAGAAAGATAATAGGGGGTTATGGCGAACGGCGGCTTTCATCGGCACATCCCTCTTTTCTTCTTGGACCACCCGCAACCGGGGAGCCCGAGGCTAAGGGTTTGTGCGGTGTACGGGTAATCTGAGGCAAGTTAGTGCCGCGTTAAATTGCCCGAGGAGATGTCCCGGTCGCGTTCGATATATATGTATATAGATATATATATATATATCGCCAGTGTTCAATGGAGAGTACGCTACGATGTTCTATCATCGTAGAACACAGTACCGCTACCGCACGAGTAGCCACGAAGCAATAGGGTAGTTGTTCAACGATTCTCCCTGACGTCGCGTCAACCTTCCCCCCTTTCTCCCCCCCTATGAGCGAATGTACTCACACGTAATGACGTTACGCTAACTTGATCAATCGTCCACCCTCCCTTCCTCCTCGGCACCCCCGGCTTTGCCGCCCACGTTGCTCAATGCTGTTATACATATATATATATATTCCTCGTACATAACCCGTCGTAGTAGTCGGACCTATGCTCCCTGTCCGACATAGACTAACAGCTACTCGGGGCGCGTCCTCGCGCGCAATATTACGCGCAAAGTCCTATAATACCTGCTGACAAACGGCCCGAGAGATTAATCGCCTTTTGATAGGCTGCCGGAGGGTATCGAGAATTTATATGATCGATCCCCCGTACATACATAATTGCTGTACGTAATTGCAAGGAGGTATTGCAGGTATGAATGTATTAACTCGAGTAACGTACATGAAAATTAAGTGGTATCGCTTGTATCGCCTAAAGACTTATGTTCGCGATTTATATACGAAACGAGTAGATTAATGCGTTGCCAAGAGAGGTGCGTGAGAATGTGGCTATATATATTTATTACGAGATGCGATTTTGTAAAGAATTTTTTTTAACCACAGATATAAAATTCGATCGAAATTTGAATTATCTTTCGATAGCTCGTCATCGTAAATGACGTCATCGTAAAAAAAATAAAAAATAAATAAGTTTTGGTCGAATAAACTTTGAAAAAATACGAAAAAAATGGGTTCTTTGCGGAACGCCTTACCAATTAGTCTAAACAAACCGAAGTTAATCGTTTTTGGTCACTCGTTTGGACATTAGCACGTTTAGAAGATTTCACGGTCTATTAGGCCCCCGCTGAGCGGCACCAACGAAGCGAACGACAGGTATTTAGTACGAGAAAGCGTGTGCATCGGGTTCAACAGTCCCGAAACGGTAGGCGTTTCGTTTATCTACCTGCTGTTCCTGCCCCAGAGCCACGAAGAGTCGAGACTTCCCGGCCCCCGTCGCGCGCAAGTTAATCGGAAGTTAAAGACTGAGGGGGGCCCCCCGTGCTGCGCGTTAAGCAAACTTTGTGGACCCCCGCGGCCCCAGAGCCATTCCGTATGGTCCTCTCTGTGACGAGAGCCTTTTTTTTCTTCTCTCTCTCTCTCTCTCTCTCTCCCGTTTCTCGCTCACCTCGGTCTTTCCACCTCTGTGTACCTCTAAAAACGTACGTGCCTTCCGAAAGTCAACACCGACGGTACGAAAGCCTCGTCCGCGCGCACCCCGCACTCGCCGTCAGCGCGCAGAGAGATCTTTCACGAACGAGACGAGATCTTCGCCTCGTCAGCAAAGCCCTGAAATATCAGCCTTGGGTTGCCCTCCTTGGAAACGAGAACGAGGATACTCCACGGTGCGCATATAATCACGGATCGTGAGTACCCAAGAGAAAACGACTACTGTGCGCGCGCGCGCGCGCGAGCGAACTCTTGAGATTATTATTATCTCGTACACGAACCGTATATACACACACACGCCTACTTTATTAAATATATGTACACAATACATAACGCTCCACGCTATACATACACACGCCGAAAGGTACCCGTATAAAAATCGTACGCGTACTGTTTTTACTGCGTCTGTGTTTACAACACTCGCCGCGAGGGGGACTTCGAAAATCTCGTATGAGAGACTGAATATACCGTGATACGTAAACTTTTTACAAAATCACATCTTAAAGTTTTTTTTTACTCAACATACGTAGGTATGCTGATCAGATTTTTTTTTTTTTTTTTCGAATCTCCATTATTATACATCGATTTAAAATCGACCGATCGCCGGTGTTACGATATTAACCTTAAAACACCAGACATTGGTTGGTTGGACCCCTTTAAGGCGATTCCCGAAATTCTTCAATTTTTTAAAGTTCCGTGTTTTAGGTTTCTTTAAAAAACATGTAATTTCTATAAATTTCGCTATATTGATATCGCGCCGCGACAGAAGTGCTCCGTAAATCCTGAAATTTCGATTTCGAAACAATCAAATTTCGAAATTTCAATTTTTGACAAAGTTTCGTGAGGCTGAAGATATCGAGTTTACCAGTCGCCCCTAATACCTGTAGCGTTAAATAAGTACAAAAATTTGTGTGGTATTCGGGGGTTGAAAAACACATTTTCCCTAATATTCCGTATAGCGGAATTCTCGTAAACACGCGATACCAAAGTCATATTTTATGAGTCAACGAACGTGAAAAACGAACTTAAAACTCCGTTGGGCCAATTGAGGAAATTTAGTGAAAAAAAAAATTATGCGCGGAAGAAAGGGTTGTAGTTGAGGCGGGAATGAGGACACTTGTCGAAACTACTGTTGCGCTGCGGTTTACATACGTTTCTGTACGTACGTTCCGTTGTTGATGTCGGACGCGCGTAAAAATCTTATTATCGCTGTGGACGATGTTATTACAAACGGTGCACTCGCCATGGAGTAACTTTCACTCTTTTCCATTACCGAGCAAAGAGCAAAGACATGGACAGCTTGTGTTTCTGTAAGTGTGCGTACTTTTCGCGAAATATCGAGTGCCCGCAAGACAACGAAACGTATCTGATGCCCTGTGCTCTTGGGGCATTTGTTTACACACCGTACACTTCTCTTTCCTGTTGCTGTGGATATAGCGAGTGATGGACAAGCGACGGCAAAGCATCGAGCGACGGGCGTTCCCTTGAAATAACAATACGCACCGTCGCCAAACGATTTCTGTGCGGTTTCACTTCGATCTTTCTGACGTTCACTCACGAAAGTTTATACCCCACAATACCTATAGATATCGAAATATACGAATCGGAGGGAGAATCGGTTGTTGCAATGAAATTTATTTCTCAAAAGATCGAAAGACTGATAGAAAAATTCATGGAAATTATAGTAAAAGTTTACTGACGAAAAATACAATATTTTTTCGTTTCGATGCCGCGACGCATAAATTTTGATCCGTTTATAGAGTGAATCTATTTATTTAACCCTAAATCGCTACCTGACGCCGAAATTACATTTTTTTATTCACCTTTAATGCCTTAAATGGGTCTCGGAGATGTTTATATCGATTTAAAAAGGCGTAAAAAAATTAATATTTTTAAGTTTATAGTGAAATTAAGACATCAAAATATAAGAAAATGTATGTTAAGGCGCAATACCGATATACTAAAAATTGTAGAAATTACAAGTTTTTGAATTCAACTCAAAAAGGAATTTTTTTAAAAAATGCAAAATTTTCTCGAAATAATTCGGGTCTAACCGACCTATGCGTGCCGTTCTAATGTCAATATATATCGATGTGTCAAGATGGATAATTTCGAAATCTATTATTATTTTTCGAATCATCGGAAAGCCGCGAATCTTGCGTCAGCATTGAATTCTCGCGGCCCGAAATCCCCTCTGTATACTATGCATCCACAGAGCGGCAATATAGATCGAGGGCTATAGTAGAAATATATAGAAGTGCTTTCGTTGCCGGTGCGGGTCAATGCCGCGGCTTTACACACGCAGAACATGCAGTACACCCGATTTTAAAGGCACTCGAAGGCCCTCGGGAGAACGCGGGGCCACCTAATTTAAAAACCTCTTTTTCGCTTTTATTAACCCTTTTCGATCTTATGGATCAATAATTTTTTTGTAATCACCTAACCCTTTGCCTTCATAAAATAAAATTGCGTCCCAAAAATGAAATTCACGTATAAAATTATTCGAGAATAAAAAAAAATGTAATAAAAAAAAATTATCGTCTTTTTCTTTTTTTAAAATTATCGATATTTGATTTTCTTTTTTTCGGAATTTTTCGATGATTAAAAATTACGTGATAATTATTAATGACAAATGATAAACTATTGTCTGTCGTGATTTCGTCTTTTATATACGGGGATTAAAGGCAGATAAAATCTATTGAATAAATTTGTTTTCCCAACGCACGACGGAAACGTCCGATGCGCTGAAAGCGCGATCGCGCATGATCCCTTCCATTGTGCATCCTGCGTGGAATCGTGCAAGGATTATAACGCGTTGGCCCTGTCATAAGCAGATGTTGATCCGATTATCGTTCGGCGAGTACGCTAGGCTTCCCTAATAGCGTTCAATTGCCGTAAAAGCGGTTTTCGGTGGCTGTTACCAACGCGAAGAAGAAAGAAGAGAAATCTAAAGGTACTTGCGTACTGTCGAAAAACGTAATACACTCGAATGACCACGAAAAAAAAGCGAAAAAACGTATGGGCAATCGAGTCTTTTTATGCGGCTTCGTAGATTTTTTTTTCTTTCATTCATAAAATACGCCGGAAATGACAAAACGGCAGACATTTTTTTTCTATACGAATATTATGAGAATCAAAAGCGTACATAATTTTTAAATAATAATGGGAAAAAAATGTATAAAAAATTTCTGTTTTAAATTTATTTTCAAGTCAAATTGGAATTCGAGTTATTTTTTCGACGTCGATATATGAATTCGAAATGAGTCTTCAAAACCAATTTTTCTCGTCAATGGGAAAGATTTCTCACTGAATTTTTCGGAAAGAAAAAAATATATATATGTATGTATTGTATGTATATATGTATGAGAGAAATAACATTGAGACGTCGGAAGCTCGCTGAAACGTTTAACAGGGGTTATAGGCTTAAGGCACCTCGCGTCAGGGACGAGCGAGAAAGTGAGTGAAGTAGCGAGAAGAATTTGAGTCCTACGAAAACAACGAAAAGGTTTTTACCTGAGAACTCCGAAACGGAGAAAACCAAAGCCGTGCAAAGTTGTAAAATCATCGTTTTCGGTAGTTTCGACTTAATAAACATCGATCGATCGAGAAGATAATTTATGAATTTTGGGCGTTAAAGAAAACATTTTTTTTTCTTGTTTCAGGTGAAGATTTGGTTTCAAAATCATCGATACAAGTGCAAGAGACAAGCGAAGGAGAAAGCGATGGCCGAACAAAATGCCCAGAACCAGGTGAGCTTTGAATCCATAACTACATAAAGATGTCCCGAAAAAAAAAAAAAAAAAAAAAAAAAAGCGATCTAAATCTCAGATTTAACCCGTCGGCGATGCGTGCTCTGTCTCGAAATCTCGTATGCGCAAGCGACGGTTACGTGTATACGTGTACGAAAAAAAGAAACATTGAAATATCACCCCGAGGCTTCGGCTTCGGTGTTAAAGTGACGAAGAAAATCTCGAAATCGGAAACGTTTCGGTAAAACGCGGGCAGATGTGACCGAGTGGATATGCACGGGCACGCGAGTAGTTCTCCCCCTCTCGGGGGCATACATTAAATCGCGACACTCCGCGATTTTTATCTCTGCTTTGGGGCGCACGGAAACTCGTATATACAATAACCGATACATACCGACGTGACGATGAAAAATATCTCGAAACAAGCAGATTTTACTTCCCCGGGAAGAATTTAAATCGCTCCAATAATTCAACAACTCCAATTGCAACAGCGAAAAAATAATAATTTTAGTTGGTATGTTAAAAAAATCATAAAAATTTCATAATTAAAAAAAATATCGGGAAAAAAATGCTCGTTGTCGAAAGATCGAAAAATTCCGAAACGAAAATGAAAAATAAATAATAAACAGATAATCGGTGAAAATTGACGTAATTGTCGGAGTTTCGGAGTATCGGACAGCAAAATCGTTTACTCGCTCACAGCTTCATCGGTCTCCGTTACCGATCTATGAATCGCGAAAAAAAATTGTGCTGCAACAATGTGTTGGGGTTTCGTTTGTATTTTTGTCAGTACCGTGGCACAATATTATATGTACGAAACCGTAAACACAGCGATCAATGGGGCTGAAAGTAATCTCGGAACTCGATCTTCTCATCCGATCGTAGTACGGCTACAACTACCCGTAGTCTCTCGTGTGCCCGAGCGAGCAGCCGCCCCATAATTTACTCGTTAGTTCGAAAATCCTAACAGAGCCGGTGCGCTCCCGGCCTCAATTTTTTTTTTTTTTTTTCCCGTCCTCGATTTCAATTCCAACGCCGACGCCGACGTTCCTACTGGACGATTGTTTGTTTACCCGTGCGTTCGCGTTGGCTATCTCGATCGGGGAAACCGGCGATACGTGTAATTGCGAAGCCCGCCTTCGCGCACTTCACAACCCCACAATAGACCTAATACACCCCGCCGCTGTGGATCCAACAGTAACGACGTTATGGTTACTCTTTCGGGACAATAAGATTCCGAATTTCAGCTTCCCTTCGATCTATTTATTCTACTGCAGTAAACATCAATTCAAATGAACCCTTAACGATATAATAACGCGAAACAAAGCCGCGAAAAAATGCGTATATTTTTTTTTTTTTTTTTTCGTATTATATTGATAAAAAAAAATATTAACGGACCGTAAAATATACGATATCGATTATGTAACGAATCGATAGACACGATACTAATGCAAAAAATAATATGCGATATTTCGTGGAAATCGCAAATCGCTGCTCGTGTTTCTCGAAATTTAAAGCTCCGAACGATCGATCTTTCGATCGCAAAAGTTCCTCATAGGCATATCATTAAATGACAATAATCGCGAAATATTAAGAATGATTCTTCCTAATCGGAAACCTTTGATAATCCAGTCGAAAAAAGTAGCAACATTACACGGTGCAAGAGAAACTATACGACGCGAGTGACGAGCGACGAGAGGATGGAAAATTTAGAGATAACGATGAGGCTGAAGAGTTCTCGTGTAGGAAGTTCTTTTGGTTCTGAATAATATATATCTCGGTATCCTCGAGATTCCATGCTCTCGGCAATATCTCTGTGAGAATTTTTTATATTATTTTTTTTTCTTTTTAAACGGCAACGTTACCCCGGAAAAATTCGCGTAAAGCGTGTCCTCTCACGCGTTCTCTCTATTCCCAAGGAAACACGCGAGTGCACGGTGAGGATACGAGAGTTTTTCGCTATATAAATAAATTCGTGTAGCGCGTACACCGAAGAGTATACGGAGATGTGTATATATCTGTACAGGTTTTTAAATATCGCGAGAGCCGCGTTCATAAACGCACCGAGGACTCATAATATTCTAGCATCAGCGAGCCAGAAGCCAAGAGCGACGGGTATGCACGACGTCGGTAGTGCGCTGAGCTCAGATTTTTTTTTTTCTTTTTTATTTTTTTTTTTATTCGTTTTATTTCATTCCTCCTGCGTCCCTCTCGCTCTCCCTCTCTCTCTCTCTTTCTCTCTCATGGCGGTAAAAAAATCTCAAGTGGAAGCGCGCGAGCAAACTCAGCGTACGAACGAGAAAGAGGGCGAGTAAGAGCCGACGGAAGCTCTGAGAAGGAACGACAGTGCAAGGAAGAGAGAGAACGAGGTCGCGGGGTGGCGCGGAAACGGCCTCTCGAGGGCCAGTCGCCATCTTGCTATACTACTGGGTACAGTCAAGCTCAGCACCACCTGGTTGATGGATACTGAGAGAAAGAACTAAAAAAAAAAAAGGCAAAAACAAAAGAGAAAAGCCCGCGTAGTATAGTACACTATAAGCCGGCAATAGGAGACGATTTATATCGAACTTCCTACGGATTCTCGATTCGCAAGGGCAAAAAAATAAAGTTTCGTAACATATTCGGAACGGAAATACAAACGTCGAGACGTCCACTGCGAAGAAAAAGTATTTTACGAAAGAGCGACACTAAGGTATTTCGCGATTATTTAAAAACGCGGATTTCCATCACTGACCGTTCGCCATTGGAAAATACGAGTATTTTTCGATTTGAAGTAAAAACCTCGGAAACTTATATTTTGCATTGAAATCGAGAAAATTTCAACGTATTTCTCGAATAAGCAAGAAAAATGGAATTGAGTTTTTTTTTTCATGAGTTTTAGTCAAATATAGCGGATGTATTTGAAATTTTGATAAAAACACGAAAATTTTTTTTTTTTTTTTTTCAAATATTTTCGAAATCGAAATTATAAAAGTGTTGAGTTTAATTGTAATTTTAATTGAGCTTCGAGTGGAGCGTGCAATTCGAACGATTCGGCTGAAATATCGAAAATGTCGAAATGCGTATTTCTAAATTTTTATTGCCGAACCGAATTCAAACAATAATTATGGAAATATATATTTATTTTTTTATTATCAGAAAGTAATGGAAAATCAATTAAAATATTAATGCAATTAAAATATCGCCGGCTATTAAAAAAAATTGTTTTAAAATATTTTCAAAAATGAACTTCGATCGTGTGAACGGATTGGAAGAGTTACTTTTCCCGGATAATGGTAAATTTTTCATCGCGAGTCTACACCGCGGGGGTGAAAAAAATTCGCGAAATGTAATTAATTTATATCCCCGAGACGACGAAGTTGAAATATCGGTATTTGAGAGTCTCGTTCGGGGCTGAGTCCGCGCCCCGTAGTAGTGCCTTCTTGTTCAACCCCTTCATCAGCGAAAGAGCGACTCGACGAAATATCGTTTAATGTCTCGGTCCGCTTTGTTCTCAAGTCGGGTTTCGGTAGCGTTAACTCCATAGCTTTCCTCTTCAATAGGATATTTCTCTTCGGGAGAAAGCGCGGCGAAGTCGGTGATCTTTGATAAATTATTATATCGGTATTTTAGCGTCGTAATGGTTTTTCTTTATGTATTTTTTTTTTTTCAATTTTTTTTTCCGCGGAATGGACGCATACTTATCGACTGAAAGCATCCTTTTAGCGAAGGAGTGGCTTCGTTCGCGGAGAGCATATATACTCGAAATAAAGAAGTTCCGCGATCGGTTAAAAGATTTTCGATACGTATATATTTCGTTCTCAAATTTTTTTTGCCGGTCGAATTCACGAGAAAAATCGTAAAGTCAAATTTATTTCTCCCGAAATAGAACGATAGCGCAAAAGTTCATTGGTTGCGTATTTACGCTATGGACGGTCGACAGTATCACAGCGAGGGTACGAGATACTTCTGGTTAACACCTCCTCTGTACCTACTCTACATACCGGCGATGTGTCCCGTCGGCGTACAACACGCACACATCACGGTAATTTTCGCCGGAAATCGTTTAACGCGTGTTGAAGTGGATAAAGTGGCGTGACGCGTGACGCGCGCGCGGCAATCGACATCATATATACATTTAGCCGTAATCATCGTCACTTTGTCAGCCAGTGAAGTGCATTGCAACGGTGCACTTAGCTCTGAGATCGGTACGAGCACTTCTCGGCTCGCGCGACGTTATATATACGTTTAGATATACATAACAGTAGAGTAACGGGAACGTTATATATCATAGGGAACGTACCAGCAGTGGCGTCCTGTCCGAGACATCGCCGTTGCATTAATTACTTTCTCGAGTGCGCAAAAAAAAAAAAATGAAAAAAAATTGAGCAATGCAATGTATAGACTAATTGGAAAAAAAATTTACATCATTTTTACGCGCATAACACGAAAAAAAATTTAATTATTTTTAGCGATCCGTTTTTTAATGAAAAAAAAAAAAAAAAATTCGCGATTTTTATATAAAATATTGAGAAAATGAAATAAATCGCGGATTCGTGAATACTTCGTGCCGAAACGGCCTCCGAAGTCGATTCCGACCATTTGGTCTATCGTAGTATTATATCGTCGTTTGTTGATGATATTATACGCGAATCCACGTTCGGCGAACGATCTATTTCGCGTGTTCTTCTCCGGTAAGGGTAGTTCCGGGGCGAGCGGTTTAGTTTTCGTATAGTAGTATATATAACTTCGATATAACTATAGCGTTCGATGGCTGCGGCATACGTACACAAGAGCGTTGTTATTAGAGCGAACCGGGCAGCGCGGCGGTGAAGAGATCGAAGAGGAATGTCGTGTACTCGATTGTTGATACAGCTGAGTGGTCCACCGTTGGTCAGGTACGCGGACACGCGGGGCGCTTGCTCTCGGCTTCTGTTTGGCATACCGTTCGAACAGTGAGCTGTTCGGAGACATATACACGTATACACGCCGCCATACACACCAACATTCATAGTGACATCGTTATAGAGAGATCGAGAGAGATATCCTCGGGAATGGAGGGGCAAAAAAAAAAGAGAGATAAAAAGAAAAATAAGTTCTGTCCGAGAAGAATAAGCAAAACCCGAGAGGATCGAACGTGAGATACGTACGACGGTAAATGTTGGTCCACGCAGCGGGTTTATATATATCTTTGGATAAGTATTCTCGAACGTGCGTGTGGAACCACAGTAGTCACCTGTATTTATTCGTAATGAGTCCGTCGTACGAGCGTCTCGGGAGCAGCGATGACGAAAAATGAGAATCAAGACGACGAGAACTACGGGAACTGTGTATATTACTATATATCCTATACTCGCGCCGTACTTAAGTCCCTCGTCGTGTGTACCCGAGCACCTACTTTATGTTTGCTCCGAACACAGTCAGCATCGTGCTTTAGTCTCTCGTATATCTACGCATAGCACTCCGCAGTGTCTGTGTACATAATATACCATAGTCTATACCTGTGAAGCCTTATAATTATAATTTATTCCCGAGTGCCTTAAAAAAAAGCAAAATGAACGCCAATCATTTTTTTTTATAATTGAACGATAATTCGAAGTCCCAGTATAAAAAAAAAAAAAATTGATGAAATTGATAAAACTTGAAAATTAATCGTAATTTGTGAATTCTATTAAATCGATCGAAAAAATAATAATTTTTTTTTTGTTTTTTTTTTGCAGAGCGCGAGTTCACCGAGACGCGTCGCTGTTCCAGTACTCGTGAAGGACGGAAAACCGTGCGGCAGCGGTGGCGGCAACGAGGGTAGTCGGGGAGGACCGAGCGCCGCTCTCGCGAGTCCGGCTCCGCATATGACTGCCGCCTCGAGTCCGCACGGTTCGCACCACGCCGCCTCGGTGTCGCATCACTCGGTTGTCGGTGTCAGTCACGTTATGACCTCCAGTCAGAGCCTTCAGCACTGTTCTTACGCCCGAGCCGGCGGACAACAGGGAATGCAACAACAGCAGCAACCGCAGTGCGGAGCTTATTTGCCTTTGCAGGGTAGGGCCTGGTAGTGCGCGCCATCCGCGGCGGGGGCCGCGGCCTACGCCAATCCCTCCGTCGCCGGCCCTTGGGCCCTCGCCGCGGATCCGACTGCCTGGTATGCAATACCCGACGACAGTCCTTGAGCAAACGAATTCATCGTTCAAGATCAACCGCTCGACTGTACTGTATAAATAAAAAGATCGAAAAAAAAAAAAAAAAAAAAAAAATAGACGATACCGCGACACGGTCGAGACTCGTGCGATCTCCGCATCGTACAACGTCATCACGATACCACAGATTACCCGATAATACCGGTTTTCATCGTCGGACGTACCGATACAGGCGAAAATTACACTCGAGAACAAACTACTCGAGAGTATTGCGCCACTAGAGACGATCGATGGAGAGGAGAGGGCCTTTCGATTTGCCAAAAAGACCAAGTTAATTGAGCTCACGTTTGTCAAAGCCGCACTCGACGGGGAAACGTCCGAAGTTTCGAATTCATGGGAAACTAGACGCTCGCGCGATCTCTCGTTGGTTATGGACCAACGGGATATATATCGCAACGACGCGATACGGTTAATACGACACTGTCGTCGTAATCGTTGACCGGAAACACCGATTCGAAACCTTCTCTGTTGTACAAAGTCCATTTTGGGAACCAAAAAAAATCGCGTTAGTAATTTTTTTTTTTCGCGATATACGATTTTTAATCGAAGCATCGAGCGGATCGTTCGTAAGAAATTCACGGAGGGAATCGGAAATAAGAGAAATTTTTTTTTTATTTCCGGAAAAAAAAAAGATATCATTGATCGATTCATAACGTTCGAATATATCTTTTCGGGAATTCGCGAACGATCCGCAGCTAATTTGAACGCTGTGAAGCGTTGTTGCATTTTTGACGAAAAAAAAAAAAAGAAACGAATGAAGCGAACCGATGATGACACGTGTAAATAGTTATATACTTATTGTATCAACTTGTGAAATTGGGGGAAAAGAAAAAAAGAAATATTCATCCCCCGCCGGCGAAATGCGACAATCGTTCTCGTCGTACTACCAACGAATTTCTAAGAATTTGGGGGAAAAAAGAGGTGTTATATATACGCTGTATAACGTTTAGAGAGAATGAACATTATTAATATTAATATAATGAATTTAAACAGAAGAAATGAAAATGCCAACATGAACGTTCAAGAAAATGATTTGAATCGACGATATATAGAGACGATAGAGTGCCGAGAATGATAACGGAAGTGAAAAAAAAAAAAAAAAAACAAAAGAAAAATTCAACAAAAAATTAGAGATTATTATAAAGTTTTGTAAATAACGGAAAGAGATATTAATAAAATGATACTAATGCACCTACGGCAATGTTTTTCCTCATTTATCTCTCCAAAATCCCGATCTATAATCGTTTTAAAATTTTCCACAGAAAAACTCCGACTTATTATTATTTTTTTTTCTTAAACAAAATCTAAGCAGCAAATCGCAGAGGAAAAGTCGTAACATAAGGATTCCTCTTATGTTTCATTTTTATCGAAAAAAAAAAAAAAAGGGATCCCCTGGACTTTACCCGTCGGTTGCTCACCACTCGGTTTCGTATTTGCGATGTGCCTTCACAATGCCAATAACACTAAGAATGTTTCATTACATCTCTCGTAGTCGTTTTATATCGTTGTTCTCTCGAGATTCACCATCGAGGCCTCTTGGTCCCTCGAAAAAGCTCGTGTACAGTGTCATGGAAACCCCCCGCGCGCCGTGTACGCACGGGGGTCGTTCGCCGTCTGCACGTAGAATTTGATCGCTCGACTTGAGAACTCTTCGTGCAACAGTCGAGTTCTCGTTCCCCTTGCGCTCGATTATTAAGGTAAGCCGATATTCTCGCTCGGTGTACGCGTAGGTGGAGATTAAAGGTCCAAACGGAATAATAGCAATAACGGATGGCAGTACCTGAGTCGTCTGCTGCCTTAGCGCACGCATAACCGTCGACGTACCACCGGCTACAAAGTCAGAGACGGGGAAATAACATTCCCGAAAACAATTCTATTATCAAAGGTTTTCCTCTCGGGTATCAAATATTAATAAACAGAACTTCCGGTATCACGATAATCACGACAAATTTTCTCGTTATCGATCATCTTTGCCTCTCGAAAAATCGGCAAAATCGGCTTTGTCTCTTCAAACAGTAAATTTCGGGCAAAGTACAAACATTTTTCACTAATTTTTTTTTTTGTATAAAAAACGATTTTTTTTTATTCGAAATATATAATCTCAAACAAGATACCCGATGTTTATTTTTCATCGTAATATTTTTGAAATAAAAAAAAATCGCGTCGAAAATAGTAAAAAAAAATTCAATAATCAATTCACCATTAAAAGTACTAAAATCATTCGAAAATTACGGAAAAGATTGCATTCACTTATTCAATAAATTAGTAACTAAAAAAAATCGTTTTTGTGCTCCGTTTTTTTTTTTTTATATATATCGCGAAAGTCTCGTGTATCGGAATAAAAAATGTATCCGTAAAACGTATAATGCACTATCCACTGTTAAGTATCTTCTGTTCTACTGGTCTCTTGCGAGCAAAACGGCGATGCCGTTGGATACGAAGAGTTTTGGAGAGGGCGTCGATCCGTTGGTGTGACATACGAGGGTTGTTTCTGGCGCTGACAGGCCGAGGCGATTCACCGGATCGTCGACGCGTTTTGCTTCTATATACCGCGTGGTCACTCTTATACGCACGTATCTCTACTATCATCATTGCGCCTGGCAAGAGTCTGTCGGCTCCCTTGCGCCCCCTCCCGCCCTTTACCGCTCCCTCTATCACACCCCCTGACCGCTATTATCATATTTATTAACTGGCGAGATAGCGCTCGACACTGCTTATATCTACACCTACCCAGTGGCCATTCCTGTATATAATATGATTCGTGTCGGTGACAGCAGCACGTGGCTGTCTAAGGCTCTCACCGCGACGACCAAACCGGCAGAGCATCGCGGCGGCGAGGGTCGTTTCACGCGCGCGCCCACCACAGTTTGAATTTGTTGTTGTTGTTTGATACGATTATCCACGTCCTCGTAGCATATATCGTATGTCTCTTTTCTCGTTCCGAACCCTATACTCCGAACGCAACGCAGCGCGGTTTATACTATTCGCAATTTCACCCCTACGAGGCTATAGTTCCCCCTCCCTTTACCGGTTCCCCGATTTTTCACGGCTTTCTATCTCTTCCGTGAACGAGGGATGTGACCCGACTTTGCCGATCTCAATCGAACGCATTGTTGGAGTGGACATTTAAATTTTCTCTCGTATTTTTTTTTTTTTTTTTGCGTATTTATATCCGCCGGCCTACGGTACGAAATATATATACGAATCGATTATATGAGATACATTCGCACACCTACGCGAGGATTTGCCGCGCGCCCTGATGCCAGTATCGGGTGACTGGGTTTTGACCGAAGCTTATAGGACTCTCTTTCACGATTCAAACAGAGCGTCAGCATCCGATCGATCTCGTTGCGAGAAGAGTGCGATTTAGATAACATTCGAAATTATAGTTTCGACGATTGCATCGTAAATATCGACACATTTGTCGATTTTCTATTGAATTGTTTTTGAAACCTCTAATTCTTTATTTTAATAAGTTTTTTCATTAAATTGTTTAAACTATTTATTAACACGAGTCAAAACCGCGTTTTATGCGAAGAAATCTTACGAAATAATAGCGAAAGAGTTAAAATAATTTTAGCTAAATAAAAAAACTATAACCTAAAATTAATAAATAATTAATTAAAAAAAATCGTAAACAACTTTATACAAAATTTGTATCGTTTTTTTAACCCTTTGCATTTATTGATACAGAAATTCTGCGCGATAACGGAGATTATTATTAATGTCTTTGAAACGATCGAATAGATCGAATCAGAAAACTATCGAATTTCAACGCCAAGCTTTCTCTCCCTTCTATTAAATTTTGACGTCAATATAATAAATAAATACGAATTCAAAACTTGAAAAACGAAGATTTTTGTTTACAGCTGAATCTCGTATCTCATCCATTAGCGATTTTTTACATCCCTACCAACCCACTCCCGCGTTGGTGGGCATTCACCCCCTTTGTCGCCATGTCGTTAAGCGTCGCGTCTTAAAAACAATTCGTTACGGTTTGCCTTATGATCGTTGTGAATTCATAGTCTTCGAGGGAGGAGTCGATGGAAAGCAGGAGAGATAATAGCGCACCGTAAGACATCACCCTTTTGTCGAAGCTGCAAAACACACGTCTATGAATAAACGAGATGCAAAATCATGGGGGTTGTCTCGACGACGACAAGAATGATCTAAGATGCTGGCAAAGGACGAGAGGGCGAGAGATGCTATTGCCTTTCAAACAAGAGATGCTAATATTCCCTTCGTCGCGTGTAGCCGCGAGCGTTTCGGAGAAGATCTCTCGAGAGTTTACCCTTCCGTTACGCCCCTTCGTTTCGATCTGTTCGGTATACATATATATAGTCCTCGCGTATAATTATAATGGAATCGTAGAGTCAACGGTACATACTATACGACATATACACGTATAGCATATATATGTATATCGTGAATTGTACACAAACCGGAAGCGCGAAAGGCATAGCAGAAATTGTAATCCTTCGCAACGAGGGTCTCCCATCCGCATTTGAATGTATGCGTATTGTGTTCACAGCGAAATTGACGTTAGTCAATCGCGCAATAAACAATCAACTGCTCGAAATCGACAATACCGAATTTTGTGTGAAGGCAGTTAAATTGTTGTTGATCAATGGAATCGAATATTATTGGTTTGCTGTTTCAACACGGATACCAGACACCAACGGAGATACGATCGTCACGGAACCGTGTCGAAAACTCAAAAGCATTCCTAACCGGATAAACCCGAGGCGATGATATTGACACTCGAAGATAGCAACGTAGCGGATCGCTTTCGAGAAACAGTGTACGTAGATAGATGCATTCATGAGTGGGGTGACTGATGTACGCTTCCTGCATCGCATGTAATATATCCCGAGCCAAAATTTCTATTCCGCGTTTGACTCCACTTTATTCCAAGTTCCTTTGTAGATACCCGTGACGACCCTTCTTTTGCTCGATCTTCCGACCTAAAAAGGCTCTCCGGATAGCCTCCGCGATCTATGTGACGCAATCCCTCCGTTCAATCCACGTATTCCCAAACCTCATTTTTCTTCGAAATTCGACAAACTCTTGTATTTTTACACATTATAATGTTTTAATTTCTTCAATATTATCATTATAGTTTCATTGCTGTTAATTGATATTTAATTTAATTATCTTCATTTGAAGGTCCAATTCGGAAGTTGTTAATTAGAGAATACTGCTTGCAGGTTGAAGGGAGGGTCCGTAAGGTTCTTTAGACCTTCCGAATGCCCTATTTTTTAATTCAAAAGTCTACTTTCTGCCACTCGTAAGGTTCATATCAAGGTCTGTAGACCTTCCACCAGAGCCGCCGTTCAGCCTCTCCTTTACCTCGCTGTAGTCTACTCACTCCACTACAATTTGAGAGTTCGCAGCCATGTGTAACCTGTTTAGACGCGCCGAATGCAGTATTTTGCATTCAAAAGTCTACTTTCTGGTACTCGTAAGGTTCATCGCAGGGTCTGTAGACTTTCCTCCGGAGGGTGCAATTCGGAAATTGTTAATTGGAGAATACTGCTTGCAGGTTGAAGGGAGGGTCCGTAAGGTTCTGTAGACCTTCCGAATGCCCTATTTTTCAATTCAAAAGTCTACTTTCTGCCACACGTAAGGTTCATATCAGGGTCTGTAGACCTTCCACCAGAGCCGCCGTTCAGCCTCTCCTTTACCTCGCTGTGGTCTACTCAGTGCACGGCAATTTGAGACTTCGCAGCCTCGTTTAACCTATGTAGACGCTTCGAATGCCGTATTTTACATTCAAAAGTCTACTTTCCGCCACTCGTAAGGTTCATCGCAGGGTCTGTAGACCTTCCTCCGGAGGGTGCAATTCGGAAATTGTTAATTGGAGAATACTGCTTGCAGGTTGACGGGAAGGTCCGTAAGATTCTGTAAAGCTTCCGAAAGCCCTATTTTTCAATTCAAAAGTCTACTTTCTGCCACTCGTAAGGTTCATATCAGGGTCTGTAGACTTTCCTCCAGACCCGCCGTTCAGCCCCTCCTTAACCTCCCTGTGGCCTACGCACTCCATGAGAATTTGAAAGTTCGTACCCTCGTTTAACTCCGCTTGAACCTCCTTCAAATTTTCGACTCGATGTGCACGTGATAAGGGGGTTATATTCGATATTCAACGGGTGGAACTGGATCGACGATGTGCAAGCGAAGGCGCGGGTACTGAGTGCACCTGTGCGTCACGATACATCTCGGGTATCCGCGTACCTCTACGTACTTCCTCTGTAACCATGACGACACGTACGCCAGAGAGAAGATATAGGAACTACCTGCAGATAGATGAGCGCCGTAGCATCGTATCTGTATATACGGGCGGACAGGGATTGGATTACATCGTCGGGGATGCAACGAGATCCAATAATCCGTTACAAAGGTATAGTGTGATATACAAAATAAATATGTTCTATGTTCGTATAGCAATGTATACGTAATCACAGAATCGAAATAAAAGTTTTACTATACTCCGACCTTTGATATATTTTTTTTTATTCGTGAAGAAAATCTCTTGATTTCCTTCGGGACCTTATTTTTGTTCCGGAATATACGATGAAAGTAATCAAAAAAAATTTTCCGGGAATATAAAATTCTTCATTCGCATAGTATTAGATATTCCAATCGACGAAACGGAAGTTAAATGATTTTTTTTCTCCAATGTAATGTAACGTAAAAGACCTCCGACTGACGTAAACTTTAATTTGTGTAGTGCAAGAAATTTTCAATTCCCAATTTTTTTCGTAAGATAAAATCAACATCAATTAATTAATTCAATTGATTTGTGAAAATTAACACTTTTTTTTTATTTTTTTCAGGGTATTGTTAGACGATTTGTTCATTTTAATCAAACGAATATTTTGCGTATCGTCATTAACTTCCAATTATGTAAGTTAATTGTACCGACCCCTTGGCGTTCGCAAATTAAATAGATAATGAAGAAAAAACAATGATCGTTTGAATTGTAGTAGTGGATTATTTCGACATATTAAACGTTAGTTTTACGATATAATCTTTAATACGAGCTTTCATTATTATACAACTCGAAGCTCGCTCAGGATTTTGCGCGCGTCAGCAAGTACGTTCGATTCGTGAGCAAAGTGTTATAGAGTACTGGTACGTGATTTCCGCTCGATCTGTCGGGTTCTCTCTGTCTGTATCTAACTCGCCGGCTGCGTCGGTTCTTTCGCGCGCGGATGTGAAACGAGGGACGACGAGCGCGCCGGGATCTCGGCCGGGATTCGGAGCTAAAGCGGGAGCCTCGAGCTGGGGAACGAACATCGAGGGTGGGAACGGGTCTCCGCCTATCCTACTCCCAGCGCGATCGAGACCGCGCCTCGCAGCTCCACCCCTTGATCCCCGTGTTCCGGTGTGCCTCGGCAAAGTGCCAGCGCGTTCGAACACAATGGTGGGGGAACAGTACGTTCACTCCTACGCAAGCGACGAGACAACGACGACGAACTTTTCGAGCACAAAAATCATCGCACAAACGTGGATTTAAAGTTAAAACGAAAAAAAAAAAAAAAACGAGAACCTTCGAAATAAAAAAACTATACATCGGATTGATTCGCTATTATTTTGGTTTCCCCACTTTTCCGAACAAATTGGATTAAAAACAACTTTTTTTCTCTATCCATCAAAATGCGCAACAAAACTATCAAAATACTTGTACCGCGATTTCTGTGGTTATTAATCTGCATATCTGACGCATTTGATTTCGGTTATCAATGCCTTTGCGGCGTACGATGACATACAGCAGAAAAGACAAGGTCACGGGTTCGCGTTGGTGCGAGTGAAACAAAAGCGTGCAAAAAAACTGTTTTTTTTTTACTCATTATTGCATTTTTAACGTAATGTAAAGAGCACTCGACGGGCAACGTTCGGAGAAACGTTTTCGATAAAATTTTCGCAGAAAATGAGGTTATCTTCCGTTCGATATTACGTTTTTTTTTGTTAACCTGTGGCACGAGAATACATGAGACACAGAGAACTTTTTTTTTAACGTCGAGAATAATAATTATATATGTTACGCCTGCAAAAATCTTGTTCTTTGATTTATTCATTTTCGAAGCTCGCGCTCGTTAAATTTTTACGAATGACCGAGTAACGCCTAATCTTGAAACCGCGTGTTTGAAGCTGATATCAGAGACGCCGCGTTACGTGATTTTTTTTTACCCCCATCATCCTAGATAGTCGAGGTTTACCGTGGCACTCGATCTAATTCCGAGAAAAAACCTGCGCGCCCTTGCCCTTGTTTTTACGTCTGCGTTCCTCGCATCTTAACGAGACTTCCACTTTCGCACATACTTCGCTAATATATTTAAAAAAAAAAAAAGAAAAAGAAGTTTATGAAATTCTCGCTTACCTCGTGCCTAAGTCCTCCTGTGCATTTCCTTGTGAGTTCCAAACGAATCCAAGAAACGCGCGACAGCCAAAAAGAATGAGATGGGAAACAAAGGACTTTACGCCGTAACGTCTAACAAGCACTCGAGTGCTACACGACGGTTGGAACTTAAAAATGTCATAAGACGCGCGGGAGAGGCGGGGGGGGGGGGGGCATTGTGCAAACTCGGGCACTCGTAGAGCCATCGCTGCGTACACGATGGCATATTGTTTAACGAGTGAGAGGCAGTCCAACGAGAGCGAAGCCATGAAAGTCCAACGATTAAACGAGAGACTCTTCAAGACCCGTCGCGTCGACTCTGCGCGTCGCGCAAATTCGCACTTACTAAACGATTTTTATATTTATGTATATGTATTCACATACACGTACGCCAACTATGAGGCATTTATAACGCACAACGAAAAAAAATCTTTTGTAGAAACGTATGTTACGTGAATCTCGAGAGGTTAGATATATACGAACGTCGAACATACGGGGGCCTCTCCAGAAACGCTCACACGCCACGGGCCCTCTGGCGTTCCTCGCGCGCCGTCACGGCAATCATTGCGCATAGGTACCGGTAAAGCGCGTTCGCTGCGCTGCCGGAACATCTCGAGAGGCTCCCGTGAGGCGGTTCGCGTTGACTAACGAAAAAATCACTAAGTATTAAGCATCGGCGCGCACGGTATTCCCACACACGGCGAGGGGCCACCAGGGGTGCGCGATACTGTACCCCGGTGAGAGAATACATTCCTTACGGTTACGCGAACGAGCCGGCGATATGAATTCCGAAGTCTTCGAGTCTCGACACCCCGACCTACCGGCTACTATGCCACCGCTGGTACTTACCCTGTGGGCTCCTCTTGACGCTCTTGACGCTTTAGGTACTCTCGACTGCTCGCACAAAAGTTCGCACTGTGTGTCGCGGCATTCGGGTTATATCGCACACAACGCGTACGAATATAAATCGTTTTCCACACGAGAGTATCGATATTTCCGGGAGACTGGACAGCCGGGGGAGTCTCGAACGTAGAGTCAAGGGAGTCAAGGATTCGACGCAATGATAGCGGGGGGCCGAATGTTTCGCACGGGGGGCCCGTCTCGTATGCTGCGCACTCACGAACCCGATTCATCGCGACAGTGAAACGCGTCCGATAGAAAAGACTGCGAAGGTAAAAGAGCGGGACGCGTCGCGGCACTGCGTGTGCGGGTTCGCGCTGTGCGAAACATTATCGACGGACGGGTGCTCCGCGCGGGAAACATCCCGGGGGGCCGTGAATCGTCAATGTCGTCTCCGGGTTTTTTTCTTTATTTTCCGCACGGAACGTATGTATCGCGGTTGACAATTCATTATGGTAACTTCTGATTTGCATGAAGGATAAATATGTGCGGGCTATTCGATGAAGCAATCTTATTTTTATATCAGTAACTGATGATACAATCGTCGATTGCTAGATTGACGATAAAAGAACGGTCCCGTCTCGGGTCCCGTGCGACTTTTCTGACGCGACGTAAATTTACAAAGCAATACATCGCGCATCGATCTTTCCGTCGTTATTTTTTTCCGTTCATTTATGTTGTTTCTTTTGTTTTAATTAATTTTTCAGAGGATTAAACAATACCGCATATCAGGTTAGCGAAAAAATATTCGTTTTATCGCTCAATACGAAAAAAAAAAAATCGGAAATGTAGACGAAATGCGGGATTAATGGTTGCGATTAAATAAGCACTATTTCGGCGTGTGCGAGGGGCCTCGGCATCGTATAATACTAGACGCAACGTAGAGATGAAAGGTATGGATATACACAATGATCTTTGAGAGGATGAGTCGGTACTGTAGGTATAGCATTACGAGGGCCGCCGTGCAAGGTGGACGAGGGGCGGTCCTATGCCTTTCGCAAAAACGAGCGAAGGGTAGCAAGAAAAAGCAGGAGATCGCGAGCACTTGAGCACGAAGCTTAGAAGAAAGTCGCGGATCTCAGGGATGAGTAGAACAATGGACAGAGGTAACCGGGAGCCGGTATGCTGCGTCATCACCCGCTGCCACCCGGTGTCTGAGCACATCGCTACTGACGCGGGTAACGAGAAAGGATATATATAGCGTCAAGCAGGCCTACGACTGTCTCTCGTATTTCAACGTTTCGTTAGCGCGAACTCACACATTTTTCACAGTATAAGGGGAGAAACATGAAACACCCGTAGGGCTTTAGTTATTCCCGAATAAATTGGCAAATTCCCTGAAAAACTACGATTTCTTGTCCGTAAAAATAACAAAATATTATTGCAAAAACCAGACATAACCTCCAATTGAGTATTCGTCCATTTTTTTTTACTGCGGTGTCGTTTATCAATATTTTTCGATGACTTTCGAGTGAACGGGGAGTTCACACATTATTTTTAATTATTGATTAAAAATTTGAAGAATACTGCCGTTAAGTTTGAATATTCCGAGGAAAATGCATTGTTCGCGTGATGCGAAACTCGCGACATCAATACGAAGAGTTTCGAGCAGAGATTCACGAATGAGTAGAAATAAGTGACACGAAATAAAAATATGCCGGATAGTGTATTGCGTTTAATATTAGGTATCTGTATACATAAACATACGTATATATATATATAATGTATATACATATATAATAGAAAAGAGAGTGAGAAGAGCGACTCAAAGAAAAAACGGATAAGAGGAAAAGGGTGGAGAATGAAGAGAAATACTACATACAAGCCGGTGCCATTGCCGCGAAGCGAACGGAGGTACGCTATATATACGCGGATACACTATGTACCAGAGTACTCGCGCACTATACGTACGTAGGTACGCACACCTGGACCTTCTTCTCTAAGGGCGTACGAGGGCCCTCCTGCGCCTACTTCACGATTCAACCACCCAACGGTCTGCCTACGCTCAGCACACCCATCCATACGTCGAGACGCGCTCACGTACAAACTTGGCTCGGCTCCTTGAGGCTCCGAACCCGCGATGCATATATATATATATGTATATGTATACGTGTAAACTTATGTGCAGTACCGAGGCCCATATCTGCGCGCACCGTCGTATCCCCGATCTTGCCATTTGACGTTTCGTAAATATATGTATTTTCGTGTAGAGGTTAGAAAACAAAGTATCTTTTGTGTTTTCTATCGTACATCGGAACGATGAAATTAGATGAAACTTCGGTGTCGATATATATTGATTATATTATTTGTAAGTATATTTACTCGACGAGAAAAATATGACGATAACCTTTATACTTTCGTGACAAGCAAAGTATATTCCGCAATTTTTACGATGTTTTTCGTCTTTGTGGGTATTTATGTGGTTATATAGAAATTGAATCGCATATTGCCACAGGTTAGGAAGTCATAAAAAAGTATGGTTAAGATCGCCAATATGCGAAAAAGATCGACAGACACAAGTATAGTGATTATTTTCATATTTTTTTCTTCGTGCACCGTGAGACATGAGACGACATGACATTCGTGGAGTTGAAGGTAAACAAAATTCTGCTTGTTTTCGGCGTCGGCGGATAGACACGTAACGATTTTTTTTTCTTGATAAGGAACTTTTGCTTTTTTTGTTTTTTTTTGTTGAAAGAAAGAATCGTTCCAAAAAGAAAAATATTCTGTCTTCCAAAAGGGAATACAAGCAAATAGTTATCGGTAACTCGGGAAGCAAACAAATTATTGAGATTTCATTTCACAGGTATCAGGAGCAATTATTTTTCTTCGTGTGGATTGATTTTTTCGAAAAATTCCTAAGGTTTTCACGATTTCGTGGACACTGATGTAGTAACTTCGCGATATTGGCGAGAAGCGTTATACACTGATATAGCGACACTCGAGGAATATCGATTCTAAATTTCAGAATCGATACATTCTTCGAAATTAATTGAATAAAAATATTTCCAAAAAAAATGCACACCGACATTTTTTTATTTATCTTCCTAAAATGACTACACATGCAATCGACAGCTACACATTGTTTTCCTATGGGTTTTTGATTAAAATTTTATTTCGTATAGCCAAAAAATTGAAAAACTTACGAAAACATATTTTCTTCGCCACCTGATTCGTTTTGCATCAAATGTTTCGCTGCAAGTTTCATTTTATAGACTTTTTTCAATTGTACAATACTTTCGATCTTTTTTTTTATAAATCTCGAAATAGCTTTGCGCGCAACGATCTCAATGTTTAATTACGAATTCACAATTTTAAAAATAAAGAAAGAAAGAATACGACAAAGTATTTCATTGGCGCGTGTGAAAAATCGGAAGATGGAGAGAAATAAAATTCGAAGAACCTCTTCGTTACGACTTTACAAAGTTGCGCATAGAGGGGTGAAAGAGCGAGTAGATATTAAGCCAGTGGTACACTCTTCGCGTAATACCCTCCGAGTATAAAGCGAAGAGAGCTCGACCAGCAAAGTGATGTGCTCGGTGTAAGAGCCCGAGAGCGTGCCGGGTATTCGTGGGTGCGCCAGCCTTGGGGACGAGGGTGGCCGGCATTCACCAAGGGTTAACCCCAGATTATCCCGAGATTCGTGCGAGGAGATCCATTCAATTTGAATTCTCGCACTTGATTTTCGGATTAAATGATCTCCGAGTTGAAATCCAAGAGCTCGAGTTTTAAGTACCGTACATATGTGAGTACAAATAAAGTATTTCAATGGATAAACTGCATGGAAATGTTAGGTTCCGTTTCTCGTGAATACGAACGAAACGTGTCGACTCATTAAACAAACATTTTTCCACGAGACGAAATATGCCGCGTTGTTGCGCTCCAAGCACTCTGATGGAATTTCTATTTGAAAGTTTACATATACTTCCTACTCTCGTATTTTTTCTGTAACGAGCAACGATTGCTTAACCACAAAATCTACGAAAAACAAATTTGAAATCACTGACAAAAAAATATTTTTTCGAAACACGTCTAAAATTGATGAAATAACATGTATAATACGCCGATAACGTTATTTCAAAGCGAAACGAAGATCGAAAATTCTCGAAATATTTGCCGATTTTTATTCGAGATAAACTTACGCGAATTCATTGAAAACTGTTTTGATTTTTTTTTAATGGTACATTTTTCGAAAATTTCGTTGATTTGGTGCAAAATAATTCCAAAATTCGACGCGGAGGCATTTTTTTTCGGAATTATAAAGTCACTCGCGTAAACCCATTACGAAGAGATTTGCTTAGAAGGGCGCGTTACCCCGGAGCAAAATGCGATGAGATGCGAGGACCGCAGTATTGTCCGTCTCGTCGACGCGGAGCGGGTAGTAACTCAGAGTATAAAGAGTATTATATACTATACAGGAGCAGCCGTATGCGTGTGTATGTGAGAGAGAACAAGGGATAGAAAAAGGGGTGGGATAGCGGGCGCGAAATGCGACAAGCAGAAGCGGTTGCGCGACCGCAACAGCTACCGCGACATGCTGCTGCTAGGGAAGATCTCGTCGCGGATAGCGCTTTATTTCATCAAAGGAAGAGGGCAAAGCCGCGATAACACGAGGGCAGACCAACCCCCCTTCCCTCCCCCCTCTTCTCCCTTCCGCACTACTCGTCGAATACTTAATAAAAGCGTCGCTCCGACTACCTCGATAATTCAACAAGCGTCACGGATACACGAAGACGCAGACACCGGCTGCGTGGCATTCCAAACCGAGGATATTGAATACAATCGTAAAAATCTCGAGTTCAAACACGTGTACGAGGGCTCTGTCACGTCTACCTATTTCTCGGCGAAACACCAAATAAATTTAATTTCGAATTCATTTAGCTACTCGAACGCAAAATCGCGTGTTTAAGAAGCAGATAAACAAACGACGATGAATATTGATTATTAGCTGCTAACGATTGTCGATAAAAGCAATAAAGAAAAAAATTCTGTTTTTTAAATAATACGGTACAAACGTATATTTCGTAACTGCGAGTTTCATTCAATCGAAAAAAACCGTCGAAACACCGAGAAAAAATAGGTAAAAAGTTGCGCTGGTTGTGAAACTATAATGACGAGATATTTATAGCCAATTTTTAAAAGTTCGTATTCTATAACTATTCATGAAAAAAAAAAAAATAATAATAATTCGTTATTGAAGTACATATTTTCGTTTTTATAATGGGATAATAAATATTTACGTCAAATGGTCAGTGTACTTTGCCTCTGAATATACAGATTTTCAGATATTTCTAAAGACTGAATTTTTGTGTTTTTCCACATATTATTGCTGTAAAAAAAATTCAAAATCTTCAGAAAATTCTGAAAAAATCCATACGTAATCAAAAAAATGAACGAATGATTTTCATAAAAAAATAAAAAGTTGATTTACTAGGAAATTAGTTGAACAATTTTTTTTCATCAATTTGTTATTAACATATTGGAATTATTATTATGTAAAATTAATCTTTCCAGTGCCTTTAATATGCATACATTTTTTCAGATTTTTATACCATCGAGAAGTGTTTGCAATTTTTGCTCATTTTTGTCAAACTTATGCGAAATGACCACCTCGCGCTCGAACTATTTTAAGCTAATTTCGGAATTTAGTTCATTGTACAACATTTTTTGGTTTTTTTTTTTTCGTAATATTTAATTTTTTCACAAATATATTATGGACTCACTTCACGGTTTATTGATGTTTTTATGCGAATCACAGCGTTAGGTGTTTCGTCCTATGAATCGATCGAACTATTGCATACCATAGGAATTTTTATTAACTTCTCGTTATTGCCCTTAATAAAGGAATGGCGACGCAGTCGACTGGGTGGTTGCGGTTGGACGATGCGGGCTATCGGAAGTACAGACTTGAATCGTTTTTACTGCAACACACCAGCATGGATATCGAGTGTTGGTGTACATCGGAGAGAAAAAAGATGGAGTGAGCGAAGAGAAGAGAGAGTCTGCGTTTCGGAACAGGAAACTTTCATGCGGGTTTCCTCGCCGACGATTAATCAAGATCGTTCGCACACGGTGCGAACTCGCGTTACAATTTTTTCGCACGCGATATATCGACCGGTAACTCCTCTTTTTCTTCCCGATGTAGAAATTCTATCTTCCGGAAGAACACGGATCGAAATATCGTATAATTAGTCCGTAGAAGCTTCGGATTACGGAGTCTTTTCGGTTTGGTGCTGAAAAAAAAATGGTAAAAAAAAGGAAAATGGTACGAGGACTTTGCAGCTCAGAGACGCGCGAGGTGCTCACAGAGGGCGAGAATGCTACGCGACTCGTTTCGTTTCGTTTAAGGATAGAGGATTCCGATATCATGGTGACGATAGAGAAACGCCAGCGGTAGAGGAAGTAACCGGGGAACGGGGAGAAAAAGAGAGAGAGAGAGAGAAACGTTAGAGAACAAGAGCCGTCGGGTGCTCGCTATTGTTTTCTCGAGTGGTACTCGCTGGTTCAATGCGCTCGTTCGCACCGCTACCAGATGTGCAAGAAACGTCGACGTTGTCGTCGTATTCGTCGACGTCTGGGCGCTGTACTGCGACCCGGACGCCTGCCGCTCTCTCTCGTAAGCGCTCGTTGGACGGTTTCCGACTCCTCGCCGTGGTACGTTTTAGTAGACGTTCGTTTCTTTTTTTTTCTTCTTATTTTCAATACCTAAATACTTACCATAGAAATAGTACCCGTAGTCCGTTGAAAAACAACGCACGTTCTTGCGACTCTGTACCGCTTTCGGCAGAAGGACCTCTTCGATATCGTTGGCTTGAAGAAAACCGTTGGGTACTCGTCGTCTTTCGCGGCACGAGTGCACTTTCGGTGTGTATTCTCGTTCTTTGAAGCTTCAGAGTTGACTGGACGACGCTGAGAGGGAACCAAACCGCCAATCGCGAAGACCGCTTCTACGGTGAGCCTGCGAATCCGCAAGAGACAGAGATACGATGTTTAACACATTCTTTTCAAAGACGGCGCGATAGAAATAAAAATCAAAGAGTGGGAACCTATCCGCCTATTGATTAGGCAAGAATAACCGACTCTTGGATATTCGTTCATAACATTCGTCTTCGAGAATAAGATGTTGAAAAATTTGACTCCGTTCTCGAGGTTTATGTAGACCTTTGCCTTACGTTTCAGCGACGAAATTCGAGCGGTGATCCCGATTGGTTGTTGTAAATAAAAATTCCATTGGCACAGAAAAAATGTCGAGTAGACGCCTGAAGGCCGATAAATACTTTAGTTATGGAAATATTTTGTATTATTGTGGATGATACGTCGAAATTGGTACATCAATGTGACACGTATCTTACGATTCATGATATTGCGTCTTCGCGTATTTTTTTTTTTTGCCATGAAGATGCGTGAGCTATTCTCAGAATGTTTACACATAGTACAGTACATGATAATTGCATGAATACTCTGACACAACAAAAAACATTGGATTTGCGAACGTATTTTTGAAAACTATTGGAATCAATAGTTCTCACAGATCCTTTTGCGATCTAAATAATTTTTTTTTTCTATAAGGGTTGAGTACGTATACACAAGTTACGTTGTATAATATATACACAAATCGTGAAGTCCGAAAAATCGTGAAAATTTAATACCAGCAAATTACTGATACAAGTCCGTCGAACATGATACGATCTTTACATGTATACTTTTCCTTTTTTTTTGTACAATGCTCGTCCGTTACTAGAGAACGTGCGTGTAAATGCAGTCAATCTGTTTTCATCTCCCTGAAGGTGAGATGCCTTTTCTTGCGTCTGTTGCTATCATAATTGATTATTATTTCCGGTGCAAGAGACATTGCACTTCTCGTCTATCCGAGCGGACGTACGTATTACTTATAAATTAGGAAATCGCCGATAATCGAGTGCACGAAGAATGTCGACCAATGTGTTTCCTGTTCTTCCTTCGATAGGCGACCGAATGCGGAATTGAATTATTCGTCACGACGCGATTATCGGTTTCTCCACGCGCCACCGCCGTTGCCACTACCGCCGCCGCCGCTTCCGTGTCGACCGGATTGCTGATTCTGAAACAATCGCGGAAATCCCTCGGATTAGTTTGAGGAATGAAAAGCTATTTTTTTGCGACTGCGATAAACCATATTCCATGCCTGCAACGCGGGTGGAAAGTTGACAATTTTTTATTAGAGGGTGAAAAAATAAATTTTGGGGGAAAAAAAGTAAATTTTGCGGGTAAAAAAGTAAATTTTGCGGGTAAAAAAGTAACTTTTACGGGTAAAAAAGTAAAGTTTGCGGGCAAAAAAGTAAATTCGCAGGTAAAAAAGAACTCCGAACCGGAAAAATTAAAAACAAATCGCGTTTTTCTACTAACGTTGCAGCCATAAAAATATGGTAAACTTTAACATAGTCGGGGAAAAAATAGTTTATGCGACTCGGGAGGAAGTGCCGCGGAAAAGACGCACGCCCTCGTAGCATAATATACTATTATTAAACCCTCTCACATTTTTTAATTTCATTCGAACTGTTCTTCTTGTTAATGTTGAATTGTTCGCAATTTAAATGTTACATAAAGGTATTCCAATGTACAAACGAACAGGAAGTGCTTTTCCAAACTTTTGTGATCGTTAAATCATTAAATAAGAGTCAAAATTCCTATACCCTTTGCTGATGTCCGTGGAATCCCTGCTGCGAATTCTGATACGGATGATTCCTTCCCTGTTGAAAGTGGGAACCACCGCGTTGCGGCATACCCTGCTGTCCCCGCTGTTGACCGTAAGATTGTTGATCGTGTCGTTGATGATGTTGATTGCGCGACTGATAACCCGACGATTGTGAACCGTAACCTCCGGCCCACGGTCCCGACTGCTGATTCGATTGAGAATAATTCTGATAGCCGCGATTACCGGAATATCCGCCGCCGACAGCGGAATTCGAATTCTTGTATCCACCGCTTCCGGTCTGATAGCCCGTCTGATATCCTGCAAAAGATCAACAATCAAATTTCAACAATATTTCAAATTAATTGACTACAACTCGCGTTATGTTTCGCCAAACTGTTCGAGTCGCCTGTGAGTTCATTTCGCTCTACAAATACACGCCAACAGTACCGTAGGTACCTTATTACACGTCAGCACGTTGTAAACGAACAATGCGATATTAGAGTTGAATAGAAACGTGGCGGCGCGTGTCTCAAGCTTCATATATATGTAGCGGCTTCCGCTCAGAGTATACAGTATTTGTCAGCGTTTATAAATCGTCATAAAAACCATCCGCCGAAAATCTCGCTGCCAAAAACCATTTTTTTTCCAATACATCGCGGCATCAACGCGTGTCGACATTTTTGTTGAAAAATCTCCGTCGTCCATTTTTTTAATTATCGGAATCTAATAAAAATAGAAAAAAAACCTATCGCCCGATGTCTCGAAAGGGTGTTGTGAAAGAATTTGCCATCCAAGACGTTTGAGGGAAACTATTCGTCACGCGACAGGGTTCGGCGCACTCGATAGAAAATTGTTAATTACGAATCATCGAAAGCACCTTTGATGCCGTGAAGAACTCGAAACGTTTTTGCCGCGGGATTCCGAACGGGAAGGCCCTCGATGGAGTCTTTCTCACTGTTGTCTAGCAACTAAACGCGCTATCGATGACGCATGCTAATCGCATAGCTCAGCTCAATCGACCTCGTAATAGGAGGCGATAAACACCGCCAATATTATCGAGGGGTTGACGTCGGAAGGTTTGTTAGTCCGCGCGCACTATATTCGTATCTCTCTTCGGCCTACTCGACCGTAGAGATCGAATTTTTTCGCTCTCTCGTACAGTTCGATATCTCGCTCGCTCGCCCGCTCGTTCCTCGGCAACAATAACATCCCCCGTGAATTCCATGCAGGATAGGACATGGGGGGTCGGGTAATCCTCGCCAGCGCTCCAAAAGGGGTCCCAAACAGTTTACACGTCGGATCATCCCTCGTTATTGTTGCGTTTATGATAATAACTAACCCGCGCAGCGAAACTCCGAGTCTTACGCATACATCGAGCACAGGTACACATTGCATGAAATATTAATAATATATATGTACATATATATACCATATATTTCATATATGAGAAATAATGATATCCGTAATGTGCGCTCGACGTGGTGCGCGGCGCTCGTCGAGCCTATCGCCAATTCGTCAGTTCGTTTCTCATAATCTTTGACCTCATTATCAATTTAATCGTCGAGATAACAGAACTCGTTGTATACTATTTGTTTTTATTTCACAAAATGTCGAGAATTTATTTATCTCCATGGTATTTGAAATCCTCTTTTCGATGTTGTACTCCGTCGATGCCCAACGCTCACCCTCCCACAGCTATATCGAAGTGGAGCTCGAGAGAGCAAATGCATTAAAAAAAATTAAACCGCATGCCTCTCCATTCTCAATGGGGATTTGGAGTGAAAAATGGGCGAAAAAGAAAAAAGAAATCACAGATCCGTGACAGTCGACGAGGCAAAAATGTATTTTGAAACGATGTTCGGGTGGATATATGGTAACATGTAAACGCGGAAAAACGAGAGACGGCAGCCTGCGTCGGATAGAATAAACGGGTATACAGAGGTGAAACAGAGAATGACAGAATGCAAGGGAATTAATACTCGTTGCTATATACAACTATGTGGGATATACGTATATATATATATGTAAATGGCTACGTATATACGTGGAACGGATATATAGCTGTATATAAGGTATATATAGCACTGTATACGTATTGTATATATAGAGTTCCCTATCCACTATGGGTATTGGATTGGATTGGATCGCCGCGTCAGCAATACAAACACTCGAAACTCGATGTGGGTCGGTGAGGCCTCTGTACCAATTCCACCCCCGCAGCTTCTCCTCTCTTACTCGTCGCTCCTGTTTCTAACTGAAATTACATTTTCCCGTTCGCATCTCCGCGTCCTGGCGTCGGTCCGTTTCAATATCGCTCTGCCCTTTTTTTTTCTCTCTCTCTCTCTCTCTCTTTCTCTCTCTGACTCTCTCTTCGAATACCGACGAGCCACGAGCTCATCCACTCGTCCTCACTCTCGCACAGCTTTTCTCACTCACTCTTTCGAAAGCCGTTTTTCGCTTCAACTCTTTTCTCTTTCGACTCGCGTGCGTGCAACCTGTGTTCATCTTTTTTTTTTTTTAATTTAACTTCTATACGTATTGTTTCTATTGAATTGTCGAGTTTTGCGAATGGCGAAAAACGCGAGTTTGTGTTGTGACTATAGAAATTCTGTGGTTTCATTTTTTTTTTTTTTTGCGAAATCATTGAAAGCATCGAATTTGTGATTTCAGATTGTAGCGATCATGAAGATAGGGCTGTCGTCAACCATGTTTTGTTCAAAGATAATAGTCGCGAAGGATTACGTTCATTCGTTAATTAGTTGTATTGTGTCTATCGAATCCGCCTGTGTTTTTTTTATGGTTCAAGAAAAGATTTTTTTTTTCTTTTTCAACATTTATGCTCTCGAGTTCGGAAGTATTGAAATCTCATTATTTTGTTATTGAAAGATAATCGCATCATCGTAATGATGAAAATACCAAAATTGTCTCTATTACGGAAGATATTCACGAAATCAGTTTTCGCAAAGTTTTTTATAGTACTATCAACCTATGAGGATCGGAGATCTTCAGAAATGAAAATTACTTTCGGCAATTTATTCGTAATATCGGGATAAGTGTCCATTCTTCGTTTTTGCTTCTTTTTTTTATTTTTTTCATTACCGACGACTGCCGGGCGATGAATATTAAAAGATCGAAATCGGATGTGTATAGATTACGATTTACCGCGTAAAAAAGGTTTATAGACGTACAGAACGACGCTACGATGAAGAAAATACTTTCTGCGCGTCATACATACAGAAGAGATCTTCGCTTACGCATGGTGTACAATATTTACTTACATCGGCATGTAAGCACGACGACCTATCTATATACAGAGGTGTTTTCTTCCGTATTGGAAAAAAGTAGATAAAAAAATTTATTTCCACGCGTTGGCAAAATTGCACGATAAAAATGGAATTTTCGATGATCCTAAATAAAACAAAATTTTTACCAAACATCGAGCACACAGCAACATTTTTACGAAAAATGTGGAGAATTTCATTCGATGAACAAATATTATATATATGCGCTGCAGAATTTTGACCATCGCCCCGTAATTTTCGAATGTACTCACGAAATAAATTGACTCTTGATGTGTTCATTTGTGCGTTTCTAGCGATGGAAATTTCGTAAAATTTGGAAATTTTCCCAAAAGCCCAACGCCCACTTCAACAATTTATAGCAAATCGGAGTAAAATCATAACGATTGAATTTTCGAAGATTTTTATTTTGTATATTATGAATATATAACCGAACGACAGTATATTTGGACACATAAAACGCGTTTTTCTCGATAATGTCCAATTAGACGTTTTCGAGAGCCGTAACTTCTGCTGTTCGGAGTTTCTGCTTCTGTCGCTTACAGTTACCTTCGGCTCTTCTTCGTTGCCGTTTCTTCGTCGCTTGTACTCCCCGTTACGTCACGGTTCCTACACCCCCTCACAGAGCCGCTCATTCTTCTTTTTTCAACCGTAAAGGTACTCCGGCGCGCCGAGTCTCCGACGTCGGCGTGGCTATTCGCTCGACGTCGGCGGAGCCTCGCAATCCTTCTTCATCCCGGTCGTCGGCGTCGTTTCTCCGCGAGAGAGTGCGCATTCATTTTCGCCAGGGTAGAAATATACCGCCCCACTGGCAAGAACACGCCAACGGCTCAAGATTCTTCATAGCCGTCGGTAATGGAGGCCCTCGAAGGGGCTCTCTACCCTCCTTCACCTTCTCCTTATCCCTCATCCCGCGAGTAGTATCATAAGCCCTCGCGTTGCCAGAGTCGAGAGACGCGCCAAGGAGAGAAAGCAAAGATTGTGGAGAGACGGAGAAAGAGGGACGTTTACCGGTGGCGGCAGTGATTTGCTCATGAGGAAAATATACCTGTACGGGACTTGTGCTTCGACGAGAGAAGAGGTATAGTGTTCAGCAGCCCGTTAAACGTGCAACGAAATTGTCGCAAGAATTTGCTAAATTTCACTCTCGAGAATACAATTATTGCAACGAAACCCATTCCCATGAAAAATTAAGTAAAAACAAAAAAAAATTGTACTAAATTAAATATGAAAAATGAAAATTCAATTTATTATTATAATTGTTCATTACGAAGAAGGACCGAAATTTCATTAAAAATTATTTCAAATATTACGATTAAATTTTTTTTGCAATTTTTTTTTTGCGTATCGAATTGAAAAATGTTGAAAATGCCAAAGTTTCGAAAAATAATAACCTCGTAATCGCGTTGATACTAATTAGACAAAAAAAAGTTTCGAAATTATTCCAACGGATACAAAAAAAAAAAATTCCGTCAGGAGACAGCGAGAACGAGTGGCCACACGTGAACCTTTTATTTATTTTTTTTTCGTTGCAATCGCAATCATCCCCTTTTTCGCGCATGCCGGATAAGAGTTGCTTTCGCAACATTTTCGCCGATAAACTCGTAACATTCGGGGGAGCGGGCGTGGACCACCGGGAAAGTCGAGGGGGGTACCGTGCGGGAATCGTGCAACGGTCGGGTATAGGTCGGTGGTGCGCACCCGTGTAACTAATTCCGAGTGCATTTAATGACTATGGTGCCGCGGTTATACGCCAGTGGCAAAGTGTAGTTCCCCCCTTCGTTCCTACGGGTACCGGAGCGGGTGGCGGTGTACGATGTGCTATATAGTTTCCATCCCGCTCCCTCAGCAACGAAGTATATTCGAGTGGTACGCTTGGTAAGAGGGAGGAAACGCACGGTAGAGATGGAGAAACAGCAAACGCGAACGAACAGAGAACGTACGAAGGGTAGATGGAAGAGGGTTGTAGAGACGAAGAGCGAACGAAATTACGAGAGGAAAGCAAAGTTGAATGTGAGCGCAAGAGAGAAAACGGTGATTGCGGAGAGTAGAAGGGATGAGGGGGATGCGGGGGGCAGTGTACAGAGGGCTGGAAAGAGCGAGGGGTGCAGCCAGCGGAGATGGAAACACTTGACCCTGCCTGCGCTGTGCGCTACCGATGCTGTGCCAGCAAACCCCCCCGTCGACGTCGACGTTGACGACTACGACGACGAAGGGGGACTGAACGAATGCGCGCGCGTTAATAAATGCACCGAGTGTGTTCGTCGGTGGGTTACCGGCGAGCAATACCCAGCCGGCAAATATATATATATATAAATACATATACATACAGTATCTACATATTCCTATTGTTGATCGACCAAAACTCTCTTGACACACAGGTTTCCGTAAAATTCCATTTAAAAAAATGGCGGCAATGGGAAATATTCTCTAAAGGTATATTAACTTTGGGGGATTAAAAAAAAAAATTATATTGGGGCATTATGTCGAAAAAAGGTCCGTTTTATCGAACTGGAATACCTTACAGTGAATCTCATGGCTTATCGTAAGCCTCAGAAATGCGCGCAGGTTATTGTAACAGCGATTTTTCGAAAATTTTCGATCATCATACCGATTGGCTATTATTCGCGATTCGATACATACCGATTATACAAATCGTTTTCTTGAGTTATCCGAACCGGCGATTGGCTGAATTCTAAGTTCAAATTCATCAGTTACACTAACGTTTCTGGAGATAATGCCGATTTTTTCGGTATATTGCAGAAATTTCAATTCAATGAAGGAATTCATTAGCGAACCTAAGTATCGCACGTAACGTTTCTAAACCACACCCTACTCTCAAGAAGAATGTTGACTCTCCCGATCACACGGAACGTCGTGGAGGGTTGCTGCAAAGCTTTCGACTTACGCTAATTTATTTACAATTTTGTTGGAGGGGATCCGACTAGACTGGGGGTGAAATCTTTCGCGCAGATCAAGAAAATGGACCTTAAATGATTTTTATCTTCATCCATCTTTATAATTGCGGATTAACTCGGAGATAACGATACTATCGAAAGATGAAATTTATCGTTCTTTGTTCGTATGGTCAAGAAATGGTCCAGAATTCACGAGGACTTCGCGATACCTACAGGACTTCGAAGAAGAAGAGTACATGAAGGACGAGTGACGGTGGATGGTGAGCCGTTTTCAGGGAGATCGCAAGAAACTACTCCCCGCCCAACGAACCTCAGAGCGAGAGGGTCGCAGAGGCACGAGGAAAACTACCATCACCACCACCACCATCAACCACCACGGACCAGCAGTGTCGGGAGAAGCGACCAATAAATTTATCGAGCGGGTGTTGGCATGGAGACTGCCGGACAGAGCTCGGCTGGGTGGCTCCGAGGGCGATGAGAGGGTACTCGAGGATCCTCCAGGAGGCCGTCACGGGGGGGAATTGGGAGGGAGAGAGCCTAACGCTCCAGAGATAGCGCACACCGAGAAGAGGAGGATACGATGAGACGGCAGTGGATAGAAAGACTGAGATAAAACGACGAGTTGGCAGCACGGCTAGAGGGTTCGGTAGTTACCCGAGGGTGAGACGAGAGGAAGAGAGAAAGAGACTATCGATTTCTTGCGGTGATCCAATCAACGATGGCGCCTTCACCGGCACCTTTTGCGTATCCCGAACCCCGAAGCTGTCCGAACCGTCCAACCACCCACCGGTTTTCTGGTCAGTGGCAAATATATCGCACCGAGTTAAACACTTTTCTTCTATATTTCCCGTCATAAAGAACGTATCAACCGAAAGTCTTTCTTTTGTTCATCGATTAAAAAAAAATTGAATGAATGTCAATGAATTATCGGGAGTTGTTTATCGTATTTTCAATCAACAGTTTCAATGAATGGATCGTCATAATGGACCAAATAAAGTCACTTAATCCCGAAATGGATGTGACGAAAATTGGGGAATGTATGATGACGAATGGGGCTAAAGGACCGCATTTCTGAGATGAATTCTTAGCTTGTGATGCAAATTAATTCAAATTGAGTTAATTATGTACGCGGAAGATGATCGCCGAAATATCGACGAGTACTTTTATCCTGCTGTTTGCGATGTTCATTCATCGTAATTCATCGAATCAATGAATTATTCGCGAATAAAGCGTCGGAGACAAACGATTTTTTTTTTATGTTTCTTTTCGTTCGCTTATTCTTAGTCTCGTCTATCGGCGAAACTTTTTCATGTTTGACGGGACCAATCCGTCGTCGGGACAGCTTTCCGTTGGCCATTAATCCGGAGGCATGCGGACGATCCTTATTCCCGTCTTTTCATCCTCCGCTAAAACGTCTCTATCTATCGTCGCGACAACGGTATACATCTCTTTCTATCAGCACTCGTATTATTCGTGTTACGAATATGTATTTCCCAATATATACATATATTTACACGTACAATATACGATGTATACCAGCGAATCCTAATCCCTCTGACATTGTTCCGAAACAATACGGTAAGCATCCCTAATTTGTCTGGGATTTGCGAAAGCTTCGCTCGTCGTCCAGGCGGAGTTAACGTCGAGACAATGTTTTTGCAGCATCCACAATCTCCAAATCGTCGAGACAATGGCCAATCGCTCGATATCTGATATAATTTCCGTAAACTTAATACTAATACCGATGAAATACCTTTTGTTACACGGTATTCAAAGGGCTGCAAAACGATTTTTCGTTCGATTTAAACTAAAAAAAAAATCGATTTTCCCATTTTCGTGTTTCGTCGTCCAGGCGGAGTTAACGTCGAGACAATGTTTTTGCAGCATCCACAATCTCCAAATCGTCGAGACAATGGCCAATCGCTCGATATCTGATATAATTTCCGTAAACTTAATACTAATACCGATAAAATACCTTTTGTTACACGGTATTCAAAGGGCTGCAAAACGATTTTTCGTTCGATTTAAACTCGAAAAAAAAATCGATTTTCCCATTTTCGTGTTTAGATGACCAAAAATTAAGAAAAACTAAAAAAAAGTGACGTTAACTCCATAATTATAGAGAGTCACTACGATATTCGTCATTTTAATGCCATTTATACGACAATCCGCGATCGATCGCTAAATTGAATTCATTGTATACACAAATCTCCCGTAATCGTGAAAGACTTCGAGGAGATGGGATTCTCGTGAGATAAACGAGACGAGAACGAAAAAAAAATGCTATAATAACAGGAAGGCATGAAAAATCGAAGGAGCGGTCGAGCGGATGAAGAGGAGACGATGGCAAGAAGAGAAAAAAGGATAGAGGAGCAGAAGAATTGAGATCTTGAAAGGACCGAAATGGTGTTTCAAAGTTGCTTAGGCCAGGAAGTAAATACCTGTGTGAGGGTAAAAGAGCGATGGGACGAATGAAAGGAAAAAAAAAGGTAGAAAGAGAGAAATCGTTTGGATGTGGAGGGCAAGGGGTTTGCGCGTGTGCAAGTGAATGGATCTCTGTGTACGTGAACGAGTGGAGTATATATAAGTGAGTGAAAGAGGAGTGCGCTCGCCTGTTGTAGGACTCTCCGGTGGAGAGCTCTCCCGAACCTCCAACCTCGGCCCCCGTCCCCCTTAAAGCCCGATCCACTACTCATTTATCAAATAAATCAACACGACTACTTACACACCTATGAAGAGATTCGGGCGCGGTGTATCGGTCACGGCCACCGAACTGTGCTTTATCGTCGAGCTGAATACTTCCCGATCGCTCCGACGCGTTCGTTAACCTTTAGGGTCAACCGGGGTAAGTGTTACCGACGAATTATTGCACAGGAAATATAGGTATATACATTTTTTTCTGTGTATAACGAACTGTTTTGCATATCCTTTAATCGCTCGCCGGTCTCTTTGATTCATATATACAATCACAGAAAAAAATTTACATCCGAAAAAAAAAAAAAATCGAGAAGAAAAAGATCGATTACCCCTATTCCTCGATTCTGATTGACTCGACATAACTGCGATGTTTACCGGAAATTGGATTCGAATATAGAAAAATCGATCGATCGACGAAAAACCTACAGATCAAAGATGATACCTTCGTAAAAATTGTAATGGAGGAAAAATTACGAATTGTCGATCGATTGCAAGTCTATCAAACGGAATAATATAATTACATATCTCGATGGTAAATTACAACGTATGTATTTCGCGAACGTTACCATAAGTACAGTCGTACAAGACAATCGACGATGAGCGGGAGAGAGAATAAGAGACACGAGGAGAGGCGAAAGCGAGAGAGCAGAATCGAGTAATCAAAGAGCTTCGGAAAAAATCAGGATGCACTTAGAAGCACGTACTCGGCAATAGAGAGGGGCATTCAGTCAGAGTCTGAGTTTGGAGTCAAAGCAAGGACCCTTGCGCCACTAATACCAGCGAGAGAGCCAAGACAGAGCGGGGGAGGGAGGAAAGGCAAAAAGGGGTGGGAGGGGGGGGGGGGCGAGAGACTCGATTCTTACACCGACGTGATACGGGGGTGGTATGCGCCCTGCGGTGTTCTCCACGCGTACGTGAGCCGGAATCTCGAGTCTCTCGTGCAACCAACACGAAGCACGTAGTTCGCTCCCTCCTGAGTGCGCGAGCGGTCCACGCATACGAACCGTACCTAGGTTTCCGCAAACTCGCGATGGAAAACCCTTCAGCAACAGAGAGGCAACCCCCGCCCGATACCGCCCTTATACGTGCGCGCGCCCGCGCGCCCGTCCTCGCGCCCCCGTGAGCAACTTCGTGTGCCATTAGGTAGTGCTCTCTGTACCGTAGGGGGTGGGGGCGGGGAGAGAAGCTTTGAAGCCGGTACGAGTGCGGGAATATACGAGCGAAGAGGTGATGCGATGAGTTGAGTGCAATGCACGCGATTGTACTCGCGAAAATGCTGCTCCCTCAGCAACAGACCGGATTGTAATGTCTGAGTTTCTCTCATACGAAATACAATATTATAGGGGTAGAGGAGGATAATTCGAAACAAAATAACCCAAAATCGATATCGCGAGCTCATTTGGACGAATTGTTCTCAGCGGTCCTGAGAACCGACGATACCGACGATACATCGCGAAATCATCACTTCGCCATTTTTTATCTATACTCGTCTCGTACCCTTAATTTGAGATTTTTTCGAAGTACTCATTTTTCCATGTCCGCAGCAAGTGAACAAAAAAGCGATTATTTACTTTTCCATAGTGAGGCTGAAGAAGATATTAACGAATCGTTACATATCGCGGATCTCGAGATGCTCCTCATTCATCCGAAAGTTCGAGTAATCGCGAGATCGCTTAGATGGAGACGAAAGAAAGCGAAGTTCGCGAAGAGACACAGAAAGCAATGAATAAAAAGAGAAAAACTTTGAAGGAAATGAAGGACGAACGATATATAGCGAACGAAAAGATTATATTGGGGGTATGAGTGCATAAGGAAAGGAGAGAAGAGTGGATGAGCACACTGTCGAGAAGAGGAAGGTCCTTGTACAGTGAGAACCCCGAGGATACCGGGCGAGAGGAGTATCCTAGAACCGTCGAGGATGCTTCACTCCCAACGCGCCCTCTTCTTCCTCGCGGGTCCTTCTCGCCCCCTCTTTCTTTCTTTTTCTCCTCTTTTTCTCGTTGTGTGCCGAGCGTACCACGCGCTGTCAACTAGTTCATCCCTCGCGTCTTTCCCCCTTTGTTTCTTGTTGTGGAATATGCCCTTCTTCTTCTACGTCTTCTTCTTCTTGTGATTCAACTTCCTATCTTTCCTTTTCACCCGACGTTTCGCAAAAGGGCGAAGCCAAGCTTTCTCCCCCCCCCCGCCGCGTCTTACAAAACGAGACATCGGGGGGTTGTCTCGCGTCCCCGCAACGCCTCGGACGGATTGCGGAATCAAGGGCCCTCTCCGTCGCGGAGCGGGTAGAAGGAGATCGGGGGACCTGCCGCCCCCTACATATTCACCTTCGTCGAACTACCCTTAGTGCATCCGCGTAAGAAATCGCCCGATTCGCAAAGAGCCAATTCGAGCGCTCGCGCGCGATAGTGCGCGTGGTAATCGGGCGGACGATTGTACAAAAGGGGCGCGTGGCACCGGATGACGAGACTTGGAAATCAAGTTCGATTGTTTAAATGTGTATAACGTACCGACGAGCCTCTGCCTCAGGATATTTAGTAGTCTACGGACCCGACTTAGAGGTATAGTCGATTCCAACATTGCGATGTTTGAAGACGCGATATTGTAGGGCCATTATGATTGATTTTCGTTATTTTAAAAATCGCCGATTTCTAACGAAATTGCGATATGTTTTCAATATAATTACGACTTGAAAAAAAAATGATCTTTAGGAATTTCTTCGCGCCGTTTTTTTTTTTTTATTTAGGACATCGAGCGCATGACTTCCCTCTTCTTGTCCTACAAGCAGTCGAGGGTTGAAAATTGCGGAGCGTTAAGGGTGAACAGGAGATTTTTCTCGTTTAGTTTACACGATTCGCTCGAGCCGAAGGGTCGTTCGCACTTCGAGAAGTAATGTCCCGATGGTTTCTATAGGTACCGGGAAACCGAAGTGTTGACGCGCCGAAGTCTCGAAATACATAAGAGAGAAATTCGATCCGCATCGCCGCCGCGGTCGTAGATGGGTCAACAAGGCGTAACCCCGCGCGTAGCCACCAGAAAGCCAGAGATTCGAGCGGAGAGTCCCGCTGCGCAGCGGAAGGAACACCCACGCGCGCTACCGCACAGTGCTCGGTATACATTGAGAGAAAGAAAGAACGCGTGAAACGACCTGTAATCCGATACAGGTTTACCTTTACCGACTGGAGTCCTCGTACACAGCGAGAATGCGAGAACTACGAGTCAACAATCTCATTCCTGTCATAATATACTCCACTTATGTGTCTCCGGTTATTTATCGAGTATCACGTAAAATTAACGCGCCTACCGATCGCACCCACTGTATGCATGGCGCATTTACCATTTTTGCGAATCGACTAATTGTGAGTTACTTAAAACCAAAATGAACGAAATCGACGTTTTTTTGATAATTCACTGAATAATAAAATATCCGAAACATTTTTTCCAAGCAACTCGTTAATTTTTCAAAAAATTTCAAAATTTTCATATACGCCGAAAAGAAATTCTACAAAAATAAATTTTTTAAATCGAAAAAATCAATACGATTTTTTGGATTACGGTGAACGAAGAATTGAAGAGAAACGTTAAACATCGAAAAAAAAAAAGAAAGAAAAAATACTTCATAAATTGACTATTCTATTGTGCGGCAGAACTTTATATGATATATAGGTACTCGTTGAGGCCATTGGAGAAAATCCGATTCGACGGATCATCCAAGCAATCGCATATATATATATATACCATACATATATATAGTAGAATCGATGGGCACAATAGACGCGAGAAGAGTCTCAACCACAATCGGGTTGCCTCACTCGGCGTTGAAATGAGGTGGAAAACCGCGCCCCACTGTGCGCGCAAGGTGAAGGCGAAGTACCCTTGCCCCGCTCTCACATCGCCCGCGCCTTATTTGTTCGGGAATTCTTCAATCTGTCGGATTTCGGCTTTTATGTGGTTTTGATATTACCATTACATGTGCGAACGCGGTTCGTACACCTATATGCGCGATGGGCTCGCAAGCCGCGTATTTTGGAGTATCGTCTGCACGAAGCCCAACCGCCGTGGGTGCTGAGGCGCATACGGAACCCCAAAAAAAATGCTTTAATCCCGAAATTGTTCATCTCGACAGGATCCATTGAAAACATCGTGCGAACGTTTTTCGTCGTTTCGAAATAAAAAATTACAAATCACGTATTCGAGGGGATTCTTCGGCAACTGTTGTTGGATATTCCGTTACCGTTTTACACTCGCGGATAAATAAAAATATTAAAAATTCGATGAAAGGAATTTAAGTCACATTCGCGGTTGTCGATTGGCGCGTCGAAAGAAATGTGAATTTTCGAAAATTTAATCTTCGATATATTTTTTAGTATTTTTTATACAGTTCGATGCCTCAAACTTCAGTTCGTAAACTATCGCCATTTTTATAAAAATCTTGAAATCGTATACGTTGAATTCGTAATAAAAAATTATAAATTCCCCATATATAACGGGCTTTTCGCAAAATTCGGAAAAATCGGTAGAAATGGTAATATTTTTATCAATAATCCAAAAAATTGCTGAACTTCTGTCTCAACCATACGATTACACGATTCCGTAGGCAAAAACTTGCTAATTAAGAGATTTAAAAAATTTCCTTCAATCTAAAGATTTCATTTTTAACTTGTGAGGGTAGCCGACGCTCTTAATCTTCAACTCTTAGAAGCATCGCAACGTTTTTGTCTCTATTTATTCAAACTTTCTTCCGCGGTAGTCGCGTACCCCTTTCGCTCGGCAATTTTTTTCTTCTTTTTTTTCTATTCTGTCGCTTCAGCTCTTCTTCTTTTCCTAACTTCCACACGTACACACATCCGTACGTAGCAACGCGAGAAGCAGCAAGCAACTAGGCATCTTCCCCAGAATTAATTTCATTCGACAGCCCCCTTTATGCGCGTCGAGGAGACCCCTATTCGGTCCGTACCTTGGCGAACTACTAGCGCCACGGGAGTTCTTACCTAGCGCTCAACTTCAAGGTTAATTGGTATGAAAGGTAGAAGAAGAAAAAAAGAGGAAAGAGGAAGGAAGAAAAAAAAAAAAAAGCACCTCGATAGAAGCGAGTTGAAGAGAAAGCGCAGGAGGTAAGTCGAATGGAAAGAAGTGGCAGAGGGGTGAAGGAGAAAAAGAAAGATAAGAGGGTACGCGACGCACACGCGAGATCTTTACTGAGTTCTTCTTGGGTCCACTTTTTTATGCACATCAGAATGCATATACATCGCTGAAAGTACTTGTGCGAAAGTGTGTGTCTGTGTGTGTGTGTCGCAACACCTTATACATCGTCTTAATGACACCCGAGAGTCTTACTTTTTTTTCTATGAAAGATACTCTTCTTATACGACGCGTGAAAATCATTTTTCTCAAGCGCGCGCGAATCTTAAGCACCCCGACGTACACGCTAACCGGTTGCAGTATATATAATGATTCCTAATGGTCGTGACCACTCGAAAGATAGTCTCGTAAATAACGCAATGGATTTCTTTAGTTCCCAAATATCCGGACGTACGCCGGGATGAACGCAAATTATTTTATTTTTTTCTTTCGGCGACAACGGATGAATGAACTCCGGTGAAATTAGCGGGTTGGACCTACAGGTGCATCACAATACCAGTCTCGATCACCGACGAAATGTATTATTCGAAGAATTTCGAAGTTCGCGGTTACGAGCGTCGATTTTCCTTTCTTTTCATTCCGAAGTTCCTCGTCTTTAGGGGTTGGAGGATACATGGGTCATTTACCAATTTGTGTTGAACCGATCACACGCACTATACGCGTTCGATATTGCGAGTCTGTCTGCGGCATTCCGCGTGAGCGATTTTTAGGAAATCATCTAGTCATTAGGTACTAATATTGCAGCATCTTTAAGGGTAATGTTAAAAAATTTGAAAAAATCGTACGTAATCATGCGATACCGACGAATATAAGAAAAAAAATCGAACACCCCTTGTCGACACCTCGTAATAAATTAAATCGCGATAAGTGCGTAACGAACCATTTACCGGATGGTGTATCGATTTCGTGGGGTTAAACGGTACCGATTCATGTATACAAGGGTCGTACCAACGGTTTAACTAAAAGTCCAAACGAATCAATTCGTCCACCCATCGGGTATTGGTACGTCGCGCGGGATTTTGCGACTTAAGGGGGTGGCGAGCGAAAGCCTCGAGGCTTTCCATTAGCCATTAGACGGGGACGCGTGAGCGTCGGGCAACCCCTCGTTTATCGAGCCACAAACGAATAGCTTTTTCGCCCTGCCAGCGACGTGTCGTAATAGAATTTACTCGAGTATACGAGTCGCTCCGATAAAATTGGCCGATTTGACCCGAAATTACCAATTTCACATATCGTTTCGCGTCACATCCTTCGTAGAATTTTAACATAGTTGCGGCGTAAAAATACATCGAAAAGATCATATAACACATTTTCGGGACGATTGCGATAAATCGATGAATTTTTAAGAAATTTTACTCCAAAATCTGTTTCTCAGCAAAAATAATCAATTTTGAGTAAAATACAGCAAAAAATCATTTCCATTGTCCTATGCACTTTGATTTTTTTCCGCGATCATTTTTATCCTCGAATGATCCTAATACTTCGTTGGTACCCACCAGCGCGGTGCGGACAAAATGCTGTAACGAGATTTCTTGCGACGTATGTCACGCCCCCTCGAAGTAATACCCAACATTTCGATGTCAGGTATACTTGAGAAACAGGTCGATAATCCCTATTTTCTCTTTGAAGAAACGACACGCCGATTCATGGATCTATTACCGTCGCTTTTATTACCCAGCTGTATAATCGTTCCGCGTCATTAGACACTATAAGTTTTATGTTCTATCAACGCGAAAGCAAAGTATACACCTAATGCTAAAAGCGTCGGTGTCTCTCTCTCTTATCCTTTGCCATTCTCGGCCTCACGGTTCCCCGGATCCTTGAGTTACGCACTCGACGCGTGGGACATATAACTCCCGTGTTCGCGTCACGAATGGACCAGCTACCGTTTTCTTGCTTTCACTCGACATCGCGGGGCCCCGGTGCCCAGAAGAACGAGAACTCGAGCTCTTGTACACACGCACGTTCTCGAGTGGCATAGCTACCTATCTACCAAGCGCTACCGCGAATGGACGAGAGCAAACCGTTGGTAAAGAGAGGCTACAGACTGTAGAGGCAACGCTTAAGCAAAAGGAGTCCGTTCGTCGCGCAGGTAGGTAGATAAATTGCGTTTTCTAAACGGGGCTATTCACGCTCAGCGTCCATTCATCGAGTCTTCCAGCCGCCCTCACTCGCTGCGATATATGTGTAAGATATGCCCTCACAACACTACACTTGCACTATATTATAGTGTACTTTCGTATTTCGTGTGTGTTGGCTTAACGTACCTACTCAATGGGCCCATCTACCACGGCATTTATGGAAGCCATTAAACACGCGGAGGATATATGCGCGTCGTCGGCTCAAAGAGGATAAATGAATTTTGGATCTTGGTACATACTTCTGTTATATATGTCTACACTACCGTACATAAGTACATCGCCGAAAGGAGACTCTCGACAGGCGTCGAAGAGTACACTCGTCGCAAAATTCTAAACGAATTGCGTTATGGCTTTTCTATATTTAAATTATCAGATACCTTTTTTTTTATTTCGCGGTAATATTAAACTGCGGATAAAGAAATTTTTAGCAACGGCGTTTTAAATTCCACGCGAAGTTCGTTTTGAAGAAATTTAATCTTTCGTCATTTTTTTCGATATATGAGATCCATTAATCTCGTTTTTTGTGTTTATTTGTGTATTTGAGAAGACGAATACCGAATACGTGGAACCGCTACGTCGGTAAAGAAGAAATTGTAGCGATTCTTCGTCTATATAGAAGATAATGGATTTATATTAAAAATTGAACGATATATAGATTTTCAAGACGTTTCGCTGGATAATTGTATGTCTGTTGAACTGTTTATTAAATCATCGATAGTTAGGTTAAGAGATCGCGAGTTCGATACGCGGCGTATGCCAGCTGACGATTGGGCGACGGGCCATCGGCGAATATATCCGTGGTATCGGCGTCAGGTCGATCGTATACTTGTGACATGGAGGTGGGATAGAACGGATGATATTTCTCTTGTCACCCCCTCTGATATCGCGAGGGGGTTGACACGGGCGTCACCGACAGCGTCGCCGCTAATTTCCTCGGCATTGAGCCGCATTGTGCTTTAAATCGCTCCCTGTCCTCGGGTACGTACACCAACCCGCCCTCGTCGAAAACTCAAGCGTCCACGCGACCCCCGGACACGACCCTACCACCCTTCATTGTCATTTGAATCGACCGATTCCTCGTTTTCGCGCTCTTTCGCTCTCATTCGCTCGCGCCGAGCAATGAAACGATAAACTCGGTACAGTACGCTACCGCGTAGCTAAAAGCTGCGGAACAAACGGTACAGCATCATTGCGTATGTGCGACAAAGATCAACGGATCCTGCATCAATTCCGTACAGTACTATTAGACTGCGTACTCGAGGATTTCCTGCGCAAGGGAGGTTGATGCAGCACGCCTCGCGAATCACACCGGACTCTTGTGTCTCCAAGTGCCGTACCGGAATCACTCTTTCATTTCTCCCACTCGTAATTCTTATACCGGCCCCTGCCGAACCATCGGCTCCTCTACCCAACGGGGAAACTTGAAACGCGAGCGACAAGTCAAAATTTCCGGATGACGAACGCTCAGTGTCGATCGGTGCTGTATACATGTGCTATGGTTGTTCTATTGTTCAGAAAATTCCGATGAGGTGACCAAGTAAAAGAGAAGCTGTCGAAGGGGACGGAAGGAACAACAAGTTTCGAGATGCGCTTTTTTTGATTGGGAAACTGGACTGCTTGATAAAAAAAATGATCTATTAATCATTTCGAAGCGTAAAACAGTCAATTTGGTTTTACGCGATCATTTATGATCTCCCGACGGAACTTGACGCGTTAATAAAAAATTTAGCATTTATCTTATTTTGGATTTGGATAATAAAATTCGAAAATAACCGATTTTTTAAATAAACCTTTCGATAAATCGCGATAATTTTTTTTTGCTCTGCGATAGTAAAAAAAAAAAATCTCTACGGAGAACCGAACGCGGAACTGTTTTTAATATTATTTCCGAATACCAATATGTATCCATTTTTTAAAAACCATTATATTTTGCCACTCTGCCACCGCTTTTACACATAGTTTGCTGTTTTTACTCCGCGAAGGAATATTAAAAGGGAATTTTACTAGAATTCTCGAAAAGAACAAAGTTGTTTAAAAAAAAAGACTACCGAGATGCTCGGAGAATGAACGCCGAATTGTTCGAAGTAGTGGAACGAATTTCATTTTGTTTGTTTTTGTTTTTTTTTTTTTTTTCTTCTTCCTCTATACCTTGTGCACGAATTTTTCAAGCCAAAGGCGCCACTAGTATACAAGTACACTTATTCCGAGTACTTTACATGGGTCTCTCTATGTAGCGAACTGAGAGTACGTATACCACTGTTGGTACATACATAGAGGTACCTATGTGCAGTTTGCAACTGGGCGGAGTGCGAGGCCAGCGAGGAGAAACGAGAGAAGCCGCCCTCTCTTGTGAGAGCTCAGCCAGAGGCAGACAGTCTCACTAATTACGCTGTGCCTCATTAGCGAGGACGCCCCCAGCCGGTTAAGGGGTACGCGGACACGTACGGCCCCTCTTTGGCCTCGTCAAGGCATCGATTTTCCTTCCTCTCGAAAAAAAAACATACCTGTGTAGTATATATACTCCACACACTTGTACAATATAGTGTACGATGAAACGTGTTCTGCTCGGCACGGAAATTTCAAGACTCCTCTCGTGTCACGCAAAGGCGCAGAGTACGTGTTTGATACGACGAAAAAATTACTGGAAAAGCAGAGAGACTCGATCTCGCGTATACACAGAGACACACACGTGATATTTGTCAATTAAAACTGAACTTTTGCACCTCAAACGAAATGAAAATGTCACCGAAGAACGGATCAAATCAATTTGACAAATATCAAACGCGTGTATATGGAGCATTGTTTTCAGCCAACTGGTTAGTTGATAAAATGAATAATGCGAATGTCTGAGGATTGCGCGTTGTTATGGAATTTTTCAACTATGTAAAGATCATCTTTTGGTATCAATTGGGATAAAAGGGAACACTTTTTAACAGATATTACGAGAAGTAATACGAGGATTTTTCGATTAATTTTACAAATTCTACAATCGCCGCTTCGATGATATTCTGAAAATCGGAAATCGATCAATTGCTGGATTCAGTTACGAGAGAGCGTAACGCGGAAAATGCGGACGAAAAATGATGCGGATTACGTCCATTTGTCATTTCTATGCGGAATCGTATAGTTAAGGAAATTTTCGTAACTCGCGAGGTGTTCCTTTTAATCGATGATTTCATTTCGCATCCCTCGACACTCTTAAATGGCCTATAGATGGCTCTGCATTTTCGATTCATCTTAATTTCGATAAATTTTTCACGACTCGTGTAAAAAACATTTGAGTTTTATTATCGCTAAGGTATACTGACGCTGTAACTATTTTCTACGATTTTTCCATAACGGGACTTCGAAACGAAAATTCGCTAACTATAAACTGCGGAAAGTCCTAAACGATACTATTTAACTTGAAACACAAAAAAAAGCTGCAAAATGGAAGTATACGAGAAAAACTCATCGCGATATTCAAGACTATCAACGATATTCTTCAACTTGAAACAGAAAAAAAAGCTGCAAAATGAAAGTATACGAGAAAAATTCATCGCGATATTCAAGACTATCAACGATATTCTTCAACTTGAAACAGAAAAAAAAAGCTGCAAACTGAAAGTATACGAGAAAAATTCATCGCGATATTCAAGACTATAGCCGTCGTTTCTTCAAAGAATTTGGGATTCTTAGTTATACTTCAGTTAATAATGTAATCACAGTTAATCCACCGTCTGCTTGAAAATCCTCTCCTCTCCCGATTTATCAACGTTTTACTACCGTAGTTATTAAATCTAACGAACGCCGCGCCGCGCAAAGTGTTCAAAGTACTCGAAGTATTGGAGTGATGATTATTATTATTTTTTTATCGTCAAATACCGTGGCGGTGTCAACATCGTACGAATTCCATTTGGCAGCAACTACCGGCCATATTACCAGTAAATATACTACTGTTGTACCAAGTAAACAGTATACCGAAGTCTCTCTCGCATCACAGCCGGAGAAGTCCGAGAGGTACATGTCCCGAGGCTTTCGCCTATAGGTCCGCCCGACGGGAACTACCGCACGCATCGGTAGCTCGGTAGCACACGATGGGTCCGAAGTTCTCGTCTTGCGCTCGGTTCCGTGCGAGCCGTCGAGTGTTTGCAGTCCACTCGAAGCTCGTCCCGAACCCGAGCCCCGGAGTTCGCCGCCGCCGCCGTCGCGGCTGCTGGCGTCGTCCTCCCTGAGCTCTATCCGTACGCCGTAGCTGTATGCGCCTCGTACCCACCAACGTGGGGAGCCAAAGAGAACGGAGCATAATTTGTCTAACGAGGGTCTCCACCTGTCATCTCAATGGATACAGGAAGATAAATGGACGAGGGAATATAGAATCCATCGGCTTTTACTTAATATCTACTGTATGCTGTAGCGCTTCGACAGCCCCCGTGAGACGCAATTTCGTTCGCTAATGTGTACTTCCTAGTCACGGTAGTCAATGAACAATAAACATCGAAGTATGCGGATAGATAATCGATGAGAATTTCTCGAAATATTTTTTTTTTTTCTTATTTTCTATCGAAGATGTGAGACTATCGGAGCGCAAGTCTCGACAATTGCAGAAATTCATCTTTAAGATATCGTAATAATATCTGTAATCGGCGCCGCGGAATTTTCAGAATTGTAGTTTTTATGCAACTCACCGTTATATTAACGCGCAATTGAAAATCGCATCGACGAAATCATAAAAGATGCGGATAGAGGGATGCAAATTCGAGGGTAACGCGTTCGCGTTGTAAAATACCGAGGCGACGGGGATAATGCTGCGATTCGTAAAGATAAAAAAAAAATTTCATTGATTTTCGATATAAAATAGAAAATAATACAAAATGTTTTGCAGTATCATTACTTTGCAACGTACAGAAATTGTTTTCGGGATTTTCGGGAAGATCTGTACGTAGTATTTGCGGTATATTCGTGTGAAAGATAATAAAAACAAAGTACCCACTCCGAGGTGGTAGTTTCGTCGTTTCGGTACTCTCGTTTTGGATCCCCATTCGGGCGTCGAAGCCGCGAAGGGTCCAGCAGTTCGTCCAGTTCTGCCTGTACATGACGTTTAACTCCCTGCGATATATCAATCACACACGCTGCCACCTAAACCCCCCGTCCGCGTAACGTTACGTTTTTATGTACGCTCTCTGTAGTTTGCGGCGTCCGAAACGACCAGCGCGAAGGATCGCAACAACTGCGGCTCACGCCCTCGAAAATATCCTGTGCTTCGAGTATACGCTTCGGAACTATTAATTTTTCCATTAAATACGATACATATTTTTCACACCTAATCGATATATCGCAAATTATTTTTTTCTCCAATTTTTCCGCGATGTATTTAGATATCGCAATTTTTTTCATATTTTTTTGTTTATCGATAAAAAAAATAAAAACTTTTTAATTTATCGTAGTATATTAATTAATAACTGCATATCGACAAGAATGAAATAAAAGACAGGAACGATCAATTTGATTCCAATTTGCGTTTCGACGAGTGGGACGAATTCTGGTTTGTTTTCGCATGGCGTTGCGACGCTTCGAGAGCGTACGATACGCGGAGTTAAATCGAGGGGCGTGGGAGGCTCGCGCGTCGGGTATGGACTCGAACGGGGCACATCCACTAATTGGATAATTACGGCGTGCACCGAGTTTGTTTTATAATTGGGCAAAACGTACGCTCGCCGGGAGACCGTCTCGGTCGACGTGTCAAACAACGAAACGGCCGGAGTCACGCGCTACGTGACGAACTACCCCCGTAGCTAATCCAAGGCAAGTCCTCGGCAACCATCCCACCGGGTTTTGCTTCCTCCCTCGTGGCTCGTTCGCCAGCCGATCTGCGCCCACGCTAACCCGTCCCCATCCCCTTTCTACTTTCATACGGGAATTGGAATCTATTCTCCGTTATTGACGGTTTTAACGACATCGAGCAAAAAATATCGCGGAAAGACAAGGGGCGCAAGTAGAGAAACGTCGAGATCAGAATTTGCGTGGGAAAGAAATCTCGCGACTATTTTGTTATTTATTCAATTACGAAAGTCATCGTTAACGGTTCGGTGAGACTGTGAGCTACCGAGTCTCGTCGTAGCGGAGTTTCAGAAGATCTCATTATTATTGCAACGGCTCTTAAGCTCTGATTATCTACCATATCGTATTCGATAAATAAGTTTCATCATTATATAGGAAACTTTATAGTTCCTTATTAGTATCTGTTCATTATTTTTATAATACAACATTTTTTCGGGGATTTGTTACTTTGACGAAAGAAATTATATTTTTTGTTTTATGCAATAAACACGGAAGTAATAGCCCAGAATTTTGAAGAAATGAAGAAATTGTTAAAATTTCCATATAAAGTGTTATCTGAACTTTTTTTCAAGTAATTTTTTTTTTTTTTTTTTCATTAAAGTTAAGAACTGAGAACGTCCCATTTGTTCTTCCGCAAAATTTTAAAGCTCTTCTTCTCTCTCATTTTTTCATATACCTCAGCGGTATTTATTTTGCAATGGAATTTTTGGATCTGAAAATTGGCAGCAGAAAATTTCGGTTATTTTAATTATTATTGAATTAAATTGAAATTTATAAAAAGTTTTCATGGCGATACGATATCCATTGCGATCGAGTATTTTCGCGTCGAAACGCGAGAAACATTGGCGGCGAACGTATTCAAGTTTGCATCTTCGATTAATGAATAAATAATAAAGTGGCTGCGGGGATGAGAGTTGAAGAGGGTTGTCACTGCAAGCCCTTGGGAACCCTTCCGATTCTTGCGGGGTCACGAACGTATACCAACGTGCAATAGAGAGAAGAAAAAACAATTCAAGGGTGATTACCGAGAATCCCCGAGGGCGGGGAAAACAATGAGACTCTCGTGAAGGATATCAGCCGTGACTCGGAGGCTGACTGGCGCTGGTCTCCCTGTCGGGTTGTAGTCGCGTGCGTTTTAATTCTACTTTCGTTATCCCTGTTGTTGGGGCGACGAAGGCGGTAAGGGCGCTCAGAGAACCGAAGAACGATTGACTGACTGACTGACTGACTGACGAACGGATTTATGGGGGTTGCAACCAAATCCCGCCTTTCCTCCCTTTACCCGATCCAAAAGCTACCCTCGCAAATATATATGATGCGCAAACACCGGACCGAACGACGGTATTCCTGTTCGTCTCGCAAGACTCTTCGTTAATCGATAAACCCCCCATTAATTCATAATAACGTATATTTATCGATGTTTAACGCCAACGTTACTGACGAGACATATATAAGGCGCCAGGAAAGGCACACTTCGTGATTAAGGGACACCGACGTATGGCAACAAAATGTATTACTGTTTCAAGGAGACTTCCTTGACAACGGACAGCTTAGCTTAGCTGATATTAGGTGATATTGCGACACGGCGTTTTTCTTTTTTTAACCGAAAGAAATTTATATTAATAGTTTAAAGATTTTGTATTAATTAGTCGGTTTAAATTGTCAGTAAAATTCATTTTTTTAAATTATGAAATCTATTTGATCGGAAATTTAGAATAATTAGAATTGTGAAATAGACGACACTTTTCTTCTAATGAAGAAGCGAATGAAAAGAAATAACCCGATGCATTGTAGAGCATTTCTCGGGAAAAAATTAACTATCGGTTATTTGAATAAAATAATTTTTATGTTCATTTGGGTTAAAATTGCAAATTTTGTTTCGGGACACAAAACGTAGATAATGTTTATAAATATCAGCGATATTTTTGTATAAGCGATGTGAATCCAATTTTATGTAAGAACTGTAAATTTTCTACAGTCGCATTACGAACTTAAATATTGTACTCTACGTGTGGTAAATTGTATTATTTGTGTTAAATATATGACTATAGACGTTGATAATTTTCCTTTTGTCATTTTTCGCATAGTGCGAATGCTATTCTACTTTCAATAAATAACAGAATCCAAAGGACTACTATTTGCAACACATATTGGACGCAACCACAATTGACGTAGCCACTTGTCTACAATTTGGAAGTAAATTCCAAATTGATTCGGAAATATAGTTCTTCTCTTCGTGACGCAATTAATTCGAATGATCGAGAGTAACTTTCTTTCTCGTCAAGGTGCGCAAATCATTAGAATTCCCGGTTAAGTAACGAGTATATGATAGATAAATGCAAAGACTTACCGCGCTGCTGTGGATAAGTTGACTGGGGTGGCGGTACGTGCGAATATTGTTGCGACCCTCTGTTAGAATTGGTGTGATGCCTGTGTAAGTTGTGAAATGTTAAAATTTACTCGACACTGAAAACCTCTTCTTTTAATTTGTGTCTTGTAGAAATTTTTCATTGATCCCACGGATAAGAGAGGAAAATATTGGCGTTGAAGACACTTATAAAATTATAGGGAAACACTCACCCGATCATACGATGTCCCGCGTCGCCGAGCGAAGCCATCTTGTTAGACGGTGTAAAGCCTATTTGCGGTCTCCACTGATTGCCATTGTTTCGATTCATTTGCTCGAAATCTTGAGGCTTCAGAACCCTCGGCGGCTCTATCACACCTTTCAATCGCCGCGCCGGGAAGATGTAAGTTCCCGCGTACTTTGGATCCCGATATCTTACACTGATTAATCAAATACAACCGATATAATTAGTCGCACGATATTGTAAACGCATGCAAACGTTGAATCTCATAAATGCTATGATAAATTTAAAGATCACATATTGTACACAAGACTCGCCGAATTTTAGCGTTCGTCATAGTGATGTGTAAGTTTGCACCGTTCAGAAAAAAATAAGAAATTTCATCATTTTTTTCGAAATCTTTCAAATTTACATTGCTAATTGTCAATTAATTAAGGTTTTCGGAATTTTCACGACAAATTCACGATTCTCCGATATACCTAACAAAAATTACTCCGATTTACGCATTCGTTTTCGATGTAACATTTTTTTAATATTTGTCATTCATTTATGAGGAAATAACAAAAATTATAATATTTCTATGAAGCATAGTGCTGTTTTCATTTAACGATTGGGATTTACATACCAATAAACTTTGTTGTTTCGAACCGGTAAGCCGTTGATAGGCGACGGTAAAGTAGCTCCGTCACCGACGCAATCTTCCGCCAGTAACACTGTACCACGCATTCCGTCTATCGATATCTCAGTCTCGGTGTCAAAATCAATTTTATTGGTGTAAAGGCCTTTTATAAAATCGTAGCCGCTATTGCCGAGACCGACGTATAACCGATCGTCACCTCGTACATTTCGTTTCTCTGCAGAATTAAAGAACATTTTAGAAATAATTTCAAAGACGTTTTTTTTTTAATATCGCATTACGGGAGCAATTGCTCACTTTCGGCATCGGTCAATGCATCGTAATACGGCTCCAGGGCTTTGAACAGTCTTTTCTCATCGACAAAAGGTAATAGAGCAACTCCTTGCCATGCAAACTTCTTTCCGTTTAGATCGATTCTAAAGTCTTCCGGATAAAAGTCGATAATCGTTGATTTCTGTAAATTAATCGGAAAAACATATGAGAATGTGACTCGCGAGACACAATTAAAGACATCGAATAATTAGATTAGGAATTTGACAGAAATTATTCCGAATAGTAACATTTTTAAGACTGATGCGAAATACCAACAGACTTTCATTACCGACTGCCGTCTTTTCACATTTCCTTTAAAATGTTGCACGTCAATTAACATTAAAATGCTATTGAACTCCGCGTTTTCAGGTTCAAAAATTCGTAGTGACAAATATTTTCCGAACAACGATTAAATTAAACAAATTATTTATAATTATTTAACCGCAATACCGCGTTATTATTAAATTAGTTTACCACTATTGATATTTGAATCTTTGTGGCGACATCGCTATACCAAAGGAGATACTACACTTATAGTTTAACACTTATCGAATTTTTGATTCACAAAAATTTTAGCGACCGACGATTGGGATATCGAGTATTCTTGCGACTATTATAAACTCACCGGATCGCTCATAAGATGCGCCCATGGCTCCGGTACGTGACTACTACTAGCTGCGGGAAATACACCCATCAATTGTTCCAACGGTCGGAACTGAAAAATCCGAAAAATCTCATTAATTTTCCATAAACGTAACACGAGATAATTTTGTATTTATCTATGCTAACCGGTATCGTGTCCCTTTCGAATTCCGTGGAAAGGCCACCAATATTGATGAAATCACTTGCAAACGGTGCATAATGGTACGGGAAGTACCATTTCCACGATGCGCATCCTTGATAATAGTAACGCAGTACCCAGCAAAGACCTCTGACGTATTGTAACGCAACGGTATTTCTAAAAAAACAAAGCAGAACGCGTATTAAACGAATGAAATTCCTTCGTCATATGGTTTTCTTATTGAAATGTTATTCATTCCGATTAGCAAATGAAATAAAAATAAGAATATATCGAAGAATAGATCGGTTATTACCGAAAAGCGAAATTGTCCGCCGCCACATCGAACTTTGACTCGTAATAGCGATCCTTGAAGCCATCTTCCCAGAGACGTACCTCGTCGTGCGCTTGATCGTCTTCGTCCTCTTCCTTGTTTTCAGTTTCTGCGTGTTTTCGCTTCTCGCCATGATTATTCGAACCCTATTTACAATATCAAATATTCATGAGTTTATAGAGTACTTTGAGGATATAGAAAATTCGTTTCACTGTCCATAAACTTACGTCGGGAACCAGCATACTCTCGAGAGCGGCAGTGGCGTTTGTTCCCTTCAAAGCTCTATCCGTAGCATTAGTATTATAATTTCTTCCCTGCATACGCATTTGATACGCTTCCTGACGCGCATTTTGTACTGGTTTAACGCCTTGACCCAACGGCTGTAAAACGTTTAATAGAATTAATAAAATATTAAAAAAAAAAACAGAGAAAAAAATTGTACCTAAAATCTCGTAGTGATTATGCAAAATCGTAATGATTTTTTTTACATCTTTGCAAAATTCGTCTAAGCGTTTCATTAAAAATCGTAAACTCACGGTAGGCGCGAATTGTCCAACCGGTACCCAATTCGGTTTATAATTGTCCAAACGTCTCTTCTTGTTCTTCTCCCGCTGCTTGAACGCGAGTTCGTTCTGTTGTCGTTTCTTGAAGATCTCATCTTCAACGTCTCCGAGATCAGAGAGTATCAATTGTACTCTGTCGAGATTAACGTCACCGCTGTCCGTCAAGAATCCCTAAAATCGCGAATTCTCCGATGAGTTTAATTCTTATTTGTCAAACGTATACATTTTCTTCAGGGAGTCAAAATTGACCACATACCCCCGTTTTGTAAACCGTCTTTTTGTAAAGATTTACGAGTCTATCGATGGCACCTTCACGAATCTCCAGGGACGGTAAATGTGGCAAAAAATCGTTTCCTACGAAAAAGCACATGAACACCCAATCGTCGATTGCGCGTTCAAAATCGTATTTGAATGGTAAATTCGGCATTTGTAATTCGCGCTCCAAGTATTCTCGCAGTACGTTCAATCGAACGAAAATAAATTGGCACTCCGATCCGAACGCCGCGTCCTCCTTCGCCTGATCGGGTTCTGAACCCGTGCAATCTTTCATCTCGTGACCCAACTGTCCGCAAATGTCGCACGGACGCGGCTTGTTCGGTTTGAACTCTTCTCGAATAATGGTAAAGTTAGGCTCGTGAGTCGCTAAACCTAACATTATCAAATCGGCATCGGCGCCGCAAAGAACGTGCTGCGTATTTGGATCGTGATCCGGTTGTGCTGGAAAACAAAAAGAAAAACCGTCGTAATCATCAAGTAATTAATTATGAATTTTAGAAAATCGTACTTTATCCACTTGCCGATTATTTAAAACCAATTAATAGTTTATATCATCTCAATAGCACGTTAAATATATTCGTTAATTCATGAAAAATAATTAAAGAAATTTTACCTCTCTGTTTACGAATAAAATCCATGATTTTGTGCTCTCCTTCTCCTGGCACATTGGCATCGCTAAGTATAACTTTAATGTTCCTCCATCCGGGATCGTTGTTTAATCGCTCGTGTATGTAATAATGTAAACAAGCCGATAACCGCGCCATGAATGGTGTACCCTACAATCGGATAAATTCTTCAGTGACTAACATATTGTGTGGTATACAAATTGCAATTAAAAAAATGTTTAATTACCGGCGTAATACAATTACTATCGAAATGCTCTCCTTTCGGCTTTTCTGGCGGTAAAAATGCACCCTTCAGTGCCAATTCCGATCGTATTCGATCCATTTCGCTCAGCTTCTCACTGGTCTCTTTAGACGCGCGAAATCTTCGCGAACGTTGCTGATTCATTTTGGCCCTTGGCGCCTAGCAAAGAAAATACAAATAGTAAAACATCGATTCGATATTTTTTAATATGTTATGGGATTTTACAACTTACAACACCGTCGATAGCCATGTATAAGACTTTTCTGGGTCTGACAATGCAGAATAATCTGTCGATACACTCGAAAATGGCTTCCATCATCTCATCTTCATTTTTTGGTGCCGGTCTGTGGATGAAAAAAAAAAACATTAACATCAACCAAACGCGTTTGATCTTTGCTTCAAACTGTACATTGTCAAAAAACAATTCAAACTTATTATGCATAAACAGATACGCTAAATTAAATGTATAATTGTGATGAAAAATAAATGACCTTTTATACAGTGGAATTAGAGTAAATTCTAGAATTCAAAGTATCTTTATAGTAAAATTAAAATGGATTATTGAAATTAAGATATATTTATCATAACGTTAAAGTAAAATATGACAATTAAAATATCGACTACAATTTTTAATAAACTGCACATTCATTTTTCATCGCAATTACACATTAAATTTAATCCACCAATTTATGCATTAAAACTTCCAGTATTGATATTTTCAATGTTTAGGAAATTTTTTTGTGTTTGTTATATGGAAAATGAAACTCACTTGTCCTCCGGATGAGTACAAGGATGTATAATGCCATTCATGTCCAGATATAAATTATCAAATTCCACTCCATTTGGATTTGGATCGGCCGAATTTATCGGCACTGGAACACCGTCCGTTGATGTGCTCTAAAAATGTATTTTATTAAAATTAATCGTGAACCTGAGATAATTCATTTTTAAATCATATTTAAGTTTTATGTGCAATGAATGTTTATAAAAATATATAATATAATTAAATAAATATATTTGACAAATAATCATAGATTATAGGATTTTGAAATTGGTCAGATATAGTTATAAAAAATATAGTTAAACATTATCAACGCAATGCTTAGCTATGCCGAGTACAAAATAAATCTTGACTATTCGTATCTAACGTGACGCAACATTTCTTGGAGTCGTAACTTAAAGATCGCATGCATACTGTATCTTCAACAAATACAAACAATATTGATTTTTTATGTCGAGTGATTAAATGAATTACATGATCATGAATCAACTCTTAAGCAATCACAAAATAATTAAAGTCGAACGAAATTCAGACACAACAGGTACAATATTTGACAATAATAACATAACCTTCAAACAATACGCGAACGTATGACTTCTCAGAGAGTAACAGACTTATCGTAGTGATGAGGACAGGAAAGTGAGAAAAGCAACAGAACTATATCTATCAATTGATAACGATTGTAAGTATTGAAAAATCGGTCGTACCTTTTGCTCGATGCATTCGACGATAACCGAAGGATATTTTCGACTTAGCCATCGAAAGAACGCTGGTACACCCATTGTTGTTTGTATATATACGACTTTTTGTTGTAAATTGAGTTTCAATCAAAATCGTTATTAATAACAACAATGTAAAAAGTGGTCAAAAAATTTTAAACGTCGCACGTTAAATCGCACGACACAAATAACACGCAAGTTTGCGTGCGTGATATGATATCACTCGCGTACATAACCTTGCTGTTGTTTGGGGGGACTCTTCGCGAAAGAGAACGCGGGAAACATGCGTTAGCGCCATCTGCAATTGAAAACGTCTGCGAATTACGCTAGATGGCGAATTCTTTTCGCGAAACGCGAAACGTGTGAAACGTGACAGTGAGAACACCGACGAACATAAAAGGAAAAAAAAGCCGGAAACCTTAGCACATTTATTCTCATTTCGTTGTGAAGCACCTGCGGCAAATGTTGCGCGCATGCCACATGCTGCACAGGCTGATGACACACTTTGACAAAATTAACACAATAGTATTGTGCAACAGTAATTATCAGTATTCGAATATTCAATAATTAAGTTTATCAAATGGCAGAAAAAGATACAAGTATTGATAGTTTGACGGTTACCGGTGGCGACGATGACGTTGTCACGCCGTGGGCCGTCGAAAGCAAAAGTGACACCGGAGTCGATTACGATAAGTTAATTAGTGAGTACAACAAGAATACATATTTTACATTTAAAAAATTACATTTTTTTTTCGCGATCGTTTAACTCCAATTTTGTGTTTCTTTCTCGTATAGAGCGATTCGGAAGTTCAAAGATCGACGATGAGCTTTTGGAACGTTTTACCAAAGTTACAGGTAAAACGCCTCATCACTTTCTCCGAAGAAGAATATTCTTCTCGCATCGTGATATGCACACCGTACTGAATCTCTATGAACAGGGAAAGCCTTTTTATCTCTACACGGGAAGAGGTCCCTCTTCCGACGCTATGCATATGGGACATTTAATTCCATTCGTATTTTGCAAATGGCTGCAGGACGTCTTTGACGTGCCGCTTGTTATACAATTAACGGATGACGAGAAGTTCATATGGAAAAATTTGAAAATGGAAGAAGCCATCAAACTATCGTATACCAATGCGAAAGATATCATAGCGTGTGGCTTTGATATGAAAAAAACTTTTATATTTTCCGATTTGGAGCACATTGGCAATAATCCAGCTTTCTATCAAAATATGGTAAAGATACAGAGATGCGTAACGTTCAATCAAGTAAAAGGTATCTTTGGATTTGGAGACAGCGATCCCATTGGAAAAATAAGTTTTCCTCCTACGCAAGCAGCTCCTGCGGTATCAAGTACTTTTCCATTTATCTTCAAAGACGCAAAAGTCCAGTGTCTCATTCCCTGTGCGATAGATCAAGATCCTTACTTCAGAATGACGCGGGATGTAGCACCGAAAATCGGCTTTCCAAAGCCGGCTTTGCTTCACTCGACCTTTTTTCCCGCGTTGCAAGGATCGAAAACAAAAATGTCCGCTAGCGACATGAACACAGCGATATTTTTGACGGACACTGCCAAGCAGATAAAAAATAAAGTAAATAGACACGCTTTTTCCGGAGGTCAATCGACCGTCGAAGCGCACAGACAATTGGGAGGCGATTGCGAAATTGATATATCCTATCAGTGGCTCAGATTTTTCTTGGAAGATGACGAAAAACTCGAACAGCTCAGGAAGGTAAACTAATTAAAAAATAATTACACATATAATCGGTGGTACAAATTTTTCGTAGAAGACTAGGAAAAAAACAAACAACTCAGAAAAAAAAAATTAGTTCAATTTTTCAATTTCTTTCTTTGAAAAAAAAAAAAAAAATTGTTAATGTTGATTCGAATTAGCATTGGGTTCGCGTGTTGAAATTTGGGACACGTAAAAATATTGAGATAAAAACGATAAATGTTTAGAAAAATTGCTGCAGCGTCAAAATTTACAAAATTAACAAAGAAAAAATTGGAAGAAAAAAAAAAATTAGAAAACTTCAGTTTTTACTGTTTTTTAATAATCGCATGTAATGATACAACTTTTTTTTTAAATCAAAGACATTAAAGCGTATCTTGATAGTTCAATAGAAACGCATAAATTGATGGCTTTTCATATACATAGTTATGTCTATTCGCGTATACCATCGACGACTGAATAAACAATAAAATCTATTTTCAGGGATACACGAGCGGCGAAATTCTGACTGGAGAGCTCAAGAAGGAACTGATAGAGGTGATACAAAAAATTGTTGCTGAGCATCAAGAGAGAAGGAGTACGATAACGGATGATATTGTCAAACAATACATGGAACCCCGTGATCTCGGCTTCGTACCTAGCAAATAGAATAGCAAACCATGGCGCATCGAATATTTTTGCACGATCTACAGGCTAAAAAACGTTACGCACCGTCTAAGGCTTAATGATATTGGAGTAGAGGATATTTTTTATTTAATTATTGAAATAAATTTATTATGCTTTGAAATATCGAAGTCTAATCGTTCATTTATATGCGTATTGTATATGTATGTTGTATGGCGCGCGAGTAATTCACCCTGCGATCCCTCGTTGCTCAACGACCCTCTGGGCACTGACGCTACCGACTATCTATCCTGTTTGCATATACAACGAAATTTATATAATCCACCAAAAACATTTATTACGCATGCGCTACCTGGTTGTTCCAGTGAACTGCATTATTGTTACGCATTCATTCAAGGATTGGATGATGCGCGCGCGCCTCTCGTAATTTACACCTGCTGAAAATTGAACGCTTCAAATCATCGTTCCGGGAAGACCGGAAGTGTCGAAATGATCACTTCAACGAACTTGGCGTAATAGACAAAATTGCAGATTTGATCATAAAACGGAATAATGATAAATATCGATAAAAATGCAAGGTTTCGAGTAGATTCCGAAATAATTGTAATATCACGCGATATAGTTTCAAATCAACGGTTTCCGCGCTTAAAAAAAACTGAGATAATGTAATCGAGAACAAAAGCAGGAAAAGAAATAAAAGAAACGGAAGATTCGAATTGTGATTAAAAATGTCGGCAGGTTTCGGTCATTACTAATTCAAGATACTCATCATTATTTCAGTGTTTTCGTATCGATGAGTAGTTAAAAATAACAAAAATTCAACGTCAACATTGATAAACCTCGAAATTTCGATGCGATAATCGTATCAATCGGTATCGCGCGTTTACGGAGTTGAAAAAAAACATTAACGTTGACACGACCGTTGTAACGGCAAAGTCGAGGAGAAATTAAGCGCGCGGATTGGCCGATGGTGACGACACATTACAGATCTATTTATAAATCCGCGCATGCGCAACGTGTACGTCGTGTGGTGTCCGCCATTCATGCGAGTCGATTTCGTTGTTTCTGTGTGTGTTGAGGCCTGGCGAAAAAAAGACATGGTGACGGTGATTATTCGTGTGCCTTGACAAAAACATGAAACGAGTCGATTAAGCCACTCTCATGCTCACCGATCATACGCACGTACGGAGTAATAATGATAAACGTCGACGCTTGTCACACGTAAGTATTTTCGTTTTTTTTTCTTTTCCCCCTTTTTTTTCGTTTTCTTCATCGTTTCCACGCTCTCGTGTGTAAGCCACACACAAAACTAATTTTAGTCGCAAAATTTTTGCCCTGCCAAATTCAGTTGGACTATCCCTCGTTTATTACACGTCGCGGCGGCGATCACACACCAACTTATGATTCCCTCGTTTTTATCGTGTCACGCATCATCCGTACGACGATACATTCGCGACGACCGCTCGTTTCGCGTTGTACGCGATTACCGGTAAATTACTGCTCCGGATATCCATGTACATTTTTCCGCGATCACAACCCATTACGAAATTTTTCAACGATATCGGAAAAATTCACTACATACATACGGCCAAAACAATTATTTATTACAACAGGCATTTTATTTAAATCACAGTATGTTAATTCGTAAGGGATCGCGCGAATCCACAGATGGACGTGTTTACCGATTTTTTTTTTTTTTTCTTGTCATTTTATCAAAACTTACGATATCGTAGAATTTGCTGATTGTGCCAAAGTTAGCGAGCCATGGAGGGCGAGTGATAAGAGTATCGCAATTTCCAAATCTGAGACTCCAAAAGTATTTGTATATCGTGAAAAACACAAAATGTTAAATTACAAGATTTATCATCGCTGACCGCTCGTCGTTCTCTATGCTTGGAACCCGCTACCGGCAAAGTTTCGCACGGCTAAACAAAATCGGAGAGAAAAATTTCATTGATCGAGTTTATTTTTGATATTTTGTAGATAGAAGAGAGGAAAGCAATCATTGAGACGGACGTCGGAAGATGCTGATCAAATAAAATTCGTTTTCATTACGACGATAAAGTCTCGAAGGACGTTCACAGCTTGGATAGTATTCAGGCAGATACTATGGGGGCATTTTTGGATACGCCAAATACGGACAAATACAATGAGCATGGAGCCGGAAACGATTTGCGTTACGGCGTGGCAAGCATGCAGGGATGGAGAGTGGAGATGGAAGACGCTCACAGAGCCATAACGGGTCTCGACGGTGGACTCGCGGATTGGAGTTATTTTGCCGTTTTCGACGGTCACGCAGGTGCACTAGTGTCGGCTCACAGCTCGGAACATTTATTAGAGTGTATAATGCAAACCGAAGAGTTCAAGGCGGATGTAACAAAGGGTATACACTCGGGTTTTCTTCGTCTCGACGACGAGATGAGAGATTTGCCGGAAATGACGGCGGGTACCGACAAATCTGGTTCTACCGCCGTGTGCGCATTTATATCACCGAGAAACATATACATAGCCAACTGTGGCGATTCGCGTGCGGTACTATGCAACTCGGGAGCGCCGATATTCTGGACGAGGGATCACAAGCCCGTCGTACCCGCGGAGAAGGAGAGAATTCAAAAGGCCGGTGGTAGCGTAATGGTACAGCGTGTAAATGGCTCGTTGGCCGTTTCACGCGCCCTCGGCGATTATGAGTACAAGAATGTCGAGGGACGCGGCCCTTGCGAACAGCTCGTATCACCGGAACCAGAAATATTCGTTCGCGACAGAGACGAGAACGATGAATTTCTCGTTCTCGCGTGCGACGGTATATGGGACGTTATGACCAATGAAGATCTTTGCGATTTTATATACTCCAGGCTGTTGCTCACCGATGATTTAGAAGCAGTTACCAATCAAGTCATTGATACTTGTCTTTATAAGGTGAGTAATACGATTTCTTTTTTCGTATTATAACAATAATGAAGAATTTCACGAGAAAAATGGCTATTTATTAAAAATTAGTTTTGCTTGATATTTTCTCGGATTTTAACCTGAAGGTATTTCATATCAAGTGGGACCAGTAATTGTCGGCGATACCGATTTCTTTGCTGAAGGAACAAAAGAAGATTGTGTATAAAGTTATTATCGAATACTTCGTCAATATTCTCAATATTCGTAATGTATTTGTCTTCTTGTGAATGGTTTAGTCCACTTGAATTGGAATGCTTTGTTGACTCGGTATAGACGTCGCAATGTTACCGCCATTGAATGTTTATGACATCATTCGAATCTTTACAGGGGTTCCTAAGATCACAATAACAATATTTCCTTTTAGATGAATCAAATGTTTATTAGTAAACAAAATGTTTTCGACGAAAGGTATTATTGGTCGGAGTAGTGGTCGAAATATTGAAAATAGGTGAATGGAGCAGAAGTACGCCGAAGATGTCTTGATGTTGAAATTCCTCGATAATAAGAGGAGTCGCTTAACTGGTCAATTCATAATATGAATTTTCTACAGAAATCATATTTCTAAACTGCTTTTTCAAGTTATAATTCTTTCAAGAAAAATAAGATCCACAAATTCGTATCTATTTTTAATTTTTCACAAACGACAAAAAATATGTAACAACATTGATTAATATAACTATTATAAAAAATGTTCAATGTCAAGGAACGGTGTCACAGAAAACTAGTCTCACATGTACCGCCTGGAAACTAATATATATAAAACATCAAAGGTATATTTCCAAATGGCAGTATATCTATGTGGTGAGATCCGCATTATTTTCACTCGATAAAACTTGAGAACTGAACGGTAAATGTTTATGATTTTTTTTATACGTTCGAGGATTGGTCACTTGCCAAAAACATAGAATATTTAGTCGCCTAATATTCCGGAGTCGGTTAAAAAAATTAATTTTTTCGCTATGGAATTTTTCGGTTTTTTTAACATTTCGGATATCTATCTACTCGCTAATTTTTTTTTACGCTGTTACAGGGTATCCGAACAATTTTTCGATTTTTTTGATGTTTTGGGTACTTATCTGCTCGATAATTTTTTTTTTAAGCGATTTTTTTCTCACGATATTACAGGGTACCTAAGAAATTTTTCGAGTTTTTCGACTTTTCGGATATTTATCTGCTCGATAATTTGTTTATGTTTTTTTTAAGCATTTTTTTTACGATGTTACAGGGTAGCCGAGACAATATGAGCATAGTGTTGGTCACTTTCCCGGGAGCTCCGAAGCCGAGTCTGGAGGCGCAGAAGAAGGAGGCTGAATTAGAAACGGCCATCGAGAGGAGAATTAAAGGTTCATTTACTTTTCCATACTCACACTCAATGCTCTCCCTGTGCTGCTGTCTTAATACGCGATCTCGTGGGCATAAACATTCTTGACGCTCGCGTCGTTCCCGGCACTAGGGAGAGTATTATGAGCTCGATAACGAGCTTTAGGTCTTACAAAAAAAGAAAAAAAAAATCAAAAGATATATATTTACTCACACAACATCCTTCGACACGGTATCACAAACAATATCACATTAGTAAAAACTCGCGGATACCGAACTGAATTGCGTTAATCGCCTTAAAAGAAAACTCCATCAAATGCGTACAACATAAATCAAAGATTGTTAAGTGCCAAAAAGGCGATTCTCACGTTAAAAAAAAAGAAAAAAAAAGTCAACATCAAACTTTATCCAGCAAAGTTTACATAAGTACACATTTCATACGAAATGAAACTCTGGGACCACAAGTGAAGAGTTTGTAATAATAATATATTAATCGAAACTACGAGTGTCGTAGAGACACGATAAAAATCGGCAATCGCAATAACAGAAAAATAGTAATAAGCAGCCGAGTTATAAGACATATCGGAATCAATGCGGATAACGAATTCTCCTAAGCGATGCGTAACCAAAGTTCCATCCACAATGCCAAAATTTAAGCAATTGAGATTTCTTGCCCCGAAAAATTTCACAAATAATCAATGATTCTCGGCGACCTGTTGAAATTTCTATAAGATCCCTGTTACCTTTTATCGACAATGCTAATGATTCGAAAATCGCAAAGTGATGGTTATTAAGACTGCGATCACTGAAAAAAATTTTACATTTTTCAGTATTCCTTGAGCATATAAGTTCGATTTGTTGATACTTTCGATTCAATTTGAGAGTTTTCGCTCAAAATTGTTAACGTTCTTCAAGAACTTACAATGCCCAACACGTATAACGATTTACTTTATTTTTTTGTCGATCCTATTTCCGTTGAACTCCGTGAAACTCGATATTCTACATTTTTGAGAATATAAAGTTATATCTTTCTACAAATTTGGTAATGTGAAATGTTATGTCGCTTTAACAATTAGTTTTCTCAGCAAGAAAATTTGAAAGATTGAAAAATAAAAAAATAAAGTTAATATCAATCATTCGCGTCTATCGTCGCCGCGATTTTCGAATTCAACAGTTCAATGTCCCCGTCCTTTATTGCCCCAAGAAATCAATCTCTTTTAGGAACCACTGTAACTGCCTTTACGAAAAACACCAAAAAAAAATAGGTTTCGATTTGAATCTTAGCGAGTAGATTCCTCGTTGTGTATCAATTAGTTTGTAAGTCTAATTCAATGAATGCAATCAAAATAACAAGGCCGATTGTGACGTTGTTGCCCTCGTCGAGGTGCTAAAAGGCGCCAATTGGTAACTTGCGCGAACAATTACATGGATATGACAAGTGAAAAAGAATGAGTAATTCCGAGATATCTTAATCGACAAGTTATTCGATGTATTTCACCGTATTGAGTAATTTTTAATCATTCCTCAGCTATAGATATCCCTGTTTTAATCGTTCTCGATCTTGACGTACTTAATATAACTTCGTTTTTATTTTATTTTTTTTCAAAGAATGTCTTTGCGCCGAACATTAAACGCGGATAACGCATATCCCGCAAAGCGTATACGCGTCTCTAGTCTTACGCAGTCTTATACAGCTTAGGATTAGGTAATGACGAGGAAAAGAGACGATAAAAAAGGAAGTATTTTGTTGTAACACTCGTTAATCGACAGTGCGCAGTGTGGTCGCGACTTCCTGTGAAAATAGACCATTATATTTATTTTTCGATAAGAATTATTCACTACCGTATAGTACGGGAAGGAAAAAAATGCCTTGATAGTAGTGGCGTGAAAAAAAAAAAAAAAACAAAATCGCGTGCACTTAGTCTGTGTCGAGTTTACAGGCGATCGGTCGGCCGGTCGTCGGTTTTATCTTACCTCTGTTTTATTAAGCTTTGTGACGATTTCAACTGTCTTCTAGTCTATGTGTCATGTAATACGTTTCTTCTAATTATTATTACCTATCGTTTTACCGGAGCAGGTCCTCCGATAATAAATGAGCATTAAGCATGTGCCAAGCAATCAAAAGTGCCGGAGCTCTGGAAGTTACTGGTATTTGATTATAAAAAAAAAAAAAAAAATGACTGTTGAATTTGCGCGACATAATAACATTGCGTGAAACACTGTCTGATAATAGGTATTGAATTTTTGCGTTGATAAATTGCGAACTAACGAGAAAATATCCGTTCAATTAATAATTTCTGAAATGTAATATTACGTAAAAAAAAAAAAAGAAATATTGTTACATCATCGATATGTTCAGAGCTTCGATTACCGTGCACTTTACAATTAAGAAGTTAGTCGTAAGTGAAGAACTTTTAGTACAAACTTAGATAAAAAAAGGAATAATAATGAAGTCAATAGTGGATTGTTCAAAACTAATTTGGAATAAATTCTTTCATCTGACAATCGGGCACTGCTTGCCAACGGCTATTTTTCCATTGAGTTATTTTTGTACAAAAAGTCCATTGTACAACACGGTAGTTGAGAAACTTAAAAAAAAAGAAAAGAAAGATACATTAGGTCCACCCTTGGAGTTGTCATATCACTTCACAAATTTAGAAGAAAAAAAAAAGAAAAAAAAAGTTTGATCTATAGATCTATCAAACGTAAAATACTTATTATTGTGTTGAAAATAGTTTAGAAGGCGCCACAGGTAGGTGCAAACTTATTTACAACACATTAGAAATTTTTTTATTCTCGCAATTCCCTTTTACCTTTTTTTTCTCAATAGTTTAACGGCAATGCATTTCTTATGGAGATTCATTGCAATTGCCGTTATTCGCTCAGGGAAATAATTAAAATAATTTAAATTGTTTAATTTATATAAAAAATTTATTCATCCTGATCCCGAGTGTAGACAATTCCAGAGGTGGATTAATTAGTCGTGCATTGCGTGTCGACGATTGGAAATATGTTACTTACTTGCGTCGAAGGATAACAGTTTACTGAAAATGTATTTCCATAAGAAATGTAGTGTGGAAAATCGAACGACTACGTTCAAATCTGATTGTAGCTGCATGCTTTTTTTTTTTAACAAACTAAGTAGAATTATTCATCGTTTATTCGTAGATATTTTTTTCATCAACGTACATTTTTTTTAACAGCGACTTTTTTTTTTAAATATATATTAATCACTTTAATAATATTTCTTTTTAAGTCTAATTCGATTCGACAATCTTGTTGTAACGAGTTAAAAGAAAAGAAAGATCCCCAGGAAGGACGCGTACAACGCATCGAAACGCACCTATTAACTTATTTCTGCATAATCATTGTAATGGACTTAATTTATATGCATACTAAAGTACGTTAGAGAGAAGTATATCGCCCGTATCCCTATATGCAACAACGGCTCGTCAATCCTTGAGCAATTTATTAATCCCGAGATTATTTGCGCCGATAATACAAAGATCTCAACATTTTTTGTATAGTACAACTTTTACAAATATTGTCAATAGTATTGCCACGATAACTTATCAATGTACTCTACACCAATCTCACGTCTGAAATGCAAATCTTTTTAATTAGCACTCATTCGACGATTACAAGACGAAGAAAAAAAATTATATTAACGTTGTCGTTTTTTTTTATTTCCAACAGAAATCGTCGCACAGCAGGAAGGTGAAGCGGGCTTCGACTATCTTCAACTGTTCCAGCTTCTTGCGGACCAAGAGCTACCTAATCTGCCCCCAGGTGGTGGTCTTCTTGCAAAGTAAGAGCTCTTTTCTTTTTTTCCATCACTCATTCACCGTTTCCCACATTTATAAATTCATAAAACATAAAATCGTAACAAACATAAAACTACGAATATCTAACAATTTTTTGTCGTAATACAAAAATATATATTTTGTTAATTTACAATTTGAAAGAAATAATTTTCTCGCGATATATTTCTTACCCGGAAGATTCGTGATGAAATGAACGCGTATGAGTAAACTACTCATCGGATACGCGCTGATCTAACTAAAACTTTTCAAGTTTACGCGAAGCCAGACATTCCACGAGTAACGCTGATATTTCCTACCCACTCCCAAGCTGTTCGCCACGTTTACGTAATGAATTTTGGGCGAAGGTTAAATGCAATGCGCGTTAAACACAAAGCCTCACGGCAGTATATTACAATTTGGATTGATTCCAAAATACATAATTAGAATTCTTGCGCAATACGGTAATTGGCCATCTGACGATCAACGGAATCAAATGCCGTTAATGGTTTCGATATTTCACAAAATTTTGTTAATATTGCGTTACAATTTTTCTCGTCGCTTCTAACGCGTCTATGACTTTAATTTATTATCGGACGATACGATGTTCGAAGTTTCCTTTGTGTTGAAAGAATTGTATACATAAAAATGATTTATTCGCAGGCAACCACTCATTGAACAAGTGTTTCGAGAAGTATGTCCCAGCAGAGCAGACAGTGTAAGTCTTAGATACGATTACCCTTCATGTAACTAACTCCGCCTTATTCTAAAATCACATCAAATGTACAACTATAATCATTGCACAAGCCCTACTTCCATGCTTGTTCATGCAAATTTTACTACAGAGAGAAAAAAAAAACAAAAAAAAAAACGAAAAAAAGAAAAAAATGGTTTAAAAATTTGGTCCCCTTGAAAATAACATAGACAAAGTGTCTCATTGCATCACCATCATGGCTGGTTAATGTAAAATCATGTCTGCCAAAACGGAAAAAACAAAACGTTGAGTAGTGTTCGATGAAAAAAAAAAAAAATTGTCGGATATACATATATATCCGGATATATAAAGTCATAAATCGAGAGAAAAAAAAATTAAGTTATTATTATAGGATTATATTGGTAAGCGACAAATCGAAATTGCAATGAATCGAGAAAAAAGCGAATGATAGAGTGAAGAAAGAAAAAAAAAAATAATAATAATAATAATTGTACAAAAATCCAGGATATTTGAATTTAGAATTTACTCGTGAAATAATTCGATGAACAAGGGATTCGGAGGGATATATGCATTTGCTCTTTTGTTTCATGCTAATCAAAGATATTCAGTAAGGTGTGAATTTTTTTAATTAACAATTCTACCGCTTTTTTCGATTGTCTTACTGTTGTCTTTTTTTTTTTCTTATTTTGTTCTTTCCTTTTGTTTTACATAATTGCCCGCATAATTACTATCTTAACAGCTGTGGTAATTGGTATTGCGGATGATAGCGGAAATTTTCACGAAATAAACTTTCGATCTCGAAAATCCGGGTGAATATATATTTTGTTTTCATTTTATTTTAATTTTTTTAAAATCATAATGCATTTTTACGGCATGATGTCTCTCCGAGATAGCATCCGACGGAGGATAATAATGAATATTGTTGCAACTATGTATGATTAATTCATCTTTCCCAATAATGAATAAGCCGCGTTGGGCCGCAGCTCCTGCGTTACGCGTTGAATTAATTCGTACGACTGTCCCTCCAACAAAAGTAATATCGATTATTGCTGAACTTCACAATAACTACTGCAGATTGTTATTATCTTGTAAATTTCCCCTACATCCACGAAGTGGCGAAAAAAAAAGAAAAAAAATTTATATCACGGTTATTATGCAGGGGGTTTGAGAGATATTGTACTCGATATTTATTGCTCGAAATACGAGGCAAAGTAATCAATCAATGCGAATCTAGACGACATGGAATCACATAAATAATAATCTATCGTTCTACGACATTATCACACTATTTTTTTTCTCCGTAAAATTTAATGCAATTACGAATTATAAAAAAAAAAAACAAAAACACATAAAACGGTTCGAGAAGCTATTTTTGCATTTTTCATTTTTCAATATTTTTTCACACACCGAGTGACTGTTAGTCGGTTTGGCTCATCGTGTAATATCTGTGGTAGAAAAGTAAACTGAATACTAAAAAAAAAATATGTACCTATCTACAGTTTGCGATTTTTCTCTTTTTTTTCTGAGATTAACTCGGAATAATCGTCAGATCGTTTCGGTGAATAATTTCGATACATCGTAAAAAAACAAAAAAAGAAATGTGACAGTGTTTAGAGTATGAATGATATATTGTGTAGTCTAGATTGCCATTTCGAAACGATGAGGAAATAGCGTAGTAAAATATTTCTTCGGTACCCTCTGCTGTGTTGACAGTAATGCATAATATTACGATATAAGAATTATATATTTTTGTAGTTCTAGTGGACTCGCGCTCAGAATATCTCTTTGTATTTGGTCGGTTTATCGATTCTCGGAGTAAAAGAATTAATTAAAAAATGAATATTACTTTCGGCCGAAAGCGCTGCGGGAGTGAAAGGAATTTTTTTTTTTGGAACTTCGTTTCTTTCGAAGAAATGGTAAACGCGGCCAATTGCAATTAGCCATAGATCTAGCAGTCCTGTACATATAAATACTGTGCCCACAGATGTCAGTATTGAATTTTCTTTTTCTTCGGAAAAAAAAGAAAAAAAAAATCATTAGTAAGTTCGTAGCAATGGCGAAGGTCATTGATCTTAGTTTCCGAAGTGTTTTTCTTTTGTGTCCGTCTCGTTGCTCACACCGGAATAAACCCGAACAGTCAATAAAACAAAAGAGAAAAGAGAAAAAAGAGATTTCGAATCATGTCGTACGCGTATGTGTCACAGGAGGCATATAAGGAATAATAACAAATTCATGTATCTCGATTCCGGAAGCTAATTTCACAAAAACCGTCCCGTTTCGTGCGGTGCTTCAATCGCATCTTTTGATAGCCCTTACACATCCCGCCCCTACCCTCGCTTTTCTTTTTTCCTTCGAACTATTATGTCAAAGTCATCTTTCAATCGTGAGATCGTAGTACGCATATACCAAAGTATATTATCGTTACCCAGCCATTGAGTAATGTAACTTTTAGAGATAAAAAAAAAGAAAAAAAAAGTTCGCTGTTCATTGTTTCTTTCGAAGCAATTAATCGATATGCATAGCATGAGTCCCTTGAAATCCACGAAATAGGCTTCTCGCATACCTTTACGATAACAGAATGATAAACGCACGAAAAACGATATTCATTCCAGGCTCGTCATCAAAATTAATCAGACTATCCTCGAACCATCAAACTTCAAAACTAGTTAGACGTTAAATCCAACGAATAATGTAAATTAAATGAAATTCAAGCGAATGCTTCGCGAAAAAAAATTCTTGCAAAAAAAAAAAAGGAAAACTACACCGACACTGATATTCATTCGATCGTTTTTTATATCCACATTTTTCCTCGAAAATTTCATTGTAGCCTCAGCCAATCGTATATATTGCGCGTATATTTAAACTTCTTATCGCTTATTCCGCAACATCGTTGAAATCACTATTTTTTATATCATCTCCTTCTCTCTGTCTCTCCTTCTCTCTCTATCTCTCTCTCGCTACTTTTTTACTCATGCATGCTGTAAAGTTATACGTTTTACGTAGTACGCAGGTCATACGAACCATTTTATCACCGTCCACGACAAACGCGTCGGAGAATTCTGTATAATTGCAGAACGATAGCATGAAATTTTTGTGCTTTCGTCTGTAAATCGCTCATTAGATTGCATCGATAAAAATTTACGCATTGCTCGGAAAGTCATTGAAAGATGTGTAGCGGAAAGCTCTTCCGATATTATTGCATTTATCTTCATGAAGTATGAGATATTTACGATAGAAACTGTCTGAGTGGCCGGAAGCCTCGAAAAACTTGAAAAATTGGGATGTTAACAGTGAAATCCTTTTTCAATCTTTTTAATCATTTTTGAGATAAACTTCTCAAGAAGAAGCTAAATTTCCTACGAGTACGAGATGAACAGAACTTTTTTTTTTTTTTCAACAAAACTTTTCATGTTATCAAAATCCCATGAAGGAATTTTTTCGTCTGTTGATTGCGCAAAGCGTCCCGCATTTGGATATTCGGTTTAACGAACCACTTTGCAAAAAACTTCGATCGCATCTCCATATTTCATAGTCGCATATTTTACTCGATTGTCGACATACAATGGAAAAATGTCGAAGAGCTTTGCTTGCTGCACATTTTTATTGCTATGACTGTCGGAGCATTTGCTGTAATCGTTGTTTTGGCAGAATCAAGTTAAGGATACTCGTTACCTTGTATTTTACAATTTTCGTTGCAATTTTTTCTCCACAGTCGAGGCATTACGCGTCAAGTAGCATTTTTTTCATTTTTTGAAAAATCTTCAAATCATTGTTTCAATATCGGTAAAATACAATATTTATACTTAAAAACAGTCCTCAAAAAAATTTAATCCTCAAACAGTGCCGAAAATTAACTCAACGATATTTTTTTTTCGAAATTATAGTTTATTCGATTGCATAAAAAAAATTGTCGGACAGAAATTACGAAATAAAAAAATGCCGATTTTTGCGATTAATATCGTACACCGGATGGAATATTTGAATGATTATTAGTTATAGAGTATCCTTACTTTTGATGCGTTACAATCAATGACTCCATATTTCGATGCAGTGCCATATAAGGTCTGAATTATTACCTTCATGAAGACATTATTGGATCCTTCCGTTTTGTTTCTTCGATCATCAGAAATTGTCAGAAATTAACGATGGGGCATTATGCAATAAACATAATTCCTTTAAAACCTTTCCTTGTCCTGCCAGATCGCTTCGGACCCCTGCAATGGACACGGCGAGAACACTTTTTTAGACGAGCTTAATAACAAATGTTAGCTGTCTGACACGATCGTTTATTTAACATTCAGCCTAATCGGTCATATCTAATCGAGCCGCTCTTAGGTAGGAAAATTAAAAAGCTCAGAGTCATTAGTCCGTTCTTGAAAATTTATGTACCTGAAATTGTTTTGCTAAACGGCGGTGTGTCCTTCTCCGAATAGTAGCCTTTACCCCTCAACCTGCGATCCGATATTTACAGTCGAAGGGAAATTCATTTCAATTTCAACTATTCCAACCCCCAAGTCGAGCTGCGCGAATAAAACAAAAAAAAATTGTAAAAAATCATTTATTTCGAAATTCGACCAGAACTTTACTCTACCGAAGGCTAACTATTTGAAGTACCGGCAAAGCATTTTCAGACGGAAACCGAAAGATTAATAAAAAGAAAAAAAAAAACAGAAAAAAATCTCTTAATGTGGCGAGTTCGTTACTTAATATTTTTATGGAGGAATCGTCAGGTCTTAACTATTTACCATTTTTTCCTATTAATGGCCACACATCACCTCGATTCGTAACATCAAATTTTTCGACTTCAATATCGGCACACAGCTGTTTTCTACTGTTCGAACATAATCGACATTTACGAACGTTCATTATACGAAATGTACATAGCCGTGTTGCTAATGTTGTGTGTAAAAACTATCGCCGCCGTTAGGACCTGCGGATTTCTTCATTAAAAAAAAAGTAGCTGTTGAAATTCTTGTACTATAACTCGAAATTCAACACGATATCATGAATATTTTGTGTATGTTAATATTTACTTATCGAATTACTCGCACTATACTATTTACCTATGTTGTTGTATATAATATACATAATTAAAATCTAATTTCATGGGAACACACATGCCTTCTGTATTATTAAGATTCGTTTTTTTTTATCATTTTCTTTTTCTCGAATTTTTCATTATCTCTCTCCGCTTTTCGGTAGCATTTCTTCCGCTTAATTTTATTACGAAAATGGGGATTTAAGTTACATCTACGCTGCCATCGGTCAATCATCTTAAACATTTATGAAAAATTATTGCAAACAAAAAAAAAATATGTTGTGCCAAAATATATTTGTCCGATGATATTTCGAAAAATCTCGACGAGCTTCCAAACGGTACGCACAATCGAATCGTTTCCCTTGAGACTTCGTGTATTCATTTAATATTCTTGCAAAGTACTTTTAACTGGAAACACATCGACGAAGATGGAAGCCGCTAATTACAACTTTATTTGTGGGACCATTCAGTTAATTTTTCGACTGTGCGTTTCATCGCATATATTGAATTAATTTACATATACATTCCTACCAAATTTAGCCATTTTATTGTCGTTTATAACAAGACGAACGTAAAAAAAAAAACGAACGGTTGATCCGATATTCCTTATATTTTACACGTTGAAATTTCGAAAATTCGAAGGAATGAATGAAATTATTTTTATTTACCTGTTGGTGTGGCTGAAAATATCAAAATTCCGCTATTCTTTATTTGTTGCCTTTCTTGTTTTTCCATCTAATCGGATAAAGGATGCATGCTGAATACCCTGTTGAAGTTTTTTTTTTTAATTTTTCTTTTTTAGAATTAATTGACTAGCTATTCGTCGCAAAGCTATATAACTTACGATTTAATGACCCCAAATTAACAACGTTTTGGATTTCGTAGTTTGACACAATTACTCTTCACGACGCCCTTCCTTTTGCTACTAAAAACAAAACACAGTCAGTTAATAAATAAATTAAAACGAAAAAATTCTTATCTTTATTCATTTGGCAATCAACAAGATTTCAATGGAAACGACTAATTTTAGGAGAATGATATTGAAAACCGACAATGATTCTTCAACAATGGGATCACATCCACAAAAACATGGGGGTGAGATCAACGTGAAACAATTTTTTACATGCATCCCAGGAGTAACACTATCTAATGTGTAATCTAAACAAAGACAAAAAAAAATATCTGGTTATAGCTCTGTGTAGTGCGAATGGAAAAAATGTTAATTAAAAAAAAGAATAAAAAATAAAAAAGAAAATTGTTTGTGCCAATTTTGCAGGGGTTGAAGTTATGTCATGTGAGTGATTATTAACGAACAGAGTCATTTTACGATTATATCGATTTATATTGACCTCGAATGATTAATAAAGTTTATCCAGCCGCTCAATGTGTTTCATTGAAATTTTATTGTTCATCCACAACTAGTTTAGCCCTTCAATCTCAGTAGTCCAGGGAAGGGGGTCGTAGTTTTAATAAGAAATAACATGCGCATTACGATGGAATGTGATTTCACTAATAAGACTTTGCATGCCATTTCTGTTCGTTTATCTGTCACGTAACATTGGTTAACGTACGAGAGCGCGCGATCCAATACTGTAAGTTTAGCTTTCCGAAAAAAATTGACTTCTCCCATGAAAATTTACATATGAGTCATTCTATAACGAAATTTTTTGAATCACACAATTTGGTTGGAGGTAAATACTGAAATTCCATCGCGCGCTTTTTTTATTAAAAAAATTACGATCGTTCAACGATCTATAAGTAAAAAATATAATTTACATTTGTTTATTTTTTTTTTTTTTGAAAAACTTTAAAGAGCTTTTCGAGGCAAATTTTGTAAAAAAAAAACGCATATAACACTTATTTTTTATTAATTTTAACCCTTTCAATTTTTTTCTAATTTCTTCAGAATGCTTCTCAATATGTGTAAAATACAAATAATAATTCGCATGACGAAGAAATAGTGGCCTTCTTAATATGGAATGTCTCATATGCAAAATATAATCCAAAAAATGTTCATGTGGATTATTTGAATTTAAAAATTAACACCTTCGCTCCGAAATTCAAATTAATATTTATTGTATCACCGAAATTTATGTATCAAACAGATGCAAATAAATGACTTTTATTTTTGCGAATAATCGCGATATATGTTCCATTCTGAGTGAAGGTGTTAGTGATCCCATATAAGCAAAATTTTCGGTATCCCAACAATATTCGCAATATGATTTTTCTAAAAATTAATATAAACAAAAAAAAAATTAATTGATGCATTTTCGTCACTTTTCAAGTAGCACAATGTAATATGATTGCAGAAGTCAGGCAGCAGTTAGTGTACGCAATATGTATGCAATATGATAAATGCTGTGTGCGGTAGACTGACCATTCTGAAAGTGGCAAATGCAAGACTACATCGACAACAGCAACAATGGAGTACTCTACGAGCGATGAGTGTACAAAATTAGCACTATAAGTAACAATGCAGGCACTGTTGGTTACTCACTACTCACTACCAAAAATATAATGTGCGATACACTTGTATACCTAATTATAACGATATATCGATTATAAGGTTTATTGTACAAAGCATTTCATCTTCTGCCAAGGGTAAGAAAAACAAACAAAACAAACAAAACAAAAACAATACAAAAAGTATAGAATTTTCAGCCTCTTCGTAAAATATCGAGAACGGTTTACCTTTTTTTTTTTCTTTTTTTCTTCTTTTTCATCTTCTTTTTTTGTAAGTTTTTTGGATCTAAGTGTATGAACAATGGTATATAAAATACGGTTATATATTTTTGTAGACATCTTTTTGTAGCCCTCTCCTAACCACTTGAACGTACCTGGAACAATGACTGACAGTGATGGCATTTTTACCTTACGAGAAGATCATTGCTTGACTACTGTACCTGATGCGCTAAATTCAAACGTAATTCGTCGCTAAACACGACCGCGATTAAATTTTCGCTAAAGACGAAATAAATTTAGCTCCAGAAATCTATTATTCTACAGTTTTTCAACACTATTGATTTTTTCTTTGCATTTTATTTTTTATTTTCCACTTTTTTCCTTATCTTTTTTCCACCAAAAGCCTCGTAATTCTGGAGCATTCGATTGAGTGACCATTTTTATATAGAATTTAATACTTTTCATTATACTATCGTCTTGCGATACAAGTTTTTTTCATCGATCTTTTCACCGCAAGTGATCGTACAAAATTCTATTGCTTTTCTTCAATTATTCGCAACGTTATCCTTGGCTAAAGAAAATTTCCTTTAAAACCTGAGAAAAAAAAAAGAAGATACCTATAATCATTGACTCATCAATATACTTGAACTTCATATTATCATGTATGTAAAATAGGTATATTATTGTATTTCAGTGTGTAGCTTCCGAAATTTGCGAATCAAATCTGTACTATGATTGGAAAAAAAATGATCGGTATAACAATAGAATTGAATATTTGGTAAAAATGATGTTTTTTACATCTATTGGACTATCATTTTGTGTGTCCCGCGTCACCTTTGCCCATTCCCTTTCGTTACAGTTTGGTACTAAAGGAAAACGTTTCCTTTGAAACGCTTCTGAAAACTCAACCATTTGACAAAATTTAACAATTTTATTCCTTGTGCTGCGGCTTCGGAATGACCTTAATGATTAATTGATGAACAATCGGCCACTGCGTCAAATAAACAATGATTAATAATTGCCCTCGAGATCGCAGACTAAGAGTATCCGAAATTCTTTCACGACGTAACTGAGAAGTTCGCAAAATTAAATGGAGAACATTGCGACACGATTTTTCGTTGGAAATCTGCGGATATTCGATAAAAAAAGTTTTTAATTAGTGATATACGATAATTTGGTACTTAAAAAAAGAGATACGGAGATCGGAGCTTCAAGAACCAAGCGAAGCATCCCGAGATATCAGCCAATGAAACTTATCGGCAGTTTCGGTGATTCCAGTGTCGTTGTTCCCTAATTGGATTTCCATTTGATTGTCGCTTTGCCATCGGTATTGCAGCAAATATTTTTCTCAGATTTTGTTACCTACAGTAATTATAGCGTACGTATAAATTGGAACCGTCCTTAGTTTATTACAACACGCATATAATAACTGACAATAATTATAAAAAAAAAATTCACATTCTAATTTGTCTGACTTATCGCATTAAATATTTCTTGTCGTAACAAAGCGACGATGTTTTCAACGTATTTTTTTTTTTTTTACACGAACGAATGCGTGTTTACAGTTTATTCAACTCTTCGTCACTTATTTTAAAAGCTCCGCCATCGTCGACCGGCTAAAACTTATCAGTTTCAAGTACACGATAAAAACATTGTACATTTACGTACGTTGAACTCGATACGCAACAAAACCAGTTGTAGTCGACACTCCGAATGAAGATCGTCAGGTTGTACTTTTATAGTTTCATTTTCTTTTCTTCATTTTTTTTTATTATTAATATACGACTTTGTGCTGAATTATAGAATGGGACTTCCTTCACATTTGAAGTGTCCTATTGGTACTGTATATACGAATTAATCAAACAGTGGCGTTACTCGAAATGTCATTTTCGATATGCGGTACAAAAGAGAGACGGCAACATTTATTAAAAGGACTTTTTTTGATTGGAACCCGAAATACATTGTTTCTACTCGACAATCGGCGGCAAATTCGTGGGCCAAGAAAATCACGAGATTCGCACCATCACAAAGTACCTATAGATATTACAGTATATATTTATGTATATACATATACATATATACTTCAATTCGTAGAGAAATGTTATCACATATGCCTTTATGTAAACGATAGATACAGTGCCACAAAACTCTTATCTGTCATACTATACCGTTTAGATATATATCTACATCGATGTTCTACGTGAGTGTTAACAAATTTAATAGTTTTTTTTTTATAAAATAATTTCTTCGTAATCGATTTAATTTAAATTCAATAACTTCCATTCGATTGATATTATTGTGCCTTGCGATGTATTTATCGAGGAAGAAGCAATACAAATGCACATGAATTATCGATACGATGATATTAATAACCGATTCGGTTGTTCCACATTCGTAGAAACACTAAATTAACGCGCGCATTGCGTTGATTTATTTTTTTTTATGAAAATAATAATGGTAATTGATAATTTCGCGGTATAAAATGTATATAATCTTTTCATTGTATTTTTTTCTTGTTATCATTTTTTTCACCAAGTAGATGGTTACGTTGAAAGTCGATAATAAATTTTCTTTAATCGCGTTTCGAGTTTTATATGAGAACAATTACGATATGACGCTATTGTTGTTCGTCGGTCGCATCGTCTTTGTTACATTGTAAGATATTAAACATATTTAACATGTGTCGATATCAATCGAGGATACGTACGTTTCACGGCTTTTTAATTATAACGAAAAAAAAAAAAAAAAAAAAAAGACGTAATCTGCGGGATAACTGTCGACGGTCTATCTATTGGTCGTCCATCCCCGCCAAATGGAGGCGATACTTGCTGCCGCACTCGTTACCAAACCGCCCGCAACGCTCTGGTTAACTTGGATACTGGAAGTTTGCGAACTTATCGCTCCGCCGGGATTGGGAACAGTCATCTCCGGACAAGCGACGTTAGGCACCTATGAAAAAACAAGTCATAAGGTCGAAGTTATCACGTTAATAACGTAATTATAGGCTATGCAAGTTGCAACTTACAGCCTCCCACTCCCAGTTGAAAGCGTCTTCTTCCTCGTCGGAGGCTGAATCGTCGCTGTTTTCGAGATCCGACACTAACTGGGTGTGCATTTCAGCTAATACACTCGAATCCACCTCCATAGGCCCGATTCTGATAAATGTTATACATAAAAAAAGAATGAGTTTACGATAAACTTAAAATTTCAGACGTATATTCGAGAAAAATTCGACACTTTGCATAATTATTACGAAAATTGGTCGCTTGACTTCAAATGTACAAAATCTAAAATCCATAAGGAATAATTTTGATACACTCATAAATTGGCATTTAAATCGCGAGAAAACTTCGAATATTTTTCATCATTCATCGTCAATCGAAGAGTATGGATACTGCGCGATTCAAGATTTCGCTGGATGTTTGTTTAATGTTTTGTAATTTATAGAAAAATAATTTTTTCCGTCGCAACTATTATTAAGAAATTCCTTGTCGCTCACCTTCCAAGATCGCTGATTTCGGTATTGAGCAAATGCATCAGATTTTGCAACGTGTGCATTGGATGCAGTACTGAGGTATTGGTATTCTGCGTGAAACACAAATGCAAAACGTTGCTGTTAAGTCTCGCGACTTTTCTCGTGAACTTCTGGCCGGACATTTCGTTGCCGCAGAATTCGCTGAAACGTTTAAAAACGCGAGTGCGTTAGAAGACTGAAAATTCCGATCCAAGGCGAGAAGGTATGTAATTTTTTTTACCTATACGCAAGTTTATAGGGTAATCTGACGTTGACGTAATAGGCAATGATGTTTACTAATTGCGTAGCATACGTCAGGGCCGCGCTGATGTTGTACCCGGGATTGTGCATTGCGCGTTCCTTATTCGCACCGGATACGCTATCCTTGTTGGCAGCGACTGAAAAAATATAATTTTCTTCGTAAGTTCGACGATTTCACGAACGTGCGGGCAATGAAAAAATAGTACATTATGCTACAAGGGAGGAAAATGAATGTGACGAAAGAGCGTGTGCACACGAGGTAAAAAAGCACTCCTTCCCGAGTAGCATATTGTACTTTTTTCCGACTACGTTAAAAAATTACCATATTTTTATGCCTGCAACGTTAGTAGAAAAACGCTATTTGTTTCTAATTTTTTCCGTTCGGAGTTCGTTTCTTCCCGAGAAAACCACGTTTTTGCCCGGAAATTTACTTTTTTGCCCGCAATATTAACTTTTTTGACGCAATATTTATTCTTTCCCCTTTGGTAAAAGTTGGCAACTTTCCACCCGCGTTGCAGGCATGAAATTTGGTAATTTTAACGTAGTCGGGGAGTCTTATATTCCTCTCGTTCTAATTTCGCTAAATGCAACATTTAACTACCCCATAGAGAGTAAGCACTGTAGTCCCCCGATCCTGGCAGAGTAGGAGCCACGATACGATGTTGCATTTCTAAACTATTCTCAGTGTCATTAATCCATCGTCCTCTTACATACGAAGTTCCTGAAGCATCTGCCAATGCACAGGTCACGATATCTGCACTTAAATTTTCTTCCTCGCTGCTACACAGACTGAGGAAAATATTGTTTGTATGAGATGCGCCATTTAAACTGTTGCCTTATTTTTATTTAATTTTTTTTCGTAAATGAATAACATCAAAGCTAATTTACCTTCTATTGGGATCAACTTGCGTTAACGGGAAAATATATTGTACCAATTGTTTAGCCGCTGTTCTGATAACGTTTTTCAATTGTTGGCGCTTCCTGTCGACGGCTTCTTTCTGTTTCTCCTGCAAGACCTTCAATCCCGCTACAAATTTATTCAGCTTCTCGACTCTCTCTTCGTGTCTCGGAAGTCTGAGTATCAATTGAGAGTTGACATCCTTCAAAACGTTGAGACGCTGATTGCCTGTTAATTTTATAGCGTTATTCACCTTTGTAACTATATGAAACTACAATTTGGTTTTATAAACTTCAATTCTTATCTTTAAGCACAAATTTCATGGTTTTTTCTACTGCAATACAGAATTGTACATTACGGGAAATACGAGTGATTAATTCTCAAACAAATCGAAAGTAAACGTTGAAATTAATGTTTTTTTGCAGATTTAAAATTCTATTGATATAATAGAATATATATTTCGAGTAAATTAATATCATAGAGACTTTTGCACAGTTTCCAAATCAAAGTATCGATTATCTTAAAAGATTCATCTCGATAACATAATTACCTCTGTTTATACTCTGTTTTGTTTCGTTCACTAGAGTTTGCAAGAGCCTTACGCGCTCTTTGCACATATTAATATCACATATCTGAAAAAAATCGTTTGATACATATAGCTATTGTTTATTACTGAAAAGATAAGCGCTGCAACGTGTGCGGCATATATATTGTGACAGAAGCGAATAATATAAAACAAATATGTAGATACCAGTTTGTCCTTCTGCTTGTGCTTTTCAAAAGCATTTACGCATTTGTCTTCCAATTGAGATCTGGCAGCTTTCAGCCGTAAGAGCCGTAACTGTTTATCCGCAAACCTGTAACAAAAAATTCAAATTAATATTAAAGCCATAAATAGCGATTTACAGGTGACGTACAATTTGCATGAAGAAAAATTGTAATAATTATGTATTTAATATTAGGTGGAATTATAAAATTAATTGCAATAAATTTATTGCAAAAAAATGAATTTTTTGAATAAATAAACAAATGAAAAATTCAATAGTATCGATAAAAAAAATAGATAACCAAATAAATGATAAATTGTCAGAACGATCGATAAATTCGGTGTTTTATCGATATTTCGTAAAATTTTAAGCGGTACGAAATCCTTACTCAGCAAATAAAATTTGTGTCATCAAACACGCGAATCACCGACATAAACAGCCGATATCGTTGATCAATTTTCAACAGTACAGAAACAATTGAAAGACGCAAAAATAAAAATAATCGAAACAAATATAGTTATCGATAAAAACAAAAATGGATTTGCATCCTGTCGATGGGGAAACTACGTATAAAATGCTTCTCGCTTACCGTTCAGAGTAAACAGAAGTAGAATGAATGAAATCCCCATTTTGAATGCACTGCCTACAGTAGAATACGCGTCTGCTGTTGTGACAGAGTGGACACTTCAACAAATTGAGGCTCAGACGACTTGAGACTTCTTCTAGCTCCGTTGAAAGATGAAAGTCTGCGGGAGCCGTACAAGAACCGTCGGAGCTGCTTGTCGCCATAACCAAGAACCCAGAACAATAGAGACCTCCTGCCCGTTGTCACTCATCAGCTGATTCCGATGTGTTTACTTTCGATAATGCAACTTCACTTTACGGCCAAAAAAACGTATTACAATTTTTTCGTCGTTTATCAATCGACTCAACAATTCGACTTTTCGTTTGTATAATGGATAACCAAAAAAAAAACTGATTTTATTCACGTTTACGTGATATATCGCTACATCCTATGTGACTATCAGTGAGAACTATCGTCAAGGCGAAGGCGAAAATAAACTTGAATTTTGCCTCGCGCATTGCATAGCTACGCCGTGAAACGAGTCATCGTTTCACACACAGATTGAACAATCTGCGTATTGGTGATCAGATAGAATCTTGTAGCATAAGGGGCCACCGAGGATAGAACAGTACAACGAAGAAGGTAACTCAAGAATGTTTTAATTTTTCTATTTATTTATAGACAATTGGAAAATTAATCGAACAACGGGAGATATCCCGAGCGCTCCGATTGATCGATTGTCGATTGAGCATGCAGCATCCTACAAGTTCCCTGTTGATCATACGTAGCTGTCGCCACTTGCCTTTTCTTTCATCACAAAAATCAAACAGTTGTTTCATCATGGCGTCAGCTGATTTCGCCGACAAATCTGCGTTTTCTGTTGATGCTTCACGTACGATGTTTACGAAATGAAATTATTATAGTTACATGTGATTGTTGTAAAAATTGTTAGACAAAATAATCGACCGTTACATCGGAATAAATCAACCAGCTGCTTTGGATTCTTTTAATTAAATAATCTCTCCAATTTCTCACCGAGGATGGACAATCCTCAATAGCATTTGATTAGGTTAGATTGCCACCCGGGTTATATACAAAAAACATATGCAATCGCGGCATCGTTGTTTTTTCAAATTAGTCCATAATTCCAAATCATTAATCCCATAGTAATCGTTAGTTTTTCATTGCAACTGTCACGAATATTATTGCGTGATAAATATTAAATTTCATTGATATCAATGCTCTAAGCTTTGTCAACGTATACCTCGTAATTTTTTTTTATTTCGTAATATTAACGAATTAAACATTGTTTTTTTGCAGGTGTTTTTGACAAACCGTTAAATACAAAAAATCAATTATGACGTCGATAATAAAATTACACGCCATTTCTGGCGCTATGGACGAGTCACCGCCGTGTTACATACTGCAGGTTGACGAATTGCGTATATTACTCGATTGCGGTTGGGATGAAAATTTTGATCAGGATTTTATCAAAGAATTGAAAAGACACGTACATCAGATTGACGCCGTTCTACTCTCCTATCCGGATCCCCTGCATCTCGGTGCTCTGCCATATTTAGTGGGAAAATGCGGTCTCACGTGTCCTATTTATGCAACAATACCAGTTTACAAAATGGGGCAAATGTTTATGTACGACATGTACCAGGTAATCGCAATTAATATCCGATAATTCCATACCCAACTTTACTTTATGACTAAAAATTCAAGCATAAATTTTCAATATTTTCAATTTCAATTTATTTCTAATATTGTACATCCGTTTGTGTCAATTATTATCTGTTTATTTACGAAATTACTTCTTTCTCCGAAAATTATACATTTTAATGACTTTTTTGAAACCCACAATAGGATAATTGAATTTTAATATTTGTTTATATTGTAATTATTTTTTAATATATTTATAGAGATTTTTACTAATAGAGATCGATAAAAAATTATTGTTCGAAATATAGGATAAACATTTTTAAATGTACTTTTTACAATGTTCAGTAAAAAACAAAAAATTTTCGATGTTTAATTGAACGGTGAATCTGTTGAGAAATTATCTTATTTCCATAATATCTATGAATAATTTCGTTTTCCAGTCGCGGCACAACATGGAAGATTTCGATTTATTTACTTTGGACGACGTAGATGCGGCTTTTGACAAAATCGTCCAACTAAAATACAATCAGAGTGTATCTATGAAGGGAAAGGGTTACGGTGTGACTTTGACACCGTTACCTGCCGGTCACATGATCGGCGGAACAATATGGAAAATCGTAAAAGTCGGCGAGGAGGATATTATTTACGCAGTTGACTTTAATCACAAAAAGGAAAGACATTTGAACGGTTGCGAGTTGGAAAGATTGCAAAGGCCGTCGCTTCTGATAACTGATGCATTCAACGCGACATACCAACAAGCGAGACGAAGAACCAGAGACGAGAAACTCATGAGTACGCGTACTTTTTTTATGTTATTCGCTTTCGATAAACATTTAGCGCCTTTGCGAAAATTATGACGAAACAGTCAACAAAAATTTATAAACATAGTAATGCCAATTCTTCCGTTACTTTTCTCTCAAATTTTCTTCAACGATCGAGAAATCCTTGTCGACCGCAAATTAAAAAAATGTATGCAAATTTCAGCCAACATATTGCAGACATTGCGTGGTGGTGGCAACGTTTTAGTCGGTGTTGATACCGCGGGTAGAGTCCTGGAACTCGCGCACATGTTGGATCAATTATGGCGTAACAAGGAATCCGGTTTGCTTGCTTATTCGTTGGCACTATTGAATAACGTTAGTTACAATGTTGTCGAATTCGCAAAGTCGCAAATCGAGTGGATGAGCGATAAATTGATGAGAAGCTTCGAAGGCGCCAGGAACAATCCGTTTCAATTTAAGCATTTGCAGCTTTGCCACAGTATGGCGGAGCTGAATCAAGTGCCGAGTCCAAAGGTAATCGAATAAAATGCAATAGATCGTCGATTATTCTATCTGATAACTTACGGTGACTTTTCAATGATTGTCTTCAGGTTGTCTTGGCGAGTACACCGGACATGGAGTGCGGTTTCTCGCGCGATCTTTTCCTGCAATGGTGTTCCAACCCCCAAAATAGTATCATAATAACGAGTCGAACATCGCCAGGAACGTTGGCGCGCGACTTAGTGGAGAACGGTGGAAATCGTAGCATCACATTGGACATCAAAAGACGCGTAAAACTCGAAGGTTCCGAACTCGAAGAACATCAGAAAAAAGAGAAAGCGAAACAAGATTTGATAAAACAAGAACAGATGTAAGTTTAGTGAATTAAGTTCCGTTAATAATACGTTCTGTTATTTGTCGTTTTCTCAATTTTCGAGACAATAAAAATGTGTTTCCTTTATTGTTCTTCAGGGAAACGGCAGATGTGAGTTCCGAGTCAGAGGACGAAATAGAAGTTGGAACCGGTCGAGGAAAACACGATTTACTGGTGAAACAAGAAACGAAACCGGGTTTTTTCAAACAGAGCAAAAAACAACATCCGATGTTTCCGTTCGTTGAAGAAAAAATCAAAACTGACGAGTACGGTGAAATAATAAGGTGAGAAGATTTAATTATTCTTATTGAAAAAAAATATTCTAATATTCGTCGATTCCATTCGTTTCTCAGGCCTGAAGAATACAAGATAGCTGATGCGGTTCCCGAGGTAGAGGATAATAAAGAAAACGTTGAGATAAAACACGACGAGGCGCTGCACCATCCTGAAATAGCTTCGGATATTCCGACTAAGTGCGTTCAATTGACTCGCACGATAGCGGTCAATGCATCGATAACATACATTGATTTCGAGGGGAGATCGGACGGTGAATCGTTGCAGAAAATCTTAGCGCAGCTGAGGCCTCGAAGAGTCGTTTTTGTCAGAGGTTCTACTAAAGATACGGAAGTTTTGGCGCAACAAGCACAAGCAGCAGGCGCGAGAGTTTTCATTCCAGCGAGAGGCGAAACTCTCGATGCAACTACAGAAACCCACATCTACCAGGTGCGTTTATCGAAGAGCTATAACTGATCAAACCTCGAAAATTTCGAGACGATATTTTTCGATTTCGAGATTCCAAACTCCGAAATTTTTGATTTCGAGATTCCGAACTCCGAAATTTTCGATTTTTAAATCCCGAAGTTCGAAATTTTCGATTTTTAAATCCGGAACTCCGAAATTTTCGATTTTTAAATCCCGAACTCCGAAATTTTCGATTTTAAAATGCCGAACTCCGAAATTTTCGATTTTAAAATGCCGAACTCCGAAATTTTTTATCTTAAAATTCCAGACTCCGAAATTTTTTATCTCAAAATTTCAAACTCCGAAATTTTCGATTTTTAAATCCGGAACTCCGAAATTTTCAATTTTTAAATCCCGAACTCCGAAATTTTCGATTTTTAAATCCCGAACTCCGAAATTTTCGATTTTGAAATGCCGAACTCCGAAATTTTTTATCTTAAAATTCCGGACTCCGAAATTTTTTATCTCAAAATTTCAAACTCCGAAATTTTCGATTTCGAAATTCCAAACTCCGAAATTTCCGATTTCGAGATCTTGAACTCCAAAAAAATGGAGAAACGTTGATTGAAGAATTGACTTTTAAACGTTGCTTCAAGAATTCAATCTTGTAATATGCTTCACACGTAATTGAAATCGCTGATTATATTATATATAAATTACACATTTATCCGATTCAGCATCTGCACGATTTGCCGTTAGCAATATAAAAATTTTCAGGGCAATAAATAAATCGAACGATCATCTGACATGGAGTGCGGTTTCTCGCACTGATATTTTGGAATTAATTAAGTCGACATTATTTATAGTTAATTATTCATAATGCTCGCAGGTTCGTTTGACTGATGCACTCGTTAGTGGTCTGAACTTCTCAAAAGGCAGAGGTGATTCCGAAGTTGCGTGGGTCGATGCATTAGTGACCGCACGTGATCATATTTGTCCCGATGCCGTTTCCGATGCCGAACACGAGGAATCTGATCCAAGTGACAAGATACTAACACTCGAACCATTGCCAATAAATGAGGTGAGTTATCATCGTCTCGTGTTATCTACTCTGCTTATAATTCTCAATTTATATTTCCGGCATTTGGGATAGAAGATTATAGTCATATCAATTGCAGTTTATCGTCTTTTTATTATACGTTTGTCTCGAAATCACTCAACGCAATGGAGGTATTTTTTTTAAACTTAAATTTGCTAACTCTTTCACCACTTTGTTTTAATTCAAATTCGATGTTAAGTAAAAACTGTTTTGTAAAAACAAACGTTTTTCTTGAAGTTTAAAGTCTCAAATTATATACTTATTAAGGTTAAAAAAATCGTTTTTTATACATAAAGTTATTTAAGAAGATATATTGCAATTTGATGATCAATTAACTAGTGTTGCGTATGATAGTAGAAGAAGGGAATATTGCGTATGTAACGTGTGTATTGTGGACTTTTTTAGGTACCCGGACATCAAACAACATTTATCAACGAGCTGAAACTTTCGGATTTCAAGCAGATATTAAACAAGAGCAACATTACGTCGGAATTCAGCGGAGGTGTTTTGTGGTGCTGCAACAACAGTATCGCTGTGCGACGCGTAAGTTTGCCGAAGTTTATAAATATTTTTATTAACAATCGTACGCCAAATATCTCACTGCAGAAAGTAGAGAATGCAATTTAAATGGGATGAGTGTCAAAAAAAAAAAGAAGTAATAAAAATGATACGAATAAACAAGAAAATGTAATATGAGCAAAATATAGATATGCAAAAAAATTATTCGAAAAAAATGTGGAAAACGCTAAAACAACTGATTTGGTGACATAAAAATTAATTATGTTAAAATTGAAATGGAATTTGATGAAATATTGTACACAGCACCGAAAGAAATCGCAAGTAGAATAAATTAGTTTTTTGTGACCAATGTTAAAAAAAAAATTGTAAAGGGAATAGAAATAGAGAGGAATACGTTAGACACTGAAATTGTGCACTAAATATCTCACGATTTTTTATTATATTTCAGCACGAAGCTGGCAAAGTGGTATTGGAAGGATGTCTCTCCGAGGAGTACTACAAAGTTCGGGAGTTACTGTACGAACAATATGCGATTGTATAAAGCCGTCGAAATTTAGAAAAATATCGATGTGTGTATTATCTCCAAATTGAAAATAAATTTTGCAATAAACAATGGAAAAGACTATTCACATACTGAAGATAACAACGAATATTGCAGGAAATTGTCAATAAGACAAAAAATAGGATGGAAACCTACAAATATGTAACATGGAAATAAAATTATTTCTTCAAATAAAAACATAACTTTCCACATTTCAGTGAAAAATAAAAAAAACGGCTGTTCATAAAAATATTGTTCCAATTATTGTAACATTATTGAGAAAAATCGGTGTATCTAATTCTTTGCACGAGTAAACGGTTCCATAATAAAATCTCGCAACGATTTTTGCATTACTGCATTACCATATCGCATTACTGCGATATGATAGCAACTATGCTGTTCTCGAAATTATGCCGAACTTTGTGCAACAAATTTATAAAAAATATCGGATAATTTAATAACATAAGTTAATAACGCTTAACATTAATAATAATAATAATAATAAAAAATAAAAAATAAACACGAAGTATGAAATTTATATTATTTTTTAAAATAGTTATTGAAAAATCCAATCCATTATTAATTACGATAACATTTCGATTTTTTAATTTTTTTTATGGAGTATAAAAATCTATATAATCAGATATCCTTTTGGTTTGCGTCAAACCGATCGTGCAGAGAAATTGTGGAAATTTATGTAATTTGTGGATTCAAACAAGTTGCGTGCAGAAGATTGGAGTGTAAAAATCGTCATGCCGGACAGCCGGCTTGTTCTGACAGTACGGGGTAGAGCCGGTAGCGCACGTGTTCATTGAGTACGTCAAAATTTAAATGGTTGCGCCGTGACGATCGTCACGCCGATCACGCAAAAATCAGGTGGTCAGGTTCTCAGCTGTTGACTGCCATTTTCCACTCCCTGGGGGCGACAAAAGGGGGTGGGGGTATCGCAATTATTTTTCTACTTTCTGTTAAACTAACGTTATAACTATTGGACGATAGATTATCATAGATAACGAGAAGAAAAGTCGACAACATTGCCGATACGGCGGCGTGCATTAATATTTGCAAAATTTTCATAGTTTTTGGTCGGAAGAAACGAAAAAGCGGTTTTAGACGGACTACTTTCGGGCGTAGTAATACCGACTGGTACGCAAGCTTCTTGCGATTTATGCAAATTATTTTCGTTTTATTTATTTTCGATGTATTACCGAATACACGTCCGCGTATGAGCGTTCAAATTCTTACGAGATATATCTATAAACGATTAATTACATGCTGTAAATATATCATAAAATTTGCAAAGACTCAATTTGCGGCGGAGGAATGGTCGTTTTGCACGCGGGTGTGGTGTCGCAGGAAACCATTGCCCATTGGCTGAATCGGTCGAACAACATGTACAGACGTGCAGAAGACTTTTCTGTCCGTACATGCATGACCTACACAACTTTGCCGTTTTCGTTCGTTACTCAGGAGCGTAGCGGATAACAGCACCCCTTGATGTTGCGTTCAATTTTTGGCAATGCAATTGAGGTTCAACCTCGTTGTTTCAACTGAATCGTCGATGAAATGTATCAACTTTTGTTACTGTTGCGCACGAAAGGGAATCTTTTAGAACGATACTACCATAAGATCGTCCATTCTTCCAAAAACTACAGCAATACAATTCATAGGACTCGCGATAAATGTACCACTAGCAAGAAGTATCATTTGCTACTTCATGCTTCGTACATGCGCGCGATGCTCGTGCATAAATAGGATTGAAATACTATTTAGCGCGATCTACAAATCATTAATCGATACTTATACGTTATCTAATGATTAATCATTAGTCTTTAAGAACGTTGAATAGAAGGATCGCTGACGAAATTTGCGCATATAGATACGTTCCTGAGTACCGGTCGCCTTCGCCGAGAGAGGGGTCAGAGATTTTCGCACGCACACCGGCGCGCGCGGCCTAACAGAACTCACAACTCACTTCGCCGGCTCAAGGAAGAACGCGTCGACATATACACCGCGCGGCTGCCTTACCGAGGCGATTAAAATATCTGTTATTTATATAAAAATTGTGAAAGCCGAAGGAAGTCGTGGAAATGTCGGGAGAAAAGCGTAGCCAGGATCGTGAGGATACTCTGCTTGAGGAGACAGCGATAATCGTTGATATCGAAGGCACCACCACCAGCATTAGCTTCGTCAAGGTAACAAAGAGCATGGCCGTGGGCTTCAAACCGCCCGGCGCTCAACATTTCATCAAATTTTTTTCCACATCGAACTATAATGCGGGAATGCAAAATTTACGTACTTCTTAACGCGATTAATACGATAAATCGATAGTTCGATATCGCGTACATTCGTCGATTGCGGGGTATATAATAGATAAATGATGTTGAAAAATAATTTCGTCGTTCGTGGCTCTCGCGGCAAGGACCAAGTATGCCGGCACCAATCGTTTCGTCCTCGAGCAAGCAACCCCGTACGGCGAGACGGCCCAATGTCGCGAAAACTCCATTCGTCCTTTCTCACGGACACGCCACGACGAAAAACATCGCGAATAGCAATGTTATCGTGAGAATTACTATTCCCGACCTGTTTTACAACGTTTCTCGGTCTAATTTTTCATCCAACGAATTCACGCACGAAAATAATTCGACGTTTTTAACATTTTATATATATACACGTATGTATATATATACATATATATATCAAAATCTTTCGTGCGGGCTATACGAGTGATAGAAAGCGCATTAAAATGAAATTCATCAATTTCCCCGTGCAGCATATTATCAGTTTTCATATCAAATATTGTAATTAAGAAAAATTGTGGTATTTTTTAAATCGTATAATTGTTTTCTTTCGTCATACGCGGATTTCCGTGCAAAATAGGGGAGGGGAATAAAAATATTTTGATCATTTTAGCATTATTCATTATTCATGTGACGAAATCGATCGAATTTGCCGATTTTACGTTCGGAACAGTGTAATTTTAGAAAAAGTTCGAGAATCACGAAAATTGTGTTATCCTTTTTTTTTTCTTTTTTTTCGGAAAATTTTTCGATTTCGATATAATTGAGATTTAGAAATAAGATTTCTAAACATGGATTTTGTTGTTATTCTAGGAAACACTGTTCCCTTATGTGAGAGATAATTTGAAGCAATACATTGAGAAGAATTGGGAAGTCGAGGAGTTCAAAGGGGATCTGGAAAAATTGAAAGAACAGGTGAGTCACGAAAATAATTGTATATTTCATTCGAATTTTCAAGGATAAATTTTCACGTTGGTGTTAATAGTTATAAATATAACGCGTACATAGAAATCGGACACAGTATGAAACTCAACAAAGGTTTAGTCACGAATCCCTAGGAACAGAGAGTGTTGGAGCAGCTGGTTGTCTGTCAAAATTCTTACCTGAGAAATATCCCTTTGTCCCGATTCTCTGGCAGCCTCTCTTTGGCCTTCGTGAATTCTTGTTCCATGAATAATATAGGGCCTGAAAAAAAAAACTTTTGTCTCCTATGAATTCACAGTGAAGCCACTGCTCCACTCTGTACTCTGCAACTCGTACTCTCGTACATCGAACTATAAGTATAACATCGCGAAAAAAAAATCGTTTGGTGTATCGTCCGGTAATATCGACTTTCGCGAAGTTTTAATGATTTTTTGAAAAAATTATCGCCGATAATCGAAATCGAATGCTCGAAATAACTCTATCGCGGGGGAAGCTCACTGCTGATTGGCACAACTGGACACAGAGTTGTAACATTGATGACATTTTTATGAAAGAAAAAATCACTTGAATGACTTATAAATTCGATCACTTCTGTGTTTCAATTGTGTGCGGATTTCCAAAATTTAATTGCCCGCACCGGCATTCTTTGATTGACGAAGTATAGACAGAGTCGTTCAACACAATCGTCATTTTTGCGATATACACTGTGATTTATAACAAATTGGTTTGGGAACTTATTAACTTATTTCGGGTCTTTAAATGTACGATATCGTCGAAAATATTGTTTTTTTTTTGTAAACATCGGTGAAGAATTTGAGGGGTTTTTCAATCCCTCCTTTACACGAAAGTGGTGTGTAACAACAATTCGGAAGTGTTGAATGCAATTTTTTTTTAACTGCACTTCGAGTTGATTTTTCGAATTTTTGCAAAATTTTTGATCGGCATTTTGATAATCGTGTAAACTTTGAAAATCAAATTCCCGAAGAAATTTGAAAGGGTTAACGGTACTCGCGAAATCGGCAAATGCGGCATTTTTTCTTTTTTATAATTTTTACAAAACTTTTGGTCGACATGTTGATAATCGTGTAAACTTTGAAAATCGAATTCCCGACGAAATTTGAAGGGGTTAACGATACACGCGAAATCGGCGAACGCGGAATTTCTTCTTTTTTATAATATTAAAAAAAAAAGCTAACAAATGTTTGTTGACGTAAAATACTCGTGTAAATATAAACTCTATAAATGACAACATTTAAAAATCGGTCTTTGCTAAGATTAACGAAACGCTATAAGCAATAAAAATAACAAATTATTTATATCCCGTCCATCGGCTATACGCGTAATTCGCGTGATTGCAGGCAAAGAAAGATGAGACTGACAAAGTAGAGGGTGTAATTTCGATAACCGGTGCAACACCCGAGGAAGAGAGAGAAACAGTGGTGAAAAATGTTTTGTGGCAAATGGACGGCGATCGCAAAACCGGTGCGCTGAAGCAACTGCAAGGGCACATGTGGCGCGAAGCTTACAAGTCCGGCGCTGTGAAGGGCCAGTAAGTTAAATTTTTCGTCAAAATTCATCCATTGCCTCAACGGAGTTGAATATTTTTCGAATAATTATTTCTATACAAATTTTTTTCCAAGTTATTCGTAAAACTCTGCATGAAATTTGTCTGCATAATTCTTTATTGATTCAGCTGTATAATCCCAAATTTTAATGTTCGGGACAATGTAAATACCGTACCAATTATCGCGCGAATACAGGTTGGTAATTTACTCTTTAGTATCGCAACCGCAATTGCGATCGAAAAAAAAAAGAAAAAAAAATGTTCAACTCCGTTTTGCATTCTCGAGAAAATCGGTCGTTTAATCGATTTGTCTATTCAGCGTTTACGAGGATGTGCCCAAGGCGTTCGATATATGGACCAAAGCGGGACGAAAAGTCTACGTATACTCGAGCGGAAGTGTGGAAGCGCAAAAATTACTGTTCGGCCATTCCGAACACGGAGACATGTTGAAGGTACGTTGATTCTACGCATCGTGCCGAATGTCTCGTCAAATTATAGATCGTTAAACGTTTATTGTTTATCGTGTATTTTTAGTACTTTAGCGATTACTTCGACACCGAAGTTGGCCCCAAGCAAGAAGCTGCGAGCTACAAGAACATTCTTGCAAAAATCGATGTCGAGCCGTCTAGCGTACTCTTCCTCACCGACATTGTAAAAGGTTCGTACTTACGATCATATCGACATACCACAACATCTCAATGCATCCGTTTCTCCACAGAGGAAGCTTTGTGCTCGTGAAAGTTTCGGTAATTCAAACGATCGATTAATAACTGGTTTTAGAGAGATATTTCGAAGGTAATCGAAAAAACGGCGTATGATTTTTAGCGACAGGTGTTTTTGTTAATCAAACATTATTTTCAATATATTTGATCGAATTCCTTGTTTTTTTTTGTGAAACGCGGTTACTGTGTTGTTTTTAACTTACTTCTCATTTCAGTACGGTTTCGTAAAGTCTTATAATTTAAAAAATGAAATATTTTTTGCATCGTCGTTTATTTACGAAGGCGTCTAATTTTTTTTTCCATTGCAACCGCCCAAAGTACATCATTTTGGAGTTTCCCGATACTAACAAGCGATAGGGATGTGATTTTCCAACGTTTTTGTAGAATACTTCCGATTTCTGTAACTATTTTCATTTATACTGAATATCTACAAACATTAAATCAATTTGTAAATTCTTCGAACTTAGTGCTTCGAGGTATCGATCCGACATCCATTCGGTATTTTCGGGATATTGAAAGACAAAGTTTGTTTTCGATGATGAATGGCTACACTGTCAATCATAACTAATAATCTGTGATTACAATTGAAAGACAAAGCTTCCTCTACGAAAAAATTTTAAATTTCTATTTAAGGAGAATTAAGATTTCTACTTTGAGATCTATCAGCAACTCAAGTTTAAAAAATATATTTTCCACAATATTCTACAGGACAATTGAGGATCATATAAGTACGTTCGAAACAACTAATGCTTTTTTGAACCGCGAAAAGTGTATGACAATAAATATACTAAAAGATTATGGAATTTACTCCATAATGGAGTTTTTGTCTGAATAAAATTAATTAAACTTTACGAAAGAAAGTAGTAGTATAGTAATCGTAGTAACAGTGCTAATGATACAAAATAACATGATATGATTGCGAATTCCACGTTCCATTGTTTTAAACATTCACGGAAGATTTTCAGCTTGAGTTGCATTTCGATTCTCATTGATCGCCTGTTATTTTCGTTGATTATTCTCATAAATTATATTAACTTCTACAGAGGCCGAGGCAGCTAAGGAAGCGGGTATCTCCGCGAACATCGTGATTCGCCCGGGTAACGCGCCGCTGACCGACGAGGAAAAGGTAAAATTTACAACTATCGAATCGTTCATGGATTTGTCCTTTCAAACATCGGCGAAGCGTCAAAAAGTAGAGAAAAAGTCAGATGAAAAAGTGACCCCGGAGCCAGCGGCGACGGCGGCAAGTGAGCCGATGGACACGTCGGAGGACGCGGAGCCGGTTGTTGAGAAGGCCGCCGAAAAAGTTGAGGAATCAAAGAAGCCGGCGATTGCCGAGAAAGTCGAAGAAACGAAAATCACGGAAAAGTCCGAAGCTTCCAGTATGGAAACCGACAGCAAGACTGAGACTGAAAAAAAGGTTTCCGAGAGCACTGAAAAAGCTCCGGCAGACGAGGAGACAAAAAAAAAAGAGGCTGAATCAAACAAAACCGAAAAAATGGAAGTAGCGAAGGAAGTTGTTGCATGCGAAGTTGCGAAAAAAGACAGTGAGCCCGCGAAACCGGAAAACGAAGTAACGAAAAAAGAAAGCGAAGTTGTTAAACCGGAGAGCGAAGTTGCGAAAAAAGTGAGCGAAGCTACAAAATCAGACGGGGATGCGACGAAAAAGGAGTGCGAAGTCACGAAGACCGATAAGGAAAGCACGAAAAAAGATAACGAGACAACGAAGACTGAAGTTGACAAAGTCGACAGCAGCGAACCCATGGATGAAGGCAGCAACGATTTACCGTCCAAGTCTGAACCAATCGTCAAAATTACAGAGGAAAAGACTGAAGTAACGAAGAAGGTATCGGAGGCGGTGGCGGTGGCGGTGGAATCAAAAACAGAGACTGAAACGAAGATTGTCGAATCCGTGTCAGAGGATAATAAGCCTAAAGATAAGGAAGCGGCCGAAGCGTCGAGCGCACCGGTCGAGAGCCCAAAAGTAGCCGTAGAAACTAAACCCGAAGAGACAGTGGAGGACAAAAAAGTCGTTGCGGTTGTCGAAAAGGTAGAACCGGAAGTTCCAAAAGAGGCGACGGAAAAACCATCGGCAAAGGTAGAGGAGAAGCCGGCAACGGAGGAGGTAAAACAAAACGGTGATAGCGCGTTGCCAGCAAAATCCGAGGAGGTTGCGGCCGAGAAAACGGAGTCGAACGGTGATGCGAAGGAAGAAACTGCGAAAGTGGAAGAAGTCGTTGCGGAACCAAAGGCTCCGGTGGTCGAGGAACCCGAGAAAAAGATTGAGGCAACTGTAGAGATCGCGAAGAAAGATGAATCCGAGACCGACAAGACGAAGGCCGACGAAGCCGCGAGCGTGGAAACCACTGACGCGAAACTAAATGGCACCGCACAGAATGGCGACAAAGCTGCGTCAGTGACGGACGAGAAACCTCACAGAAACGGTCTGAACGGCGAATCGTCGACCGAAAAGACCAACGGTAATACGAAGGAGGAAGAGGCGAGCGCGCAGAACGGTGAGGCCGAGACTACCACCGACTCGACCTCGGAATCAATAAAGGTAAAAAAAGTGGTCGAATCGACGAACGCCGAAGGTGCCGGGGAACCCGAAGTTGTTCCACCCGTAGCCGTAGCCGCGACGTCCTAATCTCCTTCTCTAACATTTTAAGAAACAAAAAAAAAACAAAAAAAAATACACCCCTTCATACATAAACCCGAATCCCCGATCCAATACTTATCTTATAGTATAAAGTATAAAAAAAAAAAATTCGGTATCCAACATCCCCAACGCGCACCTTACATGAATCGTACGACATTTAAGCATAATGCGATAATTTAAGATATGGCTCACGGGATTATCGTTCCTTTAAATAACACTATGGATTAAAAATGAAAAGGAAAAAAAAAGGAAGAAAATACCGGACACATCGTACGTAGCGTCTCACAGAATCGATTGTTTCTCGTACTGACGAGTATTATAGACCATTTCCTTCGTGTCGAGTCGTTCGTTTCAACGTTCCTAACATTAATCATATATACAATATCAACGACTTTTCATCGCTATCTTAAACGCGGGTTGACTCGTCGCGTAATCGGGAAATCAACTTTTTTTTTATTGTGACGATGTATCGACGGTCCGAAATTCATGATCATCAGCGATCTTTATTTCTCGATGAGTTAATGTTTATTTTATCGTTTTTGTTTTAATTTTTTTTTTTCGCAATCGCGATGCACATTTCTCACTGATGTTACATTTTTGTGATGATTATCGTATCTAATGAACGATCGAATTTGTCCGTTCGCTGCAAACGATTTACCGGTATTATTTTTGTTTTTTTAAACCACGCGGCGAACTGAGCATATTAATTTTTACTATTAATTCATACACCGTTACGATACGAATACCCATAGGATAGTTAATATCGCGACAGACGGAAGTATGCTGTGCTGAATGTATTGTGCCAAAAGAATTAAAACATTTTGTTCTGCAGACTTTCATTCGCTCGCAACATCTCAATTTATCAATGTTGTATCATTATTGCTATTATTATTATTTTTTTTACTTTTTTTTTTTATCATTACTACAGTAACGATTGTGTACGGAATTAATTGTGTTTTCAAGACTGAAACTGTGAAATAATCTCGAGTCGCTGGCTTTACAAGTGCAGGAGATCATTCGGGCGAAACGTACTTAAAGGAGACATCGGGTCTGAAGTTTTATACTTTGTGTCGTAACACGCATCGTTGAATTCTCCGTTTTCTTTTTTTTCACACGATTTCGGCGCATCTAACGCGAACGGTCAATACAACGCAGTTACGTCGGGTGGCGGATATTGCAGCTTTTTTTTTTTTTTACTTATATTTTTAATCTATAGACTTCGAAGTAATAAGGAGGGCTAATTATTTATTATTTCCGTCGGCAAAATTGACTGTGATCTAACTTTATACGAATAGACCGTAGGAGACCAAATAATTACATCATTTCTATCTCATTACTCCGGGTCAACGCTCCGACGTTTTATAAAGTCGTTGATTTTTTTTTATATTCTTTTCAACACGATAAGAATGGTCTGCGCACTTGAATTATCGGCGGTTCAGCCCTCCCGCGAGCGCATTTCCCAGTGACTGTGCGTAAAATTACGGAGTCGAAGGATTTTGGTTTTGTATGAGAGAACGAAAAAAAAAAAAGAAAAAAAATAGTTTGGTTGAAAATTTCGAACACAAGGCCCGTGTGCGTGATTGCAGGGTGAAATACTCTTTTGATCGAGCGGATTAGTCAATAATACTTATAATTTATGATAACATTTTTTCGTTTTTTTTTTTTTTTTTTTTTTAATATCGAATGCTTCAAACAGTCCTTAGAATAGTTTTCCAATTTGTACGACATAGCGTTTGAGATTTTCGGCACGTACGGTGCACCACCGGTATTTCGATCACGACGCGTGACGCGCTGTCTATATATTGTATATTTTATTACCGGTCAATTTTTTTTTTTTCTTTCATTTTTTTTAATCATCTGACATTGATTATCAGTTGTGTCTCGTAAATGTGATCGCTCTTCGGAGTCGTAAAAATAAAACCCATTGAACGATGAAAAAAAAAAAATTATTCGATAAATCGGTTATATGTTCATTCCATGATTTATTCTCGTGCCAATAATGGACACGCACTATCGGTCTGTGAGTACAATAAAATTCAGTATAATGACCGTACGATTGATTTTCTTTTCTCGAAATAGTCATACGCAACGGGTAACACGTTGATATCATTATTATTGTAATGTTTCCGCGTGAAGAATCTTCAAATGTTCGAGACATTCGGTAGTTCGGTAGAAGGCAGACTTGTAGATTTCGTATGATTAATCGCAATTTGGTTGGGAGACGATAGACTAGAATTTAAAATTGCATCATCGAATTTTCCAAACGATGCAAAAAACATGAGATTAACGAACTCCCGCGAATTTCTACTAATAATGGCTTAACATTTTTTACGCAAGATAATGTGATTGTATTTTGTATTTTATGTAACATTCCTTCGCTCGCCACTTGCCTCCTTCGTGAAAAACTGTTTAAAAAAAAAAAAACAACAACAACAACAACACGAATAATAACATTTTCCGATAGACTGACGGAACACGGGGACTGAATCCGTGTGAATTTATAAATTCAAACGTTTGAATGGCGATGCAAATCGATCTTTTGTTCGTTCGACTTTTCGTCCTCATCCACTTAATCACTTCATATCATTCATACAAGATTTGCGTCAATGAATGAACGAAGATTTTTTTTTGCAACGCCATTCAAACGACGGAATTATGTAAATGCTCAAGTGAAAACGAAAAAAAAAAAAGAAAAAAAAACGGATTGTTCTTTGTTTAAGCGTACGCTATTAATTACTTATTTACGCCACTCGATTTATCATCTTAAGTTTCGACAAATATTGAATAAAACATTTATAATTTATCTCATTCGACGTTTCTGACTTGTGTTTACCGCACGCGTACCCAATGGCAATAAGATCGAATCGTCGTGGGTGATCCGAAGTAGCAAAGTGTGTTTGCGAAATACACTACGCATCGTGGAATTTCCGATATGGTATACGAAACAACATCCCCCGAACACTGCCTTCTCTGCCAAGCCTCGCTAATTTCGTACGATGTATTTTGTCCCCGAGATGCGGCACAAGGCACAATATTCCAACCAACTTCTAACGAGTACATATATATATATATATATACATACATATATATATATTTAAGAATTTTTAAAATAGTTCTTGTGTTAATCAATAATTATCGACGATGTGAAGCAAGTATTGTCAAGAGAATAAAATTTCTTTCGTACGTACAGCGGTTCGGTATGGATTTGATGGATAATGAAGAAAAAAAAATGAAAAAAAAAGGAAAAAAAAAAAACAAAAATAATGGCATTAGACTAAGAATCCTCGAAGGTAATATAATTATTCACTATGATTCACGTGGTAGACACATATATCGATGGTTAATTCGGACGATATATCAGAAAAAAAAAATTTATTGTAAGAATTTCAATGGAACCCCAACGAGCATTATGTCTCCACTGTACATTTAATTCCAGAGACAGTTGTAATAATCATTGAATGATTTTCTTTTCGATGAGAAAATGAAAAGAAAAACAATGTAATTGACCAGTAAACTATATTAACAGTCGCAGCTCCTGCTTGACAATTTTAAACGATTTTCGTAGACCTGAAATGGATGTTTCACATACACAAGGCGTCGTCAGAATTTTGCGTATGCTGGAGACGTAATGAATGATATATTCAATAAATATTTGTTCATAGTAACGCTTGTTGCATTTTTATACTTTTTCCTATCAATCTACGTAATTCGATTAAATTTTTCGCCGGCAAATAAAATTTCCTTCTATCCCAGCATTACGTAGTTACGCGCGATTCCATGGGCCATAAAAACGAGATATAGACTTTTTATAATTGTTTTAAAAAAAATTATTCGAAATATGATAATTAATTACTTCGATTCTTATTTCTCGTAAAATAATAACGCAGAAATCTTCACCGACAATTTGGAGTCTTCCAGGAATTGGAATAAAATATATAATTTCGCGAACATGTTGCGTATGTATCGCGCGACTAAGAAAATTTATAAGGAAAAGTTTCTTTGCGGTGACCTACTAAAATAAAGTCATGGTGATGCATGATTAACAGTTGAAAGGAAATGCTTCAAATGTGTATCACAGTCTGTTAGCAGTCTCGAGAATAAGTATTGTTTCCCAAAGCCATAAATACGCTTTTATCTCTTTAATGCTTGAAAATTGCAATTCAAAACTTTCAATAATAATGACGGTAGATACTTGTTTTTTAAATTATTTTGATTTTTTTAACGACGTTAGAATAATTTGCAGTTTGTATTCGCCAAGTTTCGCGATATTTTAACGATTTTTTTTTTACGAAAAAAGGTAATAACAAAACGAAGGAATACGAAACAAGTTCGTTCAACGGACGTTTATATTTTCTTTTCGAATACATTTTTGTTGTCAATTTTTATCATTACAAACAAATAGAAAAATGACTGCAGCGCGGCATACAAGGGATCGAGCGAACTTGTGAAGCAGTCCGAGACAATTATCTACAACAGGTATAAACCGACCTTTGCCTATATATTTTTTGTGTACGGAGGATAACCGAGGCGTCATCTCGTTGTATACAACAGAATTTATACCGATCCAAACAACTGAGTATATATAAACGACGATAATACATCTTGATGCGAATTCCCGTTGCGTGTGCGCGACGGTTGCGCAAGCGAAAAATCGCGAGAATTCACGAGTGCAATAATTAGCGATCGAGCTTTATATCCCGGGTAGTGGAGAATTGACGTTGCGATCGTCAAAGTCGCGAACAGCAATTCCTTCCCGTGTTAAATGTTTTGCCGTTAGGTAGTCCGCAGAGTTTCGATTTAGTGTCGTGTGTTGCACGTTTGTGGCGATGTCGATAGCGCCGATAGCGCATCCGTCGTTGGCGTATGTGACCAAGACGTGTAGAGAAATGTCGTCGGCAGCAGTAATCGGGAAATAAACGGGGAAACCATGTCTACCCCGATAGTCAGTCGCGCGCAGACACCCGGCGGTAGTGTGTCAAGTCCATGTGTCGTCGGTTGTGTTATCTGCGGTGTTACGAACAATTTGCTCAGGTGTTCGAGATGCAAATCCGTCGTTTATTGCAACAAGGAACATCAAAGAATCGATTGGAAGCGTCACAAAGAATTTTGTCTACCGAAAGCCTCGAAAACTAGCGTCGAGGCTGATACGACGAAAGTTACTACAGGACACGCAACGGCCTCAAGACGCCAGAATCAACTCAAAGAGAATAAGTTAGCATACGGATCAGGCGTCGGGGTACTCTCTAACCTGAATAGCAATATTGTCAGTGAGCTGTCGAGGATCCAGGCATCGATACCCGTCGTTGACAAGAACGAGGAACGCATTCGCGGTATGTAGTAAACTGTCGCAAATGCTCTCGAGAGATTTAAAAGTGAAAAACAAAAACGAAATAATACATTAGATTCCTTGACATTGTTTCGGAACGACGGTCGACCTTTCAATTTTTAATTGTACGGTACAGGTAGTGCGCACGAGAAACAATCTTCCGCAATTTTTTTTTCCGAGAATTTACTCTGTCATATACTACACAACAGACCTGTCATTTCTTGTCTACGACTTTAAGAATGAAAGAATTTTCGTTTGTTTTTAGCCAAAACATCATATTATTGGTTATGTAGCATACTGTTTTTTTGGAGTGCGTTAATTTTCTTTTCCTTTTTTCAATGGATATTGATTTGTTTTTAAATGGACAAAAAAACGATTGTGAAACGAAACCAACAAAATTTTTTGACGAGAGTATTGGTTGACGAAGGAAATTCAATTGATTTGAAATGTTTCTCTTCACAAGTGACTCCCGGACGGTGACAAAAAACTTGATTTTTGTTGTGTATCGAGAGTCTGTGTTACATTATTCGAGAAATTTGTTTATTGAGTTTCCATTTCTATATAAAATACGCATGACTTCAGTGTCAACATTTTCAATTGCCGGCACTTTCCAGAACATCTTTTCAATACATATGTGTTAACGTCTCGTATTTAATTTCATAAAATGGTATTAATCGCAGTTGCGCTATAGTTTTACGCAGCTCTGTCCTCTAAAAAACACTTTTTTGCAAAAAAAACCAATAATTTCAAAAAACCAAAACAAACTTTGCATCGAAAAACAAATATACAAAGTTCTTTAAAAAATTCGTATGAATCTATTGGACTGTGCAAAGAATACAGTACTTTGACAAAATGATAGAAATGTGTGAATGCAGTTTAAGAAATTACGATTAAAAAAAAAAAATCGATACTTTAAATTAACGATCAACTCGTTTTTACGAGCGTAAAAGTCGTTTTTGCGACCGCATGTGAATAAAAAAATGTTTATTACCTTCCGTGTTATTGAGTTCGAGAGCAGATTCATGAAATTCGGAATCGTATTTAATGCGATAACAAACGTGTTAAAAGTGCCCGAGATGCGGGCAACTGCGGTCGAAATTATGTAGAATAAACGTAAAGAATGTTCGTTGATAGTTTTTCTTTTTTTCGTTACCACAGGTTCTGTGCCTCGAGGTAGCAATCAGCGGTCGTCTAGCGAGGTCGATTACGGCGAAAACGTCGAGCGTACGAAACCGAAGAGTAACGCGAAGCAACGAGCGGCCTCGACGGGACGTCCGGACGGTTGGACATCGCCTATAACGTACGAAGGTAGTTCTGAGGACACTATACTGGGCGCCAGAGCCGAATCTCTCAATCCGTCTGTAGAGAGTACGATAATTCTCGGTGACTCTGAAATAGTTGCCTCGGATCTCCAAAGAATTCATCAAAACAATCAAAATCATCATCATTACGGAATGAAAAACTTTCCGGAAGTATCCCTCGGCGGCGAGGATGACTTTTTGCCGCCGTTTCTTCATCGTAATCGTAATAATCTCGAGGAGCTCATTATTGAGGATATTTGTAGAAACGTGATAAGGGACATGGACGAGTACGGTGTGTGCGTTGTAGACAATTTTCTCGGTGCCGAAAAAGGTATGACCGTGTTAAACGAAGTTCTCAACATGTACAGTGCAGGAATGTTCAAAGATGGACAATTGGTATCGAACAAAGCCGGTGCTAACGATTTGAAAACTATAAGAGGCGATCAGATAACGTGGTTGGACGGCAAAGAGAAGCAGTGTAAGAACATTGGTATGCTGATATCCCAAGTCGACGCTATAATAATGAGGGCAAACAAGATGCACAATAATGGAAAAATGGCCAACTACACGATCAACGGGAGAACGAAGGTAAATAAAATTCTTCGAAATCATTTAATGTATCTTTCGTATCAAACTTTGGTCGGCTCGCTAAATGTGTCGACTACGAGTAATTCTATAATAGGAGAATTTACGGCAGGCGGATAGTACTCGCAATGACACTGCAAAGTCAAGCATATAATCACCGCTTCGATTAACAAAGCGGACGGACACCGAGCGAGTCTCGCTGTTTAGGGTCGATCGAGTTTTCCCGAAACTCCATCGATTTTATTACTTCGCCGGACAATATCTGATCTTCAATCGTCTCAAACTTCTCGCATTCACCGGACTTTCGTCACTCGCATTCAATTCACTGACGGCGATAAACATTCGAAACAAAAAGTTGGTGATGGGAAAAGGAGAAACTATTTGCATAAAATACTCAGACTTCGGAACAACGTTCACGGCGACGTGATGAATGCAAAATACATTACCATTAAATTTAATTTCAGTATTTTACTCTTTACTGTTTTACTCTCTCCGCGTCATTATCCAGTCGTTGACTAATTTGGTTCATGACATTGATTATTCGATTAATTTTTTAAATTTATCCTCCTCCTCCTTAATGAATATAAAAAGAATTTGCTAAATTTTCAATTATCATTATTGTTTGCTGATACACCCATTTTCTTCGCACGCGAGAATAACACATCGTTGAAAAAATTCCAGTATTTTTTTTTTTCGTCAACATTGGACATCCGACTTTTTAAAATTATCATAGAAATACTCAATTCCGCGTAAAATGTCAGAGAAAGTTATTTTTTCTTCTTTCATGAAACCTTGAAAAATGAGTATAAGAATTTCGTAGCGCGCGATAAATCGATTTGGAGTGTCTTTCAGATAGTTTCGGCTTCCGATAGTATTGCCATAAAAGTGTTAATCCAATTGAGAAAGTCAAGTAAATAAGATAAAGACCATCGACGACGATTGACCGATCGAACGATAACACCGGAAGTTACAGTTTGTTTATCATCAACGTAACATATATATACCAAAAATCGGAATTAACCGAGAGAAACATTTTTTTTACGATAATTCGGTACGCATCGGGACTGCGATCAATAATACGGTTGTTGTACTCCAAAAAAAACAAAAAAAAATTCGAGTCACTAAACATCGAAGCTAAGTGCAGCCAGTCACGTACGCCCCGATCTCTTTCCCTTTCGTCACCAAACCCCTTTTCCCAAATGAGATTGCACCCACGTGCTCGCGACGTAGACGCGGGGGGACGACGAGCCCCGCGGACTTTGGCGGTCGAAAACGTTACGCGGCGGGGATCAAGGCGCGCGCTTGTGGCCGGCCGTTCGTAACGTGAGAGGAGTCCGCCGCGCGGCAGCTGCACTTCGCTTTAACCTTCTCGAAGGTGAAAAGCGGGAGAGAGGAGGTGCCCGATGACTGCGCGGGGGGAATTTGTGACGTTATCGCAATCGTTTCCCCGGATGAGACTCGGACCTCAGCCAATCGACACTTGAAAGAAACATCGACTCGTTGAGAATCTTCGCGTCGTAGAAAGGAGATAAAAAAAAAGAACTATATACACAAAAAAAGCCGACGGAGAAAGAAAAGTCGCCGAGACTACATAAGAATTCAATGTTCAACGAAAACTCGCTGCTCCCCGCTACTATTCGTAACTCAGTTACATTCAGCGGTTTGTCAGTCGCAGTAACTTTGTTTTGAGGTCAAAATCGACACGAGGCCTCCGCGAGCACTTAACTCATTTGAGAAAAGAAATTTACGCATTTGTCTCCGATGTAAAATGAACTTATCGCGGTCTGCATTCTGTTTTCGGTGATCGACCGAATGACTAGAGAGAGCGCACGCGAGCATCAAGCTGCGCAGTGCCGCCATAATTTTTTTTTTTCCTGCGGTCGATTCCTGCGTCAGGTCTATACTTAGACAACGTGACCTCGAGGATCCCGGGTGCTAACCCAGCGATCGTTTCAACGGGTTACACCTAAGAACCCAAACATCCCGAAATTTCGAGACTCCCATCTTTGCGTTTACATCAAATAAATACATTCCCGATATCGTTCGAAAATCGTCTTTTTCCGGAGCAAAAATTCCTTGCCGAGACATGATTTCGCCGTCGAGCCGATTTCCCCGAAAATTAGGAGGCGGTAACATATTTTAACGAACGAATTCTGCGTGCGAAGCATTTCGTCGAAGTCATTTGAATATCGTAAATATATGCGAAAAAGGATTCTCCGTAAATTTCGTATTTAAATAGACATTGCGGAGGCGCATTCGACGAGTTTTCTTTTATACTTTTTTAAAATCAGTATTATCGGATGCATACCGCGGCGTATACCTGAAACTCACCGCTAAATGGAATGGAAAAAAAAACTCATTTTGTTGTCGAGAAGAAATATATAGTATACATTTTTCGTGTATACTGAAGTATCAATTACCGTTTTTAGTAAAAAAAAAAAAGGGTACGGAAACGCGTATTGTTCTTATATACAAAAGATGCCGAAATAACGGTAACTTTTGAAACTCGAAACTTCATCGGTACGAATCATCGGGATATTTTTAACTGTTGATCCACAAATAAACATCGAAAATATATGCATCTGTATCAATCGATCGTCTATCGCCCGAAAAAATAAAATTATTTTCGGTCAATTTAATTTGTCTCCAATTTTCATACAACGTATATTGATAAACTTCCGCAAAGTAATAAATAAAATGGGGAAAAAAAAATTGGTACCCCAATAAAAAAAAAAAAAAACAAAAATTCACACGCATTCGTCATATAATGTACAGTTAGTGTATCGCGAAAGACCAGTTTGGCGCGTCGAGTTAAACGTTCGCGCGACCGTCATCCCTAACCGCAGTATCGTAGGTCAGTTGGGACATTTTTTATTTTCAACATACGAATCGTGTTTACGATTTCCGCCGATCTAACAGTCCGATAATTTCGCTGGTAGACTGAATTTTCATTTTTATCAAAGTCGACGCATGCGCTGTCGTCATAGGAAGTCGTGAGATTAGGTACTCCGTGAAGAAGAAAAACAAAATAAAAAACATCCCACCCGCAACTTTCACGAGCGTTTCTCACGTACGCACGGTTACTTATATACCTCTGTTGACTTATCGTTCACTCAATTATACTCTCTCTCTCTCTCTCTCGTCACGGATTTTAAACTCGAACGGGGTGACGATGCGGCACGCCGCATCTCGCACGTACTCTCCTCAGAACGCGACGAGATAAAAAGTAAAAAGGTAATCCTGAGTATTAACAAATATGTATGTATCTCTACCGATGCAGAGTTTCCCCCTCTCGCGTTCGTCTTATCGATGAAACTGGTCGAAACTCGCGCCGACTACGCCCCAAGAATTTCTTTATATCGCGAAAGATTTTTTTTATTTTTTTCGCATCAAACGCATTTCGACACGTACGCATCGCGCAGGTCGCGGCTATTATAAGCTTTGTGTTTACCTTTTCCGTATTTTTTCATCCCGTCGATTTCGTTCTCTGCTTTCGTAATTTCTCGAACCAATCTGTCGGACCAACTGATAACGAGAATTGCGTAGATACCAACACCGATATCTCCATCTCGCTGAATCACAGTGGCAGAATAAATATTGGAAATTCTTGTTGAATCGTCGATTATCGAGGCAAATTGACAGTAACAATAATCGAGAAATAGCACCTCACGTATCGTAAATTAACGAGCGCAAGATGCACGCGGAACGATTCGCGGAATAACTCGATATACACATTTATCTTATTAATCGTTTGATGCTTTCATACAAAGATGGATTCTCGGAAGGTGTCCGTGAAGACTATCGTAAGTCGCGAGATATCGTCACGAAAATTTGTCAATTTAACAAAAGATCGCGCATAAAGCATTCTTCGCGTTATTCGCGAAGTATTGCGGTGTTCAAAAAATCATATATATTCCTTGCAATCCACGGAAACAATCGGTAAAATTATTTTTTTTATTGCGTTACGGATACAGTCGCCATATTGTTTTGTTTTCGTAAATACGGTTTTTTTAACATCGACAAGTAACGAAATTCTGAAATACAAAAAGTCGTAAAAAAGTTTAAAAAATGATATTTATAGGTTATGGGGATTTCGTGTTTGCCGAGTTGCGAAAGAGGTTAACTGTTCCGCGTGAACTTTTGTATTGTCAGTTTGGGATTTCGTAATCGTAAATATCGGGTCGTGTATACAATTGACAAACGTTTAAACCCGCGTAAGTTTCGGTGTTCTTACGTGACTAAAACCACGGATACAAGTCGTATGTAGCGCCAAGGTTCGCTTACGGAAATGGGCCAAGGTCTGTGAGAAATATGGGTTGACCGCGTGCCCTGCAGGGACCTTGTGCACGCGGTCGCCCTTCAGTCTGGTGAACACGAGCGGATAGAGACGGCGCTCTTCCTTCTCTCTCCCGTTACACAGACCGCGCATTCGAGAATCGGCTTCACGCTTATTTTCCGCGCTATACAATGCATCGTAACGGTTATAAAAGTTTTCGAAAAAACTTAATAACCCGATAACCGAAATTATGCAATTCGATACATTTCCTGTGTTGCTTTTTGTCATAACCTGCAAAACCGTTAATGCCATTGATAAGACATCGTAATAAAAAAAAAAAAATTACCATAAAATTCGCATGAGTCACAGAATAGACTCGTTGATTGTTTCGCAATAATCTGTATCGAATTTAGTGGCAACGGAAATAATGGCAGAATGACGCACATTTTCGTCGCATTCAGGTTTCACGAGATAAAACGATGTGCGCAATAAAAATAAAAATTATAATGTTATTTTTGATAAGGAGACTTCCCATCAACGCGGTCGGTGAATGTCGATATAAAGCTAATATCTTGTTCGGCCGTTCGAAATCAATTTTTTTTTTACGAAGCGATCGTTACTTTTTTTTTCTTCGCTCCTTTAATTCTGTTTTTCTGTTCTGTAATTGCGATAACTATTATAACACTACGAACACTAGGATTTTTTTTTTTTTATTACGACGAAATTTTTTTTTGCAAATGGCGTCAAACAGAGTTTCGTAATCGAGTTAATAAACGAATGTCTTAAGATTATTTAGAAAAAAAATGGCGCTATTTAATCTGTGGAATACGTGAGATGTTTTTAACAGTTTGGACGCCGCGAGGTTACGAACAAAAGATCGATAAGTTCTCGTCAAAGTCAAGGAGGATAATACTCAACCATTTCCGTTTGAGTGTTTAAAAAGGCGTTTCTGAGATCGAAATAGAGATGACACTTGAATCATCGCATCCGAACTGCGTAGCCGGTTAAGTCGGGATTTAGGGGGAAGCCAATTAGGTGGGGAAACGGGTCAGACAAAAGGGGCGAACAGGAAGTTTGTTTTACCCGACGCGACGTAACTTCCACGTGGCCGCGAAGACGACACGTACACTCTACGTACGCACCGCGTGTGTGTGTGTGTCTTCGAGTGGTTTCACAGTCTCACAGAAAAAATTCGGAGGGTCTTACGCCGCTCAATAAAACGTATATACGATATCCTATAGCGCCGCCATATTATTCTTCACGAAGAGATAACATTAGGGAAGCGAATTCTTCGCGATATTACGATGAATTTTTTTTTGCAAAAACCGGTTATTCTACATAAAAATCGCTCGCGCTAAGTGGCACCACCCTGTTTTTGCACAAATCCTTGAAAAGTCGTCATAAACTTATCGATAGTGGATCTTAAATTATTTACGAATTCATTTCGATTTTTTTCAACGTTTGTCGTGTACCTGTAAATTAATTGTTCATTATCAGAAAATATTTCGAGAAATGGCCAAAGTTTTGCATATCAAAAGAATGTAAACTATAAAATCCCCGTAAAGTATCCTATGAGTCAGAGGAGTCGAGTCGTTCGTATGGAAAATCGAGATATAAGTATTGCATCGTAGTATCCAATGAAAACAGTTTTTCCCCTCGATAACCTTACCGTTCATCTACTTGATATTTCTCGAAGACGCAGACGTCTCGAATTCGGAGAACAAAGAATTGAATGCTGGCATCAGTCCCAAGGACAGCGTCGCGTAGGGTCGGAAAAGTTGATTCAATATTTACGCCCGCGAACCTACAATTTTTTTTATTCTATTCTTCGTGTTTATTTTGAAAAAAAAATGAGTTTATCGGAATGACGGTGTATCGGCAAAATCAATAACTCCGCTCCCTTCGCGCTTTTTCCATTCGACAGTCGACATCGGAAGATATATATAATCATTCGGGAAAATAACTGTTATCAACATTTTCCCGTTTTTTCAGTGTCGCACGCGACAATAGGATGCGCAGAAACTATCGCGCATCATTCCCTTCGGTATTCCCGCCGTCGCATATATTTTCCGTTGCTATGTATATATATACGCGCTTCGGGTACAATTGTCATTTTATTAATTTCACAACTGCACAGTGTGACGTATATACAGCTGGCGACGAGGCGTTATAGACTTCTTGATTGCGATGTTTCCTTATCGTATACCGTTGTATCGCTTGTATACCCTATGAACGTTAGCGTCGAAACGCTCTCGACACACTGTTACAAGTTGTTTTGTGAATATCCCGCTTAACTTATTCTTAGAACGGTTATTCACCGTTTCCTCTGTTCGCTTTGTACAACGATCGAGTTTAGTTTCCCCGTTGAAAATAAATGAAAAACATTCTTGAAACTCGTTCCATCGATCGTTTTAAGTTTTTATTATACGGACTTCCATTGTACTCGAGTTATTATTATTTTCTAAAACTGCGAACGTTATACGACGCTGCAATCAGTGTCATCGTCGGCAATGAAGCTTTCGCCAAAACTAAACTAAACTAAACGAACGTTTACATTATTCGCTGCGTTTGTGTTTCAGGCAATGGTCGCTTGTTATCCCGGTCATGGCTCGCATTACGTTAAACACGTTGACAATCCTAATCGGGACGGTCGATGCATCACGGCAATTTACTACCTCAACAAAGATTGGGACATCAAGGTACGTTAATGAGAAACTATTCACACTTACGCCTCATTTTTAACAAATTGTTTTGTTTATCACAAATAATCGGCAGCGCGATATATTTTGCGAATTAAGTTCGCCAAAAATTTTTCGTTTTATTTCCGATAGAATTTTCGTTCGATGACGAAGCTTCGTTAATGAAAACCCACATCCGGGAATATTTTTTTCAAATTTTTTTTTCGCGCAAAAAAAGATCGATTGTCTATCATTTTTTTATCTCACTATTATTCAAACTTAACGCTTCATTTTTAACATATTGTTTTGTTTATTACAAGTAATCGTCAACTCTATAGACTTTGCGAATTAAATTCGCCCAAAATTTTTCGTGTTATTTCAGACAGAATTATTGATCGATGACGAAGCTTCGTTAATGAAAACCCATATCCGGGAATATCTTTCGAACTTTTTTTTTCGCGTAAAAAAGAACGATAGTCAATCATTTTTTTTATCTCACTGAAAAATTAATTTGATTGGGACATAAAGGTACGTTAGTGAAAAACTATTCAAACTTAACGCCTTATTTTTAATATATTGTTTTGTTTATCACAAATAATGGGCAGCGCGATATATTTTGCGAATTAAATTCGCCCAAAATTTTTCGTGTTATTTCCGATAGAATTTTAATTCGATGACGAAGCTTCGTTAATGAAAACATACGGGGATATTTTTTTCGAACTTTTTTTTTTTCGCGCAAAAAAAGATCGTTAGTCAATCATTTTTTGATCTCAATGAAAAATTAATCTGATGATTTTTTTTTTCGATGTTATAGAAGAACGGAGGTTTGCTGAGGATATTTCCGGAAGGCTGGCGAGATCAGGTTGCCGACATCGAGCCGTGTTTCGACAGAATTTTGTTCTTCTGGTCGGACAGGAGAAATCCTCACGAAGTTCAACCGGCGTACAAAACTCGATACGCCATAACGTTATGGTATTTCGACGCCGAGGAGAGGAGTCAAGCTTGCCGAAGATATCAGAGAGAAAGTAAGACGACATACGCGGCGCCGAGGGCCTCGTCGATCTTTACATAACGAAGTTCCCGATGTACCTCTCCCTCTACCCGTGGAAAAAATCTCAGTGATATCGTGGCCTTTCCGTGTTCCAGGAGAGGTTCACACTGAGTCTTGAGCGTCGATGTACGGGAGGCGCGGAATCGTTCCGAGACGTCTGTACACCGGGGACTCCGATCTCTTCCCAATACCCGACCCACACAACTGTAAATAAAATAAACGCGTGAAGAGCACTGGTACATAAATGTAACGTATTACTATGAATTAAGATCAACCGAATAACACGGAAGTCGATGACTAGTCCTCGAGTAATCGACGTCGAAGTTACGAAATAGCGAAATTGTTGGTTAATGCGATGTCTCCGCATTGCAGAAAAAAAAGCGAACGACCTATGTCTTTACCGAAGCAGCGTATACCCTACGGATAGAGACGATACGTAAAAAACGAAATACCGGACCAGGGAATAAAAAACACCGGACAGAATTTTCATCATTAATTAATCGATAATTTATTGAAATAATAAACAAAAAATAGATTAATTATAAATTAAGTTGTTGTGCAATTTCTTTCGGGAATTACTTTTTTTTCTCTCGTTCGGCATGTTAATCACGCTGCGTCGACGATTAGGAGCTCCGAATCAATCGGAGTTCGTTCTTTCGAATCAATTTGTTTTTCTATGCTTATAAATCTTTTCGGCAGTGCGCTACAGCGTTATTCTTGTCTATTGTTTTTTTTTTTCTTTTTTTTTTTCATCCCTTTCGTCGACGATGAAAAAGTAGTATTGCGATCTCGCGCAATGGCAATAGCCGAATCGTTGATTGGCTAACGTTAGAAGATCTTATCTCGCAAACAATTGATATATACTGAGAATCTGTTCCTTCGGAATCTTTCTGTGATGTCAAACACGATAAGCACTGGAAGCGGTGGCGAATTAAATACACGAAAGGATGAAACGAACGCGTTCGCGTTATTGCGTCACTAATACAAGTTGTATAATTTAAGTACGAAAGAAAAAAGAAGTTTGTAATGTTGGTTTACAATGGCCAGTATGCGAAATGGTAGGTAATTGATGCTTCCATCAGTGCGGTTAACTGAGATACCTGTAACATTGTTATGTATATTGCGAAGCGAGGGAGAGCAACGTTTTTAATATCGTAATGTATCCTATTTATATGAAATTGTAACCCGTAGAGTGGAGCTGCCGACTAAATTAATTTCGTCGAATTATTCACACAATATTTACATTTATTTACATTTACTATTTACCGCCGTTTTTCTAATCAACAAATTGGAATAATCGATTGTTCATTAATTGTTAATCGAAATTCCAAATTGCAGACGAATTGAAATTTTTCTTATGTTAATGTAGATGATGAATGAAAAAAAAACAAAGATAACTCTTTTTTTGCGGGGAATTCGACGAATTTATTTTAACCGTCTCTGGTAGAACGCACTGTTCGTGTTCTGCGTAGAAAAATCTGATTCGATCCTCGAATAGTCAACGGGAGACGCAGACTGACACGAGTGTTGAGATATACCCGAGACTTTCGATTATGCTGGAAATAATTGCAACCCTTTGAATAATGGATTGCCATCGTTAAGTTTATTTCCAGCAATCGTTAGTCTCGAACCTATATATTTTTTTGTTAATTTACAGCACTCCGTCGTAAAGTACTCTTCGAGACACGGTACAGCCGAACAATATCCCAGTATCTTCGATAAGTTATTAACTTATTATTACGAAAGCTCGACTCCAATCAATATTCACGATTTAACTTAATTGTATAATTGTTATTTCCTAAGTTAAGAGAGGGTGTCATACCTTCCGAAGTATTGTAAAAGTGAAAAAAAAAAAGATTTTATTACGCGCGAACAATAAATATTGTACAAAGTCTGAAAATTGTTTTTTGTTTTCATTTTTGTATTTTTCATTAAAATATATACATTTCGAATTTTTTTTTTTGCGCGGATTGAAGATCACATGTTGTCCTCGTCGTCTGGAATCGCAGAATCTTCGATCGCATCGCTCGACGGTACATAGACTTTGAATGAAAAATCGTTTTTTGCAAAAGTTCCGGGATTTATGACCTGACAATCCTCGTAACTCGTTGTATAAGATTCGAACTGATCGGCGACGACTACGAGATCGGGAGTTGGGAATATTTGTAATCCGTGATCGTGTTTCCAGTAGACGGGGATCACAGGCAGCGTAAGAGGGCAGAGATGCGATTGACAAACGATAGATTTCGCGTACTGAAACAAAAAAATTTTCTTTACCGAATTGCGAATATTGAAACTCAAATCCTATATTCATACGTGAAATAAATGTCAATTTATATGGTAATTACAATATTTCGTCTCAATCAAAGTAAATCCGGGATAAGAATTGCATTTAAAGACCATTCGGAAAATTTTAAAAAACAATTATAATTGAAAGGCAACGGATAGTTACCGTTTAGTTCAGTATAAAAGTTACCGAGAAGAAAGTAATTCAATTACCCATTATTACAAAGTATCGAGAGAAAAAAATTGAAATGTCTAAAAATCGGATGTTAGAAATGAGAAGATTCAGTGATTTCTTTTTATCAGACCGTTGGAGAATTGTCTTAATTAGTTTCTCTGAAAAACTGATAATCAGTAGTTTAATCAACAAGAATAATCGATAACTTACGTGTTCGCAGATTTTGCCGTCGTTAGGAAATTTTAATGTATTTCTACACAATTTGGTAAGCATATCCTCTCTTAGTACGACGATTTCCTTAGTACAATATTGAATTCTGCATGGATTCGTTGCGAGAATCGTGTCGGGTACTCGTTTGACGAAATCTTCCAGTAAACTCTGTGGCAACGGCCCTCTCGGTAAGATTTTCGGAGATCCCAAATCGTAAGGTCCCGGTACAAGTACGAATTTCGAATTCTTCTTTATATCCGGAAATCTATTAATGATTTCAGCCAATCGCGCGAATCCCTCTTTCATCTTTTGTGCGCTCGTAACGTTTGGCGGAAAGCTGAGAAAATCTCCACAAAGTACGAAAGCAACGGGAGGAAATTCGTTGTAACCGCTGAGCATCATTTGAAATTTTTCGAGGACGCGACTGTTGTCGACCCAAAATTCGGACACAAAAATTATCATCGCATCGGTTCTTCCGTTTTCGTAGATTTTCAATTTTTCCGAATTTTTTAAGGAGGTCGGATGCTCTCCGCCAAATGTATTTTCATCACCAAACGGCGCTCTCGAGTTTTCGGACGGTTCCGGCGGTGGAAAACCGATATCTTGGATCTGCAGAATTCCATCGTCGTAAATACCGTTCGCTATGACTACGCAACCTTCTGTTATGAGACCTGCTTGAAAGTTGTGTTTATTTGTTAAGGAATACAACATTTATCCGTTGTTAATTGTAACTGGGGAATTTCTACAACTTTTGCTTTTGCTACAACACGCAAACATAAATTGAGAGTTCGATGTTTCAGTGTAAAAAAAAAATTAATAAAAAATCCACTGCTCTATTTTTTCTTCAAGGGTTTGATCGTCTCTAATTCTTTATCTCGGTTTACACGAATCGAAGAAAACTCCGATGAAATTTTTTTTTTTTTAACTTCTGACAAACTTGAGATTTTAGAGTGGTTTTGCAATTTCAATAATTCGATTCTCATTTTCAAATCAATATACAGATCAAAACAGTTTTTCGCGGCAACGACGTTGGAAATAATTAGAAAATTATATTATGCTACAAGTATAGAATAAAAAAGGATATTGCTTTAGTCAAATCAATTTTTACGGCTCCTCCTGTGTCCTCCAAGTAATATTGTCCCTCTGTGAGTTGCGATAATAGACCCATAACATAGACATGTCCAACTTTAGATTCACTCAATAGATATTCAATGGGCGTCAGTTCATATCTCTGGGAATTTACTTCGCCAAATTTAAGTGGAGTGAACAATTCATGTCGATGGGTTCTATGCCATAGTAATTCGAGTCGATGTCGGAATACTGTGGATTTGTGTACAGCTTCCGGATACAAATCGGGTGCAACTTTTTGAAGAACAAATTTTTTTTTTCCCGGATCATAAATAATTTTTGGTACTTTAAATGTATCTATGACGCTGAACACCGTCTCTGAATCTTGCAAAATAGTATCGGGTCTATCGCACTCAATGATCGCTTGTTGAATGCTCTCCAGAGTTACGTGGGGACTTCCTGGATTTTGTTGAAATATATGATCCATTAATCTCGTGAGCCATGATTCTCGTTCTTGCGGTTCGATTCTTTGCAAAAATCTGTGTATATGAAGGCTATTGACTCTGAAAATGGAATTCGATAAATCGGCAAATACATCGCCGGTGGTAAAATAATAAATAATAATGATACAGAGTATAGTGATTATTCGGAAGTATTTTATTGTTAAAAAAATCGTAAAAAGACTTGCGGCTACACTTGACATGCAAACAAAAAATAAGAATGGAACACGAAAACAAAACAATAGCATACCGATATGATAAATATTTCTACTTACTTTGTTATTATAAGACCGTACAGCGAGAAAGTACGTTGTATGTCCGCTAATGATTTATCGTCAACCATTATTTTGTTGTGCTAATAATATTTATACAACGAAGGTTAACAATTTACGGTGCAATAAAAGCGCGCCAAACATCCTTTGGCTGTTGCGCGGATGTCACACACTTATCAAAAAAACTCGAAGCGCCAAAATATTTGCTTTGAGAGTCCGCGCACACTGTTTTGTGAAGTTAACGCCGCGGATAAGTTATACGTGTATTTGCTGTCATTATTTTATTGGTACATTATGGATAATCTAGAAAAATGAGAATTTTTTTTATCATATATAATAACCAATATATATTTTTTTTCCTTATTTACGATAGAATTTGCAAAATTCGCAGTCGACAACTTGACTCGGAAAAATTCCAGTGGTGTTAATGCTTTCGGAAAGAGCGCTAATTTACCAACTAAATTTTTGCTCTTAACCTAAAAGCTAATTGAAATGGCAGCGAAAGAAAGGCAGAATAAACTTGTTATTGACAAGAAAAACTCAATTTTTCGTGAATTTACGGCTGATGATCCGGATCCGGAAACAACTGTAATCGATAGTCTTTGCATGAATTGTGGTGAAAATGTGAGTATTCAATATTTTGTTTTTTTTTTCTACATACGTACTGTGCACGTTTTCGAAATTTCCGTGAAACCGTATACTGCTCACCGGCGCGCACAGTAGATCGGTAAATCAATAAATAACTAAATAAAAATATCTGTTGACACGCATTTTCAGGGCTCTACGAGACTTTTGCTCACCAGAATACCGCACTACAAGGACGTTATATTGATGTCCTTTGACTGTGAACACTGCGGCTTTCAGAACAACGAAATTCAGAGTGGTGGAAAAATCGGTGACAAAGGAGTAAAAATAGTTCTCAATGTCACGAAACCCGAGGATCTCAATCGTCAAGTCGTTAAATCGGATCACACAAGCGTCAGAATACCGGAAATCGATTTTGAGATTCCTGCGCAATCACAGAACGGAGGTAAGTGCACAACATATTATATTTCAATCAGTTGGGTTTGTGTGATTTTTTTTTCATCTAAAAAGAAAATTAAGACGCATTCCCGATCACTTAGAAAAATATTACCCAAAGGAATCTCCAAAAAGAAAAGTAAAATTAAATACATAATCAATAAATGATTAATATTATAAAAATATGAAATATTATTTATTATTATTAAATAATAATTTATGCAGGTAAATAATACAATAAAATAGAGGAAAAATGTATGCAACTGTAAATTTCATTTAAAAGAGTATCTTCGAAGAATTAATTGATTCAAAAATTCACAAAACTGTTTTCATTTGGCAGAGATAACGACGGTGGAGGGAATCATAGATAGAAGTATCGCAGGATTGGAACAGGATCAGCCAAAACGGCGTGAGGAAAATCCGGAAGTTGCCGCGGATATCGATCTGTTTATTGCGAAATTTCGGGGAATTAAACTTTTGGACGAACCGTTTACGATAATATTCGAGGATATAACGGGAGAATGTCACGTAGAGAATCCGAATGCTCCACTGAAGGATAAAAATTGCACCGTCACATGGTTCACGAGATCGGATGCGCAGAATCGTCTCATCGGTATTTATCCCGAGAATCAGGATGGTCTTTTGGAGCCGATAAAAGAAGGAGAATTTACGCTCGAACAGCTGGAAGGCGAAGTTTTGACGTTTCCGACGAATTGTCCCGGTTGCAATAGTCCTTGTCAAACGAATATGAAAATGACGAGTATCCTTTTTCAATGAAATAAGTATAAAAATTAAGAAGACCGCGGTACAATTTTCTCTAACAATTGTAAAAGTGATGAACTCATTTTAATTCCTTTAAATTACCGGTAGCTAATTTCGAAGCTGCATTCTTCAATTAATTACTCCCAATTCCCCGAGAAATCGGGAATTCGGGAGCAATTCGGGGTTTCGGTATTTTTTTCCCAATTAACAAAATTTATTACGCAATCGATTAATCCTTAACAAAAAAAAATCAGATATTCCGCATTTCAAGGAAGTCGTGATAATGGCGACCAACTGCGACACCTGCGGTCAAAGAACCAACGAAGTAAAGAGTGGCGGTGGAATCGAACCTCAGGGTATAAAAATCGAAGTTAGAGTCCGAAACAAAGAGGATTTCAATCGCGATATCTTGAAATCCGATACATGTAGTATGGAGTTACCGGAATTAGAATTGGAGGTCGGTGCGGCAGCGCTTGGCGGTCGTTTCACAACCGTAGAAGGAATACTCACCGCAACGAAGGAGCAGTTGACCTCTTGTACCGCTCTCAGCGGCGACAGCGTTGAGAAATCGACGGAAGAGAGAATGACGAAATTTATCGAAAAATTGGATGAAATATTGAACGGTGAGAGACAAGTGACGATAGTATTGGACGATCCGGCAGGTAATAGTTACGTTCAAAGTTTGTCCGACACGGGTTGCGACGAGGGCTTAACGATCACGAAGTACGAGAGAACTTTCGAACAGAACGAAGAACTCGGATTGAATGATATGAGAGTCGAAAACTATTAAGAAAAAAAAAAAAACAGTGAAACAAACTATCGATATCAATTGTACAAATTTATAAACGTTTTATAAAAATCGTAATATATTGTTCAGTTATTCGGTCAATGAAGTAGTCAATTTCCCGCGTGTCTGCAAGAAAAAACAAGAGGATTGCAACGATAATTTTTCATTAACTAAATCGATCTGTGATGCGAGTCAACATACACGATGGGGATAGCATCGAGTTTTTTCAGCGCTGGGAGTCTTCGGGTGACCTGTGTGCGCCATGATTCGGCATCCATATTTTCGCATATCGGATTATTGATGAACAGAAGGTCCTGAAGATTCGGAATTTCCTGAAGGCGATTGAACTCCGACCAATCTTTCACCAAATTGTTTCCCATATACAGAACTTTCAGAGCTTTGAGAACGTTTACACCTTTTATTTTCTCAATCATGTTGTAGGATATCCATAATTCTTCGAGGTGTTCACCGATCGCCTCGAGACCGGAAAATGTTTTGATGCAATTGCGACCGAGCGACAGAATCTTCAAGTTCTTCAGCGAGTCGATTCCGGTTATTTTCTCGATCATGTTAGTCGAGAGGGACAGTTTTCTAACCCACGTAATGTTTTTCTAGTGAGTATCAATAGATATTAAGGGGATACAGTAGCGATTTGAGGGGATCGCGAAACCTACTCGACGTTCACAAGAGCAGCTAAGCTGTTGTCCATTTTGTCGATCGGTGGCCATTGAAAGGATAAAATAATTTCTTTCTGGTCGCTCGCCGTTTCGCCTGTTTTTTCTTCCCATCTCTGGAGAGCTTCACGGCACGACGTTGATTTCGCCTAACGCGTGGAATCGTTAATCGTCATCAATATCACGTAAATTTACCCGATTCGGAGAAAAAGATACATTACCATTTATGACTACGGATAGTGATTATTCGAGATTATAAATCCGATAAAATTAATTATTCGATGATTCTTAACTAACGTATGTATTCTGTGCTATCGAGCAATCGTGAGATTAATGTGCCGATCGTCATATACAAAATTGTCACAGTCAACGTGTGACACTCCCCTTCACGGCGCTCCACTCTCATTTGCGGCAAGCGATGAAAAATATTGAGGAACTCATCAAGCGTTACGGTTTCGTCGTCAAACTGATGACTTTGGTAATTAGGAAATTTGTGGGACAATTTTCTGCCGGAAGGAACGAAATCGTGACTTTTAACTAAAGTATGCGATCCTAAATTACGATGCGATAAAAGACTCCGCGAAATAAAGTAATTGTGTGATTGTGTGAAATTATACTTCCTATATAATTTTTTTAATTTACGTATATAATTTCGACGTTTCGTAAATTTATAATTTGCCTTAAGGGGAGATTATACCTTGTCGTTCGCTCTTACACGGTCGCCACCGTGTAGCTTTAGATTCCTATCAAGAGGGGGTTAAACCTCCAATCACGAGACCTGCTGCGATGCCGAATACGCGGAGACGCAGGAGAGGTAAAATTTTCAACGCATGTTTTTCAAAACATTTTTCTCGAATGTGTAGCAAATTTCAACGCCTTCTTCGTAAATACATATAAAAATCCATCGAATATGTAGGGATTTTAAAATGTATTTCCCGCTTCAATCGGAAACAAACGCGGGATTGGTCATCGGTTCTTCGAAGACATTCCGCATTGGGTTTTCAAATTGTTCGACTACTTCGTTTTTCCTTCCGAATTCCATAGGCTCACCGTACCATACGGCAATAAAAGTAAGTTGCAGTTACTTGGCGATGTCCGGAGAATGAAACTGAATTTGCGCGAGAGATTCGCTCGAGCGTGTAATTGAAGAGAAACATTGACGACCGTCCGTTTCACAAAGGGAAGCGGTACCGTTTGCTGGCTTCGTAGAATAATTACTCATCTAAACATTTTGCTTCGACAATAGACAAAGTGTCAATCGTAAACGAGTTATCCACACGTCGATCGGCCGTCAGATTGTCGCGGAAACGAAGTTTTTAACTGCTTCCATTGCAAAGTGCAGCATTAGATCATCATGAATTTTGTTTAAAAGAAATCTATAATATATTTATAATAAATAATTCCCGCGTATTTGAGATCGATAATTGAACTTAGAATCCACGCGCAGTAGGCTCACGTGAAATCCTTTTTTACGCGTGCGTTTTACTGCACAGTTGCATGGTCGATTATGTGAACCCTATTCTGCGGTATAGTGTTACAAAGGGAAAAAATGAATATATGTTCTTAAACTTCGCAGAATTACGTCAATATCTTCTTAAAGAATTTTTTAATTTCCAATCGGTCCGTGAGTGACCGTATATGTTACAAAATCACCGTCCGGCGTTCGAAATAAATGTTCTTCTTTCGTCGGAAACAAAAAATTGAACGGTCGAAAAGTCAGATCGTCGGGTTCGCGAATCTATCGTTGGGTGTCTCGCGGGTCGCGATTCGATGGCCAATGGCCGCCGTGTAACGAACGCCGTGTGTGCCCGTGTCGGCTGGCTGGCCGCTGACTGATGTACGTTCGCAAGCGTGTCCGTCCGTTTATCGTTTGATTTTATTCGCTGCCGGTGCGCTCGATAAAATGTCGAACAGGCTGAAAAAGGACAAGGTGCGTTAATTACGTTGAATAAATCAGTGTTTATTCACGGCTATCGGTGCCCGATACTGCTGTACGAGCGGTGTTTTTTTTTTCCTTTTTTTTTTGTTAACTCTCTGTCTACACCGTCCTCCCGTGTGGCACATAGAGAGGCCCGCGGATCCAACGGGGGAACAACCCCGGCAGCCTCGGCTTTATACACACGTTAAACCGAGGACCCGCCTAAACCGAGGGGGTGTTTAGTGAAATCCGGTCTCGCGACCGGACGCCCGACAAAACCGGATAAAAAAAATCTTCGCGAAACTTACACTACTCGCGCGATTCACGCGGTTACAAATACCGCTACGACAATGGTACTGTCTTTTCTCTTCTTCTCTATATCACTCGCTAACTCACACGCTCACTCACAACGCACTTTATAGAGTAGCGCAAAACGAGCACTAGTTTTATCCTCCACGTATGTCTCGCAAATCGTACTTGCGAATTTATCATCGGCGTCACAGTTTGTGTTTCCGTGTTACAGGAGTCGGCGAAGAGCAAGGACAAGGGAAAGAACGGCAAGGACGCCGAGCCCGGGGATGAGGTGAGGTTATACTCGTTTGTCACTCCGCCGACTCGATCGAAGTTTCTACTTATCGCGTTTAAACTCGTCGAGAAATGCATGCATTTCTGTTATACAGAATTTCGTCATTGACGCGAGTTGTTGATTTTTTTTTTTTTCGTCTTATTACAACGGGATTTTTCTACTTACTGGATCCGCGACTTTTAGAATAGCATTTGAATTCTCCTTAATAAAGTGTTCTGAATATATCGCAGTGGACGTCAGTTGAGTTACAGAGTTGTCGCAGTCATTGTGCGTTAGACTCATAGTACAAAAGTAGACGATTCGTAACGTTAATGTTTGAACCATTCTACGCAACAAAGTTTTGTTATGACTGGTAGCGGGGAGAATTTTTTTTTTTTTTTTTTTCACTCAATGATTGAGGTTAGACAGAGTTTGTTTTGACAAGTAGTTCAACAGAACCCTCCGACGCAGAGATAGAGTCTGGTTGGTTACGCCAGACATCCTTAACGCTCGCAAAACTCGTTTGTATTCTAAACAAAATGTCGATATGACGCCTGTAGCAGGGATTCTATTATTTTGGGATGAGAGAGCGGAGAGATTTCTAATACTTTGACGGCGTTCCAAAATCACATTTCTCACAAAATCCCTAATGTTTACATACAACAATTGTACTTTGTTTTATTTTATTCGTAATTCGCAAAATCGATTTATTTGTTAATTTTTTATTGAGTCATTTTAGTATCACAAACAAAATTTTGCATTTCGATAAGAATTTTTTATTTTTTTATTTTGTTCCAAAACGTTTGTCAATTTCGTAAATTCAAATCTTAACTCTACTCGCTACAATTTTTATTTGACCGAAAAGCAGTATTGTTTTTGTCTGACCAAAATTTTTGTATCTACTGCACTCCATTTCACTGATAAAAAAATAACTCACAATTAGATTAAAAAATGTGTAGTATTCAAGAGAATTTATATGATAAACTTTGCATTATTCGTTGCATTTTATAGCTAAACAATAATTTTATATGAGTGATTTATTACGAAAATCTCAATTCGCGTAAATAATACGAAAATTAAATCGCAGTGATTTTCAAATGATTTTCAAATGATTTTCAAACTAAACTGACTAACGTTTTGTACGGTTTAAAACGTTTGCAATTCAATATTACGAACTCTAATGATAACCATATACAGTACACGTATATTCCATTTGACGTCCGTCCAATAATTCCGTATCTACTGCTCGGTTCAAAACGTTTCCGCGAAATAAATTCGGACATAGTTACTGTAATGGATTTTCTTCAATGTCCGAGCAGCGATTTCATTTCGACTGTCAGCGGACAATGTAAGCAGAACGATCCGTAATACCGTAGAGGGTCGACGCTACAATCAGTTGGTAATTACGTGATAAGATTTGTCCTATTGGTGCAACAATGATATCCTCTCAATGACAATAGAGTTAATGTTTCACTGCCGGAGAATAGCGAGAAGATCGCAGCGGGATTTTTTTTCACGACGATACGTTCGCACGGAGGTAGCGATATACAATAACACGCTTACAGTTTAACGCCAGTAATTCCGTGACCTTTTGGTAATTAGTTATCTCGCGCGGTTGCGTAACGAGTCTAATATCCTCTATGTATAGGAATTATAGCAGCTGAACAACGAGTATAATTTACTGTGTAAATGAAGGATCGAGACGAGTCGCTCGTTCACGGAGGATAATAGCGACCGACTTTGCTCGCCGAGTTTAACGGCTGTATACTCGTAGTCCGCATACAAAGCTTCTAGCTAATCGACAGAGACGTCGACACGAACGATGCCGAAGATGGCACCACGTTCCCTCGGATCATCTACGGGGTGTACCGTTAAATTACAATTATTCGCGCAGTTGCTGTTGAATTCTTCATAAAAAAGGACGGATACACGCCGTACAATTCCACGACGATGAGCAGAAAAAAGATGTTTCTCGATTCCATGCAATCTAATCGGCGGCCGAATACAAAGGCCGAGTGGATTCTCTTCCTCAGTGCGATCGATGTTTCGTCTGTGATTCTCGAATACGGACCTCTTGAACGAATCAGTTGGTTTATCGCCTACTCGCTACCCTTGAAATTCTATCCGCGCATCGATACGTAAGCAGCGATGCACTCGATAAATGTAACGCTCAGTTTCGAAGACTCGAATCTGTGATACGCTTATGCTATCCTCAAAGCTGAAGATTTCCAATTTTGCATGTATAGAATTTCCGAATCTCCATATATCGTCAATATTTTAATTTCCCTTGAAAAGCCGTTGAAACATAACATAATAATTATTTTTTCAAGTATTTACTCGACTTTGCATTCATTATAAGATGTAAAATTTCTTATATCTCGAAAAGTATGTAAATTCGATTCGGATATTAATTTAAAATTCAAATAGAAATCTGTAGTAGCGATGACCGTTAAGATATTCAGATGTTTATCATTTTTTGAAGAATCTTTCGATAAAAGAAAACTATTTAGGAACCGTTAAGTCGTCGAAAATAAAAACAGTTATAGATAGTGAGTTACGATTCGAAATCCTCGATAAAACGCTTCATATTTCCTTTCGGTAAACGATCCGTTTAACGTGGTTATGTCGTTTTGCGTTCATGTCGCATAAATTTGCGAAAAATGAAAGAAAATTGCAAATACTTCTCGATGGTACTGAAAAGATTCATTTTGCAAAATAATAATTCCAAAATGTTATTAATAAATTGATGAAAAAAATTATTGGTCAACAAGTTTCCTGGGAACCCAACTTTTTCTTTTTATAAAAATTATTTGTTTATTTTTCTGAATATTGTTTATTTTTCTGAATTTTTTTTTACAAATGGAAAAAATGTGTGAAAAATCCTGAAATTCAAAGTAAATTGAAAAACTTGAAAAATACATATATTCATAAAAATGAACGAATCATTTTTATAGAAAAAAAAGTTGGGTTCTCGGAAAATTTGTCGACCAATTAATTTTTTCATCAATTTGTTAATATTTTGGAATTATTATTATGCAAAATTAATTTTTCCAGTATCTTTAATATGCATGAATTTTTTCAGATTTTTATACCATCGCGAAGTAATTTGCAATTTTCTCTCATTTTTCTCGAACTTATGCGCAATGAACGCGAATAACTATCTTAAGTCCATTAGTAATCAAAGCTGAGAACAACAGCTTCTCCGCATAGTAAACAGCTTATGCGTTTTGTCCGTACGAACTTCTTGGCCCCTAATAATAACATTTCATAGTGTTTGTCTAGCGATTGTGCATCGGTAATACCGGAACAAAATAGTTCGAGATCCATGCGTTCCGAAAGCGTCTGTATCGTTGTCGTATCTATAGTTTATACTTGCGAAATGAAAAAAATAACGATGGCTATATAATGACGCGTGAGATCAACTATATAGTATATATAACGTACAGCGATATTCACGTTTCCTCACCCCCGTCGCCCGTCGTGGACCGTGAAGATCTATTTCGAGTTGCATGCAAATAGAAAGCACGCTAATAATAATATATGCCGGTGCATTCCGGGCGGTCCAAAGCGAACGAGACGCCTATTTCGTTTTTTAAACGTAAGTCGAACATTTTGCCGCGTGACCTCACACATTCATCGCTTATACTTCGTATTACTGATATTTCCTATAATCTATATTACGGAATGGGATCGTTAATCAATGGTTCGAAATTTTATTTTATTTACGTTGCTATCCCAGACACTCCGAATGACGGAGATTCGTATGATATTCGAGACGTTTGTACAAACATCCGGTACATCGCGCTCGATTCGCATAGGTAGATTTTCTCGTCCGAACCAACGTGCGCCTCGAGACACTAAATTGGTTCGGATTTTTCATGAAATTTTCCCAAAAAAATAAGAAATTCTGAAATTTTTTTTTTGTTTTTTTTTTTTTAATTTGTATTAACTGAATAATTCATCGGAAGTTCGAAGTAGAAGCAGAGATTTAATACGTAATTTGGGTATTCAGTATCCATTATGGTATCGTAAACAACTGAATTAAGCATCGCGAGAAAAAATATTAAAAATGAATAGTTTTTTCATTATTAAAGATCGCATTAGCCGAATTACAGAAGCAAAGGTCGGGAATCTCACGCTGTTGAAAAATATATAACGCTAATTTATACAGAGAGATAAACAAGTAGCTGTACTTCTTACTACATGTGCTTCGTAGAGCTCGTCACATCGTCAGCGAAAACGCTAAGCTCTCAGCCTTCCACAGCAGTTTGAGTTGCCAATATAACATCGTTCTATCTCTTTCGCACTTTTTGCTTCTCTACATTTTGCGCGTCGCAATATTATAGCTGGACAAAACATTGACCAACGTATTTCTAAAAATATAACTCACCTATCTGCGATGTATTTTGCACATAACATCGCGGCGCCGTTAGAACGCCTATCTTATCTATCGATACGAAAAAATACCCGAAATTTGCACTTTTTCATGTGCGTGCGAAATAACAGAACGTTCATTTGCTTGTTTTGCGATACAGCAAAACCTCAATTATCCGGCGGCGGTGGAAGTCGGATTAATTATACTGAGTGCCATGTGCTATGCGTTCTTCGGTTGCCATGGCGATAAACATTTTTTAACGATTTCAGGTGAAATGCATTTTCGGAATTATGATTACCCTGAAACGTTACTAAACAAAAAAAAATTCCCAAAATTATAAAAAAAAAGTCTCATTTAAATAACAAAAATATTTGCGCGCCTTCGCTTACGACGAAAAAAAAAATTAAATTTAGCAATTTTGGTTGCATTGCATTTCTGGAGTTGCGACTTCATATAAAATTTAAAGGTTTGGAAGAAATTTCCATTTAACGCCGGGATACAAATTCCAAAACTACATAATTAACGCGAACTGTGAGTCGTTTATTATTTTATAAAAATTCCAAATTCCACTAATTTACCGAAAAAAAAAAATGTTACAATTTGATAAAAAAAATATCCGAGCGATATGTGACTTCGATTGTTTAGCGATATCGCAACGTATCGATTCTATCGGTAGTAATCGACTTTTTCAATAAAAAAAAAAAAAAATGGTCCATACCTGTTTTTTTTTTTTAATCTCAACCTTCGATATTATTCGCTAATTTATTACAACCAATGATCGTCACTGTGCATCTATGCCAGTGTAATAGCAATAACGCGTTTTAGCGCGACGTACGTAAGCGAGTGACCACCCGAAGGTCCACGGACGTTGATGTAACGACGGAGAGAGAGCTCGCGGTGCGACACGCGGGCTCGGTGACAGCACAAACCAAGCGAGCAAAAGCAAGAGGGACCCGCGCGCGTTCTGTCCGCGTGTGCGACGCAATACGCCTTTCAGGGACACGGATGCATAGGCAAGCCGTCGATATCACGAGCATCGGAGCCAACGGTGAGGCTCCGGTGTTTGTTTCGAAGCAAGTCGAGCGCGAGACGCGATCGCGCAGTTCCTCGATCCTTAGCTATACGCGCGCTAACGAATCGATCGATTGACGACAATTATCGGTACCTCTCTCGACGCCTGGCAATCGTTCGCGACGGATCCTCTTGAGTACAGAGTAAAAAAAAAAGATCCAATGATCCAGTACACAGCGAGGGCTGCTTGCTGTGCCGCTCGTGTTGTCCGCACTCGCTACCTATCGTGACGTGTATACGAGATAATAAACCTTTACGTTGATTTTCATCGAAACACGAGAATCGCGCAGGTGACGAGAAAAATTGAGCGGAACATATAAAACGATAGATAACAATCGTAGAAAATCTCTACCGTATTATCATCATTGTTAAATCTTCGGAAATCGGAGAATACGTATATCTGTATATACGGTACACCACAGTCGCCGTGTGTGCGATTGATCGTGAGATTTCGAGATTTTTCCCGCTCGACGAAAATTTTTTCTCGTCGTAGGTTTTTGTCCGGCCGGTGCGTATTATTTTTAACGTCATTCTTGAACGCTTCAATTCACGTTCGTGTTTTACAACGTCGAGAGGAGTGACGGAGAAAAAAAAAAGTTGCACAGCAGCCCGAGGCGAGCGGCCACTGGTAGACGAGAGACCGCGAACCCTCGCGTCTCTCTATAACACGCGGTAATTTGCGGAGATATATAATATACAATGATAGCCGGGGCGCCGTGCCACCACCGGCCGCCACCGATCGCCTCGCCAAAACGTGTCGCAAGTAATTCGATTCTCGGTCACGAGCGTGATAGTCACTTTTATTATCGGCAGTACCGCCCAACGACCTTGTCTCAACGAGACTCTCGCGAGGAAGAAAAGATCGGAGCTTTCGAGGATTCTAACGAGGAGTTTCGAGATGATCGATTAACTTGTCGCGGTTCGATGTTTATTGCGATATCGGAACAATCGTCGGAAATTCCCAAGTGGTGAATTCACAATTTTTTTTTTCGTCAGATTTTGTGATATATCGAAGTTTACACTGTTACACCGTATAGGCGCACTTTGGAAGGGCCTATATCTTTGCCTCGGTTCGTCGCTCAGTATCGTCATTGACGCCGTCCAAGACGACGGTATGATACGGTTATAGTTTTGGTGAACGTTCGCCGAAAACGAAGAAGTGCGCGACTCCGTTTCGCTATAACGAATGGAAGTTTATTTTGGTGACATTGAGTTTACCGTGAAATATCTCGTCGCAACGATGCGGTTCGACAAACCGGAAGTTGAGAGACACTCGCGAAGAACTACGGATTGAGTGAGTGACGGTACTTGTTGGCGTCAAGCGGAGATTCTTTATAATCGTCCACTATGAATGTCTGAATCGGATCCTTGCGTCGATTATTATCGATCGTTGTTGCGTTGCCCGCGGCAACACGGGCAACTGGGTGATCCGGACAACAAGAGCGTGAAAAATGCAGAACAAGATGCAGGGATTTAGCAGTCTTGGTTTGGGAAACGTCTTCAGAAAGAAGGCAGGTTGAGAGATATTAACTATTCAACGGAGGATTACGACTCCCGATTGTTGAATTTTTTCGCGGATAATGATCGCGAAACGTTGACACGATTCGTTGACGACGAAAGTGCAAAAATTGCTCGGACGCCGAGACGTCATGCGATACGCGATCTATTTGATAAGATACAGAAACGGAGCAATGATTGTATAATGCTAAATCTTGTAACGATTATCGGTGAAAACACTTTATCTACGTATCGCGGTGGCGGTTAGTTCGTTTGTATCTATGTGGAGCAAACATCGAAACAAAATCATATATTGCTTCATCATTTTCCCAACTTTATGCACGACGTTTAAAATGCACTTTATTACACTTTTTCTGTATTATATTATTCAGAATTCGTAGTGCGCGTCAAAGCTCTCTGTTGTTCGATGAATTATCGGCTTTCTGCAATAATATTCCCTTTGGGTAAATGAAAAAGGCATTAATTAGGAAATAATGATTGGCGAACTCGCGAACGATGCGTCAGATGTCGACGAACGAAACGAGAGCTTGAAATTCTCAAAATTCTTTTTGAATCAAAATCCTATTATACATCGCGTTGAAATCACGTGATCGATGTATAAAATCGTTAGAAAAAAATTGATAGTTTTTTTTAGTCATTTTTTCTAATTCTATAACAAAAAATTTCGGAAAATGGTTGTCGAAAATTGTATTGTAGGGCATTTTTTTATTTTTATAAATTTTTCATTTTAATTTTATCCGTAACCTTCAAAAGAATTAATGGATGGTCTCCACTCGTGAATTGATAATTTTCGCAAAAGAAAGTCGAAACTTCCGGAATATTTTGTTGAGTTTAATAACCGGATAACTCGGTAATTAATGAAGAGTTATTCGGATGGTGGAATAATTATTTAACAAGTGCTTTAAACAGCGTTCCACTTGAATAAACGCCGATTTATAGCGGCCGTTATCTTTATCGAAATGAAAGCTCATTCGTGCGAAATTAATTTCGATAATTTCATGAATTTGGTGTTTAATTGTAGAGCAACAAAGTGGCGGGGGGATCGCCAGGAGGAAATACACCACCTCCACCGACTTTGATCAACAAAATCAAGTATCAGCCTGGAGGACCGGTAATAAAGAAGGACAAGCGGCAGAGCAGTTCGAGATTCAATATATCGAAAAATCGAGAGCTCCAGAAGCTTCCCTTCTTATCCGGTAAGTTAAATTAGCTTTTCATCCAAAAATACTCGACAAATAACTAGTTATAGTCATTTCCTACCTACAAATACGAAGTTCGACATTTTCATTCTTTGTACTTTTTTGATACAAAAAAAATGAGTTTCAAGAATGCGTTTCTACAAACAAACAACGGAATGAGCATTTCTTTTTCAATAATATACTTTGCCGATGATTATTTATCCAATAGTCATCAAATTATTTCCGTTTTTATGAACGAAACAGCAACGCGGCGTAAATTTTCCAAGTTGTACGTCTCGTTGTTGCGAAACGATGAACGCACCACACAATATAATTACACGTCTCGTTTATCTTGAACTTTTGCTGCACGATTTTTCCATCGGAACTTTTTTGCGAGGAATGAGACAATAGATCTTCAGGTAGACGATGCGCACAAAAAATTGGGTGTTTTTTTTTTTTTAATTCGTAACTCAAAGTTCGATTTAGAAATGAAAAGACTTTAAACGTCTAATCACGAAAATAAATATGAATTTTGCTTCGTGATGCACAAAGCCACAGCACTTTTCACTCGAATAAGTACTCCGCACGTAAAAGCCGAAGCGTCAATGAAGGGGTTAATGACTTCTACGGCGACATTCTAGCAGCAAGTCACGGAGTGAAAACTGTGACTATTGAATGCTAAACGCACGAAACACGAATCAGTTACGTTTATATATTTTCCAATCGTATGGATATCATGATTTTTCGACTTTAATGCAAATTTGAATCTCTGTGTGGCAATGAGTTAAATTTAATTGCAAAATATGTAAAAAGTTTTAAATACTTTCGTAATGCGTTACAGTAAATCTTAAACTCGGCTAAGCGGATCAAAAAAATTTTTTTCAAGTAAAAAAATAAAAAGATTTCGATTATTCACGGAGAGTCGATCCCTAAAACGTTACAAAAAATTGAAATATTCTAACTTTCGATACAAAAAAAAATCACATTTTTCCTAAAAAGATTCTCTGCAGCCGCGGAGCACAGCGATCCGTCAGTAGATCAAGGAATTAGAAACCTATGTCGTCAGCCTACATTCTCCGTAAAAGTACAAACTTCTCTCCATCGATTTCGTTCCATAGCAGCGTCTCCATTAATGAGTTTCAATATCCGAAACTTCGTGACTTTCCGCTAATCGATATCAATACCGGAATGAATAATATTCCTCATTCGTCACATGGGTTGTTTCTCGTCGAGGATCGTTAGCTTTCGGACGGTGAAATTCATTAGCGGCTTTCCCCGTTTCATGCGAAACTTTCCCGAATTGCGGTGTGTACTTGAAGTGAATGGCGTACCGGTACATTGAGTACGCGAGAGGCGAGTGACCTCGCGGTCTTCTCCCGTTCCGTGTGTGTGTATATATATGTATGATGTGTGTGTGTGCGCTATCCTTCCCAATTGAGTAAAACTACTCCTCTCCTTTCATTCATTTCGAATTCTCTTCGATCCAACGTATCAGTTATTTTTCTTTATTTTTTCAATTTTTCTTTATTTTTTTTCGATCTTTTGCATTTCAGTGCAATCCGTGTCTGTAGAAATTCCGTTGCTCCAGATTGATAAGGGTACTTCTTACCGGCTGTTTGATAATTAATTTGTCGGAAGAGCGAAACGGAGTCAGCCACCCTGGCCTTTCCCAATGCAGCGCGACCGGCGAATCACCGGTCTACAGCCCCTCCGGTGAACCTCCTCGAGTACGCCTACGTCAGAGGATATCGATTGTCCTTGGGGTCGCGCAGGCGCCGGTATATCCGTTGATGTCTTCTCGTCGTTTCTCCCTGGTCCCGTATCTTCGCGTAAACAGTAACCCCTGAGCTCGCCGCCCTTTTGCCGACGGGTCAACACTGTCGTAATCGAATTTCGCCGGCAAATTCGCCGGTAACTTGCTGCGTACCGTGTACGTCGGCATCTTGAGTTTCACGATTTGTCTCGCGAAGTAATACACGCGTCGTTTTCGTGAAATTTCGTTTTCGGATAACATACGTCTATCGTAGCAAAGACTCGACGGACGTTCAATTCCAAAAGTCGGAGTGATAGGCGTTTTCGACGCTACAGGTGTATAAGTGTATTTTTTTGCGGAATGCTCTTCTTTTTTTTCTAATTAGTTGCCAACAATATTCTTTTTAATGAATAAAAATAACACATAAGATAGCGCGTCACACGGTCTATGCTCCGGATGACCCGAAGGCTACGTGACCTGCCCCCGTCTCTTCCAGTGAATCTTCCTGCAGGTGGGCGGCGTGAAGCTCGTTCGATCCCCACTGCGGACATCTCGTGATACGATGGGACTATTTTGAGTGTTATCTTCGTCTTCCGGAATTTTGGTTGAATTTCTTGACTTTTATTGTCGGGACGGAGAAAGAAAGAAAAGAAAATATTGAGTGCCGGGCGGGTTTATCCCCACTGCGTTGCCGGGTCACTTCGGTTCGAAGCAACAGATTGCCGCGAAAAGTCGTAAAGGGTCGTTCCGGACGTGAAATTTTATATCATCCGGTATATCACTGAACTTTTTGGCAATTTATCAACGAATGCCAGTGGAAAAAGGCAACTATCGAATCTAATATCTGCGCAATAAATTTTGAACAATAATGGTTCACGTCGGCGAAATGAGCCCATCGCTGGGCGGCGGATTACCCAAGAGCCCGAGCTTTCATCAGGGTCTCGCCTTCGCTACTGTACTCAGGAAATATGACAACAACAAACCGTGTCCTTCCGCTTCGGCGCTACAATATCAACCACTTCAACCGTTGTTGATCGGTAAATGAGTAATAAAAAATTTTCTTCCATCTCGCAACTGGCAAATCGCAATTTTGCGAAAAAAGAAAAAAAAACCATTAAAAAAATAACGTTATGTCTCAATGTTGTGTTTTCCTCATTTTGGGAATATCTACTCAATATTCGGGATAATAAAAAAAAATCAATGGTACAATTAAATTATTTAACTGCACCGTTCCGCGAGCAGTTTTCCAAGTTATCGGGTTTATCACAGCTATCAGACTATTTTAGAAGTTAGGATAATTATTACCCAGCATTGCTCTCACGTGGATCGATAAAGTGTTTGGTGATATCTTAGAACGGTGATCGTTCCTATGGAATTTCAAGAGACTTTCGGCCATTTAGATGGGCAAAGGATTGCGAATAGCAAAAAACAAAACTTAGCAAATACCTAATTTGCATATATTTTCCTTGTCATCATTATTTATTCACGAAAGCGTTATCGTGTATTTGTCGAAATCACCGCAGTGGTTGTGGCGCTACACTCGATGACTCAATGCGGTTCAATATTATTTGGCGAACGTACATAACAAATATCAAACCACAATTCGGTTGCGCAGCGGTTCGACAATTTTCGGATCTCAGCTCCCGGATTATAGGTTTTGTATTTGTATAGCTGTATTCGAATTACTCGTTGAAAATTTGGTGTTAACTTTTCTTAAGTTTATCGTAATTATTGTTTGTGTGTTGTGTATTTTTTTTGTTTATATTGTATTTTTTTAATCGCAGAAGCCGAACAAGGCAACGAGAGGGAAGAACTTTTCATACAGAAGCTTCGCCAGTGCTGCGTTTTATTCGACTTCGAGTCCGATCCTCTGTCAGACCTAAAATGGAAGGAAGTAAAGCGCGGCGCGCTTCTCGAAATGGTCGAGTACGTCACCAAAAACAGAAATGTCGTTACCGAGGCGATATACCCCGAGGCAGTGAACATGGTAATCAAATCTTTCAGGCAATCGAGTGCTTTATTTGCCTATTTTGTTCATTCTAAACCTCAATTTGCGTCGTTAACACTTTGCAGTTTGCGGTAAACCTGTTTCGAACTCTGCCACCTTCATCGAATCCGAATGGTGCGGAATTCGATCCGGAAGAGGATGAACCGACGTTGGAGGCTGCGTGGCCCCATCTACAACTCGTCTACGAATTTTTTTTGCGCCTATTGGAATCGCAAGATTTTCAACCTAACATAGCGAAGCGCTACATCGATCACAAATTTGTGTTGCAACTTTTGGAACTTTTCGACTCCGAGGATCCGCGCGAGAGAGACTTTTTGAAAACAACTCTTCACAGAATTTATGGAAAATTTTTGGGTCTCAGAGCGTACATACGGAAGCAGATAAACAACGTTTTCTATCGGTTTATATACGAGACGGAGCATCACAATGGAATTGCGGAGCTGTTGGAGATTCTCGGGAGGTGATGACGAACTCTTCGACTAAATTATATTTTTTTTGATCCGCAAACGAACGATCAATTTGAATAATTTTATTTTTGGTTCTTTGCAGCATTATCAACGGTTTCGCTTTGCCGCTGAAGGAGGAACACAAAATATTTTTACTGAAAGTGCTTTTGCCACTGCACAAGGCTAAATCACTGTCCGTCTATCATCCACAATTAGCTTATTGCGTCGTTCAGTTTCTCGAAAAGGATCCAAATCTTACAGAGCCCGTTATCAAAAATCTATTAAAATTCTGGCCGAAGACGCATTCGCCGAAGGAGGTAATGTTTCTCAACGAACTCGAGGAGATTCTGGACGTCATCGAACCGGCCGAATTTCAAAAGGTCTTAGATCCGCTCTTTCGGCAATTAGCTAAGTGCGTTTCGTCACCGCACTTCCAGGTAATTTTTTTTTTTACAAGAAAATCGCAAATTTTTTCTTTGACAACAAAAACAAAAAGAGAATGCGACTTTTATAATTTTTTATTCATAATTTTTTTGATTGCTCACAGGTTGCCGAGAGAACGCTGTACTATTGGAACAACGAGTACATAATGTCGCTGATATCAGACAATTATTCATTCATACTGCCGATAATGTATCCGGCGTTATACAGAAATTCACGCAATCATTGGAACAAAACTATTCACGGATTAATTTATAACGCGCTTAAGCGCTTAATGGAGATGAACCAAAAAGTGTTCGACGAATGTACTCAACAGTACTTCCAGGTAAGTTTTATATTTCCATTCTTTATTTATACGAATTTTATCGCGTTCGAAGAATTTTAATCGTGATTCCTGTCCGAAAGGATCGACAGAAGGAAAAGCGAATGCTCAAGGATCGCGACGAGGCGTGGAACCGCGTTGAGACACTCGCAATGAGACATCCCAATTACAAAATGATCGTGAAAGGTACCACGAATAATCCGTACACCCTGCCGCAGCATCTGGACAGTCCACCGCCCGACGAGGACGGTGACAACGATCAAATTCCTCTCACATTGGAAAAAATCGAAGCTAAAGCTAATGAGGTAAATATCCATCAAATTTCTACAATATTTTTATTCCAACTATACTGTACAATTCCTATGGGTTATCGTTATTCCCTTTTTATTGAAATTTTTAAACGCGCGTCGATCGATGTTATGCATGAATCTCCAAGTCGAGTAAACAAATCATATCAAATCAAATAAGTTGAAATGCACGACGATGAGTTACGAATAACAAAAAATAACTGATAGGAAATGCAAATAAATGTTTATTAGAGTAATTATTGAAATATGAAGCATTCTGCTCTACAAATTCTCTCGATCGATAGCGATAGGTATTATTTTATGAAGTCCGTTTTGAGTATTTTGATCTTAAGACGTTTAACGATTTACTTGAATGATTTGATTACGAATCGCAAAGGAATTGCCGAATGCGATCGGTAATAGTGTAACAATTTGTAAAATGCTGCGCATCTCTTCTATTCAATTCTGATTAGCATTTGCAATGTTCTATCTCCTTTTTCCCCGTTATTCACAAATGAACGTTTACTCAGGTGAAAATGACGAACGTAAACAAGGGAAAGCCACTGTTGCGAAGAAAGAGCGAATTGCCTCAGGATACGTACACGATGCGGGCGCTTTCCGACCATAAGCGCGCCGACGAGTATCTCGTTACGCCGCCGGATCCAAACAACTGCTAGTCCCTACCCAATCTTCAGATCTATCCTCTGCTCTGCTGCAGAAACGTCAGAACTTAGGTGTATCGTCGTTCCATCCGTGTGTCGCTGCGTTGATCAATATACGTCGCGAGAGGTGAACACGAGACAGAGATGAATGAGAGAAAGAATGCGAAAAAGAAAAAAAAAACAACAACAATATCAACAAAATACAGAGAATGAGAGAGCGAGAGAGGGAATTCAATGTCACAAGTGAAATTTTCCAATCGTTAGAAAGTGACCTGAAACGCGGATGCAGGCTGTCTGCTTCTCAACGGTTGTACGCGAGTGTCGCGAACGGAGTTTCGCGATTTCATGTACGCCGATGATTAGAGAGGGGAGAAGTGAAAAAAAAGATAATAATAAGAACAAAACAAAAATACGAATATAGCAGGTATCGATTGAGAATGGACCGGGTGGCGCGACTATTTCGCAACTGTTTCTCTTGTGAGACACTCTCCTATGTCAGAGAGGAGGATTCAGAACATTTTCTTTATACAATACGACTCGTCGATGCCGTTAGTGAACGAACCAATCTACACGATGAGGATTAATTAGCATGAGTTAATCTTCAGCCACCGCGTGAGAACTTTTTGTACGAAGGAGAAGGTTTTATCTGCGTTTTCTTTTTGGTTATCAATGAAATAGGAAATGACGTTGGACGCCGGACAACGCGCTTATACAATAACGTTGGACTTGCGTTGTTTCCAATTGTCGTTCGTTTTTTTATTCTCTCGATCGTAAAAGCGTTATCGCTTTAGATTCCTGTTTAAGCATCGCGAAAAAAAAAATGCTCTGCTTAGTCCCACGATTCAACGTGATTCCAAGTTATCACAGCCACTTTAATGGTATTTTCGGTTTTAGTCATAGAGACGTCTAGAAAAGGAAAAAAAAAACATAATTACGAAAAAAAAAAAACACAAAGATAAGAACCCGCATCATCCGTCTGGATTACTTTCCACTAGATGCCTTCTATTGAGACACAGGTATTATTCAACAATTTAGACATCGTATCGTCAACTATAATCACCGTTCATGAACTTTAGAACCGCTCGCTTAACACAAAACATTGTCAATCAATCGGTCCTAAGGTCGAGAAGAGAAGAATAATTGTGCTGTCGCGACAGAATATTAGAGAATGAGATAAAAACAATGAAAAAAAAAGAATAAAACAAGCTGAAAACATAAGTAAATACACATACAAAACGAAATAAACAAAACAAAAATAAAACACAAGTGAGACACGTAAGTCTTTGCGCTGCTGGCAGGCTGTTATGTTAATATTAACGATATACCTTGTTGAAGATAAATATAATAAGCTCTTATATTGAATATTACAAATTAAAGCTAAAAAAAAAAAGAAATATGAACGAAATTGATTTAATTATTGATTAATGCGATAAAAGAAAAAAAGAAGAATGGCCATCTCCGCTGAACGTTGATTATTGGTAGTAAACATGATTACAATAATTATCGTGAATAAATGTAAATGTGAAAACAAAAAAAAAAACAAAAAAAAATCGTCGCGAGCGCAAAGTAGTTGCATTAAAGCTTTACAGTGGTTCACGATACGTCGAAAGTAAAATTTTGAAATTCGACATCAGCGATTGCAGTATTGAAATGTCCGCGATTTGTAGAAAAAAAAACTAAAAAAAAAAAAAAATACTCGCCTTTTGTATAGCAGCATATGTTTGGATGAAAGAACGAAATTTCACGAATCCCGTCGAGGCATGAAAGTTCGATTAGACGCGATGTGGCGTTCAATGGGGGGAATAATACGTTGCGAATGAGAAGTATATCGCGTCCGCAAAAGCTTTTGATTCACATACGAAGTCATTGGGCAGAAACTACGTGAGGAGAAAGTTTGCAGGTAGAATGATGTCTGCTCGTCATTTTATATTTACTACGTCGTAATGTATGATTGTACTACGGGAGGTTTCTGATTTTTCTTTCTTTTTTTTTTCGTATGTAGCTTACGTTTGAATGCAGATACGAATATTATTCCGTGAACGGTGAATATTCAGCGAAAGAGAGGGAGAGATAAGGAAAAATAAAACGGACTCTCACGGAGGCCGTGTTGAAACGAACTGCTCCGATTACGAACTTTGAGGCTTCGCAACTCTGTATTATGAGTGATTTCAAATAAAGAAACAAAAGCCGTAGTCGTTTCCGCAAACTGTAAATATCATGTAAATAATATGATTGTTTTTGAACACCATTTTTCGTTTGAATTCCAGGGGGCAAATGCAATTCATATATTTTGTTTGTTTGTTTGTTCTTTTTTTTTTTTTTTTTTTAAGTACGTTTGGAACGCGCTGCAATGGCGTTAATCGCGAAACGAGATATTGGTCAATTATTTAAACGGGTTTTTCAAAGACGAACTTTCTGCATCGCTCGAAGCGTCCCGAAAGTTAATGAAAGAGCCTAAGCGAAGCGGGCGTTAACTCCAAAGTTGCAATGTCTCATACGTTTATATACATATATAAATAGCGTCTCACGTTTATTTTTTTTTCTTTTTCATTTTTTAAAATAATCGTCATTTGGCAATGCTGCGTGTGTGCAAATCCACACCTGCGAGATGCACACAGAATACATTATAGAAATAGGAATTCGCCACAATTTGTAGCTTAGCATGTGGCCACAGTATTACATGATATCCGTGCCGATAGCATAAATCGATGAGAAAAGAAAGGAAAAACAAAAAAAAAATTACAAAACCCTACCATCCGTTTAGTGTGTAAATCGTTGATTGGCCGTAATAAAGATCGGCGAATACTCTCCCTCTCATCCCACTTTGGTCGATTGAAATGTTATGAGTTCCAAAACACGATGAATCGGTGTAACGTCGATATTTGTTTGTAAAACTTCGAAACATTAACACTAATCGCGAAATGTATGAACTTTTCGAAATTTCGAAAGATTCTGTACTTTCCGAAAGAGATATTTAACGGTGTGTAATGTGTGTCTTTGAGACGCACGTGTGCATCTTAATTTTTATTTGCTTTTTCGTTCACATCACGTATTTTTTTTTTTTTTTTTTTTCTTCATCAACACATAAATATTGTACCCCATTTCATACACACAACAAGTTTCGTCTGTAATTTGTTGAAAGCATAGTTTTATAGTAAATAAAGAATTACTAAGAAGTTCAGATAATGGCAAACGACGTTAAATATTTTGTTATTTACGTTTTTCCCAATCGAATACTTTGCAATCCCTTCATTTATTCTGCGGCTTTCCTGTGGGCAACAGGATAAAATGTTAAAATTTGTGCAGAATTTTTCGAAGAGTAGCATTTATTTACAATTATTTATTAATTTTGTATTTTGTTGAATCCAATTCGATTTTTTTCATTTCTTAAAAAAAAAAAGAAAGCTATAGGTACTTTGGTGATCGGAGTCTTATCCTGAGACAACCGGAGTCTCCGAAGTGTTCATTCATTACAATTTACAGGAGAAAAAGTGAGAAAAGCACTTTGTATTTATATGTCGACTATCAGGTAAAAATTTGTTTTCTCCATTCGGTAGTAACCGCAGGAAAATAGCAATAACGTGATTTCTCCGTCAACAGGTAATCAATGTTTATCTTCAGAGGAATTGCGTGTAAAATTGGAGACAAATTCGCCGGTGAGACAACTGCGTTAACGAAATACAGGATCATCGGGAAAGTCGCCGCTACATAGCCGCCGTAGTGTTTCTCGGGATACGCAGTTGACCAACGTTCGACAAGAAGGAATTCTCGAGACGATGATCTGCCGAAGGTCTTCCGATGATCTTCGAGGGATTGCAGGTCGGTAAGTACTGTGATTTATTCGCATTCGGCATTATATCTTTGGGATTCGCGGATTTCCACGCTTATCAGCTACGGGACGGCGTTTGCAAGTAAAATAAATCGGCGCGTTCCGCAGTCGGTAACGAGATAACCTGAGCTCCGCGTTCTCTCGATATCGAGCGATAATACTTTTCGGTGCATATAGCAGTGCGAGAGATTTCTTCGGTAAACTCTCCACCGCTACAACTATCTACAGTTGTTTTGCGTGTGCGCAACGATAACGACGGCGGAAGTTAATAGCTTTTACGTAATTTTCCATTATTGATCGATTCCTCGATAATAATAATAATAGGGAGCTTTAGAGCAATTTAGACCTGATACACTGTCCAATTGAATTATCCGTCCGTAATCCCTAGTGGATCGCGCGTTGCATAAGGCTCGGTTTGCGCGCACCGGTTGTATCTCAGTTGGATGATAGTATATTTTGAAGTTGTATAATAGACAAGTAACCGTGACGCAGCTAAAGCCGAACGATTGCTTTCGAAAAAAATTCCTGCTTACAAATTGTTTCCGCTCTGTGAAATATAGAAAAATAACTACAAGCAATCTTCTGGTTTTCAAAGAAGTTATTTTAGAATCGCTTTTTCGTTTTTTTTTGCGCAATTTGTTAATTAGTAAATCTCAGCACCATCTTCATTTCCGGTTCTCTCAGTTGAAAAAAAAAGCACAAAAAAATAAATATCGAAGCGTCGAGTCGGACTCAGGAGGTCAAGACGTAGTAGCAAACCGAATTTTACTGAAATTGTTTAATGAAAGAGAAATCGTGGCTCTCGGAAAAGCTTTTAAGCCGCAAATTTCCACGAGAGGAAGTAACGTCCGCTGGATTTTTCAAGCGTCGATATCTCTTTGGAATGAAAGGATTGTTGCATCGATTATTTACTACGATTCCTATAGAATAGCATATAGCAAAAAATGTTCTTGTTCTTCGATCTAAAATAATTGAGAAAATGGCGATATTCCGCTATACAAACGAAACATCGCGATCTTCACATTTTTTTTCGATTTTCTTATACATTCTATCATTCGGTAATACGCGTATTTGGTAATAATGTTTTACAGTTAAAATTTAAATTCCACTCTATTCGTCGTTTATATTATTCAATGAAATACTCCGCGCAGATTTATACAATTATCCGATTACGAAAAGTTGCTTCTTGAGAAATGAATTGTTTACAAACTGAACACTGGAAATTCATAATTGAGGGATCGGGGCATTGCATTGATTGTCTTAATATGTGATAATTTAAGATATTTATTAATTAACTGTCTTTTATTTTAAAGCAACGGACGGAAGATTGAGCTGTTCGCAAATAATTGATTTAAGGGTATTTGTTGAGTACCTGCATTACATATCGAAACGACGCGATTAAATTATGTGTACAAATTTTCCGAATCGCTTGAGGCGCCCAACGAACGTCGTTCCTATAACCAAAGCAGCTATACAATCGAAGCACCAATCAGCCGCGAGATAAGGAGATCGAGAATTATAGTACGCATCTGCGATGGTTCATTAGTATCTGATTAGGCGCGTTCTCCGGTTAATTGACTTGATCCGGGTTATCAGTGAGGATTAATTGTGCAACGATAGTGCTGCATTGTGGATGGTAAACCACTACTTACTCCCATTACGAAACTCCGTCCAATCCATCCATCGTGAATCTTGAATGTACAACGGGGTACTTTACGAATTAACGCTGTCAGCAAATATGCGATAACATACATCTTTCGCGCTCTAACGATTCGTAAGTTACGACCGAATTTCGCGCGGCACTCAATGCTCCATCTTACAATTTCGCCTTTTCAATTATCCATTACTGACAAACCGGCGATCTTTGTAAATAATTGCTTCTTTCGCGTAACGAAAAATTACGAAATTATTTAACTATTATTACAAATTAACGATAAACTTCGCTTCGATGGCTTCGAAACCTCACGAAAATTAAATAATTCCCGAATTTCGGAACTCTACAGAATTTTTCGACACATTTTTCTCAACGAAATTTTAACAGAGTCATCGTAAAAAAGTCGTATCTTCTGCTTATTAATTATGCAGTTTACCTGCACTTGGATATTCATTCCATCTCGACGTCTTTTTAAAGAAAAGCGTATTGACCATTTGAACGAATTTTTGAAATTGTGTCGATCTTTTGTGTCTTTTTTCCTTGCCGAAGTGAACAGATGAAATCAGTCCTCAGCGCCGATTACGTTTCTTCTTTTCCTTGTTCCGCTAATCATTTACCTATTCCCGAGAAAACATTATCAATGAGGATGCATTGCATCGATCAACGTATCTTCTCGCAAAGGCTTCTTTATCGGAGTAACCGAAAAAAAAAAAAATCAATGGCTTAAATAACGTGCAAATGTAATTTTCCTCATCTCTATCCCCCCTTTCCATTTTCAAACTTCTTTTTTTGGCGAAGTAGTGTACACGAAATGTCTTGATTCCGTTGGGAAAGGGGTTGAAAGTTGAAACATTATATATATATACATATATAGTAACCAAAAAGTCCGTACTCTGTCATTCTGGCGCGCGAGAAGGGTCGTTCTCTGCCCAACCATCTGCCTTCGAGATAAAGACGTGTTCGTGAGAGCGAGAAACGGGCGGGTGCCCGAGCGACGCTGTAATTTCGCGCTCGGCAAGACCATAGCGGCAAGACATCCCGGTCGGTTGCACTAGCGAACGGGGAAGTAGAGGGCGGTGATGAAGAAGAAGAAGCAGAAGAAGAAGCGTAAAGGGGGAGGGAGAGAGGGAGGGAAGGAGGTGTGGGTGTAGGTGCGGCGGTAAGAGGAGAGAGAGTAGAGTACACAGTATCACAGGAGCAAAGGACGATGAGAACGGTGATGGTGGAAGTGCCGGCCCGGGATTCGGCCACCCGGCAAAAAGCACGGGGAATCCCGTGATCGTTTAATTCCATTCTCGCCGGTGTAGCGTCCGGGGGACTTCTCGCACGAGATTTATTAATCATCCTCTCTGCTCTTTTCATCTTCCTCTATCCAACGGACTAACATAGCCCACCGTACACGTTTCCACGATATAACAACGGGTATCCTCGGGTGCCTCTCGGACGTATCTAACAGGAACAACGCTGGTAGCTACGTGTACGGGATGGCTTTCTATATATATATATATATATATATATATTCCTTTCCCACACCGTAACACGACTACAAGGTAGTGGTGCATATAGTGATACAGTTATATTCGAAGTCTCCCACAGAGTGGTCTCTTCCTCTCTCGTTCCTTCTCTCACCGACGCTGGGTCCACCTGCATAATCCCGTATACCTGTGCAATAATCCTCGCGCGCCTTAATACGATTCAGCGTGTACCGCCGGATTCGTTGCAGTTGCTCTCCTCTGCGGCTTGAATATCAACGCGTTCACGTGTGTACCGAGATTTCGCTTGTATATGTTCACTGTTTCTGAAGCAAATGTATATAGATTCACGTCTATGGTATAGATATTCCGGTGTATAAAGCTCGGGACACCATTCTCGTTTTATACCTGACTCCTGTGTAAATGTAAGTAGTACCAGGGTGCGATACACCCTGAGGGAAACTCTCGTGAGTTTAAAAGCGTGTCGCCGTATAGTTAGGAAACCGAAGAGAAGGACGAACGTTCCGATGGATCGGAGAGAGAGAAGCTGCTGCACAGGTGCTTTGCAGGTTCCTCTCGTTCTCTGGCATCACCGATGCCAGAGGATCGAGGTTTCGATCCTTCGGGTACGTATAGCCCTCTCATTCGCGGTCAGTACAGCCGAGGATTATACCGATCCTATAGGATTCCTCGTATACGCTTGACGATTCCTCCGATGTTCGTCGTGCTTTGCCGGACAAAGCAAGCAGCTACACCAACGGTGTCCATCGGGGAACGCGTGGTTGCGGTTCTCCCTGCACCCACAGCGTATATAGGAACTCTCCTCTCACGCTATATACCGCTTCTCCACAACAGTCTCAATCGTGCTTACAGTTGCTTCCGAATTTCCAAATGTTCGGTACAATTCTCTCGACACGGCAAACACGCCGTCGACGAGACGACGATATTCTCGCCGAATATTGACTTTACTTGTGACACTAACATATTATACTTACAGGTAACGATTACTTATTGAAGTATTGCATTAAAAGTATTAGCATATTAAGGAGAGTAGAATTGCTGATGAGATGTTAATTAACGATGAATGTTCGTTCCCATTGGCCGTGGAGCTCCGTAAAGGTTGAGTTATCAACGGTTGGAGTGTTGTACATCTCTCCGTAAATAGGACACCGAATGTGAAATGGAAAAAAAAAAAGTCTCATAAATACAATTTTTACGGAGCACACGAAAGTTTGTTAATTTAGTCAGAACATTCGTGTCATAAGACAATTATTCTGCTGATTTAACAAAAAACGAAATATTCTCCGATGACATTATTACATTAAAGAGTATTGTTTTTTTTTTTTCGATTACATTAATTAATGATCATTGAGCCATAGATTGCATTTTTTTAATATCGGTTAACGGATTTTGAATAATAAATGTTTAAGCTACTAATTTTTTCGGTATCAACTCGGTTCTCACTTGAAAACACGAGTGCCAATCGCATCCCTCGTCAATTGAGAAGTGGTGGTTGGAAATAATGTACTGTCGATAGTCATTTCTGCAAAACACCGACGAAATTGACGCTCGTCGCGAATTTCAATATCGGTGTCGCTAGTGGATGTGTCCGAGAATCGTGTATCTGATAGCGTCGAACTTTTCATGCCATTTTGCCGATGTAGTTACCATAAAAAATAATATCGAAGTTTTAGCATTGATAAAATTTTCACTCTCGACGTATCAAACTTCATACCGTTATGGATAAACTTGTGTGTTCCTCATGCGTGAGTTCGCGTGTGTGTCGGGGTGAATGAGGGGGAAGGTTTCTGTTATTTGGAGTTTTCGACGAGTTTGCCGAGCACTCGGGGATACGCTACTATATAGCTGTGCAGTTAGTTAGCTGGCCTCAGCGGCAGTAGCAAAGGTCGCGCTTGAGTCAGACAGGCTACCATCAGGGATTCCGCAAAATAATTCATTAAAGCGTCTGACCGTCTGTGTGGCTATAATTACGTTTACGTGCCGACGATAATGACACCGTTATTATTAGCGAACGTTTTCCTACGCAAGTAATCCGTGCGGTGTGATGTTTTATCTTAAAAAAAAAAAAAAAAAAAAAACAAACAAACAAACAAAAAACTTTCCAGACAATGACTATTTAGATTCGAGTCGATCGTGAAAAATTCAGGATGCAGTGTTTTTTTTTTGTATATCAAATGTATTTCCGAAGAACAAACCGTAACCCATTATCGAACAATGAAAATTCAGATTTCGCACATAAAACACAGATTTTTATACCGGTTTATTTTTTTAAAATTTAATTACATATGGAAATCGCGGAACAATAGAATATGCGAAAGTGAAATTTCAATTTTTACTAATTTTTCTCTCTGCGTTGTTTTACTGCCATAAAAACGGGATTTCAATAATGGGGTTTAATTTGATTTTTAAAAATGATATCATATAAAAATTAGCTATTCCGTAGTAACGCAGTTGTTTTTTCGCGAACCCGAAGCTACGGTGACACCTGTTTCGCCGAAATATGATTGTCGCATAACCTTAATTATTTGGTTATAATATTATTAAAACTGAAAAAAAAATGTGATAATGTTATTCAATACAACGCTCGTGACGCTGTGATCGACGTAAATTAAAAATGCTACACAGCTCGGACAGTTATTAACAGCGCGCAGAGGTTGTTATCGAATTAGTATCGGATTCATAAACTATGCAGATCGGCGAATACTCAACCGGGACTTCGTGATTATAGCCGCGAAATACGTATATATACACACGATGAAACTAACCGACGTGTACCTGCCGAGCGTTCGGGAATTACGATGTCGCTTGGAAATTCATGGCCGGTAACTCGGACGGAAGAATGGAGCAATTAATGGGCGTCATGAGTCTTCGTACGGGCGTTCCCGACCAGAGGTGCGCCCAGAAGCAGAGCTCTGAACGTTCGACGATTGCTTCGCTCCGTTCGTTCGCGAGATCTCTACGAACCCGAAAGAGAGACCCCCGGCAGCGTTGGCTTCAATGGAATTCCCGTTTTCATGGACGTGATCCGACTGACCGATCAGAAATTCATCCTTTCCCGGCCAATATCTCGCCGTATCAAAAATATCGGGCGTATTTTGAACTCCGAAATTCCTTTTTGGTCGCTACAACAGTTTCCTCGATACTTTTTCCACGTTTTCCGCGACATTTCATAATTCACAGCTGTCTCGCGATGCGTATTATTATTCGTCCAAAAGCGCTTAAGCAAATCTCGATTTATCATTGCCAAAAGTACGTTTGGCAAATAAAACAAATCATATAGTGTCTCACTGGCGAAAAAGCAACGGCATTCGCATCGTGAATTTTTCAACGCGAAACTTTCGACGTTTCGTTCTTTATTCGTATATCTTTATACAGACGCACGCAATGAAATCATCTCGTTGCTTTCAGGAATTCCGTGAAAAAGCTTCGTGGAGTTTCTCCCCCGTGTATGCGCGGCTTCAATCCTCATTTCCGGGCGTCACCGGCGGGCTACAGTGATTCTCGTGCGAGGAGACTGCACCAGTGTGGTAAATCCCTTCGATTCCGGAAGCGCGCTTGCCACAGCTTCTCCATCTCTTCGCGAGAATTGTACACTCGCACACGGTTGCGAGTACAGCATCGGGTAGAATTCAGCACTGAATTCACAAACTCAAAAATCATTGGGAGGAGAAAGAAGAGAAGAAGGGAAGGGCGGCGGGAGGCCGGATAAAGGGGTTGGAGGAGAGCCTCTCTTCCGGTGCTTCCGAGAAATTTCTTGGTTGTGGAAATCCTCGGTTAAATCCTTACTAAAATGCTCACGTTCATTATATGTGAGCAGAGTGCTGAACGTTAGCGTAGCCGGTCGTTGCGGGGGGTCGTATAATTTCCGGAAATCTCTATTAAATACACACAGCACGAGAGGGCGTGGGAAAATCGTTGAAACGGGGAATACCCGTGAAGTCTTTGGATGTATACGCTGGAGAATGAAACTGAGAGAAAGATACAGTTAACTCCAAGTTAGGTGTTAGTCCGATAATATACCGTACGACGTTTATTAACTCATTTACAGTCGAGACGAAGGCGGAATGCGGAGGAGAAAACATAGAGAGTTCTCCTGGAAAAGCGAGGAAGTGAGAGTTTGAATAAACAGGCTACTCGTGCACAACTGCAATCTTGAATAGTATACTATAACGTACGAAAATACATGTCTATAAAGAGAGACAAGTATCACGCGTTCTCGCTGAAGTCATGCCCTCGGGACGACGAAAGCACACCTGGCGGTTAACGAACTGCCGGCAGGCAAGTGGAAACCGTGAAGGTTGGGGGGAGGTTCAAGACAGGCAAAAGAGGAGCGGAAAGGAGAGAGGAACGGAGTCGCCCGATGTGCCTTGAAAATGTGTCGCTCAATAAACTTTCTACTTCTGAGTAGCTGCTATACATGTGGACCAGTTTCCTCGAGTGTCTTGAGAGAGCGAAAGGAAAAAAGGCGAATACGGCAAAGTGCGAAACAACGAACGAACGTTGGAATAGAGAAGGGAAGCGAAGAGACGAAAGATGAAGTTAAGGAAAGTGTACGGAGAGAAATGGAGAAAATAAAAAAGAGTATTCGACGGCCGACGAGAAAGAATGGGCAGAGGATGCTGATGATTTTTCCAAAGCGTACAGAAACAAGTGAAAGAAAGTGAGACAACTTTATTTTTCGACACTGCTAAAGTTATGAGTCTGTGCGCGAAACGATCCGAGTAGACTTTAACGCCCCTTACGTGCCTCGATCGATGAGATCGAAATTTTATGGGATTCTATGTAAGTCGTGTGATTTATCTTGTAACAGAGAATCTTACTTGCGAAAGTTTCCCTCGAATGTTCCGAGATATCGAGTAAATTTCATGAATTTCCGACACCGAATGCTGTTTAGATCTAAAATTGTGCCGAAGGTTCGAGCTCTGGTCACAAGATAAAAATTTCAATTTTTTTTTTAATATCGTTATATCGTATCGCGATTTTTCAAAATTCCAAGTAATTTTTTTTGTAAATTTTTGGGTATCAAATTACAAGTAAAAAATCTTCGATTTAATAACGATGTTTATGATAGAGAAGTTTATAAAAATTGTTACAACGTTTCTCAATTTTGTAATTAATCGTTAGCCGACAAGAATTCGCGTATTCGGCTCTTTGATGTTTAGACTGTCTTTGCAGAGGTATATAATCCGAATAAAAAGACCTCTTCACTTTTTGATCTCGTCGGAGCGAGAATCAACAGGAACAATCGCATCAGAGCTTCGAAGAATTCCTGAGGGGATGGGTCAAAGAAAACGCTTTACTGTTAGTCGAGTTAGCGAGAAGAAGGAACATTCTTCTCCGTCTTCGTTTGTTCGTTCGTTCGGTCGACGAGGTTTCTCGTCTCGCATGGCAGAAAAAGCAGCACAAGCGGTGGTAGGCACCGGGTGTTCGAGCTCTGTCAACCCGGTAGAAGGGGGTGAGTAACATGTAAATCGCGTTAGGGGGGGAAAGGAAAAAGGTAGTCGAAGCCTCGCTTCCGTTTTCCTTCGTTAGTTGGCTTACGCTAGGCGAATGCGCCTTCGTTCTCTATTCCACAGCTTCCATCGCAAAATCCGTTCGTTCCCTCGCCTCACCCAAGCTGATTCACTTGCAAATAAGATCGATTATATCGGACGTTCCTCGACTACCAATCGGAGGAATTAAAACGTTAGCTCTGGCGCCGTATCGCTGTCTTTCTCTACTTCGTTCTATTTGCGCTTACGTTCCTTTGCGTTCATTTACGTTCATCGCTCCACGTTAATCTCGTTCATCGGTGCTTTTCCTACAAAACTCCGATGATTGCATCGTTGTCTTATGTATTCATCTTATTACGACTGTATACCTGCGAATCGATCGTTCAAATTTTTTAGAAATGAAACATTCGCCAAGCATTCGAAGGAAACTTTACGAATTTGTTAAATATCTTAATATGCAACTTACGAGAAAAAAACATTACGATCTTTCGTATAGCCAGACTTCCGGTATATTTATTCAATATTTATATGAACTTTGGAAATCTTGAAAATAATAATGCGAAAACTTTAATAAAGTCGGATGAGTATCGTTTTAATGAGTCAAGCAGCTTAGCTTCGTGAGGTTCGGTAGCTTCGTAACTAAAATGGTCCTTACAGCGTTTTTTTTAAGGATATAAACCTTTTTTTATCTTCGTTATCTCTTTGCAATATTACCTATGATTCATTGCGAGAAAATTGAATAGAGGAACCGCGAAAGATTTGCGGTAGTATCGCCGATTTAATGATCCCGTATTGCTTCCGATCCATTGTACCATCGGGTTGTTCTCTTTCAATCTTCTGACGTCAACTGTAACCCCGAATTTTTAAGCGCAAGGAACATCCGCGGCTTCTATTTTCGGTCTTTGCCATCGGGAAAGGTATGAGTAAATAAAAATCCTCCCGGTCTGGAAGGTGCCACAGATGGCATGGCGTAGCGAGACCGTTCGGTCGATTAAACTCGATTGCATTCACGAACACGACCAGGTGGCTTCGCAAAATCGTAATTATCGTAATAACCGTAACCGTAATCGCGTTTAGTCCTACTCTTCGGGTTTAACCATCGGATCGGTCGATGAGAAGAAAGACTCAAACGGAGAGAAATAGAACCAAAGCGAGAGAGCGGAACGGGAGAGCCAAGAAAATAAAGAAGAGGAAGGAGACTCAGGGAAACCAAGTGTTCGGAAGGAATCCGAATGGTATGCCGAAGAATTGCGAATACTACGGGATGACGAACAGACGGAGATGTTAAGACGAGATGTGTCGAGAGGAGCAATGAAACGGAAGGGAAAAAAAAACCGTATCGTGTGAGGAGGCTGAGGGCAAAGAAAAGACGACTAACTCGCTTGAACAATGGAACTTTTCTTATTCCTCTTTGGTTTTTGCGGGCAAACGGGATCAAAAGATGCTGGAGAAAGAGCGGAGGTTCGTCGACATGGAAAGTTCAACGGATATACTTGCCACCGGACGATCGCGATATTCCGCGTAAGACGATAAGACGGTATTATAAGTTTGCAACGGGCAGGAAGGATGCTAACTTCGTCTCTCCTGCTTTTCCGTCGGATTTACTAAAGGATGAACGTATCGTCCAATGAGATGAAAAAAAAAAAAAAAAAAACAAAGATATGATCGGGGTACCTCTGTAACGAGTTAGTTCGCAAAAGCGCGAGTTTTCTTGAGAACGGACTGTGGATATAGAGTGGAAGAGATGAGAATGCGAAAGGCGGCAGGCATAAAGAAAAAAAAAAAAAACAAAAAAAAGACCGGCAGCGGTGAGAGGCGAGAAGAGGGAAAAGTAGAAACGGCCGGTGCTAGCCAGACGTGATTAATCTACTCGTTTGTCAGTCCTTCTTATCCGATCCGGATTTAACCAGAGCATAGCAGCGTCTTTACACCCCGTCGTCTTTCTGAACAATTCTTTTCTCTCTCCTAACAGCACAATTTTCTTATCATTCAACTCTTTTTTTTTGCTCTTTTTCACCCTTCGCTTTCGTTCGAGAGACTGTCTCTCGGTCCTCCGGTAGGATTTCTCGATAAATTTCTCTCGCAGATCCTCATTCAATCTCAAAGAAAAATTTACTCGTTACAGAGTAACTCCGATTTTCATTTCATTACAGTTTCGTGTAATGGTTTGATCGCGCGCAACCCGGTAAAGTTATTTTTCGTTTTAGTCTCACGCGCATATTACACGCCGTCGTGCATCGAATTACGTAAACCGGCCTTTGATCCCAGACTGCGCACTTTAGCGGCACTCCAGCGTGAAGTAGAAAGGAGTACTGTTTCATATAATTCCGTAAAAAATAATGAATTGTTCGCCGTGCAAAACATTTGAGAAAATCTTGAAGCAGTATTTACCGCGCCTCGGCGAGCTGCGGCGTTGCTTGTTATTAAACACCCCGAAAGCTAACGCGACTTGCCGTTTTCTACAACTCTTTCGTTTCCCAACCATTGCAACATCTACCAAAATCCGCGTGAAGACAAATACTTTCGAATTTTTATCAATTTCCGCGGCTTGTTGCCCACTAACCGCGGTAACAGCTTTTTTTCTTCTACACGATTTTTTTTTCGTCACATTGATACTGTTAATCGGAAGAAAACGCCGCGGAAATCGAGCAACGAAATGTTGGTAATCGCGCAGTGTTGAATTTGGTCAACGATTACGAAGTTTCGGCAAAAAATCGGTAAAGTCGATCGCGATTTTTCGGAAGTATACATTTTCAAGATGAATGAAAAAAACGTTTTTGCGATAAAGCAGAGTTTCCATCTTGCGTATTTTTTTCGTAGAATACGATAGACACCTCGTTTTTACTTCATCGGAAAGCAAAGATATCGGTGAACCGTTTCCGTTCGGTAATCGTTTACATGGTCCCGAGGTACCGTGAATTCTTGGCGAAGTGGAAAAGAGGAACGGGCGACAGGGACGGGAGCTAATGGCAGTCGATCCGTTCGCGGCAGTGATTAGCGCGTAATCGAATGAGACCGAACGATCGTCGATTAGCTACACCCAATATAGCCGTAGTCTTCGTATCGCTGCGTTGCCGCGAAGGGAGTAGACGAAGGGAATCAGTTTAGGTTTTGGCACGTATAGAGAGTTAGTTATACGTGCTATAAACATGTTGAAGCCTCTCGTTCAGGTGCGTCAGCGCACAAGTTTCCCTTGATGATCGGATATCCGTTTGCTCGATACAGAGGCAAATATCGAAATAAGGGTATCGCGAAAAAAAAAAAAAAAAAACGAAATATCTGCGACTTTCTCGATTTTTTTTCTTAACTTAACGATCCCGAATTGTTACATCAGTCAGAGTGGATGTGGGATAGTATATCGGGAAACGTATATACGCACAGCTCGATACGTCGAAGGGGCCATATTCGATCCTCTCGAGAACGGCAGTGGCATCGAGAGTGAATTTCCCCAACCTACTCTCGGAGGGAACGTTGGCAAACGCGGATTTGCCGCTGCGATAAAGCAGAGAAGAGAGGGCTACGAGATGAGAACATACGCCTCGGGAGCTATTCGACGTGCTACACAGTATATAGATGGTGCCGCATGAGATATTCGGATCGCACCATCTTGCCGAGTGATTAAACCGCAATTGAGAGATTACGGTGTGCGCGGCATACCGATTATGACTGACGAATATGGTATTCTTGATTAGACATGTTAATATTATTACAATCGTACCAAAGTTTTAAAACTAATTGGCGGTTTCGGAAGCGAAGAAAAATTGAATTTCTAATTGAATCTAAACGACTGTAATTACCGTATTTCATTTCCAACGTTACGTAAGTCGCTATGCACTTTAATCCGTCTTTCATTTCTTCAATAACATCAATTCAATGTTTAAATTACATCATTTTGTTGAAAAAGAAATAAAAAAAATAATAAAAAATATTGGCGTTAAGGAGAGTCGACGATTTCGGGATAGCGATAGACTTTGATACTCATCTCGTCTATCTATTTATATCTCAGAACCATCGCCTCCTGAAAAAAAAAAAAGACGAAAAAAAAAAGAAAAAACACACAAAAAACTTGGCGCTTATGTGTATATACGAGAACAACACACGAGATGATATCTGAAATGAGTTGGCGAAGCTTTTGGTAGTCTCGAGTCTCGAGACAAGGCGGTCAAGGGAGGGAGAAACGCTCGAAATGGTCAGTTTCTCAGAGCCTCAGGGTGAACTCATTGTCGTCGTAGCTGCGGGCGTCGCCATCTTGGTATCCGTACGAAACTGTTCCTCCGGGCATCGTAAAGTCGTGGGGTTCGTGGCGCCGAAGCACTATAGCCACGACAGCAGGCATGCGTTACGGCCGTTACGTTACCCTGCTGGCACTCCGTGGACCACGCTGAGCCACTCGCCGAGCGAATGTTGCGCCGTTCTCCTCGTCCTCGCGTCTTAGAAACAGCCAACACCCTCTCTCATTCCACCCTCTTTACGTCAACCACTCCGGGCATTATTCACTTAAAATAATAGCTTGGGTATTATTATGCAAAATATTATATACCTTATACATACAACGGAGAGAACTTTATATGAATAATTACTGTGCGTAACGAACTAACCAGAGGGACGAACGGGGAGTTACGAAGAATTTCGTTATACATTGGAAAACAGTGTATAAATATACAATGCATTTTTAAACACTGTTATTAAGCATACCGCGATAAATGAATTTTTAATTCGTCGAATAACAAATTTTCTGTTTCAACGATACGAAGAATAAGAATCTGAGACACTTAGTTACTGTATGAAAAATAATTCAAAAATGGGAACACATCGGCTAAAGTATGAAATACCTTATTAAACTGTTTGCCTTTTTTCTTTTTTTTTTCGAGTTGAAAAAATGGTGAACGATCATTTTATTTCGTATGTACAATGAAACACGAAATTTTTAAATATTGTTCTGCGCACTGTAACGCGTAAACATATTATTCTCGAGGTTTTTCTCTACACGCAATAAAAACCTGCGTAAGCGCGTAAATCTTCACGAGGGAAGGTTATGCGCGTGATGGAAAAAAATAAACGTGAAAACACCACATTTCGCATATTTGAAATTTTTTTTTTTTTTTTTTTCGTGATTCTCAAAGCGTCGGGTTGAGAGGGATGGAAAAGGAAAATGTGATAACAATGTGCCATACGCCATTTCGCTTGAAGATTCTTTTATATTTATATCGCGGAATGCTTTTTCTGTGCGAAATTGGATTCGAAAATACGGGAATAATTTGTAGGTGAATATTAATGGACATTGTTACTTTTCCGTTCGAAATGCGCGAACGCTCTGCGATGGGCCGTTTTGATTAACCTCGCGCAATATTGTAGACCGGTATATTGTCAGACTAAATTCTTTGTCTCCCATATAAAGGTTTTGGTCCTATTTTCAATGCTGATAAATTTTCAACGTGAAAGCCATATTTTTTTTTTCTCGTTCGTACGAACAACGAGATCGTTCGACCATCCGGAAATTCACCATTGAGCTTCGCAGCCTCCGGCGGCTCATCCGTCTTTGAACAATGCCGGGGTGTTTCGCTGTAGACTACGGCTATTGCCGCGGTATGTATGAACCGCGATCGCATGACTTTTTAATTCGCCTGTTCATTGTTTCGCCACCGACGGGAACGACATTTTGATAGACATTTTTTTCGGCGCCGTGGCAGGTTTTCTCATAGAATAGATGAAGTTTGAAAGGTTGCAAACCCCGGGTTCCGCGGATCTGCTAAATGGACAGAAAAACATCGAAGTTTTCGGGAACTTTTATTTGCTACGATACTCTTATGAATTTTATGATCGTATACACGATTATTTAAGGTCGCTGCAGCGCGTGGTGTCCATTTTGCATAAGTTCGAGGAAATTGAGAGGAAATTCAGCAAAAAAAGAAGAAAAACTCGAGAAAAGGGGGTTAGAGGAAAAATTGTTCAACAAATTTATGGTAATTCAACTTTTTTTTAATGAAAATAATTGGGTAATTTTTCTGCATACGTATGCATTTTTTTCAGATTTTTATCTTTGGTTAAAATTTTTTCTTATATAGGAAAAAAGTGGAGAAAAAGACAAAATTTAATCTAAAGACAAAAATCTGAAAAAATACATACGTATTCCAAAAAATGAACGAATCATTTTCATTAAAAAAAAGTTGAGTTACCATAAATTTGTTGAAGATTTTTTTTTTATCAATTCGTTAATAACATTTTGCAATTATTATTATGCAAATTGAATCTTTTCAGTACCTTACTATGTATGAATTTTTTCAGATTTTTATACTATCGAGAAGTGTTTGCAATTTCCTCAAATTTATGCGAAATGGATACCACGCGCTGCAGCAATCTTACATTTCTGTTGCCTTACATTCGCGAAAGTATTTCTCGCGAAATAATATTAGCTTCGGTACTTTGTGCTTTTAATTAAGATTTCGACAACTGTTCATCGTCGCGTATTTCTCTCATACGCACTTTGCGCATTCAAATTTCTTTTCGAATGCAATAGTAAAGAATATAAAGTGTTGAGTCATCCGAGACGAAGTTAGTTATTTTCTGTCGATTTCAATTTTTCATATTTTTTCTCTATTTCGATTTCCATAAGGTAAATAATCGCATTAAATTGCGTTTAGCGCACGTTAAATCGTATTAAGATCGACTAATCGTTATCTCGATGAAATCGTTGTTCAAGATTTGATTCTACTGTTACCAAACAAATGAATTGGCATCGGTATGGTTCACATTCGTTGCGAGACTTCCAATCGAATTTATTTTTGGATCGAATTGAATTTGATTTCACGGCCTAAATCAGACGTGTAACGCAGGGAGAAATCTCTTCTCCAAACGTGTAGGTTTTGCCTAATGAATTCGTTGTGGTTACGTACCTCACTCTCCCGCTTTTCCTATTCCCGGCAGAGAACCGGGGAACGCAGGGGTAATGTCTTGATCAGTTGCCCCAATTCTTCGAGGTTAATAGAATTCAAGACTGGAAAGGTTCACTTCGTCCGTCGCTCTATCTATCTTTCTCCCGTCTGAGATATATCTCGTTATTTCACAAAATGGTAATTACTCACAGAACGACGAATCGACGTTTCTTTGATATTTCGTTGGAAACGAATAGTCACGGAATTTCAGCGAAACGAGATCCAACGTTTACGACTGTTGGCTGTTTTCATTAACGATCCAGCATGCCAATGAAACTGTAGTCGTATACCTCAATGGCATTGGTAATTTAGTGTTTTCGCGAAGGAGGGTGAAGCTATTATCTGGAAACTTTGAAATTCTATAGATATCGAGAAGCGTCTGTTTGCATGAGTTTTAATATTATCATTTACTCCAATTTTTAATGATGCAATGACGAATTTTTTTTTATTTTCGGAAAATTTAATTACGCAAATATTGAATAGCTTCGTTTTGATGAATTTTTTTCTCCGTGCGCCCGATGCAATTTCAATTCAAATTGGTACGATGGCTCTGAATTTTTTTCGACAGAATTTTCTGTGTGAAAAAAATTTGAAAAACTTGGTTATTATATAAAAAATGTGCAATAGGGACGTTTTTTCCGATAAGTCTTTGCAGTGAATCAGTATTTTGCTTTCGTAGTCCTGTTGCATTATTTTAGGGATATTTTTTTTACCATTTGCTTTACCAGAATATCGGAATAAGTTTTTTTTTCTTTTGTATTGCCGAATTAACGGTTCTTCATTATAGGAGAATGGATTTAGCTGCAAGCAGGCTACCAATTGCAATCGGCGGAATGGGCCTTTGCCATTCTATAGTTAATGATGTCCGATATGTAATACGATTAATATGAACCCCGATTTCTCTGTCAAGTCCAGTCGGTCCGTCAGACTGTCCTTTCGGTCTTAAATTTTAACCGCGTTTAATGGAGTTTAAGAGAATCTAATGGAACAGTGCGGCTGTTGAGCGGCGAATCTGAAGGACCCACAGACTCGTCAATGAGTCTCACGAGTGAGTCGACTATTCGGCGCGACTATAGTACGCGTCCTCTCCGGTCCGCCATTTTGCAATATCTTCTAAAGTAAAATCAAGTTAACTAAATTAATTGATAATTACAATGAATTATCTAACAACAATAATACACCAATAATAACAATAGCTTCGTGTTCCATAAAATGATCTTTTATTACGTTTAATCAGTTCGATCGGTTCACGCGTCGCATATCTTTGAAAAAGTTAGTTTTACGAAATTGTTAGTTTTTTTTTTTTCGGTTTCTCAGTATCTTTTAAAGTAAAATCAGGTTAACTAAATTAATTGATAATAACGATTAATTATTAAGTAACAATAATGCACAAATAGTAACAATAGCTTCGTGTTTGTTAAAATGATATTTTATTTCGTTCCATCAATCGATCGGTTCACGCGCCGCGGATCTTTGAAAAAGTTAGTTGTACGAATTTGTTAGTTTTTTTTGTGGTTTTCTCAGTATCTTCTAAAGTAAAATCAAGTTAACTAAATTAATTGACAATTACAATTAATTATTTAATAACAATAATACACAAATAGTAACAATAGCTTGGTGTTCGCTAAAATGATCTGTTCTTTCGTTTAATCAGTTCGATCGGTCCACGCGTCGCGGATCTTGAAAAAGTTAGTTTTGCGAAAGTGTTAGTTTTTTTTTGTCGTTTTCTCATCGCATTTAAATTTTTTCAAGTTCTCTCCGTATTCCCATGAGAATAAACGCGTAGACTGGTGTTCGCTTCACTGTCACACAAAACACTCTGATTTCGTCTTTGTTGGTTCGTGAGAAGTACGAGAGAGCATTGCTCTCGGGACGTTGCTGGTACTACGGCACAAGTCTCGGTGCAAAATTCATACCTTCGATGCAAATTCCGTGCCGGTCATTATAGCTGAGAGGTGTAGGCGCTCGTTCCTGATACTTCAGCATGACACAGATACTACATACGAAATGAGCGCATATGTAATGAGACGAGAGCGCGTCATGACTCAACTACGTCTTTCTCGAATCAAATGGGAACATCGCAAACATGTAACGTTTTACAGTATTTATGCACTTGTCGAAAGCGTTCATCAACTTGGATGGGGATGAAAAATGTTAAAATGCAAGAGATAGTTATGCAGATTCGTGAATTCAATAGAATTTTGTCATTTAGCTCATTTAATTACGCGAACAAAAAAAAAAAAAGAAAAATTGGACAATCCGATATTTGATTGCATTTTATTCGTCCACCAGCTGCATCTCCAAATGACAATGGACTTTCAAAGCCTCACTTTGTAATTTGTGAATTTTCAATCGCATTTTTCGTCTGTTTCGACAAATATATTTTTTCTCCGATAAATTATCGGGAGAAATGTCCATTTTACGTTACGACGATGAGAAAACGTTGAAAATCGTTTAGGTCGAATTATTCAGCGAATTTGTAATCGGATTTTACAAAAATGAGGAATTTCGATGTTTAACAACATTTTCTCGGTATCGCGCTTCACCCGCGGTGTTAGAAATTAATTTGAGAAAAACTCTTTCGGCACTATATATACGCGAACTGTCTCGCCGTGCACGCTAAGGCGTGTTCGCGCAATGCTTTCAGCTGTCGCGCACAGTTCGTACCCAGTAAACAGGTATTTTAATGCTTCTCACGCAAAACGGATTTACTGAAATCGCGGAATTTTCATTCGCTACCGAAGCTCGCCGCTCAACGGACCGGTGAACGAGCTGCTAACGCGGGAAATCCGGCTTTTTACGTACACGTTGGGGCTTAAGTCGATTTTAAGTATTCCACACGACGGCATCTCAGAGAATTCATAAATAGTGAAATCGACGATATGCTTTCATTAGCTAAACTTCCATAATCTAAAAAAATCCTCAAAAAGCTCCGCGAATTTTTCCATAAAAAAATAAATAATACTAAAAACAAATAGTACTTATTATTTGCTTCGTATCACTACTCCACTCTTCGTATCTTTATTGCCACATAGAGATTTCCGTTTTAAAAACATTTTTCTCGGAAAATCCCCTTCGGAAGTTTAGTTGAGATATACTTCCTTCTCCCAGTATCATCGAACGCAGCATTGTTGGAAGAGTCATCGAAGCGTTTCAACGTATTCCGAAGAATCGTCGACGAAACAGCACTTTTAAGTGTTGATTCTTTCTTCGAATTTCTCGTCCTATCCATATCCGTAGCCCGCAGTATCACGCTACAAACTTTCCTCTTGAAGCGCTTCGGGTGTATTTCCCGATATCGACAGCTGCGGTGTTCAACGTTTGGACAGCACCGAGTGTAGTGTCCTCTCCCGCCGATGCTGGTTTCGGCTTAACTTTGCGAAGGACATGAGAGTTTGACCAGTGGTGTTCGGCTTCGACGTTTCAGTTCGCAAGGTCCGGTGTTCTGTCCTGTCGCGCGGCTTCTGCTTCTTGTCCGAGCGATACGAGGCGAGATTTCACGAGCCGGTCACCGTCTGCCCCTAACGATTATTACCGTCCGACCTCTTGCAGACCACCCCTTAGGTCACTAACCGCACCAGTAGTACCAACGGAGTCTCATCATCCGTTCAACCTTTGAGCTTCGACTTCGCCCTCTGCGAAGCGCCTCCCTCCATCTCCGTCCGAAAGAAAAACTTTTTCACGTTTCATATACGTACATTGCTACATCTGGATATGCGCAGAGATAATAATGGTATAAGACAGGGGTTGGGGGGCGGGGGGTTGTTTTGTAGCACGTAGCAAGCACAGTGAAACACTGGTGACTGCGTCGCCGTCGCATAATGAACAACGAGGATTTTCTACCTCGACTTTCTCATTAAGAGTCATGTCCTCTATGCCATCTACCCTCCGTTTTCGCTACTTCCCCCCTTTATCCTTGGTCCACTTTTTCATTCCCTCGTTCTCTTGCGTTGTAACAACATAATTACATCCTAAAGCTCGTCTCGCAACGTCCTCGCCGTTCCACAGAGCCACTAATTATTAATTTGCTCATGGAAGTCGGGGAGCCGTGTTGCTTTGTACCGAGTTCTTCGAGAAAAGTCACTCAAAAGTAAATCAAACATTATAATAGTATATACAATGAGGGTATCGGAGTTATTCGCGAAAATTAAGGAAGTGAGCGATTAATAGGAATTTTTTCAACATATCGTCGACCGTCCGCTGTGTGGCATGTCGTTCGGCGATATTTTTTCGTTCGTTTTAATATAAAATGACTCGAAAAAATCGCGACAGTGGGATATAAAAAAAATATAACGAAAAAATATTATTTTTTTTTGTTTTTCGTAATTTTTTTTTTTTTTTTTCGGCAAAAGTGCTTTTTTAAAACGCTGCGTAATGGAGATAAAAGGCGAAACTTTCTAGTGGGCCATTCGCTAGTTTTAGTCATAAATCATTGCAGTCGCGATGTATTTGCGCATTTTATTTCGATCAGTTATTCATTTTTTGAATATTGAATATAGAATTGAAATAAATATAAAAAAGACGATAATGAAAGAAATTCATTGTTTAATGAACTTTGGAAAAATGTACTCTTGTGCATCATTAAGAACGATCCGAAGTATGCAATAGGAGAGACCTTGCGTTGCTCGTCGGTTAGTGCGATCGAACGTCGAAAGGTTACGGGCATTAAAATTTTTTGCATTATACATTTTTTTTACCGATAAACGATAACCTTTTTAATAACTTATTATCGTACGAGAGTTATCGGAACAAAGCGGAACAAACACGCGGATTATTTATTTATCGTAAATTTTTTTCCAAAATTATTGTAAAAAAAACATCAGCGCTGAGAATTCGGAAGTTATTAGGGTACGAGTAACGGAGTCGTATCGGAAATCGGAGCATTCCGCGAATTGCACTTTTTTAAATTCTCGCGTGGAGTCGCAGCGTCGTCAATGCCTTTTTCATTTAAATTTGTAGGCGACGTTTACAACATTCCCAATGACAATTTTCTCGAATTTCGATCTCTGATATTTTTCGCTGAGATTGAAAATCTCGTGTCGATGTTTTTTTTTTTTTTTTTTTTTTTTTTTTTTCGTATTGCCTCAAGCGCTCGCACCTTTCGCCCATCTCCGCATTCTTCACAACATTCCGATAGAATTAATACGATCACGTGTTTGGCGTGGATGATCTATATATATGTTTAGATTCATCCTCGTCGCTCCATCTGTTCCGGCGCAAACGAACACGTTTTCCTCACCCTATCCCTTGCTTCAACCCCTCTCTCTCTCTCTTTCTCTCGGTGTATGCCAATAAATGAAGAAAAGTTTGTTCATCGCCGTCGGACGAGGAAACAACACCCTCTCTCCCGGTTATACCGGGAAAATTCGACCGGGACTGGGCAAACGGGTGCGGGGGTGGGTGGGGGTGGGGGGAGAGACGAGCTTACAGATATAGAAAGATAGATAATGCGGTCGGGAGTTTCGTGAAAGACAGAGACAGATGGACGGACAGACAGACAGAGAAAAGCAGAGAGAAACGAGTACCGAGGATGTTTCGAAGTTGGGCAATAATGCTGGTCGTCAGTTCCAGAAGGTAGCTCCGCGCTCTATACTCACGCTGTGTGTGGATAGTTCGCGAAACTCGTATCGCCGTTGTGCACGTACGACCTATAGCCCTCCCGCTGCTCGCGGTAATCCCTCGATTTATTTATTAACTTATTTTCTTCTGGCCTCAACTCTCGGGGCCCTGTACCACCCACAGCGGCCGGATGGGTTGGCCACCCTTCGAGGATCGCAACAACCGCGCTCCGCGCGCCATTGCGAAAGACCCTCGTCTACTTCGCTCGTCGGATTTTCTCATTTTCTTTGGTCGCAACGCCGCGCCAAACGAAATGAGAACGAAGAATTTATGTAGCGTACAAACCTCAGCGCCGGGAGTGTCTGCGCTCTTCTTTCTCGAACCTCCGAACTCCGCTCTCCTTCTCTAGTCGCGGGGTGGTTGATTTTCATTATTCGTTATTCGAGTAGGCGTTACGGTATAGTAATACCATTTTTTGCCCCCATTTTTTCTTATCTTTTTGTATATAATGCTAAAAGGTACCGAAGTTGCATACGTATATTGAATGAAATTGCGCGCTACCGAGGAAAACTGGACGGGGAGGGGGTTTACTGATTGTAGGGGTGTAAAAAAAGGAAAAAAAAAGAAAAATGAAAATAGCGGAGTGCGAAACTATCGCTTTGTCATGTTCTCCGTGGATCCGGGTATCTGTTATGTTGTGTGGACAATGCTGGCGCGCAGTCCGAACGCGTAGAAGTCGTTAACGATTAAGACGTTTTTCCTTCGGCGAGTAAACGTATAGGGGACAAAAGACGGCGAGAAAGTACCGGAGGGGAGCAGAAATAATAAAGCGAAGATAGAATAGGTGTTGGATAGTAGGAAACCCCCCGTCCGCAGTCAGAGTTAATATAATACGTCGTAATTTTGCACAATTATATCGCTCGGTTGGCCGACGAGGGGAAATCGACCGCTCCGACACCCGGGATATAACGTTTCTTTTTTATTCATCCCGTACGTGTGGGGATTTGGGGCGTCAATGCGGCGGCATATTTAAACGGCAATATTCGGCGATAAATGAAACGATTCGATTAAACGTTTATAGACACTTCGGTTACGTATTTATATCGGTATACGCCACACTTCGGGTGACATTTAGGTTTTCGCGGCATTTTAAATACACGAAAAAAATACCGGTTTATCGATTTTTTAGCTCGTAGATTCATAAATAATCATTAAAAAACAAATTCACGATTAATATTATGTATGTATAATCTTTTTATTGATGTGGAAATAAATTTTTTAAATCATAAGTTGCTTCGGGAAAGAGCCGCGGCGCGCGCGTCGCATATTTACGGAACATTGTATCTTACTATTATACCTCTCGAAATCGAATTCACTCGCCTACTCAATCGCAGGATATGTTTTTTTTAATATTTAAAATCAATATTTCGCGATGAAATTTTTTTTTCCGCCATCGGCGCGGTTTTTATCGGTCCATAGAGTGGTAAAATGAAAAGAAATAATGCAGCGCGATCCATAGAACATCGCGCCCATTTGGCAATGATTTATTCAGCCGTTCAAAAGATAGGTTAATTTTAACGGGTTAGTGACGATATGTACCATTTTGGAAGAAAGGATCAATAGAAATGCTGCTCTTTCATCTATCCTCCGGTCTAATCGACCGCGCGATCGTTCCGCATTTTATTTATTAATACGAGACGTACAAAGGGAGCAATAATCGATTATCGATACGCGCAAATACGGGCAGTAAGCCACGTCGAAGACTGATTGAAATGATCGGGACGTCATTTCAAAATAGTGACAAAAGTTAGCAATTCGCATACGGTTCGCCTAGATATCCGATGATATGAACGGCCCATCAATTCGCTGAATCGCTGGTAATGCGTACTCCCAGATGAGTGCAAGAGATAGGCAATGGGAAGAGGGGACACATACAGGATGAGGGAAACGTTATTTCAACGAACAGACGGGCGATTCATCATTATCATAATGACTGGGGGTACCCTCTCTCTATTGAGCATTGCTCCTCATTCCAGCGGTAAGCTTTCGCGTTTATAACAGTTTCCTTTAATTACAGCCGCGAATCCCGGAATAGCCAGGATTTCATTCCTCCTCTCTCCTCTCTTCATTCCTCTCGTGTGCATTTATCTCATTCACTTTCGCGTACTCCCTCTTGCGCTTCGTTCGCTGCTACGACTATTCATGCGTCCAATAACCGGTGAACGAGTTGCCCGCTTCCAAATTCACGCACTTGTAGAGAGATGTTACGCCATACGAATGATTATGACGATAAATACCGCGCTTCTTTCGCATAATACATACATATACGCCTATCGGCGCTCAGCGTTCGTGACTCGTCATATTCGTAGCCTCTTCGCTTTCATCGTTTTAAAAAAATCTTTTATACCTTTTATTTCTTCTTTACAACTCGGGCACTTGTTCGCTCGTCTATTTTCTCTCTTCCGCCTTTCGTCTATCTCTCCGCGTCGGTTATTCGTTCTTCACACGATTCTCACGAACCCGTAGTTCGCTAAGAGGGAAGAAAGCTTCTCTTTTTGCTAAGAAAATGCGCTGAAGGAAATAGCGAGAAAAGATTATCGTTATTTCATCGCTGTAAATACTGAGAAATACGAGAGACAAAATGGGCCAAGCGGAACGAGAGCGAAAGGCGGACGGAGAGAGAAAAAAAAATGTCGCGAGTTGAGATATCGTTGGAACGAAAGAAAAAGTGTGTCCGCAGAAAACTCGCTGGAATAAATTCAAACTGGCAGCGAGGAACACCTTTTGCGAAGTTACTTTTTGGCGCTCAATTTCGCGCTCTCAATGCCACAATGTAATCGATATTTTTATCAATTTTTTTTTTTTTTTTTTTCGATTTATATTCTCCGAATAATCGAGTCGAGATTGAAACGGCGAACGATTTTGGATTTCACTGTCACGCCGGTTAATAAAGACGAAGCAACAGGGGGATGATAAAGAGGGATACGAAAAAAAAAAAAAAAAAAAAAAAAACCTCTTTGTCAAAAGCGAAGTAAAGATAATAGAGGGGCGGAGTGGAAAATCGTATGAGAGTACGGCGCTCTTGGGAAATGAAGGACGAACGACAGCCCCCACCCTTAACGGGACATCCACCCCCCGGTATAATGACGCCACGGACCGGGAGACACCCTCGTCATGTTCGCGCTCCCGTTTCTTCTGCCTTCGCTTTCTTCTTCGTTTTCATCGTCTTCTCATTCTCCGCCGTCGACAAAACCGTGACCGGTCCGGTAGTTTGAAATTTCAAATTCATTTGCCCCTCCGCTACCTTCGCCGACTCTTAATCCGCTTTAATTATGAAAAATCACCGAGTCCCGACAATGTTCTCGCTCACTTCTTCGTATATATATACACACACTTTCATCTCTCGCCTCCCGTCGCCCGATTCTTCCCTGTTCTCGTTAACTCCGACCAAGTTCCACTGAGGGTTGTGATTCTCTCGTTTCCAACCTCCGCCCTCCGCCCTCCGCACCCCTCCTCTCGATTTCATCCATTCACTTGGTGATTGCCGATGAACCGCAATCTAGAAACTCTCAGCTTCTTTTCTACCTTCATTGTCCGGGAATTTTCTTCACCCCGGTTATTTTCTATTCATAATATTATTGAAATCACGAGATATATATATGTATATATATATTTCGTAAAATTGGTTGTTTACCGCGCAATGATTTCGCGAAGTACTCGATCGATGTCTTACGGCTTGTATTTTAGTTTTTACACTTTTTTGAATTAAATAATACGATTAATAATCAGTGATACAAAATTTAACCGAATCGGTGGACGCAGAAAATCTCCTTTTCGGGAGATCGTTCGAGAACTCGTTTCGCTTATATCGCGTTCGTTGGTCCGCAAACTGCGTGTTTCGATATCGGTCTGCCAAACCTTCGGAAACTTTATGGCTCCTCGTCTACGAATCTCAGTTCTTTTTGTGTGTTTACTTTCTTTAGTTCGACGTCCATCGATCTTCTTCTCGCGTTTCCTTCGGACAAAATCTTTCGCCATTCGAAAGTCGGTCTGTAGGGATTTTCTTTCATCGCTGCCAAAGCTTCGCTCTGGATTTCCATAAAATCGTGTATTATCTCTGTTTCGGGACTACGAAGTTTAGTTTGCTGCGAGTATAATGGGAAAAAACGGGGATCACTTATTCGTAACTTAACGCAACGACCGCTGTACGCATAATGGGCAAATTTACGCGTGCAACGAATTTTTAGGAGCCGTTACCGCGGGTTCATCGTCTAGTAGGGCTTTTACATCAGCCGTTTCTTCATCTTCCTCCTCGTATTTCGATAGTTTCGATATATCGGACGTTTTTTCTTCGTAATGATACTGTTCCGGAAACAGTAATGCCATTGTATCTTGAAATATTTTATCCTGAAGCTGCATAATTTCGTGAATTTTGCGCTTTTTTCGTTTGGCATCCTGTCGCATCTTCAAAATTGGGGCTCTCTGCCTCTCGAGAACTTCCGCTCGAAGACCTTTTTTTTCGAGAATCACTCGTTGCATACGTTTCAGTTCCATCGCTTTCCAACGATTTCTCGCTTCCTCAAGGAATTCTTCGGGTTTGCGAGTCTTTTAAAAAAGAAAAATATACGGATGTTCTTTCACTACGAAACCATCTTAAAAGATTAGAATTTTAATGCTTACAACTTTAAGGGTTTTCGAAAGTTTCTGCTTATTCATCATTTCCAACCTTTCAGCTTTGATCTTTTCTTCAGCTTCGAGTCTTTTTCTTTCATCTTCCAACTCTTCTCGTTTCTTTCTTTTTTCTACATCCAACACATTTGTTTCGTTCCACGACTTTTGCCAGCGTTTAAATTCGCGAATCTGTTGAAGAGTTAAATAAATTCTCGTATGATCTTTCAGTGATTCGAGTTTTCTTTTCGTGATTACATTTCTCACAAATTTATGCGCTTAATCACTGTATGTAAATTTTGAAAATATCGCGGTTCGATGTATTTTAATGCCGAATCTCCAACGGCATACAAAGAATGAAGCGCGGACCTCACGTGATGGTTTATTAACCCAAAAAAAAAAAAAAAAACAAAAAAGAAAAAGCACATCCCATTTCTTACCCTGTTGACCTCTCTATCAACGAAGTTCCTCATCCACTCGATGTCAGTTACGTCGAAGGTGAGGAGATCCGCCGGTGCCGTGAAGACCCTAAGGGTCCCATTGAAGTCGCAGAAAGCAACGCACTGCGGGTTGAGATATAGTTCGTGCGTGTAGATACCGGTGATTATGCGACCCGAGAGACCCTGCGTGAAAGTGGGCTCGTGACTCTTAACAATAAAGTCCCAGATCTCCGCGGTGCCGTCGGCGCGGGTCAATATAAGAACGGTGGGTCTGAATGTTCCCCAGCAACAGGCCGTATATCTGACGGGGTAACCGATTAAAGTGGGAAAAAAAAAATATATATCAATGCCGATCAAAGCCGCAATAGAGGGGTGTGAAGTCACATCCAGAAGAGGTATAAGTGGAACGGTCCATTTCATTTATCGACATTGGGAGGGTTGACCAATTATTGGTTAATTGGCGTACCGTGACGTTACCATTAACCCTATTAGGCGCTTGAACTCCAAACTTTTCTCGTTGACAAGACGCTTTGACGCCCTGAATAATTCCGCGGCGACATTGCATCAAAAATCTACTTGAACGCTCCGCGATATCGAGTAAAAAACCGATAATTCAACGTCCAATTCAAACGTATATATATATCACGTGATAACATATATATGCCACATATTGACAGCAGCCATCGATAAAGTTTTCCACCCGAATGTCATTTCGCTACCCTCCGGTCGCTCACCTTTTCAGAATACCGCATTTCACTTTGAAACTCAATAATTCCGATGTGATGAATGTGATATATCTAAGAAATTCATTCTTTGAATGCATACCTAACCGTACTTTTTCGCCAATATACCGGTTCCCCGAAGTCTTCCCGCCAAACGGCAAAAACTTTGCCGCCGATAGTGACGAATACGTCGCGAAGATATTTCGATCTGATCGTATGAGTGACTGGTCCGTCGTGTATGCTATTTCTCCATAACCACTTTACCGATTCGCGATTTATAATTACGCCGGTGGTGAATTCGTAACCCTCCCAAGTTATTCTCGCGACGTCGCCCTCCGCGGTACCGATCAGGATTGATGCTTCCATCACGTATTCTGGTTTCTCGATCACTAATTTGTAATATTTTCTCACTGACGCGTCGTCCGTTATCGCGGGAAAGGGTTTGATTTGTTCTTTCCGAAATTTCGGAGAGTAGAAATTCATCGTCGTGATAATGGCGCGACGCTCCTCGTTCGGGTAATTGACATCCAACATGTATTCGGGACGAAATACACCGTCGAGGGCTTTGAAGGGCGAAATCGACTGCACGAGAGGTTCCGGTCGGGTAACAGTCTTCTTTCTCTTACCTCGCAAACCCGCCTTTGCCTTATCCTCGGCAGGTCTCCATCTTTTGTACAACAAAACTAATATATCTCGTTCCTTTGTGAGATAAGAACACCGAAATACTGAAGTAATTTTTTTCGTTTTTTTTTTTTTTTTTTTTTTCCCTCTTCGGTACAATTTGCTCGAGTTGATTGTCCATTCTCTAGTGCCGAAAGATTGAATAGGTTCGTAATGGATGGGAGTCTTGTTCGTTCGGTGGAAAAGTTTTATGAGTGAAACGAGTAGGGAGAACGAGACCCTCGAAACAGGTCGTAGGATTGAAAAAAAGGGGCCGACTTTAATGAATCCTTGAGGACGAATTGCGTCACCCGTTCCCTTCAGTCTTACCATACTTTTTCAATTTCTTTCTCGTACTTCCACACTCCCTAAGTGTCTTCGCGTGTGTCTGTGTGTTTCTCGAGATAAAGATAAGATATTGCCGAGTTGCGAATACCTCAAATCCCAGAAGGCTATCGTGCCGTCCATACTTGCGGTCGCGAATTGCCGACCGAGCAGATCCTCATTCGTATTTCCCGGCAAATCGATGATTCTTCCGTTTTTGTCAATTGTGTTGTACGCCGGTAACCAAACGATTTGCGTTATCGGCGCTTGTTGACTGTACTGAACCGACGACATTGCAGCCGGTCGGACGATCGATGAAAGCGTCGATTCCCGCATCCACGTCATTAGCGATTTCATTGCTACTTTATATTTGACTTGTGCTGTCGTTTGCACGATCACCGCCTCCACCTGCTCGATTTTTCCAGGTATCGACCAAATGGCAATCTGTTTTTGCGTGTTATAAAAATAAAAAAATAAATAAATAAAAAAAACGTTGAAATGACGTTGTGTACAGATCGCGGCGGAAAATCGACGTTAATTAAATGTGACAATTAGCTACTTGTCCGCTGGCGCAACCGCCGATAATGATATTTCCATCCAAAGGACATATCGACACTGCGGTCACCTCTCGCGAACATTCGAGAATCAATTTCGGCGTAAGGCAATCGTGAAACGACCAGATAAGCACCTGATTTTCACCCTCGCAAGCCTTCAGCACCTATATTAATTTTTTAAAATAAAAAAACCCATTTCGTTTCGTTGCTAATCGACCAATTATCGATCAAAGAGCCGCAGAATTTTTTTTTTTATGGCAAATTTATTCCGTTCGAAATGGTAAATTTCCGAAGCGATTTTCTACTTAAATTTCATTTTCGTAATTATGAGTATCAATTGCTTATATTTAATGAGCCATCGAAGTACGACTTCGAAAATCTTCAATAATAAAATAAATGGTACGACAAGTATTTATAACTTCGCGTGTTTCGGACGAATAATAAAATTTATTTTCCAATTCCTTTAAAAAAAATCGCTTCCGGCAAAAAAATTGTTATTTCAAACAAAATTTGCATATTACCCCAAAATAATATCGCAGATGTGAATAATCAACTAACAACGGTGCCGTTGGGGAGAAATAAATAATCATAAAAATAAGAATTTTTTTTTATAATGGATATGATTATGACACACATACTTTTCCGTTCGTCATTTACGTCGAAAATAACGAGAATCCCGACAACGTGAAAATTTCAGCGGATGCGCGAAAATAATGGTAATTCATTCGCGTAATAAGAGATGAGATCCGTTATATAGCGACTATAGCGATGGAGCGGTTCAACGAAAAAAGAAATCCTTATAATTTACTCGGAGCTCTTTGATCGATATCGAGTTATCGAAAGACATATTCGGAATAATTTGCCTCGTCGTGAAGATAAGAACCGACGAGATTGTCGCTTTTGCAATGTTCGGTATAAGTCGCTACGGCGATTCCCGTCCAAAGCGGATGCCAACACAGGTCATTGATCACTTTGGCATTCGTCAATTTCCCATCGTGATAATTCTGATGCTCGGTATAGGCTATCGGTACCGGTGGTTGGGTGTCTCTCTCGTTCCGCACGAGAGACGCGTAATCATTCGCATGAATATCCCAAGTCGCGTTTTGCATCGCCTATTGTTACAAATAAAGTTTATCGACAACGGAGGGGCCATTTGTGTGTTTCATGGGTTAGGAAACTCAGCAAAAGTACGATTTCGTCTAAACCTTGTCGCATATATCGTCCGTGAATTTGTCCAGAAATTTTTCGATCGCAGCGGTCTGTTCCGTGCTGTAGGCGCTGATATTTACGGGTTGATATTCGTACCGATACTGGAACCACGAATTAAATGGCATCGACGGACTGGTCTGCGCGTCGTTGTCATGAAGCGGCAGACTCGCTTGATCGCCTTTTGAAACGACTGTTTTCGTGACGTTATTGAAAGTTTGCCGATAGGGCAACAATTCGACGTAACCGTCTCTCTGGTCGTCCGCATTGCGGTCGATTAACTTCATGGGAGCGTTTAGCAGGTCCAATGTCGATTCTACCTGCAAGCCTCGATTTTTACAGTTAGGAATTATCTAAGAAGCATCTCTTTCGATGAATCATTGAAACAGTATATTGACTTCGAATTAAAATAGCTTCGGCAGCAAAAATTTTTTTTTTCTGCTCACGACATTCGTTTTCAGTTTATCGTTATTATTAATTTGAAATTTGTAAATTTCATGATTTTTACGCTTGAAAACATCGGCTTTTTATGGATTTTTATGGTATATATTTCATTTTTTTTTAGAATTTTTTTTTATTTCAGACAACGTAAATTTTTTTTTTATGGATGGAAATAATAGTTATACGTGTTAAATTTATAATAAAAATATGATACCTCGATCTCGAAGAGAGGCCTCGTATTTTTGACGATACTTTCGTCGATCTCTTCGCCACTTCCCAGGTCGTTCCACCTTCCGACAGGTTTGTAAACGGCGTTTCTTACGCGATTTTCTTGTTCTATTCTCAGTGCATCGATGTTTCTCACAACTGCGTCTCTCCCGTCTTCGGTTAGACAGATGTAAAACTGTCCTTCTTCGCTCGTCGAGGGAGCGTATCCAATTAGCATATTTTTGTCCGGAAAATCATTGATATGATTCCGCACAGGCAAGAAATCGCTGCTTTCATCGTGAAGATCCAAATTGTCCTCAATTATTTCCTTTCTCACGTAAATCCACGGATACTCCGTTGTGACGTTTTCACCGATAACGCAACCGACGATTTTCTGCGTCAGTGGAGACAAATTGATTCTCGCTATTCCCGATTTTCCCTGAAAAAAAAAAAAAAAAAAAATGTCGGAATAATTGGAGGTAAAGTGCAAAGATCTTCCGTATATCTTCCGATTTAATTTTAGATTTCAAATCTTTATCGAGATACCATAGATTCGGAATATCGCAACTGTCGGGATTCGTCTAATTCCGTGGCGAAAGTTTCGTCATTTTCAAATTCCTCTTCGCTTCGTATGGAAATATTTGACGTTGTATAAGAGTCGAGATCATAGATCGTTCTTCTTCTCTCCGTGAATTCTACTTCGTCGTCGAAGGGATTGTCTATTTGCACTTGTCTTCTCACCTGTTTCTTCGGAACATCGCCGCCGAAGGCATCGATCCTACTTTCTTGCATTTGCATCAAGAAAAATCGACGTTAACCCAATCGCAGATAAATCGTTCAAAATAATACGCGTAGAAGTCGCATCAATAAAAAATACGAAAAAAAAAAAAATTACGAGAATTACGAGAATATTCTTAACATTTTCAACTATCGAAATAATTACGAAATATCTTCGATCATCAAGTAGAATAATCTGATGACCTTCCGTTCCATTATCCCTTTCGAGATTATTGATCGTCTTACCGGCGGCACTGTCCACCGATTCATGTGTCTCCTTCGTCTCCAATGGTCCCCCTGTTTCCGGATCCTCAGTTTCGAAGTTCTCGGCCTCGTAATACATCTCAGCTTCGTCCGGTCCTCGCCTCGTCATTCGTTCCTCCGCATTTTCAGATTTGTCAGCGGCATCCTCTTCTAAAATATCTCCCAATCGTCCGCGCGAATTTCGCTTCCAATTCATCGTTACAGGTGCAGATAGAGACACTGACGGTGAAAAAAAAAAAAAAAAATCGTGAAACCTCCCGTTGAAATGCGATGGTACTCAACGTCGAGAATGCGGCTGTCCCCGGAAATCACTCAAACGGCTTTGAAAATGGAATTGTCGAGCACTCGGTACCCTGTACACAGCTCTCGTTAACTCTTGCTATTATCTCTATCCATCTATCTATTCATACCTCGTTCGCAATTCTCTTGCGAAATGACATTCCGCCCGTCAGTTCATCGTCGACTCTCGACTGTTTCCAAAGGAGATTCAGTCGAGCCGTTTCCGATGACACTCGATTCATTGAAGAAAAAAAAGGGATAAAAACTTTTTTTTTTACCCCGCGGAATTGAGAGATGCCGTATAGATATAATAGGTACTACAAGCGACGATAGCGTCGGTGCAACGGAGGATATTCTCTATATTGACACTCGATACGCTGCGAATATGAAGGGTTTGTCTCTACAATACTCGCGTTATACTATAGCGCTACTGACACTAAAGTAATTACCGAGTCTCCGTTATTTTTTTTTTTTTACTCTCCTGCGGATCCTGTATCCGGCGCACTGTCCATCCCTTTTTGTATCCAGCATCCCGAATCCATTGAAAAATCTGACGAAGCGAGTGCGTAAACACGATTCTTGTTGAAATAATATCAACGAACAACAGAGTCAAGCATAAGCCCCCGTGTGCTGCGCGTTCTCGACACAGTATCGGGTCCATGGGTTCGCGTGTTCTCCTCTTACGGCGAAGTTCTTTTTTAACGCGATTTTTTGTTAGTTTTTTTTTTTTTTTTTTTTTCGTATGTACCGTCGAATCGCGTGGAAACTTTTTTGTTTGGTTTATTGAACAAATACGCACTCGGACTGCTGGATATAACGAGACTCCGGACGCTATAGATTCTCTATACCGATAGTTTATGATTGGGTATTGAAATTTCTAGTTGCACTGTGTATATCCGTTTACACTGAAAGACGGGTCACGAGTTCAATTGATATGAATGAAAGAGGCAGAAAAAATTCAGAGTATTAAAAGATTTTCGGCATAAAACGTAAACGGCTCGGAATGAAATTCAGCAAATTTTTTTTTTTTTTTCGTATATCTCCGAGGGCGATGACTTTACGTCCGGAGTCTTGTGCGATACGCTCGCTGCTTCGTTGGATTCGGGAATTTTTTTTTTTTTTTTTTTTTTTTTTAACTCCGACAAGAAGACTCGGTGAATGAATGAAGATGGGAACGTAAAGGGCGAGCGAGCAAAGTGGCGTCTCCTCGGTATAATACGGTATAGCGGGGAAATTATGCGTTCCGCGGGACAATATCTTGGAGGGCGACGCTATGTACGTATTATACGGGAAAGCGCGCTCTCCCAGAGTTTCACTCGCAACGTGAAATCGTGTGAGAAGATCTGCTTAAATTATGTAAACGGATTAGGGTGTATGCTGGAGAAATGGGAAGCTTCGGGTATATAGTATGTATCAGAAATATCTGCCGTCTCCGGCGTCTCTGCTACTTCGTTCCTTCGTACCGAGCGAGTGGCGACTCATGAAGCTTTCGGAGTAAAGAGAGGTCTCGAAGAAACGTGGGATAGAATTTTCGTCCGCGGGCTTTAAATCGATTACGAGACCGGAAATTCTCGTACTTATTTATTTATCCTCAGCGTACGCGTTCCATATTGTCTATGCGCCGTGAGTTTGCAAAATCGCGATGTTCAAACACTTCGAATAATTACGAAGCCTAACAAGTTGCAGAGATAAACTGAAATTCGCATCTCCGTAAATCCGTTCTCGATGAAAAGTTTTCCGCTTCGAAAGGGTTAACGTGTGTCGAAATTTTCGATATATTTACTCTCGTGAAGCATTACTCATCAATGTGCCCAGTAAATTCATTGAAATTGTAAATATTAATCGTTTACAATTTCTACGAAATTCTTCATTTTCTCGCTGAATATACATAGTTCGCCCCAAGCGAACTGTACAATTTCGTCAAATTTTAACGAGCATTAGCGTCGTTTTGATAACTTTTTGGTATCGACGTTTCCATAATATTCCATAAATAGGAGATGCAATATCGATTGAACGGAAATATCGGTCGTTTATTGACCCCCAATATTGCGGTAAGCGCTGTTTAGGGAACGCGATATCTCGAATTTTTAAACGTTTGCACCTCTCTGACTTTCAAAGCGGTAATCTCGAAAGGCGCGGCGGCTGAAAGTACTGAGACGAGTGCACTTCGATCCTAACAAAAATTCATTTCGATACATCGTATTCGATTCACAATTTTTACAATTTTTTTTCCTTTTCCGCATTTTAAGACTATCCGTTCAATCTGCTGATCTTTCGCGCCTATCGAAAATCGATATAAAAAATTGCCACTTTAAGCTTTTAATTTTCTGCGCGGAGAAAAATCAATGATTGTTTCAGCTAATTGAGTGGTTAAATACCCTAATCAATTAATTATTGGAGTAATTGGTGCGCTTAACCATTTAGTTAACTCAACAAATTCCGTTTGCTGAGCCAATAAATTAGTTTACCCCTTTGGATGTTACAGACCCGCGTCTGAAAATTTATTATTGTAACATCAAATGCGATCGATCTTTTATGGTTTTCAACTCGAAAGATCAACATCGTCCGCTTTCGAAAACTGATAGGAATAATATTTAATTTTCGTTACTCCTTTGGCTAAACATCGCCATTTGCAACTTTCCCCAATCCGATAACGGGACTCTCTCTGTTTGCTGCGCGTAACGGAAGAAGGGGTTAATATTGCACGGCGGAAGGAGCTTCGTGTCGTCCTCTCAGCCGGCAATACCTCGAGACACAGCGCGCCAAGTTACTTTTCAGCTTTGGTCGCCAAGGGACAGGAGTCAGGATTAAGATGTTGCGGTCTGTGTACTCCTCTCGGCTGTTCTCTCATCCGTGTCGCGCTGGAGCCGCTGTGTGTAACGGGTGGTAAGAGCTCTGTTCCTCGTGTACCATACTCGCGTCCACGGTAGAGCCGTTGTTGGAAGGGTGGCAAACAAGACTCGTGAGATTTAGGTCTATCCTTTCGCCATCTCCGTTACTCTCTCGTCGCGACAGCGCTACATACCTAAGAGAAGCTACAAGAACGAAGCTACAAAACGCGGGGATTAAAATCATAGAATCTGTGACCTTGAAATTCGGACATCGCGAACGAATGACAAGAATTTTTCCTGACGGTAAAAAATGATAAGACTCTCGAATAAAAATCGTAGAAATCGTTAATGAAGACTTTTCGCATTGCCTTCTCTCGAATTCATCTAATATTCAAGTTCCCGCGTCCTTAACGATCTTTTTAACGATACTATTCAAACGGTGAGATCGAAGAAACTTTAGCAGCGATGATTCTCTCATTGCGTGCGATAGAACCGGAAGCATAATGGTTTATCCGGGAAAGTATCGTATGCCATATATATGACGAGGAGATTTTTTCTTTAGAAAAGCTTATAGTGTAGAGAACAGACGTGAAGCTTTTGGTATATATACAACTAGAAAAGGACGATCGTGGGAGTGGTGAGGGGGTGCGAGGGAGGCATTTGGAGTACGCGAGTTTCTGGTCGTAAAAAGCAGAGAGAGCTCCACGGAGTCGTTCGGTTATCGCGGCTAGCGGTGCACACAGTCCCAGGGATACGAGCACTCAGGAGAGCGATGATATCCCGTACACCATAGAGCTATCGGATCGGGCGGAGTGCAGTCTCAACGTACCTAATAATACTTGCTGGTTCGTCGCGCGAGTTCGCCGGCATCCCCCGTGGACGAAGATAGCCGCAAGCGCGACTCTCACCGCGCGCGAGAGGGCGGAAGGCGGCTGTACGTACACATGGGGTGTCTATCTTATTACGCGAAGAAACTTTGTTATTTCGTTGCAACGGACCTCCGGAGGTTTTAGGCCAAGAGATTCGCAACTTGGATGACTCCGAAAGGACGACGAGTACAACAACCCATTATCCCGACGTGTGAACGACTTTTTTTCTTTTACCGAAACAAAGGCGCAGTTTGCGCTCAGACTTTGACAATAGCCGCGATATCGCGATCTCGAGCGTTTGGTCCTATCGGCGAAACGGCGAACAAGCATCGATTCTTCCATTGAGCATCAAAATGCTAAACTTTAGTCTACCATGTGCCATACGTAAACGCTCTTGCACTTTCGAAAAACCGATCGCGCCCGATCGAGCGAGCGGGGAAGTTATTATTCGAGGAAAAACGTGGAAAGGCAGAGGGGAAAACTCATACGGTGACGACAGGTAGGCATTATCTAGCCGATCTGGAGCAGTAGCGCAGCAACGGTGCCGTCGATGGGTTGAAAATACGGGACTCGACGATGAGAGGGAACGAAAGAGTGAGAGAAAGATTGTATAGGGGGTGGAGAGAGGACGAAGCAGGAGGAGAAGAGGGGAGGGGAGGGAGGGGTTGGGAGGATTTGCGAACTGCAGGGTTTGCGCCGGGCGCCCGAGCTGAGCAGTGCATAGTGCCGGAGGTGCGCGAAGGGGGTGCGGCCGCGTGACGCTGCCAGAAGGTAGATAAATCCTGCTTCGACGGTAAATAACACGCTAAAACAGTGAATGGGGGTACGAGAAGGGTAAATAGACCGTTCGAAGAGAGCTCCCGATCGAGGGAGGAGCTGACTGGGACCGACGCGTTCTCTCACCTATACACACGAATACTCGTACACATTTACTATATATATACATATATTGTATATATATATATGTGATCAGGGTGTGTATAGTATTCAATACTATATACCAATACCAATTGCGTTCGCCTATCATTTTTTTTTTTTTTTTCGCGATGGTTTCAGCACGTGACCAGTAAGCATCGACGGGGCTTCGGTTTTTGGTAGTGTAGAAAATAACTACGCGTTCAACGGAAATACATGTATGTAGAGACCGTTTGTACAGAGGAAAAACAAGTAGCAGAGTGTGTGTATGACGGAGAGAAAGAGAGAGAGAAAAAAAATTTGCGTGAGGGCCAAAGAGTAGGTAGGTATTAGTTTTTCCTCCCGCGCTTCGATGAACATAAATCCTTCGGACTTGTATGCGTGAGTGATTTTTTTCAGGTCCGGTGTGCGGATTCATGCGCACCATCGTTTATCCGTGTCCAAGTATAGTATAGTATATATACGTATATAGTATACACAGTTAGTTCTGTAGTACCTATAGATACCTACGAGGTTTGTACGTGTCAAGCGTTGAGAGTGAAAGGGGGTTGCCGCACGTCGCGCATCTGTAAATCGTTTATCCGCGTATAACGTGAAGAGAGAACGCGTCAAAACTACTCGATTGAGTATGTCGATCAAGCGCCGAGCACTCTGTAGAAGAATTTCGATTGTAATCGCGGTATTTCATTCTCATGATGCGAACAAAAAAAAAAAAACGATTCGTTCTTCGAATTATTAATGTACTCAATAATATCGATTCGTATTGGCCGCGAGATATCGATTTATTATTTTTATTGGCAATCAACAGTCCCCCCGATCAGTTTTTCTTTATGACGACGAAACGCCTCGTTGCCGAAACGCGCTGCTCTCGCGCGGACACAGCGTTCAAGAGAACGAGAAACAATTTTTCTTTTTCATACTTCGGAAAATAACTTTAAAGAGAAGTCTCGAGATCGTCGTTCATAGGTAGGCGTTTGATAGGACATTGAGATCAACAGCGTAACTTTTTTTCGGGTTTTATCGCCTATTCAAGGTATTTGTTACACAGTAAAAAAGTAAATACGTGAAAAACGTAAACATTAACATTTCGTGTTCATAGACATCCATTACATTTTTTTTTACCTTTAATAATACTTTTTGGAATGTCAACACGAAAAAAATTCGTTCATAGAAACGTTTGATTGCAACAAACAAACAAATACAAACCTTTTTTTTACCGTTTACTTTTGATCGAACGGAACGATATGTTGCATGCAGTAGCGGGCGATTGGTGTTCGTTCGAAAATTTTCGTTGCCGAAAAACTGTTATATCGATAATCGAACGCCTCAGATTGTTCGAAGGTTGAAGATTTGGGAGAAAAAGGATAAAAACGATCGGGAAAAAAAGTGTAGCGTCCATATCGTATACATTCGAACACCGAGAGGCAATAATCCGAGATGAGAGGTCGGGCGGCCAAGAAGCGAAAATCGCGGATCGGCGTCTCGTAAAATCTCATGGGAATCGCTGCGGCGTAAGAGGTGGCTTTAGCCGTGAAGGAATATTGGGGATGTTCGACGAAGGGGAGGAGGTTTGCGGGGAGGCGGGGGGGGGGGGGGGGGGGGGGGGGGGGGGGGGGGGAGGGAGCGGACTTGGGGGCCCGAAGGCACGTCGGACCGGATGTGGGTGACTGTCGAATCGTCGAAAGTTTCGGACGCAACGACCGGCGATCCTCGCCGGATCTTCTCAGCGTAGTTGATGGAACGTGGACTTCTGTTGCCGGCTCCGTCGCCGAGTCCATCAACATCTCTTGGCATTTTTCGTTTCGTCGAAACGAATCAACGCTCCGAATGACATCGATGTCAACGGACGAACGAGAGTATCGGGGTATATTGACGCGATGAATCGAAGAACCCTACTTTTCGATACATGCGAAAAGCGAATAGGTAGTACGGGAGATGATAGGACGGGGTTCGATGGTATAGTACCCATCGGTATAGTAGAGGGGAAAATAAAAAAAAAAAAAAAAAAAAAATTCCGTTTCTGCGAGACTTTTTCATCGCACCCTCCGTTCGCGACTTTTTTTTCCTTCCCTCGCAACAAATCGACTTGGGCGATCCTCGACTACGTTTCTATCCACTTAATTCGAATCTTTTCGTGTATATAAAAGGTGTACGATATCGCTAGTGTATCGTATACGATTCGTATGATTTATTTACGACGCCTTTGAAGATAAAGCATTCGCTAGTTACAGTAAACACAATATGCCGTTGAATACGTGTTTCCCGTCTGTTTATCTTTTTCCCCTTTCAATTCAATATGCATAATGCACTAGATGCGGAACACGAGTTATTCCCATATATATATATATACATATATTGCGCGCGCCGTGTCCAAATGATTTCTCGTCGTCAAGAAGTTGAAGATTACGAGACGCTGTAGGAACACGCGAATAGTAGGACGCGCGTGTAGGAGCTGAGAGTCCGCGTTTGCTTTTCGAATAAATCTAGACGATCCATCCGAAAGGCATTCCGAAACGCAGCGGCAGTAGTAGTAGCCTCGGCTCAGCCCGCCTCGTATACGTACGTGTTCCTTTATCGTTCGCCTCTACTTTTATGGCCTCATAAATGTTACGAAGTGTTATACCGCTACTGCTGCTGCGTATATAGTACGGTAATACGCCCGACCCAATGGGGCTGTAGTTATAGTCACCTACGTTGGATTCTCATGATAGCGAGAGCCTGTCGGACTCGCGCCCTTTCGACGCATATCTCCCATAAAAGCGAAAAGAAAGACGAAAAAAAAAAAAAAAAAAAAAAAAAAACGTTACTTGAAACGAATACTGTACAGATAGATGATGTCAGATGGTAGCAGGGGGTGGCGACTGGAAAACAGATAAAATGTATTTTCGCGTTGGATTTCCGTCGCGCCAAATTGGTACACGCATCATGCTGCAATCTCCGCCATATCCTATAGGTATGTGTACTATAAACCGTGGTATGCCTGCACCGATATTCCTGCTGGGGGCTTCACGCGACCAATAAACTCTGAACAAGAAAACAAGCGAGATTCCGGAGCGAATAGCGACGTGCGCCAAGAGGGGAAAGTCGAAACAATCTCGGTGTATTAGCTTCTCCTCGACTTTCGGCCCATATACTGCGACACGGGATAACACCCTCGCCGATTCTCTCGGACACGAGGTCAAAGTTCCGTTCGGCAAAAGTCGATTACGTGCCTTTCTCATTCCGCTCTTGCGAGGGTGGGATGTAGTAGTAACGGTGTCGGTACGCCGGATATGGTAGCCCGGCGAGCATCATCCGCAGCTTGCGTCCCTTCTTCATCTCTCGAGAAAGAAGAAGAAGGGTCTCGAAAGTCTTATATAACAGATGGACGGCTTGAAATACAAAGAGTGTATCGAGTGTGGATGAGTAGATAACCGATACTTTTGCCGATCGAAGATCTGATGTGTAGAATTCCGTCGGGAGTCTGAGACTTGAAGATATAGGAAATGGTGTAGACATGGTATACGAAGAGACGATGGTTTTGCATTTTAGACATCTACGATGATAGTATGGGAACTCGTGTTCGCGATGTATTGGAAGATTCGGGCTTTTGACTTCCCGAAGAGGCTGCGGAAGTTCGGAATCTTTGCGTTTTGCCGTATCTTGTCTTATTGGGCGAACATGTCCGGTCGACGATACGGATATCGCGGTTTTGTCGGATTCCGGTTTTTCTTGTTTCTCGTTGAGGTCATCGCCGGCAAACGTGAGGGGTCCATATCCGAGGGAAGCATCACGTACCGACAACAGCGTATACGCAATGGGTCCAGATTACGGATGGGCGACCGACGGGCCGTGCGGACGTGGCCGATTAGTTATTAGCGTCCAGCGTGTATAGGATCGAGTTAACGAGAGGGAGAGTGAGTGTGAGGTGCGAGCTGCGTGCGCGGATAGAAACTACGGTGCGGGATAACGTTGGGTGAAAGGAGTAGGTATATTCGGTGAGATGGCGCACGATAGAGATGGATATATAAAGCGTATTCCGCAAACGGGATCCAAGTGCGGCAGCGGCTGTGATTAGAGGGTGGCGCCCAGATGGATGGACCGCCGGTTGGTTAATTTTCAATTATCCGGCAGGGGTAGGTAGAAATTTGCGACACAGGGAAAGGGAACGAGGGAACGAGCGAGCGGACAGGGCGGCTCGGGAGAACGGTACTATTAACTAAGCTTCGTCAGTGATTGGCAATATATAGTGCATGGCATAGGAGACGCCGAACGGATTACCTTGCAAATGTCCGCGGGCTGTGCGGATATGCTGCAAGCTCGGTATGGCCGAATGGTCCAGGTGACCGACGATGCGTTCGGTACAGCGTTCACGACACAACCAATACCTGGAGCAACGGAACGGCTATTCACCAGCACCTCCAGCTGATCATCAGTCCTGCGCTGATTGGACACACTCATGCGTAACCTGAGCAATTAAGCTTTTGAGGTCGTAACGCTGCCCTCCGGCATGTCCTGCTTTTAGAATTTTTATAATAGCGCCGATAGATGAGCTTAGCTACTGTACGTTCATTGAAGTTACCATTTCACAGATGATTATATAGGCTACCGAATCTCTGAATGGTCCCCTCGAATGGTATGTTGCGCCTCCACCGTCCTCAATAGAAGTGAATAGATCGTTAGCCGATTTTTCTTTCAATTCGATCGCCGAATGGCCAAAGTTACCATTCATCGTAATAATGCTTTTTAGCACTACTTCCGGCTAACTTTTCGGCTAATTGTTGGTCCCTATCATCGATCATCAGTATTGGAACTCTGATCAAACGTTTTGTCGATGGCGTCAATTGTTTTCTGGATACTCTTACCAAAAAAACGGGAACAATGATTCTGCGAACTGCTATTTGCCTGACAAATTTTTCGTCCGATCTGAACAGCGCAACTCTGATCAAAGGTTTGGTCGATTGCGTCAATTGTTTCTTAGATCTTCTTACCAAAAAAAACAGGAGCAATCATTCTGTAAACTGCTGTTTGCCGACAAATTTTTCGTCTGACCAGCACAGCGCTAACTACTAGTTGGCATTGTCACACGATGGCAAGTATACGCTTTGCCCCGAGGGACCAACGCGTTCAACGTAGTAGTGGATTAAGCAACGGGTCACAGGTGCGTCGTACGGTTGACGGGAGAAAAATAGTCGCGAGTTTGTTACTGTACCGTTGCTACCAGCAGTGGTGGGTGGCTATCTACGTATACATATATCTATGGCAGAGAATACCGAAGGTCCGAGAGTAGGTGAGGAGGTAACATCCCCTGTACCTCTACTATGGGTACTATATGCCGCTAATGCACGCCGAGAGTTTTCTCCGTACGGACGACGTACCCCCTGAGCCTGAAAATTTAAGGCGTTTCTTCTCCGTAAGCGCGTTGTATACTTTTTCTAATGTTGCGCATCCACGTTATATTTTATACACTGTATACATGTATATGCATACCGCTGCCCTCTGCGCTTTTTTTCCTTATTGCAATCTCCAGAGCCGCTACTACGTAACGTCCCAGGAATTCCAACAGCCGCATGACCAGCTTTATCCTCACCCCCCCTCGAGAATGTCCCGTGCGAGAGTAATATTTTAATATTACGTAGTTGCGTTACGAGCTCACGAGGTTTTATCGAGTTTCTCAGCGCTCAACCCCCTGCAGTCACCGTTCTCTCTGTCGCTTTGCCGCGGGTCTGGATTACGCCCGGGAAAAGTGAGGGTAATGCGAGTCATTCTCATTAGAAAACGGAGAGAGGCGATATAAAGATCCGCTATAACTTCTTATATAATCATTATTAAGCCGACGTTATCGGGAATTTGTTTGCTTCGTTACTATTCCGGAAGTTCTGTAAAGAATTTCAGCGTATTGATAATTATGGACGGAATCAAGTTTCTCGAGGAATCAACAATTCGCTGCGGTTGATGTCCATTTTCTGCAGAATTAAGGGTTGGAAGTCGCGTAAGTGTCCAGTTGACGGCAACGGGATGTTTCTTAAAATTGCTATTCATTCGATAGAGTTATTTAATTTGCCGTTCTGGTAAATCATATTGTCATACAGTCGAAGTTGAAGTTCTGTCGGCACAGTTTTCGGTGAATGAAGACATCGAGAGATCGAGCGCGTGCTTCGCGCGTGTGTGTCTATAGTAAATCCTTCGACAGCTACACCGCGCCGATCACTCGACTTCACTTGTAACTCTTCTTCAATTTCTTCACAATCTCTGGTACATCCGTTTTTTCAACATTGTATTTTTCTTTACTGCATTCTGCTTAAGGACAGTTTATTGTGTCCTTTCTACGAATTCTTTATTTCCTTTTTCATTCCGTTTTTCTGACTCTCTTACAGTAATTTATCGGTATTATCTACTTTTACATAGTTATACATCGTATAAACGCATACCAACGAAAGGTAAAGAAGGAGTACGTCTCCCATCCGCCCTCCCGTCGTTCCTGCAGCGCGCGAACCCCCCGTCTACCTTCATTTTTCACTCCTTTCTTCCCGAGAACTGGAGAGTCTCTCGATCTCGTTAGAAACCGGATATCTTTTCCGCCCGACATGGTAAGTAATTCCCGTCATTTTTTTTCGTCGGGAAATTGCGCTAGTGCTTCGCCATCAGCGAACCGTCTGGTTCCTCATCCTTTTACTTCTTCTGCTCCTTAACCGCGGGCTCCTTGCCCGTGTCTCTCTCGCGTAGTCTGTCGCATCGCGACGTTTACATATTATACTAGCGAAACAAACACCTTCTCTTTTTACACCAATTATTAATACGTCGACGAGACGGGGAGCGTTCGTTACGCGACGGATCTTCAACGCCACTGTCGACATTATTTTTCCCCGATGAAATTGAGAATAATCATCCAACCGGAAAAGTACCGACGAAAGCAGATTGAAAAAAGTAGAAAAACACAGTAGGAGGCGGCAAGACATCTTTGCGCATGCGTAATAAAGTCACCTTATCGCCATCGAGTAAATTACGAAAAAAATAACAATTCTTCTATTTGAGAAAATAATATTGATGTTCGTTTTGTCGGAAAAATTGTTAATTAAAAAGTAAGATTAGCAAATTAGTAATTCCCTACTTACTGATCACTAATTATCGCAATTAAGTAACGCACAATTTTAGTCCCGAATCCCCATAAAATCAGATTAGTGACGAAAGGCCAAAGGAATCTCTCGTGGCTTTCAACAGCCAACATACCCTTGTAGAGAGGAATCGATGGCAAGTAGCATGAGTTCGCGTGACGACAAATCGGACTCGATGAGCCGCGATACCGCGAGAGTGGCATTGATGGCGAGTAGAAGTCTGTCGGTTGCCACTATGGTCCCTCTTGTCGTCTCAAACTCCCGGCCGTTCCTCGCAATCTCTGTGGACCCTGTGTTACCCGGCGCCCAGCCATCCGGAAGATCGAAACTCGAAACTGCCGGTAAAGCCACGAATCGACCTTTGACGCTGTTGAGGACTCACACATGCGACAGCGTGAAAGGGAAGACCGCTCAACAATCTGAATAGCAAGAGCAGCAGCTGCAAATGGTAAAGCTGAAACTCGACGATTTTCCGAGCCCGCGGATAGTTCGATCGAATTCCTAAACGCCAAAAAGTGAATTTAATTATCGGCGTCCGCGGAACGGGAGACCCCGTCGGTAACGCGAGGGGATGCACTGCTCGGGGAGGAAAGGGGGATGCAATTAGCTTTTTGCGTCGGGTCGCGCACACGATTTCTCAACCCCCTTGAAACTGTTACGATCCTCGCCACTCCCTCTATCGCTTCGTTTCAAAGTATGTAGAATTCTTGCCAGAATTAAATGCCATTCGGGCGTGATATTCATTAGGCAGTGGGTCTGTTTCGTCACCCGACTTTAGCCTTTCACCGTTTTCTCTGCTCTTTTCATTCTCTCGGTCTTTCATTATTTCCTCGATACTCGGAACGCTTCGATCGATCGCTGATTCACTTCGTATTCCCGAAAGGTTATTAATCCCTTTTTTAATATTTCATAATCAGATGAATGAATTACCATCATTTGTCGTGATTTTTGAAAAAATGCATGAGATCGATTTTTTTTTTTTTTTTTTCGAGGCGTCCGATTTTTTTTTACCGGTTATGCCTATAATTCTGTAAATACGAGGCGTGTGACGTCTTTTTTTACTTATATTTATTCGATAGCTAATTTATCAGCCCGTTGCGGAGATTAAAGGGTCTGTTGATTTTGATGGTTAATTTTAATCGGATAGGAAATCGGATGGATTACTCCGATTTGAATTTCGTAGTTGGTAGATGTTGATAGTTTTCCTAGTCGTACAGTTACGCGAAACGAGAGGGCGAACCATCGTCGTTGGTACATTGATATTGTTCGCTTCATTCCCGTCAATGTTATCGACGTACGAACGTCTGCGAGTCCTCGTGATATTGCCGTCGGCAGAAGAGAGCAATTTTACGGGATGGAAACTCTCGACGTTTCCGAAGGAAGCAGAAGTATGGTGAACTTGCTTTTGGTACTAGAAAACGCAGTGGGTTGCGAAATAGTGCGCGGAATACGACGACGTGCTCCGGTTCTCCCTGTTACTTTGGCCTGCGAGGCTATATATAGATCGATTCGGCAGCTTCGGTTCGCTTCGACCACGCAGAATGGATTTTATCCTTTCGAAATAACTGGCTACCCACGGACCCGTCGTTCGCAGGTCCGAGGTGCGATAACTTGTCACAGAAAACGACGTCGTCTGCCGTCGCACGCTATTCCAGAGGTTTTGCCGTGGGATAGGAAAACGGGTCGACGACGACAACGACAACGGCGACGTCGATGACGAGAGACGCAAAAGCCCGAGAATGGTATATCTGCTCAAGTCGAAATAGAGAGAAAAGCAATCGTGAAATAACGCGCTACCTGCTTCGCGTAGGATAACATCAAAGAAAAAAAAAAAGAAAAAATCGGTAGCACGTGAGAGCGTCTAAAATGCGGGAATATAGAACGAAGAATCTGAAATATACAAGTGTCGCAGCTGTTAACCGCGTATACCGGTAGAATTCTCAGCGGAATACGAACCGAATATCCCCGGGAATGAGGAAATTTCGTGACTTTTATGACTCTTGTAATGAACGATTGGACAGTTATCGTCTTCTTCTCTTACTCCGAACTACGATTGTGAGCACTAACCGTTCCGTTAAAATAGAGGTACGTGCGCAGCGGCGCCGTGAAAGATTTTGATGGATGAAGACGTCATATGAGAGCCTCGCGTATATGAACAGTTCCGCAGTTCGCGTTATTTAGTTCCGCGAATAGTTTACGGGGCCCATTTTCAAGCGTTCTTACGGCGCGTTTCAAAATACGAAAAATATTACGATTGAATTACATTTTGTAATTTATTCGGTATCAGCGTAGGCACCGCGATTTCCGTGAAGGGTACACGCAGAATAGTGTAAATATAAATTACATTTCAATTGATTCGGAGCCAATCGTTGGATTTTTATTTGCCGTAATGCAATACGTATTTCTTGCAATACGCGAATATCGATTTTGTAAAGCATTCGTTGCCGCGTATGTGTGTATATTGATTGGTTTGGTGCATTGTTATCTGAACTGGGAATATTGTTCAATTGATAATTGGCCAACCGCACGGTTGTAACTACGGTGACCGCGCGCGTATTCTCATAATAATTCACGAGAACGCATATTGCTAACAATTAACCTTCCGGTTGGAACTCTCGTATAGAGGGTGTATGCTGTTTTGTTTTTTGAACGCAACGCAACAATGCTTCATCTCATGGAGTCGACATACCAATATGCGTTCTTTCAGAAACATTTCGAAGTTCATATCGGTAACCTTTTTTTTTATTGACTGCCGCGGGATGTTTCCTGTAGTCTGATTGGCTCCCGATTCTCAATGGAAACGATGACAAATTGGAAACAAGACGAAGAATATATTTATTTTTTCCCTCCGCTCCCTATATATTTAACATTTTACAGTGCCACGCACTGGATAACAAAAAAAAAAAAGATCGATCCTTCTCTGTAGGTATCGTAGTGACGATCGTGTAACGATGTCTTTATTTCCGATAAAAAAAAATCTTCCATTGTGTCGGGACAATAGAAATTCGTCGATAATTCAGGGAGACTTTCTTCTAAATGAAAAAAAAAAAAAAAAAAAAAATAATGAAAAAAAAAATAAAAAATTGACTCATTTATCGGAAATAAGCGATAAGGTCAATTTCTCGAGGCTACGAGAATGCCGGATGCCGAACATGACACGTAGCGCAGCCCAGTAAAGTGGCAACCAATCGTCGCACTTTGTACTTCATGTGGAGAGACCGCTTGCGGAAACAAAGACTAACGCCCCCGCCGAAAGGTTAAATTGATTAAGAGGTTTTTTTGTTGTTGTAAAGGTTGTGAATGAAAAGCTCGGTATACCGGTAGTTTTCATTCTCATTTGCGGTCTTATTTCTGTGCATCACATTTCATGGTATAGGGCACAAACGTCTATGGATAGCTGGAGCGTGCTGCTGGAGGCGAGGGTTGGTTTTTTTTTTTTTTTTTTTTTTAGCCGAAGTCTCGCTCGCTGGCGTAGCCGTTTTCAACCTCGAAGAGAGCTTTACAGTGCGAGAACACTCCGACGAGAGAGAATAAAGGATAGGGGGGTATACGAGACTATAGAGGCAATACGTCCGCGGAGCGACACCAGTAGCTAGTATTTACCGTTGGAAAATGCCTCTCCGCGTTCCAACATTCGCAATTTTTTCCAGTAGAACGCCGCAATTCTTCAGTCGTCTATCCTTTTTCACTCTGTTCATCGTTTCGTCCGCTCGTGCTCGCGGGGGTCTCCATTCTTTTGTACAAATAAATGGAACTTGTGGAATAAATTTTTTCGGCGAGAGTGATGTTAACTGGTGGATTTTTTTTCTCTTATACACCTCAGTATTGTTTTTTCCTTGTAATCTGTGCGCTCGAGATAATGCTTTACGAAAGATCGCGGCGCGTGTGCAGCAATATAGTACACGCGAAGCCTAATTTCGCTGCTGGTGTCGGAGGTTAGGGCATCACATGGGATAATACTTGAGGTTCGGTGACGGAAGCACGACGCGATACGATGTGTTTGGCTCTTGAGTTACTCAAAGTTCTCCGTCGCCTCCGAAGCTCCGGTTATGACTATGTCTCGCGACGGGTTGTGTACCGGAGCTTTTTATTACTATGTAATTCGTATACGAAGCTTCGCATCAAATTTGCATAAGTGGTTGTAAGCCGAACGTCGGGATAAACTCGATAGATGTACCAAGTTTCGCGAGCCAACTATTGTATAATCTATCCGGGGCGCTGCATACCCTTCGCTCGAGAAATTGCAGGAAGTTAAATACTCGCCACGCGAAACGATGTACCCGACGTATTGTTCGCCCGCAAGCTGCAGCTAACGCATCAAGATTTCGAAACTTTTTTTTTTTTTTTTTTTTTCAAGCGACGTCGCTGCTCTTCAAAAAGTTTCTGCCGGCTTTTGTCCACTTTACTATTATCAGAAAGATTAACGATGCAATTCTCATAATAACTCATGTCAGCATAATCTCGTGCAGTAAATTTTTGGTGTTTTCGAAAAAAAAAAAAAAAAAAATGAAAAAAAAAAAAAATAGTCAACACATTTCATCCGTTTTCAAGCACACGCTGTGTTTTGTCCGTTAAAGAGTTAAGGAGTCGGCGGAGCACCGAAAAATTCGTTTAAATGCAGAAAGAGATGGTCGAGCGTTGGGTCCGGGATTCGCGTTACGCTCTCCCGCTATGGACAGCTAACGGATGCATGTGTTCAGTCTCTCTTTCCGTGCTTTGCTTCGCCTCGGCAAGCGTGTACGAAGCGCCTGAAGTGCACGGTAAATTTTCATGGAACGCTTTTGCGGTTAAAGGAGCTCGTGTACGCACGGGTCAGTGCACACAAGGGACATACGTTACTTGTTTATTTTTCGTTCCACACGGAAGAGCCTTTCTGCAGTACCAGTCCACCCATTTGCCCCCTTCATAGCCAAATCAGCGGTAGAGGGATGTGTCTCTCCGCGGCTTGGTGTGAGTGCGAAGCGTGGATGGTAGAGAAACAAAAGAGGAGCAGAAGAAGAAAGAATGATCCGATGAATGGCGTCACAAGGCAATGAAAGAGTGCAACAGAAAAAGTTGCCTATAACGACGAGAAAGACACGCTAAGGTCCCCTCAAAACTGCCATATTTGCCGTCAACGTTTTTATAATTCCATTATCACAGAAACATTTTTTTTTGCTCCCTTTACTCCCTTTTTCTCTTCGTCTCCCTCTCCCTCCGTGTCTCTCGCATATTCACTTTGTTGTTTTTATTTTCAATGTTTTCACTCTGCATCACTTGCGAAACTTTCGCGAAACGTTGACCGAAACTCTCGCCAAACACGGGACAAAATTCCTCTCGTATTCCGCTGCTGCTGCTGCTTCTGCTTGCAACAATATAGTCGGCATCGTCCGAATGTCGGAATTAATGAAAATATGTGTTTGTGAATTGTTATCATTCTACTAGGGTAGTTATACGGCACGATGATATTTCTGAATGGGGGAGGATCGACGTTTGTGATAGGGGTTCATTTGAAAATATCACTGTAACGGTAACATGAGAAGCGGTAACATTAGTCTGGTACGTTCGGGAGTCTGGGAAATTTTGGAGAAATCATAGGATCGAGGGATTGAGAGAGGGCGCCGATGTTGGACACGGAGAGAGCTCGTTCTCGTATACGCTATATTGCGCTACGATAACCGACGGATAACGGATTGACGCTTCGTTATGTCGGCAGACAATAACTATCTGTACTGCACCCCCGGCTTCCCTAACCCCCCCGCAAGCACGGTCGGCGCGCTCGTCGCGTTGAATTATTTATGCAATTAGGCGTTCGCTGTTCCCACGCTTCGGGGGTTGGCGTATATGAACGGGAGTATCCATCTCGCCTCCGCGGGTGCGATATCATCTCTGGTACATATCTCTGTCTCACATACGCCCCAATTCATATCTATCTCATCCTACTTTACCACTTACACCTGCGAGTCCCCGCAATCACTCTTTCCCTCGTTTACTCGAAAGGGTGCGCGCGTGTATATGTGTGTTGTTACGATTCTGGTATTTCAGGATTAACCCACAATAATTCGAGTCAATATCGTAGGCAGTACCCCGAGTACACGTGAGTATTTGTTCGTGACACTTGGGGATACAGCTGGACTCCAATTGACTCGATTACTCGAAATCAATTAGTCGAAAATCATCAAAATCAAACATCGAACATATTTCTCCCGATCGGGACAACACTTCGATAAAAAAAAAACGATGTTGGGACTTTTTGGGTATTCAGATAGTCGAAATGTTTGCCATTTTCGATGAAACGAGTATACGAGACACGGGACAGTAGACAATCAGATAAGTTGAAGATTCGGCGAAACTCCGCTGATTAGGGACCATCGGATAAGTTGAATTTCCTAATACCTGCTGTCCACTCCGCCGGAAAAATGTCCCTTTTCGACGCGTTCTCTCTCTGTCACAGGAATGGCAGCAACGATTCTATTGGTCGGTATGAAAAAGGTAAAAGAGTGCCATTGCCTCGTCCAGCAGGTAGACGGACCCCTCGAAGGGTTGCAATTCAACTTCCTTGATGGCCTTTTCTTCAACTTACTTGATGGTCAGAATTATCTAAGTTGGAAATACGCGATCGCCTATTGTAGTTGCGAAATAATTTTTTTTCACGGTTACGAAAAAAATGGTAAAAAAACGAAAAAACCCTTCCGCATGACTGCAATTTTGCTATATATACGATCCGATGGGATATTTCCGAATTCTGTGGAGAACACGAAAACGATAGTCTCTTTGATCTAAAAACGATTTAAATCAACATATAGTTATGCAACGTTACATTGAGCTATAGTTGGCCTCAATTACGCTCTTGTTGGATGTTCCGTAAGCGAAAATTCGTTTTTTTAATTTGTTCACCTTGTTCACCTGCACAAGTAATGGAAGACAGGGCAACGTGAGAAATTTAAAGAAACAGTAGACATCGTAAAGTAAAAGAAGAAAAAGAAAGGACGGGGAACGGCACAGCACGAAGGTGTTTGCTGGCGAGTGCGCACAGGGATGATCGTTCCCTACGTGACCGGTGATTTCCGTGAATTATGCCCCGTTCGTTTTCTCGTTTCGCGGCTGTAATCGAGCGGATGGCTCTCGCCCGGCACGCCAGATCGCGTTTCTAAAATCGCTCCCGGCACGCGGCTCTCTGGCGTACGATCTCTTCTACCTATAGCTTTCTCCACCCCCTTTCCACCCCCTCCCGACTCTTGTAATAAACCTACCAGCAAGTACACAGGGAACGTTGTGGGGTTAGGATACTTATATGTGGCCGAGTCAGTCACTCCAGTTTGGAGCGCTATGATCGTACGGTAAAGCTGATCGGACTCACCTTACGCTGGCGCTATCAAGAGCTTTTAAGATATAGTCGGCCCATAAGAAACTTGATTTATCCTTATGATATCTCGAATTCACTCCTCGCAGTTTACTGCTACCCACGTGACCTTGTAACCCGCGCAATCACGTAAAATATTAGTTTCGAAATCCTTTAAATTTCGAGTACTTGCAATACGCGCGTAGATTGCTTCGTACAATTAACGAACATTTTTTTTATCACTTTTGCAGCGAATTATCTGAGATTTGAAATATTACGATCCCCAGAAAATTTTATCCGACCGACATCCGATTTTTTGTGATTTATTACGATAAAGTGATATTTTCGTTTGCGAACTTTTATTCTTTTATTCTTTTCACTGGTTTTTTTTTTTTTTTTTTTCGGAGATTGGTAGCAATTTCGTTGGAGAGTTTGAAAGTAATGAACAAGTATATTAAGTAATGAAATATCGCTGTTTTATCAATATCACAATTGCCGTCATATACGGTAATAAAGGAAAGTGGTGGTTAATTAATTAATAACTTAATTAATTAATTAAATTGGATTCGTTCTAAGGACATATTCACAGACGTAAATTCTAGAATTTAAATCATAACGTTCCCAACGCCGTCTTTTTGACAATTGTCAATTGGCAGCCGTCATATTAACGTCACTATTTGGGAAGAGATCGGATAATAGAAATTTTGCGTAATTCGCTGTCCGATGATGTAACTCTCGTAGTCATTTTATTAATTGAGTAATCGACCATTAATTCTATCATTACACCGCACAAGTATAATTGTGGTTAATAAGCGAATTATATTTTACCGTTCGACAAATTTTGAACCGAAATCGTCAATAATGAAATCATGCATTATCGATTTTCATTAGTGATTATTTGGCTAATGGATAATATGTTTTATCCCCGTTATCCATTATTTTTCGATTGAATTGTGGATAATTTACACATTTAATGAACGTCGAATTCACCGAAACTCAGTCTTCCGCTTCATTAGGTAGACGTCATCATACTCCGTCGGATAATTAAAAAACCAATAAATGATAATGTATTCGTACGAAGAAATTCGTATCATTTTATGACGGAGCGAATTTCTTCACACAGATACATTCTCATTCATCGCTCTTTTAATGATTCGAAAGATTATGATTATTTCTTGAGTAATTTGATATTCTTCGAGTGCATTATTCATCGCCGCGTCAATATATATATTATATATGTATATCTATATAAAGTATATAGATATACGCGTAGGTGAGCAACGTGCGCAAATAACTTTGAGAATCACATCTCGTTCGATGTATTCGAAACCCGAGGTATGTCATATTCCGCCTCTCTCTCGGCCGCGGGCGTTGTGGAAATCAGATTTTACGGGAAATTGAGGAACGTATATTTGGAACGGTGCCAGGAGGGTAGTAGGACGATGCTTGAACGCCCTGCAAGAAGAGTGTAATACGGAGACTCTCGATGTATTCCGTACGTGTGGTACGTGGATATCGCGATGTTGGTTAGAGGCGAATGGACCGAGAATATTTGACATGAATTCCGCTCTTTATACACCTGCGAGATGTTCCCATGTCGTCATCGACGACATTTATTAACCACGCGCGCATGGAATTCCTGATTTTTTTTTTTTTTTTTTTTCGTCCATTAAAAAAAAAATGAGAACGAAAAATTAACATATTTATACTTTACGTATTACGTGCCGCAAACGTGACGAAAATAAAAATATCGCGTTAACACACGTATTTGTGAACGAATCAACGGACATATAACAATCGGATTGCCACTGCGGTAACAGTGATACGCTATCACGAAAGATTTATTAACGTCACATTGATCGCGAGTGGTTGGGTGATAGAGAGAGGAGGTGGTTGGCTGAACGTGGCCCGTGCCTCGTCGTGTTTTCATGTTATCGCTCGCAGATTTATAGCTCTCGGCACAAGTAAGTCCCAACGTGGTTACCGTTACCGCGGACTACCCGATCTCAGCGTTTCGACGTTCGTGAATGTAATAATAATGGTTTGGCCCTCTTACCTGCTACGCTTTTTCCTCTATTACAAGCGCCTTTGCGTTCCTGGCACCACGAGACGCTGAGTGAGTCGCTGCCAAATCCTATCGAAGGCAAAGAGGCTTACAGCTTCGTAACAATCGACTAGTATCCAACGCACACTTTGACTTCCGGTGCATAAAGTTCCCTTTCACTGTTCGTAATCTTATTCGCTTCGTCAACTATACTATTATCGCCCATTGTTCGTGATTTTCGAGTATTTGCGACATGAGTCGTGTATCTCATCACCAAAGTTCACCTTCGGTGCTTCGAAACTTTGCGCGATTCTTATTGTTTCGTTTTACGTGCACCGACTGCGTAACTTTTTTCGAATTCAGTGATTTTGCCATTGAGATCATATATAATGCGTTCAGCAATGATCTTTCGGGGAGTTTGCAATTGTGGATTAATCTTTCGATCTCTAGTTATCAGTCGCATTTCATTTTGGAACGATAGACGATGCAAATGAGATGAATGTTGACGATGATTGAGAAACGTCGAATGTCAATATAAATTCGACTTTTCACCGGTTATTTTCGCTAATTATACCCCGACGAAGCACCGGGTCGTGCCGACGTCATTTCCTTCGAATTTAAAGGGATCATTCGATGCTAAACTAACGATTTGAAATCAGTCATCGGGAATCGAGAATTTCTTATAGCATTAAAACAAATTCATTCAATTTATAATACGAAGATGCTATTATAATATCGTAGTTCTACGACTCCTTTCGACTCCTCGTTGACTACGTACCCTTAAGGGGCACTTAACCCTTTGCTGCATAGAGATCTCATCTCGTATTCGCTTTTCAATTCTGCAATATCGAAACTTTAAGGTATCGTAATAATAAATATATGCGCTACGGCTGTACGGGTGGAGAATCAAAAGAAATTGTGATTCGTACCGCGAAAGTAGAGAGAGCCATTCTATTTCGAAGCGAAAGGATCTCTTCAAGGGACCGTCGTTTTCTCTCTGCTACTGCGGCTGCTGCTGCTGCTGCTGCTGGATATAGCGAACTCCCGGGAGAGCAATTAGCATATTATTCGATATCGCCCGATGCAAATGGCTTTGCTGGAGTAGGTGGTGCTCGGTATAACGCAGGAATAGTGCGCGACCAAGTGAGATGCGAGAAGAGCCGGTGGAGAGATAGCGAAGGGGTATAGATGCCGTGGTATGGAGAGGCACCGCAAAAGGCAGAGAAATCGTGATAGCAGTCCTACATATATATATATACACTTATATATGTGTATATATATATAATATATAATATAGAGAGAGAAAGAGAGAGAAAGAGAGGACTTGGAGAGGGGAGGTCCAGCAGTATGGTCGTCCGACACTCGTGGCGGTCACAGCTTCCCAAGCTGTTCGTGTGTCACTTCCACCCTTCATTTGGATTCCGATCTCTCTTTTCCCACCAGCATCCGTTTCTATTACCTCTCGTGTGCCCCTGCCTGTGATATTTATATAGCTATATGAATAGAAAACTCAATACATAAATGTGAATATATTTATATTACAAGAAATGCGCGTGTGTATGTTTTTTTCTGTACACATACGATGCCATTGCGGTTTTATAAAGTATTATAAAGATCTTTTACCAATACTTACTTATTCTCTTACCAATACCGCGGTGTGGTTGTTAAGCGACGCGGATGGGGTACTTGCATAATCCCACCCCCATCCTACCCTTCTCCTCCTGCTTCTCAAACCGGCTCGACATTTTATCTCGAGTGGATTCTCCAACAGCGCCGCAGGTGCTGCACTGTTCTCGGACGGTATTTGCGAATTATCGGTGCGCGAGTCTGGAACTGGCGGGTCTAAGGGGGTAGTGAGGGGGTCTCTGGAGCGATGGAGAGAGATTGCTGAGAGCTGTAGTCTGGAATGGAACGGAAGTAGTTGGCGAGATGGAAGCGAAGAGAAAGAGAAATAGTGGAAGTGAGGTGAGAGAGTATCGTCAAGAGGCATTGAGCACACATTCGCAGCATCGCGCAGGAAATGGAGACATAGATATTCGCTCACTGATGCAGATGATACGTGTATATAAATGTATATAGTATATGAATATATATGTATATATATATTAAATAGAGCGATACAAGAGAAGGGTGCGGAAACGAGGGTGCTGGATATACTACTTAATACCAGAACACAGATGGAATGAACGCTCACAGGAAGAGAGCTATTTTCCCAACACCCGCGTATCGAAAATCGAAACATACGGCTCGGACGCTTTTCCAGTTGCGGGTTTCGGTAACTGCTAACAATTGCCACGAGAAAACATGCCGATCGATTATTTGCGAGAGGAGGCGAGAAACCACCGCCATTGCCGCCACAACCCGCAGGGACATCCTTGATTGCAACACGTTACGGATTAACTACCCTACTATAGCATCTCTTTCTCTTTCCGCTTCGTTCCTTCCGGCATTACCCTTTCCAATACCGTATTCTACCTCTGTACTCTGTTTTTTCTATACGAAGAAACTTTTACCACACTGAGAAAAAAAAAAAATTCTGAAATGACTTTACGTGGTTATAGATTTTTGACAAAAATCGAGAAACTGATTTAAATATTGGGTTTGAATAAAAAAGTTACTGTGGCCGTTTCCGCTTCGGAAAACGTCGGAGGGGTCACAGTTCGCTTAATTTCTCGGTCAATCTTTAATCCAGCGATAAATGATCCGGCAAATTAAACTCCCATCGATCAGCGTTTTTTTTTTTTTTTTTTTTTTTTTTAAGGGAAGGAAACCGCGTTAACTCCACAGTGAACTTCGCGGGAAGAGAACGTTTTTCTTTCTGGTGAATTTGAGGTACTCACTTATTTCTTTGTCACCGGGTTGAGTTTGTGTATTCAGCGATAACAAAACGTGTTATAAGAAAGCTACGAGTGAAACGAACGCCTCCGTTATCGTGCACGAGAAACGGCGCTTGGAAAATCGAGTAGCGAATAAGAGTGGTAAAGTGGGCTTACGGAAAAAGTAGAAAATAGCGGAAAAATAACAAAGGGGTCAGGAAGGCGTGAGTAGAAAGAAATGAACGTATACGCGATTAATAATGCGGTGGAAAGAGGAGAGACGGATATAAAGGGTGAAGAGGCGAGAGGGCTGAAATCGAGCCACAGAGCTCCCCCCCTAAACCGGCACCGACGGATTGCCTCGCGAAAGGCGGAGTTTTTAATTACGCAGAGAGGGCGAGTACGATATCTCGGGGTAAAAGAGTGCAAAAGGAAAAAGGCGACGTTGGAGGGTTGATGGCAGCGATGGCAAAGCGTTGATGCCGGTGTCCGGGGCAAAGCCTCGCGAGTAAAATCCATTTATTTCACGAAACTCCAGTCACCTACCGCTGCTACTGCTGCTGCTGCTGCTACTGCTGTTCACTGGCGCGGTTCGTTTATCGTGTACGGCCCCAGGATTCCGAATTTTCTTCATAACGCCCGCAAAATGAGGCAAGCGCCATAGAGCTTCCAGGTGCAGTTCGGTAGATATAAATCGAGAACGAACGGAGAAATGATGCTTGGTACAACGGCGACCATTTATATTGGATAGAGGCTGCATTTCTTTTATTAATAGAAACGGCAAGAGCTCCACTTGTGATTTTTATTATGGAAAATTCACCGCGAAAATGTGTTGAAAATATCAGCTCCATCTTCTCCGCGATCCCGAGATAAAGGGAGTCCTTGGAATAGGAGGTTTAACTGCCTTTTGAAGAGCGGCTAAGCTAAGCGAAACATGTGCGGCGATCGCTTGAGTGCGAAAAAATGTGCGCCGTTAAGAGCGCACAGATGCGCGAGAGGATGTGTTTATTCTCCGTTTGAAATTATCCAAATTGAGAAATTTGACTCCTTTATCATCCCTAAAAAGTGGTAATTAAGCTCTACTTTCTAGAATGAGTTTCCGGAATGTTTAAAGCTGTTGAAACAATTTTTTTTCTCTCGTTTCGCTGTTGCGACGCTTCTCTTGGTCTTCGACGCAATTAAATCGGATCGCTTAATTAGCGGTTGAAATTCGGCAGAATAAATGTGAAACTTTTTTTTTTTTTTTTTTAAGTTCATAACGCCACTTGCCGTCGTGCGATTCTCTTTTTAACAAAAAAACAATTTGCGTTAATTTTTCTTTCATATCAACACGTTTATTTGGTTTACGTTGTTGTTTACGTATAATATAATATAATTATTATTTACAGATTCTCGTTCATTCATTGATTTATTTATATACATATATATCTATTATTATTGTAAATACACGTAATATGGTCATCGTCTTTATTTCTTTCGTTATTCATTAATTTAATAAACTCACACTTTTATACCTTCTTATCTCGTTCGCGTATTTCTCATTAAAATCCTCGTAAGCTCATCCCCGCTTTCTTTTAATAGCTCGCTGCCTCGCCAGTCGAATTTTTTTTTTTTTTTTTTTTTTTCAATCCTTTAACGAAATAAGTCGACAAAATGTTCACCATAAGAGAAACATGCGATCGCGTTCGAGTTTTATTCATTTTTTTTTTTAATTTTTTTTCGTTAAAAATAATCCGCGTAACAATTGAACGGTATAATGGAAATACGTTTCACGAGAAAAATTGTGAGCGGATCTCTTGTTCGAAAGATTCGGGTACGCGGAGGCCGAGTGGAGCTCGTGGACGAGTAGTTTTTTCGGGTAAAAAAATTCGATAGAAATAGGATTATTGAACACTTCGATTATAGATAAAAACCTCGTACGATAGAGAGGTTAATCGTATTTTAGCTATAGAAGAATTATAGACACGCGGATCTCCTCGACGAGGATGTATACGTATAGACAATTGTTTAAGAACATTCGAGGGGATGGAAATTCAACACGAGATGGGAATATCAGTCTCAAAGAGTCGTAACACAACGCGCGTGGCAGTGAAGAAGGTTTTTAGTAGCACAGTAGATAGACAGATACGCGTCACCACTCGGCAGCGTGTGATAAATAAAGGTGAGAGGGTGAATGTTATAGCGGGCGTGACGAGGGTCCGACGCTGCAACCCCCTTTGCTGCATACAGCAGTCCGCGAGTCATCCTGCGCGCCGGCCTGGGTGACTATAAAACGATCTCGAGAGGGGAAATTTCATAGTACCCGATCGTTAATTACTCGAGTACACGTTCGTAAACGACGAGCCGAGTTATTACTCGGTGCTTGAGCGCTGAATCGTTCGTTTCGACGACATATACGACGGGATATGTACTAAAGGCTGTCGTTACAAAACCCACCGAGAATCCACTATCATTACCGTACGCATCGACGATTATAATAGTGCAGGTTAATGACGATAGCGCAAGGATCGGCGTACACGCGTGTTCCTGCCTTCAGTTCTTATAATATTCACGGCTGTTGGTCACCGCTTACGCCAATTTCATCAACTATAGACACGTCTATTTCGTTCGATTGACGACCGCCAGAACGCGTTCGCAATTTTCGATTAACGCGCGACGCCCGGGCGGAACGATGGGATGCGCAATACCACGAGGTATAAATCGTTAACGAACGCGCGTGACTAAAATACCTTGGAAAATTGAAGGACCGGCATTATTCGAGAAATCTGGTCGTATTGAAATCATGGCAATTTGAACAAAAATTATTTTTAAAAAGTCTCCCGTCACCCTTGACGCGATTTTACACGGATGGGATTGTTGAAATTTTTTTTTTTTTTTTTTTTTGCGCACTTTTATCGTTCCCTTTTTTCTCAATGTAATTGAATTCATCCACGAGCTCGTCGGCTTTACTTTTGCTAGCTTACTCGTCCTCACTTCCGCCTCACGCTCCCACACACACACACGGAACTACACTTTTGCACACACAGAAGAAAGATATAGTCGTATAATCTGTATCTTCATAAATTTACTCTTAATTTAATATATTCATTTATATATATAATATACATATATAATATTTATAACCCCGTCGTTCCCTGAAAACTCGGAGGAAAAAATTCTTATTTTTTTTTTCTTTCGTCTCCCTTGCGCATTGGTTTTTTTTTTTTTTTTTTCTTCTCATTTCAATTCACCTTACGCGACTAAAGTACGTTTTGAAAAAATATCACTGCTGTACATCGGTATATCTTACAGACGAGGCTTATAGGGGTGAGATCGTCGCTGGGGGTGGCCGGGGCTTCGGCGACGGTCGCCCGGAGTATTCTCGTTTCGCCCTTCTTCCCCTAATTTGTCGAGATCCTTTCGCGAAGCGCCCTCAGTCACCCGCGACTCCCTCTCGTTAGACCGTAAATATATATTTCTTTTTTCTTTTCCATTTTTTTTTGTTTTTTTTTCTTGAAAAAAGGTAAGAAAAAAAGAAAAAGGTATCGTAGAATAAAAGGATCGAAAGGTGGCCGGTAAAACGCTCACCCTCGTTTCCGTCTGGATCTCTCGTCGGCCAGACATAATGTATACACTCGCGCGCGCCTTTCGTTCAGTCAAACGAAAGTCCGAGAGTTTTCGCACCCCACGCAGACGCAATTACGTTCCATCATTCGTCCAATATTCGGTTCTCATTCGTTTATTTTCTTTTTTTTTTATATTCATTGTCCGATTACACATCACGTATTTACAAAAATGTACAAATCTATTCTATCCGGGGGTTGTTTTTTTAGTTTTTTTTTTTTTCAACTTTTTTTTTAACAGGACTGTCGATGCACTCGGACAATTTTTTTTTTTTTTTTTTTCCTTCAGAATTCCCGGGATAGCAATTTCTTATATATTATTTACATGTATTAAAATCAATTGAGTGACGTATGAATGAAACTTTGAGAAGCTCAAACACGTTCTCCCTCTTCGGATTTAAAAAAATCCGCTCGAGATACTGGAGATTCTGGAGAGTTCGGCAATGTTGCGTAGACAATGGAAGAAAACCCGTTTCGAAACGCCGGAACGATGCGTGACGAACGAAAAAGGATACTTCGTTTTTTTTTTTTTTTTTTTTTTTTCTTTTCAATTTTAGTAAATGAAGTCTTGACACGAAGGAAGAAGAGACCTATCACCGCGAGTGAGAACTATTTTTTTTTTTTTTCTTTGAACGACACGTTTTTTTTTTTTTTCTCTGAGACATCTAAATAATCGAAAATTCACTTCTTCATTAACCGGATTATCCAGATTTCGTATGATTTTTCATTGATAATTTTTAGCAGTAATAGAGAACGCGAAGCTCTCGATCTCGTAAGGTTCATAGTTGATAATGTGGTTGTTACCGTTCGGATATTGTAGCGCGGCGGGCAAAAGTAGTTGTTTAAATTTTTGTCTTTTTGTTGTTGTTGTTGTTGTTTTAACAGAAAGTCGACGCCGCAATCCACGATCACACGTAATATTCGTTGACGTTTAGCGCGTCGGTGTCCCGTCCCTATACGCAACTTTCCTGAGTCGATATGAGAGGCGTACGCACGGTGACGACTTCTCGCGGATGATGCTGCTGCTGTTTGGCCGACAAACCGACGGGATCTTGAAGTAGCGCCGTCCCTAAATTTGCTCCGCCGTTCGACGGTTGGCATACTTGGTCGATCTTTGGCGGTCGGGCGCTGTGATCTATGCAGGCGTAGACGGTCGCCTCTTTGGTGTACGGTTTGCCGCCTACGAGGACACCGAGACCACTTCCGAAGCCTCCGAGGCTCCCGAGACCACCGACACTACTTAGACAAGTCAACTTGGTGTCCGCCGAAGTCGTCAGAGTCGTCGGTCGCGCTAAACAGAGTTCGGCGTACGTTACCTCACCGGTCAACTGGAACAGTCAGATGAACGACATAAAACGTAGGATATTGAGGTACAGGTGAGTGTTTCTGAAAAAAAAAAAAAAAAAACAGAAAAAAAAAATCTTCAACATCTAATGAATAACCGAACGACAATCATCGTACAATTGTTGATCCATCGACATTTTTGCTCGACTAATGAAAACAATACAAGTTTTGTCGAGCGATCGAAGCCCCTGAAGAAATCACGTAGGAAATCATTAAAGACTTTCGTATCGTAAAGTCGGGAAATGAGAAAACGTTATACGTTAGTTGAAAAGCCCTTCGGGGGTTCGGGGGTCTCGTGAGTTGGAAAAAGGGCGCCGTCGCCCAAGGATCGGGACGTCTTTATATCGTTTTAACGTCATGCGAGAAAGTTTGCCACTGTTAGAGAAAGGCACCCCGTCTAAGTTTGTCCCAACGGACGCCCGAGCAATACCACTTTCCTCATCGGCGCCGCGAACGTTTAGTAAAGAAATTCCGTGTGTCCGCCGTTAGCGATAAATTGAACGAGAAACGGGGTAAGCAAAGTTTTCCCGGAGCGGAGTTGCATCCAGTTAGATGCTTTGCAATGTACCGATCTCGGGGAATCGCCGAAGACAGTGTACGCGAATTGAAGTGTTCCAGACACTGGCGAGCAAAGCGAGAGTCTTACAAAGGAATGACTAAAATGGAGAACGTGAAAGATGTCGAATACTGTATACGAAGAAAAAGAGAAATAAATGCCGAGGGGAAACAGCGAGAAACTGGGAGAATAGCGCGAAGCGGGGAATGCCCGGTAGCGTGAAAGTTTGCGAAAGGTGTGCACCCCCCACCCCACCCCTTTGGGCAATATAACCCACGGGGTGGATACGATTATTTCGAGTAGCCTCTCTGCCAAGGATTTTCTCGAGAAAACTTCTTCGCCCTCTTTCGTTCGCTATATATGTATTCTCTGCTTTGCTATGTATATAGTATTTCAGGGTTGGTTCGGCTTCGAGAGAGAAGCTCTGCCCGGCATAGAAAGCTTTACCAATCCCTATTCTGCCGGATGTATATCTATACTACGGGTAAGCTGTACGCGAGTCCCTCTCATTCTCTTTATCCTCATTCTTCGTTGTGCCTTCTTCTTGATCTATTCCTCTTCGTTGTCTGACTCGACCATTCTTACGAAGGGGAAAACGGTGAAACGCCGAGGGATGAGAACGGCCAACACCCCATCTACTCGATGCTTTTCTTCGAGATCCCCGGCTCGACGTTATTGGCCGAAAGAATGGCTCCCGCTTGACTATCGGGGACCGAAGACCTACAATCCAACGCTCGCTGTACGCTTTCGCCCAGTTCAATGTTACGGAATTTCAATTAAGAAACCCGAGGAGAGCGATCTAACGCGGACAGAAACCCGATGGCTTTTTAGTTTTCGAACTGTTAATGCGTCCCGAATCCCGATATCGACATCCTTAAGCCTGTAAGTAGTTATATAAGGCTTTCGAACTCTTCGCGACTTACTCGATTAAGTGAATTTTACTCACGATTCCACTCGAAATTCGATTGTGTAAATTAATATTGAATCATTAAGAGATCATTCTAGTGTAACGGGCCAATAAAACGCTAATTTTCAGAATTTTTTTTTCGATAAATTATATACGATAATCAGTTTAATTTTTTATGGCAAATCAAAGCTCTCATGAAGAACAGAAAAAAAAAATTGAAACTTTAATTTTTTTTTACATTTTATTTTGCGGCTGAAAATGACTTACAAAAAACTGTCCTCTTACGGTGAACACTCCTCTAAACGTAATTATTATCTAAAATAAATTTTGAAAAAAAGATTATTAATCTGTGAGATAACCGCTGACACGTTATGGAGAATTTTTTTTCGATCAAAATTGACAAAATGACAGCCATTTGGAAAAAAAAAACCTATCGATTTCAACCTTTTTTTTCGATAGTTATTCGTTTAAAAAATATGAAGATTCTTGAAAAAAGCTTTCATGGCGCGATAAAAAATGGCATGAAAAATGTTGTATCAAAATTTGAAACGGATCGCTTCAAAACTCTTCTTTTGAGAGTGTAAAGCGTGTGCAGCAATTGTACAAAAAAAATTTTGAAAATTTTACACTAAAATGGTCCCTTAACTCATCAGATGCAGTCGAAAACTCGTGAAATTCCCTCAACAAATATTGCGCAATTTCGTGTCGAGATATTTCACCCGCCGATGAGACAGTCGGAGAGGAGAATTCGCTGATCGCAATTCATAAACGCTTTCGAGACGAAAATAGTTATCGGATACCGTACACTGTAACTAACTGTTCGTACAACGTGTTCGCGTATATATAAGGATGAACTTACCGGTAACGTTGGATAGTTATTGTAGTCGTTGTGCGCGTAGTTTGGAAGTCCCTGCAGATGATTTGTCGGTTGTATCTGAAGCGAAGTTGCCGGAAGTTCGTCGGGAGTATTTTGAGTCGCGAGGGGAGTCCCCGCGGTTGAACCCGTCAGCTGGTAATCTGAATCTTTCGATTAAATCGAATCGTAAGATGACTCCGCCTCGTTTACCGTATCGTATGAGACCATTGATCGATCAAAGCGGTAACGGGTTCAATTACAAAGTACGGAGAGTTTCCATACTATTCGATAATTAAGGTATAAGGTGACTGTCCGAGTCATCGTCGGTGTACCATTAATCGTCAATGTGTACTTTGACTCCACCAAAATCTATACTCAAAGCAGACGATTGACATTGACCGTAACAGGGACACTCACCTTAATCGTCCCCGATAAACCGATACATTGCATTTGACACGAACCGAGAATGCGGATGAAGGATTATATTTGAAACTGATATTTACTTCTCGGCACATTTTCCGATGACTTTCGTATGATTTAAAATAGAACTAACGTTTTAAAAAATTATTACTTATGCTATTTATCAAAAAAAGCTAAAATACAATAAAAAAAAGTCGTGCCAATTACATTGCATTGCATATTGCTTCCTTTCTTTTTTTAATACAGTGTAATTAGTTTTGTTTCTACGAAAGTACGTTTATCACTTTTGGTTCCTCAAGAAGCTTTTTTCAAATCATAACGAACTTCGAAAAAAAGCGGCAATTGAAATAGTATACTAAACCTTCTTCAATAAAAAAAAGTACGTTTGTACAAAATTTTCGCCTGGTATATCAAAAAATATGGCAGTTAGAACGCCACCACCATTTTTAAAAGAAATTCAAAATGGCATGGAAATTGAACAACTCTATAGATTTTGCCCAAACTCGATACCGATCATTGTTTTATAACAGTCCAAATTTGTACAAAATTTTAGCCCGATATCTCAAAAATTGCGGCAATTAGAGCGCCACTACCATTTAAAAAACTTCAAAATGGCGTAAAAACTGAATGACTCGATAAATTTTGCCCAAATTCAATACCAATCATTATTTTATAACAGTCCAACTTCGTACTAAATTTTAGCCCCATCTCTCAAAAAATGTGGCACTTAGAACCCCAGCACCATTTTTTCAAAAAATTCAAAATGGCGTAAAGCCTGAATAACTGCATAGATTTTGCTAAAAATTTGACCAAAGAAAGGAACTTGACCCCTCAACATGTGATGTGAATTTCAGCTTCGTATCTTAAGCCGTTCTTAATCTATGACGTCAAATGATGTGCGCACGCACACAAAAGACAGACATTTTTTCTAAATGTAATTTTTGGACGTTTCGGAACATTCTGAACACATTTACGTGAAAATCTAAAAAAAAAAAAATGTTTACGAAAATAAAGCTTCTTGAAGAAGAAAAATGATGATATTTTAGTTCTCAATATCAGTAATTGATTCAGTAACAAAAAAGGGATTCACCTTTGACCTTCGGGGACGACATTTTGGGTTTGAAATTACATTACATCAACTATTTTGGGTTTGGAATATCATATTGCGTCTTACCTTTGTTGGTCGGAACGACGTCGGGATTCCTATCGTCGGCGTCGTAAAGATCCTCGGAACTCGGTGCCGTTGCTTTCTTAAGCGGTAGATCGCCGGGTCTCTGAGCTCTTCTTTCGCTGCACACCTTCACCGCGCCGAGAATGATGATAATGACGAATAAAAGGATCGCCAAGATGCCTATGAGTATCCCGAGCACCGGTGTTAACTCGAAAGTCACAGGGGTACCTGTGAACAAAACGCGCACTGCTCTCGTGTAGGTATTTCTATTATCCCGGGTATTTTTATTTAAATGTAAAAAAAATATTTGCAATTAATGAATTCTTCGAATGCCATTGATAATATTTTTATTCCGATATCTTTGAACGTATCGACGAATTTTTATTATTATTGTTATAGTATTGGCCCTCTTTTTGCGTAAAGTTCGACTGGTATTTTCCAAAACAATGCGCGAATGCGAAAAAAAATTCAATAGTGGATTTCGGTGACTCGCGGGCATCGCCCTCTGGCCGTTGTCCTCGAGGAATATTCGACATATGTGTTTCAATTTCCATCGCATGTTTATTAACCCCTTGAGCGGCGAAATTGCTCGAGAGCCTATAGTATCGCGGCACATGGCGTCAATGTCGCCCAAGGGATTAATCGCGGAATATATCATTACACTGAGAAAAAAAATAATGAAAATATGAAAAAATTGTTGGGTCAACTGCCGATGAGGTCACAAAAGTGTAACTAAATTTTTCGCACGCAAAACGAAAATGTTGGTTGCCGCAAATACATCTTGTAATACCGTTTTTTTTTAACAATTTTCCGTCGGAAAGCTGCACTAATATGCTTTTCATTTAAAAAGCTGATCAGGATATCTGTATTCCGCTCTCTGCAATGATACTTCCGTAATAGTACAGCAAAAATGCATTCGATGTGCTTATCTTTTAATTTTTTAATTGCACTGCAAGCTCCGTGTGTATATCGCGGACTCTGTTGATCCTTTTTCAACTTTGTTCAGCTGCGAAGCACTTTTGGCGCTCCTTTTCTTGCCTTAGAGGCGAAGAAAAAAAATGGTAATCTCCTGAATTTTCTCTCGCCATTCCAGAACCGCGCTTATTCTTGGCACCGGCATTAACAGTGAGATGTTTTTTTGCTCCCTTCTTCCAGCGCTTCTCGTTCCTCGCTTTGTTTTCTACCTTCTCGCGAGTACCGTCTACACATGAGGGTATATCGAAAAGCTCCGGTGAGATAGTATTTTCTGAAGTCAGCGGTCGCGCGAGCTAAAGTGCAGGTTAATTTTTAATGGAGACGAAAGTGTGTCTGGATGGGGCTGTGGGTTGCATGCTGTATGTCTGACGGATGACTTTAGACCCTCACTTCAGGAGTTCGCCCTCTGCCTGTATCCCGCAGAATCGAGCGATGCTCCAAATCCCACTTTTACTAACGTTTTCGGTTTCCCAAACCTCGTTGTTTATTCACCAGACTAACGAGAATGAAATGTAAGCTTAAGCGGTTTCTTGGTAATTGCGCATTAGTTCCTCTTTCGTAAAAATTGCTGAGGATTCCGAGGGATGAAAATACAATATCGATATTATCTGCAACATTTTTAGTACGTGTAATTTACGCAATGAATTTTCGCGCAAAGCGCATACTGCAAAAAAATTAGTTTCGTCAATATAAATTTGCAAAATTAAAATTTTTTAAAAATCTAAACGAAAATTTTACGAAATCTTTTTTTCAAAATTCTGTGTTAATGAATACGCGGAAATGATTGCCGTAATAATTTTTTTCAGCTTCTCAAATTTTTCAAATTTTTATTTGCAATTTTTACAACTACTGCGCGTTAATATTCGTCTTTACGGTGTAATGTGCCCATTAGGTCTTTCAAAAATGGCGGATACGTCGTGTAAAATACCTCAAGCGAACCCTCTGCCACCTGACGTCTAACAAATTCTTCTCAAATAAATTTTTTATCTCCATGACTGCGTGTAATGTCTGCCAATTATGTTGTCATTTCCGGATCGTATTATACTCGGGAGTCGTTCTTACGGCTGGTCGATCAGAGATATCGCAGCTCAGTGAATCACGTCAGTGACGACGTGTCTCTCACAGGATTGAATTTAATCCATTGCGAAGTTCAGAGTACGAGAAAGAGACCGCACAGTGGAAGATAAGGATTTTTCAAACGACGGGGGATTCACGGCTCTGTCGTAGAAACGAAGCGGATTCTTCGACTTTGACGATCCTCCTTGACATGCGACCCGTTTCGAAGCGTTCCTTCGGCGTAAGTCCTGGCGACCTGCCAAAGTCTCGACAGTATATCTCCGGTTCGCTGTGTTCCCTTTTCCGCGTTCTCTTCCTCCGCAGCCCCCGTTGGGCTCTCGCAATAGTCGTTGACTTCGACGAAGACGAGTTTTACACATCCGTAAAACGAAATGGTATACGCGACGGGTGGTTTATTCACGCGTGTCCCACTTGCATGTTAACAGACCCCCGCGTCCACTCGCAACACGTGTAAACGAAGTGGAACGCTTTTTCTTCAACTGCGCATCTCGCGTCTGAGTGTCTGCCGTGTAATAGGAACGTTGCCTGCACGCGTTACCGGCTACAAGTGGCGGAGTGGCGAATGTTCCTTTGAAACTCGATATTCATTAAATGCGACGTTCTTATTTATAAAAGTATACTTTCCGTCGCTGCCTTTTTCTATCTCACTTTCCGAATCTCTCTTCCATGTTTCCGCGGACCCCGTCTACGCTAAGCTACCATCTTGACTGCCTCCTCTTGCCTCGGCTTGTACTCGGCAAACCCGTCCATTTGCCCGTCTCGCCGTGCCGCAAGCTACTTCTGTCATCGTTGCCTCCGCCGACGCTTTATGAATCTCTAACTAACGAGCGTCGGTGGAGGTGGTTTACTCGGCACTGGTCTCTCTCTCTCTCTTTCTCTCCGCTGAGGGGGCGCGGAGTTGAAATCTCCGCAGTTCAAAGTCGAGCGATCTCACGAACCCCCGCGTCCAAGAGTTCGTATAGCCGGGAAGCGGCGAGAGTACGAACGAGGAAGAGAAACCAGTTGAAGAGAAGAAAAAAAGAAAACACAGAAAGGAGGGATCCATGAGAGCCTCTAGTGTTTTGGGTGAACGCGAGTAGCGCGAGACAGAATATAAGAGAAGCGACGAAATGGTAAAAGGGAGCAGAAACGACCCTTTGCTTTTATTTTTTTTTTTCATTTTTTTTTTTTTTTTTTTTTTTTTTTATACACAAACGGTGAAGTTGTGTACCTTCCACACCCTTTCAGTATCGGTAGTGACCGTATCGGAGATCGGACGGCGTTAGCAGAGGAGAGAAATTTTTATTAAAGTTTCGTGCTCCGCTTGATCGTCGACTCTCTATCCGGGTCTCTCCATTCGGTTTTCTATTTCTCTCGGACGTAACCTATCGCGATCCTCGTCTGTACTCTCTCCCTTTCATTCGGCCTCCGACGGTTTCCCCTTTTTCCGCGAAAACGCGATTTCGTATACCTCCTCCCTCTCGAGTCAACCGGCACCCCCTTCTCGTTTCGTCGGTTCGTCGGTGACCAATACCAATTTCACTTGTAAATTCGTCAAGAGCAATACCCGCCACTCTACCGTTGACCATCCGCGACTCAAAAGAAGATTCGAAAATTTTTACGTTGCTTGCGACCAGTCAAACCGGTGGGAGGGTCATCCCGAACCCATACCTTCGAAATATCGGAATAGTTATGGCAACTCGAGCAGCGACTGTATATACACTTTATATATCGCCGAAGACACATTAGAGTCTATTTTCGTTGAAATGCTCGCATACCACGCCGTTCCGACTTTTTCAATCAATCGTTTTCTGCCCAAACATCGATTTCACCGAATATTTTTCGTTTGATGTGCTCCGTTGCAAAGTGATTTTTTTTTTAAATTTAATTCAATTTAAAAACGATTGGCTATACGTTTACGAATCGGTCGCGCGAATAATATTCATCAAATTATCGATCTTTTCTTCCGTTTGATTGTAAACATCGATTTTGATACCGAAAATTCGCAAATCGCTCGATAAATAAAATATATCGCAGTGACATTAAAACGCTGAAAAAGTATCCTTTCCCTCGATTTGCCGATTGGCAAATGTCGTTAATTACAATTAGATACTAATAACGATTTTAAGTCGCAATTTTTCAGTTTTAGATAACGATTTTTAATCCAATAAATGGTTATCGCGCATCACTATCAATGCCAAGTCGATCGCCCATTCGTCGATTTCCCGCAAATTTAAGTCAATAAAATGACTAATTCGCACAAATATAAATTTTGGACGATTTTCTAGTAACTTATACCGTAAATACGTAGAGTCCAGAGCTCCGAGACTTACCAGTCTGCTTTTCGGCGACTTTGAGAGTGAAACCCTCGAGTCTTGTCGGTTCGCTTCTTCCCTTAGCGTTGACGGCGTATAGCTTCATGCTGAGGACTCTTCCGGGTTTGAGTCCCTTAACAGTGAAAGCGGCGTTGTCCTTCGACGTTACGTTGGCCTGAAGTACGTTGGTGTGTTGATCGTAAACCTCGAGAAGAAATTGTTGCGGTTGACCCCCATCGAAGCCGGCGGTGCACTCGACCGACAGCGACACGGTCGTCTGATTCGTCAGCGTACAATTGTAAGGTGCCTCCGGTTTGCCTGCGTTACAAACGAGAGGCAAAGAGGACTCGTGAAATTATTCAAACTCGGCAAACGAGCCCCGGAGCGTTCAACCAAAACGTTTTGCGAAAGTATAAACGAATGTGCGCGTGTATATGTGAAGCTGAAGAGTACATTATAGTCAAGCGGAGCCTATGGACCGTCGTAATTCATGTGCTCTCGAGAAGCGACACAGCAAACGAAAAGAAAGCCGAGAGTAGCTCCATACTGAATTTCAGACGGTTTCCGCTTCTTTTCTCGGCTTCCGTTTACTTTCGGAATCGTTTTCTGATTGTATTGTATTGTCAAATGGCCTCGGAAACGGCTTTTGTTCGACACACTCTTATCATTCGCTTTGCGATGCGTTACGCTCAACAAAAGTCACAATCGAGAACCAGTTACGGCTCAGGGTCTCGAGCACTCGACGAGACAATACCCTCGAAAGTTGACGTTATGCTCCGGGGAAATTCTTTGTAATACTATTTGTAAACACACGTACCGGCGGGTATGATGCGAAATACGCAAGCGGTGTTTTGTTGCCCCGCCGTATTACTCGCCCAACACAGCACCATCCCGTAGTCCATTTCCGTCGCTGGCCTGTACTTAAGCACGCTCTGGGTGTGAAGGGTTGAGTTTTTATACCGCGCCACCGGCACATCGGACAACTCCTCAGTGTTGTTGAAAGCCCAACGAAAACTGTCGGGCGCTGGATAGGCCTCGACTCGGCATACAACACGCGCTTCTTCCAGTCGCGCGACGCCGTATATTCTCTGCTGATCCGGTAGACAAATTGGCTTATCTAAAAAAAAAAAAAAAAAAAAAAAAAAAAAAAATTATAGTAATTAATTTTTAGGTAAAATCGTGAAATTTGCATTTTTCAAAAAATCGAGATATTCGCTGCCGAAATATGATAGCTATCGATAGATAACTTCCGAAATGCATTTCAGCATCACGAGCGCAGAGGCGGAACCAAAGTTTCGATACAATATCAGTTACTTCCGGTTGTTTTCTCAACGGCTGTATTGCGATAACTAACCTCCCGCAGGTATCCGACATTCTTACGAGCCGTTGGGATGAAAAATTTATTGAAAATTTTACCGTCTTGATGAAGTTGTGTACGTCGTTATTCTTCTCTCGAAACCACTTTGAATCTACTGATGTATATGTATAGCGAATGCGGCAACCTTTATGCGCATTATGCACTATATATATCTATATTTACATCGATTTTGCGTATACTTTTGAGGAAACTGCGCTCAGGAGTACTCGGGTGTATTTCACTGGAAGTCAAATGCGTCCTGAAGTTAACAATAACGAAAGAAGTTTACGCTGGCGAACTTCTCTCGAGTTGTTGAAGCTGTGATAATACGCCAAAGAGAAATTTCAAGGAGAGAGCGCTATATTAGAGGACTCACTTTATGCATAATGCATCATCGAAAGAGAATAAGATTGCTGAGTGTCTGCTACGAAATTTAAAAAATTTCGCTCTTCACTTCTTTTTGCGTTTAACGTGAACAAATTTTTTTTTTTTTTGGCGCAGCGACAATAGTGTCGCATCGTACGATAGTGAAACTTAAAAAAATTGTATTCTAATCAGTGAGAGAAAAAATTCGGAAAAAATTATTCGCATCTGCATTTTTTTTTTTTTTTCGTTCGCAGAGATATTTAATTTCGAGTTTACGAGTCGCAATTTGTCTTGTCATAGTTCATTCATCAATCATGGAGTTATCACGCGTACCGACAAAGTCGTACGTTACTATGGGCGCAGTTTGTCGGTTCACCACGCGGAATCAACAAATATAAACGCAAACGCGTAGAGTGCAAAATTTATACAATGCATACATCACTGATATGCGCATATGGGATCCACACAAATGTATTCAGGGAAGCGGTATAACGTCGACGTTAATTGTATACGCGACGACAGATTTCAAGAGCGAATAAAGTTCCATTGTAAGTACTGTTGTTGCAAAAATTCGCCATAGTAAAGACGGATGATAGACCGCCGGAAACAGAGTTTACGCGAATTAAAAACTCCCGGAACGAAGTGAGAGAACGAAAGAGAGACGAGACTGGTCAGCAGGATTGAGAGAGATCCGAACAACCGCTCGTGCTTCCGTTTTTTTTTTTTTTTTTTTTTTTTTTTTCGCTCCCCTATTTTCCCCTTTCCCGACTATATTCATCCACCCCGCATAGTCCGCCCTCTCGTCCACGAGCTCCGAGAGATCGATGGGCATTATTCCCGCGTTCAAATAGTTTCGCCGGACGAGGAAAGTTCGTAGGTACGGAATAATTTGTCGGTTTTGCCCGACCGGCTCCCCATTCCCCATTTCTCTCTCACTCTCCCTCCATCCCTTCGCGACCTCGTCAGCCACTGTTTTTTTTGTTTATTTATTCACCGCGATGCTCCCTCGCTTCGGCCGGTTGATCGTGTTTTTCTTTTATACTACTAGAAAAAAAATCGCATTCCCTATGATAGAAGTCTCTTCGCGAGAGACAATTAGTCGTCGTCATTGTCGAGATCGCTTAAATGATACAACGAAAACGGCGAAATACTTATCACTATCATTCCCAAATAAATTCCCTAAATTTCCCCAAAAAAAAAAAATCCTAAAAATTCGCGATATTGGATAAAGTAACTGCATATTTACATACATTTTCTCCGTATCGGACTACTTTTTCGATGTTATGAAGAATCTATAAAAATCGTATTTTATCGTCGAAATTCGAAACCTATTCATCCCTTAAAGCCATTTTTTTTTTCATTTTCTCATCGGCGTGTTATTAAAAGTTTGCAATTAGCAATTAATTACGAAAATAACTTTGTAATTTTTTTTTCGATATATTTATCTCGAAGGTTCAAGTGCGATATTTTTTTTTATAGAAAATATTTATTTATCATTATTATTCTCGTATACTTACACATAATTTTTAGCTCCACCCTGTTGCTGTACCCATCACCCTCGACATTAGATGCCACGCACGTGTAGTTGCCTGCCTGAGATCGATTGACCCCTCGCAGCGCGAGACTATATTGTTGTACTATAACGCCGTTGTTCGAGTTCGGCGTTATCGCATTGCCCTGTGACACGAGAACGAAAAAAAAGGACAATCTCAATATAACCAAAAAATTCACGAAAGACGTTCGGGTGTTCGAAAAAAAAAAAAAAAAAAAAAATGAATTGTGACACCACGTCGTTATAAATAAATACAAAGGGAACTCACGTTGTGCCTCCAGACAACCTTGTAAGCCTCCGGATTCGCGTGTACCTTACACTCGAAATAAACGTCGTCACCCTCCTCGATGTCCTCCGGATTCATATTGGATCCGAGTTCGAGACGAAGGATCGGCGTAACTGGAGAAACAAACAGAGAGAAAAGTTCAGACGTGAAATTATCCTTCGACACGAGCGACTGCCGAGATGCCGCAAAGGCGACGAAGTCGTCGAAGACCCGAGATCGCGAAAAGGAGGGCAAACAATGGAGTTTCTCCTTAAAGTATACGAGGGACGTAAAAGATCGAAAAAGGAAAAAGAGACATGCGGAGAACGCAAGGAAATGAAAAAAAAGCTACGAATAAAAAGGAGGCAAAGAAAAATAGTGAAAACTGAAAGGAAAATACGGAGTCATTTGGATTTGTTTCACTTCCAATTCGACTTTTCACGGTTAGTAAACATCCGCGCTAATGGCGCTTTCCGCGACCCGAATCCGCGGATGAAGTCTTTTTTTGTTTTTTTTTTTTTCGTGTCTCTATTAGAGACACTTTTAGGTGCGAATGGGATCGGCTTTTTTTTTAAGACCATTCACCAGGAGCGAAATTTGAGAGCGGAAACGGGAGCCAAATAAATTCGCTATACTCCGAACGTTTGATCCATTCTTCTGGCGTTTACTCCTCTGTCCCGTTATTTCGATTACATTCCGGGGTTCACTCGCGCAATCTCAATCAATTGTTAGTGGAAGCCGGTGCTCTGCACTCTCATTCATTTGGCTCATCCGCCTGTACGCGACTTGTAACCCGTTTCGATACCAGTTGAAATGTTATACAGTCGGAGCAAAAGCGATAGGAAAATATATAATATATTTGTGTATCGAGTATTTGGAACTCGAGAATGAAATGCTCGAGGGATCGCTAGTGTTGCCATACAAGATCTTCATCATCAGTTATGGATTTATAATCCGATGTTAACCGAACAGATACAAAAAAAAAAGATCGCGCAAATTAAATTTACTTTTTCGAAATTTTTTTGGTTTCGAATGTCGGTAAAAATGCGATGTTTCTTATCGACGCTCGGGCTGAGAAATTTATCACGTGATCGAGTTAATAACTATAATGGGCTTTGATCTTCTTTAATTTTTAATAACTATAATGAATTTTGAATGAATAAAAATGAACTTCGAGAAGTGAACAGCACTTACAGTAAACGTTGAGCTTCCAGTTGTCCTCCTCGACGCCAGCGCCGACCTTTGGATTTTCCGCTCGACATGTTATCACTTTTTCACTGTCTTTGATTGTCGGCCGAAAGGTCAACGTAGAGGTCGTCATGTTACCGTCACCGGAAACCTGGAAAAAATATTGATAATAGCGGGTATATTAAATCGCGAGGTATTTAGATTCCGCGGCTGATAGTTTGCTAGAAAAGAACATCGTCGACGTCGCCGAGCGGTGAATAATGAGCGACTGAGGGAGAGTTTCGCGTGCTCTCGGGTTCGATGGGCCAGTGGGTTGCGACCCTTAATTTCGCACCAACGGCTCTCTAATTGCCACAGGGAGGGAGCGCGGAGAAAGTGAGGTTTGGGGGACTGGATCGTAGCCAAAAGCCAAATTAGACTCGGATCAAATTATTCCCGAGACACCGGAATTTTGCCCGTTAATGTCAACGATATTTAAAGTCCCTGATCGTCGATGTTTTACCAGATAATCGGGATGAGAAGCCAACAAGTACAAGATATTACAGAACGAAGAACAAGACACGACGATCCCCCATCTTCTTTTCTGCACGTTATATAAAACTTCCCGTTTATTCTCTTCCCCTTCCGAACTTTTATCGACTCTCACTAATATATTTACCATTACGGGGGGTTCGGCATTTTCGAAGCGAAAAGAGACTTTAATCGATACTTATCCGCGAAAAAAATTGCTATCAAAAATCCCATGCGATTTGTTATTCGTACCGATTTCCTGATGATTTACGATCTTTTTTTTTTACACATAACAGATGAATACTATGAGCCTGAAGATATCTGCATCTGCAAAATACGACATTGTGGAGACTAAAATAGTCATTAAACATTTTAATGTGAATAGAAAACCAGAGGGTTTTACACTTCTTACCATTCGCTAGTGGAGCATTTTATTGAAAAATTCAACTAAGCCGAAAAATGTATTATTTCTGCTTGAGAAAACTTTTGACACAGTATATTTTTTAATGTTTGTATCGAAAAGAAAAAAAAACCATCGTACTTTGTTCGTATCTCGATTCTCCAGTGGAGCAGTTTGGCCGAAATTAGCTCCAGGGTAAATTTAATGACGATTCTGCTAGAAAAAATCTTCACCGCGTTAAAAATACGAATATGCCAGTTTGAATTCTAATACAAACCCCAACATTTTGTTCATTTTTCAATTCTTTAGTGGAGCTTTTTGACATAAATCGATTCCAACAAAATAACAATAACAATTCTTCATAAAGGAATTTTCAACACGCTACAAACACCAAATGATGCGTTAGAACGAAAAAAATCCGTCCGGGTTTTTTGTTCGATTTTCGATTTTTTAGTGGAGCATGTTGATCGGAAATGGTTCTGATAAAAAAATGATAAAGATTCTGCTCGAAGAAATGTTCAACACGCTATAAATACGAAATGATCGGTCGCAAGAAAAAATATCAATCTGAACTTTTTGTTCGTTTTTTTATCCTTTTGTGGAGCAATTTGTTCAATTTTTATTAGGAAGAATTTTGATTGCTTTGGAAACGTTGAAATAACCCGACATTGCAATTTTTGTTAAAATCGAAATTTCTCTATTTATTCATTCCGATTCCGACATAGCAGAAAAAATATAACTGCCAATAACCGTTACCTCCTGCGCATTCGTATGAGAGCTTTAATTTTCGACCGCTAGACTACGTCACACCTGTTTACAGCGCCACACCTGCGCCTACAGCGCCTGTCCGACTGATTTTTTAAAAACAAAGTTTTTATGGCGCTTTGCTTTTTGTATTCGATTCCCTTGGCTTTTGTTTTGTACGAAGATTTGATACGTATTACTACTTACGTTATTTGTAACACCAAAAGTCTGATAGGATAATAAAAACGACAAGCCGACAACAACGACAAATATATATTCACGTAAGCTCCACATAAGTGTCGTGGGCATCTGAATTATCTGAAATAGCTTGAAATATCATAAATATAAACTCATGACGGGGTTTCGCAATAAAAACTTTTAAAAATGCCGCCGTCTTAAGCTTCACACGTAAGTATTTCTAGATAAATTAGTCAACCAAAGTAATTCTACATATAATATAATGGATTCTCGTAAATAATATGTTCCTTGATTATTATCGCGTGTTTGGATGATGTATACGTATCTATACATGTCGTATCTATACATATCGTATCGTAAATCAACATACTATATGAAAGGACGCATTATCCCCCCCCTCCTGATTTCCGGATCGCATTTCGATGGATTCTCTATGTTTCTGGTGTTGTGGATTGATTCAAGTACAACTGCATTCGGTGTGTCGTTATTCAAGTAAAAATATATCGATATGAACTTAATTTCGATATGTAGCGACATGTATAATTCCGCTCCGCGTGCGTACCACCCCATTTCACATCTTGTGAAGTACAATTTTGTACGATACTCTTACGAAAAACATAAATGCTGTCCTTTGCAATACATTACTTTTCATAGTTCTGCAAACAGTACACACCAAACACTTATCAATCGTCGCTGAATTTTTATTTATTCATCGTTTTACATGAATATTCGGTGTTTAAGCTATATCGATCATTCATTGTTGCTAAAAATGAAATTTTTTATTGAAAAAGTAAAAAATGTTTATTGGACAACAAATAATTCGTATTCGCGCAAAGTATTTCTGTACCTGAAACAAAAACATTTTTACGGGTACTTTTACAACTATTTCCTGACGTTTCTTTAGGTCCAATCGATCGTAGCAAGAGTCAAGACAACGACGAGTATGAGTGACTTCTGTTAAAAGAAACTGCTACACTTTTGTAACTGCAGCCCTGCGTACGGTATTTGTTTCATTCATCTTCCCTTATCCCGCGTTTCCTGATTTTTTATTTTTAGTCTCAACATTTTCGTTTCCGTTATTCTTCAGGTCCAATTTTAATTAAAACTAAAAGCACAAATACGAACGAAGGAATAGGGACACCGATACTTTGATATGTCGAGATCCCGTATATCTTCCCGACGTTCTTATGGAACAAAAAGACGAAGACGTCGACGTTCCAAAAAGAAAAATATACGACGATCAAAACCAACTACGACCGATGGCGAACCCGTTGCTGTTAGTACCTCTGTGGCGACTAAAGTAAATAAAATCATAGAAGCCATTGCATATTGCGTTGAAAACGTCGACGAATTACAGCTGGGTTTGACAGAGCCAAATCTATTTGCTAAGATATGCACACACATGCGAATTAGAAAGTATCAGAAACGGGCACTCAGAGCCAATTTAATTTTCAACTCGCCCTAACCAGGTATGGGTTTATTGTAACTGGTGTCAGAGGATGGCGCATATGGAGTGTTTATCGTATTTGGAGAAAACAAGCGAAGAAATCAGCAGTAATTTTTTCATATTTGCGTGCCAACCGTGCGCAAATTGGTTGAACACAAGATTTTAATAAGTGTGTAAATATTCTGAAAGGAAATTTTACGTTATACAAAAAAACGTTACGTTACGTTACATTACGTTGCGTTTACGTTATAAATATGAGTATAAAAAATTTGTTCTGCAAATAAACTATTGTTCTCAAAAGTCAAAATTGCAAAATTTTCTAAAACCTTTCAGCATTTGCAACACAATAAAAATTCTTCCTAATAAAAATTGAACAAATTGCTCCACAAAAGGATAAAAAATCGAACAAAAAGTTCAGATTGATATTTTTTCCTCCGACCGATCATTTCGTATTTATAGCGTGTTGAACATTTCTTCGAGCAGAATCTTTATCATTTTTTTATCAGAACCATTTCCGATCAACATGCTCCACTAAAAAATCGAAAATCGAACAAAAAACCCGGACGGATTTTTTTCGTTCTAACGCATCATTTGGTGTTTGTAGCGTGTTGAAAATTCCTTTATGAAGAATTGTTATTGTTGTTTTGTTGGAATCGATTTATGTCAAAAAGCTCCACTAAAGAATTGAAAAATGAACAAAATGTTGGGGTTTTTATTAAAATTCAAACTGGCATATTCGTATTTTTAACGCGGTGAAGATTTTTTCTAGCAGAATCGTCATTAAATTTACCCTGGAGCTAATTTCGGCCAAACTGCTCCACTGGAGAATCGAGATACGAACAAAGTACGATGGTTTTTTTTTCTTTTCGATACAAACATTAAATAATATACTGTGTCAAAAGTTTTCTCAAGCAGAAATAATACATTTTTCAGCTTAGTTGAATTTTTCAATAAAATGCTCCACTAGCGAATGGTAAGAAGTGTAAAACCCTCTAGTTTTTTATTCGCATTAAAATGTTTAATGACGACTTTAGTCTCCACAATGTCGTATTTTGCAGATGCAGATATCTTCAGGCTCATATGAATACTGATGAAAAATTTGAGTAAAAATTATTATGGAACAATACAAAGAATATTAAGATTATTTTTCAGACTGAAAAGTATTATTGCTTATTTCAAATAATGAAAGAAACATTAATTAAAATAGTGTGATTTTTCTGTCGATTTCCACCTTTGACACAAAACATCGCGGATTCTAAACCCCATTTTCGATACCGACGTAATTTCCGCAAAAAAAATTGTTATCAAAAATCCCATGCGATTTGTTATTCGTACCGATTTCCTGATGATTTACGATCTTTTTTTTTCTACATAATAGGTGAATACAGACGAAAAATTTGAGTAAAAATTATTATGGAACAATACAAAGAATATTAAGACTATTTGTCAGACTGAAAAGTATTATTGTTTATTTCAAATAATGCAAAAAACATTAAATAAAATAGTGTGATTTTCGTACCGATTTTCACCTTTGACACAAAACATCGCGGATTCTAACCCCCACTCTCTACACTTACGTAATTTATAAAGTGTCCGGAAGCGTACGCTTCTTATTATCACGCCGTACAGAGATTTCATCGCATCCCTTTCAACTCTTTATCACCTCTCGTGGAAACCAGTTTGGTAAATGCTATTACATCGCAAGGCGTCTCCTGATGTCGAGGGTTCGCGGATTATCGACTGCGAAGTACCGCGAACGACTTAACGTTAAACAAACTGGTTGGGACGTTATACGACTTTAACGTGTCATCCGCGTTATTCCGTGATTCGCGAAAGAGCCATTTGCTTCTATGGCAAGTATCGCGGCTTCTTGACTAACACCCCAACTGCGGTGTATGTATGTTCGCTTTAGCAACGCCTCACTCGCAGACGGCGCGAAACTCAAACGTTGTGTGGATGCGATACACGTACACTGAACACATGCATACTGTATTCACTTTGTTTACGTAATATCGACTGAGTTAACGATGGTCCCGAGGCGATATAACGGCAGAACTATACTGATATCTGACTAGTAGAGTATACGAGAGAATATAGATATGGTAAAGCAACGATGGATTATAACGCCGAGTTGATCTTATCTCTGGCGTTCGTCCATTCGCCACTCTCGTCAGTCGCCGGTATGCATCTCCGTATAGTTTATTTCAGCCCTATAGCTCATCGAGAATGAGATGATCGTACGCCAGTCTCGGAAGATCGGAGGACTGGAACGAGGATAATCGAGGCGGCGGCTTTCACGGAAATGCGCAGCTCCGTCGTAGACCCGTTGATGCAAAACTTCCACGACAAATAGCCGGGCAAAGTAATGGTCTTCAGATATATCAGCGATATAACTGACGTTCACTACTGCCAGACTACTAAAATATCCGCGATATCGTTGCTTCGTGAGAAAAAAAAAATATTGAATTCTAAGAGAGGGTTCGCTATATTAGATCATTTTCCGGATTTATAGAGTGTAATTAATTGAATGCGCGAAAAGGTCAGACGTGTCAAAATGATATTCGCATAGAATATTTCTCTAATGTATTCTGTCGCGATTTATTATTGCGCAACAAGCGCAGCATCGCGTCGTAATCATTCATTTTATATGATTTTCACATTGGGAAACGTTTGAAATTTATGGGCAGCGATGGGATTTGGTAAATTTAGTTAGTTATTTGACAATAACTTCGTCGGAATATCTTAGTTTTAAGGGTTCGACTAAAACCGGTTGATTGATTTTTCTGATTTATTACGCGGAATAACGCGGACCTAATGTTATTTTTTTTCGTCTCCGGTTGATATGGTTATTGATTAATCAAAGCGATTGGTCGATGCTGACGATGTAAAAATGCGGTTTTGTCGGCTTGCGCGGAATATCGATTCGGTCATCTGAGCCTCAAAAAAAAAATAAAAAACATAAAAAAAATATCTCATCCATTGGAACCCGAGAACCTTTAAGCGATATGCACCAAATGTTTCGCGTCATATTGCCGATGACATAGTGTGTGAACAGTGCTATGCCAAAGCATTTTAGGCATTGAATAATTGCTTTGCGTAAAACACGGAAACTCACATGATATAAACTTTTGATTGGAAATTAAGGGGTATTACTGCGAAAATTGAGTGAAAATGCAACTAAACGAAAGATAAGTCTGATGAGCGAATGACTGTATGACTGTATGGCTTGAAGTTGACTACGTTGCGAAGATTTGCAACGCCGACCGTACGGACGATAATCGTCTCTTCAAAGAAATTCTATAGTAGCCTTGTGAAACGATTGTCATATGTTCGAAAATTAGAAAAGAAATGAAAAATGGTATATTATGCCACAAGTGCGTAAAATACGATTTCATGTAGAATGCGGGAAATGAATCACAGTACCAATAGTAAATACAAATTCACAAAATTGTACAGAACATGACTTTGCAAAAGTAATCGATGACAAACACATTACAATGTAATTAGTTTTTAAATTATTTCTCGAATTCCTTCACTTATTTCTCTTATTAATTCGATTTCTGCGAAAGTATAATTTTCGTTGCTTTATTAGTGGCGTTTAAAATATCTTCTGGAATATATTCGTTGTCTGTTATATTTTCACCCATTTTGCTCCTCTTTATTCACTGCGAAAGTCGTGTTTAGTTTGTGATTACTGAGGCCTATTGAGTATAAATCGAAATAGAAATCGACATCGAAAAGAGGAAAGTGATAGAAGATATTTCGCCATCAAATACGACGATTTTGAACTTTTTTTATTTTACGTATGCTATGCGAAAAAATTAATTTTGCGCACCGAAAACAGTGCATAAAATCGAAATTTTAAATCGAAAAACGAGACGTCTAAAGTGTTCTGCGTTTCTTGCGGCTTTCGGTAAAATTCGGTAAAATTCGATTTTACGCACGGTTTTCGGTGCGTAAAATGAATTTTTACGCATACTATATCAAAAAATAAAATGAAAGCCGCAAGAAATGCAGAACACTTTAGATGTCTCGTTTTGCGATTTTAAATTTAGTGTGCGTAAAAATTCATTTTGCGCACCGAAAACAGTGCGTAAAAACGAATTTTACGCGTAAAAATTCATTTTGCGCACCGAAAACAGTGCGTAAAAACGAATTTTACGTATACTGTGTCAAAAAATAAAATGAAAGCCACAAGAAATGCAGAACACTTTAAATGTCTCGCTCTTGAAAATATATCGGAGGGATGTAACTACTGTTCGGTAGCGCTGTAGCTTTATTGCTCGCTAAGGGAAGCAAGAGAAATGCATTTTGAGCGATCAATAGAATACTATCATGCGTGTTGTACGCATGCATAGGTGAGGTATGCATGTACTCGAACAGTCAATGGTTAGGATACGGAGTCGATAAATTACGGAAGCCGTACCGCGCGGACGGACGGACAAACGGAAGGATTCGCCGAACAGGACACGTCCCGGATTCGATCGTTCTGCTGCTGCCGGGCGGGGATTTTGTACTGGTCAGCTTCAGACGCCCCAGAATTTGGTATAGAATAACACATATAGGTATAGCCATTATAAACATTGGACAGTACCCGAGGATGGAGTTGAGTGCTCTCACAGAATTTCGCTTCGCGTTAACGGCAATAAATCGACAGAATCGCGGAATGCTCACGTATCGCGTGAGTTCGCTAGTGAGAACGCTGGGGCTGTTAGGCAAACCATCAGAAGAGAATGGAGTGAGAGAAATCAGTAAAGAATGCATGTCGCCTCATGCGCATCAAGCCTGGCGGCTGTCGCCCCTGATTTCCTCGTCCACCATTTCCATTTCCCCTCCAAAACGATCGGGCGTCGTCCACGTTCGACAAGCCACGATATTATGACGTATCGCCAAATATCGCCGACCAGGTATCAACCCTCGGGAAAGGCAATTGAACGGAGGGGAAAGCCGGTATCTATATGCTATCAGTATAAACTGCTGCACTAGCAACATCAGCATTTCGAAGGTGTGCATCGGTATACCTCTCGGCTATACTACACCGCAGATTGTTATTTGTGACGATCGGTACGGCTCGCAAGAACCCGCGGCGGGCTTTCATTCGGCACAAAGCAAACGCGATATCCCTCTACCTCCGGGGGGACTTTAATGAAACTTCGATTCCCGGTTATACGCATTGCATTATTTTCGTGCGCTCGTTGAATAGGGGAATGAAAACGAAACGTTAAACAGTCGCAATAACTTCGGACCCGTGTGTCCCCCGTATTATTCAGATAAGGCTGAAATATAGACGAGCAAAAATTACGGGTTGCTTTTGCCCATTAAATTGCGTTATTCTGATACAATTTGATTCACGTAAGTTGTTTGAAGAAATTTTTATAAATCGATCCGGAAAAATTACGCGATAATACGGTTCGCGTAATTGTATCAATTTCTTGTTGTGTCATAAAACAAATTTTTTTTCCATGTGATAAAAGAAATCGAAGGTTGTAATTTTCAGTATTTAGGGTAATTTGATCCAATTGCTTTGATCGCTCGGCCATTTCATGAAAACGTTCGAATATTCAAAATTGGATACCACAATGTCAGTTTATTTCGGTAACACCCTTTTGGGGAGAACGGCGTAATTGTCCTCATTTGGTAATGGAGTAACAAAGTCATTTACGTTATATCCGATTCAAAAATAATATCGAAATGGGACTCGTTCTCATCTTGTTACAAATCGTGTAACGCACCAAATGCGCATTAATTCTCAAATTTCGTTCGGATGAATCACGGGACAGACACCAATACTCCGGCGTCATTGAATAAGAGAGACAGAGACGAGAGCGGGAGAAGCGCGGATCGATTGGAAGGCACTACTACTATCGCGAATTTCGCGTCCGTGTGATAGAGAACGCCGTAGCCATTGCGATCGGTAGCCAGGTGGAGAAACGGAGAGCGGAAACGGTGCGGGAAAGAAGAAGGCAGAAACAACGGAGCGCGAGAGAGGCAGAGAATTGGAGTGCCAGCCCTACGAGATCACGAAAGCATCACGGGGCTGTCCGGTAATTACGCCGTAGCGTGTTCGACCCGAGGAACGCTAATGGCAACGATGCAAATACCGATACCGGCAACCTAATGCCAGTGATTTCGAGTTTCGAGATCGAAATGAGGCAGCGGCCTGTACTACCGACTATGCCATTCGCATAGTTTCCATATACACGTCCGTAGCCCGGAGGCCAAACACACATCATGTTCCCGGTCGTTTCTTCATTCGCGTGTGTCGGCGCCACGGTCAAAGCTTCTAAAGTTGTCGCCACTACCCTTAACGGCCTGAATACTGGGATTCTCCGAGATACGGCCAATCACTTGATTATTCGCAGACTTTAGTTTCGCGTCCTTTCAACGCGTGTTTCGCCGATCAATAAATAGACGGGCAGATCAATAATCGATCTTGCGATTAGCAATGATACAGTTGATCATGTCACCCGTTGATTATTCGCAGACTTTAGTTTCGCGTCCTTTCAACGCGTGTTTTACCGATCAATAAATAGACGCGCCGATCAATAATCGATCTTGCGATTAGCAATGATAAAGTTTATCATGTCACCCGTTGATTATTCGCAGACTTTAGTTTCGCGTCCTTCCAACGCGTGTTTCGCCGATCAATAAATAGACGGGCCGATCAATAATCGATCTTGCGATTAGCAATGATAAAGTTTATCATGTTACCCGTTGATTATTCGCAGACTTTAGTTTCGCGTCCTTTCAACGCGCGTTTCACCGATCAATAAATAGACGAGCCGATCAATAATCGATCTTACGATTACCAATGATAAAGTTTATCATGTCACCCGTCGACGACGCGAATATATATCTTCGTGACAACTAATGGACCCATTTGATCGGCTCTTCAATATTTCAGAATTCTCTCCGATTTCGGAGAGAAGAACTCAGTTTCGTCATCGAATATAGAAATGACGACACGTTGCGGACACAGTTTTCAATATTTGTTTCGCGACTCGTCGATAATGCATTTGATCGGTTTGACGGAATTTGCGTCGCAGACTCTAGCAAATTATGAATCGATCTGTCTGCGTTGCGAACTGTTTTTTGGATGTTTTTATCCGCGGGTATCGCCAATACTTATTGCAATGAAAAAACTCGTAATTTTTTAAACGATTTCTTACCTTCTCGGTGTAGTTCTTCAATTTCACTCCTTCCATGTACCACGAGAGGGTAGCTGGGGGTCGCGACCCCACCGTCATGCAGTTTATATCGTATACCCGATCAGCACTCAGAACCAAATGTTCGCTACTGAGAATCGAGACACTCAGTGGCCTCACTGTAACACACGAAGAGCAAATCGTTAACATTGGACAATCGTAACACTGATTCATCTCGCGTCTCGAAATATTTTTATTTTTATTAATTTTTTTATACATCGCATCCGTAAAATAAAAACATCGAGAATATAAGAGAAATGAAAAATAGCACAGGGAAAAGATCCGATCGTTTCATCGTGACACGCCGTTCTTCTTTCCTGAATCTTCGCAAACCCCTCATCCGCCCTTATTTCCTCCTTCTCGACGAAAGCTCGTTTCACGAGGGAAGTTGCGCTGCTCACGTCTAATGCGATTCAAACGAGTGTCTGCCTCAACACCCCCTCGACAAATCTTACCGCGAGACCATGTGCTGTGGTTTACGAGCTTCTCGGAGATTAGATGCTTCTTAGAATCGTTGCTTGCGTTTCAAGCTCCGTGTGCTTATTCACCATCAGTGGCATGCGGCGACGAAGTAACGAGGCGAGCGAAATAAGCAAACGAAACGCTTTCTTCGGCTACTCGGCTATCAGATCCATTCAGATTTCGCTCTATATACTCCCGCGATAGGGATCCAATGCGACGTATAAATATGTACTCATTTTGAATAATATCATGACCGTTCGTGAAAGAGATCCACACCCATGCGCTTATGCGATTAATGTCCCGGCGCTGTATCCCGGACATTCGTGGTTCGTACCAATATATTCTGTCACGCGATAGATACGTTCGCTTATCTTCATCGTATTCATATTCTCTCCAACTGTGTATGTCGTCTCTCCGCGTAGGTATGTGCACATCAAAAATCGAAAAAAAAAAAAAAAAAAAAATTGCAGATCGAATCACGCATCGGTTTGCCTGGTGGTTACGTTGCTCTAAATTTTACTCGTCGAATTGTAGGCATACATTCGTATTGATTAATGTGCTGAATAGCAATGGGATGTAATTAACGACTTTTTGCATATTTAATTATGTGGTTTACGTCTTTATGGTATTTCACCGTCGATACATCGCCGTACGCTCGTCATATTCTAACCGTATTTTAATTCATCGTTTGTTCGTTTTACGCTCGCGGATACCGATATTGTTAGCGTACTTGTTGCGGATCACTACACGCACAAGGGTATCCTTGACTCAAAGGTTTTTAACCCGAGAACCGCGCGAGTAGGTGACTTTTATAACTCAACTGCGATCGACCATCAAAGCTACAGATTTTTTTTTCTTTTTTTTTACAATTTTTTTTTTTTTTTTTTTTTTTTTACGCGATTCGAAAAATATCCCCGTGCGGCTCGAATGACGCAGGAACGAGTTTAACTAAATATCTTGTCACTCAATAACCTAAATCCTTAAATTGTCAATAAGCGGTGCGAAAAATGAAAAGGAAATGTATTTTTTTCGATAATCGTATCGGATTTTTAGCGACGAGTGGAAATAAGGGTTGATCTCTATTCTGACGCGTAAGAGGTGAGAGAACGACGCGTGATGGGACGACATTTTCCATTCAAGAGGCGTCTGAAAAGATAGAGTTAGGAGGTGAAGAAGGAAAAAGGCGAAAGCGCCGTCACGAAAGTCCGGAATTAAACTTTCGGCGGTTTCAAAGTTTTGGCCGCAATGAAAGTTTTTTTTTTTTTTTTTTTTTTCTCAGTTCTTGGCGAGAACGACGACGACGACGACTCGTCTGGTACTTCTTCTTTCCATTTACGTTCTTTCTCACTTTTGCACCTCTTGCTTATTTACTTTCTTTGTCTTCATCTTCTTCCTCTTTTTCGATCAACTCATCACAAATACGACTTAGTTCTTCCTTCGAAGGGCTTTGCCGAGAGTCGGGGGATGAATCGCGAACGAGTGAATCGTCTGTAGATTTTTCTTTATTTAACTATTTTATCCTCCACGACGGACATTTAATCATTTCTTTTGTTTTTTTTTTTTTTGCAAATAATGGAGTTCGAACGGCGAAGGAGTTTTCTGACAGACTTTTTTACTTCGTTCAACGAATCGTGGTATATTAATATTGATTATGATCGCGCATGGGTAAGCCCTACGGCTCTGCGGAAGCGATATTGTATAATAAAGAGTATGGTATATTCATCGACGATTGAAAGGTACACGCATAACGAAGCACGGTTAACGAGGGAACGATTCGCAAAGCGTGGCTACGGGTTTCAAGTTTAAATAATTAACGAGAGGAAAAAATTAAAAGGTAGACCCCGGGGCTTTAGACAGGAAAGAAATGGCGGAATGAAAGAGAGATGAGAGAGAAAGAATACGAGTCAGGCGGTACGATAGGGTGCGCAATTAAGGGCAAGAGGGAGAGAAAAAAAGAGGGGCGAGAGGCGGGGGGGCGAGGAGCGAGTCACGAAACTCCTCGAGCTATCGTTCGTCCTGGCAAGTTCAATAAGAACTCTGTTCCGCTGCTACGGGGTTCGAACGAATAGAGGAACAAAAAGAATAACGAAAAGGAGGGGAAAAAAACGAGACAGTAAAAAAAAAAAAAAAAAACAGAACGAGGCAAAGAACGAAACGAATGAATCTATTGGAAATCCAAGCTCGACCGATAAGAACCGGAACGCGGTTCTTGCACGAAGCGAGATCGGAGTGGAGAACGAACGAGAGTCTGCGTCACTAGGGGGTAGAGCGCGGACCTCGGGAAAACGTGATACAGGGATAGATAGAGAAAGATTTCCGTGGGTTGCGGCCAAGAGAACCGAAAGTAAGTAACGAACGAGAGGTGGCGGACGAGAGGTTAAACTTATTGCAATCGCGAATTGAAAATATATATGTCCTGATTTTTAATCCCTCCGCAAGCTTTGGTTGCGGGTTTTATTTTTTATTTTTTTTTCCGGAATTTATTTTGTATGCATGTGAAAGTGCTCCTCATGTGGGGCACTCTAAAGCCTTTTTATCTTCGTACTCGAGAAAGAAAGCCCCGAGAAACTAAAAGATTGCTTTGCTGTATTGATCGGCGAAAAACGGATATAATATCGATAACATGGTAATAAGACTGTTTTTGATGGATATTAAAAGAAAACCGACTTTGTTTGCCCTTAAAATTCATATTTTCTTTGATATCTGATAGTAAAAGCCAAGAAAAACAGATTCTAATGAGCGTAATATTTCAACGCTTCGTCTTGAATTTTCCTTTTGTCTGTGTAGCTGAGGACATGAATTTTCGGATCCGTGTGATCAAAGGGCCAAAAAAAAAATACAAAATACAAAAATCACGAGCATTGCGAAAATTTCGAAAAATCTGTTTGCGAATCCCTATAATAGTCTCATGGAATAGGTGAAGCTTTACGGAGCACTCAACAAAATTCCGCTGATTCAATAAAACGACAACTCCTCACATTCAAAATGATTTTTTATTGAAAAAAATCGTTCGATCAACGATCAGAGTCCTTCCGGCTACACTGCCAAAATTTGCAGTACACACCTATCGGTCTAATTTTCGGGAAAGCGTCAGTTTGTCATAAGGTTACAGATGGGGTGCTCCCGAGTCTCCGACGCATTGTCTCAGAAATATGGCGCTCCATCGTCGCCCAGTTTCAAAAGTACACCTCCGGTGTACGCAATCAAGTAGCGAAGCGCTCGGGGGCCCCTTCGCGATGGCAAAAGCAACAGAAGAACAAGAAGAAGACCATGAAGAAGAAGAAGAAGAAGAAACGTGAGAAGCAATATTACACCGTTCGCGCATCCGGAATGTATGTTTCCCAAGACCAAGAGATTTTGATGCTTTTGCTCGCGGTTTTCCGTCTCTCTTCTCGCATTCTTTTACTTTCACGACTTTGTTCGTTTACCGAAGCCTTGGCGGTGGTAGTACAATGTCTGTGTTCCCCTCTGTAGTACACAACAGGTACGAACCCAATTGTTATTTCTCTATCTTTCTCCTTTAACAACGAGCCGCGTTTTACACCTTTTGCTTGGTGAATTCGCGCCATTTCGCGCGATACAAGAAATAAGAGAAGAAAGAGTGCCCTGCGGGTGCGAAGCCACGGAGATGAGATCCTTCACCTCGGCTTCTCTCGTTTTCCTACTACAAGCGCGGGCGCTACACCCGACGATTTTTTTCTTTTTTTTTTTTTTCGTATTTTACTATCGAAAGCTTCGTACTTTTACTATACTACCGAAGCATGTACCCCGCTTCTACACGTCCTCGGGGCTATGGAAGAGTCTTTCGTTTTCAATATTTTCTTTAAAATGTTCTTTCCTTCCGTCTCATGTATCTACAAATAAACGAGATACACGCGAAGAATGATCGAAGTTTAAAGTCTTCGATGTTGAAAAACCGCGTAATAATGGCGGAGGAGGGTAATACTTGCGTGTAGTATAGTTATTGGTCCAAAAAGATTGTTCTAAGGAACGGAAAACAGGTCGCAAGTTCACTTCAGCTAATGGTAGACGCCAATTTAATATTCTCGTCTACCATTAGCCGAAGTGAATTTTGTATTTCAGAAGGCACTATAGATAGTCTATTAAATGAGGCATATCGGTATTATTTATAGGGTATAGTGCCTTATTGATTCTTCTATAGAGAGAAGAATTCTTATATTCATTTGCACCGAAGCTTTCGTACGGATGGCGCTGCTGGGATCCTCATTAGTGAAGATTCCATTTCTCCAAGGATCACGACAATGGGCTCTTTCTATACTCTGTAATACCGCGGGGCATTTCGATCCCTCGACAATATTTAATAGCGACTTCCGGTTATTCTCGTAGCTCTGATTTATTTGTTCCCTTTATTTCGCATTGTCTATGTTTCCCTTCGTTTATTTCATCGGTGTTGTCGCCGTTGGCTTCGGAACTTTTATGGTTCAAAGAATCAGTGCTTCTATCGAAAATCAAAAGGATTTCCGTGCACCGGCGATGCCTCGCTTTCCTCTTGTCGGTTTCTTTCTCTGATTTTCTCGTTCTTTTCTATCTCGCAATTCAATTCCGTCTCATTCTTTTCTCGTCGGCTTTTCGTCCGATGACCGAATCGAGTCGAACTTCGATAGTCCATTCGTAGAAACGTAGTCGTTCAACCGACCGTAACGAACTGCTCGACCAATGGACGGACCGACCCCATCGACTACCACCGAGAAACGCCATCCGCGACGCTAGTGGATACGCTCGCAGCAGAGTTGCGGCCGCACTACTGGGCTTCGCCGTTTGGCTTCAAGAGTAACTCGGCATTACAATTTCCTCGCCCTCTCCCTCCCTCTCTCTCTCTCTCCCTCTCTCTCTGTAAATCAGGCGCAGCGTTACCCAATTTCGCTGGCTGACTCCATTATCAGCCAACTGGCCTCTAATTAGTCACGGTCGATTAGGTACGGAGGATGGTATGGGTTAGGCTTTGGGGTTGGTTCTCGACTCTCGGAGTCTCTATGGAGAATGAGAAAGGGTTTGGGGGGTTGCATTGCAGCTAACGCAAAAGCACCGCCGGCCCGGCTTTGGTCCTTGTTCTCTCTCACTATACTTCAACCGTCAACCTCTAATTTCTCTATCCTACAGCTCGCGAGCTGAAGCTTTCGCAGTTCAATTTCATTCGATGGTACGGCGCTCGCCCGTGATAGTCCATTCCCTCTTCCACTATTCGCTCTTTTCCTTCTCTCATCCTGATATATGCTCACTACGACCCGGTGATCTATGTTATCCACGATTTTCAACCGGAACACAGAGCTCATTAAGTACGTAATATTCACCATCTGTGACGCAACGTCTTTATGCGACAACCCCTTCGACGCTTGTCTTCGGAATACCAACTATAGTTTACGATTGATTTTTCTACTGTTTCAATATCGTTATCTTCTATCTGTAATGCACCAGTGGATTGCTCAACCGTTAATTTTTTTCCGAGAAAAAAAAAAAAAAAATGTTTACGGTCACGTGATACGAGCCGTCGGATTTTGTTCGGGAATATTCATGCTGTGAAAACCGATAAACGATTGGCTACAAGTTCCCCCCTTGTGATACGATACCAAGTTCATTATTTTTCGATTAAACAAAAAGCTCATCTTTCCCGTCGTTCCGTGCTGATAGATCAATTTGCAATTATTCGTTGGCTATGAGTTCGAATGAAATTAAATTGCACGGTAAAAATAGTTTGTAAATAGGAGAAATAAAAAAAAATATCCTTCTCCACTATTCAATTTTGGGAATCTGATTTTGGTGGAACGCGGAAAACTGGTATCGATATAAAAAAAAATGATTTCGTGCGTCTCGATGTATTTCATTTAATGTTGGCGTTCAAGACGCGTAGATGAGACGATACTATAGCGTAAAGAGGATATATAGCCTGACTGCTCTTACTGCTGTGGTAAAATAGACAAAGGGGCGCTGGTCTCGCCGAGTGGCCTGTGAGCGATTGCGTAGATAGCGAATAGTGCTGAGGAGATGGGGTAAGAGGAGTAATGGCAAAATGGGAGGTCGAGAAAAGGCGAATCGTAAGACAGGATACCAATAATTCCACGGAGTGGACCGTGGAATTTATGAGGTTTAATCCTTTGCGGAATCCGAGAGAGGCGAGTCCGTCGTAGATGTGGAGGTACACTTACGCTTCCGGAAGGTTGTGCTGGTGTCGCCCATTCACTTCCGGGACGGACTTGATCTCTCGGCGGTTAGAGGATGTAAGCGAATGGCAATTGAAAGTGAAATGAGCAAAAGCTTTGCGCGCGCTATTTAAACCTTCGTTTGGGCGGAAATAGCTTCCGTATGTTCGAAATTAAGCAATAGTGATGACGGGAAGAAAATGACACTAAAATGGGTAAAGCAGCGCGGTGTTTCGTAAAATAAGAGAAAAGTCTTCGTAAGAGATTTGGCGACTGGTAACTATGTCCCTAAGTCCGGAATGTTACCGGAAACCTAATAATCAGCGCCATTAATCGATACGCGTCTTGATACGTCGCATCCGATGGCTATTCTCTTTTTCTTCATTACCTTACGAGTAATGCATCTATTAGACGTGAAAGAAATCAAAAGCTCCCGTAGTTGTGATGCTCGTGAGATGGTTATCTTAAAATGCTATAATCACGGAGCAATCTATCATGTCGAGTAATCGCAAAGATGGGAGAGCTAAGCTGCGATGGTAATGCAGAAAACGACGAGGGGTGAAAAAGCGATAACGTTGGAAAGGTAATGTCTAGCGATAAAAGGTAAGTGGGAAAAGTGGCCATACTGTAACAACTCGCGATCTGCTAATACCCGGTAAAAATGTGGGTGCAACGAAGCTGTATCTATGAATACGTGGCGTGCTGCTGCGTTGAACGAACGCACGTAACGATCTCAACTTAAATGCACACAAACTTGTACTACGAAGTGGCCGAGCGGATGTCTAGCGATAGAAAAGTACGTCGCTTATGGAATGAAGGTTTCGTGCAATGTATACGAGTACTTGGAACTTGAAGCTCTCAGGGGTACTGGACTAAGGGACGAAGGGTCGGTTGGCCGAGGAGTCACGATAACGTCGAAAGTCAATGCGCGGCCAGTGCCCATGGGGGACATCTCTCGTGCTGCTATAGAAAACATCCGCGCTTTCCCCGGCGAACATTTCGCTTTTTTAACGACCACTCGTGGCAATCGTATAGAGGCAACCCACTCACTTCCGGTTATCGCGCTCGCTTCTCCCACTTTAACCATCATCACTGTATACGCTCGTACTCTAAACTCTATGTACCCTGCGCGGTATATAGAACGTTCTATGACACTCGAGGCACTACTGACTTTTTCCGTGGGAATTCAATAACCCCGGGTACTCGCTACTCGCTCGCGTCGACCATGTGCGTCCGTCTGTCCGCCTGTGTGTGAGTGTCGCTACCGTTAATGTTCGTAAAGTCGCGGAGAATTGTCGCGAGTTGAGTTTCTACTTACATTGAACATCGCCACAACCTTTTATAAATAATGTGAGCCGTAAAATAAATATCCGTACGAAAGTTAATATGAAAGTATACGATGTTTTTTGCATAAGCGGTAAATTCGAAATACTGTAAAAGGTGATACTTTTTCAAGTTGTTACGTAACAGTAAAAATACACATCACTGAACCGGTGAAAATACTCAAACGATTTTTCGCAACATTTGACCGTTTTTCGCGCAAATTTGGCCGTTTTATCGACATCGTTTATTTTCCTCTCATTTAATTCGTATTTAATTTTTGCCATTTTACATAACAAAATTATGCTTAATAGATCGAGGAAATTAATTTCATTGAGTTTTGAATTCAAAATTCGAAAAAAAAAAAAAAAAAAAATGGCGCAGCAACTATTTAATATAGTTGAAGAATGGCAGCTGTAGGACTACGTATGAAATGCAATACGATTGGTTGCAATTTTAGGTTACTTATCATTATTACCGTTCACGTATATTAATTGCATTTTCTCCATATGGCATCAATTGGCCATAGATATCCCGGAGATTAACGTGCGCCCGCGGTGTAAGCGTATTTTAATTTTCGTAATTTGCGTAAATTAATATTTAATTACGATTTATTAAATTTCGCATTCATATTATATGAATTTCGATATTCTGTATCAAAGTCATCACGTTAATATACAAATTGTATAATATGTTATTATTGTCCGTTTTTAACTCAGTACCGACGTGTCTATTTATTTTACAATTATACATTACACAATGTATATTAATTTCGATTTCCTTTCGAAATATTTTAAAAAATTTAATTGAACTATTATAAAGTGTAAACGTTTTTAAATTGAAAGAAAAATCGTCCAATTTTAAACGATTGCGTACAAAATTGAGTATTCGAAGTTTCGATCTCTATATATCGATCTATATATATCTATATATTTATCGAACTGATTATCAAGCAACTGAATGAAACACATGCCATTCTCGACCGTCTTGAACGTTCGTAGTTTATTCATACATAACTTCTTCAGTTTTCTCAAGAAGCTATAACGATTTGATCAAATATCGATCGGAGAAGCAGGTCGCGGCGTCCTGATTTTTTCATGCGTCAGCGTCTTCGATTGGAAGCATCGGGTTTTTGTTACTACTTTCGCAGACCGCGAAAAAAGTTACCAAAAAATTGAAAATCGCGACGTCTGGCGGTGAACCTGCAGCTAATTCAAAGATATAGAATGGCGCGAGAAAAAAAGATGAGACCACTGCGAGCGCCGTGGACGCCGCGGCGTAAGAAAAGCGGAATATCGTCTCGACACCGTTCGTACCTTACGAGACTACAATGTGAGCGTCGCAGATTCCGTCGAGGTATGATGGCGGAGAGACGAAAATTTGTACAAGCTTCGTTGCTTACGAATGACCGTACTTGTATAAGCTCTCGTTTTGTATACAACGGAGCGGGTTGCCGTCAACGGCTCCCAGCAGTACGGCAATGAATTTACGTAGCAGGATAAGAGAGGTATACCAACTTTTCGTGTTGTCGCTCCGTCCAACTTAGTCTCTATTTTCCATGCGACCGTTGGAGTGTCGCTTTGCCTTGGAATTTAATAATGAAAAAAGAAAAAAAAAAAAAAGGGTAGACTTCGCGAAACGACCGTCGGTGAACGGACGCCGGTAATTTTCCGCTCGTTCGAAGGGAAACCAACAAGAATTATGCATCTACTATGAAAAAGAGTCCGAGTCCGCATTCTCTGATTCCTATTCCCTTTAAACAATGCTGAAAGCCTCGATAGTTAGATCTACAAACATGTGAACTCTTCGAAAGTACGAGGCGTAAAGTACGCCATGAAATGGCGGGACAAGCGACTAACAAGTTGGCAAACGCTATCGATTGGCCTCGTAAAGGAGAGAAGCTTTCGCGGTAAGCATCTCATGGAGTTATTGTTCATCAACAAAGACCGCGGGGATATTGTTGTTCCCTTGAGCCGCCAGAGATTGGCCTTTGCAAAGCTTAAAGCAAGCTACTTCTGTTTCGAACGGAGAGTGAGATTTGGAAGCGGATGGAGGAGTAAATGATGTCCATAGCAGCGCGGAGCCGTCTACTGAAATTTCTCTATTACCTCGAGGCAACTTCAGCATCCTCTGCTTTTGCTTTTACATCGCTACGCGTACATCCAACTGTCGTTTGTACTGATTTGCATTGCGTTTCGTAGCACTGTTCTTTCACGTTTCGTCTCGCGAACTATTTCTGCCTGGCGGAAGTTTTGTTTGAAAACATTGACAAGGAAGCGTGGGAAACGGAGAGACACAGTCGAGGATCGTACATCAAAGACATCGCTCTCGAGAAGAGCTTTTTCAGGCGTAATCACTGGTACATTCTTGCGCAATGAAATTGCGTCGAGAATACCAGAGAAAATTAGAGTAAAACGGAGTGACGCATCGATAGTTAAGCGGCGAAGCAAATAAAAAGATCGTCGCATTCCTCATTATTTTTATAATGTTCGAAGTGATAGGAGACGAACAATCAACGAACTGCGTAATTACTACGAGAAGAATTCACTACTGAAAATAATTATTACGTCGGTGTACTGCGTATCTACGCCGAAAAAAAATTAAAGATTTTTTTATCCGTTGATCGAAGTCTATTTACCGACTTGTTTGCGAAAATGCGACGAAATTCTTGGATTTTTAAGTTAATTTTTTTCTCTGGAAGAGCGCCAACATTTTTTTGTCGTTCGCCCATAATTATCAATAATTTACCGTTGAAAGAGCTATGAATAATTTTCACTCATATCTGAGATGCGAGCGATTCTCTTTGATTAAAAGAAAGATTTACACATTCCATGTATGAGTCGCAGGAATGTGAATTTAATAGTAAGGGATGGAGGAATTCTTATTTAATATCAGATCGTTAACCCCTCATCTACGGGAGACTTTTTGCCGGCAAAGTAGATCGCTAAGTTCGTTTGCGCATAAAAACAATACGCAAAAGCGTAAAACAAATCTCTTTGAATCATCGAAAAAACAACAATTCAACGGTGTTTTTTAATTTTTTTCGGAATTTTTTCGCTTTTTTTTATAATTAAACGGAGCAATTGAAGCTAACAATCAGTCGAAAAATTTGGACGTATATTTACGACTTCCGTATGCAAGGGGTTAAGACTCGTTATAGTCAGACAATTTTAACTGAATTTGTGACTTACGATGCATCTCGATGGCCACCGATGCGGAAACGGGTTGACTAATATTGTTGTTCGATGCTTGGCACGTGAATACTGCATGTAGATCAGACCTCGTTAAACTGTTTACGCGCAACGTGTTTCTCCTGAGTGCCACTCCGTTCTGCTCTATCGGCTCATCCTTCGAATCCAGAAGCGTTTGACCTCTCCACCATCGTACTGTTGGCTGAGGTTGTCCTAAAAAAATATGGACGACGCGCGCATGATAAATTGCTTCGCCTTTAGCAAAATGTTAAAATCACGAAGATCGGATTTAGTTGAAAAACATAACCTAAAAAAAAAATGGAATTTTTTACGCGAAGACTATGGCACTCTAAGGAATTAGCATAGTATGCACTTTGGTGCATCAAAAGCGATCGCGCTGCAGGAAATCTTCGATTTTTTTTATTTTTTTGTAATAGATATAGTATTGCATTTATTATTACGTAAAGAGCATTAGCATTTCTCATTGTATACCTATAACCATTGTTTTCAAGGACAAATAACCGGAAGCGATGCAGGTATTGTATCCGTACTGCGCAAAGTCGCTCTTTGCTCAATCTCTCTTCGAGTTCAGACGATTTTATAACTTTATTGGAAATTTCTATTAGAGAATAAAGCGAACCGGCAAAATGGAGGTAATATAGCGTAGCTAATAATGCGGGTCACTCCTACTACCAACAACGTTGAAATGGCGCGATGAAATTCCGTTCGCATGAACGGCAACACAAAATAATTAAGTGTTAACTTCATTTTCGATCTACTCGAGAAAAAAAAAAATATAAAAAAAAGGCACGCTAACCTATTTACGAAGCAGTTGTTAACATTTCATCTATTGCTATTAGACGTTGAGGTATTAAGTCATCAGTTTTTAAATTTTCCACTACATCGCGGAAGCCGTAAAAAAAAAATAAAGTCTGCAGAAATGTACGAATTTTTTCTTAGACGACTCTCATTACCCTTACATTCCCTTAAATGTATGTAAGTCGCTACAAGGAAAGCCTTGTCTCATTTTTCTCGAGGTCGTCGGTTTCTCGCTCGTCCCCCTGCCATATCCCGCCGTACGCGTTAATTCATAATTCATAATGGTACTTGCGTGCCGGTAATTCCCGGGGGAGGGGGAGTGGATATCCTGTGTCGACCACGCGGTCGAGAGCATCGAGCGAACTCGGTGGGGGGTCAGGAGTAGCCAAGGCGACCTCGTTATTTTTCACCCGAACGCAAATGTCACCCCTCCCCACTTAGACGACCATACGGATAACGTATACCAGCCCTCTCCCACCCCATTTTCGTTTAGGGTGGAAAACGGGAGCAGCGTCTGCTCGCCCTTCCAGTGGGCACATTGCCGAGCGCGCGATACACATGAATTTTGTCGCCGGCATGCGAGGCAATAAACATGAATTTATTATCGTTATTACTCGCGGTTTGCTCGTCTAACGCAGCCGACAATTAAAGTGTAATGAAGTAAACGGAATGGGTGGTAGAAATGGGGGCGCGCGCGAGACTTGAGAATGCTGTTCGTAATAGTATTCGTTTGAGAAACTCTCTACGATTACCCGGTGTATGCATTGTGTCTCTCTTCCTTCTCGACAGAGAGAATAATTACTCGCGCGGCAAAACTTTCGATAGGGTGCTTCTGCACGGGAATCATAACGACGTTACTTTGTGTCTACCGAATGCATGAAATATGAAAAACAAAAAAACGGTGACGAAAAAAACTTTGCAAATTAACTCCGATGGAGCTTTTGTTTTTATCGTAAAGCATGATCACGTCAAGAAGTTTTTTTTTTTTTTTTTTTTTTTTTTTTTTTTTATTCTACGTAAACTCGCGAACGAGTTTAAAGCGCCGTCCGGAACCCGCCTCTACTTTAATCGAGCTTTTCCTATGCGCACAGCGCCGTTTCAACGTTCTTATAATTTATGTATATCGATTGCAGATCGAGTTTAATAAGGAGACATACGATATTCCGCAATTTAATGATTTGATACGCGAATTTGGCGCATTATTAATCATTCCAGTTGAATAGTTGGCAGTCGATAATGTGTATTGAGTTATTAGATATTTCATTAGGTAGATATCGATGTATACGAACCTCCGGAAACGAGACAAGTTAGTCGCATTTCTCCTTCTTCCTCGAAAGGTCCTGCTACACCTGTTACCGTCTTGCCGTGTTCATTCTGGATGTTCGGCTTGTTAGGCGGCACTGCAACAGATAACACACGGTAACGGGGGGTTTTATTCAGTTACGAAACTTTGCAACAGTACGAAGAGTCAGTGAACTTGTCATGCGGTTAATTCTCACGCTTTCCTCTGTATTCTCTCGTTACAAATTCGCAATCAACTGTATCCCTTTCCTCTCCGCCCCTGTAATATTAATTGCTCGCGATATCAGTCCCTCAGCCCTCAGATATACGAAATCGTTGTACACGACGTACGTGAGAGACGTTGGTATTTTGGGTAAAGCAAAGAGGGAGGAAGAGAGCCGATAGCATACCGAGTATGCGAGCAAAAGCTGAGAATCGTGAAGTCTGACACGAGGAAGCGTGCCACGTCGCGGTGAGGAGTTTTGCCGGTACGAGTACGAAAGGAGAACGAGTCTCGACACGAGTCGGACGTCTATAACACTCGCGCAGTTGGGCGGAATCACGTGTCTGGCTCTCGGCGCGGACGTTAACCACGAACACCTGTACGTCGGTTCTGCGGGAATGAGGAGTAGAGACTCTTGCAAACACGAAAGCGATTCACGTCTGATGATCGTGCAGAAGCGTGCGAGGGTGAAGAGACCGAAGGGGTGAAAGCCAAGAGACTCCGCAAGGACGGGTGAAAATGGGAGGGGGATGGGCCGGCGGGAGGGTTTCTCTGGGCCTTGGTATTCCGGGCAGAAGGGCCTACGAGAGACATTGATTTATGGCTTTGCCAATCAGCGTTTATTTCAGTTCCAGCGGCGATGCATGCGAGCTATGGCTCGCATACAGCCCCCCCGCCTGCATCGCCATCTCTGTGTTTTCGCGCGCGAACTCTGAAGTGCACAGCGCGCGTCTAATAATGGGACGTTCCCTCGCGAGCTCCTCGACTCGAGTCGAGGCAAAGTGCTTCCAAGCTATAGGAAACTCTTTGCCTGAACCCTGAAAGCGGCCTCTCGCTGTTATAGATATCTGATAAAACGTTGAAGCGAAGTCGGACGTCGGAGTGAGGAAACTAAGAAGCGATGGAGGAAGGGTGCATATACCTTTAGAAAGGATCGAATGTAAGAGCCACGAAAGGGTTGCGCGCGCGAAAGCGGCGTCTAGTCTGCAGCCTGCCAACTCCTTTTCTCTCACCGAGATCGCTATACCGCAACCGACACGCACACCCGACACCTTCGCCAAATCGAACCTGATTGCTGCGGAGATCAGAATCAAGAATTTCATGCTGTAACCTTCACAACGGCTGAACGATCTCTTTCGTAAATTGGAAACCATTTTTTTTCCATTGCTCATTGCTTTTCGTGATTTCTTTTGCTTCCATTCCACAAGCATCAAAATTTGAATTTTTTAACGGCGTTCAAAATACTTCGAAAATCCATAGGTTTTGAGTCGATATCGATACGCAAATGGATAGCATAATAATAAAGCGATTTCAATGTTTATTAATTATATAATTGACGAGAGGTTCGGGAAAGTAGGGCGGGAGGCTGATGATGAGAGTTGCCGTTGTTTCTCATAACAGGACATATACGACATCGCGTTGAAACTTCCGAACTTTGATAATCATAGTAGTCGTTTTTGGCGTTTCAAGCCTTCAGGCACTTCACAATTGCTTTTGACTCGTATAGCAAACGCCTGAAGCCGAAGTTGCGGAAGTGTTCTCATGAAGGGCTTCCGTAATTATTGTATTAACATGAAGCCGCATTTTTCGATAAATTTGCAACAGCGGGTTACTATTATTCGTATTATGATCAAAGAGGAAAAGCGCGTTGAATTACGTAGCTGTGGTCTCGCTGAAGTTTATTATTTGCAATTAATACCCTTGTTGATCGATCTTTTTCACCGATTCAGGTTTTGTTCTCAATAAAAGAACTTTCCGCCATAATTTTCGTATTCGCGGAATTTTTTGAACCGGAAATCCCGAAGGATCTCAATAGACCGACAAACGCCGTTTCTATTATTCCGGAAAACAAAGCATTAACGCGCTTGCGCTAACCGAGAAAACTTCTGAGAACGACGTTGTGATTTTCAATTATCGGGTCTCTCGATATCCGGCGACTTCTGCTGATATCATCACGAGTTAGGAGAGAATACATACGACTTTTAGGCTTTGAGTTTCTCCGGAAACGATTACTGGGCAGAGACTGAGCGAACAAGACGCGGGGCATAGTCTCGTATCTTTAAAAACTTTTTACAGAACATTGCCGGTAATGAGGTACTCGTTCTATCGAAAGCACGTTGACTATACGACATTCTCGTGCGAGACGCACCGCTCCATCGCTTTAAGTTCGAAAACTCGAGGCGGGGACGCTAACAAATATATTCGAAAGTTCATAAAGATTAATCGGCCTTTGAACTCTCCAATACGAGTTGCCGCTGAAAAGGCGCGTTATATTGGGAGCGGAGGACGGAAAAGAAAGTAAAGCAAATAGAATAGAGATACTTTGAGTCGCCGTATATTAAAAACTGGTGGCACTGGTTTTGGGATCAGCATCACGAGAGAAAAATACAGGAACTGTATGAGTTGTGGTCACTCTTCACATTAATTAATTACTCGACATATTTATTCCCCTTTTTATTGTAAAAACTTTTTTACGAAAATTTCGTATGAAAATGTGAAAAAAATGCGTTTTCGGAAATAAATTTTGGGATGAAGCAAAAATTCTAAATTTGGACTCTAAAAGGGTTAATTTTTATACTAAACATGTTAAACCGATTATTAAATTACACAAGTAAGTTGTCCCATTTAATGTGTTAAATTACGCGATTTTTATTGGGTGACTATTTTTTTCTCAGCAGTCGAATGTACAGACTAAAATGATAACTATTGCAACATTTTCCCAGTGCCATTGCTTAATCAGAATGATTAGCTTCAGTTTAAGTGCATTTTTTATAGACTCAGTCGGTACATTTTCAACAGTACTTAATTACAGCAAAAATATAATGTGTAATGCATTATCCTTGCGTCTGGCAGCGCTTTAAAGTATTCATTTTTAGTGCAGCTTCACTGCAGTCGAAACGATAGCACCATTTCGTTGTGTGTAAATAACTTTTTTTTTTCGCCCTCTCATTACGCCAAACTGTTCAGTTTATAATATCCCATTAAATCATATGCAGTTTACCAAAAGTTTTTTTTTACTGGCGCTGTTTATGAGTACCGTATACACGTTCCCGTACGCGTTACCGGAAATGAGATCGATTCGTGGAAAAGGGTTGAAATGGGAAATAGTCTACGGCAGGGAAGAGCGGAGGGAAGCTAAACGGACGACGATAAAATGTGTCTCGAAGCACAAGGATATATCTTGATGACGGTTTAACCCTTTGAAGCTCATGAGTGGTAATCTCTATTCGCTCATTAAAACAAGAAATAATTTGAAGGGCTTAACAGACGTTATCAAAATCGCGGGACATACCGAGATATATGGATGATGCTTTTGCACGAGAGTTTTTAAAATTTTTGTATATCCTCCCCATCCTTTCTTTCGCCATAATACGAGGGTTTCCACTTTCAAAAGACGCTGTAAGGTAACACCGTATTTCAAAGGGTTAAAAAAGGATTTCTCGTCTCGTCGTCAAACCACCGCAGCAGAATTATCATGTTGTTTCCGCATTTTTTTCATCATTAACAGACCTCTCTCCACGAAAGCCAAAAATTAGTGACCACACTTTTACAGACCATCGCTGCACCCCTTTCTTTCGTATGCACCCTATGCAATTTTACGCAGAGGTTGTTACGGCGACGCTAAATGCCCGTAGAGCTTTTGCACACGCGTCGCCTCGGCCAGCGAGCTATGAATGGAAAACCTCCCCATTTAACCGGGCAGTGCTCGTTGTAAAGACGCGATTTGCAGAAACGGGTGAACCGTAATGCATGCTTTCCACCCCTTGGATATTAATGCTGCTGCACTTATTTTGTATATGAATGAAAGCATGTGATGGAGCAAAAAAGATGTTGAAGCGCACAGAAAGGATCGTATGCAGTTGTGTTTCAAGCAATTTATCATGCACCCTTAAGTCGCGACCGGTTTGATAGATCCAACCGATGATGAGGATAGGAAACCCGAATGGTTGCTCGCTACTTCCAAACGCCGTTGTAAAGGGTTCAAAACATCGGGGGATTTTAGAGAGTACTGTTGGTTGCGGGCGGGTTGTACATACCACTAATATTCCGCCGCTAGCAAAAGCTCCGGTGCTTTCGTAGAAAGGGAGAGAAGTGAACGAGATTGAGAAAGAGTGGGGAGACGACCGCACTGAAACGAGAACGAAACTAGGCAAGCGGACGTTGGATTACACGGGTAGTTTTGATGGAAACTCCCGAAGAGCGAAGCCGCTGGGGCGAGCGTGCTTGCCAGCTTCTGCTGCTGCCCGAGCTTTTACACACGGCTACGTGCGGATTGCTACACTCGCGCGCTCTCACAGAGTGGAGAAGCGTGTCTCTACTATAAAGCTATGTATAGGTATGCGATAGTACTGAGTGTGCGAAGCACACGGGAAAGGGGGAGGGAGCGCTGCGAAGCTTCGGCTACTCGCAACTTTCCTTTCTATCTCCTTTCGCCCACTTTCTCTCTGTCTCTCCTTTTCTCTCGTTCTCGGTTTCTGGGTTTGCCAGGTAATAGCTGCCTAGTCTTGCTTGGTGTGGCGAGTTTGCGGTTACTCAATGCGTCGGAAAAGTGGCAATGGCTGCTGGCAATGTATATATACATATATACATATATGTATATGTATATACTGCCACGGCGACCAACGCACACGACTTATTGCTATTTTCCTCTCTGACCCAACCTTCCATTTGGATTTTGTATCGTTTTTCTGTCAACTCTCATTCGTGCGTTTCGACATCTGTCGGACGGCCAACACTCGCACACACGTGCTTGTCGGTTAAGCTTGTGTGTTTTTGGTGTCGGCACCAACTCGACAATGCAGAAAGAAATTCTGAGAGTGTCAGCCAATTGCAAAAATGAAAAAAAAAAAAAAAAAAAAAAAGTGGATACCACCGTTTGCGCATAAAGAGATGACTTTTTAGATAAGAAAAAGTAATTTTTTTCAGATTAACGGAACTTGGTGAGAATAATCGATAATCGATTTTATCCGTCATCGATTCTTCGGATTACGATTTTTATAAAAACATTACCAATACGAATGTTCAATTATTCATTTCCGAATTCATGTTGTGCTGTAACTTGCGTTCGTCATTACTTCATAATAAATAACAGTACTCACCGATGACAGTGAGATGTATTCGAGAGTTTCTCGTTGGATTCTTTGTAAAATCGACCCTGCAACGATACTCTCCCTCGTCCTTCATTTCGACGTGATTGATGTTCAGAGTTGCTGGTTCCGTCGACGTTCTGAAATAGGCCCTCTCATTCAGATACTCTTTTTCCGTCCAGTGCGATGCTTTTTCGGACTGTTTTCCTCTCATGTCGTAACTGAAACATAAGAATTAATCGAAAATTAAGAAAATTAATCGAAGATTGTCAGTTCGATGAATGCTTCACCCGAAATCGATTTATCATTCGATTTTTCGGCAAATTGTTGGTTTTCTCTTATTTCGAAAGATTATGGAAGTAGACGCCAGTCCCATCTCACGAACGTTAATGTCAGACTACAGTGTAATCTATTCGGGGTTATTGCGAAATGGTACCAGAAGAACGTGTTCTCTGGCATGATGCCGCGTATCTACAACGTATAGCGCGTACAAATGTACTTGGTGGCCGTTATATACGTTTGCTCTCTCAGCTATGATCTGGTGTTCCATACGCGATTCGGATTACACTAGCTGTCGCGCCAATGTCCGTTCGTGTCTACACCCTCGTACCCCCGTTTTACGAACAACGCGCATTCGCCCGTACGACCGGTTACACCGTCGCTGCATCATTTCGGCGGCGCCACTGCTGGATAGCCAAATTCGCGAGTAGTAGTAGTATTTGCCTAGTCATTCCTGCGCGTGTATATATATAATGAGAAGAGGCCACGTCGTGTGACCGGCACTCCGAAAATAACCCCCTACCCTTCGGGGGCCCCTTTCGGTTCGTTGCATTGTGAGGGACGTTACCGAACATCGTCCTGCAATGGCTTGCATCGAATTTGCGGAAATACACCGGCGTGGCACCGACCGACTTTATATGCGTACACCTCGAGGGTGGATGACCGCGTGGTAACCCTATCTCTCACGTATAGTATAGTATAGTATACCGTGTACCGGTCGGTCGAGCGAGAGAGGGGGTTGGAAGGGCCGCGAGGGGTGGGTTTAGTTGTTGCTGGTGTACTACTAGAGAGAGGACACTAGCCAACTGGCAGAAACACCGGCATGCTCTCCCATATGGGACCACGTTGAGAGCACCGGTGTGAACACCATTGGTTCGTATCAGTATATTCCGTTTGTGCCATCACTGAATCTCACGTGATATAGTTTCTGTCAGGCATTCCCATACATATGCATTCCATCAGATTAGTCGCATAATCGCATAATATACATTGACATTGCCGCGCAATGCACGACTGATCCTTTGCATGCATCTTCGACTTCTGATCAGATACGACACTGATCTTCGTATTTCGCGGATCCCCGGAACTTCGAAATTTTACATGCAACAATAGATTTTTTGCTTCGAAACTTCGAAAAAAGCGAATTTCCTATACCGCAATAAATATCGCATTGTAACGAATAGCGCGAATCTACTAAAAAAAAGGTATTCGGAATGTCGTGTTTTGACTGATCAGCACCACGGATCAACCTGATTCGTCGAATCAACGTGCGCGATCAATGCCATTCGTGTCAATCCAACTGACACGACGACATCACCACAATTTAAAGCGAATCCCTGTGCCGCGGCGTAAAAAAAAAAAAAAAAAAAAAAAAGAAACCGACATTACCGGTCGTGCAAATGATATTTCGAAAATTTTCGAATGAAATGGATAAATTTAGTCGTGAAAGTTTGTACGGTAAATTCGGTATCTGAATTATACGGATACGAAATTCCAAATTACACAGCCGAGTAAATTTCGGTGTATACGTTGCACAGTATTGTGGTATAACTACAGTGGAAACGTAGGGTGGTATAGAGGATAGTGGTGCGGGTTTAGTCATACGGGACCATGGAGAACTAACGTCGACTCTCACACGAGGAAGTTAATGGCGGAACAGAAGTTGGACTGTCGGGTGTACCCTTGTGCTTTAGCATTTATATTCAACTTGTATGTAGTGTATAGGATAGGGTAGCGGGAAAGAACACATTTTGCGGAATATGGGCGCCTAGTCGTGTAGTCAAAGAGGGGTAGTGGTACCGGCGAACGATGTGGCTATACATAGTTTTGGTTGCCACGTAGAGGTATGCCGTGTAATACTGCTATGCTAGTATAATACTATCCTATATATATATAGGTAGGTAGGTGGCGTATAGGAAGGATCACCCTCTTGCGAGAGCGGACAAGGGCATCCTACAATAGGTGCTGTTGCTTGTTGCTGGTTTCTAGTAGTATCCTCAGAGAGCTCGCTAGTTGTGTTCCTCTGGAATGAGAGGCGCGAGCACGTCGGCAGTCACGGCTTGCTATAATCGCAGAAATTCTGCACCGTGGCACAACTATGCGGGATATCCTCACTACGTAACTTAACGCGCGGGGGTTGTGAAGGGACGGGGTGGACGAGCGAACGGTCGTGAGCGCCGCTCGGCACTCTCGACGTCGACAGTCGCCGCATTTCGCTATGCTTCGAGTTTGCTGCGCAGAGGCACCTGTGTTGTGCGATGTGTTATATACAACCCCCGCGCAATACATGCAAGTGAACGAAGTGGAGAGGAAACCGTACGATATATACAACGCAAGTACAGATTATTCACATACACAAAGAAAGCTCGAGTCAGCGCGGTACATGTCGGAACGCGGACAGCCACGAATGTTTTGCCGACACGACTGAGGGCACATCTACCGAATGCCACGTAGGTAATACGCGTATAGATAGATAGAAGACTTGTACATGCATGTACGCTTCTTGTTGAGCCCTATAGCGTAGCGCAGGTGTAATGTACCAAGGATTGTTCCACGTACCTCGTCCATGAAAAGCGCGACTTCTCCATCTCGCTTTCTCGAAGCTTCTGCAATGTTATATAGATGTTCTTCCGAGCGCTAGGAACATCGTGAAACCCGCGGTGTCTCAAACATCCCCCCTCCCCCACCCCCTACTCACCCCCTTTAGAGTTATTCCGGGGAATTTCGCCAAGTTAGAGCTACAGAATCGTGTTACGGACGTGTGAAACTTTATCGTGCGCATCTAGGACACCGCGACACGAGCCAATGATACAATACACCTACGGGCACGTTGCGCGCGATGCAGACATTCTCCCGTATACTGTTGTGGTATACGAGATCCCGTACTTCTCGATTAATTCTCAACAATATTTAGGGAAACGACAAACGTGTAGTGTTCCTTCATTCACGTAAGTTAAACTTTCGCCATTTTCCAAGGTGCTTATTGTTACGCGGACGAATCTTATTTCGTCTAAATACACGCGGCGTTTACGGATTTAGTATGATTACATGTATTCCTTCGGATTACGAAATTTATTTCGTGCAAAATTGATCGAACGTTCGGGTTTAGCGAAGGATTGAATGTAACGAAGCATTAAGTTTATACACTGAAATCGTACATTTGTTCATCTATATGAAAAAGGGATGAACCCATATGCATGTATGAAGTAAATAAATAAATCCGAAAAGTTTCGCTATTCGTCGAAATTTTTTTTGAAATTTTAAAAATACGTTCGTCGATATTTCAATCAGGAATGTATCATCAATTTCAATTCAGTTTCAATATTTAATATGGTAACCCGCGACAGAAGCTCAAATAATATCGTGCTTATTGGTTTCGATAAACGGCGTTAAAGCTGCTAATGTTGGTGATTTCCATTAAATTTAACTATATACAAGATATAAAATTTTTTGCCGCAGGTTATACAATGTAAATGTAAAGCATTTAACGTACACGATCTATATATCCCGTAAAACTGAAATATATCGTCCAAAATACGGGCGAAATGTAAAAATTTTTATCGTCATACAAAATAATTTTTTTTTATTTATGTTTCCGATTTTTTATTTTTTATTTCTACGAGGACAGTTCATGTAAATGCGTGTGCAATTTTTTTTTTTTGATGTATTTTATAAAATAAAATATCCGGCAACAACCGTATCGCGAACTTCAGTACTGCCAAATGCTCCTCGTTAGCGATCATACGGTTCGATTAGTCGAATGATCGATCGTCGAACTTATTTTTTTCTTTCCCATCTTCCTTTTTTTTACGCTACCGGCCGCGATATCCCGTAACGTAACGATCTATATACTTCGCTATAATGTATATCACGATTGCCGCGGCACTTCATTTTCTTCGTAAGTCTTGAAAACGCGAAGAAACTTTAACGCTTGAGTCAACCAGACTTTGTGGATTTGACGTGTTGATTAATAACTCTGACGGCATTAACGGCGGAGGATATTATGATCGGTTATTTTTATTTTTTTTTCCGTCTATATAATCGTTTTGTAGTATCGGCGCAGAACGCAGAGCTTACGTTCGATACGGTAAGCGAATCCGATTAGGTTCGATGAGATTGTGCTTTGTAAATTGTATTTTCCTTCGTTGGCATTGATTTGCCGATGATGCTTCAATCGTGCGCATTGTCGTGGCTGTGTCACGCGCGATTCAGCTTACAGCGATACCTCGAGTATAGCAATTGTGTCCGCGTTATTGAACGGACGACTAACATCCGCCTCGTCGAAGTAATCCTCGGTGCGGTCACGCGATTCTACCGGTTTGGTATTTACGTCGACAGAATATCACGGAATGCGTTTCACCAGCGTCGGCTTGATTTCATCGGAGAGCGGGAAAAGCGATTACAGTTACGGCAATAATTCTGATTATGTAGGTCCATATACACGGAGATTAATTCGCGAAAGCTGGCTTTTCGGTCGGCCATCATTGGGATCAGATTTGGTAGCGGCAGAATATGTGATCAAATTAGAAAGGCATGTGGCGGTTATCGAGTAGTGGAGACGAGTAGGTAGAGTCGGATTTTCGATGTTATCGAACTGCCGGGTAGTGAATGTGCCATCCAGTTAATTGCAGATTCATCTTGCGGAGGGTGGCGCGGAATATTCGGTGGCGCGCCGAAGCATCATAATTTCCTGTATTCCGGATCCGTGTATATGCTTAAACTTGCGAGCATTCGACAAATGACAAACCCACACATTCGACATTTCGCGATGTTATGTCTCTAACATGTCAAGAGCCAATGCGATGCTCGGCGCAAGACCTTTATGGTTCTCATAGGCGTCCTCATCAGAAGTTTCCTGTTCGGATTACTCGCTCTGTATCCCCTTTCCTTTCAGCAATGGTTATTCGATCGATTGTACAGAATTTCAAAGCGCTTTTCTGCAGTATATCCAAAGAAAGAAACGAAAGACGGAACGCGGAGGAACATTAAATCAATTGGAAGGTAACGTAAGATCATACGATTTACTTTTGCATACACATTCGACAGACTGCAGGACGCGCCGGGGGAGTCATGCAGAAGGGGAAGTTTTTCGTAATTATTCCAAAAAGTCGCATGTAAAACGCGTGTAAAATAGGCACTCGGTGCCGTTCTTCAAAAGCCCTATTTTCGGATTCGCATCGCAAGACATCGGGTTACTATCTTTATTTCCGAAATACATCGATCCGACTGACCTGAATCGTTTATAAACAAATGTCAAGTCGCGCGAAGTGGTGTACGAACTTTAAACTTTCGTAGATAAGACCGCGATGAACGTACTGCACAGATATAAATAGAGACTTCTCGAAAGTTATTATCGATGCAAACTATCGAAGATCTCGATAACGGGAGACATCGAAGATCGACAACGTTCATTAGTTACAGAGATTAACCGAATTCTCTACAAGGGTCATCAACTCCATTACTTGACTCGAGGCGATCGTATTCTGGACGCGTTTGCATCGGCGATCTCAATACAATCCGCAGAGAAGTACGCTACGATGAGATATGCTTCTGAATGCTCGCGGCGGTACTGAGCCAAGGGATAGGGTAACCCGGAAATAGATACACTGAGATAGACAGATAGATTGGTACAGCCTTTGGAACCGGTTGAGGTCGCATTCCAATCCTCTACACTCGAGAGGATTCTCCTTATCAACGCGAGAGTAACTTGGCGATCTTGAGGCGAATGGTGACGCCGTACCGCACCGGCTGGCCAAGCAAGGCGATGTCTGACATGCACTGGTCTACACTACTGCGCGCACATATACTACTTGCTGCCCTCGTAGAACGGCGTTTGTTGCCTCAGTGTTGCAGCAGCATCTGCGAAAGCCGCAAGGCGTATAAAGCGCATACGTTCGATGTATCCGTACCGATCTGTCGGATAGTATACTGATGACAAGGACAGAAAATACGTATGTGTGCGCGCGTGTAAGTGTGCCGCGAGAGAGGATAGGGAGAGCTTTGGTTCTGGACACTCGGGGAATCCAACCGCTGCGATCACGCGCTACGATTTTCAATTATCCACCGGGATATATTCGTGTCTATCTCCAACCGTGCCTCAGATCTAACCGAAATTGGATATTCTACGTGCCTCGCTCGCGACACAAGCGACTCTTTCCCCGCTCTCTCTTCTCTCTATGTTGCTGCTCGCGATCTCGGAGGATCGAGGGTGTGGGAGCCTTTGTAGGTATAAGATAGAACGATACTATTATATCACTGCCTTATATGTGCGCTGCAAGCGGGACAACGCGGTGGAAAAAGCTCGTGAATGTCACCACCAGCATATAGTACATTTTTGTTACAAAAGTAGAGAGTAGCTACCCTGGAGATATACCGTATAAGGCACTTTATTTCCCGGTCTCGTCGTCGTGACGACGGCGACGATTCACGCGGCAAAGATAACCTGCTCGCGATTTTCACCAGCGAATGTAATACGACGAGAGACTCTCGGCGTTCGCATGCGCGTTGTTATCCAACTTGAGAAACGCTTTAAGGTGGGCCTACCGCGGTGAGCCTGGTAAATTTTTATCCATTCGCGGTTTGTTAAAATGATATGAAGATGGGCCGTTACAATGTGAGAATAAATGCGGGATATGCAAGGGATAGAATTTTATTTCCATAATTTTTTCGCATTCAATCTCTCTCTCTCTCTTCCTCTCTCTTCCGTGGTGTCTTGAGACACGATAGCGTCTCGATCGTCGTGCGCTTTTGGCACTGCTGTTCCTTCTCCTAAGGGAAGCGAAGACGTCGAAGCCTGAGATGAGATCTCCGGTCTATCGATTCTCTCGCTTGCTCACTTTATTCTGCCGTCTCATCTCCTTCTCATCATCTATCTTTCTCACTTTTTCTTCGCCTTTCTATTCCTCTCACTCTATCCTTCTTTCCTCTCCTGGGTATCCGCGATTTTCAATTAACCTACCTCCACTCTCTCTCCACTCTCTCTCGTTCCAGAAGGCTTAGAGCCCGTCTACCGGGACTTGGAGAGCTAACGGTGAAGCAGGAGGCTGCCTCTCCACGGAGATTCGCGAAGAGGCACCGCCACCAGTAGCAGAAGCGGCAGAAGACCCATATCGATTTCGCGAAATCGACGCCGAAGTACGGGGGGCGGAATCAGGGATGCTGGTTCACTCGAGAACCTTCTCGAGGTTCTCTTCCCGATTCCTCTTCATCTATCATCCATCTCTATCGCACGCACTTCCACATCCACTTCGATCATCTATACTATATGGCTTATTCCGGCCAACGTTCCGCTTTCTAGTTGTTGGCTGACGAGGCGACGACTAGAAGATGCAGAAATGGAAAGACGCGAAAGCTAACCGATTTCGGGGGAATCGAGCGACGATGCCAGAAATTCCAAGAGTCGGCCAAGTTCCTTAACTCCCTTCCCGTTCCCACAACCCCTCCAACGTTTCACCAGTTCGTCGAGTAGTACCTTCTTCTTCTTCTTACCCCTTACTTCACCGCACCCTTCTTCACCCCGTCCCTCTTTGCCGCTCACTCGAGACTGTGGCGAGTCGAGGAAACGATTTGCATATTCATTAAACGCTCCTGGTGGCGCGTATCTAGCGAGTAACTGTTCCTCGAAACGTGTATCAGGGGATGGTACAGCTATAGTTTTTGATGGTAGAGGCATACGTAACATTGTACTCAACAGTCGTCGCGTGAGAGCGAACGAGAGGGAAGAGACTTTCCTCTACGATCTCGCAAGAGTCCCGAAGGTTCGGAGTTGCGACGCGTTTTGTCGACGGCCGGGAGCGGCGAAACGCGCGACTGTAAGAACGCGTCGGAGAGACGGTCTCGACGCTACCCCACTATACATGTACGTCTGTCGTTAACGACCAAAATTTAAGAGTGATTTGCATTTTGACCGTTCTTCTTCGTGGCAATTGTCTGTACCCGGAGCCCAACAGTTCTCCGCTCGGCTTGGCAAGTTGATAACGACTCGACCGTACTTCGTGCAGTGATTCTTACTTTTACTTCAGCTCTTCTGTATGTACGAGTCCTCTAATACGTCTCACTTTAGTAGTCTGAAGAGGAAAGGAGGCCGAGGGAATGGGGGGTATGAGTAACGACATCTGGCGTGGCAAATGGAATTTAGATCCGCCCACGAAGTCGTCAAGTCTTATTAACAGGGCGTAAACTCTTCGGAATACATATTGGCATATGTGCATATGCGCAGATGTTCCTATATACGTTAACCCGGAATGCAAATATGGAACATCGTAAAAAAAAATTATTCTTCGAAATTTTACAAATTTCCTTAATTCGTTTCGTGTATCGTATTTCAGCCGTCTACCGACTCATTTACGGTCATTTATTTCCGAAGAAAGTAATCGTTAGTTAATTTCCATTAATTGTTCAAATTGTTCGAATAATCGGAGAAAAATTTAAAAAATGTCCTAAAATGGACCATTTAAAAATGGCGATGTGAATTTATCAATAAATCGTATTTATAATGAAATCTATTTATGTTTAACTATTTATATTCGTAAATCCACTTGCGAAGACTTGAATGAGCAAATTGTCCAACAATAAGATTCAACACTTGGAAACCTCGAATCTAATTAGTCCGGATAGTTCCTTCGCATTAATTCATCAGCGGCTACGGTGGCGCTCCGGAAACGCGGTACTACCAAAACCAATTCAACACACACGCGACCCTGCAAAGGAACTCGACGTGCAGAATCTTATTACCCTCACACCCGCGCGGAGTCTGCGCGAGCATACAGTACCGAGGCACTTGCCGAGTTCCTCTCAAGTCGAGGGTACGTATAGTTTTGATGTGTCGAATTGGGAATGAATGTAATTTTGCTGTTTCGCATCGGTGAAGTGAACAATTTCGTCACGAAATCGCGTATGCTTACGATTTCCGGCGTAAGTAGAGTCAAACATTTCCGTAAAACTCTATGTACAATTGAGTATACAGAGTCACATATGTGTTCAGTTGGTTTCCGTAGAAACGCCCGGTGGCGCCAATGTTACGATGTAACTAACTACACTTACATGACGACTGTTGTAAGTAACCTACCAGCGCCGCGATATCCTTCCTCGCTTACTTATTTATATTCCACGCCGACTATGAAGTCCCCGAACTCTCTCCCAGCAAGAAACTCCCCTACCCTCAGCGTCGCCGCCTCTCTCCATCCCTCATACCTCTTTCCAGTAATTAATTCGGGTTTGCTTACGTATCGTAGTCACCAGCCGGCATCCGCTACCCAAGCGATCTCCTATGGAGAGTACGACGAGAGACGTCCTTTTAAGAACCCTTCCCTCGTCTTACGTCTTTCCCTCCCTCAGGCCAACTGCCACCTTTCTCCCAGCCGCCAGCCACCGGCACGACTCCGCCAGATCCCGAATTATGCATTTTCTTGTCACGCCGCCAGATAAGAGCCAACTGAATATTAATGCGGCGTGTAATAGTTTGTAAACTAGGTCCCGGGCCTCGGACTAGCGCGCTCTCAGCCCCCCGGCGTAGTTCCGCGCCCCCCAACCTGCCGCGCCACTGCCACCGCTGACAGCGGCACGAGGGGCGGCGGGTTGGGGCATAACGTATACTCCGCTATACTACGTAATACTCATCGTCGAACGCTTACAGCAGCCCCGGGGCTTTTGCACCTCCGGTAGATGAAGGCCGAACTCCCGTGGATCTATCGCATTCTCCTACCAAAAATTTTCAAACTTTGTTACCAGTCGTCGTCGCGCTGAACGGTATTTTGCGCGCCCCGGGCGTAATCGCGTTCGTTCCTTTACCCTTTCACCGAAAGCTTGCGGAGCGTTCCACAGACCCACGTTTAATAATCCACCCCCTATGAAACCATCGGCCATCTTTTTCATGGATACCGGAATATATTTTTTTGAATTTCCATCGATATTTTTCTCCGTGGTAAACACTTTCGAGAAGAAAAGAGTGTTTCAAACGAATTCCGGTAGCGTGAAGTAATTGCGAGATTGCAGCTGTATTTAATATGCGACGGCATAATATCGCGTACGAGATACAAGGATCGGTTAAACACCGAAAGCGGCGCACGGATATTTTCGATCGCGATCACGCGCGTAGTACCGCTCATTTGCAAACTCATTCCTTATTCCCTCCGTATTATATTCTAATATTCTATCTACAAGGCAGCTTTCAACTCTCTCTTCCCATTCTCTTGTTCCCTACTTGCGCATACTCCATCTCGTGTGCCTCCTTGCGTCATCTCTCACTCTTCTTTCCTTCTAACCTCGTTTTTTATCTCACTTTGCTTTCCAACGCCCAGCAAGCACAGCACCGCCGGCGAATAACCCAACAACCCCTGGAGAGAAAGAGAGGAAGAACGGCCCTCCTCACCCGACATTGCCTTCTCCGACTTCTTTCCTTACTGCTGCTGGTGCTGCTGCTGTTCCTCCTTCCGACTTTCTACATTATTCATACACCTTAGCTCCTTCTCGCATCGCCACTCGTCGTCTCGAGCATTACGCGCTCGATATCGTTTCCGGTACTCTCGCTGCAGCTCGAACCAAGAGAGAATCCGCCCGAGAAATCATCCCCGGCTTTCTTTCGCCTCGAGCTTTCCGGTATTTTGTTTTGTTTTTTTTTTTTTTTTTTTTCCGTCTTTTATTTTACTTATCGTTATAGTCTTATTTATGCGCCATCATTGTGTATACTATACATCTTTTCAGCTCTTGCCTTATGCATTATTTTTGTTTTTACTTTATAAGGCTTCTTGCTTTCACTTCGAAGTCTATTTATTGATTTACGACAAGCAGAAGTATCTTGGGATGTTTCAGTTTTTTTTTTTTTTTTTTTTTTTTTTTTTTTTTTTTTTTTTTACGATTTGCATAGCTGTGGTAATTTATTCATTTGATACGAGACCCTTGCTGGCCACTGCGAGAGGCCGTTTATGACTTATATATATCGTAATTATACGAACGACGAGTTCGTGAAATAAATAACCGTATGAACGAAATTTATGCCCATATCGTTGCAGTCGTTATTTCACATGCAATCGACAGGTTTCTGAAAAGATAGCCTTGAAATACCCTTGAAATAAAATATCGTTTTTAATTTTTGAGAACGTCGATAAATGATTTGATGGGATTTTTAGCTCATCGATACTTCGATTTATGACAAATGACTTTTTCCAAAAATAATTAAGGTTGAGAATAAATTTACGAAAATATAACATCGTTACGAAACAGTTAGTTAGTATCGAAATGGAATATCATAATCGGCCACATAATATTTTCAGAACTCATTTAATATTGCGTGTAGCAGACGATAGACGTTTTCTGTTATCGGATTTACCGATATTTTGGGTCATATAACACCAGAAGACTACATAATTGATCACTCGATTACATTCGTCGCCACGATTGGTGCGATTTTACTATAGAAAAAATAATGTAAAAATAATTTCGCAAAAATAAAAAATCCGACTGTAAAAGGAGTGCAATTAATTGAAATAACAAAAAAATTAAGCAACAATTTATTATTTCTACATTATTTTGAGACATTTCTCTATTTAATTACGAATAAATTTCCCGAATAACAATAACAAATAATAATTTGTTATTTCCCGATTTTTCGGTATTATCATTTGTGTTTATCTCCTCCTTTCCTCTTCTCCGTCCTCTTTCTCCACTTAGAAGTTTTTTATTTCGCGTTTCTTCAAGAAATCGCGATACTACGAATAGAAGAAAGAGGTCGCCGTCTCATTGGGCGATTTCGGCCGTAAACGCGATTTGTTTATTCGTCGAATCTAACGCGTTGACGTGTCTTCGGTTCTTCGTTATTCTTTCCGTGACTGATGACAGAATATTTAGGGTATACGATAGGCGCGCCGGTGAGCCACAAAAATTCTCCTCGTGTATATCGTGTGCCACTTTCATATTGCTACATCAATTTCGCGCGCGTTTTCTCACTGCGCTATAAAGTTAACATTGTCGACATTGATTGTCACCGTTGATAAAGTAAGCAAACATAAAAACGTTCGAATTATAGAGTACTGCGGAGCGTGTGTTTCAAATCACAATTTCATGTTTATACCGCCGACAAAGGTAGCCGATGTTTGCCCAAGTTCCGTATATCTCCGTCATATCATATATTTTTTCAAATGGACATATTTTATCGCCGTCGTATGGAGAATAATAGGGGAAGGATAGTCTGGCGATATATATACCGAACGCGTCTGTATACGACGGCCAGTGGCATGCGACAGTGGGCAGTGGATAGCGGGACTGCGAGATAAATAAAGTAAGAGCGGAAATGAATGTCTGAAAAAGTGCGAAAAAAAAAACGATGCAATACGACTAGCGGGTTGGTCGTGTCGCAGGACGCAACTCCGTCCCGGTAGCGCTCGTTCAGCTCGTTCGTCGTTCAATTTTCGCGAAGATTCCATCCCCCACCGCTTGCCGAACCGTTCGCGATCGATCCGCGGAACTTCTTCAACGCTCACCATCGCGAATAATTACTCGAGCGTTATTACTTCGCGGGTCGTAATGCGCGTTGGGTATGAATGCAGACTACACGAAACGACTATAACACCGACGCTGAAGAGGGATGAGAGAGCGACGCGAGAGTGGTCATGATGGCTGGAAGATGGTGCTAAAAGAGTTCGCGAGTGGAAGAAAAAAAAAAAAAAAAAAAAAACAAGCCAATGAAACAGTGGAAGGATGTAGCTGCGAGAAAAGAGAGGTCAGAACGAGAACGACGAGATAAAGAAGAGAAAAAAAAAGAAAAAGAAAGATGTAAAGTTTTCAAACGACCATCAGGAAATGGTCGGTTGTTTCAAGAAGGTTGTAGCTCTTACGGCAACTCAACTGTGCCATGAATCTTTCTTTTCTTCCTCGTTACTTCTTTCTTTCTTTCTTATTCCTTCCCGTTTCGCGTTGGCGATTGCCATTGTGCACTTAGGTATCCGCGATATACTGCACTTCCGCATCAAGTGTAATATCGAAATAACGGATTACGAGTATTCATTGCAAAATGGTCATTGGCTCCCGGGAATGCGTTGAGGGTAGAGGGTTTATCCTCTCACGCAGAGGTTATACTGTTTCAGGGTCCAAGGAGTTTTATGGCTCAGTGTGCGCTGTCGCTTCGCTACAGAGAACGGAGCGGCGTATAGTAGGGTTGCTATACTACATATACATATACACGCACACGTATATAGCCATTGAACCGCTATGTATCCCCTGTACATACTACAGGACACCGATGAAAGGTTTCGAGTTTTTTTTTTTTTTTTTTTTTTCATGGAATAAAGAGCGAGAAAGAAAACGGCTGGTGTCCTTTCGCGGCTCGTAAACGCCTCAAAGTTTCAAATTACCAACGAAGTGCGCTGAAGGTTCGCTCGCGCTGTGATCCTGTATAGAGAATCAAGGAGGGGAAAGAGAGAGAGAGAGGGGGAGAGGGAGAGAGAGAGAGAGAGAGAGATCCGGCTATTTCGCAGTGGCTGAGTGAAGCTCGAAGCAAGCGAAGAGTTCGTCCATAGGACGGGGTACGGAAAGTAAGGCACGTGCGTCGACCACATTAACTCTGCTCCTTTTCGCTCGTGTAGCCACCAACATCATTCCGAGGTGCCCTTAACCGCAGTAAAAACTAAGAGTTCCAGCAGGTTTCCCAGGTACGGCGGCACGACTATAGGACGACAAAGACGAGAACACGGTACGCTCGCTTGCTTTGCCCTCTTCGAACGTCGAGAATCCCGACTTGCGCCGTTCTACTTTCGCTATTCGCTCTGTACCAACGCTATGCCCGCTTCAGCGACGGTGCCGGAATCGTTAAGCCGGTACTTTCCTCGGGCATTAACGCCGCCCGCGACTCCCGTGCGCGCTTCTATTAACGCTCAACCCGCCACCCCCTACCGTCGCTGCACTGCCTTACCTCGTATACTATACTACACTATAGGTATATACTGCAAAGTATGTTCGCTCCTCTCGTTGGTTCGGAAACTGAGAGTTTAACGTTCGTCGTACCGTACACGGGACCAAACCCGCTGCATGGCCAACTCCTGTAGTCTCGAGGCCGATCAGGTCGCGAGTCGCGCAAGTTTAATGCCCGCGGACGATTTTCTCTCCCTTTCAACTTCATCCCTTTCCTCTCGCGCGATTCCAGCGCTATGGTGCGTACGGGCAACTTCAACGGGCGCAACAACTACAATGACATTTTTATGCTATAATCATAATCTACGCAGCGCGTTTATTGCTCCAAAGCGCGCGTTCGCGTTTACGCCGAAAGTTTACATTTTTTTAGAAAACCTCGATGAACGACTTATTTTACATTATTCAAGGGCGAAAAAGTCGAATATTGAGTTCAACCAATGGCCGCTTACTACTGTTCGGTTCTCTTAGGGATGACGAGAGTTACGTGAAAGTTATCGCTACGAGAATACAAGTTGTTTTTGTTGATAGCAACTTTTGTCGGCGATCGATATCAATAAGTATCGTCACAATTGAAAGATCGAAACATTAGCAAAACGTTAGTGTTTGCCGTATGAAGGCGCTGTATAACAACCGATCATAAGTACGGGACGAATAGGTACAACGATATTCAAGGGTCGGGACGTCGTACGTCCCGAGGGATGTAAGTCACTGCGGGTAGTCTCGGTAGAACTTTGGTGTCTACCTGCGTCTACTCCAACGGGTTGGAGTGAATTCGTGTCCGCAACCTGCGTCGCCGATATCCCTGTTAACGCGAAGGCAGTAGATAGGCGGCATGGATTCAGTATTACCATTCGGGGGTCGGGGGGTGAGTTTCCATCTCACTCACTCTCAAGGAAGACTACCTGCGTGGCAGATACGTGCGAATGGGTTTCCCACCCCCCTTGAGTATTCCCCGGAGGTTACGAGGACCTCGACGACGCCGTGATGAAGTTCCACGGAAATTCGTGCGCCTCGAAGTCGACCCCGTGGGACATAGAAGAGAGAATCCGCGGTAAGCTATCGCATGGACCAGTGCGACGGAGAATTAGGCATTATCCAGTGGTTTGAGAAATCGCGCATTAATTCGACCGAATAATAATTTCTTAATGAGACAAATTGATGCTAAGGGTTATTTTTCTTTTTTATTTAAGGGTTGTTATTCTTTTTTATAAATTTCGACGATATTCATTTTATTTCTACCACTTTCGATCTCAAGTTATTCATACAACCGTATGAAATCCCTTCGTATAGAACGCCGAAGCTTTCAAGAAGGGCAGCATTAGACTTATAGGAAGTATGACCCGCTAACGATAGTTTCGCAGACCCTCCAATCGCGATTGCCTCGCGCTCAGGAATCCGTACTTCTTGCAGCGTTCGCTTCTAGTCGCTCTATAGGTTCCGGAGCAGCTTGAGTTATCATCGAAAGTGCGGGGGAGTTAAGGATAACGCGACTACGGTCTCGCTATGGAACATCGTCGTTTACCGCTCGTACCTCCCGGTAAAAGCTCTTCGATTTTGCCACCACCGCCCGCTGAGTTATTAACTCTCCGCAGGAGTTAGCCGCCGAGGTACGACGCCTCTGAACTGTGGTCAGTACAGAGCATCGGAAACTTTCATGGCCTCGTCTTCGTGGGGAATAGAGGATCAGTGGAAAATGGAGAAGGTGAGATTGGGGAAATATAGCGGAGGGTAGCCACGAGGATTATCGGAAATACATGATCGACTGCCCACGAAGTTCTCTCTCAGCAATAGTTTAGTGGTTAGCTACTTATAGTATAGTCTTTCCCGGTGATGAGACGACCAATAATAATCGTCGGTCTATGATATGACATTCAAGTGAGAAAAACTGATATTTGTAATGTCGAAAAATGTAATTGATGACCAGATAGACACACGCAACGTTTTTTAAGGGATCATTCTAGTGCGACGGGTAAAAAAATAGCTGCTTTCCATGATTTTTTTTTTTTGATGAATAAAATACGCTAATCAGCCTCATTTTTTATGGTAAATCAAAGCACTCAAGAAAAACGGAATTTTTTTTTAAATTTTTTTCGTAAATATTGCCGAATACAAAATTTGAAAAATAATGATTAATCAGTATGAAAGCCGTTATCGCTATCGCACTATGGAGGGTGTTTTTCTATTCAAATTGCCAAAAAGCCGCGTTTTGAAAAAAAGTATCGAGTTTAGCCATTTTTTTCGACTTTTTCTTTAAAAAAAAAAAAAAGAATATTAAAAGAAAAAAAAACTTAAATAGCAAAACAAATAACGATGTGAAGAATTTTGTGTCAAAACTTGAGATGGATAACTTCAAAACTCTTCTTTTAAAAGTGTAAACCGTGTATCCCGAGTGTAAAACGATTTCTTGATGATTTTACACTAAAAGCATCCCTAAATAAGAGCGTTGATAAGTAAGTAGAAAACGAAAACTGTCCCTTATGTATCGACATTCTCGAAATATTCTGATGTTTTTAATTAATTTTTGTATCATTAAACATTTTTTTGCAGAATTTTTATAATAATTAACGAGTCACTCGATGTATCGCATGACTGACTATTTTTTATTTTCGTCACATTTGATTTGCACCCTTATCTTCAATTTCCTTGGAAATCTATTTTATATTATTTTGCAAAAAAAAAAGAAACATCGCTCGTTCAATACCACTCTTCGTTTACTTAATGTCGCTTATAGTATCGGCGGTCGTAGAGGCAACAAGAGCTTCCACGCGAGAAGAAGCGCATAACATACGTTATGTTGGTATATATATGCATGTATATTGTGTATAGGTAGGCGATACAACTGTGTCTCGCCGCGTTGAGTGTAGAGCAGTGCCTGACGAAGGGTGAAAGCGAACCCGCAGCATCTCCCTTGAGCAATCAACCCCTATTTCGCTTTGGCGCTCGCATCTGTATATACGTTCTATCGCGTGAAGCACGCCGTATACTATGTACATGTATGTTTTACTTATGTATAGTATAGTATAAACCCAAGCAGGTTGTATAGGCTATACGTTAGAATGTGCGCTTAGATCGGAGATACGTTTAAGTGAGATGGGTAAATGCTGAGATTGACAAGCGAGCCGTGTGCGCCGAGTCAGGGCAATGCGGGCAACACATCTATAGTGTTCTCTGTGGAACGGAGAAAGTCAGAAATGGAGCGCGAAAGAGATGTACGACGAATGAGTGAGTTCGGGAAGGTTCCGGCAGCAGACTTGCGGCTCGGAAATGCGGTCCAATCCACAGTAAAGTAGGTCGCAGACTAAAGTTTCGTCTCTTTCACTGACTCCATCGATTTCTCTATATCCCATTTCGCTCGAATTGGCGTGAATGACTTGAAGCTCGATCGTTTCTAACGGCGAACCGGGTAGAATCGTAACGGGAATTCGTGCATTCTCGTTCGCTGCACTTTTTCCTTCTTCCGACCCGTCGCGTATAACTGGCAACAGACTTTCTGTGTAAGTAGAGACATTTACAGTGCGATAAACCCGGAATAAAACCACCTTATCCGCTCGGTATATGAGCCTTGAACCACGGAGACGGTATGATCTTCTCACCAACTGGAAACTTGATATCCTTCCCGCTACAATTGACCATATATCCGAGTGGCAGATTACGATGACACTTCAAAGTTTGCCATTTTCGTAGGAAACCAAATTAGCGTTTAACCACTCGTTTTTCGGCTTAAAAGAGTACGCAGTCGCACCGATCGCTTATGAAAAATTTAATAGGGTAGAAGTACCGTTAGTGACCACTGTACCATTTATGGCCATTTTTATTATTATACTCATCGAATAATTTTTTACCCAAAACCGCATATTGATTCTTCAAAAGTTCGCATATAAATTCACCAAATGATAATTCCAAGTTTTTTTTTATTCGGTTATATATTTTTTTTATTGCTTCGAACGTGATGGCCACAATCGGATCTAAAATGGCCAAAAACGGTACCTCTACCCTACCAGAGAAATGTACCTTTCTTCTCGTTACGATATTTTGGTTTTGCGAATTTTTGGTAAAGCGGAGTCGCGAATGTCCATTTTACCAATAATTGAAAACCCATATATAAACGGAAGGTTTAGTCACGACATGCCAATTATACGAAGCATAGATGTCACAACGAAAAAAAAAAAAAAAAATTCGCAGATTGCCCATGTCGTCGAGTGCGGTGACTAGTTTTTCAGAGTACCGGTAATTCACTCGCAATCCGCTGTAGTCTCTCGCATACTTCACGTTGGAACGCACATACGAGAACCAATCATCCTGATGACCATTGCGTGGCCGGGCGATACAGTATACGAGAGAAGCATTACTGTAATTCAGTGACGAGAGGTCGAGAAATTTACAAAAGTGAAAATACGAAACCTGCGAGTTAATAGAGGTCTGTGTGTTGGTATAACATGATATGCGCGTAGTACGTGAACTACGACCACAGAGACGAGAGAGAAACGTGTCGAGTGACTGAGCTTTTATAACCTCTTGGAGGACAAGAGACTCAGCCTTCCTGACCCGTCGTCACTGCTATACTATGCTATACAACCCTCGACAGCGACTAACACTCGACCCAGGAAATTGGTAATAAGCCATCGCACCAACACTCGAGAATTTTCCGCGAATGTGTGGATATTCGTGTCTCAACAGAGTGTCGGTGTAAATGTAAGGATGAGCAGTTGATACACGTATAATGGCGAGATGACAGAATGTGATCGCGCCGTGGGCCATTAAATAATGTTTAGCCATTAAGCAGAGAAACGTCGACGAACCTGTGCACATTTCTAACGTCTATAACGTCTATATATCAGCTTTATCGATCGGTACTCAGGTCTGATGGCACCTATAAAAGTTAAGGCTCCTCTGGCGTTTGTTGTTTATATAAACATTCGTCTTATGTGAAGCGTCTTATATGTTTCTGAAGCTTCGGTAATCAGACAACTGTTAGGCAACTAAACACGAAAGACTGCGTATGCAGTGGGTATCGGTAGATATACGCGGAGAGCGAAATGTCGTCATCTGTTATTATCTTTTGCAATCTGCATGCATTTTCGTGGTTTTTCAATTTTTCTCCCGTTTTTTGAAAAAAAGTCACTAAACTGATTTTTTAAAAAATTTTCTGAACCAATCTCCGAAATTTTTTTTTTTTACTTTTCGTAAAAATATGATAATTAGAATTGTATAGTTGTTTCCTGATATCTCTTATAAAAAGAATAGATCGCGTTTACGTTTAGATGAGATGATCCGAGAGATTACGTTTACATGTAAATGAGACATTAGATGTTTGCCGTATTTTGCGACGGGAGAGCGAAAGTGGATCAGGTCGGTGATGTTTCGGTGGTGGGTATACTATTCGTAGAGTAACAGTGAGAAACAAGCACCGAGGTAAACGGGCGGACGAGAGGGAAGAAAAGGGGTCGTTACAAACGAGGAGTGTCGTGGAGACACCGGCATTGTCCCGGGTGTCGGGTGAGGAAGCGCGAACCGACCAGCCGGTATAATATACTCCGCGGGCGAGTTTAGAGAGTGGGTATGCTGCTGCTACTACCTTCACTGCTCCTACTGGATGCGCGTTACCTTCCATTATAGCTTTGCCACCCTCACGGGCGCAGACTGAAACCCGCGTATACTCCGCGTACGGTGGATAGAACTGGGAATACACCCATAGCAGGGTCACGGCGAGCGGCCGGGCGTTGCTGCGGAACAAGCGACCAAATGAAGACACATTGCTTTCATTATGAACCGCGTATATAGGAGTAGAACACCGACCTATTCTGCAACGAACGAACCGTACTACAAGCTTGTAGTATACATATATAGTGTGTATGGAGTGGTTTTGCTTCTTCCTCCAATCTCCTCTATCGACCATCAGACAACATTTACCGCATCCACGGACGTTGGACCTCGTCGCGATAGTCACGCGGGTATAACTAAGCGACTGAAGAGATATTAATACTAAACTCGCGGAACTACTTGTAAACAACTGGACGCTCGATACTACGAGAGCATTGTAGACAAAACAGTTATCGCGTTATTGGCATCCCTACGCGCAAATCAAATAGGTCTCAGCATCCATGCCGACATTCAATGCTTTGAGGACGTGGGGCGCTGCGAACGCGTTTGGAGAAGGTATCAAGAAAGATAAGCAGAAAAGTTTACGACTGTATGTATGTGTCTCATACGCCCATACTTCGCGGTAAGTGAAAAAAAAAGCGAAAGCAGACTCCGAGATGAATCATAAACTCTATTTTTCGTCTCTTCGTTTGGCTATGTTATTTTTTCTCGTCCTTGTTCCTCGCTTATTCTTTATTTTTCTTTTTTTTTTTCTTATGGCGAGTTTCCTCGCTTCCAGCTCGGTATTCCCTTGGTTCACTCGTTACCTTCTTTCTTCTCTCGTGTTTTACCCGCACGTTGCATGAGACGCAAGTTGCGGAACACTGCATGTCAGCCGAGAGACTACCATTCACCATGGCGGGACTGAGTCTCAACTGTTTTTCGCGTAATTAGAAGCCGTATAATTTATTTAACAACGCCCGACGTGAGCTCGGAACTTTTATTGTTCCAGTGCGTTTTACTCGGGAAACAGAAAAGAAAAAAGCGGCTTTGCGGAAAGTCAGATAGTGTGTTGCGCGCGGATATGCGTCAAGGGGCCATAAGGTATATTATGAAAACGACGAGCTCTCGTAAATATAATAAAATGGATGATGAAAAAAAGCAAAAAAAAATATCATGTTTTTTCTTTAATGCGTTGGCAAGATGTATCTCAGAAAATCGAAAGTACGCAGAGATGGATACCACGCGGTAAAAGAGTAACCAGAATTACCGCGATGTCTATGGGGGCGCGCAGCGCACAGGATGAGAATCCGAATAAACTCATCTCTGCGCAGAATGAAACTATGATATCCGAGTAAAAAATTAACTGACGCTCCCCGGTGGACCCGTTGATATATAGGAACTGTGCGCCAGGCTCCCTGAGTGGCGGGAATTCTTTTTTTTTTTTTCGCATTGGCGTTGAATAAAAGCTCAATTGAAAGAGCGCGCGCACGCGCACTCTAACAAATGAAAAAAAAAAATGAAAAAAAAAAAAAAACACTGCAAACCAGAGCTTTAATCGAAAAGACTTGTAGTACCGAGCGAAGGCACTGGGGAAACGCGTTTACAAAATATAAAATCAACAGGGATAATTGGCATGTAGTAAGGGTTGTTATTGCCATAGCGATGTTATTTTTATTTTTAGAATATACCAATTGTTTCGCATTTCACTTCAGTGCACTAGTAGTTGTATTCGTACGGTTGTTCGGGTACATTGAAAGGGAAAGAATGAACATTTGTTTATCATAGCGGCAACAACAGTGCTATAACAACAATTGAATCATCAAAGTTAACCTGATTTATTCTACTCGATACTATGTTGAATGGTGAATAGGCGGATAGAGGGTTGGATATTGATTCTCGTGAATTCGTTTTTCAACGGGCTTTCGTGTTGTTCGAGTTCCACTCTGTACAATGACTGGTTTAGCGCGATGTATTGGCGATGAAGAGTGAACATTTGTGACACACGAATTCCTGGTAATACGGATGATTTTGCAACGACAACATTTCAAATGCCGAAAAAACAGAGAAAAAAAATCATGCGTTTCGTTTTTTTATCGTACGCACGAGATAGAAAAGATAAAAAAAGCACGAAATCCGTATATAGTGAAAAAAAAAAAAATAACACGAAGTACAAATGGAAAAAGTCGAAGGACTTAGCAAGTATCTTGGCACTCGATTCCGATCCCGAAATTTGGCACGAGTCTTATATCACGACGAATTCGTGGGGTCGGACTGTAGTACAGTAGAAGTCATGATTCTGTGAGAGTAGATGCGAGAGTAGACGAGTGTAAACGCGTGAGAGCTGTGGGATATCGGAGAGAAAGGGGAACCACAGGGGTGAGTATAAGTGGAGCGACGCGTATAATTCGAGGGACTATAACGCGGGACGGCCGAGGCGGCGGCGTCGCCTGGCTCCACTTTTTATTGTTTTAGTAGGCCGATTTCCCGCCGGCGGCTTTTGAATATTCATGACTTTCCTACGTAATGTGGACGACGACGGTTGTGGCCGGTATGTATATGGCTGACCGGAAGTGTTCACCGGACTGGCGAGAGCGCCGGCAGGAACAGCAGCGCAAGGACGACGTACGGGAGTGACCACTATACAGTAAGACTGGTTTGCAGATAGTAGAGCGGTGCAACTCTCTCAGTCTCTCTTTCTCTGTTACCACCTACGCACGCACACACACACACATACACGTGCGCAAACGCGCACACATTCACTCGAAACTGCGGAGAGCGACGATCGTAACGTTGTTTGCCGAGTGGATAATTCGGAAAGGGCATGTGACGATGCCTTTGCATGTACTATATATGTATTCATTGTATACTATACTATACTATACACCATGAAGACACATAGATATACACATACATATCCGTTGAAATAAAACCCGTCACGCACCGCGTGTTTCTTGTCGTCGGTACTTTTCAGACATTACCACTTTATCAGTGATAATTGCGCAAATGGATTAATAATACTATACAATCGAATCGCGATATGATATGCATTAATACTCTGTGAGTGATCGAGAATAGATAACGGCGATAATTGATCGAGGCGTCGACGATTCTGGCGCAGCTACAGGGTTCAATTTTGTACCGATAGAACGGCATCGAAATACGAAGAAAATTGAGGTCGTCTTGGGATAAGTTACCGATTATCAGTTATTATTCATCGGTGAACCGACTATCCGGAGAGATTCCTTGTATTCCAGACATACGCGTCATACGGAAGAGACGCAAATGTCATTGACGTTTTTAGCATGGAAAAATATAATTTTTTATGTAGTATACGTAAAATTCGATTTTACGCACTGTTTTTGATGCGTGAAATAAATTTTCACGCATGGATTTTACGCATACTGCATCAAAATAGTATATTCTGCCACGAGTGTGTAAAATCGTATTTAACGCACGTGTCGCACTCGATATTTTTTTATATAGTATGTGTAAAATTAGTTTTTACGCACTGTTTTTGATGCGTAAAGTGAATTTTCACGCATGAATTTTACGCATACTACATCAAAATAGTATATTATGCCGCGAGTGCGAAAAATTGTTTTTAACGCACGGGTCGCATACGATATTTTTTTATGTAGTATCCATAAAATAAATTTTAACGCCTCAATTTTACGCATACTACATCAACAAATATCGTATGCGACACGTGCGATAAATACGATTTTACGCACTTGTGGCATAATATACTATTCCAAAGAAACAAATGTACTCAACACAAGAATATAGCAGAGAACATGTTTTTCGGGTTCATTTATGTAAGCATCGGATCTTTCGTGATACTTAGCCATCCGCGTTCAGTACATCGGCGAAGTTCTGTGTTTGTCAGAATCCGGATGCAATAAAGGTAACTTTACGTTCAGTACAGTAACGTTGCGGGGCAAATGCGGGGTGGATGTTCAGTGACCGCCGAGAGTTCTAACCCTTTCGGGTATTTCACTACTGTCCGTTTGGGGAACGCATTCGGTAGAGGCATTTGTGTTGTTGTAGCGAAGGAGGTCATTGAACGCCGTGCCCCCGAGGTCAGCAGAAGTTTCAGTCGTACAAACTACGTAACGTCCGTACCTCGTCCTATTACTATAGATAAACCATTGACCAGAGTCCTTGAACAACTCCAACACACACAAGATCCGTACTGCACCAGCAGTTGCGCCGGATCTGTCGCCAGGTAGAAATGCGCATGTATATACTACAGTTAGGTATACGTAAAAGCAACCGCACGATCGAACCCAGCGAAACGCATTCAATATTAATACGGGAGAAAGAGGCAATTCGTGTTTTCCTAGTGGTTTCCCCCTCGTGTGAGGGTACACTATGTTGGTCTTCGTACTCTCGCTGTTCGTTTCAGAACTTTCTACGTCACACTGTGCGGCGAACAGACTACTCCTACCGGATACCCGTAGAAACGAGAAATGCCATGGCAACGTCCGTACGATGCTTCTTTACTTAAGGGAATTACGTAATGAAATGAAAATAAAATAGAAAGGGAAGCGAAACACCGGAAATTACTAAAAAAAATCCCGATACTCATCAGTTGCATGAAATATGCCGATATTTTCGAGTATATCGTATGCTATTTATCGTCTACGAAATATCTGTCGGAATGTCGCGCGGCAGTGCATATGCGTCATGAATAGCAGAAGCTACTTGTCGGAGGCTATAAGTAGTATGCATGTATGTATATCAAACACCCGTGCGGGGTCCCGGTGAGACCATCATCTTTGGCACGATATGCCCTAATAAAGGGAGGTCATAGTAGGAAGACGTGCGAGCAGCGTTAGGGTGGTCATCGGCTACTAGTAGCCGCGGCCCGACTCGCGTCTATTACCTGTTGACACGCGGCCCCTTATTACAACGTCCCAGGGAGCCGACCTCCAGCAGGGCGCCACGGTTACGCCCCGCCCGTTGCTCCCTCGACGTCCCATCCATATAGCGAAGGTATAGGTACATACCTTCGCCGTAATGGCTCGTGTAATACCAGCAAACCAGACTATGCGAGCGGCTCTTTCATGACACGCGCGCCGCTACTCCCACGCGTTCGCGGAGGACCGGGTGAACATCGGGTCTCACGAAAACGTCGCATATAATATAAATGTGTACTTAAAAAAATGTCTTCGCGATTACACCTGCATAGGAACGTTGGTAACCCGAGTTAGTCGCTTTTTTTTGCGCATGCGCATTTTTGAACATCATGCATACCGGCCGCCATAGTCGTGTCTATACGCATATGAATCAGATATATCGTACGTTCAAAGTTTAAGTAACAAGAGGAATGAGAAACGGTCGTAGACACGCGAACCCTCGTCCTTTCAAACGAAAATGGGGCCAAGGTCGTTCGCAGTGTTGGTTTCGCAACTATTTGCACATTATGATGTGTAGAAACGCAATACATAATCGGTATATATGGTGCTGGATAACGGATAAGTGCTACGATTCGATCTTTTTTCTTACCTATAAATTGGCGTGATGTCATTCTTGTACCAGACGACGAGTATCGCCGAGTCGTTGTTACGATGGGGCGGATGAATTTCGCACGGTAGCTCAGCCATACCACCGAGAACAGCCCGCGCCTGAGCCGCAGGTCCTGAAACACGAAACACTGATCGGATAGTCGCCACCTGCACCTCTCCTCATACCCAGCTAGTGGGATTCGCGCTACCATACTACTAACCAACCGTGCAACGCATTTCCCATCGTTTCAACCCAATAACAAGCACAACAAATTCGAGACGATAATTCGAGACGATAATTGATAAACCACAGAGATGCGATAACGCGATCACCAGCGCCGCGTATACATTTTATGAAAACAGCATGTATCGTTTGGGTTATATTGTTATCGATTGTATACAATGAAATGAGTACCAGTGCAGGAAATAACGTTTATTATACATATCATGTACGCTCCCCCCTTCCCCCTCCCTCCACGTAATATGACCAAATTACGCAATATGCTATTGTTTCGTCTCTGCGCACGTAGTTTGCAATAACATCGAAATCAATAAAAACGACGGAGCTTTTTAGGCATAAATATATCCCCACAGATACGACGACTTAAGGGTTGCAGCATTATCGTGAAGATTTTTAAACATAGAATTCGGCGATCTGCGGATTTGTAATTATTAAAAAAAATTTTAACAGCCGTTCATGCATTTCGCGGCTAATTGAGACTTAATAAAAATAAGCAAAATAAAGCGTGAAAATACATGACGATTTTATTTAGGTAAACATTTTTCGATGAATTTATTTTTCTATAATAATAATAATAAGCTATTGTACCGAATGGGAATATTATACTCCGACGCTAAACCAATAGATGTAATAATTGAAATCATGAAATGGACAAATTGGAATCGATTCCCGAGTGAGAGATGGTTTGCGGCATATAATACGTGTATCTCGTGTATATCCTCGTATATGAAAAGATTCAAGATACAGCTGACGCTCTCTCGACGTTCCCAACCGATATCAGTGAAACGGCAGTAGCATCAGGGCGATTTGATTTCACGATGAAATTGTTTTGCGCGATATCAGAAACCCCCATGGGGTGGGGGCGGCATGAGAGGAAGAGAAACCTGATAACGGTTAGACAGAGATCCAGAAAGCTCTTTGCTCCAAGGCTAAGGTTTGTACAAAGTGTGAGCGAGAGATCGTGAGAAATACCAGACGCGAAACCCCTTGTAGGAAACTAACATAAGACGTAACCGGATTCGTGCTCGAGAGAACCATAGATTCGCAGCTAAAACCGCGAAGCTCCTGTACGTGACTATCGACACACGCTAAAATAACCTTATGCTATCTCCTCCCTTTCATCCTCCACTTTCGTTCCCCTCGAACATACGAGAGCTACGAGAGAACCTACGAGAGACAAGAGAAATTCTCTTTGGTTTTCTGCCACATTTCCAGCGCATCTTCCGCGTCTCTCTTGCTCTTTTCTCCAATCGCTTACTCATCTCCTCTCCCTCTCTGTCTCGTTCGCGTTGTCTCGGTGAGGTAGGTCGTTATATCGACGACGCGTGCTCAGGTCGAGGTCGGCGCCAGGCGTACATGCGAATGTACGTAGCCTCGAAGCAACCGCAATCTCGTTGCACGTTTCTAGTGTACTACACAGTCACCAAGAGCAAAGGAGCTTTATACTCTCGAAGTCGTTCTTGTTCTTTTTTTCCGGTGTTTTCTAACGGCCGCGATCCTCATGCAAGGCTGTTAACGGGTGACATTTTTAAGTCGACAACGAGCGTCCTAGCGAGAGTTTGTGTAAGGAGTGTATGTACACCGCATGCACCGAGTGTTGGGTACTCTATATACCGTGTACTTTACTGCATTATACTGTAGCAGACCCCGTCCCCGAGTTAACGTTGATAGCGTTACGTCTCGGTACACGAATGCTTTTACCTCATATATCTCGACGTTATAACGCGGCCGTTTTTTTTTTTTTTTTTTTTTTTTTTTTTCTTGCTCGCCATCTTTCGACCCACGCAAGCTCACCCTGCATGGAACAAGACGGAGGCGTACTCAGCAGCTTAAGAAGAAACCCCCTCTCCGGAGCTTTCCTCACCTTCAACCGTCTGTGTGATCCTTGGCCAAGTCTCGCGTGTACGCCGCGGCCTCAGGCGTATATGAAACAACGGTTTTACCGTGCTACGCTAAATTTCCCTTGGGTTACCTTTCCCCCAGATTATGAGAACCGAACTCTAGCGCAGCAGCACCACCAGCAAAAGCCTCCGCCCACTGAGCAGTGGCAGCAGAAGATCGCCCTCCGCACACAACCATCGAGCGTCTTTACGCGCGAACTTGGATCTCTCTCCCTTTCTCTTTGTTCTCATCTTCATATACCGTAACTATCTTTGTCCCTCCCTAGTCAATAGATTTCAGTAGTTACCCTGCGAGATCACTCACTCAATTCGCATCGTCAGACTGCGCCCCTAAGTCCACTGTACAACTAAGTTGCAAGCCGAATAATGCGGTATAGTTCGTCTACTAGAATTTGCAAAAGCTAAGCTTCCATCCGACTTTAATACAGAATCTGCTACGGCAACCCTAACCATTCTCCCGCTTCGGCAATCGATCTCATCGCCATTTCAACTGCGAGAAGTATATGATTTTCCGTTTGCAGAAGAAAAAAAAAATGGCGATTATCGCGTTTGAAGTAATGTTACGTATATTGTTTCTCCTTTATTTTGTTTTCATTTTCATTATCTTTCCTTTCGCGACTCGTGTTATTCTTGTATACCTATTTTTCGTTGATGAAAGTGGATTCTCCTTAATGCTTTTGCGGGAGTAAAGGTGGCGTTATCCTACGAGTTCTCACAATTTCCGGCGTTTTTTTTTTCGTTTTTTTTTTTTTAATCTGTATTTGTACGGTTCGAACTCGTAGCAATACGCGGCGATATTCTTGGGGTTCATCCGCCGGTGAGACGGGGGTGGTTACACTTATACATCGCGTCTCGAGAGTGGAAGTAACCCAACTAACCGCGCTTCGCGGTGTAGGCCGATAATCCGGGGGTCAGACAGTGTCGCGAAGCCGCACGACCGCGTGCTGCAACCCTTTCTCGAACCCGGTAGCCCGATATACCGCTGCTACCTCTTCCTTTCTTTTCGATATAATATACTGTATGTACGTTTCTGCGTATCGTATCGTAAGCAATTGACCATTGAAATCACGAAGCGTCAACGCGCATTTTCGTAGTTAATCAATATTATTCAGTCATTTTTGCCAATACTTCGAAGCCTCAAAGATGACTGCTAAAATTTTAAATGATTATCGATAAATTCATTTTTAGCTAAAGTTTCGTTCATTTCTGTGAAAAAAATTGATACTCAGTCACCAGCTACGAAATACTAACAGCAGCGATGTTAATCGATCCGCAAAAAGTGTTAATTTCCCCGGATCGCTTTATTTACACTGTAAATAGGAACTTTAATAAACTCGGAATAAGTTTATATTGCTGTTACATCAAATGCAAGCAGCGGATGCGATCGCAGTGGGAATGTTAACGTTGCTAACACAAACATCGGCGACGCTATACCAAACGTCGTCGTAGTACGCGTATTTTCTCTACTCGTTAAATTGCACGAATACACGCATTGGGAATCCATATAATAAATAAAAGAGGTCCTGTGCGTCGAGGTATCAAGGACGCGATCTATTTTTTTTTACCCGCAATAACAACATGCGTGCGTGCCGTACTCTCGGACTTCCTGTTTGCATAGTTCATATATTTAACTCGATGTCGTGGCCCTCGAGCGGCATGAGGTGCCCGCTACTTGGATCCGTACTGCTGCTGCACGGTATGCTATTTCTACCGGCTGTATATATAAGTTGCACATACTACGAACGTGTACAACACATCACGACATAGCAGACATACTCCGATATGTATATGCATTACCTTTCGCGATATAACTATAGCATAACGCGGTCACGGGATGAGTTGCTACTCCTTGCTGCCGCGCTGCCGCGCGCGCGGCCACACCGACATTCGTGCACGTCAAAGCGAGGCACTAAACGCGTTTCACTCAAACTTCCGAAACGTCGGACATGCCAACGTGCAAAAGCTTGGCGCCTAGATTCGCGAACGGATACGGAAAGGAGGATTGTGCTTTGTACTCTGCCGCATTCCCGGCTTTATCGCCACCGCGCCAGATCTCAACTGTAGCTTCATTCTTTTATTTCGTTTTCCTTTTTTTTTTTTTTTTTTTTTCGGCATACACTCTTGAAAATTCGTATATACCTCTCATACTTCGTTCTTCTTCCATGTTCCCCTCGGAAACATAAATATCTTCCCTTTTTTTTCCCTTTCTTCGAAATGGCATTTTGGCTACGATGCCAAGTGCCAGTAGCGCGAATATGCAGAATACACGGAGCGGATATCGCGTTTCGATTTAACCGGAAGAGACCATGCGAAAAACAGCGAAAAATACAAAATGTTGTTGGAACGATTGAAATCAATGTCGAAAATAATATTAAAGTTATGCAATTGTTTATGAATTCAATGATGGCGGCAGGCATTGTGCTTAGTGAGTGGAAAAATTCTGTCGTCTCACCAAAAAAATTTTAATCTATAGTGTAGTTTTGATACTAAACGCTGATCACTCCATCGATTTTAGAAGTACTGCTAAAACCAGTAATTCGCGTAAAAAATAAATGAAATTAATCGATGTTTTGTCATACGCAACACTATACCTCTTTAACACAAAACATCGATTGAAAAGAGTCGATAGGTCTTTGTCCGCGCGAAACTTTATAAAAAATCATCATTTTTAAGTTTCATTGTAATTAAAATTAAAACACCGGAAAGCAAGGAACATGTGAAAATTCCGGAAGTTGGACGTTGTGCAATGATTCCTAAAATAGCAAAATCTGAAGCTTTTTTCAGTACTCTACTGCATATTTTGATATTTTGACGATGATATAGGTACTCTGAACATTACGTTACAGTCATTTCGTTACATTCGCAAAGGTATGTGTGTAACGATGTTTGTGGAAAATGCGGAAGTGAGCCCTTTGCTATTTCCAGCATTGAAAGAGACTGGTAGCACGTGTTCCGGGCTTTGCGCGAAACGATATCCTGCACCCTTCCTGTAATCTCCTTTTAATTTCGTCTGACGACAATCGATGCTATCCCACTACCCTAGTGCTCCATCTATTTAGCTTCACCAGTATATTGGAGGCTTTCCTTCCCTTTCTATCGCCATCCTCCGCTGCCGATTTTCTCGAATTTCTCCATCTCCTCACTCTTCTCGGACTGTAGCTACGACGGTGGATCGCTGCTACTGGGCCGAGGGATCGCTACGAATCTCGCTCGCGTGGTTCTTTCCCAAGCTTTACGAGAGATTCATACCCGATTCCCGGTCGGATAAAAGCGCTCGTAAAGATAAAGGACCTGAGATAGGCACATGTACACTACCAATACGAGAGCGGCATTCGTTCTTCGCGATATGTGTGTGTGGAGAAGCGTGCCTTCGCGCTGAGCCATCGGCCCGAAGCCTCTCGGTGGCCGATGGAAGAATACGAGGTGCACGTTGACTAACCTTACCCGGGACGAGTAGGAACGAGGATGCCTGTAAGCATTTCAGCTTTCTGTTCGTCCATGTCGTTCGAATGGCCCTCTCGAGTACTAACGGCAATGTAGGGTGCGCATATATATACGACAATTTTTTTTTTTTTTCGCCGAATATCGCGCAGCATAGTTTCGCAATTATCTTGAAAACAAAAAAGTAATTGGACCCTAAAAAAAAAAAAAAAAAATCCCGCGATCTTCAGAATTCTAGCAGACGACATTTTGCGAATCATATCAAGACTTTTGCGACGCGATGATATCGGAGTACTCGAATGTGAGGATACTTTGATACTCGAGGCGAAGGGTGAAGATACACCGTAACACCAAACACAAGACTTGCGTTTATTTCTTTCTGTCTGCTTTCCATGAATTCCGTCCCTTTTCTAGACATACGTATGTATGTATACGGCGTACTATAAGTAACGGACATGGGAGATGGCACTCGTTGAAGCCTTGAGCGAGTTTTTCCCGCCCGCACCCCACCGCACCCTACCGTTGCCCTTCACTCGACGACTTCTTCCCCGCACCCCCCGCCCCTCGCCTACCGCTGAAACGACGTATATCCAACGCGAGACGGAAAATATGCAGCCACTGAACGAGCGGCTCTAGAGATCCTTCTGATTCCTCGAGCAAACTCCATTGCCATCGCGCGCACAGCTGGTTCATACGAATTCCACGGGTGAACGATTTCATCGTGGCATTTTCGCGAGAAAAACTCGGATACCTGGGTAACGTTGGAACGACGAAAACGACGAGTGTAAGAAGCCCGTCGGTGCCGAAACGGTGAAAGTTTACGCCCTCGTTGCTCCGTGTGCTCTCCTCGGCACTTTCACCGTTTTTCCACCCCTCTGACTCTCAACCTCTTGTATCCACTGCGCTACGACAGGGCTTTTCACAACTCGGGGTTTCGTTCTTTCGGGAAAACGTAACGTATTGCTCGCACGCGCAGCCCCCAACCTTGTATTTCCAGTGGTCCGGAACGTAAAGCGTTTCACCTGTTCTCGTCGCAGCCTCTAACTTGATGTTATCCAACACGATTCATGGCATGCATTATGATTCTGGGATCTGCGTGTACTTTTCAAATATGTATCATCGCGCGTTTCTGGGAAACCGCGTCCTGTATGACCATTTTTGTCGCGTAAATTTCGTAATTTTGAGCCGAAATAAACGCGTGATAAGCTATTGTATGCCGTATTATTCATCAGACAACGCAAATTTTAGTGAACATTTCATCATTGACGTATAACCAGTCTATCGGGAGATTCAACTGTTCAACATCCTCAGAATTATAGCCGCTTGTCTGCGCCCTGCGCTTACCTACGCTCCTTGTAAACAGTTCGGAAAGCATTAACTATTTCGACACCCATCGCTACCATTCAGCGTTTAGCGAATAACCGTCCCGATGGCTTACACGTTTATTTCGTGTTCTGATTTCGGCTAAACTGCGAATAGTGTAGGAAGGGAATCACTACGTTTATAGGCCGCAAGAATTTATCCCTGAAAAGAATCCGCAGCGATTTAGCTCAACGATGGAGGGTAGCGAACCGTATCTTAGCGAGGAGAGCTTCGAACCTTGATATACGAGTAAAGGGAGAGAGAGAGAGGGAGAGGACACATAGAAATTTCGGTTAGTCGAGGACTCTGTGAACCCTCTGCTATCCTACAACTCTAACTCTACTGTGCGCTATGCGTGGGGCGCCAGAGGTGCGAAGTCGTAACCATCGAACGATCGCGCCAGTGGGGTGTATGCCGAGAAAGCGAGCGAGGCACAGGCCGTATGTTCGCCGCATACAAATGGGTTTTCTATCGTCGCCGCGGCGAGAAGGCGGAGTAAAGGGTCGTCCTCGACCTCCTGATACCGGGACTGAGAAGAGTAAACGCCGAGGGTAGAGTCGGATCGTAGACTGCAAATTTTAGAGTCTCCTTGGCTCGTGTATACCGTCCACAAGAAAGTCAAGTAGATATGTAGTACATTTGCGTATTCAACAATGCTTGCTAACCTCACAAGGAAATGACCCATGAAAAATCTATCATGCGAATACGAGTCTAACAATAAGCAGTAGATAACTGTTCTTTCAGTAGGAAAACTGTACGTAATATCGTATTTATTATAGCAAAGAAACGAGTCTTATTTTCTTCAGTTTCTAAAGCAAATCAAATGATGCATCATCCCCCTTGGGTCCTTCGTCTTTTCTCGGCTGTTTCTCCTCCCCATATTCCGATCGTGATATTGACTCGATCCTCATCTATCCTCGCACTCCTCATCCATTCTCCCTCTGAATCCTACTTCTCCTCCACCTACCCCTCCCCCCTTCCACCCCCTACGCTGCTCCGCCACTCTCATTCTCCGTCTAAACTTTGAAGCGAGTGGCGTGCTTCGTCTCCATCACGAAGCCAACGCCTCGTCCCGAGTTACAACCGCGAAACGCTTCGAAACTAACCGCAGGACTCGACTCTGCTCTGCGTCGTGGTACCCTTGCCTTCTCTCATCGCGTATACGTTCTAATACTACAACGTTTTGGTGCCGCGCATCCGTTGCTCCCGTCGCGAATACTAGAGGTGCTGCCACGTTTAAGCAATGCCGTCGCGTCTGCGAGCGAATCACCCGAAAACGTTGTGGCCCGTCGCCGTATACGCCCTCGGTAGATACTTACTCCTTCTACATCCCTTACTCCTAAGCTTCAAGCAAAGTTTCATGGGGTTCAACGGAAAGCCATTCTCCGGTCGAATTGCTGCCGTGCTTCCGGCGGAAACTCATCGCCCCTTCCATCTCTTTCCAGTGAAAGGAAATATAGGAGGTTGGAGAGGGATGAGAATTCAAGAAGGAACGAGGGGGATGAAGTCACGTGGTAATTGTGCCGGTAACCTCGGTGAAATCTCGTATGCGCTAATTGGCAAGCATCACATTTTGTGATTACATCAATTGATAACTGAAGATTCTCGGAATGTATAGTTACACCCCCCGTGTGAAATCAATGAGAAAAAATATATCGAAAATAGTGAATAACGACTCTCCGACATTATAGACGATCAACGAAATAAATTGTTAAAATGTCTATTTGAACCGAAAAACACTATGTCCATTCATCCCCTGATGGTCAATAAATTACATCAACCTTCGTATCGATGTATTTTTTATCCATAACATCGGACTATCTGCCACATTTCTTGATATATAAATGTAAATGTCCTATATATTATTAGCCTCTTCGGTATATCGATCTATATTTCAACGTTTCATGAAAGTTTGAGATTTCGGTACGGCAATGCGAGGGCGGAATATATTGAGGACAAAAGACATCGAAAAAATATATATGACCATCCGAAATCGGTGTTCGAAAAGGCGCGTGGAAGAAAGCAAAATAGTAAGAATACGAGAAACAGATAGAAAAAATGAAAATGGAGAAAGACACTCGCCCCGTTTTCGTTTTTATCTACGACTCGCATTCTTGTCACGGTGTGCGTTGGAGGCAAACCCGCATCGAAACAATAACCCTCGCCCTACGTGATACCCTTTCCGAACAAGAAACACGGCGAAGAGGAATGACGGAGTATGGTTATATAATAAATGCCCTTCCGGCTATTTCGCGATCTTTTTATATATATATATATCTACCGGTATACACTTATACGAAGGTGTAGTGAAAAAGCTTGTCGACGTATAGCATACAAGTGAGCGCGAGGTTAGAACGTAGAAATAGGACGGTTTGACCTGACCGGCGGTAGTGGCGACGGGGCCGCGTGCTGCCCAAGAGAAATCATTTTTCTCCGGCGTCTTCTCGGACGCGGCGCAATCCTTTATCCTTCAGCGCCTCGGCCAGACCAGGATTTCCGGGCCTTCGCGTTATTATTTCCGTGTCCCGCCTCACCGATGAACTGATCTCACTCTCTCGGTCACTTTCACTGACTTTTATTCTCTCTCCTATCCACTATCCCAGCCTCGCTCTCTTCTTATCTTCTCGGGACTCTCTCACATTTTATCCACACCCTTTAGATTGACCTTTTCTTTTTTTCTTTCCTATGAGTTTCCTGATATACAACCATAGAGATCGCGTAAATTCAATGCCTTTCAGTACCGGAATCGACACTTTTTAGTTCTGTATACCGCTTCATTCCAACGTCGAGAATTTTATTCAAAAGCCGATATGAAAGTTTCAGACATGTAGATACCGGTTTTTTTGTTTATATGTGATTTATAGGTTTTTTCGCGCTTTTAACACATTTGTAACAAAATGTCGATTTTTTTTTTTCGTAAAGTTTTTTCTACTGCAGTTTCGCAATATTCTACACATTCCAAACTATTTGTCCAGATATGGTATATAGGTTTTTTTTTTTACACGTTAAACATTTTCATATCAATGTGAAATGTCGATTTTTCTTTCATAAAAGCAGTTTTTTCTACGCACTGAAAAAAAAAATGATAAGTTGAAAGAACGAATATTTTTATGGGGAAAATACGTCGCGCAAAAAAATAGGTTGTGCAAACTTCCTATTCATTTTACTCATCATCATTCAACTCATCATCTTTCTTTGTACGCAATGGAAACTAAACATCAAGCCGGAAATTACATTCGAAAAAGCACACTTTACATGTGTACACGGTGAATCGAAAGTTTAATAATAATAATTCGACTCCTTTGGTAGAGAGACGAAATTTATTCTCCTATTATCATAGCCGTTGGTATATTATCCTTTGACTTTTCTGCGTATTATTCTGCATTAAAGGTCCAACGAAAAACAGGGTTAACGTAACGTCGTAACGAATGGTTAAAGTTAAAGTTAAAGTTAAAGTATCTACTGAACAAACGCGTTTCGGGATATACTTGAAGACTATAATCAATCTTTGCACACGAAGAGAAATAAAAATGGCGTTCGAACAAACGGGACGAAGTGTAAGAAAGAAAAATGGTTTTCTCGTATTTGCGATCGGTATGTAGGCAACTGATGCATCGGCTCTTCTCGGCTTCTAATGCTGATAGAAGCGAATAGAAACAGCGGAAACGTGTGCGCTGAGTAGCTTCCTCGTGCAAGCGAGGTTCTCCATTGTATCCCAATAGGATGAAGGTTCCGGTAAATAAACAGTGAGGCACACTACTGCTGCTTCTGCTACTGCTACCACTGCCACTACTACTTGCCACAACGTTATCGACGCCGCAACGCGGCAAGTGGCCGCTACTATGGTGGTTGAAATTACAACCCCGGAAACGCATTCCCGGTGTTTGCTAGCTGGCTTTACGTCCTCCTATCTCGCTTTCTCTACTCTCGATCGATGACGCCTTCGCTCGTTTCCTCGAGACGAAACGTAGTCGGCTTTGTCGTGACTGAGCTAACAGCGATTCTCATGAGCTTTGCCCGGGTCCAAGAATTGTTAGACTTCCAATCCGAGCGGTACGACAACCGTAGATGGCGCATGGCAACCCGAGTTTCTATAATTCGATATTCCTATTTTCCGATACTTACTTTCTGTTCGATCAATTGCAATCTTCAGAGAAGAATCCTTAATCAATATTTGATATTAAAGCTCAGGTGTCTAATTCGAGAAAAGAGCAACGAAAATTGACAGACAAAGTGCTATTATTGATATCGACGGAAAAGGGTATTTCCCGCTTTATATATCGAATACGCTAATTTTTTTTAACCAATCTATTCTTCGCCAATAGGGTCGAAAAAAGAATAATAAGTACTGCGACTGATTTATTTATTACGATTGCCGAATATTTTAAGAGTGTCAAATGAAGTTGCAGCGAAACCGATTTTTTTTTTTTTTTTTTTTTTTTTTTTTCAATATAAAAATAGGGATACCGCGATAAATTAAATTCGGAGCTATTATTGTGATTCAGCTATGACATTGATTTACTGGATGCATTACTTTGGCATGTATCAGATCGTTGCGCACGATTCATTATCGCAAAAAGATACTTTTAAGGCTATTGATATATATTACTTTTATATAGAATTTTAGGTATCATTTTTATATAGAACTCGATAGATGAACGTGATACGTGTGCCGATATCGGAAGATGTATAGTGAAAGAATTTCTCTGAAGAGTATCTCGCGTCGCGGAAACGAGATACTCTATACGTTTCTCACACGCGCGTAGTTAATCTTATTCCTATTTTCCGTTATGCGCTCATCCGGTAAGAGGTCTCTATTTCGTCTGCCTCTTCCATCGCGCTATCATCGTACTTTCAACCCGACGCTCTATCTACCCGTCGACGATCTCAAGTCACGTAGGTTACTTGTAACGTTGGATCCCTTGGTTCCTCCGTTACAAGGTGCTCTCTAGTAGTAAGTAGAGAGGAAGTGTGTACGCACGGGAGGACGAACTATCCCGATCCCAGGGAACAAGATCCTCAATGGGCTCAGAGTAGTACTCCAGAGCAAAGGTCTGGGAAGTGCAGAAATCGTCTCGCTCTATCTTCACTTTGCGAAGGGGGAAGGAATAGAGATTGTGTAAGCACCGAGGGACCTTCCTCGGCTCGCAAACGGAATAGACCGGCGGAAGAGCCTCGGGGATGGCTCGTTGGGCGTGATCGCTCTCGAACGTATCACCTTCTGTCCGTGGATGCGGAAATCTATCGCTTCTATCATTGTGCCACTCTATATGTGTCTCTCTTCTCAATCAATTCTACTCTCTGCACATACTCGACTGACCTTCCGTGAATAAGCGTCCGGCGGCACGTCGATAGTGATATAAATTGTACGTTGAAAGAAGTTGGCACTTTCAGACATCGTTGTTCTTAAGAGAGCATTCTTGTCTGACGATCCAAAAAATAACTGTTTTTCTCGATTTTTTTTCCAATGGATAAAATACGCTAATCAATTTGATTTTTTTATGACACATCAAATCACTTATGAAGAACAGAAAAAAAAATTTTTAAATTCATTTTTATTTGTTTATAATTTTTTTTAGTGGTTGGAAACGGCTTGTAAAAAAATTAACTCCTAATGGTATACATTCCTCTAATCGTAAATATTGTCTAAAACAACATTTTAAAAAAATTATTAATCACTACGAAAGCCGCTATCGCGTTATGGAGTATTTTTTTTATTTCGATAAAAATTGACAAAATGACGGCGATTCGAAAAAAAAGTATCGAATTTAGTTTTTTTTGTCTTTCGTTAAAAAAAAAATTTCAAAAAATAAAAAAAAGCTTTCGAATTTAACTTTTTTTTTACCTTTTCGTAAAAAAAAAATTGAAAAAATAAAAGAAAACCTTCCACGGCAAAATGAAGAATAGTGTGAAAAATTTTGCGTCAAAATTTGAGACGCGCTGCCTGAAAATTCTTCCTTTGAGAGTGTAAACCGTGTACACCGAGTGTAAAACGATATCTTGAAAATTTTACACGAGAATAATCCCTTAAGTGAATTTTAAAGTGAATAAATAAAAAATCATCTCTTATTGTAAATTATAAATAAAAAATCATTTTTCGATAATATCGTTCTCGTAGTATCATTAAAATGATCGAAATGCTACCATCTTGAGAGTTCAATAAAAATGAAAGATATTCGTCGGCGTGGAGAGTTAATGGACGGATGGATTTAACGGAGGTTTTAAGTTTCGACCCTTGGAGCGTAGGCACATAGGTATGTGCAACGACGCAAAGTGCATCCCGTACGAGATACACAACGCCGAGCACTTTATTCCTAACCGGATTCCAGAAACAGTGTAGTGTGCGGTGTGTGCACACAAGCGATGAGATGCCGCATTCTTCCTCATGGTCTGGTAGAATCGCCGCTTTCAGCGGCTTATAAAATTATACCAGGAAGGAAGCTTTTTGATGCCATGCGCTAGAGTAGCTCACGAGCTTTTCCTTGTTCGATCTCCTCGTTCATTCTTGCCGCTCTCTCACTTCCTCCACTGAGACCAGCGACGATATATAAACGTTCCAACATTCGCGCAACGACCATTACACGAAAAAAAAAAAAAAAAAAAACGACTAAAAGTTTCATATAACAAGATAAAAATGTATGTCTCGTGTCGCCAAAAATTACTGTTAACTCTCGAAAAGATTGAGTTACCGTTGATGAAACGCGAAATTTTCAAGGGACCATTTATGATTTTTTACGACAACGTAACGTGACGTAACGTAAGAGAATTATGATTTTTGGTTAGCCGCGGATTTCCGAGACAATCTGTGATATTGCATAACAGCAGTTTAGATTACTGCAAATGAGAAGGCACTACCATCGGCGACGAGGGTCTGTTGAGTCGGTGGTTCAAGGAGCAAATCATACAGAAGGACGTGTAGCGGAACGGTAAGCGAGAAGTGGCAAAGGTAATGTTTGAATATCCAACGAACGCTGTTATGCTCTGCGTCTGGCGAATTCACGACACTGTTAAGACAGATACCTCAGTAGGAGAACTCGTATTAAGAAGTAATTGCATGGGAAAGAAGCGCCTACGTTCGGGAGGATTACGTCGTTCCATTCTCTGCGATGTATTGTGCGAACTGTATCAATGATTAACGACTGTTCTTCGCTTAGGGACCATTTTCAATTAATCCTACAGTGACAGGATGACGTGCCGCTGAAGTTACGTTCAACAATACAACTTCTCGCTCATTGTCCCAACGCAATAGATATATATATATATATATATATACAAATACGACAATTACACAGTTTCAGGTCAATCGTTGAGTGTCGAATCCAAGAATCAATGATGATTTAGGGCCTTTGATTCCATGGAATAAATTACGAATTTATTTTGGAATCAATGGGTTTTCATGTATAACAATCATATCATAAATTTTTAAAATTTATTTTCGAACATGAAAGCTGAATAGTGACTTATGAATTATATTTCGTGATTTTCAATTTACTTGACGAGACTACGAAATCGGCTACAATATTCTGCATTTGAGAAGATGCGAAGAAATCGAGAAAATTCGGAATGCGTCCCTTAACTTCGTTCGCTCTTATCTCACATCTATTTTTATCTGCGCGGATTTTTCGAAAAATACTAGACGACCAGATAGTAAAGATAAAGGAAGACACGATCCGGTAATACATCAGATAGTTCCCGTAGAAACATCGCGACATCGAAGTTCGACATTAGCAAATCGGGTAATACCCGCGTCTTATGCGCATTGGCCACTCGCCAAGCCTCGTAAATCTGAAAAAGACTGTCGCTGGACCGCGATCGAGGGAAGAGCAAAATTACAGCTTGCGAGGTTGCGCTTCGCGAGTTGGTCGCCGGGTCGTCAGGAAAGAGTAGCTTTCGTTTCTCTGTCTTCGATTTCGTGGAACGGAAGGGTCGCTCGTTGAAACATCCGGTTACGGAAATGTCTGTGACCGCAACCGCTGCTGGCAGTGGCAATGTTCTATGCAGCATCCCGTGGGATGGTTGCCCGCCTCTGGTTCGTGTCGATACGTCGTCGGAAGCTTCCATATATGCAACGGCAACGCCGCCATCATGTAACTTCGGTAACAATGCTTGTAACTTTGCGCGAGGAGGCCGAGTAATTGGCATTGAGATTAAGGAGAAGAGACGAAATAGTAGAGAGCGACAGAAGCAGTAGGTACATTCAGCGGTATATGCTGAGGAAGCGAAACACGAAAGGGAAAAAAACGCGAGAAGTATGAGTGGAAGATACGGAGTGCAGACAAACCAAGCTACTTATGGCCGGGTCAAGTGCTCGGTAAATACTTGTGATAGACTGCGAGTTCCATGGTATTGCAGATCTTGAAACTCGACTGCACGATGGAAAGTCATAATGTCAAGTACGCGGGAGTGTAGGGAAGTGTATAAGCTGAAGTTTACCTTAAGTTATCACATAAATGCATGTAGTACTGAATCAAAAGCCTCGAAGACAAAAGTTTTACACCGCATGTACATACATATTGTGACAAATATATAGCTCCCTATTCGTCGACAAACGACATATAGTTAGCTTTCGACAATAGACGAACGAACGGACGATCGATACAAGATCGATCGTCATGATCAGAATCTTAACAAAGTTCCAATGCGAACAGATGTGTGACATTTCGTGATCAGGATAATTAGAATTCGTATCATTTGGAAGGCGTTTGGCAACTGCGCATGCGTCGAGGTAGAGAAACGAAGAAAGAATTACAAAGTAGAAAGAGCGAGAGAAAGCGAGAGAAAGCGAGAAAGAAGAGTACATAGACACAAAGCTGGAAGTGGTCCTTCGATGTGACAAGAATCGCGTACGTGAGTAGGAAACCAGGAGCGAGATTGGGATGGAGCAATGAGAGAGAATGGAGACTTTGAGGACACTGATCGGGGTCGACAGCTGCCAGCTCTTAACCACCGGCCACACTCCCCGTGCGAACTACTATTGGCTACGCGCGAACGAGCGAGCTCTCGAAACGGAAATGGTATAACAACTGACCTAGGTCACCGCATAGAGAGCCGGAGTCTCCAAGGTAGCGACGCAACGAAAGGACCTATGTGGTAGCTGAGGGCACTATGGGAGGCGGACAGAATGCAATCGAGCACAGGGTGCGGTGTTTGTGAAAACCACGGGCAAAGACCGGAGCTCTCGTGTTTGAGTTACGCTCGCGTTTTGGTCAACGGGTGGAAGGAACCTGTTTTCCTGCATCGCAGGGTCACAAAGACCACAGCGAAACTAGCGGTGGTAGCACTACACCTACGTGTTCGTTCGGAGAGTCCATCCACCCTACACAGTGACGAACGAACGAGATGACGATGTGCTATACGATCATTGTGGCCGAAGAGATGTCAACGGAAAACTCCAGGACGTCGAGAGAGTCGAGTATATAGTTTTACTACCGGATGAAGACTAAGAGGACCATGTCGAAGGACTTCATGTACTATGCATGTCCGCCTTTGTTCCGCAACGAATTGCCGATTTTCGAACTGCTAAAAGACCGTATATCTCACTATTCGAGATCTTTTCCATATTTTTTATGAAAAAATAAAAAAAAAACAAAATGGTGACATTGACATGATTATAATTACGGCAATTCTTTATGATTCATGTATTGATTACGACAATTATTATGAAATTGATAATATGCATATTTGAACTTCATCACTACTTCAATGGGCTTTCCAAGCGATGAGAGTATAACTATCGCGAGTACCTAACGCGCGCTAATACATAAACTTCGGCCGTAGGATGGCTCTCCACGATTCCGAATTCTGGCGTTAGTTTGCGAATTCCTATGCGAGCATTGAGAATATCTCTGACCACCTTTATTCGACTGATTATCTTGAAGCTTCGCTTCGAGTCTAAGCAAACGTAGACGCCAATAATCCCGTTTGTCGAAGCCGGTCATTGGAGATACACCAGAACTCGGTGGCTATGCGATTGCTTTCGAAATTCACTGCTTATCGTGTGTCCGAAACTCTCAGATACACAAAGTTGCTAACAGATTACACAGTTTACTGTACGCGCTGCAACTGTCGGCTTAACAAAGTATCCGAGACAATAAAAAAAGATATGATTTCCGTATTTCCGCACTTGTTAACGTAAATAATTAAAAAGATTGAACGGCACAAAGGGATACTACGACTGGTTTTGACGTGAAAGCCGATGACACGATTCATGTAAAGCGCTATTTGAGACTACAATGTGTTTCGCTATCATCAGACGCGTATCGAACATATTGACGGTCTTGTGTAGACATATGTATGTGTACCTACATTAGCACCTGCCCTGTCGTTCGATCGGGAACACGTGCACATGTGGTTGAAGGGTGTATAGGCCCAATTTACATCACACTGGATCCACCAATCCTCTCTGCTCTCTGGTTTCCTTCCCTTTTGAATCCATCTTTCGCGTATTCACTTGCGCGCAATATCCTGCTATGCTTCTTGATTCGATATTCTAATCGGCGCAGTGGTAGAGGACCACAACTATAGTCGTTCTAGTCGTACCATTTCCGATACTTCACACGTATCCGATCAACATTTACGCCATACGAAGTTACAGCTATGTACGAGGAGTCTGCGCGTTATACGAGCGGAGCGGTGGTTACTTGGCTTATGTATATATATATATATATATATATAGAAATAGGGGAGGAAAGGGAGGTAAAAAGAATGAAAATTGGCGAGGAAAAAACTGTCAACTCCGGGTTTACTCTTTTCACGTAGAACGTTTCTTTTCCTGGGGGCAGCCGCGCAGGTACCTGCGAGAATCCAATATTATTTGTTCAGTACAACAAAGAGAAAGAGAATACGGAATGACCAAAGAAAAAAAAGAGATCTACAGAAAGACCGACAGGGCGCGAACGTGATGCTACCGTCCACAACGCCCGCAACCGCACCGAGAGCAATCCGTGGAGATTAAAAGTTTCTTTTCGTCGGTGCGATCCTCGCGAAGCGGCTTCGCGCCGCGAAGAATAGCCCGCAGCGAAAGAGAGAAAGAGCCATAGCCCGAGATAGTCGAGAGTATTCATATCCGCTGTTAGTATATACGGGGAGAGTGCATACAGCTGAGCTGTCTGGGATCACTGGCGTGTAACATCCATTGCGACGAGATTAAAGCCGTATTATGACGCAGGGGGATAATTAAATTTTCGTCGATTCCGGACACTATAAGCTCGACTCTTGTTTGCACCCGTTCGTCATTAAGCCCATTCGCGAATAAATGCATATAGTTCGAAATAACAGCTATAAGTAGCAACTATGTGTATACAGGGCGCTGCAGAACAGACATTAAACGTGTTTACGATAGTTGGGAATATTTGCTATATTTGTTGTTAAGAGAAGGTGAAATATCGCGGTCGGTAATAAAAACTGTAAACAACTTTTTTCGCGCACACTGACACTTACAACCAAAGGAAAGGTATCATTAGATGCTTTGATCATTCCCCCAGCTAATGACACTTTCTTTTTTTCTGTAAATGCCAAGATGCGCGAGAAAAGTTGTTTACAGTTTTTGATACCGACTGAGCTCGGGGCGGGTAGGGAGGAAGGGATTGCACGTGTTCTTAACTAAAAGGGGGCAAAATAATCAGTATTAGAACTTTAAAAAGTATTTCTTATAAGATGTAGTGGCCATTAGTAGACTTTTATCCGGTTGTTTTGGTTTTTTGTTAGGATTCGTAGTGCAAGAAATGATGCATCAAGGATCGTTCTCTGGCGCCGCGCATTCGTGGCATTATTAACTTCCGATGCATTATGAAAAATCGGCAAAAATAAATAAATCATTTGTGAAAAGCTTTTCACTTTATCATCGCGAGTATTACAGTGGAAAAATCGACGCCACGCTTCGTTTTCAGATGGATAATAACATGCTTCATTATCCACGTTAATACCCTTTCAGCGTTTGAACGTTCCGCCAGCTATCTGGTTTTCAGGTATTAGCATTTATCCTGGAAAATGAAGTGAGGTACAGCGGAAAAACCGGCGCGAATATAAAATGGATAATAAAACAATAAATTGCTACCGCGTGTGCTGATCGTGCTGCCGCAGCTACCTACGCGCAGCTACAAATGTTTCTACTCGTATGTACCCACCGCTCCCTGTATGCTGTTGGATTAAAGTAATCGCGCAAGAGCTTATTGCGACTCCAGCGAATGGCTCTCGACGTGCCACCGATGAGACAGGAATCCCCCGGCACGAAGCTATTCCGCCAGGTTTTGGATCTGATTTTAGCTTCGAGACTCACGACACGATCGAACGCAGGAAGCGCGTCGCACAGGCGGCACGGACCATCGAACGCTGAGCCGGTAGAGGCAATTACCGACATCCGTGCACCTTCTGCTACCCAGACACTACACGTAGACACGTGCTGTAGGACCCGGTGCCGCTTCGACGATTCTGCTCGATACAGCAGGATACCGAACGAAAGCCTTTCTCGTCGCTAGTGTGTTCCTTTGCCCAGTAATCGGACGCGCACGACCTGCCCGGGTCGCGATGGCTTCGAAAGGTGCTGGTGGTCTAATCGGTAGTTCCCTTGTGCGTAGTATTCAACAGCGCATTTTACAAGCAAAATTGATTTCACATTCCTGCGTTAATATCATTTCTTACATCCCTTCCTACGCGACCCTCTTGAACTTGACAACGATTTTTATTCAAATCCGAAATACAGTGTTGAATTCGTAGAAAATGTATGCGATTAACGTATTTTCTGAGATGATTCTTGAAGAGTTAACAAGTATTTCCAAAATTTTTTTTTAGTATCGAGAATACATTTTTTTCAAAATGCTTTCGAATTTTCCATTTATATTTCACGATCGATAGGAAAGTAATAGAAATACTATCGGTATCGGTGTTTGTGTAAAGGGTTCATCGGTTGCTGACGCAACGTGAGTGGTAAGTTGAAATTTCTCACGATACATCGGCGCGCAGAGAAAATGAAAAGAGGATATGTGTGGGTGTGTGTGTGGGACGAGGGAAAAGAGCTCGACAGACGATGAACCTCGCAAGTCCGGCGGATTCTGGATCGCGCTAGCAACACGACCATCGAGGACGCCCCGCGGTTGCTCGTTCGGGTGTGTGGCGTAAATCAAAATTGGCAGATACGAAATTGCGACAAGGCCTGGCGGTCGCTTCTGGTATCGTATGTATAGAATGGTTCGCGAACCGATTCTGGTACGTACACGTATGGATGTGGTACGCCTGGCACGATCGAGAACCGAAGGCATGGAAAGGAGGAGCAAAGTGTTTGAGCGGATGAGAAACCGACCCCCGATCAAGGGTAGTAAATCTCGATGGGTTCTAGACAGGGCTGAGAGCGAGGAAGAGTGAAGCTGGTCTCTCCAGATGCGTTCCTGGACCAGTCGTTCGATGAAGAGAGGAAGTGTGCGAACTATGGCTTGGAGGAGGGTTACTGGAAGCGATGGGTGAAGACGGTGACGAGGAAAGACGGAGAGAGAATAAGATAGTTTCAAGATGAAGAGCAACGTGTGGTTCCTGTGTAGCTTCGAATCGAATCACAGCGGAAAGCATGACGTAAGATGAAACAAACAGTAGGGGTAGTGGAAGCAGCTGAAAACCACGAGTCATGGAAAGGTCCGTGAACCGTATCGAAATTGCGTGTCGTTACTGAAAGATTTAGCGTCATATTTTTCCCTTTTACATTTTCAATTTTAGAGACTTTTACTTCCTGCTTTGCCGAAAGTTTATGGGAATCCAGTCGACATACATTCGCATTCAAGAGTTGCTCCGCGTCATCAATCGTATCGGGTTCGCCAGCCTGTAGAGGTTGCTACTTTAATGGCGGACGTTGGTAAACCAGCGAGCGGGAGTGAGGTGCAAGAGTGAGAATGAGGCCATAGCCAACCCGTGTTCAGCGACGTGTCGTGAATTTTTGCCGCGAATATAACGAAAAAAAATACTCTTTGCCGGGTTAACGCCACCAAAGACGCGATACAACGGCGCCAGGGGTAGGTAACGATCGATTTTCACGAAATCGCGTGGTTGAGCGACAGGGATTAAAATATCCTGGACATGGATTGCCGCAGTAATTTAATGCACATCTCTCAGATATGACGCGGCAAAGATACCTACCAACACAGAGCGTTAACCTTTCATTGCGTTCACTACTGACTTACGCGGTTGCCGATGGAAGCTGCAACCCCCAATGTAGCAAATGTATCGAGTGTTTCGGAATCAATCAATCAATCAATCAGATCGCAAAAAAAAGGAAAAGCAAAAGGTTAATTATTACAGAAGTGAGCGAACTTTAGTGTCGGAATGGCCTGCCAATCAAACCCCTGGTCTCTGCATGTATATATATACTTCAATAGACGTAAAAGGAATTACAAATAAGGGTAAAAAGGATACCTGTCTGACCGTCCAGTCGGTATATTGATAACAGTGTACACACAGCGCAATGACGAATGACACGATGAGAACAGATGTTGCGGTTAGTCGGAGTGGAGATACGTGCGGTGAGATCATGTCATTGTTTTCGTGTCTCTGTACAAAAGGGAGCCGCGAATAAAGAGCTCTCGCTCTGTCGGTGTACAACTGGACGTTGAAAAAAATGAATCTCAACGCGAGAGCAGCAATAGCAAAGGGAATATTGGACGAACGAGCAGTCCGGTAACAAATGAATGCCGTGAGATACCTCGGACTGTTCGTAAATCGTTGATTCACTCTATCTCTCTGTACGCGTCACGTACAAAGGTTAATTGGTTCGACGATCGGCGCCACGCGAGGCGATAAATCTCAGTTCCGACTGCCGTCAGAGGCTAAAGGGATAGCCGTATGTAAATTCGTTAGAGAAGAGAACGAGAGAGGGAGAGGTCATCGCATCAGATACTACCAACGGACTACACGTTCTTCCGCAACTGCCGACGGTACCAGCGGCGTGTATGAATTTATCGCGAGGATACTCGGCGTTAGCTTCGGCTTATACCGAATTGGAAGGATTCACCGCACGAATAGCTTGACACATGATAGTCTCAAACAAGCTACCATCAGAGATATCAGCGATATTTTGGATTCTGCATATCTTAAGATCTATAGTTGCATATCATAACGTAGCGATTACCAAACTTGTCGACTGTAACGTTTTCCGAAGATATTTCGAGATTTTGGAAAAAAATTGAGTCGCTACAATAAATGTCACGATATTTCAGCTTTTTTTGTAATTTTTATTCTACTCCAATCTTCATTGACGAAAAAAAAAATTCTGGTAAAGAGAATCGTAGGCTCGTCTGACTTATCGTCGCGGAAGGAAGTATAAGAAGGGATGGGGAAACGTGGATTCTGAAGCTGAGAAGAGAGTCGTATCGCTTCTTCCATCGCAAAAGGGCGCTTCGAAAAGGTTGCGGAGTATATAAGTTCCAAGAGATACACACCGCAGCAGCAGCCGTCCGGAGTCTGGTGGCTGGTACCGAGGGTTTCCGAGACGGAACCAGGAACTTTTAGCCAGACATCCGGTCTGGCGGGCTTCACTCTCTGGCAGGAGGATCGGCGACGTTGGGAAAGAGAGTGCCAAGTCGAGAAGTTGCTAGTTTGCCAAGCGACGCCGGTATAAAGAGAGAAAAGTGTAAAAGGTGAGTGAAAAAAAAAGGAATAAGGAGGGAAAGGAGCGAGAAAGCGCAGTGCCGCTCCCGGAAAAGGTACCACGTGTTTTCTCTCAACGCGTCCGCCTTTATCCTTTCTAGCAGCAATCCTTTATCCATCGCTTCTCCACACTTTCGTATCTCGTAGCCGACCTATCTTCTTCCTATACGCGCGTTCTTTTTCGCCTTCTGCGCCTACGTTCTCTTTTATTTCTCGTTGCACCCACTTCCGCGTCTCGTTGAACGAGCGAGTGAGCTACTGCAACGCGTACACACTCTGAGCTTCAAGCTGCCGGTGCACTCCCACAGAGCGCACCGGGCTCACCGAAGCAAAGACCTGGATCGTTCGATATCTGATGTTCCGGACTTCGCGGCTCGCTGATTTTCAGGATCCACTCGCAAGCTCACGTTGGTGCTTCTCGGCGAACAGGGAATCCGCCGGCGTCGGGGCGTCGGGACGCTCAGTCGCCTTCAATTTTCTTTTCTCCGGTCCGAAACGGTTTCTCTGGCATCGAACGCCAGTTTTTCCATATTACTTTCCGTCGTTATTCTATTCTCTTCGGATTTTTTTCATTATTTTCTTTCGATCGTACAAAGAATCCACGCGACTCTTCGCGACCTCTGCAATGATTTATTTATCTTTTTCTCTATCATATAGGTTTACGATATTATGTTGAAACGAAAAAAAATCGTAAAAATAAAAAATAATTACAAAACACTGATTTAGTACAAGAAAAAAGATTTTTTCAGCCACCGACAACGGTGGATGCGGGGTTGGCGCACGGCTCCGGTGATCACCCGAGTCATGTAGTTCTCGTTTGTTCGCGGACAGTACTTGGATGGGTGACCGCTTAGCTAAGGCTCATTCTTCTGAGACTTTGATGTTCTTTAGCCTTTACGCAAGTGCAAAAAAATACCGAAGAATCAGTAGAATATGGCCGTCCGGCACGGGTTTTCCGCAGCTTTGCCGTCTCCTCGGCAAATGCGGTACAGTGTAGGGCCGCTGGCTGCGGACGCTCAGGAAAGATTAGGTAGATTAGCGGAGTGCTGGTAGGGGATGTTACAAGGGGGAGGGGGTGTAAAGAACCTATTATTTCAGCCAAATATCTTTAAACCGCACTATTCTTTGAATACCGAATCAGCATGAACGAAATTGAATTTAAATTGAAAAGCATTATCAGCGATCCTCCGCAACCCTATATTTACGTGACAACTGCGACTGTTCTCCTCACGCTATTTAGGTTTTTTACGGGAGTACCTCGTCATTTCGTGCTCATGTGGTAAACCAGAAGACAAATCTGCGAGAGTTTGAAGAACCGATAGAGACGAGGTAGGAGATAATTGGCTACTAACGAGGTACTCGAATTCGCCACAGGGTGTTGAACGATGAGAAAAACCGACGAACAGACGTAGCAAACGACGGCGCAAAACCAAGCGAATGACGGTGGAAGAGTAAAAGTGGGGAGTCAGCTAACACTACAGAACGACCTTCTTCCATAGAAGGTTTTATGTATACTCGTAGATAATGGAAAACTCTTGTAGACTTTATTTTCTTTGGGAACTGCTAGGCGAGTGCGCGCGCGCAGTGCAGCCTCACAGGTAAGGGGTGGTATGCAGAGGTGAACTTTCAGAGCCACTAAAAAAATTACGCGGAAGCGTATAAAGGGGAGGGGGATGCAAAGGTTATGTCCGCCAATCATTACTGATTATTTGTTTTCGTTTTCTGCATCCGTTTTTGCGGCCGTTCGGCACATCGCGTTTAGCTATCTTCTTCGACTAATAGCGGAGGAATTGTTGGTCACAACTTACAGGGTGTTCCGTGCCGAATTTACCCTCATAAATAAATGTCAGCAAAAAAAAATCTTGTCAAAGGTTTTGATAAATTTTACGTTATTGATTTCTCGAACCCATTGAAACTGCAATGTCGACTGCAAGAAATATACGGAGCTTTTTCGGCGTACAGCATTCACTATACTTCGATCGTTTCTATACGATCAATTATGCTTCAAGTTTAACGAGATTCTCGGTTTATTCGGAAGGAAAAGTTTAACATAGGAAAGTTTTGTCGTCGAGAACACGGAGCTAGTAAGAGTTTAAAAAAAAAAAGAAAAAAAGAGCACGCGACCGTGATCGGTACCAACGATATACAGTGTAACCAATTTTATTCGAATGAACAGATCTACGACAACGGCTCTAATACTACCATGAAATATAGTTTTAATATAGTTTGTGATAAATAACGTCGTCTTTTCAACATTGCTTCGGCATCTGCGGCAGCGGTCCAGAAAGTACCTTCAGAAATATGTACTTAATCGCGATAGTTGTTGCGTCTTCACTACCGTAATATCATGAGATTGCGCAGTGTGTCTCTGGTATCGGACCAACGCGTGAGATGAAAAGCTGAGTATTTGTGGTTTCTTCTGGCGCTTAAAGGGTTTCCGCGTCGTTTTCTGAACTCGTTAGGTGAAAATTGTAACCCTTGTTGAAGACGATACTGCGCCACTTGGACTATCAGCACGAGGGTCCGTAGTGCGTCGCGCACGCTCAATGGCTGCCGTCGTTGCTTGCGAGGGGGTGTACGCTTTTTTTCTGTCTTTCGCTTTCTCCTTATTTCGAGTATCCCTGAGGCCAGAGTGTTGAAAGCGAGAGACCGGGATAAGAGATCACATGAGACACGCCGGTAAATAAAGGTAGAAATAGGAAGGTGAGAGCGAGACGAGTCGAGTAGACGCGAAGGGGTTGAAGATGCCGCAGAAGGGAAGCATACCATACGACGAGATGTATCGACGTCGTCTCAAGGGGTCGGTTGCGCTACGGGTCGGACGTTCTAGAGAACTTCTTCCCCCAGGCCACTCATTAACAACCCTTATTTCATTACGCTCTCTCTTTTCCCCTCTTCTTCACTCCGCACCCCCGTTTTCCGTGCTCGATCGTCCGGGTTTACTTCGAGCAGTCGGCATACAGCTATTACGCCGCATTCGCGCCCGCTTGCTTGCCGTTCACTCTTTTCGCTTTTTTCGAGGGCGCGGAACGCTATAAACGTACGTATATATACGGGTCGCACACCAGTCGTCGGTTGGATGTATCGTCGGTACAGGAGGTCTTATATATTTTCTACCAGCACGCCTGGCGTCGTGAAACGTCTGATTTATATCCTTCCTGGCAGCTGAGTAATTCCACCCGTTTGTCTCGCTAATTATTCGTTCGTGGCTCTCTGGCTCCGCTCTCGCCTTTTCTTTTCCATCGTACTATCTCCCTCTCTCACTTCGCACGGAAGTCTCCGCGGGTATTGTGCACTAAGTTTTCCACGGACTTTGCAACGTTGATAATAAGATCCTCGTCCGGGTGCCGCCGACGTTGGACGTCATCACTTTTTAAGACGTGAAATGATGGAAGAAGAGAATCGCCAGTAGCGTAACGGAGGCATTCGATTGAGCAATTTCATGAAAATCATTTTTTTCTATTTTTCTTCGACTCTGATTACCCTAATAAATGATCCGTTGGAACAAATATACTTAATCCTAATTTTAAATATCCCGAAAACAAAAATAACGATTCTCGTATTATTAAAAAGTATTTGCAATCAATCGATCTATTGTTTCGTTAAGCAAACTTTTTTCCGGATGATCATTCTTAGGCTTACAGAAAATTTTCCAACAGCTTTATTTATCAAACTCGTTCGCTTTGAACTCGTGTTACACCCACGACAAAACCCATCGTTCATCCTTCGCTCGATTCACTAATTAATTACCGCGTGCGTCGATCGCAACCGCGACTCGATAAATAATTTGCCGCAACCGACGAAAGGGTATATCGACGTACAGCTTCTATATCACGGCCTGTGCACATACCGGCATAATTTATTGTCGATAATCAGACCATCTTGTTATACTCCCATTATACCCCACTATAGCCACTGTACAGTATATTGTAGAACAGCTATCCTATTCGAAGATTCATTATTCACGCTTTAATCCGTCGCCCATGGAGTAATCCTTCCTGGTTACTCCGTTGAGGGTGACGAGCGAGCAACGAGACTACGTTATACGGATAGGAAGTACACGGAAATTGTTAAATATCGTTAATAAATCATAATTGAAGACGTCACGTATCAAGTTTGCCGCTGCGTCGGTGTCAGCTGTAGATCGATTACCATATGATGATACATAGTCATCGTTTCGAGAGTAATTTCGTACATCAAAGTTCACTAATCGAAATTTAGAAAATTCATAACGAAAACATAGTGAGATCGGAAAAAATCACGAAACATCGAAAAAAAAAAAAAAATGGCGTGTCGGATAAATTTTTTTTATAGTTTATCATCAGTTCACTAATCGAAATTTAGCAAATTTATAACGAAAACATAGTGATATCGGCAAAAATCCCGAAACATCGAAAAAAAAAAAAAAATGGCGTGTCGGATAAAATTTGTTTATAGTTTATCATCAGTTCTGAATCTGTTGAACTGTTCAGACGATTAACAATGTGACCATTGAAATGTGTTAAATTGCAGCGATTTCAGATCTCGCAAAATTAAATTCAACGTAAGCGTTGCGCGATAGCTAATACCGTAGTGGAAAAAGCGCAACGCTCGTCGTATTATTCCGCGCAACTGTGCTACAAAGTTGTTGCAGTTGTTTCTCGTCGTTGAAGTACGAAAGCGTGAATAGTTTGAGAATTGTAGAGAAAAAGACTACGATGTTCAGCGAGTGGAATGGAAGTGATATAAGCAAAGAGGTGGAAGAAGTCAAGTGGTTAAAGAAAAGAAAACGCAAATAGAGGAGAACGTGAAAAATAAGGAGGAAGAGAGGGAGGAAGCTTTAAAGACGAAAGAAAGCGCGCAAGAAAAAGAAAAGGAGAAGCCAGAAAACCGAGGAAAGTGGAAAAATGTTAACCGGGATCTTGGACGTAACGCGCGCACCGGCGATTGGGGACAACGCTGATGGAAGTTGTTGCGATAGCGTGTACAGGGCGAACCGGGCGACGCGGCGACGAGGCCATGATGTTGATTGTGCTTCCGCAGTAAGAGGTCCGCACGGTGATGTTGCGACGTCCGCACGGGTCTCTAGAGTCGAGAGGAGATGTGCCGGGGTGTACGTGCTACGAACTATAATACCTGCGCCGTGTGTATCGAGGACGACAGTGGTAGTTACGTTGCAGCGAAACGAAGGTATAACGTTGGGCAAGTCTTGTATTTGTACGGAGGAAGTTAATGCTTACGATAAAGTCTTCGGCACGGAGGGATACTAACTTTATTTTCGTTTTTCGTTACATCGAAACGTAATCGAGTCTCACATACGTACGGTAGCCTGCAGTGTAACTATTAAATTTTCAAAAATTATTATAACGTAATAATGTATCCAAAAAAAAATCACCGAAAAAAAAAAAAAAAAAAAAATTGCGGAAGTTGGATAGAACACGTCGAATCACTCGCGACTGCCACCACTTCCGCGTTGGATGAGTGGAATCGACGTGTTTCGTACCCCAAAACAAGAATAACTGCGGAAAAGTTAACGTACGATAATAAGTAGTAAAGTACGTCTATTACGCGTCAGCTTAGCATCAATATTTTCCTATTTTTTTCTACGCTTCAGTTTATTTCGTTGAGCCCTAGGAACATAGTCAGACAGATTCCGCTGTAATATATCATATCAACTATCGGAAAACAACTGTTTTTTTCGCTGTGGCTTGGAATTTTTTATGAGTAAAAGTTGCGAGAAATATCCATAAACTCTGCCCGAGTGCTATAGCATTAGCTCAACGAAAGCGGAATTCGTCCAGCACTTTCGCGGAATTTACGCCACCAGCTTTTCTGATGCTTGTTCGCGCAGGCGTGGCTGACGTACACGCGCGGTCAAGTCCACCACCACTTGAGACGTGTCCCAGAGGTATCCCGACCAACTTGACTACCATATTTTTTTTGTCTCTGGATGATTCTGTCAACCGGGCGACTCGTACCGTACTGGACTAAGACCACATTTTTCACGGCTGTTTCATAACGCCGGAGGGTCGGTGGCCCAGTCGTGATTCGTTGATGAAATAACGACAGAGAGGTCACCAGCGGACGAATAAAGAACGAGGAACTCGGAAGAGGCCTTTGTAAATGGTAATACCTTGTGGCACTCGGGAAGAAGGATATTCGCAAGAAAAAAAAAAAAAAAAAAAACGAACAAGGACGGAATATAACGGGGAGTAATGTCCTTCGCGGTAATCCGAGATGAGGTCACTTTCCACGATTCATTCTCCGCCGTCTGTCTGCCGCAAGCTCCGTGCCGAATGCTTCTACCTCTCGATTTCTGTACGCGACGAAATGGTCGAAATCGTTATTTACACCTGACTTCCGAGGAGGAAATACGAATAACCAAGCGGATAAGACCGAAAAATAGAGGTTGCGAATAAAGCAGAATCACGCCGCACAGCCTATTGCGCAATGTTCTCCGTCACCATCCCCTAAATCCATAGCCATTCATCTCTCCCTTAACGTGATAGACCACTACTGCAGCTATTGCTATTTCTAGCGTTGCCGCTTCGTTCACTGCCGTGAAATGCTCACTAGAATTATCGCTATTCTATTTATTCCCGTGACACAGAGACAGTGATATCACTGCGAGTTTCGCAAGTTCGTTCGGATTCTTCGTCTGTCAGGAATGAGTCACGTGAAGACTCCTCATCCGGAAGTTCATTATAGAAAGGATCTCTGAGAGATTACGTAAAAAAGGCAAAATTCGTGCGTGAGAACGCGTTATTGACTTCATTATTCAACGTAATATCATTTGCGCCTTTTACATTTCTCGATCTACAAAAAAGTTCCTCTAGAAATCTATACACTCAACACGAAGCCAAGATGGCGGCTATGCATATATATATATTTTAGACGGCTGTCACTCACTTTGACATGAAAAGGAACGTGTCGGCGGCAACCCTTATCGCAAGGATCGAAACATTTCTATTAAAAAGTTCCAGATGGGTTTCAAATTACTAGCGGAGAGCCTCTTAACAAGGACGAGAATGAGGGTGAAAGCGACCGAAATCCGGAAAACCCACTTTGTGAATGATAGTGTTTTAGATACTGGAGTTATGCTATCTTTAGCCGTACGAAACTCTTACGTCGCACATGCACGCGACACGCAATTAACCCGGTTAAAACGGTTCCTTGATAACCCACTTTGGGAATCCGTATTTTCACCCGACTACCATTTCTTGCATCACATTTTCTAGGAATTTGATGACGAACTGTCCTCGTGCAGCTCTGGTTTTTCACCTAAAATTAAGTAACTCATTTTTCGTCGTTTCCTGTAGTTGAAGTTAGGAATCTTCTCGTATTCCTAACCCCTCCCCTCCCCTCCCCCCTCCCCCTCTCCTTCCTTCGTTTCTTCGGGAGAACGGTAAAGGGTTTTCATTAATAATAAACGCGATCTGTACACATCACTCGCTCTTTCATGAGGAATTTCTCAATTGTCAAGCGACGAGATAGGATTCAGCTATAAATTTATTCTCGTCAAGTGGAAGTCGCAAATAGAGAGAATCCACAGTATCAGCGCATGCAAATGTTCAGTTCTTAAATAGAAAGAACGTTAGGAAGGAGAGATACTATAAACAGGACGACATGGTAACTATTCCGTGAGAGAACAGAATAGCTGCGCAAAAATACCCTTAAAACCGTAACAGGGTTGCGTCACTGTATCCTTTCGCTTAGCTACTGAAATGAAGGGAGGGAGCGAAATGATGAGGGTATTCCCGGGCCACTGGTCCTTTATCTTTGGATGGCAACGGCATCATCGCTGCGAGAAGAACCGGAAAGCAACGGAGAACGAGTGTACGCTCGTTCTCGTGGGATCGGCCAGTCTGGCCAGTTGGCTGTAGTACAATTTAGTAAAAGAGACACTATTGTATTCCGCATAACTACAGGTATAAGATACTACATAGTGCGCGGTGCTAACCGCAGATTGTCGAGTGTGCGCGGACGGTCTCGGATAAATGGCCAAATGCTCGTATGCAGGCTTAACTCTCGAGTCCTCTCTACCGCATATACGCTCGAAGTATAACGAGGAGGGGGAGAGCGAACGAGTGAAAGAGGAGAGGGCTAAAAGTATAGAACACACATGGAGGGGTGAAAGAGAGGTGGACGCCCACGAACCTCTAAAATCCCCGGTAGTGCCGCATAACGATCATCGCAACGACAACAGCTTAACGGGGATGGACGAACGATGGGCGCAGTTAGGGGTTTGAATGGCGTGCCTCGCGTTGGTAGCTCGCGCGTTAGATGATAAATTATTAATCGAAAGAGAGCTGGAGGATCGAGTTCCACGTTGGATGGTTCCTGCGCTGCTGGTTTTACGGATTGAAGAGAAGTAGGAAGCTACGAAGAAGAAGGACCGACAAGGGTACTATCGACGCGAAGCCACCCCTAACAGCGAGCGCCAAGCTTATCCGAACGATTCACGCGGGAAGAGCAGGAAAGACGTTCTAACCATCGCTCTTTCTTCTGGCTGTACCATGGAACGTTATAGTCTTTCGGAGGATCGATCGATCTTCGATACGTGTCGCGTGGCAAGGGCGGTTTTACCTTCTCGAAACGGAAGCTTTACCCCTAATCCCTGTACCGAACTTTCGGTGGAGGTGAGAAGGGATGAGCGCTTAGGTAACGTATACCTAACTGCCTATGTATATCATCTGGCTAGCGTCGGGCGCCCCTCTCCGAAATATCGTCTCGTTCTTTCCTAAGATACTTTCGCCGTAAGTTTTTACGCATTCTAGTCGCGGAATGTCGGGCATTAATATCGTCAATACGGAAACATTCTTAAATAGACCGTTGGTATCAACATGCTGCATGCTTGTCCGGGGTAATTGAGAACGCGTTATCTGCAGCATATGTTGTTGCACGGTTTCGTGGATGGATTTTGAGGTCGACGTTGTAGCATTGGGACTATAGACCTGCAATATACCTATGCGGCTACGGTGTGCAGTGGAGCGCCAAACCTCTGTGCATTCCCCAAACTCTCGTACCTATTTGGTCAGAATCATGGTAACTGCAGAGCAGTGCTACACGGACTATCCGGGAGTACGATGGACTTTGTTCAGTTGAGTCGCGGAATTAGTACTTCATTCAGCCGCAATTCGAATGCTCAGCTCCGTGCTTAGTCTGTACGATCGCCTCTGCGGCGCGGTAGATTCGCAGAATCATTTGGGGAGGAAAAGTTTGCGATAGAAATTTGTTAAATCGTCGGAATATCCTGAAAAGACGCTATTGACTCTTGTTGCCTCGAAGTATTTAATACACAATACATACTTTGCGGAAAGACATCAAAAATTGATGAAGATGACAAAAATCGATAAAAGTCAATATGCCGCGATGTCTGAGGGACTATTTTTTTTATTGTAATTTGAAATGTCAACAGAGTGTCTGGTTTGACTTGGCAAAGAAATGAGGGTTGAAGGGTTTCGAATTTAGCAATTTTTCTCCCCGAAAGTAGGGCAGAAGAATTTCAACAATGCGAATAAGAACGACCCTCATCTTCATAGCCTTCAAGTTTAACCTCGACAACTGGGTGATCCCTACGGAGAAAAGAGATCTGAGAATTTGTACAGCTCACCCTTCCTCGTCGTACGAATGTGGGGAAGACTCGTTGCCACTCTGTTCCTCTGTCTCTCTTGGAGACCTCGAAATATTTCTCATTTCCCTAAACCAGCTTGCGTTACCCTGGCGTTAGAAAAGCGGAACCTCATTTTGTCGGGGGCTTCTATTCGCATTGGCATTCGTATTCGTGAAAGCACATCTCGAACGACTGGCATCAGGGAGGAGGATCTCACCCAACCCGGCGGCCGATCATCCCATGCGCCCTGCACTCGCCCACGTTTACTCCCTCGAGCGAACCTCTGCTGTACTGCAGCACCGACTCCGTATCTCCGTTGCACTTGAAATGTCTTGTTTTCTCGGGTCGTGCTACCGCTGCTGCTGGCACCCTCTCAGGTGAAGTAGGTTGGAGTTGTAGCGCAGCGTAGCCAGAGAGAGAGAGAGAGAGAGAGAGAAAGGGAGGGAGGAGGAGAGAGAGAGAGAAAACGAGATGGAGACAGCGGGTATGTTGACATCACCAGCAGCAGCCGTATAGTGTGCACAGTATAGAGAGCAACCAGCAACGGCGGAAGAAGCCGGAGACCTACCCGTCCCGCACACTCAGTCGGTGCGCGGATAAGTATCGCGGCTCTCTCACACTACTACACAACTACATCAGAAGTAGTGGCCACCCCTCTCCTACAGTATCTGCTTGGCAAAGTATACACGGTAAAGCTTGCGTCGTCAGTGCAGAACGCACCGAGAGTAAAGGCGGCGCTGGTGAGGCTACCAAGAGCACTATCTCCGAGTTCTCTTGGTCGCACTCGGTTATTCGAATCATATGGAACACGTAATACGCATACGTAGAAGGCATAGAGTTATGGCACATAAATTTAAATCATCTTCAATGTCGGCATACACAATTCGCGTATTTACTTATTTCTTCACATTTATTCGCTTTACGAGCGAAAAGTCACGTTTTATTGTGATATGGGATGAAAATGATGCATTTCTTATTGCCACTGAGCATTCGGAGATCGTTAAGTCAGAGTTTTGATAGTATTGTAAGTCCCGCGACAGTGAGGACAATGGTACGCGATTGATAACGGCATGATGACGTAGGAACAATGCTTGATGCCGGGAATGCCTCAGCAGCGTACCAGTATCTATCAACATCCAGTTTACAGATAACGCTGGTGCAATGCAGAGTGCAGGACGGAACAGTGAATGAAACCATTTTAGCAAATTGACAGCCAACTGCTTTCTCCCGAATTATCTCCAGCGTAATCATAGCTCGAGCTAAAACGGGCATTAATGATCAGATGTTTAGGATCTTCTTGAAGTTCTCCGAAGGAAATAGTTGAATTTAGGTTAAGGTACACAGTTCGTGATTTTTTTTAAGTTCTTGATGCAGCGATTGATAATTCTAATAGACGAACGTCTGTTCGTTTATTGCGCAAATAATTAGTTACTAAATTAGTTTTCCCGATTTGCACGTAAGCGTCTAACTCTGTAATCTTGTATTAGAGTTTCTTGTTGGTGTCCGAAAAATAAAAAAAATTAAGAATTCGTAAAAAAAATTAAGAAAAATGAGTATTCATTTATTGTTCCTGATTATTCCTTCATCGGTTGATTCATCGTTCCTTCACTTAAATTTTGATGTTCGCAACGTTATCACGAGCGAATTAATGCAATCATCGCGATGCCAGACTTCAAAACTCACCCTCCGCGAGGAAAATTTTGATCAACTTTGAAAAACATTTTGCACCCCTGTTCACCGAGAGTACCGGAAAGATATGGAAGACGATTATTTAACGTTTTGCGGAAGCGACTGCGGTGAAAGCATAAGCCGAGAGAATGCTGCGCCATGACGTGCGGGAGTGAGAGAGTCGTTTTCGCTTCGCCAGCATTTCGTGCGCGCCATATACTATACGACAAGGAGGAGAACGACGAGGATTCAGCACCCTGATCGCACCCTTCGCGTTCTCCGCATTTCTCCCCTCTTCGCCGTTCTCTAGTTTTCCTCATCTGACTCGCACGTCTCACTATCCCCGTCCTTACTTTAAATTGGATTCATACGCAGAGAACCGGGGCGACCGGGCAAATTGCTCGAAGGCTCAAGAACTCGCGGATCGTAAAGGTGATTCTACCGCGCGTCGTTATTCCACGGAGTTTCTCGGGTGCTCAGGCCGCTCTACTGTTCTACCCATCTCCTTTATTCTACAGTTTTTCCCCCCACCTCTCGCTACCACGTATAGGTAACTTTCTTCTTTCTTGATTTCGCCGTCTTCGTCTCGTGACACATTCGGCACGTGAATTTGCCACACCCCCGCAGACAGAGACGATTGAACGGATTCACACGTTCGATCTACAGGCGATCATTCGTGTGTACGCGCAGCGCGAATTGCGAGATAAAACTAAATTAGATTAAATGAAACAGCTATTTGATTTTATTTATGATGTATTTACTATTATGGGGTCGTTATCTGATTTAGAGTAGCAATGCACCCGCATTACAGCGTCGAACGGATAGTCGATCCCTAAGTGAGGGTGTGAAAGCAATGAAGTGATATGTTCACCGTGGGATCGGTGAGAAATCGACTGGGTATCGGACTAATAAGAACTCAAAGACGGCCTTACAGAAGGCGGAAGTTTGGCAGGTAATCGGATGTATAGAAGTTAAACAATCGACGTTATCGTACAAAAAACATTCAATGACTCTTTTTACGATGTATTAACCCTTCGAGAGCACATGGAATTTTTCTATGGAAGCGGCAGTTCATTATCAGTTTGAGAGACCAATTGCAACGCATAACTCTAACTACAGTTACATAAAGGGTTAAAAAAGGAAAATTAAAAAATCGTAACGTAAATCTACAGGGAGCGAGTAAATAGAATGAAAAAATAGGTAATAAAAGCCCAGAAAATGTTCTCGCTTTCTCGGATGTCGCCACCGAGCGTGTCGATCTGGGAGTAACGATCAATCAAGCGAATCCCACTCGTGTATTTATGTGTGGATATTTTCCCAGTTTGGGACATTGTTTACCGACCTGGTCGGCACAAAACGGTCCTGAAATTAATTAAAAAAAAAAAGAAGCGAAAAACATCGCGAGGGAAAGGGGGTGAAAAGAGAATAAGAGGTGCGAGGATGGGCGAGTGAGACCGAGAAGGCAAATCGCAAAAATCGAGGGGTAAAAAGAGAGGGACACCCTGCGCGAGCTCTGGTTGTGGGTTTGGTAGTATACGGTTCCGGTGTACGCGGAGCAGGGTAACCTATGGGGTGTACCGAGTGGAGGAAGTATGGGTATCTGTAGTGGCTTGGGCAATCGTTTACTAGGCCGGATTAAAGCGGATCTCCTGTATCCGACTGTGCAGCATCCGACGCGGGCATAATGGCCGAATCCACGGCGATAATTTCTGGCTGTGTGTAATCACCGTATCTCTCCGTCTCTCTTTCTCGAGTGTTGGGCGAATGGGACTCTGGGTGGTCGCGGGGGTGAGGACCGATGGGGGAGAGGACAGAGGGCAAAATGTCTATGGTATCAGTTTAATACTCGTTTTACGGGGTTCGTTTTAGAATTCCGTTGCCCAAGCACAACCCTATTTTCGAGTGCAAGTTACGAAGAACCTTAAGGATCTGTTTAGATCCAAAGAAGTCATTCATCACGTGCTTTTGCGTCGAAAACGCGCGAACAATCGCTCGAGAGCAATTATATATCTCAGAAACGATGAATGTGTACCAACAGAATATAATGTGACTTTTTTAGCCGTTCAATGTGTAAGTATATCGTATTTATAAAAAAACGTTGCTAAGCACGTGCGTTCCAATTAATGACGCGTGTACGAGTTATCTTGTCAGCCATATTGCTACCTGATATGGACGGAAACGTTCTTCAACACCCGGCGATTATATTTAATAAAGAACATTCGAGCGCGCGAGGTGCGATAATTACCGTAATGATGTAGTTGGTGAGGTGGGCAAATGGGATGGATAGATGAAGAAGCGGAAGAGCGATAGAATGAGATGAAATGTGTTACCATGAGCAACTATATAGACTATACACGATTCACGTTTGTGCGCATGACCCTCGAGGTCAGGAAAAAGACATTTTTTTCTCTCTCTCTCTTTCTCTCCTCGCTTGCGAGAAACGAGAGACGTCCATCTCGCAAAGCGCGATTATACCAGCGAAGTGAATCTCGAGTCTCTGATTTTCCGCTGAAAACTCTACGTATACACATAGATTTATCATAGATATACGAGTTGGGACACTTGTGCAATATACATACTGCCGAGAATACAGGATCCACTTCGCATTCATTCGAAATTCTGAGCCTCATGAAGAATGCAGAACTCATTTGCGTGGTAATTAAGAATTTAGTGACGGGAGCGTATCTCGCGTCGTTTCGTAGACTTGAAGCTTGTTTGTCGGTGACTTTCGTTCTCAACCTCTCTTTCTCTCTGCGTCACACACACATACACACACGCGGACAGAGACACGTACATCCTGTCACCCTACTTTTCCAGAATTGTAGCCGAAGTCGACGATACAGAATTCAGTAAATGCGCAATCAAAAATTGACGACGATATGTTCCATTAGAAAAACATGATTGACTCAATTTACGATAACGCGCGAACACGAATAACGAATAGCATGCATGATCAATTAAAAACTGTATAATAATGGATTACTATTTGTGTAGCCTATAATTCATTACTTTTTGCTTCATTAAGCTCATTACTTTTACTGAAGGGAACAATGACTTTCGGTCGGTAATGTAGAGTACCAACCCCTCTATATGAGATTCTTCTCGTTTAGGGGCGCTTCTAGGTGGTCGTATAAAAGTGAGGGTACTATTAAACGGGGATGGGGTGAGGGGGGAGGGGGAAGGGGGAATTCTACCGATTCGTCGAATCGCTCCGCCGGTACAGTGAAACACCATCGGGAACTTGGCGACTATGATCATTCCAGTGGCGAGCGACAGAGCCGAATGTTATGTTCGGGGGCGTCGCAGACCTTCGTCTCGTTCAACCCTATCGGTGTTCCCGACGCGACAACTATCTCCGAAAGAACGGAGAGCGAGCAGAGGAATTTATTTTTTGTAATCGAGAAGAAACGATAAGAAATTGAGAATTGAGAGAGCCTTTCGTGGTCACCTCTACACTTTCTCGCGAAGGTAAGCGAGTTTATTCTCGAGATTTTACGGAATTGGAAATGGTATAAGCGAGAGAAACAGATCCGAGGTAAAGAAAATTCAACGGCGAAAGAACCCGGAAATTTTCTGCTGCGATAATCTTGCTTCCGATGAAAAGCGTAATCGGATTGCGGTCGGTTGGGATGAGACAGACGGACAAACGGAGACGACTCGGATGGGATAGAAAGAAAACGAACAAATAGCGAACGAGAAACGGCGGAATTGATCACGACAAGTGTTCTAGAAAAATGAACAACGATACATGTAACGAAAAACCGTAAACGATGATAATCCGCAGTGTCGTAACCGGAAAATATCTGCGTTTGCGAAAAACCACTTTATTTTCGATCTTTTAATTAAATCTTTTGAAAAAAAAAAAAAAAAAATTGTCTCGAAGCTATAGCCTGCAAATTACTTTATTCGTACGATCATCGTTTGCTCTGTATGGGGATCACGTGAGCGCGTCTCTCGCAAATGCTTATTCATCCTCGGCATGAGTCACTTAGGCATTTCAGGAACGCTGTTCTGTATAGGGTTCTCCGGCGACGATGCGATGAGTCGTGTGAATTCCAACAGATTTTCAAGCGATCCGGGAATATCTTAGCAAATGTGGTGGGGTATAGCGTGCGGGTGACTCGTCTAACGCTATTCGTCAATTCCTGTAAAATCTTCGTCATCTCAACCCGGTATCAGGAGTTAGACAGGAATCTACTGAAAATTCTCGAGGTCGAGTCAAGGAAAATCGCCCGTGAGAGCCGCCAGTAGACTCGACTTTACGTGCGGCCTCAAACTTTTAACGAGTCCCACTCATCCCTTCTTTGCCTTAGACTCCCACAGGATCGAAGGTCCATTCTTTCCTTTTTTTCTCCTTGACTTCTCTCTTCTGAAGCTTCAACCCACCCCCCACCCCCCAGCAACCAGCGACTCTTTTACTAGTTGAACTTCTTTTTCCTGCGTGCCGAGAGGAAACCCGAGTGAGACAAGTGCAAAAGGGTTAAAAGAAGGGAGAAAGAAAGCTATAAGGAGCGACCGAGCATACAGTGAAGCGTTGGTCTTTCCCTCGAATCCGCCAAGATCATCGAGCGGTCCGGAAATAATGAAGGTACATTGGCCGATGTACACGGGGCCCCGAGCCGTTCTCTCTCTCCCTCTCTCTCTCTCTCTCTGTCGCAGTTCTAGCCAAGGAGAGGAGAGATGAAGGTAACTGCGAATAGTGTAGCTTCGGAACAAACGAGCGAAATGTTGGAGGCAGAGAATGAAAAAGAGAAAAAAAATAAGGGTGCAAGAGGGAGGAAGAGAGAAAACAGCAGAGGCCAGGAGCTTGTGGACTCAGAAACCCTCCCCGAGTACTCACTTCGAGCTTCATTGTGCCCGCAGAGCCTGATTATCCCCGTTCTTCCAGCGTTATCTTCTCGGTCGCGGCGCGCCCGTACCATCCCCCCCTGTACTCCCTCGTCCCCTAACTTGGTTTCTCGTTGGTTACAGTATTTTTTTTCTAGAAAAGTTTCAACGTTACCGTGCATAGAACTACACGAAAAACTATTATGTACGCTGTGGGACATGTTACGTTACGTTAATGCGCATGTATTCAGATATGTAAACGTAATATATGCATCACAATGGCTAAGTCCGGAAAATATTGAAAATAAGAACAAGTTGGTCTCTTTATGCGGCAATGTGTGGCGAAAACTACAATGGATTTCTTTAGTACTGTCGTACAATGGAAAAAGCACACAGGTACGCTGACTAATAGGCGTGACGGGACTGTAGGTGAAACGATTTCAATTTTAACGTTCGCGGCAACGTTCTCTTTCGTAATGATAATTATGCATTTCATTGTTAAGCCGGAAATGTAAAATTAATTTTCACGTATTGCTAAGAGAGTGGGAATCCGAAATTCAGGGAGTGGGAGAGAGAGAGAGAGAGAGAATTCGGGAATACAAAATGCAAGCTATAAATTTACATAGGCGTGAGCCATTGTTACGGAATTATCCAAATATTTGATATTGCGGCATTATTATGAAGCATCGACGAATATCAACCGAAATCGATTTGATGCTATCCAGGTACTGATATCCAGGGTACGCTGGTAGGTTGAGCAGCTTTTCAATTGCATACGTATACTATATGCGTATATTTGCGATCAATGAGAGAAACGTATGCAGTCGCACGTTTCGCGAACAGAAATACACTTTTTGATTTCACTGAACGATCCGATACAATGTATTTGTGGTATCGAAATGACATCGATGACGAGTCATCGAGTGAACGGAATTTCGCTGGTGATCGTTTATCTCCGAATATATAAACATGCGATATAAAATACGGCAAGCGATACAGTTATTGGCCGCAGCAATTACCTATTTATCGCTTATGTATGAAATACATCGAAAGAACGCCAACATCCTTGCGAATTATTTTTTTTTTCAGGTTCCGATAGCTGTCTCGTTTACCCGTTTTAATTTGTAAAAAAAAAAAAAAAAAAAAAATCGAGCACAATGCAATACTCACCAGCGTGCTAGTCACGAAAACAGCGTATTCCTAACACGAACTCACCTGAAAGCAGACAAGATAAACAGTTATTTTTAGGATGTTTTTATTGCGACATATAAACGAGACACGTGTCGGGAGGCAAACGTGTCGGCCGTTACAAAGGAGACGTTTTTTAGGGTCTATGAAAGAAGGGTGAGAGGGTCGACAAAGGAACTACGGAGAGACGTAATCGCGGCTACTTCGATATTACGATTCTAGCCAAAGCTATTGAGGTTCAAAGTCAGTAGTGAGAGGAGAGAGCGAGTAAATGGCAAATGAGAGTTTCTGCTGTTGAGAGCGGAGATTGGAAGGAGAAGAACGAGAAAACTGGAAAAAGCACAGAAAAAAAGAACGAAGCGTCGAAGTAGAGGGTGCGAAAACGGTAAGAAGTAGATTTCTCGATTGCTGAGATTGGTTCCGTCGTCTATGTCGTTGTAGTATCGCGACAAACGTCGTTCTTTCTGTATCGAGTATCTTTTCAACTCGTATTCTATATATACGACGCAGTTGCAAGTAGTATATATGTATATATATACTGTTTGCGATCTATATATATTATATTGTACGACTATAGATGATGTTGTCGGTAGCGATAGTCCATACAGACGAGAATCGTTTCGTTTCGCGCCTTGAGCCATTCCTCGGCTTCCTCCCGATTTTTTTTTCATTATTCGAAGGGAGGATAACAATATCTTGTAGCACCGTTCCATACAAAAAGGTACGACAGTTTATCTTCTGAGACATAACACATATATTTATACGCTATGGTAACGTTCCGCGGTCTCTCTGCCGGTGGCATGGAAATCTGCCAATTGGCAGATTTCCATATATATAGCTAACTATATAAAACACTTATCTATAATAGGGGATCCGCGTAACAGATTTGGTAAGCCGCAACCTCAAGATTAGTTACCATTTGTTTTTTCACTCAAATCTTTCGCGTGTTAAAATAATTTCCGTGAAAATCGAAAAAAATATAAATCGAAAAAAAATCTCGAAATCTATCGAAACATCGCTTCGATTTGTTGAATCATTTTTGTACATTGAGGTAAGGATGAAAAATAGATGCGAAATGCACACACAAAGGTGACGATGTTGATGACAAAGAAAAGAACGGGAATGCTGAGTGAGTCTGACAGATGCTATGCTTTATCCGTAGTATTCTCTCGTATTTTGTGTCTCGTGAGACGTACGAGCTGCCCGAGGGCGATCCATATTTCACTTGTATTAGTATGCCATTACTGATACACATGCGTATAGACGAATGTCGTCAGCATGAAACTTGGATCGCGCATCGTTGAAAAATATTTGTTTAGTAACGACAAATGGCTGCCGTAGGAAGACACTTCCGGAGAGTATACGATAACGTCGACGAATGCGATGGCTTTATACGAAAACTACGAGCCGGAAAAAAAATTGCTACATTCCGAAACTCTCCTTTCGCATCGAACGAAAGCCACTAGCAATTCCACCCCTCAGTCGGTATGAACATTTACCCTCGCAGCGTCACTCGCATACGTACTTTTAACACGCGCGTAGATACCAATGTTCCGTAGAAAGGCTCCAAAGGGGATGAACATCTCTCGCATCACATGTAATGCGAGGAAATACTCTTGCGTGGAAACGCGGAAACTTCGGAAAACAGACCTCGAAACGAGGATATAACGTGCCCTATTTTCTCGTTACCTTCCCTCACATTCCTCATTCCCTTCTCTTGCGTGGTACACTATATTTTTTATACCAGTAGATCAGCATTTACCGATGCATTGCTAAGCCATGCCGTTTTTTTAGAGCCGATCGATGAAATATGGAATCCTTTATGTTATACACGTTGTCGGATTTCGGAGATGTACATAATGTACGACACGGTTCATGCCGAAAATTACGCTACAAGAACTCTATTCGCAATCAGTATCGCGAAAATGTTCGATAACGTTGCTTTTGGCCGGTAGAGCAGAAAAAAAAAATTAGGATTTTTTATCTCGTGTAACGATCACTTCGTAAATGGAAAATGACTTCTCATTTGCTTAACGCTTCAGTTGTTTTTCGTGTCACTGGATGTCGATGTTGTTTTTACTCTCAGATATTAAAAAAATTCACTTGCGGTTTTTTTTTTTTTTAATTATTATTATTTTTTTTTTTTTCGAATCGCATATTTAGATATTAAAAACAATAAACGATAGACGAAATAGTGTTATGTTACAAGTCATTTTGTAGACGTAATCGCCTGATAAACGAATCGACTGCGATACGCTATATGCTACCCGTCTCATCGTTTAGACGCAATAGATACGTGAGAGAGTGATCGTGGGCTTGACGATAACGGCGTTTTCTACGGGGAACGATTCGACATTGAAAGCTCTTAAAGCTCTTCCTTACTGCCTCTTCTACCTTTTTTCGCTTCATTGCGTTTCCGCTCGCCGTTTCTCTATCCATCAATTTTTGTTCTCCGCCAATCGAGATACGTTCTACAACTGTACCCCGATAGCAACTGTTCTCGTACAGCAATAACTCTGTTCAGTATTACGGAAAAGAAAAGCAATAGATAATGATATTTAATAAAAATTTCGATAAATCCGTATTCTTATCACCATCAATATCCCACTGTTTTCTCGTTGTAAATGGACCAATGATAAGATTTTTATCGGAAAGTTGATTTTCATTTTTAATTTTTTTTTTTTTTTAATAAATAAAAACAACACGAAGTTTTCTCTATGACGACATCACGTGACGACATTGAAAAAGTTTCGTACGCGAATGTTCAGATGTGATGACATACATCGACGAATTGATAGCCCTTCCAGATAAGAAGATTTATGAACTCAGAGAGCCAAGAGCACTGAATATTATAGCGTGTCTTGTCCACGTCGTCGCTTCTCTCCTGTGCTATTCTCATAGTTCGCACATACATGCGAATGGATATATGTGTCACGTGTAGCTACGAGTTTCAGTGATGCTAAGCTGATCCTTCATATATCTGCGCTCGATGCCGCTCGCACGTAATCCAAATTTCATCTTGACGTTCCCGTGAAATACGACCGACATCGCCGTGCCTCATACGGTTCATCCAGTAGCCAACGCCACAATTTCTGTTGTTCATATTCTCGCAACTCTAACTTACCGCTCGTCATTGTGAATTAAATTAAATTTAATCAACGCGCGTTGATTAATAATTTCACCAATATATACCTAATTATTATCACCTTTTATCCATAAAAAAAAAAAAAATCGAAAATTTTGTGTACAAATCTGTCGTCTACACATTCTTTTCACGATCGACTTTTGGACGACGATGTTTTTTTTTTACCTTTTTTTTTACATGCAAAGTATACTGTATTCAGTATACAGTATTCAGAGGACATTTTGTGTTACGATATTTTTTCTTTTTATATATCCTTCGATGCCGAAGTAAAAACTAAAACACAGAGCACATACATCGCAAATACGCGTATACGGAACATTCAGCGTTCGTAGGGGATGACGGGAGAGGCCCGATAACTACAAGCCCTCCACGGGGGTTGAGAGCCTCGAGGCTCATACGATATACACAGGTGAGTTCTGGTACCGATCGTGGCTGCGGGTTGGATCAGAGCGGCAGGGCGGAAAGGGAGGACTTCGTTTGAACTTGGGAACAGCTCAACCCCTCGAACATAGATCGATGAGTGCTATGGACTACGCGAGAGGGTGCGGGTTATAAATAACGAGATCCCGACGAACGGAGAGAGGGTGTCTGGTGCGAGCGGAAGAGCCATCGAGAATCGTATCTTAACGCTAGGCATCCAGACACCCTATTCACGTACGAATCACCCACATGGATCCGTTCATAAACGAACTTTACCGCGTCTCCATAGCCCTCGACATTCGCCCCTACTGCGCTTCCGTTAATCACGATATTGCCTCACCTCTCGTCCACTTTATAGCGATACAATTTTTTGTTTGCATATATAATGAAGCTAATCAAGAAAAACTGAGAAACCCCGCAGCGGGTAAAAAAAGACTAAAAAAGGGTGATCACGGGTATGAAATTCGAGATATCGCGATTACAGATTCCTATAACTATGATGCATTTTCTAGCTATAGGACTACAGTAAAACCTGTTAATAGTGAATCTCAGACGCAAAATCGTAGATCTCATCATCTAAGATTGCCTCCTACTAGGATTCCCGACTTTACTTTTGCCTTCATTTTCCGACACAGTTATTACGCAGCTACAAGATTTAGCCTGAGTGACGTTCACAGCTTTCGTAATTTGCAATACCCCCAATTATCTACAAACTGACGAAAGTGAATTTTGAAGATTTTTCAGTAATGATCTATAGATCAAATTTTAAAAAATCAATAACGAACGCTGACGATCCTCGCGCCGACGATGCGGACTTGTCGTCAATAGCAATAATACCCCAGAAGTACAATAAACTCTCTCATCCCTTTCAATACCATAGGAGAATATGTACCGCGTAATTGCTACCTTCCGAGTGAGACTCGTCCATCGTATCGAGCGCACGCTCGCCTATACAGGTTACTGCTGTTTCGAAATAACCGAAATCAGATTGAACGCTTTACGGCTAATACCGGCACTCCGGAAGGTGAACTTCGCCTAATGGGCCGCCGGGTACGTACCTCCGAAACTACGTTCGATGAGGTTGCCGAGTCGTGAGGGAGAAAGGCCAGTAGTTCGCGCATGTATTACGGCGTACGGCCGCACAAATTACCGGGCAAAGATTGCCTCGAGGTAACTCGCGCAGGTACACGAGAAGTACAGGGGGTTACGAGAACGAGATAGCCGCAATGCTTGGTGGAATAGGTGGAATAAGGTTCGAACAGCCCTCTCCATGCGGAGGTCTCCGGCAAGCCGTCATCCTGTACCTCTTTCCCCAGCACCTTCATCTCCCACCTATAGTCGTGATTTTGCCAGGAAATTGGAAGGTTGACTATATGCAGGCAGCTGCCGTATATGTATATACATTGAACTCCCTTTCTCTCGCGGCTTCGAAACTGACGGAACACGCTAGCAAACTGCTGCTTGCGGTACCTATATATTGACGCATCGTGAATCTGTTTTGCTCAGCGTAAATTTCAACGCAGAATCTCAGGCAAAAATGTTCAGCGAATCAGTCAATTTCATTGTGTAACTATATATGACGATATATATAGTTACTGTACAGTTATGTGTACAGAGATATATGTATATGTATATGTTACATATTGAAGTATGAAAAGCAGTCGCGCGCTCGCCGTGCGGCAACCACTAACCAACGCCGCGCCACATTGCCTTACGGCTGTCGCCGCCAACGCCGCGCGGTAGTGAACAGTCTCCTCGAGACTTAACCCCATAAATCCGTGGCATTATTTTACCTTCCAAGCACACACAGAGAGCACAGTCTCGAGTCATCGATGCATATTCATACGAATTAGCATAGCCTCGCCTTGTAAGACAGCGCCGAGGGTGCAGGGGCGTCGACGAACGATGCGACTGTTTCTACTTTCCATACATGTTGTTTGGATGTGTACCGTAGAAGTATGGAACTTCGGGCTCGAGATATACGCAGATATTTAACCAGACAGCCGTACTTTACGGATAATTCTATATGGAGAGAATGAGAAAGAGGACCGCAACCCCCAACGCTACCGCTACCGCTTTCAAACCAACTCTCTCCCTGAGTTTTGATGCTTTTGCTGTGTGCTATATGCCCACTGCGGAACGAAAATACCGTATCGAGTATGCATGAAGAGAAAAGGCCACTCTCGATGGTAAATAACATATATATGAGGCGAAATCGACATAACTAACGGTAGAAACTTTCAACATGTAAATTGGCAGTTCGTAGCGAAAGCATCATTTCTCCGAAAGCGCTAAAAATATCCCTGCATCCCGAGAATTATGTATCTCGTAATTATCAACGGTCCATTTTTATTTGTTCCTACGATCGGACATAGAGCGATTTTTTATAGGTTAGAACGCCGAAGGAGCGCAAAATTTTCTGTAAAATTTAAGTTCATGTTTCCATTTCATCCCTTCGGGATCGCGGATAAGTCATATTTTACATCTTTCTATCCAATAATAAATAGATACATCTGCTATCTACCAATATTTTCCTTGTGGAGATTTTGCCGGTTTCTCGTCACTGGGGACTCAAAATAATCCGATCCTGGAAAGGATATGTGAACGGAAGTCTCGTACACGGTGACGAAATACTTTCATAACATCGAGAGATTATCAAGCTGGAGATTGAAACTCAGCTTCCGGAACGGTTTCGATGTTTTCGCAGATATTTTCGGTAGCAAATGATCAAAATCCTATTTTGCTGTTTGGTTTGCGCTGATGGAATATAGCGGTAGCAGTTTCCCTTACACATGTTTCCATTGTATCCGGGAATCTGGTAAGTTAGGATAAGGACGGATGATTGAAGGAGAACAATGCATCACAGAATCCCGTATAGTATAGGTATTATAGTTGAACGGAAAAGCCACGACTGAGTGAAAGCCAGAGATCCCGTCACGTTGCGGAACAGTCTCCGCCGCAACCCCTAGCATTCAGTCAGTAGCAGCCATAGCAGTAGCCCCGAGTCACCGTAGCGATTTAATCCAGACAAATGATCCTTCGGGGCTGTTGCTTACCGTCTAACTTCTGCCCCCATACCGTTGTCATTACATTCCCCAATCGAGTGACGGCGTCGATTCTGGAGCGAGCAAAGGTCGACTTGACTAAAACGGCACCCGCGCATTTCTTTTTTTTGTATATACCTGAACCCATCGACAAACCCTGTGACTCGACATCTTTACTTCTGCGGTCGTTCAATCTCGGAACTCGAATGTTGCGGAATGTTGGCCGGTCGTTAATCGATACAATTCTATTAAAAATTCTAAGCACGTCGCAGGGTTGCGTTTTTTTGTTATTTTGCACACCCCTATCATTTAGACGACCATTTTTGAAGGCGAATTACACAGATGCGTAAAATATAATGAGCCGACTGTGTTCATGATTAATTCATTATAATATACACAAGAGATCGCGGAACTATACCTCATCCCCATTGTATACACGCGATTGCCTTCAGTTACATGATCACCTTTACCCAATGGGAACAAAGTTCCTCCTATGAGCGGATCTGTCCCTTGCGACAGTTACCGAATGCGCTTGGATTGAGCACCATGGTTGATGCATGTGTTGTGTTGCTCTTGGGGATGAATCATCAACCGTACAGTGTTTGACCCTTTCATAGAACTCCTATCACTAGTTATTGGCATTGCTACATCTGTTTCTGTCCAATGGGTTTCATAATCCAATCGGCTCGCTAACTCCGCAGTAGGGTAGCTAATCAGCGCAAGACAGCTTATGACTCGCCTTGCGGGGAGACAAACGTGTGCCTTTCCGCATACAAGATTCGCAGCATCCCGTAATTTCTGTGGTCTCTGTTGCTCCACACAGCTCTGTGTCCCTTCATCGATTCTATTGCTGTTGATGATTCTCCTGCACTACTATTGCTGTGTACTGCCACTCCAATCATTCGAAAGCGCGCATGACAATCGATCCTACTGCTGTCAATTCATCAGTCGTATAACGGACTTAATGATAACAGATGTCTGTCAGAATTGATACTCATCTGCTACAGACGGTCCTGTTAATCAGGCAACTTGACGTGATCAATCGAAATATCGATACGGACTTCTCGGTAATTAGAATACTGCAGATATAGATACATAGCATAGTATATACCTATATGGAGTATATATACTTCGCTTTTTCCTGATTGGCAGACTTTTCCTGATGACTCTATTTCGATTATCGATTTGTTTGGCTTTACGATATTGTTTCGTCGATTAGGCCATTCGCTGTCGTAAAAGACACAAGTTATCTCAATCGATTCGCGTCTTGTTAATGGATTTGTCTATTATTACGCAAGATGCAAACCCACTCCGCCGATTGACAATGTTTCGTATATATATCCTAAAATCTGTTGGTATATTCGGAATACTCTTGCAATAGTAATACTTACGTCGACCCACCTTTGCACGATTCATGTACTGAGAAACTATGTTTGTCCGCTATGTACTTATTTATGTATATACGACCAGACCAAGTGTCCCTTGTGCAACGATCATAAATCACACCGGATACCAGTGCATGTAGAATAGTAGCCGCATAAAACATAGAGAGCCGTAGAGTTCAACCGGTCGCGGGCACTACCCTTCCTCTGCACTCTTCCTATGCGGTATGTCTGTACCAAAACAATATCCTATGTACTAAAGCGCCTTTCGTACAATATCGCGAGCTTATGCACTCCGTCGTCATCTCCAGCGATCCTTTCTTGCGGTACATTTTACCATACGACGGTATAGTGAAACCAGTCATACGTCTGGATGGATTTCTGTCTGCGATCTCTCCATTTCGTTTCGAAGTCTCAGACTTTCGTTCACTTAACGCCTCGCAGATTTCGCTTTTTACGCTCTTCGAATTCGGATTTCCTCGAATTTTGTTCATTTTTTTTCTGCATTCTTACTTCACTTTGGCGACGTCTTCCTCTTGGCTTTCGCACGATATGTAAGCACGTTTGGCTTGGAATACTTCGGAAAGTCGAAAGTTTGAAACGTCTACTACGACAACTACTACTACGTCAGTCTCCTGGCGTTCTTTTCGGATGAGAAGTCCCCTTCCGCAGGGCCCTTTCGCTCATTTGAATACGAATACATTTAAATTTTATATCGAAATTCACAAAGTTTTTGGTTGTCATGGCGTAGTTGTATGTATATATGCGCGGATGAGAAAGAAAGGGAGGAAATCGGACATCATTTCGAGTCACAGAGTGGACACATTGAAGATAGAGAAAGTACGGGATAGTAAAAGTCAAAGGGATGGGAATGCGAGGTGCTTTCGTGTGGTCGAAGAATTCTTTATTTCTCTATCGGTTCAGCTGAAGTGCGGTGGAGTTGCTGTACCTTTATCTCTTTGTGTTTTTCAAGCGCGATACTTGTCGTCCAACCCAACCTTATTCTCCACCGGTCAGCAATGCACCCGCAAAAGCAGATTGTTGAAAAGTTTTACTCCCCGCTGTTGCGGCGAAGAGAGAAACGGAAAGGAAAAAAAGGTACGAGGCTCTCGTTGCGGGATTGGAATCTCGATACGAGATTCACGGTTTTCTGGCTTGGAATCTCCAGGGCCATCCTCGAGATTCCTGTAGCTACATACACGGAAGAGTCGCCGAGAAAAGCCTGCTGCCGACTACATGGATACTACGCCATCTATGTATCGGCGATATAGCTGTAGTCGACGATTCGTTTTTTCCAGCCTTTAGCAAGCTACTTTTGTCGAGGTGAGATCGATTCCCGCGTGATTTTCTGGACCAACGGGAGTTGTTCAGACCGCAGTATACACGATTACGATATAGACATCGATACAGTTAGAAAGGAATGCAAAAGTTGCGATCTCGCTGGATTGGAAGAGGAAAGCACTGCCATCCTCGTGCCATTCGTGCGATATCGGGAATTCGAATCTCGGAATATACATGCACACTGTTAAACGCTTCAGGGGGCGCTACAGCGCACGACAATGAGAAGAAAGAGAACCACCACCACTAGAACGATAATGGCGTTCCGGTACTAATAGCCAAGCCTTTAACACGCCCAGCGGCGTCGAGCCACGCTGTCGAAGCGAAATGTTCACTCTGTGCACTCTTTCAAGCGTGAAATCAGAGCCAAAATTGTTTACCACGAAAATCGGACTCCACTAAACCGCCGACTCAACAATCTATGCTATGCGCTCTACACACAGTCATACCTCGTCGTTGACCTCGGCGCGTGTTCGTATTTTGGTTGGACCCGCGTGCCTGTGAGGCTCTCATTGTTTTTCAAAATTTCCGTCACAACCGGCCCGCGGCGAGTTCCGAAAAAACTATTGGAGCTCCCGACGTAAATCCACGCGAAATTGGTGTGTACGCAATTTCACGTGTACACGGTTCGCGTATATGAACGTCACGACTATCGAGCGTAGAACGCACGTACGCGCTCTTGCAAACATTCGTGAAGCTTTGTAAAATCGTTTTTATTATTTTATACCCGAGCAAACTGAAGCACTTGAATACAGGTGCTGGGAATCATAGTTTTAGGGAGGATTTACTCGTTAATCCGTATACTTCGATAAAAGTGACTTCAATGCGCGTAGTATTGGGAATATTAGTTTTTGCGACATCTATCAAACATTTTCGGGAACTGTTACCATTTTTTTTAGATACGTATATCGCGTCGTATTCTCGTCTTCGATTTTCAAGGTAATTCTTCTCAATGCAGAAATCATTGAATAATAATAATAATAATTCCGAAGCCGATGTTTTGTATGTCCGCAATTCATATCATGCAGTCGTCATTCGGTCGTAAAATTTGATTATTATTCGTTGATCGAGTCGGTCAAATAATATTATTGGACAAATAATTTCGCTTCGTAATCAATGAGACGAAAGTAAATAGTTTGTTATTTTAATGAAATCAGTTGGAAATTCGCCATTTTTGTATATGATCCGAAGCTATGAAGAAGTCGTCCGGTGTTTATGTTGGCGAAGAGTATGCGCCGAGAATCAGATTCATGGTATTACGACTCGGCAGTATTATCGTATGATAACAGGTACACGATATCCGCGCTTCGCGTGGTCTTTGCCGGAGGAATATTGCTAAATCAACACTTGTACTATCCCAAAGGTGCTTAGCGGAGTCGCTAGGCAATATCGGGGCTGTTCTAGCGTGAGGGTAGAATCGTTCGTTGATCCGCGACGATATCAGAACGGTATATACGTTAGTTCTGAAGTGGACGAAGTGCGCCGTACCGGCACGTAGAGTGTACAACGGTGAGCTTAGAAACGTTAAACGCCCAACGACCGCGAAACGCCTGAGCTCTCTCAGCAATGTAAATAAAATTGGCCTGGATATACACGCGGGAGCACCGCTGCTCCGCGCTCCTCTGTTACCCCCCTGCAACCCCTGGCGGCGCTACCGAGCTTATCGTACGTAACGACTTTATCACCGCTGTATATTTCCATAGGCGCGCGTGCCTCGCTCTAGGTGTGCGCTACTCGGGCTTTGAGCGAAACGCAGGGGAAAGAAAGAAATAAGAATGAGCGGTGTGTGTGCACGTACGCTTGGGCATCTGGCAGATGGAGAAACGCGAGAGGCGCGGGGAGGCAGAGGGGTAGAAAAAAAAAATTAAACACACTCGGAGGAGTCGTAAAGACGCCTGGCTAATTTCTCGAGAGAGGAAACGAGGGCGAGAGAGGATGAGGGTGAGTAAAATACGAGAGGGAAGTAGGTATATGAAATCCAGAAACACGGCAATGGCGTATAGGTTGGCGTATAATTCTACTACCACCAAGGGATTAGTTCTTTTTTACTTCTTTTTTTTCTTCAAGAAATTCTTTCGCTTATACTATTCGTGACTCGAGTCCGACGCGTTGAAATTACTATTTTTTTTTTATAATATGCTTTACGAAGACTATATCTGCGATCCGATTCCGGTACTAAGAGAAATATGAGATCGGGTACTGTTCGAGGTCTATCGGAACTTGACACGCGCACACTTTTTCAAACGTATGTCAGTATTCAAATTGTGAGCTTTCTGAATCAGTTACGAAATTCAAATTTTTCGCATAACACGATTCCCTTTACAGCGATAAGATCGTTAATATTATTGCGATCGTAAAAAAAAAAAAAAAAAACCACCAATTGATGGAAAAAACGAGGACTAATAATAAAATCAACTATTTCGGAAATAGTAAAAAAAATCGTATTCCATAAACATGTAGAAATTTTGTAGATCCCATAATTAAAAAAAAATCATCGTGTGCTGCCACCGTATTTTAAATTTAGAAATAAATTATTGTCCAATATTAAAACGTCCTACGATATTTTTTACCGTTTTTTCTTGACTTTTTTTTCACTGTATCGCGTTCGAGGTCTTTCTCTTTGCGCCGCATCATAAAGGCGTCGAATGGACCGTTAGTGGATAGATATATAAAGGGGTATGTTGGGTGGGTGTGAGAGGTAGGGAACCGAGAGTGAGAGCGATGCTCGGGGTGACAGGAGTGAGACTTCAAAGGGATGACATTCCGTTCTTGCGGTCTCTGCCAGCGAGGACCTTGGGCGATACAGTGGCGATGCGGGGCTCAGGAGTACTTTCGGTTGACCGAGTTCTTCTGCTATATAGTGTGGCCACCGGAATGGCAAGTGCAAAAGCAGAAATAAACTCGCAAGCCAAAAACCCACTCCACGTAGAAACGTTCCCCTGACCTTGTCCCTTTCAGTACTCATCAGAATCGTATAGATTCCGAGAAATATTGAAAATTTTAGATGAACTTTCATCGAAGTAAAAATTGCCGTCCATTTTACATTTCGTCGCAATTCCACATTAATACGAAAGTGGATACGAAAACGCAAGTAGACTTTCTAAAAATTGGTAACTGTTATTTCATTTTGCGAGACTCTTAACAAATTGACCTTCAGTACGAAAGGACGTTGTCATTATTGTTCGATTTGAAGATATTTGAAGATATCTCCAATATTTGGCTTTAGATGAAGTCACACCGTCCCTAATCCCGACTACTCGTGAATAGTGAAGCGCATGCACTGCCATCTATGCACTCTGACGGAGATTCCGATAAGTGATACTCCGCCGTAACCAAACTGACGGGCTTTTGTAATTCCAAAATTCGACCAGTCGGATTCTCAGCAACTACAGCTGCATCAGCAAAGGGAGTGCTCAGCAATTATCCGGCTGTTACGAGTACGCGAAATTCGAATGTGCTGGAGAGCGATGTATGTAGTACATGTAGGTACGCAGGTGACGCGTGAAGTAGCAGTATGCGCTGAGGTCACGGGGTGGCAGTGGTCAGCCACTTCTACCGATACGCAATACAGATATGCTTGCGTACTGATCTGTTGTACCGTAGTAATGGGGAGTATGTACTATAGGCGTTTCAAGTCCGAACTATTGTAGTAGTATGGTGTACGGGAAGCTGGGGGCGATACGCAGATCCAAAGCATTGCTGCATGGTGGAACAGCTTCGCCAATGCTCTGCGGGCAAGCCGACAAGAGGAGCAAAGGGTGGATTACAAAGGTGTTGGAATGGTGAGCTCTAGAGGTAGAGGAGTACGGGACGAATAGCAGCAGAGAACACACGACGCGCGCGAGATCCACAAGCCGGCCGGTAGCGGCGGAGAAGCGGATGGTGTAATTTCGGTGGGACCCCCGGTGCTACTCCCGCAGCTGTCGACGGTGCTCGGTGCCCAAGCCACCCCCGGAGCGCGGCGGACAATGCTCCATTCACAGGCCATCGAGTCCGAGTTCTGCCTCCACCCTCTATCAGAGTTGGCTACGAGTCTCTCCGGCTCTTCTACTGCCGTTATACAGCGTACGAGCGTGCATTGCCTCTCACACTATCTCCCTCCATCTCACTCTTTTGGCAATGGATCACCGCTTCCGGACAGGAATGAGAAGGAAAAGAGATTCCACCAGGACAGCCACAGCTCGCACTAGTTTCCACGATGAACTTTCGCCTGATGAAAATTCAACTTTTCCTCTCGTCATATTGACAAAGAAGAGTATTAGCGAACTTGTTTCTGCGCAATATAATGAGAATCACATCAATCATCGATGGAGCAGAAATGCTCTGAATCTATTTTTTGCAACTCGTGCATGAAAATTGGCGCATTTCGTGGCAGTTTTGCGGGACGAAAATGACTGATTTCATGACAATACTGAAAAGATAGGTTTGCGCATGCGCAGCTCGCGATTGTTTCATTTGCGTCCCTAAGGACGATAAATGATTACATTTTGCTGTTCGTCCCGCAAAATTGCCACGAAATGCGCCGATTTTCTCTGCACTCGTTACAAAAAGTACAGCGTGCAACTCGAGCTGATTACCGAACTCGCTTCTGTGCGATATAATGAGAATAACATCAATCATCGATGGAGCAGAAATGCTCTGAATCTATTTTTTGCAACTCGTGCATGAAAATTGGCGCATTTCATGGCAGTTTTGCGGGACGAAAATGACTGATTTCAAGACAGTAGTGAAAAGATAGGTTTGCGCATGCGCAGCTCGCGATTGTTTCACTTGCATCCCTAAGGACAATAAATGATTACCTCACATTTTACTGTTCGTCCCGCAAAATTGCCATGAAATGCGCCGGTTTCCTCTGCACTCGTTACAAAAAGTATAGTGTGCAACTCGAGCCGAATTGGCGATTGCAACTCGTGTGATTGCAGCCCTCGCTTCGCTCGGGCCGCAAACCTCAGACTCGTGGCAATAGCCAACTTTCGGCGCTTGTTGCACAATATACTATAACTCATCGACTAAAATGCCACCCGACAATGCGACTGAACACAAATTTAACCGCAAACGTCAGTTGTCAAAAGTTTATTAATACTTATTTATTAAAATTGTTTCTCGCAACATGTAATCCGTATTCATAACAATCGATGCATTACTTGACAAATGTAGCGAAATCCATACATCGGCGGTTTGTTTGTTTGCCACGGCGTTATTTGCGAATTTAACACATAGGCTGCTTCAGGGTTTGTCACCGTTTCAGCTTTACTGCCGTAATTCTGTAAGCGCGACATTTGGTTGGTCGGTGTATAATAGTCCGGCGTCAGGGCGAAACCCTGTAAGCACGCGAGCGATCGTGCTTTGAGGATGAAAGGAAAAGCGAGCGTAGAGAGATGGAGCGAATGGAATTCTCAAAGCAAGAGCTTTCGATATAGTAAGAAGCTTTGCGCGTCAATATAGTATGAATAAAACAGGCAAAGAGGAAGCATTTAGGGACCAATAATTAGGAATTTGTGTATTACTGCTGGTCAGGACATCAATTTTGTTGATAGCAACGATGTATTCGTACCAATTATCGCCTCAAAGAAAATTGATCATTGCACACGGATGTTCGATTCAATAGAACTTATTGATCGATCTTCGGCAACGATCCGGGTGTAACTGAGCTTCTCGAAATTCTATCCTCTCGGTATATGGATACTTCTATGTAAATGGGATAATGTACAGTATACATGGGCAGTACATAATGTATAGTCCTGCTTTACAGTTAACTATGCGGATACATGAGACACATGCGATAGCAATCAGGTCACACGATCGCCTGCGTATCGCCAAAGACCGCTGCGATCGTGGCAGCAGCATTTCAGGTCCATCAGGAGAGCGACCCCTGCATGCAATGGCGCCGCCAGCCTAGTATTCCGCTACTTTACTGCATTGTAGTATAACCCCGGATCACGCGCGCTTTGTCACTCAACCATGTACCGTAACTCCGGTTGCAGATTGAAAGAGAATGATTACCGTACGACCCACTTTCGCGGGGCTCTCGTACTCGATGATGAAAAGTAAAATAAGAAAAAATGAGGGTTGACGCTGAAGAGGGCGGCGAATATGACAGGGAAACTAAAGTACAATAATAAAGAAAGGAATGAACGTGTGGAATAATCATTTGAATGAAGGGGGTTGTTGCGCAAAGGGGCTTTTGGTAGCTCGTTAAAGTGAGAGCCGATAGTCGTATGAACTCTCCACATCGAGAGTCACACTTGCGAAAATATAAGTGCGAGCAGCATGGAGCTCTTCGATGTCTGATGACGAGGTACGTACGGATAGAACGGTGGTGGAACATTCGGCTCATATTATTTCGAGGGTCGAGTCTGTTGTCGTAACACCCCGTCGTGTTCAACAATCGAACGTTTACTGCGACTTTATCGTTTGCCGCTTCTCCCGGGTCGCAGTCGTTCGGCCGTCGACGTTGCGTCGGGGAAATTGCGCCCTTGTATAAACGATAATAATAAGGAGCGGCGTACTCCAGAAGCACAGTGACGAGAAGGTGCGGAAAGGATAAACCCGGGCGGCGCAAGAGGATAGGAGTACAGGGTATTTTGTCGTTTCAAAGTGGACGGTAGTTGTGTACGGGCGTGAAAGCCGTCGCGCCGGGTGTTCGTCTCTTCTCGCTTGATGCCGTCGATGTTGTGTATGTATTAACTATGGTCCAACGAGCACTAATCCCCCACACAAACCCCTCGTTCAATTAACAACTTGAGATCGTTTGCTACGGTGTGTATAGTCATGTTGAGTCTCAGCAGCTGAGAGCGATGAATAATAAGTGTTTTAATCCCTTCCCTGCAATAACTCTGCAGCGTCCGGAGGAAAACGTTAGATGGCTTTATTGTCTATATAATACATGTACACTTCCTAAGAATCGATGTTATACGGAAAGGTAGAAAAAAAAAGAGGAAAAGGACGTCTAAAATGAAAGACCCGATGATTCAGCGGAATAAACCGGGTGTAAGAGTGTTTAATCGGGCGTTCCGCTCTCAACTGACCTCAGTGACTCCGTAGACTCTCTCCGCCTCCGGGCTTCTTCGCTATCTCTAGCGTTTTTCCGCGTCGAAACGAAATTTCGTCTCGCTTCTCGCTTAGTCCTTCTTCTCAGTCTCTGCGGCATCATTTCCACGGAATCCCCACAAAGTTTAGCGCGACTGCATGAATAAAAACGGCCACGGACTTGGTGTAGATGGCGAGATCGCAGGCACGTGCGCGCGGCAGCGAAATAAGTTGGAGGTGTGACAACGCTGGAAAGCGTCGTCGTACCTCTGCAGAGGCTGAAAGTTGCTTGAAGCCAGAAAACCATGAGGGAGGAGGACATGACACGCGTTGTTTCTTCGTCGTTTTTCCATTCTCATCCTCCGTGTTTCGTCCTCGAGATCTTGTGTATCGGGTGTATCGCGGGTGTATCGCTTCTGTAGCCTATGGCGCGTAAAATTGCGAACCGCCAGCAAGCGGATCCACCGCACTGATACCGCACCCTCATGGCTTTCGTAAAGGCTCGTCGTCACTGCCTTTCTCTGAAATTTCGAGGGTGCAGAAACCGAGCCATTCCTCTGCGAAGCTGAGATCGAAGCTATCTCTTTCTTTCGACATGCTTCCGTGCTTCTTCAGGGTTACTCGAGGGTTGTTGATTATAACAAACGCGCCCACATGCATTCTTCGGTCAACGGACGCGAAGGTTTCGCGTGCCATCGAGTCATGGTCCATTCTGGGCGCAATGGACTGTATATGACAACAATAGATGAAAGCTTTAGGTCCGACGTAATAATATATATCTAAAAAAGTATATGTGTCCCGTGAATTCAATTCTATTGGTCAAATGCGAGTATCGATCTAATGGTCGTCGAAATAACCGTAACAGCGTATGGTTTTTTTTATACTATATCTAAAATCATCAAATTTCCGAGTCAATCAAAATTTTCTCTACGAAAACGGCATCCCTAACGCTTTCTACGGGGTGAATTTTTCCCTATTTCTTCCAATATATCTTCATCGGTTTGAATTACGCATGAGACGACAAGATTGATTGGGCAATAGATATGGCTTATTCACCCCTTCGCTGCGCCACACAGCATCCCTATTTTCAGTACATTTGCATTGTATGCAATTGTATGCAAACAGTGAAGATGGTAAAGCCAATGCATCAACTAAATTTCTGGGCATTAGGTGAGAAAGGGGTGAAAACGGGGAACGTATCTATAGGTGTTGAGTTTACCGTTGAGGTGGTGAAAGTTCTTGGGCCGTTTCTTCAACGCGTTTGGGGCTTTCGGTAATATAGCGAATCTCTTCAAACCACCATTTACCGTGGAAGGGTGCGCTCAGGCGCTCAGCAATTCCGAAACGTTTTACTCGATTGGCAGGCGCCACCGTGCGAGATTTAGATGAATCGAGGGGTGGTTACTTTCGAGAGAAGGGAAAAAAGAAACGAAAAAAAAAAAAAAAAAAATCTAGTGGATTACCACGCGACGATCAATAGCCTCAGGACTTTTAGCTACTCATCTATATACGCTTAAAATGGGTATAAAACAATGCAAGTCGACATCCGGTAAACCGATGATGAAACAAATATTGAAATAATCGAATGCAAGAAAACGTCCAAAACAATAAGAATCGGTTTCTCTGAAAATCGAATACCCACAGTACGATTTTTTTTTTTTTTTTTTCATTTGAAGACGAACAGCATTGGTATTGGTATTTTTAAAAAATTCGATCGTGAGTAATGATATGACTGCCGTTTTTGCCCAAATACATGATAAGGCGACGCCGTGGCGTAAAAAGTAATTAAAATGAAACACACGCAAAACCTATATAAGATCGAGAAAGTCGCGGAGAACGTCGTTGCCGTTGCAAACGTTGCTACTCGTGCTGTTAATGGCAAAAGATTAATAAAGGGTTAGATTCCGAGTGTTTTCCCCATTCAGAATCAGAGGCATACCGGCAGAGGCTTCGCAATCGTACCGTGCAACGTGTCCATATACCAAAAGCGAGAGAGGGTAAGGTACGCGAACGAGAGTCGTCGCTCACACAGGAACGATTCTGCGCTTTGCCCATCCCGTTCACTATATCGAACCAACGTTTATAGGACCTCATAACCTGCCGAGATACGAAAGCCGGTAGAGCCAGCGTTGCTTCGTGATTTACAATGCGGAATTACGCCCAGCGCCGTTCGTACGTCACTCGCAGGTCCGCGTAACCTGCGTCGTAGTAGTAGTTACAGGCCGGTGGGGTCGAAGTGATCCGACTAGGCTGCCATCAGCCTCCTCGGTGACCAGCGGACTGAGCTCCCCACTGCATCTTCCCCCTCTGACTTTCTCTATCCTCTATTCATTACCTATCCGTCCGCACTAACCCCCGATGTTAAATTCTATTCAACTTACCGAAGCATGCGAGTTAACTACGATCGATAGCTTTTCGTAATCGATGACATCAATCATCAATTTTAATTTACGAGATTATTATTAAATTACTATTATTATTACTATTATTTTTATTAATAATGAACTATTATTTCGAATGATTCATTAAAAATTGAAATTATTCGTAAAGGCTGTTTCGAGAAAACTGCGGCGTATTTTATTGCGTGACCTATTTTTATGTTAGCGACTTGAGGAGAGTGCGAAGAGATCATCTCGTGAAAGTTCACTTTGTGATAAGAAAAAAAAAAAAAGAATTGAAGCTCTCAACTATAGTGGGCGGCTGCGGATGCCGCCCGAGCGTAGCGCGGAAACAGAGAACCGATATTGCCAGCCGTCGAGTAGACCGTTCGTTTCAGTCTTAAAGCCATCAGCTCGCGACCAAAAATAAGGACGAGACAGATGGTCGGTGGTAGAAGCACCGCTACTCGTTATAATTTCTCGTTCTGTATTGCAGTCAGAGAGAAATTGTCGGCTATTGTTACGTACATTGACAATATCGTTGCATCAACGGCAGAGCGTCAAACATCGCGGATGTGCGAACGTAGCGCATTCAGCATAACCCCCGATTACCCTCGCTGTGTCTCTCATTTTTTTTTCCTCAGCTGTGACTGTATACAATGATCCCTTGGGGCGTACTGCAGGCCAGAAAGCCAAATAAAACTTATCAACTGAGTATCTTCATCCCCTCGTGTTATTTTTACGATCGTAAACAGTACCGTACGATAGCCGACGGCGTTTATTGAGATACATGTATACAAACAGAGAGATGAAGCGCAGCGTGGAAAATTGATGGTTCAGTATTATTTATTGACCAGCCAAGTACCATTAATCACACACGACAATTAATCTTGAAAAAAAAAAAAAAAAAAAACAATCGGATTTTCGAACGCTATTCAGCGTGTAGGTGAATAGTAAAGAAAAGAAAGAATCCAAAAGAAAAGACAGCAAAGAGAAAGAAGTAAATAGATACTTAAAACATCATGGCGTTTGCATAAATGCATCAACAGCCCGCAGTTTTTTTTTTTTTTTTTTTTTTTTTTCGGAGCTGGAGAATCCTTTTTGTAAATGTGAATAAAAAAAATGACTTTGAAAGAAAAAGTATTCGGAAAAAGTGGAAAGTAGTTCGCAAAGCCACGGTGGGGAAATATTCAAGGAAAACCGACGGACACTTCAGATAATACGGTGTAGTGTGCTGTTTAAAGTTCACCAACACATAAAACAAATATATGGTAACGCGTACATGCGAGTACATATGTACTCCACATAGAAAGCTACATGCCGGCATAAAAGGAAGGCGCGAGACGCATATATGTACGCGTTAGATACAGCTCGCGAATCCCTTTCATGTTCACGGGCGTAAAACCGAAGTGATGAAGGGGGAGCGCGAGGGTGTGCAAGGGTGCGGCCTCGAGCAGGTCACCTCGATGCAGCAGCCACTGGAAACGAGACCGCGAAGGCCGACGCTGCCTCTGGACTCTGTTGAACGGTGTGGAGCTGACGGAGGCTTGACTATGGCGAGAACGCAAGAGACTACCGAGAGAAAACGCTTTGGCGAACGGAGGTACGTACCATGGTTGTCGAAAGAAAAAAGCGGAATAAAACGAACAGGATGAAGAAGTGGAAGCCAGAAAAAGTAAAAAAGATACCAAACACGCGTAAAAAGAAGCGCATAAAAAGGCGAATGGGTATTGCGGATTTATGAATTTTATGAATGGCACTATCGGATCCATAGATCACGAGATCACTGCTCTATACAAAAAAGATTATCTTTTCGACGATTTCACATGGATTTTCTCCGAATCTAACAAATTTTCACGACAAACTCGTATCACACTCTGTTGGCGCGCAGACGAAATTAAATAAAAATAATAATTTTTTTATTATTATAAATATTATATAATATTAATAAAAATATTAATTTTTTTATTATTATTTTTTTTATTTTAATCATCACGATGTCCTGATAAAAAAAAAAATTTTAATATATTTTTTTAATTTTGCCATTCGCTGTATGGTGTCTCTTTTCAATTTCACTTCGATCAATAACGCAACCGACACCTCCATCGCATTTAGACTCGATGAAATTTTTTTTTTCTCTTTAATAACACAAATCAAAGTTTTCCACTGATTCGCAGTATTCGCGAACGATGAAAGGGGAAAAAATATCGTGAGTCAGATTTCATTGGTACGGTCAATTTCATTTCGCAACAGCTCGCTGAAGGATCGTCGAACTAACCGTTATTGCCACCGGGAGCATATCGGACAAATTCGTCTTTGACCTTTTTTCGAAAGAAGTGTCATAGTGGTTTGATAGTAAGGTACACTGTTATAGTATACGTTGTATAGGCTGACGTCGCGGTCGTATACCCTCCGGGCGGATATTATTCGAAAGGGAAGAAGGCCCTAATTCCGTCTCTCCCTTTTTGCCTCTCATTCTTTCTGCCTACCGATGTTCTGTCGTCGACACTGTGATTTATTCGTATAGGTAGGGATCGGTAGCAGGTGGCATCGTAATATTCTGGGATCTCATTCTCTTCGGCTCTTCCCCACTATCTTTCTCTCGCTTTCTTTTACACACACACAGAGGGAGGTGTGCCCTTCCGGCGAACGAGAGCAGCTCTGCTCTTCGTTCGTGAAATTGTTTTTTAATATCGAGAAGAGAAGAGCGAAGAAATTGCCGTCGCGTTTGCCCGTAGAAATAGAAACGAGAAATCGAGAGAACGAAAGAAATGACGGTACGAGCTCTCTACGAATTCTTCCGCCGCGAGATACTAGATACCAAGTATAATATTATACATAATCGAAATGGCAGCGGGTTTCAGTCAAAAGTACACAAAGATACAGGATAGCGGAAGAAATATATTGTACATGCGAGATATTACACGTATCAACGTTGAGCGTTCGTAGCCGCGGGATTCCTACGTCTTTTCTCCCGTAACATGATAGATAGACATATATTTTCGCATACCTGTATACATATATCGCTTCACCGACATCAAAACATACCGTACACGCTTCAGCGTATATGCATCCACCTACCTACGTGTAACTCGAGCACTGCATCGAGACTTTTCTCGTGCGTGAAACGAATAAGCGGGCGCAATGGAAGAAGGAGAAAAACGAAGGAGACGGATAATAAGAGAAAAAAAAATGAAAGCACATGCAGCAGCAGTTCTTGCGTTCGCTCACACCGTTCAGCTCCCGTTCCATATGTAAACCCCAAAGAATAGCTTATTCTAAAGCGATCACGAAACGCTTTTCAAGCTCCGGAGGATGATGGAATCGCGTTTCATCCGAGAACGCGGCAGGGGATAGTGGAATAAGGAGAATGAGACAGGAGAAGGTACACGTGAAGAATGATCAAACACCGCATTGGCGTACGGCTACTTCATCTTCTTATTTCTTTTTTCCTTCCGCCACTTCGTTCTTTCGCTATGTTACTCCGTCCGTCTGTCTCGTTTTTTTTTTAGTTTACTTTCTCCCCGTTTGTGTCGCTTTCCTCCAGCCGCGATTTATCGAAAAAAAAAAAAAAAAATACATCGATCGGATTTCTTTCGTTAGCAACTTTCTCCATTCGGCACCCGAGTTCATTCCGATCTCAAGCCATTGGCGCCTCTCGGGGTGTTTTCTCGTTCCACCGTTCGGTATACAACACTTGGGCGGCGCAGATTGCCTTTTTGTATTCGCCGAAGATCGGAAATATCGGCTTCTTTTTTTTTTTTTTTTATTATACTCTCAACTTCGTTCGATAATAAATAATGTATCGAATATGATACTGAATGGGCGGATGTTACCTGCTGTTAACGATGGGTCTCGGACACCGGGATACCCGTAGCTGCCGGCTGCGGCTGCGCAGCCCGGGTAACGACCACATTCAGCCGATCGCGCTGTTCGCTCGAAAGCAAAAGAACAAAACTGATTCTTCTCGTCCCATTTCTGCGTTTTCGAGTTCTTCCCATATCGTAAACCCTGCGCCAACGTCCATAACAGAGACCTCACTCGCGCTTTGTATGCGATATATCGATATAAATAGATCGCAGCTACGTATACGAGCGCTTGAAACATTGTCATGTTGGGTACATTAACTGATAACAACACACCGTATATCAATATATGTTCCGACGAAACGACGTTACTCCGACCACGCAAAGCAGACCCACCCATCTATTTATGGTTTCTCCGAATTACACCCCTATAATACGCGTTCTTATCTATATACTTATACAGTTTTCCAGACACATTCCCGAGTCTTTAATATCGATTCTTCCGCGAAGGATTTCCCTCTTTCCGATTATATTGAGAACACTGTGACAATAACCCGGTGGAGAATACAGCAAAACGGATATAGAAAACCGCGTTATACACACATAGCTTTCCACCGACTGGTTTATCGTCACAATAATGATATCGCCGGAATCATGCAGTTTGCTGCGTGCACCAGTGAACTAAATACACGCATATATATAAAGCATTATGATAGAGCGCGGTGGCATCACGCGAGAACAGGCTCGTCATCCAGGAACAGAGATGCTGTCGGCTATATACTATGTACTTTACACTATAATAGTACGAGTGGATGTTTGACTTTGGGGGGTGCGAAGCAGGGAATTGCGTTGAGGTCATAGAGCTCGCGCGATGGTTACGAACCACCCTCGTTCCTGCCACCATCAGCCCCGTCGTTCTTCGTTATCGCGACGTATCGCCCCCCACCCCTTTCCCACCCCCTTCGACACCCCCTCCACCGCCGTTAAAGTCCTTACACCTCTATGTTCTACCGACTACAATATAGTAATTTGATATAGCGCTGCTGTGCTGTGTGCCGCGGAGTATTATGTACACCGACCGAAAAGACGAATGACCACCGCACGGTTAATGCTATATGTTTGACGGTCGTTTTAGTCGGCTGTATTATAGCGAGAAAGTCGTAGTAACAGCCCGGGCTTGTGGGGTGTTGACAGGAAAGTGCCGCGGGTAACCAACTTCCGGACAAATAAGTTTTACCGGTCGGTCTCTCGTGGGCGAGCTTCGCGGCCTCGAGGGGCTTCCCCTCTCTTGGAAAAGAGCTCCGATGTTTCCTATCGATATGATGTTATTTCTTTCTCGCGCACACGACGTAGCAACCCCAAGAGGCACCCTTCGCGCAGCCGTCATTTCTCGTCGTCGTTGTCGTCGTCGTCGTCACCGCGACGTCGACGACCCGGATGGGACACACCGCCGTTAACGCGGTTCGACTCTCCCCGTTGAGGAGATAGTGCCGTGGCAGGTTTTTACATTTACAACAGTCAAGGGAGACGCGAAAGAGTCGCTCGCGATGTTTCGCGTGAATGTCTGATAGGTCGATATCGTGAGATGCGGCATCAGCGTCTCCGCGTTGAACAGTTCAATAAAAATAAAAAAAATAAAAATAAGAAAAAGGCAAAGACGAAACTTTAATTAAAAGCGAAGGTATATAAGATATATAAAATTAACTTATTACGGGTTTGTGACATTTTTCCATTCGGGGCTGTCGATCGCGTTATTTTTTTTTTTTTTTACGGTAATCTAATAAATATTTGTCATAAGATCGATCGATTTTAGTGAAAATTACGTACTGTAGCATTGGGCGAAGGTGATTGGCTGTGGAAACTCGAAAGATCCGTTTGTTATATCGGAAACAAAGGGAAACAATGAATTTAGGGACCCTGAAAAAGGTCACGCAATATTAAAAGTGTTCATTTACCCGGGGATTGGACAAAGATCGCGGAGGACAATGAGTACGACGATGAAATACAAGTTATATGGGGGATGAGATCGGGGGCAGAGGGTGCTGACGGAGATCGTAGCCCGTTTTATCTGAGTCTCAAGATCTTATTCTTTTTATCGATATTGTCATCGCCGGAAGTGGCGGACGTCGCAGGTGGGTGGTGACAGATATACAATCCGCCATCTACATAGCATGCTGAACGTAATATATAGTGTGTCTATATATTCACATTTTCGTCGTCACGAAACGCTATCTGCTTTAAAGATTTACGAAAAAAAAAAAAAAAAAAAATTCGAGGGGGGGAAACGAAAGCGTGTCCGGGAAGCAAGCCACGTCGAGCTGACGCGGAAATTGTTGCTCCGCAACGAACGTACACGCGAGAGCAACCGTTCCTCTCCAAAAAGATTTCCCGTACCGGTGCTGAACTCTGACACTATTCTCAGCTTTTACGTCATGAACTCTGTTGCTCTGAACCTTCTTTGTACGGTCTGTTCACGTGTAAAATACGAGCGAAATGGGGTAAGAAGGAATGAGACGTTCTCTGGAGAGTTACGACGGAACTGGGGTTCGATCGTTTCTACAGATTGGTATTGGAAAAGTTGTTTCCTCGTCACAACCGGAATGAGTTCGTCTGCCATTGATTATTCGACAAAATTGAAAAGATTTTCGTAAAATCTAAGCGTTGAAACGTTATCAGTAAATAATTCGCATTATCTTTGTAGATACATCGTAAAATATATCTGAATCGACATCATCCGTTAATTTCGTCACGAAATATCAAAATTTGCATATTTACGACTTTATTTATCAGTAAAAAACATAATTCACGTATTGCATCGATCAATTGATAGGTAATTCTCACGGGATATTACAAAGATATATTTGAAAGTTCGAATAATAAGAATTATATACAATTCCGATATAATGGATCGATGGAAAAGCAAAATTCACAGGCGGTGACTAACTAGCAAAGCGAGGAATGAAAAGAACCCCTATCCGTCACACACCCTCTCTGATGTCGCATGGTCTTTGTATCTTTTCATCGTTATCTTTTCTTCCCATCTGTACCCGCGGGTATAGAGACCTCGAGTCTATCTCTTTTTGTCTTTTCTTCTACGTCGAGCAAAGAGAGTGAGAGAGAAGAAAGAGAGACAGAACGGTGGAAAAACGAGTATAAAAAAAATGAAAAAAAAAAAAAAAAAAAACGAAACAGTACGAGAGCGTCAGTGCGTTAGTGAAACGCGATAACAATACTCTCGAGACTCGACTGGGTCGTGCACGTTCTCGTGTTCGCAAACTTCGTTTCGTACACGGTCATCCCGTGGCGACGACGGTTTCAGCAGTGTCTGCGGTGGTGGTGGTGGTGGTGGTGAACGACGACGGGGCAATGCGCACCGACGACAATTATTAGCCATTGTCCTCCCGGAAAACTCCCTCGAGACCGAATTACCCCCCCTCTGCCCCGCGTCACCCCATCTGTCTCCATATACTATTCGTCGTTCATCCACCCTATACACGGTACACGAGGCATATATAGGTACGTATATACGATATTTTCTGGTGGCAGTCATGCCGGTGCACCGGCTTGAGGACACTAAATTGAAAGTGTAGCCGTCTCCCGCACGGCTGCGCGGCTCTTGTCAAAAGTCGCGTGTATACGCGGAGAAAAGGGCGCCAGACTCGTAGCCCGGTGGCGCACGCTCGTCATCGCTCCCTCTTTCCCTTTTCTCATTCACGTATACAAACCATACAAATTTGAAATGGTTCGGTATATCACACTGACTTCCATGCAGACTAATCGTTAGCGCAAAGTTGTTCACCATCGACAGCTGTCGGGGAGGAAACACCCTCACTATCGTGGATACATTCGGGAGAACTGAACTATTTGCTTTTGCAACTTCGGAAGCCTGAATAAGGGAACTTAATTGCCCAGAGACTTCCGAACCTTTTGAGACTCAGATAAAGTCATATCACTCGAAGTTTGTTTGGTGGCTTCATTTTTTTCGATCTATTAGCAAATCTGACGTCACAAGGGTTGCCTATAGTCGAAATACATCGTTCGCGTCGAAATCATCGTTCGATGAAATGTCAAAAAAAAAAAAAAAATTGCTCGGCGCCGAGACGCGCCTCATTCTGTTGATACATGAAAAAAATGACAAAACTACCCCCCAGTCCTGCATTAGAAGCTTTGTATAGTACTTATAGTTGATATACTAAATGTATCTAAAATTTCGGGCGAATGTATACCCACGAGAAATCCGATCCCTTTTCAATACCCAGGAGCGTGTTAGCGTCTCCGTTTCAAATCTCCGGGGATATTAATAAAGATAATATACGTGAATTCCATTGAGTAAGAAGGGGAGGAGAGTAGGGTGTCTCAGAAACCATGGGAGTTGTAACACCACCAATATAATACGCACTATGCAGTAAGGTATATAGTATGGCGCACGGCAAAGGGCGCTTGGATTTTCGAGAGAAGAGAGGCGGTAGTAGAGCCCTCGGGGCTACTCCCGAGAGTATGAGTAACGTTAGACGTATGACGGATGTCGAGGGAGAGGAGTCAGAGGGCCCCGGGTGCACGGAACGTCGCACTCTCATTCATATTCATATTCACATTCGTGCTTTCGCATCCGTATTCGCGGACCGTACTCGCGACCGTCGTACTTCTCCATTCGCTCACTTCGACTGTATATACGTATTCGTATATATACATATATATCATTACAACATTCTTGTATGTGTATAAATGATGCGCTAGTTGTACATTCGTGAGTAAAGTATGCATCTATATAGCAGGTACATAGCCAACGTGTTGTATGCACACTCGAGTAGACTCTTGCGGCGTATGTGTGTGCAATGGAAGCTACTGGCTTCGGCCTCCGTAAGCATACATATATACATATCCAGTCGTATTGTATGCAGCTATAGGAAAGTGTATACGTGAGTGGCTCTATTCAAGCTCGCCGTCGTGGCAGACGTATGCCACGACGGCCGTACCGTACATACGTTGTGTACCTAATACGCGAAGGAAGATACACGACTCTCTCGAATCTCCGGGGACCGCCACCCACAGCCAGCAACGGCAATGTGGCAGAGTTTTACTTCTCCGCAAAAGCCTTCCTCTTCTTCACTCCCTTCCACTTATTCTTGCTCTTTTTTCTGCCATCCCTTCTGCCATACGTACATTCAACCGCCGGAGTTAGAACCATCTCCCCTTTTCGTCTCCTTCTCTTCTCTATACTACATACGATCTTTCTCACCCCTACGGCTATCCCGAGCAGTCGCTGCGGTTTCTCAAACTCACCGAGCCAAACTCGAGTATACACCCACACCGGACAATGTCCATCTCCTCGTCACTCGGCTCTCCGCTTGCAGAATAGATGCCACCGGGGCCGCATATGTCGGGATTTGCCGGAAAGAACATGGAAAAACCAACGTCTGAACATTCAGCTACCGACCCTCCCTCGTATTGTATATTTATTGTCTCACGGATTTCCGACGAGCTTCTACATCAAATACGCAGAAATTCTCCGACCGAGTCCGGCATTACTGGGGGCTTTTGTCCGGTGAAAAATGTTTATGTCGGATAAGTCCGTGATACCGTTATTATGAAACTCTTGATCGTCGACTCAAATTGTCGCAATATATCAGGATTTAAATTCGTTTGCGATTTTTTTTAATACAATATCTTGCTGTGCAATAACGCTAAAAAATTATTGTCCTTGAAATCGGGTGAGATGGACATTTTTCGTTCCTCTTTCTCCATATTCTTTAAGAGGGATGAAAATGGATAAACATTAAATATACCTAAGTTCTTCGATCTTACGGGCCAACGGCAGCCTACGAAGGCAGCGAGACGCACATCGGAAACTTTCAGCACGATTTTCTCGAAATCGAAAAAAAAGATCGAAAAAATAATAATTATCAGTTTTAATAAAAAAAATAATAAAATTATTAGATTCCTTGAAATACATTGACGCACATCGGAAACTTTCAGCACGATTTTCTCGAAATCGAAAAAAAAGATCGAAAAAATAATTATTATCAATTTTAATAAAAAAAATAAAAAAATCATTAGATTCCTTGAAATATATTGACGCACATCGGAAACTTTCAGCACGATTTTCTCGAAATCGAAAAAAAAGATCCAAAAAATAATAATTATCAATTTTTATAAAAAAAAATTAAAAAATCATTAGATTCCTTGAAATATATAGACGCACATCGGAAACTTTCAGCACGATTTTCTCGAAATCGAAAAAAAAAAACCGAAAAAATAATAATTATCAATTTTAATAAAAAAAATAAAAAAATCATTAGATTCCTTGAAATATATTGACGCACATCGGAAACTTTCAGCACGATTTTCTCGAAATCGAAAAAAAAGATCCAAAAAATAATAATTATCAATTTTTATAAAAAAAAATTAAAAAATCATTAGATTCCTTGAAATATATAGACGCACATCGGAAACTTTCAGCACGATTTTCTCGAAATCGAAAAAAAAAAACCGAAAAAATAATAATTATCAATTATTAATTAAAAAAAAAATAAAAAATCATTAGATTCCTTGAAATATATTGATGAATATGTACTATTCATTAAATAGTGTGCCTAATGTGAATTTCAGTAATCACTCCGATAATCTGAGTTCGTGAAAAAAATAATGAAGATTCACTCATAAAATATTCCGACGTTAGTAGATATATAATATACAGGGAGAGTTGTAATCAGTATGCGAAACCCGGGGACGTTACAGTTTCAAAGAAACACGCAAGTGTTAAGAGCTTAATGTGTTCGGTGTTATGCAGATTTCAAAGATTTTGCCGTTCACTGTAGTACATGCAGTACGTAGTATATAACGTGCTGCTGTATGTGAACACGTTTATTGCACCGGTTAGTCGACGCTCGCTCGCGGAATCGACTTTGCGATAAGTATTCGGCTTTCGGTAGAATCGGCAATCGGGTAAAGGGGCCGTATACACGTTTCCGATATTCCCTTGTCGATATTCGTAGTTAGGGTAAGTAAAAGGGTGAGGGAAACCGAGATCGAGCGGGTGGCAAACTAGTAACGACTACGTATACCGGTCGCGGTGACCTCGGTTTGTGTAGCTGTAGTTAGGAAAGTACTACCGAAACCCCATCGCATTATACTGCGCTTGTATCAGTGTTGGCGAACGTATCCGAGTTAATAACCCAACTACCGTCGCGAACCACTCGATATTATTGGCATACATACGCGATGTGCATACGCGGACTCACGTCGACGAAACTACCTATAGACATTTGAAATTCGAATTACATTCACGAATTCATTCCTCGTCGATCGGCCGATCGTCGATCTCGGATTCGGTACTGTGCAACACTTCACTGTATGGCGTATATAGTATTTCGCTTTGTACCCCGAACACGCATTTTCGTTGCGTGCCAATGCATACCCAGCAACCCACGGAAACTCGTACGGAGAGTAACCGTACATATAGTAGCGCGTTCACGAACGATCTAATTCGTGTTGTATTTCGCGTTATTCCGCAAATTTATGATTATTCGATTGTTATTTTGTTGCGATGAAAACAACGAAATATTGAAAAATCGTTACCTTAGGCACTTGAAATTGTGCGTTTATAATGATATAATGCATGGTATAGTTATTTGTATGGCAAGGGCGCAGAAAATATCCAGCGCACGCGAGTGCAGAAATGCCCATTGCGCGCATGCCGTAAACACCATTTTTTTGTGCTGACAGTGTGCAAAGCTCGACTTTGATTGCCCTAACCTCACTGACCTGTGCGCAGAAAGTCGGCGCTCTGCGCATGCGTCGACTTTTTTACGCACACTCGCCGAAACAATGACTTTCTACGCACTGAACATAGGCACGAAAAGTCGAACTTTTCGCGCAGGCAGTATAAAATAGTTATTTTCGACACACGTGCGGGAAAAATTGGTCTCTTGCCTTCGACTCGTGCCTCACTTCACACTTGTCGAGAGAGACCGATTTTGCCCGAACTTGTATCGAACCTGATTTTTTGCCGTTTTTCCCGCATTAGTGCGGAAAAGTATGCTTTCCAAAAAAGTACACTTTTCCGCACTAGTGCGGGAAAACCAGCAGAAAAGTGCAGAAAAGTGCGGAAAAGCGTACTTTTCCGCACCAGTGCAGGGAAAACGGTCAGAAAATGTATTATACATTTTCAGACCTGATGTTTATTAAATAGACGTCGATGTGTTTAATGTTAGTAAAATTTCGTTTAATCACATAAAATGCGTTTATGTATCACCGGCCTAATAAATCCTAATGGACAGATATAGAAATGAATTTTATTTGATTCATATAAATCTATTTGAATTAATCGAATCTTTTTTTTATGTGCGGACATGTATGACTGAACGCGAAATTGCTACGTGAATATCGGTAGGCGGGTATGTATAGGCGAAAAATTGAATTGCGAATTGAACGGGAATTACTGTACCCCGCAGTTACCGAAGCGACAGTTGTATCGGAGAGACGCACGAGTCATACGTGACCGCGTGTACCGAATGTGTTAAGAGGACGTTTCAAAACGCCATTTCATGGAATCCACATACGGTATAAGAGAGACAGACAGAGAAATGGGCTCTGCAAATTACGACGGGAGAAACGAGAGAGTGTGAGAGTAACAGAAAGAGAGAGAGAGATAGAGAAAGATGGAGATAAACTAGACTGAGCGTAGGTATTCTACAGCTGCGTAGTGTACTATAGGCGCGAGAATATAGCAACGTTAGAAGGGAAACTGCGTGGCACGTGCGAGCCGTAATATTCCCCGTGTGCGTGGCATACGAAACGTCGCAGATACGTCTTGTACGTACTATATAGTAGGGTACAGACGTAGCGTACATAGAACGAAATTTTACGGAGAATGCGAGGCTATCTCGAAGGCACGTTCGGGTTACAGAAAGATACGGGCAAAGAGAAAGAAGAAGGAGAGTAACATCGGAAAAGAGAAAAGTGCTTCGGCAACCTAGAAAAGATCGAGTTCCTCGATATAAACCAAGAAAGCCATGCTATATTGTATGAAGAAAGAAGAATGCTGTTTGAAGGCATCGAAGTAACAGCAGGAAACGGAAGAATGGCCTGAGCGGGTGTGCGTTAGCGATGCTGGCTTAAAGTACAGGCAAAAATAGACTTGCAGACGAAGGAATGAACAGCGCAAAAGGGGAAACGGAGGGCAGACGTACTGAGCGAACGGTGAAACGTTTGAAATTCTGCCAATGGAAGAGTTCTTGCTTATGAAATATTCGACTTATCTTCGTGGCGGTACAAGTCGCGCGAACGAATGAAATTTATCCCGAAGATATAGCTCCGCAACAGAGTCAAAAGTGTTTCTTAAAAGCCTCGGCGAGAAGTCGTTGATTCGATTTCGCTTCCGGAACATGGTTTTCACTCATAACAGCTTTCCTGTCCCGTCTTTTAGGTACTTCTGCTTGTAATCTCACGTAAATAATTAACGTCATCGAGTTACCGAGGTGAATTGATAAGACGCTCTGAGATAAGTAAAATCTCTCGAGACATTGGTAGTACGAAAATAAATTGAAGTTCGAAAGATTCATTGCGGATGTAATAGCGATTTCAAGTCGAAATGAAAATCTCGTGATAAACGCGACGTCAGTACGTTAATGAATTAACGGTGGAGAAAATTTGATTGACGTCTTTCTGCCCATTTTACTGTCCTACAGAAGGTTACAGGGTTACTGCAGGGTTCACGGTATTAAACGAAGTATCTGTTACGCGGACGCCGGGTGCGCGTAGTATTGGTGAATGATTCGGAATATCTGACCGCAAGGAAAATCGCGCCAAGTTCAGACTTCCGGGAATACCTGGATGACTTTTTGGAGTCAATGGGACGATAGTTCACCAAAAAGATCATAAATAGGGGATGTTGAAGCCGGTAGGGGACGTGCAGAGAGGGTGAAGGGGGTTACCACCCCTGAGAGTAATTCACCTCAACGGCCCCTTATCTCTTTGCTGCGCGATCTCGTATCGCTGTAGGGATAATGTCGCGGCTGCTGCTTATGTTTTCTTTTTTTTTTTTTTTGACAACATCAGCACGATAGGGCCAACTACTTCTCGAACCCCCTGCGGCACCTGCGGATTCTATTTATTACATCCCACCACTTTGGTGAATCATGAAAGTGCGAGAGATCCGGGTGAGTATTTCCGGAAAAGACGCACCCACCGGTGTCGTCTTCAACGCCGAAATCGCAAACATTTATCAAGCTTACGCAAGCTTCCGGGGGATGCGACTGCACCATCCAACTTCTTCAGCATAATATTCTCTTTTCCTTTTTTTTCTCTTGTTGAGTATTTTTTTTTTTTTCTTAACGGCACTCTGCCGTTTTGTTTTCTCGTTTTTTCTGCTTATTCTTTTCTTTATAATTCTCTGTGATGATTTCTTCAGCCGGTTCGCATGGCGAAAGACAAAAATCGAGACGAAGAACGACAAGTAGACAAATGGAGTTTTTGCCATTCCGGCGATCGCGAAGAAACGCTCAGAGGTGGACGAGCAAATGAGATACAGACTATGTATATATATATGTATCTATATTATATACGTAACTTCTGTAGTGCTGCTCACTCTCGTCGCATCGAAACCCCGAGGGTCTTGAAACGGCCTCGTTTCGCGACATCGCTGCGCGATGCCGAGGCTCGCAGTCTCTTTGTCTCTCAGGTCCCTGCTGGCGTGTCCCGTCTCGGAATCCCTTAACGAAACGCTCGCTAAAAATTTTCACAGTCGCGTCCTTCCGCCCCCCACCCCCTCCCTCCCTCCCTCCCCACCCTCCTTGCGCCACCCACTGCGGGATGACGACGACGACGACCTCACGGGCACCCTACGATACCCCCGCGACGGAGCCGAAACCTCCGGAGCTCGGGAGAAGGTTAAATTGAATGGGACGGTCGTGATTGCCCGAAGCACGCAGCGCGTTTCCACGGGGCCTCGTTCGCTCGCTCCAACTGCTTAGTTTTTTTTTTTTTTTTTTTTTTTTTCTTCCGTGCTTTTTCCTTTCTCAGGGTGCTCCACTGCAATTTGGCCATTCTACCATCTCGACGACGAAGTGTCCTCGTATAACTCTCCTCGACTTCTTCGGATAGAAACAGACTTTGCCCTTCCGGTTTTCATTAACGTTTTACTGTGTCACTCAGCTATAAGCTGCTTTCCACCGGGATACAGTTTTTTTTTTTTTTTACTTCGACGCGTAGTTCCATTTGTTTCTTCGCGGATAGAGTTTGATATTCGTATTTTTTAGAAAGATTCACTGGGGAGATCGCAATCTTTCGCGAAAGAAACGATGATCTTTGTTACGAACCCTTGTTACGGAGTATTGTACGATTAAACGAACTTACTTGTAAGTGAAGTTCTATCGAAATTGTATGTAGAGCCTCTTCCGAAGAGATCACCAGGTAGTACCCCCCCTCCATGCCGATATCGCCACAAAGTTTAAAGTAAAACTAAGAGTTTTTCCCACCCTGTTCCGCTCGCGCAGCTCGCGTAGCTCGCGTCACTTGTCTGATCGCCCATAGACGTCATTTCTTTAAAGCATTGCCGTAATTTTTCTAGGGTTATGGGCTTTTTGGGTGGGAAGTATGATCTCTTCGGAAGAGGCTCTACATACAATTTCGATAGAACTTCACTTACAAGTAAGTTCGTTTAATCGTACAATTGTATTTCGAGCCTCTTCCTCGAGATCACCAGGTAGATGTTGAAAGTAATTACGGCAACTTCGTATTTTCGACTGCTAATGTATCGACAGATTTTTTTTTTTTTTTTTTTTTATAACCGTCTACATGATCATATAACATAACTCATTATCAACATAATCGTTAACGCAACTGGTACAGGTTGTTAACATAACTCATGAATCTAACACGCTTTTCGCGAATAGTTCTGTATCTTCTGATACTCTCAAATTATAAAACTTTGCAAAAGTTTCTGACTTTTGAGTCCAACCTGCGGTCTTTTTTATCATGTCGATACTAACGCCAGCTCTTTTGGCCGCTTAAGTGGAGGCGTGTCGCGTGCTATATGCCGAAAAAATATCCGTGTTTATTCCACTCTCGCCTAGCGTCTTTTTTATCCAGCGACTTAACGACTGGGTACCTATCGCCTTATGTGGTTTTTTATGCGAAATAAACAATTTTGTTTCTGTTTTTCGCAATTCTTTAGTGCGAGTCATATATGATTCGAGCGTAGTTGCGGCACATATCGTTCTGTCTTGAAAATAAAACGGTAGGACTAAAATCGGTTGTTTTCTATGAATGCCTGAAGTTTTTATTCGCGCCGGAATTTTTATCTCGATTCGATGATTGTTTATCTTTTCTACGTTTTCGATTTCGATGAGCGTTAGAGTTTGAATTCTATGTCCTGTTACTAATGCGAGTAGTGTCGCCAACTTCATAGACAGTTTTTCGAGAGGTAAGCATTCATTGGGAGACCAGTGACTTAGCAAATCGAGAACTTTTTTGGGATCCCACGTAGAATCGTATTTAGGCGCCGGTGGTCTTTGTTTCGCGGTGCCTTTACAAAATCTTTTGACTCGATCATCTCGACCAATTTCTGGTCCCAAAATTAAAGCAATAGCCGATCTATAGCTATTAATTGAACCATATGATGCGCCTTTACCGAATTCTTCTACCAGAAAGCTTAATATGTGCGATATTGAATTTTCGAATGCGTCGATATGAGCTTTTTGGCAAAAAGACCACCATTTTTTAAACGCCGTCTCGTATTGGCGCCACGACGAATCAGTTAAAGACGCGACCGCGGTGTCCACCGCCTCGTTAGGCATCCCTCTCAATATAAATGCCTGCCGAACAATATTCCTCCCACCAGGGTAAGACGTTTCCATAGGGGATGCGGTTCCCTGTTTGACGAACGTAATAGATTAAGATTTGGTTTGAAAACAATTGGCTCGGATTCAAACATCGACATGCATAGCGGGTACCAGGCTTGGGATGGCCATTGCGGCACGATTATTATTCCTCTAGCCTTCTCTAATCGAACCTTTTTTAACACTTTCAGAATCATAGAAAACGGAGGGAACGCGTAGAAAAAATGTGGCGACCAATCGATCGTGAAAGCGTCTACCGCAATCGAGCCCGGATCTTTTTGCCAAGATATATATATATCGCACTTCGTATTTATTCTACTGGCAAAAAGATCAATCTCGGGAGCGCCGAATTTTTGTGATAATTCATTGAACGCAGTTTTGGATAATCCGTATTCTGTTTCGCGTTCGAGCTTTCTTGATTCCGAATCTGCGATTATATTATCTTCAGATCGAATATAAGATGCGAAAACCCACAGATTTCGTTGTTCGCACCACTTCCAAATGTCCTTTGCTAACTTGCTGAGTGATTTTATTTGGATGCCTCCCATGCGATTAATGTAAGAGATCGCGGTGGTATTATCGATTCTCAATAATATGTCGCAGTCTCGAAGATCCGACGCGAAACACTTCAACCCGAAAAAAGCTGAAAGGAGTTCTAAGTAATTTATATGATTTTTTCGATCGATTGTGTTCCAATGTCCGTGGCTTTTTTCCCCTTTGCAGCTAACACCCCAACCGCTCAACGAAGCATCCGAAAATATTTCCACTCGATATTTGAAACCCCGAATTGGATTAACTATGGTTAAAATGTTTTGTCGCCACCAAGTTAAATCGTCGTGAATATTTCTCGATAACGTCATTGATGCTTCGTAATCGTCGTCATTATTTTTTAACGCGTACATTTTTTCTCTCTCGAGGTTTTTCGTATAAACCCAACCATACTTTGCTGCCTTGCAGCAATCTCCGAGTGATCCCAGAAACGACGCAAATTCTCGAATTTTGCACGAACGTAATTTTCTAAATTTCTCGATTGCGGTTTGTATCGATACGCGTTTTTCTGCGGGAAGTTCGACGATCATGTTTTTTGTGTTCAAGTAAAAACCTAAATATTTGCATCGTCGTGACGGTTGTAATACGCTTTTTTCTTCATTGATTACAAATCCCAAGTCTTGTAACAACTGATACGTTATATCGACGTTACGCTTACATGTTTCGAATGAATTACCAATCAAAAGTATGTCATCGAGATAAATAACAGACATATAACCACGTTCTCTCAAATGAGTTACTACCGGTTTCATAATCTTTGTAAAGATGTATGGAGCTACGTTTAGTCCGAACGGAAGACATGAGAATTCGTACATAGTCCCGTTAAAATTAAACCGAAGGTATTTTCTACTCGATTCGTCGATAGGTACTGCATAGTATGCGTCCTTTAAGTCGATTGTTGCCATGAACGAATTTTTCCTCAACAAATCTTTAAGCTGTACGTAAATCCTCGAGTTTAAAGTGTTCCGTTACAATATTCTCGTTAAACTTTTTTAAGTTCAAAATAAGACGGTGAGAACCGTCGGGTTTTGGTCTCAAAAAAATCGGGGATAGGAATTCTCCTTCACACGTCGTACATTCGTTAATCGCGCCTTTTTCTAATAATAAATTAATTTGTTCGGAAATTTCGATTTTTTCTTCCGAGGACCATTGTGGTTCCCTAGGAATTTCCACGTTTGAAATCGTCCTATCAAAAGGTATTACATAACCTTTTATCCATCCCAAGATTCTGGTGTCCGCAGTGATCGATTTCCATTTTTTAGCGAAAAATTTCAGTCTGTCTGACACTCTACTTACAGGAATCTCTAATGTTTCTTTCGAGAGTATTTCTCTTGTCTCGAATCCGATTTCCGATAACCCGAGTTTCGTTGTGAGAAATTCTTCTTTTGCCCGCTCGACGTCGACGGTCGTATCTTGAAGCTCTGCGGCCGCAGCGGGCTTTTGAAGTTTTTTGGCGTTTGCTTAGTCGATCCTTTTGCGACAGATTTTAGTTCTTTCGAAGAACGTTCCAAACACTTCGCTGTCTTGATATTTTCGTCTAGTTGCTTGCCGAAGAGCCACTCATCAACTGTCGTAGCGTTGAGAGTGTCTTTGATAGCCGTATTTAAATTTGCTAGTACTAACGCTCGTCTTGTGAGCGTTTCTTCGCGTTGCAAATCGACGAGTACTCTGCCTATATCGCTTAACGATCCGAGAAGCGTCAATTTATCGACGACCTCTCCTTTCAGGAGTTTCGTGAGAATCGATCCGAGTGCCGATACGCACAGCGTCACCTTCTCCTGTTTCAATACCAATCTAGCATCTCTGCTCGAGACTGCCTCCGGAAGGGACGCTTTTACTTCCGGATTTAATTTCGGAGGATTGATAAGCGAGCAATTCTCCGGCGTTCCATATTTCAGAGCAGTGGCCGTTTTTTCCTCTTTAGGAAGACCGACCTTCAAAATTTCGACCCACCTTGAAGCTATTTCGTCGGTAACGGGAGGTCCCGTCGGTTTCTCCACAGCAAGTCGCTTGCCGAGAACCTCTAGAACTTGATCATCAAGTACTTCTTTCGATTGCGTTGTCGGATCGCCTTGTTGTTCGATTTGCTTGGCAGTCTCCCCGGTTTCCGGTGACTTTTCCGCATTTACGACGATCTGTGGCGCGACCCCCTGAACAACAGTAATTGTTGTTTCTGTTGGTTGATTTGTCAGGCTGACATTTTCAACTGCGTCTTTCGACGGAGACGCATAATCGTCAACGCTGGACCTCGACGTGGGTGTTGAACTTCGGCTCGAATTCTCACTCGAACTCGTTTCGTATCCTACACGAACAGAATTTTCCTCAGCCAATTTCTCCAAGAGAAATAATAAAATGTTGAGGTTAGACATTCGTTCAACCTTATTGAACAATCTGAGCCTGACTCAGATTCAAAATATCCTCTGAATGTTTTCCATTCTGTAGCTCTCCGGGTCTTACCCGTCCCGAGCAGGCCTAACCTGCTCGGTTGGCTACACTCGTGACAACGTTTGTCTATTCGATATGTGTTGCGACCTGATCGCAACGCATAATATAATTTTGTCGTATTCTAACAGACGAATAACGGCCTTGCCGAAACACGTCTCGATTTCCGCCATATTGTGGCCATCAAAATCTGTAAGAAAAAAGAAAAATACTTACGGCGTTTCTTTTTTCGATGTGAGCGTTGCTTCCTTCGCATCCTCTTTTCTCGACGTTCTAGTCGTTTTAATCGTTTCTCGAAACGGTTTTGTTCCTCATCTTCGTCTTGAGAGCGACTTCGTTTTTTTTCCCATTTCGAAAATACGTGTGGCTTACACGGCACAAAGAAAAAGAATGACGTCTATGGGCGATCAGACAAGTGACGCGAGCTACGCGAGCTGCGCGAGCGGAACAGGGTGGGAAAAACTCTTAGTTTTACTTTAAACTTTGTGGCGATATCGGCATGGAGGGGGGGTACTACCTGGTGATCTCGAGGAAGAGGCTCGAAATACAATCCACGTTTCATATTGCCTGAGGCACGGTTCGGGCATAAAAACGATAAAAGAGATTCTACGAAAAAAACAATATTCGTAAATATCGATGATTCGAAATGGAATCGCAATAACTTTGTTATCTATGGTATTTATTCGACAGGAAATGTTCAACTTCTGTGCTTTTTGCCTTTGCGCACTTTCAGCATAACTATTTCGAGAAAGTAGTAGAATTTATTATTACACTGTTCTATTTTACATTCGTATTCACAGGTTTCGGGTAATTCCAGAAGATTAAAATAACGGATGTATAAATATTGTTTAAAAATAAAAGTTCGGACGAAAAAAGATAATTTCGTAAAAATAAAAAAAGAAACTCCCAACCGAAAAAAGAGTGAAATATCAAATAATTATTCGCATATTATAGTCCGGAGTTTTTTTCGTCGTTGAGTGCGGGAATCTCCCGACTATAATATGCGAATAATTTGTTATTTAACTCTTCGAAAAACATCGGATAACAAGAAAACGCGCAAAGTCAGATTTCACCGGGAAACGCATAACTCCCGATTTTTTTTTCCCAGCGGGCAGTCGGGACTTGAAAATATATAATTACGATATATTTTCCCAAAAACGGGAAAATATTAATTTTACTGATATTAATTACGATAAAAAATCATTTTATTTTAATACTTATACCGATTATTCAAATCGTTTTTACACAATTCGCGAGATATCACTATCAGAATCGATAGTTCTTCAAAGTTAATAAAGCATATGATTTTCGTCGCAAGATATTGTCGTGTAGTATCGAACTGCGTATTGCCGCTATTATTGGGTTGGAGAAATTCGACAACCGCGACTGTGTATACCGATGCCTAGCGGAGGACGAACGATTTTGGCAAAGTACGTTACCCCCGTATAACTGTATTACTTAGGCAGCGAATTTATCAACTCGAAAAACGTTACTCTCTCGAGCGGAAGGAGAGTAATATCGTCATAGCTATATAGAAAACCTCGATATTCTGGATATCCTGGACGGATGTTGGCAAGACTCGCTTCTGCTTGCCAGTTCCTTCATCCTGTACTCATGTCGGCCCAGTCTCTCTCTTTCTCTCTCTCTCCCTCTCTCGCTCTCGCTATATTCTCCCTTTATCTTTCGTTCTGCGTTTTTGCCAGTTACGTATACGCTTTCACCGGTCTGGACGAGGCGCGCGGCTTCTAAGACTTGACGGATAGCCGCGAGCCTCGCTGGTAATGCACTCGCGGCAAGTTCGAGACTTCATCCATTTTAAACGACCCTTTTCCCGGTATCTTATCCCCGGAACTGTTCCACGGTCGTAGTTCGCCGTGCACTCCATATTCCAACTCCGGTCTCGGTCTGTTCAACCGGCAATGCCTATCCGCCAGCGCATTGTTATCGCTGACCCCTCGGTACTCTGATTCGTCGTGACAGTAAACTTTTGATATAAGATATTCAGATTTCAGCAATTCCATTTTTTTTTTTTTTTTTTTCGGTCGACTGTTTAAAATTTTTTCGTATCGCGCATATACAGGCTTATCAATACGCACAATCTCTTTTCGGGACGCACGGTATATTTTCGTAAATGATCGTTAATCGTCGCGGTAGTTACAATTCCAAGAGGTAATAATCACGCGGTCGGGAGCTTTCCTGTGTTTTATTACTGTTAGTTTTTTTCCATCCGATTCACAAACAGCAGCTACATAAGCGAGCTGAGAATACCATGGCTGTAGCACGCTTGAAAGAGGAAAAGGGAATTATAAGAAACGGCGAAATACGGTACCGCTACCGTGCGCTGGGTGGTGCTGTTAGGTAGCGGAGGGGGTCGGTGGTCAGCAAAGGAACAGAAAGAATGGACGGTGGAAGTGAACCGCGAGAGGGGCCGTTTCCGACGGACGTTACGCTCAAAGAAACGTGCTGCTCGTATACCCTCCTTGCCAAGCTATACCCTCCGTGGAGTTCCCGCATTCGCGTCTTAATGCCAGCCTCGCGTGCTCGGTATCGACTTTGACCTCCCAGTGCAAGTGCTAGGTAACGCTACTCCCGTTATACTTGTACTACCTAAGAAAAATAAATCCTTCGTCCGAACTGCCACGGTACAAGCAACCTACGATTGCTGAGCTAAAAGTAAAAAAACCGGTACCTCCTTAAGTCCGTCTCGAGAGGAGACCCGAGGTCTACGTAACCTCAATAATGGCTTCAAATTTTCAGCGCATTTCTTTTTCTCAAAGACGCCGTTGTAAAATGAATACCTAAGTGTTGAAACTCCGCGTAATTATTACACGAGCCGAACACGATCCGTTTTTTTTTTATTTTACGAACCTATTTTTGAGATGAATGCGTTAAAAATCCTTCGTAATAAAAAGCCGATTTTATACGCTGTTTACGAACACAGAGTTTGTTTTCACCCCGAAACTTTTTATTTTCCGACTTTTAAGCCATTTTGTTTACCGTGCAGAGGTACATTCATTTTTTGTTATGTAACGTATTACATTCCGAGCGGAGGCTTCAATTTTATTCAATGTTTTATCGTATGTTGTGCCCATCAAAGCCGAAAGTTCAATTAGGACAAACGCGCACTCAGCTCTAAGCATAAAAAAATTATTTATGCTGCTTTTATTTTTGTTGTCGAGTGAAAATGCGTTTCAAAGCTAAACTGAGGCTTGCAAAGGAGGGTAAAGCTAGTGTAGCTTGAAACAAATTCTCGCGTCGACAAGATTAAAAGCGGCAAACTTCATTTCATACCTGCGTGCGAGATATAGGGGTTCTTTTTGGAGGACAGTTGAGTCTAATTGTGACTAATTAAATTGGCGTCGTGCATTAGGAAATCGTATGTGAACGACAAGCGTTGTCCGTGTAGTTTATAAAGGTCCGCACCTACAAAGTTTCATTGACGAATGAAACCCTCGCGTCGGTGTTGAAACTGCGATTTGAATGTTTCATCATCACTATGGTTTCTTTATGTTTCCGTGCGAACTCCCAATTATGGGCTTTCCTTTCCGGTTCTCGGTATATAAAATATCATTATTTGAAGGAGCTTATAACTGTTAGCAGTAACTGTGATGAAGCTCAATGTCGCGTGCCTCTTGTTTGTCGAAACTCACCCTCCGCTTTTCCCTTTCCACCCCCCGTCTGCCCGCACGTTCTATACTACTAAGTGAGACCTTTCTGCACTGCTGTGCTCTGTCCCATCGACTAACGTTCTTCACCCCCGTCCAACCACCCCTCATCCCCCTCCAACCCTCCCCCACCCCCCGAGGAACCTGCGAAGAACGACCAAGTCGAAAACGGCACTCTGCAAGACCGTAATGAATTTCATTAAACCCCTCGTGCAGCTAGTGGCACAGCGCACAATTTCCAACTGTCTCGCTCGATTCCCTCGTCTCAACTGAACTACCACAGTCGCATCCTTCTATCTTTCGTTCTTCCGCCATCTTCGCTCGGTATCCTCACCCTAATTTTGCTATGGTTTAGCGACTTATTCGATTGCTTTACTATCATTCTGCCCGCTAATTCACTTTACTCGACACTGATTCGCGTCCTTTTGTCGTCCGAGAGACATTGTTGCTTTACTGAATAGACCAATAGCGAAATTATAGTTAAGATTTTGAATTGGCAAAGTTAATACACAGATTGTACTGTGTCTCGATGTTTTTTTACGCTCATGTTACGTAAAAAAATAGGAAGACACGACTGCTCTGCATATCGTAAGGTATAAGTATATCGTCTTAAGAATGGAGCAAATTTCGGTTTAAACATAATGAAAAAACACAATGGGGGAGAGATAACGACCAAAAACCACTGATATAATGATTCTGCGGATGGTATAAGATACGCAGAGGAGTAAAGAAAATTCGTAGTTTTTTCGCTCGAGGGGTTGCTACGCGTAGACGCGCTGTACAGAAGAAAAGTGAAGCTGCTTGTACAGCATTACTGTGTTTGCACACTATGTATACTGTGTGTCCTGAAGCTTATCATTGCAAATGTTACCCCTCTGTTCCTCGCTATCCTAACATTCACCCTCGACACGAATTTTTGTGTCTTTATTTCGCATTACAAGTCCGCTAGTTCGAGATAGAAGACTATGAAGAGGATCCGCGAGTATGGTGCGCGTTTAGATGGTGGATTTTTCTTTGTTGGTGAATGGCAAGAGAAGGACGAAGAGGCCGAATACGAATCACGCGAATATGTATAGTCAGAAAGGAGGGTAAGAGGATTACTGAAAGAGCCGGGGAAGAAAAAAAAAAAACGAGAAAGAAAAAAGAACCTCGAAGAATCACGAAAAGAGACGAAGTTTCGGTTCTCATCTCTCGGGGGAGATCGCCGGATAATAACCTTCTTCCGACGGTTATGCCTCGTAAAAAAAATGTTTCGCGGAGTCCAAGGCCGCGGAGGGTGGGTTTGGTGGACAGGGACTGCTGCGAGGGAAGCTCGATTAGCTCTCGGGATTTCACGGGGTGTGTTGTTGCGCAGGATTTTTATAGAGTACACACGCACGGGGTGCTCTACGCATCGGGCGGATAATAATCGGGGGTTGGAATGCAGGAAAGAAAAGAAACAAAAAAAAATATATATATATATATATATATGACTTGACGGCGGCATATCTAACGGAGGGTAAGTGAGATCGGTGACGGAACACGAAAAGTCGGTACAAATTTTTCCAGCTGTGACGGAGGGGGTGTAGTAAAGAACAACAAAATAAAATGATCCTATATTTTCTTTGAAAAAGTTCAGAGCACTTTGGCGAAGATTACGCTCACGAATGGAGCACAATGCGCTCGAACTTTTTTTATTTTCTGATACAAGAGCTTCGAATCTCGGGCCCTGGGGGTTTAATTCATTAGTATATCCGATTCACACACACAGACAAACACACCCTCATTCATACCGAATGATTTCCCTAAAGCTTCTCTGACATTTCTCAGCTCCGTACGAGACTTAGCCATTGTCCGTAAATTCATGCTCCAGTAGCTGCTTCCAGTCTGCATAGTTCTCGATATGGATTATCCAACGCTTCACGATTCAGGTGAATCTGCGCGCTTATCGAGAGGTAGTAAGATCGTGTCTGGAGTCAGTACAGCAAAGGGATTGGTTTCCCCTGGGTGAACTAGAGCTCGAATAGATCAGCACACAGGGCGGCCACTTCGTGCCTATTGTCAGTACAGTTTGGAGCGGAGGTATCCCTTTCTCTCGCTGGTAGCTACCGGTGAAACAGTGAATCTGTACAGCAGCGGGGCGACTGCGTGCCGCAGGAGAGTAGGTCGCGCGATATCGGACATTTCTCCGACCAACCCGACCGACGGGATTCAGAGATTCCGTTTGGCATTCTCAGGAGACAACGGTACATATCCGAGGCATCTGGTCGCGCGAAGCATCCCCAGCGTTGTGTTTACACAAGAATAGATTATATACCTAACCGGCCATCCATATTAGACAATGAAACTTCATACAGCGACATGGACATGAAATGCTCAGGTAAGGGAGTCTCATCATGTGACAATTGTCCGAAGGGTTTGACGACTACCGGGTACTTCGGGGGACAACCCTGAAATTCAGCATCCGTTCGCTCCGAAACGTCCGGACGTTTCGAACTCGAGAATTTCTCGTCATATTCGGATTCTGTGTCTATCTCGCTATATGTTCAGCCGATTTCCCGGCTACTCGCTAGTCACCTGCCGGTGCTCAGTCGTTCGCGTAGTAAATCTGTGAGTTCAGTTCTCCGCGTTTCGTGGCCAACTGTGCAGGTATGCAAACACAGTAGGGAGGACTACAAGCATGCATATTGCCACCATTAATCATGCCGCTGTATTGAGTGCCGTCGCTCGACAGAGCTTCCAGCGTACAACCCCGAATAGATAAAGCTATAGATATAGGGAGATAAAAGATAGCGATGATGGCGGCGAGAGAGCGGACCGGAGGGGTGAAAGGGGGTGTAACGTTAATGATGGTGCTGCCGGTAACCCAGCAGTAATGGCAGAGCTGCAGGTCGAACCACCAATTCCACCCTCCAACTTCCCTTCAAGCCCAATGGATATCACGCTTGGGCTGTTCGTCTCTCATTAATTACCCTTTGTTTTTGTCCCACTAAACCGGAAACTCCGCTGGGTTTTTTTTTTACAAGCCCGTTGACGGGAAAGTGTACACCGACGCGCGGACGGGCGGCGAGGGGAGGAATCGATATTGCATTGGGGGATATATGTGAGCGAAAATGAGAGTTAGTCAGTGAGTGAGAATCAGCAATGTGTGCAGTCGTATGGATCCTTCAATGGCGTGTATCGTATACTCGTGACAGCGTTACCTTTGTTCCATTCGAACTCTCGTCAACTTTATCTTCATTCGTATCGTACGTAACAGGAGAAACATATATATCTCCGCGTAATAAACAGTATCAAAAAGACTGTTCGCGATATATAGAGTACTCAGCTCACTGCTGTACACAGAGAGAGCACTGAGCTGAATATGTTCACTCGTGCCCAGTAGGCTCACGGTAAATACTGTATACATATATTGCTTATATATCTTCGATAGGCTACACGATTCTGTGATGAAAATCTAACCGTAGACTGATGCGTTACGGGTTTATTGTGAAACTGTGTGCCACTCCGTTGTTCAGTTTCACTGTGTTTGTCGAACTCGTCGAAAACATCGAACACGTTCTCGCTTTTACGCTAATTAAACTCGAGATCCATGTTACGTGTATCTTTACTGGAACATCGCATTCACATACCGAAACATTTATACCGTTGTGTTGTTTCATTACGATACTCTTGCAAAAGGTTATGCGTATCCGCTAAACAATTAGGGGCAACGAAGTTCGATGTAGAAATCACGAACCCCAAAACGGCAAGTAGGATAACGAACCCCTATTTATAGATATATATACGTATGTATACATATATAACGGGAATTTCTACCCTTATTTCGCTTCCCCGTAAGCCGCTGAATTACGATCGAACGCCAACGGAAAAATATCGAGCCAATAGACAACTATCGAGGCTGTTGTTGCAACATTGCCCCCTTGGCGATCTTTACTTCGACGCCGTAATATCTCATACAGAAACGGATTTATTGCGAGCGTTAGTTCGAGGGTTGGGCACTCGATGGGCGCGTAGATCTTAAGCAGTTTTTTTTATATTCAATGCTTTTTATTGCCGTAAAAAAAAATAAAAATGGCCGATGCGAGAAGGACGGGAAATTTTGTTTGTTTTTACGATATATATATATGTATATCTATATATACTTAATTGCGGAGTCTATTTAACGATAACAAGTACGAAGGGGATAAAGGCGGAAAAAAAATCAAACCATAATTAACACCTGGATGATCCGATGGAAAACAGAAGCAACAAAACGAGTGAAGAGCCTCAGCCGATACTCGACGCGATCTCGATTTCAGCAAAGGTTCAGTCACGTACCGGAGACGAGGAAAGTGGAATCGGCGTGAAGAAGGACGAACGATGCGGAAGGACGAGGAGAAGGAAACGAGGGTGAGGGATGGGGTTGGCAAGATGCCGAAATTATGAAATCAGCAGTACGTGAGAAGGATTCCGGACCAAGAGGGGCAAAGGTGTTCTACTGCTTGGCGACTATACTTCTTCTTATGTCGGTGAGAAAACGACAAGCTGGCGAGAATGCGAGACGAGAGGCTGCCGGGTGGCGGAGAACAGGGAGTCTATGACGGGAAATCTCGCGATGTATAAAAGATACATAGATATGCATCCCGAAAAAAATGCGATGTACATGTGTATCGCTTCGTCTTGAAATGAATAGGAGATAAAGTAGAACTTTGCGTAGTATGAGTGAATTTTTAGGTTTTTCTGAAATATGAATGGAGACTTCTAGGATTTCGTAGCCGAACAATGCGCGTTACTCAGAATGCCTATTCGGATTCTCGGGTCTTCGGGATCTCCTAACCAAAGGATTAAAGTAACAATGGCCGGTGCCATTCGGTTCGCTAGTTATAGTCTGGAATATGGTAGCAGTGGTGATTCCGAGATCCTTCGACCTCGCTACACCTTTTTCGTCCTTCTGGAAGACGTATTAACCGGATTCCCGACAGTGCCGTATAACCTTTGGCCTTCGTCAGTGGCTTCAACAGCGTGTGTAGCATAAGGTATCACAGTATCCGGAGGTAATAGTTATGAGGTCCCTGAGGAGTCCGAAAGGGTATAGACGAGGAGCCGAGGCAGCAAGTAGACGAGGGATGACTTTCGCTGTACTCGGAAAGTCGAGACAGAGCCATCAACAGCTCGAGAGAGTACAGTACACAGTGGGCGAGACAGACACCCTCGTCCGGAGGACTCTGCCAGAGTTTATACGAGTACTGAGAGACTCGGTCGTTCACAAAATTCTGAACGAGGGTGAGAGAAGACGAGCGAGCGAAGACGGGAGAGCATCAGAGAGAACGTATGATTGTACGAGGAGAGAGAGTTGCAGATAGAGGGCATGCGTCTCGTTGAGATTGAGTGCTCTCGCGACACGTGGCGTTGGGTATACGGTACACGGAAAGTACAAATATTTTCTTCGTCGCTCGAGGGTACAAATAACTTCGCGAGAACGTCGAAACTAAAAACGACGAAGTATACAACGACAGATACAAATATCAACTATACGCGGCTGTAGAGTAGGAAAAGGAAATGAGAGAAGAGAGAGAGAGAGAGAGAGAAAGGGAGAGAGAGAGAAGGGTGAAAGAGCCGCGGTAGGGCTCCTCCTGCAGATTCCAAGTCTCGAGTGGATCGCCTCAGGGCCTATGCTAATAAGAAGTACGTGGGGAGCCGTCGCGCTGTACGCGGCTGGTGAAAACGTATATCTAGGTGTGTGTCAAAGTACCGAACGCACATGAAAACCTGCCTTCCTACGAGAAGGGTGAAGGTTCGGCGTTGAGAGAAAAATATACTGCATATGCGAGAGAGAAATAAATTTAAAGGGGTCACACGTGACAAGTTATCCCCGGGCTGAGCACGCAGATACACCGTGTACCATGGCGTATCACTATATATGTGTAATACACCCTAGAAGAACGCGCGTTTACGCGTTTACGCCTTCCGGGAGACAACCCGCCCGCCTCGGGAAGCGGTTTCGAGGTCGTGAGCTCGTATAGTTAACGCCGTAGGGGGTTTCAACGAAGAGACGAGAGTGCGACGCGAATGAACGGATCTTTTCCGGCGGGAATAACCCTCCCCCTCCGCGTTTTACACTAACGGAAACGAGAAACGTGAAAAATTCAAGAAGGGAGAGAGATGTACAACGATGAAAAATCCACCAGCGTTAACACGAAGAAAATTGTGTATTACTGTACGAGAAGTACAGAGAACGATGTAAAAAGAGAAAATATAAGAATATAAGTGTTATAAGCTGCAAGTTATAAGAATGTGAGAAGAGTCTGCGAGCTTACAGCTCTGATACTGAATTTCTGCTCGCATGCCTCTTGCAAGGACGACTCGAACCATTGGGAAGAGATTGTGCCACTGTCGTCTTCTTCCTCTTTTTGCTCTTTGCTCCTTTCCTGCTTCGCTATATTTTTATATATAGTATTCTCTTCTTCTACCCTTCTTGATCCTATACGGCGACTGGTATGTAACGTCTCACCCCGGTGCACAATAGTACACGAACATATATCGTGTAGATACAACAGACGTATACACCTACGCGCTCCTTTGGAAGTTTGTTGCAATCATCATTTGTCTTCGTACCGACGTGCTACGGCGGCTCTTCTCTATTTTTCCGACTCTTTCCTCTCCTTCTCCCTCTTTTTATCTCTCGTTCTATGAGACTCCCAGTCGCACACTTCCCGGACGTTCGCCACAACCCCCAATAGCCCCACCGCCTCCTCACCCTTATTTAGCCTACTCTTCGTCTTTCAGCTCTCGGCATTCGCTCTTTCCTCTCTCTAACCCTCCACCCCCTCTCATCTACTGTGACTCCTCGCGACCTTCTCTATTTGTTCTTCTTTTGGCACCGTAGTCTCGTTCCTTACGAAGACGTGCCCAGAATTGTCCGACTGTCCGAACGAAACGGAATCACGATAGATACCTCGCGCGCGCGAATTCCGAGACTGAGAAACGAACAACATAAAAGTTATGTGGAACGGGAAAACGATCTTCTAAAGAACGATGCGATCGCCTGTGTTCCTTGGTCTCTCAGCATACCGATAGTTCACCTTCAACGATAGCTTTTTCCTCGCGGTATTACGATACGAAGAGGTAACACGAGTTCGAGACGCGTTACGAAATTTTTGTAAAACACTGAATATTCCCCGATAAATTTCCCAAGAGGGTGTTTCATATTTCAAGAGTGCGTTGTGGCTAAACGAAACATTTTTTTCATCATAGAATTACTCGGTATATACGTTGTGTCCATTAGAAAATAGTATGATAATTCTTGAATTCTTTATTCGCGATATATACCCTTAAAAATACTTTTTTTAGATACTTAAAATATCAAAAAAATTTGGATTGTTTCTTCACATTGAAAGAAAACGATATATCGTAACACTCTTTTTCCGAGCGGAAAATGCATCGATAAAGCAACACGAAGGGTACATAGTAGTTCAGGTCGTAAAATACGGTTGATCGGGTGCCTTTTCGCGGAAGGAGAAGTTTTACGGTGAAAACTACAGAATGGTGAATCATAAAACGGTTGAAGCCCGAAGGTCGGGCGATTACCGCAGAAAAGTTTTTGATATTCGTTGGCCGCTAGCGGGATCGAGAGAAGGGCACAAAACACGAACTATCTACTTGATCGTAGCGCGGCAGGCGTAACATCGCAGTAGTAAAGATCAATGTGCGTTGCGGTTCGTGGATAGAGAATTCGCATCAGAGACCGCGTAACATTCGTGAATCCGTATACAATTCTCAGCATAGTTATACAACAGTTCTCAAAGGTAAGATATGAGATGCAAGAGGGAAGAAAGGGCGGGATAGGAGGGTAGGACTAGACTGGCTGAAGTAGAGATCGCAATAATCTCACCCAAGGGAAATAACATATTTATGAGAATTCTAGTCTCTCAGTTGTACAATTCGTGCGCCGTATTGGCCGGGAGAATCGTACAGCAGAATGCATCCCGGAAACACAGCTATTTCGTGTAGTCAGGACGAAATAGTGTGTACCAAGATCGTCGAGACTGCAGCGAAATACAACCTCTGGTTACGTATTACCATTGTGAACTGGAGAAATGGTGGACTCTCGTATTCCGTGCTTGAATTCGGAATTGTCGAGGTCTGCTTCTCAATAAACCCTTCTCTCTCCTCGACAAAGGAACACACTCTCTCTCTCATGTAATTTAACCTGACAATGGTCCTCTTCTCTATTAATTCATTGGCTCTTGATAGCGCGCGATGAAGGCAAACTTGTCTCGATAGCGGGGGGTGGGCGTTAAAATCGAACTATTCGCGTGTCGCTTCGCCCTGTTAAACTAAAACTATCGACTGGTGTTTCTGTATGTATAGATAGATAATGGTAATCGGCATTATCGGCATGTCTAATGTTGTACGATGTATGTACTGTGGTTTGAGTTATCATCGAGCCATGTAGGTACCTAACCATCGCGGGTATAGCAATAGTTCGCGGTTAGGTTCGCGACGGTTCTCATGCATTCTATAACCAGTCGTATTTTTTCCCCGCGTTGTTATCTACCATAAGCGCGTCGCGATCAATGACCTTCACCGGTAACAAGAGTTCTTCTCTGAACTGTAGGAAAGGCTACAAGACAAATGACGCAGATACCAAAACCGAATGTATAAATATATACGTATATATACGTACGAAGTACCTATAGGTACCGTATAAACCATTCGCTACACTGGTGTGCGTATTCCTACTTCGTAAGGCCTTAGTTCGTCGAATTTCCCTAACGATCGTGAACTGCTCTACCTCGATAGAGAATCAAGTCAGACTTTCCTGCGCTGTACTCGTCTACGATGGCAGTTACGACTAAAAGACGAAGAGGATGAGAGAGACCCGTACCTTCCCTTTGGCCAATAGCCTGCGGTAGATCCGCTACAGCGCCGTTCTACCACCCTATTTCGCATACAACCCCTCCGCGTACATCGTAGCCTATAGCAGATACAGGTATACATTCTCCGAGAAGCAAGCTACCGAGAGCTGCAAACTTGATCGATGACCGCGTCCAGGTTGGACGTTGTCGCGATACACGTAAGGGCTCCCGTCGCCGTACAACGATAAGCCGAGCTCGGGAGCTCGGCCACGGTTTCGCCGATCCAACACGAATAATCGATCTCCACACTCGGAGCCTCGACAGTATAGCTAGAAGCAGTCCACAAGCTTGCAGAGCACCGTTACCTCCGGTGGTTTGCACATGGCTTGACGCCATAAACCCTGCCCCGCGCACGATCGGTCTCCTCCACTCTCCCTCTTGTTCATCCCCCATTTCTACTACACTTTTCCTCTCTCTTCCGTTTCTCTCGTCAGTCTATAATCGTGTGCAGCGAAAATCGAGAGGAGGGTAAGTAAGTGGATAAACGATCGGGGGCTATACCCGTGATGGGAGCGAACAAAAAAAAAAAAAAGAAGAAAAAAATAAGAAACTGGAGAAAGTAGTATAGTTAAGCTGAGGGCAGTTCTTTTTCGCTATTACGGCAACACGCTTCGACTGACTGACTGGCTGCGTGACGCTCGTTATTAAAAAAATATAAGAATAAGGGGCTGTTAGTGGTGCTGTGCGCGGTGGTTGTACAGAGTTTATATCGGTACTCGACTACCCGTGGACTCTGAGTATCAGCTGCTCGATCTTTTCGGCGCCCTTTTCGCGGACCCCTCAAGCGCTACGAACGGGAATCGCGCGAGCCATCGTCGGTTCGCCTTTCAGCCACTCTTTTCTTTTATCACACCAAGAATTCTGCGTTCCTTCGATACAATAAAGTGTCTGAACGCTATTCTTTATATCTTTTATGGATATATATATATACAGCGTAAAAGTACGTTCTTCTCTCGTTTCGGAAGATGATGATAAAAGAAATGGAAAACGATGGAGTAGGGCATCGCTGTGGACTCACAGGGATGAAAAGAAGCAGTGGGGGTGATGATGGCAAAAAGTTCGTAAATTGGAGATAAAAATCGGGGTGCGCTAACTCGATCAAAGTCAATCTGAAGAGAGAGTACCAGAAGGGGTGGTTTGCGGTTGGGTCTCCAATGTGCTAAGTCAGGCGGGGGCTGTGTAGCGAACACTCACACGTACACATATCCAGAAAATTGTGAACAAATACGTTGACGGACGGAAAGCACTGGCCGACATAAAGGATACGGCAGAGTGTGACGCGGGTCAGAAGCATCGAGTGGGCGCGATGAACGCGAGGTGTTGAGGGAAAAAAAAAAAAAAAAAATTGCCCGGAAAAAGGGTCGCAGTTTGTTAGCCGACGTTTCTCGCAGCAGCGTTACTACCGCTACGAACATCGGTGGGCTATCCGAGACTCAGGGGACTTGTTCTCTTGTTCAGGAGAACGAGGCGACGAGTGTACTGTACGCCTGGCTGTCGCTACAGTATAGGAACTTATGGGACCGAACTATATATCTGCGTCGAACTCTATTCAATAATGTTTTTTTTTTTTTTTTCACTTTTGTCGACGAAAAAGCGACGGAATGTCGTATAATGAAGGAAAATTCGAATGGAAATTAATTTTGTAACAACGTATTACAGACGAATATATTCTTGAAATATCATACATCGCGATCGTAATGAACGTATTACGATATTCATATTAACACAATCGGAGTGGACGACGACTCGTGTTCTGGATTTTCGTCGGTTACAAAGTGCATAATACACACGATCCTGTTAATTACAGTGAATCCGTGCCGATAATATTTGTTAAGGGTTTTAATCACCTTTCCCTTACCCCTCATCACACCCCTCCTCTTTAACCTCATCCTACAATTTTCATTCTCTCTGACTGTCGTTCTCTGTCGTGCTCATCCATTTCCGTTCATTTATTTATCCACACGACCGATTGCCATCATTTATTTGCCGTAACGCGTTAATCCGTCACGAGAAAGAGTAGAGTACGCCGATCCTGGACGCGTCGAGGTATTTCATTTCGTTTTACTTGCAATGAAAATATCATCGAAATGATCAAAGAATTTCGATAGTATTCGATTCGGAACATTTGTAAACTTGTCGGAGAACAAACGGCATCGAACAGCTAACAACCGCAAAATTCGAAAAATAGTGAGAAACGTACGAAATGATAATGAAGATATCGAGGACGCTATTTCTCGGGAAATTGAATTTTAACAATAATTCGCAAAAAGTGGCGAAAACATCGATAAAATATATGTTTTTCAATTGAGATGTTGGAAAAATTATCGATAATTAATTTTTTTTTAATCGCACGATTTATGATTATTGCAATTTTTGTTATATATATTTTTTTATTACGATCGTAAAATGACTACAACAAAATTAATTTTTTTTGCTATTTAGGAAAATTCGATAGACACGAATACGTGTCAAGAAAGTACATTCAAAGGCATCAATATCGATTCAGACCCCATAGAAAAAAAAGCAAGTAATGCGCTTTTCTGTTGCCGATTTGTCGAAAACAATACATTCATCCAACTGACATTCGCGAAGATATTTGGCTGAAAGTTACAAGTAATATACGTGAAAAAATGAGGTTTTTGAGTGATCAACGTTCATTCTGCGTAATAACGCGCGCGATTGCGAGAACAGTACGAAATATTTTGGAAAGCATTGAATCTTCGTAACGCTTCAGAGTGCAGAATTCAAAGCTCCAGCAAGCGCAGAGCGATAGTTTATGCACAGCGACTGCTGATAAGAGATGGTGCGCACGAGATTGTGAAATGTGTTTGGGGAACAAGCGCGTGGCGTTTATGCACATAGGTATCGGCTATACGTACGCGTTGGTACAACGCAGTTTGTTCGCCATGCACTGCCGTGCATAGATTCGGTGAATTCAGCTCGTCCCCCAGCGGCCCCTCCACGTTTGCGGCCTATACGGCCGTCACACCGCAGTTATCGAAGTGACCCAATGCGAGATAAAGCTCTTTTAGTGTTTTCGGCCGGCATTAAGCCGCTTTTTGGGCTTTTGCGGTCAATTCTGCGCATTCACGCAGGAGGGACATCCGCGTAGCACAGTATGCCCGGGTGTTACGATTGCCCGTTCTATTTCACTCGATTTTCATGTATATTTTCTCTGTTTCACCCTCCACTCGATTGGGCTTTTGGACCGAAGCGTTTAGTTATAGGTATACTAACCTCCGGAATATCTATCTTCTTTTTCCCCCCCGTACCATTCTCTGTTCTTCTTCCTACAATCGATTTCCACACAAGGGATAGTCCCGACTGCAAAAGCTTGTCGAACTCTCGTTGGTTTATCAGCCAAACACGGACCGGATTTCTCGTTCCCTTACAAACCTAAAGCTTGTTCACTGCCTCCGTAGTCTCTCGGTTCTCGCTGGCCCCTCCGGCTCTCCCGTGCGCCCTCTAAATTACCCGATAATGCACTTGCGGTCTTAAATTTACCGCGAGTAGGAGAACCCGGAGAAGCATGGGCTACGCTGGGGATAAGAACGGGAGAAAAGAAAGGAAAACGAAGAAAACGAAGAAAGCTGTATACGGGGGGATGAGATGAGAGTCGAGAGCGAAGCAAAAGCGTGCCCGAGCGATAGTGGATTCTCGCTGTTGAAGAAAACCCCACTGGTAAAAGAGCAAACGAGGACGAGAGTGCTGTAGACCCCGTCCAAACTTTCCGAGGGCGCACCCCCTGCCGACGAGGTAAGAAAGTCTATGAGCATGTGACCGAGAAAACATGGAAAAACCAGCCGAGAGAAGAAGGACGGCCGGAGAAGGAAACAATGTTGTACCTCGCAACCCCGACAACCGCAGAGTACCGAATCTCGTATATTCCAACGTCCCGAGTAGGCGGTATTCCAGACGGATCCGGGAGTCGGGTCCGTCGGTGCACACTATTCCTTCCTTATGTCCTCTTTCACCGGTTCCCTCCCTGCCGCAGCACCATCCGCCGCTTTTGCGGAGTGAGATGTGCTCTATATATATGTGTTAACTTGTGCAGAAGCGAACGTGGAATTCCGCGGTATGCTTGAGAGAATAAATTCCACATTTTAGAGGGAAAAAAAAAATAAAAAAAAATAAAACACTATTTTTATCTTTTTTTTTATTTAATACAGTACACTACTGTCGCCTCGTCTGTTCATGCAGAAAGTAGTGCCTCGATAGCTCAGATCTTTCGCAAATTTAAAAACGCCCGCAGGTGTTTTTCGAAATTTTTTAAAGCGCATGAAAGTGTATACTGTGAAGGAATTTTTATAAAAATTGCGGAAAACAAAAGAGATTCGTTGCATAACTCTTGCGCATAGTTTAAGCCCCAATCCTCTGGACTTTTATGATATATAGCATTTCGGTTTTCACAAAAGCAGTAACATACGAAACCACATATACACATATTTTTTATTACTTTTTTTTTTTTTTTTTTTTTTTTTTTTTTAGATTCGCGATAAAATGAGAAAAGGAGAAATATTCCGTGTAGTTACGATATGGGAATCTCGATGTGGGATGAATGGAAAAGCTGACCCGACGGCCACAGCATTATTTTGCTATGTCGACAGCTCGAGCGCACAGTCACGATTCTCGTAGCAACGTGGGCGAGTGGCGTACCTACACTCGACGGAAATGTGAAACGACGTATCATCCGTCTTCCGGTATTTCCGCGGGCTGTCAGTTGAACCGATGCTCACAGGGCTGTGACGTACGTTAGAAAGGAGATAGTAAGGGCAGTAAGATTGAGAAGGATATAAGAGGGTATAAGGTCGTTGGCTTTTTCTCTTCGTATTTTTTCCAGAAATTATGTGATAGTCAATACCCATAGCGACATTAGCATCCGCTACGGAAATATATATACACGCCGCGTTCTTCGATTTCTAATTTCATATTACAATTCACCTTTTTTATTCGCGATTCAGGACGATCGTCGACACGAAATCAATACATCGAAAAAAAAAAAAAATCCTCGATGGCGCTTTTCCACGTCCATTGGACCTTTTATATTGGTTCGAAGATCAGACTAATTGACTTGTGCCGTTGGGTTTGACAGCTTCTTTACGCGGTGTTTATGCTTCTTGTAGATTGCGAAAAAAAAAAAAAGTACGATAGATCGCACCTTTCAATTGCAGGTTATGTTCCGCGCCTCTCTTTTGCAATGGGAAGAATAATTTTTTTTTCCGAAATTTAATAGCGTGCAATTGCCAATGAGCTCAACGATTTATACCGAATATGGTCTTTCGACTACGGAACATCGAAAATGAGACAATATGCATATTTATACATAATTATTAGAGTAGTATGTTCGACACGAGTGTACGCTGTGAAAAATCTCGAAATCGCGGTCACGATTGCACTCAACGGCAGTAATTATTGCTCGGACGAGCGGGCGGACCATACGCTCTAACGCTCGATTCAGCGCAGCATAGTTCGAGTGGGGAAATGCAAGCCGATTCAGGTTAAACTGAAAATCGCTCCTGCGCCTTCTCTATCCCTCGTCCCATCTGTCTATCTCAACGCTTTCTCTCTCTCTCTCTCTCTCTCTCTCTCTCTGCACTCACACTTCCACTCGCAGTTAAATAGCTACCAAATGAGCTTTCAAGTAGGGGTTGGGGGAGGGGGTGGAGGGGGTTGGCTCGAGAGAGTACTCGAATGTCCGGTGAGCGGTAGAGTTTTACCCCGACGGTTCGGATGAAGAGGTTTTTCCATCCAATAATGAGAGTTTGCATTGCTGAATCTCGCGTGCTTCGAATCTATTCTCATTGAGCAATTTCTCGTTTACATAACACTCGATAGACCACTGTTTCAAAGACATAAAGACGAACTGAATAGAAATTCAAATCGTTCTGTAATATTATACCGAGCAAAATATCCACCTGTTTAATTAATTAAGTTAAACCCGTTTCGTTTGACGGATTCGTGGAACTGAACCCTTTGACCTCTGATGGTCATTTCCGAGAATAACTTCATCCCCTCTGAATCAATACGCGGAATAATGATCGATTTTCCGAAGAGTGCGATATCGAAGATAATTCAATTAGACGTTCTTATTGACAAAAATGGCGAACGTAACAAATATGAGTTTCGGAAAGAATGTGATTCGAAGCTTTCCGCGGTATTTCTGGACAGTTGGTTGACCCTCAGTTTTAACTACGATGATCGATGCAGCTACTGTATCGATTTTCGATTTGTATCGGTATTTTAGAGTTATCTATTAACGGCGTTGAGTTTTAGCTTCTCGTGCGTCACGTGAGAAAAGTAAGTTAGCGTCGTAACGAATGACGATGTAGGGAAAGGGGTAAAAACGTAACTACTGTACGACGTGCGAATCAATAATAGCGGAAATATCTTGCAATGGTGTCGAATACAAATGTTGAAACTGTTTCGCTGTTATCGCACTTGCCGCGGCAAAGTTTTCTCGTGTATATTGTAATTTTCCAGTCAGCTTTACTGTTTTTTTTTTTTTTTCGTCGCCGGATATATTCTCTGGTCGTATACACGTATGGAAACGCTTGAAATTCTTCTATATCCCGTCGAGACTTCTCGCTGTCGTTTTGCTATTCCTTTATCGTTATCCGTTGGGACATCCAACACGTTCGTAGGTTTTTCTCTCGCTTACGCTCTCCGCGCTGACTTACTTTCGACGAAGATTAAAGATTCCTGACCCGAATCTCTTGGCAAAGGATTATCCGAAAGATATTACCGCCATCGTCGGCTTTTTCTTCTTTCATTCTCAACACGCTCGGTATTCGACACTCGGCGCGATATTCCACTTTCACAAGCGCACTTTTGCCCACTATTCCTCCTCGCGTTTCTCACATGCATAAGACTCTCTCCCTCTCTCCCTCGCTCTCTCTCTCTCTCTTTCTCTCTCTCTCTCCCTCTCTCTGTCTATCGGATCGTTTTGCATTCTGTATATTTTCGTTGATATCGGATTCTCCACCACATTCCCGATATCTACTCTTCGATTCTCACCAATACCAACGCCGTTCTATTTTACTCATAAATCTCCCGTCTCTAGGCGTCTCTCGCCATTCTGTATCTCTTTCACTTATTCTCAACTCAACGAATTTCTTTCTCTCTCTGTCCGTTACTCAATCTGGTTTATTATTTTCAATCTTCCGACGCGTTTGAATGATACGAATTTCTCGGAAATCTTCTAAAAGTTGATTTTGAAATAATTGAAAAGAATTACGTGCAGTAGCCGCACTTCGAGTAAAGAAAAATCCTTTTTTTTTTATTTTTAAAGCACAACTCGGTTCATACTGTAAATTTCGGACGATTCGCGATATTTTGAAAAAAAAAAAAAAAAATCCAAACACAAGTATACGAGAAATCGTAATGTCTGAATTTCAAGGAGCGTCCAGCGAGGCTGCAGCGTCGAAGTGGCGAAACATGTGAAATCGGACTATAGCTATTGCGGTTGATAACCCTCAGTCAATTACGGAACATCGACATGGTAGATCTTGGGGACAGGCGTAAGTGGAGTGACATGGGAATCTTGTATCGATAGCGTATAACAGCAGTAAAGGGTTGAGCGGCTCTCGTGTTGGTTGGAAGGCCCCTTAGGGTGATTGTTCTGGGAGCGTATCGTCGTAATCGCTATTGGACGCCAGGAGGAGGAGGACGACGACGACGACGACGACGACGACGACGACGAGGAAGGATCGACCTCTGGACGTATACGAAATAGACGAACCGTACGAGCGTGTAATCGGTGTTCGGCAGAGCTTCAGTATAGCAAAGCGTGAGAGGCACGAGACGCGACTTCGAAGTGTAAGAGAGGGAATCGACGGATCTAGATATATGTATATCGAACGAGCGAGTGAAACCAAGTAGTATCGGTCGCGTGTATACCAAACTGGGGTTGGGTCAGGATGAACGAGAGTAAGACTGATGTGGAGAAAGGAAAGAGAGACTGAGGAGAGGAGAGAGAGACAGAGTGAGAAAGAGAGGGAGGGAGGGAGGGAGAGAGAGAGAGACTCGTACAGAGCCGACCCGTCGACGGCAGTGACAAATGAATTGCCTTGCCATTCGACCGGACGTACCGGAGGATCGACCAGGACGCAATCCGATTACCCCGTTGCCCGCTTCAATATATTCTTCTACGACCACGTGCGGCCACGTATAAACCTCCGGGGCACCGAAGTGTGTGCGACCGCGTTCCTTGTACCGTAAACACGAACTTATATATCTTAACAACCCCTCTCCGTGCGTTCGTCAGAGTATTGCACGTGTTTAGCCCAAATCTTGTGTTCGGGATAAGTTTATTACAGTACGGGCACTCGAATCGATAAAATCGTGGAGGAGATCCATTTTCTTTGATGAGTGAATTAGTTGCGATTTAAAAAAAAAAAAAATTAAATATTTTAAAAATATTGCAACCAATAGCTGTTCACTTGGGTACAATGGCTGATATCGACGAATGGTACACTAAAAAAATCGGATAAACCAACTAAATCGGGAGTTGTTATTGGCGAAACTAACGTTCGATTGATTAAAAGAAATAATTTTTAAAGTAATTAAATATATAGTCAATTTAAGAAACAGTTACTATGGTTAATTAGATATTTCTTTTAATTAATTGTCACAAAATTTGTAAAAAAGAACAGTCGAATATCAACAATATCGAAAATCGATATTAAAAAAGCGTTTAATAATGAAATTATCAACAAAAAAACCTGAAATGACGAATAATTATCAGTATATTTTAGTCAGACGATTCATTCGTTATTGAACGTCGAAATCTCGCGATGATAATCGCCGAATGACGCGGAACCGCCGGTTATACGAGTAATCGATAATAATCGAGGCTATGAAACAAAAAATCGGAGTGACCATTCGATAAACGTAAATAGAATTTTTATTAATTTTTTCCGAGTTCTTAATCCTTGCGAGTAAATGCATAATGTTCATAATGCCGTTTTGGCGACGATGTATTATTACGAAAACGGAAAAAAATTACGATATCTCGAAAAATGCATAACTCACATTTATTGCCCTGGCGGACACTCGCGAAGTTAAAAAAAAGGCAAAATCTTTCGTGAGTTCGGGTCGTATCTTACGTCAAACAGATGAGTAAACCGACCGGCCATATCAGCGTGCATTAGCTACTCGACGGATTGCATTGCATTACTTGTACGTAATAAGATGCCCACCGAGACGCATACATGAACTACATGCTCTACAGTAAAGAGAGAGAGAGAGAGAGAGAGAGAGAGCTTTTCTAAGAGCAAAAGAGCGACGAAGAGAAAGAGAGATGGATTGTGTTCGCTTTCTCGCACCAGAGAGTAGCAAACGAGGCGGATGTTAAATTACGCTCGGTGGTAAGTGGCGGAGAAGCGTTACGGCAGTCTCGCCGCTCCGTGGAAAAGCCTTCCCTCGCCTAGACCAGCGCTCAAAGCTCGAAGTAAACTTTAGTTTTCATGGACGGGCATTTGTCTGACGCATAATTCGGAGTTCATTCCGAGCGAAATCCCCCACCATATTTCTCGCGCATCCCTTCGACCTCGTGGAGGAAACGGCGGTGAGCCAGGGCCGATCTTTCCGCCGTGGTTGCGCGAGGAGCCGGTCCCGCCGAGGCTTTTCTCACCGACCCCTCACTTCGGTCTCGATCCTCCTCGCGCTCGACTATCCCCAGCACCTCATATCTCACGATTCTCTACAACCTCCTCGTCTATTCCACCACAGTTCGCTCTTACTTGCACATTCGCGCGGTTTTCTACCTTCGATATCTACAGCGAGGCTCCGGCGAGCTAATATATTCCCTGATTACAGACTCATACGCCGAAAGTACCGAAGTAATGCATGAGATCGTAGTATACCGAGTAACACACCCCTACCTGTTCGCCAACTCCAGTAGACAAGGCATTTTCTGTTTCTCGGATATTCAAGTGAAGCGATTCCGCCGTAGATATTTCGCTTACACTGTACCGCGTATAACGCGCATGCGCGTGCGAGATTTACGTAAATACAAACGTACATACGCTTACATGCAAAAAAGGTTTTTCTCGTGGCGAAAAAATATTTATCGCTGAGATTCCGGGTGTGCCAGACGGTTCGTGAACTGAGAATTTGTCTTGGGAAATAGCGGAAATCAGTCAGCATCCCACCGTGAGAGTGGAATGGTGAAATACTCGCGCGCATTACTTTGTACCCCGAGATCTTATACATACGGTTGCGCTGTCAGTAGTATGCATACTTCAGACCCAGGTGAAAATGTTATATAAGGATTATATACAAATTATACATGAAGCTTTATGTTTAGTTTTTATACGAAAGTGGACATATAGATTCCTTATATATTCTGTATAAACTATGTTTGCTAGATATCTATAATTTACTAACCGAATGTCGAATTCATTTGTATACAGTATTGATAGATCTAATAGATCAACGGAGATGTTTACGTGAGAAAAAACATGCAGTGCATTACGCGAGTATAATTGTGCGTTTTTCGCGAGTATAGTTTACGCGAAAATTATATTGCGTTTGTATATAAATCATATACAAACCATCTATAATAAATATATGGAATCTATATTGGTGTACTTCCGGCGACAACTATCTACGAATTCATATTTATATAATCCATATGTGGATTGTAGATATTATATACAATCTATATATAAGCGGTTTTGTACAACAGAGCAGACTCATTGATCATATACCATCATAGCAATCGTTTATTTGTATATTTACATCGATGCACGTGAATTCAAACATAATTATACATCAAATTATAATACAGATAACGTACATTTTTTTCACGCGGTCGTGATCGTGATCATGTTATAATCGTTAATGTAAAAAATTGCTAGAATCTAAATATTTCATTACAATTTTCGCTCGATCACATTCGGTAGAAAACACGCATAGTTCGCGATCTCCAAAAACTTTCCTGTGAGGTGCTGTACAGGTACTGCCCTTATACAATAGGTTCTGCGTATCGGCTTAATAAATTCATCCACACTCATTCCCGTGGCCCTATGTTTAATGGAATGGATGCTTTCGGACTGTTCCTCGAACTTTTGCACGACAGCGAGAATCGTATGACCGATGCAAACGAAGTATTTAATAACGCCAAGACACGGCTCTTCGTTCCAAATAACTAACGCGTTATCGCGCTTCTTTTGTTTTTTATAGAGTCGCGACGTGAAGATATGTTTCCCCATCTTAATCCTAGTATAAACGCGAAGTTCTTCTATGCAAATATCCGTCAGTTGATTATGCAATATATCGTTCGCATTTTGTAACGCTTGTATATCTCCTTGTTGCAACGCTATTTCTACCCGTGAACCCAAAACTACAGGAGACTCAGATTTAGTTGCGATTGGCAAATGTATTATTTGTTTCAGAATTTGTAAAGCGTTCACGTTTTTTAAACTGTTGCATATTTCGACGTCGATCTTATTAGGGCCATGCATAAGTCTCAAAAGATAACCATTCCCATCCTCGAACGGAAAGGCTGACCACGCCCACATTGGGCCCCATTGCCTTACCGATCGTGCAAGATGAGTCAACTGATGAACGTTGAACGAGCATTTGTCAAGGCCGTAAAGATTCTCAATATCTGATGCAAACAGATAGAAAAAGGATTCAGCCAAGTCAATCTCATTCGGATGTATTCTTGATTTCAGCAGTAATTGTGTTGCGCACACTAACAGCAAGTAGTGTTGATAGTATACGTCAGACAGCACTTTTTGCAATAAAATCGGCGAATAAAATAAAAGAAAGGCTCGGAGCTCCGAAGCTTTCCAAAATTTAAAATACTTCAAAGGCCTGGGTGATCGTGTTATCGAGTCCGGTGGCTTGATTTCCTCGAGGTCCTTATCGATCTTAACACGTAATGATTTTTTTATGTAGTAAACTTTGTCTTTATTTTTACTGTCGCACCAACAGCTGATCAACATGCGCACGACGCCGAGTAATATCGCATGCATATAATCGGGAACGAAGCCGATTGCGATGTCAAAGAACGGTAGAGTAGCGATAATTGTCGGCCCTTTGACACCCTTGATATGTGCGCGACTTTCATCAACCGCCTGCGTTGCTTGCAAAATCATATTGTCGTGCGTTCTAAGCGGAGACTCTGTATCAAGTACCCGGTAAGCGTGATTATGACCAGAGCCAGTTCTACATGTTTGCCCCGGATGTTCGCAAAATGTGCAACCGTATGCTCCGTTATACTGTAGTATGTTTTGGACCGACGCTCTAGCTGGACAGTCTAGCGTTGCAATCGGTGCTATCACCTTGCTATTTTTCATTACCCCCGATGTTTTATCGTACCAATCGATTCCGTTCGTATATAGATCGTTCATAACGGTTACGAATGGTTTTAAAAAAGTGTTCATTTTGGGTTTGTGCGTCGAATAATAAAGACCGCACACGAATTGAAAAGCTCGCCTATGTTCCGGCGGTATATTAGCGATTTGAATTTGGATAGGCCAAACTTGACCGGTAGAACTATTGGCGCATGGGAAACCATCTGTATTCCATGACAAAAAAAGATCGTACTCTCCAGGGATTGCCACTTGCTTTAGTCTTTTATACTCTGATCCATCAATAACGTCGGAAATATATTCATCAGCGGTGTTATTGCTGCGTGATTTTGCATGCATTTCTATTAAGTCTCGAAGATATCGAATTTCGAACGCGTCACGGAGCACACACCGAATGTCATACTCGACGAACATACCGTTAATATTCGAACTCCCGCACGCTTCGCACAACGTGACCGTAGGGACGTCGGACCAATCCCCTACGATCTTAGAGCACTCGTTACAATAACGGTACTTCTTAATAGCATTCCGGTGTGAAGGCATGATCGGTTCTAATAACTTTTTCAGCAGATATTTCGTTTTTGGCAGAAAATTTGGTTGGGGTAGAAGGTTCGATAGAATTCGTAACAGCTCGTCTAAACTTTTCTTCGTCAACGCATTCTTTAAGTAGTAGTCGAGAAGAATCTCGACTGTCTGACCGACCGTATACTCGCTACCCACATAAAGCTGTTGAGAAAGCCACATAGAATTATTTTCCTCAGGATCGTTGGTTTCGTAAACAAATTCTTCAGCCTCGTCATTATCGCTTCTTAGTGAATGGAACGATGACGATCGAGAGAAACTTGATCGGTCAGAACGATTTGACGGTGACGTCGACTGTTCTGATGTAACAGAAGCAGCATCGCTTTCGAACAATTCACGTACGGAGTCATCATGGACCATTCGGGGATTCTGTTTTGAATAAATATATATATTGTGAATAGTATTTTTTTTTTACGATCAACGAGCACTGAACGCAAGTGCTACACTTTACCGTCTCTCAGAGATTTTTTAAAAAGTTAGATAGCGATTTCGTTTGCAAAATATTGAATAAGTGTTTAAGCTCGTAACTAATCGTTATTGACGTAAAACTATTATGTACTTCGATCGCCGCATCTTGTTCGTTTTCAATCCGTTCAACTCCATCTTCTAATAATATATCGTTCACGTTATCATCCGTGTTTTTTCTTTTTTTCCAACGATTCAGAGTTGACCGAGGAATATCTTGGCACTAAATATGATCGAATAATAAAAATACGATGTGCCGTAAAAACCAATTGAAGATACGCCGAACTACGATACAAGCAGTCAAATACTAAAATTTTAATGAGTTAATTCCATCGACGTAGTCTATGTACAGCATCGAATTCGAAAGTTCGTGTTTGAATAGTGTCAATACCTCGTCATCGTAGAGCCACCTTCGACACCGACGTAACATTTTTAATAAATTATCGTCGTCATTGAAAGTAGACTATTCAAAATTAAAGTAAAATATTAAAATGACTTATGATTCAAAATTAACCTCGTCGTCTTATCTGGCTAGTTATTATCTGTTGCCTGGTAACAAGTTGTATGGTTGGTACGATTAACTCTCTGAAGTGCAGCAAGATCGTTCTCGAGATCCGTTGCAATGCATGAAACGTGCGCAAATGTGTGTGCTGAGCAACGATCGTCAATTATCAAACCGATGTCATTGACTCGAGTTTATCGGTATCGTCGTGTTGCATGTTAGCGAGCTCCGCGATTGATTGGAAAAAAAAACCTGTAAAATGAATTACAATCGGGAACCACAATATTTAGTGGATGGCACCGATGGCTATGTATACATTATACATAAAAAATCGATTGTGTTCGACGAGAATTGCGATACGATCGACGTTGGAATGACCATATCTTTCCTGTGGCCCGAAGACGCAATTCGACCGAAAAAATACGTCGGAAAGATTCTCGATTCTTCAGGTACAGCTGATACTGAAAACTATTACTCTCAATACTACCCCCCACCTCCCTCCCTTATTATTTTCGTCTTTCGTATACACGTATGCAAGCACTCGTCTATTAATTCATATCTACGTTTATTAGGAAGCGTTAGCGTGCTCCAAAGAGCTATGAAGGAAATTATAAAAAAAAGGGAAAGCCAAAATAAACGAGCCGCGGAAGTAGTGTCTGGAGATCTGCAGAGAAGCAAGCGATTTAAGAACGCCATTGCAGTCGATGGTCATTCAGACAAACCTATAGCAAAGAGCGGTCATGGTAAAGTTTCCGTAAGTTCGAACAGCCTTTTTTTAACCTTTTCTAATCGCCGCTCTCTTCTCGTTCTACTCGTCGATCGCTTTTCGTCGTTCTACGTTCTATTTCATTATCGTACTCCTGGCCTTGACGGATTTTATCATATATATTTCATATTTATTCGAAAATGAGACTTGTTCATTCTTCGCGAAGGTCCAAGAACGCAAGAAGGTTGCTACGGTCCTAGCCGCTAAAGAAATGCTATCGGAGATAAAGCTGAATTCGAAACATCATTCAACCGCACCTGTGAATTTACACGTTGAATCTACCCCCGATTTAACGCGAGTATCGGATGCGTCGTTGGCTGGCAAGATTGATTCAGCTCTCAATATGGCTCTAAACGTCGTAGAAATGCTGCAAGGCATTAAAGATGTAACGAAAAACCAGATATCATTTTCCTATTATTATACTCGTAGTATAACAGTTTGTATAATTTTTTCTCAAGGAACTGCGATCTTTGAGCAATGAGAAAACACCATCTCTCCACGACGAAGATGATTTGCTCGGATCCTTCGTATCGACGAAGGGAATTGAATTGACTAGCGTACAGCGAGATATCGTCGATCTTGAAAGATCGCCAGCTAAACGTGCGGGTCCGTCTTGGCGTTGGTCGCCTGTAGTATCCCAAGATCGCGAGGCATCCCCTTCGCTTGACCGTTCATCGTCAAACGCTTCAACGCCCGTCGCGTCCCCGACTATTAAGAAAATTTCAAACATCGAGCTGTCGAGTCCTGGCCAATCTCCGACTGTTAAGCGAATTTCGAGCCGCGAGTTTTCAAGTCCGGTCGCATCGCCGATTCACTCAAAAGAGCTTGTCGCGGTGGGTTCTTCACGTCGAAGCATATCTCCGCCTCGTACACAAAGCCCGATCGTATCAGGACGGTTTTCGCGTATTATCGTATCTCCGAATCGTCCGCAAAACTCGGTCATATCAGGACGTTCTACGCGTCCTATCGTATCTCCGAAACGTACGCGAGACTCAGTCGTATCCGGATGTTCTTCGCGTTTCATCCATTCTCCAACTTATACGCAGAGCCCAATCACCGAACATGCATCGCGGCCTGACCGACCTCCGATTCTAAAAAAAAAACCTGTCCCCGAGCTTAGTGTGCAACATCCGTTAGTGCCGTACATTGAATATTCCTCAGAGGAGGAGACTCAAACCGTCGGCACTCGAGAGGCTAATAATGTTCCGACGCCGAAGACGAATATACAGGTATTTTAATAATTTCGACCCGTGATGATATGCAGTAGTATCATTACCGATAAAATCAATCGTGTATACTGTATACCAGGATGCCGTCGAAACACTCCCAGATCATAACGTCGGCGACGATGATTCGGATGCCGAAACGCGTCAACGTAAAAACGAAAAGAACGCTACGTGGACGTTGAGGCATACGAGCAATGAGAACGGAAAGGTCACACAAAACATAATAAATAAAAAAATACATATCGACAATAGTTCGAGAGCGCGTTGTATTAAAAAAACTGTATGAGTTTTTTTATCGAAGTTTTTATCTGTCAATATTTATCCTTGACAATATATAGATGCGGGAACTGATAAGAGGTTCTAACGTTTTCGTAAGAAAATCTGCTCTTTCTACCGCAATACGAGGATCTCGAAATCAAACTGGATTAGCCAGGATATTGTTAGAGGAAGTTTTCACCCAAGAGGCTTTGCTGAAATGCTCACTCGCGGGTGGATTAGCTAAAGGAAGGGGCAAAAATAAAGACGAACCAACAAAACCGGGTTTACATCAGGAAGCCGTCGAGAGTATTCTCAGTACGCATCGTATCACCATGGTTAAGATACCCAAGAATTTGTCGAATAAACGTGATATTTTTTATATTTTAGAATTCGTTCGTAAGCACGCCGAAGCTAGCAAGTGGCCCGCTATCGAAGATCGAACCGTAAAATCGAGCCTTCGATCGAAACTCAACGAGCTTAGAAAGCAACGCAGCTTGAACCAAAATTAAACCGCATTCACTTTTACTAATGTTTTCATTGCGGAAAAATTAAATCATTTTCTTTATTTGATTCACCAATTAATAATTAGATACCTCTTGGATTTTTCAATGCGTTATCTTTACTATGTTTTGGTGTATTTAACGTGACCACTAAAAAATCTTGCGTCTCGATGTAACTACGAAAATAAACGATTAAAATCATGTCATATGTGTAACAAACTAACATTATTTTATAACCTAAGCAGAGAAACTATGGAATATACAGTTTATATAGTTTGTATAGAGATAATATATACGTTATATATGATATATATATAGTCTCTATATAGCTTATATAGCTGCATTGCTTATACGCTTTATATAGATTACGTGTATATAATCTATATATGGATTATGTTAATATAAATTCACATCGAGATGCTACGAAGAATATGGCTACATAGGTTTGTACATTCAACAGAGATGGATTCCATAGAAATCCTATACCCGCTATATACAACTTTTATATGTATACTATAAAATCTACATATTTCTTTTATATGAAAAAAAAATCGTACCTTAAATCTATTGGTACTGAGTATAACGTATATAACGTATAACGAGTATAACGTATTCTATTAGACGCTCATTGAGTATATTCAAATCAAGTGGATATTGACGTAGAGTACATAGAATACATGAGGAATATATATGTCCACTTTCGTATAAAAACTAAACATAAAGCTTTATATATAATTTGTATATAATCCTTATATAACATTTTCACCTGGGGACGCGCACACCATACATAGATACACATTCATCTGTGTTACACACACGAGGGATGGAACGCGCTTTGGAACGTGTGGAAACTGCGCCCGTTTCCGCGACGTTTCCCATCTGCCGCGTGTGTTGGTAACTAAATCCACGTTGTGTCATTCGTTTCTTTCCAATCCCCGCGACTGTATTTCGCCCGCTCATCTCTCCCGCCTCGTTCTCGTGCGCGAGGACATTGCGAAAGTTCTCTCACCTATCCTCGGCGTACTGCGCCTATATGTATATACGTATATATACGTGTATACAGAGACGCTATACTATAAACCAGAAGAACCGAATCCTCGCGAAGTGAACCACCCCCCCGACACGTCGTATGCGACATTCGCATTCGCGCTCCGCCTGCCACTTTCCGGACTTTGCCTCTCTCTCTGTCTCTCTCGCCGCCCGCTTTATCTCTTTTTGTTGCAACACTGCGGGGCGACTCGAGCGGATAGCGTATACCCCTCATCCCGGCATACGTCGCAATACATTTTAAATTCTCGAAATGCCGGAATGAGAAAAGTTTTCACGGTAATAAGCGACGGAAAGCCGCGACCCTATCTACTTTCGTTGTTGTCTCTATCGCGGATCTCCCCCACCTGGTCGACCGCTCTTGCATCAACTTTCACCTCGGTAATACTTTCTTTCTTTTTTTCTATCCTCGCGTACGAATAAACATTGAATACCTACAATTGAGGCGAGAAAATTTCGACGCGTACTTTTTTTTTTTATATACGAATTAACACTCGCGGGTACATTGCCTCTGAGTTGAAAAATGAGAAAAAATTGTTCGCGATTTTAATCCGCTCTCCGCGGCTTTGTTGCGATTCGTGTTCAGGGAGGCGGAACGAAGGGTTGTTTTTATATTTTGAAAAATATAGCGGATGCTGCGTATGTATAATCATTTTTTCGGATTTTTTGGGTACATTTAGGGGTTGAAAAAAAATATGTTAAATCTTATCGGGAAAAGTCTTGGCGAATAAACAATACTTTCGCGAACGCGTTTCGATGGAAACAGGAAGCGATAGGAGATTTATTCTCTTCCGACTTCGTGACAGCCGCGAACTTTTCAACTCGAGCTTTCACACTCGAGTTCGCTCTGCTTCCCAAGGCTCATCTTCCGACCTTCTGCGCGCGTTACCGGCTCCGCTTTGGCCAAATCTTCTCGTTACAGCCGGGATTATTTCTGGAATATCGGTCCACTCGCGTGCGCACGTGAACGCTCGCACCCTGCGGCGTTTCCGCTGGTTATCTTCAGAGACCCATGAAAATTGCCGAGAGATAAAGCTCTCTTCTCTCTCACTTTCGTTCTCTCTCTCTCTCCCGCCTACTTTCTCTATCTCGCGCGTGTCCGGAGTATTCTCGCGAAAAGCTTAAGCTATTTCTACCATAGGAATCTGGTAATTAAAAGAATTATATTGTTCCGAGTGTCGAGATAGCGGAGTCGAAAGCTCTCGAGCATTTACGTCGCGATATCTCATACTCGAGTAGTTTAATACCTCGAAGAGAAAAAAAAAAAATTACAGAGATTACAAGCGTATCTCTTGGATTGTATTAGTAGAATTCGCGGTTATCATATTCGCGGATAAATCAATGCCCGCCTTCCAGATTCTACGTGGACGCGTGAACCATGAAATTTTTTTTTTCATTCCAATACACGTCCATTTTTATTATCCTCGTCAAAGGGTGAACTAAGCGCCAAAAATGCCAATGTATCGCCTGCGATCGTATTGCGAGAATGCCTCAGTTCGGTATAATCCTATATAGATTATCGCGAAAGGGATGAAAGGGAGAAATGTACGGAATCCGAGCGATAAATACACGAAGAAAGTAAGATGCTGGTGAACGGCGATTTTCAGCGTATTAGGATTTCCCAGGTGGATCTTGTCGCGTGTCGTTCCGGGAGCGCGTGCCCGGAATACCCGACAAACGAGTCGGCGAGGCGAGAATACTATGGATAGAGAGCTCGGACCTTAGGAAAAAAAAAAAAACAGGACGCGCCCAGACAGTACGGTTTTCAGCATGAGCCCTCGGCCGCGCGCCGACGCAACGAAGAAGCGAAAACCTTCCAGACCTCTCGCCTGAAAGCTTTCTTTAAATGCTCACCGGTAGCCGGTTTCAGGCCGGACGAGTGAACGAACCCGTATATACCCGATAGTAAGCGGAGAAAAACGCGCGAGAATGAAAGAAAATAGACGAGTTAAAAAGAGAAAGACAACGAGAGGAGTGCGAAGCGAAGGTGGAAGTGAGCGAAATAAAAAAAAAAATGTCCGGAGGTAGAATAGATCTAGCAGGATGCCCGGCGTCAGATCAGCCGGGTAAAAAGTGGTCTGTTCCTCCAGCACCCTTTCTCATCCACGCGTTTTCTCCCGTATATCCTTCCTCTTCTATTTCCCGCCGCGCTTTCTCTCTTTCTCTCTCTCTCGCTCTCGCTCTCTCCCTCTCTCTCTTGCACTCATTTAGTATCTCACTCGTCCCACCACTCCTTTCCTCTCACTTGTTGAATAATCCGTCTCTTTTACTCTGATTCTCGCCGACCCTCGTACGGCCATACCTTGCCTGCCCCTGCCACTTCGTTTTATTCCGCTTGGATTCCGTCTAACACAGGACGAAAGCTGCCAGATTAAAAGTGGGTATTCTTTCAAACAACCCCATCCCTTGGCTAGCGGACACGCGCGCGCTCGAGGTGGCATAGTGTCGAGCTTCCACGCTGAAGGCGTCTCCGTCGTTGTCGTCGTCGACGACCAGAGTACTGCCGCAAAAAACCGCGTCAGCATGCGCGCTTTTCATTCGTCTTCGCTTTCTTTGCATCCTCTTTACCTCCCTTATGTTCCGCTCGTTCTTCGCTTGATTCTCGTCTTTTCTACGCACTCATTGTGCCTCTAATCTTCTTCTATCAAAACTGCGCCCGCTTTTACTTTGCGATTATTTTTCCGAAAGCTAACGTGTAGTTTTTGCACCCTAAACAATGCCGCAGACTCCTAACTGTTTCATCGGTCTCTCGGATGAATCGCGCGCGCCTCCTTTTATGAAGACTATGTCCATTGTTGCGACGAATCGCATATACGTCGTCTATGCTGTCCTGAACAGAAATCGCGCTATGCTCTCGTGGCCTTAGTGTTCAACCCCCTCATCGTTGGTTTTCTTCTTTTCAATACGGCATTGTTTCGTCTCTTTCACCTCGTACGCCCCTCGAATGTGTTCATTGATGTTCTATCTCAGGTGGTACTTTCGGGCTTTTAACGATGATTAAGCGACCTTTTTCTACTGGTAGCTTGCCGCTCCGGTTCACCGACTTAGTTGCCGAGTTACGTTACATTGCGGTGCTCCGAAACCTCTCGGGAATGCTACCATCCGATGGTTATAAAATGAACTTTATTCTCTTTCCTACATGGAATTTGTTAGGGATTTTGTTAAAAAATAAATCGACTGTCCCCTTTCGGCGAAGGTACATTTTTTTTTTTTTTTTTCAAAGAGCTCTATGAATAGACAAAAAATCGTAATCATTCAATTCCTGAATGTCTGCAGCCTGTGACAGTACTCGATATTTGCGATCGCGGGCGACAGGGGAAGGTGGACATGCTGTGGATGGCTATACGAAACGTGTCCTTTCCACACTTCGTGCGGCAAAGTGAAACGTGTGCAGCGGACACAGTTCTGGCGCTTCAAAGCAGTCATTCGCAGACTCGCAGACACGCAGACCTGCGCACTTTTTTTTTTTTTATTACTCGGGGGGAAACTTGTCAGCAACGGTGAAGCGGTCGGTTCGATGAAAGGCGATAAATAAGAAGGTGAGAGAAGAGAAATTGAGAGCAGAAAAGGGCGGACCACGATTCGATTTCCGCAGGAGTTAGACGACTAGAGGAACTTGTCAGTCTGTATGTATGTGAAACTGTTCTTGAAACTCGGGATTCTCCGCCCCCTTCGCTCGCCCTTATCGATCTTTTCCCGTTACTACGTAGCAGCGGTATTCTATCGTAGCTGACTTGCAGGCCGTCGACTATCTCGACGCTAAACTGGTACCATGCTGTATGTGCAAATATACATATATATATATGTATATACGGGTATAAACCCAACGTAGCGTCGAGTAAACTTTTAGATTAATGGAATTAGCGGACCGTCACCCGAGACGAAGAACCTCGTCGACGAGGATGAAGTCGCACAAGGATCGTTGACCCTTGACTTCTCGACTTGCGTGCAACAAGCGACTACCTGTCCGTTCTGTAACGACAACAGTCAGATTGTCGCTTATTTTCGACCACTCTGAAGTTGCCGCTAGAAACAGTCGTTCTTCCTGTGACACGCCGAATGAAGGCATGAAAATGTCGCGGACTTATCCCTGTATCCCGCACTTCCTTCGTTACTGTCCGCCCATTTGAAACTTAATTATTCTGCAGCAACGCAATCATTATGGAGTTTACGTCTCCGTTCTTCTCTCATATTTCTCTTCGATGAATAGAATAGAATTATCTATGGCATCCCGAGTTCTGGCTAAATGTAGTAACGGTCTGCTAAATTGTGTTATGGACGACAGTGTCTCGAGAGAAAATATATTTTCGTTCGGTAGAAATGACGTTCGTCTTCATCCGTGACTGGTCCTTCGTCAATTTTTCAAACCTTCTGAGTATCATTTTGGCATGATGCAGAATGTAGGAAGAAGGTAGAAAGGGTAGCGGGGGATGGGGATCAACAAGACAGCAGAGGACGAGATCGCGCAGAGGGATACGTGGAAGTTAAATAATTCATCGTGTCCACGGCGTGTGCGACCGAACTCACTCTCGTACTCTGCTCGAGACGTTCGGAGTGGAAGTAGTTGCAGCAGAACACGGAATGGCGAAATGTCGGAACCCTGTTCATCCCTCTCGGGGAGGAAAGTCGAGAGGGTTGCCGAAGATCGAGGAGACCTTATACCGAAAAACAATCTCCGCGTGTACACTTTTCGTCCGCGATGGCTATAATACTGGAGTCCGCCTCACTCAGAGGGCCAGTGGAGCAAAAAACGAGAGAGAGAAGGAGAGAGAGAGAGAGAGGGAGCGAGAGAGAGCGAGAGAAAGAGGGACAGAGAGCGCGCGAGAGAGAAAGAGGGAGAGAAAGAGGCAGCGAGAGAGAGAGCGAGAGAGAGAGAGGGAGAGCTTGGGGTGAGCAGCTTTCATTTATTTCCTCCCGCTGGTCGCGCGTCCTTCCCGGGTCCACGGAGAGTCGTACACGTGTGTGCCATATTGAGATGAGGAGACTATAATACTCCAGCGAAGTGAAGAGAAACGTAGTCAGACCGGAAGATCATCCCCTCGGGATCATTTTGCAACCCGTTCGTTCTCTTCATTCTGTGGTATTTTATCCTCGTCACAATTTCATTTCCGTGACATGCGAGTAATTGAAACGCTTTCGGACATTTTCTAAATCTTCTGAAATTTTATTTCTGTCGTAAAGTCAGAATTGGTGATTTACTTAAGCGTCCGCGCGATCCACGTTAATCTATTCGGCGACATTGATGACGAAATATACGACAGGACAATTTTCGTTTTGCCATTTTCCACCCGTAATACTGTCATCCATTCGTGACGCAAAAATAGTGCCATTTTTAGCGAAGAAAATAAAAAAAAAACAGTAGAATTTCAAGCTTTTGGATATCATGCTATTTTCATAAATTCCTCAATTTATCGTCAGCGAGAACTTTATCAGATTATCGTCAACATGCGTTCGCGGAATATGCATTTACTCACATGCGAGTGTAGAAGTAAATACCCAGAAGGCAAATATCCCTATTTGCCTCCGCGATCTCCCGCGTGGGAACTGCTTTTACGACATGATGACTTCCTCCGCGAGAGGTAGAAAAGCCGATTAGCGCGGAAGGCTTATGATATCGTTGTCCTTTGCGCGCCCTTGTTTTCTTCGGAGGCATCGCAACCTCCGGAATCTCTTGGGCTCGTTGTCGATCAACCACCGAGTAGTAGTATAGTTAAGCTTTGCTCCGGCGCGGTAACAAATAGTCGGTTGCAAGTGGATGCGAATGGATGAATGATGCGTATTCGGGGTGCAGCGCTCCCGCTACCGCGGTCTCGGTAAACCTGTTCTTCTGTCTATGTGCACAAACGAGCCGGCAGCGGCACATCCGTAAGTACTTTTCGGACGCGAACCGTCTCGATTAGCATAGAGATTGAGTCGCAGCTGTTTATGCAAATGCAACACACTACTGCTGCTGCGCTCAACGATGCTGCCGGTGATGCTGCCGCTATACTAACTGACGCGCTGACGAGGAGTCTCGTCGTTTTCTCCGAGATTGACGTCGAGCAGACGAGCAAATCGACTGGCCCTTTGATTCGAATTCTCCAGTACGGTTCTGTAAACCCAACATTGGGGTTTTGTCGAGTCGCTCTTTGGAGATCGAGGCAAAAGTGCGGAAGTCATACGGGACGCGAGGGAGGGTTGGAGAGCGGATGAGTGTATAGTGGAGAAGACGAAACGTGTCGTTCGGCAATGTCAATCATTTTAACTCCCCGATAGTAGTAAGGGAATGGTAGGGTACGCATTGTTCGCAGGCAGACGCGATGACATAAAGAACACCGCATTCTTTCGTCGTATTTAAGATTCACCTAAAGAGAACAATAAAAACGGGAAGCACTCGGGCAATAATTTTAAAGACGTGTTCAACGAAGAGTGAGTCTCGCTACAGGAAGGGATGAAAGCTCTCAGCTATATAGACGGACGCTACTATGAAGAAATTGATTTTACGCTGTTATTTTACAACACGACGCGGCGTAAAACGAGACCAGGGGGGAATCGCTCGAGCGTTATCGAAGGGATAGCAAGGGAATCGCGAAGAGAGGGAGGCTAAAAGTTACGAGTGGTAAATGCAAATACCCGAACGCATATAGGTATTATCCCGCAATCCCCGTTATATCGATCTACCGATATTCCGGGTGTCTATTTGGGAGCTCTGTGGCAACATATACGTTAGGCTGCATGTACCGTGCGGTACAAATACAGGTATGAAATATGTATAGCCGAGGGGTGTAGTGATGCAGACCCACCCGCAGTCGCGACTCATCCCGAGCCAAAACGATGACGCAAGATGACCTGCGCCGCTTAATGAATTGGCTTATCCGAATTATTCGAATGGCCAATAATCAATTATCTCTCGGGTAAAAGCAGTCGCGATGCCGGAGAGATTACCCTCTCACAATCTCGACTATATCCACTCTGTTACCTCTCCGTTTTGCCGTATAGTATCCAATACAACCGCTTTCGCGCGGCTATATGGAAAATATATACGATTCCGAATCTCCGCGGTCTACGAACGATTCGGTCGCTTGCGATCATCGTGACGTTCCGCGCAATGCATCGACAATCCTCTAACACCGGAGTCGAGGCACGCCACGCCGGCTGGCATCGCACTTCGTCACGTCATTAATATCGGTATTAGCATTAGCATTAACGCCGCGCCAACAGTAGACGCGTTAACATTATGCCGAGTGTGTGCTTGCCGATGATGAGGACGATACCCTCCACGCCGAATTAGCTTGCACGATATTCGAATCTATGATACGCTTGGGCATTCTGGCGAGAACTCGCGAGAACAGCGGGTATCGTCGGTACGACTGATTGCATCGCTACACAAGCGCATTCCCGGCTATCAACGCCGATGCGCATGCGCCTCACGCTTCTTTAGAATCTCATCGACTATTCCTAAATCCCTTACGCATTTTTTTGCTACCAGCAGATATATCGACTGAAAGGCGCGCGACTCGAATATCCTCGTGAAAAGATAATGGACCACTTCGGCAAAAGCTCGTTCACCCAATGAGGACGTTTCCGAGATGAGTCTCATAACGCAATCAATTGTAGAGCGCACGAGCGCATATTCATACTATAGTATGGATGCACGCTATTGTATTTTGCGATCGATAGTTGAACAATTAAATTTAATGAATAGGGAAATATGCCAATTGAATGCCCCGTTTAACGTACTTTATCGTCCTAAACGAGTGATAATGGCGGCATCTGACGCCTTTACCATTATTGGCAACAATACTCATTCGTCTGTCCTCAGCTAATCAATAATAATTATTGATAATACTTTTTCTGTCCATCGCGAATCACTTCGTTGCGAATATTTTGGGTTCAATTATTTATCTCGAAAATTCGGTTTCGCAGCGATCGTTATAGCGCCAACAATGTGCGCCGATGTATTTTCCAATTTTTCCGACGAAATTACATTTTTCAAAGATATTACACCTCCCGAGATGCAGAGAGAACGAAAATTTAATTTTTTCAAAAATCATAGTTTCCGATGCGGTGGTCGGAGGCAAAAATTTGAAAAAAATTAAGGGACTCACTTTTGCACATAGTGTTTTTGACGGAAAATTGTTAGAATGGTTTCAGGGAAACTGGACGAGGCGATGAGCGTTTTTGCGCGAATTTTTCGTCCATAAATGATTTTTTCGACTTCAAACATTGTTAATGAGATTCGGTGACAATGGCGCACATGGCTATTGTTACGATACTTTATTGGCTTCGATGTGGATGACATCATTTTTAATTTTCCTCCGATACAGTAGGAACCGTTACAATCGAAAATTGCGAGTAACGCGATAACTTTAGTTCACCGAAACTGGTCAACATGTACAATTCGACGGCTCGAACTCAACTACATCGCAGTTATCCCAATGGATATCGAGCTTATTGGTGTTCGAAATTCACCCATTGACAGCATCCACAGAGGTATCAACTTTTGTTTCGTTCAACGTTTGGCACCAGTCAGCGTATCGGGCATTCGAGGGCAACGAATATCGGTAGACCGTTGTCGACGTTGAGAAGCAGAACGACAGAAATAAAAAGAATAAGAACTCTTGTATCGCGTAATGCCATTTCTCTTTGTCATTCCGCAACACAGTCAATCCTCTCGTGTTCCAATTTCGATTGAGTGCCATCGCGAATGTCAATGCAATCAATTTTATCATCGCTGCTTTTGTTTCGCATAAATACCCGCAGACGCAACAAACCCACACGATAATGACGAGCGGCAGTCCGTCGGGACAGCTCTCGATATCGCAAGATTGCAAATACGGTCTCATATTCTTGAGTTATAATGCTACAGCTCTATGAAAAGGTTGTTCGTTCGATAAATAAAGTCTGCGCGGCTTCAATAGCTCTCATCCCGACACTTTTTTTTTTTACTGTATACATAGAACTCCAGCCGCAGAATTCGATATAATGATTCTGTCACTCTGAAAATGGAGCATTTTTTTGCGTCTATGACTGATAAGACAATAGTAGAATATTCAAAAGGGTAGAAATGCCTTCTTCGGTAGATAATTCGCAAGAAGTGCTCAAGTTCTTGAAGGTTATAGACAAAAAAGGCACCAATCTTGATCTCGGAATCCGCAAATTCTTTCGATTGTATCATTCTTTCTCTTTGCAACTCCCCGATCGTCCGGTACGCGATATAATGATTCTTTCACTCTGAAAATGGAGCATTTTTTTGCGTCTATGACTGATAAGACAATAGTAGAATATTCAAAAGGGTAGAAACCCCTTCTTCGGTAGATAATTCGCAAGAACTGCTCAAGTTCTTGAAGGTTATAGACAAAAAAAGGCACCAATCTTGATCTCGGAATCCGCAGATTCTTTCGATTGTATCTTTCTTTCTCTTTGCAACTGCGCGATCGTCCGGTACGCGATATAATGATTCTTTCACTCTGAAAATGGAGCATTTTTTTGCGTCTATGACTGATAAGACAATAGTAGAATATTCAAAAGGGTAGAAACCCCTTCTTCGGTAGATAATTCGCAAGAACTGCTCAAGTTCTTGAAGGTTATAGACAAAAAAAGGCACCAATCTTGATCTCGGAATCCGCAGATTCTTTCGATTGTATCTTTCTTTCTCTTTGCAACTGCGCGATCGTCCACGCGATTGTAGCCCTTCGATCTGTGAAATCGCCAGGCGCAACTGGTTTTTTTTTTTTTTTTTTGCAAGCCAACGTTTACCGATGCCGTTGTCCTCCTCACGAGAACGCGAAAGAACGAGCGAGTAGCAAGCTGCGGCTAGAGGCGGAATGTCGGATTCTGTGTTGGCAATAGAAGGTGCGCAACAGTGCTCAACAAGAGTAGTGAGCATAGAGGGAAACAAGTCGTGGAAGGTCGAGGGAACGATGTTGTTACTCTCGGGAAACGGGTACAAAGCGCGTCCCTCGCATCGTGCATCGTCCGCACCTCAATAGGGAAACTAACCACCCCACGCTTTCGTATAGACACGTAATATACCAGCGCAATATGTGTGTACTGTATGAACGTGTCGTCTATTGGTACACGTGCTATTGTAACGCAAGTGTGTATGTAGGCCGACCATATTGTGTTCGCGTCAAGCTCCGCGCGTTGTTTTGCAATATTTCGCGCACTAATTGGCCTGGAAATGGCTATTTCCTGAAATTGCAACCAAGCCGCGTTCGCTCTGCTTCGCATATAGACGCGTGCCCACCCTTTCTGTTCTCCGTCTCTCAGGGCTCTCCTCCCATCTCCCATGTTACATCTTCAATCAGTGTGGTACAGCAGTATTTCTTGAATTCCTCGTCGCACTACGAAGTTGTCATACCTAATCTCAACATCCCCTTCGCTTTGTAACTTGCCTCGTATTCACGGAATACTCGGTAAGTACTCAGTTTCTATTCTCGAATAGATTGTTATGCATTCAGTATGTTTCCATATAAACGCGGATTTTTTCATCCCCATCGTCTGATACGAAATTGGTACGCATAGAAACGCTAAAATCCATGTAGCGCGATGTTTTTTTCCGGTAACAATGGAGGTAATAAATGACGAGCGTAATTTCAAGAGCGAAAAATACATTTTTCGATAATATTTAAACGGTGAGCGGAAATAAAATCGCCTGTACATTGTCGGGGTTTTTATTTCCGCTTTTGCTGCGGGGGTGTTTTTTTTTTTTTTTTTTTTTTTCGAGGATTTTTTTTTTTTTTACGGAAAATTCTATTTGAACAATTTTTTATGCGATAAAAATTACAAGGAGGTCCATTCGATAATAGATAGGATAAAATGGTAATTCGAGAGAACGAAAAGAGTAGCCGTTGCGCGTAACGTAATTAACATAAGACTTCATCGAAGGCACATTGATTATCGATAGAGATGAATTCTCACGCGGATGGAGCGACGGGCGTGCGCGATGTGCGTTTGTATCCTCTCTTTTTCCGATCGAAGCTCCTCTTTATCTCTCATCCATCTCCCTCACTCCCTCATATCTCGTGCCTCGGAAACAAAACGAGAGAAGCGACGATAAATTTCGTACGAATGTCGCACGAAACGGTCCGGTAGAGTTGTAAAACGGTGATTTATTTACAATGCGAGTTAATTGATTTACTACTCGTGCGGCGCAGCCAGTGGCTACGGGGGTTTTCGCATCCGTGTCTCTTGTCCTCTGTCTCACTCCGTCATTCCTCTTTTACCCGCTTTTCCACCCTCTCTTCTTCCCTGAATCTCTCTTTCTCTAGTGTTTCTAGTATTTTTTTCCCAACCCCCGCACTTTAACTCACGTACATTGGAATCCGCAACTTTTCCCTTCGCCTCCTCTGTCTCCATCGTTTTCTCGTTCGCTCTCGCGCTTTCGCGAATTCATTTCAACTCACAGATTCGCCAAGCACCTCACGTAAAATAATAAAAGTGACACGAGCCGTCCGACACGCACGTGTACATCATCCGCAGAATAAAAACTCGTTATCGTAGTAGGCCCACGGGGGGGAGGACCAGAGCGTTATGGGGCATGACGAATTGATCGTTTGGGAAGTGCACTGTTCGGCGGAACGGCAGCGGAGCTCGCGTTACCTGAACAACTCTCGTATTTTTAATGGGTTACGCTGTCCCGATGGTCCTCGTAAAAATAATAATACTGCAACTATCAAGAGACTCGACGAAAGCACGACGGCAGGCATATTTGCGCTCGCATAGCGTCTATTCCCGACAGCGGCTGCGCGCGTGTGCGCACGCTTTTCCTTTTGCTCTGACGTATTAAGTACGTTACGTACGACCCGAATCAATAATTGAAAAGAGTCATTCGCCGTGTTATTAGAGCACTCGGCTTTTAATTAAAAGGGGACTAAACAACCAATCGTGAAAACTCCTTTCGCGACTCGCGATCGCGAAGGAAAAGCGAGAGGCGAAATTTTCATCACGTGTTTCTCGTAGTCGATTCGGCAGAATCCCTCTTCGAATTCTATTCGAAAACCACGTATCTTCATTCGTTCGAAAACGTTGGAAAATAAATTCTATTTTTATATATCCGGAAAGAATGCGACGCGTTTCGTTTCTGGCTTTTGTATAGAATCGGATATCTTGAAAAATTGGTTCGCGAAAAAACTATCTCGTTTCCGTAGGAATTGACATAGATCCTTCCGAGGGCGTCATCCATACGTACCGCCTATTTTCTTCTTGTAGTCCGGTGTGCAGTCTCGAAGGGATCCGGTATAAGCCGAGAAAGAGAGGCACACCGAGAACTAGAAAGGCCGCCGACACTGAGAGATACGCAGAGGATTGTCTCACGAGTCCCGCGGGAACGAACCAGTGACGTTATTCCTGGTTAACGCGCCCGCGAATTCCTGTCGTCGTGGCTTTGGCCACTGCCGGTGGCGCGTAACCGGGGTGGGTACGATTTACAGCCAGGATCAGCGTGTCCCTTACCTCTCGTCGACAGTTGTACCGGGTTTCCGAGCGCCAGCGCCCACTGGTATTACTCCCTAATCCGTGTACCTCCTTCTTGTACGACTACCTATACTCGGCGAACAGTGACTCACTCACTGTATATCTTCTCTGTTATTCCGTACCTTATCCCATATACCGCGGCTACACTTCGAAGTCCAAGTTCCTGGGTGGTCAGAGTCCGCCCCTGGTACAAGATATAAGACGCCGGGCTGCAGCTTCGTCGTACATAGGACCACGGAGTTTCGTTCCAACAGACGACTTATCGTACAGGGCTTCGGCCTGTCTTATTCGCGGACAAGATCCTAATTAAACTCGAACCTCACCCGAGGAGCTCTTGCGGGGCATAATCTCGTTGAAAGCTTCTCCGGCTGCGCCGACGGTGTATAACGATATCAACTTGGTAATTGCCTTCCGGTATTTGAATGGTTCATTTCGCGGAGTAAGCATGCATATTGCCAAGTGAATTTCGGATAATTATGCAAATTGCCTGCGGCATTAATGACGAAGCATCATTACAAGGACATCGCGCGGAGTGAATTGTCGAAAATTAGAGAATAAAAGAACATTATTTGACATTTTACGATCGAAAATCGGTCAACAACGCATTTTTCGAAAAGAAAAAAAAAAAATTTTACTTTGCGTTTCGATAGTATCGAAGTTTAGTTTCTCACTTCAGAGGGCCGGTAGCCGCAAAACCACGCTTCGATAGATCGAAATTGTGATGAAACTACCGGCCGATCATTTCCTACCGACATCGCATCGATGTTTTCGTCCAAAGCAGCACGCGCTGCGGGTATGACAAGTGCCCACGTCGCTTGTCCCTTCCATTCAATCGGGGAAATGGACACGAAAAATGTTGACCACTTCGCTCTTCAACTCTATTTTTTGTTATTCAAAAAAAAAATAAAATAAAAAAAACCTTTTACTGCTATTACAAGTTAATAGATTTAACCGGAAATTCCAATTTTTTTAACGAAAATATCGATTTCCAGGGGTTCTCAACTAAACGCGATTTTTTTTTGTTAAGTACCGCATTCCATGAAATCTCCCGATATTTCGAGAACGATGAAACATCGAAGTCGTATTTTTGGCATATTTCTAACACATTTAATTTTTTTTTTTTTCGTGTTTTTTCATATTTTGCTTACGATTTTCTCTGCATAGTAAAAAAAAAAAAATAGTTTTTAGAAGTAAAACGTTTTTCATGAGGTTTTTTCTATTCGCATCTTTCACGTGCACTTTCAAATATCCATCACGAATTTGCATCATGAAACGGATTTTCATCCACTAGCCGTAGCCCAGTTCTCCCTCTCGGCAGAAGTAGAGAGTGAAAAATAGAAGGAAGTCTGTAGTTATAAAGGTCAAGTGAAGCGTACCTTTTTTTCTATATGTATCCCGACACACATAGGATAGTACACAAGTAAAGCATAGAAAAGGCACATGGATAAAACATAAAAATGGCAAAAGAAAATAAAGAGGGATGATAGTAAAGAGTGGGATTCGCTGCGTTATAGGTCAGCGAAAGAGGAAAAGCGTGAGCTTTCAGTGGCTACGCGGCGCATGGAATGTGCCACAGAGTGGACTCCCTCTTTTTTTCCCTCGTCCCACTTTCCTCTAGGCACGAAAATCAAAGGCTCACCGCGAAAGTACCGAACTCACGCTTGCGGGAGAGATTGGTTGTGAAGGTGGGCGCCGAGTGCGACTCGTCCTTTGGATAACAATGGTTGACCATTTGCCGTTTTTTCGAGTGGTCCAGCGGCTTTTTTCCGACATTCTGCTTCAAAGTTTCCGTGCGTTGCTTCATTTTACCATTCTAGTATTATCATGCTACAGCTATATGTATATATACTATAGTATACAGTACCGTATGGTGTAGATATCCAGCGGCGTTACTACGCCTGGATAACAATGTCTGCACCCTCCCGATGCGCGTTGCAACGCAAACAAGTGGTAGAAATATATATGTCGACGTTACACACGGCCACACCTAGATCGGTATCTACATCTATAATACAATAATTTAGAGTGTATGTTCTCGCGAAATGACACTGAAGTTCATAAACGCTCGCAGTAGGTACACTCCGACACGCACAGCGATTCGCTGATACTCTTGTAGGCTCTCGTAGCGAACCTTTCACGCAGATACACATACATAGCTACTCACACAAACGCTTGTAAGGACAATGACACGGGCATTGGCATCGTTCTGTATTCATTAGTTCGTTCAGATCGCTTCTGATGAACGATCCCTCGCAAACAAAAGACTAGAAGACCATAAGAAAAAGAGACCATTTACGGACGCAGAGCTTGAAAAGAGAAGGAACGAAGATCGGATAGAAAATGAAGGAAATGAAATTGATTGATTCGACGAGAATACAGCTATCGACATTCTGACGTTCGTGAGGGGCTGAGATCACGTGAGACGGAGAAAATAATTGTTTTGCGCAGAACTGAAGGAAAAAAACGTTTCACTTCACTCATTCATGCGTGAATGATTCATTTTTCTAAAAAAAAAAAAAAAACGCACTTACCGACTGGGCAAACGTCATTGACATTGAATTCTACATCAATAAGACATTTGAGTCTCCAGCCTCCATTTTCATACGATTTTTTAACCGCCAATGTGACTCTTCTGCTTCCTTATTTCATCGAAAGAGGTCTTCAATTCGATGACCCTATTTCCTTACTTGCCTGTTAATTTCCGGCTAAAGATGTAATGGAATATCCATTTCAGTTTCCTAAATTGCGCCGATTCTTTTTTTATTCGCGACACCCTCGACCTTCACCTTCTTTTATTATAAATCCCTTATAATCCGATCTGAACCCTCGCAAGGGTATCGGGTATCCATAATCATTCCATTTGCAGATGAGATCCGTATGGATTGCATTTCGATTTAGGTACCGTTGTGGAGGGGATAGTAATCGAAAAAAGTTACACAATATACATGATCTCCCTGAAGCGCAGCTGAGAGTTCGTTACCCCAAAGTGAGTAAGGCAGAGGGGTAGATTACCACTATAACGTTGCTTCATACTCGTGAGTATAAAGGGTTGAAAGTTTGCACTCTCGTTAGAAATACACGCCGAGCGTGTACAGTCGAGTAGAACGGTTCGATGGGTGAAGCGGATTGGTTGCAAAGGGGTGGGGGGTTGCTCGCGACCTCGGCGAATGCGGAAAGGGAAGGGGTACGATAGAGTTGGCTGATGCTGGTGCGAGGGTAGCGTGGTTGCAAAGAGGACGAGGGCATATTTGCAGCGGATGTGGAGCGATCGTGAGTTCGTATCGTAAATGAAATCACGTATTCGCTCGTGGAACACGTAACCCCGAGAAAACGCGGAGCGTCCATGTACGAGAAACCCCGCTAGAGGATAGGCGAGTGTAACTCGAGGAAGTGAGAGTACGGAGTGCAAGCGAGAGGGTCAATGCGGAGGTTACGCTGCCGCTCGTTATCAGAGAGCGTAAAAGAGTGAGAATGGAACAGGAGAAACACCGGAAAAGAGTAGCTTGAAACGAGAACAAAACAACAATCATGATAGGTTAGAGAGGGTACACTCAAGTTAAAATCAATTGTAATCAACGCTGACTACATAAATCAAGTCTCTCGAGGTATATATTCGAGGTGAACGCGAATTGCGAAGTCTCGTTGTTAACTTTTTTCCCCCCAGGACTCCAGGGTGAGACTTGCCCTGTGAATGATCGGTGAAAACTCACACAACTCACTTTTCACCTTCTTTTTTTCCGTTTTTTTTTTTTTTTTTTTTTTTTCTACCCCTATCTTGAAAAGTATCTTGAGGGGTGAAACCGCTCGGTACGCCGAAGGGATGTTGGTCATCGAAATGGCAGAATCATACGTTTGATGCATCCACATGACTCTATATACTCCCCTATAATACCGAGATGGCATTCCACCCGATATGAAAGTAGCGTGTATATAGGGGTACGTGGCCGGTGTGTATACCTGCCCGACTCAGGCAGCGCGAAACTTGGTAATGCAGTTTTCATCGAGAAAGTTTAAGGTACGGCGTGTGCAGAAAAGTCATGGGGTATGAGAGACTCGAGGCGGGTGGGTTGCACACACCCACAAACACCGATGGCCAGGATTGGTTAGTCGTCGGGCATACAAGGGAGCGACGGAGGGCAAATGGAAACGAGAGCAGCTTTGGAAGTACCAGAAAGCAGAGGGCCCCGAGAACCATTCATCCAGCAAGTGTTGGGGCGGAGGTGTTGGGCGAAAAATTTTGTTCCTCGCAAATGAATAAATCTGCCTCTCTCTCCCGGGCAACACAGCTACTCCTCTCTCCTTACTCTTTCCTCCCCTCTGCAAGGAAACCCCTGAATTCGCTCTCCTTCTCTCCACCAAAGCGCTTCAGCTCTTTTCTTTCCACGGATTTTTTTTCTTCCCATTCTTTGCTTTACTTATATTCCTTGCGTCCCTCTCCCTCATCCAATGTAACTTTCCTTCTCGCTATCCTCGCTCACGCTTCCTTATTTCCCATGTATTTCTACGGAACGGCTCTGGACGTAGAATACGGATATCGTGACGTAAAATCGTAAAATTCACTTTACAAACATTTTTCCTACCAACGCTTATTCGCTCGCGGAGCATGAAAACTTTTCATCCCTCGTGCATCTCCTTCCCCGTCTTCAGTTTATTTTCGTTCTCTCGTTCGCCATTTCACGTTTTTTTTTTCGTCTTCAATGTTTTATTTATAAATTTAACGATTCTTCCCGAAATTCGTTTTTTTTTCTTTTTTTTTCCCGTTTCGTTTAAATTCTTAGCTAAAGATATCGCTCCATTTTTTTTCCTCTCATACACTCGACTAATTCTTATGGTATGCGGATTTTACGCGATAATACACCATTGGTTTTTAGCATCTATATTTCGGCGGAGAGAATTGAGTGGGAGGTTAATGCTCATCAGGATGTTGGCGCGCGTGGGAGTGAAAAGGGATGAAACGCGTGGACCAGGAGAAGGGGGATTGCGCGGAAGCGGGCGTCTTGCTCCTCGTAAAGCCTCCGCAACCTCGTCGGGCCAAGCCGGCTTATCCAACGAGCTGGCAGTAATTTAATGACGTTTAATATGCAACGCGAGCGGCTCTATTATTCTGACCTTTAGTACGGGGCGTTTGACAGCCTCGACCTACAGCAAGCGTCCCTTGTACACTGTCCTTCGTCCTCTTTACTCATCCCCATCCTTCCTATCTGTTCTATAGATCGATGTTTCCCTCCATCAAACGTGTTTGCCTTCGCGCTTAAGATATATCGAAATAAAAAATTTTCTTTATCAACGACCGATTTTTTGGCGTCCGAAATCATGGAGTAGGCAATCGATCATCAAAAATTTAATCGAAATAAACAGATATATCCGAAACTTAATTTTACCATTAGTCGATAAATCGTTGAAAAAAAAAATCGACTGTAATATAAATAATTTCGAGGCGAACTTAACGCTCTTTTTTTATCACAATTAAATACGAAATTCCTGAAATACAGTAGATAAATCCATTATTATATACACACATCAGACACGGTACAGTAGAATGGACCGGAAATCAGCGGATATTGTCCGCGGAGAATATTTTTCCTACCTTTGGAGGCTTTCTTCTTCGCAACGAATTTTCATATCGGACTCTCGAATATGTTGTTAAAATCTTTTTCGTGTTTCGCAATGGAGTAAAGGAGAGAAATCATCGAAAAAAAAAAAAAAAAAAACCGACAAAAGCAGAGAACGATGTGAGAGACTTCTGTTAGGTGTACTGTCAAGCGGTGGGACACCTTTTCCGTGATACTATATCGACAGGTGGCCGCGAGAACGTGTGCGAAATGCGCTCAACGACGCTGTCGTCGGGCAACGTCGACGTTCTCGTGTATCACGTCGGGAGGTACGTCGACATAAGTTGGTTTCCGCGATTCGCGATACTCCGCGTCTCTCGCGACTTAAGCGGACGTAACGAAAATCGAGAGAAGGGTTGCTTGTGCGGTGTGAAATGCAAAAATCGCCGAGTAACCAAACCGGAGAGGATCGAGAGGAGAGCAACGGAGGGGGTTGCGGAATAATGGAAATCGGTGTATACACATCACACAAAAATATGTTCACACATCTAAACATCGATCGTCTAAATATGCTATGGATATATAATTTACGAAAAAATTCGGTGAAGGGACAATCTATAATACATATATATATATATAATCTCTCGTTTAAATTAAAGTCATAGTGAGTCACACATTGGCAGCTAACAACGAAATAGTACTGTACGTGTAGAGTAATGCTGGTACCTATATTCCATTTTTTTTTTTTTTTTTTTCATCTGTCTGTATTGGTAAAATATTGATTAATAGACAATAGCGAAAGAGAGATCCAGAGGGTGTAGAGTTCGAGAGCTAACGGACTTAATGGGTTAAGGGATGTAGCTGTGATGGCGGATATAATTGGTAGCATTATGTAGTGGTTGTCGGTCATTCCCGAAGGTTTGTGAGTGGCGTATGTATATATACATATATATTTATTATATATATGTAGCATGACCGATAGTCGAGAGCGAGTGATAGATAGAGCAATAGACATATAGAGATAGGCGATGCAATGAGAAAGTCGGTTGTTGTAAAGTCAGCGGGTATGGTAGATACATTATTATTGAGATTTTGTTAGATAGAAAAAAGTTCGAGGAAGATAGACGATATATATATATGTACATATATATATACCATGTATATAATATAGAGAAAAAAATTCTACAGACTATATCCTAATTTGCAAACCAAACAAACGAACCAACCTCCTCGGAAAGGCCTAGTCGAAAATGTTCGCGGGACCCCTGTAACAAAAACATAGATAAATCATAAGAAAATCATAGAATAACGAAAATAAATAGCTAGTTGACGTTTCTTTTTTTTTTTCATCCTCATTACTTCATTTTTAAAAAATTTCATTTTTTTTTTACTTCTCGAACATTTCGCGATTCGCGAGTATCGAAAACACGTTCGGGGTCTGTTTGACTCGGCGGTTGATTTAACTACGATAATTATTTATTTAACTAATGAAATAAAAAAAAAAAGGAACATAATGGTCATTATACACAAGGATACAACGAATTGTGAACGAAAGAAAAATAAAACTATTTATGCAAGACGTATATTCTACTCTGTACAACTCTATGTGATGTCTCTTTCGTATAATTAATCGTCTCGAAGACAGGACCTAATCGCAGCATGCTGGGATTATACTCTCGTTGATGCCAGAGGCTATGACGAAAACTGATTTTAAGTGGACCGTTAAAGCTTGCAAGGTGGAGGCAACGGCGTATAGGGCACCGGAGTATCAGTATCGGCGAGCAGCATCCCTCGGTAGTTAAAGGGGTAGAGCTGCCGCGCAGGGGGGTGAAAGAGGGCGGCGGCTCTCACACCGTAGCTTGTCGGCGTATTCGAGTCCCGTATCGGGCTAATGCAAACTTCTATCGTGTATACACTACACCATCCGGGTGCAGGGAACGGAGAGAGAGAGAGGGAGGAACGCGTCGAAGAGCGCGCTTTCCACCGATGTACCATCGTGTCGAAATAGCGAGCGGTGATCCAGCTGATACTGGCCTTAGCTTAGTATGTACATATACTTTACGGACACACGAATATCGGCATATAGACCACGGTGTCGTTGACGCTACGATATATACCTTCTCTTGTCCAAGCGCCGAGTATTTCGTCGAGTCGTGTCACCGACGTTATCGACCGCATTACCGTTTCGGCAACGCGATTTCGGCTGTCGGAGCACATCGGTTCAATGGTCCGCGATGCCTGGAACTGTGTGCCCGGTCAACCCGCGCTGGCTTGCTTTCATGCTGCCCCACAATCGAACTCTTGTACGAGCAACTATGTTTACCATTCTCTCCGTAACCGTATTTAATCTGGCAATACGCATTGAGAGAGACGCCGACAACCGCCGATAGAGCACCGCATTGATTACCACCACAAAAGCACGCCCTGCTTCGTAACCCAGTGGCTATGAACCTACATGGCTTTCTAAGCTTTAATCGTGATTGCTCATACCACGACCTCGTATTATCGTCCATTCACCCGCCATCTACGCACGCATAGGCTACACGACGCATGATATATATTATTATAAAAATTAAAAACCAGAATAAGCTTTTTCGCATGCTACTCAACATCGAGAGGGAACAATCGTATAGATCGTATCGATCTATTCGGCGTATGAATATTCATTTCCATTCACTTTTAAATGAAGAACCTGTAATAAAAACGAAAAAAAAAAAAAAAAGATCGTATGGAATATTTCGCGATCTCGTGTTCTACAAGACCGTGACATCGGCAGTATATGTTTTGCAACCCTGATTTTAATGCAAGCTTTGCAAGCTTCAAATAAGCGAGATTGCCGCGGTGGAATGTCCGCTCATGAGTTTCCTCTCTCCCTCGCGGAATTTCGGTCTCACAACCATCCCCTAGTGCTCTTATCGTCTCTTGGTTCTCTGGTCTCTCCAGCAAGAACAGCTAGCCACCGAGGTACGAGTGAAGATGAGTGTGTCGGCAACCAAGTCGAGAAGCACACAGCAGCAGGGAAGGCACCATCTGCACGAGCGTTATACCTACTAGATATATATATATAGATGGGGATACCTTCCTACCCATCCTCGTACGTAGCCAAAGTCTCGAGTGGGCACGAAGGGGGTGGTAATGGGACTTGCAGAGGCCGGACGGGTTTGGTGCGCGTGGTTGGCGAGAAAACGAACCGATGGGTTGGGGCGCGTCATTGGCAGCAACGAAGAAGTCGAGCGCGAGAGGGTTGCACACGCCCCGGCACCGGGCCAGCCAGAGATGGCTTGGCACTCCAAGACGACGAGGATAAGGACGCGTGTGATATGGAGCGAGGGGTAGGTGTAAGACAGAAGTGCGATCAGGAGAGGTCTCATAACACTTGGAAGCAGGTGGCGCACACCGTCGTCTTATTGCCTCGCGAGTCGGCGAACTCGATTCCTATATTCGTGAAGAAACGAGAGAGAGAGAGAGAGAGGGAGGGAGAGGGAGAGAAGTACAGATCGGAGTACGGGAACTATGGTATCGTATGTGTCTCTAGAATCAAAGAGATAGAGCGGGTAAGAGCATAGAGAGAATACAGTACAAACCAGAATAGGAGAAAGAGAAAGTGTGAGGGGATATCTAGGCGGCGAGGGAACCAAGCGGTGCGAAATAGAGGACCGATCTCAAAGCCCTACGACCGCCACTCGACCTTCGAGTCTCGCACGTGCTTTAGATCTCTTTCCCATCCCTTGGTCCATTCCACTCGTGGCTCTCGAACCCTTGAGTGTGGGATACAGGGAGGGGACATGGGGACGAAGAGGTTGGGAAATAGAAATCGAGGCGAGGGAAAGAGAATGCAAGAAAGTGGTGGAATAGAATGAGGACTGTGAGTGTGCTCGAGAGGGTTGTACCTATGAGGACGTAGGAATGAGGGAAAGCGAGAAGGAAAAAGCCCTCACCGGAGGTAGCGTGCAACCGTCTCAATCTTTTCTGCCGCGGCAGCCGCAAACTCGATTTCTCCACTTTTGCGGCGTACGTAGGTACGTATATATAGTGTGGGTTGCAAAAAGAACTCGGAGCTGCATCTGAGGTGAGCATACAGGCAATTCTACCAAGTTGTGAAAGTAACGAATGTCATTTCTGTATGTCGGGTTAAAGCACACAGGAAACCCTCTCTGTGTCTTGTTCGCGTTTCCGTACCGGCGATTCGTATAAAAAACTCTCGAAGGCTTTCTTACATCGGATTCAGACGATGAATAAGATAAAATCCCATTCGGAAAAATTGATTTTATATGAAATAATATTGTGAAACGCTATTCAACGATACATTTTCAGCGGTAATAGCGCGATGTAGAATCGCCGATTGAGATTCCGCATCTCCTTGGAGTTGAGGTTATTAAATTAAATTAGAATTACCAGTGAGCAAAAGAAACAGAGAAGGTGGTGAAACACTGGAGAGGAAATAAGAGTCAAGGGTCGAAGTGAAGCCGTTGCCAAGGGGGTTGATGCTCCCTCGACTAGACTCAAGGACTCGAACCTCATACTCATCGACGAACGACACGCGAGTGAAGTTTGTTCTCCTGTGACACTGTTATGCGATGAGTCGCCGCTACCTATATATACCGATACCGTGTGCACTCTTCGCTGCCCCTTACAACCACCATTGCCGACAACCCTTTCCAACTACTATACTATAACAGAGAAAAGACGACCGAGAAGAAAGAGCGGAGGGTGGAGAAACGAAGAAATAGATAGAGTTTGAGTTTTCTTGTCGCGTCGCCCACTGCAACCCTTGATATGCTATATACCAACCGAGAGACCTCTTACAAGCCGACATGCACTCCAATCTTTCCGCCCCGATCCCAGTCCCACCCAACGGCTATCATTTTATTTTGGTTCCCTCTTTCGACTCGATTCGCGACAGCGCCGACTGGCAAACTTTTCCGATTTAACCGCTCTCTCCGAATGCCCGCGAATGGTACGTTCCGTGACAGATGGGCGATTACGTAAAAGATACGCGTTAAGCACGGAAACACCAGTGGATCACGACGTCCATCGTATAATCATTTGAATAAACGACCGTAATGTCTATTTATCGAAAATTAACTGCGAATGTTGTGCTAATTTGTTATGGCGGATAATGATCTGCATGAACACATTGAGCGGAAATAATTGTATCGGGAAGAAAAATCAGTATTTCAGAATATATCGTAACGTTTAACCAGATATTTTAGGGTCCAAAATTATAGTCAATTAATTAAAAAAATGTTCTATCTTTACGAAAATTCAATAGAAATTATGAAATCATGGAACCAATGGATGAATGTTTGACGTACTTGAAGAAATGATGCGATGTTTAAATTGGGAGAAAGTCCGCGAATTAAGGAGATTTTTATAGGAAAGGGTCACTGGATATACTATAGTATATCACAGGAAACAGCATGGTTATCTCTATTGACAACACAACTACGACGGAGCTTTCATCTCCTCAGGTTTCACCTCAGAAAGACTTTTTTTTTCGCGTTTTCAGCACTTTTTCTCAAAAGAAATGTAGAACTTTTGAGTGTTCCGCAATTTCATTGGTGGACCATCGTGTCCTTTGCGAGACTGACCTCGTTTCCATTCTTTGGGTATCAGGTTTGAGCCCCCGACAAAAGCCTCCCGAGACGTCGGGAGCGACGTGTTACGAACGACGCCTTGGGAGTAATTACAGCCGTTGGCCGCAAGAAGAAGAGCCGCTTCAACGAGGAGAGAAGAGAAGCTCGCGGGATGAAGAGAAGAAGAGCGATAGGAAGGGAAAAAGGATAGTAAAAAGGGAGCAACGAGCAGGCAGCTGCGCGCCGAGCCCCATTTTGCGCGATTAATCTTAATTTTCGTTAAGGCATAATCTTTAATTAAATCACCATTGATTCGACGAGAAGACCCCCCTTAACAAGTCTCGCGCATTCTCCAGAGCAAAATATTGAGGAACGAGGAACGGTAAGCCTCGGATCCGAAGCGCTGAAAGACGGTAGGGCCAGCCGTGTGGCCCATACGACCGCGCGCGCCACCAACCAAATCAATTTCGCCCGGAGAACCTAATTATCAATTTACGATATCGTAAATGATGGCTGCGCCGGCCTCCGGCTCGGCTTTTGCCGGAGCAATAACGGAGAGGAAAATAAATAGAAAAACGCCGAAGCGCGCGAATCAAACAAGCAAAGTGGAGCCGAAGAGGGATGAAGAGATAAATTGAAAGGTAAAAAACACGAAAATAGATTGAGATGGAACGGGCTGATTAATAAACAGTCTCGTTAATCTCGTCAACCGGTCAGGTGTGTACCGAAAAATCCTGGTGCGCTATCGGCGGACCGCCAGTTTAATCGCATTTATTTAAAGAATCGCGTTTGACAGTGAGTTTTATTGACAATTTATTCGTGACCTCCACCACTAACCGCACCTGAATTTACGCTGAAGCGATGGGGTTTTAGTCCATCCGCTCCTCTCCTCCCCTCCCGCCGAACAGATGAATAAGGATGAACGTGCAGAGTAGGAATGGCAACGATTATCATCGTTCAGATCGTCAAAATAACGTGCGACATGTATTTTAAAAAATCATGAGATCGTATATCCCCGCGTGACGATTGGTATATAGTAATAACCACTCAAACGACTTAGCAGTCGGATTTGGTTATTCAGCGAAGCTAAAGATCGCAGCTTCCCACTGTGTAGCCAATCAAAAATGAATGTACCGTACGAGCGTCCAGCCTACCAGATTTGTCGAATATATTACTAAATACACAATGTCGAATATGTCGATACATGAAAATCGAACAAATGAAAATCGTCTGTAGTACTGCATTATTTGATCGATACACAAAAAAAAAAAAACGCGCCGATTGCGAATACTTTCATTTCGCAAACGTTTCGAACTGTGAGACAAGTAAATTGAAGAAGAAGACAAAAAAATAAAGAGCGCTTCAAGATAAACAATAAAGGAATCGTACGAGGCGTAGAACGATTCGATTTCCCGGACGTGAAAGGGCTCTCAGTGCAAACGAGATTTCTCTTCAATTTTCCGGATAGCGTTATTTTCCCAACCCGCGTTTCTCCTCTCTGCAAGTACCAAGCACACAGATATCGGAGCTACGACGATCGTCTTCTCTCGCGAGAAGAAAGAGCGAAAGAGAAAGAGGCTGTGAACTGAGTGAAATGAACCTCCGGTACCTTCAACGCGTTGAGAAATATGGTTTGGGAGAACGAGATCGGGATAGAGTTCGATAGTTTTCGGATTACTGAGGCTTTATATATCTATATGTATACTGTGTCATCGTAATATGTTCATACGAGGTTAGGTCGAAATTCCTGCGAGATTTCTGACGCGAAGAAGCAAAAAAAGCCACAAGAAAAAAATCACCTGAAAAACGGTTCGTAAAAAAAAAATCAGATGCGAAATCTCTGCTCACTACGGGTGCGAAAAAAGGGCAATCAATCATTTTCGGAAGCTTGAGAAAAACGTATTCGGCTCGCAATAGAATATTCCGAGAACCCCAATATCTCAAACTTAACTTCAGCAAACGACCGGGCAAATAAACTCAACGTCATTCGGAATTCTATATACATTTTTTCAGCGGAAAGCTCAGCGATGATGATACTTTCGCCGACGCTGCTTGCCGTCTAGCGCTTGGCTTTCGTTGGCTCTTTCGCGTGGTATATTTCACTGCTAAGTATAAATACGATTGTGTACGTTCGATATGCTACGGACATAGTTACAAAGCGCATCAGCTTATCCCTTTGCACCTGCATCTGCGAATGGCAAAGCTTTGGGGAGCTTTGGCTATAGCTGCGCAGCATTAGTTTGCTTATCCGCAGGTCAACAATCCTGCATGCCGCGTTATAACCGGCCGAGTAGTTACGCCAACGTGCATAAAACATCAATTAAACTTCAACTTTCGATATCTCAAAAGGTGCTCATGCGGTCAACATACCCAACTTCATCGCCGCTTGAAGGGTCGTTTAAACTTTCGAAACGACGTTCCAACGAAACAGTAATGGAAGCGAATATACTTGCCGTAGACAATCGTATTCAACAAATTTTACGTGTGCACATCTGTAAACGTTGACTATGTAACGTAATAGTAATCGGGAAAATTCAACAGTGAATGGAACAAACGACGGAGCAATTTTCGGGATAACCGGTAACAGTAGTCCCCTTCGGTGGAGAATTTTCGACGGTCGTTCAACACAGGCGAAGGTAACCGAAAGCACGACAGGCAGCACACGAGCGAGCGCCGTCGGTTTTCCGTTATCGAGCGCCTCTATCCTCGTTGAATTATGACGCTTCGCTTGACGACCCAGATTTTTTTTCGTTTCTCTTCCTTCACAAAAGGTTGCCATACAAGCGCTCAAGAGAGAAGATTGTTCAGTGTTGAGTGAAAGCGAACGATTAAAGCACATAATGACGACAGAGCGAGAGAATCTCTGGGTATCTCCTCGTTGTCCTTCTCTTCTCGCTCACTCTTCACTTCCTGTTGGACCCGTGTAGATGTACCTACAGTACGCCCGCACGAGCATTCGATAGCTCGTGAAATTCTATCGATGGGCCGGGAAGTGAAGACGAGTTTCAAAATCCGTTCAGTCCCTTCTATCGACTGCAGAGAGAGCTGGCCGTTCAAGGGTGTGCGAGCGGATGAGGCTTCGCGCCCGGATGAGGGTGATTTCATGAGTTCAGTTAGGGGAGCGGGGAGATTGGTGGAGAAAACGGAATGTACGAAGGGCTCGACGAAACTGTCGAAGCGGAGTCTACCATAAGGCAACGATAGGCTGTAGCGTAGTCCGGCAAGCAACCGGGCAATTTAATACGAATCAAACGAGGTGTTGGGAACGAGACTTACGATGCAGTTTTACTCTTTGAATAACACCCAGTTATTTGCCCTGCTATCCCGAAGTATAATGCGCATCGTTTAGATCGCCTTCTCGCATAGCCCTTGATGACAGAGCCCCAAGGCGCTTTTAGGAGGAGTCAATTAGGCAGTATAACCTTAAGGAACCCTTTCTATCTTTTGACTATGCAGACTATCTGCAACGGCGCGTTAACGGCTCCAGTTTCAGCGTATGTTACCTCATTTACGGAACGCTACACGACGGCAGGGGAAGAATAAATGACGTATTGTTTAAGGGAGTGCTATGATTTAGGTTTTTAGAAATTGGTATGATGATTCATGAGACTCTTAATCGCCTTTAGACGCTCGTAGGAGACGCAGGCACTCCGATAGGCGGACGTTTGACTTTCAACTGAAATCGCACTTACGACAGAATTGTATTGTGTAGAAATTATAGCACTCGAAGGTTATTAAAATAACTATTGAACGGTACATTATTGTGTTAAGGGGTTACACCGAGTTGGCGGCCGAAAAAAAGGCGTGTTTTTGTGAATTTTTTTTGAGAAAATGATTGCAGGTTTCGAATTGTTTTTTTTTCATAGTAAAGGGTATATCTTTGACTATGTTTCATAATTTCTTTATTGGAAAAAATTCACAAATGTAGCAGATATAATATATTTCCCCAACCGCTGTTCAAAAAAAATAAAAAATCGGTGACCACGATATCTCAAAAACGAGTGGACCGATTTACTTGAAATTTTGCAAACTTTTTTTTTTATATCAAAAGGCAGTCCTTAATCGAAGGATTTGATAAAATATTCATTTCTGAAAAAATGATCGGCGATCGAAGGTGACAGTCTAAGTTTCGGTGAAAAATTCACTTCATTTTCCTTCACATAAAAAAAAGTATGCATCGAAAAAAAATCCTTCGATGCCACCAACTACGTGTAACCCCTTAAAGGCAGTAATAGCGTTGTCATCTCTTCGTCAATCGTCAAAAATCATCCTTCGTCAATCGTCAAAGATCATCGTTCGTCAATCGTCAAAGATCATCCTTCGTCAATCGTCAAAGATCATCTTTTGTCAATCGTCAAAGATCATCCTTCGTCAATCCTCAGTTGTTGACTCTACCGAACTATTCCAGTATTGTAATATCGTTTGCGTCCTGGAAATATCAGTCCCTACATTCGTAATAATATACACGCCGCTTCACTGAGTTGCTGTCTTGCTTGATGGACTTGTTGGCGCCAATGGCATCATAATGGACAGCGAACGATGTCAGCTCGACAGACTATGGATATACGTGATTCATGTCAGTTTAGTCGCACGTGAAGTCAACAGTGGTTAACTTCGTCATTATCGGTTTATCATGCTACAGCATCAAATTCGTTGCTACCAGCATCGAGTGTAAGTTCTGAAGCGAGAAATTGTAAAATTCTTCTAATCAACCGTATAAATCTCGTCAAAAATGACTATGTCGCAGATTTGTTGGGCATAAGGTACATGTATTACATAATCTGACGAATAAGAACGAAAGTAGAGTTTCAGCTACCGCGACCTCGTCAAGCAAGAATATCGATCGAAGTGGTGAAATGGATTCGAGAGGATCGCGTGTTGGTCGGCAGGTAAAATCTTTCATATTTCTATGATACGTATATTGCAGACTGGCAGCGTAGGCACAGTGGTGTTCCTTGGTGTTCGTGTCGGAAAGGCATGAGACGACTACCACTACACCTTAAAATCGCGAATTACTTATATTTAAGGTCGATCTCGTTACCGGTCTCCGATTGCCGTCTTTCTCATTGCCAATATGGAAGTAAAAGATTGAGAAGCGTTATAAAAGGCACGAAAATATGTCGGTCTCCAGTCTTTTAGGATTGAAATCACATTCTCTGATAGAATTCCACAGCACTGTGGCGTCTTTGGGATCCCTGTGGAGTGAGGCGAAGAAGAAAGATCGATTGCACAGCGTCGAGGATACGGGGCCGCGTGACACAATACTACAGTGTGGCTTCATCAAAGTGAGTTTGCAGGAATAGAAGACTCGACTCGGGCGCCTCCCGAAGGAAGCGCTCCCCGTCGTTTTCTTCTTGTTTCCCCGTAAACGAAGCTTTAGAAACTTAAAAAAAAAAAAAACGAAGTAACGAAGTTTCACGTAACGAAGACATATGAAAAATTCTTATTTAAAAAAATCATTTTTACCAGAGAATTCGCATTTTGCGGTACGAAAAAGCAATGAAAGGGGTACAATTGTATGCAATATACGAAACCATCGTAGAAGAGATCCATTTCGATATCGCTGAAATTTTGGAAATCTTTTCAATATACTATACATATATATATATTTTTTTACGGGGGAATTGCCGTTATGTTATTTCAAGAATGTGGAGAAAAATTTATAGAGAGGACAGTCTCTTTCGCATAAGTCGATTGGGACTCGCTGGAGATATACGACGACGGAGATTCGTCGCTTTGACAAAAAATATCGGCTCACCGACATGCTGATAGCTCGCTGGGATACTGGCAAGATATTTTTACATAGCCGCAACGACTTCGCACAAGGATAGCGCTATCGCAAGATTCGTGTGTGTGTTCGGTATTTTATACAACGAGAGTCTAGTGGCGGCTTAGAGCTTTCACACTCTTGTATCACTGCTTATCTCGAATACCTGCGGTAGATTTTCGATATTCTCTGAAACGTTATCCTCCACTTTCTACACTGCGCTGCCTAAATCTTTAGATCTCAGGATACGGCCGTTTACGTCGTGAATTGTATCCGTATATGATGTTTTCCCCGTTATTTCAAAGAAATTCCCGTTTGATGTGCATGTCCTCCACTTCGCCGGTTTAAAGGATACAAGAAGAAAAATTCCGGCCCTTTATGTATCGTATTTATACTACACCGACACTCGTAAAGAAAATAATACAAAGGAAACCTCAAGAATTTTTATTACTATACGATGCATTCATAAGGCTAAAGAATGCGAATAATTCTGCAGCTTCGTCATTAGGTGATTTTAATTGTTGCGATCGCTTTGTGTAGGCATTCTTTTACCTTTTTTTTTAACTATTCAGACCTATGATATGATTATTTTTCTTCGAATAGCAATTAAGTGGATTCAGGAAACGAATCTTGTCTTTTTAAGGGCCTTTTGATTTAAAAAAAGGGTGCAAAATTTCAAGTAAATTGATCGACTCGTTCTTGAGATATCGTAGTCACCGATTTTTGGCTGTTTTTGAACAGCAGTCCGGGAAATATATTATATCTGCTACATTTGTGAATTTTTTCCAATAAAAAAATTATGAAACATAGTCAAAGATATACCCTTTACTATGAAAAAAAAAAAACAGTTCGAAACCTGCAATCATTTTCCCAAAAAAATTCACAAAAACACGCCTTTTTTCGGCCGCTAAGTAGGTGTAACTCCTTAAGGCATTGTCGTTTTTTCGTGACGCACTGCTCATTAAACTTGCAATTAAATTTCATCAACTGTGTCAAAGAAATATGTCGTATTTTTTAAAAGAAACTTCGATTTCAACTGCATTTTCGAAAAATCATTCGGAATATTTAATTTAATTTATATACAATAAAATATTTAATTTATGATTGAATTTAAATACGCCGTACTTGTTTTTCTTATAGATATAAAACCAGAATATCAATGACGAAATATTGTACGATGATTAATCGATGTCCTCGTAGAGATTACGCGGTTATTTGCCGCACAGGTGTGATGTAAATCTGCAGATTAAAATACGCGGCGCACAACTTAAGAATTCTGGTGTTGGAAGACTTATTTGCGCGGAATTGATTTCCAATTTGGGGAAATTAGTTTTCCCACTTTGTAGATGCAACGTTTCGATAAATATACGTCAGAGAATGTCATATATTTGTTCCCGTTTCTGCCATATGCTTTTGAAATGTCTTTGATGTCCGACGTACGTGCTGTTACGAGAAGATAGCTTTGATGGTGACATAGGTATACACGGCGATAGCTCGATAGCTCCGGAAGTGGGCTGTGCCTCAACCGAAGATTCCTCCGTATCGGGGAGGGGGTTGCTATAGTATAGGAGATATAGTATATATAGCACAGCACACGAATCAACGGAAATCTAGAGTGAAACATGGAGACATCGTCGTCCACCTTGCAATCTCGAGAGACCGTAACGTCTTTGCCCAGGAACATCGTTATCTACAGCGTAATCCGGAAAAGGAGTCGTATCGAGTATCTCCGTCATGGGTCTACACGCCGCAAGCGTAGTATCGATTCTTGGATTAATTATTGGATTTGAACAAAAGAGAAGAGAAGAGAAGCGAAGCGAAGGGAAGGGGGAGAGAAGAGAAGCGAAGCGAAGAGAAGGGGGAGAGAAACGAAGGGAAGGGATGAGAAGAGAATAGAAGAGAAGGAAAGAGAATGGTACAGAACAGAACAGCACATTGGATAGGGAGAGATAAGAAATCACAAAGGCAATTGGGCGTAATGAGGTCATTCGTATTATTACTTGAATTGTATCCGTTCGTACGGTAATTTAATTTGCTGGAGATCCAGTATTTTTACGAAAAAAAAAAAAACGCGGCGAATTCGACCGAAAATAAAATATTGCAATACGATATTTGTTATAAAGGGAAAGAGAACGGAAACAAGAAAAAATAGGTCACGGATTCGGAAAGAAAAATATAAAGTCGAACAGTACAAGCAGTAGTCAAGGTCGAGATGTAATTTCAAGGTTACATTAAAGGGTCATATCATTTTACAGTTTCATCGACCTGAATGAACTGAAAAACCGGTTACAGCCAATCGGAGCCTTTGGTGCCGAATTATGGTTACGGATTTTATACTATTCCGATTTTTTCATGAAATCGCTGAAATTATAGTCTTGTAATGCGTTACGGAATGTTAGAAATAAATTTAATCGTATCAATGAAAACCGAATTTAAAAATAAAACAAAGGAAGTGAAGTCAACAAATCGTGACGCAGCTAACAATTAGCAAACAACCAACGATTAGTAAGTATTGATTGATAATATTCTCCGATACTCTATAAAAAACGATTCACTATTCCATAGAATCGCTTTTTCTTTACTCTATTCTTGTAATGCGTGACGCAATGTTAGAAATAAATTTAATCGAATCAACGAAAACCGAATTTCGAAACAAACCAAATTAGCAAATAACCAACCGATCAGTAATTATTAATTGATAATATTCTCCGATTCTCTGTAAAAACGATTCACTATTCCGTACAATTCCTTTTTTTTACTCTATAATTGGGTTTTACCGAAAATCTGAACATAAACAACAGTCATATTTTTGTTGTAATTATAGTTAGTGAAATCGGTTGGTAAATAGTTTAACCAACAAAATAGTACGATAAAATACGAGAGAACGATTTCAAGTGATCCAATTTCGGATATTTCGCCATTGAGCGCCATAGTCGTTCGTACGGAAGGAGTAAAATGTAATGCGAACTGAATGTATGAATTTCAAGGTAAGGCGATCAAACAAGTTTCGATGTACCGACGACAAGAATATTACAGGATTGACTTATGTCAAAGGGAAACCAGTTAAATTCATTATCGTATATTTACGTACCAAAGAATCATTAGTTTGGAATAATTTCCAAGGTATTCCATTGTATCAAATACATAATTTATCCGTTCTTCTGAGACGTATTGTTTAACAAGCCAGGAACCGTATCAAAGAGGGGAAAAGATTACTTCGCTCGAAAATGAGAGCGATAACGAGACTATTCATTTCAGCAAAATACACATCGCTTAATGTTCTTGAAATTCGTTAGCATCAGACTAAATGAAAATAGAACACGATGACGAAGCCCGGTACCGAGGCGAGAGTGAAGCGACGAGAGAGAGAGAGGGAGAGAAAGAAAAAAACCCAAGAAGAAGCCATAAATTTATTGCCTTTCGGCTATATTCGTTTCACGATACAGCACGCTCTCTGGTGCTTTTTTTCTCGTCTCGCCGCGCGCTCTCAGAGATCGTTCGACTCTGAAATAACTAACGTTTCGCACGAATAGGTAAAATAAATTTTTCAAGAATCCTTCGCAACCGAACGATCTATGAAGTAAATGGTACTCAAACGACAATATATGCAGAAACAACGTCGATGTTTGTCTACAAACATATGGACGGAGCGAACAGACAAGACGCGAGTCGCAAGGATACAAACAGCAGAGAAGCACTGTGTCCCTACGGCCCGCAGCTACGCAGCAGCCTGTTTTCCACAATGCACTGCAAACGCGTGGCGAACGCCCACACCCACTGTAGGAATTTAATTAGACGAATGCTTTGGACGAGAATGATAGTAGCGCCGTACACACTCAATTGATTGAGCAGATGAAACGAAAGCGATAGAGACGATAAACGGAGCGCGAAACAAAAAGCATTAGATCACTAACGTCTACCGGCCGACTGGACTGTGACAAAGTGTTAGTTTCTCCGATTTCAACACGAGACAAAAAAAGACTGATGCGTTTTACTCTAAAGTGAAGCTTCAGCTTGATTTCTCGTACAGGCAACAAAGGGCACAAATTGTTAATAAAAACATCGAGTTTTTCGTTAAATTAACGAAAATGGCGATGGACCAATGTATTTTTACAGAATGAGTGGTTTCGTCCAACGAGTAAATTGTTAAGTGTAATCTCGGGATTTTTTCCTATTTTTTTTTTTTTTTTTTTTTTTTTTCGTTTTAAACGAAATACCTATAACTTTTATTTTTCACGATTTCATTCGCTACTCCGTTCCTTAAATTCTGCTGCGAGTTGACGTTTACCGGAATCGCAAAGCGCATTTTTCTCGTTTCTACCATTCGTCCCCTTTTAGGTTATTCTCTTTAGTGGCTCTCGCATCTTACTCTTCACCTTCGTCATATCCTTTTTTTATATCTTTCTCGCACTCTCAGCATCGCTACCTTCAGCTACTTGGCCAGTTTATACTTTCGTACTTGCGTTACAACGTCTAAAAGAACCACCATGACACCAACTCGTTTGCTCGGCTCTCTTGCATCCCACCTGTACTCCGAGACTGGCTGCTTGCTTGCGTCAAGGGTTTACGAGAATTTTACAACGGGGGGCTATGCGGCGAGCGTCTTTCGTGCCGCACGACCTCGCTGGACTGATCTTTCCTTCCTTCCATTCTTACTAAAACTTTGGAGCTCTCCGGCTGTACTGCCTTCGCTCGGGAGCTATTCGCTAAGTGTGCAATCGAGTCGGTGCGTTTTCCCTGCGAGTAATGTTCTATATAGAGGGCGCGGAGGTGCGGAATGCCTATGAAGCAGAAAGGGTTGGAAGGCCCTTTCAGTGTACCGCGAGCTCTTGCCAGTTACCCTATCTTTAGGCCCTTCGCGCTATGTCTTCGCAGACAAAATTCATATCCTGTTGCCACTATCGCTATCCCCCTCTACGCAAACGAAACACCTCGTAACTTTAGTCTTAAACTCTGAGAGCGAACTGTAAATACGTTTAACAGTAGTATCCTTTACAGGGATGAAATATATACTGCTAAAGGTTTAACTTCGACGTGGATATTCCGAATTTATTCTGTACAAATGGCGAACATACCGACCCACCCACATACCTTAAAAGTAGCGACCAATATCTATATACTGAGGGAAAAAATTGGTTGCATCCACTAAATCGGCGATTGTGGGTGGCGATGCAAATATTCGGTCGATCGAACGTAATAATTGTCATAGCAATGGAAGAAACAGTCAATTTTACTAACAGTCGGTACAATCAATTAGGTTTTTTTTTCAGTGACCGAAATATTTGGTTTATCATCCGCAGGCGCCGATTTAATCGATTCAATCGACTTTTTTTCTGAGTGTCGAGATCGTTGGACAAAAACGTGTGAAAAAAAACCCTTTTTTGTCTCGATAATCAACATAAAATATAAATTTGCGTAATTTGCCGATCCCAATACTTTTCGACTCTTTACACATCGAGATTTTTTCCGATCAAGAAATCGAAATCTCTGTGTATAGAGACCGCGAGAGAAGTATCCCATTTAAACTTTTAATTAAGCCGACCTATTCGCTCGCCTTCCCAATTCCCCGTTCACCATAAAAAGACGAGGTCAACTTTTTACTACGCGCGATCCTTCTACGGGGTGAAGCGGATCCTCATAGAGGCTTCTAGACGATGAAGGCGGCACGATCTTTCCATACTACCGATATATAGGGAACCAATATCTACGCAATGCCGATCGCAGCAAGCGTTTCATTCCCGAGCAGACAAGAGATGCTATTTCATAACCCGTTCAGCGTATCGAGTCTGACAATTACATTAACGAGAAATCGAAGGTTAATGCGTGCCTCGCACAATGATCTTAAGGGTTCCGGCGTATAGTGAACGCAGCATATCCTCATCACCGTAGGCAACGCAGATTTCGATTTGCCACGGCATAAATTCCACGGTTCTCTGTGCGTCTCACTAGGAATTCATATGCATCGTATTAGTGACGACGATATCTGCTTCACGGCAGAGAGTTCGCCGTTGGGAAAGGTTGCGAGCGAACAAGCTGACTGCGATCCCGCGTCGGGATTATACGATCTCACCCGCGGGGGCTTGGCCTCCGCCCCCTTCAGCATTCCTCCCCTAATTGGCCTTCGATACCACGATAATCGTAACGCTTCGATACTCGATGCGTGGAATTGGCGCGTACAATTAGCGGAATACGTAGCCAAGCGTACTGAATCATGTATACGCAGTCTGTGTGCGCTATATATTGATGATCGTCGAGCTTATTGTATGGAAGAGTAAAACGCTCGGAGTTTAGGTCAAGAGGCATACATAAGTGCGCAGACAATAATGCGCCGTCGTCTCGTAAGAATCTTGAAGTTTCGCGAGCTACGATCAGAAACAAGATCGGCTATTAAGAAGCAGTTTCCGATGCTTCAATAAACTCTGATCTTCAAAAAAAATGCCTTTTCTGCGACTATACTACTGCAACGGATACTACGCAGGTAAAAGCACAATAGGATACTATATATACCGAATTTATATTTCTACTGTGGCGTTACAAGTTGCTAACATTTCACGACCTCGACCCTAACGACCTTAGGTTGAACCTGGTGGCGAGGGCGCTCGCGGGAGCTCGACTACTTTCAACGATCATAAATAATATAACCCACGGGCGTAGGGGGTGCGCTCGACCGAACTCGCCGTTTTTCCCCGCCCTCTGTGCTCTCTGATGTTAATAACGTTGCTAATAAACGTCCCCGGGATTCTCGTCCCGGCGCAACCTACGCTAATTGGTGAAATTATTTTCCCTGCGTCGATCTCATACCGATAAAATTGTTTGAGAAAATTGCACGCGTCGGGTAGATGGCGCTGTCGGGCGCAACCGGCGGTGCTTCGCGCGCGGAAGAGAAGAGTGCGAGAGGGATGCTCTTGAGGTTTATGCTCATAGTGTGCTCTAGGCTGTTACTCTCAAGTTCACATAACAGCACTGAGATCTCTAGCGTCTCTCCAACGCGAAAATTCATCCTTGTCTCGATCTCTCATCTCACGACGAAGAAAGACGATTATTGGCCTCGGGGCTACCCATGCGATCGCCAAGTTTTCGGTGAAGTACACCAAGAACGACGAACCACCAGGGAGAAAACTTTGTTGTGCTCTCGAGCAGCCAATAGGAATCTTGTAGGATATATAGTAGCGGTAGTATCAGTGGAAGAAGTAGAAGGGAGGGTCTATCTCGAAAATTTCACCCAGCAACATCGCGGCCCGCTGGCGAAGAACGCAGAGCTCCCTGAGCGTATATATATGTATGTGTACATATATATTTATTTTATATATATGCATGAAGCGACTCTCCCTCCCCTTTTTCCATCCCTCCGCGATGCCGGAGCCGCTGTGCGGTCTGCGGGGATCTCGCGAGCGATCTTATCGGCAAACGAACGGTGGCATGGTCGCGCGACCGCTACCTCGCTTCACCTAAATTATGAACGTGCTGCCCGTTCTGGACAGCACCAAAGGCACTACGGGAACCACCGTGGGGGTTGCTTGCCACTACCACCGATACCCGCGTTTTACTCTATGTACAAAGCAACTCACAGCGACCACGTATAACCGGCTACTGCTACCACTACGGACTTCTGTGCTGCACGAGAAAATAGGTTCGTTCCTTCAGGAGCGACCCATACAGGCATCTCGAACGCCCGGTATAGTTCAACATTAATGATTGCGCGTGCGTGATCGTACTTGTTTGTTTGTTTGAGAATGTATGCCGGTTACTCTCGAAAGCTTCGCACCGATATTGCACAGTTGCGCAAAAAAATATCGAGCGGCAAAAAAAAAAAAAAAAATACGAGATGGGGAACTGTATTCGTAAAATAGTATTGTTTCGATTGTCAACGCGATTTTGGTCCGTTTTGATGTCACGTTTCTAGAGCTTTTGTTTATGACGTCACTTGTTATGTTTATGAGAATAAAAACACAATGAATAAAGAACGAGTTGCGCACATCGCTAAAATAGGCAGAATGCTTGTAAACTGTACCGAAATCATGGAATGCGCGGCTATTGGTTCACGTCATTCTCTGCGCAGACGCGTTTTATGAAATACTAATAATTCAGATAAATATATATAAAAAATATCGATAATCTTTATTTCAGTTTCGTGGCCAATCAGATAATCTCCGGTAAACCGCGCGCGTTCAAACGTAACAACCGCAATGTAGCTCCCGACATTTAAAATTCGCCGTCATCAGCAATCTCAGAGTGTGTAAATTTTCGAGTCGAAGTTACGGTAACGTTTAGCGCGCACGCGACTAACGGTGGTATACCGATTTTTTAAAAATAATTGGGCAAATCTATTCCCGCACTGTAATCACTTTAAATACCGTGGAGAAGATTGATTCAGTTCGCCTTGTTACACCGCCATTCTTTTTACAATATTTGAAAAATGGCGTAAGTCACGAAAATTTCATTCGGCTTTAAGTCTGAATTACGGCGTATCTCGGGAAAAAGAAAAACAGTAAAGCCGTAGCAAAGGGATGCTGTGTAAGAAGATACTCCAGTGTACCTTGCAACTTTACGCGCCGAAGACAGTTGTACGTACTTTGGTAGAAGTTGTTCGCGCAATTGCGAGTAGATACACCGGATGTTGAAAGAAAGTACAGACGGGAGACTATCGGAGAAAAGCGGTTTCGGGGCGTTGCAATAGTAATACGAAGAAACGCAGTGGCGGAAGTAGTTGACGAAGAGTGGAGGAGCGAGAATAAAAAGATGGGATGGGGGAGGGTTGGGTGGAGGGATGGAAGGGTGGAGTGGAACGGCGCGACAGCATTACAGAGCGTCGAGAGAGAAAAGAGTAAATTGAAACGCGGTTGGTACCGTGGTAGCCACCAGGCGAAACTCTCGTGCCAAACAATTTGCAATGCTGAAACGAAAAGTTGTCGAGCGTTACTGGTGCGGGGAGGGCTTACACGAGGTAGCCGAGTGAGCGTCGCGATACAGCTCGGCAGGCACCCGTGCGCCTCGCGCCTCCACGTTGCGGTCGAGGGGGTAGTTGCGGCGTGGAAGAATTAAGCGGCACGCTATACCTCGTTGAAAGAAGGGGTGGTTTTACTCCAAAGTGAACGAGGGCGGGGTACGGAGTAAAAAAGGGGGGTAGTTCTGCGAGGAGGAATATATGAAAGTCTGTTGCGTACACAGCTAACGATAATATCTGTAACAATTAAGCTCTCGTAACTTCCTAACACAATGTATCAGACAATTATGCTACAATCGTTTCGCATTAAGCTCCGCCGGCTACTCTCGTAGTCGCTTCTCGAGATTTTTTTTAATTCATTGATTATATGCACGTAGTAACGACGGGATCGGTACAATTTTCACATCCTTTCGGCGATTATATGGACCGTATTATTTCGATATCATTTCCTCTACGTTCCGCGAATAATAACCTCGAAACGATGCCCTTCTGCCCCACGGATCCCTCGTGTAATAATCAGATTTTCCGGAAAATCGTTACAGCAATTAACAAGTTGCCTCTGGCAACGGCTCGTCTCCCGCGTCGCGTTTCTCCTCGAGACCGAAATTTACGTCGACAGATTTTTCGAGCAAACAGACGATATAATCTGCACATGTTTCACCAGAGGCGAAGTAAAAGCAGTGTACTTCCGTGCGCACGGCATTGTTTCAAATTTAATTTTCAACATCATCTCTACGCTCTCTCGTCGTGCCACGGTTATTTATATTGTTTCATATTTTTTTAATTGTCCACATCGATCCGACAATATTTGAGTTGTAATTAAAAACGATAATCGAGACTATATATATACCTCCTCGATGTTTCTACCACCGAGATATTGACGGGATGGGAACGGACCGAGGCGAGGCTCGATACATAAGCAATCGCATACGCAATTTCTGCTTCCGGTTAGGGTAGGACAGCACGCGCCGAGTCGCGCGACCGTGACGCGGTGATCCGAATGAAAATGGAGAGGGAAACCGGCACGCGTCTACCTCCAGTTGGCGTGCCGAGAACCTGAAACCCGCGATAGCACACCTACGTGTACGTAGGGATTCAAGGTTAGAGTGGGGAGGAGAACGCAGAGACAACCAGCGTGAAGACCGTGAAGCCGGCGAACAAGCGAACAAGCGTGGCGTGAGACACAACGTACATCGCACACACACACACACATGCACGCCTTATGGAGCCGCGGGGTTGACAAGGGAAGTACGACATAGGGTATAGAGAGAGCGCGCGCCCTCCGGAGCCCACAGCACCAACACGTAATTCGTCGACCACGCCTCGACGCCCGCAAACTGGATACGGCAGCCTCGGCCAAACCGTGGCAAACGTCCCTACAGCTAATACACGAGAGTGCTGTGCGCCGCGCGTACCACACAATGGGTACCAATGTGTTTAAATGTAATACACGGCGTGCAACACATAATTGGAGCGCGAGCGCGCGAGCTGCACGAGATACACACATACCTACCGCCCAACCGTAGGTATATATACAAACGTACGCACTGAGAACTAGACGAACACACGAGAGATATATTTAGCGGCAATGCAATACTCGAAGCCTGCGGCTCGATTACACGACCGAGCCTAAACGACCTATCGCAATTAGTCGCAGTGTGTATAGTTCGCATAGCCCGTAGGCTGAACGGTTTCGAGTCGAACTACCGATGGGTCGCGGTCTGTGGCCTTTGCATATCCGTGGAAAGACAGTACATCTGCCACGGGCAATGCACCGAGAGTATCGGGTTACACGCATTATCAATGACTCGAAACTATTCGACGACAAACACGAAATATGACGAATGCGTCTGGAAATTCGTGACCTTCCATAAATCCGAATTGAAAAGCTGACTCACTTTCTAAAAAGAAGGGTTTTGAATTGTGTACAATGAAGCGTTTTTTTTTTTTTATTTCGGTACATTTTTCATCAATTTTAACTTCATGAAAAAAACAGGAGTTCAATCTATTCCCGAGTCGAAATTTTGAAACAGGTTCTAGCGGAGTGAAATAGTATTGGATCAGATATCATAGATTATTGTGTCATTTTTGCGAGAAGAATGATACAAAAATGGCACTATAAATTAAGAAATTAGGAAAACATTAAAATTTTATAATTTCAATTTTTATTAATTATTACATTAATAATATTGGTAAATTGTAAATTTGATAAAACATCAAAATTTCATTATTAATTGAAGGAATTGCAGAACTTTTTTTCGAACTTTGAGAGATTAAGACAAAAAAGCATGAACGCGAAAAAAGCACTAAGAAGAAGTAAACTTCCCATTTTTTACGTTATGTTGAGAGGTACGCAAAAACGTAATGTTAAAGGCAATCAGGTTATTGATAATTGTCGAAGAAGACTGACTTTATATGACATTGAAAATTGGTTCATTTAATATTGCAACGGTATCAATATTATGGGTCGAAATTCCATCCGAAATGCAATTGACACGAAAATATATACAGTCGAAGCTCCGTATTCTTAACTTAACCGCTCCCTTCCTTTAACTCGTTACCATGGCAACGATTTCCCTTAAGAAGAAGTGAAATACCACAGTCGGTATCAAAAACTGTAAACAACTTTTTTGGCGCATATGAACCTTTACAGCTAAACGAAAAGTTTCATCCCCTGCTTTGGGTATGTCCGCAGGGGATGAAACTTTTTGTTAGGCTGTAAATGCTAATATGCGCCAAAAAAGTTGTTTACAGTTTTTGATACCGACTGAGCTCGGGATGGACGGGAGGGAAGGGATTGCACCACCTCTTAACTGTATTTTCCCTGAGTTCGTTCTCCCCACTCCAAGCGGTATCTACGTACGCGTATACCCCTCATTACCCCTATTCGCAGCAACGGACCGGGAGTGGGGACGATAGGGGAAATGCAGAATCAGGAGCGTGTCCGGTCTCGTCGAGTTAAGAATACAGAACTTGAACTGTAATTTCCATTTACGACCATTGGTATAAATGAGAAGTCAATAATGAAATTTATCAAAATGAAGTAATTATCGGAACTTAAAAAGTATAATTGCGCACTATGACGCTTGCGAAGGAATATTAAAAATCCTAAGTTCTTGAGGATCTCGCGGAGTGAAAGAAGAATGTAGCTATAGCGGCGTGAATAGAGAGTCTGAAAGATCTGGAAGTGCATGCATGCACCAGGTAGGTAACTTGTAGGTGGGTTGCCGAAGTTGGAAGAAGAATGAGAAATGGGGGGACGTGGATCGAACGGAGGGTCTTCAACGTAGTTGAATACGTCGCGTAGGTCGCGGAGACCATCCGGAGAGTCTTTTTAGGTTGGAAGGTCGAGCGAAAGAAGGGTCGGCACATCAATGTACAAGAAAACTTGGAATGAAGTGGAGGAGTCAAACGCGGAATGGAAAATTTCGACTCGGGTTAAGAACAAATGTAAATGAATAGTTAAGCGAATTGGATGTTCTAATTATGAATTTAAGTTTAGATTGACATTGATAGACTGCGAAATCATGAAGTTTTTATTCATTTTATCACCTTTCGAATATCATACGAATTTAGTCGACTATATTTCAGCTGTGCGGAAGATGGAAGCACTTAGCCAACATTAAGGAAGTCAAATGCGACGGTTGATTAATTAATAATCAATCCGAAGCCAACCGATATTCAACTAATGTATGAAGTAACATTCGCGATTTATAGACAGACTTTTCCAAAATTCAACTAAATTCTAATTATTGCGCGAAAAGTGCAAAGAGAATTTTCCGATTTCGGTAAACCGTCGACAAATCTTTCGCGAATTAATCGGCAAGGTCGTTGCATAATGGTTGGTTCTCCGTCAACTATTGCGAAACCAACCATAAATCAATTCTACGAAAACTGCGATGTAATGATTGAAACTCAGCTGAATATCGAATGTATAACGATGAATCGACCATACAGTTTAAAGCCAAAATATTTTTACCACTCGTGAAAAAAATTTGCGGTAACTCAGTCATAAAGTTTTTTGGTGAATTTGGTCGAAATATCAGTAATTCCGATTGTAAATTTCGCCTGAATGGTAAATTCATGTTGATATTGCGGTTAATTTTTTTTTTTCGAGGGAAAATCAGTTGATTTCGCGTTCAATTATTATATAATAATAATAATAATAATAACAATCCTTCGCAGAACCATTAATAAACCAATCGATAGTCAGGTGTACCGACTGTCAACTGAGACTCAGCAAACAAATTAACTATATTTTCGACTGCGGCCGCCCGCGGGAGCTTTAATGAGACAGTAGAAATGTATTGTGCTTCAAAAAGCGTAATGATGAAAGCTATAAACTGTTGACGGAATTAAAGTCTATAATAAAAAATAATCCAACCATATGTTTGGTTGTGCATGTCGACAGGAGCTTTTATGAGGTAATAGAGATGCAATATGCTTTTGAAGGGATAATGGTGAATGCTTCAAAATATCATTCAATAAAAATCTCTCTTTCCGATTATTACGGCTTCAACGGTGTATAATTCATATTTTGTTGTAAACCGGAAAACCATCGCGAATTGGGACATTTCGGAAAACTCCGCGAAGGTTAGTAATATTCTGATAGATTACAACAAAAAAATCAAAAAAATTGAATTCGTTTTGAAGAGCACTGATTACAAAGCTTATTATCTTTGATTACCAACTAATCTGCTCGTCCGGAATCGGGATGATGCGCTTAACTACTTATTCATCGCTATATGACTTTGGATAACGACAAACTGCCCAATTGTGAGATTCAACTGTTAATGACTTTCCTGAGGGGAACAGGAAAAACAGTTCTTTCGGTTAAAAATAATCGTCAATTGGATGATAACACAAAAGTGTCCAATTGTTCGAAAATCAACGAAAATTAGACGACTTCGTGGTCCATTGTGGACGGTACGATTTAATGAACAATGCATCATTAAGCCGATGCGGTTAGAATGCAACAGCAGTTGCACTTGACTTTGAATTCGCAGATTAGAATACTTCCGTCTGAGCGGTGCGGAGTCTAAATACTTATTACATGTTCCTCGCATGAGGCAATTTAATAATTCCAACAGGATGCACACCACTTTGGTTAAGACAGGATAATCCACCTGCAGGAAAGAGGATCTCAGGAGCGTTGGAGGGATGGAATCATAACTCTTCCATGTATAAATTACTAAGAGACTGACCTTGTGCGCGTACGGTGCTGAGCATGAAGCAAGCGAAGAGTACGGTGACCGGATGGTACCTCATCTTTCCACTGTCTCTATCCTCTGCTGGTACTCCGAGCGTTGCGGCGTTCTCGTCGTCGTTACTTCTTCACCTTCGTCCTTCTCAACTTGGTGCACTTTGCCTCCGCCACCTGCTGCCACCTCCTCGGCTTCCACCTCCTGCCACCTTCTTCTTCTCGCCAGCGCGCGTTCTCGCACTCGATCACAGTTCAACGTATAGCAGCACCCGTTGTTCTCGGTATTATTTTTTTTTTTTTACGTATCTTTTCAACAAATTTTTTTTTTTTTTCGTTTTTCTTTTCAAGTTTCACCTCACCATTTCAAGATTTTGACCGTATAACTCGCCCATCACACGAGAATCGAAGAACCATCGACGATAACGAAAAAGTTTTTCTCCGGTTACTATTTATATCGAAATGTAAGATGGAACCGGGAGTACGGGTCGTCGTATGCCAATTCTTATTAAATATAGTTATATTAAGAGGTGTGGGTATGTGTACCGGTAAAAGTGTGTATAGTATATAGACGCGTGGCTCTCGTAAGAACCGGGCCTGGTCCGGAGCCAAGAGGTCAAGAGTTCACGGCGATATAGTTGCGCTCCACCTGAAATCGGAGGGTTAAAGGTGACTCATGTACACGCGGCTATGTGTCGCAGTTTTCTGGGTAATTCGGGGCGTCCTTGAAAATTAACGGGCGAGAGAGCTTCCGGACAATCGCCGGCGAGGTCAACCAATAGTTGAAGTTCGATCGTCACCGGAACTCCTCACGACCCTCAACGTCGCGCTTTCGAGAGTCTCGAGTGCTAACCAATTAATATACACGCGCGCGTGAAGCACTTTTCCCTTTGATCTGTGCGACATATTTTGAATCACTGCAACTCGGGGATATAGCGGTTAATTTCACAACGATTTCGTCGGAGGCGCACCCTTACGTATTTTATAGAATTTTTCGCACTATAAATACGCGAAAATTTACCCCTCAAAAATCGCCTTTCAAGCGATTTTTTTACGAAAGATAATAACGTACGAAAAAAAAAAAAAAAATTAACGATGATCGGGATATTGAAAAATCTATTACTTGGAACTAAATATGAAAAAAAAAAATCAATAATAACGAAATAATTTGAATTACAGAATAATTTATATTCGAAAATAAACCTGTTAATCGAACGAAGTAAATTTATCCATTTATATAAATATGGAAACACGAATACGATAGCAATATACGAAGTTTTTATATGCACACCAGTGTAATAAATTTAATACAAAAGTGTAGAATTCGTATTGAACGACCGCCGTATATTAAACTATTTTCATTTTCAGATTTAATACGCGGAATTATTTATTATTAATTAACACTTTTATGTTAAACTCAATATACCATCTGCATATAGACTTCACCACGGATTTATCAATTTTTCGTAACAATTTCGTATTACACCCGGCGATTTATATTTGTTCGCAAAATACTGTACGAGTTTACCCTCTCGACAAAAGCTTTTATTACTTCCATTCGGTTTCAACGACGCCGCTCGCCATTTTGAGAATTTCTACTTTCGCGCGGAAGTAGAAATTGTAGATATTAAAGTCCATATCTTGGAATGAAAACTTCAAGATCCTCGGCAGCGAACTGTGCGCCGTACGTCCTAATTCGGAGAGATTTTCGCAAGAGCGCCGAGAAGCCGAGAGTATGAGCTAAAAGTTTGCCGCTTGTCGTGCGTATAGGTATATATAGACCGCAAGGGAATAAGGTCCACCCCTTGGTCCATGTCCTTGCATCCCGCAGTGGTCGGCAAAAGCGCATGACTTCGGAGTCGCCAGTGGCAAGGAACATCAGTGAGAGAAATTTCGCGTGAATAGACCCTTAACGACGCGTCTGTCGAGCTTTCTCCGCCTCCCTTGTTACACTACGGAGCACTACTTTGTCGAAGAACTGCGAGCGCAGATAGTAAGAGACGAAAAAAAAGAGCGCTGTAACGATCTTGCGACGCTGCACTGCCTTTCTCTCGTAGTTCGCTATCCTGTTTCCTATTCACCCTCCCTATTCGTCCCATGAAACGAGATGTGCTCCTTCACTCCTCAACCCTACCGAGAACAACCGTGAAGACGAGTACCAAAATAAGAAGATGGAAGCAGCAACAAAGTATACTCGGAGAATCAACTAAGGAAGAAAGAAACCCGAGTAGTCGACACGACTACCACAAATTACTATTTTTCCGCGTCCTACAAGGGCGCTCGAGGCCATAGTCGAGAGATGGAGATGAGCAGAGAGTTTCTCTTCGCTCTGTGATATCCGCGTCTTGTATGCCTCAGTCTTTGAACGCAAAGAAACGCGAGTTCCCAACAGTATAATATTATCTGAATAATCTTGAACGGCTGAAAATCAAAGCGCTGTAACCGGAGGGGGGAGGGGGGGGGGGGGGGTGCTGGTAGTTGTAATCCACAACGGCGTCTCCACGGTCGCCTACTTATATTACTGAACTAAAGGCGTCGACCGTTCTCTCCCGGGTCCCGCGACCTATCATCCGCTCGCTTGCTTTTGCTCTTTCACCCCTTTTCGTCCCCTCACCTTTTTCGCGTTCATTCGATACCCTCCCTCTCGCTTCTACGCTTCTTACAGCCCGCGCGTTTCCGCGGGTCGCACGCCTCAGTGAAAAGGTAAATCGACTTTTTTTTTTTTTTTTTTTTTTTTTTTTTCGACGGGTTTTATCGTCGATGATAGATGAACCGGTGGCACGTATAGTTTGCGAGGTGCCGCGACCCCGATCTATACCAGCGTCTCTACACTCACCAGAGACCTCTATTCTACTTTCTTCCTATTCTCCGTGTAGCTGCTACTTCTCTTCGCTTTATCTCAGTCTCCGTCACTACCACCATCAACGTCCAACTTCTATATCCCCCCAAATGGTGTATATTGCTCTCTCACTGGTAACTTAAACTCCTTGACCCGCACGAACACACTAACTCGCACTAGCGGCAGTTATTTGTATCAAACAAGAATTCGCGGCACGACAAGCACCATCGTTGGAAACTACACAGCTACACGAACGTTCCCCATCGTCGATATGACCATCAGGATTGCCGGTGAGTCGGCTGAAATCGGTGCCGACACCCCATTTTCGTGAGTTTCGGGAAAGTTCACGCAACTTTGAAAGCGGTCAGTAATTGAATGTTTGACGGTCCGAAGTTATGCCCGCTATCCTCTCCATTCGTTTCTCTATCCTTCTCCAATATCGCAATTTGTCGTCGCTACCGTCTCGAGAACACATACAAACACGAGACTATCACGAGAAGCTCTAAGTACCGTTATATCAAAAACTTCGCACTTTTATCGATAAGAAAATTTCTTGTGGATGCGGAAAATCGCGATGTACACGAAATCGAAAAAAAAAAATTCGATATATAAACAAATAAAAGTGGACAAAGAATGAAAAGAAGACGCGGCATTGTAAAGGAAAAAAAATGTCTGCGAAGTCGAATAAGTGAAGTTAGAAATGAAAAAAAAAAAAAAAAAAAAGATCGCGAAGTCCGCTAACTGGAGTATAATAGCACGAGGAACGCCACTCCAGTAGCAACGCCTTCTTTTGTCTTTGTTCGCGAATCTTCGTCTTTTCTTCGTCTCGCATCGGTCTCCTTTCCGACATCTCCTTATTAGACGCTAACGTCACCGTTCGAATCTGTCCACGTCAAAACCTATGCTACACCCTGAGAAAACCCATCCCATCAAATACGCGCGCGCGTATAGATATATATAGATATATATACTCCGTTCGCGGTGCTCCGAACGCTTTGCCGCCTCCGCCTCGACAATCCAGCGGTGACATAATTAAATAAAATCGCTAAGTGATTAATTGCCGGTGCCTGCGGGAACCGGGGACCTTTACCTCGAGCGTCTATTCAACGTGGCTACACACCCCCGAGCAACGTATGAGTTGCTTTATCGTTCCTTCTCGCTGGGGGCTTCGCTCTTCTCGTCACTCGCTACTGTGCAGCATCTTTAAAGTTACTTCGCGTCTCTCGCTCCCCTCTCTCCCCCTTCAACCCCTCTGTATCTTCAGACTACAGCCGACGGGGTTTCTACGACAGTCTTACTTGCACCCGGTGCTTAACAACCCCGGGAAGCTTTCAAACTCACGCTGTACACGAACCCTATCTCCGTGTAACCCGTCGACGACGACGAAGAAACCGGAACGATTCTAACGACAACTACCCGGATGGGATCATCGACTACAGCCGCGAAACATGCGACAAAAAAATTCTTTCGAACTGTCCGCCATGTTACATCGATTCCGGTGGTTCGCTAACTCCGCTATGAGAATCGTGAACCCGAAAAGTAGGGCGGAGATTTGGGCAGAAACTTCGAAGTTACCGATGCAAAAAAAAAATGTCGAGCGAAAGCTTGTAAAACATCGCGTCACGGAAACCGTATAGAAATGTCTTGTAAAGCACGTAAAAAAAAAAAAAAAAAAAAAAAGTATAATGTCGACGATCGTATAATCGAAAAAATGCAATTTTAATTTTGAAAGTTGATTTTTATTGAAAGGCGAGTTTAGTACGTACTTTTTGCGCTTTTGGAGTAAGTGCTTCATAAAATGGGATACACTTTGATAAATAACAAATGCAAATGAATTAAAATAAGCCTTTTAGCCGATAACGGCGAGCGTAGTTAATTCAAATCATTTCAACGGCAGTGAGTTTCAAAGAGATCTTCGTTCATAGATATTTGTGTAACGCTTTGAGTCTGCGAATGTACCAACTGGTTCACCATTTTTTTTTTTTTTTTTTTTTTTTTTTACGGTGCCGTAGAGTGTTCGGACGATCAAAATAAAAACATTCACCGTGATTTCTCTTTCCCGTACACGCCGTGTGTACGCGTGTAATTTTGCAATTTGCGATATTTCGCTCTCACCTTTTCACGCAAGTTTGCCAAAAAAAACGCATAGAAAAATACTTGAAAAAGCTTTTGCTTGTCGGGAAGGATGTTTTTCATCGTCGAATGAGGAGAACGGTGAAAGTTTGGCGCGTACGCGGAAACACGACGATATCGCGCACCTGTATGAAGTGATATAAAAAAAAAGGAAACGCGTAGCAAAGGTACGCGTAATAAACAGGCGGGTGCTATCAGGTCCGATCCTTTCAGAATCAAAGGGCGCGTTTTCTAAACGAGTACCGAGATATTGCGGATTTTTTTTTTTTTTTCCTATTCGCACAATCTTTTCGTTCGACTCTTTCGCGCGCGCCGCTGCAATCGGACGATGCAATAACACCCCGCGCGGGGGGAAGGGGTTGGGGGTGAAGCGACGAAAATCGGCCTCTGGGCATCAGGCAGACGTATTTCCAACTCGGATTTCGTTTTTTTCTTACTAAACTCGCAATACCTCTCTCGCGCTGGTTTCGGGATAAAAATACAAACAGCAGTAGCAACGCCGGGTAACGACTGAAACGTTGCTTCCGGCTATCGCGACTCAAACGACTGTGTAAAAAGTTTTCCCGTTTCGAATGCATCGTCATTGCTACAACGTTCCTAAAATACTCGGGAATAATTAATTAGATTTTAATTGAATTAATCATTCGAATTTCATACCGCGCCGACGTTAACTCCCACTTCGGGAAAGTAGTTTAATCGCCAAATTGAATAGTGTAAATTTGCAACTGGAGTCCGCGAGTGCGCGAATGATAAGAGTAAATCGATTGAACTAACAATACGGGGCTTCGTTTCTGGATAATTGTAAATGAATTCTGTCGCCGGTGGTGATTTCGAGATGGAACCCCATTTCGGGTGACCCGACCACCGAGTGGAGCGGTTCATCGATGCCGTACACGACGGCGACTTAGCTAAATTATTTTATCCATAGTAGAGCGACTCTTTAATTTTTAAAACCCGTAAAAAAAATAAAAAAAAAAAATAATTAAAAATACATTTCGAACCAAAATTTTTGCCAATATATCGCGTCTATACGTAAAATGCCGCGCAGGTTAATTAAATATTTCGGCATATGAAAATTTATCGGTAAATAATCGTTCGATATAATTAATTTCGACAAATATCCATTCGTGCGTATGTTACGTTTGGAAATTAAATCTTTCGACGTTTTTTTTTTTTTTTTCGAAAAAAAAAAAAAAATTAAGAATTTTTTTTTATTGCATGATCTCAGTCATCCTCCATTATTATCGCGACTTCTATCGGCCCGGAAAAGTTCCGAGTGGTACGCTATAGCTACGGATCTACCATCGAGCGCACCCCAGTGTGCAGTATCTGCACGTTATCCTTTTTCTTTCATTTCCTTCATCGTCACCCTTAACTCGTGTTCTTCATCACTAGAATCTCGCTATATACCTCTCGGTACTGCCGAGTGTCTCGCGAACAAGATTTCGTACCGAGATTCGACGCGGCCGAAACGGCGTCACGTAGAAAATTGGACCATTCGTTCGAGAAGCGGACGAGAGCGAGAAAGCGGACCCCGACACTGCCGTGAGCTCTTCGTCCTGCAGAAATATCGTTACGCGAAAGCGACGTCGTCTGCTTTCATGCCCCCCACAGCCCGCCGAAGAAACCCCAACCGCGGAATAGTTATTCCGAACAAGAAGCAGAGTCACATATCCGCTCGGTGACGTTCCGCTTCATTCTTATTAAAGAACCCTCGATGAACAATCCCAGTCACGACGTTGATTCGTTAATTCGACTATTTTTATAACCTCTAACCTGACGCACTTGTTCCATCACTCTTTAAAATTATCTAATTTATCGATCATCAAACGAACTCAACGGTTAATGCGTTTTTTTTACACCCCCCGCCTCTCGACGAAATCGCGTGATAATCGAGACTCTCGATGCGCGGAGATACATTAACAAGATACGTATATTATGTGAACCCATACCAGTCCCGGAAGTGCTGTAACTGCGATTTTTTTTAGTTCCAGTGAAAACTCATTTGTGACTTTAAGTTTTTTTTCTTTTTTTTTTTATATTACTTTTTTTTACTTTGAACGCTCGACGCTCACGAGAAATGTTTATAAGACGATTTTATTTCACGTCGGTTAATTTTTAATCACGATAGCGGTAAATGGTGCGTTCGGTTTTGCGCGAAGATAAGACTGCGTACGGGTGCGTACGAGATACGCGTACGCTCGCCACGATCGCGGGCTCGACACTGGCGCGAGGAGGCGCCCGGACCCTCTAGTTCTCTGCGCTTCCGAACAGCGTCGCAACTCCCGGCGCCCCACCATCACCCGTAAGCGCCCATCCGTCGACCTCAGTGACCTGCCTGCCGTGAAACTCGCAAGCCTTCCACCTATAACCTATTCGATTCTTCCATTCGGATGATATCAGACAATAGGATACTTTAGTATCCAGCTTATGGATAAATGAATGATGAGCCATTTTTTTTAAGGTTACGCGTACTAAATTTACCCATCGGTATTCCCATACAATACGGTTATCCATTCGCGCGTATAAAGTCGTTTGATTTTGTCACACGAGTGATCGCGTCGCGAAAAATGAATTCATACGATCTCTTATTTTTATCAGTGATTTTGTTTTTAGCGCCGTAATCACACGATAACTGTACGACATAAACTCCGTGAACTTTACGTATTCTTAACTACTAATCCGTAACAAAGTTCAATAGTTATCGCATGCCACGCAAATGATTGCTTGTTTCCCTAAATGATGGCAAATTATTCATGTCGATATGATCGGTCGGAATCCCGTACGATCATAAATAAATGCTGCCTACAGGAATATTCGATAGACGAAACGTGTTCGTTCGATTCTTGTTAATGAAATAAGAATGTCATCGTTTATAGAAAAAAATTAGTAAAATTTTTTTTTTTTTCTTATTTTCTCGGAATTAATATTTGGTCGTCGTAATTCTCGAGCCACGTATCGATAATGTATAAGCTCTGTGTACTGAATGTATTAATAAGTAAAAATAAGTAATAATAAATAAAATACCACACGTAATAAATGAATGTTTATTACGCCAAATAATTATAAATTACTTACCTGCATTCGGTAATTGAAAATTCTGTGGGATAAGAACCTTATCAACAAATCAATTATATAGACAATGCGCGCGCAGCAGACTTTTATTCATTAGTAAAACATTAAATAATACATTTTTTTATTAATTTCCTAAAGAAAATATTTTATTAATTTTCAAAAATATGGCAGTTTTTATAAAAACTGCAATAAGATCGATTGCTTCAGGAACATCTGATTCTTCGTTCGCCAAAAAAATAACTTCCAACCACTTTTATTTTCGCGCAAAGCTTTTGTTTGCAGTAACCATCGATTTTCCAATTCCCATACGCAACTATCTGCCTGCCGCAATAAACGAAACAGCAATTTAATTGCGATCCAAAATCGTAACTTCATTAACGAAACTCGTAACTGTAAAGATCGAAAAAAAAAAACAATGCATTCCATAATAACGTAATCATAACTTGTCGATAACAACGCGTGAATAAAAAAGAAAATCGATTTAATGCGCGCGACATAACTCACACATATCTCCGTCAGGTTAATAAATTTTTCTACTCCCGTAAGAATAAAAACGTTGCGCAAGTGAGGGATGAAGAGGGTGCGAGAAAAAAAAACGTTGTGGAAACAATATTTACCGGGAATTACGGTAAATGAAGCGTGGCTGGTTAGACTATAGTGAAATAAGCAAGGCTCTGGTAAACCCGAGACTAAATATATATATATATATACATATATACAGCAAAGTCCACGGAGACTAGGGTAGAGCCCGGGGGCTAGGGCTGCATCACCGTCGAGAGAGCATATAGGCGTATATTTTCATTAACGAGTATATCAACCCCCCGACGGCGTGCGCGCCCCTGAGGCACATCGTCGGATGCTCGAATGCATTCCCCTTGCGGCGCACGCTGAGCTCTCTGCTCTCGCTATCTCACTCAGTTTTCCCCTCATCCCTGTCTCGCCATTTCCAGCTTCTGGTGGTGGCTAACGCTTCGCCGATGTTCTCGGTACAGTCCAGTCGATAAATCTCCATGGTCTATCGTTATTAGCGTGGCGGTCGTTCGGATATCTCTACGGTACCCATATACTATAGACGCGGCATATATCGGGTATTACCCAACAGCATGGAGGGATGATGAGCGAAGGCCAAGACCACGCTACAGGTCTCGATGGGTCAAAGTGTATAGAAACAGGGCTAACGGTTAACCGGTGGGCTAAGGGCGAAACCCGCGTCCCGAGAACCCTCACTGCGGATCTTAGCTGTCGAGCTTTCAAGACCCCGCGGTTACACGAAGGAGTCACTCTCTCCCTCTCTCTATCAATGACGACCAAAGTGTTAAGCTTACGTCATCCGAGGCACCGATGTGGATTAAATTCGGCTTCGTATAATACTTGTTATATGAGATATAACTTTATATACCCTGTGAATCAACCTCTCTGTCTCCCTCTCACCCTCTCTCTCTCTCTGTCTGCTTATACATACAAACCTCCGCGAGTCACGCGATTATTACTTCGGTAAACAAATATGGTTTACACACACGTGCTGTACACACACGAGTTGATAATACCGAAAATATGTGATAAACAATTATATTCGTTTTTGAGGGGGTGAATTGGGGGAGGGGGTGGGGGTGGGGGATGCAAGCTGTGGGGGATAAATAATAGTTTACTGCTGGGCCATTGGCGAGAGTGTATATAAAGTGCAAAGTCCTACCCATACCGGGGGTATGATATCGTTGGTCCGGCTGGCGCGAGCGCACGGGGATGGACCAAAAATAATTGCGAACTGTTTGGATCGCGTTTACCCATTCCACATTGATGCTACAGGGGCTGCATCTGCACGGCGTATATAGTAGGCGCCGATGCAGCTACCTATGCGTATAGGTATATGTCACTGGTAGCTATTAGCCTATGTAATATTGTATAGAGAATACAAGCTGAAAGCTTTGCACCAGAATCACGAGCGGAAAGAGAAGGCGGTTATTCGCATAAGTGTGGGTGTCGCTAAATACTACCGCGCAAATATTGTATACTATTATGCGTGGATGCATGCAGGTGAGTTCACCGTTGGTAATTCTCTACAAAGACGATCGATCCGGATAAATCGACAAATAATTTGGAGCGCAAGCCGAGCGTAATATTTTCACGCGGAACGAAACGCCACTCCTGGTTCCAGCGCCACCAGCATAGAGCCGCAATAGTAGCGACGATGGATCCTCCATACTACTAGTCGTACAATATATCGATGTATGCTTTAGTAGTGCCGATACGAATATATGTACCTATGTACTACGCACATAGTTTGTATGTACTATGAATGCGCGTATAGTCCGGACTATCATTAATTAGCCGTTAACCAACAAATTAAGGGATAAAGCGGCAACGACCGATTGAATATTTTCGGCTGGGCGCTACCACTAGTGGACAGCATCCCCAGTCGGTCCAGTAACTGCTTAACACAGCGTATACTCGACAACGAGCAACGGAGATCGGGTAATGCGGGTTAGCGGTTTATGCGGGCGGATCCTTGTTACAGATGCGATATAAGAAGTTTAATTCAATATTTATTACATCTTCGAGTATAAAAATTTATTTGGAAATAAAAAAAAAATTATTATAGGCAATTATTAGAGTTGCTGCAGAAATTTAAATCGATGGGGTAAAAAAATGTGAAATTATTATCACAAATTTTTTTTAGGCCTTTTTTTTTCTTTTCAAAGCCGTAGGGCCTAAAAAATATTTTTTTCCAAGTGTTAGTATACATGGAAATTTTTTTTTTTTTTTCGTTAGTTAACATCGAATATACTGGACAATCGCAAATTATCACGTTGCTTCTCTCTAATCATCTAAATTGAGTAATCAAGGAATGTTGCATCGTTTTAGCCGTTGTACAACAACCATTTTCAAACATAATTTCAATTGTTGATTAGCTGATCCGCATTGCCGCCTTCGTACCGATGACGAAGCTCCACGGGGTGCAACGCGCGAATGGGAGGAAAAGAGGATAAGCGAATGTGGACGTCGGACAGAATGCGAATGGGAACAACATATAAACGACGTTCTATGTGGGGATAATATAGAGGGGTTGGTTGGTAGATGGTAGTAGATACGTGTGGCAAGCAGAGACACACAGGTGACCTCCGCAGCTGCACGCAACGAGAGAACGCGCGCGCGGCGTTAAGCCACCACCAACGCCACCGCTTCGCGCACTCGCTTGCCTCTCGTCCCGTCCCGCGCATGTGGTCCGAAACCATCGGGATTATAACGAAAGCTAATTAACGCCCCCTTTTTGCGGATAGTACGGCTCTTGCGCTCGCACTTCGGTTCTGCACACGCGGTACAGTATCGATGTAGGACTACGGGTGGCAACTACATGTGCCTAACGCGTTCGCCCGCACCGCCGAACAGCTCGGACACACTGTCGGCGCTCCTCTATTCCACGGAACCGTGAACTGTTGCCAAAAGGATTTCCTTGTTTTACCCCCTCGAATCCGGAATCGCGAGCTCCAGACCGAGCGGAAATCGTTCACCGGAAAATCCTACGCCGTTCACGGCTTTTCTCCCGTTTCCTCTATACCTCCGCACATGCGTATATCGGATATTGGATGTCAAATCGAGCGGCCTCTGGTCTCCGGACTTCGATTTTTCCTTTCATTTAATACAATACTGCAAAACTCTCGTAAAAAAAAAAAAAAAAAAAAAAATCCGAAAAATAAATACGAAGGGTGCGTAGAAAATTACATATTTTCCGGGGATACTTAATGCCGATAATGCAACCTTTGCCTATGCCTTTGATGGACATTACAAATTTCACTTTACTTCCTACGGCATTTTATATTAGGGATTGCATAGCGTTAAAAATTGCTCTGAGATTATATTGTGCAAGTGCTCGGCGCTGCCTTGGCGTTAGCGCCAGCGGTGGGAATGAAATGCCAGGGCTGATCCAACGTTGACGCCGGTACGGAACAGTAGAGGCCCCCCTGTCATAAAACTTCGCCAGAGTGAAAGACTTGCAAAGAAAAAAAAAAAAAAAAAAAAAAAAAAAAAAAGCAATCAACCGAACACCGTGATTAAAGTTTCGCTGCAGTCGAGGAAACACTCTTTACCGACATATTTGTGAAATTGAACTACAGCGAAACTTTAATTATAGTCTTTTAATTATAATCGGTAGTTTTTTTTTTTTATTTCTTCATAAAGTTTTCAATCTCTTCAGTTAGGAATTTCGAATGATTTTTTTAGCGATACGCCTTTACAAATTGCAAACTGCAAGCGCATCTTGTATTACAAAAAGCAATAACCGATAGCGTTGTTATTAGCGGAATGAAAAAGAGACGATTATTCCGTATGCGGCGATATGCAGCGTATGCAAATTTTATTGGTAAATCACATAAATAATACGGCTAATTGTTCGATCTAAAGATTCCACAGAAAAACTGACGAATAATGGAATTTGCCTGAAAATTTGCAGACGGCGATATTTTCTTCGAATTAAAAATGAATAACAAAAATTCGGGAATCAAAGTTGTCGAATATCCTAATGGGGCGCGCGGCGCTGTATGTATGAGGAGAACGAGAATAAGGCGTTTTTTTTCGTAAGAATTGGTCTTCTATCACATATCGACGTATCATTTCTTTCATATAACTCATCAATATTCCAATCTTGAAACTCAACGCCTTTTTATAGACTATTTCCGAGATTCAGTATCTTAATATGAGAGAATATTCAAAGGATTATATCGGTTATTAAAAACGATGAATATAGTTATTCGATTTATATTATATGGCTGCTTCAACACCTCGTTAAAGATGACAGCAGTTGTAATAAGAAAAAAAAAAAAATCGACAAACTGAACAGAAAACCCGACGAATATGAAGATTTATGGATATTGTGGTCGATGAAGCATAAAAGAAGATGTGAATAGCCATTCATGTTTGGGTTTAATGTCTATTCGAATATATGTGGAAAGAGGCGGTGAATGGACCGCTACCTGTCGCTGTAATGGAGAATGACGCAACAAAAGTATTCGGAGAATACACGTTGGAGAAGCTGAGTCGTCGTCTCAATTTACACGGAATATTATTAGTTTTACTTACCACTTAATTTGAATGATAATCCATTGATGATTCGATCTCGTAGACGATCAATGAACAACAAAATTTTACGAATGGAAAATTCAATCCGCGCCGGTGGTACGTCCGGTGTATCGTGCGGTTCGGTAAATTTCTGGCGCAACATGCGCGCAGAAACTCATCGAATGAGGATCGGTCGTCGACGGTGGTCGGTAAATGGATCGGAAGGTTCGGGGGGATAGTGTGTCATGAAAAACATTTTCCGATATTTTCCCCCAAACGCGATAAGCTCTCATTAAACAGCCTCCGTGGCCGCTTCGATGCATCCACTGCCCACCGCCTCTGGCTGAATATTTCAACCCGCGAGAGAAAATACGAATTTTCGATTACTATTATTTCTCGCTCGTCCGCGCGCTCACGCTTTTGTATTATTATCGTTGACTCTCTCGAACGCTCATTGTTAATATTGTTTAGATGGTTCACTCTCTCATAATCGATATATTTCCGCCGACTACTTTCCGGGCTTTTAGCATCCGATTGGAATATCGAAAACGCAGTGGCAGTATTATGAAATTATCAAATGTAATATATTACAGATGATACTTGTTTTAGAGGTCCCGCTGGTATAACTCGGTGTAGAATAGTTGCCGATCTGCTAATCTCAAATTTTATTTTTAAAAATTATTTCGCATTTGTTAATTTTGAATAAGCAGCCATTTTTTTTATAAATGCGATTAATGGATCATCAAAAATGCTTTGGTATAAAATGGCCATTGACCATTTTGCAAAAATTTACTTATTTCGCATCATGAAAAATACTTCGGTAATGGCCATTGACCATTTTGCAAAAAATTATTTGTTTCGCATCATGAAAAATACTACGGTACAAAATGACCATTGACCATTTTTCAAAAATTTACTTGTTTCGCATCATGAAAAATACGTCGGTACAAAATGACTATTGACCATTTTTTCAAAAATTTACTTGTTTCGCGTCATGAAAAATACGTCGGTACAGAATGACCATTGACCATTTTTCAAAAATTTACTTGTTTCGCATCATGAAAAATACTTCGGTACAAAATGACCATTGACCATTTTTTCAAAAATTTACTTGTTTCGCATCATGAAAAATACGTCGGTACAAAATGACCATTGACCATTTTTCAAAAATTTACTTGTTTCATATCGTCAAAAATACTTCGGTACAAAATGACCATTGACCATTCTGCAAAAATTTACTTGCTTCTCATCGTGAAAAATACTTTGGTACAAAATGACCATTGACCATTTTGCAAAAAATTATTTGTTTCGCATCATGAAAAATACTTCGGTACAAAATGATCATTGACCATTTTTCAAAAATATACTTGTTTCGCATCATGAAAAATACGTCGGTACAAAATGACCATTGACCATTTTTCAAAAATTTACTTGTTTCGCATCATGAAAAATACTTCGGTACAAAATGACCATTGAGCATTTTGCAAAAATTTACTTGTTTCACATCGTCAAAAATACTTCGGTACAAAATGACCATTGACAATTTTGCAAAAATTTACTTCTCTCACATCGTCGAAAATACTTCGGTACAAAAAGACTATTGACAATTTTGCAAAAATTTACTTCTCTCACATCGTCGAAAATACTTCGGTACAAAAAGACCATTGACCATTTTGCAAAAATTTACTTGTTTCGCTTGTTTGTTTTGTTGCATCAGTCGACAGAAACGAAGCTTTTTAAAGTGCATAATCGCGTAGATGAAACGTAATTGTAACTCCTTAACACAACCGGGTTAGTGTCGACAGAGTCACGCCCTCCTTCACGCTCGGTAAGAAGTATGTTGGCTGTGACTTGTGTCCCATCGAGGAACGCCCTGCCCTCATTAGCTTCCCATATTCTTTCGAGATACCGGATCATTAGGTGTGCTGCAGCTATGAGAGCATATGCTCGGGTTGGTCGTCGGGGCTCGTTAACGTCTGTAACGAGCAACGACAGGTTGCGCCATAGACAGCGTTGCGGGTTCATCCGCTTGGCTCGTCATTGAAAATCACGAGTTCGTTTTGTGGTATCTTTACTCTCTTGACAAGAGCGAGCGGCGCGTAGAACGGCAAAAAGATAGAACGACGAATGAAAGAAGCAGAAGAAGAAGATAAGTAACGGATATAAGGGATCGAGTAGATCTTCTACCGACCAGCAGAGATCAGAAGCTGTACAAGGACATCGTAACTCAGTCTAATCGCCGATGGATCGATTCCGTTCGCGAATCGAACCCTTACCAAGAGGAAACTAACCCGGCGAATCAAGCTGCAGCGAGAGCCTAGAAGTTAGCTTGCACCTGGCACTTGCATCGAATAATGTAGATGAAAGCCATAAGCCGAAACCCAACGAAGGTACAGTTTGCACTGAACAAAGAGGATTCGCGGCAAGAACGTCGGACCGTCCAGCAGCGCTTAACTCTCGCAGGATTTTCTCTCTTGCTTCGCTCGCGTATTCTCTCGCACTTCCTCGTTACTCGTTCGCTCAATCTTAACGTAGCTCTGTCGTACTTTTCGTATATCCCGCTTGAACGCCCGAGAAACTCTGCACAGCTGAATGACTCGATGATGCTAATAGCTCCGAAGGTCAATAGCTGCTGGAACTACTTGTCCGGTGAATACAAGCAGACAAAACAAGGAGTCGCAGCAAAATGCTTTGCCTTAAGTCATTCGAGAGGCGATTATGCTATAGTATACTGCGTCTGCGTCTGATATGGAAGCATCTATCCGTATTTTTGAATATATTTATAGCAAATTGGGAATTTGCGAACGAGATTGCGGTGAAAACGCTGCGGCGAACTCTTCTATGAATTGATGACTGAGGCGCCTCCCGTTTTTTTTTTTTTTTTTTTTTTTTTTTTTTTTCTTCGTCAAGCAGTAGCAATGTAGCACAGAGTGTGGCACAACGTCATTATGCTGGAGCACGAGGCCACCTACCAAGTACCTACTTCGTACGATTTCGTGCCACTGCACTCGCGAAGGCAGCTGCCCGCCAACGGTCTATCTAGGCAACAGTAGCAACCAGGTATGGTCCTTGTGGTGCTCGAGTTCGAACTGAGGGTTGAGCGCGCGGACACGAGACTACGAGGAGCAACTCTACCTACCGCTAGCCAACTCGCATTTTCCTCGCATAGCCGGATTTCCCGGAGGGCGAATTAATATTAACTGCTTAATTAATTAATCGAACGAGCGGACGGCCCCGTGACGACGGGTCTGAGGTCGTAACTCGAGAAAGCCGTGAGAGAGAGAGAAACGCTACCGACTCGCGCCCACCGCTATGCTACACCTGCATTGCCGGAGTTTGGTGCCGGTGGTGTCCGTGTCGGTGTCAGTGGTGGTGACGGCGGCGGCCGTGGTGGCCCGTGCGGTTATAGACGCGTGGACTTGTGAAAGGCTCTGAGTCACGGAAACGCCGAAAGGTAAAACAACGCGACAAACACACATATACAATTGAGCGATGCATAGATGTGTGCAAAGTGAAAAATACGTGCAAACCGCTTGAATGAAAGAGATATTATCGTCAAAAAAAAATGTTGGCACATTTCCTCCGTTTTTTTTTTTTTTTTTTTCGTCGTAAATGCGAAAAGCTTTCACGAGATACAGTGCCCACTGACATGAAAAAAAAAAAAAAAAAAAAAAAATGAGTTCTACAAAATTTCCAACAGGTGCGCATATTTTTTATCTCCATTTTGAATCTCTAGTATTTCGCTAATTCAATTTTCGCCATCGAATTACAGAGGTTTTAATTTGATGAAATCTGTCGTTGGGACAGAAACGCTCGCATATCCATCCCGGCGCCACAGTTCCAAGTTACTTTTCTTGATTCCATTTTTAATTCGCCCGTATGAAATCAGAATAGCGTATTGTCACTGTAAGCGTATAAAATACTTCTGGGTACAGTTAGTCATGGTATATGAATGACAAATAACGATGGTACGTTGCCGGAAATCGAGTTTTTGCGCCGAAAAAACACCGTGAGAACTTTACTACGACGTTAAATGGGAAAATATACGATATCCGCGTTTCACCGAAAAATGTAATTAATTGTCGTACCCGACGATTATTCACTCGTGGACGTCCCGATGATGTATGCCCAGTTACACGTAACTGCGAACTTTTATAGTTCTCTCTCATCCCTTTCTCTCACTTTTTCGCTCGGCGTTTCGGCTCGTCCCTCGTATAGATTTCCCGCAATATCAGTAGCACGGTATAAATATATAGATATACGCAGAATTATTACCGCGGAGAAAACTCGGAGCCAACGAGATTCTCCATCGCGGATATCGTTCGATAATTTATACCGCGAAGAGTTAAGGAGAGGATGAGTAGGTGAGGATGAGGGGAGGTTGAAAAAGATGGGACGGCGAGGAAAGGCGGGGAAAACTAAACTAGTCGCGAAGTTTCGGAAGCTCGGTGACTGTCCCGGCAACGACGACTCGCTGAGAATAGAACGAATGGTTAAGTTACGTAGCTGAGTCAAATTTCAAACTGAATTTCGTGAATTTTTTATATCCAACGGACCTGTCTCCAAGTTCGGGTCCAGCATCAGACGGCAGGGGAAATGTAGACACGATATCTATGCGTCTACCTATCATTCTATTTATCGCAACCTCAACCATCCTATCGGATTTCGATTCTAAATCGAACCGCATCAGTCTTTTATAGAAACAAAGGACTTTCAGGCTTTTCTCGTACTTTGCCATCAAGAAAATACAATGTCCGATATGCATAAGACGCTGCATCTGGGTCATTGTTTATCTTTTTTATCGAGAGACGTATTGTGCACTGATATCACGCTGACGTCAATAGTCGATCTTTAGCGTTCAAATGGACGCTGCAGCAGGTTTCTCGAGTTGCGGCACTTGACGACATTCGCCGGTACTATCAACGATGGACTGACGTGCAGTACGTGCCTCGAGGACGAATCGGAAACCATACCTACAACGACACGCTCGGTTATAGGGTCTTTGCTACGGGAGAAACTCGCAAACAGCACCTATACGGGTAGAAATGGGAGATGAGTGAAGGGAGAGTGAAGAAGAAAGCAGAAGACAAAAGACGAAGGAGAACAGGCCTTGGGGTGTAGAAAAGAACAGCCATCAACTTTTGACGGCGATACTATACCACCTCTACTCCTGTCATTCCTTATTGGCTCTTTAGTTCGTCGAGAGGTTTCCGTAAGAGCTCGTGCCCATCCGGTCCTTCAAACCCTATGACATCCGCTCCGAGAGAGTCTCGAGTGCCAGATGACTCGTTCAAATTAACAAGATTCGCTCGACCATCGTCATTCCCCGATCGCTCTCAAACTTTTATCGATTTGCCGATTGTTCCCTCAATCTATAGTTCCTTTTCCAATCGTATATAGTGAAATCGCTTCAATAATTCTCTCTGCAAAGACCTCGCTAATGTCCGGTTTCAATAAACTTCGCGTCACCGCGGCACGTTGCCGAATTACGCGGTGCGCCTGCGCCGCTGATGTGTCTGTACACTGAGCAAAGAATTTACTAGAAATTACTATATCATCTGGTAAAACTCGACGATGGCGCCATCTATGACGAAAATACTCGATATTATGAGAATTTTTACCATATTTATAGGGATTTTTACCATATTCTACGGTAAATTCGCATAGTTCTGGTAATTTTCAACAGGTGGCGTCATTGACTCCGCACTAATAGAAATTTACGATGTTTTTTACTAGATATATGGTAAATTGTATGAGATTCTTCTCTTCGTGTATGCTATGCCAGCAACAACTGAGAGTCTACTGTTTGGGGGCATCGGAATTGTGTACATTATACATCCAATAGCGCAGTAAATGCCCGCGTAAGTGTGCTTTGGTCCTACGGAATGAAAAAGTATGGTGCGTGCGCTCGGGGGATGATTTTTCACGAAGCCGAAGAAAGGAAGGAGGCAGTTGCGAGGCTATGTTGTGAAAAAAAAGAGAAAAAGAAAATGCGGTTGTGGGTGCCGTAGGGGCAAGAAGGTCGCGCATGAGAGGCCGCAAAGTCTCTCGGAGCTCGTAAAGTTTTAACGAGGTGAAAATACGCGTTAGGCGTTGGGTTGGATCCATCGTCCTCGCGATCTTCGTCCTTTTTACTAAATAAGCGAGTTACGAAGGACCTCGAAATGCCGAGGCTCTCAGACCTCGTCGATATTTTAACGCGTTCGCATCACGCGAGGCGACGCACCCGGTCCGTTCGGAGTCGTCGCCGGTACGAGATCCGTACTGTTTGTCTCTGTCTTTTTCACTCTCGAAGCCGGTATACCCAAAGTCCCTGAGGCGTTCCCCTTGTCCCTGGAGATGATGCTCACCGCTTCTCCTCCTATCCAATCTCCACCGTTGCTTCTGCGTAATAGAAAGAGAAAAAAAGAAAATAAGGTGCGGTGAGAATCTCGAGCTTAGGGGGGATGCGGGCTAAACGGCGGCAAGGAGAGTAGTCAAACGAAAAAATATCTAAGTATATATATATATCTCTATAGCATTTTTGCGCAAAAAACTTTTGCACTGAATATTACATCACTGACGATAACTTTATACTCGCTCGCCGTTATTTAAAATCAGGGAAAGTTGATAATCATTAAAAATTGATATGGCATTAAAATTCCCAGATTTTTTCTCGAAAAAAAAAATCGATGTAGGCGTCCCTAAAAAAGTAGTTAATTCATTAGCAAACTGCCCGAAGCGTCACTACGCCCGCACAAGTTATAACAGTTACGATGCCGTATTTAGCGTCGGACTTTATTGAATTCGTAATGTTCCTGCGTGCATAAATTATTCTACTAAATCAATTGATTCGAACAAGCGTACATCATTATCATATTATCGTTCTGTTATCGTCGAGAATTCGCGAAAAAAAAAAAAAAAAAAAACGCCAGAGAAAGTTCACTCAACAGCGGTTCCGAAGCAGAAAGATATATCGAATGCAGAACAATTCCAGTATGCGGCCGGAGACAAAAACTCACAGCGAAGCTTACTTAAGCGGAGCTCTAACGGAGCTTTGTAATTTTAATTATTTCATTAACGGAAATCCTTCGAATATACAAAGGAGAGTAAGGTGAGTTGGCGTGGGTGGAAAGAGAGGGGTGAAGGGTTGGGACGGCGAGCACTTGTCGCGTCGTGAAAATTCGTCTCGGGCGAGAGCTTCTATTTTTCTTCCGTCGCGTCTCGAGGTGCACTGCGCTGTATAAGTACACTATATATACATACATACAGGAGTAGTGGGCGAGTGGCATCTCTGGGTTTTGTTCTCGGTTCCCCGACTTACCTCTCAGCTCCTTGGCGCTGTACTGCTCGCGCAAACCCGGCTGCTGCACTCTATCCATTCTCCTATACTTCTCTTGCTCCAAGGAAGCTCACCCCGCGCGCTCTTTTGTCTCTTCTTCGCTTATTCTTTTGCACAGACTCACCGGTGAGCTGCTTCACCGACGATCGAAGCTCTCGGTTCGTGTCCGCACGGACGGACTCCGTGTCGTCTCTGTCGTAGAATAGATTCATGCCGAAGCACCGGAGTGTCCTCTCGAGGGAACGAAGTGACGATGGACGAGAAACCTGAAAGTAGAAATGCCCATGCAGCTGGTGAACGGGCGTGCAACCAGCTTCGGCAACCCGGAGCAACGTTATATTCACTTTATACAGTCACTCAGGATTACGCTCTGAAGCATTGCTACGAGTTCAACAAGTTGAAACGCTCCAAATCCCCGGAATATATCCAATATAACCCGGTTATGCTTGCTGATCTGTGAATATGAATAACCGAATGCTCTGTTTTTCGAATAGTTCTTTTTAATTAATACCATCAAAACTAATCCTTTTGACGACTCATTGACGACAATAACTCAAAATATCACGCGCTTATTTAAATTTTATCAAAAATTAGGATCTTTTCATTCGTTCTTCAGAATTTTAGACACGAATCTCGCGAATGGTGTATCTTTGCCTTTCCGGTAGTAATGCTATTATTTTTAACTCCGATCTATTTCTTTCGCGAAAGAGTCTCCATTGGCCTTTTTCAAACGGTCCTCTCGTTTGTCTCGTCGTCTAAAAACCTCTTTTATCCGTTGAGGCAATAGAATTCCGATAGAAAATCGTGTGCCATGCAAACTGCGAGAGAAACAGACGCACCGACACGCGAAGGAGAGGAGTTAGGGGTGGGGGTGGGGGTGGGGGGCCGCAAGTACAGAATAGTGATATTGAACGAATGAAGCACCGTGTGCGAGGCCAACGAGGGCGCGCGCGAACCAACTAGGCGACGACGTGACGGGGGTCAACTACTAGCTTGGTAATAAACCACGACGTAGATAATCGAATACACGACGCGTAACAAGCACGGAGCACCTCGACACTCTATGTACAACGACGACTGCGAACGCCCCGAGCTCTCTGGTACCCTATGGCGCAGTCGAGGGTGAATGGGTAACTCGCTCGCGAGCACATAGAGTAGTAGTCGCTGTGGCACCGAGGGCCCGCACTCCTCTCGGTACCGCTGTGCAGCAGCGGTAATTCAGGTACCATTGGTTTGGTGAATAGCCAATTCCTATTTGGCGATGTTCCAAGGGGCCAAACAAACCGGCCACGCCGCAGCTCAGCGGTACCATTCCGAAAGGACCCCGAGACTTCCTTCTCGTACTCTCGTATCTCCCAAGCCACTCGAAACCTGCTGCCCGGTACCACCAACAGAAACATAGCAATCCTCCTCCATCCGCGTGTCATCGGCGTTCTTCCTCTTTCCCGTACGTACACCATATTGCGGTGACACAATATTCTATAGTAAATACCTCCTATGTGCAGTCAACGTTTGCCGCGATAAACACGACGATGCAACACGATCGACAGCAGCTTTCTGCTCTCGTCAAAGCAAAGGGCTGCCGCTCCCGTGCTTCTGGCCCTTTGACAATCTTCCGCGTACGTCAAAGTTTGCTCGGCGTTTGCGCGCCGTTTTCATAATTGACAAATCGGAGAGAAACGATGGAACGATGGGATAGTTGGGAACGAAAAGTATATCGTCTTTCGAACAATTTATTGAAAAAATGGAAGGTGGACGAAAAATTTGTTGGTTGGGTCAATTAATTTTGTTTATTTGCACAAAACAACTATTTTTTGTTCGATCTTTTGAAGAGATAATTCATTTTAACAACTAAATATTATTTCTATTTGAACTAAAATCGTTAGTTCTTCTAATTTCTCGATTTATTTTTTCAGTGTATCGAGAAACAATCGATTTACCGATGATCGATCGTCTACGACGATTGATTCGCGTTGACGTCAATTTTTTATGATTTTCTCGTATACATACTTCGTGCTTTTGCAATCAATAATTCGGCTTCATCCGCGAAGTATATTCATGCCGAGTGCCATAATTTTCAAATTTCCAAATTACTTCGAAATTTTCTCGAGCATAACGACGATTGATCCGAAATCAGCGGAAAACAAATTACTCTCGAGAAGCGATGACTCGACGACTCCATCGGTCGCTGGAAGTTTCATGTTGGATACGTAGCGTTCGAAGGGCAAACGATTTATAAGTAGCGACGAAACTTCGCAGACTTCATCACCAAATAATCTGAAAGTATAACCGCGATGGGATTGCAGGTTAAAAAAAAAAAACGGGATGATAAAAAGTAATCATTGACAAGATTGATAGAGAAAGATTGATGACACAAATCGGCTTACCGACTTTACTCCGCCAAGTATTATTTTTCTCTCGAAGAATCCAAAATTAATTGGTGTAATTCCCTGATTCGCTTGATCTCCGGAGGTCACAGACGAGACGGTAAATTCTTCAGCGCGAAAGACTTCGTGTCCTCTGGTATAATTTGTCAGATTGGCGGTAAGTATGACGATTCTGGAGTCAAAGATTTCCAGAGTAGAATGATGAAGAGTGCCGCGTTGAAAAATGTTTTACGAAAAACCCACGTGAAAATATTCCGAACGAACGTAACGAAACTACCGACGAACTTTTTCCGAATCTGCCGCAACTATTACGAAGACACGCACCACGCAATCTCGCAACCGAAAATAAAAAAGTTTAACTTCGGCCTATTTTCGGCATATTGCCGTCGGTTCATACGGCGGAACGTCGGTTCATTAAAAATTTCGAATTTTTTAAAAAGTACTTGGCGTCCTGAAACTGCTGGATCTCTTAATGAAAGTATATGTAACCGGATAATGACGCGACAGTGAAGTGGTTTCAAAGAGTAAAAGTCGCGATGGGAGTGTCTTTCATCAATGCAGTTGAAAGAGTACTCGGAGGCGAACGTATAACATCACCTCCGACAGAGATTCGAGTTCTCTCACAATTATCGGAACTCATAGTTATAGCGATGGTTGGGCTCTTCCACTGTGTCCCTCGATTCGACGAAGATGAGTTATCGCGAGACGAAATTTCCTCGTTCAAACCTCTCGCCGCGAGAATTAAACTGAGTTTCTAAGATCAACGGTAAAAGTATTGCGGATTATAGTACCCATACTACCGACCTTCGCGGGTAGACGCGCCTGAGGCGAACGCCTTTCTTCCGATATAGCGCGCAGGTGCACAGAGTGAAGAGAACGCTTTGCTCAAGAGAATGATAAGAAAGTGAAGGAGAGAGAAAGTGTGGGTGTGTGTGTGTGTGCGTTTCCCGCCCACTCTGCGACCAAGTCCTCGTCGACTACTTCCCGAAGTGCGGAATATACCCGAGCGGGAAATTGCATTCCGCCGTGGCTGATGCTGCCGTCTTCGGGTTTGTCGTTTCCGCGCTTTCTTTAATCCACCCCCCGACACTGCGGGAATGAGAGCTTCGGAAAAATTGTAATCGTCACTGTCGTCTCGTAAGTACCATTTCACTTTCATTCGAATTTTTCTTTTTTCGATTCTAATTGCTCGACTGAATAATTCGCTACGTCGCTACGTACCTTAATCGACACTACGGATTTTCTTGCAACGAGTAGTACTTTAAGAGACGAACTTTTTTTTTTTAATTACAACGTTACTAGGGATACGGAAAATCTCATTTCGTAATTGCGACTAAAGTTTGCATTTTTTCAACAAATACTATTGTTAAAAGTGATCATTACAGATTCGTATTTTATGAGAATTTGGAAACAAAAATACGCGTAGAATTTTTTCGGGTATTTGGATTAACGACGTATGGTTCGTAATTTTACAGGGGGCGCTTGTAAGGGGCCCGCGCTATAGTAACACGAATATTTGATTATGAAATGCTCTTAGAAACAGACTGCAACGTTATGGAAATCACCTTTAATTATGCAAGTTTAGAAGATTCTGTTTGCCTCGTTCTCTGCTGCAGAAGCAGAGAATGTGAAAGAGACAACTTGTAGGTTGACGCGAAGTGATGCAAGCGCTACAATTAAATCATCGTGCGTCTAAGTCGAAAGGAAATTAATTTTAAAAAAGCGTCTTGTAAATGGGTAATAAAATTTGTAAGATTTTTTAATATTTGCAATACATTTTACATACTTATGGCACAGCAATTACTACGGTATGGAAATTGAATTCCCGTTACCGATGTCGTCAATATCGGATTTTTATTTATTAAATGCCCGACGATTTCATGAAAAAAGTCGCTAACAAAGTCGCTGTAAACTACCAAAAAATTTAAATGCTCTTTACACGTAAACGATTTTTCAATAATTTATTTTCAACAATACAGTAATTATAGAGCGTTAGTTCGGAATATAGCAAAATCCAATCATTCGATTCTCAACACAATTATCACATTTCATTTTTTTCCTGATTTTAATCAGACGCCATTGAGATCAACACAAAGAAGACACGAAAAAAAAAAAAAAATTCTCGGCTGACTGCGCACAGAGCAGCTCTTGATAATCGAGTTACAGGCGGATAGTGTTTCAATGATCCAAATGTATCACTGTTGAAAGAAGGGGCCCAATGTGATTCACGATATACCGCGGAACGCGTGACACACGCGTGACTCAGCGACCGGCTGTCCGGAGCTCATTAAGGGGCAACACGCTATCGTTCCACCGGGTCGGTTCCCGTATCGTCATAAATGCCAAATGTATACATGAGTACACAACTAGGTGGCACACGTAGCGCAGGGGTCGTGTCTGCACTGTCTGCTGGTGGAGACTTCTATCCCGAAAAAAAAAAAAAAAACAGCCGTACGACGGGAAAAAACGAAAACGCATACATGCCGAAGATTGCTTCCACCAACCAGTCTGTCGATCTATATAATGAGTTCAAATTCGACCCCATCCCGAAATGCATACATTACTGTTTATTAATTTTCATAAATTCCGTAAAAGCACGAAGAGACCGTAATAATCCTCATTACATTTTACATTTACATGATTCGTATTTAATTAACATGGCGATCTCACGCAAAACAGTAGCGTCAAATAAATGCTAAATGCTAATTGGTAATTGGCGGTCAAACGAAACGATCGTATATTGCAATGGGATTGATGTCCGCGATAAGATGTTAAAATGGTTTCCACGCATGGTAAAGTAGATAGTTTTGCTTTGATTGCAAACGGAGCTCCGGCAATGAACCGGTTGATTGCGCTTCGTATATCGTATTTCCCGATAAGTACCCGGCAAATGTAAAGTGGCGTGGGACTGCACAGCTATCGTTGCAATTAACCAACAGTGTCCAAAACTGACGCGTACTATTCGACCATTTTGTGTACAGCAAGTCTTATACATCGACTCGTTTCGGCATAGAAACGCCTGTATCAAAACATCGGTTCATATTCGGCACTTTTGCGTTATACGCTATTTCGCGAAATGAGTATCAGAGAGCTTCTGTACACCGCAACAGGCGGCTTATATCACGGAGTGCAGAGTTAATTTGGCGGGTTGAATCGATATTCGCGATGTATCACGGGTCGTCGCGCAACCATTACGACGTGAACGCGACGCCGTACGACGAACGGCAGATGAGAGCAGTCGTTCTTCTTGCTTTACATCGGCAAAGTTTCCAGCAAGTAAACTATATTCCTGTGCCGTGCACATCTGCGTTATATATACGTCAGCCTGAAGAGCTTAATAGTTGCGCTTGTTTCCGCCGTATAACGTAGTATGCTATAATAATATGACGATGATACGTACATCTCCAGGGATTTCGTCGCGAAGCATCGACGCAACGTTGTAGACAACTTTCCGCTTGTTGAAAAGTCGGGACGAGAACACTCATCGATTTCACGTTTCACTCACGGTTTTCGAACCCCAAATTATACGCACGTGCGGGAAAAAAAGATCGGTAAACGGCGCCATTCGAGTGTCAGATATAAGTACGTTTAATCTTATCCGCCAAATCGCGTACAAACGACCGATCAACCTTTTCTCGCTGAGATGTGAACCTATTAGCTGTAACTTCAACACTCTCTACCTTCCCCACCGTAATTCACGTTTACGTTGCATTCTTCTCGTTCGCCTATAAAGTAATTGCGTCCGTCTCGCTCATTTCTCGCGTGACTCGATCGAGTATAATCTTCAAGCTGTGCAAAGGCGAAGTTAGAAGAGAGGGGATATAGACGTGTACGCGAAGAAGTTGTTCTTCAATTATTCGCTCGCGGGACTCGACGATAATTATAGGAAATCCCAGAGTCTTTAGCATAATAAGTTCGGTCTTATATATCAGCATCAGCTTGTAAACCGCAAGGAAGTTTCTGAAAAAGCTGTGCAGAGGTCAAAAAAAGGCCGAATCGATGCAATCTGTAAAGGAGAATCTCGAACGCGAAAACGAGAACGTGAACCATATCGGACCAACAGTACCGACCCAAGCCGCCTGCATTGTCGTTAACGAATGTCGTTAATTATATTAGCGCAACGAAGCGAATAGAGGGTCCCGCAGTCCGGTATAGCATCAGTATCTACAGTATCGTAGGTCCACTCACGCTAATCCACGTAGGATATCTCGTCCTGTATTGAAGGGGTTCCAATGGAGCACGTGGGAGATAAAAATCGAACGAACGAGAAAACCGTATCGCTTCTCCTGCTTCCGCTCATATGTGAAACGTCCTGGCTGACTAGATCGCGCGTTTGCGGATGAGCGAAGTCTGATTAAGTGTGTACTCTTGTTCAAAGCATTTTTTCGCTCTCTCTCGCTCTCTCTCTTTTTTTTTACTGTATTATAGTTCGTTCTCTTTGTCTCGTCATTTACGTTCATCCATTCTCACTCAGTTATTTCTATACCGCAGAGATCTCTTCCCGATTTTATCGGTATTATTTCGCTACCATCCGAAATTGGTATTAATTTCCTTTGTTTCGTATCCCATACAGCTTTTGCGATACGACTGGAACCCCCGAACAAACTCGAAGCTCGAGCATATTAAAGACGAAATGTTATTCAGTGAAACCCCTCTTTTCTTAACTTCACTTAATTCAAACGCCTGCTTATTTTAACTCGTTACTGTCTCAACGATTTCGCTTAACGGTATTTCCCCTGAGACCGCTCGCCCCACTATGAATGCTGCGCATGCGCACACTCGGACGCGTGTACCCCTCGTTACTATGGCAACGGTTTCGCTTAACTGTATTTCCCCTGAGACCGCTCGCCCCACAATGAATGCTGCGCATGCGCACACTCGGACGCGTATACCCCTCGTTACCATGGCAACAGTTTCGCTTAACTGCATTTCCCCTGAGACCGCTCTCTTCACTATGAATGCTGCGCATGCGCACACTCAGACGCGTGTACTCCTCGTTACCATGGCAACGATTTCGCTTAAGGTGAGGTGATACTACTCGGTCGGTAACAAAAACTGTAACCCAAATTGCTCTGCCTAGAATGGTTTTATGTGTAAAAGACGAGAACGTTGCCCTCCGTGAAGCAATTCTGAAGAGCTACGTTCTCACCTTTTTTTCGTAAGACCAAGCGTGGCCGAGAATTTCAGGATCTAACGAGTAGCTCTGTCTCTCTCGCACTTATACAAGTTTCACATCACCTTAACTGTACTTCCCCTGAGACCGTTCGTCCCACTATCAACGCTGCGCATGCGCAGACTCGGACGCGTAAACCTCTCGTTACCCCTACCGGCTGCAATTGACCGGAAGTGGGGACTGTAGGGGAAATACAAAATGGCGAATGCGTCCGATCCCATCGTGATAAGGAATGACGCGTTGTGCTGTATTTGCAACAGGAAATCTGCTGGTTTTGGAATCGAGACGTTGGAGACGACGGACGACGGACGAGACGTTGGATTTTCGAGACGTTGACTGTCTGCGGGACACAACTATTGTCACGAACGTTACTGCTTTTTCCCGTTAGTTGCAATGAAATTCGAAACTGTTTGAAGAAGAGACCAAATAAGGGGGAATGAGCGAAGCGACATGGCTACATATAGACACAGGAAGGATCTCGGGAACCACGATGAGCTCTGAACTCCACGCTCTTACAATTAGTCAATTTCTCGTGTATCGTGAATTTCACTACGAGTTTCCGTATACCTACATAATCAACCGCAGTGTGTCTACGGTAACATTCTACTACTCTATCTATCTACATTCGCGCGGCAACCTCGCGACGTTTATCCCCGGTGAGCTTGATGAGGAGTTTCGATTCCATTCGCCAGTTATGCTCGCACGAGATCTGGAGATTGCCCGTCGTACGAGCCGCGAGACGCACACCGTATACCAACAGCGGATCTCATCTCCGATGTTGACGACAACGTCGACGAAGACGGAAGATGATGCCGACCGACGTATACGCCATGGTGCGTCGCTCGTTACTCTTCTTCCATCGCTCAGTCTAAGGTACCAGCAGTATACAATACAATCGCGTCTCGATTCCATTTCGAAGCATATAGGGTACGTTACGTCCCTCAGAGCTTCCTGCGGCACTGCAGATTATAATCGCTTAAATCCGACGGAGAAATTGTCTGCGCGTAAATCAAATTATGTCCTTTGGCAACCGACCGATCTCCTGCGATACTATTACTATAGAAATTTAAGAACGATATATATGTTATGTTCTTCGCGATCTTTTTCTCCATTTACCGCTGTAGAAAACGGAAATAAACAGTGGACCACCGGAATTAACTTGGAAATTGAAAAATTCCTATTTCCTTGAAAAACTTTTATAGCGTCGAAAATGTTTATAATCCGACAAAATAAAAAAAAAAATCTGCTGAAATTTCACTGTAATCACAGGCTACAGATTACGTGATTCGAGGAATCCATCTTCCTGATTGCCCATATTCGTCAAGTTGGGATCAAACTAATCGGTTACACGCTATGATAAATCGGAGAAGTAGTGAGTCTTCTTGAGGCTCCAAAATTATCCTACAGATGCATGTATCGTTGCGTCATAGGATATTGCATTAACGCGCGTCTATACACGTGTATAGCATAGCAACGCCGAAGATGATAGGACCGTAGTAGCGAAGACGACTAGTTGGCATCAGTGAGATGCCGTCTGTGGTGGCAGCGTTCGAGAATGCGTGTACCTGCCAACCATAAAGCCGTCCCCTGCTGCGAAGCTAATGCATCGGACGGGTTACGACGTTCTGAGATACAAGATTGGGAGAGAGACAGCAAGCGCTAAGGATGCACCGAGCGAATTACATCTCTGTTAGAGCCGTACGCGCTGCCGTCTTTTCATTCTGTTTGTTACACACCACAATGGCATCGTAATTCATCGACAGGCGTTGCCGCTCAAGCGGATTATAATTGAGAACATTGTCTCCTACAAGCGCGTCGAAGTATGGTCCATGCGCATCTGCGTCTATATTAAGGAAGCTGAGAAAACGCCGCGGTAGGATCGAACAGAAATAAAAACCACTCGGTCATAACTGTCGGATTCCCAAACGAAACGTGTCAAACATGAAAATGAAACATAATAACAACGGTATTCATGCGCCGGTGCCATTGATACTAATTCCCTGAGAACACGAAGCAATGTGTTGGTATTACAAGGGTTACAGTTCATTTTCTCGCTTACACATTGCTTCCGCGTGCCGGATGTCGAAAACAAGTCATAGGAATTGCATCGCACTCACGTACCGTGTGCAAATGTTATATGTTACATAAACGTGACTACTCTGAAGTATGCACGGTATTCGCTAATTCATAGACGCTATCGCGGCCCCCCTGCGACCCTTGGAATGGTTGCTGCATCGTTGCAGAAGTTACCAGAGGTTAGACTGCGTACATTATTGTATTAGCTGCACTAGAGGGATAGGTTGGGAGGGTGGTACAATCAAGATTGACTTGGCGTACACAACTGGCACTACAATGCGGCAGCAAGAGTACGTTGAAACGGCGCTTACTCCGTTTACTTCGGTGCTATGCTGACGCGACGAGGCCGAATTTGCTGAAGCGAGAGAATACGTTGCTCTTCCCTCACTGGGATAAAGTACATGACGGTTGACGGGACCGAGACGACCTGGCGTGTCGTCCACGGTGACTTGCCCTCTGCGGTAATTCAACCTCTAAAGTACATCGGTATAGATCGGATTGTCGGGAGCGATTCAACTCTACAGCTCAATATACGGCACTGTAGAGTCGTATCATCGTGTCGGAGTGCTACCCGATGTTGGTGGATGTATCTATCCAGTAACATCGGATAGCAAAGTAGTTGGTTTTGCGATCTAGTCGCTCATTACAGTTGACGTGTAGCAGCTAATGCATTGAACCAGAAACGAAGCAAGCGCCCCGCGCAAGAGAAATGGAGAATGAGAATCGGACAACTAGGTAAAGCGACACACCCTTCCGCAACTGGACGCAAGCCCCAGAAGTCACAAAACTCATCAGTTTATACTCGTTTGATACTCATTATAGGTGGGAATGTGTGTAGATATGACACACGTATATATATACGCGCATATCATAACCATATCATCGTATAACCTTGTATTTTGCCGCCCCTGACGGGTGCCTCTGACTCGCCCGTGCAAACTTCGACTCGTTAAGTTCGTCAAAGGCAACCGTAAATGATGCGTCAGCAAACATATAACGCACATCCACCGAGCAAGCTTGTCACAATCACATGTTGTAGCGACTTGGTTTCGCCTGTGTCGCTGTTTATGTATCATATACAACACATTTCGCTCCGTTTCGTTCCCGCACCCACCTATTCTCTCGTATTATCTTTCCATCTCTCTGTTTTCCCCTCTTGTTGTTTTTCTGTCACCGCGCACCGTACCTCCCGTCTGTTACCTTTTTTTCATTTTTTTTTTCTTTTTCCTTTTTATATACCGCAACCTTTCGTGCCTCTCCGTCCTTTCGGTCGACTCGTCCCGTATGATGCACATTCATACGTTGTGTATGAAACTCCATGCAGATCGCGAGTGACGAGACTCGCAAGTGACTCGTTATATAGCAACGATCGATGCGTGTGCACCAGAGGTCGGGGCATAACCCCACCCCGTTACCACCAACCCACAGTGAGTTATTTGCGCTTATACATGGGGTAGACACACTACCGTCTATACTCCGGCTGCGTGAGTTCGTACACTTCGTCGTCGAGGGCCACGGCAACAACACGTAGTTGCACTCGTCATATTTAACTCGCCCGACCAACCCCCTCGGTTTCATTCAACAAGAAACACACTTTCGTGTATGTAACGTGTCTTAATACGGGCGTACCAAGGATATAATAACTGAACGTACATACAAAGCCATCAGATAATTTAACGAGGGTGAAACAAGTGTTTCTAACGCTCTCTAACAACATCTTAACATACAGTATACTCCAGTATTTCGATTTAAGAAGCCATATTACAGCTTTTTAAAAATGAAAGAAAAATTGACACGACAACATATCCTTGAAAATTGAAAATGACTGCTTTTCTCGACGAGAAAAAAAATCGTAAGACTTTCGAAAGAAAAACTATGAAATATTAATACTGACAAAAGCTTCTTTCATTTGTTTTTAAGGGGCTGAGTCACCTAAAAAGTAGAATGTTCATTATTTTTTTTTCCGTCTGAAAAAAATAAAAAATAAAAATTCGATTGTATTTTCATAATCTATATATGATTAACTATCTTTATTAATTTTTTTGGGGTCCCCAAGTTTTTCGAAGCGGAAGCAGAGATGATCGAACTTTTTTTACTTGTCGCAGGATTCAGAATGAAGGAGTGAATCAATTTTGACTTTTCATGGCTCATTTTCTTCGCTGGAGTATTACTTATGGAACGAGTACAGGATTTTTTTTTTGAAAGTTCCCCGATGGAGCTATCGAATAAAATGTGAAAAAAGATCATCGCAATCATGTGAAAATCATATTTTTTATCACAATTTATTCGGTATTAGCCATTGTAAAAATCACATTTTTTATTAATTTTATTCGATATTCGCCATTTGTCCAGTGGGCTATTATTATGTAGAATTAACTTTGGTGATTGATTATTCACGCTCGCTTTTGCCTGCGTTATTAATTCCTACACCCATTTTATTTCCTCGTAAAAGAAGCTTTGTTTTGATAAAAACATTTTTTTCAAAAATTAAAAATTCTAGAAATTGAAAATGCTTTTCAATTTTTCAAGCTTTTGAGATTAAAATTTTAGAAACATATGTGTCATATTACAAAAAAAAAAATTTGAAACGAGACAAAGTATTACGTAAATTAGCGAAAATACGAAAGTCTCGAGAGCGTACAATCCGGGATTTTGCGGCGTTTATGGTGACTTTAAAACTCCTGCTGCGTAACGCTCAAGAATAGTCGTGTTCATATAAGAAGTTTTGAACGAGAGAGATTTTTAGCACTTCAGCCGTATTATGATAACTTCGAGCCTCGTATGGCTTTGTGCGGAATATCGGAAGTTGATCTCAGCTGGTAGAATATAAATATATATCCACCGATCAATTCGATAACTTCGCTCTCTGACGGTTGGGACGCGTTTTACCAAGATAAACGCGTTCATGGATTTTGGAAGGAAAGTGGGAAAACTTTACATATCAATCATTTAGAATTGATAGCAGTGTTATCGGTACTCAAATGAACAAAAACGGCGGTATTCAGTCTCTGAAATTAAGATTGTTGCGAAAGACAAAATCTGCAGATGTTCACTTCGTAAAAATGCTCAATCGGTAATGTAGAGACGGATTTTAAATCACAACGGATCGAACCGGAAACGGAGTTTTCGTTATCCGACAAAGCATTTGATGCAATAGTACGCGAATATCGTCATCGACAGATCGATCTCTTCGCAACAAAGTTAAATACGAAATGTGATAAATGTGTATCTTGGAAAAAAGATCGCGGTTCGTTTGCGATCGATGCTTTCGCAATTCGATGGCTGGCATCGGTAAGTCGACGGAGGTGCTCCATAATATCTTCGGAAGAGGCGTTTCATACAATTATATAGACCTTAACTTACAGTAACTTCGTTCAATCATCTAATTATCCGCATTTCAAAGTCGGATGACTTCCATATTCCCGAAGACGAAGAAATCGACCGATTATTAAATACCAATAATTAATTGTTTTTTCAAACTTTTTTTCGATAGAATTTTTTCGTTACACCCTTTTTTTAGTCGAAAGTTTTAAAAATTTGTATGAAATTTTTTTTTGTCCGCCATAATGGATACTTTTGCTCTGGCAATCATACGATCGTGTAGCCATCCTACCATTTTCCTAGTAACGTATCTATCGAAGTAATACTTGTATGTACGTATGTACATAAAGTTCGGAAAGAGCGAATCGTTCCGGTACCATATCCAAGATCCTCTTACGTTGCTCGGAACCAATTTGTCGAGATGACTAATAAAAATATCGTCATATCTACGGACCGGACAAGGCAGCGTCGCGCACGTGAATCGTCGATTGTTCGCATTGGCGCGATGAGCAGTGAAAGAAGAGAAGATTAAACTGCAGGGGAGTAAGAGAGTCGGCCGAAGCGGAAGAAGATGAGAACGTGAACGGTTCGTACCGGACCGTCTCGCGGTTGGTATATCAAGGAAGAAGTACGAGTGAGAATTCCGACGCGGCTACTCGGTGTGAGAAACGAAGAAGAGAGACGAAGCGGACTGTGAGGCGTTTTTACGACGGAACTAAACGGTTGTAACTCCCCCAGTTCCTCTCTGACGCTACTCATTCCTTTGTTTTTACCGCCGGCAGCTGAGAGCGGTAGCTTTTTGCAGCGTCAACTCTCGCGACGGGACAACGGCTTAATTCTCACGTGCTCGTCTACAGATCTCTCGTTGGTTCAACTCGCGCATTCTCGCACCTACTGCCAGCCATTTTTTCCCCTATTATTTAACGCATCGTCGAAATCATCAAATGTCAGAGAAAAAAAGTGTAAATCTCGGTTGAGGGTGAGCGAACCGTTAATTTAATGAGCATTTCCGTGAAATGTGTAAACGAAAAAAAAATGTATAATTTTTTTAATACAGAAAATTACTTCGAGTTTACGTTCGAAAGTGTCGTTTGACTGTATAAAATTTTTTAATAAACATGAATTCACGTAAAAGTTGATGAATTAAAAAATGTTACGTAATTATCGATGTTCGGTAATCAATTAATTAAGAAATTAATTTTTATAAACATTGAATTTCTGCAATCTACGAATGAGACAATGCGACTAACGACATAAAACTTCGTAGTACGTTGAGCCCAAGTTTTTTTATCCGCGCACGCGGATACGTATGGGTACTCATTGTCATCAATTTTAACGTGACGTACATTGCGAGGTCACCGATTCCCTCGCCGTCACCGGGTATACCACACCACTGAGCGAAGCACCACCTACAGCGGGGGATTTTTGCGTGGCACTCAGCCAATAACCGACGTTGCATGAGCTGCACGTTGCCGAACGTGTGCGATGCAGTCGGGAGGCTGCGGAAGACCCATATCCCGTACGCGGGCCCCACAACAACCATTGCATGCACCCTTCGCGCTTCGGAGGTTTGCACATAGGTATAACACGGGGTCTACGACGAGGTGCCGGGGCTCTCGATCCCCCCGGGGGCTCTGAGAGATGGAATGGCGTATTTATTTACCGGTGGATAAAGCGGGAACGACGGCGTTCGGTGGGGAGAGAGGGTTACGCTCGTAACTCGTAACTCGGGCGCAACGCCGACGAGGCCGCCGATGCTGCCACACACCGTCTTTCCGTGAGCACACGAGAGAAAAGATAGAAAGAAAAAGAGAAAAGGAAGGGAGCGCCGCCCGTGCGGTAATGGCGATTTTATGTTGCGCCGGGTGGCCTCCTCAGGCGCGCTCCCGCAATGCGGTTTTTTTTCCTTCGTATTATAGTTCGTAGTGGAAGAAGAACAAAAAAAATAAAAATAAAAAAATAAAATACGGATTGCAAAACTTTTAGAGACACAGGAGGGAGAGCCAGAGAACGAGAGTAACGAGTAAAGAGTGCGCACGTGTGGGTGCGTCGTACAAACACGTCGTGAAACTGTACCTGCTTGTGCCACCCTCTCGATTATCTCCGGGGAGCTGTTATGCGCGTTCCCTAGCGATACTATGGAGGTTACGAACATCCATACATAAGGGATAAAAGGCAATCGCATTGTCGGTTGCTCTCCTATTCCGGTATCCCAAAAGATTCGAAACAGTAGACAAAGAAAGTTCGAGATATTCGCTATTACTATTGCCCCATTGGATAAAATATGTACGAAAATGACGTTATAACAAGCGAACAATAGTCTTGCTATTCGAAAAATCTATAATACGCCGTATATATTATGCATGGATATCCAATAGCATAGCGTGGCGTTGAAGTCTTCTATTAGCTGACGGTAAGAGCCAATTTTCAGGCTTCAACACGTATTTGAAGGATCGAAAAATAGGATGAAAAATGAAGAAGACTCCGATGAACAGAATGTTACACGCAAAGGGTTATAGCCGCGTTGCGGCGCGGAATCTATCGAAAATTTACTAAGCGTTTTGCGAAGATTCTCGGCTTAATAATTACAGGACTATAGCTGCACACGGGCCCCACAGGCGATAAAACGAGGCGCCGTTTTCGTAAATTGCTCGCGAGACCTTCGTCGCTTCTCGTTTGCGCACACGGATGAACGGACCGACGCGCGCCGATTTCGTCTACCTATCCAATTCTGCAAATTCGATGGTTAAAGATATATACCTATCTGCCTAATAGTCACTGTTGACTTCACGCCTCGATTCTTACATTCTTAACGCTAAACAATACCGAGAATTAAGATCGCGTCGCGAAGGTTTCGTATTAACATAAAAACGACTGCGCGGAACGTTACTTTCAGTGAAAAAAAAAAAAAAAAATAAGGGTGTCCGCCGCGGAATCGCAACTAATCGCTAAATGTTCTTTCGAAGTATTCAAAACGTCCCAAATGTTCAAATTGGTTAAATACGATTAAAGTTCCTTTTTCTATGGGGCCTATAGTAAGATTGATGGAAGTTTTCACGTCAAAACTGAACCTTTAAGGGAGGAGGGATACCTTTGAAAGACCCTGAAAGATAACAATTTGTTGTCTCGTGTGGGTGTAAATATTCGCAAAGGGTGTAAATATGTGGCGCACGTGGTCGGGCAGGAAAGAGACTGCCAGCGAAGAAGTAGGCATATGAAGTATAGGGGAGAACGCAGTAAGGGTATCGGAACGTGTCGAGTCGCGCTCGGCACGTACAGGAAGAAGAAAAACGAAGAAGAAACGCGCGATTAAATTTCCTTCCGCGAGGTGCGGGTTTATACCACCAGTTGTGTATGGGGTATATATATATATGTATATACATCGCGAATAGCGTATATTATACGTGTAGAGCGGAAAGAGGTTGGCGGTGCTGATGATACCGCCCGTGTGCGGTGGCGGGCCTTTGCCGCTTACGCCACCGAAGATGAGAAAGCGGGTTGTTGGTTGTCGAGAAAGAGAAAGAAGGATAGAGACAAGGCTTAGTTTGCAGTCTATAAAGTACCGTAAAGCCGTAACATGCCTTCATATAAGGTGACTTGCGCCGCGGCTCGAGTTTCCGCAGCTTCCGAACTCCCGTTCGCGCGTTACGTTTTGCAACGACAAGGCGAGGCGGGTACAAAGGGAACTCTACCCGAAGGCTTTATGGATGCGCGGCAGGTACGGACTATATTCTTCGAAATATTTATTTTCATATATCGGGCAGGTATATCGGTTTCGACTTTGTTATTTTTTTTCCATACTCGTCCGCGCATCGATATAGGTATTTTTTTCTTTTCTTTATTGCGATACGTTTCGGTTCTGTGCCGCGAATCTATCGTTTTCCGTATCGGATGCGCAGAAACAATAAACATGCAATGACTGCGTTTCCCCCGTTTACGCGGGGTATACTATACCCCTCTTGCATTGGCTGATTGGCCGTTAAAATCGAACTATTGAGTCCCGTGTTCGGAAACAGCGAAAGCTTTTTCTGTATATGGCTCCCGATGGAAAAGGCAGAGAACGTCCGACTCTCGGAGTCTTGTCGCGAGATTTCGATATACCTGCTTATATACGATATATCGATTTTGGCGTGGATACGACAACGGGTGAGGCTTGACTCAAGGGATAAGCCCCGCAACCAGTCTTTCCGAGAAGACGTACGGGGATTGGGACCGAGAGAAGAGAAGACACCACATATTTCTGTGGGCTTCAAAACCCGCATGTATCGTGAGTAAAAGACGAAACACCGAGGGAACGAGAAGATGTACAGTCAACGTCTCCACAGTTGAACCAAACGAAACCAATCTTACGTTTTGATTAACTTTCGCTTCACTCTCAACTCCAAATCACTGACCGTACGATCCCCGCGTTGCGCATGACTGTGTCATCTGCGCAGACGAGCTGCAGGCGATGCGCTACTGCGCACATGTCTAATGTCTCAATAAAAAAAAAAAAAAAAAACGGCGCGGAAAAATTAATTTCGGGAAATCGGTAATAGCGGACGACTGATTGACATGTGATAGCGGACAAAGTGCAGCGAGTCAAACTGCGGGGAATTCGACTGTACGAAGCGAACATTGAAAGACGAGGAGGTCACATCGAGATGGAAGAGAAATGATCCAACGTACAGAGCACACTGATCTCCCTCGCCTACGGGCTATGCGTGCCGCAGCACATCATGCACTCTCAATTGTGAGAGAGTGGGCGTTCGTATAATTTTCACTAAAGCGGCCGGCGAGAGCACTCGCAGATAATTAGCTCCTTCATTATACCGGCGGTTGAAACATCGAAGAAATGATCATTTTTCTCTACGCTTCTGTTGTATTCATCCGCTGATGTTTGCATGTTTTTCGTTAATAATAGTTTCATCGTTCTGCATCGGAGTTGCGCAAATGTTGAACGTATATTTTGAATATTTAAAATTGATCGGGCGGCGTTCAGTTGTACCGACGATTCGTTAAATCAGCGCGTGTAAGCCACGTAGGCACAAACGAAACGTGAAAATAAAAAATTAATAGATAAAAATCGGGAAACACGTATCGTGGATTTTTAACGTCGCTCCGTTCGGTTGTGGATTGGCCGTGTCCGATTTTATTTTAGAGGCATATTCTGTATACAACAACATACGACAGTACGCAGAATCGCCGATGCTTGTTTATTTATCGGAAACTCGAGGCTCGTGTACACCATTCAAAAAATTCATTAACGTGCAAATTGAAAGGCGCGGTTTGGCATCTCCGAAAAAAAAAAAAAATAAACAACCAAAAAACATCGCGTTTCGATCGACGAAGCGCACCGAAAAAAGCGATCTGTCGGCTGTGTAAAACCCTTTACTATATCAACTATAGGCATCGATGCGGCAGAACCGTCGACGGGGTTAATGACTCCGAGGGGTACCCATATTTGACGAAATAATAAAAATTCGATATTGATTCGATATTTTGGTACACCTTATTTCAGGTTAATATCCGTATCCATACCGATGTGCAAAAAAGTATTCGTAGCGCGTTCTATTTTCATTTTGTAAACATTTCAGAAAATTTGTCGAAAGAAAAAAATTTGAATCGAGTATTCTATCGAATCTTCTCGAAAAAACTGAAAAACTGTGGAATAATTTCGTGATTCTCACGAAACCGAAAAAAAAAAAAATAATAAAGACGAATTTGTAGTTCGCGCATTCTTCACCGCAGACGTGTACACTACCGCTTCGTGAATGCTACTTGTTGAGAATCCTGAACGATTCTTGGAACGGTGACGGTCAGAAAATTCAACGATATATATACCCGACTACACGAAAGTCCATGGGACGTATAGCACAGGTTCCGCGGCTGGTTTCCGTCCTCTCGGCCGGCCGCTGCTGCCCGGCCGTCTCGTTATGGGAACGATTTAACCCCCGTTGATCTCGTGACTCGGCATCGCGATACAACACTCTACTCATCGCTCTCACTCTCTCTCATTTCACTCTCTTTTTCTTGTTAGTCTCATTCCGCGCTATCCACGCTTCTCCGACACATATTCATACATGCGCAGAAAGCGCTTTTATCGTCGAGTTTGGCGCAATATGTGTGAGTCGGGATATGCCTCTGTCGAGCGGGCTATTAATACGTGCCTCGACCAAACGATAATTAGATGGACGTTACCCTTCACTGGAATTGGAGTAATTAGATTTAATTGGCACGAGAAGGGGGGAAGAAGGGACCCCACCCGGTCGCTGGCCCCTCGGTTATTGTTTCATTCCGCCTGCTCCTTCCACTTAGTGTCCCGGGCGAGTCTATAGACCTGTATATTGAACATAGCGGCACCTACTATCGTGCTCCAGACTCCATAAACGGAAGGACAACGTCGTTGTGTCGGAAGTGAGAGAACGGCGTCAGAAACTGAGCGCTCCGTTACAGGATTAACTTCACACCGATCGATCCTCCGACGGGAAATTATTCGCGGAGATCGGAGTCACGTGGTCGATTTTCCTTTGAATATTACGTTTACCGGTGTTTCCTTAACGTTCAGTAATGCCAATCACCGTTACGATCAAAAACATCGTTGAAATATTGTAATAATTATTTCCCATAAAACAATGCATATATTTTTATACCTCATTGTCACCACCGGTCGATCTACAAGGCGACGGGCGCAATTTCGATATAATGAGAATTATAGAAATTAGATGGGCGGATAAAAGAAGTGGAACTAAGAAAAAGAAAAAGTGGATTTGCCATCGATCGCGGAATCATTCGTTCTGATGTCAGCGCAGATCGCGACATGTTTACTATCGAATTAGCTGCGATGCTTGTGTTTAGAGACTTCCGAAGCTATCTGCGCTGCCTGCAATATATGGAGGTGTATAATGTACATAACTCTCGGGGATTACGTAGGTTATGTAGTATACGGTGGATTACCGTTGAATATGTTTAATATGCAGTCAAATATCCATATTTGTTAGTAAATGATCGACGATTGCGCGACTAATTCTATCACTCGAGAACGCTGATCAACGTATTGATTCTATTGAATACTCGTATCTCAAGGATCGAACAAGTATGCGAAGTATGTTTTCGAAAAGTCAGGACATACGAACTCCTCGTTTATTCGATCTTTTCTATACCTTCCTCCATCACTCAATCTTCCCACTTATCTTTATCTACGACTCGTTTCTCGTTCACCGCCTAAGAGGAGAGAGTGCCGTAATCACCTCGAGGACGCGATTATGTCGGTGAAACGTCATCCCGTGCGCAGTAAATCAATATTGAAAAACGTCGAAGAGCTACCGAGAATTTCATGGACAAAATTAGTACCAGGAAATATCAAGAACCTTCTCCATCCTTACTAAGGCTCTTCCTCGGCTTCCTTAACTTTCTCATCCTTCCGACTCTTATCGATTCGTAATCGTGAGAGTCGGAACCCTATAGACGCTCCAGAATATTGAGAGCACATTCGGGAAAAAAGTTTATAGAAACGGAACTCGGAATCGATGTATTATGGAATAGGATTATTAACCAATATATTCAGGTAAAGATCGTCACAACACAGAGACTCGTGGAATAGCCACACAAATAAAACACGACGACGAATCGATGAATAGGATACTTCCGGATCCATGAACGGCCTGAATAACATCGATAGATTCGACAATTTCTCTCGTGTAAACTAATTGCCAACCAATAATGCCTTCGAATTTAAAGAAAATGTCCGCAGAAAAAAAAATCGCGGAAGAAATATTTTTCGAAAAAATGTCCCACGGAAAAAAGGCTAATAGAAAAAAGACCAGAAATTAGCCATTTATGTTGGTCAAGCAGTTCTATACATCGTTTATTCTGCATACCACAGTCTCAATTGCTTTCTCATCGCATTTTAATCAATATTAAACTGAAGTTTGATGAGCTAATGAGCTAAAAAACATAAATTTCCAATAAAATATTTAATTGGATTAACATTTAAGTATTTTGTGATGAGCCAAAAAAAAAATCAATTGCATTCAAAACACTTGGAGAATTAATTTTTTTTAATTACAGAATCAATCGAATAGCGTCAATTTAGTTCCTCGAAGTATAGAATTCGATTTTTTTTTAGGTTAAACGATAGTTCATGAAATTTGAATTCTTGGGTATTTTTTCTGACGGACCATTTTCACGAGGATATTTTTTCCGTATCTTTATTTTTCGCAGATATTTCTTCATCTATCGTATCTGAAACCCGCCATCGAATGGGAGAAATATCTTGTAATTATTGGAAAAAAAATTGTTGACATTTAAGCCGCTGTATTAATTCTTGTAAAATGTTATTTCGCTTTACCCGTACTTATCACGTCCGCAGACGTCGATAAGCCCTACACGTTCGTTTCACGTTTATGCTAACTCCGCTTGAAGCTCAACGATGCGTTCGGCCTCTTGGATATTCCCTTTCAACCAGTAGAAGGAGCTAAAGAAGTAGACTCCCTCTCGGTGCGGAGGGGTAGCAGGGTGATGACTGGCTACTTCTTGCCCCACGGCAAAGGAAGTAAGATTTTATTACATACAACGAGAGATCAAAGTACCTACGTCTGTCGGTGAACTGCGGAAATACGAAAGCCTGACTCTTCTCGTAACGAATCACGGAATGAACGGCAGAGATGGTAAAATAAAAAAGCCTGTTATATAGATACTAAGAGAAGAAGAGACACGAGACGCGTGTCTTTATGAAGAATTTCACCAACGCAACTTACGGTGTGTGTATAGCGAAAGCTTGTCTATTAAATTATAAGTTGCGAGAGAGTAAAAGGAAAGGACCTTCAATTACGAAGCGATTTTCATGACCCTTACCGATGAAACGAAATTTATATAGTATATTAGAAGTAACTTCTTACTTAAAAGAATGCGAGGCATGTAAAGACGAGAAGAGAGAGCGATGGAGAGAAAAAAAAAAAGCTGAAAAGTTGGGAGAAAAAATGAGACGAAGGAAGGAAAATTAAATTTTTTAAAAGGGCCGGAAGGAGAGCAAGTGGAAATTGGCCAAGCTATTATCATTCGGAAAGTAGAGAAGAAGGGTACCGGTGTCGAGAGTGAGGCCAGAACTATTTAAATTGAAACTGAAGCTCCTCCGAACGTGTATCCCTTCTCGCTCCCTCGCCTTTTCCGTCCCTTGCCGGCTTTCTCCTTATCCTTACTCGCTCTGGTTTTCACCTCCCTCACATTCCAGGCTTGTTCCCTTCGAGTATTCGTGAGTCGTGGCGTTCGAGGATCGAGCTAAGTAGGAGAACCAGTAGCGAAGGCTCCTCGCACTTTGGAAATTGGCTCCTAAATCGCGAAAGGTGATTCCGTTCGAGGTACTTCGTAAATTATCGAGTCTCACTCGTCTACGGGCTACAGCGGGGCTTTCTCTCGTCTATACGCTCGATCTCATCGTTACACGTCGCCTCGCGCTTAACAATCGCGCTCCTTCTTACATCCGAACGGATCGTATATACGAGAAGAATAGAACTGTAGTCAACCGTAGAAAGTATTAAAAAAAAAAAAAAAAAAAAAAATTTCAGCAAACTTTGCGCCTATATCCTTCGGTGTCTCGCACCTCTCGGATTCTCGATTAAATCTTCACTCAACGTGGGCAACTTGGGATGGCTGTATAAAATATTCAGCGAGAGAATGCAAATGAATCTCCGTAAGATTCATGACTTCGTTACAGTATAATAACGAGTTATTGCTCAACCTCAATTGCTAGTTGTCAAACCGATATCTATGCATAACAAATACCATAAATTATCAACTACCGTCACGTGAGATGAAACGCAAAAAAATTAAATCACCGGTCGATGCACGCGTTATTGCTCAATCGGAAGGGTAAGAAATATCGAAGGGTTCCAAGTAATTAAAAAAAAAAGCCAACGATACAACGCTGAAAATATTTTTATTTTTTTTTTTTTTGCGATCTCAAACGTATCACAGAGGCTCTATCAGCTTTGTATTCTCCGAAGAATTCGGAAAGAGATCCAATCGCTGTTTATTGTTTCGGTCCAAGACGTGCGAAGGGCTGACTTTGACTTCGGTCAGGACTTTTTTTTCTTTACGGCGATCGTGACATGAGTGTCCGCGCAGGGTGAGGGCTGTCCTAACCGTGACGGGAGTCAGCAGTCTCGTCGGTAAGTGAAATTTTGACTATTTTCCAAGGGTCCAAGAGGATCCAATAAGACAGGAGGTGCGGAAGGTCGTACATATATTGTAGATATACGTATATATCGGCAAAGTTGGCTAGTGTGACGCGGACTGGCCACCCTATGGAAGGGCAGTTCATGCCATACCGGGTTGGTTGCCGTCAAGATACGGTCCATTTAGTTCATCGGGGAATATCCGCACCCTCGTACCTTCTTCTTCGGACGCACCGGGGGGATCGAGAGTTACCGCAGTGAGAGCGACCGTTCGCTTTTTATCCCCCCTCAGGACGATGAATGGGATTGCCGTGAAGAAGTGCCGCGACGCCCGGCAGGGTAACCTGTGGTCTCGATCCTCAGTTCCATCACCCGGTCGCTCAGACCGTACCAAGAAAACCGGAGGCAGACGTTAAGGCTGCGCGGGATTCGAGGAGGTTGGGGGTGCAGAAAAAAAAGTAGTATGCCACCGGTTCCTCCTATACTCACCAGGGCACGTCCTCGAATTATACCGATTCGATTTAATTTATAAGAAAACCCGAGAGGATACCGCGCCGCATAAGAGATCCGGACCTTGGGACCCTTTCCTATTCGCGAAGGGACGCGCTGGAAGTCGGGTGGAAACGATCCCCGATGACCAGAGCCGCTTGTATAGCCCCCGACCCGTTTATCGTCCTCCCTGGCAACGCTCGGAAAATTCGACGGACCTTTCTACCGTACTCTCTTCCACCGTATACCATAATACACAGAATTCTCAAAGTTTCCCGACAAAAAATCCCCGGTTAAGCTTGGCTCCCGCGTACTCTTTTGCCCGCGCCTTCTGCTTACCATACACATCCCGCTTCTTGACCGTCTCATTTTTTTTTTTTTTTTTTCGATCTTTTTTTATCCCACAGAATAAAGCAATACAGTACTTTAAAATCTCTATCCGAATCACGAAGAACCGCATGATAGATTAAAGCCAAAAGATTATCTCGAGTGTTCGTAAGCATCGCTTGCTATTCCGCGTTTCCGGTGTTGGATCAGCAATATCGCAATTACCTTCATAGGATCCGTCGGATTACAGGACGAAAGCCATCGCGGACTTGTCGCTTTTCAACGCAAATTTTAAGGTATACTTGAACTTTGTCGATAACGAAAACGCAAACGGTCACAACTATTTGATTCTCTGTAATCAACGTTTCGCACGATCATACGTAATGTCTGCTCTGTTGTAAATCCAAATGCAGAACATGTGTTTACATAAATTTCCGGTGTAATACTACGATGTAAGTCAAGCCACTGGAAATATCGAGCGACACGGAACATTCTCTGCCTCCGCCTTCCTCACGAATATATATACATATATATATATATACACGTCAGAAAAATGTGGCTGTGTGCAATTCCCATATAAATTTACTATAAATAATGCATTTTGAGCTCTAAAATCGATGTATTTTAGATGAAACTTCGAAAATTTTCAAACGTGTAAACGTGAGCGCCGTATCGAGTAAAGAAGCTAAAAATGATATTTCATACGTATCCGTTGCTGACCTGCGGTTGTACTTTCGTGTAATAAGGAACCCATTCCTTCTGTAGGTTAGGATACCGGAAATACCGCGAAAAAACGTATTTCAAGCCGATACATCGAAAAGTCGCAGTAGAGTCGCTTAGTCTTTTATATTCTTTTTTTATCCCTTTTTGCGTCTTCATTCCGTCTGATTTCCACGATCACCAGAATTTCGTTCGTCGCTTTCGTTGTTCCCCGCGATATCTATCTTCTCGAGATTTCGTTTCATTCCGGAAACACTCGAGAGTACGATTACTCCGTTGTATGGACTGTACGTCTCGTGGCTTCAACCGATTTGCCTTTGGCATCCAGATAGATCGACGTCGTCGACCTTGCTGGCTTCCCGGTCGGTAGTAACGTCGGTGGTTTTCCCTCTTCCTCTCCATAACTACTCCGTTGCCCACGACCCCTATCTGCGTCAGAGGGGATCCGGTAGATTTGCCAATTTATATGTTTGACAAACAGCACGGCGGGCGTCAACAAATTAAGTCAGCAATGTCGGGGCAGCGCCTCTCTACTGGTATAGCGGAGCAGGTGCGCGGAGAGTTGAGAATACGAGGAGCAAAGCCAGCTACGACGCCAACGACGCCGCCTCAGAATGGGCTCGGGTAACAAACACGGAGAGCTTAAAGTCAATAAAGTGGAAGGTTGGTACCCGGACCACTGTAGTATAATGCCCGGGTTCCGGGTCTGGGAAAACAAAAATTTCTTCCACTTGCAAATCTTTTCCCAGTTAAGTGTGCGGAACTCGCGAAAAAATTACGAACGAAACAGTCCATCGTTTACCGCAATTAAAGAGCTCATAAAGACTCGTTGATTATAAGCGTAAAGTAAATTATAAACAATTTTAAAAAATTTCGTGGCGTTCTTCACGGTAGAATATTAAGGACGTAAGTTCACGACGATGATTGGCTACGTATGAATGGTGCAATTCGCGACGAAACAAAGTATTGTTGGATCGGCGGCAGCGATCCGCTATAGTAATGTTTGAAGGTTTCTCTCTGAACCTCTGTTCATTTACTTTGTTGAAACATCGACCGGATCCTTTTTATCCTTTTTTTCACGCGAAACTATTTCGCAGCCGATTAATTTCTCCTGCAACATCGTTCCGTCGAATTTCATCGCAACATCGCGCGTCAACTTCGAACTCCCGCGGAATTTTATGAAACTTTCGGGAATTAGCAGTACAACTTATGAACGAAATTAAACGCTTCCTATTTCCATCGCGTAGAAACAATACGGTTATAGATTCATAAATCGTGTCGATTCTATTCATGTTTAATACATTAGACGACCAGATAAGTTGAGATGTCTGGTAACGATTCCAATTAAAGACGATCAGTTAAGAATCCGACTATCTGCTCACTTTCCCTCCGAACGACTCAACTCGGCGTAATTTCTATGTTCTTTTCCACTTCTTCGCGCTTAAGTAACTATTTTGTATTCGTCTTTCAACCTCCTTCTCTGGCAATCTTAGCGCTTCCCTCGTTTCTTCTTGGCTTATGCCATTGTCCCCTTCGTTCGCCTTCTTACGTTTAGTAATCCACGACCCGCCTGCATCTCCGTTAACAAAATTGGGGTATAAAAGGACAAGGTGTATTTATCTTGCTTTAAAGCTGCTGATAATTCTGATAACGAGTGTGAGAGTCCGAGTGTGGAGAACGAAAGCGACGGAACGTAAATTCGGACGCTCGTGGGCAGTTTTAGCACAGTGGGTAGCGGCTATCGAGCGCCGCGCCTAACGAGCGAGCGCTGCACCACCACCACCACCACCACCACCAGCACCACCCACGGACGGTCTCTGGAATTCAAGGGTCGTGCAGGAGTTGCTGCTGGTCTGTTCTCGAATCGCGCGAGACCGCAAGGTAATTTCCATGTGGGGTGTAATCGTTTCCGTGGCTTGACCTCTCGCGCCCTCGGACCATCGCTCTCTCTGCTGTTCTCCGTTTGCTTCCACTCGCTGTGGTTCTGGCTTTAAGACCGTTTGTCCACAGCACGATTACTCCGTGGCCCGTTCGCGTGAGAAATTTCATATACATATGTTGTATATGTATATTTAAATTATATATATTGAAAACATATACAATACGTAACCGACGTGAATTCAGAAATAAACTCGTATAAATACAAAGCGAACCGACATTTAACTAAAAGTTGGAGACCCTTCCTGCAGCCCATTTCGGAAAATAAGTATAATAATAACATCAAACAGCTGTTTGATCCTTTGGGAAGTTTTACACGACTTTAATCATCACACAAATATAAGTTCGCAGTCAGGCGATAATTCTGGTGAAATCGTAATATTAACTCTCTTATCGATTGGTGAGAGATTGCGACACGGAACGAGAGAAAGAAAATACGTAAGTATAGATAAAGGAAAAGGAAACGAGGAATAAGATAAAACAAAAAGATAAGAAGGGTGGAATAGAATATCGGGCCCGGAGTCAGTGGGCTCGTCTCGCGGCGTCGTCGTACCGTCCACCTCGCCTACAGCCACAGAGAATATCATCGAGTGAAGCGCCCGAAGTTATTCGGCTCACAGTGCAAACTAATAACGACGTTTAAAAGCTCTAATATTTCCCGCCGTGGGTACGCCGACGCTACCGCTGCAGGGAAGGCTTTCGCACGCTAAAACTTTAGATCTTATAAGAAAAGTTAGCATTTCGCCCCTTCGCTCTGTTCTTCTTCTTCTTCTTCTACTTCTCCTCGTATAGTACTTGTATATATATGTATATAGCTTCTCTAGTCCGCACCTTCAACCACGAGCTCGTATTCCTTCGCTATACCGCCTGATCTGCCTCGTCGTCGTTGTCGTCGTCGTCCTGCGCCTTCTCCTTCTACTATCGGCTTTATCCCTTTCCCTACTTCTCGAGTTCCCACGACTGACTGAACTCTTCTCTCTGCTCTAACTCTCCACTTTGCCACAAACTATACGCGGCTATAGGATAATGCGGGTTACTCTTAACACAAAGAGAAGTGATATCGAGACAGGAATTGCTTCAGCTTCTCGCCGATACCGAAGAAAAGCTATTGGACATTATCTCACGTATCTATCCGCTTTACAATCTCATGTAATTAAAAAAAAAAAACAGGTCGTCTAGTAATTCTTAGGCAGCTATGTCGCGCTCTCCTCCGTTCAGACTAATCGCTCTTAAGTATAAATAGACCACCGACCGACCGACTGACCGACTGACCGGTTCTGTCGATTACTACTTGCATCGGATTAATAAAAAAAAAGTCCGAGATTAAAAATGCTGCCATAGCTTCCTCTTTAATTTAATTTATTCGTGAAGCTTCTATTATGAAAAAGCATCGTCTGTAATATGGAAGTAAAGGGTAAAATAAATAAATGCAAAAGCAGTGGAACTATTTTAAATTTTTAGAATTTTTTGTTTAATCGTTAATTGTAATGGTTAAAAAATCTACGACAACGGAAAACTTTTTTTTTTAGAAACAAACGAAAGATTCATAATTGTTACCTTTCTTTGCGAACTCCAGTCAAATTTAATAAAAATCAATTTCGTTACTACTTCGCGCAAACTACAGAACGTAACAATAGTTTTATTCGAATTTTTTTTTTTTTTTAAATTCATATATATTGTAGTTTTTCGATGTTTTGAAATGCTCTGAAGACATTGACACCAAAATCTGGAAAACTTTTTTTTTTCCACAAAAACAACCCTCATGCGGAAAGGGATTTTTTTTTCACCTCGTGAAGAAGCTTAATAATAATATCGATTCAATGTTTGTGAAATATGTTCTTCGATGCCAAGAAGATTTTTCTGTTTCTGCAGGCATCCAATATTAAAGCGCCTCAATAGGGCAATTTATTATAAACCACAAAGCCTTTCACTTGCTGAATGTTAAATACCATCGAGCCAACGTGACCCAGACGCTCGACCTCCTCTCCATTTCGTTCATTCACCCTTTAATTTCCCGGGTTATAATAGCTTTAATTTCCGGATTATAAAATTCCACTTGACACGCCCGACCTTGCCTTTTAACCAGGCCGACCGAAGGCTCTTAATTCACCGTTCTCGTGGGCGATGCATCGCGCTTACTGTGGGCTGCGCGAGAATTCAGCAAACTCAGCCTGGCGCCGAGCATCAAATTACTTAACACTATCCGGGGGCTTGCATTTGCCTTGCGATTTCTATGCGATAATATGCAGCTTTCCCCACATTAATCGCTCGCCGTACCCGCCTCCTTCTTAAATGGTTAGCTTTCTCATGCAAGCGCCCTCTACCCTTGTTCTCTCATCATTACCCTCCTATGTAGTCGCGTTTGCACCTGACAAACATTTCCATTGATATTAAAATGACAAGTGCTTGTCGTGGGAACTATTCTCGGCTATGAGAAGGCCGGCAGTACCAATCGAAACGAAGAAGAGGAGATAAAAAAAAAAAAAAAACATTGAAGCAGCGAGAGCAAAGTGCGAACTTGATGGTACTCGGCCGGTGTGAGAAGCCGCGATAGGTAGTAAGCAGAGAAGAGAGCAGCCGGGACACAAGAGAGGGTGAAACGTGAAGAGGAAGGAAAAAAAACAGAGACCGCGGGAGGCTCCTTTTGCCCTCGGAGTGGCAAAGAAAACAGGCCTTTATCGAGCCGAGACACTCGGTGAAGTTGGTCAAAAGATAGAAGAACTCTCGGAAGCTTCCAACTTGGACCATTTAATGTACCAACGGTTTGGCGGTTCGCGTTATAACTACAGTTTCCGAACATATATATTATATGGACTATACACGTATTGCGTACTGTACCATGTGCTGATACCAGGATAGTATAATATAATATGTCCAATATATCATATACGTTACTCACATCTATAGAGCATATATCATGCCATATATCTCAACCACGTACTGGGTAACCATCCAACCGCTCTAATTTTCCTCCGAGTCTTCGCTCGCCCCGCATAGAGTGTCGGAAAGATTTTTTTTTCCTCTTCTCATCCCCAGCAGGGAGAAACAGAGTAGCCGAGGAGTGCGAGCGAGGAAGAGAAACTCAATTTCAACCGCTGGCTGGCTGCTACGCGCGCGGTAAAGTTCTTGATAACAACTGGGGTGTCGACGCGAAAGTAAGAGGGATGAAAGTTTCTATTTTTCATGTTTCGCCAGATATGAAACTATATGTATATCTATAGTATATAGTATACTTATAACATTACTTTTATTATGCACATTTGTATAACGAATGTGAAAAGAATTTCTTAGGGTATTTAGTTCTCCGTGATGCAAGTCTCATGGCGAATGCATCGTAAGATAAATTCATTTTCATCGGATGAGACTCAGTTTTTTATAAAAATGCGCGGCGTTCTTTGTTCCGAGAGACTTTATTGAATTCGCGGAGACCTTGTCAGCAGCTCTATTACTACGGTGTCAATGAAGACATTCGTACCAGAGGGCGTTTAATTCGCAATCCAAACCATGGAAGAGATCTGTCTTCATGGTAAAGTCAAACGTATGCCGGTTCTCTTTTCAGTTGGGATTGAAAAAGAAATCAATCATTCGTTAGATGATCGCAGTAACAAATGAGCTGCTGGTTTGTATCAACACACCCCAACCGCGACGCTTTATATTTTTCTCAACACCAGGGGATGCTTCTTCTTGTTATTCGGCGCGTTGCTCGTGTCATTCTAAAGCTGTCGGGATGGAAGAGTAGAGGATGCCGATGGAGAACAAGAGGATAGCTATAGGGGTCGCCGGGGGTAGGTGGGTAGGTTGTAGGTTGGAATGTGACGATGGGTGTGGAAATAGCGAGTCGCGCGAGAGGTGAACCAACCAACCTACAAGCTACCTACTCGTAAGCGCAAGAGCGAGGGGGATGAAAAGGCGTTGCAGACGAGAAAGTAGAAGAGAGAATCGGTTGAAGCCGTGACGGGGGGTGCTACCACACCACGGGTCGAGCCTCGCGATGCGCTTATTTGACACCCCGAGCGACAAACGGCCGGCTTATTACCTTCCCCCGTCCCTGGAATAGCAGCATCGACGTGGCGTGCAAAGTCTCGCCGTACCACGTCGCTGTGGCAGCGCTCGTGAGACCCTCAGCGGCATCACCAATCGATTCATTCTTCGTCGTCGCTTTTCTCGAGCCCTATTCCTATGGCCGCCGCCCGAACGTTATACCAATACGTATATATACTCGACCACGTTCGGGTATGGAAATTCTTATTCAAAGTTTCCAGTACGGGACGGGTAACGAGTTTTGAAGGTATTCATATAGATAGAGAGAATGCCAAAAGGAATGCAAGAGGGTGCAAATGGGGTACTGACGCATCCCGGATGCTTTCTCGTTCCCTGAACTTCTCGTAATCTGTGATCCTATGTTATTACTCAAGATCGGGACAACTCGACATTCAGTATTGAATTCTGGAATGTACGTAATATCTACAATTGCCAGTACAGCACGTTCGGTACTTATGCCAAATCGCAATATCGATCTATATGTATCGTCTGTACACTGTACGGGTTTATAGACGTTTGCCTATCAAGATGTGCTGTAGAGACTCAAGCAAGCAAAATATGACGAAGAAATTGTTATCAATCGATGTATTGGGTTTACCCATCATATTGATCAATAATAACATTTAATCCAACATCTCATTCAGTAAACATCGATGACAAACCTAATTTGGATGCCATGTAACGCGCCTCGATTTTTACAAGGAGTTTACAAGACACGTCCATTTCCGCCTATTGAGACTATTAAAGAACGGATCGACTGGAAACATGCGTCCAAGGGACAGAGGGTCGCGGTGGGACCTATAGATCGGAGCCCTTAACATACGCACATCTCTAAAATGAGGAAAGTTATATCAATCGACACGTCGTCGCAAATCCCGATAGCCACATCCAGTCAGGCATCCCGATGGGATATACCTACGTGCTAGTTCAGGGAGCCGAGAGCTGCAAACGCGTATTAGACCCGCCGGTATCTCGCCTGGAGGGATTGCGTTAATCCCATATACGTTTATGTATATATAATGTATATATATATGCCGTATGTAGATCCAAGCAGACGAGGTTTGCTTATAGCAACGCGTACCGTCTCTAGCCGATTGGTTCAAACTATAGGGACGCTTACTACTTACCTGATCCTATTGCTCCTCCACAGCTTCCTTTGCATCCTCCTCCTTTATCTTCTCCGTCATCGTCCTCAACGTCGAGCTTTGGCGTTGCCATCCTTGCCACGTCACATCCACAGATCGATCGCATATAATCTCTATACTCGAAATTGGCGTTTCGCGTTGATCCAACGTATATGTATATGTATATTTATGTAACACGTTGTATATGACCGTACAGCAAATTAGCCTGCGTACCCATTAATATCCAACCTCTCGGCACCACCGAGATAATCGATTTACTGTTAGTATTTAATCAAATTCCGATTCTTTCCCCGCTGTATTGACGTTGCGCTCAATTTGCAATTTGGCCCCCTCGTCGCCCCCCTCAGAATTCCAATCTGAGATTGCAAAAGGGTGAAAACTAGAAATATGCCTAATTCTCTCGTAACGCCATACTCTTGTGCCCTCATCAGCTTCAGAAATCCGTGATTAATTTCCCTGCGCGTCAATGTAACCGATTAATTATCGTAGAGTTCGCCTATCTCCTCTCACACCATTCTTCCCCTTTCATCCCTTGTCTGATGCTGCTGCTGCTGCATCATCCATAACCCCCTGTAGCACTCGATGCTTCTTACAGCAACGAATTTATATTAGAAATGAATGGAAGTGGAATAAGAAAGAAAAAGGAAAAAGTTTCACCTGCCTGCATACGCCTCGTCGAGTTTGTATACTATCTATCATCGAGATTATTAGAAATCAAGGTCTTGGAAGTGGAAAATTTCCTCACGCGGAGTCAACGAACGATATGAAATAAAAACTTTGCAGCCGATACACGAGCAAATAGAGAAAGACGGATAATCAACACTGACGGAGGCAAAGCGAAACGGCAACCAACAGAAACGTCTGCCATTCAATGATTTCGCGAACCGGTGATGACAGACATGTTTGATGTTCCCCGTTGAAACAATACGAGTAATTACGAGCGACGTGAGTGATAAGTGATTGCATCAATGCCATGCGCAATAACGAGTTACCATTTCGGAACATTCCCGATGGACAAAAATGGAGAAACGAACGAGTTGACGACTCGCATATCCAATTGACATCATGTTATTGATGTACACAACGATTTTTATAATTCCTTTTAAACATAAAGAGACTTCACATCGAAAGGGAACATTTCTTATCGTTGAGATTCTATGCCGTCGTTTGACATTGTGTAACAAGCGTACGGAAACCTTGAAGAAAATGTAATTTATTTACGGACAGATGTGCCACAGGACGCGCGATAGCATCGTTGCCCTCTGGCGGCGCACATGGTTATACCTATACTACTTGTATGAACAGAACCGCGACTATCCACTACTACTGTAGGAATATATAAAGTGCCGTCGACCCTCCGGTTCTCTGTAATCACTAATCAGCCCGTTCGCTGTATGTCGATCGAGTGCGCGCGGGCGGCGGGGTCGATTGGCCGGTTCGCAGGCTAATTAATTAATAGCCACCTCGACGGATCGGAAATGCTCACGGCACGTGAGCGCCTGACAGGGCAGGATGAGAGAAAATGACGAGTCGACTCCACGCGACACCAAGCGCACTACCAACTGACGCTGTTTCGTTCGATTCCTGTGTGGATAGCGGAATTTCCTATTATACCCCTATATGTACATATGCCCCTCGGTATGCCCTATATATGTGTATAAATACATCGGCTCCTTCGTGTTCCTTCATTTTTTTTTGCACGTACAGAATGTAATGAATTTCATAATTCACCGCGACCCTCATACACCACATGATAAGAGATCCGACAGTGTTTATCGATTCCATCAATCGACCACAAGTCCCTGTAGCATTCATTTAACACCGCCCCACGTGGTTTCGTACCAAGGATAATAAGTATCTCTCTCAACGATTTTTATCGTTGAGTTTTGACATAAAAACGCCTAAACGGACACCAACACATATGGTTTTGATCAGAATAGACAATTCTACATAAAATTGACACGGAGGCATTCATATCGTGATCGGGTCGGCGAAGAATTAATCAATGATAATACGAGGTAATTTACAGGGCCCCAATGAGTTTTGAGAACTGTACATTGTTAGCTGTGTCGTCGCTTTGAAGATAGGACTTCAAGTGGATCGACTGAAGTCAATACCCTCTTTTGGAAACCCTCTTTTTTTTAACTTAACTTAACTCAACCGCTCGCTTATTTTAACTCGTTGCCATGACAACGATTTCGCTTAACTGTATTTCCCCTGAGGCCGCTGGACCCACTATAAGCTCTGCGCATGCGCAGACTCACGCCTCGGCTTTGTATCTACGAACGCGTATACCCATTGTTAACCCTACCGGCAGCAATTCATCGGCAGTGGAGTCTGTAGGGGAAACACAGAATAGCGAATGCGTCCGATCTGGTGACGCGTAAAAACGTCAGATCCGAAATATCTAAATGACAAAATACGACAAAATATCCAATGCCACAATATCTGAAGACAAAATAACGCCCAGGGGCGACGCCCCGGTGGGGGTTCGGAGGACGATACCCCCCGAAATAAGAAATAATTTATTTCGTTTTTTTTAATTTAAAAAAGTATAAAAATAAGTTCTTTTAAAGAATATTATTATTACAATTGCGGATAAAATAGGACCAAAGCCAAATTTGGATTTATTTATCTGTGAAAAAATATAAAAATGACCAAATATAAAAAAGATAAAATATCTGCGACATGTTGTATTATATTCTGTTATTTTAATAATTTATTGATTTATTCTTTATTGAGTAGTTGCTTCATCTCCGTGATTTAAACAAATTCTCTCGGAACGAAAAATTCCAAATGAATTAAGGTAAATGTCCCAATAATCGACAGTGTACCAGTATTCGACCGTTCTGTGCTTTGAATATATATTTTACTATAGTCAAAGCACACATTGTTAATCACTGGTGTACTATCGAATACACGGACATTTACCTTGCGAAAAGCAAAAAAAAAAAAAAAAATGCCCTCGAAAGAAAATTGAACTTAAGCTATTCAAGTATATGGTCAATCGTATCGATATATTTCCGTTTGATTTAAGTCTATTGTAAATCGTAATTATATTTTATTAATGATATTTTCTTTATTTTGGTTTCAGTTATTTTGGCGTTTATTAGTTTCGGCGATATTTTGACTTTTGTCCAAATTTTACGAAATGAATAATAATCGATACCCCGATTCGGAGTCGGGTTTTATACAGCTGAGAATCGATTCTACGACGATGAACGATCTTTAGATAGGTTAATTGAATATCAACTCATCGAATTACACGGATGTATCGGTTTTCGAAACAATCCTAATAGCGTTAAGCGGGTTGGAAAAAAATTGATCAAGTGAACGTTTGCTACGAAATCATGCATGCATTCTTGGCAATCTGTGATCTGTAAATGAATGGTTTCTCAAGAGTACGTCACAGTTGTCACGACTCGGTCGCGTTATCAGCGAGACATCTTCCCGACCCACTCCGTCACGATCGGCATAGAAGTCCGTCTGGTAGAGGGTTCCTAGACACCGCACTTTGTCCTGATTACGTCAGTCACCCGGTTCTATCTTATTCGCATTCTTTATTGATAGCAAGCGCTCCTTAGTGGAGAGTAAAATAAGAACAAGAGAAAAGCCAAAAGCGACAAAGTAACCGCTGCGTAGTATCGTCGCGATGTGAAATGAGTCTCGTAATTAAGTCATCGAGGCCATTAAAAGTTGAGAGCTATCGTTAACCATCATCGAGCGGTGAAGTATTTTTGGCCAACGAAGACTACATAATGCGACGAGGGCGTCGGGTAAACTGCGCGGGGGCCGATGAGGAAAGCAAGCCTGCGCTGTATCGAAACTTCTAGCAACGACACACCAACCACGACAAATTTAACGCTCGTCTCTACATTTCTGTCTCCTTTCGCTGCCACCGTTCGTTTATTTTCTTCTCTTTTATACGCGCATCTTCTACTCCGAAGAATGTTCTTCTTACCCCGTAAGTTCAGCTGAGTTGAACGAAGTAAGGTGAACAGATAGCGGCAGAAGAAATGTCGAGGATATGCAAATGGAGAGTTACGTAAGGCACGTAGCACGTTGTCTCGTTCGATCGATATAATAGGAATACCAATACAGAAACGAATGGAATATTAAAGGAACTTGCCATATATATTATATTCGTTTAGCAACAAGATTGTGTAATCTGCAACCAGAACCGGGTTTCTTATCGCACTATTGGGTAACATTTCGGATACGGAATTGAGAAAAAAATCGTCAAAATACGAAAAATTAAAGTGTAATAAAATACCACTTCGATGAAAAATCAATTAAAATTTTTCAAAAAATTTGCTGAGCAAAATATTTTTTTGAACATGTTTACCAGTATTTCGCCAAATTTCGATATTTTTCACTATTTTTTCGGATACTTTTTTTTTATTAAGGAAATTGAAAAAAAAAGTCTGCGTATACCGACTTACGATCGTAGCCATTGTCCCGATCGATATGGGTATCGATAAAGTTTTCGACGACGGACATTCCATTGAAAGAAAAGAGAATGATAAGGCAATCGGAAAATTACTTGTCACGTTCTAGGTGCCTCGCAAAGTTCGAACGAGAGTTGAGTTTTATCGTCGCCCGGTCGGCGTCGTACCTGCCGCAGTTACACGATCTCCCGAAAGCTCTTACAGTAAGGACTTAAAGACAGGAAAGCAGTATCTTTATCCCGCAAAGAATCCCATCTGAATGAGTAACGTATACATATGTATATATATATGTATATGTAATATAATACATAAGAGAGTAACGACGATTGTAAATCGGATAATCGTTATACTAAGCTTACGATTCGATCGCCGGGTTAATTATTAAAATAGTAAGCTTTAGAGTAGACATACCGTTAATGGCTACTCACTGAACCATTTGTGGCCATTTTTATTATTATACTCATCGAATAATTTTTTTTTCAAAACCGCATATTGATTCTTCAAAAGTTCGCATATAAAGTCACCAAATGATCTATTCGAAGTTTTTTTTTTAATTCGATTATATATTGTTTTATTGCTTCGAATGTGATGGCCACATTTGGACCTACAATGGCCAAAAACGGTACCTGTACCCTACATCATCTTGTATTGGCGCTGATATGCATGGCATATCAGTGCCAATGAACTGGACGTTTAATTTTTACGATACACGGCAATATTAATGTAATAAAGACTCTTAATTAAACAGTGGCACCGGTCAAGTAGAGAGACAGGGAGCTCGGCGCTCGATCAATAATTCATCCAATCCATCCAATCTTTTAGCTTCATATTAATTAACAGTTCTTATGCATAACAAGACCTGCAGAGACAAAGGTCAAAGGAAAAAAAGTAGCAAGACAAACTCTGTTATAACGTAATTACGTAAAGGGTGAACTGGATGACGTCGTGTTGGTAACGAACGAGCGCACGCAACGCGAACAACGTTTAAAGCGTTGCAACCGTGGAAACGCCTACTCGACGCATTTAATAGGATGTACGTGCATCGGTGAGAGTCGTGAATTTTGTCCCTGTCATGCCACCACTCGTGAACCGCCCGAGTAACACACAGCAGAGAAACAAGAACACAGGCCTGGCGATCCAACGGCAAGTGGTGTTCGTATTACCGTTCACCACATCGTATATACCGGCACTTGTTTTCCAAGGGAGCAATAAAATCGCGACTCACGCTCGACGGAACACTGCGCCCTGGACGCATTCGGCAACTGCCTAACAATACATGGTATATATATCCAGCTTAGCGTAGAATTGGGTGAGGAACGAATGGAACGGACAACAACTGGTACAACGCTGTACGCGCATTAATCGAACGCGACAATCGTCTATGTCAGTCAGACTGTTCTAGCTTTCTGTCGGTACTAAATTAAGCTCCGAGCTCGTCACCAGCGCTTTTAGGGTATTACACGATGAATTTAAACGGGACTTTTCGCTAAATCGACGAAAAAAAATAAATAAAAAAAAAATAAAAACAACACGAAGATGTATATTTGATACATCGGAAATTGATTCATTACACCCACGAGAAGAGGTGCCGGTTGATAAAACAAATTGATCGTCCCCCGATGAGATACAATTCCCGTTCAGTGAGAGCGCGTGGGCCCGCACTCGAGAGTCACTGATTAATTACCGAGATCGAACGATTGCTATAAATCGGCACACTCCATGCCAAGTTTTTTCCGTCCCTATTTCTCTGTCTGCATCGCTACGTTATTCTTCAATCTCTCATTCGTTATAACTTTCCGATCGATAAATTTAACTCGCGGTATATATGATGACTGTATAGCCACAGTAGGAGTTTCCTTGAAGTACCCGTAATACCTATTACTTTTCAGAATCCGCGATGTTTATATTGAAATTAGGTATATACTGTACTTACTTCGAAAACGCCATCGTTAAGCATAAACTTCTTTATATACGGTACGATGTATTACTTAAGTTCTCAGAACAAGATACGTATAATTTTAATTTATTACGAAGCCCTATTCAGACGAACGAAATTGCTAAATACAATGTCGAAATCGAATAAAAATGGCTGCTCTTTGTCTCTTTGTTCCGTGTTGAGGTTTGGTCTTTCAGTGCGCCAATCGAGCTTTGGTTAAATTTCGTTCGTGAGTATCGTAAACCCTTCAACCTCGAAAAATAAAATCTCGCTACAGAGAACCGAAATGAAGTCGCGCGTAACCGCAACTCTGGACATCGTCCAGCTCCGTAACCGGAACGTCGGTTATTGGCTCTCAGCATTGTATGACGCTGGTGGCTTCAAAGGGTTTTTAGGAAACCTCGGTAACGCGTTGTTTCAAACAAAGCTTAGAAGATTCGGGAAGTGCGACTCAAAACATGGCTGCTCTTTCGTTACCCATAGCTGTCCATTCGGAATTCAATATTTTCAGCAGTAGCGATGAAGAAGAAAGACTGACGCGATTTAAAAAAAAATGCGTCTCGATCAGCGCATCCAAATTTTGAAAGGGCGAACCTAAGTTTTGTCAATGTGTATGCGATGAATTCGTCACGAAGTTCGGAAGTATACCTTGACCTATGAACTTCACGTATGAACCGATCGATACAAGACGTTCTCACATATGCGACCGCCCATGAAACGACGTAAAATGGTTGACATTTGAAGCACTTTTCGTAGTATATTGTTGGAATCCAAGCGCCCTTCGCGCGCCACAATCATTCCCACGGTTCGGATCGTTCTGAACGGAACATATATACAACTTAGAAGCGACGACGTTTCCTAGAAGTACCGGAAGTGACGACATTGTGCTTCAACGCTTATAATCATTTTCAATCTCTAAGGTCGGAGTTTTTTTAGTAAACGCGGTGTTATTAAAATCCATAGGTACGCCATCATTATTTTTAAACTTACTACAAATTGGAATTTTTTTTTTTGGTAACGTAACTGGGATATTACGAAAATGATTAATCGACGATTAAAAAAGATTATTATGATCGCTGTAGAAGACTATCCTGTACGCCATATTACGCCATACGCGTTTTGCATAAGTGAACAGACTATACTACCCTCGAAATGGCGTTACGGCTTTACAAAAAAAAAAAAGTCAACAAGGCTGTGGCGGTGGTACCGGTGCGATTCCGCACGAGTACCGACCGCACTCGACCGTGGCTGGACAGTGATAAGCCAATAAACGCCAACTATTATTTTACGCATGATTTGTCGACGCTCGTTTATTAGCTCGGCCGATTGCCGAAATAACATATAGCGGTTGTACGTCGGGGTCCCGAATAGTGCCGGGAATTTCATTCGACGCCCCGCCGCTGCTCCGGATCTCCACCCGCATCGCCTATCCGCGTTCCAATGCCTCCTCCTCTTTGCCTCCCCCTCGCAAAATCTCGCTAGTGTGTAATCATAGTGTGTAACACTTTATGTACGTATGTTGAGAGCGCTCTCCCTCACACTTCCGTAACGCTATAATACTCTCTCTTCCTCCGAAGCTTTCAGTCTCTCTCGCTTTAGCCTTCTCCCACTCCATCAGCTCGTTTGCCTCGGCATAGTACTACCATACACACGGCCGAACGCGGGAACTTGTACCTACACCTCGTACAACTCGGAAGCCATATTAATAGTCGGCACTTAAGAGTTTCATTAAGTCGCGACCGCTCGATCACTGCCTCAGTGGGCGCTCCCGCTACCAAGGTTTTGCACCGACGCTCTCAGCCCCCTTTCGTATCTACCCCGTTTAACCCAGCAAGTCCGCGCGAATTCAACCCCTACCGAGCCCTCTTTCTCTTTTGTATCTTCACGAAACGGAGCGAATGAGATAGAAAACGAGAAATACAAAGAGCCGCCGATGTGCTTCTCGTTGTGCCGTACCGGTTTCAACCGCGCTGTCCGACATTTACTACATTCCGTTAAAATACGAAAAACGAAACCGTAGAAAACACGAAGGATGTATTCAAAATATAATTACGAACGGATTGGAACGACAGTTACAAATCCCTTGAAAATCTTTTCCTGCATTCAAAAAATCGGTACATTCATCCAATTCGGACTTTGACCGTATTAAATGTATTCATTCGGAGGCCGCGGGTTTAAATTATATAAGGTAATACTCAGAAGTGTTTTCGTAAAACCCATCAAATTTTCCACTCCCTGCCCTCAAATTGCTCTTCTGTTTTTCCTCTATCGTTGTACGCATATTCCTCTCGTCTCTCCGTTACCTATTACCCGAACTCCGGCAAGAAATTTATGACTCACGATGCGTCAGTGATTGAGATGGGCGGATCTAATGGCGGGGTCTGTCCGCGTTCGGGATTTATGCCGCGCGCAGTCGATTCCTAGGATCGATCGTGCGAACGAGAGAACAACCGAGGACTGACGATAACTATACCTGCATCCAGATATAGTTATATCATACCGTTATAGTGACAGTATATAGTTACCACCGAAACGTTTGCTAGGTAACAGGACCTTACTACCCATCGATCAATCTCATGTTATTTCTTCATGTTACAGCAACCAGAAAATCAATTATTAAAGTAACTGTTATTCTAACCTATCAAGTAAACGCGAATATCTGCATAGGGTAGACATACCGTTAGTGGCCACGGTACCATTTATGGCCATTTTTATTATTATACTCATCAAATCATTTGGTATTCAATACCGCATATTGATTCTTCAAAAGATCGCATATAAATTCACTGAATCATTTATTCAAAGTTTTTTTTTTCAAACGTCACAAAACGGCACCTCCACCCTGTATATAATTACAATGAATTCGCTATTTTCACAATATCTTCATTCTACCGTCGTATTTTTAAGCGTCTTGTAGGGTAGACGTACCGTTAGTGACCATTGTACCATTTATGGCCATTTTTATTATTATACACATTGATTCATTTTTTATTCAATACCGCATATTGATTCTTCAAGAGATCTCATATAAATTCACTGAATCATTGATTCAATTTTTTTTTTTTCAAGCGTCATAAATGGCACCTCCACCCTATATACAATTACAAAGAATTTACTATTTTCAGAATATTTTCATTTTACCATTTTTATTTTAGCATTTTTAAGTGTCTTGTAGGGTAGATGTATCGTTAGTGGCGGCTGTACCATTTATGGCCATTTTCATTTTTACTCACGAATAATTTTTTATTCAAAACCACATATTGATTCTTCAAAGGTTCGCATATCATTTCAACGAATGATCTATTCGAAGTTTTTTTTTAAATCGATTATATTTTATTTTATTGCTTCGAATGTGATGGCCACAATCGGACCTAAAGTGGCCAAAAACGGTACCTCTATCCTATTGTGGATTAAAAGATTCCGGTAACAAAATTCTTCCGTCTTTTCTTCAAAAAGCTTTCAATATCTAACTTCAAAAGTGTTGGTTTATATGAAAAAAAAAAGTATGTCAATCTGAAAAGTTCTGGTTCTCTTTTCTCTGTCCCGATAAACTACCCAAAGCTTCGAGAGGCCTTCAAACCGCCATGTCACCCTTCGCACGTCGTTCAAGATCTGCAAGGTTCTACGTATGCTTGTACGCACGTGATTTTCAATAAGTTTGAGACAGGGACCCGGGCGAGAGAGCGTTCCTAAAAGGTTTCCTGGGTAGTTCGAATTTCACGAGATTCGAAGCCGAATAACGGAAGGCTGAACCCTCCCCCATTTCAAAGATATTCCAGTGAATACCTGCGCAGAGCAGAAGACAGTGGAGTATAAGGAAAGGGGGTGTTGGAGCACCTTGCAACACCCTCTTTCTCACGTTACTTTCGATAGATATCGATAACCCCGAATTCCAGTGTTATAAATCGAATGGCACCTCGCGGAACGTGATGTACGAACGGTTTAAGGGCAACGGACGTTATTGGAATTTACTGGGCCGAAAATTGGGAAGCTTGCTAAGCCTGCGTTCTCCTTCGTTGTGCTGCTTCTCCCGCTTCCTTTATCTATCCATCGATCTATCTCTCTCGCAGACGTTCTTACCTCATCCTCCTACCCCTTCCCAGGCCTCCCCGTTCCTCCCCAGTCGGCTCCTTCAGCGAAGATCGAAGTGCCGACTCCCTTCAGCAGTAGCACCGATGCCATGTTCGCCTGGACCGGAATTACGTGTTCCTTGATTCTCCTTCCTGCCTTCCCACATTCTTCCCTCACTCGAACTTCCTGCATTTCTTGTGTAGTTTTCTCTCACTCGGTTTTCTCCGTGGCTCGGCAAGCCGACCCATTTAGGTTTCAAGCACAAACCATCGCTCTTGCGATTCCTCGTTCGGGACTACCCTTCCACCTCTTTCGAAGAGGTGCCAAGGCTATATAGTATAGGCTGGTGGTACCGATAGATGGTTGAGTACACCAGCAGCGAGGCTTGTGGCTCAGACGGTAGTAATTTTTTTAATTCCTTTTTTTTTCTCCGCTCTTATTCACCCACCCCTACCAATTTCTCGCTTCTCACACCCTCAATTCACACTGCCAGCCGAGGCTCCACGCGTATATACGTGTAGACCGCTGTAGAGTTTATCTCCCGAGAGCGTTTCAACTTTCTTTCGCTGGTGTCGGCCGCCTCTCACTCTTGGTCCATCTTCGTTCCAACTTTAAATTGGTAAATAATGCTACCCACCAACGGTCTACCTTGTTTTCTTCTACCCTACATTTTTTATCTCTACTTTCTAATAAGGGTTGAAGGATGTTATAACATTTCAGCGGAGACCCAACGCTTGCGCTTGGAATGGAAGTAAAGATTATTTCACATTTCGGTGTTACAGTAAATAGTATCGTTACAGCGAAGCTTACAACTTATGCGCGGTGTGGGGGTAAACACGTCCAAAATATGCTACCGAGCCAACCAGTGCTTTTTACGAAACGGTAACGGACTCATATGCAAAAAGATGGGGTCGTCGTGATACCGTGCAATCGTATTCAAATGGGAATTGTGGTAGGTCCACGGTACAGCGTCGCACGCTTTGCATTAAAATAATTGCATGCAGTCACCCGCACGTCCCATCGCTGCTTCAACCTACAATCCACTCTCACTGATTTGACCTACAAGAAACGTGCCAATGTGGGGTAACGGTGTGAATTGCAGAAGAAATAAAATTCCTTACTGTTTCGCATAATTCAGCAGACTCGCCGGTTATCCACTTCGAGAAAACAATCGCGTTAGTTTTGAGATAACTATATTTTTTTGGGAAATACCGTGTTGCCGTAAATACCGTTTGGTTGCCGTGTAACAACGAAGTTTTGAGAGAACATTTACGAAAATGTAAGTATATCTTCAATTTTTACTATTTCGAAGTTATTTCAAAACTTTCGTGATGCATTCAAGAAACCAGAGAAAAAAAATTGTGCCGAATCGTCGATATCATTATTTCATGAAAACGTTAAAGTGAAAAAAAAGAAAAAACGTTAAAGATAAAAATGACCTACAAGAAACGTGTCAATGTGGGGTAACGGTGTGAATTGCAGAAGAAATAAAATTCCTCACTGTTTCGCATAATTCAGCAGACTCGCCGGTTATCCACTTCGAGAAAACAATCGCGTTAGTTTTGAGATAACTATATTTTTTTGGCAGATATATTTCCGTGTAACAACGAAATTTTGAGAGAACATTTACGAAAATGTAAGTATTTCTTCAATTTTTACTATTTCGAAGTTATTTATAGATATTCATATTGCATTCGGGAATTCGGAGAAAAAAAAATTGTGCCGAATCGTCGATATCATTATTTGTTGAAAATTTTTAAGATGAAAGAAAATAAAAATGACCTACAAGACCTACAAGAAACGTGCCAATGTGGGTTAACGGTGTGAATTGCAGAAGAAATAAAATTCCGGATTGTTTCGCATAATTCAGCAGACTCGCCGGTTATCCACTTTGAGAAAACAATCACGTTAGTTTCGAGATAACTATATTTTTTTCGCAAATATGTTGCCGTGTAACAACGAAATTTTGAGAGAACATTTACGAAAATGTAAGTATTTCTTCAATTTTTACTATTTCAAAGTTATTTATAGATATTCATATCGCATTCGGGAATTCAGAAAAAAAAAATTGTGCCGAATCATCGATATCTTTATTTCTTGAAAATGTTAAAGACGAAAGAAAATAAAAATGACCTACAAGACCTACAAGAAACGTGCCAATGTGGGGTAACGGTGTGAATTGCAGAAGAAATAAAATTCCTCACTGTTTCGCATAAATCAGCAGACTCGCCGGTTATCCACTTCGAGAAAACAATCGCGTTAGTTTTGAGATAACTATATTTTTTTGACAGATATATTTCCGTGTAACAACGAATTTTTGAGAGAACATTTACGAAAATGTAAGTATTTCTTCAATTTTTACTATTTCGAAGTTATTTATAGATTTCCATATTGCATTCCGGAATCCAGAGAAAAAAAAATTGTGCCGAATCATCGATATCATTATTTCTTGAAAATTTTAAAGATGAAAGAAAATAAAAAATGTTTGTAATCCATTTAGTTTATACATTGCATTATTTTAACGCGCAACACATAGTACTTACATAAAACCGCCAGTCTTTTATAGGCGCTGTTTACCACAGGTACTTTTATTGATACCTCCCCCCCTTCCCCCATCCCCCCGCGCCTTGCATTGCTCCCCCAGAGCAATGCGAGGAAATTGGTAGAAAGCGAATAACTGAGAGTCTACTATTATACACAAAAGGGCGCTTTTCCGAGGATGCCGGCAGAGCGGTTTTCGCTAGTTCTCTTTGCTCGTTGACCCAATCTCATTCCCATACCGAAGTACGCAGATGGGAGGATAACCGCGACAAAACGAGACCTTGGATGCATTCACTTGCGTGCGAAGAGATACAGGAGTGTTTTTTTTCTGCACATGTATTTCATAATGCACGTCGGGAAGATAAACGTTACGAGACGAAAAAAAAAAAAAAAAAAAAAACCAGAATCATTTGGACCTCGAAAAAGGTTCGTTGCTTCTATCGCATCCCAACAGTAAGCTCGCGAGGAAAAAAAAAAGGGTAAAAAAACTAAAAGAATGAGTGCCCAGCGGTACACCTTAAACTCTTTCCGCAAGAGTAAATGTACTCTCGGGAGGCTATTCCGAATATAAATTCTTGAATAAAGTGCGAGCGGGCGCAAGAGAGAGGTGTATAGCAAAGTTTCATTTTTATTAGTATTTATTCAGGGATTCATATTTACCCCAGAGGGACGGGTTATGCGAGGATCACGAAAATAGCTATAGTCACTAAGAGCGGAGGCTGCGCAAGGGTTCGCCTTTAATGGGGCAGTTCGATGAGCGGGCAGTATTGCGGAGAACCAAGAAACGAGCAATGAGATAAACCAATATGCCATTGCTGAAGCCGTCTTCTTTGCCTCAGCATTCGTCTCAGTACGCCACTGTGTGAATGCAACGTTGTACGTCCATAACCTCACATAGACTACGTATATACACAATCGTCATGAAAAACGTCTTAATCTTTCCGTCTTATGCACTTTCGATCATAGATTCCGTCGGAAGTAAGGCATGCAAACAGGAGATATAAGACCCGCGTAAGATGTTTATGTTGGCATCGTAACTGGCCATCCGAGGCCAGTTGATGACAAATTTCGCTCGCTACGACAATGATGATTTACTAAGAGTATCAATACTGATAGTAAAGTGGACCCAATCAAGTCGTCTGCTGGCAAAAATTTGAATACAGGGATCCGTTCTCTCCTTATTTTTCTGATTATTTGATTCTGGTGCAGCAGAGACCATTCAGTCCATCATTAAGTGGTGCGCAAGCGCAGATGATAGATTGTCAGGATGAGAAGGAGGCGCGCATGCGCGACAAAGGATCAAAATGTTGGACCGAATTGAAGTGGCAGCAACATGATATAAGTAATGGTCCACGATGAAAAAACTCGAAATTGATTTTAGGGAGCTGATTTCTTTTCGGTAATCGAACAAATTATTGATAAAAATAAAGTACATCTCAGCATTTTGCACGATCATACGACCCGCAGCCAGAAAAGTACAGAGATGTGCTCAATTTTTGTAGGTCAAAGAATGCATTTCCAAACTATACCAACATCGGCAGAAAGAGCTGTGCGATGAACAAAGATATAAGTAATTATGAGATCAGCCTATTCAATGAGAATGAAGAGTCGGCAAATGAGCGGCGTGAAGGTTTAATCCATTGCGGTTTAAAAGGGATGCTCGTGGCGATGGTAACGGTCGTAGACGGTGGCTTTGGGGGGTGGTGACGGTGGCGGTTGTCGACGAAGGGGCTGTTGATCTCTCGCTCACCTCAGCTCCCTCGTAACACCCAACCACCCCCGTGATCTCGCTGGTTGCTGAAAGTGCGCTTACGCGAGGACAGGGATGGGTACATGGCGTTGACGTGGGAAAAATGCAGGTTTCACGCTTTACGAGCGCGGCGAGGAACAAGAAGCGGGAGGATGGAGAGAGGGCCATCTTCTTTACGATTTCGTTAAGCGACCGGCCTATAACCGCTGCGGTGTGCTTCTGCCTCTAATGAAACATTTTACATCCGCGCGTTAACTACCATTAACCGGCGTGGCTCGACGTTACCTGGCTATAACGTCCGCGTGCACACAGGCTGAAGTAGCGTGTAGCGGGCAGTTTCTATATAGGTTACTCGGTTTTAGGATCCGCATACTCAGAATCTTTAATCTCTTGAAGCTTTTAGTGTAACGGTCATATAGAAAAACCTCCAAGCTCTGCTTTGGATGCACAACTTCCGCTGTAGCTTACAGCGAATAAATCCGATTGATGCTGTGTGTGTAGGAATTCTTCATGTCCAGTCGTACGCGATAATTCCAAAGTGTTCCAGATAAGGAAAGCAACATTTATTTCCAATTCTTTACGATTACCTTTTATGTAATGCCTCGTAAGTCATGCGTCGCTTATGAACTGCTTTAGGGCGCCATCTCGCGGAGTTATAATGTAACTTACTTACATTGTGTAAGTACTCGGCGAAGTGTAAGTCCATTCATATTCTCGTCTTTTTCTTATGCGTAAGTACTTAAGATGCTATGAATGTAGTAGATTATTCGCCGCTGGGTAAATTCGAGAAACCATCCGAAATACGGCGCCGGATGGTCGTATATAAATGGCGTATGTCACTCGCGCTCATTGCTCACCGTCGCAAGAAACGAGCGGTACAGGGGAGGTCTCAGAATCACATAGCAAAGTAAGTACGGGTTGTCTGCGTCGTCGAGAAACTGGGGAGAGCATATATACCGAACAATCTGCAAAAGGAAAGGGTGCGAAAGATGTGAGAGCGCGACGGGCGGTAAAGAGATACCTCACAGGGAGCGCCGTTCAGCCTGAGGGCTTTCTTAACAAGTAAAGTCACTACTACGACCTTCCCTGCCAGGTTTCGGCTTCAGGGTTGTTATTGGTTCTCATACTCGCTGTGTGTCTCTTTGACTCTTTTTATCTCGTGTTCCTTTAGCTTGCTATTTCCAACTTGAACGTAAAGCCAACAACTTTGCGACGAGAGTAAATCAACGAACCCACTAAGTCGCAATAATGTCAACCTCTTAATAAGAGGACCGAGAAAGCATAAGGGTACGACGAACGAGAGATCTTCGGAAGAAAAAGATTTATTCTTTCGCAATGCTTCTTCCTGTTGTAAGAACTTTTGCCCTCTCAACGAAACTTGAATAAGAACAATGACGAGGGTTATCAAGCTAAAGGAAGTCATCGCCAAAAAAGAAACGATGTTTCCGGTCACTAATTAGAATACGGAGGAAAATTTCGTCACATTGCGTATCTCTGTTTTTATCATCCGAAGGTAATATCATGAAACGCATTATTACCTCGCGGATACACTAACTATAGAGTTTACGTACGTTTGTTCGAGTGTATTAGAGACTTGTGGTTCATGTTTGCGTAGGGTAGTCTGAGAGACAATTAAGTATACCTTAGGTAATAGGCAACGGAGGGCCTCATCCTATATCGGATTACTAACAGAACGCATCACAAACACAGTTCGTGGTCCACGATATACCAGTGTTGTAATCATACATGTGTAAGATTCAGTCAGTACAAAGCACAGCATTCCTGGAACGTTGGATTTGACAACGTTATGAGGATTCTCGCAACCACTGCCCATAGGCAGCGCCTACAGGCAGTGGTTGCGAAGCAGTGCAGCTTCCCATATAGACAGAGGGATATATATACCTCTTATCTGTAGCACAGTGTACATTTCTCATTTACGAGTGATGTACATTGAATTAATATACTATGTATTCGTACGTAATGTATACGTCGGCTCGTTTCTGTGATCCTTAATTAGTTTATCTCGTATTCTCGCAACAAACTACTATTCTCGCACAGCGGCGCGAACAAGCGGCTAGCGATGCCAACGAGCAATAGCACTACCAAGCAATTGCTAATAAGGTCATAGCCTGCATCAGTCCTACGCACTCCTGGTCGGTTATCCGTCCGGGTTATCTCTCACATCGTTACGGCATACAGCATCTCTCGTTCCATGTATTTTCCTCTCGCTAGTAGCATTAACCATTCTCTTGCTTCGCCTACTTCCACAAACCTCATCCGTATCCGCTTCCGTGACTTCGGTAAGGGAGCAAAATTATTCACCGGGAAATCTCGGGGTCAACGAAAAAGTGGTTATACTATTCTGTATAGCGAGAGGTAATTGGTCCAGACTACGGCTTTGCTGCGAGTGGAACTCGCGCTGTACAATGCCGCGAGAGAATTTCCGCGATGTGTGAAATAAAATTGTATAGTGGATGGATTTTCTTTTTTCGTTAGTAATTCCTACGCATGCTGCAAAAAAATGTCTACCAGTTTTGTTGGCTGCATTCTCTAAATTCATTTTTTTTTTTTTTTTCATTGGCAGTCGAAAAATTTCGATCTCTCTGATCACTGCGAAGCTCGAGGATGTGTCGGAATGAAGCGCGAACGGATAAAACACGTCAATCGAATCGTGACAGAGTAATCTTTTTCGGAATCAAATGAATGAGAACAGCAGAAAACATGAGTGAAAACGAACGCGGGAAAGTGAGGATATGTCAATTTTTTTTTTCGACATAGCTCCTCGGAAATTTTTGCGTCAAATTTTAATCGGAATTTTTACGATATTTTTACTTCCTCGTAAACCTCAGGAAACTTTGTTCGCGTGATAAAATAATGAATTCATTCAATATTGACGAGATATTACCGAAAATTTTATGATATACGAGAAAAATTAAAGTCATCCAGCTATGTATACGTAGTTACTAAAAAAAATGAAAATTTTAGCAATTTCGAAGTCATAAGTCGAAATTTTCGGAGTCGTAAGTCATAAAAAGATGTAAGAAAAATCTAACATCGTAATCAAAAAACATCGCGGTAGACGTATGAATTTTATAATAGATGATCTATGGAGTTGCCTCTTAGTCATCGTAGACTAAAATCTACCGAGGGTAACCCGGGGCACCGCGATATACGACCTTTCGAGACAATGTCAAAAGACAAAGCTTTGCGAGATATACCTCTATAGATACATAATTTACCTATTGCCACACGTATGAAGGCTTTGGCTTAAGCTGTTCCAGTATGCGAACTTCGGTCGGACATCTGGTCCCGTGTTCCCTTTATAACGCAAATCCGATGTATAACGTATATTATATATTACCGTTATGATCGCGAGGGTGAGGAAACATACATCATGCGCGAGGATGAATTATCGGTGAGGAGCAGTGGATAGTTTTCAATTCCCATTAGCCAAAGCCGCCGACCAGAAACCGATATGTTAGTCGCCCGGTTTGTAGATCAGAATCCATCCTCGACTACCCTCTCTACGTCTGCGCCCATTGATATCATCTCGCGCAGCTTCACTTGAGAAATGCGAGAGAGTTTAAGCGCGAAGAGCTCGGAATCTACTCGCCGCGAGAGAGTGCAATTCGAAGCATGCAGCTTGAACGTGTGAGGATGAATACGAGATATTCAACCGCAGTACAGTGGCGATAGCATTGTGTGCAAAGGTGCAAATATATACTAATAATACGGTATGGCAAAAGGGGATCATTCAAAAGATTAAAATATTTTGTGCTCTCGTTACGAACGCGGATGCATGCAGAATCAAAGCTCTATTTCTCTTATCACGATCTTCATATAAAGGTAATCGTTACTATTTAAATAAATACAGTAAACTAAATAAATGCATTCGTTTAAAAAAAATTTTTAATGAGATTTTTTTTTTTAACAAGAAATTCGAAAACTTTATTTTTTTAAGGGGTTACATCTAGTTGGTGGCCGAAAAAAGGGCGGGTTTTTGTGAATTTTTTTTGGGAAAATGATTGCAGGTTTCGAACTGTTTTATTTTTTTATAGTAAAGGGTATATCTTTGACTGTGTTTCATAATTTTTTTATTGGAAAAAATTCACAAATGTAGCAGATATAATATATTTCCCGGACCGCTGTTCAAAAAAAGGCAAAAATCGGTGACCGCGATATCTCAAAAATGAGTGGACTGATTTACTTGAAATTTTGCACACTTTTTTTATATCAAAAGGCAGTCCTTAATCGAAGGATTTTTTTTTCGATGCATACTTTTTTTTATATGAAGGAAAATGAAGTAAATTTTTCACCTAAACTTAGACTTTCACTTTCGATCGCCAACCATTTTTTCAAAAAGTAATATTTTTTCAAATCCATCGATTATATATACCCTTTACTATGAAAAAAAAAAAAAAAAAAAAAAACAGTTCGAAACCTGCAATCATTTTCCCAAAAAAAATTGGAAACATGAAATGAAGTTGAAATTTTTAAAAAATTATTTTCATCCGCCTTACCGCATCGAGAACACAGTATAAACATCAGAGTGATTTATTCACAAATTGTCGTAATATTTGTCATGGAACATTATTCATTTATATGGCCGCTGTAAAATGTTGTTAACATGTTATCAATTTATACTATAACAACCAATGAATGACGAGAAAATACGATATACAATGGACATTTGACATATTTGCAAATGTTGAAGCTACGAAAACTACAGTCGAGTGTAAAACGTGAAACTGTCCGGCTGTCCGGTATGGCCGGCCGGATCTCTCGTCCTCGTCGAAGGACGAGAACGAACGTAGGACGATATTGAAATCAACGAGCGGAAAGCAAAAGTTGGCTGAACACCTGACCCGGAAAGCCGAGACGATGTCCATGTGCAAACACAGGTGAGGTGTACGATAGTAGTAGTACAATGTCTGTGTAAGCGACTGCATGCCTGAGAGAAGCGGCACCGGGGACGTAGGGAAACGAGACGGAACGAAGCGAAATGGAACGCCTTCAACGCATGTACTAAAATATAATGTTTTGCTTCAGATATACGCTGTTGGTTTCTCGGTGATGTTGGTGCGAGACTTTTGGGCGCTTATACTGTATATAGATCTATAATACCTGCGTAACATATGTATATATATAGGTCTACTCGAATTTGTCGGCAGCCGTGTATAGCTTATTGTGTTAATAATATACCGGCTGTAGGTAAATAATGTGAGTGAGTAAGAGAACGAATGGGGCCCAATGGTGGAGAACGAGTTAAATGAGGAATGAGAAGTTGTATTGTGAAACAGGAGAGAAAGAATTAGTGTGGACCGATGGAGGGAAAAGGACGGTTGGTGGGCTGAATATACGAAAAGCTGAACCAGAGAAGGAAAGGGTTAAAGTAGGAAAAGCAGAGAAAATGGGGGAGGGGGGCCACAATTTCGTTTACAATTACACCAGCGCAGCTCCTACGAACCTGGGAACGGAGCAACCCTCGCGCTCAAACCACCCCTCACACTTCTCACCCGCGCTGATTCACCGTCAGGTTGGCGATGCTGGTGGGGCGGCGAGAACCACCATGTACGCCCATTTAATTAATAGTTGCCGAGCTTTCGTTGCTTACAGAATTTTACCCGTGATTTTCGCCGGGACGGTTAATTAGAAAATTATGTAGGTAACTCCCACGCGCCACCTCACACCGCACCTACCGTCACAACGTCTCCGTGGCTACCCTCGGATCCTAAACCACAACGCCTTATTCTTGTTTTGCTGCTCTTACCAAAAATAACTACTGAAAAATAGTATATAAAACGTCGACTACTTTAGTACTTTAACATTGCCGGGTGAGTTTTCCGTAGTTAATTGCTAGACGTTACTTGAAATTGAGACTTCCTACTCAGAATATTAAACTACTGTGGGTCTTGCGCATCATGAGACACTAATTAGCAACTTGTTTCCTAAATGTTGACTTACAGTCGCCAAGGTATGTAATAAACTCCGTTAGTAGATGACCTTTATCAAAGTTTGCCGCTACTACGTAATCGTTTCATTTTATCGCTCCATATGCTGTTATCAAATTGTAAGTATCGCGCAGAGTCTAAAATAAGAACACTAAGAGTCTAAGAAAGAGCACTTGGAAGATAGCTTCAAATTGGAGATGGTAGATAACGCGATATGCTTGCTTGGCAAACGTAGAACGGTTGAGAAACAATCAATTTCCAAACGACTATTCTCGGATAAGACCAAGAAAAATGCCGTGCATTGTCGTACAGAAAGCTTACCGAAATGAGACGTTGCCGCCGCTGGATCTGTACAGGGCGTGGCGTAGTGTACACTGGACCCCGGCGCACGTTTCCAGACAGTCTGCCAAAATTATTCGCAATTCGTAAGGGTTGCCAGGCGTCGGATAGTCTACCCGAAGGACTATGCAAGGCAACGGATAGAGGCAGTTCCAGAAGCAAGCTGCTATAGTGTTACTGAACCGGGCATAAGGGGGCGGGTACAAGAGGGCGAAAGGAAGAGATGGGAGAGAGGGTTAAGTAAACTTTGCTCCGACTTCGCATCGCCCGCAAGGATGCCGAGTCTCGGTCGCACCTTACCGCATGAATACGTAATGCCGTAATCCGCGCGTGTCTTGCTCTCTCACACTGCATTTCTATCTCTGTTCAACCCTCAAAGTTCGTCCTTACCTATTCCTACTATTCGACTCTAGAAGCATCGTCACGACGCGTACACACCCCACAATACTCCAGTTTGCAAGTACAACGTACCACCGCGCCTGTCAAGTATCTGTCACAGACTGAATCGGTTCCCATCTAACTGACCCAGCTTCGGCTCTGGTATGCTTAAACCAAGATTCCCGAAGCAAAACCTCTTGCCGCATTCCAACATCACCAGGTCAACCATCCCGACTTAGACGAGAGAATATGTATGCGGCACGCGGCTCACGCATCTTACTCCCTGTTAACTTGTTAGTTACGACCAATCAGTGTTCGTAATAGCAGATTTATAGTGTTAAGGGATGATTCATCATTTTCAGGGTGATTAATTGATTTCCATGCGCATCTTTAAACGCTGCGGCTACGTTTGTGGGCAAACATGTTCGCTTAACGCAGAATTGATGTAACTGTTCAAACCCTTGGCATGTGGTTAAGGGAATGAAGTGGACTACTGCAATCGAAAGTCTTGCATTTTTTTAACCCCTTACTGCCAGGCAAATCATATTTTCATCATATTTCTACGCTGAGGCTGCGTTTGTGGGCAAACATGTTGGCTTAACGCCGAGTTAATGTAACTGTTCGAGCCCTTGGCATGTGGTTAAGGAAATGAAGTGAAGTATCCCAATCTAAAGTTCCGAGTGTTTTTAACCCCTTACTGCCAGGCAAATCATATTTTCATCATATTTCTACGATGATCTGAAAAAAGTTCGGAATTTCGCACGCCGGGATTAATCGCGGAGTGAATTCTGGGAACCAAGATGATCAGTGTTCAGCGATCAATGTTCACTAACAACGCTGATTGATTCGCAGAACCGAGGAAGTAATATCGGTCAAGATTGATACTCGGATGACCCCGTTGTAAAGCTGGCATTGAAGCTCGTCGAACTTTCCGTTTAATCTGATATCTGCTCGGCAGAAGAATTACTCTATTGTAGCGACTTCTTCTGATATTCTTCTGCTATATATTCGCCGTCCTTTGTGACGTTGTCGTCTTGTTCTTTGAAAGAATCCAACAACATCAGAAAAGTTTGTCGTCGAGCATCTAGCAATCGGGTAAACTTCTCGGCAAACTAATCAGGGAAAAGTTTAAAAAAACTATTCAATCGCTGAGTGTAAAAAAATTGGATGCTTGAAAGATAAAGGAAATAGCAATCAGAGACTATGACTACAGATTTCCTATATCCGGAAAAACTTCATCAATAAATTGATAAAATTTGTAAATATTCTCCGTCCAATATCAGTTGTACATTTCATAATTAATGGTCGTTCCGCTCAATAGCCGTTTGATTATTTTCTGTACTTCTAGAAATTCCGCGTTTTTTTTTTTTAAAGTTAATTTTGTCGTATATTTCGTAGGGTTTTTACATTTTCTTCATTTTCCCCAGAAATATCAGAAAATCTGTCAGCACATACACCGCTCGGAAGCCATCCCTCCGAACCAATGAACCAAATTGGCGCTTGTCGCACCACCTATTTATTGTGTCATCGAGATTAACGACGCTGTTCAATATTCTCTCGCGTTCCATCTATTCCCGAATTACCGTACATGAAAATCTAATGAATTCATGATGCAGTCCGGTGACAGTATTTTATTGGTGAAAAGCATCAATCGAATTTCGTCGTCATTAAAAAAAAAGGATGTTACATTGATTGCACGTGAAATGTGTAAAAAAAAAGGAGGTTTGTCGTCATTCACTGTAATTTAACCTGAAAGAGCACCAGAGAAAGCGGAAGCAAAGCGTTTTCGATCGGCAGCCGGTCGGCCATCAGGGACAATCATTGTAATAGCTGTATAACAGATATAGAGTCAATCGGAATTCGAAGTCTCGGTCGATAGATTAGCCGGAGTGCAAATTGACGTAATTGTCGCGTTGAACAAACTCTGTTGGCCGGCGCTGAAGCCGATATGCCAAAGTGGATAGTGTCGTGGCGATTGGACAATGTACTAGTAGATGCTACCGCATCGCGCTATACTATGGTGCCGAGCGGATAGGAGAGCATCAGCTGTATCTCTGTATCTGGACGAGAAGCGACGATTAACACAGCAGTGAGATATTGAGTGCGAGAGTGAGAGATTGAGAGCGGGAGGTCACGCGCAATCAACTAACGATTGTTTATCACCGACCTATGATTGGCAATTATCCGGCAATACACCAATTGTAATTGCGCGAAACACGTTTTCGCTGGAGGAGAACTGCGAGAATACGTGTAATAAAACGATTGTTCTATCTCCCGATCGACTCCCAAAAATACCTAATATATCTTGTTGAAGTTGTGGCCGGTTACTGCCGACATCAATATTTTTACGACGCCTTTCAACGGAGTCAAAGGCGTCTGCGTTGAATCCTGAGCATCATATGCTCCCCGCGCATTCGTATGTAAAATATAATCGTACGCGATGATCATATACTATTTATATAGGGTACAGCGAGCTTCCTTTGGTCGGCAAGTCTCGATCTATGCGATAATAAATCGATTCCCGAGTCGAACCACTGGGGCTGCTTTCTCGGATTCTGGATACGACGGGTACATTGGGGGATGCGGCAGACCCTTTCGATAGTCCTTGACCGCCGATCCCGACATCGCCCGTGTGGACTCTATGCATTTCTAACGTCTTCCCAAGGCACATAGTACACCCGAATTATTCTGCACCTGCGGGAGTTCTCTGCATGCATGCGCACTTGTCCCGTTCTCGACTTAGTGCACACCATGAACGCCTTCCGATGCTCTAAGAGGGGAATCTGGAGAACTACGGTGCTACAGAATATACATTCTCGGTAAGCATCGGCTCTATCGCCTCTTTATATTTATGACTATACAAGATCGTTCGGAGAGTATGGGGTCGCGTATGAGCTGTGATATAATATACGTTATATAATAATACGCGAAGCGCTTGCGCTATAAAATCGCTGTTAAATATAAAATCACCAAAGACGCGCGTTATAATTTCACAAAGAGCACTGTAAAGACGAGAAAAAAACGAACGATCCTAGAGCTCACCGGATATCGCTGAACGCATACAAAGTGCGTGAGCTATAAAAGAAAAAACCTTCTTTTAACGCGGATTACGAAAAAACCGTACGCTCTCGACGTTTTTATGACACGGCCGAGCGCTTTCTTCTCGTATAATAGGCAAATCTCTCTCAAGTTTTATCGACTTTCTTCGTGTCCTTGTCGATGTCGTCTAAAGAAAAAACATCGAAGATAAACGCGAAGATTGATGTACGATGATTGCTCTCATCCGGAGTTTGGAGGTCCGCGTTGTTTAAGATCGCCGATAAATTTATCGGCAACTATAGTCATAGGGGAAAATTGATATCTCCAACGCGCTCGCGGTTGTGATACCGCTAATCTTTGAATTACGAACTGCGAGGGGTAAATCTAGTGAAATAAGGTTAATTTTCCTTAAGCAGACGATCTATTAATCGGCGTATATTTGCGCGTTCCGCGAGTGCGGAAAATTAGAATTAGGCAAACCATTTCGATGATAAATTATTTCGCGTTTGCGTTGATGAATTATTTCGCGTTTGCAAATTACCTCGGGCGCGAAGCGTTGGATTCGGCTTCTTAATCGGAATTGTGCGAATATCCGATGCCCGATAATGCACAACTTCCGGTACCGTTGAACTTATTGAGATTAACAAATTACCCGCGCGAATCGACTTACATTCGTGTCGTTCATTAAGGTCCTTACGGAAAGTCACAGGACAGAAACTAGTCGAGAGACTGAAGTCTGTCATCGGAACTAACTTCGAGTGCGCAGTGCTAATTTGATTCGCGAGGGTTTCACACTCGCGTCTTCTCGCCCATCTCGACGCTCCGCTCGAATCTCCATTCCACCTTCGTCAAACGCCAGATCTTTCAGCGCTATTACTGTATGCATGCACAACGCTCTTGCGCCATGGCGAAAATCTCGACTCGCAATGAGTTAACTGGTCCATTCAAAGTTGGAATAGCGGACAGAGATCACAGAGAAAACTCGCTCTGCGAATGTTGTTACGAAAGTACCAGCGACCGACCATATTTCTCATTTTCTCCGCTTCGAAGTACTTTCGAGACTTTCGTTTAGTTTTCTTTGTAGTCTTCGTCTTCGTTGGAAGAAAAAGGAAGAGATTTTTTTAGACGAGACAACAACTCGCTATAACACGCGGATCGCTATCTCAACCATAGAAATTGGAATTAGCGATCGTATTTCAATGAAATCGGAAGCCGAAATCCGCGAACCTCTTTTTGGTAATCTACTCATTACTTCGATGCGTACATGATGTGCGCAATCGCCAGATACAATCGAACCCTCATTTTCTCTGTATTAAAACACCCGTAAAGGTTCAGAAAGGTTCAGAAAGGTATTTAAAAAGCGTCGTTCTTATGCGTCGATCAAACTAGATCGGCGATTCACTCTCGTTACCCCTTGAGTGCACACACACGGGGCCTTCCGAAATGCGAAACGTTATCCGATCGCTCGGCTACCCTCCTAGTAGTTGCTGGGTATAGCGGGTTATGCTGCCGCAGCAGAGGCCGCTAGAGGAATGAAATATTGCCGCAGGTGCTCGACCGTAACGCGGAAGCCCGCCGGTTACAAGGTTTTACTTTTATCGCGCGTTAACGTCGACCGCGAGCAGGGATCGACAGAGACGGATCGCCACCCATTACCGTATGACTAGTCTGTGTGTTGTGACGTATAGGATACGTATACATTTATCTATATACATATATAGTCTACTAGACGATATAGCAGTGTACTATACTTTATTTATATGCTCAACGCTATACCGGCGAAATGCAGTACGCGGAAACGAGCGCCGAGCAGGGAAAGGGACGGGAGGAATAGGAACGCGATGTAAACTACCCTTTCCAGCAATGGGGCGCAGTCTAGTTCTCGCGGGGATGCTGGCTGCAAGCTCGCGAACCGAACCAACGAGGCACCGCGGATCGTTCCGAATTCACACTGAAACTCGTTTACTTCTCACTCGAGCTTGCAGTGAAGCTCGACAAGCGTGGTTCACTCCGGGAAGCGAGATACGCCACGAATTCCCTCACGGTGAAAATCAGCACGGATAGCAGGGTGTACATGCCTCCCAGCAGTCGCGCCTCACTCGAGACCTCAAACCGTTCTTTTATACATTCACTATTCGGATACTCAATGAACGCGGACTAGAGATCCGCGGTAAAATCTGCAACGCATGCGGTATTTTTACCTTCGTACTTTGCCGATGAGTACTGCCGAGAAGTCTCTCTGATCTCCGCTAATCGACGAGTACTTACTACTGACACACTACTAGCAACTAAAAGAAGGTTAGGACTCATTTATCGAGTTGCTGGTATTTACTACAAAGTGTAATGGTAGACGGCTATCACTTGGGCTTTCACCGCGGATAGGAAATTACCTTCAACTGCCGCCTAACTTTCGGTAATGAATGCCGTTTTTTTGTTCGTATTACTGTCATCAACGTCCAGTTGGTTAGCGGAACCGAAACAGGCTCTCCATCATACGCGCAAATGAAACAACAACTAAGATATTTTGTGGTTAGTGTAATCGTCCGGATGAATCCGTGAAATCCGTGGTAAAATCTGCAACGCATGCGGAATTTTTACCTCAGTACTTTGCCGATGAGTACTGCCGAGAAGTCTCTGTGATCTCTGCTAATCGACGAATACTTACTACTGACACACTACTAGCAACTAAAAGAAGGTTAGAACTCATTTATCGAGTTGCTGGTATTTACTACAAAGTGTAATGCTTTTACCGCGGACAGGAAATTACCTTCAACTACCGCCTAACTTTCGGTAATGAATGCCGTTTTTTTGTTCGTATTACTCTCATCAACGTCCAGTTGGTTTGCGGAACTAAAACAGGTTCTCCATCATACGCGCAAATGAAACAACAACTAAGATATTTTGTGGTTAGTGTAATGGTCCGGATGAATCCGTGAAATCTGTGGTAAAATCTGCAACGCATGCGGAATTTTTACCTCAGTACTTTGCCGATGAGTACTGCCGAGAAGTCTCTGTGATCTCTGCTAATCGACGAATACTTACTACTGACACACTACTAGCAACTAAAAGAAGGTTAGAACTCATTTATCGAGTTGCTGGTATTTACTACAAAGTGTAATGCTTTTACCGCGGACAGGAAATTACCTTCAACTACCGCCTAACTTTCGGTAATGAATGCCGTTTTTTTGTTCGTATTACTCTCAACAAAGTCCAGTTGGCTTGCGGAACCAAAACAGGCTCTCCATCATACGCGCAAATGAAACAACAATTAAGATATTTTGTGGTTAGTGTAATGGTCCGGATGAATCCGTGAAATCCGCGGTAAAATCTGCAACGCATGCGGTATTTTTACCTTCGTACTTTGCCGATGAGTACTGCCGAGAAGTCTCTCTGATCTCCGCTAATCGACGAGTACTTAGTACTGACACACTACTAGCAACTAAAAGAAGGTTAGGACTCATTTATCGAGTTGCTGGTATTTACTACAAAGTGTAATGCTTTTACCGCGGACAGGAAATTACCTTCAACTACCGCCTAACTTTCGGTAATGAATGCCGTTTTTTTGTTCGTATTACTCTCAACAACGTCCAGTTGGTTTGCGGAACCAAAACAGGTTCTCCATCATACACGCAAATGAAACAACAACTAAGATATTTTGTAGTTAGTGTAATGGTCCGGATGAATCCGTGAAATCCGCGGTAAAACTGCAACCCATGCGGTATTTTTACCTCCGTACTTTGCCGATGAGTACTGCCGAGAAGTCTCTGTGATCTCCGCTAATCGACGAGTACTTACTACTGACACACTACTAGAAACTAAAAGAAGGTTAGGACTCATTTATCGAGTTACTAACATTTACTACAAAGTGTAATGGTAGGTGAATGGCAGTGGTGCTTTCACCGCGGCTAGGAAATTACCTTCAACTACCGCCTAACTTTGGTAATGAATGCCGTTTTTTTGTTCGTATTACTCTCAACAACGTCCAGTTGGTTAGCGGAACCAAAACAGGCTCTCCATCATACGCGCAAATGAAACAACAACTAAGGTACTTTGTGGTTAGTGTAATGGTCCGGATGAAATCCGTTACACCCCCTCGTCACTCATGATATACCGACGGTTCGCTAATGTATGGAACGGTAATCTACAAATACTTGTCGACGTTAAGCGCACGTTTACAGCTGAAACCCACAAAAGTTATATTCGCCGACCAGAATATACCGATGTTGGATAGAACACGCAATGACATAGTATAATAACAGACTGTATGCTATTCGAACGAATTAATGATTGAAATTTCATTGGCCATTGCGGCTACGCGGTTCTTCTCTGTTTCGTGTCACTTACCACCTAATAACAAACCGCAATTATAATTAGAGAAGCAGACATTCGATCGAAACTTCCGGCTCCCAAATTTATTGAAAGCGCTGAAGAAATCGTTCGTAATATGCGAATAGATGTTCAATATCGCGCGGCGATGATGCGTCCTTTTTTCTCGTCTTTATGTCCAATTTTTGTCCTAATCGACAATCGAACTCACCGATCACGGTTTCTCGGCACTGCATCTCTGCGTATTCTGTAACGACTCACTCCTTTCGATGCCTTAATAAGCCACCTTTTTACGAGAGATACGCGAACGACGGAGATCTTCAGAACGACCTCCATCGTTTGCTAGTATAAGAGATCGTCGTCCTATTCATACAGTACCCCGGGATACCGATACCAATGCGCACACGTTAGAGAGCCAACCGGTAACGAGTCGATGCCGTAAACTTGGGAAAGCGCTCTCGAGCAGTGATAGCGGTCCACGGGAGAATATCACCGTACGAATCCCCAGGGGAGTATAGGTAAGGATTCCACATTCTACAACCGACCTCCCGAGAGTGGCGTCGTTAGGGTGAACGTGGTGGAAGCAACTCTCCGCGAAGAGAGAACATTGCCAATGATCAATAAGTGCCGAGAGATCGCGAGACAAAGATGTGTATGAAAAAACGAAGTCTTCCGTATTTATACGAAAAATTGGGACGGATGCTGACATCCGGCACCGTGTCGGAATGCATAATCGATACATACGATTTTTAATACCCATTCACCGCATGAATTATCATTCGAGAAATGGTACACAGTTATTCGCTGGAATTTCCCAATGGTTTCGCTGGATATTTAGGCTCCACTTTAGGTGAAAAGCGGGAGAGGTCGCGGTTATTGTGGGTGTAGAAGACGGACTTATCTAACCCACGCCCCAGGGGTACATGTAGAAAATAGTTTAACCCCCATTATCGGCCACAACGACACTATGACCAACCGCGCCGAAAGATCGCAATACCACCGGCGCTATCGTCTAAACTAATGCCGATACTCCGGGAATGTTGGTGAGCTTTCGCTCTCAAGATTTGCTATCATTTCTTCGATTTCTCCTTCGCTGCCTCGTCACTCGTTTCGTCGCTGAATACAGCGCCTCGGCCTCCCAACCAAATTATTCAATACTCTCCACTTAAATCAGCACTCAATCGGCAACGCTACATTTTCCCTCGCGATCCCTCACTTAAATCTTATTTTTCTTTACTTTTTCATTTTTTCCCTCTCTATATGCTGATTATATATTATGTATATAAATATATAAAAATATATATTTATGTTTCAACCCTCCTGATGCTTTTACCCGCTCGTTGGCAAAAGCAGGGATTTTTTTTCATGAGAAAACGATCGGAATTGTTGGCGGTAATAAATTCCACGGTAAACTATGACCTTTTATTAAAAATATTAATTTATAGAAATTTCTTGTATTGCTTTCTCGTAAAGGTGAAGTAGAAGATAAGTGAAAGTAAAGAAACAATTACGTTGGAAAAATCAATAATTTTCTACTCGAAATTAAAAAAAAAACCTTTTGGAATCTTTGTACCATAAAATCGATAAAAATCACTTCTATATCACAACTTAAAACCAATAACTGGTTATCTGTTGTATAACTCGTAAAAGCTTTTGAAATAAAAATTGAAGTTAAAGAGTGTATTTTTGGAAATTATGTAAAAAAAAGAAAGCTGAGACTATTAACGTACTATGTACGTCACTTTAGTAGCAAATGAAGTAATGGCATTACGAAAGCCCAATGTTATTCGTCTCAGTTGGTTGATTACCCAAACTTCGCGAAGTTAAACAAAAAAAAAAGAGATTACCGTTCTCGAACCGCTGTACCGTGAAATCGAGACAAATCGAGTTACAACCACCAAATAACTAGATTTACGGATGTTTTGTGGGTTTCTATTTTTTTTTTAATCTGTTAATATCCGAAGCGAGAAAATATAACAAAACGAAACAAATGAAAACGCCCGACATAAATTTTAAAAAAGTAACTTTTATCCCACTTATTTGGTAAAAAATGGCATCATATACGGTAGCCGTCGAATAAAAGCCGTAAAAAAAATCCTTCGACACCCTGTTGAAAAAATATTTTCCGTAACTCCTTTTCGTCGATATAATTTCGATACACCTACAAACGATCGCAGACTTCAGTTTCGAGTTATGTCTCAACGGTGCCGTGTCGTGCCGTGTGTTATCGACGGTTGTGACAACGGTACCGGCACCAGTATCGTTCATCGTATGGTCGACACCGATACAACCCCCGGGACTGGATAGATAGTAGGGTACGTAACTATTATCCGCACGAATGGTGCGAGAGAATAAAGACGCGAGCAAGAGAAGGAGGTGAGGGTGGCCAAGCCAACGAGCTCATCAAACCGCGAGCTCGAGAACGGGGTATAGGATATCTTGCGAGCGAAGCGGGCGGTGAGAAGGGATGAGCGGTGCGCCGGAATTACAGTGGTAGGTCGTTAGCGTTAATGAATAAGTAAGGTTAATTTGCGAATGGGTTTCGCACTCCTCGTTGGTCCCGACGAGCAGCTCACACCCGTGGGGCATCCATTTCATTATCGAGACTCGAACCCTCTCTATTTTAGCTCTCGCGCCGGCGCTATAGCTGATTCTCTCCTTGTCCCCTTATCCCCTTTCGTCCACGAAACGCGGGCCCGAAGCTGAAGTCGAGAGCCACACCGACCCTGACAGCCTGTGCATCCTCATCGACGTCTGGCATGCTACCCTCGCGTTTCTCACGTTTGTTCTTCCTCCCCTCCTCCCTCCCCCTCTAACTTCATCTACCAATCCTTCTATACTCACTCTCTCTCTCACACACGCACACCCTCTTCAAACTAGTAATGGATCCGCGTGGGCTATATATTTCGCCTTATCTGCAGAAACTCGTCGTAATCCCTTAGTTGGGATGCACGCCCGTCAACCCAACGTCGAGTTTAAAGCACTGAGTATATGGTGCGCGGTAGTACGAGTCTGCGTGTTGAAGGGGGCTGAGGTGAGGCAACCCGGTTTTGATCGTCGATGTCGACAAGTGGAGCGCGAAGATCTCCACCCCACTAGAGAGAAAACGAGACGTATGTCTCTCGTCTTTGACGGCATACGTTCGCTTCCCCTATATTCCTCACTTCGCATATAATACACTTTTGTGTCACGTGTGAAGCGGAGACAAAACGATCGCGAGACTCACTTTTCTTTATATGCGCATAAAAAAAAATCGTCTGAACAATATGAAATCGTAAGTATACAAAATTGACATAAAAAAATAAACTGTTGGTGCGCACGCATTTACGGTTGCATTTTTTACTCTAAACTGCATAGAAGTAAATGGCTGGTTCATGAAATGCAAGTGAAATATGTGATTTTCTTTAGATGAACCGTTTTAGTCCTCTCATCTCTTCTGTATATAACATATCACGAAAACGTCGCTTGTAAGGGTAACGCGACTCAATTTACAACACCCTTGCCAACGTCATTTACTTTCGTCTATGTCGCGTTCGTGTTTTTTTTTTTTTTTTTTTCTTTTAGATAAATGTAAAACAGCGCGGAGAAAGTCGAAGAAAAATCGTTCGTTCGCTCTGTCGCGTTCCAATCCGCACCCTTAATTCCGTCGGCGGCGATCAACAAGAATTGTTCTAGCGCACGCTCTCTCGCCGAGGGTTCCACATGGCCAGCAAACTCTGCCACATAAATATGTATGTGACGACGAAGGAGGGATAAAAACGGTATCAGGGAGAAGGAAAGAAGAAAAAGAAGAAGAAGAAGTGGGAACGCTGGGCTCGACGCTTTCCGACAACTAATTACATCGTCGCTCAGAGACGTGCACAAGACACTGACTGTGACACCGAAGAAAAAAAAATAGTATTCCACTGCTTGGCGAGACAGAATGAGGGTGAGGGTGAAGAAAACACGGGTAAGAAGAATGTTGCAACGAAAAATAAGAGAAATAAGAGAGTCGAAGCGAAGGGCATTAGTATAGAGAAAAGACGCGGAATGAGACGAGAGCCGTGCTTTCGTTCTGAATCCTCTGTTCCTGAGGTTGAGAACGAGGGCGCAAGAGAAAGTTTAAGTTATAGCTAAGGGTCGAGAGTGACTAATCGACTCTCGGGCCCGTCTGTTATATAATTCCCCGTTTCGCCAACTACAACTCCACCAGCGTACGTAACTGTTTCGCGGGGTCAGAAATATTCTTAAACAATTATCGCGAAGGTATAACCCCGCGGCAATGACGAGCCTCTTGCAACGCGGCGAGCTGGACGGAAAAATTGCTCGTAACAGGAACGAGAGGGCGGGGGAGAGAAAAAAAGGCGGTGAAAGATGCCCGAGGGTCCGTTGCGATGAGAAGGCGAAGAACCAGCAAGCTCTTTCGCCACTATACTTTCTCACGTCCTTTTTATTAATTCTTTCGCCCCCCTTCTTTGTTTCTCTCTTGGCGTCTACCCCTCTCCCTGCTTTCTGCGTGCAATTTTTTTTTTTTTTTTTTCGACTTGTTCTTCACCCATTCTCCCATGTCCCACGGGTGCAAGCAACGTGGGTAGAGGTATACGCGCTTTACTTGCATCTCAGTTCCCTCGGTCATTCTCAGTCGCTCATTCGCTGCTCGCACCGCCTATGCGGTTTTTATGACCGGCGTCGTGCGGTGTAAGAGGGCTCAGCCCGCTGGGGAAACGAAGCTCATGCTCTCGAGCTTGGCTCGTAATTTTTCAAGCTCGGGCCTCTTGAAGCCGACGCGGTAGCCGAGCCATGCAGAAGCAAAGGTCCGATGAGCACCGTCGCTGCTGTTCGCGCTGCCACCGACGTTCAACGTTGACTCACCTTGTGCTCGTGCTATAACTAAACCACTTTCTCGCTCGCGAGAAACCTCTTAACCCTCTAGCAGGTGCGACACCCCCACGCGATCATGTTTTTCTTTTTCTTCCTACCACCATTTGCATAATTTTTTGCACGTTCTACAATCTCTATTTTCATCGGGAACATTATTTCATGAAGGTGATGCACTTTTGCCATTCTCTTTTATCAGACTTGTCGGATATTGTCAATTAAATACATCGACGCACACGCGGTAACTACGAAAAATCGATAGTATCTATTTTTTTACTTTATCATCCCATGCGAAGTATGCAAAAAGAGAAAGTATTGTAATCGCAAGAAAGAGTAACATCAACTTTATGGACTAAATAACTTTTTTTCAAGATGATAAAATCAAAAAAAAAATCTTTTCTCACTTTTGTCCTCATAATTGTGACCCAATTTATCATATTTCATGAGCCGAATAGTATTTTTTTGCTCAAAAGTTATTCAAAAAAAGGATTTTTCTCAAAAGTCTGTCCGTCTGTACGTACGTATCAAATTTTTTGGCAAAAATACAATAACTTTATGCAGACATTAGTAAAAACTATGAAACTTTACATGCATTTTCTACATATAAAATCTAAGTTTGGTAGTGAAAATCGGATTGTTTTGAAAAGAGAAAAAAAAATGTCGAGGTTATACGCATATAAACAGTTTTTATCGCATACATCATATTTCATTGCAATAAAAATCAGCCGTCATATTCCATGAAAAATTACATTATGCACTAAAAACGCGCCCACTAGATTTCTGAACGAAAAAAAAAAAAAAAAAACCGAAAATTACGCGACCGACGCCAAAAGTTCGACTCGCCACCTATGGTTCGTAACATAACGTTCAAACTTTTAAGCGGTAAACGCGATTGCAAGCGATCATCAAAATTTTAAAAAAATTTAAATTTATAATTATGAGGACAAAAAACGGATTCGAAAACTAAACTCCTCCACTAAAAACATATATATCAATACAATACAAACTTCACGTGAACAGCAATGGGATGGGGAAGTCACGAGTTGCAACACGCCAGTAGCAACTGCCGCGTGTCCATATTTTTTTTTATTAATTCAAATTGTTAAAAAAACATTAATAAAATAACGTTTTTCACGAGAATCGCCGTCCAAAATTATCGTTTGGGCGATAAATAACAATTATTTGTCGGAGTCTCTGGTTTAGATAGCCCCCCGAAGTATTATCTCGTGCGCGTTTATAGAAATGTTGATAGATCGAATCTGCTATATCTCGTGAATATATAAACTACATGCATATAAATATAACATTATCTACCAGCGTAGAAAAATATGGGGTGTTTTTTTTTCAAGTCCACGTACACACATCGCTGTTATCAATATTGACGAGCCTCCCGAAAGGTTAAAAGCCATTGGAATTGTCCTGCGGGCTTTCCGCGAACTCGCGGTGAAAGCGGATTCTCCTCGCGAGAAGGTATTTCCTCCCTCTGCGCGTCTATATCTATGCGATATACTTCCCATAGTTCGCCAACACGTGTTTGTCTCTCACACGAATAATTTCCTCCGCAGCATGCCAGCAGGAACAACATTTCCTTTTCCCTCAGTCGAGCTGTTCGTTGCGCTGTGTAATAAGCGTCAGCCTCAGTGTTACCTGTACCTCCCACCTGCCGACCTCACCACCTATCGGGGTACTATATCCTTTCCGTTGGCACGGTACATTTATTACCGAGTTGCGTATAAGCGTTCAAAATACATTCCCGTGATTCATCCCCGGAAGCCGTAGCGTTGGAAAAAGAAATCTCTACCCTTCACACAATCAATGAAGTTTCTGCGCAATTAGCAGATGGAAACGAATAAACAACACGTATCTTTCTGGCATTAATTTCTCTCCTTCTAACCCCATATTTCTGCTTCAAGTTAGTTGTTCCCGACACACAAACAATTAATAACCCGATAAATGGTAATTCTCCATATATATATCTCTCTATATATATAAAGTTACCGCTGCTGTCGCCGCCGCCGCCGCCGTGTCAGGAAGGTAGTTTAGAACATATGCTAAAGCAACGGAGTAGCTAAAGTCACGGAGTGGCTAAAGCGACGGAGGGACCAAAGTCACGAAGTGGCTAAAGCGACGGAGAGACTAAATTCACGGAGTAGCTAAAGTGACGGAGGGACTAAACTTACGGAGTAGCTAGAGTGACGGAGGGACTAAACTCACGGAGTAGCTAAAGTGACGGAGGGACTAAATTCACTGAGTAGCTAAAGTAACGGAGGGACTAAATTCACGGAGTAGCTAAGAGTGACGGAGGGACTAAATTCACGGAGTAGCTAAAGTATAGTTAGCTATAGGCAACTATTAAGTGCAGCGGCGATGAGGCATTTTTATAATGTTGATAAAAGGAACGCGAGCGCGCGTAGCGCGCGAGCTCGGGCAACCTCTAGTATACATATATATATATATCAATAACCCAGTAAACTGAATGAGGTTCAGTTAATTTCTGTTAGGCGCAAGAAACGTTTATTGACAATTCCCACATGCAATCCCCTTGATAACTCCGTTGTTTGGCCATTAGCTCAGGGTACGCGTGTAGAAGCGAGGTGTCGAAACCGAATGGAATTACCTCGGTGAACCCCAGCATCAGCGGCGTTTCAGACTTGTTAAATAGCCGAAGCATTGACAATTATTTCGCTAGGAATATCGTACACCCATAGCCGATTAAATGCCAATCATTAATCGGTTATATGGACGTATGCTGCACCCGAGGACTATAATGAGGAAGTAATAGAGCGTATTCATACGTATGTTGGGCATAATGAGATGGGGGTTGCGGAGGGATAGAAGATATTTGTTGGAAGGGCGCACACGATTATAATACGTGAACATTGTGGCGGTCGAACGCCCCGAACAATAGACAAAAGTCCTCTCCACAACCCGAATATGGCTGTTTGACCACGTCGGAGCGTGCGCGTGTGCTCTATGGTCGTGCACTTTCGCGGTACAAGCCCAGGGGCTCGTACGCAGCATCCCTTGGAGCAGCGACCCACACCAGTCGTGAACCATCGGCGTATCCGACTATTACTCTCACCGACGTAGAATACACTTACGTATTGCAATATACCACGCGTTTCAGCTTTTATACGCGCGTTCATGCCATACAGAGAATCGACATTGGAAATTGTATTTAACGACGAGAATGGACGAAGGCTGGTCGGACGGTCGACCGACCAAACTAGTCAGGCTGAGAGCAGCGCTTGGACCAGTGCTTCTCTATACGCAAACAACAATTAGGCATTCCAATAATAATTATCGTCCGATGCGACATCAATATGAATTCATAATCGCGCTCCATGGCTTGCGGTTTCGGGAAATTAACGCTCTCGTTCCCTCGTCCACGGGTTTCCGTACACTGTTTTCCCTACTGCTCTTTGGTTAACTGTTTCCCTATACCGACAGGCAGACACGTTGGTCATGGGGCAGACGTGTATACATTCGAAAATCTTTGACACGATCGTATTTGCACGGAGACTATTGTGATTATCATTGAAAGCTAAAAGCAGTGGGATGCTGATAGGACTTGCTGCATATCGATGGACCAAAGTTAAAAGGCCGTGTCGACACGGTTATAGATGTAACAATTGTAATACAACTAAACAACACTTCCGCGTAAATAACCACAAAGTAACCTCGTGTAATGATTCGGAATTCGTAACTATCGGAGGTCATGTAACACTTTCAAAAGAATCAGATATTTCGGGTTTCGTTGCGATCGGCAGAGTGATGGAAATTGTCTTGTAATTGCACAATGTTACAGAGCACATCGTACACGAAACTGGGTTACATTCGGTGAAAATCATAATTAATAATTACACAACCATTATTCCTGTCAATACCCCGATATGATGGGCGAACTATTGTTCGAGGAAACCGATGGATATATATAATTTCTCTGTCGGTCTCATCATATTTGGTACGTCGATTCCGATCGATCCGGTACGATGAACTAATAATTCGAATGCGAACATCATCCAACATTTGAAATTTGCTTTGCTATATGTATATCACAGATCCATTACATAATAATCATTAACTTCGACGAATGAAAAAAAAATGCGCGCGGTGACTACGACGGAAAATGATCCCCGCAGCATATTAATAACCAAAGTTTCGAGCGCTGGATTCCGCCAACTACACTCGTGTTAGTGCAATATTATACCGTGAATTGATCAAACATATATGAGTTTAGAAAGTGCTTTTCATTGCTCTTCTTAGTTTCTACCTATTTCTATCTTTTTCACCTGCGGCCCCAGGTGCTGGACGTGATTACGCTAACGGACTCCATTCCCCGATGTATATATACGTATACGCGCACATCGAGAACTGTTACTTACGTGCTTAAGCTATATTACGCGGAGAGTGGCCAAGTGCATAATTGAGTCCAAGCGAAAGCGGGGAAAATCGGATCGTGTGCTCTCCCCTTCAACGGGTGCATTAAAGTAATAACGGTCGGGTATGTCCGCGGATATACACTCACGTTTGCGTATACCGCGCTCTCACCCCGTTAGCCTCGATCTTGCTATCTTATTCCACCAGAAACTCTCACCCCTGTTGCCCTCTCACTTTGAAGCTTATACACGCGTATACCCACCTCCCGTTAGGTACATAACTATAACGTCGAGACCCTAACAGCAAAATTATGGGAGAACTTGACGTCGACCCGGTGTACTCGTTGTATACTGGTTTCAGGCGACTCACACCCTTTCATACGAGTCCAACTCTCACGGCGCCCCCAAACAAAATTGCCATTACGTATAGGTGCGCCAACCCCGACAACGCCGTAACCCTTCGCCCAACGCCGTGGACCCTTGTCCGCGCGTTAATCACTTCTCATTCAGGGTGATAGATCCACTACCTGTGTGTCTACTACTTCGCTACCATCGCGTCTCACACCTCCAATTGCACCCTCTCTCTATTAGTTCCTAACTTGTAACAATCAGAATTCGTTGATCAAATTTGCGAATTCCGCGATAGCATCGAAGCTTTGGAAACGACACTCTCGAGTTTGGATCAATTTCCGGAATCTATTTATTTCTCGTAACGAACGGGAGATATAAGTTAACTTGATCGTTGTGCCGCTAAAAAAATTGGGTCAATTTTGGACCGCAGATTCTACGGGAACTTCAGATATATTTCTTTCTCTGTATCTACTCGTTCCAGCGACTAAAGTTTAATGGACGCCAACGCTTCGGACTCAATATAAGATCGGCGATATAGGCGCAGGACACCGGTACACCGCGTTCCGGAATCTCGAAGGGTCGAGATATAGAGACGTCGAACTCTTTTAAGCTCGAAAAACCAGTCGGGAAGGGAGCTTAGACTCTTTTAGTGGAGGAAAAAAATCTATACGCCCTTAATATATCCCAAAGCGTCTCGTCGGTGACTCGAACCCCTCGATCGTGTCAGACAGTCTCATTCCACTTTCTCGATCCGCGCTCACTTCCCGCTGGTGTAAAAGCACCATAGGATATAATACTCCATACCACAGCAGCAGGACCCTGAGTCCCGCTCGTACCGGTGTCGATCGATCATTTTTTATGAGAAACGCGGTCGGATATATCACCGTTCGCCGGCGACAAATCCCGCGGTTTGCGCGAGCGTTTCATTCTCTCTTTTTTTTTTTCCTCTATATTTTTTTTTCAATCCTCGCTCCTGTTATCCAAACCGCTCCGGAACTCCACGTGCCGGGTTCATGCTACCGCTTGTCGGATGAACAGCAGGGGTGGGTTCCCGTTTGCGCGCTTTACTCTGTGTTATGTATAGTAATATGTGTGGCAAAAGCTATTTGGCTCACCGGTCAGAGAGTACGCGAGACTATCCTGGTCGGCGATATTGAGCTGCTGCTATATTTGATAGTATGCTATATACGCTGTCAGATATAAGAGCTACGAGGTTCGACCAGACGCGTGATACTCGGTCAGCGCGACTTCTTCTTCGAGCACTTCATCATCAGCTTATATCATCTCATAGACTGATGCTTCCCTCCTCTACCGAAACGTAGTCTCTCCGCGCCCCTTGTATAAGAGATTGGCGATAGTCGGGGAGATGAAAAGTTGAGGGGTCCGATGTGGCATGGTAGCAGAATGGCCGGAAGTATGGGACATCGCGGGATAAGAAAACCGGAATCAAAAAGGAAAGAAAATGATGAAGGAAGCGGGTGTAGGATGAAGAAGCTGCTGGAATGGCGCAGGGTTGACCCAGAGTTATGCCTGATCCGTGACCGGTTGCTCGTTCGATCACGACTCACGTACCGCGAGTAATTTGTCTCGATTAAAACGGTCGACCGCTGCCAGGGGTGCGGGAGGGGTGGTTACGTCGCGCGGTATACTCATCGCTCTCTGTCTTTCTCGTTTATTCTGGCGCGCCGTGAAGTCAGAGTCAGGCCACAGAGGCCAGTTAACCTCGCGGAGAGACTCGACCAGGATGTACCTTGCGCGCGGAAGGGGCTCGATCTCACTCGCTCCTCCTGTACAGCTCGCCCTCGCAGTTTCACTGCTTCCTGTATATTAGCATGCAGATCGAGTAGCCGGCGAAAACTCTCCGCGCGCCCGGTGACCTCGGCATATAGCCCTCGCGAGACCTCTTCTCTCGGGCGCAACGGTCCGCCTCCAGCGCACTTCACTACTCGGGGATTCCCTCGAATCCCGACCCCTGTATATACCTACTTCAACTCGATGTGACTGGCTGTGGCTCACTAGTCTTGCTTGTGCCACGGTGATGCTCCTCTCACTTCATTTCTATCTCTCGCTTTACCCGCAGTGAGTGCCGAGAATTGAGATTCACGGATTCTCGAAGCGCACAGGCTAAAAAGGGAGTGAGAATGTGGAACCGAGAGAAACCGAGAACACATATATGTATACTCTTACTATATACTACACCGAACCGCATCTGCTTTCGGAAATACGCTTCTCTCGCGAGCAAAGTACTGACGAGAGCGAGGGAGAGGATCAACTGTATGCATAGCTCGAGATGCTTCCGCGTTCCATCTCATAGCAGGTTCGTCCGCAGGGGCCAAGCGATAAGCGTCCCGACAAGCAGAAGCGGAGGACGCTCCCAAAGGAAACTCGAAGGCCTCCCCTCCGTACCCACGTTCCAAGCACATCCAGAAACCTTGGTGTGTATACGTACAACCTGAGTCTGAATTTCCAGTTAGCTAGGAGCTTGCCGGACCACGCGAAGCGGAGAAGCAGCAGCTGTTATGGCCAGAATCACTTTCCCACTTCGCGAGCATGGAAGCTTCAAAACCCCGCTACCCGCGACTGCCCCGGCACACCGCGTCTAGCCTCTTCATCTTGGCTATATTCTACCAACCTCTCGTTGGGAAAACGCGGTCGGGTAAAGAGGCAGAGAGTGGCTTCCATTACAGCACACCTCGAATCAAACCAGAAGCTATACTGCACGCTATGGCGAGTTATAGGAAGCTATTGCTACTCTCGTACCCTTGGGATGCCCTGTGTACCATAGAATGTATAGCGTATATCGGGATCCTAGCAAGCGTCTCGAACGTTATATACAAAATATACAACGAACGATCTTTATCCTTCACCGTACGACGTACGCGAGAAGGTATAAGCCTCGCGACCATCATAGAAGTTGCAGCCTCCTTCCTTCCCATCGTCTACCTCCTTTCATTCTCGCCGTTCACTATCATAACCTTCTCAATAGCGCCAGGCACTTGGCCGCTTTCTCGTTACTTCCACTCCGCTGAGCTGTATACTATGCGTACACCCTTTTGTACCCGCTACCTATACAGATTTTGACAAATAGTCATACCCACCGAAGATATGTATCTTTCTAACGGAATAAGGCTGAGTATGCGCAGAATTTGACGACCACATAGCTGCTCTTGCGCAGTTAATTACACTGTTTATGGAAATAAAGGTTGAAGAGGGTTCGGGGGCTGTAGAACCTTATTAGGTACTTCGGTAACTGATTTTTCAGGTCAAACATGGTCAATGGTTATTCTCCAATACCAACCTTCTCGGCTCTGGACCATAATTTACGAAAAGTTCGTAACGTATGGGTGTTTAAATGAACGGAAGTTTATGGATTTCAGCATTAAGGATATAGCATTATCTCTCTTTATCTCCGGTGTCTGCTGAGTTTCGATATTCATCAACACTAAACCCGGTTATACCGCGAAAGTCGGGTGATTTTTTCATCGATCGCTTGGTCAGAAAAATGATCTAACGAACTGGTGAGCAATAATTTCTTCGGGTTCCGTAATTCTTGAAAATCTGATGCATCAAGAGGCACTCAGCATTACTACGATAGAGATACCCGCTATAAAACCATTCAACGGCAAGCCTCTGATTTAGTGTCGCAGTGACACCGGGATGACGGAAAGCGAAAAGAAAGATACAACATTTTCATCCGGTGAACGCCCCGGCTAAATCGTCGTTTCTCGTCGAGGCGATAAACGCATCTGTGGTGTATGATACCCAACCGCGCATCGCCACGAGCTTCCGTTGGTGATGGACGTCACGGAAACCGCCATTAAATCTTCAAGTGGGCGAAGGACCACGACGATGAACAAGAGGACAACGAGAACGACGAGTGAGGGATCCCATAACGCGACGCGTTTACGCTCGTAAAAGTCTCCGCTAGTCCGCTTCAGACCGTCTCTTCTCGTTTCTCACGCCTGGTTCAGGTATGCTTCGCGTGGTCTCCTTCTTTCTCATTCTTGGTTTCGCGCGTGTCCCGCTTCGCTTTATCCCTTCTCGTTCATCTCTGATGCCTACCCCTAGATCTTTACCTATGTGCTTCGAGAGCACGTGTCTGTATCGCTGTAATAGTACTACCGAGAGTGTCGTACGTACGTAATAAGTACCTTCCCCGTCGTGACACTTAATGTCGCGTCACTTATAGTGTATTCTACAATGTTAGGCCGGTTCGAAAGCTCAAGGTGAGCATAGCTTGTACAGCCTTTACGAGACCGTAAATAATTAGATCAGCGTGAAAGCCACACATACCCAACCGCCTCTGCCACTCCAACCTCTGTGATAAAGGCAGTTTCTCAAGAGGCCATGCGGCGACATATACATCTCTTGCAGGCACTCTCTGCGATAACGGCAAAATAAAGAGCAATTTCTGCGGTATTATAAGATGAGATGGATACATCTTATGGAGAAGATGAATTGCTCGTGATAATGCTGTGATCAATAAAGCTTTGCATTGAAAATTTCCCGGCGAAAACTCGATGTATTGTTTCTACTTTTCGAAAAAAAAAAAAAATCTCCTTTCTTCGCTTGTCGCCGCTGTTTACCCTTCTTTTAAACATGGGATATAAATCTGTGTTCCTCTTAAAAATGTATTACTTAGAAAAGTTATGCCGAGCGTTTCGGATGTCCGCGTATTATATGGCGTTTTTCTACTCTTTCCTTTTATGGTCAGATCTCCTTTTTCTATCATTTTTTAGATTCATTAAATAAAAAATCTCCCAAAATTGAAGTGTACCGTTGTTTGTTCACGAATTCAGTATCAAACTTGCACTGACATACAGAATTTTCGGTACGAATTATAGTGATCCGGTCCTTTATTTGCGGGATAAATTTCCATTGCACACGGTTGCCGGCACATAGCACACACGCATATCGAAACATTTTGCGTGAAAATGATTTTCCGATTATTCGAAAAAATTTTCCGTCCTCTGATCGTTAATTTTCGAGAAAAGACATTCTATGATGAAGCAATGTAATAATAATCATAATATCGGAGAGGATCGATCGATAAAACTCTTGTCATGCCGACGTCGTCCTACCGCGCTTCCTACTCGCATTCTTACTAGTATAATATTTTTCCTCTGGTTTATTATACCTTTTCATCTAACTTACAAAAAAAAATAATAGTAAAACGGCAAGAATGGAAAGAAAATAAAAATAAAATGGCGGCCGAAGAAATAAACATGAAAATTCCGTCTATGCACTACACTCCTGCAGCACCACTGCGTACGGCTATCACTTTGCCTGCGTCTCGAAAAGAGGCGAATAATGAAAAACTACGGAAACAAAAGATAGGAGGCGGAGTCAAGAATTCCAATGCAAAATCCGGAACGAAACAGGTACAGTACGGATGAAACGGGAAAATACTACTAACTCAACGAACCATAAACAAAAAAAGCGTAAGCGAAGCGGGAACATAGGGTGAAACCAAATGGAGACAACGAGAGTTCAGCAATCAGACAACGACGAAAGAGATATTAAAAAAAGTAAAAAATGCTGCGGATACTGCGTAACATAAAGGTAAATGCGTGCCTATGCGTGCGCGTGCGTGTGAGAGAGAGCGTTTTAGGGTGCGCGCGATATTTGATCGCCTCATTCTCCCTTCGATCGCCTTTGCCTGCTCTCTCCTTCCCTATCCAATCGGACCGAATTGAAATTGATTTTGTGGCTCGCTGAAGCCGAGCAGATCTGGTTGGATGCTGTACTGAACCAGCGTACGAGGCTCGACGAGTATCATTTTCTCTATGGCGAGTTGCAAGAGGGAACCAAGTTCGCCTGGGCTAACAGATGAGTTAGGATTGTTGCGAAAATGAAACGTACAGTATGTACGTATCTTACGCTGTAGCTCGGCGAACCTCACGAAGGCTTTATCGAGATACAGTACAAGCTCCGTACAGTGATGCCAGACTCGCGGCGGGAAAAATCCCGCACACTCACCGGTGGAAGTAAAAGTAGCTCAGCGGGAGTAAAAGTAAAAGAAGCCGCGAATAAAATGAAATAAATAATTTTTTTTTTTGAAAATTATTTTTTTGAAATTTTTTTTTTTAATTAACATTTTTTTTTCATTTATTTATTGATTGACATCGATCAATCAATAAATCAATATTGATCGATGCGTATTTTTTATTTATCAAAAAAAAAAATTTCACAGAAAAATTTCGAGAATTAAAAAAAATGAAAAAAAAATATTTAATTTTGAGGCTTCTTTTACTTTTACTCCCACTCAGCTAACTCCAAAATACTCGAAAATAAAAGTTTACTTGCGTGTACCGGATGGATCGCAATTAGAATGCTCGAAGGCAGTACACAAACTCGGGAAAGTTTTGTTACAAAAGGATGCTGCGCACAATAGCGTAACAAGCCAACTAAGCAATCACTTCGAGATTCACGGAATTCATAAACTGCACTCGCATGAATACGCAGATAAACTCATAAGAGCACTAATTACGAGTAATTTGGATAACCAGAACAGAAGAGAGGAAATACCTGTACTAAAAAATACAAACCCTATGCATCACATAGGGGAAAGGAATGAGAAAATTACGATGCGAGGATGATGCAGAAAATAAGTGAACGAACGATAAAAAGGTGCGCAACTGAAAAGAGTGACACAAAGGCAAAATCCGGTAATAGAGTAGCAAGTAAAGAAGTTCGATGAAAGCAGAACGGTCTGAAAAATCGCGTTGAATAGGGTGAAAGATGAGAAGAAAGAGGGTGACAGTTGTTAACGAGTGGAGGATGGCTAATAAAAGACGGCAGCAAGAAGCCGAATGGTTTAAAAGGAATGGACAGGAGACCATGAAAAATGATGGCAACTAAAAGATAGAACGCGGAAAAGAAGTATTGGAGAAGGATAAACGAGAAGAGCAGACGCGAAAAGCGCGATATAATTCTCAGGATTGTTGGGAAGTTTTTATTTGACTTAGTCAATAGTCGTCACAAAACCAAACAAAATACGCGAGTGAAAAAAAAATCCGTTGCGCAAAATCGGGAAAAGCTTGATTAGCTCCGAAAAAAAAAAATCTTCAATTTCACCCCTTTAATTATTTCGCGAAGCTTAAAAGCAGTCAGGAATAGATTCCCAGTCTAAAATTCTGGGGATTAAAGCTGCGCACGCGCATTCATCCGATTAACGAATAGCCCATGTAAAGAATTGATTAGATACGTTCCAATTGGACACTCGATATCCTTTGCTTACAATACGCTATTTCAGGTAAATACGATGCGAAACTAAACAGAACAACAAAGTAACTCTACTAAAGTCTAATTTACTACGGCAAACGCTTCATCAGCTTCTCTGCGTGAGTCCTCCCTGCAATCAAACTGAAGACGCGGGGCGCAGTCGCTACAAAACCCGTCGGCGGGACTGGAGAGTCCAGAGATCTTTGTATTTTTCTCTCGGCTGAGCGTTTCGTCGTTCTCCAGTATCCTGAACTCAAGAGCGAGGGTCGCGTATAGGATAGAACGGCTGTGTGTCGAAGGGGTAACCAGAAGTATCGCGACGACGAAGGAGAAGGACAACGGGAAAACAATGCGAAGGACTTGGCGACACCGGTCGGACGAACGAACGCCATATACACGAGACAGTCACCGGGTGTGGTTCATTCGACTCTGTCGCTGGCTCACTCGCTTCTACCCCTCTCTCAATTTTCTCTCCAGGTTGCAAGCAGAAACCATTGCGAACGCACGGAAGGGTGACAACAATGCCATTGTTCGAGTTTAATTAAAAAAGTGCCGGCGGGAGAGCCAAACGTAGGCGCACTACCGCCAGTGGAACCGGCATAGCGAGAAAATAAGCGCGCGATCACCTCGGTACATTTTGTCTCTCAGTCCATTTTCCTCTGGATCTACTGTACTATATCTTCTGTTATGCTGTTTCCAGCCGTAGGAAGAGGATAGATAGAAAGAAATTCATTTTGCTTTGGGACGCTGTCCAGTTAAAGTATTTACCTAATATGAAACGAATTGCGTGTTTTGTGAACCGCGCATGCGTATGTATTATTAATATTATCTTTACTGAGGATATTTTACGAGGGAGTGAACTCGTTGTAGATGTGCTTACAGTCCGACGACATCGTCGCATTGTTTCCAAATTAAAAACAAGCAAAAAAAAAAGTACCATTCTATATATGCCCTTTGTGGCGTAAGGTTTTTTCTTCTTATACGCGAAAGTTTGTCGCATAGAAGAAATTGTATTTACCATGAGAAAATAAATTCCTGAGGGAAAAGGTTTAAATTTCGATAGAATGGCACATCAACCTTAACTGCACCTGCAGCCACTTTACGCCCTCTCTTTGCCGGTGTTCAACTTTAATAAGCCACGATAATTATTGCCACCATTTTATTCCATACCTCGACAGGAAGTTCATTCGGGACATGCGAAACGAGGATAAGCTAGGAAAAGGGAAGAAATACGCAAGTGTGGGTGAGAGTGAGAAAGCCCGAGGGTCGAGCTCTCCCGTGAGGATTGCGAGGTGAAAAGACCAAGCGCGTTACTTATACCCCCCACTCATCTTTTCACCCTTTCCAGTCAGTAACAGTGGCACGGGGCGTTATGGGCTTCTGTAATCCCCGACTCGACCCCGGGAGTGCCTCCTTATCCCGGTCCCGTAGACGCTAATGTTCACCAAGGTAACGACAACGAGTGGCTTGGTTACTTGCTTCCTGCTTGCTTTTACTTCGTCGCTCGAGCAGACTCTTGGGCGCAACATCCTCTTGTACCTTTCGACGACGACAACTTCTATTTGCTCTTTCATACATCCGTGTCTGACTTCCACCAGTACACGATTCGCCGGCTCATCTCACTCCCGTGTACTCTCATGCTGGGTAATCGTACTACGGACTCGTCCTCGCCATTCGCCCGGCTCTTTCCGTATCTTCCTCTATCCGAGATCTCCATTACTCTCCCTCCTCGGAGCCCTTTCTCACTTTCTCGTTCCTACGTTTTCCTGATCCTGTCGCGGGGCGAAACGCATGAGCGACGGAACCGTACGTTCGCCGAATACCAAATTGAAGAAAGAGTAGAAAGGACGAGAAGAAAGAGAACGAAGAGGAGGGTGGAACAAATCCTTCTGAATAATTGAGAGGCCAAACGTGCGGAACTGAGGAAACGTTTATCCAATCAGTCAGACAGGTGGACGTCAGAATGTAGTTATACAGCTTCGTATCCCTTACATAATAATATCGTTCGTTCCTTTCCATTTTCGTTCTTTTTTTAAATACTCTCGGATGAAAAAAAAATTGATTCATTTTTTTTAAGAATTCCACGATATATTTGTGTCCCAACCTTTTCTCCCGTTTTACTCTCAGGGGTATAAAAATAATAAAAATACATCTTATAATAGATATTCTAATAAAAGTAACGTAATTATCTTATTGGGGAAATGTCGATGCTATAAACCACTACGCGACTCTGCATAAAAAAAAATTCTTCTGAACAATCGAGAGATCGCGACATCTGTCTCAGAGTATAATAATACCCTTAACACGATAATAATTGAAGACATATGACACGAAGTTTATCAATAGAACGAAATTCTTCCAAAATAAGAATTCCTTTCGTGTTAATAGCAATTTCTTAATTTTTAACTCTTCTCAACTTAACCTCTCCCTTATTTTTACTCGTTACCATGGCAACGATTTCCCTTAACTGAATTTTTCCTGAGTCCGTTCTCCCACTCCAAGCGGTATCTACGGACGCGTATACCCCGCATTATCCGTACTCGCAGCATCCCTTTACCCCTCAGTATCCCTACTCGCGGCAACTGACCGGAAGCAGGAACGATAGGAAAAATGCAGGAACGGAAGCCTCTCCGGTTCCGTTGAGTTAAGAATACGGAGCTTCTACTTTGGAATCATTGCGCTGATTGGTTGAAAATAAACAAACGTTCGTTTCATTGTAGTGAAATCGATACGAAAACATGTAATAGGGGATGCAAACGGCTTATACCGATATAGGAAAACCTATAAATGAATGATTCTCAGAACTAAGCGCCCGGATTTGCCAGACCCATGTGTGGTATACCAGAGTAAAGCTTTTGATAGGATGCGCAATTTATTATGAGACCACATTCAATGTCCTACGATATATATATAGATATGTACATACGTCCCATTGGGATAAGGATGTCGCCTGGGATGTCGCCCTATGATGAAAGGGTGTTCATAAGCTAAGAACCCAGCGTCAGACAGATTGCAGCTGCCTTGTCGAGAGCGCGATATTCTGTTGGACTACATAGCAAACGTCAACTGGAACACATTTACAGCGGAGGAGGTACCTATGCTCCAGAGGAGAGAGAGACTAAACGCGGTAGTGAATACTGCTGGTACACAGTGCGGTTCGAGTATATAACGGGGTCGACCGTTCCTCAGACTTAAAGGAGAGAGGCATGCATCATCTTCGCGCAAGAGTTGTAAGACGTCCCCGAGCGACGTTGGTGCGATGCTGTGGTTCGGGTGAGAGGTATGCCGATGGTACAGCGTCGTCGAGTTTCCCGAGTCATATTCCATTCCGCTGGCGTGAGAGACGTCCCATCGCCACACCACCGCACTCTCTGTTTCACGTTAAGGAAAATATCGACTGAACGTGGCCAGTCTGCTTCGTACGGGACCGGATCTTCTATATAGCGATGTTACCGTTCTCTCTGGCTCGGCATACATCCCATCGGGGCGTACTATATCCGTAGGGGTTGTCAAAACGTTCGAGCCATCACGCCGCTACGTGGTTTCTTTGCCTAATACGTCTCGTAAATAACGGGGACTTTGGATCCTTGCAACTTGTACCCCACCATGGTCGGTATATCGTGGCGCCACCGAAGACTGTTAGCCGCGAAGGAGAGAGCGAGAAAATACGAAGCGGAGAAACCCCGGAGTCGATTGAGAGTCGGGAGATTGGTGGTCCCGTCACCAACAGCATCGTGCTACATCGGCTATATAGGTGCTGTACGCCAGACCCTGTGTATCGTTTGCCATAGCCTCAAGGAAAGGGTAGTGTGGAAGCTATTATGATAAAGTGGGGTGTAACCTTCGACGAATTTGTCAAGGACGTATGGCGCATTTAAATCAGTAGTCCCTGACCTTGGTCACACATGCTTCTCGATGTATCGAGGTCTTTAGATGGTAATAATATCACCCCTTTGCGAAAAACCCTAATCGAAGGCGATCGGTAATATGCCGAATACGATTTTAGCTTCAGACGCAGTGGATCCGGTGGGGTGGTGAGATATCGCATCACCAAATTTCAAGGGTTCGTAAATACATCAGATTGAAAATAAAAGTAATCCCGTAAATGATCGCCACCCCCGATTATTCATTAATAGCCACATTGGTGAATTCAAAATGTGGAGAGAAAAACAAAAATGAATCAGTAACGAGAACCTCCGAACATTTCTCCATCGCAGACCGTTTTTATGTGAAGACAGAAGGGTCGAATAATCATTCGAACGTTGAAGCGCTACAGGCATTCCCAGGTATATACATAGTACAGACCAAGATTCCCATCTCAGATATCTCCCATTTCCGAAAGGAGGGTGTCGAGATTCTTCGATAAAAAACTCGACGCAGCTCTCGTTAGATTCTCGATACGTCCAACCCTTATCTCTTTCTCACCGGACTCCCCCGCGGACAACAACCCGAGTGAAGCTTTCACTGTCCCTTCGCTGTGTTTTTTTTTATTACACATTGCATGGCATCCATCCGTTTTATTTTGTCTGAATTTCTTTGGACGACCAAACGACCGACTGACTTCCGTAAACAATGTAACTTCCGAATAAAAATTAATAGTCCATTAACGCTCGTCTGTCGTTAACTCGAATCTACTCTATTTCTCATCAATTTCCCGACCTTTTATTTTTTTGCCCATTCTCTCTCACTTCGCTCGAGTTCTGGGATGAGAGAAACTTCACTTCGGTTCGATACTAGATGTCGTCATCGATTCGCGAACAATTTATCTTCGAGGAGCTGCTGCTGCTGCCGCTTCGAGGAGTTCTTCTCGTTCCTCTTCCACTCGTGTCCATTGCCACCCCCAACCCTCTACCCCACCCCCTCACCCCCTACCGCCTCTTACGCTGTTAGCAAGTAGAAGTGAAAGACGATAAGACGAAGGAGGTTAGCTGCAATGTGGAAAAACGAAGCCGTGATAAATGGCATTAGAGTTAGACAATCAACCCCCGAATCCCCCTCGCCAAGTACCGGCAAGCAACAACTGTACACGCTCGACGAGACTCTCGTTTCACACTAACTATATACGAACTCGACGTGGCACTGCGGGGAAACTCTCGCCTGCGAGGTCATCTCCCCTCGCGCCCTCGTCTTTAATCGCCAAAGTCTAAACTGATATTGGTGTACGTATGTACATGTGTATGTGTGTATATGTATACATATATACTTATCGTATATAGAAACCGCGTATTACGGAGCTGTATGCGAAAGGGCGAGAAAGCCAACGGCGAAAAATGTAATCAAACTGGCGAGGAAGTACGATTTCCCGCGCAGTTACATATAGCGCGGAACGGAGCAGAAAATAGGATTGGGGTGGAGTGTGAGAACTTTTCGACTCTCGTACATCTTTCTCGGCTATAATCGCGATAAAACCGCATTCACGCGAACATTCAACCAGACTCGTGGCTCAACCCTCGAAATTCTATTGAATAAAACAATATTTTTTTCACACTCGAAGATTGAAGATATTGTTGAACGAATCGAAACAAAAGGGTGCAGAAAATACTCAACGCTGGAAATAGGAAAGGGGTTGTGCAGCAGACGAGGAAGAATCGCTTAGTTACCTATCTGATGGCTTCGGCATTATTTCAACTGTATTCATGTATATTCTCAGACGACGAACTTATCTCATGGAACAATATGATATTTTTGTTCGCGTTCCAGAGACGTCTGGACGTTGTACTCCGATGATATATTTTTAATGCCTTATGGAATACGAAGCGGTGTCGGGACCGTCAACCCTCCAAGTAAGGTGCACCGAGAGAGCTAATAAGCTTTATTTGACTCCGCTGGGGCGCGTACTACTTTATATTTACGTCGCGGGGTGCCTTCGTAAGAACGCGGAGCGCCCACGAACCGCCCTTATACCAAGTCTCAACGTAAATATGAACCAGCATTATTAATATTCGAGGTAATTTCGGGTAATTGAAAATGCCTAAGAAGGGGTCGCGCCCGGGATTCAAACCACCGCTGCGTTATGTATCTACGACCTGCGGGGGCGGTTGCGCCGCGGCTGTAATAACGTCAGATTCGAGAAGTCGGCAAGGGAGGTTAACCGTGTAAAAAAGCTCCGGATTATTATAATATAATACTCTATTTATAGTTAACGAACGTTAGAAGAAAGAAGAACAAAAAAAACATTATTTTTCCTTACGCTACTCCCGACTCAGACATTAACAGTAGAAATCCAGGTGCGTCTAGAATATTCCAGACTATAGCTTACAATATTTATTACGGTCTGCGCATGTCAGAAACTCCGTACAGATTTTAAAGCGAGATAAGGGTGAGTTCGTTAACCGGCAGAGTTATATTCACGATCTGTTACTTAATTACGCATCGAACTTTACAAATAGAAATAGATTGAGTTATGCCATTAACCGGTAATTGTATGTTTCTCAATTAGAACATGTAATGCATTTGCTATACTATTACATTCAGTCACCGTGTCTGGGGGTTCCGTCAGTACGAGAATTCGCGACTGGAATAAATCATTGTATCGTTGATGTTACATACATTACGTTTTTGCCGCCCCATCTCCGCGGGAGACAAATACACAGTTTTATTCATTCGCCGAACGTCGAACTTCGGGTTAACTATTTGCCGAATCGTAGCAATGACCCGAGCAGAGGCTTGAAATTTGCATCAAAGAGTATCGGCTATCAATGTCATATATTGCTTCGAATGAACGCGGGAAGATCAAGGAGGGATGAAAGTTTATTGAAAGAAGTGAATAGTTGCTAAATGGGTTTTTTTTCTCGTTGTGCAATACATCGCGGATATGGACCATTTCTCGCTTTCAAGTAATGGAATAACAGTGCGGTACGCAACCAACAGTGAGCCAAATGTTTCCCATCTATTTACGATTTCTACTGTATTTCTTCCGGTTCCACCGTCACTAACTCCCCGTGGGAGTAGCGTAGCTGCGGGGTGATGGAGCTGTTTGAACCGGAGCCGGCATAAGGGTCGCTGCGTGATATCAAAGCATAAACAAATATTCAGGTAACGAGATGCAAACAGGACATCCACAAAGCGACGGGACGAAAAGGGTCAGGTGGAGGAGAGTTCTCTTTCACCCCGCGACTGTGCTACACGAAAGCACAATTGCGAGATGCTACCTCGAGTTTGCGAGATTCGGGGAAACGCTCTTAGTAACCAAGACGAGAGGAGATCTCGTGTTATGTCGTGTACACTCGCGGGAAGGGTCGGCGCTTTGGTACACGTAATTTAGGGCGATTGGCACATTGAAGAAACACATAAGGGATGCAAAGCTTTTCGGAGCAAAAATAGAAAAAAAAATAATTTGCAAACGCATGACGACATTTTTCGCGATGTTTTTCATAATCATCCCCATTGCAGCGAAAAATTACATTTGCAATATGACGAGAAAAAAAAAGGTAAACATTGTTGAAAATACACTTACCGGTGATGACGTTACAATTCAAAAACACGCATCGCACATCGTAACGAGTTCGTGAAATCGTAATTAATCAATTTATTTAATTGTTAACCATCACAAGCACTCCGATCCACTTATTTCCCACAATTATTCGACTGCATTCGATTTCTTTCAACCTAATTATGCATTTAATTATGTATACGTTAGTTGACTAATTGATTTTTCGTCTCTGACCCGTAAGACCAGATTCATAAAGTTATGCTAATTGTTAAACTAGTCGCGTTAATAGGAAAATTATCGATCTGCACGGAATTCTCTATATTTCGCTGATGTCGAGACGAAATTTAATCATTAATTATTATGTTCAAAACGGAAAACCAAAGCCAAGTCGAAATTTATCGGTAAATTAATTTCGATTTCACACGGATACAAACACACGCATTGATACATCCCGAAATTTTCGGCAAATTTAATTTTTCGACAAATTAAAAATTCGGAGCATTCGGATATTAAATTTGTGACATTTTTTTATTTCAACAAAAAAATATATATATATATTCCGTAGCAAATTCTCGCAAGAAATTAAACTTTACTCCGGGAAGCGCCATTATTTACGTATTACTGATTAATTTTTTTTTTTTTCGCTTTCGGAGGTAATTCGCCTTTATCCGCTTCTATCTATTGGCAAGTAAGATCCGTCAATAACATCGTATCATCGTAATATAAATAAGAAAATTCTGTGGAATAAAACCAACCAAATGTAAGGACTTAGCATCACTATTGTCGCAATTACCGTCTGATAGTTCTATTGCGTGTTCATAGTTGTTAGTATTCATAATGCAGCACGACGACGTGCGTGTAATGCGTCGTAAGGGACTTCATTCAGTTGAGATTTATGTGTCGCGTATTATTTTTCTACGGAAAAAACAATTCATAGTCGTCATTTAGATCTTATAGGCTGAATGTTTCCGTCGGGTGATGAAAAAATGTGTAACGGCGAAAAAAAAATGGTAATGGAAAATATATGTCGCGACGGCCGCCATGATACTTCAGTCGCGACTGTTAGGTCACTTTAGATATTCCTGTTACGCTGGCGACAGATTCCAATAGTTATTTTCATGTTATATTCAGGTGAATCCATCGGCTTAAGTGGTTCCGAAATTAAAGGATTTTTTACTGCGTCTTCACTGAATTTTTACTACGTAACCAAAAAAAAATGGCGTCGGTGTAGACAATCGGTGGTGTCGCTGTTTTCCGCGAGAAAAAAAAAATTACCGTAACTCTTCTAATAGCAAAAACTGATTATTTTTGCGCGCGTTTACCGAAATGTCGTAGCGACCACGTTGCCTCGTTATACGCGTGGAATTATCCGATCTCTAAATTATTTTCGGATGCATCGAAAATCGATCCATTTTATTTCGGGACACGTGGCTAACAACTTTTCCAACCATTTTCGCCGATTCAGCAACTAATACTCTCCATCCGCGAAATCGTTATCCGCAGATACTGGACTAACACGTTGTTTTACGTTACACATGGGTCGACGGGATTGGAGTGCATATATGCATCAGAAAGTCTGAAAGGTCTAAAAGTAGTAGCAATCCAAATTTTATCCTATTCGACAGACGCAAAAAGCAAAGCCATACGAAAATCATTAGGAAATGACCAATGGATTTCTCGCGTAAACCAATGGTCACTATATTTAGCGGAAGAATACCACAAAAAAAAGGGTTTTGCGGTAAATTTGTAACGCATACTTTATTAAAAAAAATAGCCGTATTATAAGAATTTCGAAAAAAAAAACATACGGATCACCATTCAAAAAAACTTAAACCCAATGTATACTTTCCGCGTATTAACGTCGTAAGTGATAAGAATACCAGAGATTGCTTTACATACAATTCTCCGGATTGCCGACTGCGTAGCTGTAACAATAGTACGCGGATTTTCTACGGCGCGTATGCGGAGGAGAAGAGCTTCTTAGAAAGCTTTTGCAAGCAGAGAATCCACGAACAGAACGAAGAAGCTACAGTATCAAGAACACGAACCGAGTGCCATTAGCTCTCTGCCGCATAAACGTAGATACACCGTTAGATACCCACCTCGGCATCACCGACAATGCATGTGCATACATTCAGCGCACCTTTGCCATATGCACTCCCGTCGCCAGCAGCATCTCCGCGATCATATCATACATAGTATACCATCCGGTGAGAAAGTGTGTACAAGTTATTCATCAGGAGCGTGCGCTGTGCCTCCATCGTACGCTAAGTACTGCGTCGCGGTTGTTCCCGAGTGTCTTATGAGATACCTACTTGAAATTACTTTGGCCCTCAGAATGCAGAATGCACTGTCGCAAACTTGAGTACATGATATACGTTATATACGATAGTATGTCTTTAGCTACTAGAGATTTTGTAAACAGCCTGTCTCGTTATTCGGAGTAATATGCTTTGAATCTTCTACCACTGCGTTCCTTGATTTTACCGCGGAAACAACTTCTACACTCGTCGAAAAAAAAAAAAAATAAAAAAATAAAAATTTCTCAAACCACACATCGTGAAAGCAGAGGGGTTTAGAGAGTTTTTGCAATTGCGAGGAATAAACGACCCCGGAGTACAGAAAGCGATAAAGGAAACGCGAGGTGAACTTTCCGCGTGCTGTCTGGGACTGCAAATTCACGGGCGTCAGGTCAAAAAGGTTGGAACCGTTTGCGGCTGCGTAAACCGCAAGGTTATCCTTTCATATACCCTTTTTTCCTTTCTTCCATTTTTTTTTTTTTTTTTTTTTTCTGGCGACTGGTTCCACTGCCGCAGCGAGCTTAATGCACTCATTGGTAATTGGATGACGTCGAACACACAGAGGGCCCGCGGACTTGATGATAGAATTATACTTTTTACGCTGTCGTTAATAAGGCCGAAAGAAAGGCTGCGCATTCTGTTCATTTAGTCCCTTATGTTTCATACCAAATTATTTTGAAGGTAAACCGTAATTACTGCATTTTTTTTTTTTTTCGAAGTATAGGGATTTTTTTTCGCGACCCGATAAAAAAGCAACTAAAAGCCGATTAGTTGGTGGAACTTAAATAGATGGGAAATAAAATAGTATTGTCGATCGTTGAAGCAATTGCTTCAACGCAATTGCAATTGCTTCAACGATCGACAATACTATTTTATATTTCTCCGGTTCCCTCAAAACCGAACTCAACAATACACTAAAATCGAAGTTGATTAAATTTTCAATAGTTTACTCGATAGTAGATAAAATTAAACGGGCGATGCATGCCGACCTATAATAGACCTCACGCCCGTCGGATCGAAGGGAAACGATGTTTAATCCGCGCCAAGTCAATATTAAGTGCTCCAAAATTCTCAAATGAGGCGTCGAATGGATTCCTTACAAGCGCGTTATCGATTAACCGAACGAAATATCGAATGAACGATATTTAATCGACGCTCGACGTTCTTCAATGCAAAGCTCGTCTACGATGGCGATACGCTGAGAAAGAAGTTCAACGAGCGTGACTAACGCGAGATACGTATCTCGAAGGGGATGAAAGTGGCGCAAGGGGTGATGCTGCTGGTGGGTAGGCGAAAGGGGACTCCAAAGGAGAAGGGGTGCTGCTGCCGCGTCGACTCCCGGAAGAACGTATTCAAGAGGCAGACGCCCTCCTCCATCCGCCGACAAATACCTCGCATCGGTCTTTCCGTATGGAAGAGGAAACTGGAATAAGGTGAGAGTCGACGCGGTATAGCAATACCGAGAAAGGGTGAGACGAAGATAGTAAGAAAGAGGTACGGGTCGTGAAGGTGCGATGGAGAGAGGACCAGAGATAGAAGAAAGGGTGAGTAAGAGTAAGAGACAGATAATTCACTGCAATGATGTCGAGCATCACGCCCGACAAATGGTTCAGTTTAACGAATAACATGGTAGTACACGTTCGGATGCTACAAGTTTAAACGACGATATGAAAACGTGGCGCGAATACGGTAATGGGCGAACGGCTCTCTGTAATGGGTTCGACCGCGGGTTTTCAACCGGTAAACCCGAAACGACGTCCATTTCTCAAATTCTACTTTGATACTGAAAGTTTCATTGTAGCATCGCCGTATCGCCAAACTTAAATCGATGAAGGAATACAGGATATACAAAAGCGATTTGCTTTTAATAGTCAAGACCGAACTGTCTCGATAAAAAGTATCGATTACAATCAGCTTGCGCAAGCGGTTTCGGGGCTTATATCCCCCTCGGGACACGAACGTTTCACGAAATTGATGAACGACCGAGAGGATATTATACAATCAGCACTATCCAGCAAGATTTTCAAAGAATAAAAAAATCCTCGAATGCCTCACGGTTTTGATGTTAAAGTATTTTTTTCGCTCTACTTCAATCACCTGGCGTGAGGTTTGGAAAAAATTTCAGAATATTTTCGATGAAGAGAAATTTTTTCTATCGTTATCGTATTTTTTTTTCACTTGACTGCTTTTTGTGTTTTATATGCGATGTTTTTTTATTTTACGATTGAATTTACCAATTACACCACGAAGAAGTTATACCGATGTGGCTGCGATTATTCGGAATGAGTTTTAATATTTATACTCGATATCTACAGAAGTGACTTCATCAGTAATATCATTGTGGCGCCATCTGACGAGGGGTAGTGGCAAGCAGATGCTTCATTTATAGTTCTTGGTAAAGCAGAGAAGAATATGAATGATATAAATTCGTATCGAAGGGATAATATAGAAAGGATATTGCAATAAATTAACAATGTTTAAAATATCGTTGAAATCTTCATGATACCGTAAAAAAAGCTATAAATTCACTGATTATTTAACATTTCGTTAAAATCTATTTTGTCAAAATTTTTCATATTATCGATCATACGTACGAAGTATTCTATATTTTGCATATATTCCGAAATATTCTATATATATTCGTATACTATATGACTTCAGAGATCCCAGTGAGAGATATTCGAAATTTTAACAAATTTACGGATTTACCAGAAAGGTACATTCATAAAGGAGAAACAGAAATTTGATTCTATATACGTTAAGGAAAATGAAGAAATTTACTTTTAACCCAAATCTTTTATACATAAACGATAATATACGAAACTAAGGTAACCAGCGGATATAGGTTATTATAATTTCCCCGATTTTTTTTTGATTGCACATACGCGAGAAATGGTGCCGGAGCTGCCAGTAATTTCGAAATTTCTATAAGAAGACAAGAGGCTGCGATCTGATTTCAGCCTGCGAGAAGTGTGTCTTTCTCGATACTGAATTATTTATTACCTCCTCGGCAGTTTGTATCGGCATATCGAATGGACTTATCCACCGTTCTTATTTTTATATGGAATCGATATATTTTTATGAGAAAATGAATAATTGCCCGCTGATTCCGTCTTTGAGTCGAAAATTGATTTTTGCGGTATGGATATTAAATAGCTCTCCGCCGCAAAATCAAGCAAGTGTATTAATCTATTATCGATTTATATCAAGATACGATTTATATCAATGCGGTAGCGGCTCGGCGCTTACTGAAAAAAAATAATCCTCATACCTGTCTAGAAGGAGCTGTCGTGTTTGAAACCTGTTGATCTCAATCGTCGTGTTGATGCTGCTGGCTGCCATTGTTAATAACATTGTCGCTGTGACGTTGATATACTTTATGCAATTCAAAGGCTTCTCCTCCGAGACAGCCGGAGTAAAGTGCATTCTTCAATTATTGGTTTTTTTTTATCACTTATTTTCCATCGCGACACTTTTAAACCTCTTCGGAATAAACTCACAGATCAGAGTTTTAGAAACAGACTTTGAAGTCATTTCGATCTAACCGCTCGGCGTTGACACAAAACGTATTTTCGACAACACGAAGTCTACCGTAACAGTTGAAGCTATCAAATAATAAAAATAACACCGAAAATCCTAAAGGTAACCGCAACGGCTCACTGTTTTATTTACTCCAACGATACATTTCACAATTCCCTTCGTGAAATAACATTTACCGTGTACAGATCGCGACGAAACACCCGTGAACGAAGCGCCTCGTGTTGTTTCGCGATACGACCGTTATATCAGTAAGTGGCGCGGCTAGTTTCAGCGGGTGTGCAGCCGAAAGTAGTCTCCGGTAGTCTGTGGGTCTCTGTGCAACGGCAAAACGCCATGTTGGCGAATTGATCCATTGCGTGAGCATCTTTTCGAAGAATACCAATCCTCAAAGTTGCTCCGTTCTTTATCGTTCAACGAAAATACAATTCATCGAATAGTCGATACAACGGGATATCGTGAGTTTACGTTTTTTGTCAACACGAAGGTGTTCGTCGAACGAACGAAACAGCGTCGCGAACGGCGTCGGCTACCGTCTCAACATCGTGGACACCGGACTCTCGGATTACTAGCGGCACAACGACGATTTTGCAAAAATGATGTACACGGTAAGACTGCGCGTTTTCATTTCGTAACAAAATGCTGCGATCCGATGCGCTTCGAGCGAAGAAACAAACAAACTATCGAACGTCGTTCGATTCTTTCGTTCGTGCGTAGATTCGCGAAAAAAAAAACGATTACAAGCCCTGTGACTCGCGTATATTGCAGGGGACAACGGCGTCGCAGGACACGCGGTTCAGCGACAAGGAGAAAAAATTACTCAAACAAATGAAATTCGGTGACTCCTTGACGCAAAAGGTAATCCCCATCATAAAACCCATCGTAATGAAATATCGTGAAAAAAAAAAAAAAAAATTATTTTGCATTTTGTTTTGACCGGAACAATAGTCTATCAATATTAATAGCCAAAATTGTATAACTCAAAGGTGGACATGAGTAAAGTAAAATTGGACGTCATCAAGCCTTGGATAACGACAAAGATAACGCAGCTACTAGGAATGGAGGACGACGTTGTGGTAGAATTTGTTTATAACCAACTTGAGGAAAAGGTAAGAGAACAGTTAAAAGAAACAAAGTTTGTTTTACAATTTAAAAAAAAAAAAAATAATTATTTTATCATTTTTTTCCAACGACAATGGTTTTGCAACGTAGAATAGATTAATTAGTTTTTAACGAAAAAAGAAAAAAAATCGATCGGAGTAAGAGATGGCATTCACACTCGGCTTTTTCCCCTCATCGTAGGAAACGATAAATACATAATTATTTCAGCACTGTTTTTTTTTTTTTTTCAATTTTTTTTTTTCTTAAATACAGTAAACGACTTGCGTAACTAGCCGTCGTTGACTGCGCGCACGTATATACATCGTGATGCGATTCGGATAACTAAAGGAGCGACACAAAGACTCGCTGCTTTTGCTCTCCCGATCGACGCCCTTTTTGCTCCAATTTGTCGTTCAAAACAACAACGAAAAATTCGAGCGATAGTATCGATGGTCCAATGCCAATTGGCTGTATAGTCCGCTTTTTTTTTTGCGGCCCGTACAGCCTTACGACGTTGAGGCATCGATACGAAATTTTCCGAATGAACGATGAAAAAAAAAGAAAAAAGAAATGACAAAAAACTGAGTAGAAAGAAACTGCTAACTCGTACTGTGCGCAAGTAATCTCTTATCACGTATCTTTGAATTCCCCGTTATTATAAGTAGAGACCGTTGGTGGGGCTCTCAACCCTTTAGTCCAAATGGCATTCGGATGTGCTTCCTCTATCTGCATCCGATTGGCCGAGTTTCTATCATCGGCCGAGCGTAGCATCAACTGGCCAGCAGCACAGTCGATGTCGTCCGCTCGACGTCGTGACCGTCCGTCCGTTAGAACGTCGTCTTCGTCGTCGAGAATTCGCCGTTAATCAGCACGACATCAACAACGCAGTTTTTTCATAATGCTGTGCAGCATTCACGAGCAGCATGAATGCAGCGCAGCGCAGCAGCAGCAGCAGCAGCAACAACAACTGCAGCACGCTTCGGTTGCCGCCTTCGTCTGCAACTTGCCGAAATCACGTACACGAGACACGCCGCAACGTTCGATGGAATTGTCGCAGAGCTTCAGCGGCATTTATAAAATGCCGATCACCGTCGGCGACGAGAACATCCGACGCGGACAGCGCGTGCGGGATCGTCGACGATTGCCGGGAAGGTGTTTCGCAATAATCGTCGCAACGCTTCCGGAGCACACGCTTCGGGGGCACATCAACCCCCAACTCGTCGCGCGGAGACGCGATTGACGAACTGCGCTGAGTCGGCCGATCGATAAGAGTCTCTTCACGCGTCTTCCTTATTCGTGGAGCTGGCGAAGTGATTCCAATTTCTAGGAGGTACTGTTGAACGTTTGCGTGTAATTGAGGGGGCTACCGAAACGAGAGGAACGTTGCGTGTGCCGTTTGTCAACGCGACATAACGAGATACACACACTCTGTCAATTCGGCAGGTTGGTGATTTCCGCGTATCTTCGAATTTTTATCCGGATTATTATTCACGTAACGAAAGGCCTTTAACTTTTCAGTATCTGGATTAACGAACAAAAACAGTATAATACTAATGAAAAACAAAAAAAAAATAAGAAAAAGAATGCTTTAGATTGGCAGGACGTAACGGCAAGTTATCCTCGTGTCATCAACGTAGTTAAATTTCACGGTTTTAATCACCGATTTTTACCGTTTTTTTCTTTCGTTCTTCTTCTTCTTTCCACTTCGCTAATATATATATTATACCTTGGAATTTCGATTCTTCGATATAGGTATCGCAGCGGACTTGACGATATGTTTTTTCCAAGGATGGTAAGGTAGTCGATAAGTAGATTTTTAAGTGACTCTGCTTTTTTCGAGGGGGAAAAGCAGTTTACCGAAGAATTTGTGTTCGTTCTTTATTTATTTTTTATTATTTTTTTGTTTGTTTCATAAACGCTGAAAAAGCAACATCTTTATTGTTCGATTTCGAACATACGATTGAAAATTGCATGAACCGGCTATGTTAATAATATGCTTCAATGAAATTTCTTTTCGACGCCAAAAGAGTTTGTTTAAAAATGTGACCAAACGTGTTTTACAGTTTCCCGATCCGCGGAAAATGCAGATCAATCTCACGGGTTTCTTGAACGGTAGGAATGCTCGGGCGTTTATGGGCGAACTGTGGGACTTGTTGGTCTCTGCTCAGGAAAGCGTCACCGGCATACCGGAGGCTTTCTTGCAGCAGAAAAAGGATCAAATTAAAAAACGATTGGTAATTACAAACATACATTCTTAATTCCCGTGTTATCGATCTTTTTGGATACCGCGAAAAAATGATTTGAGTCGACTTACTTTCTTTGAAATGTACCAATTTTAATATCGATCCAATGGTTCATTCGAAAGGTTTTTGTTAATTTGAATTTTTTTCTCTGACGATTTCCTGAATTCTACCGCAATATCGTCAGTTGTTCTCTCACTCAGCGTTTACGTCGCTACGATCCACAAACAATTGACGACGATCATTATTCATTCTTTATTTAACCTCAAAACTTACGAACGGATCGATTGTATTATTAACAGGAAGAACAAGAAAAACTTCAGGCTTCATTGGCGGAAAAGGAGAAGGAAAAAGAACGCGAGAAAGAAAAGGACGATGCAGACAAGATAAAGAAGGAGGACAAAGAACGCGCTTCGTCGAAGGAGCGTAGAAGGGATCGAAGTCGAGAACGCGACAGAGATAGGTACAGCGATGAAGCTAAAATAAAAAACAACTAAAAAATCAACATATTTCATTGTGCGGTTAAGAAAACGTCCCATTTTTCAGAAGTAAGCGAAGCAGATCGAGGGATCGTCACAGGGAACGGGATCGATCGGGTCGCAAGCGTCGCTCGGGATCGAGATCGCCGAGCAAACCATCGACGAAGGACAACGGCAAGGAGATGCAGGACATGAAACTCGAGCGGGAAGACTCTCCGCAACCAGAGAATGCTATACCGCTAATGCCGATCAAAACCAAACCGTAAGTCGAAACGTGAAATATAATAACGATCATCGTAAAATTGGCTGTTTTTGGTGCAAATTATTTTGATTTTTTTCTCATTCACAATTGATTTGTTTAACTAGGGAAGCCGCGGTCGCGATATCGAGACTTCAGGCCAAACTAATGAGTATCGCCGACGGCAAGAAGAAGAACAATCGTTCGCCAACGCCGGAACCGGAGAAAGTTGTGAAAAAGTCGCGTTCCAAGTCGCCGGTGAGCCGCGCAAAGAAGTCACGATCAAAGTCGCCGGTATCGAAGACTCGTAGATCGCGGTCACCGGTATCGAAGTCCCGAAGATCGCGTTCGAAGTCGCGGACACGAAGATCGAAATCAAAATCGAGACGATCGAAGTCGCGCTCTGTCGATCGTTCTAAATCACGACGATCAAAGTCAAAATCACGTTCTCGTTCGAAATCTCGGTCGCGTTCGAAGAAGTCGCGATCCAAGAGCGTCGATCGTGGTAAATCGCGAAAATCGCGTTCCGATTCCAGTCACTCGAGATCATCGAAATCGCGATCCAAGTCACCGGACAAAAGGAAAGACAACGGCGATCGCAAGAGAAACGCGAGTTCGAGTTGCACCTCCGATTCCGAGGACGATAAAGGTGGCAAAGACAAGAACGACTTTGAGATCAGAAAGAAAAAGGACGGAGTTCAGGCTAAACGATCGTACAGAAAGACCAACAAAGACGATAGTGGCAGCGACAGCGATTCCAGCAGAGATGGAAAATCGCCGACTAAGAGACGAAGCAACTCGCCACGCAAAGATCGCGATCGTTCAAAGGATCGCGATAGATCGCGCGACCGTTCTCGAGATAGAAACCGAAGGTATGTATTCGTAACGCGACTTACAGAATTACCGATTATTATTTTAACGTAAAGCTTTTTATTTATCCATTATATAATAACCTAATTAACTTAATGTATCGAGTACTGAAATGTTTTGTTGCTGTTACAGAAGATCATCGTTGGATCGCGATCGCGATCGAAGGCGAGATCGCGAACGCGAGAGGGAACGCGAACGATTGGATAGATACAGCGGCAATCGTGGTATGCGACCACCGTCAGTTCGTAGAGCACCGAACAGGCGAAGGTAATTCATTATCATATTTAAAATTAGTTCAATTTTCAAAATTTCAACAGATTTTCAATAATTACAATTGATTTTTTTTAAATTGAATGTTACGATCATATGATGAGATGATTAACCAAATTGATTTCATTGAAAAGTCCGCCACGCAGAAGCCCGCCGAGATATCGTCGCAGATCGCCGAGTCCGGGCGACCGACGGCGAAGGCGTTCGCCCGATCGTCGTCGCCGTTCTTCGGAGCGTCACGATCGTCGCAGATCGCCCGATCGCCGCAACAGCAGACGTCGTTCACCCGACGGACGGGATCGATCGAGCAGGTACGATAGATCCTTGTCCCGCGATCGATCTAGCAGGCGAGAGCATTCCAGAGAGCGTCGCGACAAGGATCGCAGATCGCGATCCAAAGAGACGCGCGCCTCGTTGGAACGTTCCAAAGACGCCGCCAAGTCGCCTGAGCGTTCCAAGGAATTGCCAAAGGAAAAACCGTCGCAGCATCAGCAGCAACAGCAGCTGTTGCGCGATAAGAAAATGCCAAGTGACGAAAAAATTAAGAGACCGGCGGATGTGACGATTTCGCGAAAAGAATTGCGAAATGGCAGGTCTAAGTCGAGTAGCACGGAAAGTAGCGAGAGTAGTTCCTCTAGCGATGGGGACCCATCGTCCAGGTGAGTCGATCTGGTATATTAATTCAAGTCGTTTCGACGTCGTCTCTTGCAGCGTTAACGCGAATGTCTTGTTTTTTTTCTTTTCATCCTTATCGTGGATTCGTAGCTCACTGAAATCCGATTCGAAACTCCTTGTTTCTGCTTTCAGAAAATCAATGGAACGCAAACGATCGCAGGAGAAACGGGATCGAGAGGTTGAAGACAACAAGCGTCGGGAGAAGGAACGACTCGCAAAGGAAGAATTCGTTGCCAAACGCCTCAGCGAGAAGGACGTTAAGAAAATTTCCGAGACGATTGTCGTGAAGAAAGTCGAAATTAGCGTCTCACCAAAGAAACTTCAACCGTCACTACTACCGGTCTCGAGACACAGGGTAATTTAATTATTGTCAAATTGTTCTTTGAAATAACCGTTTTTCCCAACCGTCTGAGAAATACAATAGTTGTTATTTGTGTTATCAGTTCTCAAAGAGTTTGTCACGCACACCGTCACCATTTAAGAAAACCGAGGATATCGTCGCTGCGGCAAAATCCAAAATGTTACCGCTGAAGTATGTATTTCTAAAAGAAAAATCGATGAAATTTAGAAATATTTTTTTTAAAAGCAATTCTCATAATATAATTTTTTTTCTCGATAACAGGGAAAGCAAAGACGCCTCTCCGAAGGTCGCGATAATGACGTCGATGGAGGCTTTCCAACTGAAGAAAGATGAGAGACTAATGAGGAAAAATGAACCAGTGAAATCGTTGCCCGAGGATAAAAAAATTCCTCAGAAACCTGTGGAATCGACGAGTCTCAAGCGACCGATCGACATAAAAAAATCGCGAAGGGACAAACGCGACGAGTCGTCAGATTCTGAGGATAGTGAGGCAGAAGGTATGTCGCGATCATCCGATCCCTTCGTTTTGAAATTTTTCGTGTAATTATTTTTTTGATTTTTAATTCGTTTTTTGCTTCAACTTTTGCAGCTAGAAAAAAATCGCGAGATTCGCGAAAAAGCGATAAATCCAGAAAGCCAAGAAAGCCATCGACCGACAATGAGAAATCCGACAGAAGCAAAGTTGGCAGCAGCTCCGACTCTGACGACGATCGCAAGCACGTTGAAAAATTAAAAAGAGCACGAGAATCGAGCCGCGCTGGTAAATATTTCAAACTTTATGTGTAAATAATAATGGCTATCGTTCGATCAAAAACTTACGTCGATAATTAGGCACATATTTTCTTGTGCTATTTGTGGTTTTCGAAACACCAATGGCTTAAAAATAAGTTTCGAGTAACGAAAGGCATAAAATTTGCATTACGAGAATGCAAAATTGATGTAATAGAATTTGATATAAAAAGTGGATAAGTAGATTTTGCACACGTGGAGAATTCTCGGTGTAAACAGTTTTTTTTTTCTGACCAAAGGTTCGACAGACGACCGCAACAAGGATCGAAAAGATCTCAAGAAGCGCGAATTGAACGAGAGCGAGTTGCGCAAAAGATCGAAGAAAGACGCCGAGGAGGAAATGAAGAAAGCCAAACGTTCGAGAAAGGAATCGTCGTCCGGTGAGGAAGAGCCGAAGTTGAAGAAACCCAGCAAAGCCGATGACGACAAATCGAGATCGCGAAAGCCGAGAAAGGACTCGAGTTCTGACGAGGAACCAAAGAAATCGCGCAAACGCCGGGACAGTTCGTCGGACGCAGAGAAATCGAAGACGCGAAAGTCGCGCAAAGAGTCAACCAGCGACGACGACGGCAGATCGAAGACCAAGAAACCTAAGCGAGACTCGAGCTCCGAGGACGATGAGATCGTTGAGAAGGACGCAAAGAAGAAGAGAAAAGTCGACGACAGCACTGACGAGGAGAAGGTGAAGAAGAAACGCAAGAAGAAAACAAAGACGAGTACCAGCGAGTCGGAAGTAAGTTTAAAAAATGCATCGATATCGCATCATAATAAATCGACATAATTGTGAATTTTTCCAAAAATGTCGTGCAACAATACTATTCGAAAGTTAATCCCCAAATAACTAATATTATATTATTATGACAATCAGGAGAGCGAAGTAGAAGAGAAGAAGAAAAAGAAGGACAAGAAGCACAAGAAGCATAAGAAACACAAGAAGCACAGGAAGCACAAAAAAAAGAAGACAGCAGACTCCGAGGAATCCGAGGCCAGCGAGGGGAATACCGAGGAACTCGAGAAGAAGCTTCGCGAGAAGGCATTGAAGTCAATGAAAAAGGGTCACAGCATCGAACGGAGTGACTGAGTCGATTGAGTTAAACGTTATTTCGAGCCATTATCTTATATATATATATATGAGTGCCCATAGATCGTATCGCACTAACGACAATTGTTCGAAGGAGAACAATATTGGTGTCTATCGCGTAAGTCCATTTCAATTGCATAACATGAACTGATTATTACTCTCGAGGCTTTACACACACAGTTCTCAATGATGTTGGTAACCAAGACACTTCCTACGCAGACGAAAAGCATAGTCTGCAATTATTTTTACTGACGAGTAAAAAAACCTTTAAATAAATAAACCGAAATCCCCTACAATAATGGAGACAACTTGTTGTCTCAATTTAATTTAAAGTAACGCGCGTTAATTGCTCCGTTCGTAGCGATACGTCGTGACGCCGCATGCACATCACTTGTGACCGTTTCATTGGCTTCGGCAACACGCGCCGCGGAACATCTCGATAAACGATCAATGGAAATCATTTTTTTTCTCATATTACGAGTGATACAACGGATAATGAATTTCCACGACGTTAATTCGCATCCGCGACCGATCTATATGAGTTTGTAAATTGCAGTGCTTAATTTCTATAATTATTGTATTTAGCGAGTCGGTACTGCGGACTATGCTCCATATGGATATTGAAAATACATGAATTTCAAAAAAAAAGTATTTGAGATTTGTTTTCTTATTTACAATGATTAAAGGGGTTTTTAAATGAGGTTTTCGCAATCTCGTTGATTAGGTGTAAAATAATAAATGATTTTATTTTTTTCACAGACTGGCGAGCATTGCTTCCCAATCCGGCGAACATATCAGAGTGTTGTTGACTCGTCCGAGATTTATTAATTGAGCGTTCGAAATGTCCGCATCGATTTTCGTTGCCACGAGATCCTGGAATGATAATTACGATATTACTTTTGCGAACAATAAGATGATTTTCGAAATGTGGTGTATGTGATCATTCGTTGATCTTAATTAATTTGATTTCACTTGAAAAATATACAATATTACGTCGAAATTTATCGATTCTCGATACATCAGCCAATCGGAGAAATTGTATTTTGAAAATGTGCTTTACTTTGACGGAAAAACAAAAAGGGAATCGTTTTCGAAAACGCGATTGTTGGATTCGAAAATTATAAATACCTGTCGAAAACTCAGCCGCGAACCCACTTCAACGACCATACTGTTGTCTCCTATGATTAATCGCGCTTTTCCGGATTTGCATATCTGAATTTTTCCCAACATTCCGCCCTTTAAACTTCCCAATGTACAATATTCCGATTTCGTAACGTTGTCACTCGGCGCTGCAGGATTTTGTTCGTTTTGGCGTTTGGCACGTGGATCCGTTGGCTCTTCGCTGGTTCGCAGTCCCGGAAGACAGTCCGGAAACTATTCAAAAGATCGAAAATGTAAAAAAAAAGTTATTTCACGTTACACTGTCGTATGAATGAAAAAATATCGATAAATGTTACCTGTATCAATAGATATCCGTTCGTTTGGCTTTCAATTATTTGGGGAATCGTCTCTTCCGGTTTCTTCTCTTTCGGGTGTACAGTTGGCAGTTTTGTTTTGATGGTTTTAGGTGGCATTACGGCTAAAATATTGGAACATGAATTTTTTTTATCAGTGATGATAATCGATGAAAGTGCGTTTGATACATTTTTTTTTGAACGTACCTTCTCCATTCGACAAGATAATCGGTTTAACGTCGACTTCTTCATCCGCTGTTTCTTCCAATGCTGTTTCGGACTTTGCTTCAGTTTTGTACAACTTTCCTGCGAAAATATTTCGAAAACAAAAATATGTAGTAGTTTTCGGAGTTTTTTTTAATAGTCTTTGTATTCAAAAAACAAAATACAAGACTGTCTTTTTTATTTATGCGCAACTTTATAACGCGTCTAAGAGATCGGACAATTCTGCAAACTTATGGATAATTTTTTCACGCAAATCTATAAATTTTTTTACCATCGTTTCCGTCATATCATGAAAATTTTATTTTCGTTTAAATTTTATATCAAAAAATACTGCAACACTCTTTTCCCGTAAATTTCTCTATTGAAATGTCGAATTTTCACCGACGATTTTCTCAGAATGTATATTTCGTTCGGAACATTCCAAATTTTTTAAAAATTTTACATCGCGGAAAACTTTATAAAACTCAACGTCAGCCGAAATTCCTTGTACAATAAAACTTATTTTTCAAATTCTTTCGAGTTACACGCAAATTAATTTTGTAAAAATTATAGAAACCTTCGTCAATGAGAGGCAGCATTAGCGGAGCATTTTCCTGCACAGTATCCATCCCATCATCTATGAAATCGTCTCTCAACAAATTTTTCAATTTTTCTTCCTCATCTGCCTTATCGATGGTTTGATTGAGATTAAGCAATGGTTTTTCCATGAAAGACTTTGCGTCTCTTTTATCATCGCTGCTGTCCCTGTAACCACCGAATCTTCTACCGGATCTCGCGGTATCGGTTATACCTTCGGAAAATACGCCGGTGGACTGAAATTTTTTGAAAAAAACAATAAAGTAGCATAAAAAAAAAAATTCATATTTAGATTTGCGTAATTTTACGAGATTTTTTTTTTGCTCCGTGCAATTTTTTTTTTTTTTTTTTTTTTTCATTACCTGAATTAAATTACTGGGCGTTTTCCCACGTCCGCGTCCCCGATCCCCCTGTCCTCGTCCGCGTCCCCTGCCTCTCGTTCGCTTGGATTCATCTTTTGCTGGACCTCCGTCTCTGAAGAAATAATAAATAACGTCATAAATCACCTGCTATTACTATGCGAAGCAATTAACGGCTTTCAAGTATCAACATACTCCTTTTTCTTGTTTCTTTGCACATTGACGTTAGGTGTATAGATTTTTTTGGGTTTTTCAGTTTTGACATTTCCACCAAGCGTAAGATCCCTGGGTACCCTGAACGACGTTAACCGGGTAGTGGATGTCGATAGGCCGGGTTCTGTTTTTATATTTTTCAGCAATGGTGCCGTCGAAGTCCCGGGTTCTACCTTTATTTTTATATTTGTAGACAGTGGTGTGCTGTTGGCGTTAATGGTATCTTTTGAAGACATGTTTTTGTTTTCACGACAACACTTCGAGAAACGTTTGAATGATAATTTGTTTTATTTATTTCGCAAAAACATTTGACGAACGTTAGGTTAATTTGAAAATTTCGTGCAGATCTACGCGTACTTTTTTTTTTATCGAGAACCAATGATGTTTGATATATTGTACAGGTTATAATAATTATTTTTCTTCAAAAGAATTGATTTTTTCATTGAGTCGGTACGAGGTAGTGGGCTCGAACTTCTATTATTACGATAATAATTGAATATATCAAAAAGTTAACCTCACTCGAGACGCCAGTGAGACGTCTCGACTCTCGACTCAATTGTTAGAGACATGGCAGACGAACGGATGGAACAGCTGTAGTAGGAGGAATTTAATTCGCACGTGACACAACATTAGTGCGCGCAGAGCTGTGAAACTTTGCTTCCTATTTGTGTACACATACTAACCAAGTCAGTAAGCATTCGGATATAAGTGTGAAATTCTCAAATAAGTACACTCAATAGGTGATTTTTTAAGTGCGACAAAGGTATGTTAAATAACCCTCTGAACATTCCAAAAGTGGTTCGCGAGAGTGTAGATGCAATAAATAATATTTACGCGGTACGAATTGACGCATAACTGGACGTTTTGTTTACGAGTGCACGTGTCACGCAGATTTTACAAGAAAGCCGCAAAATCCATCAAACCAAGACGCACGTGAATACTCTTTTTATTATTTATTCTCCTCACGAAACTGCGGTAATCCCGCGACTCTTCTGAACTTTGGCTTGCGAGGAAATCATTGAATTATATTATTGTCACATCTTCGCCGGTGACTAGAACGAACAAAGTTCACGGACTTTGTTCGACGTCTATATTCATCTGCATTAATGACTATATAAACTTTATGGTACACGCATCGATATATTATGAGCGACGAAGCGAGGATTCAGAGGTGTAAATAGTCTGAGTTTAACGCCGGTTACTTGTCACTTAATAATTCAATGTTTTTATTAGAAAGACGTTATTTACTACGTCTACGGAACAAATAAGTATATATATGCTATATTATAAAAGATAGTACAACTCTATTGTCAGAGTGCTAATTGCGTTCATAGCATCGTCTAATTGGTGAGTTAATTACAGATTGTTATTTCCGATAAGAAACTCTGTAGACTGTATGCAAGACTCCCGTGTCCTGCACGCAACAATTACACAATGCAATTCAGTCGCCGCAAACCCGCGATCATCTGACCCACGTGACCTCTATACTCTCGTGCAACTTAAATCGAAAATTATTTTCAAAAAAGTGTGTCGTAAATCGAAATTTACGATTTTTTTTTGTAGCCGATATAGACGCGTTCCCCCGCGATACAAGAAATAATTTCCGCGTTTAAACATTTAGTATATATATGTTCATATCTATGCCTCGTACACACGGAATGGATAAACGAACGCTTACGTATTTGGAAGTGCGTGCCTTGACTCGGACACTGACCAGCAACACTGTCGCGAATACATCTATTTCTACTCAGTATTCATTGACGGTGCATACATTGATGCGATATCATAGTGAAGGTGCCTGCTCTGTAGTCGCACAATGAAACCACCCGTTAGTGTGCAATATATATATATAACATATAGCACAGTATGTAACACAACTGTCGCTGCACGATTGCAATGACTACCGCGCACACATTCACTGGGCATAAATCGGAGTGCTACGGTAAAACCAAGTGAAGGCCCGCACTTTTTTCATCCCACCGAACGGAGTAGTCAGTCTTCCTGCTCTCGCACGAGCGGATGAAAGGATCGTCGCACGTTTTACCTGCCTCGCGAGTGCGCACGCGAGTATTTGCGGAAATCGAACATATTTAAAGTCGCGTAAATGTAACGAAGGTACGAGCGACGAGTTCGATACTTAATTAAAACATCGCGAATTTTTTATTTTTTTTTAATTAATTGATTTTGGAAATGACTTTTTTCGGGTTATTATTACGCGTGTAATCCGTTCGACAACATCGTGGTTTGCGCGGTATTTATATAATATCGTACGGGGATTTCGTTCGACGGCTTGTCGATTTCGTACGGCCGCGCGATGAAGTTTCCCGCCGTCAGACAGACATCACTTTTTCTCGTACCACTTGTGATCGGCACTTTCAAAAGTACAGCGGCCCAACCCGAACTTCCGGGTACATCGTTTCTACTGGGTGGTATCACCAATGTCGCGTCAACTGCGACAAATTTTCGTAAGTTCTCACGCATGAGAAAGCGCAACGCGCTTTTAACTAAATGTCGCTAATGCTGATTGCTGAAATCGATGAGGCGATGATATTATTATTATGAGATGGCATGTCCCTCTTATGGGAGGAGTATTTATTATCTAATACTTCATTAGTATTCGGAATGTGGAATCTTTAACGATGCGCTTGGCATGTGTTTCATCGTGAGATGGCGGGTTGTGCTTTCTTCTACCTGTCCAGCGATTTATGTAAATTTTCCGAGCGACTAATACTTCGAATATCGACTTTGAAAATCTTAAAAATCCATCAACTACTCTCCCTTTTAACTTTGCTTCGAATTTTTTTACGGATATTTTATTCGTATATAACATATGTATGTTAATAACGCCGGTTTTGGGAAATACCTGAAAAATGCCGGTCAGTAGGCCATCTCCTCGGTAAATCCAATCAGATTACTCAGATGTTTGCTTCAAATTTTTATTGGCGTTTCGCCAAAGTACAACGTGGCTATCGTTAATATAAAATCAAAATTAGTGTCTAAAATATAAATTCTTAGTACTTGAAATCCATTTTTCACCAAATAGTCGATAAGATCTCTTTCACCGAACATCTTTCGTAAATCGTTTTTTGTGTCGTTTGATTTCGTGATCATTTGCCGTTTGATATTTTAGTTGACTCATTCTACAAATAATTGCTTATTTATCGATAACATCGCTAAAATAGAAATGTTTACTCGGTAAAGATGTAAAATAATTAATTTTCGCAACGTTAATTAAGTTTAATTAGCATGACACCGCTTTCTTTCGCACGATGCAATCAGTTTATTTTAAGATTACGAGATTTTTCTTAATCAGAAAATAACATTTCAAAGTTATTGACGTCCAAAGTTTTTGCAAAGAAAAGAAGTAGTTAACATAGAGACGACTAAAAAAAATTATATTTAAAAATTCGGAATTTTCGTTACCTTCTTTTAGCTATAATAACGAAATCAATGGTAGTAATGCATTTTCTTTTTTGCTTATCGAAGAAGCTGTGCTGCAAGACTCCTCCATTAACTCAATTATCCGAACGAAATATTGAATTGCTGTGTGTTCGATTAGTGTCTCTGAACCGGCAGATCACCGAACCATCGGAGGGTCGCATAAGACCGATCGCCTCCGACCGGATTCCGCGAAAGTAATAACTTTAATATTTACGTGTATGCCGCCGTCCATTGTCGGGATTATTTACAGTAGATATGTCGCTGTGCGTTCATATTGCATAAGTTCGAGAAAAATTAGAGAAAATTCCAAATACTTGTGTTTTTTGCACATTTTTAGCGTATTAAAAAAATTTGAAGCGAATTGAAAAATCTGAAAAAATGCATACATATCCAAAAAAAAATGAATGAACCATTTTCATGAAAAAAAAAATTGAGTTTTCGGGAAATTTGTTGACAACTTTTTTTTTTTTCGTGAATTTGTTAATAACATTTGGGAATTATTATTATGCAAAATTAATCTTTCCGGTACCTCTAATATGCGTTAATTTTTTCAGTTTTTTATACCATCGAGAAGTATTTGTAATTTTCTCTAATTTTTCTCGTACTTATGCGAAATGAATGCAAAGCGACACAACTACCGTAAAATGTTCATTTAATTATGCCACTTAATGCGACTTTTTTGTTGGTCTAAATTCAACAGCGCGAATCGTTAACCGTACAGGCAGCTGATTCGTTGTGTGTGACATTGGAGCATAAATACGGATGATTGGTACAGAAGTCATTAAAAAAAGCTTAAGCGTACGAAATAAATATAAAAAAAAAAATGATATCACACAATTGACTAAACCTTTAGAACAGCTCATCTACGTATAAAACTATTGAAACCTTTTGTATTCGAATCATAAAGTTTTACGAATACATAAAACGTATTCTACGATTAAAAGAATCGTTTTCCGCGGAATAATTGCTACTAAATGTAATTATAGATTAATCGCGTTCTCCGAATCAATCTTAAATCATCAAAAAAAAATTATTTATTATAATAAAATACAAAAAAAATATTTAAAGACGTATTTAACCGATAATTATTTTTAAATAATACAAAAAATTAGTCATTTTCAACTGTCAATAACATCGCAAGTTACAACACTCATAATTGAAAAACACTAAAAAAGATGTTGTTGTATTCATCGCACGTTACGTTGGATGGAAAAATCTCAATGTTAATCGCTTCCGTGAAATCTTCGCTAGACGATAGAGCAGATTATGCTTAGCAGTACGGAATATTATGACTCACTGAAAACGTAAGTGATGAAAAAAAGTGCTCTTCCTCGTGACGCGTTTCAGTTCGTAATTTTTTTTTTTTCTTATTGACTCTGCTTGTTCAGTCCATTTATCTCGACGACTAAATGCGGCGCATCAAAATGCTGTTTTTTTTGCAATCTACTCACGTAATGTACTTACAATCATGGAAACGAAGTTAGTTTACATATCCATAACTACACGCTCTGTGGGTGCGAATAATACACATTATCAGGATATGCGTCACCGCTCTCACATAATTGTCGCGCACAATCTATCCGTCGCTATGTTTAATCTAAAATTTAGCGATCAATGGAATTTCATAAAATTGGCCAAATTCCACACACTTCCGGTTATGTTACAGTATCCGGCGTTATGCAACTACAGGAACTTCTTCGCCAAGCGACCGATACAATAATCGATTACGGTATGCGAATTATTGCGCGATATATATAGCACAAGGTTCCTACAATTTATATATACGTATGTGAAATTTAGGAACCGACAAATTTTGCTTTCAAAATTAATTTTTTTCGTATCCAATACGCCGCGGACGAGCATCGATTAAATTGATTGATTAAATACGCGAAATCATAGATCATAGATCTACGAAATGTACATGAAAATGCCTCAGAACATCGTTCCCATTGGTATAAGATTTCTGCTTCAGAATTTGTTTACTTATTCGTAATAACATTCATTTTACTTAACAAATGTGCCATAAAAACATTAACTTTGAATGTAATTTAAAAAAAATGTAATTAATTTACAGAAGCGGTTTAATGTATAATTTGGTGTATGAAAAGTGTAAACAGAATCTTAACACAAACTAAAAAATGAGAATTTTTCAATGTTATTCGGTTTGCATGTCTTTTTTTCTGCGATTTCTTAATTCGCAAGGTATTTCGAAAAAAATTAAGGATTTCAAAGTAACCGGTAGATAAAAGGATACCTGTAACTTTTATCATCGTCGGCCGGAGATTGTTATTTTTCTTCATTTAAATTTATTATCACTATGTTGGAACTTTGTTCTGATTCAGTGGCTAGTGCTGTCGAGATGCCAAGAAGTTTGCTCATGAATGCGACAAAGATGACGACGAATTACAGTAAGTTGTATAAATGGCAACCGATGATTGATACCCTGAATCTAACTAATTTCATAAAGGACAGTCGACAGTGCCGCCTCGATAGGACTCGATTTCAAACTCCGAAGGATACTTGAGAAATTTCGCTCCCGTATGCCGCATGGATTTCCGGAATTTGGTATACCGGAACTGGAGCCACTTAAGCTGGAAGAACTCTATCTGAGAACGCGAAATCCGGAAATTGGAAAGTAAGTACACGTGTTCTCGAAAGACAATGCTACACGGTCGTATCCTTGATCCACGAGACTGTTAAATACGGGAATATGCAGACCTGAATAATCCAATGGTAACTGTAAACAATGGACTTCATGATAGTAAAGGATTAAGTCCGCTTGTCGTATTATAACTCGGAGGTATCACAATCGTAAATCTCATGGGAAAATCTAAATAATCTCAGACTTTCATTCGCTTTCACTGTCGTAACGTCGAGTAAAAAAATATATACCGCGGCGTACATTGTATTCTTTACTCTGTAAATCGTTGAAATTCTTAACGCAACTACACCATTATCACTACTCTACCTGTTTATTTCGGATAGTATGAAATTGTGCAGTGTATTTTGTAGTTGGGATATGTCGGCACGATGTTAAGATACTTATGATACCTTAGCAATGTCCTTCGAGTCATTCGCAGATATGGTAAAACGTCCTCCTGGTTCACCTTCTACTACATCGGTATCTATACTAAATTTCGCTACATTATGATCAACAATATATATTATACTTGCGGACTTAACATACTTGTAACAGTGCGAGCAATCGATCTTTAATATTTTTTTCCGGAATAATCAGCGCGTTTTCTGCATTGTTATTCATTGCGTATGCAAAGGAATATTACGTTTGCAAACGTAAAAAAAATAAATGCACTTGTTTTCGTATAATGTTCATTATCTCATATGAATAATGACCCCATTATCGCGATTACACTTGCTGACCCACTTTCTCGAATAACGTTTTGTTCGCAAAAATGCGACGACAGACCGATTAACGTGTTTCGACTTATCGCCAAAAAAGTCGACAACGCTAAAAAAAATTTTTTTTTTAGCAGAATTTTTCGCAAAAATTGTGAAAATCATTCAACAATGTCACTTTTTCTATCAGAAGGTAATTACAGAAGCTTCGAAATAATTTATTGCATTTTAGCGACGCAAATCCGAAATCGGAATCGTAACACATTTCATGATTTTTATAAACATTTATTAATAATTTTCATAATTTTTCTGATTTTTCATTTTCTTTTTTTGTCATTTGTTGACATTTTTCCAATAAATACGAACAAGACGTTGTGAACATTTTTGCAAAATGACCTCCAGGATGACTCTGCAACTTTGTCGAAACGCGGGCTTTGTAAAGAAAACGATTTGTCGGACTACCAATACCGAATTAATTATTCTTTGCGTTGACGGACCTCCCACCGTTATCGAAGCACTTTCTACGACACTGTTCGGACATACATTTCGTCATACCAGAGGTCGGAAAGGAATGAACTCAACTTGTAGTAATACTCTTGTAGTATCATCGCTTTACTTAAAATTCTTGCACATCCCAAATGCGAATGAAATAAAAATCGAATTCCCAATGAATACGTTATTTGTTGCAAGTGCTAAATAAACTGATTTCGGAGTTTTACGCACATTTGAAATACACAAAAATCCATAAAAATGGTCGACATTGACGAAATCAATTTTTGTTTTGTAGCGTCACAATATTTCTGGATGACGTGACTATTGATCGTCTATCGACCTTCAATATCGATAGAGCGAGACTTTCGCTTATCGGACCGACGGTCACCGTCAACCTTACGGTATCAATGGTTCTTGCAAACGGGTATTACAACATATCTGGAATACTCGGAGGCCTGTTTCGTTTGCACGGTTCCGGTATGTTCGTCGCGAGGGCTTCCGACTTTCGCATATACATAAAGACCGTTCTTGGCTACTCTCGCGGCATGTACATGAAGAGTTTCGATCTCGATTTCTCGGTGGATTCGGTTAATCTTCAACTAGAAAACTTCATGGGCGGCGATAAACAAGGTGCGACGTTCACTGAAGTAAGTAAACGATGTTTTTTCCCATTAGAATAAATGTGGTTAAGAAGAGGTGAAATATCGCGGTTGGTAATAAAAATTGTAATCAACTTTTTTCGCGTCAACTGGCGCCTACAGCAAAAAAGAAAGTGTCATTAGCTGCCTTGATCATTTCCGCAGCTAATTACACCTTTTATTTTACTGTAAATGCTAGGATGCGCGAGAAAAGTTGTTTACAGTTTTTGATACCGATTGAGCTCGGGGACGATGGGAAGGAAGGGATTGCATCTGCTCTCAAAGTGAGGCGATACTACTCGGTCGGTAACAAAAACTGTAATCCAAATTGCTTAGCCTAGCATGGTTTTATGTGTAAAAGACGAGAACGTTGCGCTCCGAGAAGCAATTCTGAAAAGCTACGTTCTCACCTTTTTTCCGTAAGACTAGGCGTGGCCGAGAATTTCAGGATCTAACGAGTAGCTCTGTCTCTCTCGCACTTATACAAGTTTCACATCACCTTAAGGGAAAAATATCAGATGCCGTATCGTTCATCACCGTTTATAGAAAGCTTTTGTATGCAGACGATTTTCTTGAAAATTGGTATCAGAGTAAATTTTATTAAGTCATAGGACTTTTTTCAGTAGATAAATAAAAAAAGAGAGTATCAGTTAAAATCACTTAAAATTTTTGGTGATGAAAATTGATGATGCAATAATTGCTTCGCATGCAGGTTTTTCAAGAACTCATCCCTCAAGCACTCGAGATCGTCAAACCCGAGATTCTACCGCCTATTCAGAACTTCATAGCGAGTCAAGTAAACGATACGATTTATCATTTGACAATGAGGGAAGTACTCAGCTTTCTTCTCGGGGAAGGTGAAGGACGCAGTTTTCCGTTGCCTTTGCGCTGAGGAATGGAGTCTAATGGGTTGAGCTGCTGAGTTAAGGCAGAAGTCTAAACTTAGCTGATATAACGCACATAGCCAAAGGTGCGCAGTCGTCCCGAAAGCCATTTGGTGAAAATGTTTCCAAGGTGTATGCGGAATCGTTGGAGACATTTGTGTAACGGAATATGATCTTTTTTTTTTGGATGAAGGTTTCGTTTAAACAGTAGATAGCTAACCGGATATAGTTATTTTTTAAATTACGTTCCAATAAATGAGGAACTGTTATTGGGTAATTTTGGTAAAATTGTTGTTGAAAATTGAGATCATATTTCGTTGTGGAAATTTTCCAATGAATACGAGAACGAACCTTAAAAGATTTTTTGCAACTTCGTTTGACGAACCTTGACGACCGATTGTAATGTTTCTGCCGACACAATGTTGTCCAAGAAAAATTGAAAAACGCGGATCAAGAGCTTCGGCTTATTCAATAGTTAGAATAATAAGCTCCGCGCGAACGGTCAGTTTATGTATACTGCAAACTCGAATAAAAGAAACACAGGTAAGAATGGGTAAGCAATTATATTATATTGAATTATAAATAGAAATGGTTTTAGAAATACATCGCTCAGGAAATGTTATAAGATCTTCTTGACATCTTACCTTACCTTATCGACCTATCCCCCCCCTGTCGACTAGGCTACGAAAATCTTTATCACAGAATTGTGTTTATAGTTTTTCAAATATCATCGGGCCTGTGTAGTTTTTAATACGAAACGGTAATGAAATCGGTTAATAAAATAAAAAAAATTAGTAAAAACGCGAAAAAAAAGTTCAATGATCCAAAAAATTACATTTTTGTAACGCGTGCATGAGAAGTGCTACTTCCCGTGCCTGCCGCGAGTGGCATAAGTGGGAGAAGTGGCGCGTTATAGTAAGTCGTACTGTAATGTCGCAGCGCATGCGCACGTCAGCCAGAATTTATTTATCACACTTTTCCGGGCCGAAAGCGTGCGAGAAGTCAGTATTTTTCACACACATTTCGATACTTCTCGCATGCTCTGGTAGCGCCACAGCAGTAGCACTCCTCCCGCAATTGTTACAAAAAGCATCATACGATTCTTATACGATTCCCTTCCGTGTGGTGCCGAAGGCCGGATGAATTGAGAAAGAAGAAGAAGAAGATTCTTGTACGATGGAATGGATTTCCAAGGGCGGTTGTGAAGTAGCCGCACTCGCCTTTTCTCGCGCTACAAGCAACACTCGGCTTCGCGTCGTGTCCTTGTAGCACTCGCTCCGACTCGTGCGGCCACTTCCCCACCTTCGCCGTATTCGCTTTCCCGCACTAGTGTCGCAAAAACTACTATTTCACAACTTGTGAATTAAACTGTTTCTTAACTCGTAACGAAGCGCAGAAAACCTCACTTTCCGTGCCGCAGTGACTTAAAAAGTTGTTCAACACTTTCATCGTAATGTACTGTACTATACAAGAACATGAAGTTTCAATCGATCTATTCATTTTACATTTCGCGAACCGTGCATTCGTTGATTTGAAAACAATTTGAGAACTATATTTAAATATATACTAGTATTTCCCCGGGCTACGCGCGCTTGCTTTTCTTTTATCAATATTATAAAAATGTTTAATCACCACCGCAACTTTTCCCCAATGTGGGTCGCCGCTGCTTTTTTTTTGTATTTTTACTTAGTCAGTCCCTCTTAGGGGACTTAGAATATTTTGGCCTTCGCCTCCCTCGCCCCCCCCCCCCCCCCCCCCTTCAGAATAATATTCTAAGTCCCTCTAAGGGGGGCCTCACTGTTAGTCAGAATTATTGAAAATCCGTCTTCAAAGCCTTTTCACCGGAAACTGGCTATTCACTCGCGGAAACAGCCGGCCGGAACATGTCAGACGCGATCGAAAAAAACCAAACTCAGCGTTAGACAAAAGCTTGCGATACCTTCTGAAGTTACTCCAGTCGTAAGAAACGATCCGAATGCTCCGTAAAACAATGTTTGCATTGATTTCATAACAAGATAAAAGCAAACACACGCGCAGCATTTTCCGGTCATAGTTCGCAAAAGGACTTGAATTTCGAGTGGAAAAAAATATGCGGCTTGCGAAAAGATTTATGTGGAATTGAGGGTACTTACTTACGTGAATCGCTTGATAAATGATAGCGCATATTATCATCGCGCTTATGATCAACACACAAACTATCGGGCTATAAATCCGTTCCAGATGCTCCTGGCACCTGATCAGAATCTGTTATTTAACGACGCACTCCCGTATCATTTCGTGATAATCTTCGCTCGTCTTAATACTCATAATACAATGTGACGCAGTGCATAGCTGTCAGCTAATCAGAAAAATAGAATAAGCGAAGAGTACGTCGATTCATATTCTAAAAGCTCCATGAGTGTCACACTTGTAGGATTCAAATAGTAAGTAAGGAGGGTCTCAACAACTGCTGGTCATTGGATAAGAAAGACTGATTTTGATGGTATGTAAACGGTATGAAAAACAAACCGCAACACAACAATTACAACGAGTTTTATACAGTAACTCGAATGCAACCCGAACGCTGTCAATATCAGGGCGAACAACGGCGATCTGAACGTGCAAAGCGACGAGAGTTGGATCGGTTGCAGCTTCAAATCCTCAAGATCGTTGTTGAACGCGTTTTTAAGGCTCGCATTTCGTTTAATTAGACGTTTTTGATACACAACAACGCAAACAGTCTTCAGACGTTGAGCAAAATTTATTACACACTTGTGAAATATCAAGAGACGCGGTAACGTCTCGACGCCAAGTGGTTTAAAAAGTAAAAAATCCGCGCGAGGAGCGAGTTCTTAGGACACAAATAAATGTATTAGCAATGAAAGGAAGAACGTGCAAAGTTTTTTTATTTTTATTTTTAGATACATATCATCACAATCATCGTACGAAGATTATTATGAGAAAAAAAAATTGAAATACAATGATGGGTTCGAGAAAAATGCTCACTTGAATTACTGTGTGATACAAGAATCCGCGGCAGAGTACATCGATGCAGCAGCAGAGTGTATCGATGTCGAGTAAACGAAAAAAAAAAATGCAAAATGAAAAGACGATACTCGTTCGACTAAATCATTATACTACGGTTCGTTGCACCGCGGATTCATTTACGAGTTTCCGAAGGTCATTACAAAAAGAAGCAAAAACGTGTTTCCAACATATGTATTGGATGAGCTTACAGTGGTTCAGTCTGGTCAAACGAGTCAGAAATTAAAAAACTTTCGGCGTTCAAACGATACGCGTCAGTAACGATAATTCTCGTATTTAAGTTTATCATTTGCGGAATTTGACAATTAAAAAAAAATTATTGTTAAAAAATATTTTTATCAACTGTTTATCAGTATTAAATCAATAATAAATCATAGACATACGATTTTTTCATTTTAAAAATATATATTTTCAATATATTTATTAACTAATTAAATTATCGATACAGATATTGATAGTCAATTAATAAATATAATCAAAATATTTTTGTTCTTCTTGGTCGTATCATCATTACAGAATGGCATCATTAGTTGTCCCAAATTTTGGAATGATATTTTTAGTACTGCAACATAAAAAATATTTTTTAAATTTTTATTATCTTCAGAAATTAGCTGTTTGTCTGAAAAAGCATGAAATCGATATTTTTAGGTTTTAAACCGCCGGATTAGTCGATGATTTGTTGTGGGTCGATCGATAACATTTCTTCTCCGACGCGACTTAGGAACGACCTTTGAGTCATAATGAATATACGAGAAAAAAAATTTGTCCAAATTATCGTCGATAAACAAAAAATACGAGTTTTAACCGAAAAATAAATTATTCCGAAAACCACTCCGATCGAAGTGGAAATGTTTATCGAACAAGAGAGATGACGTTATTCTTTGCCGCAATTCAAATATAATGGCTTCAAAAATTCCGAATCCTTTTCGAAGTCGCTGCAGGAAAAAGAATAATCGAACTATTTTTTCTCATGGAGTTACAGAAACTTCCTGCGACGCATTATACAGGAATTGTATCAGAAATGTGCGTTTATCATACATTTTTTTGGAATATTTTCAAATATTCAATTTTATTTTTTTCTTGGATTGAAAGCTTCCAATTTTAAATATATTTTCGAAAATTCGCGACAAAATCACATGTACGCAGAAAATAGAAGAATACATTTTTTCTAAAAATATTCGTTTGGCGAATAATTAGTCTAACAATTTTCTTTATCAAATCTGATAACAACTTGTAAAATTATTACTATGGAAAATCAATGTTCTTAGTACTCTTTATATTGCTGAATTTTTTCAAATTTTGATGCCATGAAAAAGTATTCGAAATTCTCTCCGATTTCACTATTGACTTTGCTTTTTCGGAATCTAACAATACACTCCTTAAAGTAAATAAAAATTGGGCGTGAAACGTTCGATGTCATTAAGTGATGCAACTGGTACCGTGAAAATCGGATGAAAACATTTCTTATAAAGAATAAAACAAATAATCGTCGATGTACATACTTTACAGATTTGAACGGCATCGTCCTTTATTGTCTTTTCTTAGACCAGTAGGACAGGGTCCGGTGATGATACCGGTACCGGTACCGGAACCATGTACGGCCAGTGGCGGTTTTTTCTGTACACAATTCGCCGATGTATTCGCGACTCCAAATAAAATGAATATTATCGCAGTGAGAATTAAAAATGCGTAACCACCGCCCGGTATTTTCATGATAACGATATTTTTTACAAACAAAAAAAAATTGTCAGTTTTTGTATGCGACGCACACGCAGAACGACGAAATAAGAGCCGAGAGTTGTCTTCGCGACGGCAAGATTTCTTTGTCTAAGCAGCTCGCTCCGCGTTCCTTTCATATTTATACCTTGGAGATTCACAACTCACCTGCACGGTAGCTATGCCGTTCTAAGAAACGTCATAGGAACGAACATATTAGGAATATACGAGTTGGTTTTTTTTTTTATGAAATTTTATGCCACGGAATAAAAAAATGTTTTCCTGTATTGAGTACCATGATTAGCGTTTCTTCAACCATTCTATGATATGTCACTGACTCCCTTTGCAGTCACGCGATATTAAAATCCCCCGGAATTCGCACAGAACATGCTGATAAGAGCGCAGCGCGCGTCTGTAAACTCCTAGTCCTCTCCTAAACAGTTGGGGTGACACAATATGTATCGATATCTCGAAAGTATTGTTGTCGCTTTAACTCGGGATGAGATCGGTCGACGAGTCGACGAGATTTGACAGGAGGACAGCGCGCGTCCGTAATCCGTAACCTCCCAGTTTAAAAAGGAAAAAGTCCGCGCGCGTCGTGCGTTACCGTGTACTTATGCGCCAATATCGCGCCCCCTAAAGTTTGACAGTTTTTTTCTCTGAAACGAGACATCGGATCTAAATTCTAAAGACACTTTCATGATATAATTCGAATACAAGCTTTAAAATGCGCCTGGAATCAGCCTCATCGGTGCTCGAAATGATGAGATATCGCGATGTCGCCCAAAAAATCCTCACTTTCACGATAAAATTTTTCTTCAGAGATTTTTTCGTCTGTCCGTTGTTTGTCCGATGTCCCATCATGCCTGTGTGTTGCGTCTGTGTGCTCTTGCGCATTTTATTATCGCATACACAATGGTTTAGGCGGAACGAACGAACCAGTAGCTGTTACCGGTTTCCAAGTGTCAGTTCGTGAACACAACAACTTAGGATATCCGTATCCGCGATCCGCGAATAGTGCACTCACATTGTCATCGAAATAGAGGTTAAATACTGAGGGTTTATTTATAATCTTATTATTGCGAAAACTACTAATAAAAAAAACCTCTCTCGTGGTAAAAAAAGGGATACGTGTGTGAAAAAATTATATTAATTAATTGCAGGCGAGTTCATTAATAAATATTATGCGTGTCATACAAAAAAAATCGTTTCGTGCGGGTTTTTAACGGTACACAATAAAACAGTTTCCTTTAATAATAAATAATTCAAATTAATAAAAAAAAATAAATGAAAAAAAAGAATAAAATAAATAGTAAAAACATTTTTTTTACAAAAATGTAAAAAAAAAGACGCCAAGTGGTTTAAATAATTATTTGCGAATAAAAAATTAAATGAATTAAAAATCATACAAGGCAAATAAAAATTAAAAAACTTGGCGAGTCCTTAGAACGCAAATAAATGTAGTAGCAATGAATGAAAGAAAGGACGAGCAAAGTTTTTTTTATTTTTTTATTTACTTGGCTTGTATGATTTATAATTCATTTAATTTTTTATTAGCAAAAAATTATTTAAACCACTTGGCATCTTATTTTTTCATTTTTTTAAGAAAAATGTTTTTACTATAATAATTTACAGAGGAGAAACAATCTTTGTCTGAAGAATTCATTTTCGTTATCTTATACAAAAATCCAGTAACGGATCATCACACCGAAGCGTTCGAAGACGACATCACTGTCCACGGGATTTTAGAAGGAGAAGTTGAGAATAGCACCGCTCTTGCGTCTGCATCCCGCGAACTTAACACATTGTAACAATCGATAGAATACTAGCGGGACTAGCGGCCGTAGCCCAGAGAATAATAGAAATCGCGCGACAAATTCACGAATGGGCAAGAATCGTCATGCGCAATGCGTTAGAGGCACGAGAAGACGAATAAGAAATATTTTTTTTCCTGGCAATTACTTATAGCTACCAATGCAAAACTGCAATGTAATACCTTCGCTACGCGGATAAATTATACCGATTCGTCACTAAATCGATGTATCCCCACTCTATTTTCATTGCAAACCCGTTTTCTCGGAATTCCACCGTTCGGAGAAAAATTCTAGCGTCGTCTCGTACGAGTCGCTCGTTAAATTGTTATAAACAATTTTTCCTTATTTCAAAGCCTTGGGATAATGCGGAAATTGTCGTACGATGCCGAGTCGTCGAGTACACGAGAATATAAATAAGTGTTGACTGGATATGCATCGGTGGATGAGCGATTAGGGACGATGAACTCTTTGTGCACAAACTTTTCAACGGAGACACAAAGCCGCGTCGTCTGTGTGGCAGCGATGAAATGGCATTGTTTTCATCATTCTTAATGGTCCTGCGACAAAGTAAAGTAGCCTATGTCTTCGATCCTTAAGCGTATTCCAGGAAAGTGATGATCGATTCTGATGTAGTATAGCTGTTGCGCCGACGTGCGCCGCGCTTCAAATTTTTTGATGTACATCTGCGATTTGCATTGAGAAACGGACACGGAAATTGTCCGATATTTACAACGACATCGTAAGCATCGGACAATTTGTCGGGCGCATTGTCCAACCGTTATAACCCCAAGGATCGGTTGTACCGGCGCCTGCGCTGTACGAATTATATCGAATGACGCATCAGGACAGTCACTCGAAGTCAGTCTCGCCAAGCGAATGGATTGTCATCTAATTTTTCGTCAAATATTTCCTTCCGACGAAATGAGTTCATTGGCCCACAAAACATATCGCCATACAAGTATATTGAAGTCTCAATCGATCAATTAATTTTACAATCCGCTAGCAGTGCATTCCTCGAAATATACATAAAACATTTTTTATAAAATAAAAATATTTAAGCACTATCCGCTTTCCTCCAATGTCCTCAGCATAAAGAAATAGGAAACCGCCGTATTGCAGACCTGCAAAACTCAGATGTTTTTTAACTATTTCAGTCTAAAATAAAAATCGTAATTACGAAAAACTCACAGCGACAAACATATCTATGGATATTGTTGATAAGCTGCATGCTTTCATCGGCAATTGATTGTAAGACAGCATTATCAGAATATCGGTCATCAAAGGTTTTTCACCGGAACCCGGCCAGACGCTCGCGTAAATAGCCTCCCGGAACATGTCGGCCTATTGTCAAAAAAAAAAAAAAATGCGGTAGTTGACGAAAAGATGCCTTTAGCTTCTGCCAAAGTTACCTCAGCGGTGAGAAATGATCCGAATGCTCCGTAAAACAATGTTTGCATTGACTTCATCGCGAGATATATAAGAACCAATGCAGCTTTTCCGGGACTTATCTGACGAAATGATTTTCATAACGAAAAAATTCATTAAGAAAATTCATGACAAAAATTTCATTAAGAAAAAAAATGAGGCCTCAGATAAGGGAAATGCGAAATTAAGGATAATTACTCACATGCAAGACTTGGTACATAAGAGCGCACATGATGATCGAACTTAAGACCAACAAATTAATGACTATCGCGCCATAAATCCGTTCGAGATGCTCCCGGCATCTGATGAGAATCTGATGTTTAACAACGCACTCTCGTATTACTTTGTGATAATCCTCGCACGTCTTAATGCTCATAATACGATGAGACAAAGTGCGCAACTGTCCGCAAATCAAAAAAATATAATAAGCGAAGAGTACATCAATTGATGATCCAAGCGCTGCATGAGTGAAACCCGCGTAGAATTCGAAAAGTAAGTGAAACGGGTACCGCGAGCCGTTGGTCCTCCAAGGATAGGTCGTTGGATAAGGGAGACCGTACTTGATGGTGTCGACGTGTCGAAAATATTGTACAGCAATTATAGCGAACAGTGTGACCCAATAAAGCGAATGCACCGTGAAAATCATGATTATCAGAGCGAAGGCCGATGAACTGAACGTGCGAAGCGGCGATAGGAGAATCGCTCGTAACTCGAAATCCTCGAGATCGGCGTTGAACGTGATGTCGAGACTTGTGTGTAGTTTAATCAGCCGTTTTCGATACACAAGCAGGGAAAAAATCTTCGTACGTTAAGCCAAAATTGATTAGACATTTGCGAAATGCAATAATTTACAATAAACAGCAATCTTCGAGAGACGAATTTAGTTTAGTTACCTTCTGCAGAACAGACCAATAACTGATCGCTAATCCGAGACCCTTGAAGGCGAGATCAAGGTTCCCGGAGTTGTGGAAGAAAAAATTGAGAAGGAAACAACTCATCACTGAACACGCCGCGAAATGTATAAATGGCAACACACGATATAGCACCCCGGAATTAGCGATGGGCCATAACCCACAGAATAATAGTAATCGTTCGATGACATTTTTGTATGAATTGAATTTTTGTAATTCCTCTGCCATTGCAGTTGGTATGCGAATAACTGACAACGTTCGGCGACTGGGCGAGCGAAGCTATGTCTTAGCGAAATGAAAAGAAAGATGAAAACTGTAATCGGTCCGATATGACGTCGGAATAATCGGCGGTGTATAGTTTAAATTGTATAGAATTTTCCTTTCTCACAATTATTCGTCGCTAGTAATGCAAAACCGGGATGAAATACCTTTTGCTACGCGGGTTAATTATACCGATTCGCCATTACATCGATCGATCCTCCCTCCTTTCGTTGTAAAACCCTTTTCTCGGACTTCCATCATTCGTAGAAAAATTTCATTGTCGACTCAATGGAGTCGTTCGTACATTGTTACCAATGATTGCGGCGAACAATTTTTATCTCAAAAGCTCGGGATAAAAAAAGAATATAAACACTTGTCGGCTTGATACGAATCGGTAGGGTAGCGATTAGGAACGATGAACTCGTGGTGTACAAAGAAGTGTCTTCAGCGGAGACACAAAGTCGCGTCTTCTCTATGTTAACGATGAACGACGCCGTGAAGTCTGGTCATCTGTAATGGTATTGGGACGCCATCGTTGCTATCTTAACTGTTAATAGTTTTGTGATTTAGAAAATTAGCTTATGTCTTGAAGCCTGAACTTCCTTTTCGAAAAGTTATAATCGATTCTCATGCAGTACAATAGTTGCGCCGACGCTCGACTAGTTCCGCTCGGCGTTACATTTTCCGAGAAAAATCCAAGACATATAGTGAAAAATACATCAATACGGCAATTGACTAAAGAGATAGCAGCATTGGAAAGCATTGGACAACTTGTCAAGCGCATTATCCTCCGAACAGTTATGACCCCGAGAGCGAGCTGTGCCGGCGCATGCGCTGTATCAAATTATATCGAACGACGCAGGAGCGTCAGTCGAGGTCTGACTCGCCGGACGAAAGGGTTGTTTTCACCCAGTTTTTCGTTCCAAGTTACTTAGTTACTCGATATACGCTTTTTTTTAAGAAATTCTGAACTGCGAGCCGCAACAGCCAAGTTTCGTGAGATACAGAAACAAACAAATTCCAACGTGATATTCAAGGGGCGCAAAGTGAATCGTCATTATCGTCGATTAATTTGCATTCGAAGTGAAAGATATGGTAATTCAACAACAACGTCTTGTGATTCGAGACGAGATATTTACTGAGAAAACTTTTAGTGCATCGTATGCAAAGATTATTGGAAGAACCAACGGTTCAAGTAACTTTTCCTTTTCTTCTTCGATAAATCTTTTTGTTTTTATTTACATTCGCCCATATTTACAACCCTTCGTGCAATAACTCGGCAGCATCCAACGCTCGACGGTCCATCTGCATTCTCCGATCACGTAATCCAATGAATTGATAAAAGAAATGAGAAAACTTTAAAAATTATTTTTTATGTGAATCTTATCTCAAAAGTCGTAAAATACGATCGTTTGGTTATATATATTTCAGGATTCATTAGGATTGAAACAATCGTGCGTTTGCAAAAAATGTTTCTACTTCAACATTTTTTTTATTATTAACTCCACTACTAAACTCGTGTTGGTGCACGATATTGATGAATGCCACAGATATTTTAGCGCGATGTTTGGAGCCAAAATTTCGCAATGCGGTGCTTGTCTATTTTTGCAATCGCGGCATTGTGTCATTAAAAAATGCAAATGGTGTTTTTTTTTCGTCTGAAATGAAACTTTATTTTTCTATTATATATGTTCCCCCGCTGTCGGTCGTGCTGTCGTTATCCTTTAAATCTGAAACACCCGCAACGAATTCGGAACTTTTGGAATGATGCGGTTTACTTTCCATTTGAATGTCGCGGTCGTCTTTGGAATCATTAAAAATCCCCGCTATTCCTTGCGTTATGTTTTCCCGTTTCCACAACGATTTCGAATTCTTTGCACCATCAGAAAAAGTTTTTAATGATATTTCATCGTCACGCGGATTTTTTCTGCATTGTACACTTTGCGAACGAACGCTTCTAGCCTGCAGCATCTTTCGGTGTTCGACTGCCTGCAAAATTCGACTTTTCGAAGAATGCGTCGAATTGTCGGGTTCGTTGTCAATAAAAATACCCAAGTGCTAAATAAACTGATTTTGTAGTTTTACGCACATTTGAAATACACAAAAATCCATAAAAATGGTCGACATTGACGAAATCAATTTTTGTTTTGTAGCGTCACAATATTTCTGGATGACGTGACTATTGATCGTCTATCGACCTTCAATATCGATAGAGCGAGACTTTCGCTTATCGGACCGACGGTCACCGTCAACCTTACGGTATCAATGGTTCTTGCAAACGGGTATTGCAACATATCTGGAATACTCGGAGGCCTGTTTCGTTTGCACGGTTCCGGTATGTTCGTCGCGAGGGCTTCCGACTTTCGCATATACATAAAGACCGTTCTTGGCTACTCTCGCGGCATGTACATGAAGAGTTTCGATCTCGATTTCTCGGTGGATTCCGTTAATCTTCAGCTGGAAAATTTCATGGGCGGCGATAAACAAGGTGCGACGTTCACTGAAGTAAGTAGTCGATGACTTTTCACATTAGAATAAATTTGGTTAAGAAGAGGTGAAATATCGCGGTCGGTAATAAAAACTGTAATCAACTTTTTTCGCGTAAACTGGCGCCTACACCCAAAAAGAAAGTGTCATTAGCTGCTTTGATCATTTCCGCAGCTAATGACACCTTTTATTTGACTGTAAATGCGAGGATGCGCGAGAAAAGTTGTTTACAGTTTTTGATACCGATTGAGCTCGGGGTGAGTGGGAAGGAAGGCATTGCATCTGCTCTCAAAGTGAGGCGATACTACTCGGTCGGTAACAAAAACTGTAATCCAAATTGCTTAGCCTAGCATGGTTTTATGTGTAAAAGACGAGAACGTTGCGCTCCGAGAAGCAATTCTGAAAAGCTACGTTCTCACCTTTTTTCCGTAAGACTAGGCGTGGCCGAGAATTTCAGGATCTAACGAGTAGCTCTGTCTCTCTCGCACTTATACAAGTTTCACATCACCTTAAGGGAAAAATATCAGATGCCGTATCGTTCATCACCGTTTATAGATAGCTTTTGTATGCAGACGACTTTCATGAAAATTGGTATCAGAGTAAATTTTATTAAGTCGTAGGACTTTTTTCAGTAGATAAATAAAAAAAAGAGAGTATCAGTTAAAATCACTTAAAATTTTTGGTGATGAAAATTGATGATGCAATAATTGCTTCACATGCAGGTTTTTCAAGAACTCATCCCTCAAGCACTCGAGATCGTCAAACCCGAGATTCTACCGCCTATTCAGAACTTCATAGCGAGTCAAGTAAACGATACGATTTATCATTTGACAATGAGGGAAGTGCTCAGCTTTCTTCTCGGGGAAGGTGAAGCACGCAGTTTTCCGTTGCCTTTGCGCTGAGGAATGGAGTCTAATGGGTTGAGCTGCTGAGTTAAGGCAGAAGTCTAAACTTAGCCGATATAACGCACATAGCCAAAGGTGCGCAGTCGTCCCGAAAGCCATTTGGTTAAAATGTTTCCAAGGTGTATGCGGATTCGTTAGAGACATTTGTGTAACGGAATATGATCTTTTTTTTTTTGGGAAGAAGGTTTCGTTTAAACGGTAGAAAGCTAACCGGATATAGTTATTTTTTAAATTGCGTTCCAATAAATGAGGAACTGTTGTTGGGTAATTTTGGTAAAACTGTTGTTAAAAATTGAGATCATATTTCGTTGTGGAAATTTTCCAATGAATACGAGAACGAACCTTAAAAGAATTTTTGCAACTTCGTTTGACGAACCTTGACGGCCGATTGTAATGTTTCTGCCGACACAATGTTGTCCAAGAAAAATTGAAAAACGCGGATCAAGAGCTTCGGCTTATTCAATAGTTAGAATAATAAGCTCCGCGCGAACGGTCAGTTTATGTATACTGCAAACTCGAATAAAAGAAACACAGGTAAGAATGGGTAAGCAATTATATTATATTGAATTATAAATAGAAATGGTTTTAGAAATACATCGCTCAGGAAATGTTATAAGAGCTTCTTGACATCTTACCTTACCTACCTTACCGACCTCTCCCCCTCTCCCCCTGTCGACTAGACTACGAAAATCTTTGTCATAGAATTGTGTTTATAGTTTTTCAAATATCATCGGGCCTGTGTAGTTTTCTATACGAAACGGTAATGAAATCGGTTAACAAAATAAAAAACATAAGTAAAATCACGAAAAAAAGTTCAATGATCCAAAAAAATACATTTTTGTAACGCGTGCATGAGAAGTGCTACTTTTCGCGTCTGCCGAGAGTGGCATAAGCGGAAGAAGTGGCGCGTTATAGCAAGTCGTACTGTAATGTCGCAGCGCATGCGCACGTCAGCCGGAATTTATTTATCACACTTTTCCGGGCCGAAAGCGTGCGAGAAGTAAGTATTTTTCACACACATTTCGGTACTTCTCGCATGCTCCGGTGGCGCCACAGCAGTAACACTCCTCCCGGAATTGTTACAAAAAGCATCCTGCGATTCTTATACGATTCCCTTCTGTGTGGTGCTGAAGGCCGGATGAATTGAAAAAGAAGAAGAAGAAGAAGATTCTTGTATGATGAAACGGATTTCCAACGGCGGTTGTGAAGTATCCGCACTCGTCTTCTATCGCGCTACAAGCAACACTCGGCTTCGCTTCGTGTCCTTGTAGCACTCGTTTCGACTCGTGCGGCCACTTCCCAACCTTCACCGTAAAATCCGCTTTCTCGCACTAGTGTCGCAAAAACTACTATTTCACAACTTGTGAATTAAACTGTTTCTTAACTCGTAACGAAGCGCAGAAAACCTCACTTTCCGTGCCGCAATGACTTAAAAAGTTGTTCCGCACTTTCATCGTAATGTACTGTACTATACAAGAACATGAAGTTTCAATCGATCTATTCATTTTACATTTCGCGACCCGTGCGTTCGTTGATTTGAAAACAATTTGAGAACTATATTTAAATATATACTAGTTTTTCCCCGGGCTCGCTACGCGCGCTCGCTTTTCTTTTATCAATATTATAAAAATGTTTAATCACCACCGCAACATTTACCAATGGGGGTCGCCGCTGCTTTTTAGGCACTCACTATAACAATAGGCAAAGAGTGCCTATTAAAATGACCATCCGTTGCTCTTCGGAGTCTGTCGAAGGGGTTACTCCACAGCACATACTCCAAAAATTTTTATTTTTCATTATTTGCTTCGGTGTATCTCCAACATCATGCGTAGTTACTTTGAGGTGACTGCGATGAACAGAAATATTTTTTTTAGCCTGCGGTGCAATGAAAACAACTTTTTGGCTGAATTTTTCTTCTCGGACGTCCGTATCACACTGTAACTTTAGATGGTGTGAACCAATTTTGTTCTCCTTCGCAGGGTTTTTTTATTACATTATTTCCAGTATGCACATTACTTTTGAAACCAATCTAAGACCTTTAAGTATTTTTTCTAAAAAATTATTGGCCACAATTTGCATTTACCTTCGGTCAAATGTCCGTACGGTGCCATCATAATGAACTCTGCGAACCAATTTTTTTCTCCTTCGCAGCATCATTTTGTTTTATCAAAAGCACTACGCACAGCAAATTTAGAGACAATCCTACACCTCTAACTATTTATTCATCACAATTTTCCATAAAAAAATTATTTTCTCACATCTGATGTCTGTACGGTGCTACAATTAAGAATCCTGGAAACCAATTCTTTTCTCTTTCGCAACAATATTTCATTGCATCGAAAGCACTATGCACAACAAATTTTGAGGCATTCTGACAAATATAATTTTAATTATAAAATAATTCAAAAACAGTGGTTATAACAAGATTTGCTTTAAAGGTTATGTTATTTAGATTTGGCAAAAATCCATTTTTCATCGTGTTACAAAAAAAACTTCGGTTGTGAAAACTAAAGCACGAAATATCATACACAGATTTACAAATGTTTGCGTTTTTTATTTGGAAAATAATATATTATCACCGAAAATCATTCGCAATATTTTACCATATTTTATTCACATTCGTAATAAAAATGATAAATTTCACGTATTCACTGAAAAAATTGGTAGTAAAATCACAAAAAAGATTCATCGAATATCCAAAATAATTACAATTTCCCAAATAGAACTAAAAAAAATCGCGAGTAAATATTTTTTCGTTTTATTCTATCTGTCAAACTTTGGAAGCAGATGACAATTTCGTAGCAGACGATACACAGATGCTCATACGTCGCGGCGCGCGTACTCTGTGGCCGGATGATTTTCAAATTAAAAAAAATCGACATCTCGTTTCAATGTTTGTTCCTATTTTCCGTAAATATAAATGGATTCTACGCGGTATAGCGCAGATAAAAAGTGTGCAATTATAAAAAAAAGAATTTTCTATCCTTCCACCGTCGAAGATTCATCGCAGCCAAAATCTTTGTCAATTATGTTCACCCGATTTATTCGTTTACAGTTAATAATAAAAACTGCAAATTCTTTTTCTGGCAACGTATTTTTTCCTCTTCAAAGCAAGCCAAAACAAGAGTCGAAATCTTTTTTCGCTGCCGAGATATGATTTTTTTAAGCAAAGATTAATTTTACGAATTTTCGTCAAAAAACGAATCGTTTTTTCAAATTTCTCGAAATTGCCGTCTCTAATCCTTTCCTCTCAAAGAAATCGTATTTACAAACTGACTCTCCGCGTTATTGCGCAGATAAAAAGTGTGCTATGTTTAAAAATTTAATTTTTTACACTTCGACTGTGGGAGGTTCATCACATTCGAAATCTTTGTCAATTTTGTTCGCTGGATTTATTCGTTTACACTTGATAAGAAAACTGATAATGATTATTCTATCGACGTATTTAGAAGGTTTTTTTTTCAAATTTTTTCAAATTTTCGTCGAAATACGAATTTTTTTCATATGCTCACGTCTTGAAAAGTTTTTTTTCGCAAAAAAAAAAAAACAATTGTACTCTTAAAGAACAATTATAAACAATTACTTATGAAGAAAGTGAAAAACACTGAATTTGTCGATTTTACGAGTTATTCCGTACCGAGAAACTTATCCTCGTTTGTGATTAAATAAAATTAAAAAAAATACGATATGATATGATGCTAAATTTGATATTTTTAAGCGACGATAAATATCAATAAAATTTCATTGAAAAACGAAAAAAATTAACGAATTTCTCAAACTTCTCGTCTCCAATACTTGTCTGTTCTACAGAGACAATAACGAGCTGATTCCATGTATTACGAAGAAGAAAAAAAATATATCTCAAATGGTAGAAATAAAATTTGTTATAAGAGGACTGTCAAAGAGCCTTCAAAGTCGAATTTTTCAAGAATATCATCAATTTGTAAAAAAATATTTCGGAGCTATCCAAGATGACAAATTTTTGATTCGAGTAACGTACTACTTCCTCTTCAATACAAGACAGAAACCAAGGCGATATATTTTTTCGTTCTCGAGATAGCATTTTTTGCAGCATCCATAAATATCGACAAAATTTCATTGAAAATCACAAAGAATAGCAAATTTCTTGAACTTTTCTTCTACAATGATTTGGTTTCCTACAGATAAAATAACGAACTGATTCCATCAATTATGGGGAAGAAAAAAAACGCTGAAGGGAAAGGATTTAAAGGGGATATTTGGCCTGAATGCTAAATGATAATCGTATTGGTGTCGGTACATGTTTTGTGTATTTGTTTTATATTCATTAAATCTGGTCATAAGTTTTAAGCCAATAAAACGACTTTACTAAACATTTACTAGACATTTACATTTACTAGACATAATTTGATTCGTTAAATTAATTTGATCAACTTCTACGTGGTGCAATTCGTTATATTTGTCTCGTGTCTCAATATTTGACAATTTATCGTCAAACAAAAAGGAAATATCCGTCGTGAATATTAATAATAAATTGGTACAAAAAAGAAATATTTTTATTTGACGAAGGTTAAACACTATAAATTAATTTACGTAACTGATAAATGTTTTTCCCTCATACGTACTTTCGAAAAGAAACGCAGAGCGCGACGTCTAAACATACTTCATCCGTAGCGCATAGCGCGATGTTTAAATACACTCGATACAGAGCGCGTAGCGCGACGTGCACCCCCGTGAGCGCCTTAAAAAATGTCCCTTTGGGACATTTTTCGGGGGGTTTGGGGGGCGGAGCCCACCAACAAGAGCATCTACGCCCGCAGGGCGCTGAGACGCTTGTTTTTTGTATTTTTACTTAGTCAGTCCCTCTTAGGGGACTTAGAATATTCCCCCCCCCCCCCCCCCCCCTTCGCTATTACTCCTTCGACCAAAAATATTCTAAGTCCCCCTTTGGAGGACTTGCTAAATTCTAAGGGGGGAAATTCTAATTCCCTCTAAGAGGGGCCTCACTGTTAGTCAGACTTATTAAAAATCCGTCTTCAATCCTTTTGACCGGAAACTGGATATCAGACGCGATCGAAAAAAACCAAACTCAGCGTGAGACAAGAGCTTGCGATACCTTCTGAAGTTACTCCAGTCATGAGAAACGATCCGAATGCTCCGTAAAACAATGTTTGCATTGATTTCATAACAAGATAAAAGCAAACACACGCGCAGCATTTTCCGGTCATAGTTCGCAAAAGGATTTGAATTTCGAGTGGAAAAAAATATGCGGCTTGAGAAAAGATTTATGTGGAATTGAGGGTAATTACTTACGTGAATCGCTTGATAAATGACAGCGCATATTATCGTCGCGCTTATGATCAACATACAAAGGACTATCGGGCTATAAATCCGTTCCAGATGCTCCCGGCACCTGATCAGAATCTGTTATTTAACGACGCACTCCCGTATCATTTCGTGATAATCTTCGCTCGTCTTAATACTCATAATACAATGTGACGCAGTGCATAGCTGTCAGCTAATCAGAAAAATAGAATAAGCGAAGAGTACGACGATTCATATTCTAAAAGCTCCATGAGTGTCACACTTTTAGGGTTCAAATAGTAAGTAAGGAGGGTCTCAATAATTGCTGGTCATTGGATAAATGAGACTGATTTTGATGGTATGTAAACGGTATGAAAAAGAAACCATAACACAACAATTACAACGGGTTTTGTACAGTAACTCGAATGCAACCCAAACGCTGTCAATATCAGGGTGAACGACGGCGACCTGAATGTGTAAAGCGACGAGAGTTGGATGGGTTGCAGCTTCAAATCCTTAAGATCGTTGTTGAACGCCTTTTGTAAGGCTGGCATTTCGTTTCATTAGACGTTTTTGACACACAATAACGCAAACAGTCTTTAGACGTTGAGCAAAATTTATTACACACTTGTGAAATATCAAGAGACGCGGTAACGTCTCGACGCCAAGTGGTTTAAAAAGTAAAAAATCCGCGCGGTGAGCGAGTTCTTAGGACACAAATAAATGTATCAGCAATGAAAGGAAGAACGAGCAAAGTTTTTTTATTTTTATTTTTAGATACATATCATCATAATCATCGTACGAAGATTATTGTAAGAAAAAAAAAATTAAAATGCAATGATGGGTTCGAGAAAAATGCTCACTTGAATTAATGTGTGATACAAGAATACGCGGCAGAGTATCGATGTCGAGTAAACGAAAAAAAAAAATATTGAAAAGACGATACTCGTTCGACTACATCATTATACTGCGGTTCGTTGCACCGCGGATTCATTTACGAGTTTCCGAAGGTCATTACAAAAAGAAGCAAAAACGTGTTTCCAACATATGTATTGGATGAGCTTACAGTGGTTCAGTCTGGTCAAACGAGCCGGGAATTAAAAAACTTTCGGCGTTCAAACGATACGCGTCACTAACGATAATTCTCGTATTTAAGTTTATGATTTGCGGAATTTGACAATTAAAAAAAAAATTATTGTTAAAAAATATTTTTATCAACTGTTTATCAGTATTAAATCAACAATAAATCATAGACATACGATTTTTTCGTTTTAAAAATATATATTTTCAATATATTTATTAACTAATTAAATTATCGATGCAGATATTGATACTCAATTAATAAATATAATCAAAATATTTTTGTTCTTCTTGGTCGTATCAACATTACAGAATGGCATCATTAGTCGTCCCAAAGTTTGGAAAGATATTTTTAGTACTGCAACATAAAAAATATTTTTAAAATTTTTATCATCTTCAGAAATTGGCTGTTTGTCTGAAAAAGCATGAAATCGATATTTTTAGGTTTTAAACCGCTGGATTAGTCGATGATTTGTTGTGGGTCGATCGATAACACTTCGTCTCCGACGCGACTTCGGAACGACCTTTGAGTCATAATGAATATACGAGAAAAAAATTTTTGTCCAAATTATAGTCGATAAACAAAAAATAGGAGTTTTAACCGAAAAATAAATTATTCCGAAAACCAGACCGATCGAAGTCGAAATGTTAGCTGCGTAAAGCTACAACCCCCATTATGTCCGAATTGAATTTTTCTCAGTTCTAAATATTGTGCTTTTTATGTGCTTAATTGATAATTTTTGTGCTCTCTTGGTTTTATCAGAAAATGCATTTTTTCGTGGGGGTGCTAGGTATCTCGATATTCAGCACCCCCACTACTGTAACAGGTCTTTAAATGGCCACAAAATATTTCAAAAGCATCGTAAAATTTTGTGCTTTTTATGTGCTTTCAACAAATTACTTCCTCCCATTAGGATTATTGATAGCCGCGATCAGAGAATGCATTCTCACTTAAAAGATTAGAAGACATTATATAAGCGAATGACTCAGCCAACATTTGTCATTTCAACTAGGTATCATGTTCATAATTTCGATATTAACTTTAAAAAAATGTTAATCTCGCACAAGAAAAGATTATTATGTTCCGTCCGTAAAAAGTTATTTGAGGTCGGGGAAGAGATCTCAATAGGAATCCTTAACGTTCGTAAAATCAAAACTACTTATTTACTGCAACAAGCTTAAGTTGCCCCATTTAATGCAAAAAGCGTATTTCATCTGTTGTTATCGGCCAAAAACTATTTTATCAAAAATTAATTCGCGTTAATTATTTAAAAAAAAATCCCCAAGTTTAGATATGACAATGAGCATGAGTTTTGTTTGTTGTCAATATCATTTTTTTCTATTTGAAAAAAGAAAACATTCATACATACATACACGCATGCATCGATATCATATCTTCATATCATCTTCTACATATTTTAAAAGAGGAATCTGACTTACCAAAAACTTCTTCAGTCGACCACTATGAACAATCTATAGTACGGGTATAACAATACGATTTCTTTTAACTATTAAAAAAATTCAACTTGATACTAGGTGAACCTAATTTTAGTATTTTTTTTTTTGCCCGGACGCCAATAATGAACTTTACGATATGTAACTGATTTCCCATACTTTTTGGAAACAAATTAGTTACAAATGCACAATGCGTAACTTTTACCTCGAAAATGTTTCTATTATGTTCTATACAATTCACTTTTGCTTCATAATGTACTTTGATCCGTATGTCATTATTCTCATATTCCGATAATTATTTTCTGCAACGCCAACCGAAAGCCGGTTCGATACTACGCCATTAATAGTATCTTACTTGTCCTCAATAAAGTATCACATTGTAGTTTTGAAAACCGTTTACGAGTTGCCAGCTTCGTTAGGCATGATTCGTGGAGGGTTTCGCGGCAGTCTATTTAAAAAGCCCATAAAACGCACATAAATTTAGTACTAAAAAGATGTGTCTCCGTATACTGGGAAGAAAGTTGTCGCTAGCTTGAGCTGGCACCTCCACATTTAAATTTCATTTTTTTCCTGACAATAATGAGCTCAAAAATCAAGTCTTTGCGCATTAGATAGCACAAAAAAACACTGAAATTCGGCACCAAAAAGATGGGTCTCCGTATACTGCGAAGAAAGTTGTCGCTAGCCCGAGCCGGCACCTCCACATTTAAATTTCATTTTTTTCTTTACAATAATGAGCCTAAAATATGTGCTTTTTTTGTGCTATCAATTGTCATTATTATCATTGTCAGCTCATTATTGTTAGGAAAAAAATGAAATTTGAAACAACTTTCCTCCCAGTATACGAAGACACGTCTTTTTGGTGTCAAATTTATGTGCTTTTTGGCACATAAAAGCACATAAATGCGTATAAAAGCACATAAAAGCGCATAAAGCATAAAAGCGCATAAAAGCACATAGATGCGCATAAATGCTTGTGCTTTTTGGCTTTTTTTATGTGCTTTGTGCACATGTGCTTTGTGCTATAGTTTTGGTGCTGAATTTAAGTGCTTTTTTTGTGCTATCTAATGCACAAAGACTTGATTTTTGAGCTCATTATTGTCAGGAAAAAAATGAAATTTAAATGTGGAGGTGCCAGCTCAGGCTAGCGACAACTTTCTTTCCAGTATACAGAGACACATCTTTTTGGTACCAAATTTATGTGCATTTTATGGGCTTTTTGAATAGACTACCGCGAAACCCTCCACGAATCATGCCTAACGAAGCTGGGAATTCGATTTTCAAAACTACCATGTGATACCTTATTGAGGACAAGTAAGATACTATTAATGGCGTAGTATCGAACCGGCTTTCCGGTGGCGTTTCAGATAATAATTATCGGAATATAAGAATTATTACATACGGATCAAAGTACATTATGAAGCAAAGGTGAATTATATAGAACATAATAGAAACACTTTCGAGGTAAAAGTTACGCATTGTGCATTTGTAACTAATTTGTTTCCAAAAAGTATGGAAAATCAGTTACATATCGTAAAGTTCATTATTGGCGTCTGGACAAAATAAAATACTAAAATTTGGTTCACCCAGTATCAAGTTGAATTTTTTTAATAGTTAAAAGAAATCGTATTGTTATACCCGTACTATAGATTGTTCATAGTGGTCGACTGAAAAAGTTTTTGGAAAGTCAGATTCCTCTTTTAAAATATGTAGAAGATGATATGAAGATATGATATCGATGCATATGTATGTATGAATGTTTTCTTTTTTCAAACAGAAAAAAATGATATTGACAACGAACAAAACTCATGCTCATTGTCATATCTAAACTTGGGGATTTATTTAATATAATTAACGTGAATTAATTTTTAATAAAATAGTTTTTGGCCGATAACAACAGATGAAATACGCTTTTCGCATTCAATGGGGCAACTTAAGCTTGTTGCAGTAAATAAGTAAGTTTTGATTTTACGAACGTTAAGGATTCCTACTGAGATCTCTTCCCCGACCTCAAATAACTTTTTACGAACGGAACATAATAATCTTTTCTTGTGCGATATTAACATTTTTTTAAAGTGAATATCGAAATTACGAACATGATACCTAGTTGAAATGACAAATGTTGGCTGAGTCATTCGCTTATATAAAGTCTTCTAATCTTTTAAGTGAGAATGCATTCTCTGATCGCGGATATCAATATCCTAATGGGAGGAAGTAATTTTTTGAAAGCACATAAAAAGCACAAAATTTTACGATGCTTTTGAAATATTTTGTGGCCATTTAAAGACCTTTTACAGTAGTGGGGGTGCTGAATATCGAGATACTTAGCACCCCCACGAAAAAATGCATTTTCTGATAAAACCAAGAGAGCACAAAAATTATAAATTAAGCACATAAATAGCACATAAAAAGCACAATATTTAGAACTGAGAAAAATTCAATTCGGACAAAGTGGGGGTTGTAGCTTTACGCAGCTCGAAATGTTTATCGAACAAGAGAAATGACGTTATTCTTTGCCGCAATTCAAAGGGCTTCAAAGGGCTTCAAAGGGCTTCAAAAATTCCGAATCCTTTCCGAAGTCGCTGCAGGAAAAAGAATAATCGAACTATTTTTTCTCATGGAGTTACAGAAACTTCCTGCGACGCATTATTCAGAAATTATATTAGAAATGTGCGTTGTATCAGACATTTTTTTAGAATATTTTCAAGTGTTCAATTTCATTTTTTTTATTGGATTGAAAGCTTCGAATTTTAAATATATTTTCGAACTTCGGGAAAAAATCACATGTACGAAGAAAATACAAGAATCAATTTTTTCTAAAAACATTCGTTTGCTGAATAATTAGTCTACCAATCTTCTTTATCAAATCTGATAACAACTTGTAAAATTATTACTATGGAAAATCAATGTTTTTAGTACTCTTTATATCGCTGATTTTTTTCAAATTTTAATGCTATGGAGAAGTATGCGAAATTCTCTCCGATTTCACTATTGACTTCGCTTTTTCGGAATCTAACAATACACTCTCCTTAAAGTAAATAAAAATTGGGCGTGAAACGTTCGATGTCATTGAGTGATGCAACCGGTACCGTGAAAATCGGATGAAAACATTTCTTATAAAGAATAAAACAAATAATAGTCGATGTACTTACTTTACAAATTTGGACGGCAACGACCTTTATTGTCTTTTCTTAGACCAGTAGGACAGGGTCCGGTGATAATACCGGTACCGCTACCGGAACCATCTTTATGACGATCATCGTTATCTTCGGCCGGTGGCGGTTTTTTCTGTACACAATTCGCCGATGTATTCGCGACTCCAAATAAAATGAATATTATCGCAGTGAGAATTAAAAATGCGTAACCACAACCCGGTATTTTCATGATGACGATATTTTTTACAAACAAAAAAAAATTATCAGTTTTTGTATGCGACGCACACGCAGAACGACGAAATGGGAGCCGAGAGTTGTCTTCGCGACGGCAAGATTTCTTTGTCTGAGCAGCTCGCTCCGCGTTCCTTTCATATTTATACCTTGGAGATTCACAACTCACCTGCACGGTAGCTATGCCGTTCTAAGAAACGTCATAGGAACGAACATATTAGGAATATACGAGTTGGTTTTTTTTTTAATGAAATTTTATGACACGGAATAAAAAAATGTTTTCCTGTATTGAGTACCATGATTAGCGCTTCTTCAATCGTTCTATGATACGTCCGAAGGTCACTGACACCCTTTGCAGTCACGCGATGTTAAAATCACGTGGAATTCGCACAGAACATGCTGATAAAAGCGCAGCGTGCGTCCGTAAATTCCTAGTTCGTCTCCTAAAAAGTTGGGGTAACACAATATGTATCGATATCTCGAAAGTATTGTTGTCGCTTTAACTCGGGATGAGATCGGTCGACGAGTCGACGAGATTTGACAGGAGGTTTCGGACAGCGCGCGTCCGTAATCCGTAACCTCCCAGTTTAAAAAATAAAAAGTCCGCGCGCGTCGTGCGTTACCGTGTACTTATGCGCCAATATCGCGCCCCCTAAAGTTTGACAGTTTTTTTCTCCGAAACGAGATATCGGATCTGAATTCTAAAGACACTTTCATGATACAATTCAAATACAAGCTTTAAAATACGCCTGGAATCAGCCCCATCGGTGCTCGAAATGATGAGATATCGCGATGTCGTCCAAAAAATCCTCACTTTCACGATAAATTTTTTCTTCAGAGGTTTTTCGTCTGTCCGTTGTTTGTCCGATGTCCCATCATGCCTGTGTGTTGCGTCTATGTGCCCATGCGCATTTTATTATCGCCTACACAATGGTTTAGGCGGAACGAACGAACCATTAGCTGTTACCGGTTTCCAAGTGTCAGTTCGTGAACACAACAACTTAGGATATCCGTATCCGCGATCCGCGAATAGTGCACTCACATTGTCATCGAAATAGAGGTTAAATACTGAGGAGTTATTTATAATCTTATTATCGCGAAAACTACTAATAAAAAAAAACCTCTCTCGTGGTAAAAAAAAAAGGATACGTGTTGAAGAAATTATATTAATTAATTGCAGGCGAGTTAACTAATAAATATTATGCGTGTCATACAAAAAAAATCGTTTCGTGCGGATTTTTAACGGTACACAATAAAACAGTTTCCTTTAATAATAAATAATTCAAATTAATAAAAAAAAATAAATGAAAAAAAAAGAATAAAATAAATAGTAAAAACATTTTTCTTACAAAAATGTAAAAAAAAGACACCAAGTGGTTTAAATAATTATTTGCGAATAAAAAATTAAATGAATTAAAAATCATATAAGCCAAATAAAAATTAAAAAAACTTAGCGAGTCCTTAGAACGCAAATAAATGTAGTAGCAATGAATGAAAGAAAGGACGAGCAAAGTTTTTTTATTTTTTTATTTACTTGGCTTGTATGATTTATAATTCATATAATTTTTTATTAGCAAAAAATTATTTAAACCACTTGGCGTCTTTTTTTTTTTTTCATTTTTTTATGAAAAATATTTTTACTATAATAATTTACAGAGGAGAAACAATATTTGTCTGAAGAATCCATTTTCGTTATCTTATACAAAAATCCAGTAACGGATCATCACACCGAAGCGTTCGAAGACGACATCACTGTTCACGGGATTTTAGAAGGAGAAGTTGAGAATGGCACCGCTCTTGCGTCTGCATCCCGCGAACTTAACACATTGTAACAATCGATAGAATACTCCGGGACTAGCGGCTACTAGCGTAGCCCAGAGAATAATAGAAATGGTGCGACAAATTCACGAATGGGCAAGAATCGTCATGCGCAATGCGTTAGAGGCACGAGAAGACGAATAAGAAATATTTTTTTTCCTGGCAATTACTTATAGCTACCAATGCAAAACTGCAATGTAATACCTTCGCTACGCGGATAAATTATACCGATTCGTCACTAAATCGATGTATCCCCACTCTATTCTCATTGCAAACCCGCTTTCTCGGAATTCCATCGTTCGGAGAAAAATTCTAGCGTCGTCTTGTACGAGTCGCTCGTTAAATTGTTATAAACAATTTTTCCTTATTTCAAAGCCTTGGGTAATGCGGAAATTGTCGTACGATGCCGAGTCGTCGAGTATATGAGAATATAAATAAGTGTTGACTGGATATGCATCGGTGGATGAGCGATTAGGGACGATGAACTCTTTGTGCACAAACTTTTCAACGGAGACACAAAGCCGCGTCGTCTGTGTGGCAGCGATGAAATGGCATTGTTTTCATCATTCTTAATGGTCCTGCGACAAAGTAAAGTAGCCTATGTCTTCGATCCTTAAGCGTTTTCCAGGAAAGTGATGATCGATTCTGATATAGTATAGCTGTTGCGCCGACGTGCGCCGCGCTTCAAATTGTTTGATGGACATCTATGATTTTCATTGAGAAACGGACACGGAAATTGTCCGATATTTACAACATCATTGTAAGCATTGGACAATTTGTCGGGCGCATTGTCCAACCGTTATAACTCCGAGGATCGGTTGTACCCGCGCTTGCGCTGTACGAATTATATCGAATGACGCATCAGGACCGTCACTCGAGGTCAGTCTTGCCGAACGAATGGATTGAAATGAAAATGAAACGAATGAATTTTTCGTGAAATGTTTCGATTGGACGAAATAAGTTCATTGGCCCACAAAACATATCGCCATACAAGTATATTGAAGTCTCAATCGATCGATTAATTTTACAATCCGCTAACAGTGCATTCCTCGAACTGTATATGAAACATTTTTTATAAAATAAAAATAATTAAGCACTATCCGCTTTCCTCCAATGTCCTCAGCATAAAGAAATAGGAAATCGCCGTATTGCAGACCTGCAAAACTCAGATGTTTTTTTAACGAGTACAGTCTAAAATAAAAATCGTAATTACGAAAAACTCACACCGACAAACATATCTATGGATATTGTTGATAAGCTGCATGCTTTCATCGGCAATTGATTGTAAGACAGCATTACCAGAATATCGGTCATCAAAGGTTTTTCACCGGAACCTGGCCAGACACTCGCGTAAATAGCCTCCCGGAACATGTCGGACTATTCTCAAAAAAAAAAAAAATACCACAGTAGATGAAAAGATGCCGTTAGCTTCTGCCAAAGTTACCTCAGCGGTGAGATACGATCCGAATGCTCCGTAAAACAAAGTTTGCAATGACTTCATAGTGAGATATACAAGAACCAGTGCAGCTTTTCCGGCGCTTATCTGACGAAATGATTTTCATAGCGAGTTGAAAAAAAATGGGACTTCAGAAAAAGGAAATGCGACATTAAGGATAATTACTCACATGAGAGAGTTGGTAAATCAGAGCGCACATGATGATGGAGCTTAAGATCAACGTATTAATGACTATTGGGCCATAAATCCGTTCCAGATGCTTCCGGCATCTGATGAGAATCTGATGTTTAACAACGCACTCTCGTATTACTTTGTGATAATCCTCGCACGTCTTAATGCTCATAATACGATGAGACAAAGTGCGCAGCTGTCCGCAAATCAAAAAAATATAATAAGCGAAGAGTGTATCAATTGATGCTACAAGCGTTGCTTGAATGAAACCCGCGTAGAATTCGAAAAGTAAGTGAAGCGGGTACCACGAGCCGTTGGTCCTCCAAGGATAGGTCATTGGATAAGGGAGACCGTACTTGATGGTGTCGACGTGCCGAAAATATTGTAAAGCAATTATAACGAGCAGTGTGACCCAATAAATCAAATGCACCATAAAAATCATAATTATCAGGGCAAAAGTCGATGAACTGAACGTGCGAAGCGGCGATAAGAGAATCGGTCGTAACTTGAAATCCTCGAGATCGGCGTTGAACCCGGTGTAGAGACTTGTGTGTAGTTTAATCAGCCGTTTTCGATACACAAGCAGGGAAGAAATCTTCGTACGTTAAGCCAAAATTGATTAGACATTTGCGAAATGCAATAATTTACAATAAAAAAGCAATCTTTGAGAGACGAATTTAGTTTAGTTACCTTCTGCAGAGCAGACCAATAACTGAACGCGAATCCGAGACCCTTGAAGGCGAGATCAAGGTTCCCGGAGTTGTGGAAGTAAAAATTGAGAAGGAAACAACTCATCACTGAACACGCCGCGAAATGTATAAATGGCAACACACGATATAGTACCCCGAAATTAGCGATGGGCCATAACCCACAGAATAATAGTAATCGTTCGATGACATTTTTGTATGAATTGAATTTTTGTAATTCCTCTGCCATTGCCGTGGTATACGAATAACTGACAACGTTCGGCGACTGGGCGAGCGAAGCTATGTCTTAGCGCAACGAAAAGAAGGATGAAAACTGTAGTGGGTCCGATATGACGTCGGAATAATTGGCGGTGTATAGTTTAAATTGGATAGAATTTTTCTTTCTCACAATTATTCGTCGTTAGTAATGCAAAACCGGGATGAAATATCTTTTGCTACGCGGGTTAATTATACCGATCCGCCATTACATCGATCGACCCTCACTCCTTTCCCTGTAAAACCGTTTTCTCGGATTTTCATCATTCGTAGAAAAATTTCATTGTCGACTCATGTGAGTCGTTCGCACATTATTACCAATGATTCTGACGAACAATTTTTATCTCAAAAGCTCGGGATAAAAAAAGAATATAAACACTTGTCGGCTTGATACGAATCGGTAGGGTAGCGATTAGGAACGATGAACTCGTGGTGTACAAAGAAGTGTCTTCAGCGGAGACACAAAGTCGCGTCTTCTCTATGTTAACGATGAACGACGCCGTGAAGTCTGGTCATCTGTAATGGTATTGGGACGCCATCGTTGCTATCTTAACTGTTAATAGTTTTGTGATTTAGAAAATTAGCTTATGTCTTGAAGCCTGAACTTCCTTTTCGAAAAGTTATAATCGATTCTCATGCAGTACAATAGTTGCGCCGACGCTCGACTAGTTCCGCTCGGCGTTACATTTTCCGAGAAAAATCCAAGACATATAGTGAAAAATACATCAATACGGCAATTGACTAAAGAGATAGCAGCATTGGAAAGCATTGGACAACTTGTCAAGCGCATTATCCTCCGAACAGTTATGACCCCGAGAGTGAGCTGTGCCGGCGCATGCGCTGTATCAAATTATATCGAACGACGCAGGAGCGTCAGTCGAGGTCTGACTCGCCGAACGAAAGGGTTGTTTTCACCCAGTTTTTCGTTCCAAGTTACTTAGTTACTCGATATACGCTTTTTTAAAGAAATTTTGAACTGCGAGCCGCAACAGCCAAGTTTGGTGACATACAGTAACAAAAGAATTTCAACGTGATATTCAAGGGACGCAAAGTGAATCGTCATTATCGTCGATTAATTTGCATTCGAAGTGAAAAGATATGGTAATTCAACTACAACGTCTTGTGATTCGAGACGAGATATTTACTGAGAAATCTTTTAGTGTATCGTATGCGAAGATTATTGGAAAAACCATCGCTTCAAGTAACTTTTCTTTGTCTTCTTCGATAAATCTTTTTGTTTTTACTTATATTCATTCATATTTACGACCCTTCGTGCAATAATTCGGCAGCATCCAACGCTCAACGGTCCGTCTGCATTCTCCGATCACGTAATCCAATGAATTGATAAAAGAAATGATAAAACTTTAATAATTATTTTTTATCTGAATTTTATCTCACAAGTCGTAAAATACGATCGTTTGATTATATATATTTCAGCATTCATTAGGATTGAAACAATCACGCGTTTGCAAAAAATGTTTCTGCTTTAACAATTTTTTTAACGACTCCACTACTGAACGTGTGTTGGTGTACGATATTGATGAATGCCACAGATATTTCAGCGCGATTTTGGAGCCAAAATTTCGCAATGCAGTGCTCGTCTATTTTTGCAATCGCGGCATTGTGTCATAAAAAAATGCAAATGGTGTTTTTTTTTTCGTCTGAAACGAAACTTTATTTTTCTATTATATATGTTCCCCCGCTGTCGGTCGTGCTATCGTTATCCTTTAAATCTGAAACATCCGCAACGAATTCGGAACTTTTGGAATGATGCGATTTACTTTCCATTTGAATGTCGCGGTCGTCTTTGGAATCATTGAAAATCCCCGCTATTCCTTGCGTTATGTTTTTCCGTTTCCACAACGATTTCGAATTCTTCGCACCATCAGAAAAAGTTTTTAATGATATTTCATCGTCACGCGGATTTTTTCTGCATTGTACACTTTGCGAACGAACGCTTCTAGCCTGCAGCATCTTTCGGTGTTCGACTGCCTGCAGAATTCGACTTCTCGAAGAATGCGTCGAATTGTCGGGTTCGTTGTCAATAGAAATACGTCTTAGTCGATCAACCGTCTCGAAATAGCCGCCCGAAGCATTCGATGCACTATGCGGGGGCGACTGCACACATCCGTCGTAGATATCGTAACATTGATCGGTGCTGTGATTGCGCTCTGGTGTATACGCCGACGTGGTAGATAGCATCATGTCTATTTTTTCAATGATATTCATCAGTTTGTTCGAACTCTTCTCTTTGAATTTTCGGTCGAATTCCTTCAACATTCTGAATTTCGATTTCGCATTCTTGTGTCTCTTTCGTCCGTCTTTTTCACTATATCGATGCATGTTGTCCGTAGGACTGCAAGAAATCGAGTAGTTGTTTTGTTCTCTTGAGAAATATTTCCGTGCCATTTGCTTTATTGGCTTTTGATCATTTGATGGTCCCGGATTTTCCATCATTTCTTCTCGCAATTGTAGAGATTTTTCTACAACATTCGCAAAAGAATTCGCACTGCTTGTGGAAAGAGAATCGTCTTTGGCGATCAACTTTAGATTGACGCGTTCGCCAGTAGCGTTCTTCGCATATCGGAGAATTTTCGTTGTTCCGGGACCACGGTAATTGGAATACACCAAAACGTGATCGTAGGGATGATAATCAACGCAAGAAATAGTGCCGCTTCTCATTTCGTATTTTGCCAAACGTCTGCCGCTCTCGAGGTCCCATACGTTCAAAATCGAATCCTCGCCACCGCAAAGAACTAACGCACCGCACGGAGAGATGCGCGATGCTGTTTGGACTCTGAAAAATAAAAATCGGTGCAATAAATTGATATTTTCGAATTATTTTCGACCTTCCAAATTTCTAAACCCGAAATAAAAATGAACTGCTAACGACGTGCGGCATTTAGAAGCGGAAAACGTAAGCGTTGATGTACTTTAACAGAATTCGGAACACACCTTGAGTTCTTGAGACCCTCAAACCTTTGCAGAACGACACCGGTTGCAATATCCAACATTCGCAATCCATTATCGCGCGTATGGACCAGCAGCCGCGACCCCATTGGATGAAGTAGTATCGTGTTAATGATGACTCCGTCGAATTCTCTGTTTTTTATCGTTCTTCTAATTTGCCAATTAACTTCGGAAGATCTTCTACGGTTCTGCGCCTTCGTCCACTGCATTATGACGCCATTACTGTCGGCTGTTAGTAGATCGCCATCCTTTTGAAAACATATACTATTCACGAAGCCCTCGTGTCCTTCCAACTCTTGCAGCAGTTCGTAATCCTTGTCCGGCTGCGGTTTGACCCAAATTCGCGCCACGTGATCTTGACCACCGGTCGCCACAACTGACGGATTTGATGGATCGAATTTTCCACAGTACACATAGGCAGGATGTGGCAACATCTGAACGCAATTACATTTTCAATAAGAGAATTGAATTTGACAATCAATTCCCTTAACCACTAAACGTGAATATAGATCATTGATCAATTTTAATCTTTCACCTGCACGTGCTCCGCTATCTTATTGCGAACGTCCCACAAACGAGCGGTATGATCAGACGAAATGGAGAGCAAATAATCGTCATTGCACGACCAATCTAAAGTATAGACAAAGCCGTTGTGACCCAAAAGCTGTATATGGATGGTTCCCTGATCTACCTGCAAGATCAAGATAATTTATCAAGTATTTGCCTTCGGTATGTGCGTATTGTCTATAATTGTCTTCCAGTGGCATGTCTTCCGTGCCTTCGATATCTGATGTTCATTATTTACGGCTTAAAGTATACGTAATTTCACTAATTTCCAATAAATTTCGGCGAATTTAGACGCTTTAGAGTGATCAGATCAAGATTTGCTTGAAAAACCGGGTACATCGATTGATTACATAGATAATTACCTCGTAAACGACAATCGGATACTCGTACTCTTCCAAATTAGCGCACGCCAAATATTTTCCATCATTGCTGAACGCCACGTAGGAACAACCGTTCTCACTAGTTTCAGTTTCGAACATCAATTCGTTAGGAATTTTGCATGACTGCGCTGCTAGACGACTCCATTTTGGTAGAATTACGTCTTTGATTGTAACGTTGAGATTATTGGGTCGATGATTTTCCTCGGTCCTTAATTCATTCAATGGTAAGTTATTTCCAATAATTGGATTTTGTGGTTTTACGGACGACACAGTCATGATTATGGTGCCGGAATACTTTTCTCGGATATTGGACTTCCACCACGTCCATACCTACGGCACGTTCAATAAAAAAAAATGCAAAAATGCATTCAAGATTTTTTTGGTCCAATCATGTTGTAGGAGAAATTTGATTAAAAAAAAGACATTCGGTAGAATACTCCAATGTTTGTATTCAAAACGTACCTCACATTTGTGCCTCGTGTATCTCTTAGCGCTTTTCACAGATTTATACAACTGTAATCGTATTTTTTTATTCATACGCGATATTCCATTAGCACCGAAGGGCTTCATGAAGGCCCATGCTATGCGACGCCAACACCCATCGCTTCCTATAATTATTAATAGATTTCTTGTAAAATAACCTTTAAAGACGAATATAGTTGCAATAAATGTGTGTTGAATATGTTTTAAATGTTCGCATAATGCGCAAAGTATTTTATTGATAAGATATCTCTGTGGATTTTTTTCTATGCTCTGTACTCTTTTTTTTCACTATTTAATAAATATAAAATGTTTTTACCGTATTGATCGTACGTAGAACTGGCTTCGGCAAAATTCAAAAGATCGACGACTTCGAATAACAGAAGAATTCGATCTTTATCGCCGTTCAATAAATCTTTGAAATCGTATTCAAAGATGAGTTCTTCGTTCCACTGTGGTATCATAGATCGATTTTCTTTAAAATCAAATGTTCCGGTAACCAACGGCTGTAAATAACCACTTCCGTTTCTAAGCGTTTCCGGTATCTTCAAGTAATTTCCAGAACTGCTTTCAACTACGTAAACTTTCACCATAGGATGCCTTACAACGAGATCAGACTCCATCGCCTGTGTTCCATGGATCGTTACAGACATATACCATATCTCAATATTCTCGTAATCATTTGTAGCATTTGCTTTTTCCGTTTTTGTCTTTCGTTTGTTGGGTTTTCTTTTTTGTTTTTCGGATATTTCAGAAAAGTTGGAATCTTCCGCGGAAGAGTTTCTGTGACGAAAAAGAGATGTACCTTTCCGTTTTCTCGCAGATTTTAGGCCCTCATTATCGGTATCCGACTGTATTGATGACTGAGACGATGTTGACTTTCTCTGCTTTTCATCATATAAATCGCGCGATCTCGATGAATTTCGTATTTCTTCAAAACTCTGTTGGGAGTCCGAGTGTTCCAACTGTTCTATGTTATCCGAAATACTTCGTGATTTTCGATCTGATGGTGTTTTCACGAAACTGTTTCTATCGTCGATGGATTCCTCAAACTTTTCCACAGTTACAATTGTGTCATCTATTTCCTTCTGATGCTTGGGAAATTTAGTATAGGTATCCGTTGTATCATTAGAATCACAATCACTTGTGAGTTTGATTAACGTTTCTTTACGTGCAGAATCCGTTTCGATCGTAAGGACGTCTTTCTTCTTTCTCTGTTTGCGTTTGGAGGTCACCTCGATGTTTTCATACGGTGAACCACTTTGTTCCATTACCGAAATGTTTTCAGTCATTATCTGTTTGCGTATTTGCGATCCTGAACTCTTTTCGTTATCGGTCCACATACTTCCACGTGCCGAAACGTCTGCAGAAGACGACACATTTTTATTGGATATTGTTCTCGGCAAATGAAGTACATTAACATTTTTCGACCACCGTTTTCTTCTATACTTCTTCGAGTCCTCTTCTGCCACTTCGAAGCATGCGCTTGAGGAATCTTTGTTGAAGATTTCTGCTTGCATATGCATCGTATTGCTTGTTGATGGATCATTTTTTGAAGGGATCTCCGTTATCGACTCTTCGTCGGAATTATCTTCTCCCATAGATATTGTATTGAAGTTATTATCGCAAGTGTTGGATGAGTTATTGGGCAATACTTTTGCAGGCGATAAGACGCATTCAGCTTCACTATTGATCTTCGGATCATTCTCTTGATGAATATCGACGACATCGACATCGATGACTTTCTGTTGTGTCACATTCGATCTCGATGTCCCTGACGATCGTACGTTCTTAAATCTTTTCAACATATTCATTTTCAGAGTAATGCGTTTTTGCTATTGCCGTGGCGCTGTATTATCGTCGTTTTGAATTGTTTTCGTCTGCTTTATCAATTTTGAAGCACTTTCTTGAAGCATTCGTATCTTCTGATTTCTTCATCGCTTCATTTTAGCGCCGTCAAGTCCGCACGGGATCCACAATCAATTTTGCTTTTCCATTCTCTTTCTTCTTTGTTATTCGATGTAAACTCGATATCGATTGTTTGTCTCGCTTTGCATTCATAATTGTTGTCCGCCACTACTCATTTCTTCTTTCTTCCGTTATCCTTCCGTTATCTTCAACAGACTTTCTATGCTCTCATTGGCACTATGCGGATACTGAAAACCGGTTTCAATGAAAAAAATCCAAATCGCAAAACAGTTCCGCTATTGCTGCTTCTGAAAGCACTTTCTTCGCGTCAATTGATAACGTGGAAGGTATACGTTGGCCGGTAAGTAATGAACGCCAGCGCCCCGCGTACACCGTTAAAACTGAGACGCACGGCGTCATGACCGACGATTTCCAATATCAATCGATTTATCTGAAGTATAAATAGCAAACTATTTTACATGTATGTTAATAAATGATAAGATGAACGTTAAAAATGATCAATTTTTTACGAAAATATTCCGAAATCTTTAACTGTATTCTGTACTATGTGAAGTAACTCGACGTGTTGCTATAGTATTGCGTGCTGAGCAACGACTGGCGTATTGACTAGTAGCGGCGGATTCTACTATACACCTGCCTCTAACCTGACTATGTACCTCGCATGCTTTCTGCGCCAACTTAAGCCTCCTTTCCAGTATTATCGATCCAACCCGCAATACATGTCAATCAAGAGTCTCGGCACTCGCGGTCTAAGTACGTTTGTGGACGATACGCGCCAAGTCTTCATACTCGCGATCGTGTATTGCTTTTATATACGTAATTTCATTATCTTTTGCATACCAAAAACGCATATTGCATTATAAAAAAATACGTCAACAACTGCAGCACGTGTCTAATTTTCGATTTGTATCAAAATCGACAGAATTGGTTGAGTTGAAAGTATTCCCGATGGGATTTTATGTACTGAAGCTATACAGTACTTCGATCTCAATAAATCGAAGCCATTTTTTTTTTGAGGATTTTGAAAATTCAGGTAGCCGAATGCCACTATAGCATGTGAGATGTAATTCCCGATATAAAACATGTATCTGATATACACGTGACATGTATCACAATAATGGCGCACGTGCATGCAGATCATTTCTCATACATCGTAGATACGTAATAGATATTATATTTTTCTGGTTTAGCGCGTATGTATGGTCAGTACCTCAAATAAAAGAAACTATTGATTTTGTTGGAGACACTATTACGGTATCGCCTGTATAACGGTGGAAATTAGATTAAACTAAGGCTATTTGTAATGATCTATACAGTGAAGACTCCATAGCGCATAGTTCTGCATTCGGGTGCAAGACACAGTTCGGAGAAGCGACTCTATTTTTTTCGCGATTTTTCATTAATCGCGAGTGTCCGTTTGTATCATTAGTCAACAGATTCGATTTCCGGTGGCATGAAATGCATTTTTGTACCTGTGGTGAAAGTTAAACGTGTATGCAACTCTCAGCGATCGTCGATCTGAAAGTGGATCGCCCGATCGCTTCCCGCTGAGAGTAACACGCTGAGTGTAAAAAAAGAATAATAATCTTTTACGATTATCACCAAATGAGTTAATTTATGAGAGTTATTCAAAACTTCGGAATATGTTGCATGTAAAACGTGTAGTGCGATTTTCATGAAATTTTCATAACCGATTAATCAACTTTCAGGGGCAAAGATCTGCTGCTCTTCAGATAAAAACTGAAACGGCGATTAAACGATTTCAAGTTAATGAATCTCGACAATCGCAGCTTGATTTCGAAGAATTCCCATAAAAAAATACGAAAACGAGAATTACTATATTGTGAGTTTTCGCATTTCATTTGAATAGAAATATACAAATAACCGGTGAATAATATCAGAAGAATCCGAAGAAGATATTTAATCTCATTTGAATCTATCAGATATGCTTGCGCAACTATAATCTCACGAGCTTACAGAATCAGTGACCAAACTAATCACATGAAACGCCGCGATAAAAGAAGACATAAGGATCATAACGCAGACGCGAGGAAGAATTCAATCGCAAACACCGTCCTTATATCGAGGGGTCATTTTCTATTTTTGAATAAAGAAAAATGCAATAATCAGAGGATCAACACGTCCTGTGATCTGTGAGAGTACCAAGAATGGTCTTATAACTGGATAAGTGTCCGGCAGCTTTACCAGAGAGAGAAGAAGTCAAAAAGAAAATAGTTGAATTTATCATTCTGAAGTCGTTGGGTATTCTAACTCACGCGACCAGGAAATTTTGAGATGACGGTCAACCAACTGGATCACGATGGGAATGCCAATCGGAGAAAACACTGGGGTCCCGAGCGGCAGGTTGTCATTAACCGAGAACCAAGAACTAGTCTCGGAATCAGCATCGTCGGAGGCAGTGTACGTATTCTTCAACATTTCCAGTTCGCGCGTTTGTTACATTACTCGATGTGGAATATATTTCGCTTACAGGTTGATGTCTATAACGGCATTTCCGGGCAATACGAGAATATTGAGGGAATATTCATTAAAAGAATTATACCTGATACTCCTGCTGACAGAACGGGGAAGCTGAAGGTGAGATTGATGAATCCACCAGACGCGATGTCCTCTTACAACAACAATTTTCGTAGCATTATTGTTCGAATTATTTGATATTATGGAAAGTGTCCCACAATTACGAAAATTCATTAAAATTAATAAAAAAAAGAATTAAAAAAAAATAATTTTTGATTCATTATTTTTTTTTGTATTCAAGGCGGGAGACCGGATCATAGAAGTGGATGGTGTCAATTTAAGACACAGCACCCATGAGCGCGCTGTGGATTTAATACAGTCCGCGGGCGACTCAATACGCTTTCTTGTCCAATCGTTGGTATGCGTAATGCCCGAAATTAATCATTTGATTCGGAAATTGTAATTATTTCCTGCAATATTATTTTTCGTTTACAGGCTTCGGAAGAGGAATACAAAATTTTGAATAATAAAAAATCGGGTTCTACGGACAGTCGAACATTCGGCGAAAATCGCTCTCCTTCGACATACGAAGCACAAGGTTCATCGGTTCATCAGAATTCAATACAACAGCAATCAAATACTCCGGAAGTCATTCAGGTCAGTCAAAGTCAATTTAAATTAACACAAAACTATTGGAGAGAGAAAAACATTCCATGACAACAATTGTTGCCATTATTACGGCTCGCGGGCATTAAAATTGAACGATTTTTAGCGATTCGCATACATATTTAATTAACCGGAAGGCATAATGATGTCGAATAAATCATTTAATTTATCAAATGATAATGATATTTTTAAATTTTCTACAGGAAGGCAACATGGGTCGAGACAACCGTAACGCTAAACAAAGCATTAAAAAACGTATGAGTACCATTGATGGCGGCAACGACATTCAAATCGACCGAACTGAGAAAAACAGGTAATTATATTTTTTCAATTACTATACTCTTCGTGTAATTTCGTTATAATTAAAGATAATATCGTTATTCCGATAATTACAAATAATTAAACTCAGAAATTATAAATTGGAAATGATACGGGTGAATATATTGTCGCCATTTTTTTGCGGCAATCGCAAAACAAAAGATAAATAATTAATTAATTACATATTTAGTAATATTTTAATTAATTAATTACATGTTTAGCAATCGGAGTATATAAATTGTAATGAATCTTTACTATTATTTATTATAAAGATTTTTTTAGTAGTTTTCTTATCAAATTAAAAAAATGTTATAAAAAAAAATCAACCATGAAATATCGAGAAAAAATAAACGTCGAGAATTAATTAACGTTAATTAATTAAATTTTATTTATTTTAAATATTATTATAAATAAAAAAAAATATATAATTATAAATTTTAAATTAATTGATTAATTAACGTTAATTAACGTTAATTTTTTCTCGATATTTCATGGGTGATTTTTTTTAATAACATTTTTTTAATTTGATAAGAAAACTACTAAAAAAATCTTTATAATAAATAATAGTAAAGATTCATTACAATTTATATACTCCGATTGCTAAACAGTTCATAAAAGATAAATATTGAAGAAGTTCTGTGAGTTTATGGACCGAAATTTCTAAACTAAGCGCGAAAATTTATGACTTGCTATTCCAAACAACAACCCGGATCTGGCTTTGCCGTAATCAGTTTTCAAAAAAAAAAAAAAAAGGCAAAATTAGGCTACCGCGTCATAGTATATACATTGGAGCTTTGCACTTTGGCAACATTCCCAACGAAATATTCCCCGACGTATTCTATTTCCATCACATAGTTATTGGTTGCAGAATACACCGTTATCATGAAGGTTTCGGCAGCACAACTTCAGTTCATTCTTTTGCGAGGGCGCGGAGCGCCACAGTTCGTAAAATCCATTGAAACGTCTAATAAATCTGTCTGTCTGTTTCAGATCTTCCGTTAAAAAGTCAATCCGCAAAAAAGCACCGTTGCCACCATCCGAGCAGAATTCACTGCGCGAAGTAACAGAAGATGTCGAGACGACACCGAAGCCTTCGGAGAAAATTAAGTCGAAGTACTCTTCCGAAGAAAGTTCGGAAGACGAAGATACTCGTCATATGGAGGGAAACGTGTACACCAAAGGTGGAATGGAAGTGAGTAACGAAAAAAATTATAATCCAAAATCTTAAACAAGACGAAAATAATTTGGTAGAAAACTTGTGACAATTCTGTTGTGTTGCGCGTTGGGTAAATTCGCGTCCAAAATGTGTGAAAGGACTGTAATTTAACGGCTCGTGACTTAAGCGTTCAGTAAATATATGACCAATTATAGAAATCTATAGTAATCGTTATATCCATTTAACCAATCAAATAGTACGATCGTAGTATTCACTAAAAACATATCTCAAGTAGACACATTTATCGCGCTTTGTCACGCATTCGTAGCTACAATAACGCTGTTAAATGGATCATAACTATTCCATTTTATGGAGGATACTAATTAGAAAATAAAGTGTTAGAAAATGATCTGCTATTGGACATATATTTGTTGTATACACGGAATATTTGACGCTATATAAAGGGTGTATTGCAATTATTGTACAACCGGCAGATGGTAGATAAAGGACGTCGAGCCAAAGGGAGAAAAAAAAGACTTGCGAAATTTCAATAAGACGAAAATTAGACGAGCTATTAGCGTTTACAAGTTGACCAATCACAGCGCAGTGCAAAAAAGTAGGTCACAACGACAGCGTCTAGACGCCGTAAATAGCAGAAATCTTCAGTGGACTTCACTTCAGTGCGGTAAGTCGACGACGGTGAGTTTGGGTGGTATACGGTACAAAACCAGCGACAGACTGATGACAGATGCTTTATACATTGACTATTCGGCAATCAAGACAATTGGCATGATACTTCCAAGATGTGATGTACCGTACGGATGGTGTTAAGGCATAAGCTGCTGGGCGATTCGGTCCCCAAGCAGAAAGAAACACATCCGCTATAGCTGTGTGGCGATGCGGTGGGTGGTAATTTCTGTATGTCTGGATTCGAACTTTGCCGACATAAAGATAACTACTTATTCTTGTTGGGGCCGAATATCACGCGGAGACGGGAGTACCCCTTCATGAGGTTTCCCTCGAGTGGGCTGCAAGGGTTGGCTGCTTGATGCGTCGGCGATAATTGCATCTCGTCGTAACAAGGGCCGACCCTGAGCTTAATTACAGTAAAATCGAAACCTCCCTTCATTCACGGTGCATGTTTAAAATGGTGCTACTGTAGGTCAGCAGTACGTTTATATGTCTTCATTATATTTGTCTTCAGATATCCAGAAAGAGCGCTGGCAATGTCAAACGTTCGCGAGAAGAAATTGAAGCTGATCCGGAGGAAGAAGATGAATTCGGCTATACGACCAGTGAGTAGATTTTTCATAAAAAGTGTAATACTTAATATGCACATCACGTTTAATTGGTTTCTTTGGGAAACTCTTCGTTTCTTTGGAAAATAAATGGAAATTGCCTTTGTCCAACGACTCTAACGATAGGTCCATTTGTATTAAGTTTCTGATTCGATGCTCTCACTTCACTCACAGAAAAAATTGAAAAGAAGTATCGTAACTTGGGAAATAAAGTAGTTATGGTAAGTCTGGAGAAGGATCTTAGAGGACTTGGCATTGCATTATCCGGACATAAGGACCGAAATAAGATGGCGGTATTTATATGCGGAATAAATCCTGTCGGCATCGCGGCTAAAACTGGTGGCTTGAAAGTGGGCGACGAAATTTTAGAGGTTCGGACGCAATATAATTCCATTAATCAATTATGTCCGAAAATAATTTCATTAAAATAACGAAATTGTCACTATAACGATGAATGCGATGTTTTAGGTGAACGGTTTCGTGTTACAAAACAGATGTCATCTGAACGCATCGTCAATAATCAAAGGCATACCTGGTAATGTTTTCAAGATTATTGTTGTGCGGTGAGTTGCATTTTTATACTATATAAATAAGAAATCACGAAAACCAAATTGTTTTTTAAGAAGAATACATCGATAATTATTTTATTCTCTGCAGAAGACCTACCGGCGTTACTGACCTCGCGGTAAAACCAATCAAGCAATTCCCATCAGCGTTGGAAGACGACGTGAGTTTTCCCGACTGTTTACTTTTTTCTTTTATTTTTAGTTTAACGCAATCTTTTTTATCATTACTATACTTACCTTATCTAAAAAAAATTTACACCGCCCGTTTTTTTTGCATACACAACGTATTTGCCGTTTCGCGTTACGGTCGATTTATCTTCGACAACGAAATTCTGTTAATTCGATTCTTCTTTAATTACACCTTTCGGAACAACCGATCACTGTAAAGTGCCCATTTCGCTATCCTAATAACGATTTTTATTTTTCATTCGTCAGGGAGCGAGTCAATTCAGCCAATACTTAGGAGTTCATGCCGTATCGGTGAAAAAGGTAAGTAACCGAATTGAGATTCATCCGAAATCTTCAAAAATGTCTTTTTTGACGAAATCCTGACAAATATCGTTTGTAATTTAACAATAAGTCGAAACTATCCAAGAAATTTCTATACCAGTAATAATAAGTTTCGGTAGACTATAAAGATTTATTATCAAAGTAAAAGCATTTCTGCAAAACGATGTTTTTATCTTTTTGTACTTAAGCTTTCAATGATTTTCGTTTTAGGGTCAATACGGATTGGGAATTATGATCATTGAGGGAAAACATGCTGAAGTGGGTCAAGGTATCTTTGTTTCCGATATACAAGAAGGAAGCGCAGCGGAACAGGTAAGCAACCCACCTATTATGTTACGTCTAATTGGAGATAATAGGCGTATCGTTATAAACCTTTTGGTAATTGCCGTTACTTACTAATAAAATTCCGGAGATGGATTCAGTGACTCTCTGTTGTCCACTTGCATTTAGTTGTCCTTCAAACAAACTCTGCGATGTAAAAAAATAAAGATAGGTACAATCTCTCCCCACGCATCCCGGGCTCAGTCGGTATCAAAAACTATAAACAACTTTTTTCAGGTATATCAAGAAGCGCGGTAGCGCTTCGACGCCAAGTACTGAAAACACAGTACAAGGCGTGTCGCTACTAAGAGTAACCTACGCCAATATACCGGAAGTGTATAGTGCGTTGAACTTTCGATCGATATATCTTCGCAATAAGACAACGAATCGAATTTTCATGGACACTTTTATAATGTAATTTTGGGTCAATCTTTCGAAAGAGCCTAGTTACCATTCAATTGATTTAGCCTATTTCGAGATCTCGAGGTCGGGAATTTCACAGGGTCCAAACGATTATAAAGTGTCCTGTCCCGTATATATATGTCTGCGTCTACATCAGTTCATCGAAAAATTTGCGTGGTGGCGCGCGCGTCGCCACAGCCGGCGTAGCTGTCAGCTGTTGTCGGTGGCAATGTTATACGCCGTTTACGTTTACATAAGTTCATAGATAAATTCGCGCGGTGGCGCGCTCGTCGCCACAGCCGGCACAGCTGACAGTTTTTATCGTCGGCACGTATTTTTGCGGCGTGAACATTTTTTTGAGTGTTTCCGAAAATAATAATTATGCATTGCGTATCGTGGTTTAGTGTCTCGACGCGAAGTAAAAAAGAAAAATTCCGAGTTACGTGTTATACGTGTGATTTTATATCGATTATAACTTTTCTTTGCGATCTCGAACAACATAACCGGCAATCATCAAGTGGAATATGTGACGTGCCGTTCGCCCGGTTTTGCATATAGAATTAATTTTGTTCGATCTAAATTTTCTGAGTTCGAAATTAATTTTAAAGGGAAAATTACAAAAAAATAGTAGCTTTTCAAAAAGAAGTGAAATTTCCCAAAATATTTTTTTCAAAAAAAAAAAAAAGTACGCCAAGTACTGAAAAATCCGATTTGCAAATATTGTTTAAAAAAAAAAAATGAACAAAATTTTATAAGCCAAGCATAACAGAAACATAAAGATTCTATATATCAAAAAATTTTTTTTTTTGCACAAAAATTGCTGTAAAAAATTGGCGTTCCGGTGTTTGCAAGCGTCACAGTAAACCACTAGCATTGGAACGCCAATTTTTTTCAGCAATTTTTGTGCAAAAAAAAAAATTGGCATTTACAGCTTAAAAAAAAGTATCATCACATGCGGATATCACTATAGCAGGCGATGAGACTCTTTTTTAAGCTGTAAACGCCAGTATGCCTGAAAAAAGGTGTTTTTACCCGACTACGATAAAAAGACCATATTCCATCCCTGCAACGTGGGTAGAAAGTAGCCAATTCTTGACCGGCGGGCATAAAAGTAAATTAGCGGGCAAAAAAGCAAATTTAGCGGGCAAAAAAGTAAATTTGCGGGCAAAAAAGTAAATTTGCGGGCAAAAAAGTAAATTTAGCGGGCAAAAAAGTAAATTAGCGGGCAACAAAGTAAATTTGCGGGCAAAAAAGTAAATTTGCGGGCAGAAAAGTAAATTTGCGGGCAAAAAAGTAAATTTGCGGGCAAAAAAGTAAATTTAGCGGGCAAAAAAGTAAATTTGCGGGCAAAAAAGTCAATTTTTGGCAGTTTCTTTTTGGCAGAACCCCCCACCGGGGCTTCGCCGCCGGACGCACTTCGGAATTGACTGTTCGCGACGTTATATTTATTTTATTGTGGTTACACGGGAGGAGCGGATTTTTACCTCGTGCTCGGGCAGCAAACCTCGCACTCGTCAAAAATCACGCACTTTCCTCCCTAGTAGCATAATGTACTATTATTCCCGACCACTCTATAAAGTTCACATTCCGTACCTGCGAGGCGGGTGGAAAGTGGCGAATTGTAATCCAGCGGGACGTAATTAACGGAGCGGGCAATAAAGTGCTACTTTATTTCCCGCCGGGCAATAAAGTAGTACTTTATTTCCCGCTACCGTAGTACTTTATTTCCCGCCGGGCAATAAAGTAGTACTTTTTTTTCCACCGTATGTTGTTATTAAAAAAAGTTGTTATTAAAAAAAATATCAGTATTATAATTTATATACGCACGCCCTCCCGTGCCCGTACTCCGATGCCCGAGAGGTGCCCGAAAGGTGCCCGTACTCCGAGTTAACCCTTTTCGCCGTCGCATGTACGGAATATAAACTTTATAGGGTGGTCGGGAATAAAGTAACGTATTCCACACGGGAGGAAGTGCTTTTCAACACGCACGGAAAACACGCACTTTCCTCCCTTGTAGCATAATGTACTATTACAGTTTTTGATACCGACCGCGGTATTTCACCTCCTCTTAAAATAAGGGAGCGATTAAGTTAAGAGGAGTGAAGAATACGGAGCTTCGACTGGAATAGAGACTGATCGAGAGCTGATTTGTCATCTCTCTCGCGGTTATCAAGCAAGCGCCTCTTATCTCTCTTTCAATGTTCTCGACGGAATGGATCGGTGGATATCGATATTTTTGCGCATGCGAAAACTACCCTTTTGCCAAATTCTAACGCCTTTTCGAGAGCGGTAAAACAGTATTCGCTTTAACGCATGATATCGTGTCTACAGTATCACGTCTTGATAATTTCGAATATGATTTGGCGATTGTTGGGATGGAAGATTATACAGTATTATTGACAAATGGTTTGATGATTTGAATATCTAAAGCTCTCGAGGAGTAAAATCGAACGTCGATGTCGAGGAAATAGTTGAATTTTAATTTTCCCGTCGCAATATCGATCACGATCTCGCAATCGTCGATCACTCGACGATAACCGAGCGTCGATCACTCGATCAACGATTGCGAGTAATATGCAAGTAATATACTATGTATTTTAACATAAACTAATCCACTTTTTATCAATACACTGCTATAGGCCGGACTACAAGTTGGAGATCTCATTCTTGCTGTTAATTTTGACTGTTTACTCGGATCAACATACGACGAGGTAAGCTGTAAATTACGAAGGGGATGTTCACAGTTAGCTAATTCTTTTTTTAACCGTAGGCGACCAGTCTTCTCAAGAAAACTGAGGGTGTCGTCACACTAACAGTTTGTAACCCAAATCAAAGCAAAGTTGCTCAGGAACTGGAAGAAAAAGCCAAACAAGCGGACGCTCCACCGGACAAAGCGGCAGAAAAAGACGCCAAACCGGGTAATAAAATATTTACGAGATGCTAATAAATTTGTTAATCGTTTCTCTACGTTATGCATACCGAATTTCGAGAACTGAAGCTAAAAATACTTTTCCTCGATACGCGACAGATCTCGATTGAAAAATCATTGCAGTAAAAAAATGACTAAGAAAAAAGTGTCTTATAACAAATGAAATGATCGATTACACAGTAATATTTTTTATTCAATCGTTTCTATTCTCATTTTCATTCAAACTTAAAAATCTTTGAAGAAAAAGATTTAGCAAAGTCGATCGTTTAACTGCGGCATTCGACAAAAATATTTCTCGACGGTGATTCTAATGATCTTTTGATGGTTTTGCAGAGGCAGCTAAAGAGCCTGAAAAACCAAAGGAACCAGAGGCTCCGCAAGATCCCAAAGATTGTAAAATATTGATTGGAAAAGATACGACTATTGAATGGGCGCATGAGAAAGATAAGCCTATTGGATTTGCTATAATCGGTGGATCCGATACCCCAATGGTGAATATTAGGATTTATCAAATATGAAACAAAAAAACTGTTGATTACGTGAAAACAAATGATATCGTTTATTGAATTATCGAAATTTCCCGGAAAGTAATATATATGACTCACCACCCCTCAAATATTGAACCCATCGTAACTATGACCTGATATCGTTTTTCCCTATCTACCAGTTGAGTAAAGTTACGATAAATCAGAGGGCTTTCCGATCGGTAAATTTAAAGGATTTGCAATCCCTCGGGAGGGGAATTCCTACCCGGCAAAAACTTTTTTCCTTTGTATAATCCTCTACTATATCCGCGGAAGAGGATGGAAGAAATACGAATCAATATACAATGGATGAATAACGATCTTCTTCCTCGTATTTTGCAGTTGGGTATTTTTATCCTTGATGTTTACCCCGAAGGATCCGCTGGCAAAGACGGCCGACTAAAACCGGGCGATCAGATAGTAGAATTCTGTCACGAAAGTTTTAAGGCGATTGAACACGACAAGGCACGTGGTGCAATATGTAAGGCTGCAGGACCGGTAAGATATGTTATTAAATTATAATCGTAGCGTAGGCTACACGAACGAAAGGTTTACCTATGTCTATCCCGTGCAGTTTTAAGCCGATTTCGATGACCATTACTTCAATAAAATCAGAATAATTCAACTTTTATTCTGCTTTGAAATATCCGAAGACTATATATATTTTATAAATGTTCTCACCATGAATTCCGTCTTTTACTGCGATCATTTCAAAAGCTTACGTTTCTTGGATTTCGTACTCGGAATCCACAAAGCATCTAATTACATCAGTAATCAATAAATACAACCACTGAACCCTCGAATAGTAGTTATACGTAAAGATTAAGGTAGTGATGTCGCTTCGCGTTCATTTCGCATAAGTTCGAGAAAAATGAGAGAAAATTGCAAATTCTTCTCAATGGTCTCGATAAAAATGTGAAAAAATTCGTGCACGTTGAAGGCACTGAAAGGAATATTATTGCATAATTATATTTCCAAAATGTTATTAACAAATTGATGAAAAAATTAATTGGTCAACAAATTTCCCGAGAATCCAACTTTTTTTTTAGGAAAATGATTCGTTCATTTTTCTGAATATGTATGAATTTTTTCAGATTTTTCAATTTACTTTGAATTTTTTTGTTTTTTCACAAATTTTTTTCATACAAAAAAAAATTCCAGGCAAATTGAAAAATCTGAACAAATTTATACATATTAAGAAAAAGCAACGAATAGTTAGATATACATTATTAATCTCTATTATTCGCAGATACATATGACCGTATATCGCGTGGAAAAGGGTCTCGAAGAAATCGAAGTAGAATTGCAACCAAAACCTGGAAAAGGGATCGGTGTGTGTATCACTGGTTATAGCTCTGGAACCGGCGCTTATATATCCGAATTGGTAAATATTTCACGAATCAATTATTCTAAAGCAAACTTCAAGAAATTTACAGCTTCGTGAAGAATATCTTCACTATAGAAAAAGAAAAGGGGACCCCATCACATATATAATTTTTTTTATGAAAAATTGCGAGACTTTTCAAAAATACATATTATACCGATGATTTTTCGCAGGTGGCCGGAGGCAGTGCAGCCGAAAGTGACAAATTCAACGAAGGCGACGTAATCATAGCGGTTTGCGGTGAAGACGTTAAAGCGATGAGTGTGGAAGACATCGCGTTATTAATTAAAGTTTCAAACCCCGTAAAGTTAAAAGTAAATAGATATAAATCTACTAAAAAGTGAAAAAGTATATGACAAAGATAAATAGATTGATTTATTCTACGAAATTTAATGTCAATTTATATGAAATAAGATTTGCTTTAAGTAGTGATATATTTTACAATTGGGCTGTACATTTTATAAATCGTTATTCAATTATTATTTATTCTCATTCCCGGACGAGATTTAAAAACATGTTTTGACGACCGCATGTAAACCACGAAAGATTAAATACAGTAAAAATTCTCATAATTATGCGTTTGTGACGATTTTTTTTTGTGGAAATACATTTTTTCCCCTTTTTTATCGTATTAATAATTTCCTTGTGCCATTGAAGTCGAAACATTGCAGAGACGAATTTAATAAAAATATTCCGCTGGCGTTCGATAAAAATTCATGGTAACATTTATTCAATATATCATCAATATATACATGAATATAATACTCAGGTACTATAAAAATATCTACAATATAGATACAAGCGAGTTTCGAAACAAACGATCGTTTGAATTGAATCAAGCAATACAGATCAACTTTTGCGCGCGTATTACGGCAATTTTTCGATTTATCGAATGTCTTACATCGTAAGCTCTCGTGTAAACCTCTTATGTCTAATGATTAAAAAATGGGAGCATCGAATTTAAGTGCGTAGGGTTACTTTCGCGATTATAATATGAATGCCGTGAATTAACGAAACAATATGAAATTGGAAGACAAAGTACTGGATAACGATTTCTTTCGAAATAACACAAATAAAACAGAGAGCCCAGAATTAAGACAAAAGTGGCCGTCAGGCCAGTTGCAGCATCCCGGATTCGGGTCCAACCAGATAAAAATACCAATCATTCGACAAATGGCCGTAAATAAAAAAACCGAGAACAACCAATAGGGCGAGAATCTTGGTGGCAGTGCACATGGTGTTATGCTAGAAATGCGGCAGGCAAACTTTTCCTGCGAACAATTCTGAAATAACTGTTATCCATAACGCGAGAACAAAGAGAATGTAGGATATTCCGACTTGATGAGAATTCGGCAGTTGATAGGGTTGTCCACCAATTTCGTCGACGTGAAAACCCATCGGAAATATCACGGCAGCCAAACAAAAAAGTACCACTGAAAAAAAAAATAAAAAAAAAGTTTGACAACATTTTTTGTTTGTTATTTGAAGTGTATCAACGAAATATTACGAGAATATTATCAACGAGAATATTATTTTTTTATTTTTTTTTTTGTACTCACTTGCGGTAAACCCGACCCATCTAGCGTAGGGAATAACGTGTCGATCCCAATGGGATATAGCCAACAATGCAATCGTCGTAGTTATGAAGACACATCCGCTGAATATGCATATAAGGGCCATCAACCATTCGGGCTGAAGATCCGGAGTATAACACACCTGCGACCTGTTGTAGAGTGTCATACACGACCACATTAAACCTAATCTCGTGTCACCTGCAAAATTCATTGAATTTTTTTACACTATGGCTACCGAAAAAATACTTTTCGATCGTATAAATATCATGGAAGACTATAAATTTCTATCGTAAACGCGCGTAAAAAACAATTTATTTTCTTACCACCGACGTCTGTAATGATCCAGTCGGGCATCGCTAGACTGACAATCGCAAAAATGTCAGCTGCTAGAAACAGCGTACCCGATATTACGGTCAATTTATCCATTGTTCTTGTATTTCCGAATGGATAAATCACTCGTTATTACTGTTGTTGTTCAATGATAATTTTCTTTCCTGTTCCGTCGAGTTCCTTTAAAACTGCATTTTTACGAAATGTCAATATTTACGCTGTCGCGAAACTTCAACATTTTGTTGATTGTTATTCCGTGAAGCAACACACAGTTTCCGAGCCTCAATCTCATCGAAAAGTACAATGTCAAACAAGCTGAGTGTATATACCATGAAAGCAAATCGTATATTCCCATTGCGATGAGTCTCGAAGCGCTCGAGTCGCAAATCTCTCCCCAATAAACTATCGCACGTTACAGTTTCCGATCTGTTTCTATCGTGAGATTGAATGGTTGCACCAGTTCAATGTGAGTCGAGAAGCGGATTTATTTTGTCTAATATGTATTACTTAGACGTATCCCTGTTAGTATATTCGTAACAAGAATCGTTTACAGCTCAATACGAAAGTTACACAATTACTGTTAAGAAAAAAACGTCACGATTTCCGGCGCGCCGAATCGACAATCTAACCTCCGAGATTCTCGAAATATAAATATTTTTTTTTCGAATGACAGCACAAAATATCTCGTTTCTCGTTGGTTTCTCGACAACCGCAATACGACGACGAAAAAATCTAAGAAAAATAGTGAACAATTTGTATTAACGACATTTTTTTTTTGTCTTGCAGAGAATTGGTTCAAGACTCGGAGCGTGTGATATCCCCTGTTTTCCTCAAGAAACATGTGATGCTCTCATTGAAACAATTGTTTGGCGAAAACGGAGCAAAATCTACAATCGATATCATTAAATACGATCAATTGACACGTACTTTTGTTCTTCGTTGCAAAAGTAAGGACTACACTCGTCTGAGAGCCGCTTTAACCGCCGCTAATTCGTACGAAGGAATCGACTGTTTTTACGACATTCGCAGAGCGACGCAAAATCCATTGTCGCTTACTGCAGATTCCAGAAACTTTGTTCACTAGAATTGCATTTTTTCCGCACTGCGAGAAGCGGAGGATATACATATATATTTATTTAAGAGAAAACAGAGTAACGGAGCAATCATGCCGGTCATTCGTCAAGAAGGCAAAGACACAATAATATTTGTCTCCAAGGAGGAACACGCTACACCAAGCAAAGTTAATCTACCGGAACCCGAACCGAGTCCCGGTCTCCTACTGCCGAGCGGAGAAATAAATTGGAATTGTCCGTGTCTCGGCGGCATGGCAACGGGTCCGTGTGGCCTTGAATTCCGAGATGCATTTTCCTGCTTTCACTATTCGGTAGCAGAGCCCAAGGGATCCGATTGTTACGAAGCTTTCAAAACCATGCAGTCGTGTATGTCGGAGTATCCGGCGCTTTACGGCAACAAGGATCCCGATTTGGACGACATGGACGAGCGCGACGCGGACGCTATAGCCGATCGCGGCAGTGAGATCGCTAACGAGAAGAGAGACACCAAAAACGATTCCAGCAACGAGCGCGAAATTCTCAGTCCTAACACTTCCACTAGCAGCAATCAACTCGAAAGAAAAAAGGACAAGTAAAAGATAATTAGGTCGTCTAAAACTAATTCGCAATTTCCATCTCTACCCAAGATATATAATTTCTTATGAAAACTTTCGGCCCCCAGCATTGTCGTTCGTTTTTTCTTTCTTTATTGTTCGGAAAAAAATATTCCCATCCTCGTTCCTTGTATTCCTCGCTGTTAGTACAATTTAGCAAGTTACGGTCGATTTTTCAAATTTCGTTACCTTACTCTGCAATATAGTTTCATTATTTCTACATTGTTCTATCGAAGTTACGATAGCATTGTAATGTTAATCCGTTGTACAAAGTCATTCGTACGGCACGCGCTGTTTATCGATGTATAACTTGACATTGTTTTTTTTTTATTTTATTTTTTTTCGAATAAACAACGCATCAAAGATTGGTACGAAACTCGTTTAATCTGAATTTACATATTGTGTATCTATTTTCAAAGGAATAATGATTAATCGCCTAATATAGTAAAGGATAAGAGTTATATATATATTCGAAGCGCCGTTTAACGCGCGTGGACTCCGATTCCTGGAAAACAAGCCGGCGAGAGGGAGTATCAACCGACGTCACAGTTACGCAACGTAACAACGGGTTTTTGATATATCGTTGTTAATCGAGACGGATTCACGTGGTGAATGTCGTTCGTGGTATCATTATATGTAGAATAAGCCTTTACCGATCGACGAGAATCCCTCATCCCCACTATCCTGCGTTTCCATAATAACGCATTACAACGTATCTTCAAGTTTATACCTAAATGGAGCACTTTTTCGATAAAGCTATGACGACGATGACTATCGAATACATGTTTATTTGTAACTAAATAAACAGCATAATTAATTAATGATAAAAAGTATCGATAGACAGGTTTGACGCGACAGATTTTTTTTTTTTTCGATGAATCGTTGGTGGGGGAAGCTTCAGTGACGTCATTAGCATCAGCGTTTCCTCGTTGTTGCTTTGGTCGCTTTGCCTCCGTCGCATCAAGTGCGTGTGCTACATTAGCTCGTTGATGATCGGAGCCACACGGATCGTCGTCTCTGTTCGTCATTGTAGTAGTGAACCCGAACGTGTACGAATGATTGGTGAAGAAAGAGGAGAGGGATGGTTGATGCCATCGCCATTCGTGCGCGTCCCTTGCCCCGCGCGGCTCTTCTTTACCGTCAATCTACCGAAACTCCTACCCATAACTACGTTGAAAAGTCTCGACAGAGAGGGGCACAAGCGAGTTTTAGGACGCCCATGGAGTCTCAGCCAAAAGTTACAACCCGCCGCGGGACAACTACGCGATAAACGACAGTATATTATAACGCATAGAGTGCTTACCATGAACGCGAACGCCACTGCCGCTGGCCATCGGAATCTTCGGTATTCGAGACTCACACGATTTCACGCCGCTGCTAAACAATCGCGACGTACGGCATGGTACTTTCAGTGATACGAAAAAAAAATAAAAAGCAAAAAAACAAAACGCTTTCGCCTACGAGAAATATTCGTTTTTTGGACGCTTCGTGTAATCAACAACTACCTTGGTGATCGTGCTTTTGTATATTGTGAAGTGAATTTACTCAAGTCAAAAATATAACTAAAAGGAGAGCGTGCATGCTTTCGTGAGTGAAAGACAGTGCGTCAGAGAGTCGTCTCCCCCTTCCCCTTTATACCCGCGCGTAGTTTTTCTTTTCCCTTTTATTACATATTTCATTTTCTTTTCATTACCGAAATTATCGCCTCCTTTGTTATCCGGTCATTTTGGAACTCCGAGACAGACGCAAAGTGAAAAGGGATTCGCGAGTGAATTTTTATCTTCGTTCACAAAAAGTGACGAAGTTGTAATCACGGTCGACAAACGGAAACGAGGAAATTGGAGTTGACGAGAAAACGATGGATTCGAGACGAAGCAAAGGAAAGGAGAAGAGGCGGTAAGTTTTTTTGTGATAACTGTTGCATGCTGCTCATGACGAAAATACGTTTCGTCAGAAATTGACAATAAAGTACGTTAGGTGAGAGCTTCGTCCTTTTGGACTCGTGGACATTCCGTTGAATTCTCTTTCTTTGATTCTCCTTGAACGATCAATCATGGGGAGTCTGCAAGCGCCAATTATGTTGCACGCACATATGTTTTTTGTTCTCCGATCGGATGGCGCTGCTATACATTGAGACACTGTCTATTCGACTCGAATAATAAAACGAGTTGAGAAACATACAAACGGAGAAAATTTCTCTATTATAGTTTGCGCTTCTCGTTGCAATCCTTTTATGACTTTCTATACATCGCCGTTCGGACAAACGAGCAATTGAACTCGTTGCTGTATTAATTGATAGAAGTCGAATTGACAATAGTGTGCGCGTTTCTCTGTTATCGACGCATACGCACTCCAAAATAGGCTCGTATTTGTGAGTAACAAAATGGAGCCTAATGTTTTTTAAACGTGTCGCTCGAATGGCTAATTGACGCAACACAGTCCGAGAGACTTCGGCGATAAATGATAATGAGGGATGGAGTCCGATGGCCGCCACTGACGATTCGTCACATTCGTTATCAGCTCGAAAGGGCTCGTCAGGAAAACCCGATACAAATCAACGGAAGTATTTATTCAGTAATTCTCGAAATTTGACACAAATTTGTGTGTGTATTACACATATTCGCAACAATGTTCGCAATGTACGGAGCTTTTTCTCGGCAAATGATCATAAAAAATGTATGCATGTATGTGCGAACATATATATACAAATATATGTATATATATTTATACAAGAGTGGAAGCGTACGAAGTTCCGTTATTTTGGTGCTCAGAGGAGCGAAGCAGCTCAGCTCTCTCCGCCTCGAGCTACCGGTGGCAAACACGCAGATATAATGCTCGTTCTGCTCGTCGTAAAAACATTCGTCTCTGCGCATACCTTTCGTAACGAAACTGTCAGCCGCTAATGAATACGAGATTCGATCTTTTTTGTAATTTTTTTTTTCAACAAAAACAGTTTAACATGTAAGAGCGTGATGAATCGAGGCTTGTGTTATCGTTCGCCGTTTGCCTGACCATCGCTCAGTCGGCATGGACCGTTCGAGCGCCGGACGGTGGCTCGACTCGCGGAATATATAACAACCAAACGCCGAGATATCCATAAGTCGAATTATGAGAAATCATATACTCGCGAACCCGTGGAATCATTCCTTCCGTTCCTTTATCAATGAAAGATCGCACTTGCTGCCGCGTCCCGTTTTCAATATTCCATTGCAACATAATAATTTTTATCAATAACCGGAAATTAATCGATCATGCAGATTACCAATCGCGTTCCAAAATATTACGATAAAAAGTATATACCGCGAGAGTTGCGACAAACATTTCGAAAACAAGTTTCGAATACAATTGATCAACGACCGGAACTGAATCGATCGTATAGATTGCGAAGTCACGTGGCAAATTGCAAACCGATAAAGAGAGTTTCGCAAACGGGGAAAAACATTTTCGCACGTTAAAGATGCATCGCCGACGGTTAAGATATTTACGATATTCACCGGGGAATCGGTCAAGAGATCGAAAAAAAACAAATCTTCTAACTTTGGAACGGCCAACACATATTATCGATCTATTTTTATCGACTGTCGCGCGCGAGTCTTGGTTTTTTTTTTTTTTTTTTATCTGTTGAATACTCAACGCGGCGGAGCATCGATCATGTATGTAAGAGTCATCGGCCTCGACGACTTGGTAACCGCTGGTCGCAGAGTCAGCGACTGGCGAAAAATCGATGAAAACGCACGTGTCCCGACGAGTTTACCTCACACGCTTATATACCGCCTTCATCCCCGCGATGGCGTTGATCATTGCGTAACTTAAACGCGGAGCGATAAAGTTCAGATTTTTAAATTTATTTGTTGTACACACAATTGTGTATTTATCGATATGCGATCGTTGGACGTTGCAGTATTGGATCGCAAATACTTCGGAAGATTATGGCGGTATCTGTGGATGCGGTCCATCGGTGATACAGATACAAAAGATACTTCGATTGTTCTACGTATTCTAGACAACGAAGACCACTATTTTTCGATCGTTGCGTCTATGTATGTAGTTAAATGAATGATCGTTGATCGGGGGGGAGGGATGCGAGGGGACGGACGGAGTTAAAGACAGCCAATTCGTTATCGATAGGGAGCGACGGTAGCGGATAAGGATCGAATGCGTGAGGTCGGACATAGGACGCTGCTGAGAGGCGCTCGCAAACGAGAAAACAGTGTCGAGTGGTGCAGGTGCGCGTATTCTTACCGCCTATAGGCTAAGTCCGCGTTTACCCATTCGTAAAAAATATACCGGAAGCTAAAAACTCAATAAAGTACGAATGGCCGCGAGAACACAGGACAGTGATTTATCTTCGTTTTCATTTGCGTCGTTTTTACGATAAAAAAAAAATGGACAAACAACGTGACCCTAATCGGCAGTTCGTCGGTGTGGCGGGCTACGGCTGTACCGGAAATAGTGGGTCCGCGGTAAACGCGCCGGTTAACAGGTGTTGGGGAAATATCGGATCCGTCGACGTCGAAGATTTGGCACTTTTGTTCGGTGAAAATCGGGACAATGGTGTCAACTTCAATAGTCGAACGAATACGAATCCGAATCATCGGGTATTCAGAAATCGTAGTGTACCGACTGTCCCGCGAAATTCTGTGCCTTATGTTCATCAATTTAACAATACGATAAATAACGAACAACGGTATTACGAATGCGAATACGATAATCGATGTTACGAGGAATGCACGCAAAACGGTTATCAGCAGCACCAGCAACAGCAATTTCGGGAAAAGGAAGATTACGCGTGGAATTATAGTTCGGGGAATGAGAGGATTAACAATAGTAGGGTTGCGAGATCCGCGGAACACGAGTTGCCACTCGGTCTTGGATTGCCGTGCACGGAGGACCAGTGGCTCGCTTGTCCAGCCACCAATTGTCCCATATTCGATAATGTCGTGGCACCCATCGCAACCACCGATTGGTCAATGTCCGCCAATCAAAACGCATGGAATTTTTACGAGAATCAAACGACCTTTGGTCCTGTACTACCGCCATGCATGATCAACGGAACTCTCGATAGGCAACATCACGACGCGATTTATCGTGAATGTTACTCACAGTGGGAGGAACAACAACAATATTTCGAAGATTACCTGTGAGTTCGAAATTTATCGCTTGCAGGTAATCTCGGCCGATAACCAGACAGCGATCGTGCTTTTGAGACCGATATCTGTATACTAATGCATAGGGAAATAGATCGATTGTGTTTAGGGCACTCGACTACTTTTCCCATAAGACGATTAAAACACCGACTATCTATGGTGCCGAAAAAAAATTAAATTTTTCTTAACTCTTTATTTTTTGCGATTTACTCGATTATTAATTTGCGAAGAGAAAAAAAAATTCATATCGCCTTAATGAAGAAGGAATTTTTTGAATGCATGAGAATTCATACGGAATGGCGATATACTGCTCATCTAACATTTTTATGAAAATTATGAAATAGAAAAAAAAAAAACGAAAAATTCTTGATCAACAGGACCAACGAGAAAAGAAAGGAAAAATCTCGGGATGCAGCGCGCTGCCGACGCAGCAGGGAAACCGACATTTTCACGGAACTTTCGAGTGCCCTGCCGCTTACATCGGATCAGGCTGCGCATCTCGACAAGGCGAGTGTAATGCGTCTCGCTATTGCTTACCTGAAAGTTCGCAGCGTCATTGATTATCGTAAGTTTCACATCAACAAAATTCTTTATTTTCTTCAATGAAAATTTTTGATGGACATCGAGTTAATTTGCGGAAATTAATTGCGTGTTAGCAGCAGAGCCATTAATGAAGACCGAGTCATCGATGGAAATGGATGCATTGTTTCCGAAAGCTCTCGACGGATTTATGTTGGTTTTGTCGAGTAACGGCGACATGGTGTATCTTTCGGAGAATGTTACAGATTATCTCGGCGTTTCTCAGGTTTGTAGATCATTTTTCAAACTCTCAGCTCTTTTATTCGTATAGCGCTGACAAACTGTATATATCGTAACGAAAAGACTATATCTTAAGAAAAAAATGATTTTTTACCGACTGCGCTAAAATAACCATATTTCATGCCTGCAACGCGTGTTTAAAGTTTGCTATTCTTGACGAACGGCAGTAAAAGTAAAAAAAGCCGCAAATAAAATTAAATAACTAAATAATAAATTCATTAATTTTTTTTACCATTTTTTTAACATTTTTTAAAATTTATTTATTGATAAATAAAAAATACGCATTAATCGACGGCTCCTGAGTTGCGCCGCTGGTTTCTCTTATCGCTAATTTGTGCCGCCACGCCGTTGCAGGCATAAAAAAAATGGTCAATTTTTAGCAGAGTTGGAAAAAAAGTATCGTATGCCATACGATACTTTTTTCGGATTTTTTACCTCGTGTGAGTGCTGCCCTCGCTGCCCTCGGGGCAGCTAATCCTACGCTCGGTGAAAATCACGCAATTTCCTCCCTTGTAGCATAATGTACTATTCAATCCATTATTTTGTCCATTAAAAGCCTCAAATGTATTATTAAACAGATTAAAAGCGCTATGTACCGCGTAAGATTTTTGCAGTGATTTTTTTTTTTGCTTCAGATGGATCTGATGGGGCAGAGTGTCTACGAGTACAGTCACCCGTGTGATCACGACGAGTTGCGCAAATGTTTGTCGATGAAACCGATCGACGTCGCAGAAAAACGTCAGTGTACCTTTTTCCTCCGATTGAAATGTACACTGACGAGCAAAGGACGAAAAGTTAATTTGAAGAGCGCCTCTTACAAGGTAAAGTGCGAGCAAAATAGTGAGAAGTTATCAGGAAGTCCGTCGAAAACCTCCGGGAATTTTATAACATAAAGACGAATGATGTAGAAAAAAATCAAATTATCATATAGTAATTGACTACTAACTATCCCTGTAACATGTACTCTGCAGTGCATAATATCTCGTATAACACAGTAAATTAATCTTTTTATTCAGGTGATTCATTGCATTGGACGTGCAATGGGTTCTTTCGAGACAAAAACCGAGCAGATTGCCGACGATAGTGAAAATGGTCGGGACACCGAGTCGAGCGATTCATCATCAAAGGACGAAAAGGATATGGAAATCGATTCTCCGTCAGTTTTCGGTTACAATGGAGCGTCGCTAGTACTTGTTGGATGTCCTATTCCACATCCCAGTAATATCGAAGTACCGCTCGGTCGTCAAACTTTCCTTTCCAAACACAATCTCAACATGAAGTTTACTTACGCTGACGACAGGTGAGGCGGCAGCTTCATAATCGTTTGCAATAACAGCCATTTACTTCGCCGCAAGCGTTTCGAATATTTCGCAATATCTCCAATTCTCCAAAAACACCTTTTGTTTGTATTGTTTCACAGATTGGCAGAGTATCTCGGTTGGGCGAGCAGCGAATTACTCGGCAAATCTGTCTTTGAATTTCATCACGCATTGGATAACGCGGCTCTCGAGAAATCCTTCAAATCCCGTGAGTTAATATCCGCCTCTGTATTCGTGTGTATCCGTTCGTCGGTGTGTATAGAATAGATGAAGAACCGAAATGAAATAGCGTCGTACTTTTTTCACCGATTCGAGATTCATTTTTATCGGCCGGATCTTTATTGGATTGCCTGGCGTTCAAAGCGGTTTCGCGAGGGCATTTTTTACGATGCCACGAAACGCGCCGTTACGCCTTTCTATACTCCGACGGCCGGTTATCTGGTAACGCGAATTTATCCTTTGCACAGAAAACATAGTCAGGATACTCGGCGCTCTTTTGTCTTTTTATTATTGTCAAACTTCCACAATGCGGTACTCATCGATTAGATATGTTGTTTTTTTTTCGAATGATGTTGAAAATATGATTTTTTTTCTCTTTTGTTACAACAGTATTCAGCAAGGGACAGTGCGAAACAACGGCATACCGTTTCCTCGGTAGAAAGGGTGGTTACGCTTGGGTCGTGACACAAGCAACACTGATCCATTGTTCGAAGCAACACAAGCCTCTCTCGGTCGTTTGCGTTAACCACATACTGAGGTAAGAAAAGCGTTTGTCTATCTTTAATCGAAAGTCCTTGCCGGAGAGCTTTTCTTCTCGTACTCTCATAAAAAAAAAGAAAAGAATACCTCTGTAATCCGAGTGAACCAAATCCACGCCTTCGAGTCCTTGGGAGAGCGAATTATTGTCATTGGTCCCGAGGGAGAGTGTCGAATATAGCCGGGCGAGCGATCGCTCGGGGTTTTTCCGAGGGGTAAAAGAGGAAACGGGAAAACGTGCTGATACCGCGGAGGGATGGTAGACCGGTAGAGAGGACATAAAACCCCCCCATTGCCGTAGGGATAAAGCGCCCCGGGAAGGGAGAATCGTACGCAAGAGTGTACGGAGATTTCGGAGGTTGCGTCATGTGCGTTGTACGCTGGTATTGGTAGCGGGCGAGGGATCGCGTTTACGCGGCCGCCGTGCTACGAAGTGAGTTGGATAACGGGCGGGCGAGGGTTGCCGTCGCGAAGTCTCCTCAACGTCCCCGTGGACTCTGCGTAGGGGAGGAACCCGATGGGTTCGACTATAGGCGCGAGAACCAACGAATTTACTCCGTTCGTAGAACAGTCAGTGAGAGTTCGCCCGCTCTTGCGCCGACACAACGGTCTCTTCTGTACGTTCTTTTACGCAGTGAAAGATTAATCATTAATAACATCAGCGATTTCTCTGGGTCATCGACTCTTTATTACCGGATAAATCGCACTTCATCAATCGCAGAATAATCGACGATGTTAAATTGTTATTACATCGTTCGGTAAATCGCGCAATCGCGATAATACGTTGCAACTTTGGTGACACATCGAGCGCGAGATCAGGTTATACTAATGAGAATTTAATCGAACGGAAATGCCATTTACATTCGTATTTCTATTCGCAATATAATAAGTGTGCGCAACGAGGAAGAAATACTCGATCGCGTGATCCGAATAACAGTATTACAAAATCATTTACTCAGTTAGTGTGCTAACCGTGTGCTTCCGGAAGTCTTTCGCGTCTGTAATTCAGTTAATAACGCTTCACTTATTCAACTAATGAGAAAGTAATGGAATTGCAATTTATGAAATTCACATTATTATCGTCTTAACTATCGGATATTTACAGAAGAAATATGCGAATCGGAAAATCGTGAAAAAAATCGGTATACGATATTTATGTGACTTTAGAGAATTGTATTTATTGAACTTTATTAATAATTCACGATACTCGTTTGTTGAGATCGTAATGATACGGTAATTTGTGAATTTCGTCTTATAATCGTCGTCGTCGTCAACCCTTTGTACGAATTCGTAGAAGAAAATGATAATCGGGAAAAACAAATAATCCGAAAATGAAAGACAAAAAATACGAAACATACGGACAATAGGTACGCGTATTGCGAAATTCGTGTTATAATTATCGTCGTCAGCCCTTTGTAAGAATTCGTAGAAAAAAAATGTTAATCGAGAAAAACAAATAAAAAGGAAATGAAAAATACGAAATATGCGAAAAATAGGTACACGATATTATTTGTTTTGGGTTGTTCAGCGCGATAGCGAACTGCGGTCGAGGATCTCAGCGGATTCGGGGAGTAATGTCGAAGGCGCACGGGTTATTACGCGCCGCGGGAGGACTACCGCCCTCTCGGGCAGCACGTGCTGTTATCCGTAGTGGGTCGATACCCCCCTCAACTTCGACCGAGACCCCGTTAGAAAGCGAGAGTGAAAGCGAGAGCGAATTCCGGCGCAGAAACGAGAACGAAAGCACAACACTTCTTTTTTTCCGCGTACCGACGTTGACACCCTTTTTCTTCCCTTCCATCCACACTTCGCGTTGAATTATTCGAGTGATAGATCAACGCTGTGGGAAAAAGAGTGACCAGTGTTCCGCGAATTAACATTGCATAGAGAGCGATAAATTAATCCCGAAAAAAATTAACAGTTAATACTGACAAATGAAAAAAAAAAACATCGGAACTTCATTTTTTTCGAATTTCGTTGCAAGTTACGAAATAAACCGAGGAAACAAGTCGATTTAACGATTACGTGAGTTTTTTTTTATTATCGCCGCGAATTAATCAGTATGCGAAGAGAAATATAAGATTTTAATACTTCGCGGTGACGCGTTTATCCTTTAACGACGAGAAATAAATCGCAAATACGAAAGTTTGAAACGAGTCGAAAAACCGACGATGAGAAGTTCTTCATGCGAATCTGTGTATTTTTTTCTTATTTTAGAGATCGTCTTTACGGAAAGGCCAGAGGGTCGCGTATATTGTATACGCGTCAACATACGAGAAGTCGTGAAGGTCTCATCTTTCCGACTCGTTTTTTCCCCGGTTTGCGATGGTTTAGTACATTGTAAATGCAGACGCGAAGGGAACGAATAACGTCGAGGTTGGTCCGCGGCCACTGGTAGATACGGGAACACGTGTACGGCGTTATGCACTTGAAGAGTCTGACGGCGGCTCGTTGCAGTTTAGATTCTCGAAATAGAAGTTATATATCCCCGCGGAGCGAGAGAAGCGTCGAAGGAGAGTGTCGAGACATCTTCGCGTCGTTGGAATAGCCGCGGCGCAAACTCGAAATCGCGAATTATTCGATGTAAAAAACACTATCGAAGTTGCCGATTGTGGGTATTTCTCGATATGCCGCGATACGCGATTGTATGTGACGCTCGCGCGACGCGATTACAATTAACAATATGTATATATATGTACATACATATATAATGAAGTGCGTCGATGCGTTTGAGGATTGCGAGCGTCGATCGGGTGTGGATGCGACTACTAGTCGGGAATTGAACTATGCTAACGTGTCATAGACAAGAACAGCGACGGGGCAAAGAGAAAGAACGGAATAATAGTGATAATTTACAATGTACATAGCGCGGCTGGTGGGGAGAATTTAGAGACTCGCGAAGAAGAAGGGTATTATTTTCGCTGAGTGAGCGATCGGGTGATGAACACCGCGATACTAGAAGCGCGATCCGATTCGCGCCAACGTTCCGTCGACTGATCGGCCTACCGACAAATCAAGCCGCAGCCAGCAACTTCAACACACAAACCCCCCCGAGAGAGGCAAACCGAGGGATTCGACAGTGCGTGCGCGCATACGTCGCCGCTAGTAACCTACTTGGAACTTTAGTATTAAACGGATCTTGGTTCCTCGTTTGCTCTATCTTTTTTGTCTTCTCTCGATCGTCTTCTTGGTACTATCGATGCCCACTGGTAAAACGGATACTATAATCTCCTCTGCACGTTTAGTTCAAAGTTGTCGCTGATTAAATCCCCGCCGCCGTAAACTACATTCGTCAAGCGTGTCAAACTCAAGCGTATCGACGCCGCGCGTTTTTTCATAATTTTTTTTTTTTTTCGTCTCAACATCGCGCGATAGGCAAACGACGATTTTTCGGTATTCGAGAGACGGGTAAACAAAATAAAATTGACGATGTATCGTGCTTGTTGCAAACCGAAGCGTTATAAACTATCAATTACGTAATAGTGAAAAAAAAGTAACGACGCTAGAGACCATTTTCGTCAACAGAGGGGTTCGCGATCACGAAGAATTCTCACTCGCGCGAGTGTCTCGAGAAGAGGGGAATTTTTCAATCTTCGCGAAGTCGATGCCGAATTCGATTCTCGTTCGCGCGTGAGGAATTAAGATTCGTCCGAAGAGAAGCCTCTCGCGGGTGAGAGAAGACAGTGGCAATTTCCACGAAGTATACGGAGAGAGCGAAAGAGAGAGAGAGAACGACGACGAGAGAGTTGAAAAGACGAGTAGCGCGTGATCAGCGTGTAGCGATATATTATTTTTAAACTCGACGAATTTGTACCGTGTGGACAACGCGTGTTTCACGAACGCTTACGCTTCGAGAAGAAGAAATACACTCGACAAGTTAGTAAAATCATCGGATGATAGTCATTTCATTTAGATAGAAGAGAGAGAGAGAGATAGGAAGAAGAGGGGGAGGACAGCTGGACGGACGGCTATTATCATAAACATGTCCAGCATCCGCGTGATCGTTCGGTAATTGCCCCCGTTAATTCTACACTCCCTTCAAAATCGCGCGTCCATTATATTTCTATCTATACACACAACAGTGTCCGCGAGTAGGAAAAAAAAAATAGAAGACAAAACAAATAGGAGTCGTCGCCCCGCGCGTTTCTCCATAGTAAATATAAAATTCGTTCCTCTAGTCTATCGACGTATAGTACAATATCCACCGCTGTCCGAGGGTCTTGTAGCGCTCACTCTCTGGTCCCACTGATCCACTCTTGAGCGATCCTTCCGCCGTGTCGACGCGCCTCTCGATATACATTGCGCGAACAAAACTTATTGTGCAATTCGTGCGAAGTTACGCTCGCGGCTTCGTCGTCGCGATTTGCTCGCTGCCGTTGGCTCGTCGTTTCTCGCGGCTCCGCGTGTTTTTCTTTTTTTTTATTATTATTATTATTATTTTTTTCAAACACACAATTCTTCGATCACTTTACAATAGGTATAATTTATATCATCTTACGTTCCTTCACTAAAAAAAAAAATAAAAAAAAAAACAAACGGTAGAAAAGAAAAATATTTCCGACGGGCTGTGGTACAGTGTTGTGTAGACTAGTTACGCGAGTAATATAGTTTATTGAAAGAAGAGTACGAGGGGAATGGAGCAGGGAAAACGGAGATCGGGTTCGTAACTCGTCGCGACGCAACCGCGCGTCGTATCTCTCTCTCTCTCTCTCTCTCTCTCTATCTATCTATCTATCTATCATTGTCGTCAGAGTCGTGTTTACCGCGTGTACGGACTCTCCCACCACTCTCCTATCTCTGTGTGTATCTCACCACCTCGACTGGATACCCATATAGTACTATAGTACACTACTAACTTATTCTATTTTCTCATTACCTCATTCATTAGCATTTCGTATACCGGGTGAAAAATATTCAACCGCAAAACAGCGCTAACAATGCTAAGCTTTGTTCCGTTGAAATTTTACGATGCATTCGTGTTTTATAATTCAAAAAACGCGTATTGAAGACTCTTTAAGCATTTCGAGTATTTCGGAGCGCATAGCTCTCGAGGGTTTCGTCTTGCGCTATCGCGTTGTGGTACACGGAATTTTTGTATGACGTCGTCTTGTGGTCAAAAGAGTTGATCTCTCTCTCTCTCTTTCTCTCTCTCTCTCCTTCTCTCTCGTATCTCTATCTACGCTGTTATAGAATACGCGAAGCTCGCGTATTACGTATCGTACTATGTATGCAATGGTCAATAGACGACGACGGCGACGGTAGTTATAATAGTTTTCGTTTGTAGGTAGAGATAGATAGGGAACGGTATTAGAGCATCGCGATGGGGGCCGTCAGCTGAGAGGAAACAGCTAGTCAAAGCTCTCGGCAAAAGCCCGAACGCAATCCGCGAGGCAGTGAGAGTTACATTAAGTCCCTACTCCTCGGAGCACGTGCTCGATTGCGCAAGGAATCTGACGACGACGACGACGCTTGGCCGTCACACTATTTTTAGCGACACCCGCTACATATTTAACCTGCCCTAACCTCTAGCTGCACAGTCTCTTCTACTTCACCACCCAGCTGTCATAAACAAGTCGTAGCTAACACCACAAACGTACGAATTCACCACTATCAAAGAATTCGTGACACCGCGCGCGGGCGCTCGCCGCGTCGGAGGATAGACACGCAGGAAACACGAGATCGATCGATCAATCGAATCATACAACAAACTTTTCCTTACTACACTATTATCTATTCGAAAAAAAAAGAAAAAAAAAATTCCATCAGGCGATCGATCCTCACATTTTTTTCCACCTCTGTTTCAATTTCTTTTTTTTTTTTTGTTTTTTTTTTTCGAAATACGAAGACTCTCCTACCCTCTCGCGTTATCAGAGGACTTTTACTCGTAGCGCTATCCCAACGAATCGTATTTTTGGAGCATTGCGAAAGAAGGAAAAAAAATAAAATAGTCGATCGAAGACTCGAGATGCGCACGCCCTTTGCTTACGCCAGCCGCGATATATACCACTTAATCTCTCGTGCGAAATTCCTCTTGATTTATGACCTCGTTGCAATCTATAAAATTCTCTATTGGCGGCACTAACGAGAGCCTTGAATTAGCGAGATTATTTATTGTACACGAGAAGTTTATTTAATATTTCGATGTGGCTATATGGACAACTCGCGTTGTAAGCTGCGAGAGCGTAGATAAGATTACCTCAGACGAGGAATTGACGAAGATGTTCGCGAAGAAACGAGGCAACGAGGCGCCTAACAGAAATGAAATCGAACACGCACCTTACTCGTGTGAATGGCGCGTAGAAGTCTACGTAGGCATCGCGAGATTGGTGCGTAAACGCGTGTGAACGGCTTGGAATTAGGGCCGCGAGAATCGTCGTTCATTATATCATAGTGATTCATCTTTGGACTTAGAGACGTTGACACACCTGCTGACGAAACTAACACAGTTTTCTGATATTTTTTTCTTTCATTGCAGCGGCATCGAGTGCGAAGATGAAGTCTATAGCGAGCGTCAGCTCGAAGCTCGAAAGGCCGGAAGTTTGAACGTTCATTGTTCCGCGTCAGATACGGAAGATTTCGAGACGGAGGATACATTGAATTTGAATACACTGCCGGCACTGGTACTCGAGACACCGAGCGCTACAAATACCGACGATTCGTTCGACGGCGCGACAGAAACTCCCGAAGAAAACGATCGCGACGATCGCAATAACCAGGAAAAGAGAAATATTGGACAGTCAGCGGAGTACGAAAACGATTTATCGATTGTAGCGGGAAACACTCGGAAAGCCGAACGCGCCAGACCATTGGCCGTCACTGCTTCGATATTCAGATCTCAGTCGGGTCTGCAGGATTCGCGCAAAGATCTATTGCCCGGAGCTGCGCAGTTGCCGACCAAAGTTACAAAAGCTCCGGATACACGCAGATCAACGTGGTATTTCCAGGTATATATCCTCGTATTCTTAAAATCACGGGAAAATAAATAAGGAACATTTTCCACAAAATTTTACACATTTTTATGCAATGGTTTCTTAATACGATTTTTTTTTCAGGATAAACCAATTTTGGAGTACGAGCCGTCGAGGAATCGACCTCAGGCCGTAACGCGAAATCTCTTCGTCCCTCTTATTCAAGATCAAGAAATTCAGCAGGCGCAACAGCACGAGCAGCTAGCGACGTGCAGGCCTCCGCCTCAGACAGCAACAGCGAGTATATTCGCTCCTCGTACCGAGGACATGAACAAAGGTTTCTTGACTTTCAGCGAGGATCAACCTGGTCTCACGAGTGCGTATACCGCGTCACGACGTTACGTCGATTATTTTTTTGCGATAAACTATAGTTACGAATGAGCAATAATAATGACACGTGTATTGGCGATGCAGTGTTGAAGGACGAACCCGAGGATCTCACACATTTGGCACCGACCCCCGGCGATGTTTGCGTTCCCCTCGAGGATACGCCTTTTCTCTCCGATATATCTCTCGACGAGTTTATACTTGGAAATGAGAATTATTGTCCGCTACTGAGTCCGGAAGGTCTTCCTTCGGAATTACCGAATTCCGATCTAAACGAATCACTTGCAAAGGAAACTCCCGATATCGGTGAATCCCTCGAGTCCTCATTGGCCGATGGAGATCCCTTCATTTATCGGGATATTCCGAGCCCTTGCAGCCTCAGTTCGGATCTCCTTTCCCCTGCGACTGTAGCACTTGGAAAGGTAATTTCAACGCTTTTTCCGGGAGTTTTTGAAGAATTTTTTCATCTTGCAATGAACTTATATCGATTTTTGTCGATTCGTTTTTTTTTTTTTTAGAGTCCGGATCCACATAGCATCGAGTCGCTACAGAGTCCGAAGCACAACGACATTGTCGATGGAATGATCAATATTGGCAGCGGGCCGAACGTCGGAAATCCCATAACAGAGGACGAGATGCTTATGCTTAGCATTAACGATGTTATCGGCGACGACGAACTCGCGCTTCGCGCGCCCTACATACCAATGTCCGATCAGGACGAGGCGCTACAGTTACTCATAAGTGATGATACTGTAATGTGGGGACCAACACAGCCGCCCGACAAAAAAACTAAGTGGTAAGTTGGTTGCTCCATAATTGTCGCGCGACCTCTTTACTCGACTATCGAAATTACAATGCATCGATCAATGATCGTTCAGTGTAATGCACAATTGTATTCGATGGATATGACCAACCGGCGCCTGAAACATATCGAATATTTTTCCCTCAGGCATCACGATGATGAAGAGAAAACGATTTCTAAGCGATATGAAGATTCGAGTTTGGCGCGTCTCCTGAAAAACGAGAGTCGTACAACAAAATGCAACGATCACGGTGGAGGTCTGGTCGATCCAACACAGATTTTCGGACAGATCGCCAGAGGTAAGTAACAAAAAAAAAAAATTGAGTAAAATCCGATACATAGACGTTGTTGGGAGCGACGCAACCGATTAGGAGCAGATTCGTCATGGATATTTCTGAACTACACAGGTAACAACAACAGCGTCAGGCTGGAGAGGCCATCGAAGCGCGTTCACGCGCCAATATCTTCTCCAATACCGAATGACAGTAAACGCAGCCGATTCCAGGAGGATAGGCTTTCCCAAGGGGTTATGACAAGAGGGTCCGTGTCACCGAGTTTGACGAGCGTTTCACAAAATTCGGGAAAACACATGAATTCGCCGAATTACGATGAGCAATGCATAGATCTCTGCGGCATACTCGCCTCTGAAGAGAAACTCGAATCCCCAGCTGTACAAGTACAACGGGGCGGCAGTAGGCTTCTGTTGCAACAGTTGATGAGCCGCGACAACGCGCAAAATTCGTCGGTAACGAAAAACCGAGACGCGGCGTGCACGAGATCGGTGAGAAACGAATGTTCGGATCTACCAACGTCCGTCGATGCCGACATCGTAACCTCTGCGAGTATCGAAGAGAAATTACCGACCGCGAGACCTTCCAACGATGGGGGAAGAATGGAACCTACCGATCCTTCAACACGGGGCCGACGACAGTCGAACAGCGTTCTCATGAATCTCCTCGTTTCCGGCTGCGACGTGAGTGCGGGTTACGTTTGCCTTGCTAAGCCGAAAACAATTTCAAAGAGCGCCATAACGACCAAATGAATGAAGTCGATAGGAACGATCCCCTTTGGCGGGTTTTCTCAATCGTGTCGCCCTCCTAAAAAGCATTTGCGAAGGATTATCCGCGCACGAAGGATCGTGAGTTGCAGAGATACACGATAACGAGTCTCGTGCGCTCGAGGCTTGCGGTGCGAGACTCGAAGCACTCGGAGCAATACTTTAATACGCGCAAAAGACCGGTTTCGATAAAGTGTCCATTTGCGAATTCGAATGTATCTAACATTCGATTCGGATCGTTTAACGTCATGCGAGTCTTTTTCCATTGTTATATACGCGTAACTACGATTTTCTTTTTTTTTCTTTTTTCGACGGAGTCGATCGGGATAAATGCGATAACGATATGCTTTTTTCCTACAACGCAAAAACAGATAACATTTTGTTTCGTTGGACACGTAAAAATGAAGTCGCGCATAAGTCATGTAATAACGAGAGAAGGAAAAACAAACCGCGTTTATCGTTGAAATTACATCAGAAGCAACCGTGACGCCTTTGTCACAGTTATCTCAGTTCAACTCCAATTCTTTTTTTTTTTTTTTCCTGTCGAACCGCATCGATCGGGGATTCGGAATCCCATCATATTCCGGTTATAAATACGTAGTCGTAGAAGATTTAGGAATGAAAGTGAGAAAATTGACGATTTACGACGAGAAAAAAAATGCGAGACGTTTTTTTTTTTTTTTGGATAAATAGCCGCGTGTCACAATTTTCGTACGAGGATTCGTACGTTCGAGCGAAACTGCCGGGAGGGTGATATGAGAGCGTCGCGATTGCCGAACGTCAGAGCGCGCGACAGGAGTGCGTTGATTCGCACGAGAATTTAGCGGCAATTATTTTGCTCTCTAAAGCCATGTTGTGTATATAATTAAAAAAAAAAAAAAGTATATCAAATTGTTGACTGAATATTATTGAAATATATGTGCGAACTGATAACCGGGATAACTGGTTTGCTGCGTTTCAATATTCCCTTAGTATTAGTTACCAAAACCCCATTAGTAATATCATCCTCATCAACGTCGTCTTTCATTCGCTGTCGATAAATTTCAGTAATCATTATTTTTCCTTCATTCGCTCATTCGAAGTCATCCGTCATAGTTTTCGCTTGCGCTACAGAATATGATAGTCGGTTAACGATATCACAATTATTATTATCATTTTCTTTCAATCGCTTTACGAAGATCGTGTGATGCGCTGCCTATTCGATAATAACACATCTATCGCACGTAACAAATCATCACAGATACATATTTTACTATACAGCAATTTAAATTAACAAAGCAATACAAATACTCGATATACTCCTACCGCGTTACCCATAAAATTAAGAAAAAGCAAAAAAAAAAATTGAAACGCAGCCGCACGTAAAATATTATCGAAATTTTTTTCAATCGATTTAAATAACATTTTATTTTTCTTTCTTTGCCGTACAGAAAGCTACGGGTCAGACGATTCCGTTAAACGTCCTTGAGAAATGGACATCGATGAGCGCCGTCGAGAGGTCCGACAGTCAACTCGTACCGACAAACAATCGCACAGTACAGTCTTTCTTCGACGAGTACTCTGCCGTTCCAGCCGTCGCCACCGCCGGGGCGGAGGTTCAATCAAACGATTTTGTCGATTACTTCAACGACGAAACCGCGGATATGTTGTTACGGTCCAATCTGCCCGAAGTAACGAGGGCGCGAGTCTCGGCACAACATAGATATGTGAAATAGAAAGGTCCAAAACGCGCGAATACATATACATAAAAATTAATGATAAAATAACAATAACAATGAACGAGTTTTATCCCATAATAATGTGCGGAACGTCCAAAAGTGGCCTTATCTATAATGTTTTATCCCTCAGATATATCTCGTAGTTAACTTTTTTTTTACGTAAACACCACCGAAAAAAAAATTTGACGAAGTATGCCATACTATTTAGCCGCGTACTCTATCGATGTCGTAGGAAAAAAACATAACATTTACGGTGCCACAATATATAATTATAAGCGTATGGATTTATAGACGACAATGTCCTACATATATATATATCTGTTACGATATGTACACAACAATATTCGTTGGCGCGTATCGCCAATATTATAACTACAAGAAGCTGCCGAAAAAAAAGAAAGAAAAACGTATTTGCGATAAATGCGTTAAATTGACGTTCGCGGAGAGGGTGAGATGATGTTGTGAACGCAACCGAGATATATCGATGACAATCGCGGTGATATGCATAATAATTAATTACTTACTGTTGTTATTATTATTATATTATACTATATAACGAGGGATTTTTGTAAGCGACAATTGGAATATTGTACGATTTTATCAATATGCAGTTGCGATTATCATTTTTTTTTTCTTTCTTGGTAATAAATTCGTGATGTACGGGGCATTCGTAACGTTCATTGCATTAACCGAATGGAAATTTTATTGTTTTCTGATTGATCGAAAGCGAAACTAAATCGGTTTGCGGCTAATCGTTAGATTTTCAAATCGTATTACATGATGATAAATACATCGAATTTCGATTAATCTTTTAATTATTGATTATGGAATTTCCGTCTCCGGAACTTGTGCGGATTTTCTTCTCCTCTCTATCGTTACAAAATTAATACGTTTCCTTTGAAAGTGCAATTTGCAATACTTCCGCTAGTGGAGAATTACAAAGATGCAAATTCAGCTGTGCAGTAGACAAAGATTATGCGTTTGTTCGGCACTATGGAAAAAACAGCTGTCGATACTATCGTCAAGTTGCTGACGCTCGTGATAACGACGAGGAAATTGCGAAGCTCCGTATACGCGCGGCGATCGAGAGTATCGAAAAAGCGAACGAGTTAATTTCCGACGCAGTGGCAGACGAGTCGGTCGATATATGTCGAAAATGCAATTGTCTACTTACTGCTCGTGGATAACACGGAATTAATGACGACAATTACTCGCGAATGTTATCCGTATGATAACAATTTTCTTTCGATTTGTGGACATCGTTCATCAATTGTCAATTGGCATCGATTGTCTTTCGCTCATTATAAAAATCTTCGACACGTTGTCTATTTGCGAAAAAACCGTTTCTGTTTTTACGATCAAATTGATAACATCACAATCGTCGCAAAATTCCGATAAACCAGAAGTATTTATGGAAGTAATGCACGTGCTTTGTGTTGCGCGCGTTGATATTGAGTCGCTGAAGAAATATGCAACGATACGAGAGAAGATTAGCCGCGAAATGAAAAAACTTTGGCGCTATGAACTACTAAATGATTATCGGGATATTCAGTGATCGGAAACACTGAGTATATATGCCACGAAGAATCTAAACAGTTTTCCATTGCTTTGTAAAATGTTATTAAACGCCGTTGAGTTATTGAGAAATAATTCCATTCTGTACAATAAAATTCGATAAAAATTATAATTTTTTCTATATATTTCGCGAATATTCGTTAATTAATTTAGTTAAACAATACTGTAAATAAGACAATACAATGTTACATTTTCCGATTTCGCTTCATGAAAAAAAAAAAATCGGAGTCAGAATTTTTTTTTTTTTAAATATCAATCCGATATTTACGGAATTCAATATTTTGAGGATAACAGTAAGGCGAAGATCGGCATAATAATATGGCTGAGGAAGAAATATTGATGATTTCTCACTGACGAATTCACATCGTTTTCCTCTTCGATCGATAGCTCCGCGTGACACAACCGATACTCGTCGGTTGGCAAAAATTTAGCGACGATACGATTGAAGTCATTCAATGAACAAAATTTATCGCAGCCCGGTACGGTCAACGCTATCGTTTCGTTGTCCTCGACGCCAGTGTAATAAAATATCTGAAAACGAAAGTTAATACACGTTAATCGATGACGTTAATCGGTTACCGAAGACAAACGAGTCGAACGCTTGCAATTGAAAAAGATATCGGTATCATTTATTATTACCTCGAAGCCGTGTACTTTGGCGTATTCGTTGTATCGGAGTTCGAAGATAATCGCAGCACCGCTTTCCGGTATATGGGGCGACCACCACAGATTCATCGCTTGCATCACCCCAATTAAATTTCTCTCTTCTCCGCTGTACATCGAAATTTTGAACTCTCGACTGTTGTTCGATGTCTCGAGAGTGTTATTCGCAACTTCGACTTTCGCCGAATCGTCGATAATCCTTTTAAGAAACGGTCCACCGTTAAGTTGCTTCTGGCTATCGCTTCTCGAGAGCAAATCGTAGGCAAGTAGACTAACGTTCATCATCTCGCCGTGAGGAAATATTCCCTCAGCCCACGAAGGTAAAGTCGCGTTTGGAAGGTTCTGTATCGCATTACTTTACATCAATAATAAGTATAACAAGTAAACATCTCGAGAAATTACGAAAAAACAAACGTACAGCGATAATTTCCAGAGAAGAGTACAGCATCGATATTTCCGATGGTCGATCGATAATTTGTCCGTAATGATAAGATACGTAGTCGAAAAATGGACCGTGAGACGAAATGACATCATTTATAAGTTTATCATTTTTCAGAAGATTCTCTTCTTCAGCGAGAAAATGCGGGCAAAGTGTTCCCAAGAAAAGCGTATCTCTGTCCAACTGCTCGTATTCTGCGTTCGCATTTCGGAAAAAGTAACAATTAGAATGATTTTTTGGGATAATATACGCGGGATATCAATGACAAACATAACAGAGATCAAGGAACTACAATCTCGATGATCGCCCATCTAAACGGGAGCACTGACCGCTCGGTATCGGCTGCCAGTCCAAGTCGTCTTTCCACTTTTGCGACGGCGCCGGAGGCCATATACCGGCGTTCACCAGTAGACCAGCCATCATCGACAACACATATTCGCTCGTCCGCATTCTCAATACTTCCGGATAATATATGTCTCCCAAAAAGTCGTCGTATCTCTGACGAAGATATACGCCGAAGTTATACATTTCCATCTTCGATTCCTAAGAATTATTATATTTTTTACAGTCGCCGATACTACGAATAACTCATCGTTATTTATACTCATTTGCTGAGAATTATAGAGGCGCATCGTGGAAAATTTAAGACGCGAAATAATGTGATATTTCGCTTCTTGTTTCTTAGCAATAAATATATTTATTGCTTACGATAAATTTTCGTAAATTTCTCATTTTTTTTTTCAGACTCCGCTACTTACGTTTACGATGTCGTACGTGTTTTCGAGAAAATATTTGTAGTCAAGTTTCTTCGGAAATCCATACTTTGTATTGTTCTCTTCCAGGGGAGCGTGTAATTTATGTGTAAAGATCTGAAATTTTTTTTTTTTTTTCTATGTTTAACTATTGTGTGCGATAAGCTGTGTTTCGAAATCTTCGAGAGCTTTAAGGCTATTCCCACTTACCACGTGTACGAGTTTGAGTTGACTTTGATTTTGAAATGTTGTCGTTGCGGAGATTGATAGCGCCAAAGCGCTAATTAATACCAACACCGAGTTTAACATTATCGTAGAATTTGGACAAATATACGATTCACGTGCCATTTTACGCAAGCGGCCGATGCGTCTTGAGTTCGATAAGTCGATGAAGAAGAATATTCAGTCTGTTTGCCCTCTGCCTGCGACATTTAATTTTCCAATTAGTCTAAACGAAGAATAATCACCTAAGCGGTTGCGCGCGTAGATCGTTTATTGAGATAGTTTCGTAGCCGTACCTCACGTGTTCATGGCGTGTTAGTCCTTAGAATAAACTTCGTTAATGTATTCGCCGCACAGCGAGATGCAGAGGAGGATTGCGAAGACTCCGAAGCAGGGAGACGAATTGACGGGGACAAGTCTTGTCATCTGGAATGAATATTGAAACCAGAAGCAACCGAGGCGCAGACGAAGATACGCGGAGGCTTTTGACAAGTGCTTTAAATTGCCGTATCTTTCTTATCGAGCGACGAACTAAGCACACGAATCATATCATCTTTCAGCAATTTACGATGTGCCGAACGTTTCGCCACGTTGCGCCACCATTTTATTTATTTTTTTTTTACGTGAGGAAACTACGAGGAGAAGCTGAATAAATTTGAATTTATTTTCTATACTCTTTTATTTTTATATTCTACGCTATTGTATATAGAATATTGTTTATAATGATTAGATAATTTCTGTAAAACGTGAAACACCTCGAAGCGTCGACAACGTTGTTTAATTTATTAATCATGAGTCGCATCGGCGGATACTGTTATCGTCACGTTTATTACCTGTTGGGAGTGCGATTTTCACTCTCGTATCACGTGAATTCCGGTAATCCGTCAATCGCCATCGCTTGTCGTGTCGGGTTTACGAAAATCCGAATATACGACACGCTGAAATTCTAATAGGGTATAATTATGCAGCAAGTGTTTCGCGCGGGCGATATACAGGAAAAAGGAATCCCAAGTCAATGTAATTGCTTTCTAATTATATATGCAATTTCAAACGTAGGTAAACATTTTTCGAAAAATCATTTGTCAATATTTCACCTACGATATTGAAATCACGTGTTTCAAACGGAGATGCATTTCGCGCGCATCGGTCCGCAAGAGACGTATTATCCCCGTATAACAATAAATTGTCACGATTCAAACGAATGATCAAACATCGTCTCGATTCCTCTTATCGCTCGATATATTTAATTAAATTTATTTTTCTTTTTCTCAACTTTGATCGCAGGTTCAGTTATAATGTTTCGAGACACTAATACGTCCATTAAAGGGATTATCAAGATTCTTATTTTTTTTTTTTTTTTTTTTTTTTTACGACCGTATATATAAATTTGACAAGTTACCGTAAAAGAAGATATCTATCTACGGTATCGCAAACTGGGCCACGGTAAGTACTCGGGGGCCGCTTGCTTCATACATAGTAAATACAGTTCACAACTATATTATGTATCAGTTCTCGGTAGTCGAAAATGCCCGAACGTTCATCACGCGCGTGTTAGAATTTTTTTCTTTTTTTTTTGTTTATTTTTAACTTTTTTTTCAAACGGTAATTATCAAACGGAAATCACGTGCGAGTTGACTCGATCTTCTTTCATCGTACTTTTTATCGTATAAAGTTAAACAGTTGAAAATAAGCGCGCGTACATGCGTGAGTTAAATACATGGCGATGTCGAATGCGGTCGTGTCGGCTAATGAGTCGGTAGTAAAGCATTTGCTATACGCGATAAGCGAGTTTCAAAAGTTTTATCGTACCTCTCGTTAGCTACATAAATTGCCGTAATATATTCAGTAATTTGTACATCGTCTATTAATCATAATTTTCCGGTTCGATTTTCCTTTCGACAATGCGTGGCGTAATCGTGTTTGATTTGTGAATGAAATATACATTTGTTCAATCAAAATGTGTAACGTTATGTGAAGATATTAGGGGGGTATAACGGCGATAATGTAATATTGATTGGGAAATATTTACAATCTTTGACAATGTGCGGATGTATGTACAGCAGAGATGGCATTGGCGTGACGCGTATCTTATTTCGTCATGCGATTCCTTTCATTTCTAAAGAGATCGCTTTCTAATTTCGTGATTTTTCAAAGAAACATTGTAGCAACAAAAACATTGCAACGTCACATGTATACATAAAAAAAAAAAAAAAAAAAAAACGGAGAAGCGTACGTCGAGTAGTAGCGGAAATCATGAATGCTTACTGTTATTTATGGCTCAGTTATGTACGACTGTCAATGAGTAGGAAAAATATATATATAGGTGAGTGGGCAACAATTAGTGCGATAGCGCGCCTTGCGTCGCAACTACCGCGGAATATAATCATAGATATGTAAAAAATTAGGGTATCGAAGCGAAAATGAAGTGTCGGTGAAGCGAACGGAGGGACACCGTTTGTGTGTTAGAAACTGTCGTCACTGACGTTATCGCAAGTCGAGTACCTAAACGAAGTATACGTATAGATACATCGACAGGTAAATACAACCAGTATACATGTATACGATGAGGACAATGAGTTTGTGGGGAGGTGATGGTTTTAAATACCGGTTCCCGCCTCATCCACAAAATAGTCTCTCCGGGTGTCAAGTGCGCGAAGACGAACTTCCGAGGCGGGCGTATAATCCGCTGATTTGAATCGTCCGCGCTGTGGCAAGAACATCAAAACACACAAAAAGTAAGCTATTTGTTGTGTGCGAAAGAAAAATCCTCATTAAAGAACTGCAAACACGTTTTTCAACATTCATCTTCGAATGAAATTTTTTTTTTTTTTTTTTCACTAAAACTGCATGTCATTCATTGGAATTGTAACGCGATTTAAAACGCGATATATAGATAACAATTTATAATTTTTTTTTTTTTTCAAGCTAACGGAGGACTGTCACGGAGCAACAATCACAAGAGAAATATCTATTGATTCACAATAATTTATTATAAACGATTCAACAATGTTTTCTTCATACGGAGTGGCGGCGTTTCTAGTCATTACCTCAATTATACTAGTCGAGTCGAAACAAGCGGAGTTGCGCTTTGTCAGCGTGGTAAGTCGCGCGCTTTACTGCAATTATTGTATTGTGCCTATAGTACCTATCGTTCGTTGTGATATTTGATAAGAGAATTTCTCGCGATTCAAGGTATTCCGACACGGTGACAGAGCTCCCGACGACAATGGCAAAGAATTGTATCCGAACGATCCTTACTTGAATGAAGATTTCTTCCCGATGGGTCTCGGTGGACTGACGAATGTGAGTTTAAATGAACGGCGATACCCGCGCAGCGTGTCAAAGATCACGCCATCGCTATCTTCCCGATAAATCCTCAAACCGATTTGTGCATTAAATGTACCCAAATGCAACTTTTGAACGCATTATTTGGAAGAAAAAAGAATTAATTAAAAATTTACGAAATTTTTAATAAAAAAAAAAAATTCAATAATAATAATTAAAATTTTTTATTTAAAATTTGCAAAATTTTTAATTAATTTTACATGACGATGATGGCGATTTCTTGATTAAAAAATTAAATTAATTTTAGGAAAAAAAAAATTAACTCAATTTTTCAAAAAAGAATTAATTAAAAATTTACAAAATTTTCAATAAAAAAAAAATTCAATAATATTAATTAAAATTTTTTATTTAAAATTTGCAAAATTTTTAATTAATTTTAGACGACGATGAAGGCGATTTCTTAATTAAAAATTTAAATTAATTTTAGGAAAAAAAAAAAATTAACTCAATTTTTTTCTTATAGAACGGCAAGCAAAGAGAATTTCACTTGGGAACGAATCTCAGATCGGCATACGATAATTTCCTTGGGGACATTTACATTCCCGATGATATAGTCGCGCGCAGTACTGATTACAGAAGAACAAAGATGTCCTTACTTTTGGTACTCGCCGGTCTGTATCCTCCGGCGCCGATACAGAGATGGTATCCCCGATTATTTTGGCAACCGATACCGACGACTTATCAACCCGATGCTCTTGATGTGCTACTTGTACCGGAAGAGTGCCCACGGTTAGTTAGTTCATTATCTCCGCGCAAAAAAAAAAGCGATTAAGAACGTCACAAATTTTTTCTTCTCCAATAGTCAGTAACGATTTTATATTTACGTCTTGCGAAAGAAGTTAATGATAATGATAACGCCGATTTTGGAATCCGCGCTAATAATCCATCATCGCAGGTATCTCGCGGAGCTTGAACGCGTTAAATCGTCACCGGAAGTCGTACAAAAGGTCGAAAAGTTCCGCCCGCTGATGGAACAACTCACGATCGACACCGGAAAACTCATCAACAATACGAATGACATGTATTATCTTTATCACGATCTCATGGCGGAGGCTTCGATGGGCCTGAAATTGCCGCAGTGGACGAAAGATATATTCCCGTACGGTGCTCTCCTCGATGGTACCAATCTTGAGTACGAAATTGTCAGTTACAATGACCAACTGAAGAAACTGAATGGAGGTACGATAATTACCGATATCTCTCGTAATTCGAGTTCGCAAACGAATTAGACGAAACGAGAAGACCAATTTTCATTAATCCGATTTTTCCAGGTGCTCTCCTCAAACGAATGACCGATGATATAGTAGCTAAGGTGAACGGCACCCCGGTAAAAGCCCGAAAAATGAATCTCTTCGCCGGTCACGAGACGAACGTCGCGGCGCTTTTGCAAACTCTCGGCCTCTACAGGCCTCACGTTCCCGAATATTCGAGTGCCGTTGTTATGGAACTTATTACCATTGACGAGATTAACTACGTAAGGGTAAGCATCCGAGAACTCAATTACATTCGATTAATCGATTACTCGAATTGAAATCGATCGCCGGTTTCGATTTAACAAGTATGAAAAATTCTGTTGCGGTACTAAATGCGAACTTCCGTTGCACAGGTACTCTACTATTTTGGAATTCCTCCGCAATTCGAAGCCCTCACAATACCAGGCTGCGGCGAACTGTGCCCTCTCGATCGCTTCCTCGAAATATATAAACATGTGATCCCTACGGCTGAAGATCTTAACTGTCCGAAAGATGTTGCGCAACCGCAATCGTCGTGAAATACGAAAAACCGATGATGGACTTTGCGCGAAGTTTCGACCGATAGGAAAAGATATTGTCAGCAGTAGACGAAATATCTCTAATCGATGTATCGATGCCTGAATTTGTTGTCACTGTTCGACTGCGACGAAAAAAAAAATAAAAAAAATAAACAATATGACGTCATCCGTTTTTCTTTGATTATAGATTGCGCGCGAATTTGTGTGTTCGTTTTTCTTTCCGATTGATTGTTGTTGTAGACTGATAATACACTTGGGGAAGAACCGGATACTTGTTTTCGATGTTTTTTTTATCGCTTCCGTCTCGGAGTCGGAGACGGAACAATGATATAATGAACCAGAAACGTGTCTGCAAATATATACCGCGCGACGTGGCTTCAGATATACGATGATAGTATCACATCAGAATAGATAGCGATAAAAATGATCGCTAAATCATCGAATGTCAGACCACTCCATGCGCTTTGAGATTTCTTCACGATTTCTGGCAACTTAATTTCTTCATTCGTCGTCGTGTCGGTATCTCAGGAATACGGTACTTAAATTATAGAAGAGTTCGAAAAAAAAAAAAAAAGTTATATAGTTCGGAAACTACGATATTGTGTAGAAGTGAACATGTAGTATTGAATTAACATAGTTACAGACATATCAATCGTCTCCAAAGCTCTGCGAACGCGTTTACGCGCCGCGATTCATTAAAAATCATCGAATGTGCGTCATAATCGAAACAAAATTTGCACGGAAATGATTAAGTGTTCGGTGAGTTCCGTCGACGTTTCGTCTACACAGTTCAAAGCAATTATATTAATTTGCAGCGACAATAAAAAGTGTGAATTACAGATCGATAGCCTCATCTTTGCGATCAGTTATTTCGCGGCGTGAGAGCAGAACGGACTTTTTCGGATATGATTTCGGAAGACAATATCTCAACTAACGATGAATTTAATTCGAGAAATAATTGTGCGGCTGTCGGTGTTTTTGATACTGGGAACTGTTGCCTCGTGTTGGGCAGAGTTACGATTATTGGTATCGGTCTTCAGACACGGTGATCGATACCCCATCGATTATGAAGATATCAAACACATGTATCCACTAAATCCACACGCAAATGTCAGTTGGTTTCCCGATGCCGCCGAAGGTCTCACAATGGTAAATAAGTAAAGAAAAGTCGAAAATAATTGCCGCAAGAGTAACGCGAGGAATACGATCGTTAATTTCTATGCAGGAAGGAAAACGCCGAGCCTTCGAACTTGGAAAAAATTTGCGTGAACGATACGGAAAGTGGTTGGGACCGATTTACTCGAAGGAACTCATTGAATTTCGTAGCAGTCATACCGAGAGAACTATCGTTACTTCGTCACTCGTTGCCGCAGGACTTTTTCCACCGAGCGACGGTCAGAGGTATCGGAATGCTTGCAAATCACACGATTGCATCAAAATTATACCACAATTAACTACTAAAAAATGTACGGTTCGTTATTACAGATGGAATCCGCGATTGAACTGGCAGCCGATTCCTATATTGCCGATTCCTCGACGGGAAAATGTTCTTCATCTCGGCGTTTTTTGTTCAAAATATCAATCGATATTCAACGATATTAAATCGAAAGATCCGACGATGATAAAGTATGACAAGGATATGCAACAGTTTTACGACTACGTTTCCGGAAACACAGGTGGACCGATCACCAATCGAATTCTCTACTACTTGCACATGGAGTTCCTTGCAGCGGTATGTTACATTATTTCGGCAATTATTGCAATTGGCAACTCAGGAGACCTAATGATTCTCTAACGGTACCTAATAATACATAATAGAAACTAATAATCCCTAATAATACCAAACAATAATTATTTTTTACATCGATCGCGCGGCACAAACAGCAAAGCGGCGGATTGACGGCGCCGGAATGGACTGCGAATATATTTCCCGAAGGAAAACTTAAAGATGCTGCGATAATGCAATATAAATTTTTTTCGTGGACCGATGAGCTCAAACGCTATACCGGAGGTTCGTGTCAAATCGATTGATCGTTAATACGATGAAAAGTATCGGCAAAATACACAGCCGTTATTTAAATACGTATGAATAATGTTGTTTACGAAAGGTGTGTGGCTCCAGGAATGGCTGGAACACGTGAATACTTATTTGGCGTCGAATGACCCAAATAATAATGTCAAGAAAAAAGCATTTTTTTATGGCGCCCACGACGTTAATATTGCCGGAATATTGACGACTCTAAAAATATTTCATCCCCACATACCGAATTACGCAAGTGCTATAAACTTCGAACTTCACGAGGATAATAATCAACAGTTTTACGTAAAGGTTGGTAAAGATGAAGGCCTTTTTATTGTCAATACGATAAAGAATAATAATTTAATTAATTTTTTTTCCAATCGCGACTTCAGGTGCTTTATAGGGAATTGGATACATTCGTCGAGCAACTTATTCCCGGTTGCGATGGTATTCTCTGTTCCTTAGAGATTTTCAAAAATATCTTCGCGAATGTCATACCGTATAACGAAACTCTGGTATGCGGTACTCAACAATATTGCGATGATTCTTGAAAATGAAAAGAATTGGGCGAAATGATATCCAATTTGTATTTAAGTTTATTTATACTAGAAATTACGTTTCTTTTAATATATTTAATTGTTATCATTTTTCATTTTTTATTAAAAAATTGCATTGTCTGTAACTAAAGTAGGGACGCCTTTCCGCGCAGGCGCTCGATAAGATAATGCTAAGTTTAGCAACTCAAACTGAAACACCTATCGTTTGTGGCTATTAATATCCTCAAAACTTTTTTCTTAATCCAATTACTTTTATAATCTGTTCAGCGAACTGTACGACACAATTAAAATAAAAGTCATGTCGCAATTTAATGCGAATCAATGCCTATAAATGTTATGAAATTGTGTGTTTGACTAATTAGCTAAAAACACATGCCGCGGAAAAACCCATTAAACAAATTATTTCCTCGTCAATGATATTTGTTCGCAAAAAAATATATAATGGTTAAGGTTTTCCTGTTTGATGTTTGATATAAGAAGACCGGTTTATCTAATCGAAATATGTAATAGAGTGTAAAAGAATAATCGTACCACGTGCCGTTTTCTATAGGAAGTCAAATATTTACAATCTCTATTCATACGCGCTGTATAAACGGAGAAGCAAGGGTCGTTGGCAGCCGATAGAGACATGAATTCCCAGATACAAAAATGTATAAGGAACATTTTTTCGTATTTAGTAGTAATAAGTTTATTTATTTCACGTCATGCGTGAAAACCGCAGGAAATGCGTTTTTCCACACACGCAGCGAAGCAAAGCGTGTGATAAAACGCATTTGTTGCACTCGTGAAATAAAATTTTGTATGATACTCGTGCGGCAATGTACTATTTCGTATCTTTTGGCATTGTAAGCGGGTCTACAAGTTTTTCATTTTACATTATACTATACTAGTATTTCCCCGAACTCGCGCGCTCGCTTGTCAATTGTCGAATATTTTGAATATTTTTGCTTCTTTCTCCGCCGGCGACGGCCGCGGCTGCCTCCATCGAAACCCCCTTAGAGAGACTTGGAATGTGGTGGTACGGCACGTTTCGGTTTCGGTTTCCGCAGCGATATCGGTTTGCGCATGCGCATTGCTTTACTTTTCGCCCCTAGGGTAAAAAAGTCAACTTTTTTGCATGCACAAACCTTACTTACGACACTGCTACGTAAAGAGCCATTTTTGAACTGCAAAACTGTTATGAAACGTGCCGTTTTTCATGCACGAGTCATAAAAATAGTACATATATTGTGCAACACGGGAGGAAAGCGTAATTTTCGCGTGAGGTTTGCTGTCCTCATTAGCGACAACGGTCATTTCTCGAATTGTCTCCTTCGAGACAGCCACACCGATTCTCTGGCTGCACGCTTGTATCAATGCGTGAGTTGCATCGCTCCTAGTGTTAGAGCGATAAACAAGCGCTCGATGATCACGTGAAAGAAAAAGCTTCGAATTGCCCTGGTAGCAATACGAATAGGTATTTCCGCTGGCGATACCATCTCTTTCGGTAATTTGAATAGTCACCAAGTCGCATCCAAGTACATGACCAGTACTATGCCAATGATTGAATATTTGGCTTTTATCAATTTACAGATGTTTAGTTATTGTCCAATTATCGATTTTTTTATACTGAAAGACCATAATGAAATCACATGCAATGCGTTCGTTTTGGACAATCCTTCGCTCTCCTCCTTATTCTTTATCCTCGTTTTTGTCATAAATGGTTATAAATGTTGTAAAATTTGGTTATTTCTAAATTGCGTCGACGAATAAAATTTTAAAATTCGCCAGACGTAACAGTTGTTTGGTATTAAATTTAGGCGAAATCGATAAAAAAGATTTGAAAGTTATGGAGATTTTAATTCTTCAATTTATAAAGAAAACTGCTTCGAAGTGCTGCCATTTGCGCATATTTCAACGAAAAAAGCTCAAACTGCCCACACGGGTCGAGTGACCACCAAGTGTGTTTAGGTTTAAATTTGGTACAAATCGACAGAGTGATTCGAAAGTTACCGATAATTACTTAAGATGGGAGTAGACGCTTCAATGAGGAAAAGTATGAGTCAGGAGACCCCCCGAGACAGTTGATAAATACAAGACCCAAAGCGACCAAAGGACAGTTAAGAGTACTTGTTGTAGAGAGTTGACAGTTACATTAGGTTTTGAACAGACAGTTAGAGTTTTTACAGTAGCTTTTGAAAAGTATCTATAGTAATATGAAGAGTATATAAACATTTAAATAATAATCCATTCATCGCAAATTAAATAAAGGATATTTCATCGAAGAACGTTCTGACGGTTAATTAATTCTACAATACTCTGAAAATAATACAAAAATGTGAATTGACTTCTACGAATGTTAACACTCTCCGAATCGAGAAGTTGTCAGAACTTTAAACAACATTTACGACATTTTCGAGACTTTAAAAATATAACGGGGACTAAACTGTAAAATGCAATAAACCAAATCTTCGATAGTGAACTAAAAAGTGTATTGGTGCTGATGAAAATTTTTAAAATAAATTTCAACATTAACATTAATATTTGGTTGTTAATTTCAATCTCATCGTTAATTTCATCATCTTCAAATATTCTATACAACCAACCGGAAATCCTTGAAGGAAGGAAGGAAGGAAGACAAATCCAAATTCTCGATCATCTTCAACTACATTCATCAAATTCAAGATTAAACATTTAAATGGACATCTAAACTTTATATTAATTCATCATTCACCAACGCAAGTTTATTCCATCAGAACATTCATTTTTCGGTTAATATGGTTATCCAATATCGCCAAATAAACTTCGCTTTCTAAATTCTTTCTAAACGTTGTTTTCTCTTTGAGAAAACAAAAACGATTATATACCAAGTTATATACGAATTTATGTCCCATAGGTGACGTGTTACAGTCCACGCTCCGTATTCTTAAGTCGACGGGACCGAAACCGCTCCCTTTTCTTTATTTTCCCCATCGTCCCTACTCCTGGTCAGTTGCTGCGAGTAGGGGTAACGAAGGGTTTGCACGCGTTGTTTCCCCTACTTGGAGTGGGGAAAAGAGGCTGAGCGGAAATACAGTTAAGGGAATTCGTTACCATGGTAACGAGTTAAAGTAAGGGAGCAGTTAAGTTCAAGGGAGTTAAGAATACGGAGCGTGGACTGTACGTAGAAATAGATCCTTAATTCGATGCTGCAATGTTACCCTTATTAAATTATACCTTTTTAGTCATTTCCGCTGAATATTGCAGAACAGAACGCTCACAACGAAGATAATGCGTGTCAAAAAAATGTTCGGACGGATACGTCGATCAAAAGTCGACAGTGGACATTGCGACAACTATTTATCGCTACCAAAAGATGCTGCGAGATCGCTCTCGCAGCATCTTATCGTGTGAAGTCATGTGTAACAATGAATTCATATTTATTTTTGGTCGTTCGTAATTGCATATTATACGTTTCGATTGATTGTCGTTATACACCAATGACGCATTCGGAAACGAACAGGAAAATGATTTTTTCCCGTTTGTTTCCTACTTAATCGTACGCGCAATAATCATGCAATCAGACTCCGCAGATCGTAGCAAACCCGCGAATTGTAACTGATCCCTATTATCAGTCGTTTGCGCTACGCTAACTTTCGCGCACTCTCTTCAGTTCGATCGCGAAGCGCGGAATGGGATACCGCACAGCCGGGAAATTCGAAAGCGCAGAGAGTGGAAAGCGGATGCATCGCGATTTTGATTCGATGGGCTGACCCGCGATTCCGGAAACTGCAGCTGCGGTCACGAGAGATTGCGGTTTTCCGGGTCGGGCTTTTCGCGAATCAGACACTTTTGTGGAAATAACACACGATATAACCTCAGATATATGATAATATCACATCAGAGCAGATCGCGATAAGAACTTCAAATACTCGACTACTACATACGCGTTACATTTTTTTTTTTTTTTTTTCGATTTTCTTGCCATTCTTCATTCAATAGTGACACGCGGCACGTGTGGCACGTGCAGAAGTATTGGCAAATAGGATATTAAAAATAGCGTTACATCGAGAGCTCAAGGCTGTGATAGGTTTTGTTACCGTCTGACCAATTGGATACAAATACTAATTGGATAAAATACGTAGAAGCTTCACTCGACAACCACGGAATTGGTATAACAAACTGTGGAAACAGACAAAGTTGTCAGTGAAATTTTGATGTAAATTTGGAAAAACATACTTCGAAAAAAAAATGGGGCTAATTCAAGGAATTAATGTGTATATATCGATTGTTTTGATACTGGGAACCGTTGCGTCGTGTTGGGGCGAACTACGATTATTGTTATCCGTCTACAGACACGGTGATCGATACCCAATGGGGTATAAAGTACTTCAACACATATATCCTCTAAATCCAAACGCTAACATCAGCTGGTTTCCCGATTCCGCCGAAGGACTCACTATGGTAAATCAGTACAGTAAAATCGTGAATAATTCTGTCGCGTCGTATTTATTTCGCATAAGTTCGAGAAAAATTAGAGAAAATGGCAAATACTTCTCGATGTTATCAATATCTGAAAAAATGCATGCATATTTAAGGTACTGAAAAGATTAATTTTGCATAATAATAATTTTCAGAATGTTATTAACAAATTGATGAAAAAAATTAATTGGCCAACAAATTTCCCGAAAACCCAACTTTTTTTAAATAAAAAAGATTCATTCATTTTATTAAATACGTATGAATTTTTTTAGACTTTTCAAGTTGCTTTTAATTTTTTTTTATATGAAAAAAATTGTGTGAAAAAGCACAAAATTGAAAGCAAATCGAAAAATTTGAAAGAAAAAATTCATACGCATTCAGAAAAATGAACAAATCAGTTTCAAAAAAAAAAATAATTCGATTTCCGGGAAATTTGTTGACGAATTAATTGTTTCATCAATTTGTTAATAACTTTTTGGATTTATTATTATGCAAAATTCATTATTTCAGTACCTTTAATACATGAATTTTTTAAAGTTTTTATACCTTCTCGAACTTAAAACGAACGCAAACGCGAACCGAGAGAACTGTCCTAAAAACGTATGTAGCTAATTTTGAATTTTATCTTCAGGAAGGAAAGCGGCGGTCGTTCGAACTTGGAAAAGCTTTGCGGCGACGATACGGAAAGTGGTTGGGAACGATTTATTCCAAAGATTTCGTTGCATTTCGTAGCAGTAATGTCGAGAGAACTATTGTCACTTCTTCACTTGTGGCCGCAGGTCTCTTTCCTCCGTGCGGCAGTCAGAGGTAAAGAATGACAATAAATAATAAATTAGCTATTTAATTACGTAAAAAAAAATTGCAAACAAATTGTTCGTCGATTGCTACAGATGGAATCCCCGTCTCAATTGGCAACCAATCCCTATACAGCCGGTTTCGCGTGAAGAAAATATTCTATTCTTTGGAACGCTTTGTTCAAAATACAACGAGTTACTGAAAGATACCAAATTAACGGATCCCCGCATCGTCAAGTACGACGCTGATATGCGGCAGTTTTACGATTACGTGTCTCGTAACACGGGAGTGCAGATAACGAATCAAATTATTTATTACTTATATCTGGAACTTGTTGCAGCGGTATGTTATACTATTTCCACGATCATTATGATTAAACGCACCTTATGCCTCATTACTATTCTTATTTATGCGCATCGCGGACGCGCAGGCCAGCGGCGGACTCGCAGATCCTCAATGGACCAAAGGTATATTTCCTGAAGGAAAGCTTAAAGAAGCTGCTATAGTGGAGTATATTTTTTCATCGTGGACCGACGAACTGAAACGCTATACCGGAGGTTCGTACCAAACTGATGCGCTACACAAACGATGAACAGTATCGGCAATGCTAACAATTATTTAAATTTCTATGATCAATGCGTTTGTCGAAGGCGTGTGGATCCAGAAATGGTTGGAATACGTTAATACTTATCTGAAATTGGATAATTCAAATAATAATATGCAAAGAGCATTTTTTTACTGCGGACACGACTTAAACATCGCGGGAATACTGATGACTTTGGGAATTTTTGATCGGCGCATACCGAATTACACGAGTGCTATAAACTTCGAACTTCACGAGGACGATAATAGGCATTTTTACGTAAAGGTCTGTAAGACGCTTCATATTCCGATATTAGAGAATTTTAAATTAAAAAATCCTTTTTTCTTTTTCGGAATAATTGCAGGTCCTTTACAGGGATTCGTATGAATTCATCGAGCAACGTATTCCCGGATGCGACAGTACCCTCTGTCCTCTCGAAATTTTCAAATATATCTTTACGAAATTCACGGCGCCCAACGGGACCTTGGAATGTAATGATAATCCTCACTATTGATCGGCACTTCCAAAAAATAAATTTAAGAAGATAAAAAACGACTCCTCAGGATTATTTACGCAATCAATTGCATTTATTTTAATACGCTACTCTTTAGATATATAACCATTGGACGACATGAAAAAAAAAAGGGAAAAACACTACTAAAATCGGAGTTGTCGTGATTCGTGAGAATTATGAAACAATATTTATCAATTAGATAATATTAACCAGATGTCTCTGTCAGTCTTTTCTTCGCCTCAATCGATGTACGAAGTTATTGTAAAATTATATTCTATTCATACGAGAAAAATAAAATTCGATCTCAAATATTTACGATAGTTCGTGGCAAAAAATAGTATTATACGAGATCCTTTCGATTAATTTTAATAAAAAAAAAATAACGCGGAAGCAATGGAAAAAGAAAAATTTTCAATTTTCAGAAAATTATCTGCTCGATATGCAACGAAACGAGTCACGAAGCAAAGACTATCAATGCGCAAATAAAAAAGATAATTGCATAGGCAGCATACAATGCGGCACCGTTTTCAAAGCGCATTTTGCGCGGTAATAATATGCAGAAAATTAGGTCATCGAAAGAAAAGGTGAAGTATCGCTGAAGCAAACAGGGGAACGTGTATTGTGATTGGACTCCGGTGATTATCGTAATCTTCAAGTGCCAAAACGTTTCACGTTTACAGATATATCGAAAGGACAATACACAGAGCACTTACATACGATTGGGCTACGATATTGTACACAGGTGATAGATTTTAAATAGCTACCTGGCACCGAATAGCTTTATTAGTCGAGCGTCGAGAGCGCAGAGACGACCTTCCCAAACGGGCGCTTAATCTGTGAAGTTAATACACCTCCGAGAAGGAAAAACCATCGAAAACGTAAAAAGTAAGCTACTCGTCGATTTAATTTTTTAAAATCTGTAATTGAATTGTAAAAATGCTTTTTTATCGTTCCTCTTTCAACTAAACTTCTTCCTTCTTCCACTAAAATTGCGTATCGTTGATTGAAATTACGAAGGAATTCGAGAGACGCGAAGTAACGATTCATCAGTCTGTTAGTCAAGCTAATGGAACGCTGCCGCGATATCAGACAAATACAAGAGAAACATTAAGAAACTCGTAGAAATTAATTATCAACGATTCAACAATGACTCGTGCGTTCCTATTGGTTGGATTTCTAGTCATCGGTTCGTTGATACAAATCGAGTCGAAAGAGTTGCAGTTGCGCTTTGTAAATGTGGTAAGTCGTCGTATAAAATGCGTTTTATGTATCGTACCTTTAGTGTCTATCGTAAAGATTGATAAGAAACGTTCTCTCGCGCGTTAAGGTGTTCCGACACGGTGATAGATGTCCCACCAATAGGGGTAGAGAAATGTATCCGAACGATCCTAACTTGGATCACAATTACTACCCAATAGGACTCGGCGGACTGACGAACGTGAGTATACGAACTCCGATATCCGATATTGGGTCAAAAGTCATGTGTGCGTCGTCTCCTCGATCCCCGATAAATTCGCCAACGCGCCATTTGCCTTTCATTATTATCGAATATTCGATGTTTTTTTTCCCCGCAGGCCGGCAAACAAAGACTTTACCTACTGGGAGAAGAACTCAGAAAAAGATACAATGATTTTCTGGGGGACGTCTACTTTCATAAAGATATCATGGCGCGTTGTACCGATGTCGATAGAACGAAGATGTCATTACTCGCATTACTTGCCGCCCTTTACCCGCCAACGGGTGACCAAAAATGGCACCCTTATCTGAATTGGCAGCCGATACCTATTACTTCCGTACCCGCAGCGCTAGATATCTTACTCGGGCTTCCGAAGTACAATCGGTTAGTTATTTTTCAATCGCGAACGATCGAGAACAAAAAACTGAGAAAAAAATCGGCTAATCCTACAAAAACGGCGCTTACGGGTGGCGAAACAAACATTTATTTCACTGAAAGAAATGCTAAGTTAATTATACTAACTGTTACTTTAATGGACCATTTCTTTCCTACTATGAAATTTTTTTCTTTTCAGCAACCGATTATTTGTTTCGCCACCCGCAAGTGCCGATTTTCTCGATTCAACACCTTTCTTTCTCCGTGCATTTCGCCATTATTTTACAATACCTTTTAAATCTCGAAAAAAGCGGAATTAATAAAATTTCTAATCGTAGTTATCACGAGGAACGCGAACGAGTGACGAAGCTACCGGAAATCGTGAAGAAGATTGAAAAATTTCGACCGTTAATGAATAATTTGACTGTTCTGACCGGTAAGCCTATTAACAATCCAAGAGATATGTGGTATCTGTATAACGGTCTCATGTCCCAACATTCGATGGGTCTAAAATTGCCCGACTGGACGAAGAATATATTTCCGCATGGAGCTCTCGAAGATGGTACTGTTCTCGATTACGAAATCAGCAGTTACACCGACGTACTGAAGAAATTTTACGGAGGTATTGACGGAAAACAGTTTCTCAGCTTCAGCTTAAACAGAGCAGTTAAAAGACGAAAGAAATTTTAATTAATTCGATTTTTCAGGTCCTATCCTCAAACGAATATCCGACGATATATCGGCGATAATTACAGATAAGCCAACGCAAGCGAAAAAAATGAATTTATTCGGATGTCACGAGACGACAATTGCCGCTCTTTTATCCGCAATTGGCATCTATAGGCCTCACGTTCCCGAATATTCAAGCGCCGTTATTGTCGAACTTCATACAATTGACGATAATCATTACGTCAAGGTGAGCGCTTTGATAATGCGGACCTATAGTTCGATTAATAACAATCGTTGTACACGAAAATATATGTTAACTTACGTCGCACAGGTGATCCATTATCGAGGAATTCCTCCGATATTCACAGTTGCAAAAATCCCGGGTTGCGCTATACTCTGCCCTCTCAGCGACTTCTTCCGGCTAATGAAGAACGTGACACCCACGCAGGAAGATCTCGACTCTCCGAGAAACGTCGTATTACCTAAACCATCGTGACAAAAAATCGTGTTAACCGAAGAAAAATGAAAATAAAGCGAGTAATACGACTCATCGACGGTCAATATCGATTCTGGTCATTCGACCAAATATTGACGATTACAGAAACAATTCTGTAAGAAATACCTGTTTTTTAATGCCTAATCGATATGTCGATGTCCCGTTTCTCGTCACTGATCGTGTCTGGTGCAAAAATAAAATTGTTTTATTACATTGTGCCTTTGTCCGTAATTCCGTGTCCCGCAAATACACGAGAACTAATTTGTGCTCTCGTTTTTCAGTTTACGGCGAATCGTAACATTACGAAATTACATTCGAATAACGACAACATGCGTACCTTCGTCCCGTGACTTTTTTTTTTTTATTATTATGCTCCTCTCTACGAATCGGGCGAATCGGGATACAATTGTCATTATTAATAATTAGTAAACAGAATTGTAATAACATTGAATACATTACTATTATCTATGGTCGTTGTACTAAGATATGCTGCCAGTTATGACTGCAGAAAAAAGCTTCGTTCGCTGTCATGACAATCAATGGGGTATTCTACAATCGATTAACTAGATTTTGGGACAACAATGATGTAAAATCAGAGATTGTGGGCGAAGAGTACTAATCTCGAAGGTATGCGGTAAATACACACTATTTCTTTCAATGGCAGTGTTCGCCACGCAATTCAAGTGGCTCTCGTTATTTGATATATAAATCAGTCGTCGAATGGATGAAGCTTAAGTACAAAGAAAACTTTCGTTTTTGAGGGCAGAGTACGTGTTATATAAACCTTAAATGACCCGTAAGGCGGACAGCCAGCGTTATCCAGAACAGCTAAAACTCATCGACTGGATGTTGATATTCTCAATATAAGAGAACCAACACAGTCCGTTCCCTTTCTATCGTCTACATCTACGCACATTTCTCATTTCTATATCGCTTGTAGCATTTTTTCAAATATTTTTCTTCACACTGTTGGTTTGGTATTAATGACCGGAAAGAAAAAAAAATTACCGTCGCGATAATCGCGAATAGCCCAACGGCCCAAATTCGCGGGACGCTACGCGGTGATTTTTTCTTTTTTTTCCCGTCTACCGGCATTTTTTCTATAGACTCTTCGGCATTTCGCATCTTATGACACTGCACTTAATTGACCTATTGCTAACAACTCTAAAGCTTATCTTCTAAAATGCTTTTGTTTGATCGAAGGCTTTGGTCTCGGGAACGAGACGAAGCATAGCATTTCTTTTTTATTTTCTTTTTTTTTCATTTTTTTCTTCTTTTTTTCTCAATTAACTCCGGCAAGAGCTCTCCGTTGTACGGATCATAAGGCAGGGTATACATTGTCTCCGTATACCTTGAAATATCCACAACACTCATCGACGATGATAAATTCAGTATTGTAAAATGCCAAAAATGGACGGATTTTGGTTTTCTTTTTTGCGTCGATCAAGAATTTTTTTTTCCAGTTGTACCATTAACATTTGTTTTTTTTTTTCTTTTCAATACGATTATTCGATAACGGAAAATAGTTTTTACTCCAAAAGGGGCGTTATAAATAGTTGCACTTTCCCGCTAAGACAAGAACGTCTAAAAGTCTCTGAGAATTATTCGCTTCTGCGCCAATTGACGAAATAGTAATATTTGCTAAGATCCAAATTGTCTATAATCCCCATTCTCTCAACACATGATTCTCGTTGACGTAATACTATGTCAAGGTAAAAGTAAAAAAAAAAATGTAAAAATGAAACACGAATGAGTCATAAGCGACTCGGATGCATGAAAATTCTCGTACAAATAGGCGTACAAAAAGATTCGGACGGCCAATGGAAAAGGAAGAAATTAAGGAGAGGAGGCGCGTCGTCGGAAGATTGAAAGGAAGGTCGACATTATTCGAGTAAATTACTTTAGTGGCGAGGGTGTGGGAGATCTTCTGTCGTAAGAGGGTGGAGCTGGCAGAGCCAAAGAAGGAGGTAAACTTGCGGTACTGGTTACTGTGGAATCCAATTTTCTTGCTTCGTGTTCGAGAAGCATCGCGTCTAACGACGGGTCCTGCGCGACTGTTCTCAACGAATCTCCCAAAGCTTGACGCAAATGTTGCATTTCACGACCGGCTCGGGAGCTTCGCATAACGTAGAGCTGACGTCGTTTTATTTCCTGATTAAGTTGCTCCCTTAGCATTTGAATCTTAAATAAACAAAGAACATTAAAAAATTATAACGCTATTATTCGTATTGCAGAAACGAGACAAAGAAACATTTTTTATTTATTTATTTTTACCTGATTCTCGAGTCTGAGCACTTGCTGTCGATGACTCTGTTCTCGAGCCTCCAACAATTTTTCAGCTTGCAATTGGGCCGCCCGTAGGCGTTCGATCTCACTGATTCTCTCGCGACTCGAGTGCGAGTCGAGTAACGAATGAGAATGTGAGTGGGTGGATTTAGCCCTCACGAGTTCGGCTTCCTTCTCGGCAAGCAGTGTCTCCAATCTGCGAATTCTCAAACGCAAATCGCGATTTTCCTGCTCCAAGTGTTCCGAACTCACGTTTGAACCGATAAGTTCCGCGTGGGCCTTTTCCGGACGTTCGTAACTCTTGCTGCGAACGCCCGATTTGGCTGACGATAATTGACGTTCCAGATTTCGTTTGTCGACTTCGAGAAGTCTGACCTGCACACAGAAATCGATCAAATATCAATACATCGCATCAGTAGCTGATTTACTTTAATTTAAATCAATTTCTCTACACAAAAGAACATTCATTTTTCATCCCCATTGTACATTAAATTTAGTGTACCTTTTTATGTTTTACAATTTCAAATTTTTGTAACAATATCAAAACTGTATCGAAAAATAGACTCACTTTGTCATTGAGAGAATCGACTTTGCCTCTCATTTCGCTTCGTTCCCTCTGAACTGTATGCAATTGTCGTACCAACTCCTCGTCTTTGTTCGATGATGTGTCCTGAGGCCAACTTGCCAATCGCAACTGAGCCTCCAGACCGGATCGTTGTACTTCGTTATTCGCGAGATCATTCTGTAATCTCGCATTTTGATCGGTCAAAGTTTGATTTGCGTGTTTGAATTCCGTCAGAGTCTTTTGTGCCGAATCCAACCGCTCGGTAAGTATGCGACGCTCGTTCTCCGCGTTCGACAATTGTTTCTGCAGATGTTTGAACTTCTCGCTGTTGCTTTGCGACAGGGCGTTACTCTCCATGAGTGCGTGACGCAACAGATCGATTTCGCTCTTCAACTCGCTCTCCGCTGTTGATGACCTTTCCAACGCGATGTTCAATTGCTCTATCGTTGATTTCAGCGAAGCGCAACGCTCCTCCAAACTCGAGGCTGTTCGCGATTGAGCATCGAGCCGATCTTGCAATTTCTATTTCGGATAAATTGACCAATCGCACAATTAAGAATTGAATGTTAGAATGGAACTATGCAATCACACAGGTGGACTTTACCGACCTGTAAATTTCCATCCTTCTCTTGTAAAATCATTTGCAGTCGTTGAAGATCACCTTCCAGCGACATGCGTTGAAGTTCCAACTTCGTCGAACGCGATTCAGTTCTACTAATTTCTTCCTGTAAGCATCGCTTCTCATTCTCCAATCTGTTAAGCGCCTGTTTCATTTTGTCGATTTTCTCCTGTAAGATAAACATGAAAGGAAAAATAAAGTCAAATTTGTATTGATTCATCTTTTGTGAGTCTCATCAATATATTCCAATGCGCCGACGTCGCTATGAAATTACGACACCCAAAACTATCTTAAACGGCGTGAATTACAAAGGTTTCCTATATTAATCAATGATTGATACTACTTGCCTCGTACTGTCCTTTCTCTTCGGATTCGCTACTAGCGTGGAGTTCCAGACTCGTAACTTTCTCCCGCAAATGTTCGGATTCCGCGGTTTTTTGTTGCAAAACTTCGAGCTGCAAATTCCATTATCAAATGTTACGAGATTTTATAGGGCGTTAGTACAATTTTGAATGGTTATTAATCGACATACTTGTGCCTGGAAAGCGGCGCCCTTCTGTGAAAGCTTCGCTTCCAATGATGCTTTTTCGTCTTGTAAAGCTCTCATATTCGAATGCACGTTACTCATCTTCGCCTCGGTCTTAGCTTGAATCTCCTGAGCTTCGATAAGTTGTTTCTTCACGCCGGATAATTCGATCCTGTAATCGTCCTGCAATGATTTAGCAACATATTAGGAAACTTTGCGAGGGTACCATAGCAGGTTTTTCGCGTCGAATTGAAGGATTCCAAAAAAATTTAACATTGGTAGCTGCAGAAAAATATGCAGTTTTTTTTTGTCACTTTCTCATCGACTTGACTTTCTCGTGAATAGCATTCAGCATCCAAGAAATCTGCGGTTTATCGCAAAGCGCTACTTACTCTTTCACGTTCGATTTGCGCTACTTGTTGCATAAGTGATCGCACACCTTTTCTTACAGCTTCCGGATCAACATCCAGTATAACTTCCCGTCCTCCATCGTGATCTTGTTGGCCTCCTGTTTCGTAGAAACAATGAAAGTAACGCTAAAGCACACGAGAATATGAGTAACGACAGTATAGACAAAGATTGGAATGAAGAAAAACCTCGGGCCGGACTCCATCTTCGCGAAGGACTCATCAGCTTGAACGGCATATTGACACTACCGTCCATTTGAATTCCGGCTATGCGACGAAGCGTCGATGCAACGCTGCTTAACTTTTGCTCCACTTCTTTCTTCGCAACTTCCAATTGCGACAGCTGAACGTCAAGAGCTCTGACTCTACCTTCGGATCCTCCTAGTCGAGCCTAAAAAATGACGTAGCGACATCAGAATATCAACTATACGATATTGCAATAAGTACAAGAGACGCGGTTTCGTCTCGATGCCAAATACTTAAAAAAAGTTTTTTACGTGGCGAGACGCCACACAATGCACAGAGAAACATAAAAAACGCAATTCCATATGGCAACAACTATTGTCTTTATAAACAAATGGAATTCCAGTGTTTGCAAGCATCACGATCAACCACTAGCAGTGGAACACCCACTTTGTAAAAAGACAATAGGTGTTGCCATATAGAATTACGTTTCTTTTGTTACACTTGTCTTATATCATCTAATTTATTTTAAAAAGAATTTTTATAAACCGAATTTTTAAGTACTTTGCGTAGCTTTTTTTATTTAAAAAAATTTTTTGAGATAATTATTCTACCGCGAATAAAATTCAATCTAAACGAACCTTAAGTTCTTGAATCTGTTGTGATGCATCTGCCAAGCAGACTTCCAAGTTGTGTTTCTGATCTTCGAGTTTTCTTTCCCGACAACGACTGTCCTCCAGCCGTACGAGTAGCTCTTGTTCTCGGGCTCTCCATCGTTCGTCTTCCTCGTCGGCACGCGAACGCAAGCGTCCGAGTTCTTGTCGTGTCACTTCTAGGCTGTTGTCCAAATCGACAACCTATCGGTATTACCGAAATATTAGATTATTAAACTCAATCAAGAACGGCATTCCACCAGTTGAATTCATTTATTTATTTACATCATGTAAATCAAAGGGAAAAGAAACTAAATAAAAAAGTTTCTTTAATTCTAAATAAAAAGATACAAAAAATAGAGGAAATTGGGAGTCAATTTCTGAGTTTCCAAAGATTATTCTCACCTGTTTCTTTACTTGATGCAATTGCAATTGAAGGCGTTCTCTCTCCTCCATCTCGTTAGACAATCGCGCCTGTAATTCCCTCTCCTCGTTCTGCGCCTGAGAATTTGCCGAGTGACTCTTCTGCAATTCGTCTTGAACGAAGCGCAGCTGCTGTTGTAACTGCATAGATTCGTGTTCCATCTCGCGTATCTGCGATTGTAGTCGTGTTTTCTCGCCCTCCATACTTGTTTTCGCATCCTCCATTGCTGTGAATATTGTATTCGTATTAATAATGCAATTGTAAAGTGAATAAACACGTATCGACAACCGGATGGAAGACGTACCGGCGATCTTTTGATAACTTTCCTCCAGCGCACGTGTCTGTTCTCTCTTTTCGCTTTCGATCCTCTTGACGTGTTCTCGCAACTCTTTGTTCGTATTGTTGTACTTATCCATAGCGAAATTCGAATCGGCCAATTGACGACGAACATCGACGAGTTCTTTGCGCAACGAATCCATCATATTTTCGGCTGTAAAACGTCGAATACAAAAATATGCATATGAAGAAAAAATATTTTGACGATTGACAACTCTCGAAGATATTGATGTCCCTACCATCTTTGAGTTTTCTATTAGTTTCTTGCAATTGATTCAACAAGCTATCCACACGGTCTTCAGCAACATGCAGCTGCACGCGCAATTCTTCGCTCTCCTTCTGCGCAGCTTCCCTATCGTTCGAGATATCCTCGATCTTCAATTCCAATTTTATTCTCTCCTCGTCACTCCTTAATCTCATCTCGTCAAGTTTAGTTTTTGAACGATTGAGCTCGTCGCGAAGCTGATTTATGTTATTTCGCTCCTGTTCGGCTCGGGCGACTGCCTCGCGGCGCGCGCGTTCAAAGTTTCCTCTTTCTTCCTCCAACTCTCGGTAAACGTTCTCCAATTTTTCCATAAGCGCTTGCTGATCGTGATGGGCTAATATTTGAAAAAAAAACAATAAATACATTGAATTTAGACCTTTCAGATTGTCGTCCGAGAAAAAAGTTCACTAATAGTGATTAGATTACCGATCAGAAGCGCTTGTTGTTTGTCGTTCTCCGCCCGGAGCAGTACTTCCTCGTGCTGCTCCGTCAAATTTTCGATGTGTTGCTGTAACTCATCGATTCTCTGTTGAAGCTGATTAATCTCATCGTCCTTCTGACCGGATAGTTGGCCCACTGTTTGCTGAAGCCGTTTCTCGAGAGACTGTCGCACTTGTTCCTTGGAAAGTAAAAAAATTATAATTAAAATACCGTCATTGCCGTTGCTGCGATATCGTTTATCGTCCATGAGAAATAACTGCAAACCTTTTCTTCAACCAGCTTCCTTGTGTTATCCTCGTTCTGCTTTTTCAAATTCATTATTATCTGTTGATATTCCGCCTCTTGATTGCCGCTCTGTTGCGTGAGATTCAACTTTATGTCCTGCGAACGTTTCTCACTGTTTTCCAAGTCTCTGATCAAACGTCCTATCTGTCCCTTCAAACTTTCCTGCTTCACCAACAATTCTTGTTGTTCTTTTTCCAATTGTACTTTTTTTATGTGAGTAGCTTCGAGATTAGTTTGTGTGTCGAAGAGTACACCTTCGAGAGTTTCTTTTTCGCTTCTCATCGACGCGAGCATCTCTTGGATTCGCTGGAATTCTTTGTCGTTTGTTTCTAGAAGCACCTGGAGAAGCGGAAATAATTGTTCGGAATAAAAATTTGCCATAGAGAGCATAAATAAATGAAAAAATAAAATAAATAATTCTTAATGAGAAAGATAACCGACCTGTTTTTCTTCGTTATCTTTGACGAGGTCTTCCAAATTTCTATTTATTCGAGCGTTCATTTCATTCGCTTGTTCGAGACGCTGTCGCAGTCTCATAAGTTCTTCGTTTAAGGATTCCTTTTTCCGTGCGAGAACCGACAATTGATTACTCAAGTCGCCTCGTTCGCGCGATACTTGTCCCAATTCCATCTCCACTTTTTCTTTCTCGATTTCCAAGAATTTGATCTTCTCGTTCAAAGTTACTTTATCAGATTCGAGATCGAGACGCGTTTGTTCCGCCTGCAAAAGTTCCTTTCGCAATGAGGTGAGATCTCCTTGCTGATCGGTGCTTTGATTTGCCAATTTGTTCTTCTCTTCCTCCATCTATAATTCACAAATAATTAGCATTATTATCGATATTGCAAGAAAATTATCGCGCGTGATTTACGATAAGAATAAACCTTTTTAAGATCTTCCTGCAGCCGCGCTTTATCCTTTTCGTGATTAAGGCATATGGCTTCCATTTTCATCAAATCATCCTGAACGTCGGCCTTTTCGAGAAGCGTGCGTTCCAATTCCAACTCGATGTCAACTGCGGACACACCGTGCAATTTAATCAGCGGATTCCAATAAAGTTATTACGGATTATCGGATAAACGAGATCAATAATAAAAAAAACAGTATGCGTGTTTTTTCACCTTTGCTCTTTTCAATTTGAGTGATTAAACTGTCCGTCTCCATTTTCTGTTGTTCCAACATATCTTTGGCGAGATTAGCTTTGCTTAATTCTTCTCGTAACGACAGTAGCTCTTCCCTCATACGGCTGCAACGCTCCTCCTCGGATCGGAAACTCATTTCACTGCAACATCGATAACGATTTATCGCTGTTGAATTGGATTTTTCAAAGATTATCCATTACGCAAGGATTCTTCGAGATATTTACCGCAATTCCGAATCTTTGTTTATTCTATCCAATTCTCCTTGCAAGTAAATTTTGTCGTCTTCGAGGCTGTCGCACAATTTTTGCAACTTGTTATTCATCTTCTGTAATTTGTCGTATTCCGTGCTGAGAGTCTCAATCTGAAAAGATCGACACAGGTACTTTAGATTTAGCGAAGTGGCTTTTGAGATTAGTATCTTCAAATCGTTTCTCACCGTGTGACTCATTTCTATCTTATTTTTCTCGAGTGTATTTTTTTCCGAACGCACAGAATCCAAAGACTTCTGCAGCATATCCTTTTCTTGCGTAAGCAGAGTGGAATGAGATTTACAGGTGTCCAGTTGATTTATCAGTTCCGAAGCTTTCGCCTCGAGGACCTGTACGTTCTCTTCGGCAGTATCGCATTGCTTTCGCGTGATCGACAGCTGTTCCTTATTCGTTTGTAATTTCACCTGTGCGCAAAATAAAAAAATAACAATCATTACACGAAAATAAATTATTTTTTCTCGCCGATGCTAATCTCGCGTACCTGAAGTTCGTGTATCGTTAGTTGATACTTGTGAAGCGCAGCTTGCACCGCGCTTATCGTACTCTCGGCGAATGCTGGAACGGTGTTGCTTCGCGAACTTCTCTTCGGTGATCTCTGAGGTCTCGCGCTGCTCGGCGATAGATGAACGTGTGGCGGCGCCTGTGCGTTCTCCATATCGCGACATTCGGCGTCTTGAATAACAGCGTGCGCAATGTCCCTCAATGCCGATTCCAATATCTCGCTGTCTTCCTGTATCTTCGCCGCTTGGCCCATACCGGCCTCAGCCTCGCCGCATCTCTCTTCCTGAGACAAACAAACGCACACTCACGCAATGATTTCTCAAGATTTATAACAAAGGAAAACGTAATACACAGTGCTATAATTCGAGAAACGAGAATGATTAACTTTATTTACCAAGTTGTGTATTTCCCGTATAAGCTGATTTATTCTTTCTTCTTTGACGCGAATTTCATTTAAAGCGGCATCGTGTTGTTGCTTGAGGCTTGTCATCTCGGATTTGAGATCCGATGTCGCTTGACCCTGTTGATACTGTCGCGACATCTAAAAATATTTATATTTTTAGTTTAGCAGGTGAGATTACTCGTTTTTCAATGTTTCTAATACACCAAACGATCTCTTCAAAATACGAGCCGCGAAACTCCGAACCGGTGAATAATTAATATTAACAATAACTAACGTTTGAAAGGGTAAAGAACGTGAAAAATACATACAAAACATGTATTATTTGTATATAAAGAAAAATAAAGATAAAAAGGCAAATGAGCCTTACGACGGGTTCAATCGCGTTGGCCAACATCTTCATAGAGACGTTGGTACTGTTGCACGCGGTATTCATCTCGTGCGCAACTGACGATAATTTGCTTTGATATTTTCCGAGATCGCGTTCGGTCGTTGATTTCATTTCGGAGAAAAGACGCTTCAATGCGACTACGTCCCGCCAAAGATTCAACAAACGATTATGTTCCGAGGTGTAATATTCATTGAAAGCCAATTCCTCTTCCTTCCATTCTTCCTCCTTTATCGCCATTTCCTCGCGCAATATGTCCCAATCGTTACTCAATTTTTGCAGATCGTTTGTCAACGCAACGTTCGTGCGATGGGACTCTTCCAGCTGACTCTTCAGAGCGGCATTAACTTCCAGCAGTTTTTCTGATCTGTTTTAATGAAAACTCGACTTCGTTAACATTCTTATGAACATTGAGTAGATTTTCTAGTGTTGAAAATGAAAATTGAAGAATGAAAGAAACATAAAAAAAAATTACTGTTTAATGAAAATGCATTTTTTTTTCGTTTTCACGAAAATTAATTTAAAAAAAAAATTCGTTTTCACGAAAATTAATTTTTTAAAAAAATTCGTTTTCACGAAAATTAATTTTTTTAAAAATTTCATTTTCACGAAAACTGATTTTTAAAAAAATTTCGTTTTCACGAAAACTGATTTTTAAAAAAATTTCGTTTTCACCAAAACTGACCTCCGTCTTTCATCTGCGAGTTTTCGCAGTGCAGTTTCCACGTCTTGAATTTGTTCATCTCGCAAGTCTCGCAGAGTCTGATGCGCGGCATCGAGAGCTGAACTTGGAGCTGTTCCCGTTACCGCCGTTTGGACTCTGGCGCCTTCTGGCCCCAGCGCCTCCTTCATTTGATTTTCCAGTTCGGTGCATCTTTGCCGGTACTGGAGAATCTGAATGGAAAAATTTTGCAAAATTTTTCTTTTATTTCCCATTTGATGGAGAAAAGGATGAACCGTTGCGATGGTTACTAACCTTTGCCTGCAGACGCGAGACAAGGACCGTCTGATTCTGTCGATACGTTTCCAGACGTCTCTGATAGCTGGAAGCCTTCTCCTCCAACCTGTGGCGCAGTTCATAATTCTGCCTAATCAAGGACTCCGGCGATAGATCTTCGTCGCTGTCCTGATCCGTAGGTCCTCCAGGCAGAGTGAGACTGCGCGCAGAATCCATTCTACCGCCGCTCCCTGTCTTTCCTGACTGCAACACGTATGGCAAACAGAGATACCATGAAAAAAACGGTCCGATACTCGATGTATTGTTTCTTGTTTTTGCTAATAAATATATCGGAATTATAATGCAAGTTCTACAATCGCAAGGGAACGAGTATTAGCAAAAAAAACAATACGCGATACGCAATGTACGCACGATAAGAAAATATTCACACTACAGGTCTTACCAGCTTTTCATGAGAGGAGTCGATAACAGGATTTTATTGTGTCGGCGTTGTCAATCGTTTAAATACCAATTTAAAGCTGACCTTACGCCCGCTTTCGAATAAACATTATTACACGCTAAACCCCGAATAAACATCGCGATAAACGAAAAATTGCATTCACTCGTTAGCGTCTCAGCTTGACACATTGTCCGAAACAAACAGGTTCTGTTTACGTTCTATCAGCTGGACGCTACCGACCCGGCGTCAGGTGGCTGTTCCGAGCTGTGAACTGTTGCAGGATAACGTGTAATCGGGGATTTCGATGCGTGTACGTAATCTCTACCTAATCTTTCTGTAGACGTATTTCTGTACATCATATACAATAATTGCGATAAACAATAATTCGCAACTTTTTAAATGCGGGATCACGTCGCATGTTTTATTTTTTTACTAATCGCGACGAGAACGATCTCTGCGCGCTCTGTATTTCCGGTCTAACGACGAGCTTGACTTTGTTTTTTTCTTCTAAACTTCCGGTTCGATCCAATAAACAGTATCTGTTGGGTAATTCACTGGAGTGGATCGCGTGTTACATAGTAGTTCGACTCTTATTTTATTGACTTTTTGATCGTAATTATTTTAATCAAAGTTTGAGGATTCGAGGGGATCGGTAGTTTTATGAATCTTTACCTCGTTGGCTTTCGAGGAACCTCTGAGAAACGGTGGCCGCCGTCTCTCTTGCATTTGGCCCCGTAGCGTCAGATGTGAGCTGCCGCCCCGACCGCCCGTAACTCCTACCTGTAAACATTAACTAATGAGTAATCATGTCCTCGTGAATTCGTCCAAATGCACGAACTTTCGACGGGATCGATGAACGAAATAGGATTCGAGCTTTCGGCAGTGAAACGTGAGTTTATACCTATGACTTCTCAATTGTTTTTTTTGTTTGCGGTATCATCGTAACACATTGATACTCGTAATCGCGGTTGCGGGTGTTTCAACTCGTTCTCCTATCTACGCTCATCGTGAGCTTTCTACTTGCGACTGTTGGCAACGGTTCGAAGTGGGTGTAAGGATTGCAAAGGGCTACGGGCCGGGGAGGGAGCGGGGGAAAAAGGAGAAGTTTCAGGCAACACCTGGCACCGTACGGCACCAATCGATATGTATATCTATCCGTTAAACCGCTTATACTACGCCAAATTGCTCCTGGCAACTTGTACCACAGTGTGTACGCTCTATAACAGACGGCATTATAGGCCGAAATCAGAGCTGCGAGATTATGACTCGCGTAATTAATTAGCTATATTGCTTGTTATCGGAACAATATTCTCACATGGACTTCAGCGTATGTACTAATAGCGACATGAGTGTAAATTATTTCCTCTCGAGTAGACGAAACACATAAATACAAACAGCGATTTAATCGAACGACCGATAATACTCTCGTTCTAACGTCTCGTCATTGTAACCATTTTTTATTTATTTTTTAACCGCGCGATAAATTGCGATACTTGGACTTCGACGCGGAAAATAATTAATCAGATTTCTCGTACTTGGTGACAAATCGGTAATGCAAAAGTCCTGTTGCTAAGCGTTACACTCGCGACTGCGAAGCTTGGACAACGACAATGAGATCGTTCTGGACCGTTCGAAGCTACGTGCAGCCTTTATCTCTCCATTCGCCGGTTTTTTTTGCAGTCTGACGATCGAAATATCTCTTCGTTTCTTTCCACTCGCGTATTAATGATAAATCCAACATTGAGACAATTCGATAAACGTTTAATGAGACAACATTAATTAAACAGGTATATAGACAAAAAGTAATTAAATTTAACGACACAATTATTGACGATAGTATACGAACTTAATTACGCGGAGTCAAAGTTCGGATAAATTTTTCTGGATATACGATCGTCACGAGTCGGCGGTCGAATCAACGAAAATTACGTTGTGCAACATTCGAGCCGATCTAGACGACAGGTTGTTGGCGGGGGTTGTTTAGGAATTTGCGTTCGCGTGCGGCCCAAAGTCGCACATAGTTCCGGTAGGCATTCGCCGGTTTCCGTCCGCAACTATTCCCCGTTCCACGCGCTTAATATAATGCTCTATCTTACTTGTGACCCAATAGTCAATTGCGTGGTGCCTTTGCGGTTATAGTCGGAATCGGTGACGCTTGACCTTGACCGTGAAACCGAGCTGACTATTACTCTTCCTTATCGTATATCCCCTCAGATAAAGCGCTCGTAACGTTGAGACGTTCACGAGACGTTTCGGTGATTTCTAACGGAAGATTCGAACTTATCGGCGAATCACGACAAATTTCATACTCGCGAAATATATTACGAAAAGAACAAAAACAAAATGTCTTCACTGTAATATCGCGCGGACCTCGGTGCAAATTATGGTTATGATACTTCCCGCTATTTATAGATAATACAGAAGGAAAACATCTTTCCCCAACGATATCACAGGTAATTGCTTTGCGTCAACGCCATTTACGCGATAGTCACATTAACGTAATGTAAATACGAAGGAGACGAGTGGCGCTCGGAAACACATAGTTTTGCGCACGAAAGATGACGAATAGGCCGACAAGCTCAGTGCAAAGTCTAGAAATCGGGGCGTACGTGCGATCGCGAAGGAAAGCGAAACGGTCAACGTTCCGAGAGGGTGACGATGAGAGGACAGACGCAAACGAGGCGCGCGCTTGCTTGACCTCGCGGCGTCGCTAGACATCAGACTTCGCACCGAGTCTACTTTATTACACTCCTTGAGAATTCTTTGCCCACTTTCATTCATATAATATCACTGTGGCAATGCACACGACGTTAGATATATGACATATGTTTACTTCTTGCGGACAGAACAACTAATTACCGAGACGATAAATAAAAAACTTTTAGTCTTCGGCCGATTGTGACGCGAAACGACTTATCGGTCGGCTGATCGGTGACCCGTCGCGGATAACGCAATTTTCACTCGAGACAGATTCGTATCGATGGAACATCGAGTACGCAAATCTCGAAACCACGATGACGAGCAAATTTCGCGCAATCGTATTTTTACGGAATTGTCCTCGTCTCGGTACGAACTGAGTGCACGTATCGGCGAATCGTCGAATACGTGAAACTTGAGATGATATCAATGAAATATACGTTTTTCGGTGCGTTATACTATAAATATATGTACTCTGAAATTATACAGCGGTTGGGTACAAAATGAGTTCGTATGTCGTTCGATCGTCGACTACGCGAATCTCGAGGAACGATCACAAGAATCACATTATACTGTATCTACCGAATTGTACGGTGGTTGGGTACGAAATGAGTGCATTTTGATAATGAATAAGTAAAGTAGAGGCGTCGAAACAGCTGCGTACAGGTAGGGAACAGCGGAGGGTTGACACGTGCCGCGAATAGGGGCGGTGCGAGGATGGCGTACGGAACATTGAATTTTATATGCGGTGTCGGTGCGTCACGCTGATCCCACACTATAAAAATAATTCGAAACTACGAAATAATAATCACAGCTCACTTTTTGCGTTAAAAAAATTCAATTTTATTTTTCAATCCAAAGATTTCCAATATTTATCAATAATTCACTTGACAAATCGTATTTTTCGAAAGCAAAACAAAAAAATTGCAATTACGATAAAAAAAGATACCAATGGTAAAAAAGTGCGAATTGAAAAAAAAAAATTACGAAAAAAACAGTAATCGACGTTAAAGAGATTGCGAGAGTGAAAAACGCGTGAGAACATCAGCAAAACGACGAAAACTGACGAAACTTCCTCACCCGTGGCATAACTTTGTCCTTCAGCTTTCTTTCCAAAGACTATAACGTCTATGTGGATCGGAGTAGTTGGATGACAACGGTGAAATAATCAAAGGCGGTCAAGGCAAACGATCGTATTGCTTTTTTTATTTCGGCGGCCAGACGATTCTCAGAGCTTTTCGATTGCCGGACGATCAAGAAAAATCAGAAACGGGGCTTTCGATGTGTTCCCTTCGGAACCCGAGCTTTCACTGAATTCAGTCGACGGCTTTGGCTCTCATCCGGGTGGGGTATATAGAGGTCCCAACCGCAGGGTAACTCCTGGAGGGTAGAGGCTGATCGCGTGTCGAGCGACGGTGTTCCGTAGCGGTGCCGGTGCCCGTGCCGGTTCCGATATAGCGTGCCTCGTTCTATTCCTATATCTATCCTTCGGGTAGAGTAGAGCGCAATATAGCAACTACACAATACAGTGTACAGTATCAGTTGTGCCTCTGGTACTCGTGCAACTTTCGCGCAAAGCCCCGACGAGCTAACATCGTCAATGATGAAAAGAGCGCAAAGCTACAAAACGATAATACGAGCTTTGCTCCGAATATATATTTACTGTCGTGAAACTCCTCGCCGATACATTAACGAGGGTGCGTTTCGATCGAAGTCAAATATACACGTGTCGCGAAGATTTAATGTTCCCGGAAGCGTCCACAGGCCCTCTATGATAAAAACGAAAAAAAAAAAAAAAAATCACGAAATCGGCGAAAATTGTCAAGAAATCTTTTGAATTCAAAGCGAATTAAGGCACATTAAAAAAATGTCTTTAGTTCGGTATTACGCGATAAAGATCGTGGCTCCGGACGCTCGGTAATCGGTAGACAGCGACTAATAAATTGCGCGTTTTCTTATGAATTCTTCGAAGATAAAATACTTGCGACGAGAGTTTAGTCACGTTGCTTACGTTGTTCTCATTTTATGCTATCTATTGCGTATATCTGTTCGATAATATGCGAGACGGAACGTGTAATGGAGACAAAATCGTGAAAAAGTAGGGGTAGAAGTGGAATGTCGGAATGTTATTTACGGTGCCGAGTGGTATAATTTCCCGTCGAAGAAAAAAGAGACATCGGTAGGGATGGAGCCTTTTTCTCTGACAAACGATCGTATTTCAAACTGTACCAGTCGACTCTTGGCGGAACTAACGGTCACGATCGCGCGCGTACGATATTCGTGACACGAGTACGTACCATCCATCCGTTAACCATTTATTTAGTAGGCACGCAAAGTCCTCACGAGAAAGAAAAGAAACTCTACCCTTCCACTCAATAAACTAAATATTATTACCGAAGTAATGAACGAAACTCGCGAGGCTTCGAAAGACGATACGCGTACCCCTTTTACCGCGCATGTCCAGTGATAGTACCGACCAAGTAGATAAAAAAAAGTATTCTTATTCGATTACAGCTCTACGATCGGCTAAAATTAAATTTGTTTATTATTTTTTACTTACCTACCGATTACGCGAACTTCTTGAATAAAAGACAAATTAAAGCGACAAAAAGAGTAAGAAAACGATTGGAAGAGACTAAAAACATCGCGAAAAAAAATGTATATATGAATGAAAAATGGAAACAGCAATGAGAATGAACGAGAAGCGATAAGACGACAAAATGAGCTCTTGCGGGGCGATTTTACGCGTAGAAAGCGTTTTCACGAGAATAATCGTTGGGGAAAAAAGTTATTTGCGTAGAAAGTTGTGGAAAAAAATTTGATCCTCTGGACCGAGAAATGTCGAATTGATCGAGTTATCTCATCGACGCGCTTGCGGCTTTTGCTGCGCCGGTTATTTCCCTCGATGCTCATTCGTGTTCGCTGCTGAGTCGCGTCTCGCTTCTCTTATCAACGCTGCAAATGTGTGCAGCTTGTGTAATCGGGGCTCGAAACCTTCCTAACTGATGTGCATTGCGCGCACGCACGACGAATGCATATTTGAGGATATCATGCGCGAAACTGTGTTTCCCCATAATTCGCGGTTCGGAATGCATATTACACCGGTAGATAGGAGAGGCGCGCGTACTTTCGAATGGAGCAAAAGCTCGAAGCTGCAGGTGGCTCGGTTCCCAAGCGCCGGTGGCAGTGGCATTCGCAAAATAAGGAATTTGACTCGATGCGCAGCTCTTGATTGGTTGCCGGTAGTCTGGCATAAAGCTCTGCTATCGGCAGCTGTAAAACGCCGTAAACTCTTCGTGGAAGAAAACGAAGAAATTGAATTACAACGTCGGGACTGTTGAGCCAAGTAAACGGTTTGTTATTTACTCCGTAAACTTCAAATCGGCCGAAACTAAGATCCGTTACATCGAAAGTATGCCAAAACGCCATTGGCGGGATTCACGACGAAAAAAAAAAAAAAGAAAAAAAAAAAAAAAAAAAAAACGACGACGATGAGATAAAAATCGGAGCCAAAGCTCCTGAAATAAAGTATGCCGATCGTTTTTATCGTAAAACTCGAAATAACGAAGAAAAAAAGCTTCAATTGAGATGAAGGGTTAATCTGAGACAAAAGAGACTTCGCCTCGAGCACAGGAAACGAAGAGGCGCGCGTACCGCCATCGCGTGATGTTCAGCACGTATACATCCAGATTCAGGATGAACGACCTCCTCCCGGGAGAAAAGAAAAATGATGCTTTGCCCCCTATCGATTTATTTCACTCGGTCGTCAAGGAACCGCACTTGGATATAAGAAGTATAAAAAAAGAAAAATATAAAAGTTGAATTGAAGGAAGACGTCGGAAGGGGCCGACGCCGTCGAGCCGCAAACGCCGTAACTCGCGATGATGGCCGACCCCGTCTCGTCTCCGATATACCTTCAACGTCTCTCCCTCGTCCGCGGACCTCGACAGCTTGGAATATTTGCTTCATTATCTTAGTCACGAGGCACGTGGTCATCGCGTGGACGGACACCGAGACTCCGTAACATGACGCTAAATGATTAAAGACTTCATCAATTCTCGAGAACGAAATTATGATAAACTATTCGAGACAGCCTCGTAACCCATTTAAAATGATTCTACTTAAACTTATCAGGTGAGAATTTTCCACCAGAAAACGCTATATATATCGCATATCTATCCGCCGTCTGGGGTTGCGGCAGATTCTTCCGTCGCGAAATAATTTTTTTTTTATCTCGTAACAACAGAACCTCACGTGCGAACGCCGGTGAAAAATTGATTAAGAAATGATTAGCAATTTTTCGCATCGCAAATTATCGATAAAAAAAATCAATAAATCGACTTTGAGAGCGGAGTACTTTCCAATGACTATCTCAATCGTCTTAACTCGATCTTTCGTGAGATTACGATTCTCCGAGCCGTTCTGCTGCGTGTTGGTGGCAAGCGCCAGTTGTTCGAACGCCGGGGGATCAAAGTTCGTTCTCCCAGTCTTGGAAGAGTATATTTTCGCGCTGCAGTAATCTTTCCCCGTCTCTCCGTTATCTATTATAACTCCGCTGAAACAAACTCGACTCAACTAAAATGATACGAAAATAAAAAGAAAAAAAAAAAAAAAATTCACGCTGTTATCTATTTATTTGTGAACACTCTTTTATTAGCCTCTGCGCCAGTGCCGCTCTCTCGTATTATTTTATCGTCTTGTGCAACTAGTTTCGTCTTCGGTTTTGTTACATATGCATACAACCGAATGCACTCTTGTGCATTGTGCAATTTGTTAACTAGAAACTAATAACGAAACAAATGAAGAAATTCGACGATTAACGAAGTATGAATGATGTCGAAGTATTGTGGTTGCGTTTGGTCTTCGATCCGGAAAGGGGGTGAAACGTAGTAAAAAAAAAAAAAAAAAATTAAAAAACATCGAAAAAAAAAGCACACCGAGGCGTGTGAAGAGTAGCAAATGTGAATGATAATGACGGGCATCGCTACAAGCCCCGACCCCGGCCTCTCAAAGTCCGTCAATACATCAGACATTAGCCGGGGTCATCATCAATTTATCCGTCACTCTCAACGGGCGTTACACAAATATTCTTCCACAATGTGACTCTCCTCTGTATGGCATTAACAGTAAACTACGTTTACGCTGCGACTATATCGTAATCCGAAAGACCGTGCAACGCCAGAGGCACGGAGAACGACAAATAGAGAGGGATTTTCCTTCCCTTTTCTTCGCGAATACTCGTCGTAAACAGAGAGCTCGCGACAAAACTGACATTATTATAGATCGATACACCGATTATACGCGAATGTTATTTTTTTTTTTATAGACGATTCATTCGATAACAAACGCGAAGCCAAAAATAATAATAGCTACAGGACATCGAACGAAATGCGATAAACAAATGCGCGGATATATATATACGATTTCGTGGAGGAGATCGAACGGAATTCGAGTGACAACTGTTTAGTAAATTGCGAAATAATTTATTGACAAGCGCCGATTCGGATAAAAGGTACAAGACTGAGGGGTAATCGCGGGGAATACTCTATCAAACCGCTCGTCCAATTACCGGCAAACATACCATCCATACAAATAATTATCATTGCCTCACACTTTCGCAGCTCTCGGGAAGAAAATATTCCGGAGCTTTGAATAACTCAATCACTGATGCGTTCAGATGGAAGATTAAATAATAATAATAATGATAATATTAATAATAATAATAATAATAATAATGGCAATAATTAATCGAGTATAAGCGGCGGCAACAGAGTATTTGTCCGGTAGAACTACGTAAAGCTTTCACTTGCACACTTATATTTATACATACATTACATATTATCGTACTATTCATCCAATAGTCTAATTCACTGTCGAAATTAATTCTACGACGTTATAAATTTAATTTACACTGATAACAGGCGCGTATAACATATACGAGATAGCCTCAGTCTTTGCTTATAAAATAACAAAAAAAATCCTTATATCGAATTAAATATGCAGGATTATCGATAAGATTTGCATCTCCAAGCTATTTACACGTCAAACTATAGCTACATACGTACATTGTCGGTTATGACCCGTAAGGTCATTTTGTTTTTCTTTGAGTCTCTAAGTAGATAGATATGCGCGTTAAGATAAGAAAGTCCTTTTTTTTTCGCGCGAAAATTTTTTACATTACGCGCATTTCGCGCGTTTTCATTTTTCATTAATTTTAATCGGTGGCAGATCGACGAGTAACAAAGAGTTCGTAATGAAAAAAAAAAAAAAAAAAAATGGAACAACTTTACTGAACAACGGCCAAAGGTGGTTTATGCTGCGCGGGTTGTTCTCGTATAACGCCGGCGAGTCGTCTGAACGGCAATTGGAGATGATAGTACGCGCAATAAGGCAAAGGATCCCAGTAGACGAAAAGCGCGTCTCTCTTGTCGAGTACCGTTGTAGCTGAGAATATACGATTGTTGTTGATCGACGATATCGTTCGATTTTTATCGTACAATGCGTTGAGACTTCCGGTGCTAAGATTCGACGTAATCGGTTGTTTGTATCGCTCGTTGAGAAGCAAATTTGCCGAATTTTGTCGGGAGAAGTGTCGACAGGGTCGCCAAACGAGTCGGGGATGAACGCTGGTCAGGCAAAGATACGGAAGCGGTACGCCGACCCGGCAACCAATGAAAACCATTCCTTGTTCATCGTCGTCGGAAATAGCGAGTTTGAAACTCAGATGACCGTTGAATCTCGTGGCAAATGGACGTCCGAAGAAGGCCTCCAGCCACTGGTCAACATCGTTGCGATCCTCGGGTATGAGACCCCGGGATTCGTCGATGCGGCACGTTACGTTTGCTACGACACGCGAATCCTTTACCGTTGTACACGTTACGAACTGATGTCCGCGATTTGTTCCAGATCCGGGTTCGCGGATTACGATCCAAGGCTTCCGCTCGCTGATCTCGTACTGCTCGAGCTTTCGCCGAAGATTCCGGGGGGGTGATCCTTCGCTTGTGCTCGACGGTAGATGCAGCTTCGTTCTTTCTCTCATGCCGGCTGGACCCGCGGCCAGCATAACGTGTCTATCTGGTCCGGTGATGCAACCGGTTTCGTAAAGGGTCACCAGATTTTCCGGTGATTTAAGAACGAAGTGAACCGGCGTCGAGAGACCGAGAGAGTTGCAACGTTGAAGCAATTGAAGAGGATCCTCGAGGGCTGTAACTTCCGCTGCACCGGGTACGAAGCACTCGCAGCCCATTATTTCAAGATGAGGCTTTGCGAGTGCATCGTAGTAAGCGCTGCTGGTGCAGCTAACGGGTATGAAGTAAACGGCTTTTTCGCGTTCGACGATTTTTTTCAATGCATCGACGTACTCGGCCGCCGTACCCGGTCCGGGACGCGGGACGCTGTAAAATCTCGAACACGCGGTGGAAAATCTCGCGAGTCCGAAGAGACCCTCAATCTCGCATACGACGACTCTCGCGCCGGCTTTGTAAAAATTACGCGCGAGATGAAGCGCTTGTAGCGTACTACCGCCGCTTATCAGTACGCATCTCTTGCTTCTCGCGCGTTCAAACGCTGGCGTGTACAACGCGCGGATGAACCACTTCATCAGGATAAGTGGCAACTGAAGTATCACCCAGAAAACACATATCCACGCGGATATCCATAATATCGGAGCCCAAATAATGTAATTAAGCGTGTCGTACGATCGCCGAAAGATGCGCAATGCGAGATTTATGTACCAAGCGAATATCCTCGCCGGAAGGAAGATACTTCCGACGATACCGTGGCGTCCTTCATCGTTGTTAACACCGCTACAACCACCGATATCATTCTGTTTTGCTATCAAAAGTCTTTTCGTTGGAGATGCGTTCGTCGGATGCCGATAGCCGCGCGATGAACTTCGCTCGTCCTGATCGACAACATTTTTTTCGAAAGTGTAATTGTTACGACGATGACAAACGAAGACCGACGAAGATGGTGATATCGTACATCCGCTGTCCGAACCCGGAGCTGAAGTTGGCAATGAGTGATCCGATGAAGCAGAGTTCCCGTAGATGAGAGAAGAGTTCGAAACGTTCGACATCGAACGTTTGAATGTACCCATTGATGAGGGCTGTCCGGGAGAACCGGAAATGGGCGAAACCGTAGAAGACATCGACCAAGGCAACGGTGGGGAAACACTGTTGCTTCTCGAATTCGGCGGACTGGAGGAACGAAATCTTGCGCCCGATGAATAACTTTCGCTCGCGCAAGCAGGCATTGCAATAGATCGCGGGTATCTTTTTTTTTTGTTGTATTTTATTATTTTCTTTCTTTCGATCAGCTTTAGCACCGGTTATATTACGCCGATACGGTGATAATTGGTATCACCCCTTGAATGTTTTTTTAATAGCGAGATACTCGGGATTCGGGGTACATATGTGTACCTCGATTGACCTTATGAGATATCTCGCTACTTACTTATCGACATGTATACCATAACTGCTGCGCATAATTCGTGCAGTTAATTATTATTTTCTTTTTGTTTTTTTTTTTTTTTTTTTTTCAATTGAAATTATGATTCCTCGGAACTGCCCTTAGCGTGGAAAATTTTCGAATCAATTTGCCGGAGAGACGTCATTCCGGTACGAACGTCGGACGAATCTTGATACGTTGATAGACGAACAATGCTTCGAAAGCTCTTCGAATGTGATATATTAACGTGTATCACCTTGAACACTCGCGGCGCACTGACAATTGACCTTTGAGTCTTAAATCTATCGAGTCTCTTGTGCTCTCATTCACCGGCGATGTTTGTTGATCGATGAAGTACTTGTTATACCTGACAGAACCGAATTTGTGTTGGATGTACAACGCGACGCTTACTGAGCCGGTCTCATGTGAATCTCGCTCTCTTATGAGCTCTGCATCCCGAGCGCACTATGAACCGAGAGCCCCCCGAGCTTATCTAATCGTAATAATACACGCAGCTTTGGACGCGACGGACTGCGAACGAGAAAAAAAAAAAAAAAAGATCGAACGAAAGAAGGAAGCAGACACCGACACACGACTTCTCGTCTCTTCTTCGAGAGAATCTCCGAACGACTTTATACTTGACTATTATTCTAACGCTATAGCTCGCAATAATCTACAATACTTTTATAGCAGATTAGACTATCGAGAGACCGCGGCGGCGCCTTGATGCAAATAAGTTATCGTTCGTTATAGCAATAATTTCTTATAAATAAAAATGAATGTATTTTCATCGAACACCGAAAAAAAGGTTAATTAAACAGTGTAACATCAATTATTGCTTTATCATTTATGCCGTTAAAGTTTTGATTGGAACGATTGCGATATAATTTCGATTTGACGAAACGTCGATCTTCGCTTCGAGCGCATAAGAGAAAATATTTCGCAGTGATGCAAAAATGTATGGGACTCTCCTGGATCACTGGTGGATATCGTCGGTTGGTCAGTAAGTTCCCAAATTATCGAAGTTTCGCACCGCAATGCGATAGGGTGCGTGTCGCAACGAATGAAAAATGTCGCTTTTACAACGTTGGTAGCGGAGTCTGCGTATTGTCAAAGTTATGAAAATTCAAGACAAAAGCCGTTGTGACGGGTGAAGACAAAGTTTTTCGTGTCTCAGACGGCTCGTTAACTGCCGGCTGCTCGTGTATTTCTCGTTACGAACGAATTAAAAAAAAAATCCAAGAATTTCACTGGTTGAAGAAGATTATTACGAGATCTCTCGTTCAATATATCGTGTTATTCGAAGTTAAAAATCAATTGAAAGAATCTCCGAGTTTCGAAGTGTGCAGAAATGTCGCGAAAGGCTCCGCGAGGAGAGACGCCGAAAAGTGAAAATACGGAGTAAGTACAATATCTTTCGATTTAATTCACTTACAGACCCGCGAAAGAATAATTACTACGAGAGATACAGAGGTTTTTACTTCTCGGATTCGTCAAACCATTGATTATTATTCGTTTGCGTCGAATGCACGTACTGACGTTGCGGAATATTTATATATATTTCTTTCGTTTTTTTTTTTATTTTTTTTATTTTAACGATTAATTTTAGAGTGCTTGCCTTGCGAGAACAATTGAGACTCCTTACCCTGGAAAATGAAGCTTTACGCAGCCGCATAACGGAAAATGGACCTACGGTTGCGCAGTCACCGAGAAGAGCAAAACAAGATCTTCACGTATCGACTCCTGGTACACCTAAAATAGGGCGCAAGGGTTGCGGTTGCAAAAGTAAAGGCAATTGTTCAACGAGAGTTTGCGGTTGTCGCAAGCAAAATATTCCCTGTGGGCCATTCTGCAAGTGCGGAGATCAGTGTCAAAATCCGGTGCATAAGATACATATATATAGTAATTTCAACAATTTTCATGTAACAAAAAGATTTACTAATCGTTGAAATAATGGGAAACTATGTGGTGCAGAATAAAAAAAAATTTGCCTTTTTATATGACGGTACTAATTTCTTATATTTTGTGCACAGGACGCAGACAAAGAAAATGTAGGTGACGCTAACAACGCGACGGTTGATAATCAAAAGCTTTTGGTTCCACCAAAAAGATTCCCAAAAATTCGGCTTCAAGAAGAAGAGGAAGAATCTGAGGAAGAGGTTGAGAAAGAGATTGAGAAAGAAGCCAAGAAAAAGACCAAAAAATCGGCTAAGAAAGAAGCCAAGAAAAACACTGAGGAAGAGGTTGAGGAAGAGTCTGAGGAAGAGGTTGAGAAAGAGGTCAAGAAAAAAGCTAAAAAAGCGGCTAAGAAAGACTCCAAGAAAGCGGCTGAGGAAGAGGCTGAGGAAGAGGTTGAGAAAGAAGCCAAGAAAAAGTCCAAAAAAGCGGGTAAGAAAGAGGCCAAGAAAGACGCTGAAGAAGAGCTTGAGGAAGAGGCTGAAAAAGAGTCCAAAAAAGCGGCCGAGAAAGAGGCCAAGAAAAGGACCAAGAAAGTGGCCAGGAAAGAGGCTGAAAAAGAGGCCGAAAAAGAGGCTGAGAAGGAAGCCGAGAAAGAGGCTGAGAAAGAGGCCGAGAAAGAGGCTGAGGAGGAGGCTGAGAAAGAGGCTGAGGAGGAGGCCGAGAAAGCGGCTGAGAAAGAGGCCGAGAAAGAGGTCAAAACTGAGCCTATGGATGAGCTCACGGAACCCGAAGGTTCGAAATTAATTTTCAAAAAATAATGTAAAATTTGTCTTTTAATATGTTTATCTGTATTATTAAGAAACAATTTAATACTTGCAGAGCTAAAACAAGAAATAGTGGAGAACTGGAACAAACACATCGCGAGTCTCGTCGAATGCTCAAAATGCGGACGAAAATTATATCCTCATCGTATAAGCAAACACGAGGAGTTTTGTAAAAATGTTTAAATTCGTTGAACACGCATTACGGTCGCATAACACAAAAAAGTTTTGCCGAATTGCATCCACATAATTGTCCACAATGTTTCCGTTTTTGGCAATCGCCACCCATCCTTGTTGAACAACTCCCTTTGCGCATACATCGGGATTTGCTTACCGTGGATTAAAATATTTTTTTATGTTATATAATCGTAAACTTGTATAATTTTTTTAATAGTATTTTATATCGTGTATCAAGAAACTCGTTAATTCGAAACAAATTCGTTTCGCTTTTTTAAAAACTTTTTTCTCATCTATAAATATACATCGATTGATTGTTTTAACGAAGTAATTGAAACATTTCAACGGTGAAAGAGTAGCGTCGAACGTTCTGCTTGGCCACAGACACAGTTCTACCGCTTCCCGCGTCCTGTAATAACCATTTTTGTTTTTTTTTTATAAAATGATAATTTCGAGTTTACAATATTCGATTGATTTTTAAATGTCGTTCGAAGTTCGATATTATTATAAGATTAACAGCAAAACCATGCGGAGCATCGCTGTAAAAAGGGATTGTATATAAATAAATAATCAGTTTGTTTTGACTCAATGACTCTATTTATTTTCCATGTATCATAATGCACAGAGTTACTTATAACTGTTTTTTTTATAATATATATTTAACGTGTGACTTTGAGGAGATAGGTGAACACCCGCGTCACGCGACCGATCACTTCCATACACCACACTCTCGCATCGCACAGATCCATCATCCGTTTTTTTTTATTTTTTTTTTCTTTCTTTCTTTAGGTAATATGGATTTTCTTTTATCGTGTAGACATGGGTACTACATATTATGTATAAGTGCTAATTTTACTCTACGGCTATCCTGCTTGCATCACTAGCCGACCAAGCTTTTCAGGTGCTATTCAATGATCTTTTTTTTTTATTTTTTTTTCTTCCCGCTTTCACATACTTAGTATATACAATTTGAGGTCTGATCGTTCGCGTGTTGCAATAAATTTGCGTCAACGAAATTATGTAATGCTGATAAATTTTTTTTTTTTTCTTAAACACACCGATCCTGAACGTCATTGCTCTACAAGTTCTATTGTCACTGAGTATACGTGTTAAGCAGCTACGTAAATTTATTAACAATCGTCTCTTCTGATAATCGTACCCGATCTATCATGCGTGTAGGCATTAACAATAATTATATCGGTGGTGATCGCGGTGTCGTTATAATACGCTAACTTCACAAACAAATACCTTTCGTCTAATACCTTTGGAATACTCGGATAGCATGTTAATTTTTTTAAATAAATCACAAATAAATGAAATTTGTAGCGATACAGCGTTTTAGCTTCGTACATACGATAGAATCGGCAACCGCCCAATCAATAACCAACAGACAAATTCTTTTGTTTCCTCATCAAGAAAAAGTTTCCTCTATCCTGTTGTGGTGTTTTTTTTTATTTTTTTTTTTTAGAAAATCTATGTCATCCAGCCGACAGAATATACAATGATTTCTAACTTTCATAGGTACGAAGAAACTATGTATATTATCTCGAACCTTATATACAAATTGAATTCATTAAAACGATCGGTAATACTGTTTTAAAAATCAAAATAATTATAATCGAAAAAACAAAATTATCATGACGATAGTATAAAATTGTAACAATCAATTTGTGAGAAGATAAAGTATGCGACGAGAGGCACCGAACACACATATATATTATTTTTTTGACTAGAAACTAAAGTTTATGCCCGACGAATTGCCATTGCCGTTGACATCAGGCAGTTAATTGCGAATTAATGATCCCTCTTTTTTAGTTTATTTTTTTTTTTTCGAAACACACAACTCGAAAGATAAGAAATCATTGATTAAAGTGTGCATTAGAGGAAACATTATAGCGGCCGCGTTACCGAGCTTCATGAATTTTTTTTTTGTTTTTTTTTTTCGATACAATCGCACAAAAGCTTTAACACTTCGGTTGGTTGTTCATTGATTCGCCATCTATTTCCCATTCGATAAATATACATTTTTATCTAACAGAATTTCGAATTAAAAGAAGATGGGGGGAGGGGAGGGTGCCGTTGAATATGTTTATACCTCTGCATATTCCAACGAACTTGGAAAACTTAGCCATCTCTCCTAAAATAATTTTCCTATTCGTAACAGTAAAGTTTCTACTAATATGCTATCTATGCAGTATCTGTAATATTGTTTCGTACAACTTTTTGTACAACATTTATCCGGCCTTTACTCTCTATGTCTCTTATCAGCCAATACTTTTTTTTTTTAATTCTATTACTAAATAAGCAAAGGCTTTCCAACGAATTCTAACAAATAATTGTATACTGACTTTTACGAACGACGCGATGTGTTGTTCACTTTGGGATTTTTTTTTGTTTTTTTTTCATCTTAAAACAGTACAATTCCAAATGTTTCAGAGTCTCGGGCACTGTATCGAAAATAAAAATAGAGGGCGAAAAGTTTTTCTCGTGAAACGGTAATACTACGTTATTTTTTTTCTTTTTATGTTTTAGGTCTATAGTACATACATACAGACACACGCGTACGCACGCACAAACGCTTGAACTTTGTTTTTTTTTTGTTTGTTTTATTTTAGATTTTTTCTCTATTCTCGATAACGGAGGAATTCCCAAGACGAGGTGGTAGCGTCCGGAAGGGTGCTATCATTATTTTTCGATCGTTATTCGGGAGACTGAGAATCTAACGTTAATCTTTTCCGGGTACGTCTTATGCAGATAGCTAAACGGTATTGTCTATGTTTAATAGCGCTGTGGTGGTACAAACATCGATAAGCTAAACAACGAGAGATAGGCCAAGATTGCGTGTTGCCTCGAAGCAACCCCCTTGACCCTCGCATCAATAATAAGGGCGATGCTTCGTCTTCGCTTCCGTTTTTTTTTTGTTTTTTCATTTTCTTTTTTTCATTGTGGAAAAATAAAACCTCGTACCTAGACACACTTGTTCGGTGCGTAGAGCATTATATTCACAACGTCACAGAGACGCGTCGAATATCCGTGAATCTCGAGAATAAATAAAAAATAAAAAAAATGATAATGGCACATTCGAGAGCCTCGCTAACACTTAACGAACGATCTACGGGTATGCGCCTCGGGCGATATGAATAATCAGCGTATAGACAATATTTGGCTGGCTAGCGAAAAAAATTTCATCTCACGAGCAATTATACGAAAAAAAAAAAAATCTCATTAAAATAACAAATTACAATAAAACTCGTTGCAAAATTTGCTCGATAAAAATCTGGAAAGACTTTGACTGTTGTCAGTCGATCAATGAAGAACCGGAAAATAAAAGCACGAAGAGAAAAAAAAACTTAATATCGACAAATAAATAATATACATGCATCATTATGATAATAATAATAATAATATATACGGAAAAGTAAAAACAGATCACAGATTGTGTAGATAAATGTAGCCGATCTCATAAATAACGCTAACGTTCAAAATACGCGAGGTCCCCAATTCATCATGCTATCATGTTGATTTTTTTTTGTTTTCTTTTTTTTTTTTTTAGATAAACGTTTCTTCTACTATAGTATATTGTACAACGTATGACAATCAATCGACAATCGTGAAACGAAGCTGAACGATTCTCTTAAGCGTAGCGATATCATACATCATTTGAATGTATTGTAATCATTGTACAGAAGGTACTCGATCCAGTCACGGGGGGAGGGGGGAGGAGGGCCGGTGGCCGACATAAAAAAATTGTACGATCGACGCAAATCGCGGTATCTTTGTCGGCATAAGGGCCAACGACGATAAACGTCACGCTTATCGTGACGAGAGCCGAAAGAATATAAATAAAGTATATATATTCCGGCGAAAATGTTGGCGCGGCGTATGTTAAAAGAACATTGCCTCACATCAACGAATGTTCCATCGTTCCTCGTTAATTCGTATACAGCATGGGTTAACAGTATCGATTCTCGGGGGGAGGGAGGGGCAGTTTATCACTGTGAAGGAAGAATTTCGTACGAGTACTGGAATTCTTCGCGAAACGATTTTAGTGCTTTTTTCTTTTGTCATTTTTCAACGCTTCGTGCATACGTACGATACGGCTACGCAACTCCACGAGATGCACGATGTCAATGATGAGAATGTCTCAATGATGCGCTCGGTTCGGGATCAATTGATTGATCAATTGATTAAGTATTACTCTCTGTCGAACTTTGCGAGCGTAACGTCGAGTAGCAACCTTGGCAAACTCTCACGGGTTTCAGAATACCGAGTCTCGAGATCTTCGACTCGAATCTGCTGCATCTGAATAATGTATCGTTGACAAAACGACGATTAGTTTGCGAATTCGGCGAAAGGTGATATTTTTCGTGATAAAAACGTACCTCCAGCAGAAGACTTGACCGCAATTGCGACAGTGATGTTTCCTCTCGTAAATATTGAATCTCACTGCGCAAGCAACGCAGGAATCGGCACCTTCGTCTTTGAGCCAATGATCGGCGACCGTTCGTCCCGGTTGTTCGCAAACGCTCCACGAAAAAACGCGGCCTCTCGTGTCACCGACGTAAACGGTTCGGTGATCTCTGAAAATGTTCAATCAGATTTGTTGAACTCCATACCGTTGACAGAGTTTTTAAATGGCGAATGTAAATACTGTATTATCAATCATGTAATTGGGTCTTTTTTTATAGACAAAAGTTTAATGATTTAATAATAAGCGCACCTGGAGACGGCGAGTGCCGTAATCGATGCCGGTTCAGCGTTGTCCTTTCTATCGTAAGCCGTGTGCATCGTCAATTTACTACGAAAAACAAGTTGTCTCTGCCACTTAAATCCATCGCGAAGCACATTTTGCGGATTAATTCTCTTGGGTTTCGTGTCCGCTTCGTTTACCATAACGAAACTATCGGTTAAACTCGTGTCGCTTTTGCTTGTCCTCAATGCGCCTTCGGAATCGACTCCGGCAGTGCTGCTGTTGACCGATTCACTGGAAATTTTTTTTATAAATAATTGGTTATTTTCTGTTCTCTTGTCACAAATAATGCGAATGCTTTACCTCGTCTGCGTGCCTTCGCTATCGGCTCTACCGCCTCCTTCGCTCTTTCGGAACATCGGATTTCCTCGACTCTTTCGTCGGAGAATAACAGCGGATGATTGTCCGTTTCTCGCGCCACTTCTGTTACCCGATCCGTTGCTGGATTCGTCGTTATCGGAACACTCCTCTTTTTCCTCGTGGAGCCTCGAGGCCTCTTTCGCATTCTCGGCTTCGGAGAGACTGCTCTCGGAACCACTCTTCGCCAACATACCTGTTAACAATTCGTTGTCTAACAAATACAATGCTAGAGGTACGATATATTTCACTATCGAAATTCACCGATCATACCTGATCCTTCGGCCGATATACTCATTTGTTTCACCAACTCGTGGACCCGCTTTTTAGTACTTTGGGTTCTATCCTCCTCGTTGCTCGGTTCTCTCTTTCGTTCGCTCTCAACCGGCGCGTCGTGAGTTTCCTCCTCGTCGGCCGGCACTTGCACATAGTCCATCGACCACATCTATTTTTTTCATTTTTTTTTTTCGTTCAGCAATATTTTTCTATTATTAACATCGGTGCTCGAGGCTATCGGTCGTAATAAGAATAATAAATCAGTAATACTGACCCTAACGACGCCATCCGTTGAACCAGTCATAACAACATTTTGCGAATCCCATTCGTGCGTCTGACTGAAGGCGACACATAGAATTTGTTGCATTCTATCGGCACGTCCAACACACGTGTTTACACTCGCTAATTCTTCGCCGTTTATACTCCAAACGTGCAGCCACGTTGCCGCACACGTTGCGATATCACCCTGCGAAAGCAATACAACGTAATATTTATCGTTTACGAAAACATTGTTACGAATAGATTTGAGATATCGATGAATTGGGACTCACCGTGAGATCGTTTATAGCCACTGCGGCGACAGGCCCGGCGTGTCCCCTTAATTGTCTTACGAATAGACATCGAGACAAGTCCCAAATTATCGCCGTTCCGTCGCGCGATCCGGAAACGATGACGTTGTATGCCGGACTCGATGACAAACATGTAACGGCGTCTATGTGACCGTACAACGATTGCTTGATCGATAGCTGCCGTTTGGCGTATTCCCAGACGGTGACGACCTGTTCGTCATTCATTTTTTTTCGTTAGTTTAAAATAAATATTAACCATGTAAGAATATCTCTGTCTTCTTTACGAAATTAACTAACCGAACTAGTTCCAGCGGTGACGATTAACTTGGACGACGGACAAACGCATGCGACTATCTCGCCGCTGCTCTGCATCATTGCCTCACAAACGAATATCGCTTTGTCGCTATCGTAGTTTCCTATTCTCAACGAATGATCGGCAAAACCCCAAGCCACATACTTGTTGAACGACGGTGGTATCAACGTTTTGTTCTGCTCGACAGCGAGTACAGCTTTGTCAACGTGAAGAATCTGTCCAACTGGACCTTTCAATTCTGCTGGTGAAATTTAATACGATTATGTAATAATGGTACGTTTGCCATTCGCTTGATATCGAAATCAAATGCATTTTTAATGGTAAACGAACCCTTTATCGGTTGCAGTGAAGGTTTCAAGTTATCGAGATTGTGAAAGAACAGTCGATCGGATGTTGTGATACTGAGACCGGGCGTTATCGGTCCGGGATCGATAACGCTTGTTCGCTGTGTCATTTTCTTTGATGGATGAGGCTTCTTGAACAGTTGCTTCGGTATCTGACCGAAGTTGTTTATGAAGCCGATCGTAGCGTTTTTCTTCAGCGGATCGTCGATGCTGCAAATGAAAATAAAAATATCAACGTGACTCTCAACTGCACGCATTCAATATTTTTTTCTGACCTGCATAAGCGAAGCTTATCTCTCCACTCACTTGTAAATATCGACATTTCCTTCGTAAAATAGATGATGAAAAACGTTGACGGCCTCGACGGCGCCGGCACCGTTTTGCTTGCATCCGAATATCAGATCGATCCAATGATGCAAATGCTGAGAGACGTAGTCGCACTCGAGTGCAAGTCTGTGAACGCGTATGAACTCTCGCGGATCCTGCTTCGCCCACGGCGGTAGAACAATGTCACCGAGCTGAACGCCGCTCTGCTTCGAGCCTAAATCGAAGTGATTCGAGTTTACGAGAAATTCCGGTAGATAAAAGAATTCTGGTATCAACTCTTTGACATCAGCCATGTTGTGCTTCGATGCCGAAAGCCAAGCTTCCTTCACGCTGTTGAACATTCGATCAGCGAGATCGAAATGACCACCCTAAAGGAGGCAAATAATTTATTTAAATAATCCGCAATATAGAATCGGTTATTGGATTATTTTATCACTATCGCCGCCGGACCTGAAGCCTGAGAAAATGTTGAGTAAAGGGTTCCATCCTCACTAAATAAGAACAGACTATCATAGCGGATGAATAATGCGTTCCGTAGTGATAAGGCGGTGTCTCGCCGTGCGGATCATCCCATTCTTTGTACCTGAAATTCAAGCGGAACAATGATGAACTTCGTAAAATTGGAGTACAGAGCGCAAATGTAGGATTGACTCGAATGGATTTGCGTATTCACCGTTTTTTGAATTGCAGCAATCTTTCGGGGCTCTGAGCTCCCATTGGTTTGCTAAAGTCGCGGAAGGTCGAGTGATCATTCAAGTCAAGCTCTTCGCTGTCGTAATCAGCCAATATCCATGGAAATATTGGATATTGCATGAGATCATTGTAACTCCTGCCAGCCAGAGTATTGAGATGCATCAGGTATTGAAAGTTGGATATTTCTCCACGCTATAGACACGCGAGTAGAAAGATTGCAGTTGAATAAATTGAAGAGGGATTGACGATTCGTGAGACGAGAAATACGAACCACCCAACGCTGAGTGACCGAAGTTTCGCCTATGAGATTAGACAATAGTCCGGTTGCTTGTTCTACGTTCGCCGTTCTCTTTTGTCCGGCGACTGACTGATGAGCGCTGTCGGCAATCGCCGTAGCGAATGTCATGAATCTTTGATAAACTTTGTTTCGTACTTTCTGCTGGAAAGCGAGGAGGTAATTGCGACCGTCGCCACTGAAAACTTCGAGTGCCATAGGTTGAAGAAGATATCTTCGTTTGTGTACCTCCCTGTAGTGAAAATAATCAAATTTAGTCAAAAATTTGATCGAACGAACGGAATAATAATTTTTTTTCTAATGAATTGACTTACCTGATATCCTCGTAATTAAACTTCGAACATTGTCTCATAGCTCTGGATCGCCGAGGAGATCCCGGCGAAGGTAAGATGGGCTCGTAAGCTTCCGGTAGGCTTTCAATATCACGAATTTCTCGCGACTTTAGTCGTGTAAAACCGTCTATAACGTAAAAATGCTCCTTGCCGAATAACAAGAGTCCTTCGGTCGTGTCGAGACCTTGTATTCTCGCGCACCTGAACATGTGACTTATCTGAAAGAACATTAATCATGAAATAATTGAGAAACCATCAAATCATCCGTACAGAGGAGAAATATACGCAGAAAAAAATGTAAACTTACTTTTTCGTGCTCTTCCAGTAATCTCAATAAAGTTTGATTGTCCGGAACGGTCTGATTGTTCTCCTCTTCTTGTTCATTATCCTCGGAAGGCTCGTCCGGCTCACTAGCATGACGCTCTAGAGTACACGGTACCATTGGCGGCTCACTTTCGGTCGACGCGTGATTCACATTAAGCGGAGTGTCGTCTATAACCGGATCGCGTTCCCTTTCAAACATTCCCGAAGAATTTCCCAGTTGCTTCAGGTAATACTCCTTGCTATCCATACTTGTTGCTACTTTGAACTTTAACTGTTTCTGTATAGAAAAGAAAAAAGAAATCGTAAAAATTGTCATTGCAAACGAATTAGAAATCTGCGACTGTTTAAGACGGTTCGGATTTGTTACATTATCGGGATGGTCGAGTTCAGGTCGATACGGATAATGAATGTAAAATAAGTCGTTCTTCATCATCTTCTTGCGCATTCTGCAAGGTCCCTCAGTCATGTCCAGCATCCACTTGTCGAGTTTCGTAGGCGTCGGTGGACCCCACAGACCGCGTTCGCGCGTCAATTCCGTTTCCGTTTGTAGCCACTCCTGTCGAGAGCAGAAGATTTTATCAGTACTCTGTGTCGGTAAACCTTCTTACTGATTCAACAAAAGTGGTACTCCACCTGATAGACGTATCGTTGAGTATGTTGATAAGTCTGCTGTTGCTGAAGGCGTCGGGCGGCGGCTAATTCGCGAACAAGCGCTACATGCTGCTCGGTTCCTTGAGCGACTGTACTGTGATGAAGACGCAATCGCACGCGCACTGATTCTTCTTTACGTACTTTTGTTCTACTTGCTAACCTCGTTAAACCGCCAGTGACTTTTTGTATTTTCTACGAGACAATCAATGTAAGTTGGTAAAATTTATCTACCGATAAAGATATAATTTTATTTTATTTTTTAATATGAGAAGGAAATTTACCGATTGTATCTGATTGTGAAGTTCCCAGGGAACTCTGTAAGAAGCCTTTCGTTCCAAGACAACGTAGTTTAACCACAATCTCGTCGCAGCCTCGTGGACCTGTTCTCGTACAACTGAGAGGTCAGGCGCCCGTTCATTGCCGATCGGTGCGGGAAGACTTATTTTGAAAACTTCCTCGATAGCCGGTTTCTTCCGAACGTAGAGTTCTTCCCATACTCTCGTCGCTGCTCCGGCCATCAATTTGTGTCCTTGATGCGAGGTAAGCCGATCGTCACTCGGCTCTACTTGAGGATTGACGTGCCAAGTTGTTTTCATATTCGTGTCCAGCATTATCTTGAAATCGGCGGTTAATTGCAACAGGCAGTAGGTTAAGCAGCTGATGAATTCGAGTTCGTGGTTTCCAGCACCAAAAACGAGCAGTCTGATTGTGATAAAAAATAACAACGTGAGTATTCTTTTTCCATAAAAATAATGTCCAGAAAATATTTCGTTTGAGAAAAAAAAATCAAACTGACCTGTTGGTCGTAAGTTTGTGAAGCGCATCCAGCACGGCTGTCTGATCGGTTATAGAATCGGTAGATCGTGACAGTAAAAACAGAATCGTTCTGTTCAGACAATGATGAAGCCCTTCGATACTAACCGCGCCGGGTCTTCGCTTCGCTTGACCGATAAGTTTGACGATAAAGTCGAAAACTTCGTGAGGATCTTTTGTCAAGGCACCTGAAAGTTCGCGTATAAAAAAAGGTTTTTAGAGGCATTGTATAAGAGGCAGTGAACTTGATTAAGAAGGGAGAATCGTTACAACGGAAAGTAAAATTCCGAGCGAATTTCGAATGATTCCCAATGGGATAAAACTCTGAAGAAAAGGATCTATATTGAGGGTGTTAAGAAGATTACCTTCTGTATGGTTGATTTTGTTCAGATTTTTATCTCGTCGGGAATTCTTCAAAATTCTCTCCGAATCTTACTTTTGACAATTTAATGATACGCCCTCCTTAAAGTTCGAATCGTTTGAAATAATGCTCACCTTGCCATAATTTATCGACAATTCTTGCGCTAACATAGCAAACGTTGTTCGGAATATTGTTTGCCGAACCGCCGGGTACGACGGGGAGAGCAGCTTGTTCGCCGATCAAAACATCCGCCGCCAACAGATGCTCCATGAGAATCGACAAGACTTCGGTTTGATAGCGCGTTTGCTGCGATGTTGAAGCGTGTTCGGGCCACGCTTCCAGAACGAGATCGATAGCCGGCGGTGATTTCGCTGTTACAGGCAGTGACAGTGAATCCACAACGATTACCCGAAGAAAATCCATAACAAATTTTCTAGCGGGATGATTCGTCAGGCCGATATCCTTGGAAGGCGATCTGACTAACACAGGTTCCTGGTGGCGACATTCGAAAGACATTATTATCAGTTCAGTCTGCATATCGTAAACGACACTGCAATACACGAAAATTGTATGGTAATAACCGAAGTTACGTACCTCATCGGCCGGTGTACTCGCTCCGCTACTATCCTGACTACAGCTGGCCGGTTTCGGGAACAAACTTCCCGCAAGCGCGCCCAGTACCTCAGCCGACATAAAAACTTGCATGAAATCTGTGAAATTATGGTATAGGAAGAATAAAAATTGTATTATCGTGACTGGATAATCGTTCAACCATTCCGGCAATGCCTCGGGGCTGTAATAAAACAAAGATACGAGTAAATGAATATTCCTCGATTCGGCAGGTGTACAGCGAAAAAAAATCAATGTAATCGACTAAATCGACGCTTGCGAGTGGCGAAAAAAATATTGGGTTGAATAAGCGAAATAATTTATATAGTAACGAATGAAATATTTATTTCGCCGCCTGTAACCGCTGATTTATTAGATTCATCTGATTTTTTTTTCCAAGTGTTATCATAGTGTTGATCTGCGTTGTTGACAAGATATATACTCACTTATTTGAATGGGTATTCAACATGGTGCGAACCATGGCTAAGAGCACTACGACAGCATCCGGACATAGATTGATCTTTGTGGCGAAGGAAGAGGGTATGTGATTCGCGGGTACGCCGAACATAAAGTTCCATACGTTGTCGAGATCCAACTGAACGAAGATAAAAACGTTATATATTCATACAATTTAAGATATTCGCTGTTTATATATATTAAATTCGTTCAAATATCGTCAAAGATTGCAATCAAATTCTAAGTTACCTATGTAATATATAAAGTGCATAAAAATTATTAAAAGATAAATCGGTTAAATAAGTTTCGATATTCATGTCGATATTAAAAGAAAACACGCAATAATTGTAGAAAACATGACAATTTAACAAGTGAATTCTCATGAGGAAATCTTTACCTTTGAATCGGCCGGCAGTAGTTTAATTGGTTGTCCCATCATAAGTGCAATGAAAAGAAAGTACAATTCCGGTACAAGATCGACGTGCTGCGGTAGCAGCCATCCGAGATGTTGGAATCCCGGAACGTGAAGTTCCGTTGTCTTGATCTCGCCGCCCGTTATATTTTGATGACAACCTTTGATAGATAACGACGCAGTTAGTACGGAATTTCGAGTTAAATATCTAATTGAGATTGTCGTGGGATGATAACGGGAATTAATCGAAAACTTACCGAGAGCCATCGCCATTTTATTGTGATCGGTGTGTCTAAGCCAACCGCCGTTGCTTGTGCCTTCTTTGAACTTTTGCAATATCGATTGAACCGAACACACGGCAACTAGTATTCTCAATCCCCAAACGACTGTTGTGCTGTGAAGACCCGGTTGCAAAAACAACAGCACCCAGTCGAGACCAAGAACTTTGGCCAATTCTTCGCACATACTGGCGTTTACTTTCGATCCATTGAATAGCAATGAATGTAGTAGCTGCAGGCATCGATTGCGTAAAAGAATTATCTCGCCTTCGCCTTCCTTTGCTCCCTCGTTTTCTCGTAATACCAAATGCCTCTCGGAGGTGACGGGCAAAGTGGCGACGATGAATTGTCCGAACCACAGAAGATCGGCTTGTCGCGGTTGTCCCAAAAGTACATTCAACAAAGCCAACAGTACTTGTCTCGTTGAGTTTTGCTTAACGTCGCCAAGTATATGCAACAATTTGTGAACAAGTTGCAAATCTCTCATTAATCGTAAATTCGTACGTTTTTCGCTGCATTCCGCGATAAGTTCGTACAAATGTTCGAGAAGAGAGCGCAATAATTCGCCCGGTGCTTCGTGCCAAACTTGAAGATCGCACAGAAGATCCTGAAAAGCCGTGACGTTGGGGATCGCGCTGGTTTCTCGGCCACTGTCGACGGTACCGACGAGACTGAACGTCAAGTGAAGTATGTGACTGTTGAGAAGAGGACACTTGCGTCTCAGCAACATCGCAAGGGTTTGATAGCCTCGTCGACGATCCATTTCCAATTGCGCCGCTTGATTGGAACGCACAACGCAGACGAGAGCTTTTACGGCGGCATAAAGCGACTCGACGTCTTGAGCCATTGCGATGAGTCCGAGAAGAACGGAACATCCACCGACGTTGTCAATCATAGTGGCAACGGGACGAGGTCCGAAGACCCGAACGCCGAGATATCCGATAACGACACCGCCCAGCGCTCTGGCGGGTCCGCTGAGATGACCGGCGGAATTGTGAAGAACCCTAATGGGTGTAGCGTTCTCGTGAGACGACATGCCGAGCTGCTTCGCTATTGATTTATTGTCCGCTCGGCTGTAAACTTTGCGTATCTTCGCGAGCGTAAGTTGTGACATTGCTTTGGCATTGAGTCCAAAGACAACCTTCTCTTCGGACAGAAGAGCGGGCAATGGTTCGGGTCCAATGTGCTGAGGCGCCTGCAAGCTGCCCATGTAATGAGGTCCGAGTTTAAAGAGACTCGATATATTTTGCGAATTGAAAACTTCCTCGACGAGATGACACGGTCCTTGTTTCCACGCGAGTCTTGAATAACGTCTCCAACAGGGCGGAGTTCCGACGTATCCGTAGACCGGCGAAGCAACAGTCAAATTCGTAGCTCCGCCACCGGGCGTTTGAGTGATGTAGTGCAACTTTTGGCTCTGAATGTGTTGGCCGTCCAGGTAAAGCGAGAAGCTTGAATTCTTGAGAACGGCACGATTCAGCACAATTGCGATGTGATGCCACTGTCCTTCGTGAAGAAGATCGGGACACCAGACTCTGGCGCCGCTCTCGCCGGTGCCTTCGGGTTCCCACTCGCCGATGTTCTGAGGCATCGGAGTTTCCTGTGTTGAGACTATAATGGCTTTGTCACGAGCGCTCAAAACTGCGGCGAAACAAATGAGATCCCGAGACGATGGCGGACTACGGACAAGAGTCAGAAGTCTCACGCAATGCGGATCCGTTCGGGGATCACTGAATTTGTCGACGCATATCCAAGTGCTGTACGTGAGACCCGTTTGAGGTGGAAAAAGTCTGTCGCCGGATCCTATGCCACCGAGCACGCTATTGTCCGCAGCAACGACCGTCGGCGGTGTTGTGCTTTGAGGAGCGACACTCGGCAGATAGAGACAGGCGAAACCTTCGGCACTCATATCCAATTCCACGAAAGGCGGCAGAGTACACGAGCCGTGAGCTCTGAAGTCTTTCGGTGTTGTCATCGATACGAGAGTTTTTATACGGGTCAACGGTACCGGACCACCACGTTGTTTGTTCGGTTCTATATCGTCCAGCGAGATGCAACACAGAGGATCACCGAGTCGCAAGAATTCCCTGCAAAAATACGTTGAGAAAGCGTAATTAGTGTGATGACTTTTCAGGGCGCGCATGTAATTAAAATATAAATCTGAATGAATGTTGACGACTGTTTGTTATAAAGAGACTTTAAGATCGAAGACGAGCGAACGTGTAACAGATCGACGAGCGACGTAAAATGTACTGAAGGAAAGACGCTACTGAAAGTACGTCGCCGTTGATTGCTATGTGTAGGCAGATGCAAGTATTACTGATAAGGCGACCACTGCCCACCCGTATTAACCGCCGCGCTTGCACTGTTGCCGTCAGCACACGGACGGGTCGTGTTGATCGTTTAAAGATCAGCGAAATAAGAGATTACTGTTGTAAATTTCAGTGAATGTGATCAGTGAATTACTACGAATGGCATCGTTGACTTTTGAAAGAAAGATAAGTCTGTTATATTTTGACGCGATCTTTGCATTGCATCGATGTTACGATGCAATATAACACATCAATATATTCCTTTAGATTAATCTCTCTTCACGATTACTGTTATTGACAAAAGATTGTGAAAGGCATCTAAGAGAACAGTTTTGTAACAAATCCGAAACAAATAAAATACTACTGCTACATTTCTAGTAGTATTCGTCGGATTTGGTAGTTACTTACCGCAAGTCACGAGGCTCTAAAGATTGCGCTGCGAGACGTTCAATTATGTACTGCAGCGGCTGATGAAGAGGATGCGTTTCGTCCTGTAGGGCGATTCTACCCATCGCCAGTAATTCTCCAGCCATACCGGCGTCGCACATCACCTGTTGATTCCTCTCGGAGCGTACGAGACTCTTGATAACCTCGGCAATGTATATCTGCAAAGCGAGAGCGATCTCGGCATTCGACGGATCGCAGATCGATGGTAGAAGATGAAGCATTCCAACGACGATACCGGGATGAACGATAACGGGCTCCGGCGCCGGAGGATTCAGATTGAGCGAATTTACGGTCGAACGCTTTCCATTTCCCGGCGAATCGAGAGATTTCTGATGCTGGAATCAAAAAAATTGTTTATGACGTGCGGAGAAAGAGGGCAGAGATAATGAATAGTGCATTAAAATTGTTCGAACTCACCTCGACGCTCGATTGCTTGTGACACGGCGATCGCATACCTGCGGCCGTCAAGTTCGGCTTGTCGAAAGCATCGAGAGCCACGTCGTATAATAGTCGAAGTAAAAGACACGCGTAACTGAGAGTCGAGGGTATTTCACTCGGAAATACGGGCTCCAGAACGCTTCCGGTGAACAAAGAAAGCAACGGTGCGTGAAAATTCATCGATGGCACGACATGGGACTCGAGAAGCTTCGTGTTGCTTGAAAAACATCCGAGAAGACGCAGAGTATCGCACAAACTCGATTGGCATATCTGCGAAAACATAACTTGCCTTCACGAGAGTTCGTACCATATGTGGAAATAATAACAGCACTCATAACATTTCGATTGTATTGTTACTCATTAACGGATCTGATTATACTGTGTTGTCCGCGAATATTGCGCAGCAGTAACTCACCTCGAGGTGAAAAAATTTCGCATTTGCCGGTTCGAATCTCATCGCTGTACTTATCGTGTGAAAAACAACGTGCAAAAGTGTCAGCAATTGCGCCTCGTCTTGGGGACTTCGCTGAGCAACGTCGTTGCAAGGTTCGCTCGTCTGTTTCGGTGGATATGGACCTAACTGCGCCTCCAACGATACCAATACCGACATCACGTAGACGAATCCGCCGACTTTGCGAAAAACTGTTCGCGTTCGATGAGACTCTCTCAGACAGGAGAGAAGTGACTGTGTGTTTTGCGTAAAGAAAAATACGAGTAAATATAAAACTTAAAGTCACAATTTCGCTGATGAAAAGTCGCAGGAAAAATATAAGTTGCGTACTTTCAGTATGTGAGTTTTCAACAATAGAGCGTTGGAAGGAGCACTGTGCATGACACCGAGCAGAGTAGCCATGTCGTCGTCTCCGCCAGCGCTTATTATGAGCTCCCGAACAATTCCAAGTGCTTGAAATCTGCAGTCCATGTAGGGAACGAGATTGTGAGCGCATCTCGCACCTCCGCACTCCCTGAAGACGTTTGCATTCTGTACGTTACCCGCCAGAAGGGTCGTCAGAGCTTCCATAACTAAACCCCCCAAACGTTCTTGATCCGGACATATTTTGTACTCTGTTTGGGATTATCAACGAGTTATTGGCTTATTGCGGAAATGCAATTGTTTTCGCTATTGGGAAAATTAGTTTAAGTCAATCGACATACCTGTGCCTTGATCTTGAGCGGCTTGTTTATCCTTTAACAATGTAGCGTAGCGGTGAAGACACGTTACGAATACTTCCAGCATACCTACCTCTCTGTACACATCCTTGAATATAATGTTGTGCCTGAAAAAACAGCAATTTATCACGATCTTTAATAATGACGAAATGAAATGTAAAAAAAAATTTGAATCAATGAAAAATACCTCAATATGTTAAGCAGAGTTTCCATACACATGATGCTGCAATTGACGGAATTGTTCGATTTCAGAAGTATCGATAGGGATATGAGTTCTTTGCAAGGCACAAAGTTTAACTGGAACACAATGAATTCCAAAAGTTGGAAGAACTTTTCTTGTATCTCAGGATTCTTCAGGTGTATCTTTTCGGCGAATTGTGACAATGTGTTTTCACCCTCAAGTATAAAGTAATTGGCGTTGTCGCTGTGATATACGCTCGATATTGCGTCGAGTATCGTGCAACATAGCAACGGCGAATTAGATTTGACAAATACTGATTGCAATACTGTAAATGCTTGGATGTTGCGAACGCTACCACCTGTAAATATTAAACATGAAATTTAAATGGGAATACAATATTTATTGCAGCGGAAGAACGTAATTCAGAGAGTAATTTATTCGATATTTGGGAAAAATAAACTTCCGTTTACCTCTGTTGCTCGGTTGAGGTAACGTGAAGCCGAGCATCTGAAACAATGAGCCCATGCTGGCCTGCGTCGGCTTCAATTCTATGTGACCGCACATCGTCAGAGATGCGAGCATTAAAACTAAATTTCTAATGGCATCCTGCGCCTCCCCTCTTTCATCCTGTTCCAACTTCGACGGTGCGTGTCTAAAGAACAAAAAGGCGGAACGTTGAGATATAACAATCTGTATGCAAAGAAAAATACGAAAATTTGCGACACTAACTTTAACAAAAATTCCGAGAGAAAGGTGTATCCCTGACAAACTCGAAAATCGTCCAGCAGCGTCTGCGAAACTTCGCTCGAGTCCTTGAGAAAGCAAAAGACGGTCACGAACATCTCGACGACTTCGAGGGGTGCTAATTCAGGTACACGTTGCATGTTGTCGATGCAAAGAGCTATACATCCCTTGTCTGTATCCGAGAAAGAAGATGAATTCGTTATAAACTTCGACAATCGTTATGATATAGCGAGAAGGGACGAAGAATGCCCACCGTGAATGTACGAAACTACGTTTGGCGTAAGTCCGTGTCGCGACAGTGTCATAAGAACTTCGGCAGCACTCTTTCGCCACATAACGTTGTATTGCGGACACCAGCTGGTTATCGCCGAAAACAGCAACGTTAGGTCGTCCTTCCGCGCCAATTCGTCGGCGGGATACGGATGACTGCAGAGCCTCACCAACACCTGAATCATGTGAAATCGGTGAGTCATCGAATTTTTTTTTGCTTTTTAACACCGAAAATTGTTGTGATTTATAAGTCAACCTGTACGAAGATCTTTTGCAGCAATATTCTGCGTTCTCTGGGTGTAAATTCACTGTTAACATCCGTTTCGTCGGCCTCGCTGTCGCTCATCTCGGGCAGATCAAAAAACAAGTAGAGACACTTCACCAGAGTTGAGGGTACAGAAGCGGTTGTCATTGCCTATTAATTCAACGAATAAAATGCGTCGTTAATTTTTTCGTATTTTCAAAACTATGTTTTCGTAAATTGAACCATTCGAAATCACCTGTATGAGTGTCGTATCGCCTGCAGCCAACAAATTTAGCGCTGATAGCAGCATCCATCCGTTACTTGATTCCTCGCTGTTTTCGATTTCCAAAAATTTCACAATCGCGCAACTCGCCGTTTCCGTGCTCTGGTTACTCGCTCTCCTTCGGATTTCCGACACCATTAACTTCGATACCTGCTGAGTGAAGGCCAAAATATCCCAAAATTTCTCGTTCATGTCGCCGGAAGGACTGGAGCCAAAGACCTGAAAATAATTAATGAAAAATATGCAATTGTTTAACATTTTAATTCTATAGTTCAGGACAGCAGTTAAGACAATGTATTTACTATATTTGTTGTTCTATGATGAATTATTGTAATTTGTTATTAGGAATTAATTGCAATACATGAATTGCAACTTATTATTTATATTACAATATTCTTAATTAAAAATTTCTACAATTTGTGTAAAAGGGTCTCATCTTTGTGTAATAATCTGTTTCACTAAATAAAAAAAGGAATAAATAAATAAATAAATGGATTAAAAAAATTTATAAATAAATAGAAAATTAAAGATTATAATGTCGTCTTTCTATTAAAAAAATCCAACTTCATCACAACTAATATTTATGTGATAACATTGAATATTAATCATCAATAAATTTTTTTTTAATATCAGAGACAAAAAATTTTACCTTGCAAAACAGCGGCAACATATTATAGAGTTTATCGTCTCGTTCCGTCTCAGACAATTGGTGAGGCGGATGAGTATATTCGGAAAAGAGTTTTTTCAGATGCATGAGTCCGAGAGCCGTGTGCTGAGGATTGCCGCCTCCCGTAGCGTCGTCTATGCTTCCCGTGGTACTGGACCCCATTCCACCCACGGCGCTCCCGCCGCGCAATTTACGCATTATATTCATAGTTGCGTTGCTTTTTCTACCCAATACACGAATTTTATTATTTATTGTTCTTCCAATAATTCAAAGAAGAAAACATGTTTTTGTATTTGCGCACATCGACATACAAAACTATCAGTAGGAAATGCATTTGTATACAATTGGGATGTAATTGACAGATAAGATTAATACGTTTTATCAACTGAATTTATAGGATTGCAAAACATTGCTATTTAGCTGGACTGATAAACTATGAATCATCGATACTTCACGGGTAGGAAAAAAAAAACGATTAAAGATTCATTGATTGATCGAGACAAAAATACACGGTTGCTGTACGACCGCGGATAGACGTATGACCGCAAACGGATTAGTGGAGAAAAGCTGCAACTACGTCGCGTTTTACGAATATTCTATGACTGATTGAAAAAAAAAAAAAAAAATGATGAATAAGTAATAACGCTGACATTTCGTGATTTACCTCAGATCTTGGTGAAGACGTATTTTTTCGCGTAGCGAAGCACGCCAGTTTGACAGACTGGGTGAGAGAAGTTCATTATCCTAAGCTCGACGAAACTGTGCCCGACGGCGGATTCGACGAACGAAGCTCGATATATTTACGTCGGTACGCGCGCTCTCCTGTCAAGCGGAGCAAGTGTCATCCGTAAAATCACTCGAGAAACCGCCCACGAACAGACCGCACGACTTACAGACGACAATATTAGATTGTCGAAAAAAAAAGAATCGAAAAATCTTTGCCCGCAAGCTAAAGGATAGACGCAACCGAACTCGATATCACGCAAGGAGACACTACGGGTTTTCGATGATACCCCGCAACAATATCGTTTCGATAGTTCGTCTCAACCGGATAATCTACATTTTTTTTTCTCGTAAAATACAAGTTTTTCCTTGAGAGAGTGCGGACTCTCAGTGACCGTAGCCATATTCCTATTAGAGAGTATTCGATTTCGTTCGGTCCACGGCGAACGCGATACGTCGATATATCCGTCACGTGGTACTGTGGAGCCCCCCAGGTATATTTACCCGATGGGCTTTACTTGTGTACGAAAATATCACGCATCAATGCCATCACTGACTTAACACCCACTTGTGTATACGGCGTACATATTGTTACTATGTACTGAATGCATTCGATGTTACCACAGATTCCTTTCTCCCAGGATGTTTCGTTGCTGAAACTATCCTGAACAAACTATCCAACATCTGTATAAACCCGTATATATTGTACCTTATCTACTGAAACATTTGCACCTGTGTGCACCTGTAAACGATTAAATACACAGACCATTTTTTTCAACATTTTTGTTAGAATCTTTTGTCACATATTTTTTATCATCTATAATAAAAATGAAAAAATGCCATGATGAATATCATACATTCTGTTGGTTCTAATGCACGAATATATACAACAGCGGAGTTTCAACAACGATGTACCTATAGCGGGATGGAGTGGGAGGAAGACGGGTCAAGTGAGGCACCACATCCGACAACAGCAGTCAGTCGACAGCCGAATTACGATGGCGACTCGTCGAGTAGTATCTCGAGTATCTGCAGCGTTTAAGGAACGTCCAATTTTTCGAAGATATGTGACGAATATTAAAAAATGTACGTGACTGACGTGGGGGGACCGTTGGAGCGATTATCAAAATGCCTGGAGCGAGTAAAAAGCGAGGAAAAAAGATGACACTGAAGAAGAGGGCTGAGAATAAAAATTCCGACAGTCCGTATTATTGTAGTGCAATAAGCACAATGGTTTTTTTTCTTTTTTTTTCGTACGATTATTTTCGATCGTAACATCGCAGATCGTACGCTCATTTTTCGATAATTCTTTATATTCAATTTTAAGATGTTACGATCAACGATTTTGCCAATTCTCCATCAGGACTTCACGGCAGACTGAAAAAGGCTTCTACATCTGGTACAAGCGTAGTTGCGTGCGAAGGTTAGTTTTTCTGCGGTTACCGCACCATAGTTATGCGTTTAACTGTTTTTAGGTTTTCTTTTTCACCTTTTTTATTTTTACAGCCATAGCGTACGATGCATGCGATAACGTCGCAAAGGTTGAAGAAGATACTAAACTTAAAGAAATGCGATCAAAGAGAAAATTGAAATCGAAGGATTCTTGCCAAAGCGATGCTGGTAAATCGCGTATATCACAAATATCGCAAACGTATTTTGTAGCATAAGAAGTACAGAGTCATTCACTCGTTAAATAATTTTCAGGTGTGGATTATCCATTGGATCTATGGTTTCTTATATCCGAATACATACAGCCTGAAACGGTTGGTAAATTTGCGAGTATCTGCAGGAGTTCTTACCACGTTGTGAAAACTGCAAAATTTTGGTTTCATCTGTACAAACGGTACTGATGCGTTTATTTCGGTTCTGCCAACATTTTTCGAAGCCTCAAAACTATTTTTAACTTGGAAGAGTACGAGATTACCTTTTTCTTTTTTTTTTTTCAGTTTTTATACACAAGATGTTCAACTGCCTCCTCGCCTGCGACCCGACTGCATGATGCGGCAGTACGGCTTACGCGCGTGTGTCATTAGAGCTTTACACTTGATGTACTTCTCCGCGCGCCAAAGAACCGGTACGAATTCTTATTTGCAACAAGAGGAGCCTCATTCACTGGTCAAAAGACGCTGCTGTCTCATGTGGCATAAGGTACACAATTATACGGAGTTATTAGCTCGTTTTTCGAGTTCCGCGGATTAAAGGTGTTCGCGATGTTATTTAAAGCTTCGAATTGTCGCGATTATTTACAGAAAGGCGAAATACGCTGGTATTTTTATTTCAAACTGAAGGAAATATCAAAAAAAACGCCCACCGATCAGCGAGAGGAAACCGATTGGGATAACGAGAAAAACGATCTTGTTGAGATGTTGGAGAATGTATCAGCTAATTCGGAGGATGGTTGTCGAATTTTACGCGTGCGTATTTACCGAAAATCCTGTTTTTTGTATTTAAATACGAGAGCCGATTAATATCGTTAAAAAATTGCAGGTATCTTGTTTAAAATACGGTATGGTGCCGTTGGTAACGGGACTCACGCTGCAATCGGTAAAAGTAAATTTGTCACCGGGATTCGATCATCACCGCATACAGCTGAGTTTTGGAACGAGTTACATCCCCAAAACTCCGACACAGGTGATCATACTGAACGGTGTCGTTGACCTCAAAGTATTGGATTGGTGGCATCCCTGTTATCCACATCACGACGTCATTCCGTCTGCTATTCTCGAGGGGACAAACGAATCTTGGGAATGTGTCATACCCCATTCCTCCGACTATCTCACCGTTTAATGGACCAGAAAAAAATTCAACGATAGAGAACAAAAAATTCCCATTCAAGACACACGATAATTATTTTATTATTTAGATTATGTAACAAAAAAAAAACACAGATACGTTCGACTTTGTTGTAAATAGTAGTAATAGTGCGTACACCTACCCGATGCAGCCAACGCGTTGTATTATATTTCTGATAAAGCAAATGGAATGAAAAACTACTCCTGAATTTGCGTTTTCGATATAATTAATTATTAATTCCTTTCCTTCCTCTATATATCCGATTTAATTCCTGAATAAACGACGATCTCCTTACTGGTTTTCGTTATATCGGCAAAATCAGACGAAGCATGAAAATTCGGAAATTAAATAAGATTCCGTATTTTTTTCAGCCATTTCGTCGTTAACAATGAAAATCTTTACATCAAGCGCGCGCCATGATCGTTTGACTCGAAAAGCTCGCGATTAGTCCGAACTGACAGTTCTCGTAATTCGCGTCTTTTTGCATTGCGCCGTCGCGATATGTGTTTTTGTCAATAAATTTGTATTTAACGAATAACGCGAAGATCAACGATGGGTTTGCTAACGGTGTTGAAGAAGTTGAAGCAAAAGGAAAAGGAGATGAGAATTCTCATGCTGTAAGTAACATCGCTGAGACGGATATTTTGTAATTTGTAGGTTATGCGTGTGACATCGATGTTTTTATTTTGTTGTTCAGAGGATTGGACAACGCCGGCAAAACGACGGTTTTGAAAAGAATAAGCGGCGAACCAATTGATACGATATCCCCGACATTGGGATTTAACATAAAAACACTGGAGCACAGGGGATACAAATTAAATATCTGGGATGTCGGCGGACAAAAATCATTGCGTTCCTATTGGAGAAATTACTTTGAATCGACCGACGGATTGATTTGGGTCGTCGACAGCGCCGACAAAAGACGATTGGAGGATTGCAAAGCGGAACTCTATAAACTTCTTCAGGAAGAAAGACTGGAAGGCGCCAGTTTACTGGTTTTGGCGAATAAACAAGACCTACCGGGAGCTCTGTCCGCTCCAGAAATTGCCGAAGTTCTGGAACTACCGACTGTAAAGACTCATCACTGGCAAATTTACAAGTGTTCCGCCGTCACTGCTGAAAATCTTTTGGAAGGCATCAATTGGATTGTCGATGATATAGCGGCGCGAATATTTTATCTCGATTAACTTTTTCGCATAACCGGTGAATCACATCGATTTTTTACTCACACTTAGTTCCTAATTATTCGTATTATCGATATAACTTGTTTATTCCAATTTTTATTAATTTTTGCATTCGTTCAAATTTTTTTTTTTAACATTGTTAATATATTTTATATTTGCTTGTAATATGCGAATATAAAGATGAATCGCACATACGACAAATAATATACAATTACTTTTGATTGGCAATGCGGTTCCTGATAATATTTAGATAAGTTATGATATTCGTATTTTTTACTCAGGCGATTTTATTTTGGTGGTCTTTCCACCTCCTTTCTTCTTTTTGGTCTCAGACTTTGGCGGAGGAGGCTGTGTTTCTGGAAATTCCTTCAAATAAAATTCTTTCATAGCTGTCTGATCCACAGAACCTTTTGGAATAGCGAAAGCATTCATAATCTCGTCGATGAGAGACTCCGATAATTTGAGCTTAAAACGTTTCACGGATTCGATGAATTTTGCTGAAAATCCAAAACAACCATTCGTTTGAGTGATCGAACGCGTAATTAAGGGGGCATCCAAGTAAAACTTAGGATCATATCCTCCACAGTCTTAAAAATACGATGATATCGGGATTATTAAACAAAAACCAAATTACTAAGCGGCATCGCGATGTACAGTGGTTAAACGTTATCTAAAAAAGAATAAACAAAAGATCGAATGTATTATAAAAATTTTGCTTTTTGCAGGCAACAGCTCCTCTTCATAGGCACTACGATTTTTATGACACATACGATTTTTCTTTTTTATCGAAATAAAGTTTAAATAATCTCGCGTCTCTTAAGGCTGAAGGGCTGAAGCATACGACGTTCACCTTTTAGCCTTTAGTGACGTGAAATACATTGCAATTCTGGTAATTTTTTTTTCTTTTTTTTTATAATTAATTCCGACTTCATCATTTTTTTAAGACACTCCACGTATAATGTCGTTTTCAACTTGGATAGCATCTTAAAAGTGATGTGATTGTCGTTAAGGACCTCTGGGAACGACTTCGTTTTCGAGACCAAGAATAAAGTGCCCAAAGTCTCTTCTCAGTTTCTTTTTCTTCGGACTCATCGCTTCGTAGTTTGCTCTCCTGAGGAATATCTTCCGAGGATCGGGTCCGTGCAGTTTGTAATTCCCAAGGATTCCTCCTAACGTTATATTCAACTCGGGTCTATCTCTGCCGAGAGCATCCAATGTTGGAACGATATCCTTATTTGCCCAAACGTTTTGCATATCTAATGTTCGTAACTGTAGTCCTGGTGATTTTTCAGGAATGAGAGCTTTGATTAGAGCAGCTGCACCGGTCGTTTCCAAAGGATTATCACCGATGCGAAATATCTGAAGACCGACATTTTTCGACAATGCTTTGGCGATAATTTCCCCTTCGATCGCCGTGAATCTGTTGCCTACAATAGTTTCTCCGTTTACCGCCGAAGCTTCTCATCGCTCGGAGTTACGAAAAAGTTTACCGGTTAAATCGAATTCCCGAAGATTTTCCGATTTCGCGAGATAAGCGCCCAAAAATGAGGCTTCGTCTTTCGCGAGGGCATTCCAAGACATGTTGAGATACTCGAGACTCGTATTTCTCGCTAAACCTTGAAAAAACATCTTAGCGAATTCTCTACCGTAGAGAGAGTTCCACGAGAGATCGAGACGTTTTAGGGTATCCGTTTGCGTCAGCATCGTCTGTAAAATTTCGGCGCTATCTTCGCTTAATTGATTGTCCGATAGATTCACAACTTCCAGAACATCACTAAGATAGATAGCGGTGGCAATCGGTAACAAGCCTTCGTCCTCGAGATCGCAGCGACTGAGATCGAGTTCCGCGAGTGCCGAAGCTTTTGCAAATCCATCTTCGAACATTTTCGCACCCTCGGCGCCGATTCGACACCCCGAAAGATTTAAACGAGTGATAATATCGTTCGACATTAATAAATTGTTAAGCCAACAACATGCGTCAACAGTTAATCGATTGTCCTGAAAAAAAAAAAATCGTTTTTCAGGCATTGAAAATCATAAAATTCAATGAGTTTCTTCGATGTTCCGCCTTCCGACTCACCGTTAAGTCTATCGTTTGAACAGATGTATTGTTGCGTAAAGCTTCGCAAATCACTTGAAGAATTCGGGGATCGATACCGTAGTATCTGAGATTCAATGTGTCCGTTTGAAGCATTTCTTTGATCGAATTAATGGGTCTGAGTTTCAATTTTTTCGCAACATCGACGAATTTCTGTATGCCGTCGTCTTTGTAACTCGCGGATGGTGGATTTATTATCCAGAATGCCGGTACTACTCCTGGATCTTCGGGTATCGGAAAGTCGTTAAAGACATTCAAAAGTTTGAGCTGTGAGTCGCTTATATCTACAATTTTGAGGCACAGATGAGCGCTATCGTCGCTTGAAGATTCGTCGTCGCTTCTCGTCTCTTTTTCTTCTCCTCCGTAACTGAGTACCGTTTCCACGGATTCGCCGTCGCGCGTTCCGTCGCCCAACTGCACGGTAATATTTAGTGATAATACCGTTAATTAAAGAAATAATTAATCACTTGTCGATCTGCAAATCGTTCGAATTACACCCATTAGCTTTCGCAATTGTTCTTTCTTCTCCTGTTCTCGTGCCGCGGCTTCTCTCTCCCGTTCTTTTCGCACCCGTGTTCCGTAAGTCTCTAAAGACGATATTCGTTCGGATTTCAACTGCGGAGACGCGACAGCAGAATCCGCGTGATCGGCCCATCGCACTTCCGTCATATATTCACTCTTCTCCTCCGACTCTTCTTCGTCGCTTTCCTCCCCGTAATACTCATTCTCCCACTGATCTTCATCCCCGCCGAATACGAAGTCCGACGCCTGAACAAAGATGCATGTCGTCAATAACCGGATTTGTTTAATCATCCGATTAAAGTAATCTCTTTTATTCGTTCGACCGCATCGGAGTCAGTGATCTTAAGTTCGAGACGACGCTTTATGTCTCTCGAGCGAATAATGCCCCGGAAATGCTTCCGGAGTTACGCGTGATCTCTATAATTCATATTTATCTCATGTCTGCACGTGACTCGAACTTTTTTTTCCATACGTACATAATGATTGTCCATAATTATTCAACGGCGAAATCGCGTTTTCAGGGACAAGTATCGGCGATTTCCACGGTATTTGCGCTCTCGTATAACTGTTAGGGAAGAAACAACGGTACTTTCCGGGGTTACGGAACTGTTGAACTGACCAGAAATTTGACATTCGCTCGGCGCGTTTTACACTCGTGTCTCACTTGTCCCGCGCGCGGCGACGATGATGATGGGAGAGAAGAAACAACGCGCATCACCGAGGCGAGATATTAATTTCACGCTCTTGGCGAATCCTCGTGATCGTATTAGTCAACCTTCATCGCAATACCACACAGAATTCTCGGGGGGTCTGTGAGTTAACTAATCGCCGCAGCTGCGGCGTCCCCCGGGAACGGTCTGTCGCGCAATAATACCTTTATTTCATTTCCGTAGATGATCTCTTCCATCGTTTATAGACGAATGAAAAACGCTTTGGTGAATCGTATTATCCGTTACAATCAAAGATATTTTGTAATCACCAAAAATTGTTCCGATTTACAAAAAATATGAATTTTTCGAAATTTTTTTTTCATTAATATCAATTTTTGCTGTTATTTTATTCGAGTGGCTTTTAGATTTTCATAGAAATTAATTATAGAATATAAATGTCGAATAAATACCGCTACATGGTCCCTAAAGAAGTCCGTCGAGACGTTTTTTTTTTTTAAAGGTGTTCCGCGTTTTCGTCTTTCGTAAAGATGTTTTTTTTTGTTCGTCAGTTCCGTGTGTACAAACAATACATTCAAGCGAAAGATAAACACCTCTCTCGCAGCATCTTAATAAACTCCCTCTCAAGAGAGATCCGATCAAAATTCTACGTATATGTATAGTACGTATATAGTCATGTCGTAGCAGACGTCCGTATCAAAGTCCTCGAGAACAGAGGAGTCTCCGGGACGTTGTATTTCGATGTACCTTAATAGTAGTCGCATTAATCACTCAGCGAGAGAACACTACAGCGGAGTCTACGAATATCGGTTTGAAGTTTTGAAGAAACGATGTCGCGTTCGCGAAGAGTCAACGATATACGAAGTGAACGGTATACTTAATGCTATATCGACGTGTGTTTACGTTACGCGGGAACGATCGTCGCGTTCACACGACGTTCTTTATCGCTCGGACTTCTGTCACGGATGACTCATTTGCTCTGACTATTCGTCAAGTGGTTCCTCTTGTCCATTGTATTGTAATTTCGTAAGTGAGTGAGAGGCTTCAATTAACAATTAAGGGTTATGTACGTATATACGTACGCAAGTGAAGCATTCTTGATACCCGTTACCGCGCATGTGTTAGCAGTCTCGCACCCCGAGAATAGCCATACCGTTGGCCAATGAATTGTTCAAAGTTACAATAGTCGTCGGCATCCCTCGAGAATTTACCTTTTTTTTGGTCCTTTCAAAGTACCTTTCGAGTTCTCCGACACGTTCGCGTAGGAAGATCCGTCGTCGTCGTCGGTTACTACGTGCCTTCGTGCCTCGAGTCTCACCGTTCTCCTTATTCGCAAAGCCGGCGCACTCTCTCGGCATCTACTCCCGGAAATCACGTTTGTCTGTGAGATTCCGCGATCTCTGTGATTTGAATGCAAGGTAGAGAAGGCGAACCCCGAGTGAACCGCCGGAGAGCTCACGCCGTGTGCTCTCTTCTCCGCCGCGCCAACCCGCGGTACACTTTGCCAAGATGCGGAATAAACTTGGCACATGCAGCTGCTGAATAGGGTACGTGATAGTTGAAAATTATGCAGTTTGAAATAACGTTGCACCACTTTTTTTTTTTTTTTAAGATTGTACTCTTTATTGAAACTTTTTTTTTCATCATCGTTATAGTTAACGTTTTGAGGGCGGGAAGGGGGGGAATGGATTGCGGGAACGATTGGGAGAGCTTATTTACACGCACTCGTTCACTCAATTATAAACTCGAAGCATCATAGACACAAGTGATTTCGAAGTAATTTAATGTACTTGTTGTTTTTTTTTCGTTTTTTTTTTTCTTTTCGACTTATCTATTTCCCAATCGGAGGCAACGGACAAGATAGATCACTGCTCCGAAAAGCGTACATATATATACCTATATATATATGTTTTCGCCAATCGGTAAGTCACGAAACTATAATTGTCTCCGATGATTCGGTAATATAATTAACGGAGGCGATTAAAAACGTTGACAAAATAATAATACAATATTTATAATATATAAATCGATCTATCTATTCGTATATAATAATATATAGTTCTTCATCTTCTTTATAAAATAATGATTCTATTATATCAAATTTGTCTGTTTTACTTTTCAATTTTCAGTTTAAAACTTACAATTGCGTGTGTCTGTGTGTTGGTGTATTTTTTTTTTTTTTTTCATTCGTTATTTATTTTCTATACGATCTATTCTGGCGATAAAAACTACACTGCGCGTATGTGTGTCCATTTGGGTGATTCATGTACACGTATGACAATAGAAGGAATACGTGAAACTCCGTCCCGGCACCGCTAGAACACGAGCGTTAGAATTGCACATTGATTGCGATTTTTTTTTTTTTTTTTTCGTCATCGTAAAATTAATAATAATAATCGGCTTTATATACAATTGATATCCTTCGAGCGAAGATTTTCAATCTCCTTCGACGCACAATTAACTTTTTTGCATTTTTTTTTTTTATAAATTTTTTTCGCGATTGCAAGTTTCGCTATTTATAAATCAACTATTGTTGAGTGTATCGCCTGCGATGATACGCGGGGCTATCCAACGCTCGGGTACCACCAACGCCTCCCGACGACGTTTTACAATTATTTCGTCACATCGGCGCTGTCCTTATGCGACGCGAGGGTGTATAGCTATTTGTTGCGTTTTTTTTTCTCTATAATACATATATCTATTTTCGTGTCACAAGTTCGCGTGGGTTTTTCAATGCTGTTTATCTCTCATCGTTGCGTCTGCTTCGATAATGAAGTTCGCGCACCTATGCAACTATTTCGTTAAGTTAAACAAAACAAAAGGAAGTAATGTACGAAAAATAGGAAAGAAAATAAAAAAAAAACATAGTAAGGAAACGATAAGAACGATCCTAGCGTGTGTGATGTATATAGTGGCGCATGATTCCTTCGTAAATGAGTATCACAATGTCGTCTTGGAGGAACGTACCGAACTGCCTGCGTTTACGATTGTTGCTGATAATGGCTCCGCGCTTATCCATTGGCGTCACTGTATCACAACCTGGAGCTACGGTACATCGCTTTACATTTATTTAATTGTATAAATCTATATAAAAATAATAATAATAATAATAAGAAGAAAACAAATAGAATTTGTAATGAATAAACTTTACGGGACTCTAATTGCGCGAAAGGCGAGTGGAAGGATTTGATTTAGGCGGATTAACATATATTGGACCGTAAGGGGCAAAAGGGGGTTTGGACGTTGTAGCAGTAGTTTGTGGTCTCGAGGAAGACGATACACAGGCTTAGAGAAATTAATAAGTACGGGCTATGTACATATGTACAACGATAACGATCTTTCATTATCATTATCATTAATTATAAATCCGTCGGTGATTTATTGTCACGTCGAAGAGTATCTCGTCGGTTGCTAAGTTCAGCGACGAGAAAGCGAGGAAGTAAGGAGGGGATATCCTCCGTATGGATTATCAAAGCTAAGATTTCATCCGAGTCCTCTCATCAACGGTCGTTTTGTATTTTTGCTCTCTGTTTTTTTTTCTCGTTCACTATAATCGCTAGCGTGTCGAGAAACAAGAGGCGAGAACACGAAAGGCACGCGGCATGGACAACGGTACTCGTTGGTCTGTCGTGGGCTCGCGACACGAAGCCGTAGAGTAATCCTTGTTTTCCGCTACTTCCTCGCTCTCTCTTTCGGTATCGTCGCTGTCTCGCGCTCCTTATATATTCGTTATCTATTTATATATATATATATGTCTCTCTTTATAATTAATTTTACAATATATACTATAAAATTCTATTCCTTATGGCCGCGACTTATAACATCGTACCCTCGAGCCTTCGAATCAATTGCACATTACCGGAGGTGCGATAGACGTCTTTATGAAGCACGCCGTTTACACGAGTTTCGACTGTATATCCGGCCATTTGACTCGTGTCCATTCTCTCTCTGCTACACCTCGAAACTCTCGCCGATCGACGTTTTTTTTTGCTTTTCTTTTTTTAAAGAAAGAAACCAAATCTAAATAATCAACCACCGTAACGAGATTCGGCGGTATTCTTACTTAATAATTAAACATGTACGGTTAGCACCTGTCGTGGCCCGACCTGTTGGCTAGTACCGGGTTGTTGATGCGAATACGATGGTTCCTGAAGTCTCGGTTTGCTGTACGGTTTATGAAGTCCCTCTTCGTAACTGAAACTCGCCGTGTTGTTTCTCGCTTCCGCGCTCGTGGGTTTGTACAGCGGTGGTAATCGATGTCTTCCCTCTTCGGATACCATTTCGAGACTCTCCTCAGGAGCTCCGAGACCGCCAAGGGACATTCCCGACAATGGTCTCACAACGGATACCCTCGGTTCACCGGGATCCTGATCCTTTAATGGATTTGCGTATCTTCGAAGGTTCTCCTCATTCTGAAGATTATTCGATTTCTCATCGAGATCGCTGCGATGACGATGCAACGTCGTTTCGCTGCTCGTAGTTGCGGTGAGTCCGGATCTCTGTCTCATTCTTAGATACCAAAGACCACCGAGGAGAGCGAGCAACAATATGAACGCCAATGCACCACCGAGCGCGGCGATGTATCCGTTTCCACTGTTACCAGTGCCGGCGGAATTAGGATCGCTCAACAGTGCCGTCTCGACTTTGACTTCAAGAACGGAAGCCAAAGCGAGAGGTCTGCTCAACGGACGACTGAGAGCCTCTCCCAAGTCTCTCGCCGCATCGGCCGCAGCTTCCGAAAATATCGTAACTTCTATCGTATCGTTGTCGCCGGGTTTGAGATCGCAGAGAAGTACGACCGACTGTGGTCTTCGGGGATCAGCCAAAAGTTTCCTTAGTCTTCGACACAGCAATTCGACCGATGTACCGGACGCGAGTGTGTCGCGTCTGAGGAGTATCGTGAGCCTCGAACAAGTAGGTCCAGGGGTCGCTTGACCGGGCCAACACGATGGTGGAGCCGGTAGTGCCGGCGGACCGACTCTTCTTCCGGTCTCGATAGGCCGACACTCGCCCCAAGCGGGGCAAAGCGGCGCGAGACAACTTTCACCTGGCGACGGCACGCATACTTCGTGCGCCAAACAGGAAGTTCCGTTCAAACAATTTCCCTGACCGCACCATACGTTGCTGCATTGACTTTTGCCGTTTCTGCACTCGCAGACGTTGCAGTCGTCATCCCAAGTGGACGAAAGACATCCGACGCCACCCGCTGTTCTTATCTCGCAGTGACTTCCCGATCTTCCGGGTGGACATACGCAGGAGTAACTCGCGATTCCATCGATACACGTAGCGCCGCCCATGCAGGGATCGCTCGCGCACTCGTTGACGTTAATTCGACAATCGGGACCGGTGAAACCGGCGGCGCATTCGCATCGGAACCAATTAACACCGTCGACGCATCTACCCCCATTGAGACACGGCAAAGGTTGACAATCGTCGACGTCTCTTTGGCAATTCGGACCTTCGAATCCCTCACGACAAACGCATCTGTAACCACCGTCCGCGGTATTTACGCAAGTAGCACCATTTTCGCATGGATTACTCGCGCACGCCGGTGATGCTATGTGACAAGCCGCTCCTTCCCATCCGGGTGGACAGTGACACGTGAAACCGTCACCCCGATCCTGACAGGTACCGCCGTGTCTGCATGTCGCCGGTTCGCAGTGTCCTCCTCTTAGGGTACAAGTTTTTCCCTTCCAGCCGCCACGGCATTCGCACGTGAAGTCTGCCACACCGTCCACGCATGTTGCGTTGTTGCGACACGGCGAGGCTTGACACTCGTCGACGTCTGGTAAAAATAACAAGATGTTAACATTAACGTATTCACGAGCGAAGCTCTCACGGAAATATCGTGATTTTATATGTCGCTTCGGGCTCAAGAAAAAGAGAGAGCCATGAGAGCTCTCGGCTAAAGAATAATAATAAGAAGCATATAAGAAAAACGTTTTCGTTTCCTCACCTTGATCACACAGATCGCCGCTCCATCCTTCTCTGCATATGCATTGAAACGAGTTTACGAGATCGACGCAGGTACCGCCGTTGCGACAGGGATTCTCGCGACAATCGTTGATGTTCTCGTGACAATGCTGACCGGTGTATCCGGGATCGCATATGCATCTTCCACCGTTGCATCTCCCGCGGCCGGCGCACGGTGCACCTTCGCTACCGCATCCGAGACTCTCGTCTGCGAGTCCGAACTGCGGATTGTGCGACGCAAGATCCGAACAATTTTTTCCCTGCCACTGCTCCGGACAATGACAGTAATAATCCGTTTGGGTGTTGAAACAGGGAGCTGTGTTTCTGCATGGATTGGGACTGCAATGATCGCGATCTATTTCGCACTGATAACCCGTATAACCGACCGGGCATACGCACTCGTAGGCGTTCACGAGATCACGACACTCGCCACCGTTCTGACACGGTTTCGAGGCACATTCGTCGATGTCGACGTCGCAATCCTTCCCGGAGTAACCCGCTGTACATGAACAATGATAATCGTTTACGAGGTCGATGCAGAGAGCACCGTGCTGACATTGGCCCACGCAGTCGTTGATGTTCTTCGTGCAGTTTTTACCCGTGAAGCCACTTCTGCAACGGCATCTGTAATTAAAAATACAAAGGTTCGTTCATTATATTGATATGTGCGAATGATGGGAATGAGAAGAAGTGGATGACGGTCGGTGAATAGACAAAAAAAAATGCCGTCCAATAAAAATCGAAAAAAATGGATGATAAGTTGAATTGTAAGAGATTTAGGGACAAGTGGAGCACAATTTGCGTATAAAATCCAAAATAATTGAAATTGAGAAAAAATATGAAAAAAAAAAAATGGTAATGAAATAGAAAAAGAGCAATTAAATTTACGATTTGCACTTTTTTCTCGACTGTTAGGGGTGAGGTACCGTTTTTGGCCGCTTTAGGTCCGATTGTGGCCATCACATCCGAAGTAATAAAACGAAATATAATCGAATTTAAAAAAAAATTCGAATAGATGATTCGGTGAATTTATATGCGAACTTTTGAAGAATCAATATGCCGTTTTGAAGAAAAAAAAAAATCGTGTATAATAATAAAAATGGCCATAAATGGTCCATATGGCCAGTGGCCATATTAAATAGTGAAATTTCGTTGTTTTTTCGAGAAAAATCCAATATATCGAAAGTAAATGAATGTACCTGTAGTCTCCAGCGAGATTGGTGCAAGTTACGGAATTCTTGCACGGTGATTCCTTGAGTGCGCACTCGTCGACGTCGAATTGACAGAGCGTGCCTTGCCACGCTGATGGACATTTGCACGAGAATTCGTTTTTTCCATCGACGCATATACCACCGTTTTGGCACGGCTGCGAGGCGCACTCGTCGACGTCCGTTGCGCAATAGGATCCCGCGAAACCGGGTGAACAATCGCAATTTGCCGTTTCCCCGATCTCACGGCATGTTGCACCGTTCAGGCATGGATTCGATGCGCAGGGGTTGTCGACTTTCTCGCACGTAGGACCGGAGAAACCGTCGGGACACGTACATCGGTACTGATCGGGAGCGGTGTTCTCGCAAGTACCGCCGTTCTGGCATGGCTCGTGGGTACCACAATAGTTTAGATCCTGATCGCAGAGAATACCGCCCCAGTTCGTGTCGCATATGCATTGCCAACTCGAGCCGTTGCAGTAACCGTGTTTGCAGCCAGGATAAGGCGTACACTGATCGCACAAGTCGCCGCGCCAGCCGTGACGACACTTGCATTCGCCGCTCACATTGCAATGACCGTGAATGGGATGACATCCCTCCTTGCAGACGGCTGAAAAAAAAAAAAAAAAAAAAAAAAAATGAAAAATATAATCATTTCTCTCATTTATGCGTATATATAGACGCGCGTAATTCCCGGTTGCAGAAACTGCGAGAGGGTCCCGAGTAGATTGATACGCAAGTACGTAGCGAACAATAGCCGCAACGCAAATGATCGCTTCGTGAGAGAATAATAATGCGCTCAGGGAATCGAGACGTAGACTGGAAAATAATATAGTCTCATTCGGAATATCTCATGTGTCGTTTCTTTCGCGGAATAACAGCGTCCACATGTATGAACTTTCAAAGTTTCCACGGGGATCGCGGATAAGTTTACGACGATTTTCGCAATCCATCGCTGTGATACTCACAGAATTTTCTCGAGTTTGCCTTCAAGGTAAGAGAAGTAAAGCTGATATTCACACAGACGGGTGAATTATTTTCCAATACCCATATACACCTTCGTACATTGATCGATAGTACTAACGAGAAATAAATAAAAGTTATCCAAGGTCTGCAGCTTTCGCGGAGATGCTTTCGCGCGATTATTACAAGAGAATGAGAAAAAAAATAAGATAAAAATACCATTATAAGTAATTTCTATGGCGACACGACAAACTCCGTCGGCTTTCAACCGAAAAAATACGCATCCCAGCGAATCTACAAAAGATCGCGTCTATACCCGATAGCGAAAATGTCGCGTCTATACAAATATCTCGCAGACGATTATATGCCGCGATTTTCAATGAGAAAAAAAAATATTAAAAATTGAAAAAAAAATATTAATATCTATCCTGAAGGTAGTTTGTCGGCATTGAAAATGAAAAGTTCTCACATCCCAGCAATCGAATATTAATATAAGAAGCCGATGATGCTGGATAGAGAAAATCTCGCGACTGTGCCGAGATTAACCGTCCGCGCATATGATTCGATGCCGAAGCTCACACAGTGAGATGCTATTATAAGTGTACCCTCGAGCCTATAGACTCGTGCGTATCCTTCGACGAGGTTTTACCGGTAGAATATACGCGGACTTTACCGTTACATCACGCAAGTGCCTGCAGCATCTTTTGATTAATAGCCTTGCCCCGCACTCTCTCTCTGGCGCGTATCTCATTCTTTCGCATTCTCGTCGTTTCCAACTCTTTCTTATCGTCTCTCTCCCACTCTCGTCGCGGCTTGGACAACGGACATTTACGGATATTTATACGACTGCAGTGTGAAACTCCAAGGTTCCAAATGACGATGCATCTAACCGGTAGGACCCGACGGCGGGGGGAGAGGAATCTAATGCGGCAAAAGCCAACACAGCAGCGAAGCATCGGTTCGCTCTGCGGAGAGCTCCCGTGGAAAACGACAAGATGCTGCGTGATGCTGAAGCTCTTTGTCGCGTTTCATGCCCTCGTCTATTCAGTCTCATCGCGGCGCGTCTCGCCCCGCGCGTGAAGTGTCTGAGATAAATATGTATATACGAAAGGGATAGATACGGAGAGAGGAAAGTCTGCATATGTCTGTATGTTTGTATGTATCTGTATGTATCCCTCTCACGGGAGAGAGAATCGAGCCAATCAGCGTACCTCATCGTTATCCCGCATCAAGATCCAACATCTCTTCGCTCGCGGTGAGAGCAGACCGCACATATGCAACACACGGCATCAGAGGAGTGACCAAGATTTCTTTCGGGGTATCGCGCGTGGAGATAGGTGAAGGGCTGCAGCGGTAGGAAATGGAGAAGAGATTAGTGCGACCGGAGAGAACGTTGCGACGACGCACGAGCCCCGAAATCTCAGGACTCTCATGCCTCCCTCCATCTTGCGTTCTTTCTTCTACTCTTTTTATTTTTCTTCCTCGTCTTTTTCTTCGTCTTCTTCTTCTTCTTCTTCTTCGTCTTTCTATCTCCAACTCTCGATGCGCGGCTGTCACTTAACGCGCGTTATCAAACGGGCCGGACGTCAAATAAATTTCGTTGACGGGTGGGCCTCGGAGGGCACCGACAGTGGCCGCTATTCGACTTCCATATACACGTATGTGTACCGTATATAAAGGCCTTTCTTTCGTCGTCGGGGAAGAACTTTTGCTATGCGGCCAGCTAAGGAATTGCCGTCCGGCAGATGACGAATCGCGATAAGCCTCATCAAGACACGCCGACTTCTCTGACTTCTTCGCGCTCTATCTATCCCCTTTCTCCTCGCATTACTATCCTATACCTCTTACTTTTTATTCATCTACCGTATGCATAATATCATATGCATTACTTAGTTATTTTATTCGTCCCGTCAATCTACCGTAATTATGTATGTTTCTTTACCAAATTTGACTCGGCGAGACGGGTAATTGATTCGTGAATAATTCGACGTTTTTTTTTTTTTTTAAACATCATCGAGATTTCTATCGGCAAATTTTTTTTATTGTCGTCTTTATGATAAAAAAAAATGTTGACTCGGTAAAAAATTTTATGTGAAAGAAGTAATTGATCGATGTTTCAGATTGACGATAAAGTCGCAAACTTTTTTTTTTTTTACTGAAATAAATGAAGAGTTGGTAAAATTAACAGTTAGCTGAGAAAACCGATTATTAGTTAGAACGACCGATTTTTTTTTTTTTTTTTTAAGAAAGTAAAAGTATTCATTATCCGAACTTATCATTTTTTTCAAAGCAAAAGGTATTACAGGTAGTGAAATCATGTGTTGCGATTTGCTGGCATTATAGTAGTAAAGTATCTTACTAAAGATAACGTGATGGAGGATTCTGTATATCTATATATATACATTGTATACATATATAACAAGAACCGCGAGTTCGCGAGACGCTCGAGGGGAGCCCCGTGAGGACGAGCAAAACTCCGCGGCCCCGGCGTGCGAAGCCTCTGCGTTGTAACACGAGTGAAATTCTCTCCGTGCGCGCCGACGATCGACCTTTCGCGGTAGGCCCAGCGAAAAAATTCTCAAAGCCAGTTTTCTCGTGTGAGCTCCGCGAAGAGAGGAGCATCAGCAGCTCGCTTTACTTACAGCGGCAGCATCAACACCGACGAGGGAGCAGAACAGACCGGAGACCAGAAAGCGTTCTCCGGTGGATCTGATACCGCGACTCTCGGGCTTTCGCGAACCCTGCGCTTCGTAGTGCACAGTAAAACATGGTACCGCGTGTAACTCTCGTCGCGAACGGGAGGAGGATGATCCCAACTCGAGGGGGGGATACGAGAGTCTCTCCTACGATGACTCTCGTTCTTCGCGATGCAGCAAAGTTTAGTAACACATATATACAAAGGTGTCTTTGGTACAGAAATCGGATGAAGGAATACGAGACGACAAAACTGCGCATTATAATTCCTTTTCGATCGCCGAGCGTCGCTATAAATAGCGAACTTGTACATAGAAATTGCTATCAAGGCAATGTGAAAGTTTCATCTTCATTCGTTAGTTTCGAACGCAAAATCGTCATTATCGCGCTCTCGTAAGCGAATGAATTGTATACCGATTAGGGTCACGCGGACCAGTCGATCGAAGACTCGATTCTTAATCATCATCGCAAGTTTTTCGCTCAATAGAAGAAAAATTAATATGCAGTAACTCTGTTCTACGATCAAATTGCGATAAAAACAAAGTTTTTCGATGTATTTCTTCATTATACTCCGAAAACGACGAACCGTTGAGAAACTTAAATCTTTTCCCACAGCTTCCCTTTTTTACGCAGTCGCTTCGAGAAACTTCTTCTTTCCCTTGGATTCTTTGCCGTCTTCTCCTATCAATAAACTCCTCGATTTTCCATGACGAAACGGAGCGATTACTCGAAAATAAATCTATAACATCGGCGCTGCGCTCAGTGGTAAAAGAGTCGTCAGGATGTGGAACGGCGGCCAGCGAGCGCTGATGTTGCATTTGTAACCCCAGTTCAGCGAGTAAGTCGAGGGGAGGCGGAAGCAACGATTAGGCAGAGAAGAAAGAGCCTTCAAAGTGTTATACAGTGTATATATAACAGCCCTGAAGAGGTCTCGAGCCATTGTGAGAACGAGACCTGGCGTGATGTCGCTACCTTTGTTGCACGATCGTGTTTCTCTCCCGTCCCTCGTACGACATCGCGCGTCTAACGCGTCCGCCCATTAAACCCACCACGCTTCAAGATAATTCGTATGTTTTACGAGCGTATATACTCTTCGCGTTAAGACGTGGCGGGCGGGCGGGCCTCCGAGAGCTGTCTACCAATGCTACAAGCGCTAACTGTGCGCTACTGGTTATATACAGCTGATGCTGCGGCTGGACCAGTCAATCACCGTCCATCAGGGTCGATAGTTTGTTTCTAAACGCGGCGTAGTACTCTCTGGTGAACAGCGCGCTACTCGTACACACGTCTCGAGGGAATCACGCGGCATCTTTCCTTTCCCTCATCGAGAGATTTCAAAGTTCTACGTCTCTATACCGCGTTTCGCTGTATCCATGGCAACAAACTCCGGTATAGGAAAAGATTTTCCGAGGTCTAGCGCGCGACCGGTCGTCCATAGAAAGGTCAGACGAGAACGGCTTTTGCTACTTACCGGCGCGCGAGCGCGCGATCTAAGATTCTATTGGTACTCTTTGCTGCGCCGCAGCCTCTCATCGCGTAAAATAAAGAGAAGAGAGATAGATTCACGTATTTTTTTTTTTTTTTCACAACGTACTACTCGTCGATAGATCGAACTACCGAGAAGCTTCTGTTAGGTAATTCGTGTTTTATGTCAAAGTAAAAGTTGCTCGCTGTGTGCGAACTTTGCAGCCGAAGGCTCGGTGCGCTATCTATCGCTTGAGACGAGACGAGATCCACATAGTCGTATGAGAAATTTATTAAAAAGAATGCAATTTATTTTATAACACAACGCGTACGCGTCTCTGTTATTCAGGTGAAGGCCAGTCGATTTAATTTACACGCCAAGACGCTTAAGGCTATCGATAAATAATTATACGGAGCTTCCATGATCCACAAATTATACGATACGAAAAAAAAAAAAAAAAATCGGTAGATAATAAGTATTTCAGACTCACCTGTTTCGCAGTCCGCGCCCTTCCATCCCTGTATGCAAACTTTGTCACCGTTTTCGTCGCACGTGTAATGGCCGAAAATATCGTCCCTCGGTCGGCAAAACTTGGTACACGTTGCATTGTAATAATGATCGGCGCACTGTACCCTCACGCGATAAGCGAGATGAGCGTTTTTTCCTTGATGATTGAGGGTGTGCCACGTTGGACCCGGTAGAACGATACCGCTGTAACTCGCCTCCTCGATTACGCCGGAACTCGGCTCGTCTCTCGCTTGAAGTATCAGCGTGAATTGCCTCTGTAAAAAAAAAAAAAAAAAAAAATTAAGATAAAATAAAAAAAAAAAAGATCGAACGAAATTGTTGCGAGAAGCTACCGAACGAGAGAACGGGTCTTGACAATCGACAGGGAAAAAAAATGATTCGTCTTTATTAATGAAGTAGAAAGCATGAAAGGTGAGAACGAGGAACGAGAAGTCGAGAGATTCGACTTCGAGGAATAGCGATTGGTCAGAGAGAAAAGGACGGACGAGGCCTCTCATCGTGGTCATCGTATATATATATTCTTGAGGGTTCTGTCGCGGTTGCCTCGAGACCAAGAGCTTTTTATCTCACGTTTAATTATTCGGGATCAACGTCGAGGGCGAGGACCTTGGAGCGCAAGAGTTGAGTTTCGAAAGATCCGCTCTCCGGCAACGTGTTTGCTGCTCGCTGTGCGTACGCCTCTTAATCTCTCGTATATATACCCCAAGTGACTCTCCCGACTCTCGAGAATCTTTCTCTCGTTATAAAGTTCCGCGGACATTGAAACACGTTGACGAGGGACAAAAGAGAATTACATTACCGCGTGTGGTATACACATAGTTAAAGGTATATCCTCGATAGTGTTTCTCTGCTTGGATTCGAAAGTCGGATAGTAGAGTACGTGACGAAACGTTATTTATCTCACGAACTGAGAAACAGACGAGAGATGCTGCGAGTTCTATGTATATATATATATATATACATAACTATATACATTAACTGAGTATATATACTTCGATTGGCAATTTGATGAATTCAGAAACGATAAAAAAAATAGCCCGGGAGTATAATAGTATAAATAAATCGGTTGGTTGCAAAGCACGTATTAAAGATGAAGTGAACGCGCGGTTTTGTAGCCGCGCGCGTATAGGAGAGAACCAGTATGTAGGTAGGTAGCCCTCGAGGGATTCATATCGTAGGAGTCGTCGACGTCGTAGTCGGCGGGTGTCTGATCGTCTGATCGTGTGGTGCCTGTAGAAAGCTGTTCGTTCGTTCGCATGCTCGCTCGGCAAGTGTTCCTGATCGTGGACCGGTCTTGCAAAGCAGATCGTACAGTCGCGGAGAGGTACACACGATGCGTATACCAGTGTTCCCTTCATGATGATTTTATATAGCATAAGGTGCACCGGAGCTCTCGCATTACCTATACCTGCATCGCTGGATGGCGGAGGTATCGGTATATAAAAGCTACTCGACAGAAGCAAAGACGGGAGAACCTGCGGACTCGGAGTCTGTAAGACAGGCGATCTCTGTATCGTTGTGTTCCCGAAGTCGCGCTTGTCGACGTGGAAAAATAAAATTAAAAGAGAGACGAATGCGCGTTAAGCCGTGAGATGCTACCCGGAGAGCTACCGGAAATTGGTTCTATAGCGGATGCGATCTGTTGGATCGCTGCAGTAAAGCATAACAGCGCGAAGGATATGGTATACAGCACTTCTGTGTGGTATATCAGAAGCCAAATGGATGACCGTGAAAAGCGTCGATTCACGTTACTCGATTAATTATATATCGAAGGACCGATCGTTTGGGCACTTAACACCTGCATCCCGCAGCATCCCGACTGCGTAGTCAGCAAAATTCGACATTTCGTGTAATGGTTCTCTCGATCGCGATGTGTGGGCGATGTCGTCGCTACGTTCAGAGATCGTTCACACAAAGAGACCGTTGTCTCGAATGGAGTATACACTGCCATCGAGCAAAGCCCAAGTACACTTCACACAATAATGTACAGTAATAGTACGTATCCCTCCCCCCTCCCCCTCCCCTTGTGGAAAGGTTCGCGCCGGGGCCAGACGTCCGAACGTAAAGTCCAGTCCGACGCGTATCTCTCTTTCTCGCTGCTTCGAGGAGAAGCACCTACAGTATATGATGAGCGTTAATTGGTGTTAATTGGTGGATCGCTCGAAGCTCCGCTTTCCCACGCCCGCGACTTTTACGCTCGCATTTTTTTTTTTTCGACCTCTCACTCTCCTTATTTCATTATTCTTTATTTTGGCTCGCAGTCGCCCCGGCACCGTTGTTCCATCTCTCGGTTCGTCGATCCTTTTTTTTTTTTTTTTTTTCGCACCTAACCATCGTTCGCGTATAGTTGCTGTATTCTAATTCGTTCATCCGTGCCGACCGGTGGCGGTCAAAGAGGACGGGGCCTTTATGACGTATGTATGGTACGAATTATATAGCCGGAGCGATTTTTGTCGCGCCAAAGCCGATCGTCTTTGTCGGTGGGCAATTTTCTGGCTTGCGAAGAGAATCACCGAGCGTAGCGTGTATCTCTCTACATGAGTGTATGTAGGGATGCGCGCCCGTTGCTTGTGTGATCTTATGTATAAATGAGTGAAAAGAACGGAGGGTCAAGCGACGGTATAAGTGGAGCCTTAGAAGGAGACTGTCTCTGGTTAGTTTATATTAAAAGGAACTTTCGTATTAGGGATGGCAGCGACAGCGAAGGAACTTCCCGAGAAGCTATAATAGGTGGCAGAAGCGAGAGAGGGAAGAGACCCGTAGCTACTCGGAAGAGAGTCTAGTGGTACATCATGCTTGTCGGAATTCTCGTGGGCGTTTTTGCTCGTAGTATATATATATGTATATATGTATCTATATCCAATGGAGAGTCGCGTATTTTATAAGTATGTGTATAAAAGTACATATATATACGATCTCTCGCGACTTTGTCAGAGAGAAAACTTGCTACGCAAGGATTATGCAGAGGATGCGAGTCACTGCTCGCGCGAGAGTCTTTCCTCTTCAACTTCTGCGCATCTCTTTCTCTCACCCATTCCTCCTTCGCCTTCGTCTTCGTCGTCTTTCCTCGATGTTTCTTCTTGTTTCTTCATCGTCTTCTTATTCCATACTTCATCTTCTCTCAACTCGCTCGATGCATCTTTTACCACCACGTTACCCGGCAATATCGCGACTGGGAATACACATGCGCAGAGACACACGAAGGTACATACTTCGAGTCGATGGCGTGTTGGAAGAGAAATCCGAACGTTTGTCGAGGAGGCGAAGAGATCACGGAATCGAAACGCAATGTACAGCGCGTCGTGCCAAACGGCGCAAATAGACGTTTCATCTCTCTATCATCGAAAGCACCGCGGAGAAATGGCACTCTATTTGCGCTTCCGTATAGCGACTCTCTCGGCTGTCTGTCGTATTATTCGACTCGTTTTCGTCCCCCGCGGTGAGAGAAAGAAACGAGAGACGAACGATAGAGAGCAAATGTGTGTTTGCTCGGCTCTCGGCGTCTCGCGAATACTAATTCGTCGTTGATCGCGCTCGAGGCTCATCCGGTCGCGTAGGTTCAGGTTCACCGTAATAATTAATCATTGAATCGATCATGAACAAGTGAGTTCCGGCGAAAGCCCTCATCGTATCTCTTATTCGTGTTCCATGCACCAGCAGCAGCAGCAGCAGCCACTGCAAGACTAATATTTCTTCTTTGCTTTGACTCGACGCTCCAGTTGAATCGATTAAAATAACACGGCGCGAAACACACGTCGGAATAAATTTATAACCTTCCGTATTATACGAAATTGATATTTTACGATATCGTCGGAGGCAAATGCAAAAGTTTGAAGGTGTAATACCTTTTTTTTTCATTTAATTAATCATCGAAGTCTCTGAGATAATTAGCGCGATTTATCAATTTATCTCCGCGATCTATGGTTTCGTTATTGAAAGCCGTTGTTGCGTATCGTTCCGTCAACTGTTGGCGAATCTTCAATTAACGATACATTTCTCCTGAACCGCAAATTAACGCAGCAAAGTCGGGAAGCCAGTCGAGAGCAACGAATGGCAGTGCATTAGCCGTTTTTTGCGATCGTCGTTGTCTCGCCCCGCCGCGGTAACGAGATCGCGCGCGCCACGCCGGCGACGAGAGATCGAGAGAATGGGGACGGGGCAAAAAAATCGTCGCGTCTAAACGCCGGGGCGTCAAGGCGTGTAACGTCTATCGACCCCCCAACAGTAAATATCTCGAAGTTGCAGGTAAGTACGGTAAATGAGAAAATCGTGTGCGCATTTCTGAACTCTCGGGGTGTATGGGTAGTGGTGGAAAATGGCCATTCGCATTATACTAGAAAAGAGGTACGCGGGGGATGGGTGTATCTATGAGTATATGCACGCGCACCGAATAGAGAATCCTTCCTCCTCCTCTTCTTCGTCTTCGTCGTTCGTTCGTTCGTTCGTCTCTCTGTGTCAGTGTCAACGCGCCTTGGCGTTTCGCGGAAAAGATCGAACGAGAGGTACGTGAGGACGCGTACAAAGTTCTTTCCGAGCTGTGGTTATATAGCTGGTACGTTTATGTACGTTATAAGCCTCGTCCTCGGGGATACATAGAGAAGCGAGTTACCTGATGGCGCACCGACAGGCCTGAGCGACGTGCAGGCACGACAACGACGAAGAGAAGAAATCCCGAAGAAGGGAAGAGAAAGAGATTAAATTGGAATAGCAAAGAGCGAACTATTCGAACACCTATTTCCACGAAGTTCTACCCTCGATTCTCACGAATAATCCGTAACATTTCTGTATTACGTATCGGAAATTCAAATGACAACGGAGCACGAGAAATCGTAGTATATCTTTTTATAAATCGCTATTTAGGGCAATGCGCGCGCAATCGATATTCAACGTGTATATCGAACAATCGAAATCTCATTTTCTATTCGTCAGGGTCGGGGGGAATGAAAAAGAAAGAAAATAAATATAATAACGAGCGCCAAGGATTATGGAGAGAGATTCATGCGAGGTCACGAGATGAATAATTGACAATCGATCTCTCTCGTAAAATATAATCCCGCGATACCGCGCGCACAATACGTCTCGAGAGTATAATATATAAATTTTTTTTTTTTTTTTTTCAATTTTTTTGTTAATTTTTTTTCTTCATCGTCAGCAGACCAATAAATAATCACTGTGTGGGCCGTATCTCGTTGTATTATAGTGGTAAGTAGCTGCGGTATACGGGGTTGTGAGCTCAGCACGAGAGCGCGGGCGCGCAGAGTGCAGCGTTCAGCAAGGCCGATGCGCTGCAGCAAAGGATCCAAGGACGTGAATGCACTCGCGAGTCCAAAGCCGAACGCAGTCCAGCAGCCGAAGCATACGAGAAGTATAAGCGAAGTATAAGTCTTTGGACTCGGAATGGATTCCCGTGGGTCTCTTTCTCTCGGGCTTTCCGTTCCCAAGTCTCCTCTAGCCGTTGAGTCCGAGCGCAGCAGCGTTTTACCTGCATAAAACGAGCCACAAAACTGCCTCATTCTCTTTCGTCTCTCTCGCGCGCGGAGAGTCTCGCATTCCACGTATTAAATACCTTCGTTACGCACACACGGTGAAAGGAGATGCGTTCTCTCACACATATGGGTATAGATACACGTGAGTATCTTATATACATACGAAGAGACGATAGTGAAAGATCGAAAGAGCGAGAGAAGAAAATCTCGCAGGCCAAGCGAGAGGAAGACGAGAGTAGACGAGAGAATCGGGGAAAAGCTGAGAGCCACTGAAGGCGCGTACATGGTGTACGGCTCTCACGGCTTCTTCTTCTTCGTCTTCTTCCTTTTAGTGGGAGAGCGAGAGAGGAAGGAGATCGTGGATCCCGCAAACGAAGCTCCGAAAGAGATTGAGAAAGAAGGGAGCGAGAACCGCGCGCGAGGGCACAGAGAGAGCTGTGGGCCAAAAGCCGAAAAGGAACTTTGGTATGCAGCCCGCGGAGCGGGTTCACACACGGCCGCGCGGACTCTCGCGACGGCATCGTGGGCCTCTCTCGCCGGATCGTGGTTGATCTCTCCCCCCTCCCTCCCTCACTCCCCCGAGACATTGGTGCGTTCGCTCCCGGTGTGCTGCCCAAACCAGCATCGCGCTGGCGACATTCTACCTTCATTTACATACGCCATTATACACCTGTACCTACAAGACCCGATGCTCTGACTGCATGTAGGTACGATTCTTCGGCTCTTTCTCTCCTTTTATTTTTTTTTTTTTTTTTTTTTTTTTTTTTTTTTAGTTTACTGCGATACTCTCCGAGGTTTCTCATCTCATCGGTATCTCTATATAGGTCCTACCGATATTTGTCCTCTTGCGTTTCTTTCTCCGATCATTTTTTTGTACACGCCGCGTGAGCTGTATATGTATACTTGTACAGCGTACACATACTTTAGTACCGTACGTAAACTTGTATGTACCTTCTTGAGGAGGCAGCGGGAGAGCCAAGCCGGACGAGAAAGAAGGAACTGTACATAATGTATATGTATGCGCGTGTGTGTGTGTCTCTGTGTACAAACGTCGCGTCACGTGTACGACGTTCCTCTCGAGAACGCACGTGCGTCAGTGGGCGTTTTCAAGCTCCTCTTCTTCCTTATTCTTTCTCTCCGCTCTCTCCGTCTTCCTTCCTCGTCGCTTTTCTCAGCTTGCTTTGCGCACACAAATCTCTGCTCTCTCATCTGCTAAGAGCCTCTCCTCTCCTCCTCCTTCCCTCCGCCCTGCGCCCGCGATCTCCGCGCCGCTGCCGTGCAAGGCATACACCTGTTCGTACCTGAGTCATTCGAAAACCGTACGATGGTCCCCTGCGGTTTCTTCGTACCTTCTCTCTTTCGCTGCGATCTCATTTCAGTGCGACACGGAGAACGAGACACGAAAATGTACGATTACGACGAAGAAAGAGACGAACGAACGAGAACGACGAACTTACGCCAACGGCAATCTGCTCTCCTTTCTCTCAGGTTCATCATTCATTTCCCACGATCTCTCGATCGTTTCGGGCATTTTTATTGTTAATCGTTTTTCACGTATTCGCATAATTCATCGATATTGCCTTCGAGAAAAAAAATGTTGCGCGTACGATTTTTCGTTTCGTAATAATCGGCGTCTCGGTTCGGCGATAGTCTATAAATATCAGGGGAATGGATTCGATGCGTAAGTATGAAATATGCATTGTAATGCATTATACTTAATGGTTGTATCAGCGAAGTTATTATCGAGCCGTGAATAACGGGAGCGGGAGTAATATACGAATGAGCCGCAGGTATAAACGCACTCTGTTCGATGAATCGCGGAGGTAGCGGAGTATGATCGATGCACAGCGCTCGCGGACTGCGCCGATATGTATCGGTGGGTCTGCTGCATTTAGTATACATATCTCTGTATATATGTATATATATATGTATTATATGAGAGGGCGCGAGTTACGCAGAGCGGATGATAATGCCCGTCGGCCACACGTGGCCGATGCACACCGTTCGCTCGGCCGACTCTCGGCGCTTCCACTCGGCGGCTCACCGTGTGACGTCATATCATTGATAGAGGCGCCCACATCGGATACGCACGATTCGTACCTACTGTACGTGTAGTAAGCGCGGAGATATCGTCGGCGCGTAACAGTAACGAGCGCCAACCCGAAGCGGGGGAGGATAAAGGGAAAAAAAAAATAAAAAAGAAACGATGCAAAGAGCGTTCGCGAACAATAGTTGTCTAGTCTTTAGTCTCGACTGGTAAGAATAATAAAGTCGCGTGGGCGTTTATGCGGAGGTAGAAATAGGATTGTGCAAAGCTCTTACGGCGAGCCATTGCACAGTTCACTTCGCATTTCGATGTAACTGCGCGAAAGAAAGGTACGGCAAGTTGCATCGCGGCATCTCCGGCTCTTCCTCATTCGCGACAAGAGAGAAATCTTCGAAGGGAAAGAAGAAACAAGAAAAGAAAAGAAAAAAAAATACGAGAACGAAGTTCGCGGATTGAGTGGAACCGGAATCGTGTAGGTAAAATATCTCTTCGAAGATATGTATGTATATATATATGTATATATATACTTTTGCCAATTCGGCACGGTTATCCCGGCGGACTTCTCCGACACGGGGCAAACCGAACGGACTGTAAATCTTTGCTCTCCTCGATCGTGTCGAGACTCGTAGCATCCGTGCGCTCTGTTGCTGCTGCTGATGCTGCTGCTTTGTCGACGGTCGTTGCCGCTATTTTAATGAGAAACATCGCCTCGAGGCTACATCGGCGATAGACTTTTGGACTCTTAGTCTTTTAACTCTTTTGGTTTTTTTTTTTTTTTTTACGATTCTAACCAACTTTTGATGAATTCCGACCTTCCGCAAGACCCGTCGAGAATATTAATGCACTCTATTGATGAAACTTACGAGACGAGAGGAGAAGAAGAGACTGTGACTGTTCTCTATTCGGTACACCCGATAGAGATTTTTTTTTTTTAGAATAGAGATAGCGGAACATCCGGGTAATTATCAGAAATATTAGAACAGAGTTTCCAGGTCGCTGTGGCGGCCACATGCTGGTTCCGGCTCCGGCTTTCCCTATTCAAACCCTAACGTCGTATATACGCTCCGAATTCTATCGCTACTGCGCCGCATCGTCGTTCTTCTTCTCGTTTATTTTTCGTACCAAAAGAAAAAATATGTATTTTTCAATAACTCAGGTAAAAAAAAAGAGAAACAGCAGCAACGGCAGGAGACGCGAAGTTTTTCTCATAATTGAATTAGCCCCCGCGGCTGAGGACGCTAAATGGAGAAGTTTACCGGTGTGGAATGAAATAAACAAGAAAAGCTCGGAAGCTGCGGCATTTATAGGGTAAATGCCGAACGCAGAGTCTCGAGAAAAAACTCGAGGGAAACACAAAGATTTTCCATTTTTTTTTTCTTTCGCGTCAATCGTCGGCTATAGTGAGGCAATTTAGGGGGTTTCTGTTTATTCCCCTGTAGCGTTCGTCGGGATCCACTCGAGAGAGTGGAAAATATTAAATAAAAAAAAAAGAGATGAAAAAGGTAGTGGGTACACAGAACTAACACACAATTGGTGGAGAAAAGGCCTCTTGTACGTTTTTACCCTTTGGGTTTACCCCTCTGTTCGCGACGCGCGAAGGACCCACTGAACGAGTCTCTCTCTTGAAACGACGAAGCGGAGAAAGATGATGAAGGAATACATGAGAAAGAGGCCTCTCAGAGGCGGTCCACCGACGGGACCGCAACGAGAGAGCTCGAGTTATGAAATATACAAACATATATAGCGGTTTGTAGCGTCACGAATGTGAACATCAACGCCAGAGGAGAGCGAAGACGCGCTCTCTCTAACCAGCAGAGCAATTCAAACAATTTCTTTTTTTTTTTTTACTTCGATATTCTCGAATGTGTGTCCAAACGTTTAATGGATCCCCGGCGCATGCGCAGTTTCGTAAAATTGAAGGGACATTGTGCGCGAAGATATATATAGTATATAAAGGTACAGATATATACCGTAAAAAAAAAAAAAAAAAAGAAATGCTTCTCAACATCCCCAATATTTCGTTGTCTATATATCGTCTACTATTGCGTAGTCGAAGCAACGAACTTTGCAGCGAACAAGAGAAGAAAGGGTTTGACGCCATGCATCGACGAGTCTTTTGTAAGATTCACAAGACCTCTCGATCTTTCGGAACGTTCGTGTGTATAGAAGTACTGTCTATACATATATATGTTTATGGTTACCTGAAGATCAGGCATGTCTCGCGCGAGTGCTTTCTGCCAATCCTCCCGCGAGAGATAGAGAGCCCCAAACAATGGCAACGCATTTTAGATCGTCGTATACACTGTGCATAGCTATTATTATAGGTACTCCGGCTTATTACCGGGAGGCAGAGAGTTATACGCGAAGAAAGGTAAGAAAGGGAAAGGCTCGTCTTTTATGCCGCAAAGAACGAACTGTGAGTCCACAGAAACACAAACGCGCATGCGTGCATTACGATAAAGCAATATGTGTCAGCGATGCATCTCCCGCGGGTTTCGTCGGAGTCGCGAAAAAAAAATTCTCGAAAGTACGAGATGCAAACGTTTTTCCACACTTTTCTTGGTATTTCGGAATAAAATTCACACAAAACGAGACGCGAGTATTGGTGGCAAGTGTTTCGTGTTCGCAGTACACTTCACCAGTGAACTATGCAACTCTCGAGGCCCGCGAAGCTACCGGAACGAAACTGGATTCCTCGACTAACGAGTGAGAGAATCGGCAGACCGGAAATATCTGCGATACGATGGTGATGTACAGCCGCTCTTCACCTTCCGATCTCTAGTGCTCTCTTCTCTAGACGCGCGTATATACACACATATTATATATATATATATATAGAGATTTTTTTTTTTTTTTCGGATTTTACGACATTTCTCATCTTCACAATAACTGTTCCAAAATGATGATGATATTCGCGGCTATATAACTGAGATTCGAAAGATAGATAACTGCATAAATTTATGGCGGAATATCGTCGGTCGTGAAGATCGCCGATGCCGATCTTGCGAGTTTCAGAGGAATGCAGATATAACGAATTGTGATGGGAATTCATATCTTCGCGTAATTTATTTTTATTATTTTGCATATATATATGTTTTTTTTTTTTTTTTTTTTAACTTACCGTCCATCTGAAGGTGAAGCGTAGCTGAAGGGTGACGGGGTCGTTGAGGGTGAATGTGTTCTGGCCGAGTGCGTGACTAGATACGTTGCCGAAACTGCAGGAGCCAATCGCTGTTACGTTCGATTGGTACTCCTTGAGACACAGCCAAAAGGCCGTCGTGCACGATTCCGAACACGGCGGATAATCACCTTTCGCCGTATGATCGGAATCTACTCCTCCGCCGCAGCATCTTCCGTCCACCAGGGTGCCCCTGTTGTTCGTTAACGACAGTATCTGCACCTCGAAGTAACCGCTACCAGTTGTCGCCTGCGAAATACACAAAATACATACATATTTCGTTAATATAATACGCAAAAAAAAAAAATTTAATTATTTGCCGTCGAGAGATTACGGCTTACAATAGATACGATAGATTTTCACGCTGAACCCGAAGAGATCATCAGTTTATTCTTCCGAAAGGTCAAGTCGGAGTCCCCGGTCAGCCGGTAATTGCTGCCGAAACTTTCTTTTTTCATATTCCGCGTCGTTTTCTTTCGGCTTTCGATAATTTAGCCTCAGTTTTTATTACGATAGAAAATGCAATAAATGAAATGATGGATAATTGAGAAACGATGAGAACCGCAAACTGTTACGCATCAAATTGAAATGAGGAAGTAATAAACGTTTCGATTGTCCCGTCGCGCGTGTTTGTTTCGTTTTTGCCGTTTTTTTTTTTCTTTATTTTTTTTTTTTTATTCTCTTAATTTCGCTTCGTTTCACGTAAGTATGATAATAACGGTGCGCACTGGTAAACGGTCCCACGCGAGTTCTTGTGCGTACGTATATATACCCTCACGTGCGTTAAAAGCCGTAGTTTTCTAATTGCGATACCATAACATAAACGACTTCGCTCGAGGGACTGCGGGTCCTAATAGTTGCTATATCGTGGTCCTCCGTGCGTCGTTGTTAAAGTTAGAAAAAAAAAATACTCTCGTACTCTCTGATTAGTATAGTACCTCGTATACAACGCAAAAGAGTCTTTCTGTATCTCCCGCTCTCTTGTTCCGCGCGGACTATCTCTCGTAATGGTCTCGCGGTTTCGTCTAATGGCACTGACAAATGGCCTCCGCCGTTTCGAGGCGAGAAAGACACACGTATACAGAAAGGTCCCCCCTCCCCTCTCGCCGTGGAAACTACTGTACTTAACCGCTATAGTATATATTGCCAAAGTGGTATATATCGCACGTATACACGAAGTAGCGAAGAAACGGAAGTCTCGAGTTAGGAAGGGGCCTCAGGGCGAAAGGCCGCGGGGACTTTCTGTTACGCATTTACTTGTCGCTATATATATATAGTAAGTACCTACGAGTATATATTTTCTATCTACAGAACTTTTCGAGTATATAGCACACGCAGTTACTCCGAATTTCCATTTTTTCGATCGAAAAAAAAAAAAAAAATGTTGCCATTTTTATAAGGTCGCCTGCTATATATCGAGTGAATGTCTAATACATGTAGAAAATCGTTTTCGTGATGGCAAAAGTCGGAATCGGACACTCCGAATGGACTTCCATACTGCCGGCCGCGAGAGGCTTTCCCGTTAGAGGAGTCCTCTTGATGCGCGATGTTTTAATGTAATCGCGCGCACGATACCGAGGGACACGAAGATATCCGCGATACACGTGTAATGTACATTGACTGTGTTTAGGCACGTCGAGGAGTGTATAATATGCGCGTGCGCATTGCACACAACGAAGCTATAGCCTACATAATTACTGAAAGAGGAGGGTACGGAATAGGCATAAGATCGAAGGTAGAAAGCGCAGCGAAGTACCGAGTCGCAGAGGATCGTCTGCCGTGGCCTTTGCTTTCCATAACGCGAGGCCCCCAAAGCCACACTCGATGAATATAACCTCATTGCTTGCGCTTCTCGGCTCTCGCTTCCTTCTAACGTTATGTAAGGTAAGAGCAGTTATAGTCAGCGCGCAGTGTACACATATACATGTCTATGTAACGTGCAACTCTGCAACACTGCATTAAAAGTTGGGACCTCTTAGTCGCCGAGCGTGTGCTCGTCAACGCCGCGCGCGCACAGCGTGCGAGTGACATTTTCGCGAGAGACCTCTCGGGTTAACCGAGACGGTAATTGAAGCAGCGACGAGTAACGAGGAAGCCAAGACGCGAAAGAAAAAAAGAAGAAGAAGGAGAATAAAGAAAGACGGGGCCAATGCTCGAGAAGAAGATCGAGAGAGTCTCGAAAGAAAAAAAGGAGTGAATTCTATGCGTTTTAGCAGTAAGGAAACTCCCGGAAGAGAGGGCACACCGATTCACCCGTGAGATAAAAAATGATGAGTCTTCCGGAAGCTTCGCGAGCTATAATACGAGTATAAATACAACGTGTTGGACTCCCGTTCGCGCGGAGAACGAACCCGGTGGTCCGTAATTATCTGGCAGTCGAAGCATCAACATCGAATCTATCGTAATCGACTTGTATATATATAAATATATAAAGATATGCAAGGAGGCAAAAACGGACGTCGGCATCGGCCGATCGCACGAAATGAGCAACACGCGTTTTTTTTTTTTTTTTTTTTCGATCGCATCGATTGAGTAACGAGACAAGAGGATGGATCGTTATCGGAGCTGTTCGAAAATTTATCGATAAAAGTTGTCTTGACCATCGATGTTTCTTCTTCCCGTTACGACTACGAACGCCCGCAACGAACTATCCGTGATTCGCTTTTTTTTTTTCATCAGAGATTCGAGAATAGATAATATTCGATTTTTTAAAGATCTCTCCGCGATGCCTTATTGCCATCTGTAGCTATAATGTATTTCGCGTTTCACGAATTCGTAATATATTTTTCTTGTCTGTGAATTTCATCGACTGTGCGTTCAGCTAATTACGAAAATGGCTTTCGGGTATAATAGCGGGGAATGTATGCACGAGAATTAGAAGGACAAGTTTTGTCGACAGCACGTGCAGAGGCGATGGAGAAAAGACGTATATACGTATGTTGGTATATATAACACGATTATGAATACCCGTGAAGAGACGGTTACCAAGACCGCGAATGAGGAGACCGCGGCTAACTCTTTGAAAGTAATACGTGCGCAAATATAGTGTCAAAGTATTGCGGGAGGGAGAGTGTGGTCCTCGGTGTCCAAACAGCAGAAAAGGGGGGAGGGGGGGGGGGGGGGGTGCATCATTAGGATAAGCCGAGAGCGGCGATCGACATGACATACGAGGCGTCGACAGACTCGAGCGAAGATAAACTTATAGCTCGGAGCCGAGTGATCGGAGACGTACGAGAGGACGAAAAACGAGAGAAAAAAAAAAGCCGAGACGTTCGAAACGACGAAAGATTCAACCCGTACCGACTATGTAAGCGCAGAACGAACGTTACCGTGTTTGCTTGACTTTTCGAAGTTTGCACAGTCTCCTCACGTGCCAACATCAAATTACGGAAGAACCGCCGTGAAGCCGTTCTCTCGTGATCTCTCTTTCTTTCTCTCTGCCTTCGCGCGCCGGTCAATTTCAAACTCGCCGTACAGAGAATCACAGCAAAATAAGAGGACATGACCGGTCCGTGTACACGAAAAAAAAAAAAAAAAAAATCAAACGAAATAAAAGATCCGTTGTCGAAAGAACTGATTCGAGACTTCGTAGTCCCTTTATATAGAGACGTGGCGCAATGCCCCCGCCGCTTTGTGTACGAGACGTGAATTCGTTTATTCTCTTTTCAGCCACTAATTCATTATTATACTATTTCAATTCAGAATGTGTCATCACCCGGAGTTTTCTATAAACGCGGAATTCTTAAGTGACCCCCGTCGCGAGTCTATATTCTTTCGTCGAGGGGTACATAGATATATATATACATATACAGTAAGCCTTCTGCCAGTGTGGAGTAAATTTTACGATCTTTTTCAAGCGTCTCGATAGCTCTTTTCGAACATCTCTACCGCTCCATTATATAGTATACAAAACTCCGGGTTCGCGTATTACTAAACAGTAAAAAAAAAAAAAAAATCATGTTGCAAAAAACAAAAAATATCGGTGAAAGAACTTTCCCACGGCGATGATTTATGCCGCGAATTACGAGTTGACTGATATTCAGATATATTCCGAAGCCTTTTCGCCGATTGATTTCATCACCTCTCTCTCTCTCTCTCTCTCTCTCTCTCTCGGGCGCTTAGCAATGTTTCCTTTGGTATTTCATACAGAAATATATTGGAATTGCACGCACTGGAAGATTCTCGATGATTTTATAGCATCGAATATATATCACGAGAATCGCGATGTTACGGTGGCGCCCCTACCTTCCTTCACCGCAGGGGTAATATTAACGCGACGGTCAGAATTCTCTTCAGCGCATTCGAAGAGAAAGAGAGCCGTCGGGATCGCCACAGACATGCCGAAGAGGCTTTCCTTTCCGCATAGTCAAGGTGCAGCGAGCCGCGCGATACACCAACCGTGTTACTGCAGCTATCTACTTTGTGTTCGTTCAATCGCCGTATACACTTTTGTATGATGGAACTCGCTGCCCGCGCGCGGACTTAATATGAATAATTTCTGCAAGACGAACTGCAAAAAGGAAGGCACCCGGAGGAAGAAGGAGGAGGATGGGGCGGGGGGGCGGTATAGAAGAAACGCATAGTCTCGAACGACTGTAGCGTGGCGCGTGCGATGTTCGCCGGAGTTCTTCCCTCCGTTCACTCTTTTTCCTTACCTACAACGTAATAACTACACCTACATATCTTCCTTTTTTTTTGCATCGTTTCTTTCATACATTCTTTTTCTCCTTTCATGAATTATCCGAGCCTATTTCGCATCGCGAGTTATTTCGGGATTTATTTAACTCGCCGCGGCGCGAACGCTCACGTCGGAACTGACCTGATGGGTAAACGGTGAAAGTCTTCCTGATCGGGATGATCCATGCGCCTCGCATGCATGCATGCGATCTTCTTGTAAGGATCGGAATTACCGAAGCCTCGCGATCATCGAGAAAGGTATATTTTTTATTAATATTAATAATAATAATAATATCGAGTAGAACGAAAATGAGAGGCACGCGATGTCAGTCGAAGAAGAAATTCGCGTGATAGATACGAAAAAAAAAAAAAAAAATGGTGTACCAGGTGTTTGAGAACTGCGAGAGTCTCGATGTATCGTAGTTTCTCGTTCGTTGAATTTCGATCGGATTAACATAATCGAAGCTCTTATGTAATTAGATCGACGAGCATTGAAGGCGCGATAGCTCTCTCGGCAGATGCTGTACGATCGCTATTATGAGATCGTTAGCTGCGAGACATGCATATACATGCATATATATATGAACGCTCTGTGAGTAACAATAAACGCGAAGATCGGGAGCATCGTCCACTGTTCCAGTTCTTCGCGACGCTCCCATTATCTTAATCCGCGCGTCTCTCACAGGGAGACCACTGGCGATTCTTCGGTATGCATGCGCGTATGCAAGTAGGTAATAGTAGCATAGAAGTTGATCATCTACGATCGAGTGATGGCTCATCCTCTCCTTCAACATCGACATTTTCCCGTCGTAAGTTCGTATAGTATATAGATACGTATCGGCTATGCGCAATAAATAACAAACGGTAAGACGAACGTCTCGTTGTAAGACGAGAACGACGCGATAGACGATGAATCCTCTCGGATGCTGCGCAGCAATTTTTTTTTAATTTTTCACTGATAAATTTTTATCGTGTGTACGATGTATAAAGTTTTTGAAAAAAACCAACGAGGATAGGGCGCTCTCCGAGAAGCAAAGATGAAGAAGAAGAAGAAGAAGACGACGTCCGACCACCGTAAGGTCGTAAGTTTTATCTCTCTTCGCTCGCTTGCTCTCCGACTCTACTCCTCCTAAGTCGCGCAGGTAGTAATTACCGGTGGCCGCTACCTGCCCGAGTGAAATAGGCCTGCCGAACACCATTTAATTTTATAACTTGGTAGTGGTGGTCAGTGGGCAGCGTTCGAGAGCCGACTGGGACTTCTCACGACCGCGAACTACTAACGCATACAGAAATCCCCCTTCTCGTTTCGAGTGTATAAAGTGCGTAGTGCACTTGTGTAGCTCGAGATTCTCTTCTGGCTATAGAAGAGGCTTGATGATTCCTTGACTCGTATAACTCTTCGAGACTCTTATATACGCGCGTTAGCTGATGTGTGTTACAGGCCTATGCCTCTTCGGGTCTCAAACACGACCCACATATATCTCGTACTCGCCTCCTCAAGCTCCTTCCTCATCTTCTTCCTTTTCTTCTAGTTCTTCTTTGCCGATGCTACTTCTGCTGGCTTCTTCACGTGGAAGCCTATACTTAATATTATTTGCTACCCCCGCTCGCGAAAACCGCTCATATATTTCGCCTTTCCCTCCCCTCCCCCCTCTCGCGCGGTATCTATCGCCCTCGCTGCCGGGTTCCTTCGAAACTTCGATCGACCGCTCGCAACAAATTACGAAAAATAATTAAAATCTTGAAAACTCCTCTCGTATGTTAAACCCCTTTGCTAAATCATCCCTGAGCCTCTCCAATAACCCGTAACAAAAAAATTGGTTCTCGAAAAAAAAAAAATACATCGAACAGATAAATTTTCAACCGCAGTGATCAGTTTGGAAATGAAAATACTGAAAATAAACGAAAATCGACGAGATATATTTCTAAAACGATTGCGAAAAATCGTAATCCATCGATAGCTTTCGAAACTTCGATTATTCATTCGAGCGAAAAATTAAATTTCGCGATTTCAAAGGAAGCGAAGCGTAGTTCCCAAGTTTAGTAAAATTGGCCCTCGCGATGTAAAATACACAGTTCTCGATTTACTCGATCTGCTCTCCGCTTCCCGTGAGAGCGAAGCTGACCGCGCAGTGTCGAGTGTATTAAATGCCGAAGGAGTGCATCGCATGATTGCCGGATGGAACAGGTGTATCCCGAGAGTGTCACTGGGGTATCGCGTAATACGCTACGAGATCGACGACGACGACAAGCTGTCTCCATGGGGTGTGTATTACGGGATATAAGCGCTCAGTTAGCGGGAATACATACACAGAGACGGTTCTCAAGGCGGTAGTTATACGATTAGTTTCGCTCGAGTAGCCTGGGAGGTCGATAGAGATTCGGTTCACTGGAAATTGTTCGCAAAGTCGTTCGTTCGCAAAGTCTCGTATGGGCCTCGACGACGCATGCGCACAAAGTAATCGAGAGAGTCTCCGCGATAGTGTGACACACGATATAAAAGGGTTTGTCAAAGATACGCGACAAAATTTATGAGAATTATTACGTTAGCGTTACGAGTAAAATTGAGCTATAGATCGATAATCGGGGCGTGTGTGATAAAATAAACTGTGTATAAACTGCAGTCTCAGCGTTTCGAACTCTCGATCGCGTCGGTGCGATTGAAGCTTAATGAGCGTGGGCAGCGCATAAACGCTTTAGTAGGTACATCCAAGACCGTTATCGGGTATATTATACAAAACGAGTTGTATGAATAATAGGATCTCGAAGCGGGACGATCGTCGGTGTGGTCTGTAATCACCGGTCTATAATGCGTTACTCTATAATATGCTACGGTGATTATCCCGCGATTACATGCTTGTGTAAGTAGCCGCGACAGAATCGTTGCGCACGCTTTTACGCCCGGTGTTTATTACGCATGCGCGAAGCGTACTTTTGATCGCAAAAAGATCGCGGCGATAGGTTGAGGGTATAAGAAGCAACGAGGTGTCACAAATAAATTAAAATCGTTCGCGAGAATGATGCCAGTCGGAGCGCGGAAAAGAGTGAGAGTTTATATAGTATACGAGAGAAGAGTTTGTATTATACGACGAGGGAGCTTCGCGATACGATAAAGTTACGAGAGGCGAGACGAACGAGACGAGGAACTCTCGAGAGTTGAATATAATGGGATGAGCGATTAATCGTGACTTAATCACGATCGAGACGAGGCAGAACATGATGCGCGTATATTAACTACCTACGATAGCTATATACATACGTATATATATGTATATATAGCGTCAGCGCCGTAACAAACACATCTACACGCTGCGGCACTTTTGTATTAGAGTATTCAGCAGATATAGTCGGAGTAAAAAATAAAAAAAAAAATAAACATCAACCTGTTGATGACAGGTTTGTGGGAGGAGCGGAATACACGCCTCTCGCTCATCGCAACAAAGAAGGCCCCCCTCTGCTCTCTGGTATAGTATCCCTTATGCATAACTTTGCTCCTCTTATATACTCCTTTTCTTGTGCTTCTCGAGCGCATTGTTCCCCTTTCGGCTTACCGATACAGCGATGATTACTCGATGCTGATGAAAGAAAAGCAGCGCCGGGGCGTTGTTTTGTTGGTGCTGCTGGTGTTGCATCGAATGTGTTACACTTCCTGGGGTGTTCCTAGCTTTTGATATATACCTATTCTTTGTTTCCCTGCGAATAAATTACCGAGACTTCTGCGACGTTAAATACCGGTTACCGGAATGAATGAATGAATTCTGTATGCAGCGACGCTGATCAGCTCCATCGGAAGGATTTTGCTCTCACGCTGAATCTCACACAACCGAAACCTCCGCTCTGACATACTTAACACTTCTCTTCGTTTTTTTCCTTGCCGCCGACTCACCCGGGTGCTCCGTGAAATCGGCCGAAGTATCCTGACGATAACGAGTTAAATTTCTGCGCGTTTCTCGAGAACATCGATATTCTGGACCCGCGTGTGTCTTATCCGGAGATAATAAGAATTTCATGGATACCATTATCCATTACGTTGAAACTCTTTTCTCAAGAATACACAATTATTCACGGTTTGCTTTTGGAGAGACTGAGAGACGGTTGAATTTGGAGCAATACGCAGGCAACCGAAGGGTTCGAAACCTTCCAAAGCAATTACACTGCAACGGGACGACTGACGTCACGAACATGAGGCATAACTCGAATTTCCCGGAAGAATTAAGGAGCTGTGCCCCGCGGAGAGAAGTTGTTGATGTTTCCTGAGTTTCATGAGAAGAGCATAGGTTGCCCGGATCTCCGGCAATGATGAGGGAACCATCACAAGGGGAGGGCAAACTATAACTATCTAACACTGGTCTGGGATCCTCCGGAGACGTTCCGGGAAACGGTTGAGAGAGTCCATCGAGGAAAAGATCGAGAACAGCGGCTGCTGGAGATGGACCCACCGACGTTGCGGCGGCGATGTCTTTTGCTCGCGAAAGAAGAAGAAAAAAAAGGGATCATCTCGTCGGCACGCACCTGTGCGGCGCGCGAGCGCGTTTAGACCATCTCGCGGTCTTTCGCTTGCTTTTCTGGGGAGCAATGCGGACAGAGGAGAAGGAGAAGGGGTCTGAGACACCACCACAACCGGCATAAGATCGGGAGACAGGCATAGGGCAGCATCGCGAAGAACAGAGAAAATAAGAGAACGAAGAAGAGAAAACACAACACTGGCCGTCTCATCGTGTCTAATAGTATTTATCTGGCTGCCGCTGCTGCTGTTGTTGGCTCTCGCTTCCTCTCATCGACGATATTCTCATCGAAAAGATTCGAAATGTATAGAGAGAGAAAGAGAGAGGATCCCCCGTGTGTCGGTCGAGCGAAAAGCCAACGCAGAAACCGACCCGCAGGGTATACGGATTTTTATAGTAGCCTCGCGTGACCGCCAGTTAAACGCTTCGCCCTGTGAACGCCCAGTATACACGTCCCGATGCCGGTTGCCGAAGAGCCACATTCAGCAGCAGGAGTCAATTGGCTGATTCTTTTCTCTCGCTCTTGAGAGGATTCGAGATATTTTACCATTAGCCTCTTCGGCAGAACCACAAAACCTGTAAGACGACTCCGTAGATACCTCAAACATCGATACACCAATTTGACTTGTGTATTGGTTGTTGTTGCTGTTGTTTGTCCGACTGTCCGTCTGTGTCTTTCTCGAGTCAAGGCCTCGAGGGTGTTCCTTCCGCACTTCTGGCGGATACTTCGCTAATTTGTAACAACACGCTACAGCAACAGCACCCATATCTCTTTTCATCTCTCACACGCTTTACCAGCGATATAATATTTCACGCTCGTGTTTTCCTCTGATTCATCACTGTATCTGTGAGTTCGTGCGTATGTTTCTCTACCTTCGGAGGTAACAACCTCAGCGTGATCGCTCGAGAAATAATTGGCATAAGGAGAAACCTCAGCAGCCAACACAACGGAAGAAGATGAGGCAGAAGAAGGGAACAAGAAGGAAAATAAGAAGAAGTTGTATCGGAGTAAATGACTTGAAGTAGAGGCGGGACGTATATATATCCATCGTCAGTGCACAACGAACGTGAAGAAGAACATCGCTGATGGAGTCTCTCAGCCAAGTGTCGCGATGGAACTCTCTTGGATCAGCGTGCGCGCGCGCGCGCGCAACTTCTCTTTGCGCAGCGATCTCGTCTCAACTGCTTGGCCGCATGTTCCCAGACGAAGAAGTAAAGTTGCTGTGGGAGAGTGAAAAAGCGGATGACGCGAGGAAGGCGACCTTAAGTGGCCGGTCCGCCGGTGCGGAGTTCTCGAACCGCAGGGCACGAGAAGACACACGATGAAAAATCACACACGACGAATGTCCCTTGGCGTGTGTGTTATATCTATCGCTATATCTATACATCGCGATACACTGTTACCGTAACATATAATGTGTCTCATCGTCTCAAAGAGAAAAGAGCTGATCGTTGACAGGGGAGGCACGACGCGGATATCTTTGCCATTGCCTCGAGTGATTAAGTCCCGAAGACGATTGATACGACGATGGGATACGTGAGGACTCGCGCACGAGGAACGAAGACGGGGGAAGGGGGGAATGAGCGTAAAATTGAGATGACAACCGTGTTGGGATCGCGGTATACTCGCAAGAAACTGAACCTGAAGAAGGAGAGGAAGAAGCTGATGAAAGTATATAGCATACATATACAGATGTATATATACATGAAAGGGATAAACCGGAGGGATAAGTGTATTTCTTCGAGATACAAGACTTCGATCGGTGTGGCCTCGAGATCAAGGCGAGGCTTTCGCATGTGGGGTGTCCAAGAATTATCCCATTGTGACGGTGAAGTCTTACAGCGAGAGTATCGAGAGTTAGACACGTCGGATATACTCTTTACGCTTCTATCGATTCAACTCTACACGATCCTCGATGTATACGCTACTCGTAGATATTATTGTTACGATCGCAGTTTGCGGTGACTCACGGCGCATACTACACGATCGTCGACTGCTGTGCGGATACTTGTTACCAGGTTTGCAGGATGAAAATCTATGGAGTAATTTACCGTGGGACGAGAAGGAAGGTGACCATTGCCGCGGCTGCTGAGGCGCTGTATCCGCGCGCGTTGCGGAGATAAAAAAATTTCTACACACACATAACAAGGCGGCAATAATTCCCATGGGACGCAATTCCCGAGAAAATAGTCGCGGCGATAGATACTCCGAAGTAACCAAAGCAAGAATCACCGGGGGCCTGAATTATCGTCATACTTATTGCATCCTATATAGATATACAAATGTAATACCAATGATGACTTCGGGATTGTAGATCAGCGCCGCTTGTGGTATCCGAAATAAGGTGCGCGAGGATTATTATTACGAGTACAATATCGCGAGGTATAACGGATGAGTGGAGGAGAAGAAGAGAAGAACGTTGAAAAAACGTCTTTATTAACGATATTTCGCATCCGAAGATCATTTATATCGAACAGCGAGAAATTTTTACGCTCTTCCTTCGTCTTTGGAGAATAACGCGGTAAAGAGGTGGATACAGACCTCGTCTCGTACGCCTCGAAGGAGAAGCAGAGGATCGAGAAGAACTTCACAAGTAATCGGAAAACATAAGAAAAAAAAAGTCGTGAAGCGACTTCGCAAGGCGTGTCAGCGGGAATCCAACTTTATGGTCCCCTTGGCTCCTTTCAATGCGTGCGAGAGCCAAGTGGTTACCTCGGCGGAGCCGAGCGAACTCGTGACCAATCGCCGAATTAACCAGCTCTCATCCGCGCGAGACGACGACGAGCGAAAGACTCACGAAACTCAGTTTTGCTGAGAGAGAAAGAGAGAGAAAGAGAGATATCCGAGAGCGCGTTGCTCTTGACCGCGTGAAAAACCGACTCACGGCGATTCATCGTCCGCTGGGGTGAGAGAAGCTCTTCCCGGAGCTGAGAGAAAGAGAGAGCACGTCCGCTTCGGGTAATTAAGCCGCCACGCTGTGGACGATGAATTATTGCTTCTGGTGGCTCGGTGCTTCTATACTTCTCTCGCACATCCCTTCTCACCATCACCTTGAATCTTGCATACCGATAAAATTGCCAAAAGAAAGAAGACGATAGATCGCCGCAAGCGGTAACGCGCCTTCGTTTACGAGAGAATTGAAAATGGACGAGAAAGAAAAAGATCGAAAAATTGAGGCAAGAATATCATTCTCGATCATCGATGATCGAGGGATTGTGAAATTCGTTGCAATCGATCCGAATTGCAAGCAAAAAAAAACAGATAATCGCCCTTTTCAGGAACGGAAATTCATATGCTAATTGTTCGAATTTAAAGTAACGATCGCCTAATTTTTCGAATAGATCGATAACTTTAAATTGGGTACAAGAAAACAAACGAGAAAATACGACTTTTCTTTCGTACGAAGTTTGACGAGAATTAAAACAATTTCGAGTCGCGGTAAAAGTTTCACGCCACAGTGACACTTCCGGGTAAAGGTACTTACGACGAGTCATTAAATTACGTACACATAAATACCTATACAAACGAAACCATTTACTCTCTCAAGGGATATTTCCTTTGAGTTCTTTATTTTTTTTCACCTCCAGCAAAGACACTTTAATATACATATGTATACCTGAGGTACGCTCCCGAGTTGCCATTTTACTAAAATTTAACGAGAAGTACACGAGCATAGAAACTCGCGATCCAGCAACGCGAGTCTTTCATACGTGTAACGACCATTCCAGGAGCCCCGCGGTAATTGAAAGAGCGGCTTAATTACGCACGAACGAAATCGTCCTGCAAAGACACATACAGTAGACAACCGGATAAGTCGCACCGATCGAAAAAATTGGAAAAATCGCGACCCCTGTGCACTTTTTCGGTGGGTAAACTAAGTACTCCTTCCATTTCCGTCGAAAGGGGCCATTTGGGGTTGAAATCGGTACCATTAAAAAAAAAGGCCATTTTCGCAAGAAAAAGAAAAGCGACCAAGTGGTAGGGGATCGAACTTATCCGGTTGCGTTTAATTGGATTGGTACCCGAAGAACCCACTTATCTGGTCGTATACTGTAAGCGTACTGTAGCGTACAACAGGGACATACGATTATACCTAACAGAGGTGTACTTTCGCGGTACGCGAATGCGCAAAGGCTCTTCGGTAACGTGTGTGTCTGTGCGCTATTTGCGATCGCTTCGTCTGCCTCTTTCTTCGAAACTCGTTTATACATCTCATATATAGTTACAGCTATAATTTTTTTCGTCCAACGTGCGCCAAATGCGCTCATTTTCGCGTTCCTAAACTACCATTTATGCGTGCTTACGTGCACAGACGATAAACGGTCGTCGAAGCAGAAGCGAAAAAAAAGAAAAAAAAAGATCGAGAAACATAACCTCAAAAAAAAACATCGCTACAGCCTTGTTACATGCATAGCCGTGCGAACTTTTGTTCGTTCGCGAAGTTTAATATGTCGTTATTAAAGCTCGCCGGTAGCTAGTTCTCGAACGAGAATGATTTATTATTTGCCGCGTTCTTCGTTTTTATCCCGGATTTTCTCTGTATCCTTCGGTACATTGCAGTGGCAAGTATTTTCTTTCGAGACACGCGGAGATATATTCGTGGCTGGCGACGACAGCTTGTTAGCTTTATTGGCTATGGCAAATGCATCCCGCGGCACTGACTTACCTCCCCCCCCCACCCCCTTCGCCCCCTTCTCCCCCTACCGCTTCGTGCACCGCTCAACTTTTATCCCTCTTCGCATTGCCGCGGTGGTTGTACCGAGATACGAGGCTCACTCGTCGCTCTCTTGCTTGTCCGTCACGAGCGAGTGAAAGTTTTCTGCGCGAGGATATTAAACGAGGAAGAAGAAACTTATAGTACGTACCATAAACTCATACATACACACGTTATTCGCGGGAATACGGCGCACGGAGCGAGAAAGACATCGATTGATATCTCGAGCGCACTCGTTGCATCGTTCGCGAACCTTTCGTTCCTCTTTCTTCGACACATTTTTTCACCCCCTCCCCCTCCCTCCCACCCCTTTCGGCTTATATTACCTCTCGCGATATAACTTCCTTTCCATTTTTCAAGACGCGTTTATGCATTTCCGAACTTATTATTTATTAAAAAAAAATCGAAGCGCGAGTTGTTTATTCAACTGCAAAGTGCAGCGGGCGAGAGAGCGCATGGAAAGTTCAACGGTAAAGTATTACGCGTGGATGGGATGCTGCACCAGCGATGGGAAGATGACGCTCTCGCGTATGCTGTGTGGCGTACATAGATATATATCATCTCCTATAACGATGATTCATCATCGCGTCATGTACTTTTCGTATTTATAGCCTATTATTGTCGAGTATTTGCAATACCGGAAATGAACAGTGGGAAATGAAATTTTTTTAAAAAACGACAAAGAAAATCGCATGTACGAGAAATTGGCAAACGTACGCGATGTAATATATGATACAATGGTCATAATAGAGTAATACTGTTGTCGGGTTTACCTGTATGAGGTGAGCAAAGAACAGGACGTAGGCGGCGGCCGCCCTCATGGCTTCCCTCGGGAATCCCTCGACTACCGCATCACCAATCGTCGTTTCTCCTCTCACGGTCTCCCGTCACTTGGCCAATACCTCTTTTATTATTCCACACCTTAAGAATCCGTTTAAAAAAACGTTTGGCGTCTAATCAATTTTTCTTCTCTCTCTCTCTCTCCTCTCTTCCTTTGTCGCGTTTTCACAAATATTAAAACGTAATTTTCACTGCACACTTTTTAATATTACGATTATTATTTTAATAAGTTGATAATAAAAAAAAATCGATCCTGAAGCTCGCGTGCACTCACTGATGTTATATTATTACACACTATGCGGGCACTTTCTTCGGCTCTATTAATTTTTCTTCGCTATGTATTTATGTACTTTTTTTTTTCTCTATATGCGTTTTCACCACATTTCTCACGGTAAATGACCGCGAAGCCGGGCGTCGGTTACTTCCTTCCTCCGTTACCTTTTTGTTTCCGCGACTTCGGTCAAAGATTTCGCGAGCGAAGGAACGGACGCGTCCCGGTATGTTGAACAGGTGAAATTTCGCACTCGGGCGCTCGAATGACTTTTTTTTTCTTTCACCGCGGCACGAGACAACGAGACTCGTCAAGCCGACACGGAAGCGTCGTTTTGTCCGCGCTGCACAAAATTTGTTACCAACCAAATTGTTGTTTTTTTTTTTTTTTTTTTTACGACAGGTGACGATTACGTACCGCACCCGTTCACTTTTCGCAAAAGTGCCAATTCACGGAAACACGAAGCGCGCGTAATAATAATGGGTTCAATTTTTGTTTTTTTCTTTGTTTATAAATACACCTTAAAAGTAGGATAATCGATCGATACCTCGAGATTCCGCCGACGGGGTTCTTGTTTTTTTCAATTATCGGAGTTTAACGTCCGCCCGTCGCGCGCCTCGTCACCCTTGAGAAGTTTCTTCTCGTCACCAGCTTCTCGGGGGATCCGCGACGTTCGCCGTGGAACGCGTTTAATTAGGCAGATCGTCTACCGTACTCGGCTCGCGCGTTCACGCCGCTTTTTATTCCTCGCACCGGTTGGCTCTTCCGCGCGGAGACACAGAGCAATGAGATTGACTCAAACGTTGAAGAAGAAACGAAGGAGAATGTGTATCTCGTCTTCGTTGTTGTAACCAACGAGACCGGTCGCTCCTTAGGTGCTTAATTGATGGACGTTTAAGGACGTGTGCCCGCCAGCGAGTAACTCGCTTTGCGAATTAAATACTCGCACGACTTTTGTACGAGAATAAACACGCGCCACCACGATCCGCGATTAAAACACTACTGTTGATACAGGATATACGGGATTTCGCGCACGTGGCAACTTTGAATAATTGCGTAAATCCGGTTTCGTCGTTATTTCGATTTATTTTTATTTTTTTCACGAAAAAAAAATGGCGCGCGTCTTTTATGAAACTTACGCGTTACTTCGATGATTATCCGTGTGTTATCGCGTATCCCAACTTTTCACGAATCAAACTCGACGTTGAGTCGCACGATTTGACGGCACACGTTCGCGATCACTTTTGGCTATAAGTCGCACCGGGTGGTTGCGCGCTCGGCCCGGTCGAGGCGCGGCCGAGTTTCTGCCGCGGCAGTAACGCATAAGAATCCGAGAGCATGTGTGCCTTCGTTTAACTTTAGATTGGCGGCGTTGTTAAACAGAGCCCCCCCCTCCCCTGGATTGTCGACTCGCCGCTTTCTCACGGGATCACCACAAAAACAAGCGCCTGACACACGCGCGCAGGCGGCGATCAGCACGAAGCCGGTAGCCGGCACTCGACACCCAAAACACTTTTCAGCCCACCGGGACGATTCTCGTTCGCCGCTCGTCGGACATTTGCGACTTTTTTAACTGCCTTTATACGAATGCTTTTATTAAACACTATCAATGCCCTAAATACGATTCACTGTAATTTTTTTTCACTCCTCACTATAAATCCTCGAGTCTTGAGAAAAAAAAAAAATTTTATTCACTTTGTAACTTTACTTCGAGTGGACGCGTAAAAATAAAAAAAAATAAACACTTGAGATGAAAAAGCAGATGAAGAAAATGCGCGATATATAATCCAATGTTGATGAGTGCAGTGGGGGGTAAAGAAAATGAGTGCGAGGAAGCACCTGGAATACGATGCCGGAGGGATTCTCGTTTCTCGCTTCGAACCGGGATCCTCCCTCGTCGCCACTTGCAAAACTTCCTTCTTCCTTCGATGCCCGGGCGTCCTTGCCGCGGGGACTGTGGCAAACGGAGAGAGAGAAAGAGAGAAAGATAATCGGCAAAGGATCCTCACTGATCCAGGTATCCCTCTTCGTTCCTTCTTCTCACTTTTCTTCCACCTCTTGTACGTTATTTCGCATACACGTACGCGAGCGCGCGCGCAAACGCAAACACACAAACACTTGTCTTCTTTATCTCCGGATAGTTTTTTTTGTTTTATACTTCGCAAACTGTCGAAGGGAAACTTCGCGAACTTTTCGAAACACGCGCGAAACTTCGTCCGACGTTTGAACTTGGGCCTTCGATCCAGAAACTTCGGGTTCTTTTGCCGATTAGTAGGTTCACGAGGTGAAAAAATATATATATTTTTTTTGTTCGATATTTCACAGTAAATTATATTTTCGAAAAATGACACACACACGTACACAGATGATACTTCGCGAGTTGATATAAAAGTGTGTAATATAGAATTCGGGGTTAATATTACTGTGGATAGCACGTTTAAGCGCGACAGGCACAGCACCTCCGCGGGGTACACGTGGCTCGGTTGCTCCGGGGATACTGAGTCGGAGCCGCGGGCCGGCCTGCGGGGCTCCCCCTCTCGATCCTCCGTTCGGCAAGCCCCCCCTTTCCCCCGCCCCGTTCGGTCGCACAGCTATACCGGCCAGCCAGCTAGCCAGGCGAGCAAGGAGAATCGCCTCGGACTATAGGGAGAGAAAGAACGAGTGATGAGATAAAGATAGGGGGAACCGAGAGAGACCCCCATGGCCCCCGGCCGTCGCCCCCGCTCGAGCTCACTCTCCTCGACGCTTTGCTTCTCCCCCCCTCGAGGAGAACCCGCGCTTCTCTCGCAGATCTTCGCGTTTCTCTGTCGTACTTACCCGTATCCCCGACGGATCCTGTGCTGACTCCTCGCTGCAATCCCGACGTGTATACACCTATAATACATCGCGAGTTTTCGTTGAAATCGGCGGTCTCGCCGTTCAGTTAGAAGTGAAATTATTACAGTTTTCCTCGTGAGTTTATCATAGAATATCACATTTACCGAAAACTATCTACGGCATCGAATTACTTAATGCGAATCATTTATTTTTCCGAAGAATTCAGGTCGCGGATAAATCGAAGCTTTTAGTAGATCTATTCGCGTATTACGATCGTCGCACGGACGGATTTTTTTTTAAATCAAATAATTAAACTCCCACGTCGATTTTTTTTTCGCGAATATGTTCGAAAAATAGAGATAACGTTTGTGTTAATAATTTTAAAAAATTGAAAAGCTTTATTTAGGTATTCGGAAGATACAAAAAAAATCATTTTTGACACAGTTTTTCTTTAAACGACACGCAATCCTTTCCATTTTACTTATTGGCGACATCGAATGCTCAAGCATAGTTATTACAGCGCATGTATGTTAGTCGTTCGCAGTGATCTTCGGCAACGTTACGGATAGCGTATTCTACCTGTGCATATAGCTAACTGCACCATGACACCGCATGCATGTATACCACATATTCATTCGTTGTACACCAACGTTACATTGGCAAAGTTCTCTTCTATCTTCTCTTTCTCAGCGATCTATCCCTCCGCGTCGTTCTCTCGCCTGCCTTTCTACTATACGGCGCATTACACGTTATACTACACTTGTGCTTGGCGCTCGGCAGCGCACCCGCTGGTGGATGCTGCCGCCGCGATTCCCGTGCGCCGGCTAAGAGATCTCGTAGCTTGCGCTGCCGTCTCTCCGGACTCTCTCGCGTATCTTACAATCGGTTTCATCACGAGTACCTCGCTCTCGCTTATACACTGCTATATATCTACCACTACCAGAGTCACTTTGCCGTCTATAATACTGTATATAGTACCTTTGCTACGTACTGCTATAGGTTGCTCTCACCTCTTCGGATCTCACTCCCGCGAATCCCACGACTATATTTCTATAGTATACTCGAGATATTTTACCTTCGACACGATTTTTCGAACGATTGCTATTCTCATTTCGCAATTTTTTTTTTTTTATTTTTCGTATCAACTTCGTTGAGACTCGAGATTCAACATTGGCAGGTTGCATCACGTCGTTATTGACAAATTTTGCTCTAATTGTTTAGCCGATATAATTTAAGATTTAAGACGTGTTACACGGGGAAATCGATTTTTTTTTCGATTTTATGACGGTTCATAAGAAAACAATACGCGCGATTAACCTTAACAAAAAACCGACTGAAAATTATCGATCTTTAAACACTCCTAAGTAGCAATAACATCGAAGTATCGAGAGCCAAAAAAAAAATTTAATAAAAACTTGACGATTATCGATGTTTACAGTCGCAGCATTGCTGTTCAAGTAAATACGGAAAAACCCGAACTATATATAGCATTCTACTCGAAAAAAACGGAAATACACGATCGTGAATTTAAATGTTTTTCACCAATCTGCAGATAATGATCTCAACTCCCGTCGGTATTCACGATGACCGCGTTGTTAAAGTTTGTATGGAATTTCAATAGATACGTCAGTGACCCCATAAAGAAATGTTTTCAAAGCGATTACTCACTGATCTTAATTGGTAATTTCATTGGTGCTTTCATTCTATAGCTATGGTTTGTAAAACCTCTTGCATTTGGCCCTTCCTTGGCAAGCACGCTATTAGTTATTCGAGAGTTGCTGGCATCGGGTTCGGTCGATGGGCGAGCGAGCGAGCAGCAGCGGCAGCAGCAGCAACGGCAGCGGCAAACCACGGCCAGTCCGCTGTTTCTGCTGCTCTTCTCTCTTCTTCAACCAGGAGGTTCGCTCGCCTGTTTGCCAGCTCTTGCCTGCCACGGGTTGATAACCCTCTCTCGCGGTAAAGGGCCTCTCTCTTTCTCTCTCTTTCTCTCTTGCCGAGCGAGTTTATTCGAGATTCGCGGGCCATACTCTCACGTATAGCTACGAACGCGAATAAATATCGTACAGTATCTACAACGCTGCGGCGGTTGTAACAGACGGTGCATATCGTTCACACGAACAGGTTACACGCGTCGTGTGTTGTATCGTTGTGCCGATACGAGCGCGCGAAGAAAATTATGTATGGGGTTTATATTTTTCGAAGACGGTGAATAATTTTTTTTCGGTACAGACTCGCGCGCCCGCGCGCGATCGCGAGCGCAGTCGAGGCGGAAGACGAGAGCGCGCGATGCGCTCAGACGACGTTACGAGACGCGCACCGAGAGACGATGATGAATAATGGATAGAGGTCCTGTCGCGTGTCCTGTGTAATTATCCGGTACTGGACGAGACTCTCTTCGAGCGAGAGATACAGCCCGCGGGGACTTGGGAAAAGACACACCGCATCAGCTTCTTCTATATATCACACAAGATACCTATACTCCACTGTTGTCCGTGTTCTGCATGCACCTCGGATCGCCGAGTCATTGAATCTTTGAGGGATGCTCGAGGCTTGATCGTTTGAATATAGGATTAAGCGATACCGTTTACTCTTGCATATTGGGGAAGGCATTTCTTTTTTTTTTTTTTCGATCTCTACGCATCGTAAACATATATAGTTCCGATACTTCACAACTGTCCAAAAGATCGTCGAGATAAAAAATATCGGTAGTTCGCAACGCGAACTGACTGAGGCGTCGATGTCTATGATAAAAATATTCTAAAAAAAAAAAAAAAACAATAAGGTAGGGGTACCATTTTTGCCCATCTTAGGTCCGATTGTGGCCATCACATTCCAAGCAATAAAAAAAATATAATCGAATGTAAAAAAAAATTCGAGTAGACGATTCGAAGAATTTATTTGAGAACTTTCGAAGCATCAATATGCGGTTTTGAAAAAAAAAAAATCTAAGCGAATAATAATAAAAATGGCCACAAATAGTACAATGGCCACTAATGGTACATCTACCCTATTTGATTGGTTTTATATCTCCGAAGAGGTCCGTCGTACCCGATGTCTTTATCGTTGTTCCATTTTTCCGATTTTTTTTTTCACCGCAATTAGTTGCGAAGTAAAAAAACGATATGAAATCAACGTGCATATTACCTTCGTGACATGGTAAATATTCTAAAAGATTTACCCCCCGGGAAGAGCCCTCGTTTTCGTAAATTATAAAGAAAAAAACAAAAGCTATATATTCTGAAAACTGCTCGGTTCCGCGGGTCTCGTGTGTGCCGTTCTAGGGATGGAACTACGCTGAACGAGGTCTATGCCGCAGAGCGTTCTTAGGGAACTGACGGACAGACAGACAGACAGTAGTAGTAGTAGCAGCAGCAGCAGCAACAGGGGTACTAGTAGTAGTGGAACGCTGCGGGCCGCGGTCTGATCGCATAGGGTGCATCGTATACACGTTACCTACTACACTCGCAGCTTCTGCATCATCAGCTATCCTCCTCTGGGTTCACTCTCTTTCGTAAAATATCCTCTTTTCCTCTCACGACGCAAGCTCTCTCCGCAACTCCGTAGTATCCTTGCGATTCCCTCTTTCTCGTTTCATCTTTTTTTTTCTCTCAATTCTCTCTCTCTCTCTCTTTCTCCCTCTCTCTCTCTATCGCTCCCTCTCTCATTCGCATCGCTTCTTCGTGTATATATATCCCTCAGCGCTGAAGCTCACTCCGTTCTTTCTTCTTCTCTCCGTGTTTCTCTCTCGTTTATCCTCACCAACGAAAGGAGCCGAGAGAGCGAGGGAAGAAGGCCCCCTCAGGGTCCTATGCGCTCACGGGCTCATACTCTCGGGGGCCCTCTCTCGTGCCGCCACCGCCGGCGGGCATCATGATGGTGGCTACTCTCCGCGGGCGCGCTCTCTCCTCTCGCTGGCTGACTGGCTAGCTAGCTTGGCTGCTGCTGCTGCTTCTACTCGATCTCCGCGTGTGTCTCGTATCTCTCTTTAACTCGAGGCGCAAAAGCCGCTCCGTAGCACATACACAAGAGAGCCCCGTCCGCGGGCCCCCGCGAGGGTCAAGGAACTCCCTCGGGAACAGGTTCACCTCCTCCCGTACCTCCGCTCCTCACCAACGACGACGACGACGCCGCCGCCCTATGCCCCCTCCGGTTCGTACCTTAGAGTTTTTACTTATTTTTCTCTTATTACCCGCAGGCCATGCAGTGCCCGGGTACCGAGATCCACACACACAAAGACACTGACCATCGAATATACTTATACAAAGAAACTCCGAGAGTTAAATCTGTTCGTCGCTGTACTCGCAGATTGGATACACATATGTATAGATACAGTATAGTTAGTAGCTGCAGGTACTCCGTATACACGAGTTTTATAACCCATATGTATATATCTACTTTCCTACGAGCGTGTAGATGGTACGGTATATATTATGCGTATTATAGTAGATCTACGCGGCTACGCGTGTTGGTCCAGCTATTCCATCTCGATCTCACTTGCCCCATCTTTCGTTCCCCTCGCGCGCTACGCCGCTTCTCTTATATTCCGTTCAGCACTCATTCCGATACTCTCCGAGAAAATAAAGGAAGGAACGAAAGTGCGCACGTTATCGTACATAGGGATGCGTGGCATCGGGAGAGCGCCAGCCATCGAGCTACGGGATCAGCGCTCTCCTGACGCATTGCCCATTCTTTTACGAGACGCAAAATGAGATTGAACAAATCACATTTTTACCCCCAAAAGATCGGAATGAAAAGGAAACTTTCGTCAGACGAGAAAGAAATAAACGTTAGGTAGCGGGAGAGAGAGAGAGAGATAAAGCTCGTGTAGCTACACGCAAGAGTGTTTAGGTTTGTAGCTTCGTCGTCTTCCATTCCTTCTTGCTGGGTTCTTCTTTCTTCAATCCTTCGTCGCTGCGCCGGCCAGTGAAGCACCCGCGCGCGAGAGTCAGGATACCAGATTCCACCTGTGCTCCTGTCTTCCCCATCCCCGAGGCACTTTACCTCCGGTCTTTCTTTACTTTTATATTCTCCCTCTCAGGCGTCTTCTTCTTCTTCTTCTTCTTCTTCTATCTTTCACTCCTTCTCAATTGGCCGCTTCTCTCCTTCGTTCGCATTCGCTTTTGCCGATTCTCGCAACTCTTCGATATTCACGGTTTTCTCTTCCTTTTTTTTTTCTGTTTGGCCTTTTGCCCTTACGAACTTTCGCGTTAGTTATACTTGTAGAAGTTTTTTTTTTTTTTTTTTTCATCGTATTGCGGTACGCATATATCTGTATCCTTATTCGTCTGACGCTCGTTCTCGATTGGATTATTCTTTTTTGATAACGGACAGATGAAGAAAGAATACCAAAGACAGCTATTCGATTATGTATTTGTGTGGTAACCGCGTATGTATGCGTGTTGAGAATGAAAGATACTTGTACGCAGATCGTCTCGGGCGATAAGCCGAAACAACGTAAGTCATCGCGTCACGCTCGATCGAGCATTATATTCTCGTCTATAGTATACCGAAGCCGGAGGTAGCCGTGCAAGTCGAGCAACGCGCGGAGATCCAGTGAAACACCGAACGAGCAGAAGCAACAACGGTGAAAGACTCCGGCGTGGATCTTGATCTACAACGGATTTTCCGCATTGGTGAACACTATCGTTGGCTGCCGTACGATATTCGTTCGCCCGAGCGACCCTCCGAAGCAAGTTGTTGAATTTTCTGAACTCGATAACTTGGCTACGTATATTAGAGAGACGAAAAAGTGACCAAAAAAAGTTCCCATATCGCACCACGCGCCGCTTCGGGTCTCCAGGGTACATTTCTATAGAGAGTCCTCTTTTCGCGCGTCGTTAGAGTACGATGATCCTTCGCTGGCTTCTGGCCAAATTTTAATGCCCCGCAACCCACAGAGCTTTAATACCAACGCGGATCTTCCCCTCGCACGGACCCTTCTTCTTCTTCTTCCACACTCGCCGATACTCGTTTCGTTTCATTATCCGACACGAATTAGAGAAGCTGCATGTGTGCGCCGCTTCGTTGGGTTACTAACGCCGGGTCAGCCGAAGCCCGCGCGCGATAAGAACCGCGGCCGAGTTAATTAATGTTAAAAAAAAAGAAATGAAAGAAAAAAATAAAGAGAACGCGGGATTGGTACGAGGAAAGAAGAAGGAAGAAAGAAGAAGCGAGAAAGGTGGCGATAAGAACCATACGTGACGAAGGAACCAGAAATACGAAGGAACGAAAGAGATGAAATTTGATGCAGGTATGCGCGAGTGAGTGAATACACGCGTCTGTATGCGCATCTATGCGTGTATACAACATTCTCGAGTGTGTAGAGAGAGCAACTGCAATTATACTGAATAATCCTGTTCGAGAATCGAGGAGTAAGAGAATTCGACAGAGGAGCGAAAGAGACGGAAAATTGGCTTATCTAATCGACAGGCAAATTCGAGTCCCGAAGAACATCCTCGCGCCTTTCGCACCTCTTTCTCTCGCTCCTTTCTCCTCTTTTATTTATTCCATTCTCGACTGCGCTCCGTTCTTCGGAGGCTAAGCTTGTTTCGATTTCTTCGCTCGGCGAACGGACCGCGCGGACATATGTATATAACGGGGAGCGAGAAACTGCGAGGAGAGAAACCCTCTCCTCCTTCGGAGGTGCCGATATGATCCCGAACCGCCCGAAGAAACCAGAACCTCCACCGAATTCGAATACCCACACGAAGTCGGACGTGTTCTCCCTCCGATCTCGAACGAAACTTCATTCGCTTCACTTCAATTTTTTTTTTCTTTTTTAACATTCCATTTTTCCTCCTTCGTGGAGTTTTATACTATATAACCTGTTGAAGCGTATCTCGAGAATGAGATCGTAGAGCGGTGGGGATAGGGTGAAAGCGCTTGAGCGCACGATCGTTAGTTAAAATCCCATTAGTAAAAATCCCAGGTTTCGTTAGCTATGGGTTCCCTCCTACCCCCACCCCCTGTTCTCGTCTTCTTTCATTCTGCCACAGCGAAGAGATGCGGCGAGAGCGTTGTCGGTCTCTCTCGCACGTTAGAGCGACAGCTTCTCTGAGGTCCACACAGAGCCGGCTACGGTCTACCATCAAGATGTCACCCGAAGAGATGCCGGCACTCTGATATATTGGGAGTGAGGCGGAGACACGGGCGGATTTTAACGAGGAGAAGAGTGGACGAGAGCCGTGCCGCGCGCAGCATCCAACCCGACTATACTCTCCCAGCCGGTGTGTCTCTGTATATACAGCGGTATCTCCGGGTTTATACGAACCAAAACGTTGACGGCCCTCGAGAAACCATTTTCGGTGTGTCCCGAGAGTCAACAGGTGTCTCCTACCTGTCGTTCACTCGGATCCTCATCGTTTCACATCCTTTTCCTCTCTCTTTCTATGCTTTCTATTTCTTCTTCTATCTTTCCTTTCCTCACTTTGGACCGCGCGCGCGTTGCTCTTTTTCCCTCCGTCGAGCCATTGAGACGAAAACCACACGGCGAACGGTTCTTTCGATTCCTCTCATTCTCTCACGAAGAGACTTATCGAAATCCGTTTAGCGCACCGGATGAATAAGAGCGCCAGAAACGAAATCATCAGCTATTACCGCCTCTGCCACGCGAGATTCTCAAAGCTATTAGGAGGAAATCGGATACGCTCTCCGCTTTCTATTATGAAGGGGTCGGGAAAATTTCAGCGCGATTCCCTCACGATATCGAGCTTTGGATTTGCGGTACACTTATTTTTTCCGATAAATGGACAATGGAGATTGTAAGAGAAACGGGGCAAAACGGACACTTGGGACGAAATGGACACGCGGGAGTCACAATAAGAATTTAAAATCAGAAATAATTGAAAAAATGTGAGGAAATTTTTTTAAAAATAGATTTTTGGGAAATGAGACAAAATTTGAAAAAATTTGAGGAAATTTTTTTAAAAATTGATTCTTGGAAAATGAGAAAAAATTTGAACAAATTTGAGGAAATTTTTTTAAAAAGTGATTTTTGGAAAATGAGAAAAAATTTGAATAAATTTGAGGAAATTTTTTTAAAAATTGATTTTTGGAAAATGAGAAAAATTTTTACAAAATCTGAAATAAAATTAAAAAAATATTGAAACGATATTTGAAAAGAATGGAAATGAAATTAAAAAAAAATTGCTATGAAATAAAAAAAAATCTAATATTTTCTTCTATGTTTTCCGACCTCGTGATAAATTTGATTTATGTTACCCTCGATACCGTTCGATACCGGACGTTATCGAAACCGATATCGATGTTCGATGGCTCGATGTTGCTTTCGATACCCATTTTACCCCACTCTCCCCTACGATTTATTTGACATATGATATTGACGTATGACGAGCGAAGACGATATTTTTACAGAAATCTCTTTTTTTTTTCAACTCTATTATTTCCCTTCTCGCGGCCCCTCGTTCACTCGTCAATTATAGAATACGCACTACAAGGATCCAATGACAGTGAAGAAAAGAATCCGTCTCACTCCTCGGCTAAAGGGAAAGATTTTTATCGCATTTCTACCGATGAAATTGGGCGTTAGTAGTTTAGCTCCTTCGTGAAAACTGTAGACGCCAACCCCCTGATATCGATCTCTAGCTATCGACAACGGTGGCGCGAAGCCGGCCGCTTGAGCTGTTGAAAAAAAAAATAAAAAAAAAAGAATAGCGCGCCGTTCCCATACTCGCTTAACAAAATTCCAACAGCGTTGTTACGAGCAGAAATTCGACAAATCCATAATTGCTCGTGGCTCGTCGTTTAATTTCCCGAACCTCCCCAACCACCCTAAAACTCCGGGAACTCCGTCGTCGATACACTTAATTTCTCTGCTATATAAAAATGTATACACTCGAGAGATTAAAGTATAGTAATAAAGGTACAAATACGCGAGCTGTTTGCCAATCGATATTACAAACGATTAAACGAAGCGGAGAGTACATACAGCATCAATAAGTCAGCGTATACCAATCAAAGAAATCACATTAAATTGCAGGAATTTCTTGCAAACCGAACCGGATTCCCTTCGCAATTCTTGTCTCCGCCCGTGAGCACTGCGTATCTCTCTCCCTTTCGTATTTCATTCTCATCGTTCGAGCAGTTAATTTCCAAGTATTAACTTCAAAAATTTGCTCCTTAAGTACATCGACAGTTTCTGTCGATCGTCTATAGCCAAAGTCCTTTCGAGTCCTGTTGTTCCGCTTTGTACGCCGAAACAAAAGTGGCGAGAAAAAAAAAAAACAGAAAATCGTACACGCCGAGAAGACGCTGCACCAGGAATGAAACGTCGAAAATTACATTGTCCGCGAGTTGAATAGAATATTTGTGTCCCTTTCGGTGCTTTAAAGGGTCCGGTTGAGAGGGTACGAGGTTTGTTCGGCGGGCACGACGAGTCCCATGCACCCAACGACAGTATACGCGGCGACACAATCTTACGAAGACGGGACGGGGCGCACGACCCCGCGCACGCTGGTTCCTCCTTACCGCACGACGACGACGGCGACGACGGCGACGGCGATCGGCAACGACGGCGAAGAGCGTGCGCCCGCGGACCTCCATTGAAGAATCCCTCGGGCCTTACACGCGGGGCCCCCGGTACTCAGGCAAAACGCTGCCACGTGACGAGCATCGAGAATATAACAACGCGGAATGACCACTCGGCTCGTTGTTCTCCTCGCTTCGCCTGCGAACGGTCCATGCGCCACACGAGTGACGAAGGAATAAGATGAGAGACGAAGAAGCGCGACTGTCATTCCTTTTCTCATCGACTTCTGGGATCTTTCGTATTATATACCCCTCGTTGATGCCCTCATGCAGAGTTCTGACAATGTACACCTACCGTGCTGTCCAATGCGTATATATAATACATTAAATAGCCGAAATTATAATTGCTTTGACCTTCGGAAAGTATGACAAAACTTTTGAAGGATATACGATGTATACGATGTATAGTATCGGTAAGAGGGATGAAAAAAGCCGAAGAAACGATAGAAAAAGTAAGAGTTGTGCGTTAGCCACGGCGTCCGCGCGCCAAGGCGGTTCTTTCCGCGACGTGACTTCGCGGAGCACGACGAACGGCGTGGGTCCGGCAAATCTCAGCTCCGTACGACACGCTCGCTTGATACCCCATCGTCGGGGACTACTATGGGTAAAAGGGTGTATATAAGTCATAAGAGACGAAAGACGATTCCCTTCTCGTCCGTACGTGATCCGGCATAAGACACATGGTATATATATGTATTCCTGGAGCGAGAAGAGGGGAAAAACCTTAGCAGCAATTACAATAACGACCGCGATATATAATTGCGCTTGGTGCGCGAGCTCTTTTGTCTCTGCGCGCAACAGAACGAGAGAAATACAGTTTCGTACTTATACTGTATGCACTCTGGTCACGTCGTCTTGTATACTGTCGTCGTTGACGTTCTCCGAGTTCCCTCGGTGCACCTACCGAGAGAACCGCGCAGAACCCAACGATTTTCTTATACATGTATCCGCGTTATTATAATATTAACCCGCAGACTGTGAATTGACGCGAAGTACTTGCAATTTCGAAGAACTCCACGCGAATATTAGTCGTGAAATTGCAATTTTATCTGAAACAATCGCGAAGGATGCAAAAATCTCGATGTCTTTATTCGTAAATCGCGCATTGGCGCTGCTGTGCAGCTGTAAGCCGAAGCAACTCGTGAAAAAGTTCAGTTCAACTTTTTTTCGAACTTTCGAAGTTTTTTTTTTCAAGATTATCAATAACACCGTTGAGTTTAGAATTGCCATTGAATTCATATTCCGTACGAAAAATACCTCGTAATTTGCGGTTCCGAACTTTTCATCATATATTTCAATTCGGGAGAAAAAAAATTCTATCGGCGAACAAAAATTCGATTACTCCAAAATATCGAAAAAAAAATGAACGTAACGAATTTCCGTAGTTTGAAGTTTCGGAGTATATGCGATGTATTTCTTCTCGAGGCTCACAATTTTAAGTGGAAACGCGCGTTCGAAGAATTTTTTTTATCCATTATTAACAGTCTTATATTTAGCGCTGCGGCTAATTGATGATAAAACAATGTCAATAATTAAACGGCGTATCGTTGAAACTAACAATGACGTCGTATCTCCGTCGGAATTTTACTGCGAAAGATATTTTCCTCGAACGTAATACCCGTAATATATATCGATTGGTCGAGTATCGGAGAAGATGAATGGACTATCACTGGTTCCTGTTAATAGATGCCGATAAATACATAGCCGCGAGTACTCAGCGACAAGGGGAACGACACACGGGGACAAGTGACGAGACGTATGTATTCAAAGGGCGACGGAGGGGGAGACAGGGCATTGAATCGATCGCTAATTTCACCGCGTACAGCACACAAGTCGATCGGAATCGTCGAGGACGACGACGACGACAACGACAACGGACGACGAGAAGGAGCGGAAGTGCCTCCTTGTTTTTATACTTCGATCGCAGCACCGATCGATGGAATGCGCTCGTTGCGTATATAGCTTATAGTATACCTCAACCCTTTACTGCTACGCATCGACGTATGCGCGACTTTTGATCGCAAGAAAAATCTCATATACGCGCCGCACAGTGCTTCTGTCGCTATCTGACGTTGGAACTCCGGGGCGCTTTGTCCTCTCGTCCTCATCCCCTTTTCGTCGTTTTCGTCGTATTCTTCATTCGATGCGAAAGAGCCGCATTCATAAGTTCGGGTTATTATAATAATTAAAGTGAAAAAAAAAAAAAAAAAGTTCTCAAATCGACATATTTCCTCTGTGGGATACAACGAATATCGAAGCAGTTGGCGGCGATGCAACTTCGACTTTAAAAATTCAACGAAATTTTCAACATTGACGAAATCAATTATTTCAATTTTCTTACGTGACTTATGCGTATTTATTTTTTTCCCTTCCATTGCTATACCATTTAAAACACGTGGCACGATCGAACCGATTTTTTTCTCTCGTTCTACCGAGGATAATACGAAGGCCGGATTCTACACGCGAAAAGACGAGAACGGGCCCCCCGGTGGGTCTCGCTTGCCGTTCAAGTCCAATGGGGCTCCGGGACGAGCCAAGCTAATCGGCGCGGTGTTCTGCGAGCACGCCTGCCTCTCTCTCTCTTTCTCTCTCTGTCTCTCCGCCGCGAAAGAGTTCGAGAGAACCTCATATTCCAGCCCGGTATTAATAGTCGCTCTCTCGCTGTGCCGAACCGCGCACCGACCATTCGTGTGTTATAACGAAGGGCCGGCCGATTTTTGTCGGCTCTTCTCTCACTCAACTGTGGCATTAATTCAAACCAAAATTTCTCTTCGAACTAAAAGCGACTGAGTATAAATGATCAACAATTTTTCGTTTATATTGCATTTTTGCATATTACGTATATTCGTCGCTATCGTAAAAAAAAAAAAAAAAAAATCTTCAGCGAAAAACATCGACGAAATTTGGAGTAAATGCAAGAATTGGCAAAGGCAGCATACAAATTTGAGATAAATCGTAAAAAAAAAAAAAATCTACGTTCAGCGATAACTGTACGAGAACGAGGGCGTGAGACGAGCAAATCTCTAATACTTTGTTAGTACGCTTAGTCAAAAAGGCGAGGAGCCGAGCTTCGGTTTGCTGATGGTTTTGCGAGCTCTGCTTGTCTATTAAAATTATGCGGGACGCGCGCGTTCTTTGCGTCTTTCCAGCACGATTTTACGGCTCTCGTTTTTACGGCTCCCTCATGCCACTCCACTCGTCGAGAGGCACACCAACCAACAACTGTTTCGACTCTCGTAACTCGTTCGCGTTATCCACGCGGTTGGACTATGTAATACCTCTTCCTACGGTCGTTACCTCTATGCTGATGCGGCTCGATAGTTCCCCGGAGTCTGGAGAGCGAAAGAGACCGTCTACGATGGTTAAGCGTGCGAGAAAATTCGCACCGTATCTATCGTGTACCGAGAGAAAGACGCTGAGGTGGAGTTGCCATAATACTGGCGGTTATAACGACGATAAACGAGAAAAAAAAATGAAAAAAAAAAAAAAATTGCGCCAAGTGAATTCTAAACGACGACAAAAACAAGATTACGCGGTCGATCATGCGATCAATTCGAATTGAATTACTGTCACGATAATAAGTAATGAATTAGTTTTTTTTTTTATTGAAATTAATGAATTCAATGAATCAAATAATCGTATAGCGAATATCGCTGTGATATTATACAGTTGGAAAGTATCGAAAGAATTGTTAATAGCGGCACAACGAAGAGAAGAAAGCGATCAATCATAGGTATACGCGGGTATATGAATATATGTGCGGTGGGCGGCAGCGGCGAATGACTCTCTGCGTACCGCTAACTCTTTCATTCGCTACCATACTTTTATTTTTTTTTGTGTCAATTAATATTTCGTCACGGATCAGAGGACTGCCAAGAGGAGCGGAGAGCTACTCGAGACAGTGAGAGACTGAGGGAGACTTAGAAAAGACTGGTTGCCTCGGGGGGCTGTGATGTCGGGAGGTCTTACTGTCCATTCAGACTTCGCAACTGTTCGTACCGCGTATCGCACTCAGTGGACCACCGTCGTCAACCAGTCGCGATCTATATAAAAGCTTAAATATATGTATTGTATTGACTATTTTTTTTTTTTCGTCTTTTTTCAATCGCCGCTGTCGCTAATCTCGGATCATTTCGCTTCGGTGATCTTTATTCCTCGCGAGATCTTTATTCCCATCGAGGATCGCAAGATCCGTGGCATGAAAATCCCCCCTCGGCACGTCCCCCAGAGAAACAGATCTCGCCGGGATAATTATTTCGCGATCTCCCGACTCTTTCGAACGTCCCTCGCCAAATCGTTTTATCCTCATCGCGTGTACCCCGAACCGCAGCGGCAGGCATCACCGTGCGTACATATAGGCGTTTCGAGATGCACAAATTATAAAGCTCCCGCTTGGTGCGCGAGCGCGAGACCGGCAGCGAATTCGCGGAATCGGGTGAAACGATTTTTTAATAACGCGCGTCGACGGCGCGCGGTGGCTGGCGGCTCGGGTGCTCCTTACTCTTTTTCGTATACCATGCGAATGCGTGATTTACGTAACGGTCAGCAGTCGCTGTCGCGTCGATATAACGACAACTCGGGAATACAACGTAACGATAAAACGATTTGCAGGTATACGTGAAATCGTTATGATTATCCGAGCAAATGAAACATTGTCGACAAGAAGCTTTGATTTATCGTTGAGGTTGTAATTCCCTTCGTACGATCCGTCTCTCTCAGTGAGCTTAAAGTATTGCGGAAACGAAATAAAAAAAAATAAAAAAATAATCATCCTCGGCGCTTCTTGTAGGTACGCTTCCCTTTCCGGTAGAGTCTATGCCAATTTTATTTAATTTTAGTTAATTTCAGGTTCACTCATAAACTCGTATTCTTCTAGTACGATTTTTATTTTGTTTGTATATTCCGCGCGCATGCGCAGTGCCTTTTGTTTTTTGCGCGTTGCTCTTGGGGGGGCTTTGCCCCCGTGCGAAATAAACATCTCTCTTATTTCACTCGCTCTTCATCTTCCCGATGGGTGCATCCAGCATCGGCCTCTTATCCAGCTAAACAACTGGATAAACGATGCAGACTCGGCGAAGCATCGGTGAGTAGCATCGTGTAAGCGAGGTAGCAAAACCCGCGGAGAACGCTCGAGAGTATAGTGCCCCGAGGGGTCTTCTCGTTCATCGAAGCTACTGCCGGTGGTTTCCCTTGCGAGTCTTTGCTACCAGTTGCCGAACCGGCAGCAAAGTGAGCGCAAACGGAGTCGCAAAAGTTCTCCAGACTCCGATCACATGCTGCAGCGGCATTGCAACTTATATCTATATATATATTTGATAAAAAATGATCGAAAAATCTCGAGGCTCATGATCTATGAGGGAAGGGAAGAAGCAAGTGCCATACGCTTCGTGTGCGCACACCGTCTACAAAGTATACTTGTCGAAAGTCAAACGGGTGTTCTTATGAACGAGCTTTGCGTTTTTTTCACGGCGTCTATGCTGCCGGCGGTGGGACGCACCGGTTCGAAACTTATAGTCGGTGCAGCGGCAACGGGGCACCGCAGCTCCGTCGTCGTCGTCGTCGCCGTCGTCGTCTTTGCCGTTCCGTATAGCGGGCTTGTGAATGCAGTCCTCGACGCATTTATGCCGGTAGCTCGAGGCGCTTATAAATAAAAGGGAGCGACTATACCGCGAACCCGGGTATACAGTATATCGCGAGAGGGTTTACGGGGGACGAGAGAGCGAGAGGAGAACACGCCGATCTCCGTGCGCGAGCTGCTCGTGGTAAGCGCGTTCGGATTCAATTATTCCGCGATTACAACGCGACCGCGTACCGGCGACGACCGGCCGAGAGAGCTGGACTTCTCTCGAGCACTTTGACGTGTGCATTTCGCTTTACCACGTTTCTTCACTGCAGTTGAAACTCAACTTTACAGTCTTCTCCGATGTATCTGATACCTTGTGTACAGTATACCCGATCGTATACTCCGAATTATCGATATATAAACATATATATCAATACAATTTATATATTTTTTTCAACTTATTTTCTGCATCTTAGTACCGACTTTTTTTTTTCACTTGCAAATCGATCGTTTTTGCAATTTAATTAATTTTTTAATTTCTCAATGCTCGGCGTACCTTTTTAACTCTCACGGTCGCGTTCCACGGTAGAAAAGAGTGCGAGAGGGGGGAGGCGTCTGTACCATACATTTTATATCGACTTTTTTCGATTCCCGATAGATATGGGTATCGCTAGTCATGTAATTATCTCCGAAGAATTTTTTTTTTCTAACAAACGACCGCAGATTATGCACATTCAATGATTTCGGGGAACCATAATGCGAAATTGAAGCGATTATAATAAATCTATAATACGCGATGGATCACTGTACGCGATTTTAGTCTGAATAGAAGAGAAGGAAATTCCGTGATTCCCGCGAGGCCGCAGCTTCCTCACCCAGAGCCCGGGGCTCCGGGCCTCTCGCAGGACGATCTTCGTCGACCACACCGTGCGCCGGCGCACGCAAGCCACTCGCGCATTATAGCCACTCTTCTGCTTCTCTTAAGTTACCATTGGAAAGTATTAGGCATCGGTGCATTATACCGTACTGCAAGCATTATAGACACACGCGGTCTGTGCACTCGGCATCCTTCGGATTTACACGGAGAGAGAATCTTCTCGCGTTATCGCGCGATATCATTGCAGCTCGCGCGCGCCTCGGAGTACCGGGTGCGCAGACGTCACTCTCGGGCGCGATAGATAAGCCACCGGCGGATCTGATTAGCGGCGTACGGAAATGCTAGCATACGTTATACACGCTCCACTCTCTGCCCTACACGCTCTCTCCCACGCCCTCGCTGTATAACTAACTATAAGAACTATACAAATAACATGAACACAGTCAGTATAAATCGCAACTGTGCTCGGCGAAGCCGAGAGATTATTTGCTCCGATAATCGAACATCTCGCATCTGTCTCATTGAGAGAGCGATATATTTTGCAGCTAATTACAACTGTGCGAATAATCTATAGAAGAAGAAAGTAAAATGTCGATGAAACGGGATGTTGGCGATGTAATTCTATTTGAAATCGAAAAAAAAGCACTGAAATGAAAGTTCGCAAAGGTGACGAAAGAGAACGAATTTATGCGCTCTGACGAAAAAAAGATATGTATATATATACAGTGAACGATCTTCGAATGTCCAGTGTGTAATTACGCAAAGTCTCCGAGCTCGGAGATCAAAGACTTTTATAGCAACAGCTATAATTGAGAACTACGAAGAAAAAAAATAAGAAATAGAAGAAACAGAGATCGCGAGGAATTGACCAGAGGGATCGCTGTAGGGATGCTGCGGCTGCTGAGGACGCGCGTCACGCTTTTACTTCGGGTTGAACGGTTGTCCGAGAAGAGAATCGCGCGTATTAGGGACCGCATCTAAGAGGGCGGTACCTTAGTGAATTTGCGTGAAACGACGCTTCGCGCTTCGGATCCCAATGCGATTTCTACTTGCTACGGGGTTCTTCTTCTACTCTCGCGTGTGATGGATACAAAGCGATTCTCGTAAAGTATATGGCAACGTATGCATGCAGAATTTGAGGTGTGTGTACGGCAAGTACAGCGGAATCATAGGCTAAACATAGAAGAAGAAGCTGAAGAAGAAGAGGGATTCTGAAATTAAGAGAAAGAAGAATTGCGGCGTAAATTCAGTGTACAGAAAGAAGCTTAAGAAGCTTCGCTTCTCTCGGGGTCTTCGCGGAGTTCGCGTCTCGAAGGATCGGAGACGACGAGCGAGAAGAGTCCGAGAGATTCTGCTGCGCTCTCGGGTGGCGCAGCCAGGCAGGCAGCCTTGAGCCACTGAGACTGGTTTGTGTTTTTGCTTCCATAGTTTCCATCCTTCGAGACACTCTTCGGTAGTCCATCCTTCTTCGATTCTTTTACCACTTTTTACTTCCACCTCTGTGTGGCATCCTTTTCTTCTTCTACCACTTTTTCTCCTCGCGAAGTTCTCTTTTTTTACTCTCTGTTCTCTCATTCGCATTCACGCTTTTTCCTCGCAATATCGCTCCGTTGTTCAGCAACGTTCTTGGTAACTTTGTGACGATAGTACCAATCGGTAGCGCCTTTCAAGGCGTTGTACGATTATTGATGAAGCGATCGAACAGAAAATTACTGACTTATTTGGGAGCGATAAATGCGAAGTCACCGCGATGTATTCACTGTGAAAAGGATCCCGAGAGGGTCAAGAATTCGTGTGTCATCGTTAAATAAGAAAGATCCCGGAGGACGCAAATGGGGATAAAAGCGCGTTGATGATGCACGCTGGAAGAATTGTCCTCTCTTCGAGGAGCCAAGAATCTTGAGATACGAATCTTTCGATGAGATCCGTGTAACCGGCGCATCGAGCTTAAGCAACACACAGCAGTGAAAATAACGGAAATGCCTCACGAAACCATGAGGATCTGTCTTCTAGGATTTTAATTACACCCGGCAACGCCGACCGAACGATCGGCCCAAACGCGTAAACTTCTACACCGGGTAAGTCACACGGGTGAACTATAAAAATTCCACGGGTTAAACGCTCAGTCGCCCGGGATCTCTCCCTCTCTTCGTCTTAGTTTTCGTCATGGTCTCCGAGGCGACGACGAGACGACGTATAGCTCTCCATTGGATCCCATAAAAATTTCTTCCGGCGAGCCGAATTACCGAACTGTTTCGTTCTCTTTTAGTTGTTTTTTTTTTTTACTCTATTCCCCCCTTTGGACCTCCGTGCGCACGTCCGGCAGCAACATTAAACGCTACACGAACTTTGGTCCTCGTCGCCTCTCATTCACGACTCAACACCAACTGCCGCCATTCGCAGTGGTAACTCGATTCTATACTTCTCTTCAATCTTCACCCGGCTAGTGACCGCCGGGTGCCTTTTTCTAGCCGCTCGTTCGCTCATTCCATCGTAAAACTCCAACTAAATCGAATACCGCGCCTTTGCGGCGGTTATAATGGCAATAAAAGACTCTCATTATAATCGTTTATTGTATACATATATATGTATATGTATATAATACATAGCAGCAGCATCAGCGTCCAACAATAATTGACGGGTAAATGGACAAAATTAATATTTTTTTATTACTTTCGTCGCGAGTTTTGAATCGGGTATTCGGCAGAAGTAAAAGAAGTGGCAGATTCGCGATCAGCGGACTATAATCCTGAAACGACGCGTCAAAAAATTTGTTACGGCAAATTTTTATAGACAATTTTAAGGATCTTAGCAACTTTCGGCTTTTTGACACAGTCGTGTTTTTTGCTTATTGATGTAATTTCAGAAATATTCAAATGTCGATCATGTTCCACGAAAAAAAAAATGTGACCTTTTTTAACCGTTTTTTCTTTCTTTTCTCGCTACAGCGCGATGGAAGACGTGAAAAAATCATCATTTTTTTTCGTAAAATAAAAAAGTCTCGAAAAATGCTCGATCCCAAACGTATCGATGGATTTTGTCGCGCTGAATACGAATTAACAATTTCACTCCAAGTTAAACCGAAACATAACCGCAAAAAAAAAATTTTTTTTTTACCGACTCGACTTAAGTTCCTCTTCTGCCTTTTGCTTTCGGAGGTATTTCGAGACGTTTCTCAACACCAATATTTTTTTTTATTACGAAAGTACAAGTATGCATATAGATGAATATTGTATAGATATTTAGGTATTACAAATAAAACGAGAAATATGTCTTACACCTGTCGTTTACGCCTTATAGCTGTTTCTCCGAGTTTTAACTGCCTGATAATAAATCGGCGGTATATTTATTGCCGTTTTTTTCATCCTCCTCCACCATCATTTTTTTTTATTATTGTCATTACGAAGTGTCGTAAATCGAGCATCAAGATTATGCGCTCCATCCACATACATAGATATATATAGTAAATCGTAATCGTGAGAATTAGTCGCTAGTTTCCAGTACGTATATAAAAGTTGGAATTTGACCTTTTTGACTCTCGTGTATGAACGAGATTTCACCGTCCTTCCTCTTTCACCTTTCTCATCTCTCTCTCTCTCTCTCTCCCTCGATCTTTTCTTCATTCTATATCCAAGTGTACATATACACGTACACTTCGTTCGTGGACTTGTTTTATTTTCATTCTCATTTATACATCGCCCGTCTCCTTTACCTCTCTTTTTTTCTTCTTCTCGTTTCTCTTTACCTCGAGGTTCGGTCCTGGCCTCGCGGTATCTATACAACACGCGCCGCGCACCGGACAGGTTGTTCGAGAGAGCGCGTTTCACCGATGCAACTGCAAGGGAGACCGGTGTGCGCACCAGCAGCCAGTGGAGTACAGGAGACCCGGGGTACCTGCGACTATACGCTGCGATCGACGCGTAGCATTCCACAGTCGAGTTCTTCTTCGTGTCCAGCCACCTCTTTTCTCTCTGTATCTTTCATTCTCCCTTTTCTCATTCGCTCCCGAGGAAATATGCTTCACGTGAGGAATCTGTTCTTATTTCACGATTCTCGTTGCGTTCTTTTCTGCGTATTCTCGCGTATTGCTTCCCTCCGTAATGACAAAATCGGGAAGAGACCATCGCCTCGAGACTAACCCCCTTGTGCGCGCGCAAGATATAGAAAGATCAATGGAACTTCGGCATTAACATCGAATAACAGTATATACGCGGCATACTAACTGCCGGATTATCGCCCAACTCGAGGTCCTCATTCACCTGTTCGTCGTCGTAATCAAATACCCCATAAAGAAAAGTTGCCCGATTGCTCGGAAGTATACGAGTGTTGCATTGCATGCGCGAGAGGGTTGCGCACACGTCGAGAGTCGCCAAGCGCCCAGAATCAGGACTGTCTCTACGTTTCTCCGTTCGCGAACCTTCGATCCTCTCTCTTCTCTTGTGCACTTGTCTCTCGGATTCTAGGAACTCGCTGATGCCGACGCGAGAAACGAGAAGCACGCATTACAGAAACAGTAGGGAGTATACGATTATTGCCGGTAAGTACCCGGTCCGCGAGCCAACACACCAACCAAGAGAAGACGCGGCCTTCTGCCAACGAGAGTCGCGAGAAGAGAGTTTCAAGTTTTCTCCGCGCGTAAAGTGAGCAAAGCTCAAACCGTTGTTTTCCGTCGTTTATATTATATAGTTGTGAAGATAATGGAAAGAGAATGGAATTCATAGACCGCGCGGAAACATCACAGAACGAGTGATTGATAACTCGAAGTACACGAGAGGAGGAAATATATATATTCATTCACAGGTCAAAGCACCACCCCTGTAGCCTCTTCTATTCTCTTCCGCGGCGTTAACCGCGACAACGAGCGTATATCAGTCAAAAGAATATTTACCGATAATTATCGTTGACCGGTAGTCACTTGTGAATCTTCCAAACGCTCCGATTTGTCATTATAACCATTAAAAATAAAGATTTTCGGAAAAAAAAAATTACGAAATAAATCTCAGCGAGAAACGTAAGATGTATACGAGAAAAGATTAGCATGAGAAAAAGGCTTCGGCTTCTCTCACGACGCGGACGTTGTAAAAATATTTAAATAGTACGGTAAGTTGCCGTACACTGCGACCCTTTCGAGGCGTATATATATAGCATAATAAAGTATTGTGCGCAACAATGTAGTGTACACTTTGTATACAAGCAGTATAGGTGGCACGCGGTAATTACACGGCTACCGTTTCGAGTCACATCCTGTGCCTCGTATAATTCGTACTACTAAACCACTACTACTACTACCTGCAAGTAACATCGGGATTGCACCCAGAAGTCGTTGGAGAAATTTTCTCGTGCGTACGGTACGATCATTGACTGCGCGTCGAGTACAACGGGGGAGAGAGACAGAGTGTCCTGTGTATAGTATAATAATAGTCAGTAAGTAGTAATAGTCTCTTCTGGTCGGGCGTATTACAGTACTTCGCAACCCGGGCGAAGCAGCAGTTGGATGCCCTTGCCGCTTCGCGAATAGCGTTTGAAGCGGGAAACGTTGAAATCTAAACAGGAGCGTTGCTGTTCTAAGCTGTAAAGTCGACATTTCCGCGTAGAAAAAAAAAAAAAATTCGCAAACAACGTATTCGTTTCGGAGTTCGTATTATCTCGACTATAGTTTTCTCTGCTAACGAGACGGCTTCAAGATTTATTTGATAATGAAAAAAAAAAAAAAAAAAATCTCTCCAAGTGCAACGAAATCCCTGTGAATTATTGTATCGAGTTCGAGGACAACGCGAGACGCGTCGAGATGATGCGATTGCAAAATTCGCACAAGTAAAACAACACGGTGAGCCAACGGAACGAGCGAGCGAAGTGAGCCGCGCGGTTCAATCGTCGGCGATATCGCGATTAAAAGGGAACGATGACGCAATAATATCGTGCAGAGGAGGACGGCGCACCGAGACGGGTACAGCAGCGGCAATCGATACCGCTGCACAAGGCACACATACACGGAAAATTTTTATTGCAAATACGTGTGTATCTGTCTCGTGTAAACGGGATAACTTTAATAATAGTTGAGGATACATAGCGGGAGAAAACTTCTTCTTGTTCCTTACTCTTCGCGGAAGTTTGTCGGCACTGTGATAATACGCGCGCGGCGCTGGTATGGTCGCGAGGCGTGGTATGGCATCCATATAATAATCGATAACGAGGTCGGCACGACTGTAGTATATCGGAAAGTTACCGGTAGAAAATACGCGAAGAATCGAGTTCCTTGTCCGCGAGAACTCTTCTTCTCCGCCCCTCGCGAGGGCTTAAGTTCCCAACCGATAGAATAACTTCTCTTCGGCGTACGTGTATCTCAGTTCCAAGAGAACAAATATCTCGGGAGCTTCACCCGCGGAGAAAAAGAGAAACACGAAACTGCGTCCCGATTGCTCGATATAACATAGATATTTACACGGAATACCGATCGCGGTAGATACAGCTATATATACTGCATTGTCACTTCGGTAACGCGACATAGTCGACATAGCGCTAAGATTATAATCAGTAATAGTTGCCGGTGTTATTATCGAGATATTCGAAAATCGTGGTAGGAAATCCAAGTTGCTCTGTGGACTAACGACGATCAACGATCGCCGCGGACATAGACGTCGTCTTCGTCTTCGTCCGCAGGACGAGTAACAAGCCGCGGCGATGAATCTCTAATACGAGAAGAGTGAATATAAGGACGAGACGGGTAGTGGGAAGCGATTCAGAGAGTGCAGAGCGCAGTGAGCGGTCGATGTAACGCCTAATACGAGTTAATTGGACGCCGAGTTAATCATAGAGAGGGATATAGCTTAAGCTACCTATAGAGACACGGGTACAGCCGGACGATGCCGGAGAGACATTCCACCGGCCCGCCCAATTATCGCATTGGGTTTTCTCGCTCTCGAGAGTCTCTCGAGAGGGCTTAGCGTATTATACACATGTATATATCGTGTGTACTATATGTACCTATCTACTGTATATTAGTATATATACATAGGTATAGGATCGCGACGGGTTCGTTCTCCCGCTCTTCGCGCGCGCATTAATTAAGTTATTTTTAAAAAAACGCCTCAGGACCGAACCCGCGGTTCTCCAGACCCGCCAGGATGCAGAGAAGACATCTCGAATGCCTTCGGGGCAAACGGGCATCTGGAATCGTTCTATGTACGTCGGGTATATATATTTATCCTAAAGTTTTCCCGCACAACTCTTCAGGAAACTTATTTAAAACTGTTATAATAATCCGACGCTTGGCGTTACGCGCAATTAAATTCAACATGGAAGCCGGACGGATTATCAGCAAAGGTCTCGATCATGGCTGAGTGTACACAGTAGCTGCAGGAACACCAGAATTAATGCGAAACTCCGGTATGTAAGAGAGCAGCAGCAATGAGCGGAGAGCAATAGCAGCAAAAGACGAAGGGGGAGGGGTAGGGGGTGGGGGTTATAACTTTTTCGCGTTCGTAAAGAAGCGGACGAGCCACAATATCCCCGGTCTCGTTCCCTTCGATATCCTTCACGAGTATTCAGACCTCCGAGAGTCTCGTACCGGAATAGCGAAAGAAACGAAACATCCTCTCGCGAGAGACACGAGAATACACCGTAGAATTGTAATGATATTGCCTTTGTGTTTTTTCTTGGCATCGATTGCAATGTAATGATAATAATAATAATAATAATAATACGCGAAAAAAATTCATCATAATTAATTCGGTGCGCAAAGGTCGCGGTTTCGCGTTATTATTATACTGCTCGAGGTTTTGTATACGAAAGAAACTGAAACGCACGGGAATACATACGAAACGAGAACTTTTATTCGTCTCGTATTTGCTACAGTCGAAGGCGTGCGTCCTCTCTACGAAGGTCGACCCTGAAACGGAACGAATGAACGAACGATCTTTCTTAACTCAGAAATAAGACAGACGACATGAGAATAAACCGATAAAGAGTCTTAACGAAACGACGGTAAGAAAAAGACGGAGATGTAAAAAAAAAAAAAAACCAACGGAAAATTAAGGATGAAAACAGGGAATACGATAATTAACGTCTCGAACTCTGAGGGTTCTTATAGTTCCTTTGCTTGCTTTCTCGCGCTCTGTGCTCGAAGAGTTATAACGGTAACGGTCGCACGAGGATAAGGATAAGAAGGTGTCGGGATCCTCGTTAGCCTTCGAGTATCTCGCTTTGCCTCTCTCGTTTCCTACTCGTATCTTCCTCCCTTCCTTGTTATATCTCGAACGCCAAGATGCGATTGGAGAACAATCGGAACCCCGACAAAGTCCGAAATAACCGAAATTCGTTCATAGCTCTCGACATTCGGTGGCGATCTCTTAATTTTCGTCACGATTTCTCCGTCCTTAACGCGGCGCAAAAGACACTATTTAACTCCCAAAATCCGTGACAAAACCTCTTAGGTATATATTTTCACGCTGTTTTTGTAAAAAAAAAGAGCCGTCCGACAAGGTGCGAAGAGGAAACTAGAATCGGACGAAGAAGAGTAACAAGACGAAATACGAGCAAGGTGTCTGCGTGCGGGGCACGCCCTCGCATCACGACGCGCGGAGTCTCACGAGAGAGGAGTCCGAAGGACTCTCGAGCGCGCCGGTCACGTTTCCTAATTGCGGCGCATCGCCAGAATTTATTTCGGGGTGGGCTGCACCGGTCTCCGCGGTCCTTTTTCCCCCCTCCCTCTCTTTCCTTTCTTTTTTTTTCGTTGTCTCAAAAAAACTACAACAGCCGTGGGAGGACACGGTGCGCATCCCTCGGCCGTCTTCTGCGGACGAAGAATCACGACGATCGACTCTCCTCGTCGCCGCATATCTCACGAATCTCCCGCGGGTTACTCAGGTATTTTCTCGGGATTCCTAGCTCCACCAAGGGCAACTGGCCAGCGAGTGAAAGAAATAGAAAAAAATTGAGTCCCGAAAGACGAAACTCTCGAGAGCTTAGTCACGCTTCGCAATGAGCATCAGGAAGCTAGGAAACGCGCTCGCGCGCGCGCTTGTTGCTCCCACACAGCCAGCGCTTCACAAGTTGGAGTGTCCGTTGTATGCGCGCTTAAAGTCTCCTTCATTCGAAAAAAAAGGGGCGAGAGCCTATTACGCGTCGTTATTGGTCCCTAATAGGCGAGCCAACTCGACCGAGCGCAGTGTACAACGCGCCGACACTTGAGGCACGAATAGTATATGCTGATTATCGGGTTACCTATAAACGCCGCGGCACGACTGTACCCTCCGAAGCGAACACTATCCGCGTATACACCTGTTGGCAACTATTTTACACATATATTTGCTTCGCGGTTCGATGTACATACGTTTGAACGCTTTTACGCGAGTAAATTCTACGTGTCTGACTCGACCACTGGCGCGTCTGCGATTTGCGCTCCACCCGAGTAAGTAGGTGGTGCATATATACTTGGATAATTCTTGAGTTACGTACAATACTATTATCTCTTTTCAGTGTGCGAAATCATCGAATAGTTTATTTTCAATCGCAACCATAAGCATTTTAACTTACTTAACTTATACGATACTGAAAAGCTATTGAAAAAGCATTATTTTCACTGTTTTTTAAATCAATGTGCACTTTTAAAAAAAATCGTAAATTTATAAAAAAAACAAATTCCAGAAAAATCCATATATATTTTTTTATAATTTTACAATGGAATATCTATTTTACGAAAAAATGCGATGCATTTAACGTTTTTACGCAACTGCGATTTTTAGTATGCAGATCGGGAGATTCCGTAAATCCGCGGCATTATCGCGATTTTAATATCTGTACGCAATTTGCGTGCTACAGGCTCTTCGATCTTTTTCATTCGAATTATTGCTCGTATCTACGGCGTAATATGCCAACAGAACGTTGGTGAACATTGAACAAACGCAAGGGGTGAAACTCGATAGTCTCGATTCACAAAACGCTTCACTCACCCCTCGCATTCATTTTTTTTTATCGCTGTTCCTGTTTGCACTTTTCCATCACAAGGATCAACGAGAGCAAACAGAGCACGAATCGGCGACGCATCTGGACCTTTACCGATGCTATCTGTCTGCGTAACACACGCACGCATCATCGTCATTATTCTCGATTTCGTGCCACAGGCGATCTATCCGCAGCACAAGCCGGTCGACGAGTGTCGATGAGGGAGCGTTACGCCTGCACCTGTATAACTTGGCGAGATTCGAGAGCAACGATGAATGGGCGCGTATATAGAGAGCCCTGCGGGAGGGCGGAAGCGCTTGAGAAGTGCACTGCAGTGGCGCAGAGAACAGGAAAGGGGTGGGGAGGGGAGAGAAGTAAGTAAGGTATACGAACAAAACGGGAACGACAACGACGTCGGGGAGAACCCGATCGGTGCCCGAGGGCGAGTCGAGTCTGTGTATGCAATGCAGTAGTTTTTTTTTTAAGGGGCGCGCGCACACGCGAGGCTCACGCAACGCGTTTTACGCACCACGGGCGCAGCCGGGGAACGCGGGCATCTGTCGCAATCATCGAGCGCATTGTCGGGATCGTTGGCTACGCGTCGGGGACGCACGGAACACTTTGCGGGACTTTTAAATCGAGGGGGTGGCGCGCAGCCCTGTTATATTCATACCACGCAGTTAACCGTAGTTGTACGAGGGACGGGCCGCTTTATATTTTGCGCGCGTGTATTGGGCCTCACTGACTCGTCGTGGGGCACAATGCAAGGACCTTCCGCACGCGGTCGCGAAACGAGGCCACATGTGATCCTTCGCACGTGCGCCAAAGGACAGTTGTTAGAATAGGAGAGCGGAGTGTCCTCAGGAAGCAGCTTCTGCGATGCTCTCGATGACTGTATGTATATCATGCAGGGGACTATATAAGAGCAGTATAGCCACTATATAACACAGTGGTACTAGAGAAAGAGATTCGCTGCGCACTCGACGATCCAAGGGTCTCTCGCTCTCGGTAACCCGAGAATCTAATACACCGTTTACAACCGCCGATCGCGGCAGCTCTTTTTTTTTACTCCTCTCGTTTCTCGCCCCGACTTCTATATAGGCTTCTCCGATTTCTCGAACGCGCACGAGACGCGTACAACCGCAAGATCGTTTTTTTTTTTTTAAATATACGTTTCTTTTCTCTGTTCCACGCACGATTCACGTTATTTAATTCTAATGACGGCGCCAAAGATCGTTGCGCGAGGAATTCGCTCGTTCAATGTTGCAGGCTTGCGCCCAGCTGTATAGATTTCTTGCTGTACGGCTTGAAAGAGACGCGTATAGATAAAAAGATTGAGAGAAGAGAAACATTAATGTTACGCCCGAGGTGACGCGCAACGATCCTAATAGTATCAAACGACACGGTCGAGTCACACACGAGCGGCGTGACGAGGCCGCGGTACTTTTTTTTTCATTATTTTTATTAGTATCCTTTGTGTGATACTGATGAGAAAAAAGACGAAGTAAAAAAAGAAAAAAAATAATAATAAAAAGATGAAATAAGAAGATATACACAACGATGACGATGCGAGAGTCATTTGAAAATTACATAGGCAACGCGTGACGGGGATCATTATACCGAGAGACGAGAAAATTTTTAATTCGACGTAATTAAATTAGATTCAATGAGTATACTAATAGGAACGATAAGCCTTCTCCGGGGACAGAGACAGAGGATGAGCGAAAGGCTGGAAGGAAGAACAACTTTAAGTCTGCTAATGCTGCTGCTGCCGCTAATGCTGTGGTACGGCGTTCAATTCCGAAACGCAAACGTGATGATGATAATTAATGTGACAAGGGTACAAGTTCCTTTACCCTTAAGACTCTCATGAACTCGTCTTTTATACTTCAGAATTAACTAAACACAATTATCGCGGATTTACGGTTAATTGAGAAATAGACTGCAACGCCCGGTACCTGCGGTGCAAAGTCGAAGTTATTACTTTCGATGTTTTTTTGCTGTTTTGAAAACCGCGAATAATCGATTATTTCAGACGTTCGTGGCTAACATTTTAATGGGAATTGGGTCAACGACCCTTATCGCCAGATCGGCGTCGTCTAGCAGATCGTCAAATAAAAATCAATATTGTATACCAGAAGCGCCAAGCGCCGTCGCAAGCGATAAAATACGAATCGATAGTTGTATATACAGAGCTTTGATCCCCTTGGCAGTGGTTCGTTGTTAGGTGAGCAGTTTGCTAACTCTATCGTAGGCATTTGCTTTACGGAGAGAGGGAAGCAGAGCGAATAGTAAGAAGTATATGCAGCTTGGCACGACCGCGAGACGTTACCGAATATATATCGTTGAAGAAACGATAGTGGCAATAGGTACCGAGATGTACCGAGAGACCGACAAAAACCCTCATCGCTTCCGCAGTACTCCAATCCATAAGACCGTAACAACGTAGGAATCGATTCGACCAGAGGGATTCGTTCTTCGACTATTCTCATCGCGAAAGAAAGAGGTGGGAGGAGGAGAAGTAGGAGAAAAGTGCAGAGAGAATCTATCGATCCGTCGTATCGAAGTAACGACGCGTGAACCCGGAAAAGTAGCAGCCGCAGCAACTGCAGCAGCAGCAAGCAGCGAAGATCGGCGGCGGCACGAATATACGTATACACAGAGGGCAGGAGGAGCTGCTCAGCGGCAAACATTCGTAACGGAACACGAGAAGAAATCGCGCTGCCCATGATTCCAGAGGAAGAGAACTACTCATCGGCTCGACTCGCTTTAGTCAGGCAAAGCTGAAACGATCGAAAGATACGATGTGGAAGCGAAAAAAAGATAATGCGAGCCGCAAAACTCAGTCATTGACGCAACAAGCGGAAATCGAGAAGAAATCGTTAAATTCTCAATACATCGATCATTGGAAGAGACTGTCATCGACGTCGGAAGTGATTTATTCGCGTACTTGAAAATCGCCGGTGAAACTATTTTCTCATGCGAATGCAGACGAAACGAATCTTTATCGAATGAATTTGTATCCGCGCGGTCTGTAAGATGATGGCATGCGGCCAGCGACTGGTCGAAAGATCGGAACGCGTATCCCAAGGTAGTTGCGGGGCGAGTGCCAGTAATTTCGATCATTAATATCTTCGAGATTTCCTGCGGTACGTGGCACGAAATTCATCACTCGTATATATACGAGAATCCAATTGCTCTCTGCGCTATTGCCGATCTCTCTCTCCCTCTCTCATTCTCACGAAGCCTCTCGGAAACCGCCGGTGCAGCGAGAGAGCGATCGGTAATAATTCTAATGGAAGTAATTATCCCGCGTGCGTTTTGCCCTTCAGCGAGAAGTAGGCAGGCGGTATGGATCATTTGATTTTTCGTCTCTGTTACACGCGCGCTTTATGGGAAAGGATAGTCGTCGCGTCGATATCGACGTTCCGAGTTATTAATTATCGTTATCTCATCGTTAAGCGAACCGCTGTATACGGCTTTCTTTGGCGGTCCTGCGGTGCCGCGTTCACGATAAGTAGGCACTCGAAAAAGGGTTATACCACTCCGAGGCGTACACGATGTTCTTCTCTACATTGCGTTTCGTATGTTCCGCGTCAAGCGGAGGAGGAGAATCGGTAGCCGAAGAGATCTTTTCAGTCACAGAGCCGACACACCGAGAAGCGAGAGCAGTTAGAGATTGATGAAACGACTCGCGAACGCATGCGGCTAACAACATTTGTTTCTCTAATAACGAACGACGCGCGGCCGTAAACCCGCTTCTTGCAATACGGTATATAACATCACGGAGAACTCTACAACAAGCTGAGCGATCGTGTATACACTACACCGCCCGTACCTGTTCGCCAACGAAGAATAATCATTCGACCATACGGCATGTAATGTAATTTAAATTGACTTTGTTACTTCGCCTTGACGCGAATTGACGTCGATCTCACCGACCTGCCGAGAGAGAGTCAAGGGTACTTAGATTGGAAATTTATTATTCGAAGCGGCGAGAACTTGAATTTCGTTTCGGTGACTTTATCCCTGACGTCGAGCGGTGATGAAAAAAAAACAAACACAAAACGGGTCCAACGGAGACGAGATAATTAAGCCCTACGTGTGAGGCGACTCGGTGCTTATAAGCCATAAGACGAGTCGCGAACAGGATGATTCGGAATTCAGGGATATTATATCGCAAAAACACTGAATTTAAAAAATGCAGGTTATGACTATCGTATAAATGTTGTCATCTTGCAGCAAATACGCGTAAAGGGAGCAGACAAATTGGGGATAATTATAGTTTCGTGTAGTACGTGCAAAAAATATTTCTTAAATAAATGAGATAATAACAATAAAGAATTATTCTTACAAAAATTTTTGCGAATTGTAAATGGATATTTTATTCAGTCACGAAATTCGAGACGATGAGAATCGTATAAAACCAATAAATATTCCGATTAAACTTACCATTTCGATATTCTCGATGATCTTTGTTATTCCATTGTGAAATTTCGATAATCCGTTGTAGAGTGCTTCGACGACCGCATTTGCTTCTTCTACCTGACAAGACACTGAAGTTCACAGTACCGGTTTGCTGAAGTGGAAATAACACAGCACCTGATCGCCGATATTAGATCGCGTTTATGTAAAAAATAATCGGAATGTCTAGGCGTTCAGAGACGGACGATTAACTGTGGATTATTCGTCGGCATATATCGATATATCGAATGCCAATGAGATACGAAATAGCGAGCATATAGAGATAAATTGATAGATTAATTTGACGTAATAATTTTTTTATTTTTGTTGCTGAAAAAATCCGGACGAATAATTGTACATTATTCGTACGGATATAGTGTTTAACGGTTATATCCGGACGAATAATATACGATTATTCGTACGGATACATTCTCGTATAGCAAGAAAGGTAATATCCGGATGTATAGCTGTTGATTACTCGTCCGGAAGGAGTTTAGAATCTTGCCAAGCGCGCTGTGTCGCTGCTGTACGGCGGAGTAACCGACGCCGGTTTGCGCACGAATTTTCTTCGGGTCTACTGTCACGCCACGCCATATTCTTTTTTTTTTTGTCTCCATACGTTACCGGTTCTTTTCGCGATCCAGAAAAGTAAAAATTGTACACGTGACTTACTCCTTTCATACTCGTTTTCCATAAATTTTTTTATGAAAATTAATGTTACGTTGTGATAGTAAAAAGAATTGGCTCGCAGGATGTGTAAGTTCTTTCATGTTTTCGGAATTCGTATCGTAGACAATCTAAGGTTATGTCGCCATTGTTATTTTATTGCAGCTGATATAGAAAGCGAGAAGACCAAATGTAACGCGACATCTTTAGAAAATGATGGCGAATCATCAGATGACAGCGATTTCGGGACTGTTTCTTGTTCGAAAACGCAAAAAAAAAAGAAAACCATACGCACCGTGATCATCAGAAAAACGTTCGGGTTGTATCGAAAGGGTGTTTGCGAAGTGGAACTTCGTTCAATTCACTGGCCGATGTGACAAAAACAATTAAAAAATACCAAGATGAAGTAAAGTGCGTTAATTACCGACGCGACGGCATGACGATTGCTCAAGATCGTAAGAAAGGAATTTCAGACCGATGAATGAAGAGCTTCAGTACTATACTATTAAGTACTGTTCCATTCACGAAGGAAAAAACTATAAATCGCGCTCGACGGAAGTCCGCAAAACTTCGTAAGTTGCATTTTTTTAATTTCCTTCCGATACGTTACGGCATTTCTTGAATTATTCAGGGATTTTTGATTTTTTTTTTTTTTTTTTCATTCAAAACGATAATATATCTCGATGAATAAGATTCATTCTGAACTTTTTATCCGGATTAATAATATATGCTTATTCGTCCGGATAATTTGATTAACGAATTAAACTTTTTATCCGTCCGAATTACAAACATTTATTCGTCCAGATAGTTTGATTTGCGAATTAACCTTTCATCCATACAATTAAGACACGTTTATTCGTCCGGATACTTTGATTTACGAATTAAACTTTTTATCCGTACGAATAACACACATTTATTCATCCGGATACATTGATTTACGAATTAAACTTCTTATCCGTACGAATAACGCACATTTATTCGTACGAGTAACATAAGTTTATTCTTTTTCTTTCATGTCGACAAATACCGAAATTGTATTTTCTGTTTTTACGCCATATCAAGATGATTGCAACGCTTTCATTCAGTTTACAATAAGCAGCAATGGCAAACGCTTGGCGGTTACAGGGTTGGATGAGCGTCATTATCATCAATGTGCTACGGTAGATACCATTAATATTTTCAATGCTGTCGTTTTAATGAATCGTTGTTTATGTAGTGTGTTAATTAATTATTTTTTGTGTAGGTATTATTCGAGCATTTACCACAAGTTCATGGGCTCACGGCCGACGAGAAGGTTAAAGTCGCTGCGATGTTGGAGCTTGGGGCCAACAAAAAAAAAGTAAAAGAAAAATTGTCGAAAGAGTCTAACAAGATCGTTCTCCTCAAAGATCTTTCGGATATCATGGCTCGGCAAAGGAGCCAAAACGACCTCGAATCAACAGTTAAAAAATTACGAGAAAAGTTCGGTGTATGTACAGAGCAAATAGAATAGAATACGCGTGCGTTTGTATGCGCGCGCACGCGTATGCATGTCAGAAAAATAAATTCACCGTTCTATTGATGTGTTTCTTTTCATTAACGCTTTTCGTATTGTACATTATTTTTGTAAACGTTTTTTTTCTAGGTGCCGAGTGTCACATCTACGCGGAGGAAAATTCCTTCCTTTTTTTCGTGACGGAAAATATGAAAAAATCGATGGAACATTTTCCAGAATTCGTTGGCATCGACGCTACGCTTAAACTGTTGGATATCTGCGCCCCGATGTATGTGATGGTTGTGGAAGATGCCGAAGGCAGCACCGCGATCGTTGCTGTGTGCATCCTTGTCTCCGAAGATTCAGTTAGCATGAATTGGTTTCTTGATTGTTTCAAGAAAGTACATCCATCTTGGACGAAAATGAAAACCGTCATGGCCGACAAAGATTTGCACGAGAGGAAAGTCATTAAGCAACATTTTCCGTCGGCGAACGTACTGATTTGCATTTCCCATACGTTACGTACTTTTAATCGGGAAATAACGTGTGACAAATTGGGAATCACGACAGGACAACGCGATGCGGCAAAAGAATTATTAGAGAAGATGGTCTATGCTCCAGAGGAACATTACATGGAACTTTACGAGAGATGGCAACGTTTGCCGAAGTCCGTCATGGTTTATTTTAATGCGAATTGGAACCCAATCCGAGCTGAGTAGTCGATGTGCAATGATTATATGCAAGATAGCTTCCTCAACACAACGAATAATCGTATTGAGTCATTGAACGCGAAAGTCAAAAGCGTTGTTAAACGATACAGTTCTCTTGAAGGACTTGTTGAAAGTGAGACAGGCTTTCTTTTTGACAATGAACTTTCAAATATTGTCGAAAGCCACACCCGGCGCGGCCTGGGTCACGGGCGGCCGGGGCTCTGGTTTAAGGAATTTTTATAAATTTTATACCGAAAGGCGCCAGTTGGTTATCTGACAAACCAACAAACTTGACTTAATGCACGGCTAACGCAATTAATACCGTGATGAGACGTTCACAGGAGGGTAGGATTCGATGACCCAATGGAACGATGCGAATACAAAACAAAATAAAGAAGTGTTCCGGCAAGAAATACGAGTTTATTTTAGTTGACTTACTCTTGTTGTTAACATTGTCCGGAACGCACAATTCCCAGATGACCACAAATAGAACCCGAATAGAAGAGAAATAATAAATTGTCAACTCAATAGTCGACGTACAAAATAATAGTATGGCAAAGTATCGACTCCTCGAGGGTTGACCTGCCGCACTCTAAGACGGTCGGCGAACAAGTGACGTTCGTTGATCAATAATTTAAGGAGCGCTTGATATTCGGCGCTCGCCTTCTTAAGGAAGTCGTTGGACCCTTTCGTTCGCGAGAAACTCCTTCGTCCACGCGGCCATCTAGCGGTGGATAGGGAAACTATCCCCGTGGCACGGGGCGCGTGGCGCGAAGTTTGAATCGACGGTTGTCGAGTGCGGCTTCGCCGAACCACTCTCACTTGTAGTGCAAGTATAAGATAATTGAAATAATTATAATTAGGGTTTTTTTAAGAATACGCAGCAGACCGAACGAGCAGAAAAAAGTGCGTCGCAATAGGCGGCGTACAACATAGCTTCGGGGGAAACCGGTAAAGAATGCCTCCAGCGATTAGAGCAAATGACGACTTTGAAGCAAACAGACATCAGAGCATCGGGAGGTCAAGGTCACACTGTAACTCGAGAAATCGAATTATTAGTTCTTTTTCCGAGCACTAGTACACCCATAGATAGTCAGGTAACATACGAGACATTCGAACAGGGGTTCGAAGATTTTGCTCTTAACGTAACTTACGACAATTTGCACATCGAAGAATCGATGGATTTTGAAGTAGATGCGGAAGGAATTATTCAATATCGCGATCACGATAGAGAGATTGAGAACGGAATAACGACGAGAGGAAAATGATCGAAGATTTGGTTGAATGCCGAGACGACGATCTGAAAGAACGAAATGACGATGGCGAACGAAGCGACAGCGATTGTGCTTTCTTCGATGAAGAAAAAAATATCGCAGACCGTGGTGCGGCGCGAGACGAATCAAATGTTTCAAACATCGATTTGTCGAAAGGTGGAAACGACAACAAATGAAGTTCTATTCTTCAAAAAACGCCAACAAGAACGCGCTGTTATGATACTGAAGTGCCTCGTTGAGGAAGAGGTTACATCAGCCGCTCTGAAAGGTGAAAAAACCGTCGAATAACATACGTTTATTCGTCCGAATACTTTGATCTACAAATTAAACGTTTTTTCCGGACCAATAACATACGTTTATTCGTCCGGATTTTTTGATGTACGAATCGAACTTTTTTTTCGGACGAATAATATACGTTTATTCGTCCGAATCCTACTATTGATAAATAATCCTGCATTATTCATCCGGATAGCTTATTGCACGATACTTAACTTTTATCCGGACGAATAATCCTATATTATTCGTCGATCGTACTATGAAGAAAATGGGATTATTTGATAGACTGAATAAAAATTGGTGCGAATTTGTGAAATATCCGGACGAATAATATACAGTAATTCGTCCGGTATCCGAATCTGTAGCCACAGCTAAAAATAATACCAATTTTTTCGTTCATTATATTAACCATTTGACAGGTCGATTTTTTATCCAGAAGAAGCGCGGTTAAAGATCAATGATTTTCGTTACGTAATCGTCGTTAAAAAAAAACTCCGAAGCTTCGTATTTCTTATTTATGTGTTAAGTTTGTTAATATTGCAGGTTATGTCGCGGATATTTTCTAATGATATGAGAAAAGAATATAACTCACACTTCGATATTAGATTCCATGTATAATAGAAATCAACTACGATAATTGACTTCGATAGTAGCTCCCGTCACGAAGAGCTCCAGTAGAATTTTCGGAATGTTTTTCTCAAAGAAAAAACTCGTTGATACCATGCGAAGCGAACGGCCCCGCGTAAACACTAAGGCCCTCGTGAAATGTACGGGTCGGTCCGTCAGCTGACACGAGAGCACAACGAATTATGGGTAACAACGGCAGATTTTAACGCTTGGTATCGCGCCTATCGATCGTTTTCCGCGGGTCCGCAAGGTACCGCCAGCTGATCGATACGTCGCCGTACCCTACACCAAAGTACTTACGCGAATATTCATGTCGATTTTTTTTCGCGGATGACACAATTTAGTAGTGTATATGAATTTTGTCTTTTGTGAAAGAGTGTAGATAAGAATCACAATGAATTTCGAATGATTGAATTGTGGGTTCTTCAACACGGTGATTGATATGAACAATTCGAAAAGAAAGAAAAAACGAATCGTAAAAAAAATCGAAAAATTAAAAAATTAACCTAAAAGTGTTATCTCCGCATTAATGTCCGTATTGTTGTTGAATATGTATGTTTTTTTTTACATTAAAATGTTGTAGATTCGATGTGTTGTTTTTTTATTGGTTAGTTCGGCTTTGCGATTAATCACAAGTGAAATGACGTTTTGTAGTGTAGCATTCTTCCGTTCTATCTACCGGCTGAGTGTTTTTATAAATATTTTATCGCGACATTATTTCGACCTTCGGAGAAAAAAACGAAGTGGCAAGTCGACCATAGTTGTTATTGTTGATTTCCCTAACGAGTCCACAAGTTCCACGGATATATATTTATTCCGCCCGGCATTTTGTTTTTCTCGCGCAACGATCAGTGCTCTATACGTTAAGTCATAGTTTTTCAAGTTGAAGGTTAAACGTGCCATCAAATTTTATTCGAAGCGGGAATCAATTTTTTTTTCTCTCGCAAAAGTTATAATTATCCAAGATTCTGAATCGCTCTGTAGCCGCGTATACAGCTTGTTCCATCGCGGCGAGGATCGAGAAAAGATGTTTTGCTCGGCACGTTGAGTTTTGCGGCTCACCGCATGTCCTACACGGTCGGTATACGCATCTTCTCGCTACCCGATCCCGTAAAACCATCATTACGCTAGTATATACAAGCGCAAAGGGTCCAACCGATCTCTTATAAGTTACCAACGTAGAAAGAGGGATATACCGGTGTGTATCGCGCTGGGCCGTGGCTACCGATGCCACCGCGAGAGTCTCGTATATATAATCCCCCTCCCCCCGAGAGTGAGCGCTGTGTGCAAGAAGCCACACGGGCTTGTGAACCGTGACGACCGACGAGAAATTTCCGGCGATGTTTCCGGCGCCCTCTCTCGCAGCGTGTAGTTTTCTTGCTCTCAGTTTTATGCGTTTCATCGTATATAGCCTCTGACCGAACATTACAAAAGAAGATGTATATTCCGCGACATGAGAATCCGACCGACAGGCGAAAAGATTCGACAGGCGATCTAGCAATGAAACCACCGTCGATTTAAGTATACACATCGAACGAACCACGGAATTATAATAATAACACGAAACCTCGCGGGTTCGAGTTTCCGCGGTGTCCTGATTAGAATTTCGCGAAACGATCGCGTACAATCGTTTCGTCTTTAATGCCTACCTCTTTGTTCGCTATACGAGGCATCCCAAACGTATTAGCTTTTGACCGAACGCGTGCGCCTACTTATTAACTTATGATAGGGAACCCCTCTCTCTGCGTCCCCCAACAGATACGAGAGTACATGGCTATATAATGATGATTTTCGGGATACCCGTAAAATTGGATATTATCACACGCCAAGTTATTTCTTTTTTAACGGCTTTACATGTTGCGCATTTATTTCTCGTAAGAACCGAAACAAAGCCGTTCTTTTACTTCTGTGAAACGACCGAACGATGAAGAATATACGACTTCAAAAAGAACTCCAAAGTGCTCGCTTTTTTTTCTACCCCTGGGGAATTCAGGTTAAAGTTAAACAATAACTACGAAGAAAAAAAAATTTCGCGATTACGAGATTTTTGTCGCAAACAATACGTCGCATTCCGTGAGAAGCGGAGGAAGTTCGAAGATCATGGGATAAATGCCGACTTTCCGCTTCAACCCGACCGACACGTTGAAGCGGTTATGCGCGCGAGAATAGAAAACCCCGAGACCCTGATATCTTTGCCGACGCTCGTGGGGTATTACTTTACACTATAAAGTCGGAGTATATAGATAGACGTCGAAAGAAACGCGGTCAATTACGGCGAACGGTGCTGAGAGTTCTTGAAGCTTCACGGGGGCTACGTGGCGCGAGCGCGAGTCTCGACGAGCGATTTGCCACGCTCGCCGCTCGTCTGAACGACCGACTCGCGTTAGATACCCACCACGAGCGTGTCATTTATTCGATTAACTACGTTCTTCTTATTTGATTTTTTTCGTTCATCCGTGAGGTCGGCACTTGCGCTGTGGCCATACAACGATGCCCTTGTTCTTTTTTTGCCCCTGAAATCTTCTCATCCTTCTTTTGTTCACTCGTTCCGTGATTATCCACGAAGATGAGAGTCGTTCTCACCTAAATTTGTTCGCGTTTTACAATCGCATTAAAAATCATGATATTCTGTGGTCCTGTAAATCCCGAAAGCTCTGTAAATGTTCTTACATTTCTTCGCTGGTCGTCGATTTTTTTTCTTTTTTTTCCCTTAAATTTCGATTTTTTCAGACATTTTTTCTGTTCTCTTGTATTTTTTTAAATCTTTGACTCTATTTCAGCCTTCCAATCATTAGTCTCGTCACGCATACTGAGTCAATTATAGGCTTCGTATTAATTTCTAAAAAGAGAAATGCATGGTATTAATTCATAATTTCATCGTATTTTTTCACTTTTTCAAGTATTTATGACGATGAAAATGTCTGGGAGGAGCCGGAAAAAAAAATTGTGGACCTTTCATCACCATTATAATATTTTTCAATTATCTACTGCACTCTACAATCAAATAAATCACAAAAATTAATTTAATTTAATTTGAATATCCGAGACATTGTTCCCGACACTGTATCCGGTTGCGTGAAAATTCGCAATTTTGCGAATTCGCGGAATAATTTGCGCCCAATTTCGCTCGATCTTTCGAAGTTAAAAATTTTTGATAAATCGATTGACGTATATCCTTCGGAAAATTGTTGAGTGCGACGACCCAACAGACTGCTCGCCACACCGAATGCTGCTTAACGCAAAAAAAAAAGACCGCACAGCTACCTGTCGATTTCCAGGATCGAACCCGCGTCTCACTCACTTTTTTCTTAAACTATTCGCGAATTCGCGGAGTCAACGCTCCATCGGCAAACTCCGTATTCCGCGGACTCCGCGGTCCGCTGTACTCTTATATCTGAAGGATAATGTTTTATCGTAATTCCGGGAGGTCTGATCGTTCCAATTAATCAGACGTTGAGTATCGATAGCGCGATAAGTCCGTCACACGGTGTATGTTCAGCGTGGGTAGCGACACTCCAATTTACATGTAATCGCGCAGTTTTGCTTCGCTAAGAAAGATTCAAAACGTCACGAGAATTGTCGTAATTACGTTTATCGGTAAACATTCATCTGGTTTTTTGTTGATCTTGAAAATATGTATCGTGTCATAAACATCGAAATTTCACTCCAATAATTTTTAGTCCTTCTATTCGATCGCGTAAGTAGGACACGAATGGACGGAATGAACACTCTGTCGAGAGACACGAACGCGTGTATGTTACACGTGTGTTGCACGCCGTGTATATACCGTAGAGGCATACTGAACTGAGATTTCTTCAACGTCATCTCGTAACTGTTTATTTGCCTCGTGTGTGCACTCGCCTCTTCTGAAAGACGATGACCCTCTTGAGTCGGTCGCGTTCTCGAGTTGCTGTTACCACTGTACCGGCGTACAGAATTATGTAAAGAGCAGATAAAAAAAAGGAAAGTAAAAAATATTAATCTTTTTTTATCGTCCGTTTATTCGGTATCTTCGTCAACTTGAAAACATAGTTGCAAAGACGATAAATTAACAGTTCTTACGTATACTCGGCGTGTTTGAAAGATTTGATTTAACGGCTCTAATCGATACGAACTTTTATTATTTTCAAAGCCGTCGTATTCTAATAAGCCGATAGGATAGTCTTCTCGTGTCCATAGACCTCTGACTTGCATTAGTGTGCTAACCGTAGCTGAACCGCAATGATACAGAAGTCGGTATTGGCATACAACAAGTTTGTTGCTCGGGAGCGCGGAACGAAAGCTCGCTACCTCGTTATATTGATAAAGCAATACACGATATCGCGTCGTTACGAAGACGCCGGTATAATAAGTACTACCGTAACACTGTGCAATACGTATCTATACATATATACATATATATTGCTGCTACACCCTTCGCCAGTATTATGATTTATCGATCTACGACTCGGTGCGAAACCTATCCAACGGATATTGCGTGTACCGGTTCTACAAACTCCGCGCTCTTTATTACCTTTGAATTTAACTATTTTTTATTTTATTCCGCGGAATAATCTTCCTTATCACGATAATTTGCAAGGAAGCGAAGATCCTGTTAAAGTTTCTCTGGGGCGTGACGATTGCGGTCTAACGAAGACAATGAGAGCAAAGATCATGTAAATTCAATAAAATATATATTTTTCAATCGCCGATAAATAAATTATTGCGAATGCACTGACTACACAAAGATAAACATTTTTTTTAATAATAATAATAATAATAATTTTTTAATAATAATATTAATAATAATAATTTTTTAATAATAATATTAATAATAATAATATTTAAAAAAAATTTTTTGTTGTGATGAAATTTATTTCAAATGGCATTAGAGGCCGAATTTCCGAGTGTCACAACAACGGAACGTGCGCCCGATAAGGCTAATTGGTGGAGGCGTCCCTTCTAACTAATTGATAACGAATTATCTGTCGCCTCGTCAGGCGCCCAAAAACTCATCCTTCCTGTCTACTATAAGCGTGGAAGCCGAATTTTTCGAGAAACGCTACTCTTCCTGTATGTTTCGGAGTATTATCTATAAGACTGGCGCTGCCGTCACTATTTTACGATACCGTTTTACCGTAAAGTACGGCGTGTTTCCTTTGCCAGAACTGCGATGATTCTACCGCCACATTATTACCATTATCTATTTTCTTTCCGATCTACCGACACTTTCTCTTTATTACCACCGACCACGAGACTATATACACACACACATGCAGAGGATAGTTCGGCAGTTGTTGATTGTCGAAATGATTATAGCTTAACTGTTGTGGTCGCGCTTGTTCGCGGTCCAATCATCGTAGATTATAATATTCATACGCCTGTGCCCGTGAGGCGTGTTCACGAGTGCCGTGAATTCGCCGCTAATAAGCCACAAATTACATGTCCCCCGCGAGAGACATATTATAATATATTCGTTGTGTTCCGCGCTACATCCACCGGTGGATGAGTCAAAATCTCCTTATAACTCGTTCTTTTTTTTTTTTTTTCGATCTCTCTCTCCCTTACACTTTCAACGCTGTTATATCGCGCCGGGCGTGGTGATCATTACTATACACACACAGGATATACGTATGTAAAGTGAGAGATACGCTTACGGAGACGTAATCCATAATTGTCGGCTTAGAGACGGCTGGCCATTCTCGCGGTTGAAACCACGCACCGCGACGAATCATATCTACGGCTTAATTCCGCATGCCGGAATGAAGAAGCGAGAGCCATGAGATCCCGGAGTGTTCATCGCTTCGAGTATCTAATAGGTGACCGAAAGTAAAATTTATCGATCACCTGCTATAGAACTATGCGAGAGAACGAAAAAAAAACCATAATAATACTCCGAAAATTCGAAATTTTTCACATCGCTTTCTTGTAATTTTTTTTATTCCACGAAACTATTTACGATGGAAAAACTTTTTTTTTTGTAAAAAAAAAATTACTAAGTTTTGGCACTAAATGAACATTTTTACGTAAAAAAACCGTCAACACACGTAAATACTACGAAATTAATTTTTAAATCGATTTTTTTTTCGATTTCGAACTTTTCGAAAACGAATCACAAAAGAAAAGATTTATTACGAAAACAAAGTTTAAGGAACAAAAAACAGCGATAAAAAAATAAATATTAAAATCAACAATAATTGACGATTCAAAAGTTGAACGACCGATCATGCCGTTGAATACGTCGCTCTTGTGTAGTTGAAGAACAAAACTCAGCCGAAACTGAATCTTTTTTTTTTTTTTTTTCGTCGCCCGTTGGCCCTTTTGTTTAACAGAATCGGAGTCAAGCCAACAATGACAGTAGCGTGAGGGTCCTGAATAGAGATTCGTTTGGTAGTTTGAAAGGCAAGTGAGAACTCTCTCCGCACCACCCGCTACGAGACACATTTGTGACCAGAAAGCGGCGCGCGGGTCGCAATGAATCTCTATCATTCTCTCGCAACCGGAGAATCAGAATGAGCGGCAAGGACCGGCAGCCTATCTTCCACAGTGTGTGAATGTGTGTGTGCGTTCGCCAGCATCGAATCATCCAAGGCGGAGGCCAATTTGACACAATGGCACCGGTTAAACACAATAATTACCCCGAGGAGAGACTGTGACCGTAGTAGAATTAATAGAAGAAAGGAAGAGGAATAAATACAACAACAAAAAAAAAAAAGAAAGAATAAAGCGAAGCAAAGAAAGATCCAAGAATTAGCGAGTGTCATTATCGTTGCGGGAATGAAGCCCTACGGCCACATCGATGTTATAATCCACACGCTCTTTCCATCGCCATGAGCTCTGCGTCGAGGATAATTTATAATTTGAATTCTCGAAGAATTCTCGATTGACAGGAATGTTGGAACAAGCGGGTTTCGCGGATGACTTCCCTGTGACCCTTAGATATTTTCTCGTCAGTGTCACGGGTGAGGAACTCTACAGGCTGAAGAGGACGAATAACTTCTCATCCGCGTATCATCGTCTATGAACGACTATACCGCATTCTTTAACGTTTAACATTAACATTACGGTTTTTATCGCCGTTTTAGCCAAAGGATCGAGATAATTTGTGATTAATTAGATATTACAAGGGTTATTGATGGTAAGAAGCGTGGATACGCGCGCGCCCTCGGCTTCGGTTCACCGAGAGCTCAAGGGAACGGCGAGCCTCTGGATCAAGACGAACGGGGACCGACCATGAGCGATCCTCGACGAACGAGCGTACCAACCGAATGGCACGAAAGGAACAAAAGGACGAACGTTACGACGGACGTAGGAACGAGCCGTTGCTGAGAGATCAGATCAGGGACGGTAGGTGGTCCATCGGCCCTTACCGGCATCTCCACTCTTCTTCGGCTTCGCCGCGGTCGAGTTGAGCCGCTGCGATCCGACGCCAAGGCGAACTCTCCGGCATCTCGAGCTCTTCTCTTCTGCAATATACTTCGGGGCGCAGGATCGATTCATCTCATTCTATCTCGCAACACTTGGTATATCTGTCCTCACCGTTGAACAGAACTCTCAGCAATCCGCTACACGAAACACTCATCCTCTTCTTTCTCTTCTTCTTCTTCTTCTTCTTCTTCTGCTGCTTCTTCTTCTTCTTCTTCACCACCTACCGAAGCGCACACGAGAATTCTACCCCGTTGAAGTTTCTGTGTGTTTGTGTGCATATCGGTTGAGGTTCTCGATTCAACTCCGGGCAACCGGAACTCCAGAAGCATTGCAGAAGCAGCCGAAGAGTTCGCCGATCGAATCTTCGAACGTTGTGGAACGACGAAGGAGATGTAGAAAGTAAATGGCGAATTGGAGAAACAGAGATATCGATAGATTGCCGCGATGAGTGCTGCATGTACAATACGCATCCACGCATGCGCATGCTATGTACTGCTATACATGATGCCATTTCCCGTTGAAGAGTTTTTTGTGGGTCCACTGGGAGACCATTCGCCTCAACTTGGTCCACGACTACGTATATTTAATTATAACGCTATAACTACAAATACAGTAAAAAATGAACCGATATATCGACGATCAAAGATCGACGAGTGGAATTGTAAACAGCGCATGGAAATCATTACCGGATTCGCGACGTAATTGAAAGGAAAAAAAGAACTCGAAATTGCTGTGGGAAAAGAAATGATTTCGAAATGAAACGATTAGCAGGCATTAGACCACAGCGTAGCGCGATTTTTCCTTCGATACTCTCGTAGCCTATGCACAATGAACTCGGATGCACGCCAATTAAATTACGAAATTATGCGGGTTCGATCGTGTGGAAGAATTGACACTCTATATATTGAAAAACGTTTAACGATCGCCCGATAATTGTTTCTGATTGACAGGGTGCCATAGATTCTGATACATCGGCACGACATCTTTTATTATCCAACGCGGTAATGGAGAGTATAATTTTCGTAAGCGTTTCCCTGTCACGTGAAATCGCAAGTACGCCGATATCGTCCCGCAGCTTTAGCCTCGACCCGCTTTATAATAGTCGACGGAATTGATCGGGATACTAATACCGCACATTAAATTCAAAGTGCAGTTACGTTCGCGGATTGGCATCGCAGGATCGACTTTCCGTCGTACCATCGTATTTTCTTTTTTTTTTTTTTCGCAGACTCGATTATTACTGTAAAAATAACGATTCCGTCCGCTGTGATGGATCGGTATTTTTTTGCACTTTGAAACACGTGAAATGAAAATAATTGCACAACAATTAAAAAACTTCCGACTGAGAAAGGAGTATATTAAAGAAACTGTATTAAGGTAGCGACAACGCGTGGTGTCCATTTCGCATAAGTTTCGAGGAAATTGAATAGTATAAAAATCTGAAAAAAATTATGCATACTAAAGGTATTGAAAAGATTAATTTTGCATAATAAAAATTGCAAAATGTTATTAACAAATTGATGAAAAAAAAAAGTTCAATAAATTTATGGTAACTAAACTTTTTTTTTTTATAAAAATGATTTGCTAATTTTTCTGAATACGTATGCATTTTTTCAGATTTTTATCTTTGTTTTGAATTTTGTCTTTTTTTACAAATGTTTTCCATACAAAAAAATTCCTCTGAATTTCCTCGAACTTATGCGATGGACACCACGCGCTGTAGCTATCGTGTCAAAAAATAAATCATTGTTCGTACATTGGAGTGAGGAGATTTTCATCCTAAATGACGAATAAACCGTCCGATTATTATAAGAGAATAATTATTTGTAATTTTACTTTTTTTTTTGTTTTTAGTACAATTTCTTTATTGTGCTCCTTTTTCCGTTGGGTATTTTTTTAATTTTTGTAAAATTCTTTTTTTTTTCTTTTTAATCGTCACTGACGCAAGGATCACGAATGTTAGTCATTCTGTCGCGTTTTTCCCGTACGATGGGCTCTCACGGCGAGATTTCAAAGGAATTGCAGTTATGTATTATATATAACTACGACGAGTCAGATGAATCATCGCAGGTGCCTGCGTGTTCACACCAGAATCTCTGGGAGCTCGAAGACATAGCTGTAGTTATCGAAGGACGGGACCCTGGCGAGACGTTATACGACGATGAAGAAGATAGACTCGAGACTCTATATAAATACTGTTGGCCATGTAGCATACATATATGCGTGGTATAACGTCCGATGAGATAAAAGTATTAGAGACGCGCCTCGCCGGCTATGATCCGGTCTTCGTACACTTTACGAAGAGATAGACAGAGAGATCTCTCGGACGGAGTATCGCCGTCATCCCCATTAATGTATCTTACGCGGTGGCGTATATCTCCGGAATTAACGAAGCCATTCTATTCCTTCTTTCCTCGTTAGTGTAATGTCGAGAAATAATACCATAAAGTCGAGAAAAAAAAGTCAAGCTAATCCTCATCGCAATTATAAGAAGTCCGAAATATCAAGCGCTCAAAAGTAGACGGGTATCTCGCATAATATCGCGTGTTAAATGACGGGAGCAGCCGATATCTCGTTTATCAATGATCTTCTTTCTTCGGCATCCTCGGCAAAAGATTCTTGCCAAAACGTGAGACAAAGACCAGCGCGTATCCTCTCGATCTTGAAGAAAGGATGGCCAATGTTGCACGCTTCAACATTCTCATCAATGAGTCGCCAGCGCTGAATACCCGCGGAGCTGATCGAGTAGCCAGACGTGTCCGGAACGAAACGGATCCCCCATGATCATCGGGCCGACTACGAGCAGATAAGTCGCGAAATCGATCGATGAAGCATCAGCGAAAAGATACTGTATGAGATCGATCGAAGAACGGAAGTTCTTCGCTGTGGAAAAGAAGAAGCATCGGACGGACAACGGAGTCCATCGATGATGAACGCGAATAATCGTTCGTGTCAGACACGCCGGGTGGAGTCGATGCCTGACGCGGAAGGTCACGCCTGTTGGCACGAGCTCTTTTGTCACAGTTCTCTCGTCTCTATAGCCACGCGCACGGGGGGCCCTCCCATCAAAGCTTCGATAATTAGCCGCGAATCGATCGGTACGTTCGATACTCGATGAGCGGCTGCCACTCTCAATGACACGCCTTCCTCCTTCTTCACTTCTCGACTTCTTTTCATCGACTTCTTTCTTCTCCCTCTCGATCAGTTCGTTTTTTCTTTTTTTTTTCGTCGACAATCGAATCTTCTTCTGTATCACGTGACGCCACAGTTTTTCCGCTACCACTGTACCATCAACATCGACGGTCGAGGATAACCGAAAGAGAGACAGTGAGAGCACGGAGTGTGCACAGAGATGAAAGACTCGCAACTTTCCCACTCTTGTCCGGTTGTATGCCGGAGAGAGGATCCGAAGCCGAAGACGACCGCCCTACGTGACCGTCCAGCATCCACATTCACCGAGCATCTCTCGCTCGCTTACTCTCTCATCTCTGGCCAACTCTCGTTGCTGTTTGCTGCTCTTCGCTCCTGCCCCGGTAATACTCTCCTCTCCGCTTCTTCGGCTTTACGTTCGTTTGTGGTCATTATACGAGTACATTGAACCGCTCGTGAGAGAGGGAGAAACATCGCGAGAAGACTCGCGGTGGTAGCAGAGTCCAAAAGATCTCCCTGTCTCGGCGAAGAACATATATACTCAATCTGTACGATGGACCACGGGTCCCTAACGTTACCTTCGCATCTTTTGCGTTTATTCCGGCTTTTGCGCTCACAAAAAGGATTTGTCTGTTTCAAATGAAATTTCATCCTTTTGCGTCTTATTCCGGACTAATTAAACGATCTCTAGAAGGCGCTGAGACAAGCGTACGTAATCTGATTCACGCAAAGTACGCTGAATCAAGCAGAATCTTATCTAACGGTATGCCGAACATCTCTGATGGACCATCTTCGCGATGTGAGAAATGTATACATATATTCCGTAACTATAATGAAAGGACCCATAAGACTTGATGAGTCATCTAAATGTCCGAGTGCTTGGAGAACCACTGGATCCCACAATTTCACACACTACCGGCTCCGCATTTCTCCCCTTCCTGCGCATCGCGTCCTTTCTGTATCTGTTAATGAGGCGGATGCTGGATCAGTCAGATTTAGCGAACAAGAGAGATGGCGAGAAGAGTGTGTGCATAAGAGACGGATGTAGAAGGAGCGAAAGATGCGGTTAGGAATCTCTGCAGTTGCCACTACTCGCTACTGAAGGAAAAGGGACCCTTTGCCAGTTCTCGAAGCTTGTTGCGCCAATGGCGAGAAAAAGAAAGAGCATCGGAGGCTACAGGAGAATAGGAAGAAGAACTCTTTCTCTCCGATCGGTTTGGGATCGTGTGGCGAGTCCGGTGATTGTTAAACGGATATCTGATTAGAAAACAAAAGGAGAGGGCGGGGGATCCACCGGATTTGCGTGCAACCGTTCGCGGCGTTATAGCGCAGTCGATAGATGGATAGAGGAGATCTACCGTGTGCTATTGGCGTATCACGTAACCGGTTCCGGAGGTAATCTAGCGTCGTCACGGACGTGGGCGTAAGATATCTGTGGCAAAGTTATATCGAGTGGGAGGGAGGCGAACGAAAGTGGGGCCTCTTTTTTCGACCCCTTAAATCGCGTGATTAACTACGCTACTTTGTATTCCGAATGTATTATTAAAGATGGAGTAATTGCGAATCGATTGATTGTTGACTGTATCCGCTATTCTATATGTACGTCAAATAGACATTCTTAGGAACACAGCGACGAGGGAATACAATGGAATTGAGGCACGTGAAGCGATAAGATTATATTCAAGTTTGTAGCAAAGATTGATCGTTTCTACCGAGTCGTGCCACGGAACGGCTGAGTCTTGTGTGTATCTACCTATTTCTTTCTTTCATTCCTTCGCGAGAGCTGTGTGGGGTTAGAGAGATCCGTCAGAGCTGTGAAAGAGACCCAAGGGACTGACTGCCGTTCGCTTTTTTTTCCTTCTCGAATGCTGCTGTGGCACCGAGAAGTTTCGAAAAAAAAAAAAGAAAAAAATTTTTGTTCTCTCAAAAGCCGAGTCAGGAGATTCTGAAATAAGCGAGAGAGACGCACGCACCGGTTTGGCACCATGCAGAGATCGTTAAACGGAGATCAGATTAGAACAAAACGATCCAAATTCCGAAGGGCGGGGGGTGGGGGTAACCTCATCCCCCTCACCGAACGAAAAGATAGAGAGAATGGATGCGTGAAGGAATAAAAGAGAGCCCAACGCTTGCAGACACACCGACGTGTGTGTGCGAACGCGAAGAGAAGAGTTGTCGTTCGAGTTGTCGAAACGAATGGGAAAACCTGTTTCGGTCTCTTCGCGGTTCTCGCGCGCCCTCAAGTCAGACATTATTATAATAAATATATATATTCACCGAGACGGAACACGAGTTTATAATACTTCGCTGTAGCCAGAGAATTCGCGGTGACCTTTTCTCACCGGCGGTCTCTCGATTCAAACCCAATAAGCCTATATATAAGACAACCTATATATTTCACGAGAGATACTCGGCAGAACGGAAGTTCGGGATTATTAATAAATTCGTTTCCCATCGTGGTAACCATTAATCTTCCGGGGATTGGCGAGAAATCACCGAGTGACGCAGTCCGACTGATCGAACGTGATCGCGGTGTTGGAAACACATCGATGTATTTTTTTCGATTAATTTTTTTTGTTTATTTTTTTTTTTTTTTTACGGTCGATATATTCGACAAGACAGGGAAGAAATAATGAATCGTATAATACCGAAGAATAAAGAACTCGCGGCACATTGTTGGGGAGTTAATTCTCTATCGATCTCGATCGCTCTGTGCGCCCGCGCGGTTTCTCGTTCCACTTGTCGACACGATAATTCATAATTGTAATTGATCACTTGTAACATGTATATAATATATAGACGCACGAAAATTGCAATTGTTAAATTCAATAAGAACGATCATTAATCCTATTTATCGCTCGGAGGCTAGATATTGCTCGGTGAAAAAAGAATTCAAAGGATTTGAGAGGCGGTGCCCCGTACTCCCGCGGCAATCCCATCACGAAAATTCGTCTGCGTTGCAGGAATAGTCGCTTCGTTATGCCGACTATATATACATCTATCTCACGCATACGCGAAACTATATATCGTCGTTGAACAAAGATCGGATTGGAACGAAAGCGAGGATGCGAGGAATTCGCAAACGAGAAAGACTTTTCGTTTGAATTCTCGGGAACCCGAAGCAGCGAAGTCTTCGGAACGATCGACCGGAGCGAGGATTCCGTCTGGAGTTCCGGTGAGAATGTATGGAGTGCGATCGTCCTCTTACCCTGCGACTATGTTGCGTAGACCACCGCAGACCCGGTCGATGTCTACGACTCTCGCCTCCCTCCCGGCATCCCGCGCGTAGGCCGGGGTTCGCGAAAAAGCGAGACGATTAATAAGCCCACACAATTAATGGCGAACGAGGTAAAATAAATCGACCCAGCAGAGAATATAGAGAAGAGGGAAAAGGATCCATTGTAATTAATTGAATTTATCGGGACCGGTAGTCGATGAGGGAAGCCGTCTCGCGGTCGAAAATAGCGCGGCTAAAGACCTACGGCTGTCGTCGCGCTAATAAAAAAATTTCATTCACGATGTTTCATGTGAAAAAATTCAAAAATTTAAACATATCGTATTGGGACTCTAAAATCGACTAGAATTTGATTTTGACTCCGAAACATTAAGGGATGAATCAGAAAATTCGTTACGAATGAATTTCAGCGCAGTAGGATCGGTAACTCGATAAAAGTCGATCACTTTGTTTCTCCAATGCGCCGGTTAATTATGCTACATCGTGTATCCACCGTGCGTATGTATATAGTATACCGAAAGAACGTCGAGGTCGCGAACGAGCGAGAAAGAGTAAAGAACCGAATTTTCGGGGATCTAACTCTCAGGATCTTTCGTCGGCGTGGACGAGAGGGCGATCGGTGTGCGCGACGAAGGCGCGACGAACGAGTGGGCCTTCGAAGCCCACCGCGCGAGGAGAACTCTCAGACGCGGTCAGAAGCAGAAGCAGAAAGAGCGAGCGCAGGGCAAACCACCGAGCCAAACTTTTACGAGTCCGATCGGAGTCTAATTATTAGGCCGCCAAGCGTGCGAGTGAGAGAATATCTTTTATGGTTCCCTCACGTGTGTTATACCTACACACCATCCTCATCGAATACCGGTTTACCGATCGCCACCACGAATATACGCGAGAGATTCTCCCTGTACACGCTGCTACAAGAATCCCACTTCGGATAGGTGGATACACTACAGCAGGATTTTATACACAGGTGTGCTCGCGCAAGGGGCTCTCGAACGTACCTCTCGAGCGCCCGTCTTACACGACACCTTTTACGAAATAAGCTTTGCGCGAATCACGTACCAGCATCTGCGCTCACCGACTCTCGTGGCTCTACTTCGTGATTATAATTACGCTGTTTGCGATATCCTGCGACGATTTTACTCTCGTTGCCCGAATAATTACCCGCAGATGTTGAATATTAACAGTACTGTGGCGCTTGAAATTATTTCGTAAATCGTGATCACACTTTTTTTTTATTTCTGACGAAATTTTTTAAATTAAGTACACGGAAAAAAAAAGAAAAAAAAAAATTGGTTGGGCGCAAACAAAAAATAGTTGCAGTAAGCCATTTATCTTTAAAAATGGTTGCTGCAACTACTTTTCGTATGCTGCCAACCAACTTTTTTTCCGTGTATTGAGCTATTAGTGAAAAGAATGACACATTCTTGATCTCCTCGGAAGGATCGATCACATGTAAACTTTCGAATGCCGAGTGAGAAAGTGTTCTTCTCAACTGTATGGTTTGGCGCTGTAATCGAATTATGGGAAAAACCATACATGAGATTGAAATACGAAAAAAAAAAATTGCGATCGGATATTCGGCGCCGTTGCGAAATTGTCCTTGAAAAAGTGAAAAAATTGCAGCAAGTTGCATTGCAACCAAGTTTTGCAATTTTTTACGCTAAATGGAAAAATCACGAAAAATTATACATTTTCGTTTCCCCTAAATCAACCCAAATGGCTGCAGTTATCGATAATTTTTTTTTTTTGCACAACTTAAGTTTCTAAGTAGTTTCGCTGCAGCCAATCGTCAAATGAATATCGATAGCAACATCTTCGATGTATTTTAGATGTCGTAATTTTTTACGCCAAATGGAAAAATCACGAAAAATGATACATTTTCCTTTCTCCTAAATCAACCCAATCGGCTGTAGTTGCCGAGAATTTTTTTTTTTTTTTGCAGAACTTAAGTTCCTAAGTAGTTTCGCTGCAGCTAATCGTCAAAAAAGATGTATTTCAGATGATGCAATTTTTTTTGCTTTATAAAAAATAGAATACGAAAGGTCCCGCATGAGGCAATGAATTTTTATTAAAAAAAATGAATGCTCTTTTATTGCGGTTTAGTATCGAATCATCTAAAAGTGCAATCTTCTTTGTTGTTCTCAAACATCTGCGATATTTGGATCAGAGTTGATCACGAAATCGCGGGAGTCAGCGAATCGGTATATATACAAACGTTCGTCTGGTCTCGTCCACGTCCGTTCATTGGGAATCGGTTCGAAAGGCCCCCGGAGGCATTGGGTAAGAGAGCTGCCGGCACCTCCTTCGTTCCCGGAGGCATTTGGTGGGCAGCAGCCAGAGCAGCGGTAACACAGCATATAGTAGTAGTATATACACAGAGTCTCGATACTCAGGTGCTGCTGATGCTGGGCAGAGGTTACGACCCGCACCGGGGCCGGCATGTCGAGAGAGCAGAACAGCCTGCGCGATCTCGATTTCGAAAGGATCCGATCCGCGCTCTGTGAGTCCATCGTTGAATTTTCAACCGGCAGCGAGAACTACGGATACGGACTCCACGCTCTCTCGTCTCTCGCCCCGCTGTGAGATCGTTTCGAAATTATTAAAGTTATGAAGCGCGGAGCACGAGAGATAAAGACGGAACGTGAGACTTATTGATGGAATGAGAAAGAAAGGGTGTGACTATTAAAAGAAGAAAAGATTCTATCATGTCGTTTCGTTACCCGATCGCGGATTTGCCGTCGTGTTCATCGTGTTCCGAGTGCGCGAACATTTCGTTACCAGCCGATTTCCAACTTTAGTAATTTGTAAATTTTCAACTGATCGAAGTTCCGATACCGATACGATCGATACCAAAGTATTATTGGGTATAAAAGAAATGGAAATTGGAGGTGCGAAACTCCGAAAAATGCGTTGCAATAAGTGTTTAATTGGAATTGAAATTGAATATGTGTTTCTTCGATTGGTGTTAATTTAATTGCCATGCGACCAAACGATAATCGGCGAATCGAACGGTGCCTACAAGAGGAGAGGAACAAGTGGAAGATTGCCTGCTTCGCTCACGTTTCGTTTCGTCGATGGCATGAAGAGAAGAGAAGCTCTTGTCGTATAACGGAACCATCGATGGTCTTCTTGTGGGGACTCGCGAGTTCGCGAGCCAAGTAACTCCTCGCTCGACGGGAGCCCCCGATCGCCTCCGGGGACCCCTTTTACATTACAACACGCTGGTGTTCTTGTTCCTTCTCTCTTTCTCCTGCTGCCGTAAGTACGGCAGCGGTCGGTAATTGGTATCGTAAAACTTAAAAGAGGCTGCAAAGAGCCCTGTGAAACGGGACACACCGGGAGCGAAGTGAAATGATGATTTCGTGTGGATGCATTTTTCTGCCTCCTCTCCTTTGCTGCCTTTGGTACTCATTCGTCTCGATAAATTCCGGAGATTACCGTTCTCCCACTCGAGGTTCCGACGTCTCGGTCGATCTCGAATCCGAGAACGTCATTTCATTTAGTTTAAGTTCCGAAAGAGAGTCCTCGTCGATTTGGAACCCAATAAAAACGGTCCATCCGTTGGGAAACTCGAAGCGCCGTCAACCATTGACTATCAACGAAATTTTTTCGTGAATACCGCTAATCCTTTACAATCGATTTTTCTCGGTACATTAACAAACGTACCTTCAAAAAAGAACGAAAAACCAATGGGTTTAGTCATCGGCTCATGGAGCCTCGAAACATCGCGAAACGAGAATCGATCGATAAAAAATAAATAAAAAGATATCGATAAGGAAGGGGAGCCGAGTTAACGAGGTGGACTTCGGCTCAAACCAACGGGACCACCCAAAACTCATTCGCGGCTCTACGAAAGTAGCTAATTAAACGAATCGAGATAAAAGCATTATTTTCGAGATTTTCCCGGCGTTTCGCTGTCGCGCGTAATTATCGTAAAAAGTGTATCTTACTGCACCGTGATATCAATTTTATATAAATATACTTGTATAGTATTCGCCTACATAGACGAACAAAGAAAGAGGGATGGACGGGAGTGAGACGAAGCTTCGCGACAAGCTTCGAATTTTTTTTTTTTTTTTTTTTCTCTATTTCTTTGCCTATATCTTCATCGCTCTCACACGAGAACGAACCTTAGAGTATCATCTCGCGTGCTCGCATATCTTTTCTCGTTTCCCCGACTCTCGTATCCTCACGCGGACACCGGCAGTACCACTCGGTCGAGTCACCGAGAAGGTGGATGGCGCGTTGTACCTGTCCACATCGAAACTGTGTTATATCCACTGCATGCATGCAATCCGCGCTCACGTCCCCGTCGTCGGGCGCGATGCGCCGCGGCTATTATATAGCATTATATCTACACTAGAATCGTAAAGGTAGTCTTTATGAGCCGTCTGAGAAATTAATACACGTGTCTCGCATTCTTGAATTCGATGCCGATATATACATATATATATCGTCAAGATACGCGTATTAGCAGCGAACACATAAGCCGTTGAAGAAGGTTTTCGACCTCAATATACTTTCGTATTTTTTTTTTCATTAAATCGCGAATTATTTTGATTTAATAATTACATTTTTCAAACATCAAAAGATCGATAGATCGAACTTCAACGGAACATAGACTGAAGAATATTCAATAGGAAAGAACGGTACAAGATTAACCCGGAGGCAGAACGGGCGTATGAAGCAACCGGAACACGACGATAAATGGGTTAAGAGACTTCATCATCTTCATTCAAAGTGAAAAAAAAAAAATTTAATCAAAATTTGAATAAACATTTTTACAAAATTTTATTTTATATTTTCTTCATATTTTACATCGAAAAATAAAAACCATTTTTATTGAAAATTTCAACTTCAATTTTTCTTCATTTGTTTCGATTTTTATGTACCTGTTTTGCCTCATCGCTTTTTCCTATATATATTTGTCGTGATTATCGGGGGTTTTGTCGGCGTTCTGCTTCAACAAAATGATTTAGCGTCTCCGGCACTACCTTCGGATAAATTCGTTGCAGAGCCTTGACAATTTTTTTTTTCTCACATACTTTCTTTCTCGATACTTTATATATATATACATGACATGCTAGTAGCATCGAACAGATACGGATAGGAAGATCCGAATATAATGACGTGGCCGTGTCGGCTCACGGGTCTTCCTCGTTTTTCTCGTTTGTCGACGGGGCTAAGAAAGACGAAGAAGAAGAGTGGCCCGAGCGCTCGGTATCTCTACACGTCTATTCTACCGAGAGGATACCAACTAAGAGATGGTATCGAGAGGGTGCCCCCCGTCGTGGATCATGATGTATCGATCCTGTACGCCCTTGCCCCGTGCGCGATCCGAGAGACTGACCGGTGCGCTCGGCTCTCCACTCTCAACCCTCTCGAGCGATCGTTTCTCAGAGTAGGATAGGGTTATGCTACATAGGTACATACCGGCAACTACTTACAAGATCCTCACATAATCGGACGCGCACCGTTCTCATCATCATCATTATTCTCGTCGTCATCGGGTGAGCAACGAGACGCGTAGGACATAAGATCGGCGCGCGCATGCGTACCTCACTCCCGGGTATACATATACATATCAAATATATCGACGGAACGAAAGAATGCTAATTAACGAAAAGGGTGCGAAGATAATTACATCTGTCTCGCAAAATATCATTACATCGCTGAGGATTTCTTTTACGTTCGCATAAATTTATCGGAGCTTTTTAGCTTCCGGCATCGGGAACGGCTGCGGTCATTCTTGTAGGCAGGAGAACGCGCGTGATCTTGTATCGTTTGTTCTCTCCGATACTTCCAGTGCCTATATAGCCGTTCGAACGTACCGAGAGACACAAACCACTTGACCGGCGCGCGAAACGCTTTCAAGTTCAAGATCCCTTGTGGTTTCGTACGCGAGGACTTGTTTCGCAGCCGCATAGTACAAGATGTAGTATTATATTTGCGAAGTACTTTTGTAACATGATGCCAACCTCTGCTACATTCGACCAATGAAATGAGAGTATTATACTTGTAACACCACCACGCTGCGCTGTACGTATAGTACGAGTCACGCATGGTCGGCGTCGCTAATGGCACGCTAATAGCCCCGTTTCTCCTACTTTTAATTTATCGCCCGACGAGTTGTTTCACCCCTCTCACCCCGTCGCTTCGCCATTGCTGCTTGTACCGCGTATAAGATTATTGCGTTGCGTTTATATCGTTGTCGACGTCGTCGTCTTCGTGGTCGTTATCATTCTTCTTTTCTTACACCTTTGTCCTTTTCGTCGGAAAGCCCGTAGGAGGTCTCCTCATCGTTTCGAGTCAAAAGACTATGAACTTTACGAAGCACGTGAGGCGGAGTGACGCGATGAATTTGTCACGCGTTCGAGTCACACACGCCTGGCTGACGCTATTCGTCACCAAAAAAACGTTCAACTCTCTTTATTTCGCGAGAATTACAAGAAATTAATTACGATCGCAACGATTTCGAGTTTCTGAAAATCTCCGAGTATCGGTCCGCAGTTGACTTTCCGGTGTCTATATGCCATGAATTTCCGAAACTCACGCAAGATCGATCGGATCCCCCGAGGAATCCTACCCGTCCTCAATCACGATGCATTTCTGCAGACACGATGACTCAGTACTCCCCGATTAATAAGCCCGCGCAGAAAAAGCCTGAAGGATAAAGATAAAAGAAACACGAAAAAAAAAAAAAAAAAAACTAAACGATCCCTCGTTTGATTTTGGCATACGTGGGTGCAACGATGTAGATGATTATCGTTTCTATAACGAGCCGACAAATTATTGAAACGCCTCTGTCTCTATGTATATATATATATACTATATGCTATGTATACATATATACGATTCACGGTCGTTACTTGAAAAGAATATAGAATGCTATTCTCGCCGATACGGTATACAGTTGATGACTGTGACATGGGTAATTCGTCGCGGGGAGAAAAAAAAAGGAAAAAGAGTTGCCGGGTGAGCGATCTATAGGTGTGAGAGGATATCGGAGTGACTCGCGGGCTGATCACGGTATAAGCGAACTCGCGCGAACACACCGTCGAAGAAAAATTTTCAAGCAAGGGCGTGCGCAAAGGCGCTTAATCGCTGGTTTTACGCTTTTTGCGCCGTGGAACTCGCGCGAGGCGCTCACGTTGCTTAGCCTTCTTTCGTTCAGAGATCATTTTCCCACAGAGCCCCGCCGGCATTGCTCGGCTGCTGTTGCGCCTTCGGGGGATTTCTACTCTTCTCTTCTGATTCCTTCATTCAACGTCGATCTATTCGTCTCTTTTTCCCTTCACAGCTGTATACATATAGATATATATGCAGTAGATATGCTGGTATAGAGAGTACCTATAGTGCATCCGTTCCTCGGCTCTCGGACACGGGCGGGCGTCGTTCGTTACATCGAGACGGCGGGGCAGAAGCATCGCCTGCCGAGATCTCGTTCCGCTTTTCGCGATTGTACACCGCACGAAAGCCTCGCACTGGACTGGTAAACTCTCTCTCTCTCTCTTGGTCTACCGGTCGTGAATTCGCAGAGCCTCACGAGAGACTGATCTCTCACTGTATTGCGATAATTACCAATTATCTTCCCGATAATAATGACTAATCACTCGATGATCGTACATATAGTTGAATTATCGTTATTACGACGATGACGCGGAATGATTAATGAAACTTTCATCGTAACTCGTGATTTTTCTCCGAGCGTGAAAAGATGAACTCTGACACGCTTGTTAATAAAACTTAAAGAAAAAAAAAAAAAATGAAAAAAAGATCGAAAACGAGCCAATTCGGTGGAATCTCGATTATGTTTCTCGATGTTCACGACCTCGAGTGTTACTGATGGCGATATTCTCGTCTGGCACGTTGTAATATCCATATATACACACGCGAGATGGGATATAACTATACAAAGTATATATAAAGACAGTCCCCCCTTCTGGTTGAGCTACAGCCCATAAAACAGGGGGATATAGTATAAACGCGATGTTATCGCGGGGTTGGAGGAGGTTCCGCGTAATCTATCCAATTATCGTTCGATCGAAGGAGCGCAGAAGAGGCGCGAGAGGTTCGTGGAGTCTGGGTTGCTGCTGGCTGAGACGCCAGGCGAGAGTAGCCAGAGAGGGGGAGGGGGGACGGGGGGGTGTACGGAGGGGAACAGAGGGTCCGGTGAGACGCCGGTCGGGGAACCCCAATGCCCAACGGCCCTTTCGAAAGATCCAAGAATAATACCGAGATCCGGAAGTCTCGAAAGCAACAACCCTTTCGATTATTCACCATTGACTCCTATGGAGTCGCGATGCTTCATCCGCGGTGGATCAACAATAAGCCGAATATTTCGTTCAACCGGTTGCAATGGAATAATAATCTTCGCGTGAGAAATAAAAAAAAAAAAAAAAAAAAAACGAGGGAATAACGAACGATGGGGTGGGCCCACTCCCGCGAATTGCCCGGTGATTGTGCAACGTCGTGGGTATGTATTCGCCGGGGCCTTTAATACCCCAGCATTGGCTATCTTGAAGAGAGTTCTATCTGCTTCCGCACACGATTTCTACCGGTACGGATACTATTATAGAGGACTATAGATAGATACAGATAGGTAGGTGTAGTCGCGCGAGTACGGCGGAGAGAGAATTTAACACAGCGTGATCGAGAACGGCCGACGGCCAGCTAGGGCCCCGGGACCCAGGCATCTCGGTGAGCCCGCGAGAAACAGAGAGGAGAACCCCGAGGATCTTGAGAAAGAGGTGCATGAGGCTCGCGGGTGTGCCGTGCCAGGGCACTCTGCGTGGTTCCTTCTTGCTCTCTTTTTCTCATTTTCTCTCTCTCGGTTTCTCTCGTGTAGAATATTGCATCCGTCTGGTGCTTGGCGAACACTGGACGCTTCGCTTCTGGCGTGGTTGAGGCCCCGAGGGCCTCTCGCCGACGGCCACGGGAATCGCCATTGGGCCTTTCACCGTGCTGCTGGCTGCTGCTGCTATGGCTGCTATTGCAACGATGCTGCGCGCTGCAAGACGCCGCAGGGCTCACGGGCCTCCTCTCTTGGCTGTTGTGGGCTACGGGTCGCGACCTCAGTGTGGTCCACTCCTTCGCGCTTGCCTCCCGTGCCTCCGTTTTCCTCTTCTTCTTCATCTTCTTCCTTCTTCTCTTCGGCGGCGTTGTAACTATTTTTTCATCTTTTTTTTTTATTTTTTCTTCTTTTCCAAACTCTCTCTTCATCCTTTGCTCTCTTCGAATATTTTTCTCTGGACCGATTGCTCGTTCGCTCACTCTTCCTCTCTGTGTGTGCAACTACACAACTCCGGTGTTTCACCTAAGGCCTCCGCGTGTCTCTTCCCCCCCTCTCCTCTCTTTCTCCCTTTCTTTCTATATACATATATATATATATACCAAACGAACGAGCGTCCGAGCGTACAGACGAACGTTCGCCTGTCTGTTCGTCCATCCGTCCGGCCGATCACGATCCTCGTTACACTCCGCTGTATAAACCGGCCACGTCTGCTCGGGTGCCCGCGCCTCCTCCCCCCCCCCCCTCCCTTCTTTCCTTCTTTACTGGATCCTTATTCCTGAACCCTACTCGACGCGAAAACCCTTCTGCAATTCTCTCTCTCGCTGCAAAGTCGCTTGTGTGTGACGACCGACCGATTCCTCAAGAACTCTGACACGGCACTCACTCTCCGAGAGTCTTTGCTGCAACCCTCTCCTCCCCCTCCTCCCCCTGTGAAGTAACGCGAGTTCCTACCTCGATCGGTTCCCTCGTTCACTCGCTAGCTTGCACCGCTAACTACCGGCTTCTCTTTCAGTTCGAAACGATTCAATCTCTCACTCTCTACTCTACACTGGCACTTCTGTTGCCGCTGTTCCCGATACCTCTGATCTCTCCTACTGCTCGTTTGCCGTCTATAGCTTGCGAAATAAGGTGGAAGATTCGTTTCGCCTCTCTTTTCGATTATCTTGATCAAATTATTTTTATTGCCATTATTTTCGGTCAATTATCCGTTACGTGTATCACGATATGCGGTACATTATTCGCGCGAAGGCGTGTATCTTAATTATTGGCGTTTCATCGCGTTCGCGATGAAATCTCTGTAAGCGAAGACTCTCGTGTAAACGTCGGGATATCCGATACCGCAGGATACAGCGAAGGAAACAATGCCGACCACTTCGTTGTTGTATACCAGAGGACCGCCACTGTCACCCTGTTAATTGCGCAAACAATATATTGGTTTTAATTTTTGCGCCATTTGAAGATGAATTTCAACGCGGCGCGATAAAAATAGTTTATGGATTTGAATTCTTACGTTGCAAAATCCTGTTCCCACTCCGTCGAATCCACACAACTGCGACTCGAGAATTTCGTTGCGAGAATTGCAATCTTCTTGCGTTAAAATCGTCACGGATTGCTTCTTCAGATCGTCCGGATATTCGCCCATCCAACCTTTTTGCAACTGACCCCATCCACTTACGAGACCCACTACGCTGGTCGTTAGATTACTGGATGCCACAGCTATCGGCGCTTGTCGAGAGTTTATCGTTATCGGATTCGCGAGCTTTGGAGACGCAGAAAATTATATTTAATCGACAAAATCGAAGCAAGCGCCGATTTTGCACATGTAATTAGTTTCTTTCAATGAAATTCCTTTAAATCGGATTGCATTTGATTTTCGTACGAAATAATAGATTAGTTCGTTTGCGCGATATATTTATAATTTTTTTACCAAATTACTTCGTTCTCACGTCCCGATCGGGAGTTTCATTGAAGTCTCTCGGAAGTCTGATTTAAATACGCGTCTCGTCGTTTGCGCGATATATTTGTACTTTTTTGACCAAATTATTTCGTTCTCGCGTCCCGATCTGGAGTTTCATTGAAGTCTCTCGAAAGTCTGATTTAAATACGCGTCTCGTCGTTTGCGCGATATATTTATACTTTTTTGACCAAATTATTACGTTCTCGCGTCCCGATCGGGAGTTTCATTGAAGTCTCTCGGAAGTCTGATAAAAATGTTGAAATTAAATGAATGATTACTGTAATGTAATTACCGTAATTACTGCAATGTCCCAACGCCAACGATTCTCTCGATCGCGCTTAACGTAACCCGGATAAATCGTCACATATTTGGCCAAATGTTCTTCACCGCCTTGTGAAAGTTTCGTTGTCCCCGTTGTAATTACCAATCCATCGTACGGTGGACCATCCCACTTGTTGAAACAATGAGCCGCGGTAAGCACATGTCTGTCGCTGATAAGCGCTCCTCCGCACTCGTGATACTCTCCTTTTCTCAATGAAACTTGGTATTTCAATTCACCTGGAGCGGCGTTCGAGCCGCTCAACAACCTTTGCGCTCGTCTCGCGTCTTCGAAAAAACAAAAAAAAAAAAACATCGATTTATTGTTAATTACGAATAATCATTTTAAAAACTGCTTACCCGTTACGAAAATTGCCAACGCCGATAAAGCGATTACGCTCACCACAAAACTTTTATTAGAGCCCATTATTCGAGAGAAGAACAGATCGACATCTGCTTGCGAATCATAAATTAGCTCTGTTTTTATACTACGCGTGTATTGACCGCCCGCGAGTGATAATCTATGCATTATTCTTATCTTTGGCGTACACAGCTGTGAAAGAATCATTTGTTCAACGTGTCGTATTCCCAAATCGTAGTTACGTTGCATTTATTTTAAGATTTTCCTTGCAATTCATGCGCGAAGTATTGGCATTCGATGTGACAACAATACATAACGATCATAAAAAAAATCGTTGCGTGTCATAAAAATTATACTCTCCGGCGATAATTGGTAAATGAAAGAGTTCGAGAGTAACGATGAGGAGAGAGTGTGTAATACACTTATCGATACGTACCGTGATACGCACTCGATGACACGCAACACCACGTGACGCTGTTGAGGAAAGTAAATAATGTCGAGGACGTGGGCGTGTTAAAAAAAAAACCCACTGAACAGATTTCCCGATACATCATTATCAATTACGCAGTGACAAGTGTTAGTGCACGATAGTGGCACGACACGAGTAACTGTGTACAAGCGTCGAGCATTCGAACGAAGTGGATATTAACTATTTACCTACTTCGAGGAGCCCAGTTTCTTGCGAGACTCCATGCGATGCTGAGAACGAAGTCTCGTTTGCAGCCACAAACTCGAAGCTCGGTAATAACGAGTCGCGCGCACCGGTAGTATCGACAACATAAGAGAACACCGGCGATAGATCTATCGATGTTGGCCGTGTGTGCCTCGCGGCTCGTAGCCCACATTCGCTCTAAAGCATATAGTCACCGCACATACTCTAAACTGTAAGATAGCTTATAACACTGCTGTTATATCTGTATGTACGTGAAGCGCGCAGTTACGCTCTCGATTTAATAATATCGTGACTAACCGTTATTAACTCTCGTCCCATAGCCCGGAGTGAACTCGGCTGATCGCGCGGTCTCTCCGCTACTCCACCGAAAAGTTAACTATAGGTGTTGCGGTACGTGCAAATTTCGTTCTATTACACATTATGTTGTTTATCTAAAAGTAACTGTAACCGCGCAAACATCATTTGAGGCGCTAATGGCGAAAATAGTATGTTACAACATTTTATTTCACTCCGTGCGTAATGTGCCACTTCACGCACTCGTGCAATAACATTCCGTACGAAACTCGTGCGAGAAACTTTTTCTGACGAGTGTGAGTTTGCAGCGTGAGCCGAAGGCGAGTGTTGAGTTGAGTTGAGAAACGCGCACTCGTATCGTAATGTACTATTATTTCACGAATGCGGGAAAACGACTTTCTCGCACGGCGTGAAATAATGGTTTTTTTCGATACAAGTCGAGAGATTTTTCGAGATTTCTCTCGCACGGTGTATCGAACCCGATATTCTGCTGTTTTTCCCGCTCTAGTGCGGACAAGTGTACTTTTTTGTGTACTAGTGCGGAAAAGTGTACTTTTTCGCACTGAAACTAGTTCCGCACTAAAAAGAAAAGTAACTTGCTGACCGTTTTCCCCGCACTAGTAATAGTACAAAAGAATTACAAAAACAAAAGTGTACTTTTCCGCACTCCTCTAAGTGCGGAGAAGCACGCTTTTCCGCACTAGTCCGGGGAAAACGGTCAGAAAGATATTTTTCATATTCAATATTTATCTGGAAAAAAAAAACAAATGGCAGTTTCGTTTTTTTATACGAAAATCTCTGATTTCCGGTTATTTTGAACAGCGATACCTTTTCTTATGGATGAAACTCGAAAAATCCCAATTATCCATCCATCGAGCTCTTCGGAAGATAATACAAATAAAGAATGCCATCATAGGATTTTTATTAATTTTTTTGTAATTACAGGTAGATGAAAAAATTACGTACTCCCGATAAAGGTGTAAATGATAATGAACCTGAAACTTGTAATTTTCATTAAGTCGCATTCAAGATCCCATAAAATCGAACTCTACCCATATTTCGCTGTGTTTTTATTTTGCGCTCTAAATACGAATCCAATAGTTATTTCGTAATAAATTCAACTGAACGGTATCGGCAAAAAGAATATTTTTATTTATTTCCGGCGCGATTGAACTTTCTCATCAATACGAACTTCCGCCACCAGTCTCAGCGGCCAGCAAGACCCTTCGACATTACGAGATCTTTTTTAACACAGAGATATTTTATACGATATAATCGATGAGGAACAACTAATTCATAGGGTCTTAAGTATCTATCAAATGTACCCATCACAAAGCTTTCTTTCGGTGAGGAAACAAATCGGACGAATAATTATTGCCATCGAATCGCACGATGGGGCGCATGAGCCCACGCCTCGTGTAGAAGCGACTCGGATTCATCAAGCGTGAATTTTATCGAGGGTAATAAAGAGTAAGAAAGAGTTGCATCCCGGGATCGACACTAGCAGTAGCGGCAGTAACAGAGTCTACAAGTTCGATCGTGCGACCGGATGCGCTTGGTGCACTGATGTCTCTCTTTCTCTCCTTCTCTTCGTTGGTCTGTAGTAAAATAATTCGTTCTCGTCTTCCACCAGCAAAAGCATCAACGGCGAAGAAGAGAACTTACAGAAGCCAGTGAAAGAGAGATGGCGGGTAAAAGAAATTTTCGTAATCCTTGCCGCGGCCACCGATCTCTCTCTCTCTCTCTACCTCTCTCTTTGTGTGTGTCTTGCAGAAGCGAGGTCTCTCGAGAAAGATAATTCGCGTTTCTTGCAGCAGAGTGAGGATAGCTGGTCCGCGGTTTCCGAGACGAAGCGCGCGAGTAGCAAAAGAGCAAAGAGCAGAAAGCATGAGGGCATTCATATAGTACACTATATATATATATGTATAGCTATCATCCGGGCTCACGCACCGTAATACCACCCTGTGTATTAGTACTCGCAGACCCATATTTGTGTGTTCGGACCGGCGCGCTCTCATTAATAAGTACAACATCGTAATAAGAATCGTGTTGTGTACGAGTATATAGCTACACGTTTCTCCGCGACTTTTATGTATACGCATCGCATATATCCATTGCGGTATGTACAGGTCATCATAATCTTCGGCAGATTCCGGCGTACCAGAGTTCTGGACGAAAGGCGATAAAAAAGAAGCGTTGGATATAGAAAAAAAAAAAAAAATTACGTGCAGTACACGCTACTCTCGTCGAGAAATCTTTCCCGATGCTCGATGATAGCCTCTGTATGTGACCGTAAGACGCGTAGGAAAGAAAAGCCATAACGAGTTGCTCGGCATTCGTTCTTCACTCGCGAGTTAGAGGTTCATCCGTTCCCTGAACCGATTTAAATTCTCGATAAGATATACCCGCGGTATGGGAATACGTATACGTATGAAATTGATGCCAGGAGCTCGTTGCATCGTTAGAAGCGCATGAACATCGAACCTTAAACTTCGCTGTACCGAAGAATGTGTTCTTTCGACTTTGAAAGATCTCTCGTTTTCCGTTCCAGGTGCTCGCGGAGATTATCCTATACTACAGTATGCATATATAGTATTTAATATAAAAAAAAAAAACTGCGTTCGGACGCCTGCGCGTGAACGCGAACGCGCCGGGAGTCGGTGAGAACAAATTGGGAAGCGTCGGCTGTTTAAGAAATTTCGTCTAGCGCCGCGGGAGAGAAGGTCCGACGGGACTATCGTTATTTTGTCACAATTACTTAGTCCTTAGTCCGCTTCGACACTTTTTAGCTTCACAATCGACTTTCATCATTTGTTTAACAACGATCTTTAAAGTACCCGAGAGTCGTGTAAATAAATTCGACCAAACAGCGCCCTCGAAGCAGTGATTGCAAATACATTTATTTATCTATCAGAATTCTGCAATTTTTTATTAAAAAATCATCTGAACCAATGAACGCAGGAGTTCTCGACTTTTCGAGATTCTTTAGCTGCGGTAACTGAGAATCCAAATGGTCTGTTTATATTGGAGCAGAACGCGGACCGTGAACCGCGAACAGCAGAAGCAGCATCGACCTTCTCTGCTTCTCTGCTCTGCTCAGCAGAGAAGCAGAGAAGGTGTGTGCTTGCAATGCTACAAGGATGAAGCCTTCCTCCTTGGATGCTCTTCCTCTCGGATAGCGAGCGAACTCGCGATCCGCAGAGAACCAGAGGAGAGTAGGTACCGCTATCGCCCTCTGACCTCCCTGGAAGAACACAGAGCCGACCACGGACGCTCTCGCGAACGAGGCCTTCCTCCACACTTCGCTATATACTCCGTAGTATACCTCGCGATGTATAACCTACCCGAGCGCTGGTAAATACCCCGATAATTTTGCGTTCGCGATACTTCGCCACGATCGGGGAGTGATTTCTTCCTGGTACGCTCATCATGATCTCCTCCCAATGATACATCGATCGTAATCTAAATCCTAGAAAAATCTCCGGCAAAACGATTACGACGATCTGGATGCCGATAATTCCCAACTTTGATGCCGATCTTTGCTGATGAGATCGGTACCGAATGAAGCCTTTGTTCAGACATATTCAGCATTAGAGCGCGAAGTACAACTTCCAGCGTGAATAAGTCCCGATTACGTACCCGAAGCACCTTCGTTCTCAGATCGTAACAATGCGAGAAATTGGCTGTAACTCGGGAGATACTTCTGTGCGGATTCTCCCTCTCCATCTGAGAGAACCGGGCAAGTGCGCCTCGCAGAAGACCAGTGGAGCAGAAGATTCTTCGCTCCAAGGACGGCAAATTTAAGACGGGAAACACGGGCCCAGGTAACTGGCAAATGTAACCGGGGTTTCGAGACGAGCCGCGCCACGGCTCCCTGGCAAGCAGAGACGAATTATTCAAATTACAAACGAGCGGCTCAACGGCGAGAGTTTCTGCTTCACCACGTATTATACCCAGTTTATGCACAAGCTAACCCGACATTCAGCTATAGTATACTTGACTGACTCGTTACACTGTACCCTTCCTATGATATGTATAGTCCATCGTACGCTAACGTAACTGGAGTCTAATCCTCTCGGTGCTGCAGCATCTCAAAGCCACGAATACATGTTCAACTTTTACAAGTATATATCCTTCGTCTTGGACAACTGGTGTAGGAAATAATGTCGTGGGATCGTTCGTTGTGCACGATCAAGGTTTCTCCTCTCGCGCGGTGCTCGCGCTCGCGCGGGCTTCGGTATTATAAGCGCCTCTGTTGCATCGCGTATTAAATCGCGACGACAACGCGAAGACGAGTACGCGAAGATCGAAGGAGGGGCAAATTTGGGTCACACAGGATCCGAGGATATTGCGCCTCGCTGGATGCTGCTGAGTCGAGAAGATGAGAATATCATCGCATGATTGAGTGTCACGTCTGCTCTTATGAATACTCTTTACATCGGCGTATTAAATTTTTTAAAAATCGTCGCACATTTGTCCCTTCATTGCTCACCGTGTAAGAGATACTATAAAAGTGTTATTAGAATTTCAATCCGATGTTTGGTTTCCGAGAAAAAAGCTATCAATCTTCAGGGCGCACGATATTGGCGGATAAGGATACGGTAGCCATCGCGACCGCCGCGCGGACTTTTTTTTAAGTACTTGGCGTCGAGACGCTGCCGCGTCTCTTAACTACGGAGGCATAATTATTTTCCATCATTTTTTTTTCTCACGTAAAACGAATTTCGAAAGATTCAACTAACGTAAAAACGTCGGCAATGAATTAAGAAAGGAGAGAACGAAGAATTAAGCAACGAGCGAAGGTCAAACTTTGATCTCGCGGTTGACCCTTTCTTCTGGAAATAAGATCTTATAGCATCAGATTCGATAATGCGTTATGCGCATTACTGCGGTTTTGTGTCCCTTCTTGTCGGTGATTCGAGTCGGAGAGGAGAACGTCGAGGACGAGTAACAGTGAGAGTTCGTGATCCAGTAAGAAAGGTATAAAGAACAGATAGAGTGAAAGACACAAATACACGCGCGGCAGTTTCGACCGGACGAGGGATCGGTTCGTTTTAATCGCTAATCACCAATTAACCGAGCGTCCCGCGTCCGAAACCCCCAGAAGCATTTTAACGAGCCGCCGTGTCGCCTGCCTTCGGAATTTTACTTCGGGCTCCCGCCGTAGAGTTGCTTGGACTTCCCCTCCCCCTCCTAACTCCCTCAGTCACTCCGTCCACTTGGTTCCTCGTTCTCCTCCTCAACGCAGTATTAGTCGTCGCCGTGGTTCCCCTCGTGTGTCTCTCCGCTGGACCTCGCGCGACTTCTCGTTTACTCTAGTAGCCCTGGCTTGATTCTTGGCTCGCTTACCTTCATACCTATACTATATACTACATATATACGTATACATATATATATATATCGGTATTATGCGATATGCTATATCGCTGCTACAGACTGCAGCTTCTCCCTACGCGTATCTGTGTACCTGTTTCTCGAATGGACCGCACCAATTAGCGCATACTTCGGGGACGGTGTTGGAGGAACATGAAAGATCCTGGATCGTCCTTAGACGCGAAACTAACCGCCATAGTCGAGGTTTTCGGGTTTCGTCCACCCTGACGGTCTCCGATGCGTTTGCCGATCTCGCGAAATCAGAGACTTCGTAATAATGGATTCTACGACGGGATTAAATGATTCTGTTTTTTCGGAATATTTTCCATTGCGATGTATTTATAAATATCGAGAAACTAGGATACTGTGCACCTTTTAACTGGGTTGCACCGTTCGTCGTCGTCTAACGGAGCTCTTCGATATATATTTTACGCTATAGGTATTTTCAATGGTTTAAGTTCGCGGTGAGAGTTCGTCGTCGTGAGCCCACGAATCCTGCATCCTCATAGTTATATGCTGTTCTCTCTTCCTCTCGTTCTTGAGATCCTCAATAACCTGTCGAGGTACAAACGCCAACGAGAAGTCGCGTATGGTGTATGTGTACATACTAGTCGCGTACCAGAATCGAGGATGGATATAGTATACGAGATCGATAGGATCTACGTGCTTACAAGGCTCCTGCAGGCAGGTATTATATACTCGAGGAAACATTTTTCGTGAGAGATCTCGATCGCGGATCCATGAGAACACACGATCAGTGAGGAAGCTGAATTCTATCGGTATACAGAACTATAGATCACCTTATTGATTGAAGATCGTTTCTCCCGCGAGAGATATCGAGGGATTTTTTGCGACTTCGAAAAATCGTTGATAACAAAATTTCGGAAGATTGATGCTTATTTCTCTCAATGGCGATTTTACGATCGTCTTTTCGATCTGTCAGAGGAAATTTCATGTTTCGGACAATCAATTAGGAATATCCAAATTTTTAGTACACAAAAATATCAATGAAAAGTTACGAAACTGATACGTTTTGAAGGAATAGAGACCAACCGGAAGTTTGGATAAAATAGCGATCGACTATGTCCTGTTTTGGAGGTACGGAAGAACAGCTCTACCTCCTCGAGCTGCTGGTCGATAGGTTGAAAATTCCGGAAGAAAGATTCAAAGATGTTGCTATAGTCGACGGTGCCGAATGTACTCTCGTCGTTAAAATGAAGTTTCTCGATTTTCCGATTTTCGAGATATCGCAGAAGGATTTTTATTTTTCGAAAGTGTCGGCTCCAAGCGACGATGGCACTCGAGATTTTTCCGCCGGAAGGACATGTCTATTTGTGAAAAAACCGCGCGATCTTGTCAAAGAGATGCAGAACACCCCACTGAAAATCGGTATTTTTTGCGCCGGTGATACTTATCCACTTGCTGAGACCGAAGTACCACTTTCTGGTTGTCTCTGCAATCAAATTTCCATGGCCTCCAATGATTCCGATCATTTGCCACCGCCGTACATCCTAAAAGGTGGTTACCATCTCACGGATTCGGGAGGAAATCCATCGGGAACGATTAATCTCGAGCTGAGGCTATCGTGCTTCGGAAAATCCGTCACGACGCACTATCAGTTGGACAGAAAATCATTTCTCTTCAAGAACGATCGCGATGACGGACAGTATTGCGTGAAGAGAGTTTTGCCTCTCGAATTTTGTGGCGATGCGGCCGGTAAGGATACGATGAAGTGCGGAGAGTCGATGCTTCCGAGTTTGTTACCCGATGACGAATTGGAACAGATCCCCGCGGACACAAAGAAATCGGAGGATGAGACGACTAATGGTAACGGAAAGAAGAAGAAGAATGGAAAGAATGAGAAGAAGAAGGGCAAGAAAAAGAAGTGAAAGCTTGACGGGGCCAAGGCAAAACGAAGTCGAAACGGACTTTCGAAACCGATGATTCGTATTATTATATTCTCGTTTGTCCTTTCCCCCGGCATTCGTTTGCGATCGATTGTCCCGCGAGGCATATGAATAAGTAGTGGTAGCACCGTCGATCGTATATCGTTACCGTAGCAACAGGATCGAGTGACAAGAGATCAAATCGTCATAGGGTTAAGTTCACTGAACGGGTGAACCTTCACTCTTCTAAATTCATGAGGTGACCGAATCTCCGACTTCTTATACCCGTAATAATGAAAATAAAAAAAATAAAAATAAAAACGGATTTTCATCTTCAAAATTTTCGTCGTTCTTCAAAACACAATAATGTCTGTGCCGATCGCAGTCGATACACCGACGGATACTTCTAAAATTTATCCTCCTCTCGAAGTTCCAAATCCATCGCCAAAAATAGGGATGAACGATCCGGAATTCGAGAAACTCACGACCGCCGAAAAGCTCAACGACAGCAACTATCGCGAGCTTATTTACGAGACATATCCGAATGAGGCAACGTGCGCTTGCAAATCAGCGGCGGATAATACTATCGGCTTGTTGGACGATGAATCCAATGTCTCAAAGTCATCAAAAAAATACCATATCGTTTGTAAATCGGGTTGCGCGCAAGCTTGTTGCTCGAGTGCGAGGAAATCGGTAGTGGGGTCCGTGTATCTGAACGATGCTAATAAGAATGACAAGTTGCCGACGTTTATGCCAACCCATTGTGTCAGAAATCGTCGAGACAACAACGAGTACGTCAACTGCAACACGCAAAACCAACACGAAGATCGAAAGCAAAAGATGCACAATGGAAACTATTGTGATGGCGTGAATCGTTTGCGCGGCGGTGGCGACGGCGAAGAACCAAGAAGCGAGGAAGGAATGTATCCGGAGTTCGAACGAGTCAACGAAGCGATGCCTCGAAGATTCGACGATGCGTGGAATGGAACGAACGGTTGCGTCGTCAATAGGCGTCTCGAGGGTGGTGGTGGCGTTGGGTACGAGTACGTGGAAAGGCATCCGATAAACAGGAGTCCGGTCTCAGGCACGAGAAATCCGTGTTACACGAAGGAAAATCCTGCGGAAGTGCCATCGAGAGGGACGCACAGGGAACAACCCCAAGATTCGCATCTCGACATGAGCCTACAACATCGTTCGCCGAATGCCTGCGCTCCAACCCCGGATCCGCACGGGATCGTTGCCGCGGGATGTTGTTGTCCCGGAAGAGAAAACCTCGTTAGATCCACGAGGCAGCGTGAAAACATTGGGATCTGTTCGAAGAAGAAACCCTGTCCAGGTGTGGATTGCCTGATAAAAGCTTTCCGAGAGACACAGGAGTTCGTTCACTCGCTGGGAAGAGTTCCCGGTCTCGCGGGTCTCGGACTGATGGATCCCGCAGATAGTCCTTACTTCGGAAGGGAGAAACCCAAAGAAGGGTGTCAAGACGGAACTAAGACTCCAACAGGACTTCCGGATACCGTAGCTCTTCCCAATACGCAGTGCGTGGGACCTTGCAATCCTCAAATGTCGAAGCCTCCCGTTGGTGATCCGTTCTTTGGAAAAACACCCTTCACGTTCGGGGTACCCGGACGAGGGGGAGTCGTTAGGGAAGCTGTGCCTACCTTGCCTGGTCCAGGCTGGACTTACGCTTCGGGAAAATCGCGAAAAAAGGACGAGAAGGACAAAACAAAGGAGATGGACGCGACTTCCGCTCAACCGGTGGATATCGAAACGGGTCCCTGCGGCGAACCTACATGCAGAGCAAAACGACGTACAACCGACGTTCGTGAAGCTACGTCCACCGTGGAATTACACGAGTTACCAGCGAAGAAGGTCGTGGGTCCCGCCGATGCGAATGGTGCGAAAACATCGAAAGACGGAAGCAAACAAAAAGGAAGTACGAAGATGCGTTTTGGAAGATCATCGTTGCCAGGACCCGGAGGCGACAGAATCGGAAGAAGACGATCATCCGGTAGATCGAGAAAAAGACCTATCCGTTTTGTTTACTCGGCCGGCGACACGTATTCAGGTTTTACCTGCGGTCACAAGAATTGCGTCGAGGAGCGTCACAGGGTCCCCAGTAACATGGGATGGCTGTGGAATCTGAATGAAACAGTGGGCAGACTGAAGCCACGACCGGGTTGGAAACCAGGCGCCATCGCTCGCCATATAAGCGAAATTCTTCGTGAAGCAAAGCGTTTGGATAGACGCAAAACGAGAACAAAGTCAAGATCGTCGTCTTCGTCGCGTTCGAGATCGAGATCAGCGCCATCGAGAGGCAAACGTACCAAAGTTTCTAAGGATCGACAGTCGGTAAAGAAATCTCAAGGAAGAAGAAAGGACGAGGAAAAGGAAGAAGTCGAGCCCCCTCCCACTCTTCACATTCATCGAAAGGATGGAACATATTACGTCACTATGTATCCGATCAAGCAGGATAAAATGGACATACCGAAATTAGAGGAACCCATGAAGCCGTTACAGTTCAAGATAGCTAAGAACAAAGACGACACCTCGATAGCGTCGAGTTCAACGGCGTCGGATATGGAAATCGAGTTTTCACCGCCCGCAGCGGTGAATCGTTATCATAAAAAGCCAAATGTCGTGCACGCTGACACGCAGGTTAAGCAGCAGGAGATAATCGATGCATACAAGATCGATAATGGGAAGAAAAGCGAGAAAAAGAAAGGGAAGAAAGGCAAAAAGTGATGTAATTGAGCTTTCTTCGAATGGCCAAGACGAACTCTGTTCCCACGGGTTTTCTATACTATCGACGACGATTATCGCTGTCGATATATTTTTTTTTCTTTGGAATAATATAAAAAACGCAAGAACAGGTATTTCACACCGAGATGATATCATTAACGAGGTATTTCGCTTTTCACAAGAAAGAATTAATTCAGCTTCGATCTGGTTTAGTTACCAGTTAAAGTGGTATGTCTACGAGCGTGAGCTGTTCTGTATAGAATTTTAAATTGTAATTATTGTGCGACGATGCGCGCGTGCCAATTTTTGCGTTTGTGCGCAGCCGACGAGCGTGATAAAGACAAGAGATAGCGATGCGATAGTTTCAAGGTGATTTCTTATTGGCAACTGCGAGTTTATTCTTGACGCGTATCATATGTATATATAAATCAGTTCAAATCGTCCGATCCGACCCTATCTGAGATCGGTTATGGTTATCTAACCAGGAATTTGATTTTTTTTTCGTCACTTCTACACACTTGACGTTTACCGCGAACGTCATGCGCGAAAGTCGCGTAAATCGACATTTTTCGCGCATACTGCGGTTGTTATCAACTGTCCGCAGTTTAGACTCGTGTATTCTGTCGTCCGCGGAAAGCTCTGTTTTTTATTGTCGAAATGTGCGAGAAGGCACAAGCTGAGAGAAATGCCATCGTGCGAAAAAAAATGCTCGACTTGCGGGAAGTCGAACTCATGCCAATGCCGAAAAATTCGCCGTGGCTGAGACCTATGCGATTTAGTTTTCTTCAAGACGGTGTCCCAAAATATTGGGATCTCACGAGATCTCACGAGAGCGTAAGCGTACTGATATTCAATACAACGAGAAAGAAGCTCGTTTTCGTAAGACAATTTCGTCCCGCTGCATACTACGCGAATATCCCGGAAAAAGTGGGCCCCGTTGACACGGAAAAATATTCGGCGGAAAGTGGTCTAACCTTAGAACTTTGCGCCGGAATTGTCGACAAGGACATTCCACTCGTCGAAATCGCGAGAGACGAATTGAGAGAGGAGGTCGGTTACGACGCCCCGGCTTCAGCGTTTACGAAAATCATTACTTACAGGTGCGTGAAACACGACATTTAACAACCGCGTAAATGTCATCTCCGTGAAAAAAAAAAAAATCGATCCCAAATTCTGGTTTTTCTGATTAGGACCTCATGTCTTGCAAAATTATTGTTTTTTCCTACCGAAAAGCATTTTTCTAAAATCCGCGACTACGACATCGTTTTTTTGTGATTGCAGAAACGTATCTACCACTGCCTCCAGACATACGCTTTTCTACGTCGAGGTTTCGGATGAAATGCACACGCACCCTGGTAAGTCATGGAATTAACAAAAAGTTGATTGAAACAATGTGAAACTATCGTATGATTGCTGCAAATTTTGTAATTATCATTTAAAGTTTACGCAATATATATTTTGTGAATTAAAGGCGGAGGCGCAGAATTGGAAGGCGAACTCATAGAAGTCGTGGAAATGAGTGTTCAAGAAGTAAGAGAATACATTGAATCTGAAGAAATCCCAAGTCCACCAGGTTTTCTCTTCGGCGCACTATGGTTTTTATCCAAAAAACCTGAATACTGTTCATAAATCGTTATGACGATAAAAACTGTTGTTACAATCTGTGAATGTAACAATTTACTAAGACAAAGGGTTGGGGGTGTCAAACTTAGGTACGTTAAATTTATGGTTCAATAGTTTTATTTACAAAGGGGGCATTGTATTTACACGAGAGAGTGTGACATAGTTGCGAAAATTAGGCGTTTGCCAATTTACGAAAGGAGAGAAAAAAAAAATACAAATGGTATCCACGATTTTAGTGTTCCGCCTCGTCTTTCGTGAACTGGGAACTGACCCAAGCTAAACCCCACTTTAAATTCGTCAGTAGAAACTTTAGGGCTTTGGTCCATTGTTCTTCAGAATTGAATTGGATTCTGTAACGAGAAAATGTACATTTTCGTTAAGTTTTGCTTTACCCGACGATCGACGAACGTTTCGATAGTAATACAAATTTTTTTTTTTTTTCGGCCTTCCAATTTAAATTAATGGATAAAACCGACGATATAAATTTTCGCTGTAATAATAAAAGAAAAGATACGTTACTTGATAGAGTATGAATTTCCTGTTGCCGAGTCCTCGATTTTTCCGCGATCCATACGATAGGGTAAACAGAAACCGCTGTCCCCTTTCTCCACCTGTTCCTTGAACTGTTGAAGACAATCGAGGAAAGCCACCATCGCCGCGTCGAATTTCGTATCCCAGAGAAATTTGAAACCGCCGCTACCGTACAACGGCAATTCGCGATGTTGATCAAGTACCTCGATGTAGCTGTGATTACCAAACGGCACTAAGCGAAATCGTTGAAAGGTCAAATTCATTTTACGCGCTAATGCTGTTAGTAACAGTGTCGTTTGTCCCCATGCCGCGTTTATCTCGCTCCAGTCTACCGGTGCGCTCGGCAATCTTCCCAATCGAAAGGAATTTATTGTTCCGAAGTGTCCCGACGCCCAGATGTGAAAAGTCGCATTGAATACATTGGTTTTCTTCAGTCTTTGAAGCTGCGAGGCTGCATAGGCCAACTGGCATTCCAAGCTATAAAAAAGTGCAATGACATCGTTAAAAAAAAAAACTTATTCAAGTATAATACATTAATGTTCTTTCGATGTTTCGACGATTTTTCACGAAAAATCTTTGTACCTGCGACACTCGTCTTCCGCGAGTATCAAATCCCTTCTATGCCTGGAATATTCTCTCCAATATCTCTCCTCCTCACTCTGCAATCTTTCCTTCTCGACTGTCTGCTGAGCTATAGCTTGCGTCGTGGCTGCCTCTTCCTTTCTCAGAGCTTCTAATTCTCTTATCATTCTCTCCTCCTCGGCTTTGACGTCCTGCAATTCCTTAGCCAATCCCTCCATCTCAACGTTCTCATTCTCCTGATGTCTTTGTTCGATTTCAAGCTTTTTTAGGTATTCATTGTAATCCGACCATTCGCCTTCCGTCATTCTTAACTGTTGATCCATAAGGAGCAATAGACTGTCCGTACATTCGTCGCACAGAGGATGATCGGCGGAGCTGCTGCTGCTTAATATATCGAACAACGTCGCGCGTACCTGATGGGCAAAATCGACGGAAAATAACGATAATTAGCAAACGTTCGAAAAAATGAAAAAAAAAAAAAAAAAAAAAAAACGGGATTTACCCTCAAGTGATGACTCAGACTCTCTGTTTCTCCGGAATCGCCAACTAACATAAAACCATTGGTGCCATTCGCTGACTCTGTCAATCTGAAGGGCGGTACTAAATGTTCCAAGCTGCCGCTTTGAGGCTCTATCTCCCCGACGACTTGCTGCTGTATGGGAACTGCGTAACGACAAACAAATTTTTTTTTTCATTAATTTATTAATATAGAAAATAAATAAACGGAATAAAAAACAAATAAGAATGATGAGAAATTTTTATTCATGAATAATTTAATATAATGAAGAAGCGGAAATCGTCAAGTCTTCTTCAATCTTTACGTTACTAGCTACGCCAGGCTGCTGACCTCAAAAATATTATTCAAACAGCTTGGTAAGCATAATGTTGCGCAGTTAAATGAGTAATCAGCGAATATCGCTGGCTGTCAATGATGAAGGCTACAAATTTCTTCGTTTATCGCAAGAGACATACATTTTTACAGTCAGTTCATGAGTGTCGTACTTTACACGGCTTACAGCTATTTTGAAGAGATTTTTTTTTTACAAAAATAACGATGATTATGTGGCTTAACTACTGAAGGAGATGACAAAAATAAGATTGTAATTTTGCGCGTTCGCGAAATTCATAACACGAAACAGAAATTACCTACGTGATAATTCGGCGAGTGTGTGTTCCCCAAGGTAATCGAAGCTCGGATCGAGCCTCAACGGTTGCAAGCATCGTTGACACGCAAAGCTCACGTTATTTTTTATGTCTACCATTTTGAACGATTTATTAATTATCGAATCGATCAATTCGTCAGGCGAATATTCCTTGCCTGACGGATACTACTCGATCGTTTTTTTTTATTTATAAATACGTCTCTGACGCTTAGACGAGTCGGTCAGCTGACCGTATTTGCACTGTTTGCCGGTTGGCGTCGCTGCTGTACGGTAATCAATCTTTATTTCGCGTTTTCGTACAAACAAATGAGTATCGTGTTGAGAGAATAATCAAACGTCAGCTTATAACAATTATGGAATGTTGATAGTAATCAGTATTCTTGCGTTGCCAATGTATACCGTCGGATGACATGGTTTTTTTTGTTTTTTATTTACGATCAACAGTCAGAGCTGAGAGATACGATGGTAAAGTGCGATTCGGTTTTATCGTCTCTCGGCTTGTTTCCTTGCGTCGGTGAAGCAGGAGAATTGTGAAGAGAGAGGTGTTTTGTAAGAGAGACTGTAGAGGTTAAGCTGCATTGGCTGCCGCTACATAACCGTTTGACGATTCGACTCGAAGTTTTCAACCAGCGGGATCCGAAAAGACGACTGTTACTCTTTGGTAAGTCGCGTTCGTTGCATTAAGAATTGTTCGATATCAAAAATAGCCGTTTTTTCGGTTACGTTGTTACGTGACCGCAGTTATTGTATGAAAATTGAAATAATTGCCGATCGAGCATAAGCTGCTGAGAGAGTTCGCGGAAAGGTTCGTACGATGCCAATACCCGTACTTCCCGATAGACGCTGCCTCTGCAGTGAATATCGAGAACTCGTGGATATGCAAATTTCGTATCAGGCGCAAACAGCACTATAATTTATAGCGACATTAATCATTTCCCCGCAGTTAATAGAACTCTCGTATATTGACATTAATTAAAATTGATCAAGACAACTTTGCAATTAGTTTCACATCAACGACACGCATTAAACGTCCGCGTACCAATTACAATGTAACGATAGGGAAAGCCTTTTCCGAGAAAGGAATGTTTTTACAGAACCGGAAGTCAATAATCAACGCGACGAAATTTCCAAGGGTAAAAGTGTGGAGAATCGAAAAAGTAGTGTAGTACTGCACAATGTGCGTGCAATATGTGAATGTGAAACCAACATCCGGCCACAGCGGGGTTGGGACAGAGTCGGAATGCTCTCGTTTGCGACCAAAAATAGTTCACCAAATGTGATGAACTGATTATTGACTACGAAAGACGCAAAAGATGTCAGATATTACACATGCGCATGAGCGTTCGATAACTAATTATATCTAAAAAAAAAAGTTGCGCTAATAATTCCCTATACACGTTGCAACACATTCAACATTCGTCCAAAGTTAATCGATATCCTTATATAACGTTTCGCGAATGTGAAGCTGAAAAAAAAAAAAAGTTCTTACGAAAAATCGCACGTTGTTTAACCGGTTTAGCAGTTAAACTGTATCGAAATAGAAATGCAAATAATCGATTATTAATCGAAGATTGCCATACATTATCGTCTGTCGATTCAAATCGACTTGGCCGCTGATAAAAAAAAATAATTTTTTTATTAATCGCAGTAATATCGATAAAAACTAGAAATTGCATAATAATATAATGACTGCTAGACACCGATTTCGTCGCGGTCAGTGGCGCGTGCAGTTTTGCTTTTCCTCCTCGGGGCTCTCGCGTGATTGATACGGCTTTCGAGCGTCGACATCATACTTAACCGCGAGAAGTTTGCTCCCCCGCGTGCTGAACATTCGTCTCTTGGTTCACGGGCGTGACGCAGCATCAACTACCGGCAACCTGTCTTCTATACTAGCAGCGAACTATACACCGATGTAAATCAACCTTTATACACGTGAAAAATACAGCGAGCGAGGAATGGGGTGCAGAAAAGTAGATACAGAAAAAAAAAAAAAGAAAATGGTGCTTTAACACCACGAAGCCACGAGACCAGTCTCAAGGACGAGCTATGATGCTAATGCTGTTAATACCGTAGACGAACGAGGGAGATAGAGAGATTCGTGGGTTACGGGGAAAGCTCAGTCGAAAGACATTTACCGACACCCCGGAATACTCGGAATGGCTTTTCGTCGTTATCAGTGGCCAAAGATCTTATCCCGTATACCCCGGGATATACCTGAAGTATCCTGCAGTGCGTGGGGCATCTTTCCGAGGCATTCACGAAACCGCTGTGCGGCTCGAGCCAATCCACCCCTCTTCGACGCCATACGCAGCCAAAGTTATATTCTTTGGCTTTTGCTTTCCCTCGCTGGCCTCTCTCGCCTCCTCCCCCCACCCCCTCCTCTCCGCGCGATCTTCTCACCAGTCCCTTTGAGCGATCACCGGGAGCGATCGGCCAAAGTAGACCAACGATCGGATTTATCTGGTAGGATCTCTCGTCGCGCGCGCGCTCGTCCCAAAAAACTTATCCGAGGTTGGAATGGAGACAGAAAGACGGACGAGTGAACGAGGGGGGCACCCGGCGGGGAGGCTGACGCCCGGTAAAAGAACGCAGTGGAATGAAAGATTCGAGAACGAGAAGAACTGAGTCCTTTATATATTTTTTTTTCGTGGTTTTTTTTTTTTTTTTTTCGTGTCGATCTTCCACTCGGACAGTGTGTGGGAGAGCCGTCGAGCGATAATTCCCGAGACATGTACAGCTTCTATAACTACTATATGGGCTCCTCGTGACACGCAGCTAGTAGTTTATACCTGTTACACCGGCTCTGTCCGACTCGTGAAAGAGCCCAGTGACACTATGGTCCGGAGGTTTATGCTAATACCAGCGTCGTTTATACCCCTCGAAAACGTTTTTTTCACAAGAGAGAGATATATCTCACGGAGTCTCTCGTCTTTCATATTTGTGTGTAATGGCATGGGAAATGCTCCTTTCGTTGGACCAACGCGCGGGGGTCTAACGATTCAACAGGTGGCGCCTAAAAAACCCCCAAGCAATTTTCGTCTTCTCGAACTTTCAATAATTCTTCTTCGTCAGTATATTACATTTTTTTAACCCTCGTCAGGCCACGTCTTGCCGTGCCGGCTGTACGAGCGTCGCTCGGTAGCGTTCATCGTTTTTTTTTCATCGACGCGTTTATGTCGCGCAGCCACCTTGACGAACAATCGCGGAAACGCATCAACAGCTCGATTGACAGTTTACAAATTGAATATTACTCGTAAGTCGTATTAAAAATGTGTTTTTTACATTTTTTTTTTCAACTTTTTACACGAGCGTTCGTGAAACCGGCAGTCAAAGTAAAAGACACGCTGCCGCTTCTGCGCGGCTCCGCTACTCATCAGCGCGCGCGAAGTATAGTATTTGACCCGAACGCCACCCTGTCTCGTAAATAGAATAGCCGAGGATAATGAAAGAATAAAAAAAAAAATACCGCAAAAGCCAAAACCTGCCGTCAGTTGTAGAAAACCGTCCGTCCTTCGCGCTTTTCAAACGTTCGGAGATCCACGACTAATCGGTGAGACTGCGGGGTGAGGTATAGCGAACTCTCGGGCTCTCTACGGGTCCACCGTGCCGTCACTCAATTTAGCAACGCTTCGCACCCCGACGATACTATGGGGGATAAACACGTATACAATAACACTATATATCGGTTATACATTATACCGAACGCGCGCTTTTGAGTCGTTTCTTGCCGCGTGGGATGAAACTGGATCGAGGGGATGGGGATATCGAGGATAATAATAATGCATCTACGACATCTCGAACCGTTCGCGTATGAATTCATATTAAACATATTCATGTATCCTCGTCTCCCAATATTCGACTCGCGCATGAATCGATCTATTATTTACCGATACCGTTCGTAACACGCAAACACGCGGATGTGTAGTTATAAATTGCTTTATTGTGCAATACAATTGGCTTAATCGATTCATCAATAATAACGCCGGTAGGTTACGGGTTATTACTACATTGTGACGATCGTTTTTTTTTTTTTTTTTTTTTTTTTTTTTTTTTTCACCTATTCTCCAGTCTATAATTTCACTGATAGCGAGACAAGTTTGCGATATACATACGGCTCGAACAGCCCATGTTATCGTTTGGTGGCGACTCGTTATCGTCCGGTTTCTTCGAATCTTCCTGCTGGTTTATAACCCGCTTCTGTTGTAACAAGGCAAAGGTATATATGCCGCATGAATTTACGAATGTTGAGAGGGGGGTATATATGTGTAACGAAAGACGACTCTGCGGCGGCTGGCAATGAAATCGGTGAGGAGCGAAGGTGTGCGAGTGAGGGTGGGCGGCAACCGAGAGAGAACCAAGGCGCGCGAGTTCTCCGCGGGCTCGTCCACTCGAGTCTCTCGACGACTCGAATCGCGCCTTCGTACCATGTGCTGCGCGCGGAAGGAGTGCCGTACATGGGGGGGCAAAAAAAGTGAGAGAGAGAGAAAGAGAGAGAGAGAGAAGGAGCGAGAAAGAGAGAGAATCTTGCAAACGGCCGCGAACTCTCGAGCGTGAGTCTCGTCGTTTGAATCGCGGGGCCCCTGCTGTTGCTTCTGCTGGTTGCTGGTGAGTGAAGCGCGGGCGTCACGACGACGTCGGGCGTCGCGGCTCGGCCTCCGCCAATCCGTCCCTCAGCGGCCATGTTGCCCGTGTTCCCGGGGCGGAGCACCGGAGCTCACCTCTTATGTAGGTATATATGCTAACTACATGTACGTTAGTACATATATGTACACGTATATACATTTATTTGTATATATACATATATATTTACGAAGACTATATACGTACGCGCGCGGGAAACGAGAATCCCGCGACTCTGACGCCCGTCTCAGTGCGCAACTTTGCGAGGTGCGCGTGTTTTCTTTTTTTATTTATTTATTTTTTAAAGAGGACGTAGATAACGCGGAGGCATTACTTTCACAATTCTGTTACCTTTCCCTCCCACTCCCATTCTATGCGCATCAATTTCACCTCCCGACCCCGCGAGGACAAGGGGCAGCAGGTTGCACCTTGCACCTGCCGTACAGAACTATCGATGCTTATACCGTTTATTATATGGACGAGGAAGTGATGCGACTGTGGAAATGAATTGATGATTGCGGGATAGGAACGTTATCGGACGGGTTGGGTATATTTAGATAGATTTCCAATTGCGAATGAATATATATAAATACAAATTTACCCGTATATCGATGCGTTTCTCGAAGGTATATCATCGAAGGCAGAAGCTGCGCATGACGACCTTTAGTCACCGCGGAAGTAAAAAAATTATAATTTTTTTTTAATACTTACATCGAAAAAAAATATATGAATTAATTGACTTTTAATCGATTCGATTAAACGACCCGCGTGCGGGTGTCGTCAATATATTTTGTCGAATCAAAAAGATATGGTATTTTTTTGAATTATATTGATGCAAATACAAAGGTATATTGCTGATTCAAATAATTCGTATAATACGATGAATACCATTTTCAGTTCTGGTAAACAAATCAACGATTGCGAAAATATGTTATGTCAATGGTCAATGGTCAATGATTATAATATTATTCATTGATCACTATATTCCTTCGATTCAATAATTGATGAATTTGAAGGAAAAATATTGCTGATTCATCGGAATCCATGAAAATTTGATCGAAATCAATCGGAATTCGGTTCCGATACTATTACTTTGAGGATATTTTATTTATTAACATTTCACTTTTCATTATTAATCGCGATCAGCGTTGTAACCATTTTTCATTACAATAAAATTCTACAAATAAAAATTCTAAATATTCTCGTGGGGATCGAACCCCAGAATTTACATTTTCTAACCTAATATCTTACCCTACGCTACTACCGCTTATTGATTCATGAAAGTTCCTCTCGGCTGTATGAACTACCGTATTACTTTGATATTAATTAGCACGAGCAATGGGTTTATTCATTTTTTCAGATTTTTTGAGAGTCTAAAGAATTTTGAAAACCCAACTGTTCCCGAAAAGACTCAGTGTACATATCGTGTTACGAAAAAAATAGAGTGCAGACGGAGGTTTAAATATTATCAAAAGTTGATTCAATACCCGTTTTTATTGATTGTTTTTTTAGAATGGTACTCAACTTGTTTAGTTTATGAGAATTTGTGTTACTGAGTGCAGGATAAACAATAGATCGAGGCGTCTATACGATTTCTTCAATTATTTACTACTACACAGACGTTATTACGCCGTACCATCTACCGAGTTAGATGTGAAAAAGTTTGAAGACAAGTAAATGAATCAATACGAATACATTGATCGTTACTTCAATAACATGTTGATTGATCCAATTGCATGATAATACAACGATAAACGATGTTAAATTGTGAAGATTTTAAATTCGATAGAATCATAGATTTTATTGATTTGAAGATATCATTTTGTTTCAATTTACAGTTAACTTTAAAACCAAAGAAGTTCAATAAATAACATATTTATTTGAAAATCAACATAATGCATAATTTAATAAAATAAATTTATCAAGCACTTGAAAAATTTGATTCAATCGCAGTCTTTGAATTATTCAAAATATTGAATGATTACTTCAATCAAAACAGTTTTGATTCGATTAAATGCGTTAAAATCGTATAGATGCAACTGATTCAAGCAATTTTTTTCCGTATACAAATACTTTATTAGAGTTCAAGACAACACGCCCTTTAGATTTGTAGGCAATACGAAAAAATATATTGAATGAAAAGTACGCTGAAACGTTGCTTAGGAATCGTCGATTCGAAGCAAAAAAAAACGGAAACCCATCAACTCTTTCGTTACGATTGTTTCGTGTCGTTCAATACTTCGTAACAACCCGATAAAAATGTATATAACTTATTTGAATGCCCTATTTTCTGTATTTTTCGACTGTAGAACTTACTGATCCCATTAGAAAACAAAGTTTTTATTTTTTTATATCATTTGCTTGATTATACATTTTTTATAATACATTTTCGGTATTCTTTGTCTTAGAACTGTATCTCAAGTATTTTTTCTCGCGATGCAACGAAATTTTTGTTTTCATTTTGTATTGTTTCCGGTTATTATAAACTTTATATTATTCTTGAATATTCTTGAATTTTTGAATCGGTGCCGTTGATAAAAATTAAACATTCGGTATCTTTCATTGAATTTTAAATAAGAATAAAAAATCGCCATCGTTAAATACAGCAAAAATCTGACAAAAACCAAAACAACACAAAAATCTTTCATGTGGCCTAAAAATAAATTAATAAATATATAATTTATACACGTAAAGAATATATATATGTGATAAAATAATACACGATTACCATATATCCGATGCATACAAAATATATAATATATTTATAGCTTTTTAGAAATTTATGTTTCATATATTTAACATACATGTGCGATATGCACGAGAATTACGTAACAATGTCGCATATATATACTATATATAATATTTTCGTGAGAATCCGCTAATCGAGTTAGGATTTCTGCAGTTGCAATTGCTATTTAATTGCAAATTTGATTTTTACACTTTCGGACTAAGCTTCTCGCAATCTTAGACAGTAATGTCGTCGATGGCAAAGCGACAAACATTTCTACTTAAGATGTAAGATTATTGCGCGTCTAGGATATTCATACCGTATGAATCGTTATGCCACATACGTGGACGTCCTGTTCTGATTTACGGTGTGTAACTGCCACCGCGCGGACTCCTCGCTGCGTTTGCATCTCCCGCAGCAAATGGCATTAGGTACCTGCAAGGTAGATACGTCGCATAGGTAAGCATTCCTACATGCGCTTTTCGAAAGCTTTACGGCTTTACGCCGAGACTCGAGAAGTTACGTTTTACGATTACGGAACTAACGCCCGCCCGGTTTGCTTGTGATTACGATTTTCCGCGTGTGTACCACACTCCGCAATCGCATTCGTCGTAAGTCATACAATTGTACGCGCGGGACTCGGTACGCGCACACACCCGCGCGCACAAAGATGCACATTTTTTTTTTTCATTTTTTTTTTTTTTTTTTTTCAAATTGTCAGCGAAGCATACTTAATCATGCCTATTGGACCACCCATGAATATTCGCAATTCGCTCGCGTAAATGCGAATACATACTATTTTACGAGAGTCGGTGAGATGAAGTTAATTAGAGAAATATTAATAGGAGATGCTGGAAGCGCGTGACTGCGCATCGATTAGCTTATCGATCGTAATGAACGAATGTTTGAAAGCGTTAAAAAAGTGTCCTGCTGTTCGTTGATTTTTTTTTTTTTTCGTAATCTGGAGATCGTATCGCTGATAGAATAACGTAATAGGTAATAGGAATACGGTTCCCAGTTGAAAAACGTAAACGCACGAAGCCAAAGTCCATTCTAACATCTGAGACAAGTTTCATTGTCACCGATATAATCTCGAATTTGGAATAAATTTTTTTTTTTTTTTTTTTTTTTTGTTCGCGTGTTTCGTGGGTCTGCGTATTTTTTTTCTCCTGCTGCTGTACGTCTCGCTGCACGTCTGACGGGCTTCTTGTTCGTAGTTCCTGCCCACGCAACAGTCGCAGGTGACTTCTCGATGAATACCTCGTTGTGATATTAATAAACGACGACTAAGGCTTCTCGAATATCTCGAATGTATACGAATAATGCTGTATTCCTACCAAAAGATATTCTCAGCCTTCCTTCGCTGTTTGACCTTTTGTGGACGAGCGAATTAATAATCGACGAAATGTAAAAAAAAAAAAAAAAAACATACCTCAACGTCATTCGTCTTGTGTGTACAGTCTTACGGGGAATGGATACCTCGATGAATTTTGTCGATTCACGTATTATTCGTATTTCCGAATATTTTAAATTAATTCCCATCGCTGCGTCACGAGAATATGATGATTTGTCATCGGTGAGGTTTTTCTCGTATCTAATGAATTAATGTTTCGGAGTATTGTAAGCCTTTGGATTATAGTTTTTTTTTTTTTTTCGAAAAAAAAATTCATATTGGCAGTTTGTTTATTAATAATTCTCTTCCAACTAAATATTTAAATGCATTAAGGAATTAATTACGCAATTGTTGGAAATTCGGAAAAATACCAAATTTAATGGATTAATTAATTAAAAATATCGGAATTATTTTAAATTACGTTGGCAGTAGCGCACTATTTTTTTATTTTTTCGCGCGTTTCCGATCGATATTATCGAAAAATTCGGTGATCGTTACGATTCGAATATTGATAATTCTTCGGTTCGACGATTATAGTTATCGATAGACACCAAAAATTCTTGGAACCTGTTGGCCAACAAGTCTGCAGCAGCAGGGAACACGTTTGAATTCTGACAAAACATTGGAAACTCGTGTTTACACCCCACGAGTATATATATTTACGAGACATCCGATCCGCCCACGAGAGGCTAAGAAAGCTCGCGCGGTTCATTCGGGGTATTATCGCTTAGAAGGACACACCGCACCGATGAAAACGGAATAAGCGAAGAAAAAAAAAAAAAAAAAAAACAGGAGTATAGAATTCTCTTCGCGCGTATCTCGTTTGTATTATTATACGATATCCTCTTCTTTCGAAGAGAGTCCAACCGAATAAAATAGCCACGAAATCGAAAAACCCGAGAAATATGTATAGACAGAGGGGTCCCCTTGGCTCGTCGAATTCAAATCTCTTCGGTCGGTGGGCCGGCGCGGTGTTGACGCGAAAAAAAAGCAAAAAATAAACAAAACGAAAAAAAAAAAAAAAAAAAAAAACGAAAATTCGACGAGCTGTGTATTTCGCGATGGCTGTATATGCTGGTAGCCGAGGCTCGCCACAACGTCATAATTCATTCTCTGGGTTGCGCGGCTCTCGGTCGCGGGGCCAACAGCAGCTGTGTGGCGAGAGAGAACTCCGCTGACCAGCGCGGGTCCGCCTGCCCGACTGCCGTCGCGTCACGAACAAAACGATCGCATTCTAATTTCGCTGATTGGAAACCGGGCGATTTGAATATGAAATAATGATCGGTGTTCACCCGAGCGTGAACCCGTTACCTCGAGGTTTCTCGATTCCGAGAGCGCGTCGCCCCCTCCACGGAGCTTCGTTAAGAATTTTTGTACTTCATTATAAATTCTATAAACAATATACCGCTATCATAGAAACTTCACGGTTAGTCAGCTTATTAAAAAGGTTCGGAAGATATGGATAAAATTAAAAAAAAAAAATCCGCGGAAGAATATATGGATGGGATATCGACGAGTGGATGAAAGCGTTGGTCAGTCATCAGCCATCATGAAAGTTGTCCGCACGCGAGTAAAGTTTGCTCTTCGTACGTAAATGTTTATTACACCGGTGTGTTCGCGGCCCTGTCGTGTACAAAGTTGATGTATCGTATGAAAATCCCGGTTCGTAACACCTTCGAAGGCAAACATTACCGCGCAAGAAGTGTCTGCGCATCATATGTGCATTGGTGCGAGTGCACGCGTCGATGTTTGCCCGACATATGGGCGGCCCTCTCGGCTCATTCCATTTCCTTATCGACGACGTGTTTTTTTTTTTTTTTTAATTTTTTTATTTTTTGTTATTGACGAAGACGAAGAAAAAAAATAAAAAAAATAAAAGAAAATTCACGATATTTGTCGCGTCCATTAAAACGTCATCGTTGACGCATTGAACGCGTGCGAAGCGGAGAGGCAGCTGACCGCGCTGTTCGAACGGACTCTCGAGTTTTAATACTACGAGGCCCCAGCATGACCACTCTCTTTATTATGCGTGACAGTATATGCGAAGAGTTATTCAAACTCTCTTAGTCGTTATCCTTAATGTTCGCGATAAACACGTAGCCGATAATCCATCCGTTTTATTTCGAATTTATTTCTTTTATTTTTTCAATTAATCCTACGGGTATTTTGTCGAAAGATAACGCCAGAAGCTGCACACGATCAGACACCAGGTGCGTATACCTCGATCATTTGATATTACTTCGCTGCTCGGCTCCTCGACGCAGTCGAATCGAAGAAAGTCCGACTGTCCGTCGCGACGCATTTGAAATTAATCCTATACGCGCAGTCGCGGTCTGGCAGGTGCGAAATACACAACGCGCCTTTCGATCGACAATTTCACGGGAGCATTTCGCGCGCCAACGCAAATTTCGCACACGAACCGCAATCTTTCGAAGAGTTCTTCGCGTGTCTTGTTACGGTCATCTATCCGTGTAGTCGCGATATCCCCGAGACGCGGGGATCGCGAGTAAGCAAATCCGATTAAACGCCACGCATACCGCGAACATTTCGAACCTGAAGATCGCTCGTTCTCGGCGATTGCTCCACAGCGCGAAACGACCATCAGCCGAGTCTCTAGGCGTAGTAATACACGTTTTTCCATTATAATGCTAAAGCCCACCAACTATTTACTCCGCAAACGAGGCATTCGAAGTCGTGTGCAGCGTTAATGCGACTCCGATACGCGTAAGTTTCACCGATTCTCTGCGCGTGCACGTGTGTGCGTCCGAACGCGGAACGCTGTTTATGTATCGTTTGAAAATATTCTTCTCGCGAATAACGCCGGGAAGACCTCTCCACGGGAGTTCCTTTGCGAGCAAACCGACTCCTCCGCGTGCAATCAGTTATTTATGATCGAAAAAAAGTATATATGAATACATATATATATATATTTAATCATAATAATCCGCGCAGCATAGAGGATCGCGATCGCTCGCAAGCGCACACGCGAGTTTCACGCTACTCGAGTGTATCAATTTAAGAAAAGCGCAGCGGAACAAAGTTTACGAGAGCCGACGATTAGATAATCATTTTGATTAGTGCCGAAAGTGTTCATTGTACACATTAATTAAATTTTAAATCCGTTTCGAGGGATTCTTATCGCGGTTGCCGGCGGATTTCTTGTCGGAACATTTCTTTATTTCTCAAATGGGCATCGAATGTTCGTAAAACGGGCTGAAAATTCGCGAAAGACACTTTGACACGAATAAAGAAAGAAACGAAGAAAAAGGACGCGGACCCATATGACCACAACACCCGCGATACAGCTGCGAATGTAATTACGATAACGGACCTTAAGCTCTCGTGTTCGATGAATTTGCATGAACGGCTGTGCTAAATATAATATAAAAGAGAGAGAAATAATGCGAAGTGAGAATGCAGGAAGAAATGAAAAAAATGAAAGAAAGAAAGATCCGCTCGATGATCCTGCAGGGTGTACGCATTTTTTTTTTTTTTTTTTTTTTTTTCAGCGCTCACACGACAAATTACAAAAATATAATGGGAAAACGAATTGCTCGTTTAAGTTCTTTGTCGCGATGTATATTTGCGAGAAATGCTTGTTACTCAGCGAAGTACCGTAGAATTCGATTCTCACGCACGATATCGCGTACATACCGATCGCGCATAATGACCACCTGTCGAACTCTAAATCGTCACCCTTTCGACGATTCCACAGAACACATACATATATTTTTGCGCATGCGCGAGGCGTTGTCTAAATACGATGGGGAAACTAGGTGCTCGTTGAAAGCTTTCCTTTGTCTCGATATGTCGACATAATGGCCCGTACCGTTAAAATTCCGGTGGGATTCATCTCTCACGCACGATATCGTGTACATACCGATCGCGTATAATGATCACCTGTCATACGCCAAATCGTCACTCGTTTCATTGTTGTCATAAATTCTCTCGTTGCTTTTACGATCGATTTCAAATCTCGTATCATCGCGGCTCAATGATCGTTAATGAAGTATATATATGTATATATGTAAATATATATTCCTCTCGTAATAGTAGATCAGTAGACTATATAAATTGCGAGTTGTTAGTCGTGGGCATTAATGATTTTTACCACTCGACACCTTTCACTTCGTCGACCTCGATGCACGCGTGCGGGTCTCGTAGGCTCTCGCGGGCTGTTCGCATGTTGCAAAAGGATGTTTCGTTTTTTTTTTTTTTTTTTTTTTTTTTTTAGCAGCAATTGTATCAGCGCTAAGTAGCGGTTATTAGTTTAATCCCTTCGATTTTCACGATCGTCTTCGTCACATATATAGGGGCTGCATTAGCTGCGGTATACTCAGTTTAACGCTTATCCGCGTTCGAAATGAATTGCCGACGTGTTGCGTGTTCGGCAGTTTATATCGTGGACACGTCGAGCCACGTTATGCGACGTGACGACAAACGTCTGCAGTAGCTTCTTGTGTGACGTTAAAAATGAGTTATTACAGTTCTGCAAGGAAATCATTGGTTCGAAAGAATGGCGCGACGATACGCTTAAGGATTGTAATATAATCGTGTATAATCATCGGCTCCGTGGCAAGTGGCGCAAAGAAGAACATGATTATACAGTGTCAATTAAGCCGGAGAAGTGCGTCATAGAAAAAAAAAAAAAAAAAAGAAATCGTAAAATGTAATGAAAAAAAAAAAAAAAAATCCATAGCGTAAAATATTCCGCTCGACTCGGTATTATCATTTGTAATTTATAATCACCTGTCTTCGCTAAACGATCGAAACTGTTTGGCGATATTTACTTACGTTTTATAATATACCCCCGCAGTACAATATCTTACGCTTCATCCCGCCCGCTCCCCCGTTTGCTTGCGATCCGTCATCTTGTAGCTATATGGCTATAATACCAGAAATAGAGTTGTTTACGTCACGGCGAATGGCAGATGACACGGCTTTTCAGAGAGAATCCTCCGCGCAGGAATCATTAATCACCTAAGTCGCCGAAGGATGCGGCTCGCGCGCGGTTGTTAGTAGCTGAAAACTCCACGACGAGCAACTGGTTACATCCACATAGCTGTCGGGATGTACCCAGAACCTGTAATATCGCTTCTGTCAGAAGTACGCCATTGGATTTCGCCTACCGATCTCGTAGTGACCCCCGTGCAGAGTTCGAGCGTTTCTGAGAGCTTAAGAACGAAATGGACAATTTCGACCACAGAGAACCGACAAAATCGACGGGGGGCATCCCTTTGCTCTTTCTTTTCGAGGGTTGAATTTGGCACTCGAGAAAAAAGAGCCATCGGAACTCGGCGTAGTTTTCCTTCTATCCGCGATTCGAAAAAGTCGCCAATTTCGAGATTCGAGCGCTTAAATTTTTTTTTTTTTTTTTTTTCGTAAATATACGGTGTACTATAATCGGAACTCTTCTGAGATTTTTCTTCGTTAATAATCGGGAATGTATTTGGTGAACACCTTCCCGTAAATACAGCAACGCCTACGAAATGAAATTCCAGCAACATTCGTAACGATACCTGACGAAGGGATGAGACAGAGAGCGAGAGAATGGAGAGTCCAAAGAATTAGTAAAATTTAAGGGATCGGGAGTATAAAAGGTAAGCTAGACAGCAGGTGAAATCTGCGTCTTGCCCGCCCATATTTGACGGCTGCGGGTTAGCTTTGGGCACCTCTCGTCCAACGAAATCCTGACCTCTCTGCCGTTTGCTCTCTCCCTCTTTCCGCTTATGCTTTGTCGCCTCTTTTTTTTTTCTTTTTTTTTTTCATTCTCTCTTCCCTTTGGCGTGTTCCATCGACGACGAGAAATGTGCGAGAGCGAGAGACTTTTTAAAAAGAGTGGCAAGGGGTGGTCCACCACATTTTGCCTCGCATTATTCATCCCCGCGGGTGATCCTTCGAGTCCCGTCGCTTTCCCTTCTGCCTTTTCTCGCCGTGGTCGGTCTCCCTTTTATTTCTTAGTTTTTTTTTTCTATCTTCCAGTTGGCTCTCATTCTCATAGCCGGGCTGTCTTTTTCCTCTCGTTCTCTTCTCTTTCGCCGACAGGTCATTGTGTCGCAAAACGTTCGGCGAGACCGTCGAGAACTCTCGGCGGATATTTTCTAACCGCGCATATACTTATAAGTTCTTTTCACGGGAAACCAAGAGACTCCAAAAGGCACGCGAGTCTTCGCAACTATCTGCATAGGGCACTGTAGATCCTTCGAATGTATATCTACATTTTTGAATGGTAAAAGGACTCGCGGTTGCAGGATTTCAGAGACGACGTAAATCAAAGTAGGATATCAAGCGTATTCATCGGTGGAGTGGATTAATGGGAGAAGAGGTATGGAAAAAATTGAGTGGCTCCAAGCAGCTCGAGTACCCCCTCCCCCCCTCCCCCCTCCATCTTTTTTCCCCTTTTTTTCGCTGAAGTTCGATCTCTTTTGCTGTCTCTTCGTCACGTTTTCGCGCAATCGAAAAGTCAAAAGATGCGTCCGCATGAAATTAAACATCGAAACTATAGTCAGGAAGTCTAAAAATGAGTTAACTCGTTCACGAGGTTTTCGGAAATGTTCAACAAAGAGGGTTACGGTTGCATAGCCAAAAAGAATAGAGCAAAAAAATGAAGCAAATTCCTATTATATGCTTACGCTGCTCGTCTATTCGATTTCTCGTCGGAGCGTCGGAACCTGTAATTACCGATTACGCGGCAAAAAAAAACCTCGTAATTTCGAGTTTCAACGAAGCCGAGATTTTTTTTATTTAGTTTCGAGACACCTGTTGAAAGTTCTCACTTTCTCTATTCTGTGTGAGTGTATTGTGGGATATCTCGACGCGCCTCGATGTCTAACGTTTCTCTCTTCGAGAAGGAGAGAGCTTTGGACCTTCGCTCGCAGTCCCGTCGATGATCGACTCTTTAAAATTCGACGACTCACCGAAAGAAATGAAACCATTTCACGAGTTTGCATTCACAATCTTTCAACAATGCAGACAGCGCATTATATTATTACGATACTAAAAAAAAAAAAAAAAAAAAAAAAAAAAATGGCTTTTTCATAAAGTAAACTGAATCTAATCACCGAAGGACGATTTTCATTTACCAACTATGTCCGTAATTGAATCAACTTTTTTTTTTCTTTCCATCGCGCATTATGTGGCGCGATATAATGACTGCAGGGTACATGACACTGACAAATTACTTCCACTTTTCACATCGCTTCCTGTCTATCTGTTCACTGTATAGAGATATCATAACTCGTTCTCGTTACCGCGCGAGTTTCCCGTATCTAACGAGACAGCATATATTTCTATACATATACATATTTTTTTTAAAGTACTTTCTACGCGCGCTTTTTTCTGTTTCGCCGGGTTTTCAACGTTGAAAATCGCATAAAGCCTCGTCGACGCGGGGTTTTCGCCAGCGGGCAAAGGGAAACACATTTAAAGCGGTTAACGGTATAACCAAATATAATAGAGCGCTAATCCAATTTATAATCCGAATTGCCACCGCTTCTAATCCCATTATAAAGTCGCATTTTCATGGGGAGGTTCAGAGGCTACAAGCCGAGGAGATAGAGCGTATATATACCTAAACGAAATGTTGGTACGGCGAGCATTATAACCTTTCGCCAGTAGGAAACTCCACAGAGAGAAGTCCTTGCGACGGTACAGAGAAAGACAGAGAGAGGGAGAGAGTGGCCAGCAGTTTTCCTCTCGAGTGTATATAAGCCCCCATAACCCGATCCGTGTTTATTGACCTCTCCCTCGCGTATGAAATGCGCGCGGATAGGATTTTGCAGCGGGAAACTCTCCGGAGGTCCTTCGGACCCTCTCCAATCCTTTTGCCCTCTTTCTCGTGAATCGTCCGCCGTTTACGCGTTCGTAATTTAAATTTGGCTAACGTAAGTCCACGTCGGTGACTGGACTCTCGAGACCTGCTCGCCTTAACACCCTTTACCGTAACGTACACATATCCCCCCTCCAGATACCTGCCTAACATTGGGTCTTCGCAAAACTCGTATACAGCGTTGAAACAAACGCTACACCTCGCGACAACCCCTAACGCGGTGCAAATACTATACAAGAACGAAGGAGACGAAAGTCTATACAATGCTGCCGTAGCCGCCGCTCCGCGTACCTAATATCATTACTCACGAGTCCGAAGGTTACGATTCTGTGTTTGAAAATATCGCACCCGTGAAATATGGACCGAATTCAGAAGCAGGGGGTTTTTTTGAAAGTTGAAGAAGCAAAAGGGAGAGAAGGGATGACGGAAAAAAAAATTAAACAAGCAACGGCAACCCCTCAGGGCGTGCAAGTAGATCTCGAGCTGAAACGAGCGAACGAACCCGATCGGGGTTCATCTCTCCGGGGCAGGTTTGCAACCCCAGAGACATTCGGAAGAGAAGAACGACGACGAAGAACGATCAATCATTTCACGCGGGCAGAAACGTTTTGGGACAGACGCGAAGAGCGCGCGTGAGAAATACGAGACTAGAGACTATAGGCGCCTCGTCTTTTTTAGATTTTCATTCTCCTTTTCGTACGGCTTTTTTTTTTTATCGTAAGTCATGAGACGATTCTGTATCGCCGAAGACAACTTGGAAATGCCAAGGAATTTTGTTCGTTTCCTGATGCGCAGCTTACGAAGAACTACGGACTGACGCAGTCCTCGGAGATTCTATGACTCGGCAATTTAATTTTGTCGATCGGTGCTTAATGAGAAGCAAAATTGGATTAGTCCTTTAGCCTTCTGAAGATCTTCGTCTTTTCGAGAATATAGCTTTTTGTTTGCACAAGAGGCATCTATGCAACTGTCGACCTAATGCTCGCTGGGGCTTGAGGCCTAATGGTTCTCTACGTTTCTGTAATCGGCAGATGCGGCCGGACAGATCAAAAAAAGGGACGCGGGATTGACTATAGAGCCGGAGAAGTAGTATTCTCTGTTCCGATACGATTGGTACGAACGACTCCAAATCCTCTATACAGTCGGTTGTACAGCCACTTCGATTTGACTCGATCCGAGTAGATCCGTCTCGTTCTCGTTCGTTCTATTCTACCATTGTCGCACTTCTTTCGAAACACACCGTCTCTTTCCCTCCTCTCGGTTGACTCGGTCGCGAGACTCTGGTGCGCGATCAGTTTGATTAATGGTCTACGCTCGAGGAACGAACGTTATCGCAGGGGACGTAGCGAACCAGCAGCACAACCCGAAGCTAGAGTTACCGGAGAGCCGCGTGTGCGCGCGGCTCTCGCACTGAACGAGATGAGGACTCGAATCGCTTTCGGGTTTACGTTTGCGGGGCAAACAAACGGGGAGGCTGTGTAGCGAGAACTTCGCCACTGGGGGATCTACCACCGCACGCTTTTCTCGTCATGAATAATCGTGAATCTCCTGTGTTGTTCTTGCTCTGCGCGATCGTATTTTTCAATCTTTTTATTTGTTCTCATATTTAAAAAAAATTGATTTTACGAAATATCTTAAAATTCCGAGGAATATCGTTGCCGATTTATTTGTAAGCACTTTATTTTCATTCGAAAGTGCAGTTTCGCTGGAAACAAAAATATAATTTTTTTTTGCGATAACTCGAATTTTTGAGCCTTGTAATCCTTTTTTATTGGATTTGGTGCAAAAAATTACAAATATTATTTTAATTTAAAAAAAATTAATATTTTTCGTCATTAATTCATTTTACACAAAATCATTTTCTTAAATTATTCATCGACAAGAATGTTTTATAAATCGTTCTATTTTCGAATTTTGCGCCGCGGAACATACAAATAACGATAAGCATTGAAAAAAAAAATTGTATATCTGATACTCACACGAGTTACGCGCGCGTCACGTCTTATTTGTCCAATAATAATCAATTATCCGTTGAGCGGAAAGTCGCATCGGTTTATTTCATATTTCACGGAAGTATGTATTTCTTTAGAAAACAAATGAGTGCCATTTTTGTAAGCGATGCAGAAAAATTCGTAGGTACAGTGTTGACCGATGCAACGAAAAGGTTCCTCGATGGGTACCTATATTTCGTGGTAATTGGATTAGTTAAGCCAATGTGAAAATTGGAGCGTAACCATGACATTGAATTATGTTGACACTGAGCTCACAATTCGACAGAGAAACAGAGTTTGATCTCTTCACTCTTCGATACGGGACTATCCATTAACTATTCGTTCGAATGACCGATTTGCCGAGTTTACGACGTGTACGGGATTGTCCCGGTCGTAATTGCGCAGTCCTCCCCTCGACCAGGTATTCGATTCCCACTCGACGACCAAGTAATTTCTTAAATGCACTCCGAAACACTGTGTTTAGTCGTCCCGTTATAAGCTTTCTACGAAGGTACGGGGATTCCGAGTATTGCTGAGGGACAAAACAAGGGCTGTCCGCGTCATAAAGGTCCGTTGAAACGGGTTTACAGGACCGATCTTTACGAAACGCGACAATGTCAGATCTCCAACAGCGAATACGGATCGGCCGATCACAACTACATACGATTCGCGATCGTAATCGCGCCTGAAAAAGGACCACGAGAAGTTGATTCGTCCCTTGATATATGTTTTCATTTAGCATCCTCGTGTCTTCTATGTCTGCCTTCTTGTTGTATCAATCCAAACGATATATAACGTGTAAATTAATATCTCTTATTCTGTTGTTGGCAATGCTTTTCGACTTAATAAAACTGGACTACGTCCAGGATATGCTGAAGTTCATAAATAATTCAAACAGCATTCATTCCCGTCCTTGCTATCGACTTTACTAGGGGTTAAATTTCGAAAAGGGTTGTAAAAAAATATTTTTAAACTCAAGTTATGATACGTAGCATTCAAAAGGAACCATCTATAAAAAATTGTTGGTCGGTTGGTTGGTTGTCTACTTGAGCCTTTTTTCCTTATCGATACATCGTAGAAATCATTCGTTAAATTTCAAATACCGTGTATTTGAAGGTATCTTAGAGTAAAAATTAAATAAAAAATTCATTTTTCGTAAAAGTTAATGGAAAATTGCTTTTTCGTTAAAATTTACGAAAAATTGCTTTTTCATAAAAATTAACGAAAAATTGATGAAAAATTACATTTTCGTAAAAATTAACGAAAAATTGATGAAAAATTAAATTTTCGTAAAAATTAACGAAAAATTGATGAAAAATTATATTTTCGTAAAAAGTAACGAAAAATTAATGAAAAAATACTTTGCTTGCGAAAATCCAAATCTTTTACAGCGCCATCTGCAAAATCTTATCAAATTAATATTTTTCTCTCTGAATATTTGATTTTTTTATAGTTTCTGTAAATAAGTTGCCACACAAAAATGTTTCCGATAGCAAATTCGGCGTTTAATTTAAAAATTTAATATTTCGGAATACGCGTTGACAGCATAGAAAGTTAAGACCGGCCGATTGTAATTTTACCGTCATTCTGTGAATTAAATAAATAATTGTATCTCCGATTTTAGCATTTCGGGATACGAATTGGTTAAAATTGGTAAGACATCAGTTTTACTAGAGATAAACGGAAGAGGCCTCAATTCCATTATATTTCTTCATTTTTCGACGTGTCCGACAATGACCGGGGTATTACCTCAATAGTCGTGTAATAAAAACATGAAAGAGCAAAAGAGGAGGCGAGGTCTTGTTCAACAACGTGAAAAAGTGTATGTTTACGGTTAAGAAGGCAAAACCCACCCCCGACGGGGACATTGAACAACGAGAGAGTAAGTGAGAAAGATTTCGGGGGGGTTGTTGGACGTTCGTGCCTCTCGACTTTACGACTCTTCGGATAAACGTTCGCGCTTGATGCGGTCCCCGGGTTCTCGTGCTGAACACAGAGGTTCGGCCACGAGCCTGTTGGCACAACACACGCACAGGAGGCCTAACAGCAAAAGCAGAAGCGGCCAGAGTACGAACTCGTCGACTGTCTCGAAGCAGTTAAGTTTTATTGCGCCCGTAGCATCGGAGAAACAGAGAAAGAGATACCCGCCCGGTCCGTGTCGAGTGTAGGTACCGTTTTTACCGTGTTGCAGCGTCTTACAATGTTACTATACACGATTTGTCAGGACTATTACAGTGCCATAAATTATCTTCCCGTCGCATTTTTACACCTCGTTTATCCACACGCACGCGATGCTTCCCTCTTCTACGGATACAATACGTGTAGCGAGCCAAATGGGCATCGCATCGAAAAGATAAGTTGGCTCGTGGCCGACGATGATCAATATCTTAAATCGCTATTCGATTAGGTGGTGTCAATGATGATTACAAGACTCCAAAGAGAAAAAGAACGCGCGTTTACGCCTCCCCCGGCGTTTCTGCCAAAGCGATGTTGAGATATTCCATTTTGCATTATTCAGCATCGAACATACAGTAACGCGACGAATAAACAATGTTAACACGACTTGGAATGACGTGTACCTGATGTTGTAATGTAGGTAGCGCGAGCGACAATGCCGAATTGTGATGAGCAGAAACGTAACTTCTTACATAATGTATGACAGTGCGCGCGAACCTCAATGTCTCAGCATAGCGCTTGGAAAAGTCCGCGTAAACAAAGTTATTGCCGGTTCCGTATCTGATTAGCGTCGTACCAAAGTCGTAAGCAAACGTTGCTTCGGTAGACGACTTGCAGATACAAAGGGAAAACTTAATAACAACAAGAAAGATGTTGCGGACCATCGAATACATCCTTTTCGGAGTTCGCTGGGGAGGTTACAGGGTTACTTTCTCCCCATCCATGCGCCTCTCCGGGTCAGGGCTGTCGCCCCAGCGTCGCCAAAGCTCGTCTCATGGAATTCCAACGATGAGACCAGCACCATGGTCTTCGAAGAGTAGGGCGGGGGGGCCCCAGAAATTCACAGATTTTGTTCGCTCCTCCCGAGAACAAGGGGCACGAAAGGACGAGAGCGGAGAACGGGGAGCAACGGGGAGGGTTGCGCATAGTAGTTGGTATAATATGTCGGCAGCTAGTAGGGTATATCGAAGCCGATGCAACGAAACGAAACAGTGTGTCGCTGCTCTTCACCGTTTGGGGCTCCACGAGAAATGGACGAAAGGCAACGGACAGGGTGGAGAACGCGGCAGCCGTATGCTATACGGGGGACGGGATGCCAAGCTATGGGATCGCACGCATGCGTCTCGTCCAGCTCAGCGGGTGGTGAATGTTCTTTTTTTTCTCTTCTGCTCTCTCCTCACTTTTCTCTTTTCTCTGGATCTTCGTTTTCTCTCCTCGCACATCCAGCTTCGCCTTAACCCTCAACATTTCCAGACCGATCTGCCTGTATCCCTTTCCACGATTCTTGTTGGCGAGCCGCGCACCTCGCTCCTTCGGTGCCAGTCAGAGGGTGAACTCGTCGTTGATTTTTTTTTATTCTCTTTAAATTTCGTTCTTCTCATTCTCCCCCTCCCACCCCCTCGTCCGTTCGCGTCCGTCCCCCGGAGACCTCGGCGTTTAGCCTCGGATTTCGGCTTTTACTTTCAAGTAATTGTGAACGAATCTTAGCCGTCTCGATATACAGAGTATGGATGGAATATCGAATCGGGGGATTTCGGCGAATCGATCGGAAGGTCGTATAAGACCGTTGGGATTTTAATATAATTATCCTGGATCAATCGAACCGATCAAGGGAATAATTTGGCTGTTCGATAGACCGACCCAAGCGAATAAACTTCGTAGCTGTATACATCGAGCATTTCTACCAAATCCCCAATCGTTTTTTTTTCGCGCTGATATCATTGAATGCATCGATATAGTTGGCGATAAAAAACAATCGATAGCCATATATACGTTTTCGTTCGCAAATATATGACAACAACCGATCGAGAATCGCAAATTCAATCGGCCAAAGACACGCATATTTCGCACTGACGCATAGATTCTTTCTGCATTCTGATTCCTCCACTGTGTTTTCTGAACCTATCCGAGAGGCAGGCGAACGACACGATATTCTTCGAATCGACGCGCTCGGGCGTGGGATTTTTAGGAACGAGAACGACTCGGCTGCGTCGAGCCCCGAGTCAGGGATAAATAAGAGAAGGAAGAGCAAAAAAAATATCGAGGAACGGTAAAAAACAGAAACGAAAAAGCGAAAAAAAAAAAAAACGAAGGCTCGAGCGACGCGAGACACGGAGAAAGAACGAACGGAAAAGAGTTGCCGGGCTGAAAGATCGGATGAGAGGAACGCGACAAAGGTGTGAGAGAGGATCGTCCGGCATTGCGAAAGCCGAACGATGAGAGTGAGAGAGCAACTCGAGGATCTCGTGAGTCTGAATCGTGGATGGTGCGGATGAGGACGAGCATAATTCTGAATTATCCGGGGTGGAGGCACCACTCCACCTTCGCGTACTATATCATCCGCGGGAATGGGATTTAACCAACGAAAGAGACTTACGAAGTTATCGTTCTGCATTCGTACTTGTATTCCGTTACAGTTACATAAGTTAACATCGAGAGAAAAAAAAAAAAAAAAAAGTAACGACTAACAGCCAAACCGCTGAAAAACGATTTGAATTATTCACTCCGGAGATCTATTTACCTTCCACATAATTCACATAGATAACCCTAATGCGGCTATACGTACGCGTATACGGTAAACACCAAAATGAAGGAGTTACTGAGTTATAGAATGCGTACACATGTCGTCCTCCAGGTGCGAAGCGTATTAAACTATACCTTCTCGCGCGTTGCTGGATATAGTGGGTGGGAAATCGTCTCGAACGCGCGACAAAAGGGTTTTTTTTTATTGTAAATCCTATCGCTTTATGCATGTAAACGAACGCAAGGATACGCATAGTATACTGCGCAGGTGCTCCGGCGCACCCGCACCTGCTGTCATCTCGTCTCAACCTTATCCTCGATGCGAGAATTAGATAAAGGAGCTGACTACACGACGACGAAAACGACGAAGCTGAGCAAAAGATTAGAAAAAGGGAAATCGCGATTAGGTCCCAACGCTGCAGGTGTAAGTCATCTGTATCTTTACGAACGCGCGAGTTCCACTTCTGTCCAAAATTAAAAGAATGTCAGTATTCAGCGCTCACTTTCCTGGGAACTAAAGATTCTCATGATCATCTTCTCAGTCTATAAATTGAATCCAAAAGCACATACGGTTCTCTCGGCTTCCGTCATCCTCGTGAGATTCTCGTCTATCTCTCGAAGCAACTTAATTATATTTTTATAACTCCCGAACGGCGCGTATTACGTCTTATTATCGCTCGGAAGAGACTACAGGTAGCTTGTGGGCCTCGAGCGTGGGATTTTGATAGCTAACCGACGAGTTTACGAAATACCGCGGCAAAACGTAGCCATGTGGAAGCGCCTAAAAACACAGAGGACCTCTGTATTTCTGTGAGCTCCGCGTAGCCGTAACGACGATAACCGCAGAATAGTCATACGGAGAGACATTGAGTCTGTAACGCTGGCTGAGCTTCGTAACGTGTGCCCTGAGAAAGAAAGAAAGAAAGCGGCGGGTATAGCCTCTCGCGACAGTTTTACCGCGCGTTGTAAAACAAACTTTAATCCCCGTCGCGCTACCGTGGCTCGGGAGCGCGCTATCTCTTACTCCGTATTTGCGAGTCTCGCAAACGGCGAAACTGCATACCGCTGTTCTCATGCATATCCGCGAAGAATATTGCCAACGGAGAAATTTTTTTTATTTTATTTCGTTGTAAAATCGATAATTATCGATACTTTGAATATCGTTGATGAGAAACTAATCGAAAAAAAAACGGATTGATTAGTCACTCTAAAAGCCTCATCCATATTATAATGCGTCCATTAGTTAGCGCAGTGATAGGTTAGTTACTGCATCAACAGAGCAATAAAAACCTATTGCCAGATCCGGCATAACAGATCGAGCGACGATGAAGAAAAAACAAAAGAGGTAGAAAAAGCGAGCAACGAGGACGATCGCTCGGTTTCGCGGTGGGACGCACTTAACGACCTTTTGCCGAGTCCCGGTGAAGAATGCGCGCACGTAGAGAAGTCAGCTGCGTTTGCAAAAGCCTCCCCCCTCCCCTCCCCCGCCCTGTTCGCGTCGAGAACTCCGTGAGACGGCGGAGACGACGAAGCGTAGGAAAGAACCATTGGAACCATTCTCCACGGGTTTTATGTAGATCCAGTACGACGGCGTATAAGCGAGAGGTAGAAGAATCACATTGGCCGAAAGAGCCGCGCGGGTTGGCTGTGATGCTCTCCGTATCGTCTGTTACCGAGAGCAAACGAACGCGAAACCGCGAGGAGCGCGGCATTTGCTACCGGGGAACGGAGATGTTTATGCAGATGAGACTCCGGAGAACTCCCCTTGAGCGCCAGCAGGAAGATGCGCCGGCGAAGAGGTACGTACACGAGGGAAAGAAAGGAGTGAGTGCGTCGTCTTCGCGACGTCGCGCGAGCTGTAAACCGGGGGACGATAGTCGCGAAGCTCCAGAACCAGGGTGACGCACGGGTTCATTCGGTATTCCTTGTTTCCCGAAAGAGGATAGCCACGAAAAGATCCGCGATCCCCCCCTTCCGCTTTCCGCCTCTTGGCATCCTGCGCTCGAGTGTTATCCAACGAGCTACGAGCGATCGATGGATCGAACAATCCATTTAATACCCTCTATCGCAGACGTCTATACGCCAACGAAGGAAAGGGAGAAGAAAAAAAAAGATACGAACGAAAACGAATAAACGCGCAATTACTTCGCTATTTTATCTATTGCATGTCGATTTTCATGCCATTAAGGGAGCGCTGCCGACACGGGTGATCAGGCTAAGCGTGAATTCGCGTCACGAATTTTCCGGCGTAGCTTACCTCTCGGCAGTGTGGCAATGTGAGGAAAATCGTTGAGAGAGAAGGTTGAAGGTGGAGGTAGAGAAAGAGAACCCGACTAAGTGACAATTTAGCTAATTGCGCCTGCTGCTGGCCAGCGCGTCATTCAATCACCCTAATCGCCATCGCCTAATTATTCGCGGCCGCGGAAGTCCGATTAAAGAGAGTAACGTCGCGGGTACGTATACGTGTGGTTCGGAAGAGAGCGTTAGAGAAGAGGAGAAGAGAAAAGAGCCGAACGGAGAGAAAACGCGCCGAGGATTGCACAGGCTTCGCGGTTTCCCGCAGCTATCGTACTTCGCCTGGCGTGAACGTCGAGAGCTGTGCTACTGCCGTTGCTGCTGGTTGCTGCTCCAAGCACCTGCGGGGAAATACGGAAAGACGGGACCGTAGATTTCTTTATTCTATTCGTACTTTTTTTCGCTCGAGGCGTTGCGCTGCACCAACGTTCTGGGGAGGTTCTCGTTTTCCCGGCTCTCTCCCTCGTCTATCCTTCGTACTTTTATACTCTTCACACTGATACGGCTGCTGTACCTTTTACCTCGGTCATGCGATATCCCCACCGCCAAATCCCGATTCCCGTCGTCGCCCCCGGACGATACGAATGTCCCGGATTAAAAGTTTTTCGTAACCGCCCTTTGCCGCGCTTGCGTTATTTATATCGCCATTCCTTAGAGGCTCTTTTACGCCGTCTGCGAAGGTATTACCTGTCTCTGTTTCGTTGTTACCTCTATTTTTTTTTTTTTTTTTTTTTTTTAAGTTCGTTTCAGTGTCGCCGATCTTTTCAGCGAAGTTAAACGATTGAATCAACGATTGGATTTTTTAAACGATCGAAACAACTTCCCTTTCGCGTTATCCGCGCGGCAATCAATTCATTACTTCCGGGTCACTTATTGCGAATGCGTCTTCGACGATTATTCTGGTGAAGCCAGCGATTTGAGAAGGAAATTCTCAAACGGATAGGCATTCTATGAGAAGTAAGAACTTCGCGCGAATGCGAGGAGAGAGAAATCATTCGATAGATAGACGAATAGCCAGTCGCAGTTGTCACGAGACTCGAAGTATTGGAATCCGGCGCTCATCATAACAGCGAAAGACCCGACGAACGCCGACGGAGTCGTCGTCGCTGTATACCGGAGGGGATTAGCATATTTTCCATTTGCATATTGACGGCTTTCGTAAAATGTTATGAATATTTTACGCTCGTCTCCACTCCCGCGTATCCTTGCGAAGACTCCGGTATAACTACTCCCGCGTTGCGTCTCGTTGATCAGACGATGGAATATATCTTTCGTGTGTGAAAAGTAAGATTATTTCGGGATCCGAGGGAACGAGAGCGGTAAATGGGTAACCGAATTCACCGATTGAAACATTTTTTTATTCCCATATTTATTACCCTTTCGCAGCTATTTAAACGATATCATCGGTTTCATTGACGAAGAAACGAATTTAAAAAAAAATGGTTCCTCGTCGACGAAAGGATTGATTGGACCTAAAACGGCGCGATGTATAGAAGAATCGGTGTTATCCTGAGTAGATATTCGCGAACAGACGCGATGAAGTTTGATATCAATGTACGACGATATTCTCTATTTCTCGTTTGTTTTTGACGCTTGGAAAAGACGGTGTCTAGGTCGCGGAACAATAGTTTAACTGATCCCTGAAATCCCTGAATGATAAGGTTGAGGCCATCATTGCTCCTCGGAGCTCTCGCGTATCGTCGGGAAACGAGACGAGTCTCGGAGGCATCCGTATGCCGACCGAGGATTCCCCTCGTATCGCAGTTCGGCTCACAGATGGCACCATGGTGCACTTTTGAACGCGAAGCTTCTTATTTTTCGATGTAACAGACTGTTCACTGCATCATCGTGAATTCTACATAATTTATAACAATATTTTTTTATCGAAAGAATTTTTTTTTCCCTTTTAGTCAAATTTGTTGTACCAAATTGCAATTTTCGAACGGATTGCGAACGGAATTAAGATCGTTGGCGTAATAATGATGGGAGCGTATGCGAGGTTTGGATATAGCGATTGAATTCGCTAGAGCTTTCGAGCTTTCGAGACGGCAATCCCATGTCGGTGTTGGTGCATAACTCACGTCTCTCGGTCGCGGGCGCGTGAGTCGAGCGAAATGTTCGCGCGCGCGCGCGCGTCGGCCAAACCGCCACCAATCAATGTCTCGATTACCGATAGTTTCGGAATTTCATTATCGCACGCGAGCCGTAAAATGGCTATTATTTAAGAAAAGTTAGATTCGACCTCGGAGAACGGTGAACGAGCGCTTGCATCAGATTCGGTAGTCCAGAGTTCGCGATATATACAGTATTTGTACCATCAGGTTTCGCGCGCGCGAAATAGTAGTCACGCAATTAAACAATTTCTCATTCTCCGTGAATGCGGTACGCAATGAGATTATAGTTTCTACGGTTTCTAGAACTTTCGTACTATATATCATCGGCGAAGGAAATGAAAATTCTGTTCCTAAATAAATTCAATCTTTGAAGGAGAAAAATCGTTTTCGGAGAGAAACATCGCTTTTTTTTAAATCATATCGGTGATCCAATGCGAGAAGCGCATGTTAGCGTAGTTCAGGTCGCGTTTGATACGCCCTTTTTTAAAACTTCGGTCCGAAGATGTAATCGAATGCATAATTAAAAGTCCGACTTGAGTCTTCGAAAGTGGGACAAAAAGAGAGCACCTGTCGGGTGCGGGACGAATTTATTTTCATAGAACTCTCGGATGCGCCGGGGAACAACGCGACGTTTCGATTTCCAATTTAATTTCCTGAGATCCCATAGCTGCGCCTATCCTACTCTATACACGCTCGCAGCATCCACCGCTCTCTTCAACGTTCCAGCAACGTTTCTCTCTTCCATCCGGAATATAGCGGAGCAGAAATGCCTACACACCTTCGTCGCGGCGCCTCGCGTTGGGCGTTCGCACGTATACATACATATATATATAGATATATACGTATATATAGAGATACCTATACCGTAACACACTGGAAACGAGAGCGAAGCGGGGTTCCCGTTTCAAAACAAGCGATTTATCTTTTCTGGACCAGTGGTTGAATTGGCATGGTGGGCGCGCGAGAGAGGCACACGGGGCACGAGAAGACTGTTCGAACGAACGAATGTAGGAAAGCGGTACGAGTGAGAAAAGGCGAACGGGTGTGCTTCACTGGCGAACGAGAAAAGCGCCGCGCGAGAGGACTGGCTGCCGGAAAAGATATTGCCGTCTCTGACAGTTGCAACGAGGAACGTTGGGTACGGGCGAAGCGAAGAAAAGCTCACGCGGCGGGATGAGAGACGACGGACGGGCGGGAAAGTGGAAATGAGAAGAAGCGAGAAATCCTGGTGGAGAGGCGATGTATAGTAAAGGGAAAAGAACCTCTGGGGCATAGAAACCTCGAGCACTGGCAAACCTGACGGTTCATTCGCGCTCGATGCCGACGGAAAGCGTTCTACTGATCGCAAAAGGGTGTGTTGTCGCGGCCATTGTAACCGGCGTTACAGTACACTGTACACTGTGTAACGCGTCTGATTTATCTGAATGGACCATTAATTCGTTATATAATGAAAGAACCGTAAAAAATGGAATTCAGTTATTCAAAAATCCCGTAATCAATGTATCGAAATAATTGAAAATACTGATTACGATTTTATGACTTATTTTTCTTGTAATTCAATATTTCATGTCGAAAAACCGATGAAAAACGAAAAAAAAAATGATTCGCGGTATTGAGCAAAAAAAAAAAAATTTGAAAAAATTGATGCAAATTCCGCGTTACCATTCACAATTTTTACTCTTTGCAAAAAAAATTGCTCTACCGATCGAATCGTTCGGTACAAGCAATTCTCGGGAAGAGAACTTTAACGCGAAACGATGATAATCCGACTCGATGCAAATTACATTCTTGCGAGTATACGGAATCTCGTACAGCGGATATCTCGGAGCGAATCGTTATAAGAGGCGAAGCGTCATCGTCGCGCGGCGTAACCGGTCGGCAAGAGGCTAAACGTATACACTCATCTCGCATCAAGAAAAGAAGTAGAAGAAGAAGAGGAAGAAGAAGAAGAAAAAGTAAATGAGACAGAGAAAAATATTTCTTTATCTCTCTTTGCTTATTCCTTCAACCTCTTCTTCTCCGTGTTTTCAAGGATTCTCAGTCGCTACTTCGTTTCGCGGCTGAGCGGTAACGAGCTGCCGCATATATTCGCCACTTTACGGTTGAAAGTGTGAGACAAAATGTATAAGAGAAGGACAGAGATCGGCTGCTAAGCTCCGAGCGAAGAGAACACTCGCGCGAGTCCGATATCTTCTCGATATCGCGTGTATACGATATTCTCCCAATTAATTCGATGTGGCGTTGCTCCTTATTTTTTTTTTTTTTTTTTTTCTAGAATTATTCTCAATCCTTGTTCATTATTGTTGTTATCATTATTATTATAATTCACAACATAGCGTCCGCTAATTATTTTCGAGGATTCGTAACATCGTGTAATTCCCGGTAGAAATTTATACGGAACAAAAAGTTAATGTGAAATATGTGGCGCGAGAGGGAATCGTCATCGTCGTGGTTTCCGATGCCGCAACGGGTCTCTATGGCGAGTTTAGCGTTGCGAAGCATCGATTTCCCTCCCCCTCGACGGCAGTTGCGGGATCATACGTCAGGTATAAAGAGCGGAGATATAGGTACGAAGAAAGTGGGAAAAGAGGAGATAGAACCGACGGTGGCTACATTATCCTACGGCTATATAGCGCCGAGCGCGGTGCATCGGGAGAGGCTGATGGGCAGCGCGCATAGGTTTTAAGGGCGGAGCACTGTCCATCTACCTGGCATCAGGATCGAGTCGAGCGGAGAGCGACCGGTCAGCCGCGCATTCTATTAATAATCTATGGGATCCAACTCAATGGCGTGCGCGTTTCAGGTCCGAGAGACCGAATGAAAAAAAAAAAAGGGAAGAATAAGACGGCAAAGTGAAGAAGTGAAAGAGAGTGAGAGAACGAAGACGACGAAGCCGCGAGAGCCAAGAGAAGTGAGGAATTAGGAGGGCCTTAAGCCCCGTAGAAGAGCCTATTATGAACGCAGCGGGTGCGTGGGTGCATCGGTGATAGAGGGTGGTAAACGGATTCGAGTATTTTTCTCTCGAATTCGTTGATGGGGAGGCAAGAGACGGGGAGGAGGGGGGCGACAAACCGAGTCAAGTTATTTGCGCGCTCGTCTTTTCGACTGCGGCGACTGCTGAAAGCCGCCTGTCGATCTTCGAGACGATAATGTCTCCTCGTCGATCGTGTCTCGCTGCGTGTCGTCGTCGTCGTCTCTATGTATCTCATCTGCTACCACCGGAGGTTTGACTGACTGTCTCACTGACTGACTGACTGATGTCGAATGCCTTTCGATGGAGTTACGGCTACCGTTGCATTGTAGTATAATGATTCAACGAATGTTTCTCGTCATCCGTATGATTATTCAATATCCTTCCTGTATCTTCGATTCCAAATGGAAATTCATAAATCGCGATGCCTCCATTGCATTGTTCGATCGGCAGAAGCACCCACTTTTTTTTTCATTCCCTATCAATAAAGTTCCGCGGTGACACAGACGCGAAGAGAGGGGTAAAACTGTGTCACGCATCCAAAGTGAGATTGATTCGATTCACGAGGACTGCGATCGATGCGGAAATAAGAGGAGAAAAGAGAAGAGGGAGGTATCGGGAAAGAGGATCCGACTTGCCAAGAAGAGAGCTTTATACATCGTTCTCAGCTTGGCAAATCGTTGATCCACCGATGACGACTACCTGTCTCAATGTCCTCGTATCTCTGTTCCTCAACATCGAGCCTCTATCTTTCTTCGTCTGGCCGACCCTCGATTCGTTACTCTCTTCCTTTATTTTTTCCCTCCCTTCGGACCGATCTTCGTGTAGTCTTTCGCGAAGGTCTGCTCCGAGAGACTCCAACGACAACGACGAAACGAACGAACGAAGAGAGGTACGAGCGACTTGCCTTTAAAGAATGGTTTCCCGCGGCGCATCATTCTTTCGCGCCAGAAGGCTCTCGCGCGGCCTCTTCTTCCCTCAGTTGGTGCACACCATCCCCGCTCGTGCTTGATCCCTTCTCTGCTCTTCATCCTCCTCCCCCTCCTCTTCTACTTCGTCCATATTACTCGTTCTTTTATCCGTGCTGCTGCTCGTGTTTACACCGGGTCGAGGATCTTTTTCGAGGAAGCGCGCAGCAGCGGAGATCCTCGGAGAAGAGTATCCAACAGACTTCCATCGAGTTAGTCGCCTTCTACTCGGCGAGAAACGTGTCGGCGATGTTAGGAAGAAAGCCGGGCATGGAAGAACGATCGGGCCACTCCCCGGGCAGATAACTCAGCTGTCCCACCGCGTCAAAACAAAGGATCGCGCGCTCTGGGAGACGCTCGACCGTCTCTCTGGACGAACGATCGAAATTCACTGGGGTGGTAGTCTCCGGCACGCAGAGAACGCAATAAGAAACTCCGAAACTGAGGTAAAAGAAAGCCCAAGCGATGAAACAAAAAACGGAACTCGCCCCGTGAAGGAAAGTCCAACGATATGCAATAGAAATGTACTTTCGCGCAGCGATATAAACACATCGTAATAGAGCAGATTATGATGCTTCATGAATTCCCCTGCCGCGTCCGTTGCGCATTATTCCAGCGAATTCGGATCGTCCATGAAAATCCATTCGAATCAAACATGAATTGGTAGTTACTTGCCGTGTCTAGCCGACGCGATATTTCATATGGATACGAAAAGAGATGTGGAAAGGGAGGGAAAAACCCGAGGCGCCTTTGCCCGGGGGATGGCGATTTTGCGTTTCGAAAGAATCGCGAGAGCGTTAAACTATAATATCGAAAATCGCTGATCCCCGGTTTTTGCGGGCGCGAGGACGGAGCCAATATCGTCGCGGGGACGTAAAAGTGGTCGACGTGCGCCTCGGGGGTAAAAGTTGGGTGGGTCTATATGCCCGGTTTGGCGTTGTTACGATAAGCGCCGCGCCATAACTCACCCCTGCGTATAATTACGAGCTGCGCGTATATATGTATATATATATCTATCTACGGACTATATACATTCGAACGCGATGTATATAGCTATATGTTCGTACGGCAAATGTATAACAGTATCGTGGGCAACGTTGTCCCGTGTCACCACTGCCAACCGCAACGCTTTACGCACGCATGGTGAAACTTGCGCGCGTTGCGTGCCGCGAACGTCTGTTTCGTATTATACCTTCGTCGATTTTCGAGATCACCAACGAATCAACGTAACACCGCGGGGTCTGTTATAGTTCAACCCCTCTAATCGCAGACCGACAAATCGCGCGATAATAAGAGGCGGGCGTAAAGCTCAACAGTCATTCCTCGTCAACGTCGTCAGATACGAATGTTAACTTCTCAAGGATACAACTTAATTCACGCAATCGAAAAAAAAAATGATGGATTTTTTTTTTTTTTTTTTTTTTAATAAAAAAAACGTTTCAAGTTTTTTGAGGACATTTAACTATTAGTGTTATCTATAGATATACGATATATTTACCGAGGTATGAATGCCCAGCGATAGGGCTACTCGCGTCGGCGCAGTGAGAGACTCGATTTCTCGGGGCGTCCGGTAACGACGTCGGTTATACCCCCGTAATGGGACGTCCGACGAGAGAAATTCTTCGTCCCTCGCTCTCCCTCATTCTCTCTCTTTCGTCCATATCTCCGTATAGCTCGAGCGTTTTGAATGGTGGACCGCCCGGACGCATTTGCATCGCTAATGAGCGAGCGTACCGCGCCGCCGGGGCCCTCGCGAAGAGAACGAGGAAACCTCTCTCTCTTTCTCTCCTTCACTCTCCGAAGCTCTCGAAAGCGCATGTAGCGAGAATCACGAATAGACGGACACAAACCGTAGCGGGTTCGCTCATCGAAATCGAATTACCGTTACGGTATGGATGGCCATCGTAGTAATCCTAACGCGGCGGACTTCCCGAGACAGCGCTGGCGGTTGCGCCTCTATTGGCGATTTCGTTTGGTCGGCATACATATATCGAATGACGGACTGACGAACGGACATTCGCCGAATTTTCATGAATAAAACTATAGCGACACGCTGATATATAACTAAGCTGCCGGAAGCTTCGCGAGGTAAATGGAAATGCTATCGGGAGAAAAGAAAGTGACGAACATCCTTCAGAGAGTCAGCGATTTAACAGATATAGATATAGATAAAACTAGAGAAAGGAAAGCGGACAAGTGGTCAGGTAATCTTTTTTTTTTTTTTTTTCGTTGGAGAACCTATATGCGTTCGATCTTCACACGAAATGCATCTAAAAGCTGAGACTCGAGTGCCGTGTCTCTCTCGTTCTTTATCGTTTTTTTTCCTTCCATCACCTTCACATTCGCTCGACACTTCGCTGTGACTGCGCGGGGCCACCTCCGCAAAAGATAAAATAAAGCGCTCGCAGAGTGGCATTACCGTCACCGGAAACCCTGAGTGACTGGTTCGCGGTAAGATTTTTCTTTTTTTTTTTTCGTCTTCATTGCTTTTTTTTTTGCTTTTTTGTTGTATTTATTCTTTTCTTCAGTTCTTTCAACGCCCACTCTCGGAAACTCACTTTCATTCAGCTCATCGAGAATGTATATATACACATAGGCTAAAACGTTCTTCTCGCGTCTGCGCATTGGAAAATGTCTTTATTTTAATAATAAGATCGAGTCAAGTGGGTATTAAGTGTACTCGACTTTTAATTTCTTTTTTTTTTTTTTTTTTTTTTTTTTTACTGCCGTATATGCAGATAAGTATCTAATGATGCAGGCGTGAGTGCATCGCTAAGATCGGTCAGTCCCTCGAACGGCAACTTTTGTATGTATATATCCCTTTGGCTCTGCGGCACCGATGGGCCGCGCGGGGCACTTCTTTTCTGTATACGTTTTTCAAGCGTCGGCAATGCGATGCATCATCTCTTCTTCCCTTACACTTCTCACTCTCTATACTCAAAAAGCCTTTCTCGATCTTTTTCTTTTCTTTTCCATCTTCATATATCTCCTTTCCTCGTCTACCTTTTACCCGACGATGGCCTTTTCTCATCTTTCGACTGCTCGCTCGTTCTTTAAGTAAGTGAGTAAGAGCAGCGAGGAAGAGAGGGGACGGGAGAGAAGTGAGCCGGCATAGCGGGAGCGAGAAGATCCTCGAGCGGCGATACCCTCTGGCGACCTCAACCCTCCGCCCGGGGACCATCCCATATGCGGCCGGTATATATAGTCGCTGCAGTCGGCATCGGCAGCCTCCTGCCAGTCATCCACGGAATTTAGTCACAGAATGGAATTTCTTTTGACCATCAGCTATACAAGCATCGCTCGGCTTAGACACGCCATAACTTTCGATCTCTCGATTATCCCGCGTTCATTTTTTTTTTTTTTTTTTTATAAATACATAATCTCGCAACGAGAATGATACTTGTCTTCAAATATCCTACGAATGCTGGGGGCATAGAAAGCTTGTTTGAGCGTCTCGAACGGTTAAACTCGCGAAGTGGCATTTTCGAAGTAATGTTACGTATGCTAATTTTTTTAAAAAATCCGAAAGCGAATGTTTGCGATGATTTTTTAGCGAAAACTATCGGAAATCAAGAATGCCGAAGGACAAGGAGGCGCCAGATGTTAAATTGTTTTTTTTTTTTTTTTACGTAATGACGGAAAGAAATAGCTTTTTCCGACCATAATTTTAGCGTTATCGTTTGTGACTAATGATAACAGTCGAACGCGCGTAACGATTGAATGCTATACATATCCTTTCGAGGCTTTATCGTCGTGTCTCAGCCCCCGTTCGGTGTCTCCCCCATACGGCAGAAACTCGAGACCCCCTCGTCCGTGCCGTCACATATACGAATCGTTTATACAGCGCGGGCAATGCGCTCGTATAACTATAGGAAGATGGTATATGGAGTGAATACACACAAGATACTCGAGATCGTGCGCCTCGAAGGAGAGGATAGAGCCTCTGCCCACATAACTCTCCCGGGCGCGCGTTGTCCAACCCGATAAAAACCCGAAGACATCTGGAATTTTCTTAGCCACTTATACACTGTTACGCGCCTCGCTTCGTTCCTCTCATCTCGCGGGGCTCTTAGTCAGCGAAGTAGCGAAGAGCACTTGCAAAATGCGAAAAAATAAAATAAAAAAATTTGAAAACAGAGAACAAGCCTCTCGTCTCGTGTTTTTTCCAGAAAACTTTTTTTTTTTTTGCGATTATTTTTCATATCCGTCCATCAACGAGACTATTCGCACATAATGCGTCTCTTTTCTTCAGCTACACGAGACGAGATATCATTTTTTTTTTTGGAGCAATAATTATATATAGCTGCGTATTCATGACCCACGAAACTGTCGCAAGGATTTATCGTATACAGCTTTTCAGACTTTTTATTCCGCGCGAATTACTTTTTTTTTTTTTTTTACTTTGGCTGCTTGAAATTTTGAATGAAACGTTTGAATCGCTAGTGATCAGAGCTTTCGAAGGCTTCCCTCGGAGTCTCAGCTGTTTTGCCCGACGGTGAACCGATTCGTATAGCGGCTCCCATCTCCCGCAAACCCGCGTACCGCCCGAGGCTTTACGGTAGGTGCGCGCATGTCCCTTGTATAAGGGTGCTGCTTGCCGCTGGCCCTGCCTTCGTCGTCGTTGCCTTAGCGGCCAACGCCGGTTTAATGGGGCGCGGATGTGTTCTCCTGAGGGTGTCGCATTCACGGCCCGGTGATCGATCACGAGACATCCACCCTTGCCGTGCCATCAGGTTATAGTACTATGCGCAAGAGCCTTTACGAACTCTGCATCGTTTTCGCGGGTTATACAGCCTTCTGTTACGCTATATCGTGTTTACTTGCTTTCGTAAAAAAAAAAAAGTAAAAAAAAATAAAAAACAAAAAAAATAAAAACCAAACGAAAAAAAATCGACATTGCCGACGAAATCCCGAACTTTTTACTAATTCGCGTTACACATTTTACTATCGAACTTATTTTTCTACGATACTATGATGCGCCTCGCAGTTCCCTATGATACCCTTTATCTCGTCGCCATAGGCGGTTTCCCTTGTCTCGGAACTGTACCCGAAGCTCTTCCGAATCGATCTCGGATAGTACCAATAATAGTAGACTCGATGTAGAGGAAGAGGATGAGAACGAAGGGGAATCGAGAGGGAGAGAGTAAGACGGAGAGCGATCGACAAGCACGTAAACGTAATTTCACGCCGCTGATTAAGGACGAGGTAACGAGCGAGCCGTGAAATTTCGGGTTGCCGGGATAGTTCACCGACGACGACGACGACGACGACGTCGACAACGACGACGGCGATCCCTACGGTTATATACAACAGCGATTACATGGAATTCAGAGACAACACCTACGCATAAGTATCCCATCGAGCGGATCACTTCGAACAACGCGCCGAGAAATCATGAAAATTCTAAGCTAATAAGCGCCAAAGGTTATTATCATTATCGATTCGATTGATCGAAATTCAATACGCTCTCACTGTTAATCCCCGTTAAACGGACCCCACGAATGGATTTACCGATAGATGTCGTTTTTTTTCTCACGTTCTTCGATTATCGATGTATTTGTGTGATACACGATAAAAATACTCAAGAAAAATCAAAATGGTCTCTAGGATCGCGTTGTTACGAGGAATTCGTCGCATTTAGTCGATTTCAATAACTACACTTTCTCATAGTTATTTCGGAGTTTAGTGTACATTTAGACATTCCGCGGGTCTCGAAGCGCCCGAAAAAATATCTATAAGTTTCGAGACAAAAGTTCGATCGTTGAGTTTCTTACTTTTTCTCAACTTTCCTATCGCGACCCAACATCGGACGGGCGGTAGTCAGGGAAAGAGGGTGAGCAGTAATTCGAAGCATTTAATCGGATTTTACTGAAACTCTGTACCACTTAACACGCGGAATATATAGGTATTTCGCGTATATATATATGCGCGGTACGGAATATCCTCGAAGTATGTGTACATAAAATGTGATAAAGTATGTCTATAAAAAGTTTGTATTTATAACGCTCGTCAAAGAATGTATATAATGTTGGTCTGGTTTTTGCGTACTTAAAATGTATATGCAGATCGGTAGTAAGGATAATCGGTTGCGCGCGGTCTCGGGGCCCCGTGTATGCGGCCGCGTTGTTGCTGGTGCTGCTGCTGGCGGTGCCCGTTAGCAGCGCCGCTCGGTTCTCCTTACGTGGCCGAAGCAAATTATTATTGCGACCAATTCGCTTACGTACCGTTATCCAGCAGCAATTCCACGTCGTCGTCATCGGTTGTTCGCGTCCTCTTCGTCGCCAACTTCTCGCCGAGAGAAGTTTTGTGCCGGCGAATGTGTGCCCCTCTGCGTGTGCATAATCGCGTGCCGCGAGAAGTCTCGAATCTCGGCGTAAATACCGCGCGAGCTCAACCGCATCGCACGCGTGCGTGCATCGCGTATAACCCGCGTTACCACCGACGTTCATCGTATAACCTGCCGACGAATTATAATTCTCGTGTACGTAGGCAGTACGTACCGGCGAGTCATACGTCTCTACACGAACGTGCTATTAACCCTTGGCAACGATATCAACGAAGAATTGCAAATTTTTTCTTTTTTTTTTTTCGTCTTTTTTTTTTTTTTTTCTTTATTCTTAGCGCCGGATCGAAAACAAGTTTGATCGAGATTCAAGACGGACGTTCACGCAGTCGTTATTGACACGAACGATCTACAATTTTATATCGTTGCCTCAATCGTGATATCAACGTCGGGAAAATAAAGAAAAAAAAAATAATAATAATAATAAATGGCGAGAAAATCAGCCGAAGGAAGTTGTCTAAGCCGACGATAAAAGTCACGTCTGTTTCTAACGAGTCTCGAGAGCTTCGAAAGGGTACATAAAACATTAGATATATTATCGAGGTTACTGTAATATCGAAGATAAGAAAAAGCGATGTTCTCGGCTACCGGCGGCAGAGAGAATGCATAGATTTTGCGGCCTCATATGTGCAGCACAACGACGAAAGCGAGAACGACGGGGTCCGGAACTCGCAGTCTCGCACCGCCGGGAGATCGACGGATATTTACACGACTCCGTGTAAACGTCGGCTCGAGTTATATGTATCTGGGCGTTCGGTGATTTATTGCGAAATAACAGGGCTGTTCGAGAGTTGTCCGTGGCACAGTAAGACTTCGCTTCCCTTTTCTCTGGAGCGTTTCGTCTCTTTCACCGTCTACCAAGCATATTCGGCCGTAAAGCGCCATCCAACGAGTTTTTTTCACGCGGCATATCGAAAATTATATCATTCCATACGTAACGTTCTTTTCTACGAATTCCATGTTTCCGAAACCCGCGGATAACGATCAAACGACAAGCAAAGTGTAGGGAAACGAAAGAAAAAACAATATATAGGTAGTTTTCCACCGGAGGTTAAGTGGCGGACAATACCGGATCGTGTGGAAACCCACGAATTAACTTAGTCCCCCAGAAGCCATTGCCGCTGTCACTCTCCTCGGGGGTAATGAAATAACTTGCGAGCGCCATGACCTGCAGAAAGAAAATAGCTGACACGAGGACGGGTCAATGGCCGGGTTACAGACAGACCGCCCCTTTAGTGCATTTTTCACAATAACCGCATTACTCCCTTAACATCGATGTATTATAAAAAAAAAAAAAAAAAATTCTAAGCATAGAAATCTCGTGAATATGAAAAATCTACTTAAAGATTCGTAAGAAATTGTCATATTCACCAGAGTTTCCGATAGTTTGTAAATTTGTTACGTAGAACTTTCGCTTTCGCGAGCTTTAAAACTGTATATATAGCTTTGTCGAGTTTTGTTCGTGAACGAGAATTGAGTACCGGTATGTAGTATCTATCTTCGATATGTACTATAGAGCGTACAGTACGAGGCGGGATAGTCGCGATCGCGGGGTACGGTGCACGGGTAACGCTCATAAAATCGAGGTTGTAGGCGAAGGCCAGCCAGCAACAACCGATAGAGAACGGGAGACACTGAGTGATGCCGGTGACAAGCGAGCGCACTCTCCAGCTCCCCGTTTTCTCACCCTCCTCGGTGTGCGCTATGTGCCGTTGCCGGCCGTCGTTCGGGTTCTCTCTGCATCCCCGGCTCGTCCTATACTCAACAGCAGCACTACCTCTCGCTCGTTCACTACCCACCCGACGCTATTACTCACCCGACTCTACCGAATACCATTCAAAGTTCGAAACCGCACGTTCGCGCGACCCAATTTCCCCATTCTCCGTTTATAAGCGACGAGGAATCAGCTGTTTCGTTCATCGTCGCGATTACGATTCCGTCGGATTGGCATATCAAAGATTCTCGTCATTCGGAATGAGGATGGATGAGAATGCATCAAATGTTTAAAGGTTAACAACGAAATTGAGAAACGAGAATAACGCTGTGGGGGGTCGATAGTCGATCGCAGTCGAAAGCCGTCGGGAATGAACAACTTAACCTCTTCAAAACTTCGTTCGAGTTACGAACGTTTTTTCGTCGAATTATCGAACTATTTATATTTTTCGCTATAACCTCGAAGATACGCGTTGTCGAGATTGAGAAAATTCGTCGAGATACATGATAATGAATATTTTTGTTTTTATTCGGAAACATTTTTAACAAAAGAGTCTTCGTATCTGTCAGCGTCGTAACTCCGAGTGTTGACGTGCATACAGCGAGACAGCATAAGCACACTTGATCAGCGCACGACACACCGCTGTGATCGAGACGATTACTGGAGACGTAGATGTAAAACAAACAAAAAAAACCCAAACGACACTTTTGGAAGGCAAGCAAAACAACTGCTGGTGTACGAAATATACATGCGACGATGCTGACGGAAAGAAGGGGATTTTTGTATATTTTTTTTCGCCGTTTGCCAGCATCCAATTCGATTCACCGGATTGTCGGTCTCGAGTAAGTGTATCGACGAATCTCCCTGTGGAACAAGCGGTTCCCGTCGGTGTTGTTGCCGCTACTGCTTGCCAATGTAACAACAACACACAGTGCTTGTTTCTTGGACGTTAACAAAAAAAAAAAAAAACGAAAAGAAAAAACTCGATCAACGAATACAACTGTGGATTTCTCTCGGATATAATATTCGTAACGTGTAGAAACGAAATACGCGTATATGTCTGTAGATACAGAAAAGTAGCCAGCAGCAGTAGCAGCAGCGGCAGGAGCAGAGGCGAAACGGAGAGCGCGCGGCCACGAGCGCCGAAGCCGAGCGGGAAAACGTAGCAGCGCCAGAGGGAAGGCTGGCTAAGCGTAGAACCGGCGAGATCTGCGCACCGGGGTGGCGCGCGCGTGAGCTCGTCTCGAACGAAAACTCGACCGGATGGGAGAGAACCTGGTGCGAGTGAGGCGAAGCTAGGCGACGTTGCTGCGGCGCGAACGCGACGAGACGCGCGAAAGCACAGAGCGAGAAAGTGGGAGAGAGCGGTCTAGCGAGCAAGAGCGGGAAGAACGGCTCGAGGGAGACGGGCGTACGGTGAATAATATTCGTGAGAGAGAGAAATCGATAGGGAGAAACCCGGGGAGGTTTCCATGTGTCGGTGTAGCGATGGCGGAGGTCCAGTGATGCGTGGAATCTCCGCGACGCGGCGCCACCGGTAGAGTTGGGCGGGCAAACGGCGCATTGGACGTGCTCGGTGGGCGTGGTTAATGTACCTCCCACTCCGGTACGGTGCACCGCGGTGATTGACAGTTGGCGAACGACTGCGGACGGCGCAGGATCTAAACGCTAGGCGCTTCCACGCTCGCTCGCTCCTTCGGCGGTTACGTTCCGTACGGGCCGTATACGGTACATCGCGCGCCGACCCGGTTTTACACCCGCACACCGCTTACTTTTTCGGGACGATAACGCGCGGCCCTCGCGAGAAATCGTAATATTCGTGTGAATCGTGAACACAACGCGTTAACGTTTTTTCGCCGAACGGCCTTTTTAAACGTTTGTGCTCGCGAAACTACGACGACCCAGGTTTATATCAATCAAATACCTCGTGTAACAAAACAAGTTCATCCCCCACCTCCCCCTAACCGTTATTATACTCAATTATATTCCTCGATTAATTCAACGGGTGCTCGTTATTTGGAAAATTAACGCGCGGGAAATTCACTGTCGTGTCTGTGCAACGGATTGATACGACTGTCAACAAGAAAGAAAAAAGTAAAAGACACGGACGATAAAACCGTGTAAAATAAGCAACCTGTGAGTGGTCATCGTTAATCTCGTATACGATCGGGTCATCGTCGCGTACGCGCGTGTTTTTTAGTTTTTTTTCGTTTTCATCGGTAGTTCGCGATCGTTGCTCCGTACGCTCGGGCTAAATCGCGGGGAGTAACGTGCTATATCCATCCTCTTGTCGAACGGAATAAAGCAGAGTTGTCATCCGTAAAGTGTGTTCGACGAGCCGACCACTGACGCCAATAATAAGTCGTTGCATCGAAGTTCGTTTTGTTCGAATAGCAACGCAGTCAACGGTGTATCTCGAGTTATTCGATCTTCGATAAATTTTATTTTCATTTTTTTCGAATCGACCAACGCGCCGAACGGACCTCGTGTTCTCTCGCCGGCTGGTCGTATTGAGCTTCACAGCCATATATCCCATCCCCACCCATCGACAGCCGCCGGGTATACCACACTACGAAACTACTTCGGGGACAACGACAAAACGCGGTAAAGCGTCTATCAAGCAACCCCCACCCCCCCTCTCGATACCGACGCGTACCATCAACAACGGAGGAATGTATATCTCGTGCACAGTGTCATCGTGATCTTTTTTGGTGTTCGAATTTAAAGTGTGACAAATCGAAAAAAAAAAAAAAAAAATTCGCGATTCCATCTGCTTACATGTGTATCTAACAAATATATATGTAATTTCGTAAAAATCGCGCGCGTTTAGAATTCGTATTCGTGAACGACGAAACTTGCCGAGCTTTTTGACAGGTAGATTATTATTGTTCAGTGACAGTGCGCGGGACAGGCAAGATATACGCGAATGTATAAAACGTGAAAAAAAAAAAAAAAATCGATCGCGAGTGATTTTGATACATCTTTACCGTAACAAAGAAAAAAATATATACACATATATATATCTATATATACGAATTCACGTGAATTCGTAGAAAAAAAAATCACAAAGTTATACGAATAGAAGAATCTCAAAAGATCGTCGTTAAGAGACCACGTGCTCTCGGTATCTCTTCCCTTCAATCCGGCGGATTTTTCGACGCTGTGATGCAACGCGTCTGATATACATCGTACCTTCGCTCGTTACCAAAGCCATTTTTTTTGGTACAAAAAAAAAACTGACGATAATCTGGAGATTAAATAGTTACGGAAAAAAAAACCAGCGGCGACGATGAGGAAACACGAGAGCAGCACTAACTCGTCGCGAACGACGTTGCAGTACTGACGCCGATCGGGCGCGTAACTTTGTCTTTAAAAGTTTTAAGATTAAGAGGATACAGTTTACCGCGCGGAAAGCACACGACACGACGATATCCGCGATTGTCGTTGAGTATTTAGTGCTGCTTAAGGGGGGCACACAATAAACGGAAGAGAAAATAATTGCCGGAGGATCCGGTGGTGAGATCCCGGGTCGTAGGTCGACCGGGAGGAGGAGGAGGAGGAGGAGGCGGAGTCGGTGCCGGCCGACCACCTCGCTAACGAAACGTCAAAATCGATTAATCGAAAACGATTTTTGAGACGAAAAAAAAAAAAAAAAAAAAAAAAAATCAAAAATCGGTGGTGAAAAGTACGGAACGCCGTTTGTGGACATCGCGATCTCGTATACAGCGAATATCGACGTCGGACAGTGTGAAACCTTAAAATAGGGAGAAAATAATAAAAGAAAAAAAAAAAAAAAAGTGGTGCGAAATAATAGTACATATAAAAAGGAGAAAAAAATACGAAGACCAAGAGGTTTGTGAAGTGTGAGGGGCTCTTCGTTACTGTGGGAAAATACAGCCGCTACGGTGGCTCAGCACGCAGAGTTCCCCGGCGCGGCCAGGGCGTTCATGGCGCAGCCAAGGGTGCGTGCTTTATAATACCAACCTACAAATATCTACGATGCTATCGTCATTATTTCTATAAATATCTAATAGTTTCAACAAAAAAAGAATCAATTCATCGTCTTTTTATAAGTGTGACTCGTAGTATTTTTTCGCGAGACTTCGTCTACCGATCTAGTTGCGCTATATATACGTATATATACGACGCGTGGCCCTTATTTCGCGAGCCCCGCGGCTCGCGAAACGCTTCATATTTTTTCTCTTTTTTTTTTTTTTTTTTTTTATCGTGTCGTATTCATACGATCGACGCGTAAACTCCTTCGCGTTACTGCCTCGACAACGAGGTACGATAAAACGATTCTTTCGCGGGATATATTCCGGCGTAAAGTTCTTCCGATGTTATACCCCACGAGTATCGATAGTATCGTTTTCCGCGAAGTTATAAAAAAGAAATATTCGACGAAAAGTTTAATAAAATTTCGTGTCACTGAGAGTCGCGTATGAAAAAAAAAAAAATTATATATTTAGGGGATCGAAAGTGTAAAATTTCGTGGAAAAAAAAAGTTTTATTTCGGTTGTTATTAACGGTGAAGCAGATTGGTGCGCCTTCAAAATTCCGTCCGATCTCAACGTTCTTATTAAATATTGAACCACAATCGCGCATCAATGACTCGATAATGATAATAAATACGATCGACGAGTGACAACACGGAGACAGTCGTCTTTTCTTTTTTTTTTTTTTTTTTCTCGTCGTTACCCCCGCCGGCGGAACACGCACGTGCGTTGCGTTACGAATCGTTAGACACTCGTAAATATATATACTATCTACGCGACGTCGTCGACGACGAATCAATGAGCTAAATTTCGTTTGTGTGCGTTTAGTCGTTGCGAGATGATCGAAACGGTGTATACAAACGCGAGAAATTATACGCGATTACTTATAGAAGACGTGTGAAGCTTAAAATACTCGTTAAATGATCGAACATTCTTCGTAAAGTGAAATTTTCTTTTTAAATATATCCTCTCGCGATCGGCGTAAATTCGGTTCTGTTTTTAATTATTCCGCGTTGTTCCCGTCGTCTTTTTCTTCGTTTTTCATTCCCTGCAGTTGTACATTGATTTTTCGATCGTTTTGATAATTCACCTCATGAATATTAATCTCCGCGTCAATCAACCGGATTAATTATTCATCGGAATAATTAACGATTTTTCCGATCGGAATATTTGTCGTTACGGCGTGTGTCGTGTTTCGGAAAGTTGAAGAGATTTAACGTCGCGCGACGCGGTCTGAAGATTCGACTACAACCGTCCGTCCGGCTATCGTAGTTCGCGCGCCGTCGCATCGCGAACGACGGCATATCGCGGCGCTCTCGCATTGCCGCGCGCTTACTTGGGGCCCCCTTTGCTTTCTGCTTACCTCCGCACGAGAAAATACAATAACGAGACACCGACAGAATTTTTTTGTACACAAACACACGTCGCGCGAGTTTTCGCGTATCAGTCGCAAGCCCCACGTTCGCTTTAACACGATAAAAAAAATTTAACACGAAATTACGGTTTATCTCTGATCTTACGGGTCGATAAGACAAACATCCGCGGGCGACGGTAAGGAAACTCGGATAAAGTATCCCCCACCCCCGTCAACTCGCCGAATGATTACACAGTGTATATTGTACGGCTACGAGAGCGTCGCGATTTCTTCTATCCGTATGACGTCATATTTAATACTCGTGGATTAATAGTCGCGATATCGAGAATCGAGTAATTTCCATCGCTCGTATAAATATATAATCGCTTGTAAATCGTTGCTATTATTCTATCCGTTAAAAGTTAAATTACAAGGTAAGAAAAATCGCGGAAATATTGTGATCGAAGTGACGCGAACGATTGAGTGATGACAGCGCCGGTAATTGTTGCATTTTTATCCGTTTTGATTTATTATTTTTGCGATGTTGAAAAAAAATTTTCGATAGTTTTGACATGACGCGACGTTGCCGACGGGGACTCCGCCGCGTACTCCACACAGTGCTTTTCGACCTTTCGTGACATTTCTTCGACTCGTCGCCCGTATTACCATAGAATAATTTAAACGAAAACGTCGGATGACAGCAATTTTGAAATAAATTTACGTTCAACGAGAAATATTAATAGAAAGGATTATAAATATCGCGGAAATAATAACGAATTTCGGAATGTGAGGAAAATATGGACGATCGTCGGGAAAGCGAAGAAGTGCAAAATTTTTGTGGATATTTCGGAATCGAAGTAAAAATAAAGTAGCGACGGGAATTTTGGTTATCGGGAAATTATTGTACGCATTCGGTGTCTCACGAAACTCGGTGACAAATATCCGTCGGTACCCTTCGATACGACGAGAATATACACTCCGAAATACAGACGAGAAAAGTGATTGTTCGTCGAAAACGCGAGAATTACCTTAAATGCCGAAATTATTTTTTAAAAATATACATATATGTCAGTGCAGACCTCTTAATTCACCGTGACCAGTGAAATGGAAAAAAATTTAACTGCTCAATTTACACCGCTAAGTCGTACAAATTTTCTTCTTTTGTCACGAAAAAAAAAAAAAGAACTATAAATATGAAAGAAAGTCGACAGAAGGAAAGATATTCTCGCGTGTCGTGGAGTTCTCGTTCGCGTGCGCCGATGTTTTTCGGTCGTTGCGTACCGAACGAGCGCTGCGTCGGGGTGATCAACAGCCCTCTAAAAAAAAAAAAAAAAAAAAAAAAATTCAAGAAAAATGCGCGTTTCAAGGGCTCTTGCGAAAAAAAAATCGACACGAAGAAAGTAGTCGCGTTTATGTAGTCATATTTTTCTTAGAAAATATTTTCATTCCGTTATTTCAACTTTTGTTTATAAAAGAAAAGCGTCGCCGAAGTTTGAACGGACGTCGTTGCTCTTTCGATTCTCGTCGTGTGCCGCGAGGGCTGTTCTAGAATTTCATAATGTCGAGAGAACCCGTACCGGCGATAGAAGAACATTGACGCGAACCTTTGCGTTTAGGTTAGGCGAATTGATCGGTGTTCCGTGAGTTTTCCAAATGTCAGCGTCAATCGAAGGAATAATGAACGGTCTGCGTGATTTTTTCTTTTTTTTTTTTTTTGCATATCTTAACTTTTAAACGTCCGTGCGGCGAAAGAGACCATATTCGTGGCTACTAAAGCGTGTATCGCCAGTGTCACAATATCACCAATAGACTCGCGAACATAGTTTTGCCAACATTCCAATCCGCATAGCAAACTTTCGCTCTCTATTTTCGGGATAAACGGCGAGAAAACGTAACGTTCCTTTGCCCGAGAAATCGCTTTTCCGACAGTCGAGAATTACGCGAATTGGATGCGAAAAAAAAAAAAAAAAAAAAAGTTCGTAGGAATAGACAAGCCGAGAAACGGCGACTCGTCTCGGGTTAATTCGTGTCGCGGTGTTGTGATCGACGCGCGAGTTTGCCTCCGATCTCGTCTCATTCGCTCATTTGTTCCGAGATTCCGTGTTGTGCGCATTCGACTCTCTCGATCTATCGTTCGCCTCGTCGCAAGTTCGGAAGAATGCGAGACAGTAATTAGCGATCGTACAAGAGTCCGCTGTGTAACGCTGCGGACGAAACGATTGGGAATTTCTGTCTGGCGGTCCGGTCGTTGCATGTGTACGCGTATGAGTCTCATAATTTCCGTATACGCGATACAAGTGCACAGAGAAACGAATTGCACTTTCGAATTGGCCGGCGAGCGTTTCGTTCGTTTAGCTACTGTCTCTGTTAGATCGCGCGAAGCTGCGTTCGCTGTCTAGTAGTGTCTATGAACGTTACGCGTCGAGAGCGTAAAACGCTTCAGGCAACTCGTACTCTCGCCTTCGTATCGCTCGGAATCGCGCGCGCGCGCCTCTCTCCTCGATAGCGAGAGACAGAAAAGTGTTAGCAGTGGCAACGAGATACATACAACATCCACACGGCTTTTACTCCTCTATAGCCACATAGCGCGGATAGACTTCCTCGAGGGCTCGTGCGCACGCGGACACGTTTAAAATATTCCACTTGCGCGCGAGAGGGAACCCGCGCTACAGAGAGACTCGGCGTCGAGGTGATATCTTCATAGGTGTAGCGGTCGACAGTAGCATAGAGCGGCAAACGTGAATTATTGGCGATGCTTTTTCCCCGAGTCTCGTTTATATACACATATACACATAAATACATATATATATATATCCTCTTTCGCTTTATACTGTTCCGGCAATTCGAGTTTCTATCGATTCTAAGCCGTTGTGATTGCAGCCCCGACACAGACACCTGTATACCATTATTGAGTATTTTTCTTCGTGTTGAATATAAAAGTAGCCGACGAGTTTGTCTTTTGCGGAGAAACAGAATGAAAAAAAAAAAAAAAAAAAAAAACGAGAGAAAAAAAAAATGAATATTTTAACAAAGAGAATTCCCGAAAGAGCTTTCCGTTTTGTTCCGTAGATAAAGTTCACTGGCACCGAGCCTTCGGTTCTTTGACTTTCTCGCGTTCTATAGTCGTATCTACACTGAGTGAGCTGTGGGCATCAGTCAGTTTAAAGTACTGCATAATTGTAAATTCATAGGCCAATTATCGGAGATTTTTTGGGAACGATACGCCGGATAATCTCAGTGGCAGGTTCAGCCTTTGGTATTCGTAATGCTTCTGCGCGCGTGTGCGTTCGTGTACGACGGGGCGAGACTACAGCAACGAAGAACCAGACCCGGAATGATAATTAGCGTCACGCGACGAGACCGTCCATCCCGCATCTCATGGCATTTTACTTCTCATTCTCTTCCTCTCCTTTATATTTCCATCTATCTTTCCTTCCGTCACAACTATTTATGCAAATATCCTGTATCACTCGCGCAACCTCCCCCTCACGATCGCCCTAACAAACGCGTCCGCATAGTAATTATTGCGAACCGACATCAATTGTTTTTATTTTTATTTTTTTATTTTTTTTTTTTTCGTAAAATATACCGATTTTCTTTCTCTCGTTTACTCCGCGTAATGAAAGAGTGTATACAGAGATTTCCGTAAACACGCGAGAGAAAATTCGATACCTGCGTCCGACAGAATTCACTCCAATTATAGAGCGAATTGTGACACCTATTTTGCTCCGGACGACTGTCGTCGCAATCGTCAATGTCGTAAAATTCGTCACGCGTACTCCTCGCGTTTTCACTTATTTAATTTATATTTAATACATTATCCTTCCGGTTCACTTGGTTCCCACGTGTTTTATTTGTTTTCGCTTGAAATAAAATGAAAAAAAAAATATAAAAAATAAAAATACGGAATTAGTATCGGTGATATTTCTCACGATCGTACGTTACGAAGACCACCTGTAGCGGCGGCGTGGCAATGCGCCGGTTGCGACATGAGACGCGTTGCTCTTTGCGAGGTCGAGAACGATGAACAATGAGACGGAAAAGGGCTGCTCGGGGATTCGTACGTTTGGTGCCCCCGGACCGGTAACGCGCGTTTCCCTCCCGTAAACACCCGCGAAATGTATCATTAATTTCGTGAGTACTACGCTGAGCCTCTCGCCGCCGCGTATGTACGCGTATACGCGTTTCTGCGCGTGTGTAACGGTACATATATGTATATAACGTACAACATAACGTGTATGGGGTCTATATGTGTATATAGAGGACGAACGAGGTGTATACGAGGTACTCCTCCCGTCCCTCCCACGACCCACTTTGCCAACGTTCCTCGCCGGCGCAGCACGGTAATAATATCGGCTGTAGTGCCCGGTTATGGAGTGCTTCGTTCGCTCTCTCGCGTATAGTATACAGTCATTATCATCACCGGCTGTCGCCTGCCCCACGAACTTTGCCCTAACACACCGAAGCATACGTAAACCAATGATGCCTCTGTGTCTCGTCGTTCGCGAAGGATATCGAGTTTAATACACAACAACGATATATAGAAGGAACGAAGAAACGTTTCGTATCCTTTCCCGACTTTTACAATCAATCGTCTCCGTCACACTTATAAAGTAGACTTTTTATCTTTATTCGCAAAGTACCAGACGCGTAACGCAATTATAGAAGGTATATACGATAAATGGCAGAGTCATCGGTGCCAGAAGCCGATTTTCCGGTACAAACGATTCGATGTTTTTTTTTTTTTTTTTTTTTTTTTTTTTTTTTTTTTTTTTTTTTTTTTTTTTTTTTTTTTTTTCGTATTCTTGGACGATCGATCGATGAAAAAAAAATTCATGGAATGATTCGAGAAATGTTGATGATAATAATTTTTTTTTTTTTTTTTTTTTTTTTTTATAGTACGATGATGGCGGGCTGCACGGGGGTTACCTCGAAGGAGGCGGCGGCGGCGGTGGAGGCGCGGGTCTCTACGATCCACACGGCGCTGCCAGGGGAGTTCCGGGTCTTCATCATAGCCCTCACCTCGGTGGCATGGGACCTGCACACCCTCAATATCCACCGCCAGCTCTTCAACCTCCGCAGCACGTATTAGCTGCGGCAGCGGCTGCCGCTGCATCCGCGGTACCCGACGTTCACAAACGCGACAAAGACGCCATTTATGGGTGAGTTATGCAATTTTCACATTTCCGCTTGTTCATTGTTGACGCTGTCTTCTTAACTATTATGTATCGAGCTTCGCGTATGCTTCGTATACACGAAGAATCATGGAAGGGATAATGCAAATGCGGGACTCGCGAACGTAATGCGAAACGAAGAAAGCGCAACGGCAAAGTATAAATACATCCGTTTTCGCGTACGAACGCAGCTTATTCATTGGATAAAATGCATAGTAAGGAGAACGCAAAAAGACGAGAAATAAAGATGGCCGACGCGGAGACTCGAAATTATAGACGTTTTGCACGAAGTTGAATAGCTTTTGGTACTTTTCTCGCTATGAGTGACTCGTATAGTCGTCACCTCGTTTCGTCTTCGTAAAAAAAAAAAAAAAAAAAAAATTTAAACAAACCGTTGCGCCGCCGCCATACCGCAAAGAAAAACCGCGTGCGCGACGTAAGAAACCCGACAATGCACTCTCGTCGCGCGGACTCGCTGTGAACGGTGAGTGATTCGTACACTCGTACGAACGCGAAAATTAATTGCATCGGCGAGACTTCGCTCGCGCCCGCGAGGTCTCGTGCACCCGTCGTATCGGGCACCGCGATTGAACTTTTTCTTCTTTGTTGTTCTTTCTTTCTGCGCTCGTTTACTCGCTCACTCTTTCTCCCGGACGTGTGTAGCGTCGCGCATGTGCGCTGTCGTAATAGAGACATCGACTTCGAGGGTACCTTATCGGGCTATGCGCGCGTTGACCGTTTTACTCAGAACGTCAGGGATTTCCCGCGCTTATTATACATGCGACTTTGAGAATCATGGGAATCTCGGTGAAACGATTTTTTATTTATTACGCCGTAACGAGATTCTCTCGTAAGCAATATCGCGTCTTTTTTTTATTTCGGCAAATTAAATTTCTTTTTGAATTTTTTTTTTTTTTTTTTGAAATTCAATTCTTCCGTCGAAAAAAAAAAAAATTACGTCTTCAATTTTTTTTTTGCCGAAATTACAGCGATTGCCTAAATTACCAGTTTAATTCGAAGGGATAAAACGAATTTGTAGATTTTCGGAAATTTGATTTGGTAATCGTTGAGAAAAAGGGGTTCTCTTCGTCGCAGCGAAAAAAAAAGACGAGCAGCGGCAGTAGCATGGTAGACCCTTCATATAGTTATATATTATATATAAGCAGCAGCTTCGATGGCTGATAGTAGTTTCACGGCGGGTTATGCCGCGCCTCGCGTGTGGGAGAGAGCGAGAGACGAGCATCTCGAACGCACATGGGGAAAGGGGGGCGGCAAAACAGCGCAAGCGACGCGCACACAGCAGCCCCCTCGTGTGATTTATCGTCGCGAGATGCCCAGATTTCTGGTATCCCCGTGCGAAAACGTGAAGCCCGTGCGCGCTCCCGAACGGGAGCTTATTATTTTCGGCTAACCTGCAATTTGTCCACTCGTCGTGTGCCCCGACTCACCGGGGTGTGCCCCTCTAACATTCTCGGAACGCCCGGATATTATATTCAGTCTACTAGCGGCAGCGCACGCTTAAAAATCCCCCTGAGGAACTTGAGGAGGTTTCTTCGGCACACTCGAGAAAACCTCGAGTATCCCGAGTCGCTGCGGCACGAGAGGTTTACATACGTCGGCTCCTCGTCGTATCGATAAATAAAAAAAAATACGAAAAAAAAATTACGAATATTACGAAAATTTCACAATTAATCAGTGATTATGAGTTTTTAAATTAAATTAAACTTTATTAACAGTATTATCGAGAAAAACTTCGAGTCGCGTTAAAAAAAAAAAAAAAAAAAAATTGAACATTTAATTTTTTTCTGCAGAGCAAAGGAGCGTGTGATTCGACTTGTAGCTTTCACGGTATAACTTTCGACTTCAATAATACATATACTTTAATACTGCAAATGCATTGCAGCGGAACCGGTATATAATATCCTTTCTCCGTCGAGCGAATGATCCTTCCGGAAAAAAAAAAATTTCTCTTGTTTTTTTTTTCCTTTATTTTTCGTATTAATTGAAGTAATCGCAAAATTAATTGAATTTCAATGATCGCAAGGGTACGAGAGCGCGCGATCGACTTCTTATCATCTCGAATGCGACAGCCAGGCGACACTTTACTTTTTTTGTTTTGTTTTTAATTCATTTATTTTTTTTTTTATTAAATTCACACTCCATCGTCGATAAAATGTGTTTCAAGTTTAGCAACTGACTTTCTTTTATTCTTATATCTTTGCGCTTTGGTCCGCACGCGATCGCACTCGCGGGTCGTTTTGATATGTTTGTTATCTTGTATCAGAACGGGAGAGTTCGTCACGACTTTGCGCCACGGAGGTATCGGTCCATGCCGAGGACCGAGATAAACGATAAGCGGTGAAATTTTACTCGTGTCGTCGTATGTTTTTTCACGCATGTGTGCGTACCGAGGTCTCGGTCATTGTCGTCGATTAAAAATTCTCCCGATTCGAGAATTTCGATATTTAAACTAAACTATCCTTCGCCTATCTCCGCGCGCAACCTCTTCGTTTCGCTCGGGAAAACACTTTCGCCGATGCAAAAGAATTCGAAATTATTAGGTGAATATATTTAATCGATTCGCTCGATTAAACCTCAATGAGATTTCACGCTTTGGTTGAATCGCGAAAATTCCACCGGGTGTTCGATGATGATAGCGTGTTGTATATATATATATATATATATAATACGATGAAAAAGCAGAGGCGGATCAACCAGCGACGAACCCGCGCGTTCTCTTCGCTCTGCTAGTTCGCTCGTGGAAACCACAAAACCGCATATACCCCAAACAACGTTCAACGGCCAATCATATCATTACCTTTGCGGTCGCATCATCCTGACACCTTGTTTATCCGTCACCGTTCTCTATGCATTCCCACATGTAATCTCTACATATATATATATAAATCTCGAAAATTCTATGATTTTATCCCCCCCTCCCCCACCCTTCCCCCTGTTAAAGATACGCCATCTGGAAACTTAATTCCGAGATATCCCGCAATTTGCATAAACACCGGTAGGACCGCCATTACGAATCCTAATAGTTCGTATCTCACGGTAAACTCTCTCACTCTCTCTCGCGAGTTCCCAAGTGTGACAACTTACGGAGCGTCATACTGTAGCCACGAATAATTGTACGTAAAATCAATCAGTCTCGTCATATATCTTTTGAATTTTTCGTTCCGCGCTCCCGCACTCGTCGTCAATAACGGCCGATGTCGAGATCACGATCGTATCTTTTCTTCGTTACTCCTTTTTTTTTTTTTTTTTTTTTTTACGGTGGAAAAAAAGGATTCTCTTTTATATAACGTCCACAACGATTCACTCGCTACTTTAGAACCGGCGAACTTATCGCGCATGATCTCGCATTAAGGGTCCCGGGATGTTACCGGCTTCTGTTCCGACGGTACGGGAGGGGGAGTTCTCTACGTACCGAGACCATTATTCGAAGAAGCGAACGGCAAAGGCCTCTCTCTACGCTTCGCTCTTCATTCCCGAAGACTGCGCGTTCGTAACTACCCGAGTCGAGAAACCCGGAGCGAGAGAGCGCGATCGCTACACAGTCAGGAAGGAAGTCGAAGCGAATCGGCGACGATGAAGACTGAGATGCCAGAAGAACGGTAGAAGGCGGCGAGAAATAAAAGAACTTAGAGGATACTTGCGCGGGAGTAGAGGGAGACAGTGAAGAAAATCCCCCCTTCTTCGTTTTTTTTTTTTTTTTTTTTTTTTTTTTTGCGAACCGGTACCCCGTTCAGCGCGGTTCATGAGTATAAAACTCTCGCGCGGTGGCGTTGGAAGGACTGCTGCCGTTGCCGCTTCTGCTGGCCACGTCAATTTGTCGAAATTCGTTCCGAATCGTTTTATGCTCGGGGTGAGTCCGCGAACCGCTGCTGTTATACTGTTTTCTCGCCCTCGCTACCATAGGCATACATCTTCCAATGACCTCTTCTCCTCCTCCCTCTTTGAAGATATAGAGATACCGATAACATCGCCGGCGAACGATATTCATGAAAAAATCAATTTTTTAACATTCAAACCATTAGATCGATCGTAAACGACACTTTTCAACGTGATCTCTTCGTGATTTTGTTTTATAGTCTAATGATTTAGATTTTTTTTTAATATTATTTTTTTTTTTATCAACACATGTGATACGTTGCATGCGGCGAAAGGTCGAGTGGCGATTATTATGTGACGCTCTCTGCGAGTTTCACAGCGTCTAACGGAGGGCCGATGCAACTAGCCGCTCGAGGCTTCGGTCGCGCGCCACCGGCTAATCTTATCTTATCCTGAGATCATATAACGTTTGCCCCCTTGGAGTTTCTTTCTCTTTCTCGTTATGCGCGTAAATATATTTTCTTTGCTGTATCGCGCTGTCTCACTCTCGCGAACGATGCGTCACAGACTCTACTTGCTCCGATTTTTTTTTTTTTTTTTTTTTCGAATGCCCGGTTGAGTGACGTAAAGAAATTAACTCTTACACGGTATTCCATCTTTTTTTTTTCTTCCTCACGGTCTTTCATCTCTTTGCCTCGTTATCAAAGTCGTAATGTAGAGCGAAACTATTGAGTTCCGACGTGAACCGAAGCGAGACAAGCCGCTGCTACGGGTCAGCATTTTTTTTTTTTTTTTTTTCGTCCGTCTTGTTCCTTCGACGAGGAGGAGGATCTACAAGTCCGGCAACGATAAACAGCTGCGCGCTGTGTTTCACAGAGTATGCCAGCGAAAGAACGGCACGGCGGCGGCGGCTTCCGTCGGACCGCGGACGTTAGCTCCGCAAAAGTTCCCGCCTTGCTGCTTCTCAATGTTGCTTCGGTTCCTTCACTCATCTATATATATATCTTCTCTCAACGACTGCCAGAGCCCACCGGTCTCTTGTAAACGTCCCTTCGCCACTCTCTCTTAGCCGATGCTCTTCGCGTTGCTGCAACCACAGGAAGGCTTCTCGTTTCGGACGCTTCACGCTGAATTTCGCTGCTCTTGCCTCGTAGACTTGTCCGAGTTTAATCGCGTGTCCCCCTTCTCACCCCTCCGAATCCACGAGAAACTCTGTCTGCTCCGATGCACGTTGCACTCATCAAGATGCAACGTAAAGAAAACGCGACAAACAACAATAAGAGAACAGCGAAATCTGCTGCGATCGATTAACTATAAATCGCACGAACTAATAACTGAATTATTCTGTACTTTCGATGCACATGAATCTTCGGATTGATATAAAAATGTTAACCTTCATTTTTATTATTGTTTCAGACACCCCCTGTTCCCGTTACTCGCGCTGATATTCGAAAAGTGCGAACTCGCGACGTGCACGCCACGTGAACCCGGTGTCGCGGGTGGTGATGTGTGTTCGTCGGAGAGTTTCAACGAGGACATTGCGGTCTTCTCTAAACAGGTAAGACCATCATTCATGAATTATAATAATTTTAAATTACGTGAAAAAAAAAAAAAAAAAAAAAAAAAATTGTAATCGAAAATGAAAATTTGAGAATTTTGATATCCAAACACATCGATTTGCGGGGAGGGTAACGAGATCCCTTGATAAAGCCGCAGCCACCCCGTCTTTTTATCGAATCCCAAAAAAAAAAAATAAAAAAAAAGTATCTGGGGAAATATGCGGTCGAATGTTTCAAGAACGCGACTCCGTGAGGATAGATAATGGGAAGTGATTTGGAAGAAACAAAAGCCGTTTCTTGACCGTTAGAAGCGTTGAAGAAAGTATCCCAAAGTATTTTTCGGCCCTTTGCCCGTATCTTTACATCCCACAATGTTTCAAAGACTTAGCTGCTCACGGATTAGAGTGCCGGGACTTTGAGATAATTATTTTTGGATTTCGCTGCGTGTCTCTCGCGCGTCCCTCGAAATATCTTCGCGGCGCGACTGGACGCGGTATTTCACGGCACTGCGAACAAAAACAAATTGACATCGACCTCATGCGAGTCCTAAACAGCTCTAGAGCTCCCGATTTTCAATAATAGGTGACGACGAATTCGGATTCGGGAATTTCTCGCATTTCTCATATCGCACCTCAGTTTCCGAAATGTTGCGCTTTTAACACCGACGGCAGTCTTTTTCGCTGCTTTCGCAGCTTTCGCAGCTTTCGCTACTCTCTTAACCCCGAGGCTCGTCATTGCCATCAAGGATACGAGAGACCATATATACACACATTTGTACCTCCGCGCAAGGTAACCGGAGAACTCTAAACGCGCGTGTGCGGTCGCGCGGGCGCGAAACGATTTTGGGGCCTTTTAAAACGTAGCCATTTCGCCGTCTACATTCCACAGAGCACACGTAGTCTCGGAGCGGCAACAGTTCACCGTGCGCTCCTTGCTTCTGTGCTCTTTTCCCTTCATGTGTGTGTTATTATTATACTTACAGACTTTCGTAAATATATATATAGATGCGCGCGTATGCATGTGTACACATATTCTAAAAACGCGATCGATCTTCGTTGCTCTTGGACTCCCCGCGCGCTCGAGAAATGAGCAACCGGTTATTCGGACGTGTTGCCGTCCGTCCGTCAGTTGAAAACTTGGGAGCCCACGCTTCTCGACCTCGAGAATCTTCTTGCTCTCATCATCTCTTCACCTCCGCGCGTCTCATAAGTCTCCGCGCTCTCTATAGCCAGTCATTTGCTCCGAAACCAAATTAACGCAGAGGAAAAAAAATTTTTAAATTAAATAAAATATCTTCGTTTCCTGTATCGCCGATCTGTAGGCCTGTTGAACAAGACGCGGATTTGAGACAAGTATTTTTGGTTTACCGAAATAGCGCTATGCGCGCACGAGAAATCGTTTGTCATGCGGATTGTAGACGATATTGCGTTTTTTTTTTTTTTTTTTTTTTTTTAATAGGGAATTTAACGTGTCTAACGCCTCTCAGCTTCTCTCTATTTCTCTCGGGCCTCTTGACAATCTCCGGGAGTACGAGAATGAAGGGTGAGAGAGGAAGAGAGAGAGAGAGAGAGACGAAAAGAAAAGAAAATGTAGAGCACAGGTAACACGAGTAGCGAGAAGCCCGGCTTCGAGAAGCTTCTCTCTGTCCGTGATAACGATAAGAGTTAAGCCCTCGGAAGAGCTCCCCGCTATGCTCGCGGATAGGATAAGGTAAGACCGACGACGCTCGTCTGTCTCTCAACCCGCGAGGCTCCGAGTTCCTCTCTATAAACGATCGTGAGCTTGTAAAACCTCGTAAAACTACACACCTCGGTATTTCGATCCGTTTCAACTACATAGATATTCAAAAAAAATATTTAAAAATTCCTCGATTTTTGTTCGGAATAATCGCGGCTTTGTCACCGGTTAGCCTAGAAGAGCTCGCGAGAGGCACGGAACTATGAAGAATAATCGAACGAACGCCGAGAGGCCAGAAGAGAGAGTTCAACGGATCCGTAGGAACTCTTCTGGAGATCGCAGGTAGAAAAATTCAGGGTTGAAAGGGTTCTCTGGAATATCCTCAGTTCGTAGCCCTCGTAGTCCGATTCTTCGAAAAAAAAAAAAAAAAAAAAAAAAAAAAAAAAAAATTGCGCTACGTCACGCCTGCCTCAAGATCGCTTTACAATGTGCACATTTCGCATGTGCCCATTGTGTAAGTACAGCGGTATTCGTGCTCATAATTGCACTAACTGCTTTGTTGATATTACAATAATTAAAAGAATATATACCACGGAGAGTATATACATTGCGCACGCGTGACATTTGTCCCGAGAATACTTTACGACTGCAGCTATTTTCGTTTGCAATGCAATTGATTAATAAATGAAAATTAAATGCAGCTGAGGCTCAACGACTCTCGATTCATTTTTTAAACTTATCCTTCCGAATTTTAAGAGGTTAGGAATTTTTTTTTTTTTTTTTTTTTTTTTTTTCGATAAAAAATTCGTTTAATTAATGAAACTTCTCGAAGAAGAAATAATGAAGCGGGCGGGGGTCGTCGCGCGCGGGTGCACACATATGCGAAGATACCCAAACGCACACACAAAGCTCAGATAAGCAGGTGACAATCCTCTTGCGGCCATTTTTCTTTTTCCCCGTACGACGTTACCGAAGGCTAAGCCGACCGCCGTGGCGACGACGTCGGTTGTTACTGCCGGTGTGTCCGATAGTTGCCGAGAGATAGGGCAGCTCGCTGCACCGCGCTACAATAAAAGGGCCGCACACGTTGACGATGCATGCGTTCCTCTCTCTCTCTCTCTCTCTCTCTCTATACGCGTTTTTATGGGATTATTACTTCGTGTCTCGTTTGATGTGCGCGAGTATCCGACATATACAATATATCGCGCACACGGATCGCGCAGTTTACAACAAAGTTAGCCACGCGATTCGCGAATTCTCTCGAGTGTGTTAAAAAGTAACGATAATTTTGAAATGGAAACTAAGCGTTTGCGAGAAAATGAGAACCGAGAGAAACCAGAGAATCGAGATATACGAGAGAGCGGGCTACGAGGTGAGTGAACCAGCGAGCGCAAGGGAACAAGGGCGCTGCTCATTTCGTGCCATTGTAAATTGATCTATTCAATGGGTCCGCGCGCCATTATCCCCCCCTTCTCCCTTCCCCACGGGGCCTCTTATTCGCTTCCATCGCGTTCTCTCGCTTTTCGAACCTTTTGCTCGGCGATCTCTCTGTGTGTACCTACAGATCGCTCGCGGAACAACGCAGGAGGCCCTACTGCCCTTGCAACGCTCGTCCTTCTCCCCTCTCTCTCTCTCTCCCCTTCTTATACCGAGCGTGCGATGCTCGCCTTTCGGCCTCACGAGGACCTACCGAGGAGGACGCGGTTGAACACGAGAGTTGAACGCGATTCCTCCAACCGGGGGGGAGGGCGGCACACAAACACTCCGGTGCATCGTGCTGTGCCTAAAACGGTGTGCACCACCGGGGATATCCCGCTGCGCCGTTCGTCGGCTCGCGCTCATTGTTGTTGCCCTTTTTTTGCCTCTCTCTCTCTCTCTTCTCTGCCTTCTCTATTTTTTTTCCTTTACTCGCGCACTATGTACGATCGCGTTCCACTTTTGTCCGCGAAGGTACACTTCTGTACCGTACCGTTTCGTTCGGAACCGCGTGCGATCGAAATCGAAAAAAATGAGCGATGCCGCGAACTATGGACGGCGAAAAGAACAATTCTCGGTATCGAAAACTACGGGGTGCCAATGTACGTTTTTAGTCTCCGCGTATGAGCAATTCGCACCGTTGCAACGTATAATAGGCGGTACGCGTACCTACGCGATGTTCGAGTCATTCATCCCTTCAGAGTCCATGAAGGGATGTTTTAACGTCAGGCGTTCCCGTTGACGAGGCATTTGTGTATCTATCGCAAAATTTGTAATGAGGCTATGCGCGATGTTGTCGAGATTCGTCGCTATGATTTTCTTCATCACGCCTCGGATACGCGGATTTATCGATGCATAATAACCACCGCTAGATCCCCCGACTACCAAACACCGCGGCGAGATCCTCCGTTGGGATTTATTGGCGCAATTAGAATGCACCTCGGGGGGCATTAAACCCTCGTAAAACGTTGGCCCGCACTGACGGCCTAACTAATGCCCGCGACATCGTCTATACAGCAGCAGCAAAAGCGGACGCGTGCTACCTGCCTCTTCCGCGCGCGCGCGCGCGCCCACGACGTTCATATACAGCGTTTTGTCGCTCAACTACAATGAGCTGTAACCTTCGCGCGTAATAATACTACGAATTTCGTATCACCCACTTTGAGTTTCGATGTATCGAAGATGACGGAAAAAAAATAAAAAAAAATAAAAATAAGATCGCGACTGCGTTTAGACGGCGTGCGGGATACCAGGTTAAGAGATACTTTTAGTATTATTCCCATACATTCGGTTCTCAGCGTGCACTGCCAGTTCTATAACGTTTTGGATATGTCCTCGCGATAAGAAAGCGGCATGGAAGTGCGGAGGTGGCGCTCCGACAACGGCGCTGAGTCTCTTTTGCTTTTCTTTCTCTTTCTCTCTTTCTCTCTTTCTCTCTCTCTCTCTCTCTCACTCACTCGCTCGCACGAGAAGCGTAAACAAGCGCAAAGCCGGATTATCATAATCGCGATAACGCGAGCCCGCCGACCGTTTCGACGACGCGTCGAACGTCTCTCTTTTGTCGACGCTCACTTATACGCGATAATGCTTTACCATACCTATACGTTCGTTTGTGTGTTGTCTATAAAAATGCTTCTGGCCGCGAGAGTCCTTGACGTTCATTGTTTTTTTTTTTTTTTTTCTCGCGGAATTGAATTTTCGTCAATTTTTACCGAGAGGATCATATCGCGTAATCGCTGCCGCCGCGATACATGTTAATCGTTATCGATCAGTTGCGTAATCGATGAATTACATTTTTTAATTGGTTATCAGTGAAAAAAATTGAAAAAAATTAATGTTCCGTTCACGTCAGCGGAACCAAAACGAGAAAAAAATTTCGGGCGGTTGACGCCATGGATGAGGATATCCACGCTGCAGATCGCGCGAAAAACACACCCGGAGATTCTTGGGTAAAACGCGACACGAACTCGCGCGGTAAAGAGAGAACCTCGAGACGAAGAGTTTCTCGAACCAGTTTAGTCTCCGATGACGTCAGGTATACGCACGATCGTCCGTGTATGCGTTCTCGTGCGGGGAAAAGAGCGCAGTCACGCACTCTCTTGATCGATGTTAAAGTTGTTATAGTAACTGGAAAAGTAAAGCATTTGGGAATCGTTCGTTCACGTCGTCAACGTAATCGTGAAACGTTTGTAAAACCCGGCAATTATTTAACGCCTCCCCACTGTCTCTCTGTCACGTTTTTTCCCTTTTTTTTTACGCGCGTTCACTCGCTCGGGAGGAAACAAGTTGGGAATGGCGCGCGCCAGTACAGCCCCTCCCGAGAGGATCAACTTCTCTCCTAATCGTTTTATAGTTATCTGTCAAACTCGAAGCTTAATTCCGACGTTACGTGTGGCGTGACGGCAACCAGCAGCAGCAGCAACAGCAGCAGCAGCAGCACAACGGCGGCAGCCAAAGCGGCGATATTATTGCTCTCTGCCCCGTTTCCTCGACCGGGCGATTCTCTCCTCCTGACCAAAGCCTACAATTTCGTCATTATCGCGCTCGAGCTCCCGCGAGCCCGCACGATGCTCTTCGGGGTTCTCTTACCTGTTTTCTCCATTACAACGGCGTGAACGTTTCTTCTCTTTGCGATGAAAAAAAAAAAAAAAAAAAATGCGTACTATCTGCGATCTTTACGCGTAATTGACAATGTTGGCGAAATCTTCGACTCGTCACCCAATTAAAAAAAAAAAAAAATTTCGAATTCGTAAAAATGAAAAAATGGTCAAAATGGACTTTGAAAGGTTTTTCTGCCCACGCGGAGTCGGGGCAACGAAAAAACGATAGAAACCAAAGGATCCCTCCGTAGAAAGTCACGCTCCCCGGGGAAAGTCAACGAGGAGGCAAAGTTTAGGGGATTTTAGGACCCCAAGAGGTATAGAACCGGAAGGTACTTCATACCTACCGAGTTATACTGACCCTCGTTTGAGAGCCGCCGAGTGCCTTCGTAATTCGTCAGTTTTCTCCTTGGGGTTAGTTGAAAAAACTGACCAAACTGAATTCTTGTACATTGTTTTACTGCACCCCCGGGTGTAGTCCCTCGTGTCCCCGCATCGAATCCCCGAAGTGAAAGTCACGCGTTATAATGTCTGTTATTCGTGAAATTTCCCGGCCGTACGCTCTGCCTGTAAACTTTACCACCGGGTCTTTTCCGCGGAGGATTAATCATAAAAAATATATATATTTATATTGTAACCTTTCGAACGGTATATTGCCGCAATATTCCGGAATAACTGATTTTTCTCGAGTGGCTTTTTTTTTTTCGAGACGACGATCAATAAATGGAGTAAATAGACAAATTTTCGAAATTAATGAAGAAAGCGAAATCGGGGGTTGTCGGTAAGGATATAGCGATCGCGAAGACCATCCGAGGCGTTCAGACTTCTTCGGCAGCTGTTTCGTATATCTTACCGAAGGATCGGCGGCACATATAGCGCAAACGAGAAAGACACAGAGACCTATACGTATATAAGCTAAAAAGCAGATATACATTCGTTCATCAGCGATGTTCGCGTTGCTGCAACTGTGTGCAGCCACTCTGTAGATCGTCCACCGCAGAGGCCAATTTTCCTCGACTCGCGCCCACGTATAACCAACGAATCTCTAAATATTATCGCAACAATATGTTTACCGACTACCGAATCGAGAGTTATGCGAGAGAGTCAGCGTATTGCAACGATATTCGGTTTATTTTTCTCCATCCCGATGAAATTCTCTTGTACCTCTCTTTGCACGCGGCGAGGGCCTTCGGCATTCTGGTAACTCTGTGAATTCTCAATCTTGTCTTCGCCGCGCGATTCTTCTCTCTGCATTTGTATAGACAGATCTTACGAGTTGCCGTAAAGTCGATGATGCAGCAGACGAGAGCACCTGGTCATCGGAAGAATATCGGACTTTTGTTGCATTCCATTCGTTCGTTATATACCTCGTAACGGCAAAAGATCGCGCGTTTTTTGGGCGTTTGCCGTTCTGTTTTTTCCCCGAACATTCATTCGTAGCCATCAACCCCCTTAGCGAGAAGGTATAGCAATCCCCCGGTAGATCGCGATTTCCCCCTTTTCTCGGGATGCTGCGCCGCGTCATCGGAAGACCGAAGTGCCGCAAAAGGAGAGATCTGTTCCGATTTCCTCTCCGGTTGCCTCTTCGTCTCTCCGGCACTATATACACGAACTTCTCTTCCTATTCGTCCTCTCGTCTTCTCTATTCCGTCTCGGAAACGTTAGATAAACATTGTACAAGTCTCGTGCTGCAACTGCAGCTCTCGGGTCGTTGCATGAATGCTCCGATGTGGGTACAGAGGGGACCGGAGGCTGTTTACAATTTGTAATCGGGATGTCTACCTGTGCGGTGCTAGCAGCCGCTTGGGGACCGTCGAAAAACAGCAGTGACCAGAAACCACTACACACAAGCAGTTCTTCAGCAAGAACTAGTTTATCCCTCTCTCTCTCTTTCTCACCGTTCATCTCTGTATTCTCTCTAATTCCGTCTCTCTTCGACTTGTTCGCTTCTCGTTTCGTTTCATCTCTCGTGTCCCTCTTCCCTCCTCGAGCTCTGACCACCTCTCTTCACGAAGTTGACAGTATTTTTGTCCGTCGTACGGAGACACCTTCATTACTATACGCTCCGTCTCGCGCATCGCGAGGAACTCCCATTCAGAATTCAGTCTCATGAATACGTCGGGATGCGTATACACACGCGAAGGAGCTGAGGTGCGACTGAGAAAGACCGATAGACGGATTTCTTTTTCAGACTCATGTGTACCTACATATATATACATATATATCTCAAAAGCACGCAGTGACTTTGGCGCGATCTCGAATCTCGAAGATTTACCGAAATTTCGCGATTTTTTTTTTTTCGTCTCTCCCACGTTACGAGTTGAAAATATTTTCATAACGATCGTATATGCGATGCTTAATTACATTATCATTTCGTTATTACAACGTGCGAGAAACACGGGACGGGATTACGAGAGTTGCTCTATGACTTCCTGCGAATACGTATCAAACCGTTGATTGGACATTGCGTACCAAATGGAATTGCGTGTATGAGGATTGCCCCGTTAAATTAATATCTTGATTGGCTATAGTCTCACTGATTAACTCTCACATACCTCTACATAAATACGCAGATCGAGATATATAATAACATAACAGTAATAATAATAATAAAAATAAAAAAAAATAAAAGGTAAAGCCAGAGAATCGTCATTACATAGTAACGTCTTCTAATCTCGGACTTCTGAATTCCATCGAATTTCCACCGTATTTCCGGTGAGCCTTTAGCCGTATTACCGATCGTCATCTCGGTCTTTCCTCTCTCGCTTGGCCTTTGTATATATATGCGTATCCATGTTACACGTACGAATTGTGTAACGGGCGACGCGAAGGGGGGCCGCCAATTAAGTGGGAGCACGCGAAGGAAATCGCTTAGAGTGCCGCAGCGCAGATACGATCGTTTCGTATATATAACTTATCATATGTACTATGTATATATATATCTATAGTAAGCCTCTTTTAATGCCGCAATTACTGGTGGATCCAATTATTAACGTACTCACATGTTTACCTGTGTTACAGATCAGACAAGAGAAGCCCTACTACATAGCCGACCCGGAGGTGGACTCGCTGGTAAGTCGAATAAACATTTTTTTTTTTTTTTTCACTAAACTACAAGTCCGCTGCGTTTCCGTTCCGAATTACCGAAAAAAAAAAAAGATTATAACAAATTCATCGATGTTTGAACCCGAAAAAAATAATTCCCATACATCTTGCCGCGGGTCCCGAAAAAGTTGCGCAATGGTCATAGACCTTCGAAACATCGAGGAAGATATATTTCAAACCCCTCCGCAGCGTGTCGCGTCTCCGCGCGCGCGCACCGCACACCGATCTTACGGATAGCGCAGGTCGGATATATTAAGTCGCGGATGGTTGTTAAATACCTATGGGTTTCTCTATGAGCGGCTTTGCGATGAGCTCAACCAGCCTACCGGATCCGGCTGTCAGATTTTTTTTTTTTTTTTTTTTTTCATGCGACTAAACCTCCCATCGTCGTAATTCTCCATGCGACTTTCATATTACACTTTATTTTACAACTGTAGTTATATATCATAGAGGGTCCCTTTGAATATATATATAGCGTTTAGAGTCGCGCGGAGAAGCGAACATACAACACATCCGGGGGGCTTCCCTCCGAGGAATGCGCATCAACTCTGTTCTTTTAACGTGTCTGTCGAGCAACGGTCGGGCGAACTATCGCGGTATGTACAGCGCGAGCGGATTCTCTCGCCCACGCGAAATAACATTCGAGACTTCGAAGAACGTATCCTGTAGGACTCGTAACCGCAGCCGTGTTACACCGTTGTCACGACGACTGTTGCCGTGCGCTGGTCCCGGTCAGCACTCGGGCAGCTGAGACTTCGCCGCGAGTCTCTCTTCGCTAAACGCGAGAATGTCCGCGCGCTGCTCCGATCGTAAAGGGTCCGAGTGTTGTGTGTGCGAAACACATATATACAGAGAACGAGGAGAATGGAGAAAATGAGTTTAAAATAAAAATAAAAGAGAAGAAAATGTTATGTAGTTTGCCGCAGACACTGAGGATCGCAGAACGAAGCGGCGCGCGCGCGCGCGCGTCTTGCAGTTCTTTGCATTATGCATCCGCGCGTGCATCGGGCATCGAGGCTTTCATAGCTCTGTACGAACGCATCGAACACAAACGCGCATCATACGGACTCGTGGTTTCGAGATATTCCTCGTGGTATTATCTTCATGACGGACTCTCGACGACTCGACGTAAAAAAAAAAAAAAAAAATAGGAATTTATCTAAATTGTAAAAATCGATGCGTCGCGCCTGCGCAATGTCATACAGGAAACGGATACTCTCGTGCAAAGATCTCGAAAAGCCTACTTAAAGGATTTCTCCGTAAAGAAAATTATTACACGCCGTTGCGACGCAATTTCAGAAATCGCGCGGCTCTGTACCTATCGTATTCGAGTAGAAGATTGAGCGTCCGGCCGCGAAACATATCCTAATCGTTCGCCTGCTGAGCCAAGAAGCAAAAACGTTCGTCGACGCGAACAGGTGCTTCGCCACCATCGTCGGTTATAAATCAAAAGAAAGTTTAACGAACTCCCCGGTGCGTTATGATACCCCGTTGCAGGTTTAGATAACTGTTGTAATCTTTTCCTCCGTCGCAACGACTCGTCATCGCGTTCGAGTGCAGTTTAGAAAGATCACCTGGTGGTCAAAAGACGAAGGAAAGGGAGGAGAGGGGCGGTCGGGCGGAATGAGACTCGGGATCTTTACGCTGTGCGTTTCTCTCGCGAACCGCGAGGGCGAAAGAGAGTTGCGAGATACGGCATGAGGAACAACAGAAACACAGCGAGCGAGAGAATCGCAGGAGAGGAGAGACGTCGGTGCGGCTTCATTACCTCCGTAACAAATCGCAATCTACGAGCAATGAGCCTCTATCGTTAAGAGTGAGAAGAGTTGGTAGTTTTTGCGATTGCTACCGTGTGGCTGAAACAGGGTCGCTCTGTACCCTCGTACCCCCTTTCATAAATACCCCTCTCGCTTATTCCTTCGGAGGACTCCGTTCTCCGCACCTATATATCTATATATACGACATTCGTTCTCGCATCCTCAGCTTTCATTTCCTACTCGCTACCGATCGACCTTACGCTTTTTGCCGATAATTTCGCAGAACGGAAAATAAGATGAGATATATATACGTATATATGGCTTCTTATATATATAGTTTAGTAGCTGAAATTGCCTTTTTCATAGTTCATTCCCATTCTTCGAGTGGCTGCGGCATTTTACGGCATACCATCGTATCTCGTCGTCTCTTTAACTTCTAAACTTCACCCGATTCTCATATGCGTTGTTAGGGTTTCTTTTTTATCTTTGTTTAGTTAGCGTTTTCAGAATAACATACAATTTTCAAATTGTTTGAAGTATTATTCGTGGTTAGTTTATACAAAGGTTGAGGGTTGCGTGGCGTGCGATACATACGGTTTTGTCCATTGATGAGCGCGTATAAGCATTGGGTTAAGTCATGTCGCGGAGGAACCTCGCGCTCGAGAATATGAGTACTTGAAGAGACACTCCAAGTGGGCGGATAAACGAATAGAGAATCTCTCTCTCTCTTTCTCTCTCTCGGCGCGGTAAAGTTTTCATCCTCTTGCGTTCGTTTCACGTTCGTTCTTTCGTACGCTTTTGGCGTCTTCGTCATAATAATTGTTCGTTCTTCTCTTTCTCTTCGACGTCGTAAACGGAAACGAGAAGCGTAAAGGCCCTTCTCTCGATTACATTACTCGACTCTAGTCGACGAGGACAACGATGTTAAGAGAGAAAGATGGATCTCGCCAGACGGAACAGAGAGGGTCGCCGTCGTTGGTTCCACGCTGGCGGAAGAAAAAGAAGAAAAGGAGGCGAAGGGGTTAGGCACGCACAGCAACCTCTTAAATAAGATTCTTATTAGCATACGCCGAGAAATGAGCCAATGAGATGCTAATTGTCGGGTCTTAGGCATGAAAAATAATTGCGGGAGGGCAGCATAGTATATGGGATGCTTAAGGTGTACGCGAGGCACGCATCCTCTCTCGTTCTTACACTCAACTCCGGCGGCATATTACGAAAAAAAAAAAAAAAAAATTGTATATATATATATTAAATAATATAGCAGTATAGCGAAGCAAAATATATTAAGCGAATGCCGGATTTGCCGCATCTCAAAGTTCGTTAGCCCAACAACGTGCCATCTGGAATTTTTTATACAAAGTTTTTCCTGTCGTCACTCGGATAAAAATATACACGAAACTCGCGAATACAAAAGAAAAAATTATACTTTCGACTTTCACACCTATTGTGGTCCGGAGACTCGCCGAAGGCTGATGCATCTTCGAAACATCATTTCCTCGATACAAAGTATATTCTTCGACATGTTATTTTCATTCTCTTTTTTTTTTTTTTTTTACGAATGTATCCGATGCCCACGGTATAAGCTCGTGACTACGTGTCACGAAGAAGGGCATCTTCCCGTCGACGCCCAAATAAAAGCCGTGAAACGCGCCTGAGAAGGCGTCCTGCAAAAGAGGATACACATGCATATATATATGTATATATATACCTAAAGGCTGTCCTGTGTCACAAGGCTGTAACGGTATACCGAGAGATGCATCGGGCAACAAGGATATAATACTCGTTGCATCAGCATAGCAATGTCTGCAGCAGCAATGGAGCGAGAAAACCTGAAGGATCGATCGCCGATCCCGTTCGACGAGAAGCTGCACTCTGTTCTGACTATAGGGATCCGCGGCGAGAGCGAAGGCGCCTCAGCCATGATGCTGTGAAGCTACCGGGCCCGCTGGTGTCGTCGATCTCCCGCACGCGATCTTTCGTGATCGAACACTTGCCCCGGTCTCGCCTCCTACTTTTTCTTTTTTTTTTTTTATAATTCTTTTTTTTTCAACCTTATTCCACAGACGTTTCTCCTCGCTATTTCATCTCAGGGTTAAAGAATATTTATAATGAAGAGCAGAGTTAAGATGCTTCGCGCCCTCGAGAATAATTTCAGAGTGGTAAAAGCCAAAAATCGTTTTTTCTTGACCTTCTCATCCGCGTTTCCGTATGATATATCGAGAGGAGAATAAAATCGACAGCAGGTTCGTGGTTAACAGGGAGAAAAGAAGGTTTCATATAACTTGTAGCGATCTTTTATTTAAATTAAATTTTTATAAAAAATAGCGATTTTGAGATTTTTTTTATAGGGAATTTTTTGCTTTTTGATAAAATATCGGAAAAAATCAGATGTTTCGTATTCTATGTAAAAAAAAATACAGCATAAAAAAAAACAGCATAAGAGTACAATAGTTGTTTTTTTCTAAATTTAAACGACATTAGTATTCGTGAAAAAAAAAAGTTTGTGGACTCTTCTGCGTGTTACGAATTATTCACTAAATAAATGATTCCATTCGAGTTTATCATCCGCAGCGTAGCATGCGGCAAATTTAGATTCAAGCGGAATTTTTTTTTTTCTTCTGGACATCGAAGATACGAATTTCCAAAGTGTAAATCGTGCAGCCGTATTAGAGACAAGAACGGGAATGCTACAAGGTTCGAAAAGCGGGAGGGTAGAAGTAGACGCGACTCGGGTGGTCCCTCGACGCGTTCTCTCTCCACCTCGATACACTATCGTCGAAGGAGAGATTCGCGCGTCTCTCCTTCGGGATCCCTCTATACTCCTCGGCGAAACGTGAAGGGAACTGAAAAAGTTTGCATATACATCAATCCCTTTGGCACCGCGAAGTCAACCTCCCGTTGTTGGTTCTCCTAGCGCCGTTGTCGTCTTCGTCGTCGTCTCGCGCCCCCATCATCGAATTCACCACTAAGTTATTCCGTCACGACGTTAGAGACTTTCGTCGAGTCGCGAAAGACTTTTTGCCGTGTTCCGTGTTGTTTGGATGATGAGAGAAATCGATTCGTGACTTCTTTCTCGTCGTCGCGGCGAGACCGTCGCGTCGAGTTCTCTCGGTCCTTTCGGACGTTCTTACTTCTGTCCCGTTCTCTCTTTCGTTCCTTATTTTTTTTCCCCATTCACTTCTCTCGTTTTCGTGTTCTGTGTCGCTGTAACGCACATCAGCGGAAGGGTGGTCCTCACCTTGGGCATAATTTTCAACTAAGACGCTTTTAGTGTCTCCTCCGTTCTTTTCTCTCTCGCAACCCGTACAGCGCGAACACACATATACACAGAGCACAGCGAGAGATCGGCAGTCTAAAGGAGAACTGCAGCGTTGGGTCGCGATGGCCCTTACAGCCGGTATGGCTACACCGGCACCTCCTTCGCGTATACGAGTCTCCGAGTTTATGTCGCCCGGTCGTGCCGGAGTGCAAAGACAAGAGTCGAAAAAAAAAAAAAAAAAAAAAAAAAAAAAAAAAAAAAAAGATCCAAGTAAGAGCGAAACACGCTAAGAAAGAGAGAGGAAAACTACAAAAAGAATAGCAAGAAGCAAAGTTTCTTCGTTGTCGTTGCTGCTTCTGCTGCTGCCGCGGTGTGCTCCTCCTTTTGCGCTTGTTATGGCCCCTCGTTAAGACGTTAATGTCGCCGAAAATATTCGCAAAAATGCAGGTGCAGTAAAGTCTCCACGACCACTATTGCCCGGTTTTACACGTGTGTGTCCTCTCGTCGACCACACCGAGAGTTGCCAGTGTTTCCTATGCTCTCTCATCTCTTTTCTTGCCGTTCGCGACTCCGTCTATATATCCTCATAGTCCCGTATAATAGGCGCGTCAAGAGTGCATGTGTTTTCCTCTCTCTTCTCACACGTTGACGATGTCGCCCACGGAGGAGAGGGAAGAGAATACACATACACACAGATTTCTATAGCTCTCAGCTTCGCGCGCGTAAGTTTGTCTCGTGTATCTCTCTGCGAGAACGCCGTGAGCGCACGCCGAGTCTTCGGGGTCTATAAATCTTCAGCTATTAAGACGGTGGACCGCGGCCGTTTGATGGCCCGTGCCCCCGCGAGACGCATTATTATCTCAATACTAGAGAGCCTCGGAGTGCGATGCCGAGAGTTCTGTACTCAACATGTGTAGAAATATAGATATTTCTATACTCCGTATCTGTACGATACGAAGTGTGGGCATCGAATGAACCTCCGACATGAAGCTATTACGATCAGTGGAGTAGCGTATTACGTTCTCCTTCGATATTTTTTCACACTCCGCGCAAAGACAGAATAATAATCGAATGCTGAGCATCAGCAGGGCGTATCTTTCATCGTTTCTCACGTAAATCGACGTTCGATGAGTTCGTCTGGTTATTATTATTATTATTGTTATTATTTCAAGCACGCGATGTAAACTCTCGCGTTTTTCTCGTATCGATAATTATTTCGAATGCGTCAAGTGCGTCGATCGTTCAGTTGGCTTTTTAAACGGGAAACGATCCGCGATGTATTCATGCCGGTACCTGCATCACGGTGAGAAATCAGTCTCTCGCGTTTATCCGCCGTCCCACGACACCGCTACGCCGAAAACTCGATTCCTTTTCTCTTTCTCTCGTTCGTGAGAGTCGATCGTCTCGCGAAATTGCAACACGTCGGTACCGACGTAAGCCACGTGGATCCGTCAGAATTTAAATCAGCTTTGGTGAGTAACACCTGCCGTTTCGATCACATCGAAATCGCACAAAGGCAATGGACAAATGATGTATAACAGATCGCGGGCGATCGGCAAAGTTTCACGCGGCGAACGGCATTGGATATTTCTGGAATAACGGTACGCTAACAACATTCACATGAGGAAATGAGAGGCAAAAGCGAGGCGATATAAAACGACGAATGTACAGGGAAGAGCCGCGTGAGTGCGCCGAGGACTCGAGTCGTAAATCACCGGGGCATCGATAAGAGTTGGTCGTCGCGGGGTTCTCGCGAGTTTCTCGCCCCGGCGTCTCTTCCTCATTGATAATTGATACAATTAACGTCCATTCATTAAGCGACGCGCGCGACGTCGAGAGAACGAGAGGAAGAGAGAGAAAGAGAGCTTCTCTATCGGTTACTCGATGCCTCGGTCGCTCGAGCGGTGAGGATCGAGTGGTCAACAGGCGAGAACGACCTTTCCAACAATCGCGCACGGCCATCTCTCGTTTAAGTACATAATATATAAATAATCTGTATATACATGTATATTTCACATATACATGTATAAGTATCGTAATGTACGCGCTAACGATAGTGGCGCATCGTGCCGCGAGCATAACTCCGCTGCATAAAAGGGTTATAAAAGGAAAAAACCTCGAGAATGAAAACCGGGCGGGTTGTGTTCGGTAACGTCTTCGTTATTCGCGATCGGGTGCCTCGGCATCCGCGATACAAAATTTATCGTCGATCAATATATTTAAAAGCAAACAGTATAACGCGCGCTTCAAAGCGCTCGAGTTCGACGAGAATTATAACTCACGATCGCTCTTCTTCGATCCGTTCCTCTCGCTACTGGCGCAACAGTAGTCTTCCGAAGACTCACACACGCGGACACTGTCGTCATCATTATTTTACGACTGCCATACAATATGCGAATACGGATAATTTGCAAAGCCATTGCGTACATTAAACATCTCGTGGCAAATTGCTGAATTCCTCGGACATTTTTTCTTTTTTTTTTTACTTTCCTCAACGTGCAAACGCGTACTCTCGTAAATACCGTCGCATATAAAGTGCCGCAGTATATAGATGTTTTAATATCTATCACCTGCCGCTCGCTAATAAACGAATCGCTTTTATACGATTTCTATATCACAAAGTGCCTGTAGCTCTTCGGATGTTTATTTTTTTTTATTTTTTTTTTCTCTTTACTCCGATACTCGCGTATTTTCTCCTATAATAATTCCATCGCAATCACCGAATTGCGGAAGTATTAGCGCGAACGGGGAGGGACTCCAACTATTAGCGTTTAACGTTCCTATCGATCCGCGGCTTCGCCGCGCAAGATTTACGACGTCGTAGATTCTATCCGAGTGGTCTAGAAATGCGCTCTCTCGCGCTCTCTCGCGCTCTCCCCGGCGTAGTACACCGTCAGGTACACTCAGTGCGTTCAGATATATATATATATATCCATATATAATGGCATAAAGGATCACAACGCGTCGAACACGAGTGTTGTTCTATCCGCGAGACGCGAGAAGAAGTCGGAGCAGATTGGTGGCGTCGATTTAATAGAAGTGGATGAAAAAAAAAAAAAAAAAAAAAATTTCCCTCGTTACATCCATGAGACCGGCGCTGTATTGGTCGTTAATCGAGAGACAGCAGGGCGTACGTATACCACGCGAGTCGTTCTCGCTAATTAATGACCGGATCGATAACAATACGCGTCTCTCGCGACCGCGGCGAGGCGTACCGCGATTCAGTTGATACACTTGGACATCGCACCGCGAGTAAAAAGAAATACCGAACGGGTTATACAGAATAGACACGACATTGAGTGAGCTAAATACGATGTAATAAAAAAATAATTATCATGAATATAAATCACTATGTGAATAGTTGTGTAATTGAAATTACCGCGATCTCATTACACGCACGCATAATATATATATATATCTCGACGCTGGTGGATTTATGGCAAAGTACAGCGTTTGTTTTATACGGTACAGAGAGCATTTACGTTTTGTACTCCTTCCGTCGCTTCTACGCTCGTCCTCATCGTCGTGGCTTATAAATAACACCATCTCCCTGTTTCTTCGTGTTTTTACGCTTTTTCTCCGATCTCCTTCCCTTTTACCACTTACTCTTTCGTCTCCCTTCCCATTTTACCCGAAGCTTCGACTTGCCACGTTGCTGCGCACTCGGCGCGGTTAATTAATATCACGTGATGAGCAATCGCGGCAAAAAAACATCGTTCGCGCATGCGGCCCCCGCGGGCGCGTTCGGTCGATCACGCCCCGAACGTTTTATTCCGTGCGATGAAACGAGAGTGAAGGCTCTCTTTTCCTTCGTGAACACTTGGCACTCTCTGCATTAAGCGCCCCCCCCCCCCCCCCCCCTCCCCCCCGTTCTCCTCTTTCCTCCTCCGTTCAACATGCATCCGAAGAGCTTTGGACGTTCTTCAAGTTCTCCGTTGTTGCTTCCCTGTTCTTCGCCTTCGACCGGCCATTCCGCCCGCTGTTGACCCCCTGGAAATCTCGTACAGAGGACACATTGTCCGGTCGTAAGCTCGGGGTTAGTTGGACCACTTTGCCAGCGTATATAGCGAAGAAACCCAATAAGCTTAAGGAGAAGATACGAAGAAGAGGAAGAAACTCCCGACTGCAAAAGAATCTTTAACACGCGTGTTTTCGATCTTTCGATTCCATTCGACTGACGCTTCGTCAGCTCGGCTGTTGGATGCAGTTCGCTTTCGCAGGCGAGAATCACGCCGAGATACGATCCCCGTTCGTTCGCGATTCGCCCCGACACTTTTGCTTTCGCGCTCGCCAACGGCGCGTCGACGATGGGAGAGACGCACGCACGCATGCACGCGCCTCCTTCATATAATGAGATCCACTGTTCACCGTCGATGGATTCCGTTATAGCGTTTTACCTATAGGGAATCTCCATATATGCGCAGCAGTGATAATATATGTACACATGGAAATGCTTCAGACGGAATTTTTTTTTTTTTTTTTCGTCAGTCAACTCTTTAGCTCGTGCATTCCAAAGACCGTATGGTGCAACAACCCCCTTTCGACGGGTTCGTTAGATAGTAATCTCGTGATCAGCGAACCTCAAAAGGATCTTCTCCGCGATATCTCCACTCGCCACTGGCAAATCCCTTTCGTTGATCGCGAGAAACCCTCTCTCGCCAGCGCGGGTGGTTCGTTGATGCCGTCTCCTGCGCGCGGTTTAAATTAGTCGATCGAATTACTTTTGCCGCTGCACTTTGTTACCGGGTTCCTCTTCTGCACTCGTCGTATCTGCGCGCAGACACCACTCGGAGGGAAGTGGAGCGAATCGTCGCGGAACAACTCCGATAAGCGTTTACAGAGCGCTCTGTAATAAGTACGTCTCGAGCATTTCTATAATATACATCGCGTGTAGTTAGAATATTCGTTGAATAGTCGATGATTGCTAATTCGTGCGCTTCAATATCTGCGCATCGGGGATTGTCCGCGCTGTTGTTAACGCTCCGGGAGTAGGTACTCGAAGGAGATACGAAAGAAGGTCGAAACCGGAGAACAAAAACAAGAGACGAAAAAAAAAAAAAAAAAAAGATGCGATTTGCGCTCCCTATCAGTTGGGGCACTCGTTCGATGCCGAGACTCGCTTACTCTCGCGGTTATCGCTGCACCGGAATCATAATGGACCATAATTGCATAAATATAATGTTAATTAACAATTAAGATTGCCGGTTTGCCTAATTGAATCGACGCTACGGCTTCGGTGTTTCGCCGGCTCTTCGCTTTCTGCAATACTAACACGTGGCATCGCGCAGTCCCGCGGAGGGAGGGAAGGGAAGGGTTGAGACGCAACGGATGCACAGGCAGAATGAATCGGAGAGAGAAGTAATTCTGCGACTTGACGATCTCTAAAGAGAATGGAACTCGCGCGAATACAGTTCACCGTTTCGCGAGGGTGACTCCGACCGCTCAAGTGGCGAGTCCTCCAAGACTTTGCTTTGCTTCGAGACTCCGTGTGCTCGCGAAGTTTCTCGCTTTATCTTTCCACCGCGGCGAGAGCGTGACACGCCGCATTAAACGTCACGGCGAATAGCAAAATTATGCGAACTACTCCGCGTTCTGTATCTCTCTCGGGCACGCAGCGGCGCGTATACGTGTCTATATGTTGCATATATATATACGAATTATACAGTATCCTATATTTAGTATATAGACCGGTTTTTTTTTCGCGCTCATCCGGTCAACTTGCAACGCATTAACCAACTGAATTCTCCACTAATCTGTTGTCGTATTTTTTTAATAATTTTTTTTTTTTTTTTTTTTTTCGTACTAACAAATGTCTTTTTTTTTTGCAGATGGTTCAAGCGATTCAGGTCCTCCGGTTTCACCTCCTCGAGCTTGAAAAGGTGAGTTATCAGTTTCACACGTAATAGAATAATGATAATCGTCGATTAACTACAAACGGGAAGTTAGCTATTGGAAGGGTTTCGCGGCGATAAATCGATCGCGTGAAACTAATATTTCACAGTTCTAAATTCTCTTGTTCGCCACTTTGCCTCGAAAATACGGGATATATATAAATCTTATGGGATATACGAGACGAAACGGGAGAATAGGTCTGCAAGCTGTCTCGTGCCTCCATTGCTGACGGCCAATATATCGTAAACGATTCCATTTGCAAGCAATCGGCGTGAATCGTTCGTTTAGGGACCGAAAATGAGGAGGTTGCCCTGCCTTCGTTTTACACCTGGAAACATCTGTTGCTGTATATATATATATATATAGCATATATATTCACAGCAAGAAACCACTCGGACGAGAGCAATTTTCCGTAATAGCAGTGAAAGCTCGCGAGCATATCCTTCCCTCTCAACCATCGGAAACCTTCTCTCCCGATCTGCTGATGCGCCCCCTGTGCGTCTATTGCTCCACTCACCGTAGACCTTTACTTTAGTGTTATGCTTCTGGATCAACGTACTTCGGGAACGCGTATACGCGAAGCCTTCTCCTTCCGTGAGCTTCTCTCGCTCTCTAAGTGGCGTGATTTAGCTGTCCGATGGGCGGCAAGAAGAACGGAAATTACCTCTTCTCAACAGATTGCAACGCATGAACTTGCGCTCCTCCTCCATCTTCCTATTTCGTTCTTTCGTCTTTTTCTCCCGCTAAATTTCTTCTCGTACCCCGTAAACTTACGTTGACGTTTTCAGTGAGCTTTTCGCGAACCCTAACTTTACCGTATTTCAACGCAATTTCTATTCGCCAAGTGGCAAGTGGACCCGACGAGCCATAACGCGGACCCACCATAGTCGAGGCATCGGGATAAACGATGACGAAGTACTCGCTGAAGACGAGGGGAACGCTTCGGCTGTCCGAACGACGAGACGAAGGCCGATCCTCCGCTACCAGTCCGCCCGGTTTATCGAGCAATTTCATAGCAATTTTCCTCATTTAACACGATTATATTATAAATCGATACCTGAGGCTAAATATATGCCGCGTATAGTTCGATCCCTTCGTATAGTTAAAATGGTTTTATTTATTTTCATTTTTTTTTTTTTTTCAAGTCGACTTACCGATTATTTTTATCCTCTGTCTCTCCGTGTGCGGCGTGTCCGATCGTCTGTAACGCGCGAAATAGAAATTCTTCCTATACCGGGGTAACGAATAAAATCGATTGGTTTATTTCGAGAATAAACCACTCAGAAGTGAATGCTATTTTGCATCGTTCCCACGTTCTCCTCTACGCTATGAGTAACTCTGTTTATTTTTCGTGTTTTTTTTTTCGATGTTTTTATTGTTTTTACATCGCATTACACGGCTTTCCCTTCTCGTAAATAATCTTTTACTCGATTCAACGAGACTCTTACTCGTCCGTCTCGAGTCTCGTTATTCGGTGCTGTATTGAAAAAAAAAAAAAAAAAAAAAAAAAAAAAAAAAAATCGCGGAATATCCGGGTAATTTTGGACACGCGGTTAGAAACGTTAAGGCGGTCCACGCCTTCGTTCGTTCACTGTACGCTCTCTTCTATAATGAAGATTGAAACGTTCGCGAGTTCAGACTCAAGCTTTGGACAGCATGATCTCGGTGGATGATGCCCCCGCGTCGCGCCTCTTTCTCTCTCTTAAAGCGCTCATGAAGAATGCGAAAAGTGAAGGAGATCCTCGGCGCTGAATCGCGTTCCGTGCAGCGGTGAGGGCGATGAAGAAGATTCCATAAATACCGTAGCGAGGGAACAACGAAAAGGGGGGAAATGAGGGGGAGGGTGGGTGGGGGGGGGGGGGGGGAAGCGAAGTTTGAGAGAGAGAACCCCAAGATATGCGCTGACCAATCGGCGGTCTTCGTAGCCCGCGGTGTTCACCGGTGCGTTTAACATTTTTGAGCCAATCGCGTATTAGCATAATTACGTTTTGCCGGTGCTCCGTGGGCACATAGAACCCGTGAGACAGAGTGCGAGCAACTCGCGATCGTTCGACAGAGACGAAAGATCGATTCCTGCTGTTGCGTCCATCCGGCTTTTGTATATACTCTACTGGCTATATACATCGTCGAATGCTCTGCTTGCCTGCTGCCGTTTCTCGATGCTTGAAAGGCCGCGAGTCGTCTGGGGCCGTCCCTGCGCAGACCGATCGACGTGCATATACACATACCGCGTTCCGTCACTGGCTATCCAGCCCGGTGCACGGGTCCTATCCTCTCCTCGCGAATGGAGCACACCGCGCGAGAGCGGTAAATTTCTTACCGAGTATTATGGCGCGGCTGCGATGTGCATACCAAAACGAGTGCCTCGCTTTGCCCACGCTGCGTTGCGATGCACTCTCTGTTTCTCTCGGAGTTTCGGACGCCACCGGTATCTTCTCTCCTTTTCGCTGCCGCGCATTTTCGCATCTTCGCGAAACGTCTCGTTACGTATATTTATTTATCTCACGATCTACCCACGTCGCAAAAACGATTAATTATGGAAATAATTATTGTCGAGGGTTCGCTTACGAATGAGATAAAATGATTTTTCAATCGAGACACCCGGTATATTTGTGGGCTCGTGAAGAAATCTCTCGTTGCGTGCCCGGTAAGGGTGGTCCACCGATGAGGTCCCGCGGTCGCTCGAGACTTTTGCTTCTGCTTTCGTTCCTATAACCGAGACAGAGCAGACACCCCGAAACCTTCATTACCTTCGGTTTCAAAGGGGCCCATTGTGCCGTAAATGGGGCTCCCCACCCCTGATTTTTCTTCCTCTTCTCCTCATCGTCGTTCTGCGTTGCATTTTTTTTCGATTTTTTTTTTCCTATTTTTTTTTTTTATTTCTCTGCGTCTTGTACAGCAAACCGGGAAGCGTATGCATTAAAATATAGTCCGGATCTCTTCCCTCCCTCCTTCGTTGTGTGTTGCCTTTCAACGTTGCGTTTGTCTCTGCTGAGACAACGTGGAAACGACAGAGATACTCGGAAGGGTGTGGAACACAGGAAGAACCATGAAATAAAGATCGGCAGTCTTTGGGTTGACGGAAGTTTCGTGCCAAAAGAGAGAGAGGGAGAGAGAGAAAAAAAACACAATGAAAAGGGTGAAAAGACAGCCGAAGCACGACCTTCTTCTTGCCTCGCGATAATTTCGTGGCGCGTCGGGGAGGAAGTAAAAGAGTGAGATTCGTTTGAGGGTAGGAAGTACACGATTTCGTGGAACGCGGAACCTCCCGACTGATCGGGCGAACAAAAGAACGAACAGAGATGGAAAGGAAAAGGGTTGTAAGCCAAAAGGAATGAAGGTACCGGGTTTTGCTCGGAAATAACAGACCGTTTAAAGTGTCTTTGAATCGAAAACTGGTTATACGACGTGTTCCAGTCTGCCCCACGATTTCGCCATTGGCTTCTTCATCTTCGTGTCCATACATCGCCCCAAAAAAAAAAAAAAAAAAATGTAAAGAATTGCGCTTTTAACGAGCGATTAATTATAATCCAAAAATGTCCCAAAAATGATTTTTTTTTATTAATACATCAATTTCATTTCTAAGTCCACCTGCAAAATACCGATCCTCGATTTGCTCCTTAGTTGGCAATTTAAGGCTTTCGGACGCTACAAACCTTTCGATTTTTTTAAATCGGCCATAAAGCATAATAATAACAAATTTATGATTCTCCTTCGAGATAACACGTCTAATGAATTTTAGAACAGTTTTTCTTCAACGAATAGTTTATTCTAAATGAGTTATCGGAGCAAAACGGGAAATTGTCAAGTCGTTGTTGTAACTCGCGTGCGCGAGAGTTTCGTTTCCGGTCTAAATTACAATTGAGTTTAGATTCTCATGTGGCAGAAGTTCGTAGAGGGTAAACACTCCTTTTGCCTTTGCCGTTTTGCCGTTTACTCGTGGCCCGGTCGATTAGTATCGAGGCGACCTTGCGAGCCGCCGAGGTCCCTTACCATGACAAAATTGAATTTAGGTCGTTGCGTGTCCGAGGATCGTCGGCGTCGTCACCCCGCTGGCGGTGGATGGATTATTTTCACTATATACACCATAGAGAAGTAGTAGTGGTGTATAATACACGATATAGAAACTCCGGCAAGTTTACGTCGCAGGATCAGTCTCGTGACACACGATATTTTCTTGGGCTCTCTGCGCGGCATCTGCTTTCGGGGCTGTGATGCTCGCCGATGATAAGTATCGGGGATATCTTCCTACCGACGACGAAACTCTTCGGCGCTTTGCTTATAAGCGTTATACAGCGATGACTCGGCATGATGTCGAAGGTCGCTTATACGTTCTCTACTTTGCTATATCGTATTTTTATGCCTTCATATGCGTATAAAACTATATATACGTAAGATAATATGAATATCGCTCTTCGGCGTCTTTCGCTCGGATATCCAGTTACATATAGATACTTATTTCTCTGTTGCACTCTCGGAAACTCATAAATCATATTTTTCCATTTAGTTATCATTATCTTTTTTATAGCAAATGAAAAAAAACAGCGTGTCAATAAAAGTTCATTTGGAGGAATTATAGTCACTTCGGAATAAACAGCTTTTTCCGCTATTAAGAAGATATTTACGAGAAAAAAAATTGCATACATATTCTATAATGTTTTTTTCACGATTTTTATTACTCCGTAATGACTCCAAAAAATCTAAAATTCCGACAACTATGTTCGATGTTTTTTTTTTTTTCTTGTAAATTATCAATTTACTACTTATTCTACTCATATCTCGATATTCGATACGAAAAATCGTGTCAGACGTAAAAAAAAAAGTATACATTTTTTATCGTTATCAGAGCGGAATTAATAATCGGGTTTTTCGGGAGATTTCGCAAATTCATGAATATCGTTGAGGGCGAAGCAGCAGGTGTTTACAGAGTAGTCAGTTTGCGCTCGAGGACCCTGAGGGGGTTGTTAGTCGGTGTGCCCGCGACGAACCACGGGATCTTCGTAGCGATATCGTGTGTCTCAAAAGGGCAAACGAGCGAACGAACGAACGAACGAACGAACGAACGAATGAACGAACAAGAGAGCCCAGTGGCGATCATGACACTGGGTGTAGAATAACCGATGTAGGGGATGGGTAGAGTGTACGGATTCGAGACACTTTACCGTCGATCGGTTGATCGAACGGTGGGCACCATCATCGGCAGTGGCAACGCTGCTGAGATACTACCGAAGGCTCGCGCGTCCCAACAGACGAGAGACACGTGTTGAGGTCGAAGAGGGTGAAAAAGAAGTCGATTGAATTTCCGGAAGCGAAATCGATCGCCTCCTCGTTCCATCCTCGCCTCGTGTCTCTTTCGCGGCGCACCCTCTTCAAGGTTGCGGTGACATGAAAGAAAAAAAAAAACAAAAAAACAAAAAAAAAGGTACCAAAAAACGAGTAAACAATTTGGAAGCTCTTGTTGCGACACAAGAAAAATATCTGATTTTTTTTCGACATATCTTATATTTCACAAAACTCTCGACATTTATTCTGTTATATCTATAAAATCGAGTGATAAATTTGACGCCCGTCCATCGCTGGCCTCAGCCACCAAGGCATTCCATTCGCAGAGAAAGAGACTTCCCGAGAGTTCCAGAGATTCGTGCCCTCCCCCTTCGTCGTCTTCTCTATCGTCGATCGAGGGTCTCCATGTTCGTATTCGTTGTCGATGTTTTTTTTTTTTATAAATCCTCTTCAACCTCTCGTTCCTCCGAGAGCATTGTCGGCCGGTTAGACTCGACTCCCGGCGGATCAAATTCTAACCAGTCCGGCATTATAGCCGCTGTCCTTCGGGTCCTTCGAGTTCTTCGTTCCCTCCCCTCGTTCGCCCTCCGAAGCTTGTGACTCTACTCATCTTCGGCCGGCCATTGTGTTACACTCTCCCAGGTACTCTCGAAGATAAATTCAAACGAAACGAATCCAAGAAGAAGATCGAGAAAAAAAATGTCTTCGATTAACCCTCCGCGTTTTTTTTTTTTTTTTTTTTTTTCGTAATCTGATTATTTCGAGATCAACAATCTGAACTTCGATCGTCGAGGAAACGTTGTTGTAGCGTCTGGGAATTGAGTCCTGCGACTCGAGCCTTCGGGCAATAGATAGATAAAGAGGCCTTCTATATCCCAACAGTACGAGAAGCGAGCATACAGTATACATGCACACGGCAAACGCGTGATGATAAACGCGTGCATTGTTCTAGTCCACGGCGGAACGAGGCTACGCGCATATATACGGATACACACACCTTCTCGATGTATATGTATAATACTATCCTATTTCCCATTGGTGGGTTTACTCTGCGAGTTCTCAGCTTCGTCAAGATGGCTGCCTCGGGCTGAGCAAATGCAGTTCAGCTCTCCTCTATTACATATAAATACCTTCGTAATAAGAATAGAGCGCTATACCTCGCGAGTAGTGACCGACGGTGAAGTCCGTTTATGTACTATAGAGAGGTGAGAGTCGGTTATAATAATGCTCCGCTGGTGCTCACAGTTGTTTCGCTTATGCATATTATAATACCGAAAAAAAAAAAAAAAAATATTGTTCGTCGTTCGCATAGAGGTATAATACGCTATGTACACAGCCTATACGCCTATACTTCGCGGCCATATACTGTAAATGAGGTATAGGTAGTTATGCGCTGATTCTCGATGGGTTGGCGGGGTTCTCGAGCACCAAACTCTACTAGGTATACCGCTCAGCTAGATAGGGGGGTCTCTCTTCCTCATTCGATTCTTCGACGTCCCAAGAGAGACGAAAAACGCGGGGCGGCATCATACTTCGGATCGTCCGCAGCCGTTTCGATTTACATATAACAAGATAACGATTTTTATTTATTTTTTTTTTTCTTCGTCTTGTATAATACATTGTTGTTTATTTTATTTTTTCTAAAATCCTATCGAGGGCGGGATATATTCTCGGGGCTTTCAGTAAAGCTTTATACTTATATATAGCAGCGAAACGATTTCTGCTGCGCCGATCGTTCGTCGGTTTTCTGGTGGAAGGGCCGCGCGCGCGCGTTCAGGGTGAGGACGGCGAAGAGAGACAGAGGTATAGATCCTATAGGCCTGTCAGCCCTCATTTGCATACATAACATTCTGGTCGACTGGACACCGGTCAGGCCTCCTCTCCTCTCTTACCCTGATGCTGCTGCTGCTGCTGTTGCTGTTGTAGCGTCGCGGGTTCGTCGCTGCCACAGACCGCTTCTGCGCACCGGCCTCGATACAAACGCGCGAGAGACGGAGAACGATAGATATATATTCTGTAGAACTATAGCGGGAATATACGTTCCAGCGGACAGGCAACTCTCGCTACTAACTCGCGCGCTCATCGATACGCGATACATACGTATACATTCTCGTATTTATACTACGGAAAAATAGATATAGCTACATATATGGCTTGATGAAGAGAAGCAATGGCTTCTCCACGCTTACTGGCTGCCCGCGGAATCAAATATTCAAAGGGACCCAACAATTTTTTTTTTTTTTTTTTTCCGCCGCACTATGTTGCACACTCCGCGATCTTTATCTTGAGCAATAAATTTCGTAAGATTTTAAATAACCGTTCTATATATGCAATTAATATATATGGATGAAAGAATAATCATGAATAATAAATAATGACGCTCCATTTTTTTTTTTTTTTTTTTTTTTGCAGGTGCATGAGCTCTGCGACAACTTCTGCCACCGGTATATCAGCTGCCTAAAGGGCAAAATGCCGATCGATCTCGTGATCGACGACCGGGAGAGCACGAAACCACCTGATATGGGCAATGGACTCGACGGCGGTCCACGCAGCACAGCCGACAGTACCAGCCACACGGACGGAGCGAGCACGCCGGACGTCGTGAGTACCTCACCATCGTCAACGTCTTACTATCCGCACGACGCGATCACCCCCCATCACCATCACCACAATCACCATCATGCCATCGGCAGTACTACCCCCTTGCAACTGAGCCAAAACCAAAGCCAAAATCACCCGCAGCCGCAGTCGAACAACACTACCCCCAGTAGCGCCGCCACAACTCCCAACTCCCTAAAGCGTTCGCACCAACAGATGATGATGGCAGCCGCGGCGGCCTCCGCGATGGCCACTTCGCCGCACGCCGCTTCCGCGCCTCCGGCGCACGCGCACGCGCACGCCGCCCTCGCCGCCTATCACAGCATCAGCTCGGCCGTTTATCCGTGTTCGTAATAGCCTCGCAAAAGAAATATATAAAGTCAAAAACGAAAAAAAAAAAAAAAAAAAATGCAAAAAAAAAATCGGGAAGAATTTTTTTTTTTTTCAATACTCGTTACTCTGCTATGTGTAAAATATCGAATTTTTATTTTCACATTACGGCGCGATCCACGTGCCAGCCATCGCGAACGCGAAACTTCTACGTCGTATTTTATACTATGACTCGACTTTATATCGTTTTTTTTTTTATTCTCTGATTCGTTTATTACGTTTCCGTCGTTGATCTCTCCACACACTTTTGCATTCATCTCGGTTCACATTGTTTTTATTTATCGATCATCGCGGAGATCTGCTCTTTTGTTTTATTAACAAAAGACGCGATCTTTCGCGTTCGATCGGTTTCGTTTTTTTTTTTTTTTTTTTTTTTATTCTCTGCTCCTCTCGCAATTGAATTTCGAGGACAGGGTCGCGACAATTCCTCGTCGGTTCTTTCGTCGCGCTTCTTCCTTCTCGTTCTCGTCATTCTCTCGATTCTCTTGTGTCGTCTTACAAGAGGCCTCAACGCTACACGCGGTGGGGTCGATTCGCGTATTGTACATCGGGCATCTCTCGAATTGTTCGTTCAGGTTCGCCAGAACGTTCGACACGAGAGACACGCGCCGCCGGGGCCGTCTCCGAGCGCTCGGAGAGAGCGTCGTGCCAAAATCTATTCGAGAACGAGACGACGAGAGAGGCAAACGCGCTCGCGAAATGACTGTGCCGTTGCTGATGTTCGAAGTAGTAGACGCCGAGAGTCGTGTGTGTGGTGTTAGGGTAACGCGTTCGCGAGGCTTTCGAGAACGAGACCGAGTCGAGATACAAGTATAGCAACCAAACGGGCGCGTATTACTTTATGACGCGCGAGATGATACGGTGATCGGAATCACGGCTGGGCATAGCGCGAACTGCGTGTGCGCGTCGCGTTATTTTTTTTTTCTTCTTTTTTTTTTTTTTTTTTTCAAAAGGCGAGCGAGGAAAACGAAAAAAGAAAAAAGCGATAAAACAAGGAGTGGAGGCGTCGGCGGGTCGGGTCGGTTTGTTTTTAGGCAGGAAGCACGGATCGTCGAGAGTACGGACGTTCATCGAGAGAACGAGAGACATAGAAAAAAAAAAAAGAGTAATGAGTGAATAAAAAAAAAAAAACAAAAAAAAAGAGAAATAGAGAGACACAGTATACTTTGCGCTAAATCGAGGCGAAGCGAGATTTGAGATTCGTGCCACGAACGTAATATATTTGAGCGCAAAAAAAAAAAAAAAAAAACGAATTTGTAAGGAATTGCAAGCGTAACTAAACTTCTCGGATATATTTTTACGCTCGCATCGCGAATCTCTGTCTCGCTGATCGCTGTTCATTGCTCACTATAATGCATCGTCGTTAGGTACGATAAATAATGAAAATCAAACATAACAAAAAAAAAAGAAAAAAAAAAAACAGAATTCATTATCGAGGCAGGTCCGAGTCAGATAGAAAAAGCGAAACAGAGGCGGGCATTAACCGCGCGTATCTTCGCGTTACGCGAATTATTATTATTATAATGCAGTTTATTTCGAAGCTGCATAGTAGAGGAGAGTATACTACAGAGAAAAAGAAGGCGCGTTTAGACTAACGATGGAGGGACACGCGGTACGCGCCGGTTAACGACGAGTGTCCCAAAATCGAAAATCGTCGGTATCGTCATCGTGACGATTCGGCGTGCACTTAATCGTGATCAGGATATACGTAATAGGCTTAAGGTCGCGTCACAAATAAATTTGTGTCTATTTTTAAAAGAGATTCAGGTTTAAGGAACAAAAGATTAAGAAAAGCGCGAGATAGAGAGTGCGAACGAACGAGCGAATTATTGTAGAGAAACAGAAAAAAAAATACTACGAGGGAGATATAGAACGAGAATAATAGTGCGACGAACTATTGAGAGAACGTAGAGTAGTTTTTAAATTATTAGGGTTTAGCGTTACCACTCGTATAGTGCGTCGAGAGTGCGATAAAAGAAGAAAAAAAGAAGCGACGAATGAGTGTGGCGAGAGGTGAAATCGTCCATAAAGTGTGTATGCGTAAACGCGAATGAATGAAAGAGAAAAAGAAATGCCGCGTACATCTATTATCGTTATATAGTTTAGCGAGAGATCGAGGGCAAGAGAGGAAAGGAAACGTTGATTAGCGTGAGATAAATCAAAAGAATATTCGCCAGAGTCGCTTGTTTTTGTTTTATCATGTAGATATTGTTGTATAGTAAACCGAAATTAATCGTCGATGAGGAAAAAAAAATCAACTAAAACGCGCGTGCGAAACGATACGATAATCGATAATATCAAAAATAAAAAAAAAAAAAATACGAGAAGCGTTAGGTGCGTGTCAGGACCCCCTTAAACAAAACGCGATTAAAACGAACTGAAAAAAAAAAAAAAAAAAAAAAAAAACTAGGTCTCGGTACTCGTAACTAGGGAGTTGTGTGAGGTACAAAGTCCTGGCCGGCAGGGCGCGCGAGTCCACCCCCCAATCCCCGTACTTGGTCCACCCTATGACTTGTATAATTACATTTAAAATATATATATATTTTTTTCATCAACCAATGAAAACGATGAAAAAAAAAACAAGCATGTCTACATATATATATATTTATAAAAATTTGATATGCTGTCTTCGACTGATGTTCCGCCCATGGTAAACGGACGGAAGGTATTATAATGCTGGAACCTGCACCCCAGATATGTACCATCATCCCTCAATCTGGTGACATGCAACGAGTACCCTTTGTTCGCACAATTACACGACACGAAAATGAAAAATACATAGACGCATATATATACGCATATTCACTGACTCTCACAATACACGACCGAAATATCATGACAGAGGGAATTCACGTTGAAATAACGCCGAAGACTCGTACGCGACGCGAACAAACACATGCATCGAGCGAACCTACATGCACATAAATATTGTTCCGCGAACGCATCCGAATTCCAACGAATTCCAGATGAATTCGCGCGAGAGTACACGAGTGCGATATACAGAATGACGTACGAGTGCAGGTGCGTTCAACGGGCGACAGGTTGAATAGAGAGAGGAACAAAAACGAAAAAAAAAAAAAAAAAAAAAAAAAAAAAAATAGACATCACACATACAAACACAATGAAACAAAGGGACGAGAGGGAGGAAGAGATAAAAGCGATGGGGTGCAGGGTGCGTTGACCAGGGCGGGGCAACGAGAAGGAACTCTGCAGAAGCAGCAGCAACGTGTTTGCGAGAGGATCCGATCGCGTACGGGACCGAGCGCTTCTCGTCATGGGACACAACAATGTCCTTGACGATACCGGCTTGTCTCGTACCGATGGAGTCCTCCCACACGATATCAACTACAAGTCCATAAGGGCCCATTATAAGAGTACGGTGATTGGGTGGCTGGTCTCCACAGCACCTGTCGGTCGGAACCCTAGTTACGAGTGCCGAACCTAGGGCCGAGATATATCTCGGCTATTGTTTATTTTTTCTTGTTTTTTAACGCAAATAACAAAAATTTCGATCGATTACAACGGATAAGAAAATTTTTTTTAAATATGCGCGACGCAAGAAAAAAAACTATTGTACTGTCATAGATAACGATTATCGTCGAGAAACACGACTTATACAGATCAATTTTATAAAGATATTAATTGCCGATGTGTTATATACGTATAAAAAAAAAATCGCTCAGTTAAGTTTGATCGTTTGTTTTTTTTATTTCAATTTTTTTTTTCGTCCTTTTAAGTCTTATTATTCGCGTTTTCGATGTTTTTTTTTTTTTTTTTTTTTTTTTTTTTAAATGCGACATGAATATTTTGCATCGTCGGTGAGAAATCGATTGAACGGAGTGTTTTAATGTTTTTGTTTAATAATATTACTCCGGCGCGATCGAGACGAGTGAGATTTTGTGAGATGCATGAAATGCGTGATTACGATGATGATGATGATGATAATGATGATGAGGTATATACATATACGTGGACAGGACGAAGCTCCGCGGGGAGCTGCGTCGTGGCCCCACGAGCGCGATGAGCGACGACGACGACTTAACGTGAATACGTAGTGCCATAGGTTGCAGTGGGCGTGAGCGCCGAGACTGTGTACTTAATTAATTAGATACGAGGATATTACGCCGTGCGAGATTAGCGCCGAGACGGACGAGCCGCCGTTTGGCGCGCATGCTAGATAGCAGCAGAAAGAAATAAAAGAAAAAAAAAAAAAAAAGAAAACGAAATCAACATGAGAACAGAGAAAGGCATAAGATATGAGGTTATATAAAGGAAATTAATAAAGCAAAATGAAAAAAAAAAAAAAAACGTGGAATCCCATCGTTTCGTTTGTGTACGTCACACGTCGCACTGTCGTACGCTTCGCCCGTTATCGCGTTTAGTATTCTCGACTGCATTTACGAAGATATAGCTTTAGCAAATCATATTATTATATTATTATAAATATAATCGGTATCGAACGAAATAACTGAACTATCGGTATCGAAACTAAAAAAACAAACCTACGTGTGTACATTTTTCGCGAAAGAGTTAATAATAATAATAAATATAGGTATGAGATTTTTACCGTACGTATACTCTATATATACGCGCAATTATGTTTTTCTTCCTTTTACGAACAAAAAAACGTCTACTTCGCGTAGATTATCGACGAACTTAGTAAAAAAAAATAAAAAAAAATCGAAAGAAAAAGTTGATATTTTTAAGCGCATTTGACTTGCGAATGCAGCTTCACGGATTGATCTATTGAGAGATTCGCTGGACACGCGTACGGATCGACGTCGCGGTCGACAGTGCTCGGTGATATTTTTTTCATTATTATTTTTTCGTGCCAACGGATAAAGCACAAACCATTTGTTGATGTCGTGTAGTTACGTTTTTGTTTCTGTATTTGTTAATAACGTTTACGAAAAAAAAAAGGATAAATAAAAAAAATCACGAAGATGAAAACTGAGGCGCGAGTCAGAGAGAGAGAGAGAGAGAGAAAGAGAGAGCGTGATAAAATATATATCTGGTGGTCTAACGAATGAGACACACTTACACAACATATACGTAAGAAACGCGAGCGTCGTACTAGTGACGCATTTTTACCGTGAGAAAGAAATTAGGGAGGTAAAATGAGAGATAAAGGCGAATAAAAAAAGAAAAAAACTCACTGTAAATGTAAAAGTGTGTTTACATTACAACTTATTAGACTGTAAGGAAGGAAAACTCACCCGCACATTGTATACGACTAGCATTATAGTGATAATATATTACCGATAATGATACTGTTTAAACTATTGTCTCAATCAACGTATTTTCATTATAAATAAATGTTAGCCTTGTTGAGTTAAAAAAAAATGACCTCGTGATTTTTTCATTTCTCAAAAAAAAAAAAAAAAAAAAAAACACACACACACAAAAAAAAAAAAAAAACAACGTCATCGAACTCTCGACGAAAAGCTCCCCGATCCCTGCTTCCATGACAGTGTAATACAATTATTATCGTAGGAGTCAGAGACTCGGAATGCAGTGACTCGTATCGAGAGTGAAATTCGACCCTCTCTACGCGAACGAAATTGCGATCTGCTTCCTTCCTTCTTCGACCGCTACCGCCCCGAATTGAACGTCTCCCCTCCTCCCCTCCCGGGCGATTCCCCAAAGACCCCCCGAGTGATCGCGGACTCTGCGGTACCAGAAGAAACGGGAGAGAGAGAGCGAGAAATCGGGCAACGAGTCTCCTCTCCGCCCCCATAAATCTCGGTTAACCCTCGTCTAATAAATATTTAACCCTTTAAATTTGCAACAACCCTTAGCGTGTTGAGATTTGCATAGGGCCTCTATTTCATTTACACATCGCATAATTGAATATTTAAATTCAATTGCCGGCCCGTTACGCGCTCGCAGTTTCGAGCCGCAAAACTGCAGTAAAACTTGTAACGGGGCCACTTTCAACCGGAGACGAGGCGAAACTCTCTCCCTCGGCTCGCGGGGGGTGGCTTCGTGCTCGCCGTCCGCCTCCCGCACTCTTCGCGCGTTACACCTCTATCCCCAAACCACCATTGCCAAAATCACCTCCGCTATATTTTCGACGCGAACCGAGAATCTACCCTCGTCGACTATCATCATCCCTTGGAAAATTATTTCAAAAATTATTTCAGCTCGACGAGACACCTTTTTCGGAATATCCCCGAAAAAAAAAAAAAAAAAAAAAAAAATTTAGCGACCGTCCCGAAATTATCTTTTCAGAGTCCCATTCGTCGATACAAAAAAATATGCAAATTTCGTAGATTTAATATTCCTGCACCCACGCCACTCGTTCAGATACGCTTATTTTTAAAATAATTATCGAAAAAAAAAAAAAAAAAAATTATTCTTACGTCGGGAGCGTCTGTAGTCTCTGCATACCATTGGGCATCTTCCAGACACCTGGTCTCGTGTAAAACTTCGCGTACTATATATATATACGCGTATACAAAGCGAGCAATAGGAGCGGCAAGAATACAAGGAACACAAGCGCATAGAGACAGTGTCACTATAAGAGGAGTGTTACAAGTACGACGAAGAAATGAGAGACAGCGAGTTTGGATCGCGGGCGTGGAGGACTGTGTCCTCTCCTCTGCTCGTGAGGATTACCATTGTCGCGTTATTCATGCTAACGATGATTGGTAGAGAGAGATCGGAGCGACGATAATCGCCGTGTCACAAAATCGAGGAGGCGGTCATTGTGAGCGACATACTGACAGCATAATAAATTATACCGGTACACGCGGTATACACGGGGGATAACCTTCGTGTATACACCGCCATATGAATGTATACCGCGCCAATCCCCACTTATACACTGTTCCTGTACACGTATAGAAATTCATCTTGAATATACATCGGTTTGAGCGTTTGTACGATATTAATAAGCCGAAAGGCACGCCTATCCCCACTGCGAGAGCGAACGGCGCGCGAGAAGACGCTTTGGCCACATTTCGGAAGAAGCCTCAATTTTTCGAATTAACAAGGTGGTAGTCAAACATTTCGAGTTTCTCGAGGGTAACGATGCGCTCTCTAACCTCTTGAAACCCGTCGTTTATAGTCAAACCGATTCGTTTCGCCGATTCGTTATTAAATTATTATACGAGACACGCATACGAGAGGAGTATCGTATCGTTACGAGTCTCGTAATTTCTACTTTTATTCTTCGTATCCTGTTGGTTTTTTTTTCTTCCATTTTTTTTTTTTTTTTTTTCTATTTATAAACCCCACCGTTCCATTATTATAGTACGATTGCATGTAAACGAATGACTCAACGAGGCACAGCGTAGTATGGCGCATTCTCGTATGGCGGTATATACACTCTGACTGACAGACTCGTATACACAATTATGTATAGGTACCTTTTACCTTATACTTTGTACTTCACCGGTTTTAACGGTAACGCGATACAGAGAGCTCGTTGCGCCGGAGCCCAACACGGCGCCGACATATCGTCTTCGTGTCTCCTCCGCGGTGGCGTTCACCGTCTCTTCGTCGTCGTCGCCGTGCGCCGGACGAGATGGCTTTGTGAATAACGTCGAGTGTGGAATCGTTCCCACACCCACATCGACGTAGGTGGTTGGTCGCGAGGTTCTCTCTCGCCTGGTTTCGCCTCTCTCCTTTTCTTCGCTCTCATTCTTATTTTATCCTCGTATAATTTTCCTCTCTCTCTCCCTCTCTCTCTCTCTCTCTCTTTTTTTCCGCCCTCCACCCGCTGCGGCTTATTTTGCCGCTTTCTCTCTTCTCGCCTCTCTCTCTCTCCTTCTGTTCTTCTTCCCGAGCCGAGTCGAGCACACGGTATCGTACTCGACATATATATACCTCGGAGTGTACCTTACACATCGCTCATGAGAGTACAACACATGTGATAAGTGTAACGACTGTTACCCTCGGCCAATTGGAGACCGAGCGGTGTATTTCACGACGGTGAACCGCCCATTTGTGTATTTAATGCCGCGCCAATGCCTCGGTGCCTCGCGCGATGAATAGGATGTTATATTCTCGTGTGTATATACCCGCGTGTGCGTATTATACCACTGCGAACCTCCCGAACCTCCCACATTCACGACATGAGTAGCGCAAAGCGCATGTGTGACTTTGCAGACGAAAGAGGAGCCGCGCGACTTGAGACTTTATGCATGTGTGCGGATATCGCGAAGACACTGACGTGGCATTGTCGTGAGGATCGCTCGCACTCGCAGCCAGAATGCTTTTATTACTCGTGGAAAATTACCTCTTTGACTATTCCTATATCCAGAGGCTCAATGGAACTATCTATATATATATATACGCGTATTGAATTATCGAATTGTGCAATAGTCGGAAGGCCAGACGTTACGGTTCCGCGTGCGGTTCATCGCAGGGAAAATAGCGAGAATACTGTTCGACTGTATATAGCGCGACTTAGGCGCGAAAGTACAAAGTTCGTATAAAGATTCCATTAAGTTACAATACAAGCTTATTGATTTTTTTTCTTTATTAATTTATCGTCTTGCGGTGGGTCCCGGGCCCTCGATATAGGTATAAAGACGCGGAGTGGAAGATTGGCGGAAGGAAGTATATAGCGTATACAGTGAAAGAGGAACCCCAAGATGGTAGTGTACAATAAACGGGAGGGGTGGCGTGAAGAAAAAAAAAAAAGAAAAATGCCTCGTCGCGTAGCGCTCCCCGTAATTTCATTGGCACCAGCAGCAGCAACGTCAGCTGGGGCTCTCCGTTCTTCACGCGTAGCAGAGTTCCGCGCTCCCTCCCGTTATACGTGTATATTTTCATAATGTAATATCGGTGTAGCCTTGCTTCGCGACGACCCGTCGAAGGGAGCGGCTTTTCTTTTGGCTCCGCTCGTTTTCGAAGAGTCGAGGGTTGGGGGGTAGAAGAGAGACGAGGAAAGTGCGATCGAGAACGTGGCGAAAAAGAACGCGAGGGTGAGATCAGCGCAACTTATCAGGGGAGGGATGGGATAGCGCCGCGCCGACGAGTGAGCGCGCGCGAGAACGAGAGACGAGGGTGAGAAAGTGCGCGGAGGGTGTTTTGCTGGTAATTGGTGCCAATTTAATCCTGCCCTTCGCCCGAACCCGTAGACTGCCGCTGCCACTGCTGCTGTATTAACGCTAAGAGAGAATGCGAGGGTGATTTCGCTCCCTCTATCTGTGTTTGGTTGGTAGAAGCGCCCTTCCCACGCAACCCCTGTATACAGCCGACACTCATACATTCGTAGGATACCGAGCGAGGATATAGGACAAGGAGCCGATTGGCGAATCCTATTCGTCGTCGCTGACACCGGTTAGATGTTCCCGAATACATAAACTAATACATGGATATTCTGGTACGAGTAACGCGATAGTATATCCCACGCGAATGCGTGTCAGTCACCTAAATGCCGAGGGAAAGACAGAGACGGAGTGCGCAGAATATAGCAGGGAACCCTAGCGACGCACGCCACTCAACGACTCACCACCACACAACCCCCTCTTATCACACACGAGTAGCCACAGGCACCCTGGTAAATACACACGCGCGTGAACGCACTAGGAAAATATAATTAACGGTAATCGCTCGCGTATATGGCTCGGATTAACTTCGGTTCGCGGTGGAGGGACGAAGCTGTGCAAAGCATACCATCCGAGGCTCGTAAGGGAAATACGAGAGATCCGTATTCTCGTCAAATTCTTCGAGGGGTCGTATTCGCGGCGACGAGTTTTCCTACGGGATTACGCGAAACGAGCGGGATGAACGGAAGAGAAAGCTAATAGGCGATACTTTCGAGTCTCGATAATTCGAAAGGGGTTCGCGAAATTTGCGAAATTTATTAGCGGATTTTTTTCGATATAAAAAAAAATCGTAGAAATATCGTCATTTTATATATACAATAATGAGTTTCGTTCGAAGTTAAATTTGTGGGTTTTTTCGGATAATTTTTAAATTCCCGCCAAGGATAACCTCGAAAGCGTATCAAGGTCGCGTCTGCCAGCTGAAAATGCAGACGAGACTCGCGAGGATGCGACCAAGTAGGAGGCCCTTAACGTGAGTTTCGATCTCGCGAGCGTACGGTCGGGAGAGCCCGGCAGCCACAAGCACGCCATTGTTCCCGCGGAACGATCCGTTTCTTCCTCGCACTTGCGGCGAGAGGATCGCCCCGTGCAATGGCAGGAACGAGACTTTCGAGCTTTAGCCGAGCGTTAGTCTCGAGAAACTCTCTTTCTTCTCTATCCCTTTAGTGCTTTTTTTCCATCTTATTCTCGCGAGCGCGTTTAGCGAAGAAGGGACAAGGCACGGGAGAAGATAGCGAGTCGTTCTTTGCCGGCGCGACTCTACGTCGATGGCGAACGTAGAGAGAAGGCGATGGAGCCAAATAGCGTCCGCATAAGCGGGTCGCGCCATGTCGGGAAGAAGAAGACGGAAAAGCAGAGCTGAAGCTGTACACGGAAGAGTGAGAAAGATTCGAAGGAAGAGAGACGAAAGATGAAACAGCGAGACTGCGATGCCGGGAGATCTTGTATGCAAATTCTTCGGTGCATCTCCGTGGGATCCTGGCGGGATCTGTGGAGGATTAACGGGCCGGCGCGCATGAAAGGAAGAGAAGATGAAGAGAGACGGTAGTTAGATTGAAAGGTAAGAGTGAGCGAAAAAGGGTTACACGGGGAAGGATGAAACGAGACGATGTTATGGAGAGATGATGAGAACGAGACGAGGAAAGAGTCTTCCGCGTCTTCAGCCTCCGCCCTCTCATTCTTCTCTTTTTCTTCGGATGCTGCATGGTCGAGAAGAGCTTCGACTCTTCGGGGCCCCGTCTACCGAACGAGTGGCCGCGGCCTGGTCGATTGGTCACCAAATAAGAAGGGAACTGATCCTTGGGACACGAGACCGCACTAAGACGACGAATCAGAGAAGAAGGAGGATGCGCGGAGTAAGATTCCGCATATACTCCGATGCAATTGCGGAGAGAAAAAAAAAAGATGAAATTATCACTTTTCTTATAGAGGATAAGAGATTACGAGAAATAAATATGAGAAATTGGCAAAGATTGAAATTCGTGGATAGGCTTTCTAGACGCTTAAAGTCGCAAATTCGTACGGATGCTGCGGCTAAAAAGTATGGTTACGGAAGAATCTTTGACCGAATCTACTAAGTAGTATTCTTAATAAGTACCCACGTCAGGATTTCGCAATAAAACTGTATGAGCCGTTGATCAACCTCGATTAACCGCGACTCGTGCGAGCCAACGGCAAATAGCATCGAAGCTGTTGGTCGACACGAATTCAAATCGTCGTCGAGGATGTGACAAGAGAGGCCACAATACGAACATCAGTAGTAGCAGAAACAGCAGCAGAGCATTATCAGTCGCGGAGGTGCGAAGTAAACTATTTGCCCGTACATTTTTGCAGGCACTCCGGTTAGATATACGATCGCGAAAGAAGTGACGCTCTACGTGAGCTGAGTACGAGGATGAATCTTGCGGACTCTCGCACACGCCGTCATGGAAGAGAAACACCGAGGAAACGGATTTTATCGTTATTGCCCGTGGCCGCGGCCACCACGACAAGGAAGAGATAAAACCGCGCGTGTGTGTACGAGAGAAAGAAGAGGAAGAAAGGCGGACGAGAAGTGTTGCTTGTAGGCTGGCGTTGGCGGTCGAGAGAACTGAGATCGAGGGATTCCTTGCGCGCTTTCGCGCCTACGCCTACCGTTCACCTTTATTTCTGCTCAGACTTTACTTCTACCGTTCTTTTCGCTGCTTTCTTTTTTCTTTCCTTTTCTTCTTTTTTTTCATCTATCCATCTCTCGTTCGTACAGAATCTTCCGCCATTTCTGTATCTTCTTCAGTTTCTCTTATTCGATTCTTGCGCTATTCATCTTCTACGACTTTTGGATTCGAGAAACGAGCAGACTATTGTTTTTTTTTCTTTTTTTTTTTAATACACGCGGACTTTCAACCGCACTTTCCCATGTGTGACTCTACCTTCTTCGACGTCGCTGCGTTCTTCTGTCCCTCGTCGTCCCTCGAGAATACTCTCGAGGATTTTGTTTCCGTTCCAACTCTCACTCGGCTCACCTCACCTCATACCGCGCTACCCGATTCACTTGTGAATCCGAACACGCGCAACCTTGCTGATGCTCCGCTACCCTTCGATCGGCTCTTATTTTTTTTATCCTCGGCTTTCGCGAGATTGTAGCTACACAATCGCTTACATACCCGACACACTTGAGCTCTTTGCCGCGTATTATTCTTCGACAAATTTTTTTTTTTTTTTTTTTTTTCAATTTTAAAAATTGCACCCTCTCTGCAGGGTGCGTTTTCAACTTCTGTCTTCGATGTAATTACCGCGAGTGACGGAATGATATGAATATCTATATCCGCACGAGTTTATCATGCGTAAGCATTTCACCGCCGCTGACTAACGAGAAATTCGACGTGCGGTTAAATTAGCCGCGCAAACACACCGACGATTCGCCTATAGGCGGTCGCCTATTCACCTCATCCTCTTGCCCCGCTTCTCGTCGTCGGTATATCCTTGACTGCTCGAGGTAATCGAGCTCACGCGCATAAATCCTATTAGAGGATTAGATGCCAAGGGGTGGAGAAACCAACTACGTATTAGGTGTACGCGAGCGGAGGGAGAGAAAGCTGAGTGATCGTGTGTCGGTGTGCGTAAGGGATGTACAAGTGGTAATGTTAGCTCCGTCGCATATACGTTTCGGCGAAAAGCTCTCTTCATGCAAATATACCGAAACCCCTTTCACCCTTCTTTGCTATAAGCTTCGTAAACGAGACGAAACGTTCGAATTTCGTGTTAGTCAAACCCCTCTTCGTGTTGAATCGAGATTTTCCTTTTATACATAGAATTTGATGAGATTCACCGCAAATAGTTGTCGTTAACACGTCGTACCCTACGAAAAATAATGCTACGAGCATTTTTTATTTTCATCGATTCTTCGTGTTCATCACTTGATCTTCGTCTCTCTGGGGGGAGGGGAATCGGTGAATCGAAGTGGAGGATCGATCGACCGTATGCTGTGCTGCTACATGCGCGGCAACGTTCGGCTTCCTTCTGCCTCTTCTTCTTCTTCTTCTTCGCGGTTTCTCGACGACATATCTCGCGCGTCTCTCGAGTCCGAGGCCGCGGTCGGTGTTAAATACGTGGCTGGCCTCTGCGTCGTTGTGCCTTGTTCCACGACGACGTATAGCCCCGTAGTTACACACCTCTCGATCCACTTTCGTGCGTGCTTTCCGACGATACTCCGAGCAACGCGAAGAGGGTCGATTCTTTCTCTATCCCTTTTTTTCATTTATTTTCTTTTCTTTTTCTTCGATCTTTATTTTGTCTTTTCCACGTCTTCGCGCAGCATCTTCGCAAACATTGCACGTACTGACGCGCGCGCTCGCGACCCTATCGTCACTTCTCACTGCGCGCCAATTAGTCCCCGTGCCAGGATTTTCCAGGATTCTCGTCACTCGACAAAGCCGCGAGCGGTACACCGTGTGCGGACATCTACGGGTGGGGGAGGAATGAAAGAGGAAGAAGAAACTCTTCTCGGACATTTGTCATTCACCGATAGGCGAATCCGTCTTCGCGTAAGACGAGCATTGCTCTCTTCGCCGGTTTCTCGTACTTCGGCTTGGGTGGTCGTTGTCGTCGTAAGACTGCGAAGAGAGGCGTTGTGGTTCCTCTCTCGAGACGAGGGCTTATCTCTCTCGACAATGGGCTGACGATCTCCGGGGCCGAGACCGACAGAGCGACTTTGTCGTCACGGTAACTCTTTCCCCCTCCCGTACCTCTCAACTCTCGCTGTTCCGCGTTTTCATTTAACTCATCGGGAGTTACGTGAATTATGGCAAAAGATTGCATCGAAATCGAAGCTCTTGCAATACCGATCTCCAAATCAAATGGCTTCAAACTTCAAGCTAATTAAATGCCATCGATGTTATTGCGGTACCAGAGCCATTTTTCGGGTAAATCGCCATCGCTTTTCACCATTTGGCAAGACGAACGTTCATGCGAATACATCGCGAAATCGATTAAGGATGCGAGACAACTAACGTTATTGGACTTTAATATCTTACGATCGGTCGACAAGCGACTTGAAACCAATAATAATGAGGAGAACCGGGTTAAGTAGACGAGGACACACGTGTGGCAGAGTGTTAAAGTAGCATGCAAACGTTTCCCTGTGTGTATCTCCGGGGGTCGCCGAGAATGCTGGCAGGTGTGCCAACGCTCGGGCTGTTCCACTACGGGGTTTCGTATAGTCGCAGAGTCGATGCCGATGGCTGTTGAGAGCTTAGCATCACGCGGAGGCAACGACATGTTCCTGTCTTGCGACTTTTCCGCGAGCCGTCATCCGCGGACTTTGCTCTTTCGCTAACCACCGCGCCTGCTAGTCATCTAGCAGCAGCTTTTCTCATCTCACGGTGGAAATTTGCAATGAGATCAAAAGAGACGGACATATATGATACGGGTACCCTGTAGCGTTCGGGCGTTTGGCTAAACATAGTCGCAAGTTCGTTCCGCGTCGAAGGAGAATGTAGGAGTATATCACGTAGTGACTCTGGTTGGTTGTAACCAAAAGACACTGCGGACTTAGTTATACTTCGGTTCTCCCGGTTCTCCTCTCGGGGTTTCGTCTCAGCTTTTGCTTTCTACCCTTTCGTCTCCTCCCCCCGCCGGGTAGAGACGCGAGTCTGCGATATTTCGCTTCTTCGGGTTGAGTCCTCAACGTGTTAGAGTTTAGAACGCAGCAAAACGTTGCCGTTTCTTATTCTCTATCCTCTCTATATGCCTACTGGTTGCCGCTGGCCGACGTTAGCGCGTACCCCAGCTTATCGAGAGCACCGCAAGCCTCCGCGAACGTCTATATGGAAGTGTGACATCTTGACGGTTATTCCTGGCAGCGCGGTATACAGAACGAACGAGAGTCCCGCGGTGTGTATCTCCGTCCTCTACTAAACGTGGACTTTAAAGTATCCTCTCCCTCGGGAGCTTCGACTCTCGAGAAAGATGAGGACAGAGAGCGAGAGAAACATTTCTTCGTGACCCCGTCGGCGTAGTTTTGTTTCTTTGCAAGGAGAGCGCATTCTCTCTCTTTCTCGTCTTTCGCGATGTATACGTGTATAAAGAGAGATAAAGAGAGTCGAAAACATATCGAGTGAACGAGCGAGAATAGAGGCGACACTCTAACCGAAAGCAGTAAAGTGACGAGGAGATAGAGAGAAGCGAACGAGGACGAGAGTCCGAAGAAGAAGAAGAAGAGGAAGAAGGAACGTCTCGTATAAGCTTTATCTCTTTCTGCGCAACTCACTTTATCTCGTTCGGTCTTCGTCTCTACGGCCCGTCAGAAATAGTGGCACTTCCCTGTCTCCTCGCCAGCCACCACCAATATCTATTCCGGCGCTACAAAACAACATATATCCCCGCATCTCTTCTACCAACTATAGAGTGGTGTTAGCGCGCGCGCGATCTGCCGCCACTGTCACACATCCCGGTGGCTGCGACTCGGTAGCTACGAGAAAGCGAGAGCATCGATACGATGTGTACACAACGCTCGTGTAGTCGTGTACATTATGAGAGTAAGTAAGGAAAGCTATCGGATTTATATATAAACCAAGGAATTCGGGGGTCGACGTGTGTGCAAGTGCTATTCAAAGTCGCTAAGGGAGACACGATGAAGACATGGAAAATAATTCAACTCGGTATAACGAGTATAACGGAGCGATGGTCTCCGTACGATAATTAATTAGTCATGCGAGGATTACGATCGAATTTTAATGCTCACGAAATAGATATCAAAGTCCCGATTATATTCCGAGCGAAAGGTTAGCTAGAGAAGCAGGTGTTGGCGAATTTTAGTATATAGCGCATGGAACTGCGTTCGAAGCGAACCACGGTCACGGTGTTTTCGGGTTTTAGTGACGCGGCGAACGTGCTTCTCGTATAATCTTCGTTCCGCTCGCACGGTAGGTATATACGTAATTTGTGGATCGTTGCGGCTGGTACCAAGCGCTACGTGGACCACGAAGAAGACGAAGCAATATGACGACGACGACGACGACGGCAACGACGACGGCAACGACGCTGGTGTAGAGGAAGAGGCCGGGACCTCTGGTCTCTACGCTTGCTAGCACTCTCGCGTCGCTCCACTTCGACGTAAAAATATCTCTCGAGGCAGAGCAACCAGCAGAAACATCAGCAGCAGCAGAGTCAGCAGGCATATACCCGTACGACGAGAGTGTCATCATCCTCGGCTCACCGGGTTGCTCGTCACTCTTTCTATACCGGGTGGTACGTAACGGAAGAACAACGCGCACGAGGTCGTCCCGGGTCTTCACACTCGGCGACTGACGCATATCGCAGGCGGAGGCTGATGCCTTACACCGGCTAAAGAAGCCTTCGTCCTCTACCTCCGCGTGACCATTTAGCTTTCCAATCGAATTCGGCTGGTAGCTGAAGCCTACTAGCCGAATTCCATGAGGTGGATCGCTGTTTCTTCGTTGACCCTACAGAGAGAAACTTCGCATAGGTCGAGCGCTCGAGTCGTGAACAAGTTCGGGAGGTCGTTTCGGATTGTCTGCGTGTGTTGGTATGATATCTCATCCGGGATACCTGTTCATTGTCGAGAGAAAAGGAGAGAAAGAGAGGAGAGAGTTGGCGAACGAAGGCAGATGAAGTGAAATGTAAGCGCGTGTGCGAGAACCCTACAACAGTATAACACGAAAACAATGTGGATATATACTATAACGCGAGAAGCCCCGAGCTCACCAGGCGAAGGTTAGCCGTGCCGTAAATCACGGGAACGAGCATCGACGCCCGTAAAGTCATCGTGCACGATCATTCGTATCGAACGAGTAACCGAGAGAGAAAGAGAGAGGAGAGAGAGAGAGAGAGAGATATAACGTATATGAGAGTGGGATACATCGCGCACAGGGAGAATCGATGAAGGAGAAAGATGGGTAGACTACAGTGTTGCTACAGCGGGAGAGGTTGAAGCATTAATTTGATATATCGTATCCCTTTAGTGGGTCAGACACCCGAAATTCGCTAGACATGGCAACCGCGATCACACGCTGCAGATTAATATTATGCAATTTCGGGAATGAATGAACGATATTCAATGGTAAATGAATATAATGTACGAACGAAGGAATATTTTGGATGAGAATTTATATATTAAAGGCACAAAGATGAGACGAATGTTGAAGTTCCTTCGAGGCGTAGATGAATCGAGTCGTTTGAAATTAATGGCGAACGACGGTATGCGCTCCCCAGGGAGACCGGTAAAAAAGGGAGTACGTAGTGCGGTTACTACCGGTCTCTGTTATACAGCGCACCAGAACATTTGGAATACTCTCCGCCGTAGAAACGGAGTTAGAGGAGCGGAGTGGAAGGTACGTTAATGACTCGTAGGTGACAGGCCTTAGATCTAGACGTCTTGCAGCGCAGTCGAGAAGACCGGAGAAAGCGAAGAGATAGAACGGAGGCAGGAAAGACGAGACTAAGTTTCCTACCCGTTCGCACAATTCTCTCGTGCCGCGAGCGCCAGTCCCGAGGCTCTCGCTCGCGCGCCTACCTCGGAACTTTGGTAACCGTTGCCAACGAATAGTTTAGCATCAATCCCGACGTCTTATTATATCGTTATTAAAATAACCGAGCGCTAACGTTCACGAGACTTGGCTGCTTGCGACTCGTCTTCGCTACGCGTAATCGCGCAATATGTATATATATAATGAACGTTCCGGTCGGTTTATCTCGAATAGAGCCGGACACTTATCTTCCCCGAGCAACATTGTTTCGTAAACATCATTTTTATCGCCACCTCAACGTTACATTGAAATCCGCAACCGGGCGTCGCAGAAAATTGCTCATGAGATCGAGAAGAAAAATTTCTTTGCCAAATATACGCTTCTATCGTCTTTCTCTTCGCACAGACCTATTGTTACTATTCAGTCATTTTGTGTATATTTTATCGTGAATACGAAAAAATTTCGCGAGATACGCGAAAAAATGAGTACAATATCGCGCGTATCGGAGAATTTTTTTTTTTTTTTTTTTTTTAACGGAAGCAGGTTATTACGTCGGATAAATTCGTTCAGTGTGAAAGTTTCACGACGAAGGGGGCATCAGGCGTTGGATCGACTCTCCGCGAGCTCCGCCCAAAGTTCTATGGAATATTCTTGACGCTTCGTTCCATTCAGCAGAGGAAGAACCCTTGCAACCTTTCCATGCCACAGGGCTCGCCTCTTTCATTGAAAAATATTGCAAATTTCCTTTCCTTTTGGCGTCTCACGATCGACTGGAGGGAGAGACTTCCCCGCTAAGAGATAGGCAATCGAGAATTGGCGGACGATAACCCTCTCGTTCACGACAAAGACTTCGATTTTTTTTTTCTTTTTTTTTCGATAGAATTTTTCAGACTTTGGCATGAAACGCGATTTGCACGATTGCGGAAGCGTTGTTTCCTTGTATTTGCGACTGCGCGATAAGATTCTCGCGAGCTCCCATCTCCCCGATCGAAAGATATTCGATCGACGAGCGTTGCAAAACTTGAAATTCGACGTATGATTTTATTTTGTCGTATGATGCGGGCGCGCAAAATGCGTTTCTGCGAAATCTACCCTTCGATTGTATTATACGATACAGTGTATAGTATAATCGTTCCGACACCCCCTCCGCGGGTCTTGTCCCCCACAGAAGCGGTACAGTCCCGCCACTGGAGAGATATTGTATTACGGCGTTGAATATTTAACGAGTCCGCCGAGTCACTCTTTCTCTGTGTCTCTCGTTTTTTTTTCTTCTCCCTCCTCATCCCTTGCACGGTCCATGCCGCAGCACTTCCCCGAGTGGATGCTGCTCACGGTCTGGGAACTCGAGGGGGAAGGAAGATCGCAAAAGTTCCGCATCTTGGTTGAGGCATCGCACCGTCGGCGAACAACCCCCCCTAAGGTCTTCGCGCGAGTGTCGACTTCGTCACGGAGGCTGCCTTGGACGCCCCCTCGATACTCTCGTCTTTCTTTACGTTCTTCCGTATCTCCGCTTCGTCATTCTTTTTTCGCTGTGCTCGATTTTCGAGCCGAGTTGGTAACGACCGACGCGCGAACGGTGAGGGAAAAATTTTGCGATACGACGCGATATCCACTTACCCCGGTGATGGTAATGTTTTTTTTTTTTTTTTTTCATCCCTCTTTCGGAGAACCCCTGCCATTTTGTTAAGAGGAAAGACACCGCGAAGACGAGTCCCGAAGGGCACAGGGGGTTGTACTCTTTCTCGTTGGTGTTAAATAAAAAAACCGCGCGATAGCTTCAGTCGAGAGACCCCGCGTCGCGGCTGTATAATGTACTGCGGAAACCATTCTTGTCGACAGCTCGATAGAACTGTGTCGAAAGTATGAGAAATCTCGTTGAATATATAACGCATTCGTCTTTTCGTGGATGAACGCTGTTGATGTTTATGGATGCGACTCCTTCGCATTTTCAAATACTTGAGAAGAGTTCGGAGGCAAGAAATCGGTGTTCCGTCTTTGTGGCGTATCCCAACAGTCGTCCCGGTGCAACGAAAAAAAAAGGTCACAATTCAACGTTCGCGCATTGTGAATCCTGTGGGGAAAAGACGCTAAAGTTGGATACCTGCCGACGAATAGTTTCGTTTTTCAAATGCCTCCGAAATCGGGTATAGTATACGAAGCGCCAAAAATGAGAAAAGAAGCTATCGAAGTATATCATTCTCCTTAAAAATCAATTTGCTACATTTTTCGTGTCTATTAAATACTATATCAATTCATCGTTCGCGTATTTTGCTTCGTTCGATTATATAGTGTACAATTTAATGAGAAAAGATATAAAATCGTGGGATAAGCCACGTGCGCTCTTATCGGTATACAAATGAAGTTGGCGTTGGGGAACTCCGGCTGAATGAGCAATATAGTTGATATAGTTGATAGTGGGCGCTAAATTTATTCCTCATCGATTTTTTTTTTTTTTTTTCGAAATACATCGCGAATTTGCAACGATCCTCGTGGCATCATTAATTTTTCGATGCTTCAATTTTTTTCGACTTAAATAACTATAATCGGGTATTTTTCCAACGCGCATTGTAGATCCGTGGGTTCGGTTTCGTTCACCAAATATCCCTTCGACTCATTTAATCCCTACATATAGGTACTGCCGGATCTCTGTACGATCCCGTGAACTAAAAGAGTTGAAGGGCCGTCGGCACGATTACTAAACGCTAACAGTCGACGAGAGTGAGCGCCGTGAAGTGGGTAGAGACGATTATTTTTGTTTTCCGGTGCTGCCGCTGCTGTTGGGCTCTCATTGAAATCATAACCGCCCCCGCTAGCAGAAGATTGGCATAAGGCAAATCGGCCGCCGTTTCTCTCCCTCTTTCTCGCATTGTCCTTATGTCCCCCGGGTTCGTTCGTATTATAATACAATTTTCGGTGGTTCGAGGCTGTATACCACCGCGGAGAGGATACCGCCGTCGAGCGTACGAAGAAGAAGAATTCCTCTTCGCGTTTCCGTGTTGGTATACGCTTTGCAGGTATACTATAGCAGATCATATACCTCTACGCAGAGGCACAGGGTTGGTTCTGCGCTGCACAACGCCAGCGGCAGACCCGATGTAGAGAGGTTATAGCATGAGATTTCTCTCTTTCTCTTTCTCTCTTTACCTCTTCCCTTCTACTTTATACTATAGTAGTAGTACTACTATAAAGTGAACCGGTGGCAGCGAGCACAATGCGCCGTATCAAACAAAGCTGATGCTACTGCTTCGGCTGCTGCTGCTGCATAGGACTTTCACAGAAGTGTGGGTGGGTTGTGCGAGGTGTAGTATTACTCATTCAAATCATTTCCCCTCTCCGCGAAAGAGCGAGCGAGAAAATCGTTGCTTTTAATCCGCTCCAGGCATTCACATCGTTTACTATACTATATTGCTCACGCAGCACAAATAAAGACTCGTCGCGCGGGTATTCCGCTCTATTTTCGTCTCTGTTTCTCCAGCAGAAAGAAGAACGATCTTCTCTCCAAGCGGTTACACGTACAGAAAAAGAAAAAAAAAGAACCCCCAGCTACCCCTTTGACCAGATTTTATTTTGGACTTTGTGCAACTCGCTTGAGAGATTCCTCTATTCGGCTGTACTTTCGCTCCCTTTGTGCCGCACAAAATTATTTTTTTTATTTTTTTTTTTCACCATTATTCGAATTATATCGAAAGCGTTTGTAATTCGGTCGTTTATCGCTCATTGTTTTATTTATTTGCCGCGATAACGGAGAACGGGTGAAAGCAGATGAATCGTATTATCAAAGATATTACGCACACCTCTCGGTAGCCATGTAACACCGGGATTCCCCCAATTTTATTCTCAATTGGCTCGTCCGGTCGCCGGTGGCCGGGCCACTCAAGCTCTCACTTTCATAGTGTTGATCGGACGTCACAACACTCCGAGGCGAGCGTGAATAACGTTCACGTTTCAACTCTTCGAAATTTCGGTCGGACTTCGGTGACCGTCTGTGTATTCGTTCGAAACAGCCTTCGCAGCGGTCCACCTGCGCGCCGATCGAGAGAATCGTGCTTTTCCTTCAAAGCCTCACTTTCCTTAAACGGATTTCCCGGGACGAGCTAATTCTATTGTAAGGTCGTTGTGTCTGGCAATACTAAAGCTGGCGGCGTCGGCGATCGCCGAGGTTTCGGCTCTTCGCTCGAGGGTACGTGTCGTCGCCCCGCAACTATTTCTAGAATCCCCGAAGCGTTTTCGTCCCTTACAAGGAAAAGAGAGATACGAAGGGGCCTTACCCCGGTCCCATCGACGCGGCCAATCTTGACAATTCGAGAAGAACCGCCGCTCCACCGAAACCGACGCGGCTTTGTTGCAGTCGGAAAATTCTCGGAAGGATTCTCAAGTTAGAGACCCGAGGATATCCGGGCAAAGGCAAGGTGTAGGTACGACTGTATGCAACTAAAGTGCCCGTTCGACTAAGGGATGCGTCTCCCGCTGGGATGCGCCATTGTGTCAAAATTGCGAGCGACGTCGCTCCCCCTTCACCTTTCGACTCTCTTCGTTGGCCATTCCGATTGAACATTAATACAATAACGCAGGTATATACGCGTCTAAAAGAAACGCGAGAAACATTAAGTTTTCTCGATCTATTCGTCGAGATGCGGCGATCGATTTTCTTCCGGAAACTTTCCTTTCCTTCGCCTCAAAGTTGTTGACGATTTTATTAATCGTTATTTCATAGACTACGATTTCATCGGGATTTCTAGAGTCTCTAAATCGCTGCCGCAAATCGTTCGCGCCAATAGACCACACGGATTCGAGGGATACATCGGTGCTATGCCCGGCAATATCGTTTGATGAGGAATTACAGAAACGCAAATTGGCCGGTGCGACCGTGACGCGTGCGGACGTGAGCCACGTGCTCGACAACGTGAATGCCCTACTCTAGCTGCTGTTTTACTATGGTTGTGTAATCAGTAATACCAGTATATTTCGGCCTGAGGGTTGAAAGTGAAAGGGCCCACGTTCGTAACACACGTCGGGTGTATGTGTGACGGGGATTTTCCGCGGTAAGCTATCCTCGCCGTTATTCAAGGATCAACCCGAAATGTGCCAATATTCGAGTTCACACGTTTCGGCTATTACCACCCTATTTGTACGCCGTACATATAAGCAATCTCCCTTTTTCATATTTTTTTCCCCCGTTGAATTAAACGCGACGAAAAAAAAAAAAAATTCCGCGCGACCGGAAAAAATGTTGACCATTTTTTTTCCGCCCATATCAAGTCGTCATTTCTTCTCCGTTTGTTCTTTTCGTTTTTTCGACTTCAACAATTCGTTGAGACTTTCATCTAACCCTTTTCCGGGACAACGGAGAACTTTCCCAATGTTGCAACCGCGAGACGCCGATCCGCCGCAAGGCCTCGTCTCCGTACCCATTCGCAAGGGTGCATTCCCATCATTCGCACGCATCCGCGCAACCAACCCCCCCTCAGGCCTTGTCGGGTCTTCTCTAGGATTTTCCCCCCTTCGTAAACGGTACACGCGCGATGTTTACAAAAGTCACCAACAGATGACAGGGGTGGCGCGCGTTGAAGAACACTGTTCGTTGTTCGCCAGCCGTTTTTGCAGGGTTCGTTCCATTGTGCGCTATCGGGGGGTCGCTGTTGCTGCCCTTTGGTACCTTGTATGTATGGATAGGCCGAGCTTACTATACACAGTACAGTAGTATGCATTGTATTTTCGCCGTAAGGCCTGTTGAAATCCCTCCCCGAATCGCTCTTCCCCTGTTCCAAGCAAGTCGCCTCGCGGCTCCGCAACTTTTCAACCCCGTAATCTGAACGGGCGAACCTACTGTCTCGCTCTCCCTCGCGCGCACTCTGCGTCAAGAGTATCCGGAACATTGGTCGAGAGAATCGTGGCGGAAAAACCACCCCTCTGCGTGTTTGCGGAAGCCAAACCCTAAACGTTTTTTCTGCGTGTATGTGTGTTTATACACACCGGTAATATATCGTCATGATCGCGGTAGAAAAATAGATAGAAGCGATGAATACGATAATCGCTGCAAACAATAACAGACCGAACTTTTATATCTATTTTTTTGAGTGCGTCACTCGATCGATCGTCGAATTAAACACAAGATACCGCAAAGCGTGTGCGTGTTCTCGTCAATATATACGAACTTTGATTCTTCGCAATCCAAAGAATCTCCGATCTTTTTATCGCACTTTTGCCGATTACAAAATCTATATTTACCCGCAGAGGGTGACGAAACCTTTTCTTTGCAACATCGCGAAAAAAAATTCTTTTGTCGCGTATCGCCAGAGAGATCGGGAGATTTTCTCGTTTCTTTTAACAGATTAGAGACGCTTGAACCCGGAAAGAGTTGATAACGCTCCGTGCAATTCGATCCGTTTGCGAATAATCTTAAAATTGTGTTTGTGTTTGAAATTTGTTGCCTACACGTTTGCAATTTTTTTGTGAGATACAATCATTAAAGTCAAATTCTTTCGAGTACTCGGCGTTCGAATAGCTACCGAGGGTCTTGATAATCCACTCGTTATCTGCGGTGCCTTCGAATTCTCGCGATTCGATTCATATCTCGAAACGTCCGGAAATCACTTTGTTTTCTTTTTTCATTTGAAACAATAAATAAAATGATTCTTCGATGATACAAGACGATTTTGGCAACGTGACTTTTCGATTCAAATTTTTTAGGTCGTCTCTCGTCTTTTATACTGCAGCGTTATAATTGCCATTTGTCTACGGAAATTCTTATTATGACCGGTGCTGCGATCGGAATAAACTCGACTACCGGCGTTTACCGCCCACTCTTCAAAGTCTCTTCGTCTTTGCATTCTCCGCTATTCTTGCGCCTTCTATCGCTCTCGCGTACGGTTTACCTTCGTCTTGTCGGCGGACATGAAAGTCCGCCGTGAAATGCGTACGAGCGATTGTGTTCTCTCCTGCGCCAGTGTCGGCCTCGGCATGGTGAACGAACGAGTAAAAGAGCAATGCAAAAGATAGTCTCTGCCGGCACAGTGGCCGAGACTCTGCTCCGCAATGTGCAGAGTTCTCTGTTCGATGCTTTAGCGCGGCGGCGCGAGTATATAAGATCGTCCGTCAGCCACGTGGTATTTGAAATCGAAAAGAAGTCTGAGAGCCACTGAACGTTCTCTATCGTTCTCTTTGCCTTCATCGTTCTCTTATTTCCTCCACTTCTCTCCTCTCGCGGTCCAACAATCGCTTTCATTGTTTCTCGTTACATTACCTGAAAAACAAACAATCGGCAAACGGAGCTCTCGATGCCAAAGAGAGAAACGCTTCGTGCCGACTATCGAACATCTCCGTATCCTATTCGCCAATTGTTGTGACGTTTAATCTTTATACCTCGATTTTTAATTAAAGAATACAATATTATATGGAACGTTAAATATGATTTATCGCAATTTACATTCATCCCGCGCGAGCGTAAGAGAGGGACAAAATCTTGCGATTTTCTTTGAAAGGGTGCCGCTGATATTCTTGCCGCAGGGGTTGTCAACTTGTCGTCTTAATTTGTCGCAATTTCGTCAATAAAAAAATTATCGATAAGTGCACAACGTTTCGATGCTTTACTCTCGACAATTCGAAGACTTGTCGAAGACAGAAAAGAGATCGGAGCCCATTGGGTACCGGATATACGACGTAGTAACGCGGAACGGGTCAGTGACGCGGTCAATGCTGCTGCCTGGTAGCACTGCAGCTCGACTTTCGCTAAACTCCTCATGCTTTTCGCCCACGCGAAGAGACCAGTTTGCTGGTTCTCGTTCGTTCTTCAAGCAAACAGCGAGGTCCTTCTCACTCGCGAGAAGGAGTCGTCGAACAGTGCGCCCTGCTGCACTGTTAGACGATGCTTGCCGGCAGCGAAGCCAGAACCGGCGAGAACGTCGGTGAGGTGAGTTAGCGGGTTGTAACTGTATCAAGTTGGCCGTGACACGACTGAGCATAAATCACTTTCGCTGACCCGCGCGCGGGGCTGCCGGAGCGGCCGGTACCACTATGCATATACTCTATACGACACTATATATATCCTCTATCCATGTATACGCGCAAAATACAAACATACGAATTCTGTACTATTATCCCATCCGGAAAACGTCGAATCGAAGTCAAAACCGATACTATTTAGCAGTTGCGCCGTTTAATTACGCGAATAGATCAGTTTAGATCGCGCGATCAAAAGATCGAAATCGGCAAAAAGGTTAATCATCAATTTTTTTTTACCACTTTTCGAAGTATTGAAGGGGTGAAACTTCGACAGTGAAATTTACCACAGAATCAAAAATCTTTGGTATATTTACGATTTTGTGACTTTCCTCCTATACGAAATGTTGGTTAGCGGTACACACAGCAAGAGGATTTGTAACCACCACCACCCCCCGTTGCCGAATCTAACACGATAGCTTGACTGCGGGCGGTGGCTGATTCAATCATGATAATTCCTCGAATGAAATTTACCGCCAACCATCACGCACGTAAACCCTGCTGTAGTCCGGGGTTACACGGCGAGAGTCCGGATGAGTCTGTGGGAGTGTCACGGGGATGCTCGGCCAGCGAGCTCACCGGGGGTGCGAATCTAATAACACCAATTGACTCTAGCCGAGCCGAGCCGAGCCTCGAACGCTCGATTTGCGGTCTTTGCCGTCGCCATCCCGTCTCTTTTTCCCTCTGCGGATTTCATCCGCCGCGGATAATACCTTTTGCTTCGTACTTTTCGCGTAATCTACTAATTCTTTTAACGCTGTTACTCACTCTACTTCTGTGTGCGCAGACGTTTAACATATTTATCATAACATATTACGTATTGCGAAGCTGAGAGACACTCTTTTTTTTATTCGTGTTCTATCTGTAAATAAGTGTCACAGCTTCGGGCACCAGTTGCGTAAGGCACGAACTACGTCAGATTCTCGGAAGTGTCGCTCTTCGGAGACATCATATAACCTATATTAACACGGAATATAATTTTGGAACGTTCTCGCCGCGCCTGACTGACTTAGTGAGCCGTGGAAACATGCGATGCATTACCGGCTCTTCTGGCGGAGAGAACAAACGTGTCTCGCCGATATAACTTGTCAGGATAGAGGAGCGGAAAAACCGAAATTTGTTATACGATTTGGCGTTTTAATGAGAGACAAAGGGTTCGGACTTTGGGAGAGAGCGAGCGAGAAGCGAGAGGATATAATGGAGATACTTATTTGAACAGGTGTTTTGTTTGGATACTTTTTGGGCCACAGAAGCGATCGGGTTTTACCTAAAGTGTATCGCATACCTATGACGACTTATCGAATCGATCGATTTATGAACCATAACGACCGATCCATATCGAGCGCCATCACCACTTGTCAACTGTGGCTGCTTCGTTTAAATGATTTGTGAGAAACGATCGGTGAAAAGTTCACTTCGTTTCTTAGCACACCGACCCAACCTTTTCGTAATGTTGTTGAGAAAAGAGGACACATCGGCGGTCGATCAAATTTCAGGCTAACATATTAACCCGGCAATCACGTCGCGAGAGTTACATTCGTGATAAAAGCAAAACGTTTAACGGGATGATGCGACGAGACAATGATGAGCGAAGGCCGGAGTGAGAGCAGCAGCGAGGGGACAGGGATTTGAAAGTCAATTTTCAGGGGGGAAGTACTACAAAAGTTGGACAGCCGTCAGTCAGGGAGAGACGCGACGACCCCTAAAACCTCCGTTTCTCTCTTCATCACGGTTTCTCACTTTCTCACGTTTACTCCGGCGCACTGCAACTCTCGAAGCCCTTGCATACCCGTACTTCCACCCCTCCCCTCCCCCCCTCCCCCCAGAGTTGGGTTATGCACCCTCGAGAGTGAGAGAACATTTGGAAATGCGCTGCGAGTATTGTCGGCCGATAGTCAAATGGAGAGAAGAGTAACAGTGGCAGCGAAGTAGACGGTTGCTACGCTCGGATAGATCGACAAAGTGCCAGATGGGTGACTGATGCGACCAGCGACTGCGACAGGCCCACAGTGTGTGATGGGCGAATTGGATGACAGACTTTTCGGCTACAGAGAGTATATACAAGCGTGAGTCGTATCGGAAAAGCCCCGAACTACAACTCCGCGCAGATAGGACGACGATTCCCTCGAGCCCCTTGACCAACGTATCGCGTTAATGGAGAGCACGAGTAGCTAACGAAATCCGCTCAAATGTAATTGGCAACTTTCGTAGGGGTCGAAAAAAAAAAAAATTTCATAATATCTCGTATAATCCGTCCGATGATCGATCTTCGGAGAGTGATGCGATTTTTATTTGAGATTCTCGATACCCGGTACCGTTTAGATCGCTGGAGATGAATCTGTGAATTCTAGCAGCAGGAAGAGGGGGGGAAAAAAAGGAGGTTGGTTTTGATGGGTCGCATCACCCTGTAGAACACCCTTTCGTACTTACGCTACAGCTACGCACCGACGAGGACACGAATAATGACGTAACAATGGGAGACGCGTACGCTACTATAAAAACACGAGGCTTTTGTAACCGTCTATCCGATATAGAAATATACGTGAACAACGATGCGGTGACGAATGTATCGATGTATCTGTGTGTGTGGATTGTCGTCGTTGAACGACTGACGTGATTACATCGAGAGAACTCGTACAATATAATGTATTATAATAACACTGTAAGCGCAGAAGGTGAAACGAATAGAACGCTCGGATGGAGAACCCGTCGACAGGATATGCTTTCGACGGTCATCCGGGCTAACGATGTTTTCTCAAACAATATTTGAATGTATCACGGAGTATGTGTCTCTTTGCGATATACTTTGGACGAGAGCAGTCGTTAACGGAGTCATAGCATTTCGCATCGCGTCGTCGTGTTCGACAGTAATTTGACGCACGTGACGAACGGTACTCAGCTTTTTTTTACGTTCGAATAAAAATTCGAAAAAAAAAATGCGATCCTTTAATCAGAGATGAAAGATTATACGAATCTGTTGGTCCACTTTACGGACCACAATTGCGCGATGTTTCGGACGCATTGCGCTGTTACCTCGTCGTCCAAGTCGACGCTTCTAAATCGGGCGGAACAAAAATGCACAGGGGATTAATTACCTAACAAGAGAGCGACATGACAGCGCTTGGACGAGGGAAAGGGTAATACGTATACAGCATATAACTGTAGTTAAGCGAGAGGAAGGCTATCGAGAAGGAAAGAAATAGTGAGGGACATGTGCACGCCCCTTATGTCTTCATTATGTAGGCCACTCTTCTTACAGGTGCCTTTCCTGGGAACACTCGAGAGCCACTCGACTGCATTAGGAATAAATTTCCCGTAACCCGGTCACGTGTACGCTAATAGCAGATAGAAATGTATTCTCGCAACAACTCGTTATCCATTATTGCTTATAAATTTTGACTGTACATTTTTTGACGATGATGATTGCTCACATCACTCGTGTCTTCGCCTTCGCGTCGTCCTCGGAGTAAACATCACGTTGCAATTTTTTCAATTTTTTTTTTTTTTTTTTATTAACGCGAAACACGAATCCTCGTCGATGTGGCTGCATCGATGAACATCCAAGTGGTGTGCGTCCGCGCGAGAACGTTTTCTTCATTGTACAGCATTGCGTACAGCGATATAACGCGTGTATTAGGTTGTAGATGCGCCCCTGACGAGGCATTTAGTATACAGAGCGGCGAGCAAGCGTGGATTCGAAGCATTCGCCGTGAGAAAGAAAGAGACGGTCGTAGAACTCGCGAGCTGAATCCCAATAAGCGTTCGCCAGAAGCGCGCGCGGGAGAGCGCGATCAACCAAGAACTCTCTTATTCTCTCTCGTCGTTGAAAGAACAGCACACGTTTGCCAGGAGGCAAGGAAGAGTGCACGACGGTAGTACGGATACCTCGACACAGAGGTTTGTTCATCGATTTGATTCGACTGGTACTTCTGCGGGTCGTTAAGGAACCAACGAGTCCCCGGCACTCGACGAACGGTCGCATCCACTCTCTCCTCGTATACCTGTACCTTATATTTTCACAATGATGATGAGAAGAACGAAGATAAGATTCGAATTCTCAACGACGGCGACGACGCGAAATTCCTCGCGTGCCAACGCTCCGTTTGCCGTCCGCCGGACGATACCAGTCTCTCGAAATCGTTTCTTCCTTTTTTTTCATTCAACATCGAGACATAGTACTCTATACAGTTATCGCTTCGAATGGACCATTAATATCATGAGTTTATTATCAGTATTTTTTTTTATTTTTATTTTTATTTAATAGACTCACGCTATCGATCTTCACACGGTTTATTGCATTTTTTATTTCCGTATTGCTTCGGATTGCTGATTTCGCCACACACGACGACTCCCGAAGCTGAGTCACGCGAATGGCAGATTAAAAAAAAATCGAAAGTTTTGGCTAATTTTGCACAATTCGGGATCAAGATGCGTTGCGCAGTTTGGTAAAGTCGAATAATAAAGCGACCCCCGAACTCCCGCTGTTCGCCAAGTATCAGCACGAAAAAAAAAAAAAAAAAAAAAGATCGAAGGATGAGAAAACTCAAACGTTTTCGTATCTGCGTAAAGGCCATGAGGAGACGAGCGTATGTGGTTAGGCCATTGCCACACAGAGGTTCTCGTCGGCAGCCACCGGAGATGCGAAAACAAACCCGGCGGGCTTCTGTGCCTCGCGGGATTTTCACTTTTATATCCGGCGCTCACTTCGCGGAAGCCGCACGCTTGCCCGCTTATCGGGGGCCCCAACGCGCTTCTTCCTCGGATCAACAAACAGTCGGTTCGGGTATAGAAAAAGAAGCCGTACGTGTATGAACGTAGCAGCGTGTGGGGGACCACCGTTGCAGCAGCCGGGAAAAGATCTTTGTAACACAACTTCAGTCTCGGAGAACCAGACGATTATTGTATCAGCGAGAGTCCGCTGTTATTTCTTCGTTCGAATTCTCCGATAGTCGCGCATTCTTCCATTTTTTTTTTTTTTTTTTTTTTTTTCGGAACCAACCTAAAAATAAATGGTATACCTAATACATACGGATACTCCCCTCTCGAGTTAACGAGGCATTTCAAAGATTAGCGGAATCGCGACAACCGCAAGCTAACGAATAAACGGGTACTCCCTGTACGCTCGGTCGCTTCGGATCACTCAACGAGATTACAAAACGTAACAAGCAAGAGATTTCACGCATGTGCGAGTCGTCGGTGGCCGCGCGCGTTCCCTGTACAATAACACATACGCGGGGATTAAATGTCGTGCACGCTCCTCGACGATACGCCGGGCATGCAAGCAAGCAACCTAATCCAACCATAGCGTTGTGTCGTATCTATAGTGTGTATACTAAACTCATATGCGTGTGCGCAACAATGAGCAGAGCGACGCAGTACCGCGGCGCGTAATAATAATGTAAAAGTAACCGAGCGAGAGAATAGAGTATAGAAAAGTAGCCGCGCGCGCGTGCGGCGAGAGAACAAGAGAAAATAGACGAAGAGAGTAGCCGGTGTGAGCGAAGCGCGGTTTGATTTTTCGACAATGGATTTCTCCCTCCGAGCGCCCAGGGGGATACCGCAAAATGAACAATATCATCAAATTTCATTATCGATATAATAATACGAGTTCGTCTGATTCAACGCGCGTTACCGAGCTACGAGCGTATCGGGCTTTACCCCTGCGGAGTTTCAATGGCGGGCAATACTTTCCCCTTTCTTTCCCTGCGGCCCGTGCCTATCTTCCGTCGAGTTCCCGTCGTTTTATCCACCGTGAAACTTCGACGGAAGAGGGTTCATCAAGCTGCTGATACAATTTTTAGAATCTTACACCCTACATTTAGAGATATGATTACAAGTCCCGGTGCAGCAACGGCAGCAGCACCGGCGATCTTTCTGTCTGCGGGATTCTTACGGAGGTCGTTAGTTAATTTTAATGGCGCCTTAACGAATAGCCCGAGAATATAGTTAATGCACGGTGATGCGTACATCTATCTCGTTTCTCGTGTGTGAAAGATGTGAGAGCCTTCACAGGCATCTCTCTTCCGCACCGAAAATCCAACGCGGTATTAGAGTACACAACGCGCGGCGGTGGGTGAAATAGTTTCGGCGTTGCGCCGTTGCGCGATCCATCTGTCGGTCGGCCGTTAATTCCGCCCGTTAATTTCGTAGAATCGTTTTGTGTTGCCACTGGTGGTTGAGAGCGTACAGCAATACACGGAGAGCCTCTACCACCGGCGGTCTGTAGGGATCGCCGTTGAGGAAACGAACCACGAGAGAAACCACGCGGCTTGTGCCGAAGCGAGGAGCCCACAAGTCCCGAAAGTTGTCGGGTCGGGAAACCTTCCTCGACGATCTCGCACAGTCTTCCACTGCTCTCGATGCCCAAGCAAACTTTCTGTATCTCCGCATGGTGCCTCGTCGTCGCTTGCCTTACACAGCCCCCCGAGAACCTCGAACCGGGCCCCGCCGGCAGGCCGAGCCATCAGGGCAAAGCCTGCAGGCGACTGGCGAACACGCAGAGACACTAATACTTCGATACTTTCGCTATATGTGGACGCGACAACGCTCTCCATGGATATCCATGTATATAAACCACACGCACACGTCCCTACATACACAATGAAGGGAAACACGAAAGAGAAGACACGGAGACAGGCCGCGCGCAGCCTGAAAGCCGGAGGAGTTGGCTTGTGTGTCCCAAGCAGAACCATCAGGAGAAGAGCCGCAGGAGCAGCGGCTGTCAACCAGCCATCACCCTCGAATGCGTATGAATAATCATATCGGCCAATCTAATATACATACGTTAGCCGACACTTCGCGGGGGTTGTTCTGTATTCTCCTTCCCCATATTTTCCCTCCCTCTTTACTGCCCTATTGCGTTTCGACTAGCGGATTATATAGTCCCGCGCCATTCTCTTGTCCGCCGAGATACTGGAAGCCGTATCGTCACGGATAAATTTGTCATTGGGCAAAAGCCGTTTATTCGTTTCACTGGATGCGGAACACTATATTTGGCCAATTTGAATTGTCACAGATGCCAAAAGCTCCCTCAGCCGCAACCATCTTTATTCATACGAAGGCTCTCTGTTTACCAAAATAACCGTCACACGAATATTTCTCCGCACAATATGAGTTATTAGATACGAGATTTATGCCTGAGAGATGCTGTAGACTTGAGAAGAAAAAGAAAAAACGAGAGATTTGAGAATCCCTGAATGCCGCGATCTTTCTCCGTCTACTATGCTATATATAGCACATAGTATAGCTATACCAACAGAAAAGGGGGATGGAGGGAGAGCACAGAGAAGAAAATCTGTAGTCAGCTGCTTTCTTTGCAAATTCAGCCCTCGGGATCGAGAGCGGTTGTGCAGCGCACGCTCGTTGCTCCTTCGTTGGCTTTGGGCCCCTCGAAAGCAAAAAGGGCACGAAGCAGCAACACACGTGAGTGTGTGACGCGAGCGGGCAAAACGCGTTCGCCGTTTAAATTGATTTACCTCAGTTTTTCCGGTTCAGGTAGTTCTGTTCCGGCGTTGGGTTCTCTTCATTTGGGTTCTCCTTCAACATCACGATATTCCTGCGCGATGTTATGTTGTAACGTATTACGGAATCCCTACCCTCGTTCGCTCGCTCGCCAAATTTGGGGATACGTAGGTACACGATTCGCATTTATGCCCTTCTCCCCATTTTTCCCGAAACGGAAGGCAACCCGCGCTCACGGAGGTTCAAGTTCGCGTACAAAAAACCCACGGAACTTCGTGCACACAAATAATATACGATATGTATATTGTATACATAGGTATACTGTACACATACACATCTTCGGTACCACGCTATCGGTAGAGAGATGTTTAATGTTTCGAACTGTTTGAACATAATATTTACACGGCCCCCAGTTGGTCGGTAGCCCTCTCAGGACCTTCGCGAGGCTTGCGGAGCTCTCTCCTCGTTGCTTCCGGTTTTACGCACACTCTCGTTCTCGCGTGTTCGCCGCAACCACGTTTTCAACACAGTCAAACGAAATACCGTCGACTGGTAAAAAAAAATGTTTTATCTTATCGTCGCGATCTATATTTAGGCCCCAATAACGCAAATATTCACGAGTAGCCCTGAATATCTCGAGGATGACCAATCGATCTATAAATACGAAAATTCGAAAGAAATGTTGACGAGTATATTGAATCTATCGATTCATATCGGGCGTAGATATAGTGAGAATCTAATTAAATGATGAACAATCAAAGCGTCTGGAGTGTTATCTAATTTCGGCACAACTCCGACTCTTAAATCTTAGATGGTCCGATAGATTTTCGTGTTTATCTCGAAACCGGAGAGGAATTTTTCCGCTAATGAAAATGTTGAGCATTTTACAAATGGCGCGGGATACATCTCGTAACGATTTGCCATCGACGAGGAGTCATACGAAAGGGTTGTCCGGTCATCGGTCGCGAACTTTAACAGATAGTCTCTCCGTCTGGACTCGTGAAATAGAGAAAGACGACTGTATACCGTTTGTGTGACCCGGCAGCACTTTGACGATGTCAGCAGTCGATCGTTCGCGGGAACACGTGCAAAGAGCCACACGAACGTGAGATGCGAGTTCGTCGAGCCGAGGGAAAGGATCGGAACGGGCGAGTGTTGGGGAGGTCGCAATTACTCGGCGTGACTTGCCATTTGCACCCCAAGTTGTCGACCCGCTAGTAGTAACTATTAGGTAGTCCCGGCACTCTCGCTTCTTCTTCTTCTCCATGCACAATTCGTATCCTGCATCGGAGTCCAGGGTCACTTATCTATCGTTCTCGCGCGTACACATACACACACCCTTTTCTCCTCTCCCTCTACCCTCTCCCCCCTCCCCTCTCGAATTCAACGAGACGATGAGGCGAACCGAACACGAGTTTCGAGCGTCATGTACGAAAACATCGGGCCGATCGCTCGCTTCGATATCAGCCAGTTTTCCGTACCCTCAAACTCGGCTCTACTTTCTCGAGGGTCCGGTGATGACTCGCGTATATCGATCGGCCGTTTTCCGCTTTCCTGACACTTTTGAACGACAATATATACATACTATACACTCCTGACTATAGTGTGAGCAATTTTTCACGGTACCGCTTTCATTTTTTCGTAAAATCGTAAGACTATTATATATAGTATATATATAGTATATATACATATTTGATGACCGATTTTTATGGCTCTTTGCCTGAAATCTGCGTAATAATCTTATTATAGGGTTATATGACGGAATAAAAGAATCTCGAAGTATTCGATACGATTTGGTTGGTATGGCAGCGAAAGTGTCGAGAATATGGAAAGAAAGACGTAGAAACGAGAGAGCGAGAGAAAAAAAAACAGGGTGAAGAAAAGAGACCCACGGCAAGTTCTGCGGCGAGTATTAAGAACGCGAGATCCTCACGTTGGAGTGGATCCGATTATCGAGATATAAATATACCCGCCACTCTCGGGCGTTCCAGAGGTCCTCGAGAGACGGAGAGAGTGCATCAGCCAGAGAAAGTAGTGTTGTAATGCTGTGGTAGGTACTGTAGGCCGCGGTAAGGATAGAGAGTATTATAGGCACGCATACAGCACGAAAGATGACGAGACGAGGGAGGTCTCGAGTTCGAACATTGCCGAGCGCGTCGAAGAAGAAAAAAAAAGCATCAAGTGAGAGAAAGAGAGAAAAGAAACACTCGAGAGGACGACACTTTCGAGTTTACGCGCGTAGGAACGAGCCATCGTAAAGTTTATCGTCGTCGAGTTTGCTTCTCTCTTTCGCCTATCAAGCTCTCTCCCTCGTACTACTCAACAGCAACGGCACACTCTCTACCCAGGAGTACCAGAGGCAGCTATATTCACCAAAGCTACAAGCTGGATTGTCAAAATAGCCGATCTTTACGCCGCTTTTATAGCCTTGCACTCGTTGCTCCCCGATATGTTACGAGCGTGAAATCCGAAGGCTCTTCCGGGATTCCCGGAGGTTCTCTTGTGTCGAGCGCCCCTCTCCGTTCTCCGTTTCGCGGATTTAACCCGACGGTGTCAGAGTGCATCGATTAGTTCGAAATACTCGAAAATAATTTTTCGTCTTCCCGTAAGTCATCGAACTCGAAAAGAAAATGAGTTACTGAGTCGACGAAGGCAATCGGTTTCCCATCGGCTCATCGAGGGGATGACGAACACATGGCGAACAAACTGTGCGACTTGGTGCCCGAAGTTTGCGGCCGGTCATGGAGAGAAAGCACTTTTACCCCACACGCCGGGGTGGGACCCACGTGCGCTCAAAGTTTGGATACTTCCACAAAACTGTAGCTGTGTTCGTAGCTCCGTCGTACGACGAGAAGCGAAGAGACCCATCGACTTTCGTCAACGTCTCGGATTACGCTTCCTTCGCGCCGGGCATCGCATCGTCGTGCTCTCGGGTGCGCACCAACCGGGGACTTCGTTCCTAAAGAAGAAAACACATCGAGAGACCCCGCGGTGCGGCGGAGTATTTCGAATTTTCGAGTGGCAAGGGAGGCGGGAGGGTGGAGGGGAGGGAAGAAAAGAGCGAGACGAGTTTGTACACTCGTGGGCCATCGGTTCCTCTCTCCTCACGATTCTCAGAACGAATTTCTCATCTTCTACTCCGAGCAGGCAGTTCGCGTCAAGTTCGAGGGTGGGACTCGCGTTCCGAGGATTCGAATGGCTTCGGGGGCCGCCGAAGATCGTATTACCGTGTCCACATCCTCTCTCAGGCTGATTCTCGTAACCAAATTTTTCCCTGGCAAACGATATCGGCACATTTGGCATTTGTAAGCTATGTGGGTAGTGCGGCAAAAAAAAAAAAAAAAAAAGAAACCATCCGAGATGGTCTTTCGCAATACTTAGAGCTGCTCTCGTTCGACGCACTCGTGGACACGCGCCAAGTTGTTTTATTTAATTTTCCGAGACACGAACGTTTCTTGCGAAAACGTGTCGTTGAAAGGTAAATAGTAAGCGCCGTACGGTTCGCCGAGAGTTTCTCGCGGTCGAATCTGTGTATTTCTCGATACTAGAAACGTAAGTCACGTCTTCAACGGGGTGTACCACAATGTATACATACGCATTGCCGCGGCGAGAGTCATATATTTTAAACTAAATTGCCGAAGAACGTGTCGAGGGTACGGAGGTCGTTACGGTTTGTAAAAACGTTAAATTATAGCTAAAGTGTCGTTAATATCGATGAATAGAAGTTTATATAGCAGGTATATAATAAAATTTGATTCTGGAGAGCTTATTACGATCCGGGGAACCGCCTGTTACTATCCCCGTGTCGATCTTTGATTCTTCGTCGTGCTCGATAAATAATAATCGAAAGGTACTCGAGCGTGAGCCCCATATTTTGTGGTCGCGCTGTGGATACGCTATTGTATAGAGTTCACGATCGCAGAAGAGGCGCGCGTGTCCCGGTTCGGAGTCCGAAGGCCTAGAATTACGAGACCGCATGAACCTCCTACTCTTCTTCAGCTTTTTTTCCGTTCTTCTGTTGCCGTTGGCGCCACAGAGCTGTGACTCTAAAAAGATATTATTCTGTGCGCTCGTTGACGAGGGCAAAAAGTGTTAGAAAGGGAGGAAGTCTATCAGCGCCCTTCAGCTGTTTCTGATGTTTCAGCTTTGCCCCCCTTTGCACATCCGGAAACGTTCCAATTTTCGACAAACGACTCAGCTACACCCTCGCGCCTCCTCGCTGCGTTTTCTTAATTCTGCAGCTCTCCTCTCTCTCTCTCTCTCTCTCTCTCGCCCTCTCTCCGCACTCAGTTTCTTCTGTCTTTTCGGAGCGAAAGAGCGAGTAGATCGACGGCCGGGCGCGGTGTTACCGGCTTTTTGTCGACGAAAAAGACCGGCATCCGAACCGCGTTCCGTTCGCGAAGAGGGCTGAACAGGGACCTGTTATTATCGCGTGACGCTCTACGAGGGACATAAAGCTGTCGACTAACACGAAATGCCCGGAGAGTGGCAAGGTCGGTCGGTCCACTTTTCAGTCTATACGCGCGAAGTATAGTCGCGACAACGGACTCGCGATTAGGATACCAAAAAGGAAACCGATATTAGCCGCGCTATTTCCTACCTTTTACTTTCGTCTACATATACATAGACAGATATAGACTTATACGTTAGTGTGCGGTAAGCTATGAGAGACAAATTAGTGACTAGTCGTTTAGTTAGTGTAATCATCGACTGGGCCGAGTTTGACACGCGATAATAGCAGCGAATTGCGGCTCTTCGGGTCAAAGTGACATCGATCGAGAGGGAAAGGGAAGTCGATGACTACTATCCGGGTATATCATTATAGTATGAAAGCGAATGAAAAATCAATTTGGCGAATCGAAACATCGAAGTTGGAAGCTACCCGGGGTGAACGTGCGACCTCGATTAGCCGACAGACGAGCGCGAACGATGGGATAAGATCTTTGAATCGCGAGAGAGTATAGAGTTCCCTTCGGCAGGTGTGTTGCTTCGTTGATGCTTCGTCGTCGACGGCGACGATGTGCGCGTGCGCGCGCGCGTGTTCATTAAAAACTCGTTAATCCCTCACGGGGCACACTGGATAATTCTCTGATGAACGAACTTACGCGCGGAAGCAACGCTCTTTAAATTTTCGAGTCTCGAGCAATTTATATATTATGTTACAAAACGCCGGCGTACGAAAATATGCATTCTCGATGCTTAAACGACCGGTTTCAACTGTAAAATTTAGCTAAACGCGTATCCCACAACCCCTCTCTCGTGCATTTATTCTTTCTGCGTTTAAAAAAAAAATTATAATAACAATTATCCATACGGAGTTAAGGCGCATGCGCAGTCTGCTCTCGAAGTATCAAAACCGCCGCGAAGCTTCGCGCGATGCGGATAATAAAGACGGCTTCAATTACCTTGATGAATTTTTCATTAGTGGCATACCGTGCAACACACGGTGTAGAGTTTTATGTTTATAACGCGTAGGATGGATCATGAAGCGCTCCCGCGAGTGCCGATAATAAAGATCTCGATCGTTCTCAGCGCGAGATATATATACGCGTTGAGCGAAATGCGTCATGGCATATCATGCGAATATGAGTGCACAGCGTAGCATTTCTATCGTAGCAGAGAGTAAAAGACTCTAAGAAATTCTCAGAGTGAAAAATACATGGAAATTGAGACATGACAGGAGGTGCATTCTTCGGATTTTTTCTTTTTTGCTTCTCCCTCGGAAATGACATAAACTTATATATATACATACATTGCGCGTCGTATACGGGCGAATCAACGTTTTCTTAACGCAGTGTGTATATGTCTGCGCCTTCGGAAAAAAGAATACCGGTGCAACAGGAAAACGAGGCGCCAGAATGTCTCGAAAGAGAAGCAGTCAGCGCGTCAGTACGCCGAGCGAAACCGCGCGGCGCTCGCGTACGTCGTCTAACCCGAGCGATTCCATGCTAATCGCACATTAAATTAATTTTATAACGTGCCATAAACGTTTATAAGCGGAGTTGTAGGAAACGAGGAGGTAACAAAAAAAAAAAAAAAAAAGATAGTTGAAGAGGGCAAAAGAGAGACAGGTGGTGGGCCGTTTTGTTGCAAGAGAGTTCCTGTATACTCTCCACGCGCTCCCTGGTGCACGTGCCGCACTAAAGAGTTACCTTTATTGCTCCCTCCTCTCTCTAACTTGGTATCAACCCCCTGGCATTCCCTCCCTTTACATCGCGGCGATGTTGCTGTGTTGTGTCTCGAGCGAACGATCGTTTTCATATCCGTACGGTGAATCCAAACGAGCATTTCTTTATCGACCCTTACCCCTCGGTATACACGATACTGAAGAAGATAATACCCCAAATAAAAATAAAAAAAAAAAATAAGTGAAAGCGACAGTTCGCATTTACTCGAGCCGTCCGTATTGTTTTACGAGTTTCCCGTGTTTTTTTTTTTTTTTTTTTTTCATCGTCTTACGCATCCAAAAGAACTATAAGCTTCAGCCGGTATTTAAGAGTCGGCGGCGAGTAAAGCATGTCGTCAGCGGCTGCAAAGGGATCAGTTGAACGTTTAATTGGAGGCGCCAGTAGGTAGTACCCGCGCCCGATCAGACATGGGCGCGGTGACGTTTACGTCGCCGCGGTTTTATTGGAGAACTAATAACGCAACGAGCCGCCACAATCTTACTTTATACAACATCGAAGCCGGCACCGGTAGCGCCGCGCGTTAAGTTTGTACAGTCAGAACTGTTTTCTCCGGGAATTAAAGAAGCTATTGCAACGACACTGACGCGATGATGATGCTGTGAAATACCGTTTGCTGATGGCTTCGCGCCGAATGATAAACGGATAGATATAATCATTCCCCGCGCGACAAATTCATGACCAGAAGCTCTTTCGAAGAATTTTCACGATGACGAAATCGAGCAGCAAAACAATTACGATCGATGTGACCGTAAAAAAAATCGTATAAATTCGAAAAAATTACTAAATAAAAAGGAAAAGAGAGGAGAGAGGCGGGTGGATCGTCAGATGGTAGGGAAAAATACACGAGTCCCCGAGACACACGGTCGCGGTGTCGTGCGCACGGAACAACGACCGGTCGGTATATAGTATTAACAACGAATACTACGGGCGAGTTGCACGTTGCGCGTAACTGGCATTCTCGGTTAAGTGGGAATGGGTCATGGTTCGTTAGGCAGGAAGACTTTTTCAGGGGCATACGGAACGTCAGAGTTTTTCGTTGCAACTGTTGTTGTCTGCGCTCCGCGCAATAGCCGCGGTGAGTCCAAGCGACAGAGGCTTTCGAAGTACGAAAAAAGAGGTTAAGAATAAAAGGTGAAGCGAAGATGGTGAGAAAGAAGTCAGAGAGGAAGTGGAACTCTCGGGAGGGTCCTTCGCATGCGTGTACTACCTGTTAGAGGATCTCGTCACGACATATGGACAGCTATATACATACCCATCCGTATAACTATCCCTTAATTTATAACTATACTATAGATAAATACATGCGTAAACGAATGAGCCGTGCATCGAAGAACGAGCTGAAGCTCTTTTTTTCCCCGGGAAGAACACACGCAGTCTCATCGCGAAAAAGCCTGAAATCGCCTTAAGATTCGCTTCCCTCATTAAACAAACAAGCTTTGCATACCTACCGGACTCTGTTCATGCCGCGCATGCGCGGTTCTTCTTCCTTTCGGTCTCATCGCTTGCGACTCGTTTGCATCGGAGGCACAGACACACACGTGGTTTTTCCTCCTCGTCAGAGTTAAATTCGTAATATTGGGGACGGGGATTTCAAGTAAATAATTATTAAAAATTTTTTTCATAGATAAATAAATTCGAAAAAAAATCTCGTGCGATTGATTTTTCGTAAAAATGTTCACAAAGGGTCGATGAGCAATTTCGTTCGTAGAAATACCCTTCGAAAGCTCTGTTACGTAGAGACGATAAAGAGATATATATATGTATGATTGAAGAACAAGCTGAGCTTTGCGTCAAGCAGACAGTTCATGACGTATTGAACAAGAAGTATGACGTGCGACAGAGAGACGAGTTAACAGAATTGAGAGTGAACAAGCTTGACGCGCAGGTTTTATATGCTGTTGTGTGTTGGTTCGGCTACCGCTGCTGCCGCCCGCACACGTCACATTAGGCTCATTTTCCACACGCGGTTTTACACGCGCGGCAATTACAATAATAACAGGCCTCTTCTACCGGCACGTTCTGTATGTGCGAGCGAACCAAGTTCTCGGTCGTTCTCTCTCTCTCTCCGCGAAGAGCGAGTACACAGGGCCTCTTCGGCGTACACCTCGAACTGCGGCCACTTAGGGGCAACGTGCAGCGTCGGGGGCGCTTCCGCGCTCGTTTTGTTAAATTGATTTAACATATTCATTAGCCTATGCAAATTGTTCGCGGTACACCCGCGATCCGAGGGACGAAAGCCATGAAGAAAGTTGAACTTTTATCTGCGGAAGATTCAAGGATGACGCGAGAAAAATAACCCCCGAGACGAGAACGGACAGATTTTTAGACCGTCTGTCGTTCGAGTGTCAAGAAGCTCGAGGGGTCCGGTCAATCGCTGATATCCGCGAGGAAACGAGAGCCCCTGTAACGCGAGACATTGACAAGTACGCGCGAGAGATCGGCAACGATCGCGGTAATCCTCTTCTCCGTGAGTGAACACAACGGAGACAGAAAGATCCCGCGATCACGATAGCGAGACATCGCATTGAACGATCCGTTTCATGGAACGACGTAGAGTACTCTCACGGGCATGCGCTCGCGCGAGCCCAGCGCGCTGGCATTCATTCGCGGCTTTTGCCTCTGCGCTCACGGTAGAGATCGGGCCGGTAGATCTTATCTCAAGATACGTTCATAAACGCTTAATGCCGCGGCGTCGACTGCTAGACGATCAACTCCGCTCGTTCTGTATACTGTATTTATACTTATAGTATATATATACACACTATGAATAAAGATCGAGAGACGCCGGTCTCTTGTAGCGACTCTCGTGATACCTGGGACCGTGGCACCACTCGCGTACACTTCTACCTCACTGACATTCTCATTTAATTACCTAACGATTTTTCCACTTTTTTTTCATTTATTTTTCTATTCTCTTCCTTTTTCCATCGATCTTAACGAGCCTCGAGCTCTCGCGTGTAAGATAATCATACTCCTCGCCGTCATTGATGTACACGCGTCCGTTCCAATTATTATTTTCATTCAATCTCACGATAAAAGTCCGCTAGGATCTATGTCGCTGCTTTGATACGACTAGGAAAAAAAAAAAAAAAAAATATAGACTTATAATGCATCGTTCACAGCTCAGCGTCGTTAGGACCGGATGCGCGCTGTTACGGTTTGATAGAAATGCAAACGAAAAAAAAAAAAAAAAAAAATTTAACGAAGACTCCCGAGAGAACGGGCAAGTAAGAGAGAGAGCATCAAAGGGCGGGAGGAAACAGAGTAAGAACAGGCTTCTCTCCCCGTGTAATGACCGGTGGCCAACCCTCGGCGTGTCATTTGGCACAAAAACCAACAAGTCGGAACGCTCACGGGCGTTCTTCTCCTCTCTCCCTCTCTCTTTCTCTCTCTCTCTTCCTCTCGGTGTACGTACAATACATCGAGAAGCGTATATCCACCAAAGCCGCCCTTCTTCGTGTCACAACGAAGCAGAGTTTCCTTTCCGTAGATCGCTCGAGAGGGATCGCGGCTGCGCAAACCACGAGAGCGGACACACACGTTTGTCCAAGTGCTCCAAACGTTCTGGCGGGTCATTACGTAAACGGTTACAGGATTGTGAAGCGTAGTACCTATAAGCGAGCGTCACGCTCCGACACTGTTCTAAATTGAACAATCGTTATACAGCACGCGTACACGCGCATTTCTTTACGAAAAAAAAAAAAAAAACCGCAAAAACATAATGCATACGATGTATTTCTCAGTTTCCTATTTACCGACTCGCTATTATTTACAACGTAATACGATTAACAGTGTGCAATAGTTCGAAAAAATGCTGAATTCACTGCCAACTTCGCGCGTAGCTTCTTGCGTACAAGTGCTTCGGGACGTTTCAGATAGAAAACGATCTTTCGATCTTTCCGCGCAGCCAAAGCAGTCGGAACTTTATTACGCGCGGTTTTCTCGATGTTTTTTTATAACAGAATTTCTTTCGCATCACTCCCTTCTCTGTTTTATGAATTAAAAAAAAATTCTATTATCGTCGTATCGCGATATGTAGTCGTATAGCTATTCGCTATTCTCACGATACACAAGAGACGCGAGTGAGAGTCCGCGTTTCTACAATATAGTATATCTTCTAGTAGAGTACAAGAAGGACAAGCGAAGGAATAATATATAATACCGCGCGGTGTTACTCTCTCGGACGCTGCCACTGGCGTTGCAACCGCGGGAAGGAACGCTTTTGTATCTCGTACTATATCTACAATGCCGCAATTATAAACCATTCAGGCTACCGACGTGCGTGCCGGCGAACAGTTAACGTCGAAGAGTCGCTCGGCGCACGGGGTACACGAGCTGTTTCGCGACGTATATATATTATATACGCGCATATACCGCGCATATACAAGTATTATATTATACCTGTAACCATAAGCGAATCAACGCACGAAAGGGTTGTGTGTGTTGTGTGTGTCAGAGACGCTATAGAAGCGAATGAACGCGAGGCTCGCGCGAAGAGGTGCACTTTACGTTGCTGAGCAATGAACCTTCACCGCATCAGCGGTGCAAGCGACCAGCACGACCAGCAGCAGCAGCAGAAAGAAATACGAGAGACACGCACAAGATATTATATTGAGATAAAAATTCACGAAACGGGAAAGCTTAATGTCATCGCGTACTTGGCGCAACAATTTTCTGTCGTTCGAAGCCTTCTATCCCTGTATCGACATTACGCGGAGCTGTAGGCAAACTGCTGGTGTAACGCACACGCGGACGTTAACTCGTTTATTTGCCTTCGGAAGATTAGAGGTACGAGAGATCTCGACAGCTTCACCAATCTCTTTTTTTTAATTGGTCCTGTCCGCGGCTCTCGGCGTCAAACGTTGAATAACACACAGCTGAGTGCGCCTCGTTTTTCAACGATCTTCGTCATAGTTTGACGATCATCAAACCTGAGAATCCGGAATGATATGTACGCTTCGTAATAAAAAAAAGGGGTGCTTGCAGCTCTCGAGAGTAGTCTTGTTTAATCAGGACGCGTTTCCCGCGGTCCTAAACTGTGGGATAGGTATATATATGCTTGATGATGGATAGAGGAGGAGATATCCAGGTGTATCTTTCAGAAATCCTAGCGGAGGCTGAAGGCAGCGCAAACATTGGGCACACGTTCAGTTCTCGTTCATTCGTCCATTTGCCTCGGTTATGTACAGTCTCGCAGCCTTCAGACGGCGCTCAATAACCGGAAGTACATCACTCGACGCATCCGCCCGACCGTCTACGCGTCCCCCAATTCCGTCTCGACGCCCTCGGCTCGATAGTGCGCACGAACGCATATGGCAATCGTCGAGCTTACTGGCGTTTACTCTCTCTCTCTCTCTCTCTCTCTCTCTCTGTCTCGTAACTCCGAGCTTTAAGCATGGCGAACATTTTCACTCTCAATTGTTCGATCGAAAGTTTTAGTCATTTTTCTGACCGGTAGCGGAAGCCGTCGTCATAAATGTCGACTGATATCGGTTTCGGAGACGTAAGTCTTTTCGTAATGTATGACGATACGTTATCATTGATTTTTCGATCCCAATTGCGTGTCAATAATCGTTCAGTCTTGTCGATCACGTCGAGGGTGGTCCGTTACACTTGTTTGTCCACTTTCCTTCTTATTAAATAAATTGTACGAGTTTTACGTCGCTGTAAAATCAACGAAACAACATTTAGATACAGTCTCTCGCCTATTACGTCGTATCTGCCGAGACGACGGGGGGAGGGGGTAAAGGAGCGGTCGGATACAGATTTAATTAGAGTCGAGTCTCTCGCGGTTGGGAAGGAGTCGTAAAAACATAATCGTAATATGATAATTATATGGGGCTCGCGTTGGAAACAGACGGATAATAACGACGAAGAAGTCAGCCGAAGAAGTAAAATCTCCGAGTAAAAGATGTTTCTACGAGGTATATACACTGTCTGTAGTTTCTCGCGGGTCCACGCGCTTCCATTCACATTTCGCATCGGCGTGATCAAGGCGTCCTTGTGTCCCATTTCGTCCGTTAGCCGAGCGAGAGCGAGAGAGAGAGAGAGAGAGAGAACGCGGGTGCGGGTTGCGGGGGCAATTCACGCTTACGGACTCGTCGTTCGCGCTCGTTCAGTCAAGCTAACGTTTTACGACCGCTGCTTACACACCATTCACAGCATCCCCGCAGATTTATTCACATGGGATTCCGCGGCTGACTCTCGTTATCCCGCGCGATTTCACAGAGAATCGTTATATACAAACTTTCCACCTATACGATAGATACATAGGTAGAGAATACGCTACTTTAGCTACGAAACAGTATGTTACATCGAATTCCCGGCAAGATTGCGCGTATCAAGTTATGCTGTCCTTATGTTCCGTATCTGCCGAGAGCAATCCGAGAGAAATCGAAAAAAAAAAAAATAAAAAAAAAAATCGAAAAAAAAAAATAAAAAAGTAACAGAATAAAAAGACGACGTGTTTGTTTCAAGCATTCAGCCGATAGCAATCTCTAACAACGTGAAATCCTTGTTCTTTTTTTCTCCGGCGTGTCCCAGCTACATCTCTCGCGTTTGCCGATGTTCAATGAGAGAAAGAAAGAGAGACAAAGAAATAAGCTATATATACATATATATATATATATGGATGAGATCAGAAACAGCAGCAGCAGGGCCTGAAGCGTAGTAATAACGACGTGGCGTGCGAGTGTTGCGTGTTTGGAATGACAGACGCACGGACAGGAGGTGAGCGAGCGTCGACTGGCTCTCTCGCTAACTTAAAAAAAAGAAGATACGAACAAGACGAAGAAGCAGCAAAGCTGCGAACAACAGCAAAAAAAAAACGCCGAAAAAAAAAAATGCTACAGAGAATACGAAAAAACGGTCATACAGAAAGAACTGCAATGCGCGTACGTTCACTCCACTCGTTCATCTTATAACGATGATCGTTTCGGTCAGCACGGTAGTCTCCGTCTTTTCTCTCCGTCGTTCGGATATACCGGCCGAACGCGTGAACGTGTCGAACCGTTTCGTGGAAGCATGAACATCCGGAGATGTACGACAAGAGTTGATGGAAGAACGTGTGGAAAGAGAGACAGAGAGAGAGAGAGAGTCGGTCGAGAGTGAATTAATTCGACGTGCGGCACACACCGCACGCAACGGCCGCAGCTCCAGTCTACACATAGCTGGGATACTACTACTCGCTTCTGCCCTTATTGAATGCTCGATCGCTGCCGGTCAAACTATATCGCCAGCGACACTTGCAGCTCTCGGACGCTGCGGCTCTCTCCCTTCGTGCGTGAGAACGCACACGTTTCTATATACTGTATGCATGCGCCCGCGACGACGAGAACTCGACAGTAAGCGAAACACTGGAATACCACTGCATAACTGGACGACAGGACGATAATAACCGCTCGGGTTCGAACTGCGAAATGGTCGCGATTACACGTGTTGTGTTATTGTAGCTGAGGGTGTCGCGGAAACACGCGCGCGCGCGCGCGCTTCGTCTATATAGAGTATTACCATTTACATCGCGGCAGTTACATAGCAGGAGATGAGCTCTGTGATGCGCTCATTATGCGTGGCGTTTCCACGAGACGGTCGCGATAACCGAACGCGAACCGGACTCTCCGGATAATATGACTGTTCGACGCTATCTCGACATGTTGTTGACGCGCGTACCCTGCACTTGCTAATTAGCGACGCATATTGCGCACTATGGCCCATAGTCTTTCCCTCTGCCGTATAACGCACACCCTGCGCATGCGGCTCAATCTCCGTCGAGTTCTCTCACTGCCGCGCGCTTCGTATACTTTTTCACATCTCCTTTGCCGTCTCGAAATCTTTCCTGTCTCTATCTTCACTCATTGCGTGCACGCACTTCGCTATAGTATACGCACTAACGCCGTGATTCGTACGCGCGTCACTCTTCATCTTGGTCGCTGCACACGATATAAACTATATATACGAGAAGAGCGTCCATTTCATCGAGTGTGACACTCGACCACCGGGGTTTTGACTGCCAGCTGTCAAGAGTTTGTATCTGTATACCGTACTGTTGATTCCAATCTTTTATGGGGTCGAAACGCCGTTTTCTTTCTACGCCCCCATAATAATTCGTTATCTGAAATTTCTGATGAAAATTCACCGGACCCGTCGTCGCGTCAAATAACTTATTTTACGTACGCGAATTCGTAAATTACGCGAAAAAAGATCGATCATTGTATACTATTTTTTTGACACCAAAAAATATGCAATGCCTTTCGTCAAACTTTTTCGCGTTTCTCATCCCCCTGTAACGACCCGAAAAAAAAGTTTTTAAAATAACGTCAATCTCCTATTTTTTTTTTTTTTTTCGATGAACCTAATAGTCACGTGACGATTTTTTTTTTTTTCATATTTTATCGAAAAACTCGTCTATGTCCATTTAAAAATACGACAAATCTTTAAAAATTCGGTGATAAAAATTTTCGTCATTCGCAGTTTTAACGCCACGCCATTCCATAAATACGCCACTTACTCTCCTTTTGGCTCAATTTTTTCGACGGAAACTCGCGTCGGAAGTAAAAAAAAATGGAATGATTTCCGCCATTACAGCTTTGAATTATTCTTGAACTTTTCCACTGTTATTTTGCGAAAAAACCACTTTCATCGACGAATATTCCGAGCATTTCGCATTTTCGTTCTTCCATAGTGGCCACATATATTTTTTATCACATGTGGGATCCTCCGGCGACGTCGCGCGTGGGGTAAGCCTCGAACTACCGCACAGTAGCGAGTGGCGCGCAGGGCTCGCTTGCCGGGAAGCCAATATTCTTGATGGCATGTCCCCGGAGCCAAAGCCCGGTATACACACACTATATTCAGCGCAACATGGCAAGTGGAATAGCAGATAGCACACGACTAAGCTTTCATAACAATTTGCATCTCGCCTGCGCTCGTCTGTGGATAACATTAAATATGGATGCGTTTCGTATGGGTATATGCGCGGTATACAAGGGGACTGCAGGGACACTTCCCATATTCTGGATGTCGCGAGGGACCTACACGGCACTTCCCTACACTCTCTTTCTCTCTTTGCCGGAGCTGTGACCGATCAAACTTCGTGACACGTCGCTGGCGCACCATCCGGACGGCGCGTAAAAAAAAAAAAAAAAAAAAAAAAAAAAATGAAACAATCCTTTTTCTTGTTTAATTCATAAACAATTCAGTTTTTACCTCTTCTTCTACTGCTTGACTCTTTTTCCGCGCGAAGATTCCGACTTTAACGCTACCGTGTGCTAGAAACGAGTTCTTCAATTATTTTTCGCTAATGAAAGCCGTCGGGCGTTACCGTTTTTCTTTCCTCACTCGGGGGGCCACCCAACAGCGCGCTAATGCGATTGCTCGTTCGCGATAAGAAATGTTGCAGACGGCCAATCTCTTGGTAAATCGTTAGGTACCGTTTTGCCTCGGTTATTGTTGCCGTGTTTTCGAGTCGCCGTTAGAATCATTCGTAGTCTCGATGTGCGTATTTCGCACGGCGTTGAGGATGGGCGCGCGTTGCGCAGAGGGGGGAATGGACAAGCGAAGACGGGATGTCATCGGATACCTCACCAATGCGGAGAAGTGTAAATCTCCCGAGAGGAGAACTCCGTCTCTGTCTGAGGTGAACGGGTATTGTAGGGTGCCAGTGTATGTACTGTATACACGAGAGAGGTGTTACGAGCGGCGCAGTCTTATCCCGAGGGAGTCGCGCCAACACGGGAAACCAATTAGCCGAAGAACGTCGTCGGTATCGCGGTAGAGCTCCTCTCCAACGTCGGATATGAGTGGTCTCCGCTCTGCAACGAGTTTTCACGAGCTTCAGGTTCAACGTGCCCCAACGATATATGCCTCGAGTCAATTTTCGCGCAGAGCACGAAGTTGTCCTTATCGCTATAATCGCGTAGAGCGTGGAAACGTTATGCACGCCGGTGGATTTATCCTTTCAGCCAAAGAGACTCATCGACGTAGCTATTATTAGCGATACGAGATTTTTTTTTTTTTCATAAACGAATCCAAGAATATTCGAGGAATGCGAGATGCAAAAAATGGTCCATCGGAAATTCCATCCGGGAAGCCAATGCGTTCGCGATTAGCTAAAGATTAACGAATCGACGATCATCGCGCGGGAGGCGAACTGCTCGCATAATATTATAAATCCCGTAAATCTTTCTCTCTTTCTCTCTCTTTCAACGGCGAGTGAGAGACCGACGAGTTTTTGAGGTCTCGAGTATATATTACGTTGATGCCCCCGCGTTTCTGATGTTCGTTCATTTGGGAGTCTAATTTATCCGTTGGATGAAATTAAAACGAATGCTGGAGATGAAAGCTTTGCTGGCGTATGGATGGTTGTTATATTCGTCGTTGTCGTCGCTGAACCGAAGGAGAAGCAGTCTCGGGCCGAACTGACGAGCCACGAGGCAGCAGCAGACACGAGAGAATGAACAAAAAATATAAAATTAAAAAAAGAAAAAAAAAAAAGGAACGAAAGACCGAGAGCGAGAAGATGCGGGAGAATGAAGGAGCCAGAGTGCGCGCGTGATTAGGGAGGAATGTTGATTAGATCCATCAGCTTGAGTCGAGTTGAGAAGAAGAAGAGAAGGAGACCCTTTACTCGTCTCTCCCCACCCCTTGTCCTTCCTCTCATCCGTTCACAAGTGAAAAAAATCTGTGTATCGTTTATGTATGCTATAGTATTCCATACGTCGTTTCGAGCGGTGATGATATTTTGTTCAATCTCTTTGCTGGAACTTCTTCCCTCTTTGTCTCAAAATGCCAAAGACGTCGCCTTTCGACATTCGGAAAGATTTTCGTCTCGTGTGTTCTACAAATTTTGTCCTCGAAAAGTACAAAAGTAGCCACGTGACGACGAGAGTCGCAACCATAAGAGAGCGAGAGAGCGAGAGAGAGAGGGAGAGAGAGAAAGCTGGATAGAGATTTCTGTGTCGACGTTAAACGAGCTCTTCGTGATACAGTATCGGCTGTCGATACGTAATCGCTCCGGCATTTGTCACCCGTTGTTGGTATACACTTCGAAGTATAATACTTCTAAGAAGAAGTAATACTAACTAAGAGATAATACTTCTAAGAGAAGTATAATGCTTCTCTCTCTTCAACTCTCTGTGTCACTCCGGTGTGTGCGTGTTGTTCGCCAGGGCATCGGAGAGATCATCGGACAACAGCAAAGAACTTCCGAGACTCGTCTGCGGAGAGCGATCCTCTTTTCGTTCAGCTTACATCGATCGTTGCTAACCCATCGAAAGCGCGTGCAAGTAAACGTTTAACCGCGAAGAGGGAACAGAAAGATATTCTTAACGAGACAACCGTACGGAAAGGTCAGCGCGGCTGGAACGACGATTTTTTATTTTATATTCTCCATTTCGTTTCATGAGAAAATAATTCTCGAAGGAACATCGCGTACCGCGTTTTCACGCGGAAAAAAAAAAAGAAAATTATTTCGAAAGAAATCGCCCGACGCGGTACTGCCGATCGTTCACAGCGAAGCGATAATAGATTCACTAGCGTTTCAATCCAGTTGGCCAATACGTATGCAGATGAGGAATAATAAAATGTGCGAAGGATACATTTTCTCGTCGTAATATAACAGAGTCAGTGCTCCGTTGCGATTTATATCGAAGTATCGCCGAGAGAGATACTTACGCGATGCGTGGGTGAGCCGAAGCGGTAATATTGCGCTCGTCGGAATCGCGAGAGTACGAATGTGTCCTTCTCGATCGAGTTCTTCGTTAGATCGACTTAGGAATAAAACGTCGTCGAGTTCTTCAAGTATCATTCGCTTGTTTTTTTTTTTAATTTTATTTCATAGTTCGACATTTACTGGCATTAAGTTTATTCCGTGAGGCATTCGAGATTATTAAATCCGACAATGGTGATTGGCGATCTCCGATTCTCGACGGAGACACATCGTTAAAAGAAAAAAAATAACAAAAATAATCGCGTATAAAAAAAAAATAAACGTTTGCGATTTCATCAGTATAATCAGAAATTGCGGTAGCGTCGCTCGTAAAAGAGCGACATTCGCACAGCGGGAAGCCGAAATACGAGAATCTGATTTTTTTTTTTTTTTTTTTACAATCCGAACATAGAATATCCTCATTACCGAAGATACCACGAACACTTAACACCGGGTGGGCGAGTAGCGCGTTTCACGGTCGGAGTTTTCTGATACTAATAGCGCTCGTCGCGTCGATATGCGCTCATTGCGACGCGATTGTTGATGATTTCATCGTCGTTGACTTTCGTATCCATTCGTCGGTTCGGTGACTAAACGGAAATATAGTATGGTACCCATGTATATTATACGCTTACAGTCATAAGTAGGGATAGTGCACAGCCTTACGTACGAAACACGAAACGGTGAGAAGACTGACGAGGTTCCCTATGACCGTCATAAATTTGTTTCGTTTATACGACCGTTTTAAAATCTTTCGACGGTCAGGTGCAGAGCTTGTTAAGTCGGCCGTTGGCACGACTGACCAGCAGCGAACGGTCCCCTCCTATGCTATAGTCCCAAAGATCTCTTCAAGAAGAAGAAGAAGAAAGAGAAGAAGAAGACGAAGAAGGAGAAGGAGAAGAAGAAGGTGAAGAAGAAAGGAAGAAGAAGCAGAACCATCGTGACGATGCCCTCGGTCTCTTCGCGCCCTCGTGTATTTCACTAAACCCGAAGCGCAATCCGGATGCCCTCTGTCTTGTACTATCGTCTTTCCTTCTGCCGATCGGTTGAAGAGAGTCGGCGAAGATGAGCTGCACGACCGCGGGGTCGTCGCATGGATTGACCGACATGAATCACAGTTACAAACAGCCGTTGGCCCGAAATCGATACGAGAGCGTCTCGAAAGCAACGAGCAAAACCGAAAAAAAAAAAAAAAAAAAAAAAAAAGAAGAGATAACAAAACACGCGTGAACGTTCGCGAAGAGAGTGCGTAACAGTGTGTATACCAAGTCCCTTTCGAACTCTCGTCACTTAAAGATTCTCAACGCGCGCTCTTGCCTGCTGTTGCTGCCGCTGCTCCTTCTCCCTCCTTAAATTGAATTGTCTCCGAGAGAGTTAAAGCCTTCTTCGCACGCGTACAACAAGAATACGTTTAATGTGTGCGTACGTGTTGGGGACATGAAGAATTAACGAACTTGTGTCTTGATGCGTTTAGCCTCTCCGTCTGTTACTATAGCCAAAGGGGGGGCTTCGAGCGTAACTCCGAGTAAAGGGATATATATCGAACGTAATGACCGCGGAGAGATCGGGAGAACCAATGAGATCACTCCATAACCGTCCTTGATAAGCTGCTCGACTCACCGCGAGATTCGCGGACTGTTAAATATAATAAGTAGCGTTTTATACATTCAAAGAACAGTCCGAACGATATAGCGTAATGCCGAAGCCGAGAACGAGATCTATCAGTTGTACCGCTACCCCGTTCGGTAACCAGCTGAGAGAATTTCATTACGTGGAAAATGTAAATATAATTGTGGCACCGCTGACATAACGGTAAGATAATCCGTCGAGCCGCGGAGGCGCTGGTTCAGCAATAAATCGTAATTTATGATCCCTGCAAACGGGGAACGGGCGGCGACGGGATATCGCAGAGAAATTCAAGACTGTTGCTCACTTCGGTCAATCTCTCTTTCTATCCTCGCGCCTTTTAACATTCCTTCTCACTTCGATCGGGGTCCGTAAACGAGTTACGATCTCTCGTAGCCGGAGAGAGAACTCCAGCAGAAGCTAAAAGATCGCCGATTCTTTTTGCTCGCTTGGGAGGCTGCGGAATAGCGTCGATGCCGTTTTACGAACGGGGGTAGGGAGGAGGGGGGGGAGGGGGGGACTTGCATTGGTATTCGCAAATGTTGCCGATTTACGTCTATATAATCTAAAAACAAGCATTCCATCTCTCGCTCGCGCGTCATTCGCGAAACTCTCCTCCACGCGGCCTCTCTGTATCTATATCTTTTCCGCATACATTACGAGAACGGCGGTTCTCTTGCGCGCTCGTGCTAATAAATTAATTGCCCAAGATCAACGTATCTCGGCCGTAAACCAGTCAACGGTATATTACAATATATAACATTACGACCGCGAGTAGTGACGACGCGAGACTCGCCGGCTAATTACATAATTATACGTCATTACGAGAGCCGCGAATCAATTAATAACCCCGGGTTACAATGTCGCTGAACGCAATATTTGCTCGTACGTGGGTAAGCAGAGAGGGTCAACAGCGAATGAAACTTTGCGCGAATAATAACGAAACCGAAGATTCTACGGCGTCATCGACGCATAAAAGTTCGCAAAGTTCCGTGGACGATGCACGTAGGAATCGAGTGGGCGTGCGGCGAACGCGATGCTTAACCGCGATCGCGATCGGATCCGCGAGAGAGCAAACGCGAGAGACCGCGAGCTTTTGTAATTTATTGTCGTTCTGGTGCGATGACGGCCGGCGTGCGGCCTCCTATCCATTATCTCGCGGCTTCGGCATCGACTCTTCGTCTCTCGCGGATGAATATTTTCGTTTCAGACTCGAATCGTGTCGACTATTGCCTTCGTTGGTATTGCGTTCTCTCCGCTGAGCACCGTTTCTCTAGTCGACGAGAGACTCTGATACGACGACTTTTCGAGTTCTTTTTTTCGCATATATTTAATTTATTTATTCGTTTCACGCAATCGTCTCGGCGGCAACAGTTATTTTTTTATGACGCACAGAGAGAGAGAGAGAGGGAGAGAGAGAGAGAGTACACGGTTGGCCTCTATCGATCAGCGGGGATTTCCCACGGTAAACAACGGCATTAACTGGCGATACCAAAAGCCATGCAGTTTACAGCTACTCGCTAAACGATTGTACTGTCGCAAAATTATATACGTCGCCTAAGCGACGTACCTGTATTCATCGAGTAAACGACAAACTTAATAGAAAATACGTGATTTCTTCGGACATTCTTAATCCCCTCCTTTTTTACGAGCTGCAAAAGCGTGTTAACTTCGAAGTTCGATCAAAAAAATCGTCACGCCGAACTTTCGTCTCGATGTTTTTCGCGATCTCTCGAAGCCGAAAATTCCGATGAGAACGATGCCGAAGCGTCAAAAACGCAAGCGTTTTCTTAGATCGCGCGTCTGTGTGCGCAGAAAGGATCAACGGCGGGGGTGGAATACGAGATGCGGGCACTGATTTATTTAAGGGGGTCTCATGCCAGACATCCGGTTTGTCGAATTACGATTTAAGAGAGTGAACGATGTATCTCCTCGTCTCGGCGACGACGAGAGATAACGATACTAAGTGAAAGAGGGCGAGAGATAGAAAGAAAGAGTGAGAATGATATTGACGCGGTAAGAGAAAGAAAGCGAGACGTAGATGGTGAAACGAAAATTTATTCCATACGCTCCAGAAGTCGAGTTTCATAAGAGCACTTGACCAATATGTAGGAGGAGACAGAATATATGACAGTGTCATAATGAGATGAGAAGAAAGAAAGACGACGAGCAGTTGACAAAAAAAAAAAAAGAACACGAAGGAAGGAGCGAGTAAACGGGATCCTCCTCTCATTCGTCCGCGCGTTAACAGTTTATCATTGCATCGACACAAGTCACGTACCAGGGGACCCTCGGGCCACTTAAAAAAAAAAAAAAAAAAAATTCCATCCACACACCGAGCTTTAGTAGGAAGTGACGTCAGGACGCGTTTGCTCACAGATTCTGCGGTAAAGAGGCATCAGCATTCGTGTTGGCGGAACACACTACTTAACAGTTAGAAGAACAGACGCATGGGTTGCTTATAATATGCGACGAGGGAGCTGCGTATACGAAGATTGTTACCATTCGCTAATGGCCCCTTCGCCTTCGTCGCCCGTCTGGACGCGCTGAATTCATCGAGTCGCATTTCCCGATTCCGCGAGAGGGTTTACCGGCAATAATCGCGAGTATACGATACTATAATAGAAGGGAAGCGAAGTTGCAGCTACGATCAATGCATTATTAATGGCCTCTCAGTTATCCGTTACATCTCTCCTGCTACTTGTAACTATCGCTACTTTGCTCTATAGTCGACGAGGCTACGCGGCGGCTGCATACCAGAAGATGAACCTTGAAAAACACGACGGACCTTCCTACTTCTCGTATCCACGTGCACATCGCGACCCCAGAAAAATTTAACATACTCGCCGTTTATTATAAGCAGTAAACTCGCATCACATCTTAAGGGGGCTGAGTCACATAAAAATTATTTTTTAATTTATTTTTTTTATTTATACGGTGTACTACATACACACCAAATTTCAGATCGAAATTTAAAAAATTACCGAAGTTAGAAGCATTTTAGTAGTGTTCGAAATAAATAATCCGTGAAAAAAAAAAATGCCGAAATGCAACACAAACAATGCCGGAATACCGCATCTCCGCATGTTTTTTTTCTTCTAATAAGAAGAACAAGAAACATCGAGAAAGGAACATAAAAAAAACAATCGATGTCGAAACTGCGTTCGGTAGGTAACGATTTACCGACCAAAGGGTCGTTACGTCTAATCGATGCGACTCAGATTATCGCCGCTACCGCGCTTTTCGCAGTGACAGTGTCGCAAAGTGAAAAGTCTCGCAGACTTAACCTCTTCTTTAAACGTCACATTTGACGTAAGAGTAGATTTTTTTATTTTTTAAACATTTTTTTGCATTTATGAGATTTGTGAAGTGAAAAAAAAAAAAACCAAAAAAAAACTCTAATTTTTATGTGATAGAAAAAAAAAGTGTACATTTTAATGTGACTAAAAAAATATAAAAATAATTTTTTTTTATTGCGCATCACCCAAGTTGGTTATTTTCATTAATCTGTGAAATTAATTTTTTTCCATTTTATTTGTCTTCGCTTGCCGCAGGTTTCAGAGAGAATGGCCCCACCAATTTTGCATTGCGACGGCTCATTTTCTTGGTAACAGTCAGTGTTACGGAACGAGTGCGGGGATTTTTCATGCGATCAAAAATGGATTTATCGCAAGCCATTATGTGAGTGGTTACGAGACAAAAAGTGGAAAAAGTGAATTTTTTGGTAGTTTTTAACTCATAGCTTCGCCAGCGAAGCTTCAAAAAAAAATCCCCGCACTCGTTCCGCAATAAACTCTCTAACGAAGAAAATAAGAGGTCGCAAGCAAAGATTGATGCTGTCGTTCAGTCCGAAAGCTGCGGCAAAGGAAAAATGTTTGACCATTGCGCATAACACTGGAATACACTATTGTAGGTCTCCAAAAAAATTCACAGCGGTAGTCCAACATATATATATTATGGAGGTAAAATAGAATTTTTCATTAAACTTATATATACTGGAAAAAAAATTTTTTACTTTTCAATTTTTTAGGTGACTCAGTCCCCTTAACTGTTCGATTTCTTTCGATATATTATAAGTTTATTTCGTAATAATAAAAAAAAAATTCGTACCAAAAATAACTTATGTTACGAAAAAAAAAAAAAAAAAAAAAAGTTTTCTCATTATAAGTCTTAAAATAAAATCCCTTTTTTCTACGTTTTAAGTACCAATGCAAAACGGAAGTACCGGTTTCGCGTAAAAAAATCGATATCGTGAGTTCGCGAACACCCCGTAGCGCTAACATCGATCGAGAGAGCCGTATCCTCTGGACTCGCAGGTCGCGTAGTCGCGGCGCATGTTTGGCGAAATATGCAGGAGAGTATTGTCTCAGTTGCTGCTACTACAACGGTAATCCAAGTAGACACTGACAGGCTGACCGTGAAGATGACGCCTGGTATGACAACGTGTGGGAGTGCTGTCACTCATTGTTTAACGTGGAAATATCTCTTTCTCTGCTTCTCCCGCATGCTGACTCGTTGAATGGCCGACCCGTAGAACGATTCATTTGCTTATAGACCTCCCCCCTCCCCCTCCCCCTACCCTCGTGCGCCTCGTGCCGCTCTGTCACATCGCGCGATATTCGTCACCGACTTTATATATCTATCTACTCTCTCATTCTATATATCCATTGAAAACGAGCGCAGTTCGCTCAATGAGATCGTTGACCATACGCCAACGTCTGTGACACTCGAACTTTGTGATTGTGAACTCTCGAATTCCTTCCTTTAAACTTCACGGATCACACACGCATCCCAAATGGTATGACACTGAGATCGCGCAAGTCGTGCGGATGATGATATAGTTACGAGTCGATCGTGTACTCGGAGCAATCAAAAGCCGAAGGAACGTTGGTTATTAATTTTTTTTTATTTTCTGTTCTATCAGAGGCCACCTTCCTCGTCACTTTCGTACCCCGGCCCGGGCGGCAATGACGATGCCCGTAGTCCCGGAAGCGGGGGAACACCCGGACCCCTCAGTCAACAAGCACCCACCAGTCTGGACTCATCCGATCCTGGTAAGTGATAAGTCCTAATTATACTATATAAAAAAAAAAAAAAAAAATCCGAAAAAAAAAGATGGCGGCGAGATTTGCGTTGAATCGATTTATTTTTCTAATCACGCAAATTCGTATTATAATTCGCGATAAAGTTATGTGCCCCTGGAATTTGGAGAGTCGAAAGAATGGCATAGTTGAACCTGTTGGCGTGCAGACAAAACGAAAAAAAAAAATAAAATAATCGTTGGCGTTACATCGAGAGTTCGTGAGGTAGCAACTCCGAAAAAAAAATTCTTATCGATCCGCTTGGCGATCGATGCCGGCGAGAAGCGTGCTCGCGTTTCAGCCTTTATGTGTAGCGAAAAATCGATGGATGTATATATACAGAGATGGTAACTCACTTTTGGCTTAGCTGACTGTGGGCTCAGTCGTTTTTCGGGGGGAGGCCTTCGCTCCTTGCTTAAGGACAATATCACGCGACGAACGAGTCGATGACAATCGAGACTCGCGCTCGTTTTTTGTGTTGACAACCCAACGGCGTTTGGTTGCGTGTATGTGAACACTAATACATAACACCCCCATACGAATTTTACGAACACCGTAGAGGCAACAACCGACGCGCGGAGGAGACGTGTACGCGTCAACACCATCAGCCACGACGGGCTGCACCGTCGAGGCTAATGAGCGCGCGCGGGTTTCTCGTCGCATTGGCGTAGTTGCCCCGTAAAATTGACACTCGGATTCGACTCCCTTCGAAATTTATGATTCTCGCGTAGGGGGCAGATTTTCCGAAAAATGCATATGAAAAAAAAAATTCTAGAGAATTTTTATCCGCGATCTTTCATTACGAATTTTTTCGCGTATTTATCGGAATTTTGAGAAATTCGCATAAAATACTCCGCTGCACTACGGACGAATGCGCGAATCGCGAGACTTGTCAATGATTTGCGCAAACTCGTACGTGTCTCTCGCATGTGTTCCTATCGTATGAAATAAATATGCGCGGTCGTGAGCCACGTTCGCGCCAATGGCGAACGTATAAACGCGGTCGGGTTCAGTCAGTCACCGGAGGGAATACAAGTTCACGACACCGTCCCATAAAGATTCATTAAGCTCCGTCGTCTATATTCGCTTGTCGTGCCCAACCATTATATGCCTCTGCACGGGCGCGAGCCGAGCTTCCACAGTTCGATACGCGGCGGTATACTCTCTCCGCGCGACGGTATACGCGAAACTCCGCGAGACAGAATGAAAGACGATAAAGTGACGAAGGAGAGTGCGACAAAACGGAGACTACCACTGATCAATAACAATCAAAAAGCCCGGTGTTACATCACGAAAGAGAATAGATGACTTTGAGACGTTGCCGCGGGGCTCACTTTGCCTGGCGGCTCTCCTCTCTTCGCAGCTCCGCGGATCGATTATGAGCGGCAAAGCGATCGCAAATTTATCGTAAATCCTTCTTTTATCTGCAGCATCTTGATGACAGGCTTTGAATATTCTCGGATGTAAGGATCATGTTTTCTATACGCCGAGAATAGATGAGTTCCGCTGTAGAGCGACGAAAAAAAAAAAAAAAAAAAAAAAAAATGAAGAGCGTAACAAGGTGCATCCGTTGTTTGCCACACCTATTTTTATGTATTATGTCGATGAAATATTAATCAATTAATTTATTTTAATTAAATTAATTTTTTTCACCGGTGTATCCTTCGATCTTTTCACAACTTTTACATTCACATAATTTATTCGCTGTCGTCGCTGCTTCAGCGGTTTGAGGTATCGAACGTCGGAGATAAGATCGCAACTTGTAGTATGGAAAATTCATTACTGTGGCCATCGAAGTATTTGTCGCTCATTTCGTTGCACGCACACCTTTTTTTTGGCTATCGACAAAGGTCTACGATAGAGTCCGAGTGACTCGTGTTACCGAGGGCCACCCACCCTCTCGAGGATAGTTTTGGCTCTGGTATTTCGGCAAAGCTCTTCTATACGCTCGTCCTGTCTTTTTCTCCCTCCCGTTGTTGCCGTCCGTCCAGTTCTTTTCAGTTCTGACCATCCCCCTCCGGTCGAGTCTCGCGGTCGAGGAACCCTCATTAACGCGGCAGCCTGTTTGCATCGCGATATCATCTACCGCCCCGGCGCGTTCGTCGTTCTCCTCATCGTTCGTTTCGTTGCTCATCCGTACGACGATCGACAACGTCCTGCTTTTCCCTCTCAAACGAACGGAGGTATCATATACCGCTTACCGAGAAACCAACGGAGCTAATTTACGCGTTTTCTTCCTTTCATTTTTTTTTTTTTTTTTTTAATTCGCGACCAACATTTTTTTTCCGCTATCAATCATATTGCCGGCTCTTGCATTGCATGGATGCGGGTAAAAAACGTCATGAACGACGTATGTGACTCATCTGTGTTGCGACAGCGTTATAATGCACGCATAACGATACAAATATTTCCGAGAATTGTCGGCTTGTACTCTCGGAGAGATTTCTAGAGTTCATTCGACTCGATTTGAAGAATCTAAGACAGCCTCATCTCCCTCTCGTTCGTTCGATCTTTTTTTTTTTTTTTTGTCGCTTTTTTTTTTCATCACTGCTCTCGCGCGCGAGATGCTTGAATGGAGAGAAGATATCCCCCGTCCGTCCTGACAACTCTCAGCTCGCGCGACCACGGGACCAAAGATCACGCCGTGAATTCCTGGAAATCGAGAGTGGCCGCTTCGCGTCGAAGATGCCGCGAGGCAAGCATCCCACGAGGGGAAAAGGGAGATAGAAGTAATGAGGCTGATTCCGTGTTTTCTGTGTTTCAAGAGAGACTCTCGTATCGGTCGGTTATCGGGGAACCTCTTGTCTTCTTCCTTTTCCTCTTATTCTTCTTGTTCTTCTTCTTATTCTACTTCTTTCTACTTTTGCCTCTGTCCCAACGTTTTCTCGCGTCGATCGGTTGCACTGTCTGATTCGGCTCCCACTCTTTCTTTCCGTCTTTCGCTATAATGAGGCCTTCATGTCGTGAACTCCCTCACCTCGCTCGCAGGTTCGCTTTTATACGATTTTTTGCCCCTTTTTTACATTTTTTTTATTTTTTTTTTATTTATTCGTCGCTTTCACGAGGCCCGATGCGTAAAATGCCGTAAGATCGAGAGAACACCCGGCCTCCCTTTATTGGCAATTTGGCGGAAGGTCTACTGTGTTTGCCGGCCGATGCGCGCGCTCGCGACAACTTTCGCGCGTTCTCTCGCGGATTCCTCCGTCGACTTCTTCTTGCGGTGAACTCGCGAAAAACCCATCAACGGCAGCGGGCAGCAGCACCGGCGGCCCGATCTTTATCGATCAGCGATCGTTAACGATCCCAACCGCGTGAGATTCCGAACGAAATTCAAAGACGATCTCTCTCTCTGCTTCGAAAAAAATGACATTTCGATTACCTTCGTCTTCGCCTGCAGCGTCCACTCGTCTATACAACAATTAACAAAGCGGCGATCGGTACGGCGTAATGATTTTTCTTCTCAGTTTCCTCCCGTTCCGCGTAATCTCGTCGCTCGGAATTGCGTTTGTATACACAACACAATTCATTGGTAACAATGAATCTCAGAGTCCATTGATTCGAGAATAAAAAAAAAAAAAAACTGTAGATTTTTGCTGTAGCGGAGCTGTTATCGGTCGTCTCTTCCTCGCTCTCGTTTATAAAGCGTTCTGTTGAATCCGTCAAAAAAAAAAAAAGGCGTACGATTTCGCCAATACATTATTAATAACGTTCAGTCGTCGTGTAACCAATGTTTTATCTTCGCAATTAGCGAGTCATGGCTTATCGAGAATTGACGATTGGCGAATCAACCGATCGCGGCAACAAAAATAGATTCGCGATATTTCATCGTTTCATTCCGAATTCGTCGATTGGTTTGGTTTACCCGATACCCTCAGTCGATCGAGTTACGTAGCTCTCGGCGCGGAATAATGAAACTCACGAGTAAAGTATATCGCGTAAAGTATATTTAGCGTGTCATCTGTTCGAACCTAAATATACGATTAAGTCGATTCTCGATATTAAAAAGGTCGCGAGACGGGCAAATTTTATTCCATAAAAAAAAAAAAAAAAAAATTAAATTTAATCAAACAAATTTGTTTCTACGGGTGTACCGATAAATGTCGGTACGTCGGGTGATTTAAAAAAAAATGACGGTAAATGCACGCACCGATCTCTGCAGCAGTACATCGAGAGGATCGCGGTTCTCTTCCCCCTCGCCGCACTTCATCCACCCACCTCTTTGCCTCCCGCGTCTATATCTATATCGTTCATCCACACCCGGGAAAAATCAATTAAGCCGCTCACGTGAAATATCGAGGCAATTACGTGCTATTGCCAAATCCAGCGGTGGTATCGATGGCCGACACATTATCCAGAGCTCATACCGTGCTACTGCATATCTGGCATCCCATTTTCCGACACGCTCACGTACTCGATACTGTAGAAATAAAAATGACGAGGAAAAAAAAAAAAAAAAAAAAAATCGTTTAAAATAGTATCCGGGTGCCGCTCTGTTCATTTGGTCTGCTGGAACGAGCGTAATCTGCATTTCGGAAGTATTAAAAAAAAAATCTGAAATTGAGAAAACATCGCGAAAAAAAAAAAAAAAATGAAATCTGATCGATGCAAATGTAAGCGAACTGACGCGCGTTAGCCGTGTGTGTTATGTTCGTAACAAGATAATCGAAGAATATAACTCTCGCGGTTACTGGCATCAAGCGACCCGCGACTGGGCTCTCCCCTGGTGTTTCGAGAACCGTCGAGAGATATCGACACGATGATGTGTACGTGGTTTCGTTTTATCGTGTGTGTGAGTTAATATATATATATATATATACATATATATATCGAGAGAAAGAGAGAGAGAAGGCTCTCTATATCCCTCCCGTTTGTACGCCGAGTCATGACTAATATAAGAGAGTGTTATAATGAGTGATGCGCGTCGTGCCGCTGAGAGTTGATGCTGCTGCACTCGACAACGGCTGCGATTCCCCTTCGAGGAGTTCGAATACCCGGGGTTCTTGAATGTGGGCGCACAGTGTCTGGCCGCCGAGAGTGGCCCGCGCTGACTGCGCCACGCTATCTTCGATATTCTTCTCTACGTATACCAAAGTCGAACAGAACACCATCGGCGTGCCTGCGCTTGCGAGGAGCCTTTCTGCGGTTCATCGCATGCAGTAAATTTCCCTCAGTCAGGTTAGCGGAGCGCGCCAATCCGCGCCAACTGGAACACGCGACGCGAAGAGATCGCGCGCGCCGGCGTCAAATCTAAATCTTCGAATGCGCACACTTCGTTTCGTTATAACTTTGTTCGTCGTGAAGCTTCGTTGACACGTCGTGTCCGAAGAAATCGATGATTTATCGAGTCACGAGAATACGCGGTAAGAATAATAATGAATGGTGACAATAGCGAGGCATCGTCGCCGGTACGATACGATGTGTCGTATCGTATATTCAAATGATTAATTAATTAACAGCGCATTCGAATAAAGAATAAAATGAATATATATATATATGTATGCAAGAGTCAGGGATTTGTCGAACAAGCTATAGGAAACTTAGTCTCTCTCGTGAACTCGTCGTCGTTGTTCATTTCTCACTTGAGCCGCGTGGATGCATGCTAGACGTCGATTAGCACACAATGCTCCCGAGAAGACAGGCGTGTCCAACATCACGCGCGAGACTATTCTCTATCGCGTTTTAACTACGCGGGATATCAAACGTTGCATCGGAAACACGACGAGAGCTTTTGATGCAACGTAAGGCATATATACCTACAAACATCGCGCTATAAACGCGATTTCTATACGAGTTTGTCGACAAGGTACGGGGATTACCTTACGCGCTATAACATCCGGAAACCCGGTGTGAATCAACGCCACTCCCAAGCGTTACCGACGAATCTAATTTATGCAAACGGCACGATGTGTCACACTTACGGTGAACATTATTGACACAATTCATTTTCTAATTGCAAGACAAACGTGTCACGCGCTCGAACGGGGAACGCGCGCTTGTATATGTCTGAAATATTATCGTCTTGAAAATAGCGCATTATCACGTTGAGCACCTCTGACCGACAGCTGTTCCCCGAGCACGTAAGATAACCCAAACTTCGAAGCGCTCGTCGTCGTCGTCGTCGGTTTCCCCGGGTCCCCGTGGCCGCGTGTTGCGGCCGCGACGCAACGGAAAAGAACAGAGAACTAGCAGCTCGCGTGTGTATCGACTGGCGTTTATATTTTTTTCAAACTCGCCAGAGCCATGCATAAATAGCCGAGGCGGGCACACGGTGCTTTAGCGGGACCGCAGATGAGACTCTCTCGTAGTCTCGTAGTCGCTCACCAGAGAAACAGATCGCGTAGCAAAAGCCCCGAAACAAGGCAACAGTGAGCATCCAAGCAGAGAATCGGCCCCCTTTGATTGTCTTCTTGGAAGCCGATCGGCGATCTTTTCGTTCCTCACTAGTGGCATCACTAGTATTTTTTTTTTTTTTCGACTACAAATATTGTATTTTTTTTTTTTTTTTTCGACTACAAATATTGTATTTTTTTTTTTTTTTTTTTTTCGACCACAAATATTGTATATATATTTTTTTTTCGTACTAAATGAAAGCCGCAAAACGAGGCTGAAACTCGTCGCCTAGAAAAACTAGTTGAAGTCGTGACAAAGTAACGCGTTAAGAGTTATGATTAACGTTATCTTAATCAGAGTCGAACGGTAGGTAACGTAACAGCATAATAGCCGGGTAGAGTCTCTTCTTGTTGAGGTTATGCCAGTGACCGTAGGTTTAACTTGACGTTCGTAATCGCGTTAGTTCGACCGCGACGACAACAGGTCCGCATGCGTGCACGCAATCAAAGATAGCGTAGTTGAGTACGCGAGCATATATCTGTGAAAACGCTTAACTTATGGAACGTCGGAAAAAAAGCGTAACCATTGAAAAATAGGCAGTGTAGCAACGGATAGGATGCGTTGACCTTAATGCTCTTTTTCGTGTTGAATTTGACACAATCGTCGTAAAAGGTTCTGCGCATGCGTACTTCAAGGCTCAAGTTATAGGGACATTCCGAATGAATTCGGTTGGAAATCGAAATGATAGAAAAATGTATTAAGATTTAGACATTCATTGGTGTATTAGCGTGGAAAATACAAAACAAAGTCATTAAGACGGTTTTGAAGAAAGGGAGATGGGGCTCAGCCGAGCGCTGCCCCAAGAGCAGTCGATCTTGATTCGGGCGAAGAAACTCTCTCGCTCTTCGTATACCTAGCGAAAAGATCCTGTGCAAGGAACGAGAGGAATCCTCCTTCGCCGACTGCCGCCGCTACGGGCCGTAAACACCATTTCATCCGACGAAAGTCTAAGTCTCTAAGCTTTTCCGCAAGGATTCACCATTTACTTGGCCCCGTCGGGAAACCACCCCTTTTCGGCTATTTCTCTCGCTCTTTTGCTGCCTCTTATAGCCCTATATGGTACGAGGAGCTGGAGAAGCGGAAAACTGTGAGAAAGAGAACCGATAGCGAGTCGAGAGTAGAGAGAACGAAAACCCCCGCTCGTTCGCGTTCCTATCTATCCTTCCATCTTCTCTGCATTCCTTGGGGTATTACACGCCCCACGACAGCCCGGAGTTTCCCGGTTCGCCTTCTTCGGGGCTTTTCGCGCTCCCTACCCAACGTACATTGCTCCTGTATAGCGTATACCACACGTATAGCGTATACCTCTTCCTCCACGATCGGCGAAGCCCGTTTTCTTCGTTCTCGACTCGCCTGCACCTAGGAGACTCCTTCGAATCCCCGACGCGGCCCCGCGGAACAACGCAAACCCATTACGGATTCATCGTGCGCCATTAGCTAATTCTTCCCCAGTTTCTCCGCGATGTTTCGCCTTTCTCACTCCTTTCGCGACTCCGTTCGCTCTTGTATCTCTTCTCTCGGCTTCTACTACTCTTGGGACTGAGAGCTGATAGACTTCAACAAAGTCGTCCTCCGGCTTCATAGGCGTAACTGCTTTTTTTTTCCCCCAGTGCTGCCGCTCGCGTTCGCAGTGTCGAGGAAACAAAAGTCATATGCAAGAATATGAATTATGCAAATACGTAACGCGAGACATATAATTGGGTACTTATGAACGACAAACACGCTTTAACGTCAGCTACGATTCTTGTAAATTATTCTAAAGTAGAATAATAGTATTCGCGTATTTTTGTGACGCGATTTTCGCGTGTGGATAATTCACACTCGTGACTGATCCTTCCTCAACGTATCCTTTTCGCGTTTTTCAAACTGCCTGTAGGAAGTACGAACGAGAGGAGATGATAGCATGGGAAAATAAGGGGCCAAAGAGCTACTGGATAGAAGGAGATATATATATCGGTGAAGGCACGTCGGAGACGACGACGACGACGACGACGACGACGACCATCGACCGAAATTGCTCCAGCGTTCAGATAGGGTGAATGGAGTGGCGGAGAGAGGGCCCAACCCGCGGGTGTTGCGATGGAAGGAAAATGCAGTCATCCGGAATAAACGAGGAGGAGAGCCCAAAGTTCTTGGTTGAAGTTCAGTCCTGACGGTGGGTTGGGAATGAGTTTTCGTGCTGTGCGAGAAGCACGATAGAACGGGCTCTCGGCATCGCGGTGATGAAACTTTGCCGTGACGAGAAAGAGGGGTTGTCACACACCGTTTTACCTCACCCCGCAAAAGAACCGGAGATTCCGCGCCCGTAAAACCGCGCGCTGCGCGCCGCACATCGAACCCTCAACCTTCTCGAATCTTTCTCGTTCGCTCTCTTTGCGATCCTTTTTCCATCTTTTCTCGTTCGCCCTATTGGGAGACATCGGCATTCGCCCGAAAACCACTATCCGCAGACATGGCGCTTTTATAGTTGAACTTCGAAAATAGTACGTCTATGCCGACGCGTTGATGGCGCGGAAATCATTAACGCCGATTTTTAAAATCACTTTCTCCCACGTTTTTTTTTTTTTCGTCTTCGTTTGATCGTTGTCTTGTCTCTCGAATTCTCGAATTCTCGCGTGACGCAGATGGGTATACCTATCTCAATGTTTTTTCTCGTGTGATCGCGAGCGGCCCTCGCGAGCTCGTCGCAGTCTCTTCTTTCCTCCAAACGAGAATGTCGTAAATGTCACGAGAGTGTCGTGCCGCGGGGACGGGCCAAGAAATTTCTTAACGTCTTCAGCGTGCTTTGCTAGACGCATCCATGAGGGACCTCACACATTGAGTTGGAAGCGTATATATATACGATCGTTCCAGTAGCCTCGCGCCGCGCAGGCTTTCCGAGCCTCCAAGCCTTCTCGCGATATAAAGATGAAGCCTCGGTGACATATTTTTGCCTGCGTATACCTCCCGTGACGCTAAATATAGTTTAGCTCCATCACACGAACATTCTGACTCAGAGTACGAGACCGACACAGCAAAAATACACGAGATTTAGATCTCTCGTTTTCGGTTCCTCGGCGGATGTAAAAAAACGCGTATGAAATTGCGCGATTTCAATTACGCCTGGGGGGGAGGGGGGGGGGGGGTGTTATTTCGCGATTTTCGATTGGACGGCATTGAGAAAGAAGCGCCGAATCGACGGTAACGATCTCATCAACGGAGTAGCGATCTTTACGAAAGAAATGACAGACCCGAACCCGTGGCCCCGGATTGCGGAAAGTCATCCCTGAAAAATCGGCGACGCGGTTCTTATTCGGCTACGCGAGCCGAAAACGCCAGCCTCAGCGGAGAAAGAAGCGAGAGGAGCGAGAGAGAAGCTGCGAGAAGCAAAACGCACCAGCGACAGAGTAAGAAGGGAGAAAAAAAATACGAAAAAAGGTTGCGGGGTAGTAAGGGGGAGAAGCAACGCCGAGGCGGTCGCGGTCTTTTTTTATAATTCCCCGCTGCTGAACAGACTCTTGCTCTCTTGCTCTTGGTTTACAAGCATGTGGTCTACAAAGAGGTTGCCACGTTGTTAAAATAACCGCAAGCAGCGTCAGCGAGGCGAGGCCGAGGCTACGGAGAGTTCTGTCTCGTATCTCGTACGAAATACCCCTCTCTATGCCCCCTTTACCCCTCTGTGAGATTCTCAACACTTTTGCTTTCTCAAGATTCGTGCGTAATCGTCGCGTGTCCGCGTACGCACTCTGCTGATGCAAATCGGACACCGCAGAAGTTACCTGCGTTCTGATACCTCAATGATTTTCTGCTATACGCATCAATACCCGGCGCTTCCAATCAACGCGTTCTTAACGCCCTTTCCACAGAACATCGCGGCTAACTTCGCGGTCTCAACAATTTCGACAGAAACGCGCGTTTTATGCAAATACACGAATATAAGAGAAGGGAAAAGATGAAATAATGCCAGAGAAACGGTTCTGTCGTATCTACGTTGTCGGAACACAGGAAGAAGATCGTTGACCAACCGAGTCGGTGTAAATTCACGACGACGGGAACACGCGCGCGAGAGTCGTTCGATCATTGTGCACGTCTGTTGCCGCTTTGGCTGTTGAACTGGGTGTCTACAACTCTCTGTGTGTACAAAGCTCTTGGTGGATGCCGACGTTCCGGCTTTCCGCGTGGCGATGCGCAGACCGGGCGGGTGCTTGCCGACAAAATTTATCGCGTCCTTCCCAACGGCACCCGCGACAGGTGCATCGCAGTCGTCGCTTCATGCGTCTCCCGTACTCTCATGCGTTTCAGATGCGCGTGAAATAATTTCGAGGATCGAAATGATACTGACCTATGCTCAACGCGGACGTTGATTGATGGTTTATTTCAATTTCATACATTTTATTCATCGACATTCCCGATAGTTATAACGATCGAAACGCTATAGACGCGTGTGAAAAAATGAGAACCACTGTACCGTTTGAGGCATCGCGCAATGTGTCGAAGATACAACTTAACGCCTATAATAAAAGAAATAGATAGAGGGGTGGAGTTTTTAGAAAAAAAAAAAAACCACAAAGTACGATCGTAAAACGTACCTCGTGCGCTCTCGTCACGTTTGACAGCGTCCTCTATCTGTCTCTCGTGCCTCGTGTCTGTCTGTCTGTCTCTGCGTCTGTTCGCTTTCGCTCTATCCTCGTCGTCTGCATATGCGATAGCTGTATGCTTTTCTCCCGCAGCCAAGCGCAAGCAGACTGTCGGCCGGGCAGCATGCGGACAGAGATTTTTTTTCCATCTTTTTTTTTTTTTTTGTTGTCGCGCCCGGACCTCCGAGCCGGTGACTTTTATTGCGCGTACCGCGTAAATGCGCCGTTAAACTCGAGCTCTGCGAGCATCCAGCACTATCTCGTTAGTCGTCGTAGTCGCCTGGACGACTCGCGCCGAGGGCACGTGATTGAAAGAGAATTTATGAATACAACGTCGCGCAGCGCGAAGATACGAGGCACGGGTACGTGTTCGGGAATCAGGGTTTACCGGTATAGAAGACGATTCTGCATATTCGAATCTCTGGCGTTCTCTCGAACCGATTGACTTTGCATCGGGCAAACGCGCATGCGTCGCAGAAAACTCGATCGCAAATGTAAACGAAGCCTACGAAAGTGTCCGTGTAGATGGGATCTTCGCGATTTCCACTAGTCTCGCGACGAATTAATTATACACTTACCTGTATTTCGCAGCGAAGTAGCAGTGAACGAGCACTTGTCTTGCGAACTTAAGTGAGAAATTATTCTCACGCCTACCAAATACCAATTATATTTCACAGATATGCGTGTATCGTGACGCATAACGATCGCGCGGAATTCATTAAACGAATTCGATTTACGAGCCGTCGTGGGGATAGATATGCGCGTAGTAACTCTATCACTCTTTTGCATCGGCTTATGAAACACGAATAAAGTGAGACGTCGAGGTAACTCCGTTTAATAGAGTGGTGCGCGAACGTATAAATGTTTTCTCACACCCACACGTTGACCGGTTATCTTTTAACCGTAGAAAGTTGTTTAAATAATAACAACAGTGTTGCGAAGGTTCGACCATTACGAAAAAATGCATTTTATGCAATTTGCATGTGACTCTGTTTTACCGATTGCCGTATCGCGTAGATTCGTTTCGGGATTAATCGCGAAAGGTATACAAAGGTAAGAGAGTCGTTCGCGAGACGAGGCAAAATGGGTAGTGAACCTCTTCCTCGTGACTACCGATCGAAAGGGGAGGTTAACAGAGCGAAGGGAAGGGTTTTCCTCTCGGGAGTAACGGGCGAGCGACGACGCCGTCGGAAATTACCTCGTAAAGTCAAAAAGCGGCTCGATCTCGAGTCGAGACGAGAGGGAGGTATAGAAGGAGGCAGGGAGAGGGCCGCGGCGGTATACCGACTTCGGCCGAAGAGGGTGGCTTTAATTTATTTCCGCTCAGGCCCTGCAACGATATCGGGAGTGAAGGAGAGAAAGTGAGAGTACCAAACGACGCGGGTCTCTTCTTCATCGATTACGCAAAACTTATTACGCGACCAAGTTACGAGGTATGGCTTTGCCACTTGCTCTTCCAATACCGGTGAGTATCACCGTTCTCGCGATCTTTGAGATTTGGGGGCGGGAGGGGGGGGAGGAGGGTTGAAAGCGACGAGAGATAGAAGAGGCGAAGAGGAACGAGAAAAAAAACGAGACGAACGCGAACGATCGGGAAAGGGGTGGGGATATAAACGAAATTCCTCCAAATTCGGTAATAATCAAAGTCAGTGAGGTGTATGATTGAAAACGTGAGGACGCGGGCGAATTGCTAAGGGAGGCTTTGTCGCCATGGGTTTGTTATCGGTGCGAGTAATGGACGTCAGGGGTTGAAAACGCCTGCGTTTAGCTCTATAATCGGTATTGTAGCGAAAAAGCGAATAGCTTAGGTATATATATGTACACTATATAGATGAGCATCGCGAGCGGTCGCTCGAAGATTCTCATCAATTGCCGGTCGTTATTTGCCGATTTGTTTGTTTATAAAAGACTAAAATATGTATCGATGATCAAGAGACCATATCACATGTAGATATCTGGTAAAACATCGCGGCATATTATATTTTCGTATTAGGAGTCAATACTCAGATTTCTATTCGCGGCCATTCGAATGCATGCGCCTCTCTCCAATCTCTCGCTCGTGAGGTTATGCATTTAGATTCGAAAGCAGATATGAGCTTTTTGCGGAAAATTTATTTTCGTCGGGTCAGTAACACCTCGCGCGCGCGCCCGTTCCCAATTGGAAAATAATTTATCGACTCGTCGACGTGAGTTTCGTATTGCCCCAAATTTAGCACTTGGCGTTGACAACTATTTTCGAACGGATTATCGCAGTTACGGCGTTGCGATAATTCGAATCCGAATAGCCAGAGGATATTGTCAGTGGACCAATAGCTTCCAATCACAACATAGCGAATGATTGCGAAAAATAAATGTATTCCGCCGTTAATGGCGAGAATGGTACTGCAAAGCGCTACGGGGGATGAAACGAGTCACTGAAACAAAAAAGTTTCTTATACTGACTCCACGATATTGGACAATGTCCTCGAATGCATCGTATACAGGGAGATGCGGAGCTCTGTGCGGTACATGGAAGAGGCGAGGTTCGGGCCGATACAATGAGAACGACTCAAGCGGTAGAGAACATCGCGAGTGAGAAAGACGCGGAAGATGCATGGCGTTGTGCTTGCCACCCTGTCGGCACAGCGTTCCACGCATCGTCGCGCTCTTTAAAGCGACCTGCTTCTTTTTTTTATTTTATTTTTTTTTATTCGCCACCCGATTCTCGATGAATGGGAGTCGAGACTTTACGGGGTTGAAAGGGCGAGGGAGAAAAACTCTACTATTCAGAAGGGGGGGGGTACGATCAGCGACGATGCTATGGAAGGCCCACCGATGCAACAACGTGTGGTCGTTGCATTGTGTCACTTCTTCATTCATCCCTGATTTTGCGGTTGGCTTGCGTAGCGAATATAACAAAAAAAAAAAAAACTTCATCCCCTCGTCGGTTCGTACATATAGATTCAACGAATGTACCACATTCGAATACGTAACTACGATACAAAGAGGAGTAGCGAGGAATTCACCTCACCCGGCTCTTCTTCTTTCATTATTCTGTTGCGGTTTTTTATTTCCTTTTTTTTCTCCGATGATTCTTGATTCTCGAATTTCGTGAGTCGAAATTCAAGGTGGTCGAAAAATGCTCCCTGTTTATTCGATCCATTTTATCGCACAGACAGATCTATGAATTATAATTTATTGGGGATGAATCGAACAGGGAAGCAGATTCGCTATCATGGGTCATTTAGGGGGATCGATTACAGCAATCGTTTCGAGACGTGAAATAATAATAGGGAAGACTACGAGAGTTACGGCCCTATGTTTGTTGTCGCGTCTATCGATGCGTCGTCGTTCGAGTGGCATTTTTCAGGTCAGTCTCGCTGAAAAAACAAACTTTCGAATGGGGAGAGACGGACCCGAAAGAGGGGCCACAACAGCGAGTCGATCACAGCATCCCACAGTTGCTTATACAGAACTCATGGATACGCTGGATCATCGGCTCGTAATTGTGGCCATTCAGGTCCTCGACGAGTGTGACGACGATTGGCCCGACAGTTGCTCTCGTCGGCGACAATTATGTCGAGAGATCTCGTGTGCTCACGATCGTGGGAGAGTTTTAACGAAGAATTTCGTATCTTCGAAATAAAATTTCCGTTAATGATGTCTTTCATACCGATTTCGAAAAAGTTACCATTTATTTCGCTCGTAACAAATAATCTCATATGCACCCCCTGGTAAACCGGATCGGCAGATTCACATTTTTTATCTCGTAACAATCAATGAATGTTAGAAAAAAAAGTTTATACACGCAGCAGAGATTTACCGCGCCGGAACTTTACCGAGGCATATCGCGATTCGCCCACTTAGACTCGAGGTCCTTTTCCATTCAGTGCCGCGGCATTAGACTGAGTCTCTTCAACCCTCTCACGGCGGGGGCGTACAAACTCCGAGCTCTGCTCCCTTTCGTTCTCTTTCTCTCTCTCTCGTCGCCAAGCTTCCACCTTGGAATCTCGCGGTCTCTCGCTCGCTCACCCCCCTCCGGACACCCCGAGAGAGAGCTGCTCTCCGGCGATAAGAATGAAATGCCCGGAGAGCACCCGGGCTGACAATGAAGGTGTCGTTGCAGGAAATTATACAGCAGTTAGAGGAGCGTCTCGCTCTGAGCAATTGTCTCTTAGCCTGGGCATTGTCTGTCGTCATCGGTGCGCTCCTCGTCTCTTCTACTCGACTCGGTGCTGTTTGCTGCTATCCCTCGAGGCCGCAGAAGCGTAGAGGAGCCCAACCGCTTGTCTGACACCGCCCGGCACAATGAGAGATCTAATCGCGGGTAAAGTACTTAATATCTTAAGGTCGCCTCTCGGTAGGGAAGACCTTCGGAGTATACCTCGCGTTTGGATGGGAAAGTGAAGGAGTGAGTGAGGAAGGAAACCGGTGAGCGAAACAGAACGGGGGTCGATCTTCGTGTCACGATATCTGATGAAGAGAAGAGACGCCCCGGGTGACAGCTACGCGCGTACGGGTCTTACCAACTACTACAGTTCTCCACCTCCTTCGCGTTCTGTTTTACACTTCGTGTCCCCTTCTGACACAGTTTACTAATAGGACTGGTATCTTAAACGTGTGTATTACACGCCGTTATGACTATACTTACCATCCCATCCCTATAATCAGAAACTCTGAGACAGAAGTCAACGCGGACTGTCAGATTAAACGAAACGTCATGAAACGTGAAATCCTGACGACTATCGATCAAATCAATTTCATCGTTCTTTCGTTTGACGCCCCCGGCGCGATTATACACTTTTCTCGCCGTTACGGCGCCGTAGTTACGAGCTTTCGAGTTGCCCGCGAAAGGTAATCGCATTTCCCCTCCGGTGATATCGTTGCGGGACTCTAAAATCAGCTGCGGTATTCGCCGAGGTACTCGGTGTATATTGACGAAAAAAAAAACAGGATAAGAAAAAAAAATGTACGAGAAAAGAAACCTCCCTCGTCGCTTAGGGTTGCTGGCGTTTTCTCGTTCCATTATGTGTCAAATATCGGGTCCGGGTAGCTTTGTAATTTTTTTTTTTTTTTTTTCCACCTCCGTCACCACCAACCGCACGGTCTTCGTTGCTTCGTTGGTTCGCCGCGTTTTTTTCTATCCTCGTTTCTTCGTCGGGTGCCTTCGTTTAATATCGCGGGCGGTAAGCGAACGGGAGTAAGAGGTGGGCTTCTGTTGAGATATGAAATCGAGGCTTAAATATTCCATGGAGTGTCGTCGAGACTCGGTGTGCGGGACCCCCCGGACATCGGTAAGGCCAACCGCGGTTGGACGCCCTCTCTCTCTCCGTTTGATACTGTTATAAAGCATCGTTACCCGCTAACGCTTGGCGCGCCCACGAAGAAACCGTCTTTTATATTGCTATCTTGCCCGGTGCTGTTCCCTTCTTATAATGCAATCTTAACTTTATTAACGGCGCGGGGGTGGGAACGGGGAGAAAAGGCTCTTCTTTGGGTAACAGCCCGTCGGAATTGGGTAGCGATGAAGCGCACCGCGGAAAACGTTAGTATTTATAGGACTCTCCTTATTCGCGCCCTCTCGGTCTCCGCTTCGCGATCACTCATCAAAATTCTCATCCTTGGCAATTCTTTATCAGCCGTTGAAGCCTCGAAGAGTACAATAATCTTCCTGAAATTCATTGAGCTCCACGCTCCATTTGCTACCCCGTGCGAGCGAGCGACGCCTCTCGAGTAATTTCTTTATTCGTCTCTCGTGGGAAAGACGACCGCACTCTCGTTTCCTGTGTGTGATCCGTTCTCTCCTTCTCCTCTGTTTATCTCTGCGCCATTCGTTTTTATCACGCTACTCCCGCGGGACGAGGGCTGGCGAACCGGTGGATCCGGAAGAAGAAGACGACGACGAAACGGTCGTAGGGATGGGTTCGGGGTACACATAGGCTTGTTGCACGTTTTCTGCAGAAAGCGAAAAACTAAAGCAGGCAACGGTGATGGAGAATAAAAATAAAAAAAATAGAGTAAAGAAGAACACCTCTCGTGGTCTACGGGGCGGGCGCGGAGAACGGGGGATTCCCCGTGTGCTCTACCGACGTGCCCCGTGGGACCCGTGCGAGGGTGACGCCTGACTCGGGAAGGAAACGAAACTCCGCCACATCTCAGCCTATGCCCGCTACGCCTTATTCGCCAAGGGGATTGGAACACTGCTGCTCTTATTTCTGTACCGCTGCCTGCCGGATAAAAGTGGAAAAGAACTGGGAAAAGTACGTCGCGTACACGTTGAACGGCGAGATAGCTCGGTCGCGTCACACGTGACGCGTAGCATGATTACGTTATTTCCCACGCGCTCACCCCTTCGTCGCTGTCTCCGCCGTACACAACCCCTCCTCCGAGACGGGCTGCGCAGTTCATTCGTTATTTAGAGACACCTTCGCTACACCAGTCTTGTTTCTCGTTTGCTTATACACGCGCGGCATAACGTTCAGCCGCAGCGCGCCTCCCCGACCTCTCGTCGCATCTAATACATATAGTCTTTTCGAGATTAAGTTTATTTTCCCTCGTTTCCAGACACAGCAAAAAAAAACGCCTTTGTGAAATTTTCATGTACCCACGAATGTCTCGAGTTTGTTTCTCCGAAAGGGTCCTTTTTTCGGTGTCAACCGCGCGCGAGGCTCCGACTCTCTTTGTGTATTTTTATTATTATTTTCTTCGAAACTTTGGGCAGTTGTCGCGATGTATAAAAATTTCAGTATACCGGTATATAAATATTGATATAGAAATATTTACAAAAAGCTAACGAATTATCGTTTTGATTCGTTTATCGGATAATTCGCGCGCTCCACCGTTCTTTCCAAAGTCTCGTTATCGTAGCGCGTTGTAGTCGAAGGATTCAAAATTATGGACCCAAGAGAAGAAGAAATTAAAAAACTCGAAGATGTCGACGAGAATGGGACGCGAGAGAACGGGAAGACGTGAAAATTGCGCGGAGGGATGAGAGTGGATCGAAGCGGAGTCTCCGGGTCCATTAGGAAACCCCGAGGGTCTCTCGCGAAGCGAAGCGAAAGAGAGAAAACTCCCTCTATCTCGCGAAGTGTCACCGATGATGAATAGTTGGCATGAACAAAAAGAATGCTAACCGCCCCCTTCACGCGTCGCATTCACCCTCTGTTACGCTCCGGTGTGTTACTCTATCTTTCTTCAATACCGAAAGGAGTTTTCCCGCTTTTGAAACTCTCAACCAATCTCGATACTCGCCGCGCGAGCAAAAGCCGACGGAGGTCGTCGAGAAACCCGCGACCGATTGTCTCGTTGCGGAAGATCCGTCGTCATAGTTGTCGAGGCGAAGAAGGGTCGTGCAAACGAACAGCACAGAGCACATGAAGACGATGCGAATGATACCATCTTAATTAAAAGTTGCCAATTCATTTCGCCTCGAGTCGTCTTTTCCACTTCGTGAAAGTCTCTTTCCACCTTCGAGCGCGGAGAGGCTTCTTTAAATTCTTTTGTTTTATACCCCGACTCGATAAGGAAATAAGAAGAGAGCAACCGGCGAGCCCCGTCGCTTCTTTCTACTGGGGTTGTTTTTCCCGCTAAGGCACCGCTCTTCAGGGGTGAAAAGGCGCGTCACTCGCAAGGATTGACGATAATAATAAGGAATTCACCTCGCAGCACTTCTTATTCGTTCCGACAATATAAAATTGAGTCAAACGCAGCATCAACCCGCAAAGGGGGTGCGAAGGAAGTGCGCGGTTGGTCCTGAGGTCGACACCGTTACTTGAACGAATCCGCACACGCTGTTTCTTCTTACCCCATCAATTTCTTCCCTTTATATTCGCCGGCTCCGTCGAGATCATCGATGGCAACTTTTTTTCCGTTATTTTTTTTCTCCGCGATTCAACATCTTTTTCTTATTACACTCATGCATAATCGTCGAGCTCTGCGGGGCTATAGAGCCACGAGAATGAATGCGGGTCGCTTACTTTCCGACATCACCGTATCGTTTACCGATTATCCGGTCGGAGATCGCTACCCGCACAATGCCGCAAGAAGCAGCAACTTCTTCAACATCTATCGTTCATGACGATGTAGAAAACGTGTTATTAATTACCTTTCGTGTACATCATTAACATATTCTCAATGCACTGCAACGCGTTTGATTGTCCAAAAAGAACACTCGGCAATAAATATGCGCACGTGACAAATAGGTCTAATGTACGAAATGCGCTTCTCGATCGTCGGCATTTTGCGTAACCGGCGTTGAAGTAAAATATATTGTCGGCATACGTGTGTTTGTTAACGCGAAGAACGCTCGTGGTTCTCGGAGCGAACGATTCGGCATGGTGAGAGAAGTACACGCGAATGAAACAACCCAAAGAGCTCGACGCACGGTGGCAACGCGTAAATAATTAAGAAATTGCAACCGTCTGAGGGCCTCAGCCGTTCACCGCTTAGTTCTTCTCACGTCTCTACCGTGGAGAGCAGCGCACTCCGTTATACCTTTTACCTATGCCGAGGTGGCCGTTGGTGCTTCGGTCCACTCTTTTCTCTTCTCTTCTCATCTCCCGTTCTCTCGTCGGCGGCTTCGCACCCTCTCTAACCACGACCACCGTGCAGACCCATTTCGCCTCCGCCCACTCTAATTACAAATTTTCTTCGCCGATGCAACCTCCCCCGCCACCCTCCCTTTTACCACCGCGTCTACTCGGTGCAGGAGCGCAACCTTCCCCTCCACCCCCACCCTCCCCCCGAGTTAATTTAGTTCCCAATTTGTATAAAATATCTCTTGGCTAATGAAGCAATTTGAGGCTGTCTCGCGCCCCGTTAACGTATGGAGTCTGAGACTCTCATAGCATTTCTCTCCCTCTCTCTCCCTCTCTCTCTCCGTCTCTTTCTTCGGTCATAACGGAGACGAGTTGCACCAACGCCAACGGCTTACCAACGCCCGCTACTTATATTTACCGTGAGATGAATAAAAATAATAATAATGATAATAAATAAAGTAAAAAGTAACAAGAAAGTCCAAGGAAATCCATTTTCTTTATTGTCTGTGTCAGTGCAGAACCCCAGGTGCTGCATGCCGGTGCGGCCTTCTCCTGTCGATGTTTTAAATAACCATGCGGGTGATTCAATTGGAAACAGGAGAATCGACCGTTCCGATCAGCTTGATAATCTTATGAATAATTAATGCGTCGCATTAAATTCGTATCGAGAAATTCTGCAGCCCTTCGACAGTTTTCATAGGGGAAAGATGTCTTGTAGCGCCCGAAGATCATTACTTCGTTCACTTAAAATAGTCGAACGGCTTCATCGATATCCAATAGATCGCTGGAAAATTTCTCGATTCCGACATTGGGTGATTGAAGGGTGAATAATAAATATGCATAAGTCGCAAAGAGACGACGACTTTCGTAATCTATCGTTTTAACGAGTATGGAAAACGCGATTAAATTTTCCAAAATACAATAAATTCGAAGCTTCGATACGTTCGAAATTATTTTAAAGAACTCTTCTGAGATCGCCGCAAATTGCTTCGAAGGTGGTGCTTGGATTGTCATGTTTTATGCAAAGCGTATTACCACCCCCTCCACCTATCGTACGATACACGGAATTTTGCATTCAACACAAATAGATAATGTAGGGGTTCTCGGATTTCCAACTTGCTGGCGGTACGATTAAAAATTACATCAATTTATTATAATCGATCGAGCGAATGATCAAATGATACTCCGATGTCAAGCGACGTCTGAGAATCGCGAGACGCCGAGTACGAGAGAAGAGGAGTAAAATAAAAGAGTGTCTATCGGCAAGGTTCGCGTCACCGCGTCTAAAGCGTTGAGCTCGTAAAGCTGATCCCTGTATAATTTTCAATCGCCCTCGGATTTGACGACCTCGTCACGGATCCCCGGGTAGGAAGATCGCTCGAGAGCCTATAGCAACAGTAGGGAAGGAGGAGAGAGAGAGAAATAAAGAGAGAGAGAGAGAGAGTGCCCGTCGCGGCACCTTCGACGTGCCCGGTGGGCTTTTCTTCTTCTCTTTCTCATCCCTTTTTCTTCTCCTTCCTATCCTGTGCCACGAGAGATAAGGGTGGAATGACGAGGTCGCAACGACCGGTAAAAAGGTGATCTCTTCTGGATAATGTCGTGGGAGAAAGTGAGCCCGTAGGAAAAGGAACGGTTGGGTACCTACCCTTCCTGTACATAGAGTAAAAGTGGTTGGTGTGTGATGCTCGCTTCCCTCTTGGAAACGCTGCTGAGGTGCCTGCGGAGATCGTAAAAAGACAATACCGTTTTCTCACATCGGCCCCCACCCTTCTAACCTTGCGACCGAGTACCGTCAGACTCGAGCCGTTTCTCCAGCACCCTCTACTTACTATATATACACATTGCGGGGGTACAAACTCTGCTCTTCGTCGACTTCTTCTGGCAACTTCTCTTTTTCCTTCGTTTATATCCTCGTTTAACCGTTTATTTCGATCTTTTCTGTTACAGGTAAGTTTCCACCGCAATATTCCATCGATCGTCATTCAATGTATCGTGAGCATTCCATCGGAATAAGTGAGTAACAAGAAAATAATTGATATGAAACGCGAGAATTGATAGGATCCGATGAGTAGTAAGAATGACAAGATCGCGACCCGTGATTCGCGATCTCGACTGTCGCGGCTCCTTATATCGAGAGATCGATCTCCACCCACGCGTAACACCTAACGTAATAATGCCGACGTCATAGGATTTCCATCTCTCGCAACGCGTATTATTTCTATCGTAGCTGTGTATAATCGTCGTATGCAAATTTCTCGATTCGACTCCCGCAGTCGTTTCTAATGTCTGTCGGAAATTAAAACGATCAGTTCTGGCGTAACGCCCCTCGGTAGCCGAGTGTAGAGAACTGTAGGACCCTTCTTCGGCGGCATCTCCCGTCGTCAATCTCCCTCCGCGATGTTTCGTTTCCACATACCAATGGCGGGGGACGGCACTGATCGTGTTTAACTTTAACACGCATCCATTGATTTCATTAGCCGTCAGCGATGCGCGGCTTTTGAATCGGCAAACGCGTAAGGGTGGCCGTGGCACTCGGGTTAAATTACGTGATCGAGTAGATTGTGAATGAAAGAATGAAAGGAAGATGGCAGATAGAAGGTGGCTTAGGCGTTAATACGTAACGCGCCGTGGATACAAGAAGAGGATATTACGATCGAAGCGGAGAAACGAAGGGCGAGAGAGGCATTACGTACTGACGGGGCTGGTATACAATGTACGGGGCATAGTAGTAGTTATATACATGTAATACAGAAAGGGGGTCACAGGACCGGGTGCAAAAGATGCGATACATTAATGGCCAACGCCGTCAGTGAAGCCTCCGTATGTATATATGTATACGCGTTAATATAACGACGCCGACCCAGTCGGAGGGAGTGAAGCAGATAAAAAAGACATTACTCACGAGGCCGAAGCCGCGAGCGGTATATATGCAGCGATAATTACGTCGACCTGTCGTCAGGCGTCCATTCGAATGTCTGACTTTTCTGCTTTTCTGCTTTTCCGCTCGGCGCCCCGATTGTTATGAATTTGAATAAACCGATGACTTCTCTTTCGCGATCGAAACCTACTTATCTCGCGGATAGTATGACACAATTTCATAACCCCGTTGTCAACGTCCTATTAATTAGATCAAACGGAAATAACCATTGATAATCTGAACGGCGTTTGAATTATAGGAATAGGCTGCGAAATTGTTCAGTTTACAGCATCTCTGTCGTTGTATTAATAACAATTTTCGCGGTGAAGCTTCGGCCGCGTGACGGCCCTGTCAGCACGAAACGAGATGTCGATTTTATCGAGAACATTGCCTGATGAGTACAGTGATTGATATTCTAAGAGATAATCGATCGTAGAGCGCTTTGGCATCGTTGCGTCCCTTTCGTACGTTTGCCATTTATTGGCCAATGTCTGAACATCGGCCAATGATCGGTTTTCGAAGAACCAACTGCACCGTTCGAACGATCTTCGTTTCCCTCGAGATACCTTGATAAAAGCGAGAAATTGTATTTCGAAAATCGAGTTACATTAATTAACGTCGATGGAACGTTAAAACCCCCAAATAGGCTATCCATTCGCTTCTCTCCAGCAATTCGCCAATCGCTTGTACATCTCTTCCCATTATCTCTGTCTTCGAAGAAACTAAATGTAGACACGGATTTATCGAATTTGTATCGATTCCAAAACCTACATTTCACCTCTGTTGTCCTCTCTATACTCACGAAGTGAGCGAATCTTCCGGCGAATGGATTTCCTGTTGGTATCTTTGTTACGGACAGCAATGGCAAAAGAGCTTTGCAATGAACATTACGCACGAAAGAACGAGTCTCAAGATCGCTTCATTCGCGAGTGAGAAAGAGAAGATGTGGGCACTTTACGGGCCGACATTTTTTTCTTCTATCCTTCGTCTTTCTTCGCTTCAGTTGGCCAAATGGCGAGAACGAGAAGCGGCACTCAACTGCGGTCGCAATCTGTGCGAACGCGGCTTACAAGCCGACGCTGGGATTGCGTGAAGCTGCGTGAAAAGAAGAATTAAACGTGGCGTGCCAAAAGCACTGACGGTGGTCCAACCCCAGTTACTTAGCCTCGGATCGATCTTAATCCAAGAACAGTGGGCATTGCCACAGTTTTCGTGATATTATGCTGCTATACAGCGCTGAACGCTCCCTTCTGCCTCTGAAGCTTCTTTTTCTTCGTATTTTTATCGAGAGAAAAGAGCAATCGAGCTGCCGAATCAAAATGTTCGATATTCAATTTTTTTTTACTAATAACGGAAATCACGGAAGAAAATTGCGAAAGCAATGAAAAAAAAAACGAGAAAAATCAGTTCGGAAGAACAAAAACTGTTGTCTCTAACGCCGCGGAACGACATTGATCTCAAACATACATCAAGCTTCACATAGATCCGCGAGGCTAATCTGATTCCCCTAACAATGTGCACGCGTCGGAATCTTCTTACATTCCCTCGAGTCTCACCCCTCATATATACCAAGAGCTTTCTGCGATGTCGGGATCACACACGGCCCCGTTGCCAGTTTCTACGACTATCAGGCCGCCTTTCGCCGGCCATCGGCTCGACGGATCTATATAGATTTTGGATTTGCCGGAAAGAATGAAGAAACGTACGAGAAGGGGAGCTCTCTAACTCTGACGAAATCCGTGCCGCAGAGAGCACGGAATCTCCGAGTAATCTCTCGCTAATAACAGGCGATTTATCGCTTTTTTTCCCCAAGCGAATTTCGTCTCGACTTACGTCGATTCTCCGTTCTTCTCGATACGACTACGTACGCGAAACATAGAGAGAGGTATATAGATTTTTTTTCCTAATTTTTCTCGTCTTTCCACGGAGCAGTTTCACGCTTATAAATATCCGCTCGCGTCCGGCCCGTGAAGCGTCAATGGGTTTGTTACTCCGTAACAGACGCTACAGTATTCCATTAATTTACATCGCGGAGACGCCGGTGCGTATAATCAACTATACGTTGTAAGTGAGAACAACGAATTCATTCTTTGGAAGCGCGCGACGGAAAGATTCGGACCGACGTTGCCAAACAAAATCTGGCGTTACGACACTCTTCCTCTTCAAAAGTTTTTGGCCTGTCGAGGCAAACACCGGGCGGTGGTAGATTAGATTATACCGAGCTAAACAAAGCTTGTAACGCTCTCGGGATGAGGCATTGCCGGGGATCGACTCGCGTTGTAACTGCGGGCGAAGCTGCGCTTCTCCCGGTTATTATGGTTCCCTTCCGGAGTGCACCCACTCTGCTAGGCGTCACACAGGTAGTACGACAATAACACTCCGGCGGTTCGTCGTCAACGGTGAGAGAGGAAATTGCCGTGTGGAGATACGAGAGTTGGCCGGTGCGAGTTTTATTGTCTGACTCGTATTTTTTTTTTTTTTTTTTTTTTTTTTTTTCCTCGCTCGCCCTCAAACCCGAGTGTGTGAATGCATGTTACTCTGGCTTGTCCTCTAGTTTATGAAAGAACGCTTTCATTAATGGAACTCGCAGGGCGATGAAACGGCTGAAAGTGAGACGAAGAGGAAAAAAAAAAAGTAGCGACACTTTCTTTGTTTCTTTCTTTTTACGAGAGACGATCCTGCCTGCGCAAAGGCCCCCGAAGTAACCAGCGTGTGTGAATTAACCTGCTGTTAAGTGTCTAGTGCGTGTCAGAGATAACGCGTCGGGCAGGCGAGACCGCGAGGGGCGGGCGGGGGATCGAGGTTGGGACACAAATATTTGACCGGGTAACTGGCTGCGCTCGGCATGTTTGTCCTGTTAGCTGTTTCTTCTCTCGTCCACTTCAATCCTCTCTTTCTCTCTCTCTCTCTCTCTCTCTCTATCACTTGCTCCCTCTCTCGTTCTGATTCTTATGGTACGCGTCGTGCTTTCCGTGCTCGAGCACAGATCTCGTTTTCTCGCGTGCGCCACGAGCGGCGCAACATGTAGGTATAGTCGCCGGTACTTGACCCAGCGGCATAAAAAAAAATTGAAAAAAAAAACAAGAACATGTAGACTCCATATCGCAGTTGTACATGCGTAGTTATCATCATAGAGACTCGCAGCCGACTTTCAGTCGGAAATCTTCAGAACGGTTTCTAGAGGCTGCAGATCGTAACTATGATACGAAAGGTGTTGGATCGGCTCCTCAGAAACTCTTTTATCGACCGAGAGAATTTAAATTGCAAAATCTGCATCCTCGAAACTCCTCGAGTCAGTTAGGAACGTAGGTGTAGGAGTAGGCTGAGGATGCGCTGCGTAAACCGGGAGCGTGATGAGGCTCGACGAGCCAATAACACGAGTGGGCAGCACACGAGTAGAATGAACGGAAGAGCATAACCAGCCCAACGGAGTCAAAATCAACGTGTAAAATGTCTTCAAGGGACTGCATATGCCGCAGTAAGTTCGAGCAAATATGTTCAAACACTGCGCCGGGGATGGGGTTCGACAAGACAAGCAAGTCAACGTGTATATACGTATATATAGCATATAGTTGGTCGGAACTTTGTTAGCCTAACCCAACATCGTCTCTATCTCGGGATGAGTCGAGTAGGGACGAGTGTGCTCTTCATAATATAGCCAGCCAGTCAGACACTGTGAAACGTTGTAGATACCGCACGTTTGTGTCCGCCTTCTCCTCTCTTTCACGGATGAAACGACTACGAGAGAAGTCGCGCGGTCGAGCTTCCGTGGACCGTTGTGTACACGCAGTGTATACAGTGACTCCGAGAATGAAACTAAAGGAACCCAAATTGGTCCTGCTGCGGTGCATTTGTCTAAGGACTACCGGTTGAAAGATCGAAATGAGAACGTGAAGAGAAAAAAAAAAAAAAAAAACCTACTACTTCGAAGCCCTCTTGACTCTCGGCGACCCCGTCTTCACTTCGCGACGGCATACTCATCCATACAGCTAATAATAATTCCTCCCAACTTCACGTGGTAATAATCGATAGAACTACCCGCGGGAGTTTCTTCGTGTGGAATTTTGCACCTGCAGACGTATCGATTGGATTCACGTATTTTGTCCTAAATTCTTGTCGCGTTCGCGTCAATCCCGTGTTTCCCGAGAATAGTTGAAATCGTCTCTAATGGCTATGGCATTCCGCTTATATTAGAATTCGACGATCATAAGCGGGTAAAACGATCCTCCTGTATGGTTGATGTTGGATGCAATTCGAAGAGAATAACAGCCTCGCGTCCTCGGAATACGAGAAATTTTCCTTTCCTCTATGTTTCATACTCTTTTCACGCGAATGTACCGTTACGCGAACGAGTATAAAAGATAACCTAATAGAGGGAGAGGAGCGCTACTGACCGGTACATGAACGCTAAGCACGCCGAAGAAACGGTGTAGCATTTATCGGCTTGTACAGAGTCGGGCGAGAAAGAGATCGTACAAGTGAGCCGCATCACTGGCGCGTTTGCCCCTCTCTCACTGAGAGGTTCATGCCAACGAACAGTTAAGACAGCGCGAGAAAGAAGCCGGTGCTCCGACACGCTATAAATTAAGGATAAAACGAAGAGGAGAGTGCGGAGTTTGCTCTATGGTAGGATAGACATATATATAAGTATAGGGACAGGGAGAAGTACACAGTGATCGGAACGGTTAACGTCAGGGGTTGGCCGAAACCATCCCACCTTTTAACACCCTCGGATCCTCCCTCGAACGAAGATATCTGAAAGCATGCAAGATCACGCACGTGTATCATTAGAAACGACACCTCTTCCACCATGTGGTTTCTTCCCTTTTTTCCTTCCTTTTTTATTATTTTTTTCTCGAAGTCGGAATGAAAAAACTTGGCATAAAACATGGTAAGTCATCGGTATAGATTCGCAAAGAGAGAGCTACAAGACGAAAGGATATCTTATAGAGGTACTCTTCGTCTGGAACGAAGAAATAAGGTGTTAGACCGCAAAGCCACGCCCCAATTAGGTCCTCGCGGGCAGTACCCGCGGTTTACGGCTTGCCGTTGACGTTGCCGGCCGAGCTATTCTATACCGAACACACACACACACGCGCACGCGCACACATTTGTACTTTTGCACAGTGTTGCGAGACACGAAGCAGCTAGGGCATCGCGGTGCTATTTATGATGAGAATGTCCGCACCTGCGGTGACACTCGCCACCGCCATGGCCTCGCACCCCTACAGGAGAAACCTCGTGGCTCTGCGGCGAGTGAGATAGAGAGAACACGAAGTGTTTTATGGTGCCCAGATAGCCTCACGCACACCTCGCCTGGCTATATCCGCAGCATTAGCTGCAGCAGGTGATATACGACGACTATATTGCTGCAGCATAGTCGCTATAGGGCTGCTGGTTTCCATGCTTGCCCACCTTCCTTACTAACCAAACACCTTACGAGATACCTCCGTCTCTCCACCACTTATATCCGCGGAGAGCTGATCCGACATCGTCCAGCGCACGTGCGGCTTTTATTCTCACATGCCTGCGCGCCGTGAAAGCTCTGTTCTCTTGTATCCTCGATACTCGCAAACTTCGCAAAGGAGGGGTTTCTCTCTCGTTTTCTCGAGAATACACAAAGACAGTTTCAACTAAGTCCGATGCCAGGAAAAATGCACGCACTCGAACGTCCTCGGGAGACGCGAAGGAATATCGTTCGAAGAAGAAAACGAGTAAACGAAAAGAAACATATTTCGAATCGTGAAACTGTACCGGAAACGGAGGAGAGAGCAGAAGAGAAAAGTGCTGGTTTCTAGTTCGCTCCAGTTGCGAAGTCATTGGCAAAGTGCCTGTGCAGCAGTGCTCTCTAGAAGTGAATCTCACTCGGAGGATGGGAACGTCGCGAAGAAGGAGAGTGACGTCACCGAAGATAAACGTCCATCAATGTCAAGGGGTTTGTCGGCTGTTGGGGGATGCTGTTTTTTTTTGTTTCTTCTCTGCATCGTCTTTTCTCGTGTAGCGAAATTTCGTCTTACCAAAAGAAGAAAAAAAAAAAAAAAACATCGAAACCAATTGTGGAGTAAAAAGATCGCGGAAATGAGAGGGTAAAATTTGAAATCTCCGATTTCGATTGGATTTGTTACAATGATCACATTTCGATTGCTCGACTTCTCTCTCCACCCCGACTTCCCAACTCGTTTGGGTTCAGAATAACCGCGTTAGAGTTGAAGGGTTTTAATTTCGTTGGTGTTTGAGACTCAGTCGGTAACTATAGGGTGCATTGAATGCAATCGGCGATAGAGGCTACGCGTGGAATTAGCGAGGCAATCCGCGCGTTACCTCTATCCGATGAAGTGGATAGTCGCGAGTTATACACGCTCGACGGGGGTTGCGAATCGAGTGCGCCATATCCACGTCTAGTTTTCCCATATCGCCCCCGCATCCCGAAACTGCCGGATACGTAAGTTATACGCTTCGATTTCAACGATACAGAGATTTGGTATATTCGACGTCGCGCTACGGAAAGGCTTCGCGAGGCTTTCAGTTCACAGCACTAGAAAATATAATACCCTATGTGTTATGTAGCACGTAGATATCGAGCTGCGGGCGGTGAAGAGAAATTCGGAAGTGGAAAAGGCCTCGAGCGTTGTGTATAGCGTAGCTACAGTGGCATACCCAGCCCCAGCGACACACCGTATCCAGTTCGTTCTCTCGCTTTAATCGCATTCGGATGCAATGTTGCGGAAAATTTCGTTCGAGTGAAGAACGGGGGAGAAGGGGAGAGCCGGAGCGAGAAGGATGAGAATCGTGATAGAGGAAGAGGGAAAGAGAATCGCGAGAGGATATCCCGCTGTGACTTTGTCTCGCGACGATTCCAATGGAACCCCCGCAGCGAACAGTACGCGACTACTGGTACTACGATCCTCTGGGCATTCCTACTTGTACGGGGTAGTTGGGGGGTGAAGGGGGGTAGGAGAAGGACCGATAGACCGTTTGCATAATATCTAGCGATTGGACTCGTGTTCGCGCTACTTTCATACTATATATGCATATAAAACGATATAATATACGATACAAACAAGTAGCCGCGAGTGGACTTGCCTCGGCTACCGGTGTACGCCGCTTTATACGTCTCATAACAAGTAAATCGTGAGGAACTACCCGGAGAAAAAAAAATTGTTCAAGCATTCGCGATGTATAGATAATACGATTTTATCTATAGAGAGTCGATCAGTCGACGAACATGCGGCCTTGTCTATTGGTCAGAACGGTCCAAACGCGTTTGTCGCGCCGCTAACGCGAATGGGAATACCGGAGCTGTTTCTCTCTGCGCTGCGCGCCGGTAACGTCTATACAGCACGGGGTAGCGGCAATGTGCGATTTACATTTAAACACCGAGACCGATTGAATCTTGATTGGAAAATCCACTTAATTAACGACGCGCCATTATGTTTATTGCCGGGTCGGGCAACAGCAGCGGCAACGTCGAGAAGTATAGTGATACGATTGACTACGCGAACGTTCTATACACGCGACAGGATCGAAACCCTATTGGCAAACCCCCCGCTGGCTTAGACTCGTTCCTAGAACATTCGCGGAATGATTACATATTTTCTATCTCAACGAATCTGACGTACGAACGTTTTAATTGTTTTCATTGTTTTACGAGATTCATTTCGGTCGGTAATGACGAAAACGATAAAATCGATTATCTCGTTATTTAATCTGTGAGATACAATGCGATTTTCCAATTTTCAATTAATATCGATCGCAGGATGTCATACAGCGCGTAGTGAATAAATCGCGTCTACCTGGAATACGGTAGTAGAGAACAGAAATTTAACCGCGCATGCGCAGAACACCGGTCCCGAGTCCCCGCGACCATCAGAAATAACAAACGATGTGCGATCGCAATTAATTACTGGTGACCGACTAATTACCGTAATTATATGTTGCCACACCCGTCAGCCGAACGATCTCGTTAAGTTATCTCTGTTTCGAACAGGACGCGCGTCTAGATTCTCGATGATTCCTGGTCTGCGCAGAGCAGCGGAGAAAATTACGATTGAAGTCGTATCATCCGAGTAACCGAGATTCGTGTACTTCCTTTTACTCGAGTCTCTTCTTACATTGCTTGTAAGGCAGTAACGTTAAAGTACTCGAATCCCATTCGTTGCCGATAGACGGAAAATCTTCGAGAGTCACTTAATTTTCCCATCGCGATACAACGCGATCTATCCGCCGCAACAAGTTATTACTATTACCCCTTTGCGGTCGACGAATCCTTGCAGAGAAATGAGTTCGACGGATAGAAATCCTAGGCAATGATGATGATGATTCGCAAACGTGTATTGACCGTTTGTCCGCACAGCAGGCGGAATACGGCGAGCGGCGTGTGAGTGAAGAGACGATAGGACGGTTCTCGTTTCGCCGCGTTTTATAGAGTTCTAAATTGCGTCGTCGAGTCTGAGAACGGGCAAGAAATATGACAGGGGATCGGTTCGATCGGTATAAAGAATCGTTGTCGGCTCGGGCGGTGCGCAACGGCGGTTGTGAGAGTCGAACGACGATATAAGCCCGGCATGGGTATTATACGCGTGCGAGAGGCTACGCGAACATCGAAGACGGCGATATACACTATACGGTGTGTGTCGAGCGACGAACGGAGAAAAGAAGCATTAAGCGGTGGGCGAGGGAGGTTGCTACCGAGCGACAGGTGGTACCGGCAAAAAAACTCACTGACGTCTCCAGGATTACGAGAGACACCGGTGAGCTCTTCGTTTCATACACACGGACGGTTTACCTTCGGCTCTTCGGCTATATCAAGTATAGTGTCTCTTGATGAGCTGCGATATATAAGAGATTCTTGGGTTGCACCCGGTTGCATAGAAGGCTGAACGGTGTAGTCCCGTGGCGCGTAAGGGATCAACATCTCGTCGAGGCGAGGCGGCCTTCCACGGCCTTTATCTCCAATTAACCGCGGTACATCGACAAATTAGGTTGTGTACGCATGCCTTCCAGAGGCAGAACAGTATTATATACGTTATAGTTCCCATAACGATCGGGAATCTTAGCCATGCAACCGGAGAAACATTAGGAACTGTATATATATAGTATTAAAGCTCTCGCTGACGTAGTACCGCGCGGAGTACTCAATGTCGTTACGAGGATATATTCCCTTGCGTATAACATATTAGCGAAACGATCTTCTGCTCGCCACGGGTCGTCGATAGCTTTCATTCCGTTTCACCTTCTTTTCTTCGCTTGTTCTTCTTTCGGAGAAATCTTGCGTAAACCCAATGCGTACGATCCGATAGGGACAAACAACTCAACGATGACGAGTTTCGCGAAGCGTGCCTCGCTGAGGATACACGTGGGATCGTTCTGAGTAAATACCGCGTATAGATGAAACCTTAGTGAAGTAAAAGAGATAAAGAAGATGCGAACGCGAACCAGCGAGGCCAGTTTGACCTGAAGCTATCGAGAGTCTCGAAGTTGGTGCACGCCGCAGGCTTTCTTTGTCGATCTCGATCCTGACCTCTCTCTCTCGCTCTCTCTCGCTCTCTCTGCGCTCTCTCGCTCTCTCTCGCTCTCTCTGCGCTCTCTCGCTCTCTCTCGCTCTCTCTCGCTCTCTCTCGCTCTCTCTCGCGCTCTCTCGCTCTCTATGTACTCATGTGCAGCTTCTCGTTGCTACCGAACACACGGGAGCTCTTTAACGCGGTAGATACATATGTATATACATATAGATAGCCCCCAGGAATATCCTATAGCTTTCGTGTAACTTTGCGTCACGAAACTCGCGGCTGAAACTCCCGACCTAATCTCGTTCGCTGCGCGCCGCAATGGGAACTATTTTCTTGTTGTTTTTGCAATGAATATGAGAGATTCGACGAAAGGGTTAAAGGAGAAAGGTATTCCTCGCAATCGTGGAGAGGAAAGGACACCTCTTTGGAAATGAGCGCGTCGTCTATATGATTGAACTCGCAGATGTCACTCGTTATGTAAATGTCGGAGTGTTTACGAGGAGAATACGATAACTAGGTTCGTTCGAGTATCTCTCTCACTGTATAGCTTTGTCGACTGTGTATTGCTCGTGAGTATTCTCTTCTCGAATAGCTTTTACTTGCCATTTGGTCGTTAACGACGCTCTCGAAATATATTATTCTCAATGGCTACACAGGTATTATACGAGTGGTAAAGACAGTACTGTAACACGCATCGACGGCATTTAAAGGTATTCACGCTTACGGAGACCTTTCTGTACTTAATGTTTATTCGCTTTGCTTATTTCTATTCAATTTACTTTATAAATCGCTATTATCTTTCAATTTTTTTTATTTTTTATTTTTTTTTCCTTTCGTTTGACATTTCGTACTCGTCGTCCGCGCGGCTCGCTAACAATGACCGCCAAAGGGTCACACATCGATTATTAAATCGAAAATATATAGTTTTACTCCAACTCTTTCATTATGGATTGGTAAATCGATGAACTCCAGATGACTGAGTAAAATTCGCGTCAAATTTAACTCCAGACGATTCGCTCGACGCGCAAAGTTAAACAAGACGACGATCCCGAAGAGAGCCGAAAGAGAAAACGCGAACGATAAACGAACAAAAAGAGGAAAGAAGACAAACGGAACGAAAAGCGTGAAAGAGATTCGCAGACCGACGCTATCTCTCACGTAGAGTCGTCGGGGCTGTAGCCCAAGCGAGACTTTGCGTCTAATTGCGTTAGATAGCACCGGCCTTATTAATAACTCGAGATTTCGCCCGGTGCACTCTAACAGTGCGGGCGGCAAAATGTATATATATATAGATACACTCAGTGTATTCAGCTATAGATTGCGGTATATACTATAGCTATACGTATGCGAGAGTCTGGGAGCGAGAGATTCCCGCGAGAGCAAGTCACACAAGCGAGAGGCCTCGAGAAACGTACAGGACCCTGTGATATCCCGTGTGTTAACAGCGGTGTGCACAGTGGTCGACGTCGCTGGCTCCTTTCCTTCTCGCGGTGCACAACTGGTGAGGCCGAGGAACGAGTCCTGGCGGTGGAAGGCCGGAGAGGCTGGTGCAGCAGCGAGAGGCGGAAGATAGCGGACACGGCATTTCACTTAATGATAAGAAGAAGAAGCGACTCGCTCTCGTCGTCTCGTCGTCTTTCGTACCGAGAGAACTACAGACACGAAGAGAAGAAGAGAGGATTGGTGACCGCGCGAGCGCAGTAGTGGAGAGCGCATATAGCGAGAGACAGGGTGCGAGAGATAGAGGTAGAAAAACACACAACCGGACTTTTCGCTTTATCGTACGGACCAATCTCACCGACGCCAAGAGTAAAGTATCAAAGAACGATATTCGACGCATTCTCTGCTCTGCCTATGGATATAACAGCTACGAAAAAATAAACAAACAAAAATCTTCTCGTTTATATTTTCCGTTTTTTCGTGTCTATACATTCGTCGATTTTTCATCTCGACGGTGTATGATAGTCGATACATTTTTGCACGTATAAGCGATAGTTAGCGCGCTGCCCGATGATTTTGAGATGAAAGAAAAGGTGAGAAAAACGCTGAGGCATTTCCCACGCCTGATAGCGCGGGCGCGCGGCTATTATCGCGCACGAGGCGAAACTTCATTCCCGTACTCATACCTGTCGGGTTCTCGTGCTGTTGGAATCGACCCATTTACCACAGTCACCAGCTTCAGGGGTTCTCTGCAACTATTGCTGTAGTGACTGCCATCAACTTCACCGTACGCCGGAACGATGCAGTATACTATACAAACTCCGCTATTACTACGGCGAGCAAGAATCAAGGCGTGTCCTGCACGCTTTATCGTGTTAACTCGTTCACCGCTGTGAAATCATCGCCATCTTGAACACAATAACCGAAGGCGAGTTGTTCGTGTGTTGCGCAAACTTCTCATGGAGATTTACTATTAGCCAAAAATCATTGAGATACGTTGATTCTATATGTTTCGCGTTTCGTCGGTCGAGAAGTCATCGTCCGTTCGAAACGAAAAAAAAAAAAAAAAAAAAAAAAACGAAGTTATATCCTCGCATGCAGCACGAGACTATTGTATCTCGCGGGGCACTTTACTGAAACTGCTGTACAGTTTACGGAAACTCGCAAGTGCGGGAGATAATAACAGAGTAAAGAAGAAACTAGTCTCGAGTAAGAGAGAGTGAAAGAGATCCGCATTGGCGTGTACATACTTTGGTACTGGTATCTACCGTGTGTACGTCGTATCAGGAATGTGTCTATCCTCGAGCAGTCCCGATGAAAAGTTCGCTCTATGGCTGATGATCCGTGAGAGTCGCGTAGAAACGAGCGAAATTCCTCGAGAGCTCGTGTATAGATCGAAATAACGAACCACTCGGACGCGCATAAAGATCGCGACAAAAATATCACATTTCAGTCGCACATGTTGAATAAAAAATTTGTTGGTTCCGATTTTTTTTCCCCCGTTATATCATCGTGATAATCGAAATTCGTCGACTCTCAACGGACTTCCGGTCGTTTTTATTATTTTTTACACGTCATTATCGAGAGATGAATCCGCCGAACGTACTGATGCTGCAACGTTCCAATCGCAGACTTGCATATTTTTAATTCTGACGCAGCAGCCTTCTTTCGCTGGATCCTCTTTTGTATCGCCGTTGATGCTCTCGTCTTTCACGTTGTGCACCGATGAACGTGTATAGAGTGAGATGCGATAGAACGCTTGACAAAAAACTGCGTCACAGACTCGCGGGTTCCCGAAGGCGAACAGTCCGCGAAGCACGGTCGGGCGCGGTTGCGCTGGACTTCGCTGAGAGAACACGCGCGCGCGCGCGCGGGTCACAGCACAGTGTCTTGGACTCTTTTTTTGCGAAACGATAGAACGGCCAAGAGACGCCGGCAGACTTCTCGTCTCTTCTTCTACGCTGTTGGTATGCGGAGCGCGGAAGCTCGACCGTGGAATTCACCTCTCAGCAAGTGAAACACAACAACGACGACGACGAAGACGACGACGGAGACGACGATCAAGACTGCAAAGAGAACGGCAATGGTCTATGGCGACTGTTGCAATTCATCGTCCAGCAACTTTTGACCTCACCGGTGCAACCGGCGTCTCGTAGAATGGCCGGTTTCTCAGCCTCATGTGTTCCTAATTCTCGATTCCGAGTGTCTCGCATCCGGCAGTGGACGCGCTCCAGATGAGTTATCTCGCGTTTGCGGATGAAAAACTCGAGTCAAGTGGAAAACGGGTCGATTCCAAATGCCATGAGTAGCTATGAATATTATTCGCGAATATTTCGAGGGATTTCACTTCCCGAAGCGTCATGGCGGATCATTTTTCTCCCGCGAATGAGGGAACAGAGCAAAAGAAACGTTCGAAGATATGTACATTTTTATTTAACGACGAGATGTCTCTGCTCTTCAGTCCCCAGGAAGATGGAGGATGTTATGATATGCACTCATTTCCGGTTCGGAATACTTATTAAGAAATAACTGGCGGGCTGCATGTGTAGCATGTAAAGACCATTTCCTTTTATTTCAAATTACGTCACGAAAGATTTATAAAGTTTTATTAAAAAAAAAAAAAAAATCTCAGATTATATCAATACTAATTGATTTCGAAATGGATAACGATCATCGTGTTTCAAGGACTCAGGGAAATGAAGCGAACGTCCCGTACAGCATTTCCAATCTGCCGGAGTTTCGAAAAAAAAAAAAAAAAATTCAGGTTTTCAAAGTACCGCTGTAATGAAACTATGAGACAAGTCTTCGATCAGTTCGAAATGTCGCATCGATAAATTTTCCAAACAGTCGCATTGCGATCGCTTCACGATGAATACGAATAAATAAAAGAAAAACGAAAAAAGCGTTCAATCGAGTAGAACGCAAATCCGGTTGTTACACGTTCGCCAGAAATTAACTGCACGAAGATACGATCGTCGCATTCGCACCTGTTCGGCTGAGGTACTCGTAGCTCTGTCGAATGAAGGGAGCGAGCGAGTGAACGAACAAGTCGAGTCGGCCGAACGAAGAAGGAAAACGGCGTCTTCGTTTTCGCGGCGTAGACGTACATCCGGTCGTTCGTAGCGAGACCAGGTTTTCTCGAGCAATGAGTTACATACACTGAAGTATAAACTATCCACTGTGAATCCCGCAGTAGTATTCGAGGTCGTGACCTTGGCACGAGAGTCGAGAGTCACGATTCGAAGAGACACACGTTGGGACCCCGCAGAAGGAGAGAAACTGCACGGTTAGCGTATGCAGGGGATTGGTATAGATGTTTCCCGAGACCCGCGACTTCCCCTAAATGGTCCACTTTTGTTTACGCCAATATACATTTTTTTCATTTTTACATCTTTTCGTAAAACATCGAGAGCCAATAATCATCAACGAGTTATTTCGTCTTTGAACTTTTTTTCGGCTTCTGTACGATTAAAAAAGGTATACGAGGCACTAAAAGAATACTTAAAAAATATTAAGCTCGTCCTTTTTTTCGGGTGACGAAGGAAAAATTTTGTTCAAATTCGATTATTGCATTCGGGATTTTTAAAAAAATAGAAAAATTTACGCCGACAGAAAAAAATAATTTCGATCGTGCAATTGTTTTCTGGAACGTCCTGTACTATAAAACAAGTCAAGGATCGTTTCCGAGGGACGTTCCTCGCTGCTTGTAGTCAGGCTTCGCTTCGCGTCCGTGTCGCAGCGTCGAGAACATAGCAGCCACCCGCAAAAACCCTATTGAGTTAATCAACTAATTTATAATTAAAATTCCTCGATGCCGGGGGGAGCGCCAAGTCCGAACATCGAGGTATCTATACTCTTCGTCTCTCCGGTGTTTCACGATGACTTCGTTGGTCGTTGTCGTTGCTGCGCAAGAAGCCGATCCCGAGCGCGCGCGCGCGCGCGTCTGTTCGTTCAGTCCGCGAGAGAGCCCTCGATTCTCCGTATCCCGAGCCAAATTCATAGAACACCAATTAACCGCTCTCCGACGCCTTACGCTCGGACTCACTCGTTCCTGTGGCACTTCTCGTTCGCGTTCACCGCGTCTCGCGAGCTTATATTCTTTGAATTGTAAAAAAAAAAAAAAAAAAAAGGTCGACCTAGTTTCGCGCTCCGGCACGCGGTGAACACCTGTACCCCGATCACCGTCATCTTCCGAGACGAGTTCCTTTCCTCCGCCCGCTCGTTTCCAACACGACAAACTCGTATGAACTTTTTTCTATCGAGATCGCGATTTTTATTCGATTATTAAATATTTCTTAATATTATTATTATCATTTTTTTTTCGTCCGTGAAACTCGAAGCCGATAGTCATTGAATTCGTTTCTGAACGACTTAACGGCGATAAGCAATGGTCCACATCTCGAACGAGATCGAGGCATCGAAATTGTCAGTGTCGCGCGATCGTTGTTCGCCCACATAGTTCTCCCGGCGTTCCAATTCGACGGTTCTGTCCGCTCTCGCGTCCGTCCAGTTTACGCACTCGGCGCAGTGGCGATCTCATTGGAAAGAATACGTTGACGATCGCCAGCGCGGGAGCAACAAACACAACGCACTCATCTCACCGGCTTCACGACGTTGCTAACCGGGAATGTCAAGGTTCGTGTGGGATCTCGCGAGTGGCTTCTCGCACACTCGCGTTCTTTCGCTTCCCTCGCGATGACGATAAGATCTCTTCACCGCTCTCTTCTCAGCGAAAACTATTAATAGCGATCACCGATGGCTTTTGCACGCAGCGCTAACTGCGCGCGGGATCGACGGGAATGCGATATAAAAGAAGAACGCGCGGAAAAAAAAGACGTGAAAACCGTTCTAGCTGAAGGAAAGGAGCAGTGAGGAGTGAGTCTCGTGTGCGCGGGAGGGTAATGAAGCGGTACATAATGCCGAGATGATGCGAGTCACTTATTACGTTAGTACGTTATAAGTATATCCAACGAATATCGCGCGATAAAGCTTGTATCTCCGCCGCCGATGAAGTCACAGACGAATGGACACGTTTGCGTCGCCGGGATCGTATTAATTACGCGTATTAGAACTCGTAGAAGGAAGGATCGTCGGCATTTTATTTTTTTCTATTCTCGAGAGAATCTTAGCCACCCACGCGTGGGAAAACTGGTATACGCTGTATTTTTGTTGTCCTCTAAATAAAACATCGCGCGCGCTTCGCTTGCGATCGCTGCTTTCCTGCCGCTGACGAGATCGGACTCGGTGACGACATCACGGCTATTCCATTGCTCGTTTGAACGTTGCGTCGATCTTACGACCTTTCTCTGGACATTTATTTCGAGAAACCGATTAGAGAGAGAGATTGTGTTACAGAAAAATCTTGTGATCGCGAAAGATCGTAACGATGGAATGGCAACTTGAGTTTCAAGCATCGGGAACCGTATAAGAGGCATATATATCGTCGTCAAACCGTATAGATCGCGAGACAGTGCCCTTTGGCGAGACGGACATGAGTTTTTTTTTTTTCTTTTCGAGTCGGAAATTTGTTAAGGCGAATGAAAGGTGAAAGAAAATAAGTGTCGTTGAGAAATTTCAGCGTCAGCTATGCTGTCGCGCTGCGCTTCGCGACTTCGGTGAGACACTCGCGGAGCTCTCGATGGTGTTGATCGAATCCCTGGAATCGAACTTCTCGATGTGTATGTTGCTGCTGCTTGCTGTACGAGAAACGCGACCCTAGCTTGGCGAATATACCAACTCGAAATGCCGTCTGGCAGCCCGGACGTGTCTCGCGACTGCTTCTTTTTTCGTTCGTCCGCCATGAGAAAGCAGTGATCGACTACGACGAAACAGCAGATAGAGATCAGCAATCACACTATTAACGAATTATCTTTCCGATCGCAGAAAAACAAAATTCAGGTTAAGAAAAATCTTGAAACATTATATCGAAATTGTCGATCATTTATTTTTATTTTTTTTTATTTATATAACGTCGGACGCGTGGGAATTTTTTTCGTAATTAAAAATGCGTTAAGAATATGCAAATTCAAATGTTTTTGAAGACCCTACGAATTCCTGGAAAAAAAAAATAATTGCATGATTTATGAGGATACAGCTTTTTCGATCGAAGTAAAAGAGCGGTGGCGACGACGGTTGATGAGCGCCACGCTGCGGCGCGCTCGATAACTCACAGTATTGATTTTTAACTCGAAGCGAAATGGTTGTTACGCATTGGGACTTTTGAGACATGGGGGGAGCGGGGCCTTCGTTCCGAGAAGCATAGCGTTGATTTTTGCGATTTTTTTTTTTTTTTTTTTCATAAAATTGATTATTTTCGTTACGATGATATTACCACGACGGTTTCTCGGGGCCGTAGACCGACGAGAAAAAAGTGCTCCAAAATATATATTGCAAATTAAATTAGTTATATTATCCGCACAATATTCTTCTCTAATTAAAACGATCGAAAAAAAAAACCGATTTCTGCGATGTCTCTTCTCGATTGCGCAGGTCCGTTAAAATCCAACTGCAAACTGATTAACGTGCGAATGAAAGATTTCTCTGTCTCCCTTTTTTTCCCCTCCCCGGTTGACAGTCCCCGCACCCTATCGAATTTCTTTCACTCAACGCCGCGGCGTTACCTCGACTATTCGACGGATTCCACGTGCACAGCTCTCGACGGGGTTGACGATCGTCAACGCGCCGAAAGTGGAAAGACGACCGTGAGTCTTCGTTCAGCGCCACGATTAATTAGGGCCCCAAAGTTTTACCGTACAAAAATCTCAAGCAAGAAAAAGAGGGACCGCGAAATACTGTCTCGTCGCAGTTCGGCCGCAGAATCAAAAGTCTCGAACTAACTAACCGCGAGTCTGAACGGCACCTCGTCTGTCCTTCGACGGTCGCGCCTGCGATCGCAAGAACGTGCTACAAATTAAACCTGATCGCGAGGCGAAACCATCTCGAAAATTCCACTCGCCGCGACAGGAACGGGTATAAGCGCCAGCGAAGACGCTCTCATTCTCGAATCGAATTCGCAATGAAGACAATCCCGGAATAGCATAAGGAACACTCGCGGAACTGTTCGAAGTTCGTACGATCGAAAAATCTCGATCGACCTACGTGTTGCTCGTGAGCAACTAGCGCGCCGTGTTAACACGCGTCTAGAAGTGATAAATAGCGACAGACCGCGAGAGAAAACTCGTTGATATAAAGCGATCGAGACTCCGCGCAACGTCTCTTACCAGCAGCACTAACAGCAGCGACTATGTATGCCCACGCTGTAGATTATCTCGAGAAATTATTAGTGAAGAAACTCTCTTTCGTTGGCTTCCCTGTTGCATAAAACAACCGCAGTTCTCGTTACTCCAAGTTACCCGAAGAAATTCCTGCAGTGTCTACAATGTAACTATTAATCATTATCTCCGCTCGTATCTAAGATTCACTACCGTATCGGTCAGAGTTATACATAGCATGCGTAGCCGTACATACATCGCGCCGAAAAAAAAAAAAAAAAAAAAAAAAAAAAAAAAAAAATCCGTTTAACAATTCCCGTGAGTCTTCCCTACTAACTCGTTCTTTCCTTTTTCTGTTTCAGACGCCATGGGTAAGTGGATTAACGCTTCGCTGGCATTAACCCATAACGCTTCCATCTTTTCTCTATCACACTGCGCTACAATTTCCACTGTCCCTCACACTAGAGCTGTGGAATGAAATCGACGTCGTTGCGATAAATGCGGGTGGTAAGATATACGCGCGAAAACAAAAAAAAAAAAAAAAATTACCGATTAGATAAATACGCGAAAGGAAGTGAACAATTGGCGCGCGGAGAACTTAAAAAGTTTGGATTGAACGATCATTCCGCACGAAATAGCGTGTAGAGACACTGTTTTCGTATACAAGGGAATACCGGACGGACGGACAGAGTACCCAACAATACCGGTTGATGCCGCACTTCTTTCAGTCTTCGCGAATCGCGCGCGATAACAAGCGAACGCGCGCGACCGCCGCGCCGCTCTTAATTAGATTAATTAGAGAGCAGACGAAGCGAATCGTCTGGCGCGTTGAGCCCAAAGCAAAAGTGTATATGAGCGAACGAAATCGCGCCATAGGGGGATTCGCTGTCTAGTTAAGTCAACGCGTCTCGTCGAGCGATCATCGAACATATCGCATTTCGATAAAAAGCGAAATTACTTTCTTCTGATTTGAAAAAATCGGTAAAAAATTACTAAATTTTTTGATTTCATGTCGGACTCCTTACGATTCTTTAACTCTCTTATCGCGATCTCTCCATTTCGATTTTTCTCACAAAATTTGCTAAAGCCCACGAAATTTTTTTTTTTCGAAACGATCTTTTTTTTTAAATTTTTTTTTATATTTTTTTCTTCACCTTTGCGCAGTACGTATATTAAAAAAAATATGATCTGATAAATGTGACAATTTACGAAACAAAGTTTATCGACGGTGCTCGATCGGTCTCGTTGAGAAAATAAATATAAAAGTACGAAAAGCATATATATATATTTGGTAGAACGCCGAGAATGTACGAGACGCGAAACCCCTTCGCGATCTCTCGGCAATCTCGAAACCGGTACGCGCGCCGAGCGAGATCGACCAGTGATTTTTCGTCGTCGTTAGCCTGTCCCTTACTGCGGCCTCGGAGAATCTCTCGGTGTGGACCTTTCTTCGTTGTCGCGGATGCTGGCGTTCTCCTCCCCTCCCCTCGCGGTCGTCGTTGATCGTTAACGGCCGCCGCGTAATTAATACATGAACGGTAAATCCGCGGAAGAGCGGTAAGCGAGGCTCGACTGCTTTCCGACGATGCTTCGCAATAAATATGTATGCGTTGCATTACGTTCTGCCCGTGCGTATCGTTCTCTCGTGCGGAAGATGCACCGCACCCTATTCCACTCGCTGATCACGACACCGGGACTGTGAACGCGGAAATCACAATATTGCTGTGCAATTTTATTTGTTCTTCGATCTTCTGATTTCATCAATATTAATTCGAAATCCTTCGATTTCTCGATGAAAAAAAAAAAAAAAAAAAATTCTCGAAATTCAAATTCTATCGATCTTTCTTGGTCTTTCGATGAAAAAAAATCGTTTCGACTTTCTTGACAAACTCATCTAACTCGATACATAATATACACGTGTATCCACTATATACCCAAACGCGTTACGCGCTGCGGTTGAGTGACGGACGACCGAACTCACGAACGGACATGTGGTCGGACACAAACGAGCCTTCGCCATGTGGCCCACGTCTTCGTACAAGCGGTCGGGAACGAGTGAGCACTCGGTTGTTCACTCGGTCGCGCGTTTAACGTAATTGACGGTCACGGCTGTGAGGGGTATTCATTAACACACGAAGCAGAAGCAGAGTACTAGCGGCAGCAACAACAGCAGTAGCGCGGAGAGGGAGAGAGAGAGAGAGAGATAGAAAGAGAGAGAAGACGAAGTGTCCTTAGCCTTAGATCGATGGACCGAGAAAGGGCCATCGGACCCGAGCGTAGGCGTCGTTCTTCCCTTCCATTGTTGTCCCGCGAGTAGAATTGAAGACATGTATATAACCATATATACCGCGCGCGCGCGCAGGCGCACACATGAAAACGCGGATAAACGATGAAGGATTTCGTGTTGTTCATTCAATGTTGCCGCCTCTGCTCTCAAATATAATAGTCAAATTCCAACGGCACTTGTTATCCCAAGCTTCGGATAACGTGGAAATGATCATTGTTATTCAGCGTTGTAACGAAGGCTTTTCACATAGTCCGCCCGAGTCGTTACACCCTTGGAAAAGGTCGCCGCTCGTAATTTCTTCAGCTTCTATGTATATTCTCTCTTCTCCTCGGTGCTTCGGTATTCGGACAAACGCACAGTCGTGAAGCCGACAGCCTTTTCCATCGTTGGCTCTACACGCGGTTTGCTCGCACAACGAACAGACATCTCTTGTGTTCCCTGTGGTTTCGTCTCTTCTTCTCGTTTCCCCAATTTCCGTGTCCATTGTCTCGTCGATGCTCGAGCCTCAGCCAGACGAGTGCGAGCTGCTGGTGCCGCTTGTGGTTCGATAGTTCTCCTCGCGAGTGAGCAAACAAAGTTAGAGTCGGTAGAATGTCCATTGTCTGGAAGTATTTACCTCTCGATTCTCAAACAATTTTGAATAACCCCTTCGGACCAGCGGCGTTTCTCTTCTATCGCTTATTCTACTTCTTTTAGACCCTCCCGTCCCCCCCCCCCCCCATGTCCCCCTTTATCGGGTACTTTGAAGAAGAAACGATCGGAGAAACGAGATAAGATAAATAGATTCGGAGGCATATGATGACTGTTGCGATGGGACCATTCGCGGTCTTTCGGTGGGGACGTTTTTACGATCGATTCGTGTAACGCAACATATCTTCTTCGCGACTTGGAACGATAACCTTGCATTAGAATGCAAATCCTCGAGGCTCCAGGAGCTAAAACGTTGAAGATCGGTGTCGTTCAATGCGAAAACGACACCTCTCTTCCAGCCGATGATTTCGTTGTCAACGGAGCCGTCAGTGGAGCGTTAAAGGAGCTCGAAATCCTGGATGGCCGGATGGCAAACAGCGTGGCATAAGCAGAAGCAACAGTCGGTGTTAATGCGTTTTCGGTCCTGGAAACGCAGTAAAGCCGGCAGAGCCCGCTAGACGCGCCTTTTATAGCTCGTTATTCCGCGAACCGATGAGAATGCGCGGGCGGGCCTCTCGTCTTCGCCCCGTATTCACTTTTTTTTCTTCGCTGCTCGCCCCCCACCCCCCTTTTACTTCCCAAACTGCATACTGTAAACTGAGCTTTGAATGGCTATATAGACAAGTCTTAAAACTTCGTAACGTTTATCGCGTAACGGCCTTTGCGGCTTTCTATAAACTCCGTTCCCAACTTGTGTATATCGACGGGGATCAGCAGACGACAGACAGACAGTCGGACGGACGAGCGTGACATACATACACACACGGGGACGTGTTTAACTGCGAGATTTTTGGATCTAAGAGAACGCGAACAGCGATGAATTATTCCCGATTTTTCGCTGTGTATTTCGGAAGATTCGATTTTCAATAATTCCTAATCAATTCAGTATGGTTTAGCCAATGATTAATTGGAAATCAATGCTTATACGACGTCCCGAAGTGAATCATTGGCTGAATTCGGCAATACGGTAAACAATGACGAAAATAGGGAAGGAGGGAGGAAAAAATGCAAGGGAGGGAAAAGCAGGGGGTTGACTGTCCAACATATCAGTCGGAATGCAATGCAGCCGGTCAAAAAGTTCGGGGCCCTCTTAATTTTCGCGCCCTATACCGCGCCGGTTAAGGGTAACGCGTTCGGAAAAACGCGTTTTGGATGAAGTTGAGGGCGTTGCGGTCTCCCGACAAATAGATTACGTGCCAGGGGTGTGCGCGAAGTTCGAAGGGGGGCCCGAGGATTACAGCTTTGTGGGAGATTGTACTTTTTCTCGTATGGCGAAGCCACCCCCACAGTAGAAATTGCGTGAACCTTACCTACGTTTCTACGTTTCGTCGAGGTCCGACCGCGACCCTCTCTCATATGCCACTCACGTACTCATCCACTGGGGAACCCGGAGAGTCCTGAGCTTCGCGACCCTCCGCCGTTCCTTTCCTCGTCTCCTTTATTTCATGCAGAACATACCGAGGTATATATACGCTCTCCTCGGTATACCGTACCCTCGCGGTCTCGCGTCGGGCTCTTTATGCACGACAGAGAAATCGTATCGTGCCGCGAAATTGCAACGCGTTAGCCGCCTACCAGTCCAACGGGAAAGAGCGAAGCCAAAACCACCCTGAATTCAGTAACCATTCGCGTTATCAAATCTGCGCGGTACATATTACCCTTAGGGGTTGAAGAGTATGGGTACGAAAGCTTGAGTCTCCTCCCCATGTCGTATACTGCGGATAGTGTAGCTTGTGGGCTCGTCGCATGGATGAAGGAAGTCGGAAGACGAGAGTCATTAAAATTCTACCCTCGTAACGTCCATCGGGAGGCTGGCGCGTGGCCGAGAGAGCGAGAGAGACCTTCGCGGCTTTCCGTCTCAGGATATGCGCACGTATTATGTTATTATATGTGTAGATCAACCCGAAGCGAGACGGAGAGGAGATCTTCCGTATCGTCGTTTACGATTAATCGTACGATATTACTGTTCTTCATATAACTGATATAGTAGAGCAGAATTAGCGCCAACCCCCACGCATATAACTGCTTTGTAGATGTTTGCGGAGCGTCGTGTAGAGCTCACGGTGTTGGTATTGCGGAGATGAGAACACTACGGTTAATTGAGTCCGCGTTTAGAAATGATCGTTGTAACGGTCCAAGGATTTTACTTTCTCCCTTGTCGGCTGCGGCGCTACCCTCTTTCTATCCGTCGATCTCTAGGGATCCCTACGCCGACTTCTCCACGCTGACCACCGGTCATACGCGTAAGATTTTAATTCGCGATGAGAGAAGTCCGAGGGTCTCGTGTGTACTGCGATCGTCAAATTACGTCCTTCCCCCTCTAAATTATTCCCGAGCGAATAATCGAGACACTCTTGTTCCTTCTGCTCCCCGAACGATGCTCATGTCTATCCCCAGAATTATCGTAGCGGTATTGGGCACCACGTTACCGAGACCTTCGTTTTATAACACTCGGGAATCTTGTATCTTACGGTTGAAGTTCCTATACACATTCTCGTCGATCCTCGATCTTTTCGTACGTAAAAAATCGCGAGACTTGCCGAAACGGATAAACGTCGTAGAGAATGAAGAAACTGATACTCCGAACCCTTCGGCACGTCGTATACGCGATTTTTACTGTTCCAAACGACTCCTTCGTCGCGAATCGTGTAAAATTTCGATGGTAAAAAAAATCGTCTGTACGCTTCGTATATATATTTACGCGACGACAAATTCGCGGTATTCGATGCGAACAGCGTGAACGACTGAGGCAGTTGAAGCCAAAGGGAGTTCGAGGATTCGTGATCGTGAAAAAGAGTGATTCGGCGTTTAAGCGTAAAAAAAAAGAAGGAAAAAAGACGAATTGCCAAAAGGATGAAAGTCCGAGTCGAGGGTTTTGGTGCTGAGTTGTCTCGAGTCGCGGTGTGTCGCGCGGATTATTTTACTTCCCAAAGAGAAAGAGATCGAGGATGAGGATATTAGCTGCGTTCCTCGTCTATCGGTGCATTACGATCGCAGCCGCGAGGACGTTGAAGAAGAAGAAGAAGATGAAGAAGAAGAACAAGCGGAACGCTGACTCGTCGGCATCAGGCACACCGTGAAATCTTCGGCGTGACGGACGAGTGACTAAATCGTCCCTTAAAATGCTATCACTCGCTCTGAGGATTCGGGATCGTTGGGTTCTTTTAGGGTGCACCGTGAGGCACGCGGCGCATTGCGTACACGTTGGGGAACGAACCGAAAATATATATGAAAAAAAATATATATATCCCCGCGAGTATTTTTCCGTCTGATCTCACCGCGGATCTTGGATTTAAAGTTGTTTATCTACTTATTACGTCAGTGGGGGCTAATTGGGCATATTTCGAGATTCGGCTCCCGTGCCGACTCGCCCTGCACTTGTATTTCGTCGCGCAGTGGGAGATGCTCGCACGTACGTGATAGCTGCGTATAGAATAGCGAAGTATGCTTGTGCCGCCAGCGTTCCCGATCCTTTTAAAGACAAGAGGGAGGGAATACCCCGGCATTCGTCGGTGAATAAGTCCGCGAAGGCAACGGCAGATGAGACTTATGCTCGAGGGCTGCAGCGGGATATATAATATCGAGCAAAGGCTGCAGCAAGAAATATGTCGCATAACTTTCGACGATCATGCAGACTCATTCTCGTCGTTCTCGTCATCCGTCTTTAGGGAAGAGTATCGCTCTCCCGATCGAGTATCCTTCATCCCCGTCGCGAATTCACCGGCTTTCCTAACTGAAAGATCCATTGCTTCATTCCGAGTGTTCAACTTCGTCGTTCTCGATGAAGACGGTACACAGCGGCAAACTTCTTTTCGCAAGTTTCCGGATACCCAATGGCTTTCCCTTTATTACTTTTTGTCGCGACGTTTGTTCCTTCTTTTGCATCGCTCGATGGACGACGCGGAGAAAGGTACCGAGAACTTTTCTTCCCAAAGGGTTCCTACGCGATATCTTACGCCGTAGTGTATCCGATCGATTTCTGTTGTACCAACCGACGACGAGATCGTTCTAACAAACATAAGCAACGCACTCGCGTTCGCGCGGGTCACGCGTTGCGTGCGCGACACAGGTGCACGCACGCGCTCCAGTCTCAGCATCAAAGGAAAGCGTTCTATAGGTATAGAAAGATGTATGTTGTTGTAGCTAAAACCCCACAGAGAGAATCCGACGTGTATACCGCGGCGACTGGCGATACTCCTGGTAGCTCCGTTTAAGGACCCCGCGCACTCGGATTCCAGAGCTCGATCACAAACGGTGCCGCCCTTACCGCTGAGACGCTTTGATAGTTCATAAAATCAAACGGATTTTGATTCGGGACCTTTCGTAATCCAATGCTCCACGACTTTCTCTCCCTCTCGCTCCCATTTCCTTAACGTTGATTCGATTTATTTTTTTATTTTTTTTTATCGGCATTGTATCGTCTTGTTGGGGGTTACCACAGACCACGTGCGTGAAAAAAAAAATCCTTGCGACATAACCAAAGTACAGCAAATGCACCGGTTCTCGGCAATTTTGGTACCGATTTTTCGTTTTTTTTTTTTTTTTTCGTCTTTACGTCCACTTTAGTCGTTTTATAATAATAATAATCGTTCTCAAGGTAATAATCGCGTCGAAGGGGACAAGGGGAACAGGATTACGGTGACCAAAGACTTTTCAGATACATATATAAAATTGCGGCATATTTATCCCGAACGTATATCGAGATGGGACACAAGATATCCGAGCAATTCCCCGACTTATTTTTCCATCGAAAATTAAAGTAACACGATCGTGCTCGCCTCCGAAGTTTCAAACTTTCACGATATAATCACTCGCGCTCGCCAATGGAGGCTGGAGGGGTGGGAGGGGTGGGGGGGTCTTACTATTATCGATCTCGCAAAATTCGCCAAATGGACTGCCAAGCGCGTCGAATGGACCGTTACCGAAAGCGAATAACGATTCTCTTATCTCAATGGTACAGGCTTACGCGTCTCGTTCTCTGCATGCAATCGAGACGCTTGATCGGAGAATTATATTTAAAGAAAAAAAAAAAAAAAAAAAAATCGAAAAAAAAATGAAAATAAAAATAACATCCCGAGAGTAATAAAAATGATAAAAAGAAGAACGAGGGACAGAGGAAACAGTCTTGAAGTTGGTTGGTCTCTCGGACGCGATCGGTTGTTACATCGACGATGAGGTCCACTCTCGCAGCGAGCTTCGAGGATCGCCCGTCGTGCGATCCTTAGCGCACAATTTATCGTACAATTAGCACTGTTTATTTCGGCACGAGGCGAATAACTCGGTCCATAACGCGCGCGAGCGTTCAACCGGTTTTATACAAGCAAAGCATCGTACTGTATTTTCTCCGTACGGTGTTGTACGGTTTACCGAAGCAATCTTTGGCTCTTGGTGCGCGTGAACGGGGCCCAACGATCATTGCCATTTTGTTTCCTCGCCGCTCTCGGTGCGCGCGTCTAAAGAATCGAGAGTCCCGAAGACTCGGGGATAAAACGAACGCCCCGGGGTTGCATCGCATCTTCGTTCGAGAATCGACGATTGGAGGGACGGTAAAGGGTCTTTGCAACTCAATAAACGCCCATGACACTATAATCGTTCGCGAAAAAGGCTCGTTTAGCCTTTTAGATTAGACAAGAATATGCGCGGCGTTACGTACTCGCGTACTCGTAAAAGTATCGTTAAAAGATATTTACCGTATCTCAACGGTTTATCGTCGCTTCTTACCGGCCAACGCAAGTGAGAGTTTCCGTCTATCACTTTGTATCGCCTTATCTTTAGTTCTACGTATTGCGATTCGTAATCGTTGCCATTGAGTACTCAATTTAAAAGTTCATGAAACGTGTTCTCGTTGGCCTAAAAAAATGACCATCGACGATATGACCGATGCGACGTGGATTATCATACCGGTTGAGATAAGACGCGAAAGCTTTGGTCATCGGCTAAGACTCGCATTAACCGTTGCGGAGACTTTTCTTGTACTCTATATGATACGAGGGACGAGGTGGTGAAAAAAAAAAAAAAAAAAAAAAATGAGAAACGGATGAGTCCGCGAGCGCGTGAGAGAACCGAGTGGACCACGTAGGTTGTCGGCGAAGCACGTAGCAGGGTCAGATCCGCACGAAAGTGGCGAGCGCTCGGTACCGAATACCAAAACGTTCACCACTCCGCTCGTCTCTCACATTCTCCATCTGTCTTTTTTCTTCGTTCGGCGTTTCACTTGTTTCCGAGTGCGACGCTTGCGTTCCAACCCCGCGGACGACCGCGGCGTGCCGTACATAAGATATGACCGGTCAACGGTCCACTCTCCCACTGAGTGTACGTTAGATAGCGTAGTAATACAGTAATAAACGTGAATCGAACAAATTTGATCCGAGAAAAAGGAAAAGGCCAACGGGATGCGATGAGCTCAGTGGTTGCGAGACGCCGAAGCTTCGGTGAGGGAAAACATCGAAGGGCAGTCGGAATGAGAAAAAAAAAAAAACTATAACGCAACGGCGATAAGGGAGAAAGCGTCGAGAATCAATATTCGCACCCTCGATCCTTTCTCGATCCCACGGGAATGGTACCGGCGATTTTCTCCGTTACTGATCAAAGGGACGAAGCTGCACGCATTTCGTCTAATATTTCATGAGCGGCGCGTGGGCCGTGTAGCAACGGGCAGCATCTACTGCGCCTGCAGAGGGGGAAGATCTCCGCGGAAACTCTCAAAGCCACGAGAGCTTTGACCAGAGTTGCCGAATGGTTTTGCCGTAAAGCCATTCGCGGGATAAAGTTTTTTTTCGTAAAAAAATTATTATTAAAGACACACGAGAAGATAATTAAAAATTTAATCGACTATCTTTGAATCTCGATACACCCGACTAGAAGTTAACTGCGTGTGAACTGCGCGCCCGAGTTCTTCGATTAGCCGCTAATTAGAATTGGGTTAATGTAAATGTCTTCGGCACGATTCGAGAGATTTCTTCGTGAACTCGCGCGCCCTCTACCGGTTCGAAACGGCAAGTGTTCGATCGAAATGCTTGCATCGATTGTTATCCTTTTGCCGTTTTCTTTCGCGCGATTGTTCGTAAACTCGGGCGCTTTACAAGTTAACGAGTTATCGGTAGTAGAGAGAGTCTCATGTGTACTCTGAGACACGTGACGATCGGCGGCTCGACTCGCGGTCTCACGTATAGAGCACGTAATCGTGAACGGGTAATCGATCGAGTCAGCACCGCGAATGGAAGGAGAAGGAACGTGCAGAGATATAACCGGAGGAGTGTGCAACAGCGTCGGGCAAAGATAGAACGCTAAAATCTGATCGTCGTACCATTCTCGTGTGCGAGAGATAGCGATTATAACGAGAGAATTGCTCGCTCGCGCGGTGCACCCGTTCGACGGTAATATGTACGGTTTTATAGAGTCCCCTGTCCATGCGTCGCAGAGGAGCGCACAGTGCGAGAGAGAGAGAGAGAGAGAAGCCGCGATCTCTCCGAGACCGGCAGCGAGCGAAGATAATTAGCGTTATATGGTCCCATAGCGGTGGAGATATCGACGATGAAATAAAAATAATACCATATAGAAAATGCGAGTGAACGAAAGTGAATATACAAGACGGGAGACGCCACACTGGCGGAAAGACGCCACATGAGATTAATGTACCCCGATATAATATTTAATTACAGGACAAGTAACGCGGCAATATCACGGATATTATCGTCGGAGCAGAAAGATCGAGAGTGTGAGAAGCCGAGAGATGCTTGTCCGGTGCCTTTGGAAGGCGGAATTTATATCTCCTTCCGATCGTGTGTTGACCTTGTTTTCGTTTTCATCTTTGCTTCGCGATCTTTCGATGACGTCAACATCGCGAATATCGATTAAACCAAATTACCGATTTTTTTTTTTTTGGGAATTTTTCGGAATGCGAAAATTTGTATAGTAGCCGACTTTTCGTTTGTCATCCAATGATTTTCGCGGGTCCATTTAATATGCCGGAAAAATAAATTTTTTCACGGAATTTCATCTAAATTCATGAAACTCTTCGTATAGGTCCGCGAACTTAGTCACGAAGTAAGCTGTCCGCATAGCGGACGAGAAAGTAAGTTTCATTCTTTCTCCGCTCGTCTTTTCCTGCATTGTGTTGCGGTCATGCATTGTATACCGTAGTATCTCTGGGAGCAGAAACGAGAGACGCTCTCGCGTACCGTCTGATGCGCGGTGACCGCGGTCGGGGTATTCCCTCGGACGTTTTAGAATTCACGTGGTGGCGCGGAACCGGAGTCTCTTCGCTTGGTGCTTCTCTCGTGTCTCTTCCCTCGCGGTGGTCACTCGTAGGTCTCCTCGGACATTTTAGTGGAGCCCCGTGCCTCGCATCTACGACGAGAGTGCTCCGGGATCGATCCTCGAGAGAACGAGCAGCCGAAACCCGGCCACCTACCTCTGTCCCTCCGCTGTATCTCCGCTTAGCCATTCGAGAATAAGAGCGAACAACTTACGCGCTCCGACTTCGTTTTCTTTATACGATACTGCTAGCGCTTGCGCGCAACACGAACGTATGTATTTCGGCGAGCACTCCGATATCCACTCGCGCATTATATTATTCGATAACCATTTGACACGAGGCGTTTTTCTTTGCATACCATCCGCGGGTACACGCTTTTTGCGTTATCAGCGAAAAAAAAAAAAAAAATACACCCGAAAAAAATACCTCGAAATATATGTAAAAGATCGAAATGACTGGCCGAGCGAAAAAAAATGCTCGCTTAAATCGTACAGTTATTTCTTTAACGATCGTGACGAGAAATAAAGGAAGAGCGATCGAAAGAGAGAAAAGGTACAAAATGCAGTTCTGTACTTCAGGGAGGTCGTAATACGTTCGTTTCACGATTGTGAGTGCGTTCGGCAATTAAACGACGAATTCATAAGTTCTCGTGTCTCCGCACATAATGCATGTGCATTACTGCAAATGATAAAAAAATGTATATATATGTATACGAGGAGAGGAAAGAAAAAAAGTTGTCTATATACGCGCATCGTTACATCGATGCGAGCAATACGAGTTCACGAGCGATTACGCTGCGTCGCCGGTTGATTCTGTCCGCATAAACGAGAGTCGAATGCAAATGATGACGAAATGCCATCGGAAAGGGTGAAGGGTGGGGGAGGGGAGGGGGGAGAAGTCAAGAGGAGCAGCAGCTCGTTCTCAAACGACATCTACGACTCGCTGAACGGCGACAGGGCGCACGAAGTCTTTTTTCCTTCGACTCCCACGAGAAATGAAGAAGGACGAGGTAAGAGAATATGCGAGGAGGTAAAGAGGAGAAAGAAGAAGACGAGACTTCGGTTATGCGGCCGCGGCATGACGCTGCCGCTTTGCAAACCTCTTCGTTAAACCGGCCGATGAATCCCACAGTGCAATGCATGCAGCGAGCAGCACCGGGCAGGCAGCGGTGAAACGGGAAACGCGAGAGAGTCGCGCACGCACGGTGTATACCTTACCTACCATCACGTGTACAGATACATAGCCGTGTGTAGCCGCTTGTACATTATGCACGCTGCCATACGTACGTTCTGCCCCTCAGCGTTTATAGCATTTATTTAGCAAAAGCGTTGAAGTCAAGAAGAGAGAAATAGAGAAGAGAAAGATAGATAATGCGACGATGTACAGCCTCGGGTGTACGTAAAACCATTGCGCAATCGGAAAAATAATAACCGGCGAGAGACTTGTATGACTACCGGACGACCAACGTCGATGAGAAGGAATAATATTAATAATAATAATAATAATAATAATAATAGGAAGAAGAAGCAGAAGAAGAAGAAGAAAAAGACGAAGAAAATGAAGAAGCTGAAAACGAGTTGCGCGCTCTTTCTCGTTAGTAATAGACTGACGCTAATCGACGTCGTTTCTCATATTATGACGAATAGCATCGTATATTATTAACCTGCGTTATATACATTGTGTCTTTCAATTGCGAGAATTCCAAGGGAAGCAGAAACATTTTTTTAATCTCACTCTCCGACAGATCGATCGTTTGCGTTGCGTGTTTAGTTCAGTTGGTATTATATGTAAAGTAGCAGTGGCTTAACCGTAGAAAGAAGGGAGAGGTTACCACAGTTGCGCGCGTCAACGAGTTACAGAAACTTCGTAAATTCAACAACGACGTCCGGAATAAAACGAACGACGAATACAACTCTGGTGAATGAGAGAGAAAGAACGAGCGGAGAGAATAGTTCGCATAATTTCTCAAGGACTACCAGTTTTGACGGCGTCAAGCGCGGCAGGTTCCTATCTCGCCACGATATCTCGGTCCTCTCCTCGTTCAGCGGTCAGTCCCGCGCTCTCGTCTCGTCTCTTTCATTCTCGCCTTTCGAAAAGCATCGTCTCTTTTCTTCACTCTCGGGACACTCTTCGTTTCGAAAGGCTATGCCGCGGTTCGCGCTTCTCGACGATACTTCGAGAGTTCAAACGCATTCTCGTTATTTCGCCAGCTAAGCCGATCGCTCGGGAGGCGGGAGGATTCTCGCATTTGTTCGGAGTTTCGAATGCAAAACGAAAATCGCAGTTTTTTCCTTCTTTTTCTCCGAAAGATCGAAAGTCGCAAATCGCAAGAATTTTTTTGCATTAATTTATCTCCGATCGAAAAAATAAAAAAAAATCATAATAACAATAAATATCGAAGTATCGAAATATCGTTTTATGAATTTCTCCGAATGCCGATTACAGGCGATTATCAGCCTCGAAAAATTCTTGACCGCGCCGATGCTGCACGTACGTTATATCGTAAATGGCTGTAGTTATAACTCTATACGTAGAACAACTAACGATCCGGTGAAAGTAAAATGTGTGCCGTGAACCCGCGGTCACTCCGGTCTGTTACGCGATTTAATCTCACTACCGTCATTCTTGCTACCGACCGTATACAAACCAAATAAGAATAAATCGAGCGATCGATAATAAAAAAAAATAAAACCGAAGAACAAAACCACTATATTGTTATTCGCCGAATCGACTGTCCCTGCGTGCCAAAAGGATTTGTAAGGCACAAAGCCCGCAGAGATCGAAGGTCGAGATCGAGGGATCGCGCGCACGTTAAAGCTAAAATAATATATATACGATAGACGCAACTAGCAGAGTTGACCAACGTGTGTAAAACAACGACTATCGACACGAGTAGCGTGCGCGATGCTTCGGAGAGTCTCTATACAGCAAGGACTGTAGTCACCTAATGTAATATGTAGATGTAGTTCGATAGTGACGTAGCGACGACGAGGTGTCGGTGTTCGCAGCTACACTCTCTCCCTCTCTCGGGTATCGCGGAGCTTACATAATTAATGTACAATTAAAGATCGGTGGTGCATCGGCTCGAGTTATCGCGCCTCGAGGATATGCTAAGTGAGTTTGAGTGCATAAGCGAACGAATGACACGACGTTTGATGCAACTCTCGACTTCGCACCCTTCGAGTCATCGGGTATCGACATTGGTACATGCCGATGTTAATTATAGTTTATCCGAGTAGATTACGCAACGTAACGGTGAAAAGATGAAAAAAAGGAAAAAAAAAAAATGTTTTACCGACTATCGGTTCGGAACTACGCACGATTTTCTCTGCCGATTCCATTTTACGCGTTCTCTCGTTGCCGAGTCTATTACTCGTATCTGTACTTCTTCTATATATGAGTACTTCACTCGTTCTTCGTGCGCATCTTCCCTCTTCGCCGCACTTCCATTACAGCGAACGAGAGACCGAGCGATAGAGGTCTCGGTTATGTTGCACAGTACCGAGGGTACGCGAGAGGCTCGAAGCGAGAGCAAGGATCGAGAGAAGGTAACGCGCCGTGGCGCGGCCATAATTAATTTCCGCGTAATTAGCGGGCGCAGACGCCTCGGCGGAGGCGGTTATCTCGGGTGGACGATCGTTACGCGCAGCGCTGACATAGGTAGCACAACGAAATACGGCTCCTGTTATTACCGCGAATTAATGACTCTTCTATCTCTCCTCGTGTGCCGTCTCACTTTTCGTTCATGATCTTTTCTCGATGTGCGTAGAGAAGAAACAACATTCATCGTACGAGTAAATAGGCAATAGGTGTTTCAAACTGTTTATGCGTTCGATGCAATACATCGCGAAGCCATCGAGAGATATTAATCGATACATCGACGAGTCGATACACCGTCTTACGATACGATTTTTTTTTTTTTTTTTTTTCGATTTCAACGATATATAGAGCCGGGCACGCGTGGAAGAGCCATATTATAACGAAAATGCGAGGTTGGGCCGCCTTCTCTACACAGAGTAGCTGCCGAAGAGCGCTCGCTCTCTTGTTCGTCTCTCCTCGATGTTTCTGCTCTCGTCGCTCGCCGGGAGAGCCCAAGATCCTGGATAACAGTTATTAGGGGGGGCTTTTTATAATGCGCCCTTTTTCCTCTCTCTCTCTCTCTCTCTCTTTCTCTCTTTCTCTCTGGATTTTGCGGCAACCAACCAGTAAACCGCGCGTTTCATACCCATCGCGAAACAGAGAGGCAAGAAGAGTAGCGTCGAGCGCACGAGGTATCTACTGCATTACACTAAACTATAGACTCTCCCGGTTATAATGTACGCAGTATAGTGCAAAACCACACTAAAGCCGAAGACCGCGTAAACGTATGCGGAGAGGACACTCCCTGTTCCCCTTTGATTATATATAATTATTGGCATTTTAATAACTAATCATTTTCCAAACTCCTTCTGCAGAGGCCGGCTTCTCGTCGTCGGTACGGCCTCGCAGAAGCATGCGGGCGGAGAAATGGGGGGGAGAAGTCAGCTTCCGAGACGTGGCCGCTACCGTATCGCCGGCTTCTATCATCCTTCTCCTTCATCATCCTTTCTTTCTTTCTTCATTTCTTCCTTCAGTGATCCCTTTGAGTTAACTTTTTAGCATTACTATCGCAATGCTTCTGCGCAGAATACACTTACGAAATGTTGATAACCGATTGGATTTTACGAGGCCTTTCGGTCGATTTGCACATTGTTTCAACTTTTAAAAGCCATTCGATTGACTGCCGTCGTAATCCGGAATTTCACGGAGCAAAATTAATAAAAGGGTGAAAATTTAAAAGCATATGAAATTTTATTCGGTGCGTAAACAAGATGATGACGTCAATGTGTTTTGATCATCCGATCATCCGATTTCTCCTTCATTAATAGTCATCGGAAACAGCAATAACATCCAAAGATTGTGACGCAACACCTTCGCCATAGAAAACGTCTCCGTACGCAGATTTTTGCTACTCACCCCCCCCCCCCTCTCTCCCTCCTCCCCAACCCTCTTTTCCAACTCTCTTAACATCGTAAATATTCCTGCGTAATTAAAAGCTATCGATTCGACGTAAGCCGAGGTAATTGCACGAGTTACTACGCTCACCGAATAATCGCTCTCGTCACCGTCGTCGTAGTTGCCCATTCGCGCGGTCCGCCCTCCAGCGGCGAGGGAACAGGAAAATCTCCGAGGGTTCCCCTAGATCGCTAGCTAGCCGCCCTGTCGCGTTGATAACGGAATATTTACATATTATCGTGCGGTACGAGGCAACCCACGCAGCTCCGGATCCTCTCTTCTCTACACTTATATCCCTTCCCCCCGTTTCGAAACGTTTAACTCTCCTCTCTCTATATACATAGCTAACTTTCGCCCTTTACCCCACTGTCTTTTTTTTTTTTTTTTTTTTTCGCTCCGTCCCTCGAAAAGGATTCGAGCGAAGAGGATGAACTCTTGCTGACGCTCACGCCCCCGCAAACTTTTTCTTCTTCATCCCCTCCGCCTCTGGTTTTTCAGACAACGTCGTTGAAAGTCCCAGGTGGGACTTTGCGGAGGCCGCGAGGGCCGACTTCACGCAAGCAAATTGTTTTTTTAAAACCTCTCGCAGACGCCCTCTTTTCACCGCGCATTGAGCTTCAGTTTTTCACCTGTGTACAAACTCTGATTTTTTCGAAAAGTTTCAGCGCCTTCCGCGTTATTTACGTTTCCCGTTGAAATATGTATCTTTTCACCGAAGTTTTATCAGTGCAGAAAATTGACGCGTTTCGCATACATTTTTACGATTCGCGGTAACGCTGGCATCACGCATGCGATCGTCAGATTCTTAACATTTTTAGAGGTTATAAAAAAAAAAATTAAAAATTCTTAGAGTCGCTTAATATCGCGTGTATCATCGAGTTGACGGTATAAGTTCGTCGATTTCTTTGTAAACCGAGTTCTTCGGAATATACGAAAACAATCGAACATGTCGTGTTTTTTCGAAGCTTTATCCCCGTATCGACAACAAATAACGCGAATGATGGTTGCGTCTGGAGTCAATAACTCGTTGAGAATGTGGGAGGACGCGGAGACAGCGCGTGCAGTCAGTGTTTTATGCGATAAAAAAAAATCGAGATCCGACATCGTAGCCTCAGCACGGGTCTCTCGTCGAGACTCATCGCGTGACGACGGCCAATCATCGCCAGCCGTGGCGCAAACTTTTCGTCCGGTTCTTGCAGCTCGGGCTTCAAGCTCCTCTCTCGCTCTCGCGTTACATGTGTCCTAACGGTCTTCGCCGTCATATACATACGTAAAAAACATTTGAGTTATAATATATGTATGAACTTCTTCGCGCGCGGCAACCGCGGGACCCGCGGCTTATACGAAACGCATAAACGCCGTTTCGGAAGTAAAACGCGTTCTAATTAGTTAATATTCGTGTAGTTCGTTTTATTATTTGGCGTGCTGCTCGTTCGTTTCGTTCGCGTGTCACACGGACACTCTCTCTCGCTCTCTTTCCCTTTCTCTCTTCGTCTCTTTCTCTCGAGTTCGCTTGCTAATTGCTCAAATATTAATGGACCACGTCGACACTGAGTTTGACTGAAAGAACTCGGAGAGTACATTCTACCCACGCCATTCGTCGCATTTTTTTTTTTTTTTTTTTTTTTTTCTTCAACCATTTTAAAGTTACAGCATTTCTTTCGATAAGATCGCGCATTATTTCACGCGATTTGAAGACAGTTCTCTATATGTCGCAGAGTTACCCCTAAACTTTGTACGGAATACAAACCCTTCGTTTACAGTTAAAATCGTGCGCTTTCAACCTGAGAATCGAGTTAATCGCTCGCTCGAGCGACGAAGTGGCCAAGCTTTATGAAGCACGCGGTATAATAGTTACGCGACGACGGCCAAGTTGACGGCCGAGTGGAGTAGAACGGGATACCCGGAACTAACCCCTACACCCCCTCCCCCCTTCCCCCTCGCAGAATCCGTAGTCACTGTCGCGTCGAAGGAACGAGAGTCAGCTCTATGCCGAGGGGTTGAACGCGATTCTCCGCTGTTGCTTTGCCGTTGGAAAATTCGCCGGCTAGGAGTTTCCACGAGAGCGTGCCGACGTCGTCAACGAGTATACGAAGCCAACTCGAGTGTAGTTAAGGAGGGTCTCGAGCGGCTTCCAACGGGAATAGGAAGACCAATACCCCGCACTTCCGTCCCTCTTCCTTCCCAAGGACGCATAAATCTTCGCCTCTCTCAGCTCAGTTTCCTCGCTCTTGCGATGTATCCCCCCCCTCTTCCCCCTCTGTCGCTGCCGTTGCCTCTCGGATATTACGTAAAAGCTCGACTACACGGCCGCTTCTGTTGGATACACGAAGCGCCCCGGCATATCCCGGTAAACGTACCCTGACTTCGTTCTCCTGGTTATTACACGCTTACGTGGACAACAGTAGAAGCAGAAGGATAAGAAAAGAAGAGGAGAAGTACAAGAACGCTGTTGTAAAATATATACGACCGGTGGTATCGTCGTTCGTGCGAATAAATAGTTTGCCCTCCGCACGGTTATTCTTCAATATCGGTTACACTCGTAAATTATAATCGAATTATATCCGCACGTGAATTTTTTTTTTTTTTTCAATCTAAGAGACGATCGAATGAATTTTTGGAAGATTCGAATTTTGAGGAAAATCTTCGGAAGGTTTTTTTTTTTTTTTTTTTTTTAGTTTCGTACCCCTTCTATATATCGTTGTCTTTTCTGTTCTCTATCCGTGCGACACGAGAGATAAGACGAGGGCGAACTCTAAGCCCGAGCAAAGAATCACTTTGCTATCGGCACGTAATCGAAACCCATTGCCGAGCGGGTGTAGAGTATCCGAGATTCTCTCGGGTTTCAACTCGCGTTCTTCCCCGTTGGCTCTGTGTTCCGCGCCGGAGGAACGAGAATCAAGTGCCTGTTTATACCCCTTTCCCTCGATCGTCGGTATACGAAGATCCTTTTGCGAGGACGAGAGTGAGAGAGAGAGAATGCAAGGAAGACGGAGTTAACATTGGAGGGAAGAAAGCCCGGCGGGGAAGGTTCAATGTTGTACACGAAGGGCTCGTCGTCGTTCTACTCGTAGCCGACGACGACGAGCGCTGAGCGCGTGAGGGGTACGTAAATGTAAGCAGTAAGCCATTTTCCAGACGATGAGGCGCGAAGCCCCGCTCTGCCTCTTAGCGTTCGTAATCCCTGCCTCGGCAAGCGACGAGAGCCGAGACGCGATGGCAGTACAGGCGGTCGCGCCGTGGCCAGCAGAGGAAGCCACCCTCAGGTGCGAGCGCCCGGGGCTTCGTGTATCCCATATTTAATACCACTAGCGACATCACCTCAAGAATAGTGTAACGCTGGTATAATCATAAGTATAATTCGATATATCTTTGTACCGAATGTAAAAAAAACTCATATTCGTAATCAGCGAGAAAAAATAGACGATAAACAGCGCGAAACCGATAATTGACGAAAAATCGGTAAAGCGAATTCTAAATGTAAATTCGTTGCGATAATAAATGCTTTTCGATAAAATTGAAGAAACATATTTTTGTTTCTTCGTCTGAAAAACGCGCGTCCTATATTTACTTCGTTTATCTTTCACGGTTAAAATACATCGCGAAATGATGATGGAAGCCGATATTTCATTCAATGGAATGTCGCGAAAGACGCATGGGGAATGTTCTCGAATAAACAGAAAAAAAAAAAAGATCGTTTCGGACGTCAATCCGGCATCAAATCACGAGCAAAATCACACGCGATAAAGAGGGCAAAAAAGAGTCGAGTCAGTTTCCTGCGATTTTCCTCCAGGAGGAAGTATTTAGCTCACTCGTACACGAATCGTCTCGGTGCACCATAGATCAGCGTGCGCGAGGGCACACAGAGCCCGATGGATGGTAGTCTGGTCTTTTTACGAGCGAGATAATTGCGAAGCGCGAGAGAGCTCCCGGTGCTCCGCGCGCTTGGACTCGCGGATGCGGAGGTCAGGAGAACGAAGGAGGATTTGCAGGTGTAACGGTGTTGAATCTGCGCTTACCAACACGTGCGCGCGCAGCACATAAGTTCCTCCATACTATCCTCGACTCCTTCGTAAGTGTACGAGAGACGCAGGAGATGCGGTGCGTTAATAATATTGTTCTAAGAAGCGACCGAGGAAGCGAGCAAAAGGCTTACGGAGCAAAAAAGAAAGAGGGCGTAGAATATGAAGGTGTGCACCCGAGATGAAGAAAACGACGAAGAAGAGGAATAAGTTCGCCACCCGATTTCACGACACTCGATAAGAACTCAATTACTGTTTTACGCGATTGTCCCTCGTTCTCCGTTTCTCTTCCTTCTCCTCGAGTATTCGCTCGACGAACACCCATACAATTCTGTTTTTTTGCCAACCCTCTTTTTCACCCTCGAGTCAGTCCGGCACCTGCGATACTGCTCACCGTAGACGAAGAAACATACCGTGTGAGACCTCAAGGTTCATTCGTTCAAACTGCCCATTGGCGATCCTTTAACGATTGCAATAGTCATTCTCTTTTTTTTTTATTTTATTACATTCTTCGTTCTATCCTCCGGAGTCTCAAAAGGCACTGACTGCATTCTTAAGATTTTTCGCCGCGATCTGCTAGCATCATCATCCTCTTCAGTACATTTTTCATTCGCGAATGTAACCACTAGCGGCGTTATATGATTTTTGCCTCATTCAGCCTCTCGGAAAGAATGCCCAACAACGTTGTTATATACCCTTAACAACAGCTCTTCTACCTCGCAATCGGCTCTCGGTGTCATTAGTCTAATTTAAACAGACGTTATTCGGTCATTGTGAACGTTGCCACGTAATTAGCGAGCGGCGTAATATGGTGCGTGGCGACACAACGACACTATTATCCCTCCCGTGGGCCGTGCGACGATCGGTTTTCTATCTCTCTCGGACCCTTAACAGAGTTCTCGACCAGAACATTTCGCTGGTATATATATACCCTTCTTGCTTTCCTCGTTGCTGCCCCTCATCCCTCCAAATTCTACGACTATACTGCCAAATCGCGATATATATATATACGCAAGTGCTGTATCTTGCTATACGCCACGCCTTTGCGAAGTTTCCAGTTACCGAGAGGCTAACAGGGCGAACGAACTAACGAGAGAAGCCCCGTGCACCTGCCAGCCGGAGTAACACAGCCACCGAAGTGGCCCTCGCTGAATAGTCAATGAACGCTCCGGCAATTCGCTTCGGCTAATCTCGTTTCGTTCGCCGCTTCGGCCTCGACGAGCCTCTTTCACTCTGCCAGCGAATAGACTCCCTCTTCAATCTCATCATTACAGAGAACACCGCGCGTACTGTGCGCTCAACAACGATGACAGCATTGCAAAGCATCTCTATGCGTTTAGAGATTGTCTTCGTTCGATAGAATGGTTACTCCGAGAAACGGCGTATCAATTACGAAAGACCGATTTCGCTGTGGCAGATATCGCAAATAATGGAGAATATGGACTATTCGCTTTGTCGAAAATTACTCATAACCGATAAACCGAAATTATTCATAGCCGTAACCGTATCGACATCAAATACTAACGTTCAAATACATATCTCTCGATGAACTGTACGAACGCTTTGGTTCTATATCACAGAGGATTCCGTCAATTCGACTGTTAAATTCTGCAGTTAACAGATTTCCGCGGTAACGCTGCGCGCCGAGAGTGAGTCACTGTTTGAGCTATTCGCTCGCGTGAAATGGAAGGCAACTCATTTCTCTGATATATAACGTACGTTAAATCGATGTATAACGCGTACCTGTATTGGTGATATAGGTACGTGTCTATGGATTCGTAATGGCCGACCGTAAAATATTTATCGTGAAAATTAGTCGGTCGATGATGTATGCCCCGAGGGGGAGGGGGACAAAGGGGGAGGGATGGCATCGAGCTTTTGCCCGGAGAGCCGCGTTTATCCGGATTCATCGGTGCTCTCGTTCTCATCACCCTTCCGCAATACACGGCGGGGCTATATACTATTATGTTTATACAGCATACGCGTAAAATAGGTACTGCGCTACTATAATGGCCGCATGAAAATCACCGGGGTACGGAGAATTTCGCGATTTGAGCTTTTGTCCGTTTACAATTAGCGCGACGCGCCGACTCTCGGCTCTTCCCATCTCTGTGTCCAACTTTTCATCCCTCGCTAACCGCAGACGCGTTTAAATATCGATGCCTCGAACAACCCCTACCACCCCATCACTCACACTGTCTGCTTAGTTCTGTTATTCATCGAACATCCGAATATCATGCATTTCTGTGTTTATTTGCGATACTTACGTAATTTTTTTTTTTTTTTAATATCGATGATTCGACCAACCCCGACCACCCCATCACGCACACTGTTTGCTTAGTTCTGTTATTCATCGACCATCCGAAAATCATGCATTTCTGTGTTTACTTGCGACACTTACGTAATTTTTTTTTTTTTAATATCGATGCCTCGATCAACCCCTACCACCCCCTCAGACTGTCTGCTTACTTCTGTAATTCATCGAACATCCGAAAATCATGTATTTCTGTGTTTACTTGCGATACTTTTTATTTTTTTTTATTTATTTTTTTTTAATATCGATGCCTCGATCAACCCCTACCACCCCCTCACACTGTCTGCTTGCTTCTATAATTCATCGAACATCCGAAAATCATGTATTTCTGTGTTTACTTACGATACTTACGTATTTTTTTTTTTTTTTTCAGGTAAGTACACTTGGACAAGAATGAGAACTGGAATTCCCGAGGTGCTATCGCCGGCGACGAGTGAGTAGTTTTAGAATAAAAAGTTGAAAAGAATTGAGGCCAAGCGCTCCGTGGCGAAGTTTGTTACGAACTTTACGAGTTGGAGAGGACGAAAAAAATAATAATAATAATATAATAGTGTAGAGTTGAAGGGGGTGGAAGGGGGTCGCGATCGGTGACCGGTCACGAAGAGGTCGACCAGGTGGTTTGGCATTGCAAGTGTTTCGCACACTTTCGCAAACCGATGCGCGGCAAACTCTTTCACATTCATCGTCGTCTTTTCTGTAAGCCCTCCGACGACGAAGGCGCGTGTGAAACACGAGAAGCTTCGGCCAACTCTCGACGGACTCCGAACACCGGCAATGAAACGAAGAGTTAAGGGTTAAAGGGGTGGGGGAGGGGGAGGGGGAGGGGGAGGGGGAGGGGGGTAATAAGAGTTTCTGCGCGTTGAATGTTGAACTGCGAAATGGAAATGAATAGGTCACGCGATCGAATCATTTCGCGATTTGTGTGTTTCGTGTTATATTGAACAGACGGTAATGAAAGTTCGGAAACTATTTGATGTTAACAAACGTTTTAGACGCGAAAACATTTGTCATTCGCAATCGCAATGGTTAGCGACTTGTCGTCGGTATTAGTCGCGTATTAGCAGTCACATCGGTGGAATTCTGGGTAACCGTCGTGATATCAAGGTCAGCGGACTGGTGAACGAGAGAGAACTGCTGAGAGAGTATTAATTAGCAATTACCATTGTTCTGGGGGACGAACTCGAGAGCCGTTCTCAAACCGCTAGTGGCAAAGTGGAGGGAGGAACTGCATCTACTAGCTGTAGTAGGCTAGAGACCAGTGGAATCAGCAGCAACCACACTGACGCTGAGATTTCCTGAGGTAGAGCAGCGTATAGCCGCGCCTTTCGCTATTACATGCTATTTAGCTAGCGGCCTGCATGCACCGGGCGTTCCATTATTTTTACGACTGTGCCAAAGCCAAACGCTTAAGAGCCCTCCTTCTAGACCAATTCTCCGTTTCTGCCCACATACCCTCCCGCTCCCTGCAGTGGTTCTCATTTTGTGGCGTTCATTCTCTCTCTCCCTCTCTCTCGCGCGACTTTGCGAATTCGCTAGACAGCATTTTTCAGCATATGTCGTATGTTATGAAATAATCGTAAATCGCCAAAGGGGACGAATCGCTCGTCTCTATTTGTCGAAATTACAAAACATACATACAGGGATTCGGACCGATACCCGTGTGCACGATACCGGCAAGTGATGCCGAGAGACCGCGGGCTAATTTCCTATGCAAGTTAATTCGACTGGTACCGCGATGGTTCGTGACCAGCAGTTAACTCCGTCTTTCTCTCTCCCGTGTATCGTTCCCGTAGTCACGAGTTCTATACGCTTTACGTTTCGTATAGTCGTATCTCCGAGCTCTCGAGTCAACGAACGGTACCAGCCCCCGAACGCCGATGCACAATCGTTTTTATACAGTTTGACTGATGAGAACGAGTAGCGTACCACTGTGAACCAGTGCCTCCATTCATCGGAGACGAGACTTTCGAAAATGGCAAATCATACGTTTGTTTTTAACATTTCTATTTCGCGTCTAATTTGTTTTTTCGTTCGGACAAATGGTACTTTTGCAACAGACAATTGGTAACGCGAAACGATACGATAAGGGTGAAGTTTAGGAAAAGATTTAACGGGCCATTAAGTTCGAAGAAGATGACCTTTCAGTTGCCGAAGCGAGAGTCTCGAATTCGAACTTCATTGTCGACGCGGTACCGAAGTGCACATCCGGGACTCGTATACCGTTGCAACGTATCGCGCGTGCGTTAGATGTGTGCTTTAAAGTTGTTAGGTCTCGGCATCTGGTATGCGTGTGTATGTCTATGTATGGCTGAACTGTTGGGGAGAGAGGGTGAATAGAGAGGAAGTGGGAAGAAGGGTGGTTCGGTCGTTGGGTGCAATGACGTAGCGGCGACGGCGTCGGCGGCAGTAGCAGAGGCGGAGGCGTTGGTGGCGCTGGGCTTCAACCCCGGCGTATCGATTCCTCCGTCGTGGGGTGACGGAGGTGGTAGCGAGGAAGCAAGGAAAACCAACCTCCACGCGGAGCATAGGCAGCCATACCCCCCGAAGCTACCACCCACGAGGGCCCCAGAACGGAGCGGAAAGCGAAGCGAGGCAGAGCAAAGCGGAACGCGGAGAGCCACGACGAAGACGACGAAGAACCCCTCAGAGCAGAGAGACCATGTATATAATGTATATACATATATATGGTACATTGTACCGGCATATATATCTATATAACTCCACACAAGCAGACTGGCGTACCACCCTTTCCCTCTCTACCGTCTTCCACGTCCCCTCTTTACTCCCTTCGTTCTATTCGCTTCAACCCTCCAATCCCTTTGCCATTCCCCGGATCCTCGACTGCTAGCGGCGCGGGCTCGGCTCTCCACTCTCTCTCTCTCTCTCGCTCTCCTTGCAATCCCAATAAACCGAGCGGTAGACGAACCGACGAGGATAACACACCGGCCAACTTCCCAGTTATGAATTAACAGAGTTACGGAGCTTCCCACCGTGTCGCCGTTGCCGGAGGAGTCGCTCGCGAGTTATGCGGCTTACCAACTCGAAAATGTCGCTCGGGGACCCGGCAGTCCTCTCTCGTGCTTAGGTATCTTCTGATACCGAATGTTACGCCTCTCTCGCAGTGCATTCACTGGCCGACGGTGTCTTTTATCATCGTCGTCTCTCTTCTCGCAGAATCGGTGACGACAGTTATCGGTTGTCGTAAGAATGGAGCATAGAAAATGAATTTTCGTAGAGATCCATTTTCAAAAAAATTGTAAAGATACCTATCCGCAGGAATGATGACCGATGTATATTGCCGAATCTTTAGGTGTACATTTGTCTCGCGAATTCGAACTCAGCGCGAAAAATCGTTTTAAACATTCATACAGAAGTGAAGATACGAGATACGAAGATAAAGAGCAGTGATAGAGGCGGATATAAAATTAAATCGGAGCACGAGAAGAGATTGAATAATCCTGATGTTATAGAGTCGTAGAACGGCGCAGGAAGGAAGGAAGGAAGTTACAGACACTTGGTTAGTGCGAAAGCACGCCGTTGCGTTTGCCCCGGTCCCGAAGATATATATTCGAGTCGGACGGGGTGGCGAGGGAAGGGGCGGGAGGGGGAGCGTACGTAGTAGTACTCTCTACACGACTACTATAAGGGGGTCAGACGCGAGAGAGGCGCACACGGCGGGAGGGCCATGGCCCGCGAGTCGGTAGTGCCAGGAGCCGGAGCGGGGGGAGTATTAAATCATAGAGCCGAGCGCCTGCCGCCGGTTTACTGCCGGATAAAACGCAGTGACTGTTATGTTATGGACCACCTGTATGCCACCGCACTGCCGACGACCCTGAACTCTCGCGAAGCGGGTTCTATATGTCCCACTCTCGCACTTTCGTTCCAAGCGGAAAGCTCTCACTCTCTGCCGAAATGTATATAGGGAACCCAACGGGTGAAAGCTGACGCGAACTAAGCTCGCGAAGTGTACGTATGCCTCATCGGGCAAACAATCTTCGAACGTAAAGAACTTCGCATTCCTAAGCATGGAAACATCGTATCTTCGTAAAAAAAAAAAAAAAAAAAAAAATGCTCGAATGTCTCATTTATATCAATCACTTCCATCATCTTTTTTTTTACTCTTTCTTTTTTCCTCAAACCGACTTGACAAGATTATACGTCTTCTTTCGCGTATTTTGCTCGCATTCCTTCGCGTTTCTTGTTACAATCCGAGAATTGCATAATACAAGGAGAGGACTCCTTCGAGTTTATCTTCAACCGGGAAGAAATAATGCCTTGACGCGGAAGAAGAGAAGTAGAACGAGTCGAGAATCGTACCGGGAGGCGAACTATAACGCATTGGATAGACGAGAAAGCGAGCTGAACGCTTGGGCCCCCGTTACGAGTCGGTGCTTCCATCACGTCCTTGGACTCGAGTTTTAAGTTTCCCCCGCAGATCGGTATCCGCGATATTATAAATATACATGTAACCCTGTCTCCCGCTCAATCGTAACTTTGCCGACTGCTTCTTCTCTTTCTTTCGAGCGCTTCTTTCATTCCTCACGCGAAACTCAGCTGCTCGCCGAGAGCCCACCTATAAAGGCGAACCTATCTATACGGCATAACTTAACTCGTAGACTCGTTTGTACGCAGTATGCAGTAGTTGTTGTATGAGAGAGCCGCAAACAAGCGACCTCTCGCGATTGTATGAGCCCACGTTTGCCTCCAGGTGGTAGTAGTATCGGTATTAGTAGTGGTAGTAGCAGTAGAGACTATAAAGTATAAACGCGCCGGTACCATATCTGCTTACCGCGAGCAAACCATCGAGGTAACGCGCGCGCGGGGGCCGAGCGTTTCGCGGTTGAGGCTCTCTTATCGCCCCTCGCTAAATCCCCTCCGGTCGGCGACCACAGAATTAATACAATAAAGACATTCAACTTGAATTAATCAGATACATCTCCGTAGGCTTGCATGCCTCGCATCGAACTCGAATGGAAGGTCGAAACATCGTGCGCAACGTTCATTGTTCCCTCCGCGCGCACACACTACAATCGAGAGCTCTGCTAATACGATATATAAACGCGTCACGAAGAGGTGAAACGTTTGTTGTTCGCAACCTTACGGAGAGACAGAAACTTGCGGTGACGGAAAAATATGCACGTAGCAAAAAGTACAGTACAATACTAATATAAATGTCGACAATGTCGGTGCCGACAATGCCGATAAATGAAACTATCAACGCAAGTCAAGGGCCGCATATCTGCCCGAAGTGTGTTATGCTTTGCAGTTTTCTCGATTTTATGAGTGACTCGATTCACCGAGAACGAGAAACGACAGGGGGGGGGGGGGGGGGGGGAGCATAGGGTGCCTACCGAACCTTCTCGAGACTACGCGAGACACTTCGCGGCTACGCGACTGCAATACCGACTCGTAAGTAGTCACAGTCCGACTTACATTGAAATTATTGTTCAGCACACCAATAGATAAAAAAGCCGACAGAATGATGTAAAGTTTAAAAAAAGGCATCCGAAACACACGAAACCAAAGTCTGGTTAAATTAAGACGTTGGATTTTCACCGACATAAATTATCAGTTGTTATATAGTATGTTAGGCCTCTCGGAAGCCTTTTGCCTTTAATTGCACGGTGCAGTAATTTTTTAAGTGTGCCTTACCGCCACCTCGTAATCTCCTTGCTGCGTGCTCTGTAAATTGGATAGTCACGGGCTGAGCGAACGAGACGAGCTTAAACGACGAGTTACCAACTGGATTAGGTACGTACATGTGTATGGGTGGTTAATGTCCATGTGTGGACGAGTGAAAGCCCCGACGACATGGATTTTCGACGCGAAGTAAATTCGTTCGGTGGTAATTGCGGCCCGCTGGCCACCTTCGCTTTCCAGTCTGCTGCGGTGGGCCTTATCAACAATGAAGCGCCCCCTTCGTTTCTTCTTCGTCGTATACCTTTACCATCGCTGGTATACGTGTATACTGGACAAACGACAACCTGCCCTTCGGTCTCGCGATCACAATAATTATTATTCACCTTATCTTCCTTGATTTGCATTATATTTAAATTTATATATAGACGCTGTACTATAGGAACGTTACGTCTGCCTTCGCTTTTGTTCCCACCGATCTCTCAACGAGAATACAGCGCGCTTATTCCGAAACGTTTTTGCATTTTATTTCCTATCCGACGACGAAAACATGGGCGACGTCGTATACGCCGCCTTTACATTATCCACTTCCCCCTTCCCCACGCCTTCAACCAGCGCGACACTTGTACGTATTCCACAATCTTTGAGGTCGCGAAAAAAAAAAAAAGACGATACCGCGCATTACCGATGTGTAACCTGTCCACCTTTTCTCTACATCTGCGATGTACCTACGCATGTTTTGCTTGCCATTAATATCTCGCTAGACACTCCCGTGTTGAGTGATGGCTTCGAAAAAAAAAAAACTTTCACACTTTCAGTATTTGCCTGATTGCTTTATTTGCTCGTAAATGTATATGCGCTGAAAACAAAAGACGAACATAGCAACGCCCCCGATTCTGCAAATGGCGGATGTCCATGAGTTCGAAAATCCGAAATTTCGACACGCTTTCCGTCAATCGATGAATTGCGATGTCGTTTTTGCCATTCGAATGAATGGCTGATCGATCAGTCAGACTGATCAAGTTTATCAAAGTGTCGTGCAGAGTCGCTAGCGACCCCTCGACGAAATATCGTCGACCCTTTCAAAGTCGCGACGTCGTTATCAACCCCTCCTTGACGCTTTCTCTACGCTCGTGGTTGGCTTGCCTGGTACCCGTCATAAACATATCGAGTGGAGTGAGACCGGAGCCACCCCGACCTGCCTCAACTAAAACGTTACGCGAAACGGGGCCGTAAATAACGTCTTAAGTGTACCAGCAGCGTCGCGGCGGTGCGTCTACCCCCCTGCGATCTCTTCACCAGAGGCTACCAGTATTCGTAGTCACTTGCGGGAACTCTTGTCCTTTCTCTTAACTCTGTCTGCGTCTGCTGCGGGGGTGTATATGTATATATATGCGCACTTACACAATTCCAATGGACCTCTTCTCTTCACCCTCTTGCGATGAACCCTTGTAATGGTGCCATTCCCGCGCTCGAACGCCTACTAACTACTCAACTACCGTAGAATTTTACGCGTCTGTTAATTCAGACCGCGACCTATAAGACTCGAGGGTTCCAAGGTCAAGAATAATCCCAGCGGTATTATTGCAGAATACGTTTCTTTTCTTTTTTACTACACCCGCAGCATTGCCACACTGAAAATTCATTTACGGCTGCCGATTGTAAAAAATGATAAATTCGCTTTTTTTTTACACATCGCGCGATTTTTTAGTCATATATTGAGATACAGGAAGACAGGTCGCAGATGATCCCAAATGCATCGGCGATAATTGTGTAACGATAAAAAAAAAAAAAATTAGAAAATTTTGGGAAAAATCGGGTTTTTTAATATTCTTAAACAGCGAGAAACGTAAGGCTATAAAATTCTACGATGTCTATTTTTGATGAATACGAATTCAACTAATATTTTCGCTTTAAACTGAAGTGGGAAAATCAGTAAAAGGAAAAAAAAAATGGGTGTTTTGTTTCCGAGATCAAAGTTTCTGATCGATAGCCTTAAGCTACGTCGCTTTCTATGTAAAATAATTATGACAATAATAAATAGATAAAAATTGGAATAATAAGAGAAGTGTCAGAGAAAATCTCGAAAGTAATAGAGAGATAGAAGGAACAGTGTAGAGGTTCTTGGTCCATCTTCTTTCGGAGGGCGTCGCAGCCGCGGGGGAAGTCTGACGTCGTAGGGCGTCGCGACATTCGTCATCCTCGAGCACGGGGTTGGTTGGTCGATGGTGTTTCTCCTCTTAGCGCCTATAGATATAACAGCGACGAGTGTGGAGGATCTTCCCTGTTTCCAGTGCTATGTGAGATAAAGCGGGACGGTTGCAGGGTCAAGGAAACGCGCAGACGCGACGGTGGCGATGCCAGAGAGTGTAGAAGCACCGCCACCAGAAGAGGCAGAGAGTAGCAGAGCGAAGGCAAGCGCAGCGACAGCTTTCTCCCTCGCCAGACTCCAAACAGCAAGGCTCCTGTGAATGGCGACCCTCGCAAACCAATCGTATTCCCGTTTTCATCCCTCTTGCCGCGAAAACTCTGTCGCACTCTCTTCTCCACGGTGTGTCTGCGTATATATATTCTCGGTCTCGTCGCTTTCTCACTCGCTTTCAACCCCCCCGTATAACGTTTACCCTTTCCTTCTTACTTGGATGCCCGCTGGGATATCGACGATTCCGGCAAACTGCTTCTGCTACTGTTGCTACTGCTGCTGCACCCGAATTCATGTCGCGAAGGGAAATACGACACGCCATGATTGTGCGACAAAAATCTGCTATCATCCCCTATACGATATGCGCATATGTGTAATAATCAGCAAAACATCGATAAATTTATCTTGAATATCTAAAATTTCTTCGTCGAGAACGGCAAGCATAAGAATTTTCTTGCATAGAGCGCGCAAGCGTCTTCGCGTATGTAAGGCTACACACACTGCGTCTTGTGCATGACACGTCGTTCACGTGACGTTGCCGGTTTCCTCGATCGAGTATAGCAACACTTGGCGCGCGAGAGAGAACCAGCAAACGCCGGCCATTATCGGCTTATTATCTTAATTGTATGGAATTCCGTCGAGGCATGCAGAGACTCGGGGAATGACGTCGAACGACGAGACCCCGCGTATAATGCACATAGGCATATACGTTACATCAGTAATCTACGGCCAAAGCAAGAAAGCGTCCAGTCATGCTTTTCGTTCCGAGAGACCCGAACGTTATCGCTCGCAAAATTTATTTGACCGACGGTATTGCGGGGATAAACGAATCGCAAGGATCTCATACCCTTCGGCACACACTGTGCCGAAGAGTCTCAAATATACAAGAGAAGACTTTTCGTTTTTCTCGCTCGTTCTATCTCCTACCGCTGGATGGTCCATCGCAAGCGCCGCCCGTTCGTCGTCTTGCCGAGAACGTCCATTACTACTAGGCCAGGGGCTCGCGTCGTACGCGCACTTCTTGCACTTAGCGTTATATCCCCAGTCGGAGGGATGAAAGAGGTGGAGAAGCAGCAGCGAACCGAGCAAAAGCGAGTTTGCTGGCTTTCCCTCTTTCGTTTTCTTCGTACCGTAGACATACTCTATATACATATATATTTATATACTATACACATGTATAGTATATATACATATATATGTACATCGAGAACGCGATATCGGGAGCCAGCGGTGTTTCCGGGGACGCGAGCAGACAAGAAAGAAAGAACGAAAAAAAAAAAGAAGTAAAGAAAACGAGAAAGAGAAACGCTCGTGCGAGGGTACCCGGGACAAAACAGCTGACGCCATGGCTGCCAGGCAGAGCCACGTTCGCCGTCTCCATCGTCCTCCACCTCGCCCTCGCCACGTTCTCCTTCCGCTCTTTCTCTCTGCTTCCCCCCTCGTCCTCTTTCTCCGCTACGTCCCTTCCTTCCGTCGACGGTACCCACCATCCGCCGCCGGTGGGATTTAAAAACAATTCGGTAAATTGCATCGCAGCGGAGAAACGAAAGGGGGAGGAACTTGCACAGCAATATCTCTGTACCGTTTGTCTCTTTTTCTCCCGCTACGACCAATCCGAACTCCTATTATATTGGTATATAAAGCAACGGTAGTCATGGATACTAATTTTTTTTTTTTTTTATCAACAGTTTTTATTAATTTATATTAATTTAATGCTACGCGAGAGGGGCATAAAGATCGAAGGGAGAGTAGCGTAACCTGTCGAAAACAGAGCGAAGATAACGGACGAAGTTTAAGAGTTTAAGCTCTGCACTCGAGGCGTTTGCAGTTTACAGAAAGCCAACAAGTATAATAGCCAACGACGGCACGGGACCCGCGAGACGAATTCGCCCGGGTGGGCCCCCCACAGTAGCCGTATGATTGCAACGACGTCGGCGGCCGCTTTGAGTCTCGCGTTTTAACAACCTTCGGTGCATAAATTAATCCAGAAGCCCGATATCGTTTGATTCGCCGCCACGCCGGGCTGCGATCCAAGCGCGCAGTCCGCTCGCGTTGCACCCGATCTCCTTGCATCGCGTTCTCTTTAGTTCTTCTATATTTCTTTTTTTCTTTCGTTTCTTCTCCCGCGTACTCGATGCACGATCGAACGCGATGTATATAGGGCAAAATGCCAGTGCACCGAGTACCTGGGGGAGAAATAAACGGTAGACGAGAGAAGTCGCACGCAACTTATATAATAATACTGCGCGCGGAATTATATTGTACATTCCCACCTCGATATGAATTTTTTTTTTTTTTTTTTTTACGGTTCGATGGTGCTATTAATTTTCCTTTGACGATTCGACATCTGGGAAAAAGAGAAGAAAAGAGCTGTGGGTACAACGGGAATACGAGGATATGAATTTTATTCGGTATTTAATCGTATGTTCTTTTTTTTTTTTTTTACAGTAATACTTTAAGACACATGAGTACTCAATTAGAATCGTATTTTTTCGGAGTGACTAATATTAAGGCCCTAAATTATTCAAAGAATGTTGCAAAGTACTTAAATTGGTAATAATGAAAAATAGAATACGTTTAATTGCTTACAAAATAACTATTATAGTAATGACTCGTTTCGCGTTGTTTTTTTTTTTTTTTTTTCGGTCTTTTTTTTTGCCTTGTAGTAGAATTCTCATCTTCAAACAACCCTTTCCTTCGGCTTTAACTGCTTTTTTTTTTCTTTTCGCTTCCCACTCTCCTAGTTCTCCTCTCGACCCCTCTCCGATCAATATACCGTGCCGAAGCGGTCGTAGCGCTCAGCCGTAAATGTAATTGTTGTTCGATTTCTTGCGTCTTAATTGCCTCGCGCTTAACGACGTAATTACCGAATAAAAAGCGGCCGCGGGTCAACGTGGTATTTTTTCGCGACGCCCGGCACCGACGCCGCGCTTGCCGTTACCAACAGTGTGGCACTCCCGCTGTTCGTTCGTTCGTTCGTTCGCTCGCTCGCTCACTCGCTCCCTTTCTCTATCTCTCCACTTCTCTCCCAGTTATGCGCGTTCCGCCGCCCCGAAGCGGAAGAAAGCCTGCGTGCGCCGGAGCAACAAAAGTAACACGACGATCGCGGGACTCGCTTCACGTCTCGACCGAAGCGCGGCGCCTCTACCAGTACGAGGCGCCGGGTTGCTCACGTTACCACGAGTTGGCAGCACGAGCAAGGCGAAGCTTACGCGATGATCAATCCTCCCGAGGTCTTCGAGGAGGCAGCAACACTTCGCGACTCCTCCCTCGAATTTCGTACCATTTTTAGTTTTTTGTTTTTTTTTCCAAAGCGCATTAAACGCGGCAAGTAGGCGCTAGATAATTTGACTGATCGCACAAGCCATCCGCAAAACCCGCTGTTAATCACGTAAAAAAAAAAAAAAACATGAAAAAAAAAATTCCCTGCGCTTAAATTGATTAGCATCGATTAAAAAATTGAACGACTGCCAGGACGCCGAAAACCCGACCGGGACTCTCGAATTAATAGCATAGATTATTACAGTCGAGAATCGCGTAGACGATGATTTTTCATCGATGGATAGATTGAACGCATATCCTGCGATACGATATAACTACGAAGAGCTTCGAGAGAGAAAGATAGATATGATTTTGTAACACGATTTTTATTCACCGCGATGCTAATTGCAAAAGCAATTATTTATGCGTTATAGCTCTTTTGCGCAAATCCCCTCCCGTATTATCATTATTATTCGACGGTGAAAATTTAGCGATCCACGCGCTTTAGAGGGAACGAAACGACGGGGAAGGTTAAAAATTGTAATTAATAGTAGATAATCGTGTTTTATACACATTTTTATGGGCAATTTGTAACCGAATCTCCCCCCGGGCGATCCGAACGAATTTTGTGTATTCGCCCACTTCTCTCTCTCTCTCTCTCTCCCCTCAGGCTTTACATTTCGCATATCGAATCCATGGCCCGTCGGCGCTTTCTTTCTCTCTCTCTCTCTGTCTCTCTCTCCACATCGTTTCGAAATATAAACAGTGCATTTGCATGTTTTCCGGATTTAATTAGCACCACCCGAAAATGCGATTATTAATCGATGCGGAATCGAGGAGACAGAAAGAGATAGCCCCGTTGGCGACTCTGCATTTGTTCGTAACCCGCACCAAACCCAACCTCATACCACTGATCAATATATTTACAATTTCTCGTTCCCGTAAATAACGCTCGATCGCATTTTACCGAAATTCGAACCCGAATTTCATCGAGAAAATTAAACTGCTATTGGATACACTACCCGCGATTCTCTCCTTCGCATTGTAAATCGCGCGAAACTTTCAGCGCGCATAAAATCAGTGGACAATCTCGCATTATCCATAAAAAAAAAAAAAATTCAATGAAAATTTTTTTTTTTTCGTAATTTCGACAATTGTCGATTTTTTTTCGGCGATCATTCGTTGCATCAGTCAGGCATCTTCGCGAATTGCTCAGCTCTTTCGAAACTCGAAATCCCTCGAGTTCTCATATCCTCCGCGTCGTTTCTCACTCCTTTCGTGTCTTTTACTCTCATTCGCGACCGCGCAACACCGCCGGACAGCCGCGTGTGTATTTTTTTTTGTAGTGTTTTTTTTAAATTTTGTTCCTTTTAGGCCGTAATTCAAACCGTCGTGGGTCAGTTTAACAGGGAGAGAGGGACGTAGTATGTGTATGAGAGAGAGAGAACATACGGGGTGGAAAGGCGAGGCGGACCAGGCGCGAGGACCGACGAGATAGTTTATCATCATTTAGTCCCCCGGACCTGCCGCAACATTTTAAATCTCTCCTATCTCACCAGCCGTTCACTCTCGTCGTTCTCGCCGTAGTACGAGAGACCCATGCCGGCGCTCTTTTCGCTGAAGCCAAACTCGCTCGTTCGTTCGCCCACATTCGCGCTCATCAAACGCGCGGTCACATCGCAGTCATACGTACACGCGATACGTGCACTCCATATTGTATATATAGATGCGCGCGTCAGAATCCCGCATACCTATGAAAATAAAAACGAACCACCGAAAAAAAAAAAAAAAAAAAACAAGAAATGTAAAATAGTGCAGACGCCATCACGCAAGGCGAGTGAATCGCGCGATTTCGATGACGAGAGACCACGCGTCGGATATCGATATATAATTGTATACATCGCGACGATTCGATCTTAAAAAAAAAAATTTCAGTTGCTATATAATGATCTTTGACCGCTGACTTCGTCTCCTTATAAATTTCCCTGGTGAGAGATTCGATCAAAGATTAATCATCGTTAATCGTAGAAGCCGATTCTCGGTTACCTCGGGAAATTACGAGGGATCACAATTTCCACATGGTTAGGCATGAACGATGTACGTTGTTACTTTCGCAGCTTGTAACTCTCAGGAAGCCCTTCTCGCCGTCGAGTTTCTATCCTATCGTTTTCATTTCTTCCTCTTTCGTTTCTCTTATACCAAAAGCTCGAAGCGAGCCACGGGAACGATGGAATTTACGCTAAGTGCACAGTGCAGTCGCTGTACGGATCGGTAATTCGGAGAACGTGGTCTCGGGGTCCCGTTGGGTCGAAAGGTCGTCCCGGCAGAGTGCCAGAAAGACGGAGCGAGACTGAGGGAGAGACTAAGAGAGACTATGTAATCCCGACTTCCCCGCGATCGCGAACTGACACAGTCGTGCGCTTCGAAAGGCGAAGGTAACCGCGAAGGGACTGAAGGAGAACACAAATCCGAGACGGAGAACAGAATAAAGCAAAAGCTTTTGTGGCTGGTAACGGAGAAAGGAGGATCGCGAATCACGTGAACTTGTAGGGCGGAGTGAAAAGCAATGCACTACTGGCAACTCAAACGACCCCTACATGTAAGCCGACGACGACGTCGACGACGACGATGAGTACGACGAGCGAAGTTGACTCTAATACTAACCCGAGAGAAGGCCGATTCGGCATTGTAGCGCTAATTAAACGACGATGTGGTGCGCGTGTCACGAGTCACGAGAGGAGAACCCTGCGGTGACGTCACACGCGTGATTCCTATCCGTTCTCTATCTATCCCTTTCCTACTGTCGGCCTGTGTTTCTCTATAGCATTGCACTGTGGCTCTTCTGTCTCTGATCGGCGGCCTCTCTCTCCGTTTTCCTGTGTATACGCAGTCGGTTTCCTATGTAGGTAGGTCCCTGCTATAGATATATATACGTACACGCGAAGTACTACGACGTGTACGTGTCGTAGTCGGTACATACACCCGTTCCTGGCACCGCCATCAATCTCGATCGGGCTGCACGATCGTGTGCGTTATATATAGAGTTACGCTAGATATAGTTACGATATAACTATAGCGCGCAGTGCTCTACGCTATACATACAATAGTAGTACAGCATTCACTGCATTTCCACTCCTGCGCTCTCCGCGTTTTCGGGAAAATGGTAAAAAAAAAAACATCGTAGTTTCCGCGTACCTCGTTCGCCGCATGAGTGTCTCTAACTATTTTTCCCCCCATTATTCGGCGCGTCGAAACGTCGAAAATATATTTAATACCAGCAACTGTAGTTTCCGCGGGCGAAACACCGAGAGAACTCCTCATTTATTCACCATTTACGTTATTGCGAAAGAGCTCCTCGCGACCGCGCGGACGCACGCGCGCGCGCGCGCGTTTTAATTAAATGTGCAAATTTTTTTCGTCCTTCCGTAGTGGCGTTGCCGCGGAAAGAAGCGAGGGAGGAAAGAAAGGGCGTTAATTGAGAATTTGCGTTTTACGAGGGAGTCATGAAAGTCCGCTGGTGAAACGCGTGCATGAATGTTGGGCCGGTCGCCTGCTGCTATTGCGCTTCTCGATTCTTTCTGTCTCCGTCGCGCTCTCTCGTACCCCGCTGTTTGCTTCTGGTTGTACTCAGCTGTCGGTCTCGGGGCAACGCGTTTAACACCTTAGCGAGAGATCTAATCGCATACTCGCAGGAACTCTAGCACTCTTCGTTGCTATACAGCATTTATTATTGTAGACATTTATATATTCTATGTACAGCGTAACACGACGTCGACACGAAGAGAGCGGAACTCTTGCCGGTAGTACGACGAAATGTCGATAAAGAGTTTGGCTTCGGTGCTAATATCGTTCTACAGAGATATTGCCGAGTGAATGTGTAAAAAAAAAAAAAAAAAAAAAAAAAAAAAAAAAAAAAAACCCGATGATATCTATATAGAAATCTCAATAATGTACCATTGGCAAATTCTTCGTTATCGCGAAATCAACGGAATTTAAGACTATTGCCCGATGATTCAGCTGTTTCATTCAAATTTTTTCGAATGCGAAAAAAAACTAAACTCCCTTCATCGCCTTCTCGGAGAATAGACTACTTTGATAGTGTATAAGTTTCGTATTTGTGAGGAAAGTATCGCGAGAATAGAATGGAGTCACAGCGCTGACCGCGGCGTTGCAAACGGCAAAACCTTACCGTCCGTTTGAAATTGCTGTACCGGGAAAGACCGAGTGGCAGAGTATCGGGTCTGAAGGTATATAAACGCGGCTCTGCAGTACGCAGCTACGAACGTTCCTATATACGGTACCTGAGGAAGCCGAAGCATGAATATCGCGATCGTGCGGCTTTATAATTAATTACTGGTGCCAGAGAGCTCTCAGTGAAGTCGTTCGCTCGGCAGACAGGTAGGGAACTTAACCCCGGTATACGTATACGTGCGTATATATATATATATACACTATCCATGTAGGTACTTGCATCGCGACGATATACGAAGAGAGTAAACCCCCTTACGCTCGTGCGAACGCGTCTTGTTTATCAATCCGCTGAGAACTCTGTAGAAAAAGTCGAATTGAATAGACGAGCGTTTTACGGCGGACTTAAGATGTATCTTTCCCGAGTCGGCGTGGAATCGCTTTTCTTGCTAATTTTTTTTCCCAACAATGAAGACGAGTTCGAGGTGTTGTCGCTTCTTCACGCTCCCCGTAAGATTGAAACGTATCTCTCGGCGGAATTTTTATTTTTCTTTAATTCATCAAAATCCACCGAGAGAAGAGCGCATGCGCATGATCATCAGAAGATTTCGATGTTTGGTAAAGATAACGCGGATACTAATTTCTTTTTTCCTAATCGTTCGTTCGAATAACAAAACTTCTAACTCGCGCGATCCATCTGTCTGAGATCATCAGAGAAGCTCGTGGAGCCCTTGGGAAAAGTTAGCTCTGTCGGCAGGTTATGTATACTCGGGAGGGACAGCGTTGTGTAGCGCGAAGAGAATGGATACACTTGTAACAGTCTATTCGGTGAATAATATAATTTCTTAAAGCGAAGGTCTTTTATACACATCAGACAGCGGTCTCCCGTCTCGAATGAGCCTTCGAGGGGTTTATCCGTCGGCTCGATCTAAAGATTATGTTCATTGGGAAGAGATATACATACTGAATGGAGAAAGATAGAACGCGAGACCCCCTGAATAAATTACTTTGGCCTCTCCGCGGTATAAACCGTGGGCGGGGTAAGGTGACGGCATTAAGATTAGGTCGAAGTCGAAGTTGCGGAGGGACAAAAGGGGATAGAGAGAGAAGGGGAGGCGGAGAAAGGGGGTAGACAACGGTGTAAAGAGAAAGAGAGAGAAAGCCTGAAGAGAGGAAAAGCATCCGCGAGAGTGCGAGAGAGAGTTGAAGGAGTGGCGGCATGCCAGAAGGAGAGCAGGTGCAAACTTGGCCTGTCAGGAAGTCGCTTACAGCTCGAGGACAAAAGCTTCCCGAGGGACTCGTGTGCGCTCAGAAGCGAGACCTGCACAGAGAGAGAGAGAGATCTTCTCTCTTTGCTGGTGCTGGTGGTGGTGCCGCTCGTTGGAGGATACGTAGGAATCGCACCGAGATGGAACCAAGAGAATGGCGTTCTCCGGTAGAGCTGTAGAGTAAACTCGCTGCGAGGGGGATGGGGAGAAAAAGAAGAAGACACACGAGTGGTAGACGGTGAGTGAGAGAAGAGGGATGAAACGGTAGATAGGTAGGAGAGCCTAACTGTGAAATAACAGGGTGGCCTTCCGCCACCCCGGTTCACCTCCACCCGGCTGACTGGCTTGCAGCCACGGCGCCCGAGCGAGAAGATGCGAGGCCTCATACGTCACTTCCTTACGGCGAAAAGAGGGTGGCCCCCGCGTCTAAGGGTGGAGAAGCAGGTTATATTGATTTATTTATACCGTGGAGCAAAAAGGATGAGAAGGGTGTTACGAAGCGAGAGTCTCTTCCATACATACCCTTAGGAAGATGCGATGGGGTTATTGGAGAAAGTATACTACCCTGTAGCCCCCTACCCACCCCCCAATCCCATACCGCAACTACCAGTTTTGATATAACAAACTCGCCTTCCATATTCACCAATGGGCACGTCCAACGATGGATCTCTATGTATATGCACTTTGCCTCGTTCGTTGCTTCAGACGCTACGTATTACTTCGCGGTATCTCTCTCGCGATCTTTCGTAGAATCTTAAACATCGAAGCAAAGCGCAATGCGGAAGCAAACTCGGCGACAGTTTGAAAAATAAACGGAGAAAACGAAAAAAAAAAAAAAAATATTGCGTAAAATAAAATAACGTTGAGAGGAGCAGAAAACGAAGCAAATTCTTGCATGAACGATCAAAGGAAACCTGCCTTCGGGGGAATGTCAAATCAGAGACTTAGAAGGTTCACAGAGAATGAGCAGTGGTATGCATCGGAGTTTCTCTTACTTTAACTGCACTCCGGATGGCGGAATACGCGCTATATGGACGATGGGAGTAACGTTCTAATTTATAACTGTCACCGAGCGTGTCTCGACGCGCGATCGTTGCAAAAATAAACGCAACGCTTCTCCACTGCGACGAGACGAGGAGAAGAAACGTTCACCCCTTCTATGTACAAGTGTTGTGGCTTTGGTACAAGTTACCGGTACATTGAAAGACGGGAGCACCCGGTTTTCCTGACGGATACAAGACGCGGTCATCGTATAACCGCCGAGATGATTACACGCTGCTTAGAGATATGAATGTATATTAACCGATGTCGTATCATATCCGTATGTATTAGACAAGGGGATAGCGTATATATCGGAGGATGAATCGCCGTCACGGATTCGCTTGTTTTACCTCTCACCCGTTCGTTCCATCTTATTTCAACTCGCGGACAGGATCTCTCCGGCATCAACGACGGAGAGATTCGCAGAAGTCGCGAGGGACAAGTGGGAACGATTGTCACAAACACGCAAACTCGACGACAAGTTAGACTCCTCAATTTACTCGAGAATATTGTTGATGGACACAACGGCGCGTATGAGAGACGGAGAACGTCTCACTTCGTTATTTTATTTTCAATTTTTTTTTTTTTTTTTTTTTTTTTTTCTGTACGGAATTACGTGGCTCCCGAGTTATCGAGGCTCCAACATTAAATTGAACGAGGCGAACATTGGTGGTTTCAATGTTACGTCACGCGGTCATTTTTTTTCCTGCAAAGGACGCGAAGCACGAGGAATATTTATGGGATCGTTTTCGTGGGACACGTGTGTGTTCGTCTCGTTCTCTTTCTCTAATTATACGGTACGGACTTTGTTCCCCAAAACGAAATAGTTTTGAGGAAGTGACCGCGGAAAGTAAGTTGGAAAGTGTGGCGGGTATAATGGTTTACGCTGTGTTGTTGATATAGCTGTAGATATACGCGAGAGAGTGAGACGCTCGAGTCTCGCAAGGGAATGCTAGGAATCTGAAACGACTTTTAAAATTCCCACGGTAAATCAGAGTTACGGGGTTGCGACGGGGTGATGTGTATGATTACACCCTGTCTCCTAACGACTATAAATCTCTTCCGTCCCGCCGCGTGCTGTCCTCCGCGGTGTGCTTTTCTATGTCTCTTCTCTCTTCTCTTCTTTCCAACTTGCGCGGATGATCCCTCCAGGTATATTTAGAATACTATACCCTTCTTTCTTGGACCGGTGTCTCGAAGGACTCGAGGTAAAGCTTGCAGCACAGAAGGAAAGAGAGGAGAGGAAGAGCCCTTCGCGACAACAAGCGGTACAGAACGCTGAGGCAGAACATTGTTGCGTGTGGAAGGCAAGGGAGGCAGCAAAGCCGGATGATATATCAACGGATTATTTAAAGTCAGTTTGCCAGAGCGTTAGCCTAATGCCGATTATACGAAAAAAAAAAAAAAAAAAAAAACGCGCTCGCAACTTACTGACAATCTTTTCACTCCCTCGCCGGGACCGATCGGCACAAATCATCCATGATGAATTTGTGGGACTAGAAATACCAGGATAATTGGTCCATTTCATATCTCGAAAAAAAAAAAAAATTAATGTTACTCGGTAACGATCTCTCCGAATCTTAATTTAGTGTTCGAGGGTCATCGGCCCGGGGGTGTATTATTAAACGCATTCTCGTGTGTTCCCAATCGTCTTTTCTCTCACTCGGCACGCGGTGAGAAGCATGGCAGCGTTTAAGATAGGCGACGCGTAGTCTCCGGCTGCTGTGCGCGTTCACCCAGCAGACGTGATCGCTACTTGGACAAACGTCGAGCCATTAGCGTAATAAGGGTTATCCCTACGATCCGTGCCTTACTGAGTCCTGCATGGTCGGCCGAGAAACCCCTCCATTATTTCCAGAATCACTGTTTCTCCTCACACGTGCCCAGTTTTCTTAATGCTTGTCCTCAAATTGAGCGACGCAATGATCCTCCCCCCCCCCCCCCTCCCTCCACCCGCGGGTCTTATCGAAGAGATCCCGTTGAAAAGTATTCGCTCGGCTCCGGAAACTCGTGTGTGCACTTGGAAAAGATCAAGACGATGAGGGGATGAGGGGAAAACGGGAACCCGCGGAAGCATCGTATAGCCACGAGGATCGAAATATCGGGGGCAATGGGACCCCGCCGGGACTTGGCCACTACTACCAATGCTACAAACTCCCAAGCACCAGCTAGTACGGCCAACGCCGGCTCGACCCGCGGTCGTAATTCATTTTTTACGAGAGCCAAGTTTCGTGCGAGACCCCGGAAAGAGGTTTCACGCCTGATTTATGGAGTAACGATTAAATGCAGCGGAATAGAAAGAGAGAGAGAGAGTCACGGGAATCCTCTTTCGTCCTTTCAGCTTCGACAATGTATAAAGACAACGGATTCTCGATCCCTCGGCGAGCCTACCAGTAACCTTTCTATATTCTGCTATTATCCATCTATAGGAAATACTCGGACGGACCACCGAACGGATATGATATACGATCTGGTCGAATATACATAAAAGCATTGATACATATTACATTTTACTACAATATTTTTCCTCACGATTTCTTCCGAGAATTTACAGATTTCTTTGAAATCTCATTTTTTTTTTTTTTTTTTTTTTTTTTTAAAGGTATATCGATATTTTAGTAACGATAGAGCCAACGGAGGTTTAAGTAGCCATATGGAAACGTGAGGATAAGCAATTTTTCATATATTTTTTTTTTTTTTCGAGAATATAATTTTCGCAATTTTCTCCCCCGTATGATGCTGCGCTTGCTATATATCCCAGAGACAGGGGTATATAGCTTTCTTCTACTATCACTACCACAGTCTCAAATGTGCTGTAAGATGCGAAGCTCCTCGCCAACTCGGAACACCATCGCCGCCTCTTCGTGTGAAATTACTTCGCCCTGCGCGGCTTACTCTTATATCCCCCTTGCCACCCTTTTTCTTATACGAAGGCGCAGAGCCGAGCGGCGTGTATCCTCATTCAGGCGGGGATCTTCACCGGGAAATAAAGTAGATACCTTTCCTATTTTCGCATCTGGGAAATTGCAATACTGTCGGTGTGCTGTATATACGCTGTGGTGTATACGCGGACGCGGGAGCATTCGATGTACCCGAGTGCTTTCCGTGCCAAGCTTCCCAAGTCAGCCCTCGGGGATCGACTCATGATGCGCTGAACAATTACGCGAGAGCTATGAAAAATGAAAAAAAAAAAAAAAAACCAGAAAAAACATAATAACTAAATAACTTCGTAAAAAAAAAAAAAATATATATATATGATGAAATTTTCGATGAACGATATAAAGTGCTAAATTATAGCAACTATAGTACACTCTCGCTGTGGCTTTCTAGATCGCTGCGATCTCGATCAGCTCGGCGGGGTAATTCACCTGTCGCGATATTTCACTGGCGTTGCACGCGCTCGCGTCATCGTGATGTGCATTCGCGTCCATTATAAAAAGTCGTGGGACACATACTGTAAGGGTGGGTAGTAGTAGTATTATAGTAGTACGTGGACAATCGTCGAGTCGAGAGCGGATACCTGGACGTAATGCAACATGGCTTTTTATGCGTTTATTCAATTACCATAATTGCGTGATTATTCCTGTCGGTTGCCCTCGGATCGGGTACAGAGTTCTGGTGCTGAAATGTGTAGTACCTGTACGAGCGTACGACCGGCGCACACATATATATACACATATATATATATACCTGAAAGGCTTCGGTTATAGCTGCCGTTGCTAGAGGGCAACGATGACAGAGATCGTAAAATTCAAGAAAGAATGGATATAAAAAAAAAAAAAAAAAAAAAAAAAAAACAGAACAACAACCTACAGATAAAAGATACAGGTACGCACGGACGGTAATGGCACGCGATAGAATCTCGCAACGAGCTATCGTGACGTTAACGATTATCTATATAACAACGATCGGATTCCAGTTCAATCATTATTAGCGATAGAGTGATAAATTAAATTTCAATGAGAAACTCTAATAGACAATGCTGGAATGATATATGTTTTTTTGTTACAGGCAAATGGTGTCCACGTAGAGAATGGAGTTCACCACCAGACGCGCAAAGAGCGGCAAGTGACGCGGCTCGACGCGGCGTTCTCTACTCCTCCGTCTTTCTCGGCAGTCCCGGTAAGTCGACATTTTATTTATCATGGTTTCGTTTTAATTTTATTAGATTTAAGCGACAATCGTGCGATTTTAATTGGTAATCGGGTCTTGCGGTTCAAAACATCGAAAAAAAAAAAAAAAAATCGTGAAAGCGAACTATTTTATTTTTCTTCATCGCTCTCGCGTCTTTCTTTCGAACGCGTGATTTCCCGCGTCCGACCACCGGGCGAGATATTCACGCGGCGAGGGTGCGAACGAGCTGCGTAAATACGTCGCGCGATTTAGATGTACGAGTGGTCCGGTAATACGGCGCCGCCAGTGGGAGGAGCTTAATCGTTTATAGCATAAACAACTTTTAATCGCGCCTCAGGCATTCGCCCGCTTGAATAAATATTGATATCGTATGACGGGACGGCCAATCCGTAATCGAGGGGTTTGTACAACGCGTCCGTTGAATAACGCTTTCCTTACGCGCTGAAGTTCTCGCCGGTTACGAGCGGAAAGATACCGCGAATTTTGTGCGCGCGGCTGTATCTACAAGATTTCGCGTCTTTTCTCTCTTTACCTCGACTATTAACAAGTATATGTATTTCCCGTAGTACACGCGATATTTAAACATTGTTATTGTTTCGACATCGATAACTCCGTTCCAAGAATATCCGAATTCTCGTCTCAAAAGCTCCTCACTCGGCCTCGTGCCAATCTTTTCCCGAAAATAAAAAAAAAAAAAAATTCTATTGCCGAGTCAATTCAATTTTCCGCGATGTCCATCGTCCGTAAAAAAAACTGTGTCACGTGATCGAGTACTTTCATATTTTTGTCTAAATTTATCACGACACAATTAAATCGGCACCGATAGATTGCGCTACAGTTAAAAAATGAAAGAAAATTAAAATAAATTAACGTATAGAAAGGATTGCAGCGAGTGTTCACTCTGCGAAAATAGTAGAGCGGACATAGCGGAGAGCGAGGATATCAGCGCACGGCGCGTGAGCCGCGAAGGGCCGGCCTCTTTCCGTACTTCTCTTTTTTATCTTTTTCTTCGTCTTCTTTCTTTTCTTTTTTTTTCGTCTTCTCTATTCCTCTCGTTGCCCGTTTTCGTTGCACTCCCAGTGGGTACGTTTGACTCATATGTCTCTCCGTCTCTTTTCGTCCGCGCGCGCTGTTCGCGCGGCGGCGGCGGTGGCGGCGGCGACGATGGGTTCGCGCGAAGGAGAGAGGGGAAACGGCGAGAGATGTATACGGCGTCCGTACGAGAGTGAGGTTAGCGCGCAAGCCGAGAGAGCATGGTCACCATGGCAACGTTGCCAAGGCGGGAATGCGACGGTAACCATGGCAGCGAGCGCACGGGTTTCTCTGAGGCTGCCTCAACAGCCAACCTGTCCGTCGTTTCTCGCTCGGCCCCCGAGCGAGATCGTCCTCCGTGTTCGCGGCCTCTTCCTTCCGCCCACGGAATCTCGTGAACGGCGATATATAGTTCACTTCGCTTTACTCGCAATTTACAAATTCCTCTCGTCCAGTATTCATCATCTTCGCGATGAATGAATGAATTTCGTGTTTCGATTCCGCTTTCTCGATTGTCTTTAAATTCGTATTCGAATGTAAAAAAAAAAAAAAAAAATCGGTATTCCCTTCGGTAAATCCGTTGTAACCCGTCCGTCAATCAATCCGGCGGTATGTCCATTATGTCGGGTTGTTCGGAGTCGGTTTGTTCGTTTACGAAGGTTTTAACACCGTGCGATGTAAAATTCCCAATCCTTTTCCAATGAATCGACGATCATAGGATCGCAATCAATCATCGCTTCTTATTCGAACTCGAAGTGATTTATTCTAACGAGCCGGTATCGCACTTGTCGCTTCACATTAATCCGTATAAACGCCACTTTGTTACGATAGACCTGTCGTGTCGACTAAGCGCGTTATTTCGCTTAACGTTCGATTCCGCCAGTGAATGCAAATAGATCGGCGACTAAATCGTTAAGTCTATGCAAATTATAATTTTTTTTTTTTACCTCCGAAGGTCTCAATTGCGACCACCAATTACGGGTAAACCGGATATTATCGTAAGCCGTTGATCAACGCATGAAATTTGCAAGTTTATCGATCGAAAAATTGCAAAGACACAATAAAATCGATACTTTTCCGACATTGCGGCCGAGAAATCGTCGTTTTTCGCGATCAGTCAAAGATCCATCGATGTCTGTCGGACTTGAGATTCTTTGCGAAAATTTCTCTAAATCAAGCGCGAGGTTCAGGCATTCAGGAGAGAGGGGAGTGCGGGAGACGGAAACCAACGGAAACAAATTAGGACGATGCCGCAAACAAATTCGTTGAAATTTCCGTCGAAAAGGAAGTGAGGGAGAGGGGAGTAAAACGGTGGTCCGTAGGAGATCTCGTTACGTTACACAACCCCCAACAGCATCCCCACGATGGTGATGCCGCTGGCCTCCAGCTACCTACCTAGACGAAGCCTCGATGTATATACCTCTTTCTCCACGTTGGTTTTCGCTTCGTTCTCGCTGCGGGTAAAGGCTGAGGCCAGTTTCGGAGCGTTTTCCCCGGCTGACGAAGATAGAGTAAGCTGAAAGCGATGTATGTGTAGATGTGTAGAACATCGAGAGAGCAAGAAGACCAAGTAGAGAATTTCCCTCAGTTTGGTTTTTCGTCGGTCGCACGTTATGCCCTCCCGCATAGCCGACCCTTCGTCTCTCTTGGTCCGCAAGCTTCCATCTCTTTCTGGACTTTTCCTCGACCACCACACAGGTTCTCTCGTCTCGTATATACGTATATACATGTAAATACATATATATACATATCCAGTTCGCTTTCTCATTCTCTCGTCGGTTCGGAGAGTGCAGAGTGTAACGTGTAGCGTAATGTAAGGGTTGCCGAGCTCTGGCGTCGGTGAACGCCACAGTTCTCTGTACTATATAGTTTACTTCAGGGAGGAAGGGGCGGGGGAGAGGGTGAGAGAAAGAGGGAGCGAGAGAGTTTAAAACCCCTCGGGGCTTGAGGTCCGTAGGTCCCCTCTCCTCTTCTCTCGTTAGATTTATCGGATGTTTTGGTTGGCGGCCATTGTTAGCTGTTCGCTTGCTCGCGTTCTCTTCTCTTTTCGCTCTCTTTTACCTCTCGTTCATTTCTCACTCATCCTTTTCGTATAAAATCGAGCCGCAACTTTGCACATAGACGAACGAACAAGTCGGATATTTACACTTTTTTTTACCATAGTTAACATTGACAATTATTTTTATTTGATTCGTCATTTTTTTTTTTTTTTGGCGTCGAATCTCTTCATTCGACTTGAAAGCTTTGAAAATATGATTCTCGCGGTGAGCGTCTCGTCGTTTGATGAGAACGAACGATGAGCCCCGTTGAGTATGTGCCGAGGAAGAGAATTTCTTCTTTCGGTACAGCACAGCGCGGCGTGGTTGCTTACAGCACGACGTGTTCTTCGATTAGCGGGCAACCGACCCGACCGTGACCTCAACTTTCCTCTCGCCTCACCTCAGCACCGCCGAGGTCCGCGAGCTCTCCTCGACCGATCCCCGTATCCAACTATCTTCTCTCACTCTGCTGCATACATATAGGTATATAGCTGCTATATAGAAATTCTCTCATCTCTTAGCTCACAGCCTCCCTCACTCGCTGTATTTTCATCTTTCTCTCAGCCTCTCGGTCGTCCTCCATCTCGCGGCACTGATTGGACGATCCATCACCGAGAGGTTTCTTCTCTTCGCGCTCTTTTCGTCTTTCCCTTCTCTCGCTCTCGGTTTCTCGGGCTCCGAGGCTCGCGGACTCTTCGACGTCGCCATCGTCGTCGTCTTTCCGGAGCCCTGCGTTGCCTATTCTATTATACAAGCCGCAAAAGAGTGTATGCATAGCATTTTTAATGTCCTATCGACGAAACAATCAAAAATGCGCACCAATAACGCGCTTTACTTTGAAGTCATTTTTGTTTAATTTCGATCGAAGAATTTTTCCGCAATTTTTTAGTTCAGCGAAAACTAAATGCTGAAGTCGTTACATACTTTTTTTTCGTAAGAAAATCAGGTTAATTCCGTAATAGTTAAGCCTCTACAAAGGGAAGGCAAGAAACGCGCAGTTGACGAACGATAAACCGTCGGCTTGATGGGTATCCGCGTATTGTACTCGAATGTACAACGTTGTATATGTCTAATACACTGTTAAGTTCACGAGGAAATAACGCGCTAGTCGACACGGCGAGCGTTGGCTATATAGCACAGTCAAGTCCGCGGGTATTCATTAGTTCCTTATTCAAAGGGGAAACGCGGAATAGTTCCGGAGTTGCGCTGCCGCAGTCGCGCGGCACGAGCTCCAGGGTGGGTACAAAGCACAAAGCTCTGCCGCGGAACAATGAAAGCCGCAGATTTCATGAAGCCGGAGCTCTCTTCGTGCAGAAGAGAGACGGAACGAGGGGGATCGCGAGAGCGTGCGATAGAAAGGCGCAAACCCCCGAGATATATGCACAATGGTTTAGCCAATGTGCACCCCTTTCACTCTCGTCCTCACTCGCGTATCTTCTCCCTGTTCCTCCTCATTCACTTGTTCCCTCTATCCTTCTCTCAGTGTAATATTCACATGTGTTGAATATATTAATGCCCGGAGAGATATGTAATGCGTAGGTATGGACTGCGCGAAGGGAAAACTACACAGTCTCGCGAGCGCTCGGGAGACTGTGCAATATTAGTGAAATGTGTCTCCGAGCGAACCATGTGCGGCTCTGATATTAAACAGCACCCGTCGGTGCATCTGCGCACCGGCTTCTCCTATATATCCCGATGGTTCAACACTCCCCGCTTCACCGTCTACTTCTCTTGTCTCTCATTCAACCCGTTTTCTCTATAGCGTTTCATTCGCTGTACAGAGAGATAGTAGACATTTTGCACCGCGCCTCGAATTTCCCGTAGGTAACTCTCGTCTTCCTTCCTTCCGCGTACGTATATACATATATATATTTTTATATACTCTCGTCCCTCAGTGCAACCATCTCTTTCACAATCCGGCAACTCGCGAGATAATGTTCTCTCACGAATAATGCCGTCGTGATGTGTGGGTGAAGCTTCATTCCGCACATAACTTGCGATATAAACTGTATAAACTATATATACGTATTCGTGTGTACGGAGGTTGCATCGTTCACGAAACGCTCGACGAGCGAGTCGGAGTCGAGTTTCTATATTGTCCGCCCCCTTTCGCAAGTGAAAACTGTGGGAAGGGGTTGCGCGCCACGCGTGTTTCTAGCGATATTTTTTCGAAATATGAAATTCACGGTGTAGTAGTTCGTCATGGAGTCTCGGGGCCGCCGAGGCTGCGAGCAGCTGCGTGTAATGGCCACGGTGTGCCCTCTAGTCCGACCCCTTTTTTTCTCTCCCTCCCTCCCTCTCTATACTTCGCGGTGGTACACTATATACGTTTCCTCTACTCTTCTGGTCCCGTCTGGCAACCCAATGAACTCTTGTTGTCGGATGCGATAACACATCCCGAGATGGGGTTGGAGTTTTTCTCGTTTTCGTATTTTTTTTTTTTTTTTTTTTTTTTCGTTGCGCACCTCGACAGCTTTTTCACAGAAATAATCGAATTTTTCATGCACCGACGCGTAAATATATACTAATATATTTGTGTCGACGATAAATGTCGTACAGCTATTTTTTCGTATCCGGAGAATCTTTGTATTATGGTAATTCAATATTTTCCTTATCTTCGATCGCGTATCAAGTTATAATCATAATATTCGCTCAGTCCTCGCAGGAGACTCGTATTAGTAATTTTCCTATCGGCTGTTCAATCGCCTTGTATCACCGACACGAGAATAATACAAGTTTCACGAATGTAAATGATTTACACGATCCATTCGATCGTTAGTGTGTTTCCGTTTGCTGCCGTTGGATGCGAGACTCGGAGTCCTATGGGTATACATAATATCTTGACGTCCGCAACACGGCAGCAATACGCGCGGGTAGGATCGAGAGTTTCGCCTCATTCTCGTATCATCCTCTTCTCTCGTTCGTCTCGTCGCGCGGCGCGCTTCTGAGAGAGAAAACGAGAGCCACATAGAGATTCCCGAACAAAACGAAACGATGGAATAATTAAAATGCGGTATTTACGAAGGGACCAGAGAGATCCGCTGTCTCCCGCTGTGCGTGAGCGTTACCAACGCTATGCGCACTGTAAATATACATATATATACAACCCATGTGATTGAGAGAACGTATGAAATAAAAACAAAAAGCCCGAACGGTGAACGATGTTAGGGAAATGGAAGAGAGGAAAAATGAGAAATTCTGTACGAAGAGAGGCGTGGAGAAGAGTATATGACGGGGATGGTCGGCGGATATGTCGAGAAGCCCAGACTCCGGCCGAAACGAGATGGAAAGAGCGGAGTAACGGTGGAGGATAAGAGAGAAAGAAATGTCGAGAAAGCTCGAGAGCGCGGAGAACGATGGTCCACAAGTAGGACAGGGTAACGGAGAATCGAGAGGCATGATGAAGTAATAGAAAGAGAAGAGCGAGAGTAGAGGGTAGAATTTCTCGATGTACGCTGCACGATGGAAGCAGAAGCACGGTTCAGTAGGTGGCGGCGGGTAAACCCTCCCCCCGTGTTTGAGGGGGAAATCCATGGTTCGGCACACCGTCCTGCACGGCGATGCTCGAGAGAGAGAGAGAGAGAGAGAGAGAGCGAGAGAGAGAGAGGTTTCCCAACGTTATACGAGAGAACTCGGTGAGCGCGGAGGCGCGTCGTGCGGAGGAGCGCACGCGGGCCAACAGCAGCAGCAGCAGCAGCAGCAGCGGCGGCAGCAGCCCCAGACCCTGCAGCTGTCAAACACAGGCCGAATCTTCTTCTGCTCGTGACAGCCTGGAAATGAAGAGAGTGCCCCACGTAGCGTATCCTAGCCGGTTCGTGCTCTCTCCTCCGCTTCGCTCGGCTTTCTCTGTGAAATACAGAGAGAGAGAGCGACGGAACCCCGAGAGAAGGTATCTACGTACGTAGAGAAACATGCGAAACCCGAACGAAAGAGATTGTGTGCTCTCCCTACGAACTCTATGATACACACGCAACAAATTCGTACTTTCGATAAAACACAACGATACACTTGAAAGTGTTGGTACGTTACACATAACGTTATTCCGCATGTGTAAGTCGCACCGTTTTTGCAACGGTATTACAGTGTATATAATTCCGCACATTGATTTCGGCTCAAGTAGTTCCTTCCAGGAATTAGTCAGACCGGTCAGCGGACGTAAAAGAGAGAATGAGAGGATCTCAATCCTCTTTGGCCCTTTGCCATAGGGACATATTTTCTCACTCGGCAGAGAAAAATCCGCCTCTCGAAATGTCGCGACGACCTACTCACGATCGCGCGTCCGTAGACGAATGATTTCGGAAGATTCTGAAGAGAACAATTGAATAAGAATTCTTCGTCAGCCCTCAGCCCCCCCCCCCCTCCCTGACGGGCGTCGCCCTTTAAGTTCGACACACTCCACGATTACGTGGCACTTTCTTGCGAACGCGATCATTAGCACAATTATCATTGTGTCGGTGCGAGTATAATAACGTATATATATACGTTCAGGAGGCCGAACAACGCTAAGGCTAAAGGTTGGCGAACGCGCGCCGCGCTCGCGAGGGTTACTCAAAGAGCTATAGGTACTCTATGGTTTAGTGGAGTCATCGCTCCTACGAGAGAATAAGCCGAACCGAGAAAGAACGAGATGAGGTGACTGTTGGTTGAGTATAAAAGAAATTTACTAATGAAAAAGTTAACACGCTTTTGTACTATAGAAACACGTTGAGGTCTTCGGCGTTGGGTACAAAAGAGAGGGGGGGGGGGGGGGGCGGCTTAAAACGTGAGGCATATACAAGCGCACGTGTGTATTCACTTTCTCGTACTGTCGCGATTGTTCTCATTAATAAAGTTGCGCAATACTCTTGACTCTCGTGACCTGCGAGTAATTATTATTGCGATCGACCCGACTGCACGATTTCGAATTTATTTCGCTGTTGTACGAACAATCGTTGTTTACAATTAATTAAATACGGTATTTAAAAAAAAATAAAAAATCAAAAACGACTGAGGATAATCGAGATATTGCAATGAATGCAATCTTTCGAGAGATTGAATGCGCGTATGGATGTCTGATCACTCCTTTCCCTTTTCCACTGTGGCAATCGAGCGCTTTGCGTCTTGAATTCTTTTTTTGCCCCCTCTCTCTGGAATGCGATCGATAGAGCCCCTGTACGCGTTGTTTTAACTTACATAAGTCGAGAATATACTCCGTATGTGAGTCTCCGAGCCAAAAGTATCTCGAAGTCGAGAATAATAGCACACAGAGCAGAGGAGGTATCGCTCTCGTTGCTCGCGGCTTATCCTACGTGCTACACGTCTCTCTTTCGGCGCGCCGATTCCTTTCACTCTCACCTCATTCAATCTCTCTATAAATCGACATCGCGTATTGTATTATCATTTGCACGCGTATATGTATATATATATATATATATATGATTTAACCGCGCGCTTCGAAGTTTTTAGCTGTGTTGCCGTAGCTACGGGGCTAAAATCGCTGCAACCTCTCGCGGTCTCGAGAGCATGTATACGAGTGGTACATCACGACCGCGTCGAATCGTAACCGAGACTTGTTCGACGTTTTAAACTGAAACCCGCTGCAATATGTCACGCACTCGCGGTTCTTTGCTCCCCTTCAACCTCCTCTTTCGCCTTCTTTTTTCGAAATTTCTTTTTGGTGTTACGTTTTTTTTTTTTTTTTTTTTTTTTTTTTTTTCAGTTGTTTCGTTGTACTCTTACCTCTCCTTTCGCTGTTGAGTTGTCTGCAACGTTCTCTCGTTTGCTTGCGCTCCTCGCCCCCGTCTGCGCGTCTGTGTACGCTGACCACAAAGAGATATGTCTATTAGTCGGAGCGCTGCAACGCCGCGAGTGCAGTCTATCCGCACAGCCGTGCTATATTATTTCATGTGTTTACATCGTTGGCTACACGAGACTCATTCTCTTCGGACGCTCACCGGCTATCGTACCTCTCTTTTTCCCTTTTTGCTCCCCATCGTGTCACGATATTACGAAGCGGTCGTCGTGTTATTACGGTGTTACATTCCGTCGAACATGGCGACGTCTCGGCCCACGTGCGTTGTTTATTCTTCGCGCGCATACGAGTCTTGTACAATGCCAATAATCTCGAGAGCGAATATACAGAGTTTTATACTTTCCGGTCTCTCGTTATTTTTCTCGATATTATTCATTCTCTTCTCTTGTCCGGCAACGTCGCGATGTTTTCTCGAGACGCTTCGAGAGAATTTTTATTGCACGTTTCCTCGGGATATTCTCGGTACTTGCAGCAAAATACTGCAAGATATCCGGACCACTGGTGACGAAAGTTACAACGAAGATACCGATGAAACGCGGAGCAAAAATTAATGAAATTTCCGCCCTCGTAATCTGCGATCCATTAGCCCGAACGTCTTCTCGCGGTTCTCTGACCGGCACCGGTTACAACACCGACATATTCTCCTCTCTCTCTCTCTCTCTCTCGTAATTGAGACGTTCACGATAGCTCTTACCGAGAGCAAACCGAAGAGCAAAAGTCGGTCGAGTAACAGAGAGAGAAAGACGACACAAATTATTATGCCCGGGGCCCCGGGGTCCCCTTATCTCTCGGGCGGCTTGTTTCTCACCCCGCCTATTAGTTCCTCTGTGTCTCCCGGTGAATCTATACCATTCACCTTCTTTCTTCCGCTCTTCGCTGCCTGTAATCTCTCGTCTCGGTTCGATGCTGCTGCACCCTTCGACCGGCACGAACCCGAGAGCGAGTGAAAGATCGGCCCGGTTACGGATGCCTCTTGCTGCACAGCAAAGCCAATGCATCGGCATCTCTTCGGCAGCGGCATCAGCGGCAACTTCGCCGCATCACCACACGGGCCACGATATCCACCCACCGCTGCAGAGAGGACGTGACGACGATGCCCAGCACCGCATTGCCACGGTCCGGCACCTCTCGTGAAATACTGCGACTCGATTTCAACACCTCGGGGCTCGTTAATTAGCGCCCAGCGAGCTCGGCGACTGCCGGCGCCCGCGACCCACTCGACTTTTATTCGTCTCTCTCTATTACTCGTCTATACCGCTGTCTCGTCGTTCTCGTTTAATTACACGATAGACGAGATTATGTTCACGCGTACGTTGTGTAGTAAACGCATCCGGTAGACACGATTAAAGGGCACGTAGTCGCGGGACTATTCAACATTCTGGTCTCCTCGGCAATCGGAAAGTTGCGATTTGTCGATGTATCGTCAAAAGCGCGATGCGCGTTTCTTGAGAAACGATGAAATGCTCATATGCGAGAAAAAAAAAATGCCTCGTATTTTTCTCGTCTGTGTTTGTTGTTCTTTCCCGGTGATTAGATATCGATCGACTCCACACTTTCATTTGACTTGCGAACTAATTGTCGACGAGCCAAATAAGGGGGCGGCTTGCGCCGGAGAAATAGTAGTAGTAACCGGCGCGTGGTGACGATCAGATCTCGTGAAAAGGGTGGCTGGGCAACGATTTCAAGAGGGTGCGTGGTGGATTCTCATCGGGGTGGTTTGAGAAGTCCGAATAGAGGGTATACATGCGAGCAAGTGGTCGTGTACGCACACGCACAGAGAGAGAAAGAGAGAGAGAGACCACACACTCGAGAAGCCGAGAAGGGCGTCGACGAGAGCGCACTCGACTCGAGGACCCACAACAGATTGCCGGGACGAGAGAAACAATGCAACGTGTTCGCCTCCGTGCGATTTTCGCGAAGGGGGAAGAGAGAAGCAGCCCGCACGCACGCACGCGGGATATTTACGCACACGTGAAATACGAGAGCGTTCCAAGTTGCCCCAGGCGCCACTCGTCGACGGATAAAACCCCCTGTAGGCCTCTCGAGGGAAAGAAGTGAAGAAGAAAGAGAGCGTTTGGCTGTAGGGCGGGCGTTGGAGTTCGACGCTGTTTCCAAACACACGCACTCTTAATACATGTTTCGCCACAAATAAAGAGCCTCGAAGCTCAGACTCCCTGCCAGACATCGGCGGGAAAGTTTGCGTAACGCCAAATAGATGTGAGATCGTAATGAAAAATGTGAAATAAGGAACGAAAAAAAAAAAAAAAAAAATGTGATATATACATATATATATACGAGTTGAACAGGGACAACGATGTCTCGACGACGATTATTCGGCTATATATATTTATATATCGAAATCGATCTATGTGCGTCAAGCGGCGGTGAAATTTGCGAAATTGCCATAACGATCGTCGACGCGATTCAGGACCCGCGGGGCACCACTTACGTGCGTCGATCTCGACACACGCGTGTGTGCGGATTGCAAACTCACCGCGGGGAATCGCGTCGAAGGCCCCCCTACCGATAATATGTAAAGTATCCGCGGTATTATGTATTTATTATAAATGCGGAGAGGCCACAAGATACGGAGAGATAGTGGGAGATGCCCGTCATGGCATGTATAGCATGTATTATTCCGTGCGATACGAGTACAGCTCGAGACTTTTGTATCTTATCGTGATAGCCGCGAAACGTATTATATAAAGCTTTCGAGAATCAAATGAAAAATCTCCGGATAATCAATTCGTCACTGCAGGTGCTCGACGTGCATTAACATATAACCAAAGACACGACTCCGAGATTCCGCGGCGGTTTCAAGGCGCGCATGCGCGGCGAGCCCCGCGCGTTGTTGCTATTACGTATATAAACGTCCGCGCGAAAGACCACGAAGTTAACGTTATCATAAAACTGTACTCTGTATAATGTGCAAAGATTATAATAAATATAAACGTTTTAATATCTCTCTTCGATTTCTACGAGAGCGATACACACATCAAGTTGGCATATATTATAATTAATGCGTCGATAATTCGAAGAAACGTGCTAATTACTCCGAGTCTCGCGAGTCATTAATTTTTCCAACGACGACGACGAGTGTATGGCACGAGACACTAAAACTCTCCTCTCTTGTAGCTTGTAGCGTTATAGTATGTATGTTGGCTATAGCGGCCCGTCGGCTCGTCGTATCTCCCCAAGTACGCCGTAAAACGGCCACTAATGCGGCACAATCTAAACGCGTTGATTTACGAGGGCATCTCTCGACGCGCCGCGTCTACGTCCAGCTCAACGGACTGGAGCGCGCGTACCAACATCGTACAGTCACGTCAGAACTGGGGCAGATCAGGGTACTTTTAACGCGAGCTATAGGCAACTCCCTCGAACATCGGGGTGGCCTGTGCTTTGAACTTTCTCCGCTTCTATCGAGAATACTGTTACCATATATTTTTCATGCTACACTCGACGATCGTCAATTATCGAGACGCGACTTTTTTCTTCTTTTTTTTTTTTTTTTTCTTCTTTTTCTTCACGCTTCAACTTTTCAATCAAACCACAATGATGACTTACAACACTAAACTGTAATCATCACTGCTGCGAAGAACGTTCCCTCTGACGAGTGACAAAAAGTATTATATACGCGTTGCTAACGTCCGATGCTGAAGAAAATGAGAGAGATAAGTGGGAACAAGCGAAGAAGAACCGTAAGAATGTAGAATTCGGGTCTTCACTGTCGTCGTTGTCGTAGCAGTCGGCACCAGCAGCTGCTGCTGTTTTGTCTGCGAGTGAGCGAGTTCGTCGTCGCTTCGAACTAACGCGCTATTCCGAATACCGAGAGAACGAGGGAACGAGTCACGCCGAGACGCTATTTCCGTTGCGTTAAAAATGCATCCATCGAGCCACGTCAACGCACCTATTCGCCCGACGCGTTACTCCGCGGTGTCTTCGCCTTCGTCGTCAAGAGTTGTACGACGCCTTGTGCATCGATCGTCGTCTCGGCAATCTTGGCAATGCGATATATATACCCATTTTTTTCACCCATCGAAGGGTTGATGAATAATTTACAAAGTTATTTATAGCGAAAAATAACGATTTATTTTTTTTATTAAAATAATATATTTTTTCGAAAAAATACATCGCGCGATTAAATATAACAGAACGAAACCGGAAATAAGACGAATAAGTATACATCATTTTTTGTCGATATCGGCTTTAAATTATTACTGGCGGCTAATTTTGTCGATTTTTAACACGAAATCAGTGGTGTCGAAGAATTCGCAGAGTCCACCATTGCAATGATCCTGCGCGGTGTCCATAGCCCCGGCTTATTCTCCTCCTACGTTCCAGCAGGACTCACATGTGCCCACACTCTTTCCCTTTCACGCTGGATGAAAAAAATGCCGTCCGGATTTTTTTTTGTTTTTTTTTTTTTTTTTTCTGAATGCTTTATTTTATTTTTTTTATTATTCTTCTCCAACCGCTCGTTCCCGGTTCCCTCGAGCCGGCAGAGCTCAGCGCGCGTTGAGGCTTCGACGATTTGCCTGCGTTCAAGAACGAGCTCTCGAACCCTCCGCCGAGAGAGTGAGAACGATAAAAAAAAAAGAAGAATACGAAGAGATGAGAAAGCCGACGATCGGATCGAGATGCGGCCGAAGAAGAAGAAGAAGAAGACGAAGAAGAGAAGAAGAAGAAGAAGACGAGAGGCGGCTGGTACGATACTATATGTTGATGGTGCTACGAGCGACGGCGAAGATGTAGCCTGGGGTCAGCAGAAAGCCGCGCGCGGCACATAAGATGGAGTCTGGTTTGATGGAATGCTGTTGCTCCTGCTGCCTCCGCGTCCCAGCTGACCCTCTCTTTCCTCTTCTTCATCCTTTCACCCGCTGCCCTCCTCTCGTACCTTCTTCAGCTCGCATCAAGACGACTCGGCTTCTCTCGTCGGCCGCAACACTCCGCCTCCGGTAAAATCCGCACGCGCGTGTACTACGGCCGCGAACAAGGTGGATTTGAGAGTAGATGCAAGCTGATGAGGAGATGGCGCAGAAAAGTACCGGATAGGCTCGAGCCATCTGCCCATATCTTGCGCATTTACTTGAAACTTATCGGCTTAAAGCAATTTACTTCGGAGGTTTTATACAGCAGAAACTATCGTAGGACGGTCAGTTTTACCGTGTGAAGCCGATAAGGTATTATCGAGGTATAGATGCGTAAGATATTGCATCTTATAAGGATTCTGCGCAGCTAGTTTTCTGCATGAAACCATATTTGGCTCTTGAATACGCGACGATAATGCGCGATTCTGTATAGGAAAAGCTCCGCAGCGATAAGATGCTGTCTCGTTATGTACGTCGATACTCGTACATTGCGGCAAGTGTACGAGTTACCCGGGGATCTACATAACTCCGATCATAATGGCTAAAGATCATAATCTTTCTCCTTCTGATCGTAAAGTCGATACAGTATTTTACTGTCTCGTCTACCAAAATTCCGTAGACGCGTTCAACGTTGAACACCGGAGAACGGTGGAGGTTTTGGTTCGTGTATTCACGAGGCATTGTTCGGAAGGCCTTCGGTGAGGACACACAAGCGGCCGTAGGTTCTGTCGAGAAAAGAGGGCAGCGAAGCTCGGTGTGCGCACCGAGAGATAGAAGATCAGAGTGCAGATAAGTTCTCCTGTGGAATGATGCATCGTCGTCGAGTAGAGAGTCGATCGTTCGCGATGGTAAACGAGGAAAGACGCGAGAGCCATCGGAGCCCTGATATCACGAGAAAAAAAAAAAAAAAAAATGCAAAGGGAAAAATATCTTATCTCCTCGAAAAATGCAACCCTCATTTTTGAGGATGCGCCGTTTCGGTTTTTTGGGGCTTTTTTCCTCGAAGCATGTAGAGTACGTACAAGAAACCGAAAGCCATGAGTGAGAGGAAGATCTCGGTCACGCCCTCTTAGCGCACCCTTCGCCCTGAGGGATGTAAGTCAGCGAAGCACTTAAGGCAGGGTGGAGTTTGCGGGCCGCCAGACCGCCGCCGTTCACTTTTCTTTCTCGTTTGTTCCTTCCTTTACTCGCTTGCTTGGCCTCACCGCCACAGTCTTGCGGAGATCTTTGCACTAAATAACCCGCGGGGGATATATGAAAACGAAAAGCGAACGAACGGGGACGAGTTAGCGCGGCAAGATAAGGTGCAACGGAAAGTCATCCGGATTTTTTATTAAAGGGTATAAAAAGTCTTGTTACCGGTAGACTCGGTCGGCTATCCATCAATTATTGTCATTTCTATACGCAGCCAATAGTAATGCCGTTAACCCTGTTTCGGTTTTGGGATGCTTTTCCGAAGACTTCTTCGTATTCTTGCGGCTATTCTCTCGCCGATTTCTCTCTTTCTCTCCGGCGTTCTTCTTCTCCGCGGCTTGTTGTTTTTTTCCGCGCGGCTATCACGAATAATATATGTATATCGGTCGGCACGCCACAGCGACGATGTAACCAACCTCCACCTACACGGCCGGTCCCCCGGCAGCATCAGCAGAAGCAGCATGTTCAAAGGTTGTACCTTACAAACCCACGCAAGCGGGACTGCGGAGAGGGCTACCTTTTCTTACATCGTTTAACGCAATATTGGTCTGTAACTTTCTTTCTCTTATTCTGTTTTCTCGACCATTTGGCTCGTTGGCTGCGCTCTCTTTCTTGGTCTCCTACCGGAGGGCGTAAGAAAAGTGAGCACAGCGTCGCGACGCCTGATGCGGTCTGAAGGACGGCACTGGCGAGTCTCGCGACCCATGACAAGTTACACGTAGTTCGTGTCTTCTCCGCTTGTCCTTCTTGTCATTTTTTTTACTCTACACTCGCGAAATGTGCTCTCCGACTTCTCTCTTTATATCTTTTCTATTCTCGAAACAGACTTCTTCTCTTCGACTTATTGTTCCTCAGCTGCTTCAGTCGTTTATTCACCGATTCTTCTTCGATCGGTTCCCGATACTTTTTTTGCCCTTTCGAACGGACACGGTTTGTTGATTCCCGAATTTTGTCTCCCGATCGTTCTTGCGTACTCCAACCCCGTTCCGCTACGTGAACTCTTCATCTTCGCTTTTTCTTTTTGCCTTTTTTTTTGCTCCTCGTTTCCGATTCCCAGGAGTTTCTTTCACGAGACAAGATCGACAACTATCGCGTTGGGACTTGTTGTCAAACCTGATTTTCGGCTCGACGAGAACTCGGGAGGGATTAATTTCTCGGCTCGTTGACGATGATCGGGCGATAAAAAAAAATACTTAGTCGGTAGCATCGTTTCGATATTCTCGGATGACTTTTTTTTTTTTTCATTTCAACAAAATTACGTCGATTAGCAGTACGATATTCGACACCGATAATATTCGGCAAATCTTGTTTTTTTTTTTTTTTTTTTTTTTTTTTTTACGCAACCAATGTTTTTCCAAAGCGTCGCTCGTCGAGGTTCTCGTGAGCGAACACGATGACACGTCGTTGCTCCTCGTCTCTCCTTCGTTCTCTACCGATCGTATCGAGGAATGCAGCGCCGCGAAGAATGTCCTACAAGCTTCTTGTTCGGAACGAGTAAACCGTACGGAGACGACGCGAGTCACTTTGAGTCTTCAGCCGGTACGCCGCCGCGTAGAGGGGTCCCCTCATCGCTGAGCCCACGAACGCGCCTCGGATCTCCATAATTCGCTCGGACAAAAAACCGTTGATCGAGCGTAGAGGAGTCCTCTCCGCTCTCGATCTCTCGTCGTGAGAATGAACGCGAAGAACCGGAGTTGCAGCTGCATTCGTTGTCTCGTCACAGCGACCACAGCGGTACCTGAATGCGCGCACGCGATTCAGGTATGAAGATCATTCACACGATCGTCACTACGCGTCGGTAATACTAATTAATTAATTATCACCGTCGCGATTTCCTCTCTATCTTTCCATCGTTTAAGGTTGTCGAGTCACCGCTTTCGTAAAGTTTTTTTTTTTTTTTTTTTTTTTTTTTTTTACGCGAAGAGAATAATAATAAGACTCAGCGAAGTCAATTTGCCGCTTCGGTACAACCTGTCGAATACTTCCTCGTGTTACTCTCGCATAACTTTGCTTATTGAAGCATTTGACGATAACACGAGTCGAAGTGACGGAGGCGAAATACTCGCCGCTATTGTTACTCCGTAACACGGTCCGTTTAGGCGATTAGCATCGATATGCCGCTAGCTAAATCCCTGATATGCCACCGAAGTTGCGTATATGTATATACGTATATCTGTACTCGCAGCTTCGCATTTATATACGTATATAGATATATATTGTCAGCGATGATTTCGCCCATCGTCATCGCGGGTTTGCCGGTCTCTTTCTCTTGCTGATCGAAGACCGCAAGCTCTCGCGTTGCTGCACAACCAAACGGATCAACACCAACCTTCACCGCTGGAACTCGCCATGCCGACGCCGCAACCGACATCTATACAGCAGACAAACAGCACGATTCGGAGGGGTCGGTTATACCCGCTCTCGCCATCGTTTGCCGTTGTGTAGGGTCGTTCGTTGGTTTTGATCGTGATTGCAGGCGCGCCGAATTTGTCGCCACGTGTTTTATTGTACGATGAAATTGGAGGGTGGTATATGTATAACGCTTGGGCTCTCCTCACGCAGCGTTGCTGTGACCGGTAGCCGGTAGGATCGGTACAGTGTACCAAATAGTCGCGCGGAACAGGGTGGCGGAGGTGGCGGGGGTGGGGAAGGGGAGAGGTTTAGCATAGAAACAGAGAGCGCAGAAAACGCAAGAAAGGGAGAAAGGGAGGCAGACGAAAGGTTGTTGGTAACAAAACGGTCGCGTTAAACTCGACGTGTCACTCAACGTCACTGGAGACACGGGTGGCACGACGGAGTTCGAACGAGAATCTAGTCGAGACTTAATCGCTCGCCTTCCCTCCCTCCGTCATTTTTTTTAACTACCCGAAAACAAGGGGATATATAAATCCTTCCCTTGGTATTAAAATACGACTCTGACAAACAATGCTGCGGTTATGACTAACGTTTAAAAATAATACGTTTATAGTCAAAGAGATTCCGGAATAGAGGGCAATCAACGTAACGATTCAACGTAATGCAAATATCACGATGCTGGTATTATTATTTTTTTGTTTGTATTGTCATTATTTCGCGTATGTTTCGCGACTAACTACCCCGGCGAAATTCTCCGTCGAGGATTATTTGCGAGGGAGGAATGGTCGCGTTCGAGAAGCTTCGCGAAGCTTCGGGTTTATTTAAAAACTAATTTCGCTGGTGAATGCGCGCTCGAGAGAGCGTCTCTCCTACGTCCAAGTTATATACGCTATATACACCGTGACACTTCGAGTCTTCACGCGGATCTATAGATAGTCCCGCCAACGGCAACGCTATAACCCAAAACGTCTACGTGCGTAACGCACACGCGCGCGCGCGTATAGAGAACTCGTCTCTAATACGAGAAAGAGATTCACGAAGTAGGAAAGCGCACGGAGAAAACCGAGAGAAAGAGCGAGGACGAGATACGGCGACGAGAACTCCGATGGATTATTTTCGTTTTGTGCGCGAGAGAGTCTCGACGACGACGACGACGACGACGAACGAACGCGCGTGACGCGTCTTCTTCTTTTCTCTCGAAAGACTACGCGCCTATGCGCCAGGAAATATTCCGGATTTAGTATCGATGCAAACTCCCTGTGACTTTATGCTTTCGAGATGATTTCCTATACTAATATACACGTAAACCAATCAGATTCGAGTCCCAAGTGCGACATTCTCGTGTCGCATAAAATGCGGCGATGTTAATCGCGAGAGACTCGCGATGTTTTTCATTTAAAGTGTAAAAAATCAACGAAGCGAAAATCATCGATGGGCACGAAATAAAATCGTCTTTATGTAGATATATATGTATGACGAGGAATTATGTACCTATAACACGTTTCGTTGGACAAATCCGACGATAGCGTCAAAAACTCGGTCAAGCGATAGCGAACGAATCGCCGCGCAATTAATAAAGGCCATATGTAACAAGCATTCGCAGAGAGACAGACAAAATGAGAAGTACAAGGGAGGGTTACGAGAGTATATAATACGTGAACGCGCCCACAGCAGGAACGCAAACGTCGTTCCAAAACGACGCTGACGTGCCCGCTGGCCCCATGAGTAACGTCGACTCATTATTCTCCAGCGGATTTATCAGGTTGGTGCGCTCCCGATAACGCTTTTCGTTCGTTCGTTCGTTCGTTCATTCGTCGGTGGTGGCTTCGGCTTCGGGCTCTCGTTCCGGCGGGGACCTCGCGCGAGCGCGCGGGGAGATTCGACGATGAGATAGCTATGCATTTATGCGAAGGATGAGGGCGGTTACGAGGCCGTTTTCTGGCTTCTCTCGCTCTCCTTCTCTCTTTCATACACGCGATACAACCCTTGTATATTCCCCGCCGTATGTTGTATATATCCTACAAAGCGTATTATATCGTACGGGTCAGAAAACGAGCGTAAGACCGCTATCATAGTCGGAGGAGAGCGACGAGAGAAGTCTATACCGATGGTGTACAGAATACACAGCATCGAAGAAAGCCGGGAGAGAATCGGGGCGAGTTGAGTTCGGGTATGAGAAGAGAGCTCGTAGGGCGCTAACAAGACGGCCCGAGGGGGCCCCCGGCGTGAGTTATGGGGCCCGGCGCGTTCCAATGAACACCCACACGCGCGCGCGCGATCCTTTCCGCGTTCTCCAACGATACGATGAAAAATAAACCGCGCGACAGACAAGACACGCACACGCGCGATCTATAATATTTCTTACGAAACTCCGTACTGAAACCAACTACTGAGCTTTATAGTTCGCGAATAGTCGCAAAATGGCGGCTGTGATAACCATTGGCCGACAACGCAACAACGCATTGCGCGTAAGTAGTTACGGTCCGCGTTTGTACGGCCACTCGGCGAGAATAATATCGTGCTATCCTCGAGAGACCAACACGCAAGAGTGTGAAAACTGACGCGTTTCACACAACAGCACCCGATGCTCTCGTGTTTGTCGCTGAGGATAAAGTACCATTATAGTACAACGAATAGCGAGCTGTCGCCAGTTTTCTGGCTCATTACTGGCCAACCGTACTCATTTCTCTCCCTCGTATACCCTCGCGAGAGAAATTCGTTGGACTCGTTGAGGACTCGAGCGTTTGTCTTGTTTCAAACTGCTTAGTCGACTTGATCGATAATAGACTATAATTCGTAACTGTTGGCGCACTCTATCGGATTAGTTTTCAATTCTTATTGCATTCTTTATCAATTAGCTTTGTTAGTTTTGCTTTTTTTTTCAATCTTGTTGACGAGAATACCGTTGTAGAAACAGTGAAATTTTCTCGTCCGGATGACGAAATCCGGACAGTGCGTGCGGATGACAGGAAGTCGAAATTTCCGAGGGATACATAGTCGAGCGTTTTATGTATATGTGTGCGCGAGAGACTCGGCGCTCGCCCTTTTTCTATATCACTCGGTGACGTGGTACCCAGAAAAAAAAAAAAAAAAAAAAATTTCGACTCGCGCATCGTTCCGGCGAAACGTTGCTTTCGATAGTAATATACGCACATGGATGCTGCGTTCCGAAACGTATGGGCACGTGCTCGTCACATGTCCGGACTCTCGCGCGTTCGAAACGGTTGTACGTTTCAGTGACTCTGTTACAACTATGTTATTTCGACTTCCAAAAACGTTGAATTAACCGATGACTCGGAAAAGGACCGATTTTCCGACCCAATATTTCGTAGTACCGAATCTCTCGGCGTATTTTAACCGGTGTCACATTCTCCGTCACGTTTTGTTGTCTCAATACTGTATACGCGAATACCGAGCTAATTAAGACGGAGTCTCACGTGGCCAATAGCCGCAATTATCATAGTAACGGCGTCGTTGCCATGCGGGTACGACGACACATCAACGTTTCGCGCAAACCGGCAGACACAGAATCCCTCCTTGTAGCATTATCGTACGTGTGTGTAAGTGTGCGTGTCTCTCGTTCTCTTGGCGCGCATTAATTAGTACAATCTCCGTACGTGCTGCTGCACGTTGGCCTCTTCTCCGCTGTGCGAGGCAACTCTCGGGCGACGTGATGGTGGAACATGGAAGCGATATCGTCGCGGTCGAAGGAAAGAGTCAGTTAGTGGCGATATTATCCTCTTTTTTTCGTTCTTTTCACTCTCTCGCTTCCTTTTTTTTTTTATTCGCGTGAGTGCCCTCCCCGCCTACGTTGGGTTCTCTTACAGTTCGTCGCAACGTTCGGCAGGTGAGAAAAAACTCGAGGAAGCCCCCGGTGCAGTGACGCATCGTGAAACGTGTCCTCTTTCCAGTTATATAGCACAGGTCGCGCGGCGCTATGCCATTAGCATAAATCCCGATAACTTCGCGCGAAGATAATTTCTCGCAAAGTGATCGGCGCACACATACGAAAAGGTGTATTTCAAGATTAAAAAAAAAAAAAAAAAAAAAAAAAAAATTCGGTCGGAGAATAAAGTAATGTCTTCGGTTACCAAACTCGGGAAGACGAAGCGGCGAGTCTACTTCCGGTAGTTCGGTTCTCAAACACGCGCTCATCAGTGCTTAATTTCACTTGAAGGGACACATTTGACTGAGCGAAAGCCAAAGCGCGAGCGTCCAACGTATACGCGTAACTCGATGTTCTTACACTTTAAGGTTTCTCTTCAAAGCGTTACTTACAAAATCGCGAGCGCAACCCAAGCTCGTCAATCACCAGTAAAATCGTCGTTACTTCGTCGAGGACCAAAGAGCTTTTGGCGGCAACTCGAGATCCCCTCGAGCGCGAAAGTGGAGCTTACAAAACTGGTCTGTTTCGCGGTGTAATGACTCACTTTGTAGACGTTAGGAATATTAATATTAATTAGTAGTTCGTTGCTTACGGACACGCAACGCCAGCTACCGGATTCTCGAACGCCGGAACCGGGAGTGAGTTATACTAGTGGCGAATTGTGGGAACCATCAATTTAATTTCAACGGGCATTGGTACTTCTTTCACGATCCACCCTTCTTTATTGCGTAAGCAGCGACCTCTTGAATCTTTAATAGCCGCAATCGTACGCGATATCTATGTATCTTCGAGTCAACTGCAATTTCATACCTAATATGATCGCGTATTCCGCAGACGCGCGCGAACGAAGGTTCTTTCATCTACGTATCATCTCGTTTCTGCATTCATGATGCAATTCTTTCCTTTTTCCTCTCACCGACAGCGAGACGTACACGTACGCGCGTCGGTATATCTGTCTGTACGTACGTCCGTACGTACGTACGTACGCGTAATAGATACGTTCGGATAGATACCGGGCGGAGGCGCCTATGATCTCCTCGGGGCAGTTTGCTCACTCGCCGTGACGGCGGCGGCGGCGTCGGCTTATTCGCGAGAGGATCAGAATCCGGCGTGAGCCTCGGGAACCGCCAGGCATCGCACAGCATCAGAGTGAACAGTCGTTACCGCGAGAGCGCTATATGCCTCCGTTCCATCGGTGTGTTCTCGTTCCTCTGTCCCGTCGATCCCGCCGATGCCGCGGCCGATCCCGCTTCCCGCGTCCCGATCGATCTGTATTCATAGGTCGTACGGCATAAAATACACTCGGCATGTCCATGAATCAGATAACTGTCACAGCCGTTCCGCCGATGTCTCAATCAAGCACAGCACTCTTCTCGTTCTCGTTCTCGCAAACTCGCCGAGCGAACGATCGTTTTCGCTCCCTCTCAATCTGTTTTTCTTTTTTTACGTTTGTGTTTGTTTTTTTTTTTTTTTTTTTTTTTTTTTTTCGCTGTTTTTAATTCTCCACTACAGTGTGTAGTATAAGCGAGCACCGCGCTTTATATTTATCGCGCGATAATCCCACGATACGCGCATCCGCGCGATCTGGCAGCGACGAGGACACGCGGACAGACACGATCCTCTGTGACTCCGCTCGCGAGCTGCCGGTGTCTCTTCGATGGATTTACGCTCGTTCAGATCTCTGAACGACGTCTCACGAGTCCACATCCTTTTCTATACCTACGACTCGCCTTCGTTCTTTACCTTCTTTATTCGCTACCTTGATCTTTCTACCGTACGACGTGCCGATCGATCTCTCGCTGAGAATCTTCTCGAATCGACGCACGGCTTCTCCCATTCGCGGTATTATCGGCTTTATTTTATACTAACGCATTCGCGACGGTCTTTTTAAGCAGAAAAAAAATGATTGCGAAACAGTGGCACCGTTAATGACGATATTCTTCAATATTCATCATTTTTATCTGCGTAATAACAATATCGCGCGACATCGAAGTCTTATCGGTTAATCAGCATAATTTTGACCGCAAGGTCGATAGTTTTGGACTCTACGGTCACACCACCGGCGTTGACTCCGTTAGTTTTTTTTTTTTGGGCGAACATTCGAGCGATCGGTATTTCCGTCTTTCACCAAGCGCTTCTCGCCGACACCTCGTGCGTCATCGCGGGATTACGAAAATTCACTGGAATTTTGGCTGATCTGATCCTCGATCGAGGAATTCTATAAAGACCTCGTCTTTCTCTTCGTGTCCCGTTTTTTTTTGCAATAGGCCTCGAAGTATTTGCAATCCTTCGATTTTACTTCAAGAAAATATTATCGAAAAAAATTTTTGTTACGAAAAACGTGGAAAAATCATTTGTAATTTTTTTCTTATGCCGATCGTCCGCCCGCAAAGCCAAAAATAAATATTTATAAAAAATTCGAGTAAAAATCTAAACAAGATATATATATTTTTTTTCGCGAATATCATTGCCGTATTTTAGTTTTGGACAAATAGTTAAAAGATACAGGCTAAGCACTCAAAAATGCATCCAAAAATATCATTTGCATAATTTACGAGACCATTCTAATTAGTAAAAAAAAACATTGGTAGATCTTTACGATATTTTTTTTTTCGTGAAAAAAAAAAAAAAAAAATTCCATTCGAATGGCTTCTTCAACATGAATTACAATGCTTCCGTTCGTTCAACTCGACGATTAATATAATCTCTTAGATAGATCGTGTGTATCAGAGATTAATTTGCCATTAATAAAGGATGCTGAAGGATGCCTTCTGCATATAATTATTTATCTAATTTATTGGCCGTTGACCGGCGGGCGGCACCCGTAGTAGCCTTTCGTTCATTCCGCGTTGGTATAATAACTAAAGTCCGCAACTAGCGACGCGGCACCCACGCGCTAAGTCGCCCAGGACCCAACAGCAGGCAGCAAGCGCGTGCATCTAAGCAAAGGTTAAACGCCGTGTAACGCTCGCCCGCGAGCCGCGCACTAAATCATCTGCGTCGCGCGGCTCATTTGTAAGACAAACTCTCGGCCCTGCTGGCTCCCTGACTCTCCTCTACCACTCTCGCTCGCTCTCTATATCTCTCGGTCATCTCCTCGTTCTCTCTGGTTCCACGTTCGCGATCACGTGCGAGAGCCTCGCGGAGTATAAAGCAAACTCACCGCGAGCGAGCGCGGCCCATCGCACCCACAATCGCCAATTAATCTCTCGGCTAAGCAGCCCTCGAATTAAGTACCGGGTCCGGCGTGTACACACTGCTTCCACTCTCCCTCATCTGCACATGTGTTCTCGTACATCGGTATATAATCTCGCGTGTGGTGTACGAAACTCGGAGTCTCTGTATACACAAGCGTCATATATGAATTAAGCACGTTCGGTCAGCGACGTAGAAAATCACGCGAGCTTGCAAACCTAGCAGTTATAAATTAACCGTGAAGAAAAAAAAAAAAAAAAAAAAAAAAAACCAAAAAATTTGAGATTAAGATTGAAAAAAGGAAACTATAGAATTAAGATGGACCGTAGCGATTTTTTTTTTTTTCGGATGCTGAAGGAATGATGACGCTTTGGCGTGAAGTCTTGTCCGATGACGCAGTTTTCGCGATTTCGCACCACGGGTTCCTTGACCCCAATGCGATGTCGCCTTATATCCCCCCCCCCCCTTCCCTCCCTTCCATTGCCGTTGGTCTCGTCGCTCTTCTTTCTTTCTTTCTTTCTTTCTTTCTTTCTTTCTTTCTCAAGGCTCTCGTAAGGCGAACGAAACGTCCGTCCGGTTGTCACTTTGTTCCTCGTGTCGAAAGCGTTGCCCGGTCGCTCTACGACTATACCCACTGCCCCAACATTCTCATCGCTGTCTGGATACGCTGCTGCGCCGGTGGAATTTAGTAAATATCATAAAGCACATGAAGCACGAGAAATGCCGATGTCATGAGGACGAACATCGCGAAAGAAGTGGCTTCGTAATGGCTGTAGAATATCCTTGGCGTGGTGCGTGAAACGCGATATCTAAGAGGGCGTGCTTGGCATTCGATCTTCTACTCCTTTTACCTTCGCACTGACTTGTTCGTTATCTCGTTCTCCAGTGTTCGTCGTTCTTTTCACATCGTTTTCCGTGCCTCGCTTCTCGTACCCTCTTCTTCGGCTCTTCTCGTATCGTTCGCGCGTATTGCGATAGGCGAGGTACCGGCGTACGGCATATAAATGTCTCTCCGTATCCGATATTCTCCTTACTTTCTTTCGTTCCTCTCCGTCCTCTCCGTCACCTGCATCACTTTCTCTCTTTCGATAGTGCGCAAGCAACGAGAGATCCGAGTGAACTCTCGTGTTGACGAGTTTCGCTCGTATAGCACCGTGGCGAAGACTCTCACCCCTCCCGCAAGACCCTCGGCGCTTCGACTCCCCGAACTCTCAGCAGGATGGGTATAAGGAGTTTATTTTTGGCTGCCATATGCGAGGTTATTTCGACGATGCTTGACGATGCTTGGCTGAGCGCGAAGAGGGAAGAAACAGCGTGAGAGAGAAAAGGGAGAACGCACCGGAGTCACCCTAAATAGAGTCCCGATCCACCGAGAAAAAAAAAAAGAATAAGAAGAAGATGCAGAAGACGACGAATAAGACGTTTCGCTCAGCGTCACGCGACTATGTGATATTCCGAGCTCCGGATTGCACCCTATACGAAATTTTGGACTACGCGTCTGATTTTTGTTTTCTTTTTTTTTACCGAAAGATTGCTCGAGATTTCGCCTCGAAACCGAGTAAAAATGTTTTTGTTTGTAATGTTCCGAAGCTTGTACCGTGTCCCAGCGTTTTCTCTTGTTCGATCGGAGAGAAACGTGTATCCGAACGATATATATATGCCGCGAGATAGTTGAAGCTCGCGAGGAACCCGAGGCGGGGGCCACGCAGGCAGAAGCATACTCTCGAAATAGCCGATCGTCATCTTCGGGAGACTTTCCTCGATCCTTCTAAATATAAACGCGTGTGTTCGCGAGAACCCGAGTGTGGAATACAACCACGAAAAAGCATAGTCGTGTTGCTCTCTCGTTTCGTTCTCTTTACATACGAAGTTTACATACCTATGTTCTATTGCGCATGCGCGTGCGCATGTTGGGCCTTACGATCGATCCTGACGATAGGGTTGTTGACAAAAATCCTCGATGTCTAGTCGGACGATCATAAAAATTGAGAATAAAAAAAAAGTGAAGGAAAAGGCTGAAAAGAGTGAACAGAAGAAGTGTTTCCGTCGTTCGTCTCTCGAGCGCCGCGGCAACGCGCGTTTAGGGTCGACGGCATAAACGTATAATTGGCTGCACTTAAATCTCTATAACGGAGCAGTAAAAAATGCGCGGAGCGCTTCGTAAATCAACACGAGGACGATATGGCATACTCCATCCCCTTGTTCCCCGGCTACTGCACCGGCTACCGACTGATGCTGTTTCGCTGCACTTCGTTCATCCCTGATGTTCTCTCTTCTCTCGTATATGTGTTCCCATGCGGTACAACAACCCTCGTAAAATGCCTCTTTGTCGCTCTCGCGGGGGTGTGAGACGGTGTACAACAAGTGTGCAAATTTTGTACAATCGGAAAGGTGTACCGAGGGGTTTGCGTATGTGCGCCTCAAATGACATTACTTTCAGCTGAACGAAACGCATTTTGGCGATTGATACGAATTGACGAAAAAAAAAAAAAAAAAAATCGTTTGTTCTGAAAATTCGTATTTCCTCGAAGTGACTCGAGATAGGAAATAACGATAGTGAAACACCGTGGCGGTATATGCTCGAGCGAGTGAAAGATAGATAGAGAAACAGAAAGGTGGAGAGTAACGCGCCATCGCACTGGACCGTTCCGTACACGCTACATTAACCCGATTCCCCGAGCAAATTAACTGCAATCAGAGGAGAACGGGCAGTCCGCTCGGCCATTTCGCTATTCCGTTAGCCAACCCCCCGGTGCTGTATACATATTATTGTATATCTATAGCGTATACTGATTCTATAGTAGATATATATACTATAGAACAGTACCATGGTATAGACAGTGGCCCTGCACCCTTCTCTTCGTGAACCAGTGGACCGCTCTATCCCGAAGTCGCCATTACCAGATCCGCGGCCTCCGGACTACTGCTTTTCTGTCTTTCGGTACGTGAGTACGTATATACGCGGGGATGTAGCGACGTTTCTCGTTTTTGTCGCGTGCCAAAGCACCGCTCCGTTGCTAACGGCTTTTGCCTCTCCCTTCGACCGACGAAAACAGAGAGCTGATATGAAAAAAAAAAAAAAAAAAAATTGACGCCAAACGTATACTCTGGCAGTAGCCATAGACTCCCGTTTTTCTTTTCTCGACAAACTCGCAACGATGACGATTCCGCACTTTTTATACCGACGTTTGTAGTTCGCGTTTATTACAGCTAAGAGTTCGATATTTGGTGGGCCTTCGTGACAGATTAGCAAAACTCGAAAGGAAGTGATGTCATTTACGGTAAAAAATTTCAATTAGGGTTGCGCATCGATTCGCGACTTCAACGATGACTATACACGAAAATTTTTTTTTTCGCTAACTTCCGAGCGAAGAACGTGAAGTGATCGCAATCGATCTTCAATCGTCTCGGTCTGTCGTCCTTTTTCCAGCGTTTCTTCTTTTTTTTTTCGATTCTCTAACAATGCACACATTCTTCGCGTGTATACGAGGAATCGGATAGCCTTACGGTATTGCGAGAATCGAATTCGAGAATTCGCTGAAGCGAGTATTCGATGGATTCAAAGTTAATCTTAGCCGCGAGGCAGTGGCGCGGAGGTAGGGATGGGAAAGGTCGCAAGGAGAGCAGTCAGTGGGGGGGGGGGGGGGACTCTCACACCGTTGGGGCGCAACGGAAGAGAGAGACCTGTCATCGCGAACCCCCGGGGACCGTACCCGCGCGCCCTGATCTCTCTGTTACGATTGGAACTCTGCTTCGTTCTTTGGATACACTATACACTATATATACCCGTAGCCTTCGAACACCTCATCTCCCGAGGCTTTCTTCCTCGATAAGATTCTCCAGTCATTTATAATCCTGCCTGGACGTCTCGTGACTACCAGCGATCTTTCTTTACCCGAAGCAACAGAAAAAAAAAAAAAAAAAAAACTCAATCGTTCGAGATCCACGCGTATCGAAGGAGAAAAAAGACGATACATATTTCAAAGCCTATCTTGCGTACCTTATGAAAATGGCGATATTTTCGCACGCATTGAGAGACGGCAAAGTCACAAGCGAGATAGCAAAGCTGTCTTAATATCCCTCATTACCGTGTCTCTCGCGGGAGAGAGGGCCCGCGGATAGAAAGAGGGGGCAGCGAGCTCCGTCGGCTCTCCAGGGAACCCGGTAGTGGCGTGCAATTAAAAAGCTAAGATTGATAAATGACGGGGAATTAATGCTCTCGGGTCTGGGGACCGGCGAGAGCGAGAGACAGAGCTAAACATTCGACGGTTAGAAAAACGAGGGAGTGAGACGGAAAGTGAGAATACCCGATTCCTCGCCGCGGGTTTGATGCCTGCGAACGAGGGGTGAGCCAGGGACCAGGGGTGATTGCGGGTGGCTTAATGGTGTTTGTATGCATGGGAACTGGCGTACGAGGGGTGAATTGCGCAACGCTAGGGTAAGGGCATCAAGACACAGCCCCTGGACCCCGAAAATTGCTCGACTTTGCAACACTCGTATTCTCGTAGCGATTGCTGCGCGGGCGTTTACCGATAAAATTTTCAAAGATATCGACGTTCTACGGCTCACTGGAGGCTTCATCGCATAAAAAAATCATTTATTCATCGATCTTTCACTAATTGTGACCTTTTACTGATGCATTTCTCTGCTCCTTTGTGTGTTACAGGTGACGCGAGTAACGCGAGTATCGGTAGTGGCGAAGGTACGGGCGAGGAGGACGACGACTCGTCGGGAAAGAAAAACCAAAAGAAAAGGGGTATATTTCCGAAAGTTGCGACGAACATCCTCAGGGCTTGGCTATTTCAACACCTCACGGTAAGTCACTTCCTTCTAAGATTATCATCCCCTATTATCCGACCGAAAAAAAAAAATAAGAAAAAAAAAAAACGAAAAAGAAACAATCAACGTCACATACACAACAATCGCGTAGACTGATCCATCGGGTAATAAAGATAGATTTAGTCTTCGAGAAAGAGAAGACAGAGAAAAAGTGTCTGAAGGTCCGAGAGTACGGGCGGAGCACGTAATCTTCTAATGCGGAGATAAGGAGCGGCCCGGCATATCGGTATAGTTCAACCCTCGTAGAATATACTATGTAACTCAGTATACCGTGTATTGTGTACACAGTAGTCGAGGCTCGAGCGCGAGAACCACCCTCTGCCATCCCTCTAATGATTCACGGGTAATCTGAGCCGCAAAAAGCACAACGCGATTAGGGGCCCCGTGTACGCGCGTGTGCGGCTTTCTCGTCGACGCAGTTGCGTAACGGGGCTGAGTTGTGGGATGGCTACCCGTGTTCTCTATACACGGTTCGGTTCGTCTCACACTCTCTCTCGCTCTCTCTCCATCAGCGAGAGGATGGGCTCGCAAATACCCAGCACGTAGATTTCGGGTGTGATCGGGTTACCTTGCGAGCGGTAATCATATTGCAGCCTCGGTTAATGCCATTACCACTACGGGTACAGTACAGTACAGAGGGGTTAGGGGTTGCTCGACACCCCCCGATTTTCCATCTACGTCAAACATGTTTCTCTCGCTCTCTGCTATACCGCTACCACTACTGCCGTATACATCGTGTATATGTTTAGTTCGTATGTATAGTTTGTAGTATATATAGCAAGAACCACCCTCGTGGCGGCGGGAACCCTGTATTGGATATGACGTGTTGGCATAGTGGGCTTTGCGTCTCGATGCATGCATGCAGCATCCCACCCTGTCCCGTTCCAGCAACTCGCGAGTTAACCAGCAAACTTTTCTCATTCATAGTTCCCCACACAGCTTGTGTATAACCGTGTAGTTTCACGTGTGCCCTCGCGGTTTGTTGCTCGGGGGTATACCGTCGCTGTTGCTACCGTTACATGCGGCAAAACGTAAAAGTTAGAGAGTAAACTTTGTATATCCGGGACGCGAGTGTATCGACATGGATGAGGGTGAAGCCAGGAAGGCTCGTCGCACGAGAGAGTTACCCAGCGGATAGTTTTGTCGAGGAAACTATAAAAATATTGGCATACCAGTGATCCCTGGGTATTTATTCCGCGGTCTGGAAAAATCAGGCATCACTTTGTTACCCGATGGCCTTTCGGAGCAGAGGCCAAATTGGAGGCGCGGAAAAATCTCGTACTCTCGAGAAATCGCGTGTAAAAAGCGACTTGAATAAAGTATATCGTATAAACATTTTTAAAAATATTTATATAAAAAAAAATTATATATAGGTGTATGCAAAGGGAAATACATAGGAGAATTGTCTATTCCTCGCGAAAAGTTTGCTTGTGACGAATGTAAATTTTATTCTTTTCTCGCGGGTGCTTTCGCCCTATGCGCGGAGCTTTCCTTCATGATTTGTGTCGAAGTGTAGACGTTATTCTGCTTCGAAAGCTCTTTGGAATTCGTTCTCTTGCGGTCGTCTCTGATTCTTCTTTTCTCTTAGTTTTTTTTATTATTCCGTCTACGAGCCGTAGATTTCGCGTTTTAGTTGTGCCACTCGATGGCGGGTTACACCGAGAAAATCGACGAGTAGTCGACACAAGGCGGATGGAAGATTTAAGATCGACGTGTCACCAACGACGGGAAGGTAGAAAGAGAAGCGTTGAGAGGACGGAGAGAGAAAGAGAGAGAAAGAGCGTAGGAAACGACGATTCAACGTCGTCGTCTATTCAACGACGAAATAGTTTGATCGATACGCGCTCCAAGGTGCACTTGAGATACCATCCTCTTTCATACAGCTTCGCGTCGTAGTGTGAGGCCTTCGAGATGAGCGAAGACAGAGGAATAGGAGAACCTCAAGAGCTTGTGCGATGCTCCTTTATTTTCGGTAACAGATAGAGAGAGGAAGAGATGCCGAGATATAGACCGAGAGCTGACTGAAAGCGACGAAGTCTCGCGCGGGGTTTTGCCAAGAAATCCTGCACAGACTTCGCCTACGGTATGTTATATACACGGATCGTGGCTGGATTCGCTTGGCTGATGTCGGCGAGGGCGCCGCAATTAGTCTCTTCGTCATTACCAGCGATTAACTATACGAATCCAAGCGGAATACGATCTCAAGCGTATATCTCCAAACGTTGTACTCTCTTGAATAAATCGCGTATGCCAAGTGCATAAACTGTTTAACCGCAGTGGCAACGCGCGTTTGGTCCATACGGATGCTGTGACAAAACGAATAAATAAAATTCCACCGCTTTGGCGTATACGCGGGCGTAGTATTGCCAATTTTCTCAACAGCAATATTCTTGAACGAAGTTCAATATTCTTTCATCTCATTTCTACGCTTTGTGTATTATTTCGTTCCAAGATATGCCGCGTGTCCTCACGTTTAAACGGTTTTCACGTATCTCCCTAAGGTGAGGGGGCCAAAGAATTTGCCGAGGCGCGCCAATAGTCTCTCTCGCTATGTCGGTTCGGGTTTTAGCGAAAAGTCGCACCGATCGTCCAACCGTTCCGCGGACAGTCGGAAGAAACGCACACGCGGATTGTCGCGAGTTAAAAAAACCGCGAGAGTGGCGAGAACGCGCCGAATGAATACCACTACAATCGCACTTCTTTGCGTTTATGTGCAACGAAGTAAGAGAGAATATAGTCAAAGAGAGATCGAGATATCTGACCGCATCTCCAAGAGAGCCGCGCGCCTCTCGGACAGCCAGATATAAATTAAATTAATTTGATGGAGGCGGAATCCCCGGCTCGGTGCCCGCTCTTTCTCTCTCTCTCTCTCTCCCTCTCTCTCTGTGTGCCAGTCGGTGCTCGGGCTCGAAGCTCGCGCACTATCCTGGCGCATATTTGCCCGACCACGGCCACGTCGTATCCTACCGACACACCGGTTTGATTAAATTTCGTTCCCCGTTACGCGGATTGCTCGTCGACACTCCTCCTCATCCTCCACCTCTCTGTCCCCCCGTTCCACTCTACGGCGAATAACGCGCCGCTAAATTCCACTCGAAAGGTATTATAGATATAGCAATGGCGCGGGCGCGCGTGCGGAACTTCGACGTACCGCACAATCGACTGCCCAATTTCTCCGCGGACATTATACGATCGCGTATTCGTGATAACAGCGCAATTTGTTTTTTTTTTTTTTTTTTTTTTTACCGACTACTTCCGAGACACATTTTTCACGAGACATTTTCGTTTTTATAGAACGAATGAGTCAATTCCCCAAGCTACGAAAAGCTACTAGGAAAATTCAAATGACTATCTCCGCGTTGCCTTGTATCCTCTCATTCTTTTGCCTCGGAAGATGCTGGAAGCGAACTCGACGCGGATTCGTTTCTCCGGTAAAGCTGCACCGGCAGCAAGAGAGCAATAACAATTACGCCGGGAGGTAGGGACGGCGAACAGCGAAGCGATAAACCAAACCACCAACGTACAGTAACCGGCGGGAGTACAGAGCGCAGAGCGCAGCAGAGAAGAAAGATTGAAGATGAAGTCGACATATATAATCCATTTTAATTTACTCGGAAGATATATCCGTCTAGCTAGCAGTTTCCTGGGCGAGAGCGAGAGAAGTCAACTCGGGCGGATCCTTCTCGTCCTCGTAGTCGGAAATTCTCAGCTCCGCTCGGAACCTTTCTCTTCGGGGCGAATCTCCCCTCATACTAGCGCTCGAACTATCCCAGACGATCCCGGAGTCTTCTTATATCAATGGAAACATTCAACGAAATTACAATCGCGGAGTCTCCAACCTTCACGAGGTCTTACGTATGCTCCGTGCGAAGCTATCGCTTCTCTAACGTTTCCACGGATAAAAGCAACGAAACTCCACACGTATATCAGTTGACTTTCGTGAAAAATGTTCCTCACGTCCGACTCGGAAATTTGTTGAATAATATTTACATTTCATATTGCTTAGCGACATGAATAGTACTTTCGAAGTTTTTCCTCGCAGAAAACGCATTTGACCGATGCGATTTTTTTTTCTCCGCGTTTCGATATGAATTTTTTTTTTTTCGATGTTTTTGATCGATTGTTTTCGATATACAGAGCTTTTGATTCTCTCATCGATTTTCGCGTGTTCTGCAATTACTCTCTCCGAATTTCTTCTTTACGTTGACATTTCTCTCTTCGACTGAATTCTTCGCACTCTCTCGTAATATTCGACGATGTTGGGGAACGTTGTACACAACTCTTCGGTCGGGCAATCAATAATTTATATATAGCCTCCTTCGTACGCTCGTGAGCGTCGTACAATCCGGCAATACTACTACAGTCAGGCGAGCTTTCTGCGGTGGACAGTGTACGAGAAACGAGGATTGAGCCTCCGGCCAAACATCGACTTTGGTACGTACGCGGGCCTCATCTCCGTGTGGTATAATATCCAATCGAGAACACGCGGGCATATAATGCAATGGGCTTTCGCACATGTCGCATATTTATCTTATCGCCTGTACCGTTGATGTACATCGTCGATGTCGAATTACGAAAAAAAAAAAAAAAAAAAAAAAAACACGAAAACAAATTCTCCCGTAGTATTATTTTATTCACGAGAATGAAACAACGTAATTTGAAATATAAATACGATATCGTGAATTCCAAAGCGACGTATTCGTAATACTCTCGACTTTAACCGTAGTCACGAGAAGACGTACGAGAATGTCGTATCGCGAGCGCGAAGCGACGTAATGTTATGCGGAAAGAAACTTAGCGGTGGCGTGTGGCCCTACGGATATCTTAAACAATTTGCATAGGGAATCATAGTGGCAGTTTTCTTTTTTTGGGTCGTAAAGGGGCTTTCCGCACTCAACTTGACTGCTATGGCTGAAGAGAGACGAGTCTCGACGTTTCTCCGTACGATTGGGCGTTACAAACGTCCCACGTAGAAGTTTCGGAGATCTCGAAGCTCTCGCAACCCTTATACCGACTCCCTTCCTCGGTGAACACTACCGAGAGCGTTTTATGCCGTCATAACCGTAGCGCTGCATGGCCCACTTAGATCTGCTATCTCAGTTCCACCGGCAACACAGTACCAATGGGGAGAATCACCGTGAACGCTGTCTCCATCGGGCTCTCGCACTTTCAAGCATCTATTGTACCGTTTGGAGTAAAGCGCGAGTAGGTAGAAGTCGTAGCAGCCACCACGTGGATGGTTTCAGGATTCACCTCTTTGCGAAGCTCACTGTTTGACGTCTCGACTCTCAAACATTTTCCTCTCGTGAAAGAGCATTCGAATCTTGCTAGATAGAGTAGCATAGGAGTGAGGCAACGGAATCGCTGGGCGTCTTTGCTCTTTCCACCCACGCGGGAATTCTCGCTATCGGAACTCGTTGAACTTCCGGTACGCGACTTTAGAATGCTCAAGGGGTTGCCGTACGATCGCTACGAGAGAGAAAAGAACGTTGACTCGACGTGCCCGTTGTCACCCCATCGGCTCTAAAGGACGCACGGAGACGAGACGTTTGCATACATCGACCGGCAGTTTTCCGCTCGAACAAATGCCCCACCCTTCCATTCCAGTTTGGCACTACTTCTGTACTTCTATATACCGTTTCGACTACCCCTTTCCTTTCGTGAAACCTATGGATCTTTGTGTTTTTTGTTTTTCTTTTTTTCGTCTTTTCCGGAAGTCAATGTCGATCTTTTCATTCGTATCGCGAAGTGAAGGCATCGAGGGATTGCTGTATTGCTACTCAACGACTCCATTCATTTTCACCCCTTTGCACGCGCGGTATTTCTATACCACCCGTTTATATTTGGTAAAAAAAAAAGAGGGTTTGTTCCGACTAGAAAACGTCGACCACGAAGGTACATACTATCTCTATACCTTTCTATGCGCTCTATCGGGGAACGAAGAGGAAACCCTCACGTTCATAGCCCGCACAGTAGGTGATGGAGGGGTCAAGCCAGACGACGTAATTTCCTCTCCAGGGGCTCGCTACGGCTCGCCTCGAAGCTGTGCGATTCTGTATTCTCTCGCCCGTCCAAAAGCGAGAGCGATAGAGGCAGCAGCGGCAGCCAGGCCAACCACACACCGAGAGCTATCCTCCTGGCATCCTCCCGCAGGATAGGAATATATATACGTACCGAGAGAAGAGGAGAGAGAGACGCTCGGTTACCGCGCCAACCTCCAACCTTCAACCTCTCCGACGCGGTCACCCTGCACTCCTCGTTCCCTCGGGTGAGGAGTGGAAACCCTCGGGCTCAACGCTGGCGCCGCAGACGCCGTCGCCATTCGGCGTTTCTCTGTGCTGCTGCGGCTCCGGGGCTCCGCATTTGAATATAATACTTGGCCCTGTCGAGCGTGGCAAGTGAAGCAAACTGTAATTATGTTGATGCGCACCATTGTCCGCTCGTACATGCACCGTCGACCGTCGCCGAATCCTCGCGCTTGGAGATCCTTCAGCCTCTCTCTCCGCCATTCTCTCGCTATCTCCGCTTCCCCCGTTTCATTCTATTTTTCTTTATCTCTTCCTCGTTTGCCCACGCTCAAGTGAAACCTCGTGTTTCCTACGTTTTATTTTCACTGCCACGATATTCCATTCATATTCTTTTTTTTTTGCCTTTTTTTTTGCATTTCTCCGCGTCGCTAGTTCACATTTTCTTCAATAGAGTTTTTTCGTTTATTTTTTTTTCTTTTTTAACTTGCTGACGAACGTTTCGCGGGGATGCGGGTCGATGGGGTGCAGCAGCAGCAGCGGCAAGGGTGAAAGCGCTCGCGGAGATACCCCGATCTCGCTTCCTTCGCCTTCAGCCATGGGCACTACCGTGGATACGAAAATTTATTGCGTACCCGCGCTGGAAGGAAGGAAGTCTCTCTCTCTCTCTCTCTCTCTCTCTCTCTCTCTCTCTTTTTCTCTTCCTTCTCTATCTTTCTAGCCAAGTTCGATCGAGTCTCTCGAGCGCTCGCTAAAATTCCCTACGGGCGTAGACGTCGTAGCTTTCGCTTCCGAGAGATGCTGGCGCTTTGCTATCCGGAAGGTGAACTCTCGCTGGCATGGTAATTAAAAGAGGTCTTTGGAGGCCGAGGGAGAAGAGATCGTAAGCGCAAAAGACTACTATAGGTACATAGTCTACTTGAAAGAGCCGGAGGTATACTTCCTATCTTCCTGGACCAAGTTCTCGGTCCTCTTCTGCACTCACTCTTATACCCTCGATACGCAAATTTATTACTCGAATCTTCGGTAACCCGGGATCATCGTAAGGAAAGCTGAGAGAGAGAGAGAGAGAGAGAGAGAGAGCGGAGAGGAAGAGAACGAAAAGGTGAAGCTCGCTGGAAACGCCCGTAGGTTATACACAAAGTTTCCCTTCGGAGTTTCCTGATGATCCGCGAAGCGAGGAACCTCCTTGGATCTTTCCTTCAGCGTAAACTTCCAACTTCTACACCAGCGTTGCATCGTCTATACCAACGGTGATTAAAAAACGAGAGGTTGTCGCTGTGCTTCTGCTACTAGAGTGGCGATAGTGCTTGAAGGGTTTGGCTCATGAACGAGCAGCGGAAGATAATTGCAAAAACTATAACCGGATGGCTCCGTCTACCCGGCTTCCCCAGAACAGCGACTTTCCTCAACAGCGAGAGGTGCAGAAACGAGTCGCGATATCCTGTGCTTGTCCGCCCGGTAAACCTAATACCTACCCCTAGCATTCGCGATCCTCGCGTTAAGGGCGAGAGAGGAGAGGAGAGGAGTGTCGAGGGTACAGGAGAAGCGGAGGCGTGTGCTCTACCGGCCCGGGATTAGACTGTCGCCCCGCCGACAGAGTAATCCCCCATTTTTGTGAAATTTATCGCCGTTAATCCCTCACCCGCTTCCCCGTGCCGAGGAGAGAGCTCCTCCTCGTGTCGCCGTGGAATATCTCCCTCACTACTTTTTCTCATCCTCTTCATCCCTTTTTTTTCACTCGGGATAGGATATTCTGTCCTCTCCCTCTTTCGTCCGTTTTTCTCATCGTCGCCGGCACACGTCTGCCCGGGACCACCCCTCCCGTCCCCATGAAATCCTCTTGTCGATATGAAAAATAATAAAAACGTCCGACTAGTCTTCCCCGCGCGAGAGATCGCGGACGCGAACATTTCACTTCGCACTCTTTCACAGCGACGGGGATAACGAGAGGAAAAGATAGAGTCACCGACGAAGCCCCGAGCGCAATACGCCAGTAGCTGAAGAGCTCTATCTCGCTCTCGACGTTCCGTAATCCAGCCCTGGATTTAAAACATTCGTATCTTGAATATGCATTCGCGGGTTTAGAGTCGTCGGTCGGCGAGCTCTGGCTTCTCCGCTCTGTTATGCACGACGGCGCATAGTATAATATCCCAGGTTATCCTCTCTGGTCGACGACCGTCGAGCTCAACGTTTTGCGACACTCGCGACGATACGATGACCCCGCGAGTGTCGAGATTCTCGAGGGATTCATGTGTATTATGATCCTATTTCAACGACCAGACTTCTGGGCTTCTCGAAGTTTAATCATGACTCACGATATTCTATACTCTCTCTCTTTCTCTCTCTCTCTCGTATTATAATAATTGATATATTGAATAATCTATGAATTATTTCATATCTGATATATATCGGGAATAACAGTCGAATCGAGGATTTTGCTTATGGATTCGATCGAAATCACATTCTGTAGCATGTGATACAGTGATTACATCGCCGCTTTGTTAGGACGAGCATTGGTTGAATTCCTCGAACGACAAGACAACCCCGAGCGCCGCTTTCCTTTCGGTCGTTTCAGCGCGTTTGAATTAATCCAATTACGCATTCTGCCGCTGGTGTGTGGAGTCTTTATGTATCCGGCACGACCGGTAGCGTTGTATATCTCGTTGGGTCCACGGACATTAGCTTTACTTCTCTTGCGCTCTCGAGACTTTAAGTCTAAGCCTTAATGGAGGTGACGCCGCAACGTCATCCATATGCAAAGGTTCTCTCATGCTGGCGTGGAGCGTGCAAACCTCAACACGCTATACGTATCGTTCGCATATTACACAGGATGTACCCACATATCCGAGGTATGTGTATAGTTCGCGAAGGATTAGTCACGCCGGGATTTCTCGAGAGAACCTCTCGATCGTTCGCGATCCCCGATCGTGACCCGCTTCATTATACAACCTGTATCGTGAAACTACAAAGCACTGGTCACCTTAGTCCGGCTTTAGAGATTTCTTCTCTGCAGACTCCATAATCGAGTCTCGGGACAATTTTTTTTTTCTCGCGATTAATAATAACATTCGTAAAAAGGCCTAAGTACCGATGGGATCATTGCAAGATCTTTAGAAATGGCGACTTTTTCCCGGTAAATCGATTCCTACCTTCGGGAGGAATTTACAGGAAACTATAGAGAGGCTTCTTGCTGTTGTTTTGTTCTCTGACTTCAGTTCTCGCGCCTTACGATTCACTCGAAGCTGAAAGCTGACGAGGCAAACGGTTGTTTTCCTTCCTTGGTCCCGGGATCGCGTCGACGTTAATGATCGTTCCGAGAACGCCAATCCCATTAAGGTGTGTTACCGCGATTCCCGGTAGACCTCTAAATTCCTTCTAGGCGCACATCAGAAGACACAAAGATGAGGGGAGGAAGAGAAACGGTAAGAGAGGGCTGGGGCAGTCGTGGGAGCTCAACGGTAGCCGGGAATCGTCGTTCGCGTTCGTATAGGAGGAACTGTGGTATTCTCTGTATCTAAGTTGGTTGTGTTAGTCGTGAGGGAGGATATCGGTGGCACCCCATTAAGGAGAGTGCCGGACATCTGGGTGCTTTATGGTTGTACGAGAGAGAGCAAGTAGGGGATCTCCCGAGTAAAGATGGAACGAGTGACAGAGAGAGAGAGAGGGATAGAAAGAGAGAGAAAGTATCTGGTACCTGCCTACGTACTATCCATGTAGAAGCATAGCGTAGTATAGTATGAGTATAGTGACTTGTGGTGTAAACGCGAAAAGCCTTTACTTTACGTTGGTGGATAGCACACGAATGCATGTACACGTCACTGAAGTCCTCGGGTTGTGTTGTGTAAGGTAGAGAGCCATACATGTTCAATGTGTATACGTAATACGTGGAAGGCTCTCGGGGTCGTAGAGGAAGAGGAGGGTGAACGGTGGTCATCGAAGTGGCATCAATACTTGATGCGTTTCCGCCCTTTCTCTTCCCTTCTCTCGTCTCGATCGTCTAGCACCCTCGCCGCACCACCTATATAACCCCACCTACATACCGTATCGCAAGCGAGAAATGGAAGTGCCCAGGGTCGCCTGTGGGGTGACTCGCGGATTATATTATTCACAATACATTGAGCACTTTCACAGTGGCCGTTGGGAGATTTGGGAATGGGACTCAGCCCCCGCATCAGGGGTTGCGTAGTTGCCTATGCTGCTTGTTGCCCATTTGTGCGTTACGTATATAGGGTATACATATATATTTGTGTACGTTTCTCGGTGATGTCGTGACGTTGCATAGCCGTTCTTGCGCATCCCTCTCTCTCTCTCTCTGTTATTCTATTCCAAACTCGAAATCGTTACATTATCAATGTAGAAAACGCGCTTAGTATGACGTAACTGATCATATAGAACGTATGTTTAGCGCAATGGAAGATACGTCAAACGCAATCGATCGTTCCCATTTTTCCGCGACCCCTTGAACGTTGGCGCACTTGGCCCTAAAAATATGCCGCTGTAGCTGTGGTATTGTAGCTTTAGCATAATGGGAACTTGCGGCAACCCTGCAATGTCCACCTTGAAGAACTAAAATGGCATAGTGCAAGAAAACGTTAGGGTTGGAGTGTGTCGTGCAGCCACCTTCACGCTGGCCGTCACACCGACGAAACGCCGACACCTGCCAACACCGACGAGTTTACTCCTCGCGTCAAATGCTATATCGTAGTTGGACGGGTCAATATTTGTAATGTGCAAATGCAGTCCGCCTTACGGCTCTTGGGTCGCTCAGTTGTCACTGTTCACATTCTCGTCGCACGGCGCAGCACTCTCTAGCGAGTTTGCCGACGTAAACAGGACATCGCTTAGATCAACGAGGTGTGTACTTGGCTGCACGCTACACTCGCCAATGGAGCCTCGAGACTATCTTTGCTTGTTCTCGCTTTCGCGTCGTCTCTGTTCTTCTATCTCGTTCACTACCTTCCTGCGTCCTTAGCAAAGACCACTGTAACGAGCGGACCTGACCGGCAGAGCAGACCTTGATTACTAATTAATAGCCTTCGAACGGCTATGTATCTGTAGTTCTGTTCATTCGGCAATGTGTATCCTTGAATGTCCTATTCAAGCCGAAGGAGGTCTCAGTTTTTGCGTGATCTCCCATCGATTGCCTGGAGGACTTCGTAAGCTCTTGGTGTCTCGAAGGCAACGAATTTCTTCTTCGTTATAGCAACGCGGTCTGACCACAGGCTTTATCTACTTGCTTAGTTACAGCCTCTCAAAGACCTCGGTCTTCGTTTGAGATTGCACGCGAGCCACGACCGAGAAAAATACGAGTCGGTAATACTCGATATGCTATAGCTATAGCTGTACACGTTATAAGTAGTGAAGTAAGTTTCTGGTCAGACGGAACGATCAAAGCGAACGAAGCTGTTGCGGACCTAGGCGAAGCAATAATTTATCCTTCGGGGCGCATTATCTTGTTGCGGGGATTATACTTGACCGTAGTTATACTACAGAGGAACACATGCAGCGTTTAATAGTCTCATGGGGGGTGGCCCATCTTTCCCCTACGCGGTGTAAACCCATCGGCTATATATACGTTTATATACGCTGTATAAAGTGACGAGAGGGACGATGACCTTAGGTACGATATAAGTCCTATCAACATATCCGACTAAAATATAAAAAGATTTCCCATTCAGTTTTCTTCTTCCCTGAATCTTTCACCTGTCGGCTAAATCGGGGGTGACTTCTACAGACGCGGACTGCCGGTTCTCCAGCGACTAAATATTACATTTTTCTCCACTTTCACGATTAATATTTTAAGCTGAACGATCCGATCTTTGCTCCTCCACTCGTACATCAATAAGACAACGAGTTTCATCTCTCGTCCGCTAATATTGAACGCGGATATTGAATTTATTCTTCAAAAGCAACGTAATCTTTTATCACAGAGAAAAGAACAAAAATTGATTCCGCAAACGTCGCGCAATAAAAGTTAATATTCGGAGAATAAAGAATGATACATTGTCCTCATTGCGAATTCCACTCGCGTTTTCGGTTCACTAAGGTCCAACTGTGGGAATGGCTTGCACGCTACTTTGCTATATAGTGGTCACCAAAAATGCTCCCTTAACCCGGTGAAATACGACTCTTCGGTGACCCGCTCACGAGATCGCAAACTCTCATTCGCCTTTTGGTGATCCTTCGTCTTTTCTGGGTCTCTGTGTTCGCCGTAAAGATGTGCGCAGAGTAGAATGGTACAGTAAGACCTCTGCATTAGTTCCCTTTTTATTCGTCTAATATACTTTAGGTATTAAAAAAAAATAAAAAAAAAAAGAATAAATTTCAAAAAATTTCCGGGGGGTTGTTTAGTGTTTTACGACCCTGTGAACTGCCAGAGTTCTGTTTAGCATTTGAAGCCCCCAAAAGATCGTCGCTCTTTGCCTTCAGAGCGAAATCACGAATCCACCCATTTTTTTGACTATTATAGACGTTCAGAAACAGCGTTTGGACTAATGCAGAGGTTCTACTGTAGCCATCGCAGCTCTAGATATAGAAGCGCTTCAGGTCGATGTGGAAGTAGTCAGGATAGAGAGGGAAAGAAAACGAGTGTAGGAAGATCCTTCGGTTTCTTCTCCGGTCTTCTTCGCATCCTCGCTTCGTCGCGCTTTTGCTCTCAAGCCCGGAAGACGGCTTCAATTGCACGAGAGGACGTAGAGAGAGGCGTCGAGCATCTCCGCTGGTGCTGCTTCTGCAGAGCATAGAAGCTTTCTCGACCATCCTTTAATTCAGGCTGACAGGTGAACCCCATCCTCTCGTACTTCGTCTCTTTCTCCTCTCTCACGCCTGGTCCATCCGGGCCATCCCTCGGGGTAAGATAGATCCGTTCCCGGGATTTCCTACGGGATCCTCCGGGTCTTATATCACGGACGGCCATCTCTATATAAGCAATTCTCCGGCAGAAGCAGGCAGCAGCTAGCCTCGGAGATGTTCGTTTTCCTCGCAACCCCTATTCGAGACGGTGAGATCCGTACCAAACTATATAGCAATCGAGGCGGAGATGTGTATATGCGTTGATCAGACGTTATAGCGTTTTCTCTCGACATCACTATCCTATATGTAGGTAACACGTTTTCTCCCCCCTTCTCCATTTGAAATCATCCTTCCGACCGTACATGAAAGAAAGAAAGCTTTTTCGAACACGTGCGGTAAGCTGGGCGATCGCTAGAACTTGTAATCCACGCCTTGCGGTGTGATCTCCGTATAAGGGATACAAAAACGGAATAACAAATGAAAAATTCGCATCTCACAGTAAGACGAACGATTTGCCGGAACGGGCGAACGTTCGTACTTGTACTTCGTACCATATAGGGTTCAAGAAGTTCTTGAGAAGGCGCGAGTGTCGGCAATACAATAAACGAGAGATCAAGGCGTAAGCGAAAGAAGAACAGAAGAAGAGGTGCGCGAGGGTATTTACGCTTCTCGGACCTGTTCTGTTAAATTCACCGCGATTGGAATTTCTCGACGAACCGTATGACACAAGAGACACACCGCGGTGTTGTTGACGCTAATGAAACATGGATTAATGATCTACGAGATCCGGTTTACCGCGTGTATATGCGTTCGTTCCTATTTTATCTCCCAGGGGGCCTCGTCATTCAGCTAACAAATACAGACGAAATTGTGTTTCTGTCGGTTCTTTTGGTGCATGTCACGCTTCGTTAATATCAATGCTCACGCGGTCTCGTTTTGCGAGAGAGCAAAGATCCGTGCTATATGAAGTATGAGAATACGAGTTCGCTCGCTACAATGTAAGAAGATTAAGTTTTCGACCGAGAATTCTGTAACCCTATACACAGAGGTAGACGCTCTGCGGCATGCAGGGTATTAATATTATGCACCGTGTCGGATTTCCTTACGCTCTCACACCCTTCGAAGGATCAGCATCTTCCACGCAACCAAAGACCCCTCGTCGTTTCAACCTTTCCTTTTTATTTTATTTTCAATTATTATTACTCGCAGCATCAGCCCTCGAGAAATATTCATGACTGGTTATAGCCGAAATTTTTTTTTTTTTCCTCCCACGCGATTTTTGGTATTCAGTGTTGAGCCAAGCGTGCAAAAGTGTCGGATTCGTTATCAGGGAAAAAAATAAATCAGACATTAGCTCTTAAAAGGCGAATGACAACGATGCGCGATAGTGTCTTTTTGGAGTCAATTGACGAAAAAGTAATATTGATCAACAACACAACCCTTCGTACTTTTTTTTTTTTTTAGGGTTGTACCGATATATTTTTTTTCTCAGTCTCTTTCTCTATCGACCTCGCGAGATCTATCTCACACGTTCGTTACCTGCTTCTCGCTCATTCCTCCCCCTCCCTCATTCGCGCCGAGTTCGAGACCCTCTCTCGCAAGCGAACGACAGTTTTTTGCTTTCGCATAGTGATAGGCCGTAGAGACATTCCGCGGTGTCGTGCTCGTTTGCCCGCCGTTGGTGAGAATGAGAGCCGTCCGAAAGGCCGTTCCCGGTCCTCGACGATGTGCTTGTTCGTCGTCGTCTTGGTAGTCGTTCGGGCGCTCGCGCTCGCGAGGGGCCATAGAAAACATTCGCGGACCGCGCGGGCTCATCAACGCCTCATCCCGGCTCTGTCGGTTTCGTGCTCACATCACGCGCGCACTCACCAAACCCATTGGCGCCCCTGGCAATGCGATCTACACATTCCGATCTTCGCGAAGAAACGAGCGGCTCGTATCGTTCCGGCGACACACCGGGGCGTGCTCTCTCCACGCCGCGAGCATGGTCGCGGACTTCTTGCTCTCATCTCACGGAACGGCCAGCGACTTCTCGTTCGAGTTGATGACTACGTAGATGCGGAAAAAAAGGAAGAAAACAAAACAAAAAAAAGAGGGAATTAACCCTTAGTTACCTCTACTTGTCGTGATGTCTCCGAGACATCCTGACACTAAAAACAAAAAACTACGACGCGTAATGAATGATCTTCACGGTACTGCGTTAACTCCTTCATTTTCTAGCAATCTGGACGCCAATCACAGCAAAGACGCGTCATTATAGGACAGACAAAAACTGTGGCGTTTTAGCAACTAGTGGATCGAACTGCGAGCTTTTTCCGTCAATAGAATAGTAGCTTAAGAAACTATAGGTACAGTTCGCAGATATATTTGAGAAAAATGTGAGCGCGTAGCCAAAGTATATCTATGAGCATAAAGCGGAGAACGCGCCAGAGTGCGGTGAGAAAGTTGGCGAAAGTAGCGAGGAAAATCTCGCGACGCCGAAGTAAAAGAGGGTCGCAGGATAGAAAGAGCGGGAAGAGTAAAAATATCTTCCCGCCGTTATTTTTCCTTAAATAGTGCGCGAGTTTGCACGAGGGAGTGAGTGCGAAAGGTTTTTGCCTTCGTTGCGGTAGAAAATGTTTCAGCGGACGAAGCGGAGTGAAAGAAAAAGGAGAACAGTGAGAAGGAAAGGGCGAGAGAGAGCGAACGAACGGAAGGAAAAATAAAAGTTTTAAAAAAAGGGAAGGAGAGAAAAAAAAAGAGATCGGGAGAATCGGGAGAGTGCTGGAACGAAGCGAGAGTTGCCGAAGAGTTGCGCTGAGAGAAGCGAGAGAGAATGCCGGGAGATATGGCGAGAGAGAGAGAGAGAGAGAGAAAGAGAGAAAGACGATGAAACTCTCGGTCCGGGTTTTCGCAGGGTGTTCCAGCGGCAACGGGGGTGGATGCGAGAGAAAGAGCGCGAGAGCGAAGTGGAAAGGGACGCTCGCAGAGATTTATGACAGGCGTTAAGCAGTAATGAAATTGCTCGTTGCTCGTTTCTCGGGTGGGAACTGCGAGAGAGCGCCGAGACCGAACACTCGCAGCGCACACCGAAGGCCCGCAGCGTACGGTGGGATATACAGGGAAGGACAGTAGATAGGAAGAGAGCGAGAAATAAAGTGAGTGAGGAAGAAGAATGAAAGGGAGGAAGAGTGGAAGAAGCTCGCGATGATGTGGGTCTCTTGCGGCAATGGTAAAAGTGGGAAGGAACGAGAAAGAGAAAAGTAACTATAGAGAACAGTCGTATACACTGTACCAACAATCACGTGGCGCAATTACCACGCCGGCCACACAGCTGTGTGTACTGTATAGTGTATACAGCGCCGGTAGATAGATACAGCACAGCGACGGGGGCTGAACCGAACCTCGCGGCATTCTCTGAAGATCTTTTTTAATCGTTCGCTCGCAGTCCACGACGTTCGTTTATCGCGCGTCGTAAAGATCGCGCTGTGGGCCACATTCACAGATGAAGAAACGAGAAGAGTTAAAATGATCCCCGTCAGGTATTGCGCTGCGCTTCGCGTTAATTATACATTGGTGCACTCAAATTTCATTGACCGGACGTCTTATCGTTCCAACGGAGATATTTGCGTCGACCCCCTGTCTCGCCTATAGCTATAGCATGTCCCGTATAAAATAGAAACAGAAAAGGAAGATGTGGAAAAGCGACAACGGTTTATTTATATGGATCAACGCTGATGCCAAAAAGCTCTAGAAAACAGCCGAACGATATAGAGAAAAGAATCCGCTCGTCGTCACTATAACGTAACGTTGTATGTACACAACACACTGAGTAGGTCCACCCTCCGGATATCAAAAACTGTTACGAGAGTAGAGAGTTAGAGGGCGAGAGAGGGTACTGCGACAAACCGAAGGAAAGAACCAAAAGCTACCGGGTGGCGGGGTGTACATAAGAGAGTCTGGCAAAAAAAATTCGCCGAGCCAAACGAAATACATATCCGTATCCGACCGCAAGCTTCCATTTCCGGTCGCTGCCCGACGGGGGCCACTATATTTCCGGGACATTTATCCCAGTTTATCCCGGTGGTCGAAGAAGGAATGGGATACGGCAGCGGATGGCGAAGAGGCCGAGGAATACGGGGGTGTAGAGGATCCGGAGACGACGAAGCTTCGGCTTTGGCTATATAGATACTATACACGAAGTTGCTGCTGGTCGACCGATAGCGAGAAGAGTGAGGGGTGAGCAGACGGAAAGGTCGCTTTCCTATCGGTCCTTCGCTGTCTGCCGTTGGAGACTCGATGGGTTTTACTCGACGATACGAATGGAAGCAAAAAATACTCGGGAATCTTCGAATTTTTGCGACAACTCATTCTTCCGAGTCTCGTTTTCAATTTTTCTTCAGTCGGTTTCGTTTTAATGCATCCGAGGATAAGGAATGAACGTCCTGTTGAGTTGCCGAATAGCTATGTAGGAGTAATACGGCATCGTGTATGAAGCCATATTTCGCTCGAAGAGTGCCTGCTGGTCAACGGGCCAACTTTTCGATGGCCGTGGCGACCGGCCAATCAAATCTCATCGCCAAAAATTGTCCGGTCCACTTTCGCATTACTCCGACCCACTATGCAAAATCATATCCTATAGAGATGCGCAATCTGTCGTTGAAACTTTTGCGAATGCCAAAAAAGATATTTTCATCAGGAGCGCTTTAGCTTTGAATTTCATTTGTGTTTCATCTCTTCGTTATGAATATATATGATTTACCGATCGATATATAACTGAGAAATGGAAATCTGCAGATGACAACTACACCGGCGAGCGTCTCCCACAATCACTGAAAACAGATATATCTACGTATTCTGCGCAACTTATCGATAACTTCCAATGATTTTAATGAATGTACTGTTGCTGCTGCACATTTTTTTACCCCCCTCCGGACTTTACTGTAGCATGTTGGTAAATTTCAGCATGCAAAAGCCTCGTATGTTTAAATTCGACGCTCTGGCGTGTTGTTCTCTCTCCCATTTGGCCTTCCCTCGTCTCTCTCTCTCTCTCTCTCTCTTCGGCTCTCATCTCTCGACGTGTTCTTGTCCGTGTTCTCTCTCGCAATCTCTCAGCCGCGGACCGCGGCGCGACATGTGAAGTGGATGTTTTCGAGGACGACGCATTGTTTGTCGTGAGAACGCGGCGCGTAGAGACGCGCAGAGATATATTGCCAAGCGTGAGAGACGGAGAGAGAAGCGAACCGAGATAGAAAGGGATATGTGCGCCGGTAGAGAGATAGCGATGAAGGGAACGGGAGTGCTCGGAAGAGCCATAGCAGAAACGATGGGATGAGAGGAGGAGAGGAAGGAGTGGAGGAAGCGAGAAACAGAGCTGGTGCTGGCATCGATCTAGTCGTCGGTTTGGCCGGGGGCGACACAGGGACACAGGTGCTCCTCGGCGTCTACGGGCTTAGTGTCTGAACCAACCCCCATAACACCCCTGCCGCGAAACGTACTTGACGTTCTCGAGCGCGTGCTCGGATATACCAGCACTCTCGTCGTCCCTTCTCTGTACTATACTGTACAAAGTACATCCTATGTACACTGTATATACTCGCGGTCTATAGTAAAACCGATGGAAACGCTTCTCGTCGCGTCGCAAAACTTTTGCATACTCCTCTCCGGTATATTGATTTCCGCGAGTCTCGCCCAGCATTTGGATTATTAACACCCATAAAAACGATGAAAAAACAAAAATATTCATCGATTCTTCGTTATTTACGATTTTACCGGTGAAGTTAACAACTGAAAGAGCATCGGTAAGAATATCTATCCTTCGCCGGCTTTCCGGTCGACGAAGAAGATTGGCGTGACAATTACAGGTCGCCTGAAAGATTTATGGTGAAAAAAAAAAAGAAAAGAAACAGAGACGAGATCGGTCGCGGTTAAGGCACAGAAGTTTCGTCCCGAAAGTCGCCTACGTGAATAAATTAGAATTCGAGTATCTGCGGTGATGTATAATGTAATGGATAGCCGTGGATAGGAGATGCGCATCGTCCGCTTGACGTCGGGGCTACCTGATTAATTATTTCGATTCAAGCCCCCGAGCTAACAGCAGCGGTCCGGCAGTATCGTCGACAGGACCCTATGGACCTTCCAACCCTTCTTGCCGTCCCATCTCTCTCTCTCTCTCTCTCTCTCTCCCTCCTCTCTTTCTTTGTATCTTTTCTCGACAACCGAAACAATCTTCGACACGTGACACCGCCGTCATTTTTTCCACCCGGCAGAGACCTCATCCGTACTTTTATCTTCGTTCCATCATTTTCTCGATTAGACTCGAGAAATAAGATCTTTTTTTTTCGTGGCTCACCTTCTCATGAGAAATCTCGTGACTACGCGCAGTAACGCACCGCAGCGACAAATATTACTCCCAAACCCTCGGTGGGTGTCATAAGAACGTTTTTTACGATTTGAAAGTATCGGAAGGGAACGAATACGAGAAATGATATAGTCGCCAAGGAGTCAGAGGACTCTTTCTTTCCTTCTCGATACGACGAAGAAAAAAAGGAGTCGAAATAAATAGAAGGCGGAGACGGCGATGACGGAGAAAGACGAAGGGAAGAAACATTCGCCATCTCCGTTCCTTTCGTTTTCTCGGCTCGGAGATCATCTGCCGCTATAACAGGCTGCCAGCTGGCAAAAAAGTCAAATACGAAGACGACGACGACGACGACGAATAAGAATAAGAATAAGACCGCGACGAGATTTCTCCGAGTTCTCTCCCTCGCTATGCGATGCTATGTTGATGGCGTGTCGCTGCTTATTTTCAACCAGTTGGCTGCCTGCATACCTGGTTAGATCCGAGAGGGATCTCTGAAATGTTCTTGGCTCTGATCCGAAATCGTATACGTGCGAGTTAAACCTTCCTTCCTTTCCTCTATCTACCCTTTCGGTCTCTTCGGCATCGCGCATATTCCACCAGCTGTCTGCGAATTTGCTTTCCTTCTCATCGTCATCGCTGTTCAAACGAGAATCTCAGCGAAGACGATGGACAAAGTAGAAGTATAGTTCGCGCGATTTTCACGCTGTATGCTTCAGCACCGGAAACGATGGTCAACCTTAGAGTCTCTATCCCTTCGCGGACTCCTTTCCCAACATTGGCTTTCTTTCTCTTATTATCCTCTACCAAGAAAATACGGAAGGAAGCCGTTCCCCGAGTTTCCCCCTCTAAAGATGCAAACGTTTTCCACATTTCACGGGGATATTCTAACTCCTTCTTCAACTCTCACTCCTCCCGCCGGTTACAATCTTATCGGCGTTCTACCGTGGAAGGCTTTTGCCGAGAGACCCCTCCGCACCGCGAGAATCTCGCGCGGTGAATGCGGTAGAAAGCGAGAAAGAATGAATAGGAAAATCGAGCAAGTGAACGAGAGAAGCAATGCCAATGTGGCAACCCCTGCTTGATCCACGTAGTACCCGCAACCCCGAGGGTAGAGAGAAAGCGACAAGGCAAACTGTGCGCCAGAGAGCAAGAGGGACAACCACCCCTCCCCGCTCCCACGTTCGCTAGGTAGAAGGGGTGTCGTGATAACGTCACGCTCTGACAGAGTGCTGCTGCTATCGCGCCGCCACACGCCGCCAGAGAAACAAAATGGAACCGACCAGTCGTCCCCCATACCGTGCACCGACCATGCCATCCAGCTTTCTCTCTCCCTCTCTCTGACTCTCTCCCTGACTCTCTCCCTGACTCTCTCTGACTCTCTCTCTTCAACCCTCTGAGCGCAACGTACCCGTGAGCGCGTATACCATGTACTATACTCGTATCTAGAGTACGGTACGTGTTACGTCCTTTGCCCAAGAGCAGCGTGCCGGGAATTCGCTTTCTCGTCGACGTGCCAACGTGCAAACCCGACCGATGACCTGTGTGTGCCAGCAGCATAATCTGAAGTATGCATACACAGGAATGTCACACTACGAGACCTGCGACCTCCCCCCCCCCCTTTTTTTTCATTCAGAAATTATCTACACTGCAATAACGCATGACTTTAATTTTTTTTTTATCTATCCTTCTACTTCACGCCATTTCTGTAACTATATTCATAGCTTGTATAAAACTACAGTTCGTATAAACTGATTATCTAATTTTCAGTGACTATGCATAAAATATCGCAGTATCATGCTGATTATTTCAACACTTTTATTATTACGAAAAAAAAAAAAAAAAAGCTTCGAACATTTATTCATTCGTTATTATGACCGTATCCTGACTTTACTCTTCACGCATGCATGAGATACCGTCATATCATAGTTGATTATTTCACCACTTTTGGTATTAAAAACGCTGGAAAAAAATCCTATTAATTTGCAATTTTCACCGAGTTGACGTCCCCTCCCCCAGGCTATTCGATAAACTCGTATAATGAAACTGGCGATTATTCATTGGTCTGCAATTCGCGATAACGGGGGTGAGTGCGAGTTTTGTTGGCTGATTGGTCGGGGGTATGTTCGGCAGCGTGTATTTTTTTTTTTTTTTTTTTTTTTCGTATTTTGTTCAATAATCGACGCGAGAAGAGTCCGTGCGTAGAGTTTCGTTATAGGTGGAAACCTAATGTTTGGCGGGTGCTCATTCGGGAGGGGGGCATGTGGGAAAGACACATAGGGATGGGGGATCGATATGACGGTGCATACTGCACATACGCATTTCCGGCGAGGACCCACGCGTGCCGATTCGGCAGGGGGATGAAGAGACGAGAGAGCCGCTCAAATGCACACAAGGTCACACGGGTGTCCGCACACGGAAATCCGGATCGGATCCGCGCTACCGAGGCACGGGATTCTCTCGCTCTCTCCCGCCCTGTACACAGCCCCCCGATTCGATCCTCGCATGTTCCCTGCCTGCCTGAAACACACGGAGCGAACGGAACGCCATTCGGCACGTTGCCGATCGCCTGTAACTCGTCGAAAATTCACCCTGGATACGCTACACCCCCTCCGTCCCCCCGTATACATTCGATACCAATACTCGTGTGCTGCACACAGAAGATCGCGTTGTATGCTTTGCCGCACGTGTGAGCACGGTATTCATGTATTTATCCGTCGCTGTATTCGCTCGTGACGCTTTTGCAGACTCGTTTTACCGAACCGGGAAAATAAACGGGGTTACGCTCCTCTCGGCGTGGTATACGCAGCAGTAAATATATATTCTGTATCTGTGTAAACTCCGCACGAACTCAGCGCGAACTCATGTATCGCATTACTTTGGGTGAATTCGCATTGCGTTCGTTGCATTCATTCGTTCGTTCGGCTATATCAAAGACCTATAATAAATAGGAAGGTCCGATATTAATTCCGTTAATTGTAAAATGCATTCGGCGTGACCGCTACACAACGGGGATCTCATCCCCTCCGCCCACTCGTCCCCCTCGGCTGGGAGGGCGGTTTCCGGAAATAAAAACCGACCGAGTATGTGTGTATTTGTGTTTCCGCGCGTTTTCCGAGTTTCGAAACGAGAACGCCGCCAGCTCGTAGTGGGCTAATGGGTATACGTATACGGCGGGAGCGAAGGGGATGCTGGGTGGGCTGCCGGGATGAAATAAAGAGGACGCGAGAGCGTGAGGTGGAAAGAGGAGAGAGTGGGTTCGGTACTGTGAGGGGCAGTCAGGCAGAGTGCGCGGAACAGGGAGGCCAGTTGCCAGAGCTCGAGAGCTTTCCCGAGCTGTAATTAAAAGCGGAATGTTAATTACTCTTTGCATTACCGAAAAGCGGCAAAGGGAGGCTATATCGCTGCATGGAAAAGCTTGGGCTTCGCGCGGTACTGCTACTCTCCGGTCTCCTTGCACCCTCTGGCTAAATGTGTCGCTAACGTCGGGGATAGCCGCGTATGAAAATAACGAATCACCGTTTTTCGACTTTGTTGTACGTTCGGGCAAATTGCCTTCCAATCACTTTCAGCTCCGCGTCGTCGTAAGGTCAGCAGACGCGATATTCCATCGTTTAATAACGAAAGTAGCAGAGCGGAAGATTTACTTGTATAGAAGTTCTATTTTAAATACCTATAAAGCATCGCACAATTCTCTCGCTCGTCGTTAGCACGCGTTTCGCGTCTGAAGATACAAAGAAGAATGACGAGGAGGAGACCGGGGCGTGGTTCTCGGACGCGATATTCTGCTCTCGGTTTCTCAAACCCTCGTAAATACGGGGCAACGATTCCGCGAGAGGGACCAGCAAACACGCTGCTACGGTTAGACGAGGAACAAAGAGAAGTAAAGAAGACGAGATGATTTATAGAAACGTAACTCCCCGGGGCCTTTTCGCAGTTTCGGGGGTCTTGTATTCTCGCTACATTCTTCTCACTCCGTTTCGACTCGTTCTGTTTCGCTATCCTTTCGAGGACGAGAACCAGCCGCGCGGGCGCGCGCTAAACTCGACGACTTTGTGTCTATCTTTCTATATATATTGTGTCCGTCTGGATCTCTTTCTCATTCGTTTGTTCCCGGACGAACCTTTGCGTCTGTAGAACGGTGAGAAAGAGAACGAGACGAAGCGGAGATTCTACGAGATGGTCGAATGGTTCGTGAAACGAGTCCCGAGAACGGCTGGAACTGCCAAAAGAACGAAGAGAAAGACGAAAAATATATTTTACAAGAGATCGGTAAGCGAAGGAGAGAGAGAGAGAACGAGAGGAGACGGATAAAGCCGGCGAAGACCGCGGGGCCCCAGTTATATGCGCTATCCTCCCTCTCGGAATATTTAATTACAGCCTTAACGTCCGCGAGAAGAAAATAACGTGAGCTCACCGGGGCTCTTGAGGTCTTCTCGAAAAGCCCTCCATTGGTTCAGGGAGGAACACACTGGGCTACATCGGGCGCCCTATGTGTTTACCTCGTACTTCTAATTGCTTTCGTTCTCGTAGACCCCTCTCTTTCTCTTCGTATTTTCTATCTCATACGGCCATTACAGAGTGAGAAGGCAAAAGAAACGCAGATAGGAAAAAAGGATCTTTTATCTGCAGCTCTCTATGTTTACGAGCGTCTCGGACGGACGATGCTAGACTGACGCGGGCGAAGCGATAATTATTAAGAACGTTCGGTGTGCTCCGAAAATCATTCGCTTTTCTTTTTTTTTTTCTATAAACCTTTTTTAACAATCGTTCGGCAACGTAATGGCAAAATGAACAAATGGCGAATCAAATGGCGAATCAGTAGCCATGAAAAATCGCATCTTCCGATGTATGGCCTACAGAATCGGTTCATTATTCACACTTTTTATTGTCAAAACATTGGGTCCGAACAACGAGTATCGCTTTTGAGACCATAGGAATAACTTGCATATTTTTCTATGGGGATTTGTACTTTGAAACTCCGAGTTGCAAACTCTCGCGATACCTCCGACTATACACGCGCGGAGCAAAAGGGCACACCGACACCGGCCATGTTGCTACGGAGGTGCTCGGTGCCCGGCCAATGGCGGGCTGAGCACCTGCCTCCCATCGTCTCACTCCACGAGTTGAGAGTATGTCGGCGAACGCGTGTGCGTTATATCCAGCACGCGCGTTTGCATCGTTCTCTCTCTCGCTCGCGTTCGTATCTCGTTTCGTTCGCCGGTTGCAGTACGTGTGGAAGCAGAGGGTGTGCATGCGCGACTGTGTGCGCGAAACCCCTGTTAACCGCAGGCACGTAACTCGCGAGAGGGTCGCAGAAATCTCGGGGTTGTTGCGAAAGAGTAAAAGAGAAAACCTGAAACGAGGGAGTTTCGAGAGAGGGCGGATACCGTCATTCACCGCACCCTTTCGTTCTCTTTGATTCTCGCAGTCGTCGTTTTTTTTTTCTATACATTCACCGCAACTTTCCATTCTTTTGTATTCCTCAACGATGACTTCCTCGAAGAGTCTTGACAGATCGAAAAAAAAAAAAAAAAAAAAAAAAAAACGATCCCTCTGCGCGATGAACAGATGCGAAGGTCAAGGTCGAGGTCTCGGCTTTGATGCCACGATAGCGCAACGCATGAATACCGCAATATCAACTGTTCGGATAAGGATAAAAATTGAGAGGAGGGGGGGGGGGGATTATCTCGTATGAAATAATATATGAATTGGCGCTGGAAATCTCGGAATATAGTTATGACCGTGTAGTACATTAATGAGCCGCGAAAGAGCCTCGATGCTCGCGCTCTCGACGTGACGTTAATTATACGTTGTCCGAGGGACAGACATTGGCCGAGAAAGAATGAACGTACGTTAGCCACATAGTCACACCGTCATGCTGAGTACGTAACGACGAACATATCGACGACTCACGCGTTCGACCCGCGAGGTCGCGTATTGTCGAGATTCGGAGCTCTTTATAGTCGATAAACATTGCGTACGTACATAAACGCCTCCCCCCTCTTTCATTACTCGCGTCGGTATTGTATGGCATAACTACGGTGTATCAGAGAACCGGAGGTGTTCGGTACTCCGGCGAATTGCGTGCGTGTGTCCACGCGACTGTCGCGAATGAAGAGCGCGAATTCGAATATCTCTGGGCGATGCGCGCGAACGCCACAGTGACAAGGTCGACCTCCGCGAGCGATGACAATCTCCGCGCTCCACGTCCTCGTGTGGTTGGTGTGCTTGACGCCGTGCCAATTATACGAAACCCGTGCGAGCAATTTATGCGCCGATGCATGCTTTGCTTACACATACCAAGTTGACGCTACGCGACTACACACAATGCCGGTACTGTCTCTCCGTACCTCTGTACGCGGCTCGAAAATCTTCACTATATATATAAATATATATGACTATCCGCGATATTTGAAATTAAAGCCGGCATTTCCATTAAAATATATTCGTTCGTAGTGAAAGAATTTTTTTTTTTTTTTTTTTTTTTTACCGCGAATGCGAATGGTACACAGATGGGAGAAAAATAATAAGAATGAGAAGAAAGAGGAGGTGGGGCCGAAGCCCAGGGTACCAGTTAAAATCTTCATTGCGGTCAGCCATATTCTTCGTCCGTTTATGTTCCTCCACGGTTCGCGGCCTCGAGTTTATAGTACACGCAGTCTCTTACAGCCTTCTCTCTTGTACCGATCTTCGCGTGGTTCACTCGATGCTTCACCTACACGTACGCTACTACACGACGTGGCGGTCGGGGAGCACCTAAGGGCAACGATGCGTACACGTGAAGGTCGACGAGGGGAATCGGGAGGGGCCTTCTTCTTATTATTATCTTTCCTTCTCTTTCCATCGTTCGTTTCGCGATGTCTGTCCGCTGCGTTGCACACTCGATCCGCAATGCACTTGAAAGCACGCCGGCTGGTAATAAGGCCTCCGCCGTCGTGCTCTCTGTACATCATCGTAGTTCAAAGCAGTGAATTTCCCACGCGCCACCGCAGTCGTGATTAGTATACGCGTTGTCGGTGAACAGATTTTCTACTTGCTATATATATATATTTTTTTTTTCCGTACATCTACCCGCCTCTTATCCCTTCTTCGTCGGGAAAGCATTTCGTGGCGATGTAGCTGCTGCTAGGAATATAGGTGCATAACAAAAAAAAAGTATGGCGTTTCAACGTCATCGCCATTGGCTATATACAGTCTGTTGCAACACGGTACCTATCTACTTCGAGAATATGGCCCTCTCGTTCTTTCTTTCTCTTCGACGCTTAACCCTCTCTTAATACCTGTACTCTAGAAATTCTTTTAGCCGCACTCTCGAGTTAAACTCAAAAACATCGAGACATCCTGTAAAGAATCTTGGAGAATTTTCTGTGCATAGTACATATACTTCTCGCGCCATTGCTGTGGCTACACGCCGCGTCCATCCACGCTTTCGTCTCTCTTTTGCCTTCTTCTTCGGCTTCTTTCGCCGTTCCTCTGCGTTTCCGTCCACCATAATAATTCCGGCCCGCGGGAGTGATTTTTATTTAGTTTCGTTTCATTGCCAGGCTATGGCCTATGGGGGCAGCGAGCCCGAGAGAGCCCGCCACGCTATGTTATTAGCGTCTGGTGCTCGTCGTTATTGCCCCGCGCTATTCCAACGTTCTTTCTCATTCCCTTCAATTCGTTTCTGCATTCAACGTGAACTCTCTCTTTCTCTAACGCGCGCGCGCACACATATTCACGATAGAATGGTGGTGCTTAAACAAGAAGAATACGAGAGACGGTAAGGAGTGAGCATAGAACGCAAAAGGAGAGAAACGAGAGGGATTGGACGAATGAGAATCCTTCGTGAGCGGCGCGAGACGCCATACTGAGCGCCGGCTGTCTCATGCCTCGTCCTCTTTTCATTTTCGCTACTCTTTCGCGCGTTCGCGTACGATAACGAAGAAATTTTATTCGCTGATGAGTGCCTTTACTTATTCGATATTTCAATCGGCAACTCGTAGCTAAAAACAGCAAAGATCCTTTCTTATTGAGTCTCGTAGTATTGTGAAAAATAATTCGGATCGTTGATTTTTTCGAGATTTTTTTCCATTCACTCTCGCGAGTCTCAATATTTCCAAGACCGACGATACATCGCGATTGGGCCGAGTGAGAGAAACACAGCGACGAGAAGCGCACAAAGCGTGCCGCGCGTCCCGGCGTCCCGGCGTCCTCCGCACTGTGTTGGCTACGCAAGACATCGGGTTTGTTTTACGGCGCAGTTAAATGCGATTTAGGTTTTAATTAAACCTAACTCGGCTCTCTCGGAGGAGCAGCGAGGGTGGGGGTGGGGGGTGGGAGGGGAGGCGGTCCCTTCGAGTGAAGGAAAGAACGTGAAGAGAGTCGAAAGAGCGAGTGAAGCGCCTGAGGCTCTTTCTCGGCTGCATTACGAGAGAACGAAGAGAGAGAGATGTACCTAAAGAGAGTAGTGTATATACCGGCCACGGACGGCGATAAAATATACACGCGGTTTTTTTCTATCCTTCCTTCCTTTCCTCTCGACGCGGAGGAGAGCAAGCGTACTCGATCGTTCAGGCAACCGAAGAAAAAAAAAAAAAAAAAAAACAAAAGAAAAACCTAAAGAACGAGGAAGAGAGCCAAGCGAGGACGAAGCGCATTGGAAGCAGCAGTTCGGTCGAAACGGCGCGGCGCCAAAAAAGAGAATGTTCTCGGAGCGGCGACAAAAAGAAAACGCGTGTGCTTCTCTCGGCGAAACCTCGTCTCTCGTCCGGTAAACGGGCAGGAAAGCTCGTAAAGACGGTTTACTGCCCCTTACCGCGCCGCGGACTTCGGCCGCGTGTTGCCCGTTCTACTGTGGGGCAACGGTGTGTCTCTCCTTTGGCTTTGCTGCTCTGTGGTTTGCTGTGTTACTGCGCGACGCCGAGATCGCAGTGGTCCGCATTCACCAGTGAGACAACTCCAACCCGTGAGAGGCCCGCGCGGAGGCCCGCCCGCGAGAGTTACAGCGGCCCCACGGTGAACGCGTGATTGATACCGAGGGATTGAGTGATCATCCGCCATAACTTGGACGAACGACGGCCGTTGCCAGTGAACGACGCGAACGAGGGGAACAAGCGGGACGAGTATATAGCGAACAGATGCTGTGTTGCCCGATGCTCTTACCCCGTTAGAGCCTTAGACCCCACGGTGAAGGAGAAGGAGAGATATTGCTGCAGGAAGAGGAAGAATACACTTGGAAACACGCCCGTTACATCATTCTCTTTAGAGTGCAATCTTCTTCTCGTGAAAGAAGATGAGTGATATATAAATATATATATATAGCTATAAAGGGGGGTAAAGAAAGACCTTGACCGAGAAACCGCAAACTGAAGAAGTGATCGAATACGATGAGGACGTTGACAACGATGTAAACAAGAAGTCCTTTCCACCGGAAACGAGAGTCTCATGAATCTCATTGATGCACTTTCTTGTCTTCTCGAGCTTTTTGCACCCTTTCGAAATTCCCGTATATCGATCAAGAATAATACCTGTACCTCGGTACATGAATCTGATATCCAGACGAGAAACCGAGAATGCGAGATACAGAGCAAGAGAAGGAAATTACATCTCGGATTATACCAAAGCCGAATGCCACCCCCAGCGATACCGACACGTCGTGGAGGGTGAGTTTGCATCCCGGCGGGTACCAGAGTTTCGGCAGTCGAGACTGCGAGAGGTGACCGCAACCAGGGAGTGCATGGCGGTGAGTATTTGCCGCGGTACCGATCTCTCTCACTCACTCTCTACGTATGCAGAGATTCTGCCGTCTCTCCGTAGAGACGAGAGTGCGAGGGGTTTGCCGTAATGCACGGGCGCGTATGACGTGTGCGGATAATTGCAGTAGTTGCAGCCAGAACCTCGTGCAGACCTCGCGGCGTTGGGTTGTGATGGCGGGCTCAGCGCTGCTCTCGTCTACTCGCACTGCCTGCTAGTCTGCTTTAGCTATAGTTTGCTTGTACACGATGGTTTCCCTGCCTGCCTGCCTGCCTCGTCCACGATCTCTCAGTCTCGTATACCCCGCTTGATGCATATATAGCTCAGTTCGTTCGCTCGATCTCTCTCGTACCCGACTGTGAGGTTGCGGTGGCAAAGGGTGTCACCACTCCCCCTCGCGCCACTAATCAAATTCAAATGCATATACCCCCCGCGCGAGCTTCGTGCAACACCCGAGCCACCGAGTACCAGACATAGCGCGCGGGCAGTACACACACGCTCTCGGCTCGTTGATGAAATTATGGTCGACTGCACTCTGCGCCACCGTCCGGTTCTGTTCTACCCGCGTCAATTCTCTGTGTGCGTCTGTGCATTTACACGAATAGATATATATCTCTGTATGTGTGTCGAGTGTGCGAATTTCTACGTAAGTATGCCGCTGTGTGTGAGTAAATTTTCGGCCGAACTTCGGTACGCTCGACGATCTTTCTCACTGTCTATCTCTCTGTCGGTTAAATGCGATCGAAAATTCGAGCCGAAAAGTCAACGATTGATTGTAGTTATACATATATATATGTATATAGGTATTCCCGCAGCATGTGAATGAGAATTCGAAAAGCCGAGATTAATCGTGAAATCTAAACGATTTATTATCGCATTAACTGATTATCGAGTAGATCGGTACTATACACTGTATTACATGTACTTAAAGGATCGGATGAGAGATACAAAGTTGCGCCGATTGCAAACATTGGCGATGGCCGATGATTTGAGAGCTTCGCGACTCAACATACGTATTACAAAGATACTTTATCCGTGTGCGAAACAGTCGGTCCCATGACGCACGAGGGACTGCAGGCAACACACCATAGTCCGGTACAAATACCGGCCATGATGCTCTGATGCACATAATGGGCGGGATGTGCACTTGCCGCGGGAGCCAATTATTCGATACTGCAACCCGGGCGCCCGCGCGCGCGCCCGGCTGGTTTGGTGGACGCGTATGCCGCCACCATCGGTCCACTATCTCGCGAACTCATCGACAGCGAAACCTGCACGTGCGTGTATGCAATTTCATACGAGCTGTGAAACTGACTTTTTTGGTAGAGTTTTTGTCGAGGAGTTTGCAGCAGACATTGTAGTTCCAGCGGGCAGCTTCACCATGTTCAGCATTGGTGGCTTCCCGGCGTATACTAGAATATGTGTGTCCCTCGGCGAGCTCCGTGTTCTCTTGACCATATCCCCATCAACAACGACCAGCAGCACCAGCAGCATTATTCTCTCGATTTCGCCGTTTCTCCGTCTTCCAGACTCATCCCTGGAGGTCTCCGAACTCTTTCGTATCGCTTTGCGTCTCCGGAACTCTTCTCACTTTGCTCTTTCGTTACTCCTTTGTTTTTTCTCCCCGTCGACCTTCTCGCAGTCGCCCGAAGGCCAGTTGCCCATCGAGAAAAGATCTCCGTCAAAATGCATGGCTGCAGCGAAGAGAACTCGAGAATCAAGCGAACCCGCGTGTCTCTCGGCAGCTCCTAGGAAATCGGCAACCATTCGAAATCTCTCTTTTTGACTTTTGCTTAGTCTTTCGTTCTCCATCACTCCTTCCTTTGGCGAGAAAGAGCTCTCGTTCGGTGGCGGGATTCGAAAAAGGGAAAAATAAAAAAGATTCGATCGATTTCTGCCTCGCAGTTCGCGAGAGCGAGTTGCCCGATGAGACGAGAAGCGCCATTACAATACCAAATGCTCTTCTTCTCAGCAACGATCCGAAAAGCGAGAGCTTGCCGTGGCGTGCCGGAGGAAAGTGTCCCTACCTTCTCTTCTCTCTGACAATTCTTCTGCTCGATATAGTATATTATACCTTCGTCGTCGCTGTCGTCGTCGTATTGGTGCCCACGGACAATGGACAAAACCCTTCAATTGTATTGAAATCCGTGGTGAACAAATGTGCGGCTAAATTCGTCAATAAATCTACAAGTCAACTAGATAGCGAGTCACGGCAACAGTGATACTGTTATTCATACTCCTCTTTCTTTAATTTCATGTTTTTCGCTTGGATTACCCCTCTTCAACCCTAAAGTTTAATTTTTTTTTCGAATTCAACTCCGAGTAAAAAATGTCTCGTTGGATGAGCAGATTACATCGAAACTCCAAACGATGCCTTTTCCTTCATCGTGACGCGATCTCTACCGCTTCATCGCGAATCACGATTCTCGAACGTATAACCCTCTCACATTTTCGCTGACTTCGAGACACTGCAATTTGCTCCCAGGCACCTGGTTGGCGAGCGTGTAGTTTCAGATCTTCGCTCTGTATCCGATTCTCCTCGCCTTTGCTTCACTCCCGATAATTGAGGATCTCAGTCTTCTCGCGCCCGTTGAACGCCTATAACCCCCCTGAGACGATTGTGGGATTACAAGGAATCGTGTAATTGCAGAGTTATTTGCAAATTATTGTTATCATCTTCGCTCCCCGCAGAAAATACACATATACACACACGCATGCGCGGTGCATACGTCTTCTTATTGGAACAATTTGCTCGACGCTCTTCGGATACCTCGTTATGTACCATAACCCCGTTGTACCCCCTTCGCTTCGATCCTCTTGGATACTTCGAAACTTCACGAGTCGATGGATGAAGGATGAAGTTGTCCATTATCGGTTCTTGGATCTCGTTACTCGAGGCACCGAAGATAACGCTGCTCTCTGCCTCGTTCTCCGCCAACGCTCGTCAGGGTCTTTCGGAACCAATATATTACGACAAAATTGACGCTTCCTAACCCGAATCGTGCACCGGAAGCGATCGACCAAAAAACAATAATTGTCGTCTGTCTTTTCCATCATTCATTTTATTTATAAACTCCCTCCGCTGAAACGTCGAGTCAGACTTTGTTCAAAAATGTATAAACTTCTAATCGTCCCGATGCGTCCTCTGCAGAAAATCGACTCGTTCGAACTCCCGGGGGAAAATAAGAAGAGTACAGAGAAGCGGTCCGCTCGACGATCGTTTCCTAAGAGCTGCTTATGCAATTTTGATGACGTTTCACCCCGGTTTCTGCCCGTCCCGCGCGAATTCTCCTCTCAAGCGTCGGTGTACGTGTATTCCCGACTGGCCCTTCGGTCTATCGCATTTTGCTCCCCGCCCCCTTCATCCCCCCATCCCTTCGCTTGTGGAAGTATACATCTCGCTTCGCCCTTTTCTCCGCTGCACGATCGAGAAACAGGCGGAAAGACCGGGATCGAGCCCAGGAGAAAGCCTTCGTAGCAATCCCGCAATATATCTATTCGCGGCATTTCCAATCATTGTAAAAACCCCAACAGAAATATAAAACCATAAACCGATCGGGCGAACGATATGGATTCATATATAATGTAGAGACGATACGGCAGCTTCGATGTGTGCGTCTGTTTTCCTGTACACCGAAAAATGGTGTACATACGTACGTATATATATATAGGGTTAACACATACGTCGATAAGCTATAGTGTATGTATAATGGAAGCGATGCGTTATCTGGAAATGGTTTTACAAGGGCGCGCGACATCCCTTGGTGTACATAAACTTAGCATAGCGTAACCCTGCCGTCCCGAAAGACTCTCGAAGAATACATGTCCGAGAAAAACGTAGGGAGCGAATTCTTCGATGTTCTACGCTGTTTTCTCGTAAAATAAGCAGTGGGGGCAGAAGTGATGGAACAAATGGTTGGAACAACAAAAAAACGAAAAAAATAAAAAAAAATCGAGAATCGCAAAGCGACCTTGGGATATATTTCACGTCCTTCGCGCAAGATTTCGTTCTGCAGCTCTCTCCCTGCCTCGTTTATTCAAAAGCACTGCTTTGAACGAATGATCGGTCCTTGCGGACGCGTTAAAGCTTCGATATCGCGAGTCTATTCACAATTTCCAAAACTCCAGTCGTGTTGTATACCCGACTCAACGGAGTTGAGAAAACTTTTGTCAGCAAGAGAATATATATTTGTGTGTAACAGATCCATCAGGAATTACGTATGTATAGGGAGAGCGAGTACGTGCGAACAAGGCAGCCATAGTTACCGGGATGATCTGCATGCGTCTCGTCGTTCTCGTACTCCTCCGTCAGATCCGTTTCCTCCTCGTTTTGCTTCCTCTGATTCTGTGCTCCGGCGTTCCGACGAATGAATAAGCCGGGGTTACACCCTCCGGTGGTTGGGGGAAAGGGGGAGGGAGGGGGAGGGGGGCGAGACACCCTCGAGGCGCGACAACAAAGGCTTGGTCGCCCGTGTAGCATATACCTATACATGCGGACTCCTCTGTACTGCCAACATCCCGTTCTCTTCGCCCACACAGGCTCTCAGTCCTCTCGTCACCGGAAAGCTCGCTTCGTGTCCCAGCTAGACGGGTCGTCGTCGTCCTCGTCGTCGTCGTCCTCGAGGTAACTCCGCGCATCGGGAAGTCGCAGAAACGCTTTTGATTTATCGCTCTCTGTACTCTTCGCCTCGCTTCGCTTGTCGCTCGTTTGTTGTTGTTCGTGTGTATGTACGCCAGGCGTAATAATGCGTACTTAGAACGACGAGCAAAGCGAGAAAGGAGCGCGAGATCCTCGCGTTTTGTTATTATTATAAGCATAAACGAACATAGTGTGGAACACAACTTGCATATACACGACGAATATAAACTCGTGTACAACAACAGAAGAGCCTCGTCGCTGTTCCTCTCCGTTGAATTACCATACCGGTTTATTAATTACAATCCTTGGCTATGTGTACCTGCCGCGTATACGTCGGGTTATACACGCGTATAGTATGCGCACTCGTTGGATGGCTTAAACGAAACGGAGACGAGGATCTCGTTCACTCGAATCCTTGCGCTACACGTGTGGATCTCTACGTTTCCATTCGCCTCTCCTTTACCCATTCCTCTTTCCAATTTTTTGCTCTTCTTTGCCGCGCGCGACATAAATCTCTCCGTTTCACCCTACGAAAGTAGTAGCCCCCTTCTCGCGACGGGCGAGTCCTGTCCTTTCCGTCCCTTTCTTCATTCTCCGACTTATCTCGGAGGCACTTTTATGGCGTTACGGATACTCGAATGTATTCGTTCTTTCATCCGCGATTATCGTATCTCGCATTTTTCAAGTATTGTAATCGTAATTATTATTTTCTTATTAAAAAAAAGTGTTTATCCAGAAAAAATTTTAAGTGACGTTAAGATTTATTACTCACAAAAAATGGCGTCAGAATCGAAAAATCAAAGTTATTCTTATTGCTTACCTTACGTACCTAAAATGTTTATCGAATTAATGAATTTTTTTTTTTTGTTACAGGTAAGTCGATGTTTCCGGAAAATTGGTGTCCGATCTTTTCTACATTCGTGAGTAAACGACCTTTAGATGTTAAGTTTTTCGCAGTAATTTGCATAACGAAAAAGAGAAGCATAGATCGGCCGCGCAGGTAAAAAAAAAAAATGTGCAAAGGAAATCGAATGCCAAGCAAAGGGCTTTCCCTTCTCGTAGAATAAGAGGGTTTTTTCTAGTACACCGAAAATCTCGCTTCGATCTCATGCAAAGATCGGCATAGGTACGCGGTATACACGACCATTGCTCGTAGCAGTAAAAGTACCGGAATCACCGTAAACTATAACCCTCGTGGCGAATCTTCTTATCCGAATGCAATCCGGGACGCACTTTGCGGGAAGCCGCTTGGCGAAAAACACGTGTGTACCGTATATTGTAAAGATTCAGAATTCTCGTTTTCTCGTATATAGCGTGTCCACTACTGCTGTAAGGGTGAAATATACACATACCGGTATTCCTTGGATTTCGGGGGATGTATACGTAGAATATTATGGAATAGAATGGGAAGGAAAACGGGACGTAGACCAGGAGAAAAGAGTAGGCCTCGGAGGCCCATAACCCTATCAGGGCAGCTCCCATGGGTGGCATAACCGGGTTGAGGGCATCCCGGGATATCTTTTTCTCACTTTTTGCCATCCCCTCGGTCTCTTTCGCTCCGGCAATTTTTCTTTCCCGTCACCGGCAGCGAGCCGATGCCACGGCCCCTGTGTACACAAGATACGCTTACAGCGCCCGTCCTCGCCGACTACGGGCTTCCGGATTCTCTTTGATGATCCGCGAAAAGAGACGGGACAAATCCACCGACGCTTTTTCGCCTAATTATTCCTCTTATAGGGTCGCGTGTGCGGTTCAACATCGCGACGAAGAACTCTCGTCGGGTTTCGCGTAACCGTTTCTTTAGCCGATGCGACGAGTGAACCAATGAGCTCTTCCTCTCTGTCCCCGCGGAATCCCCGGTCGCGTACCGCTATTTCTTCTTCCTTCTTCGCGGACTAACCGCGAAGACCCGTAGCCCCGTTTCTTTTTCGTCGATCTCGCGGCAGAAGGCATCATATACCTCTTTGCCTCCCTTTTGCCTCCTGTTATTCTCTGTTCTCGCTTCCTCCCTCTCTTCGGCCCCCGGCAAACCGCGAGTCGATTTCACGAGGTGACGAGCATAACGACCGGGAGACTCGATACGGGTCGTTGGATTTTGCCGCATGCGCGCGCGATACCGCACTGCGGAGATTTATGGTCGAGGACAGCAACAGCGGCAGAAACGGCTCGCAGAGGAACACTCGTGATTCTCGTTTTAATATACCCACCAAAAGTACTTACAACTATTTACAATTTTTATTAAAATTTTACACAAATCTTTCGGAAAATTTATTAAAATTTCAACTCTCATCGTTAACGATTTTGGAACTAACGCCGCTCGCTAAGTTCGCGTAAATATAGGCGGGAAAGGTGCTCGCAACTTCGCAAGCTCTTACTTCTTGCCCCCACTCTTCGGCGTATAGCCCGCAGAAGCCTCGAAAAGTGAGGACTACGCTCGGGGTCTCCAAACTCCGATAATGGAAGTCGCTAATAAATTCACCGGCTTTAATATAAAATAATCGTTAAATGCACTTAGAGCGCATACTTAGAGGTTTTCAGCGATGACTATATCCAAAAACCCATTTTCCGCCGTCTCACTCTTCGCTATATCAATTTTTCGCGTCCCTCCTTTGTTCTTTTTCTTTTTTTTAATCCGAGTTATTATTTTCGCAAGTTCCAAGCTTCGTCACGTGCGATTTACGAGAATGTCTTTATCCCGCAAAGTCCGCTTACCAAGTTTCGCCAGTCTCGTCGTCATTGTTTTTTTTTTTTTTTTTTTTTTCATCCGAGAGTTTCACTCGAGCGTTTTATCGCGTAAGGGAGTTTCGTCTTGACGTTTTCCTCTCGACACCAAAGTTGACGACGACGACAACGATTATGACCGACGACGGGCTCGCGACGGTAGACTCCGCGGGCACATGCAGCCGCGCGAAATAAGCAGCGTGAGTGCGTAAACGTTGAGTCGACATGATTAGCGGCCGTGTAAACAGATATGTTAAAACACGTGAGACAGAGGATGAGGGAGGAGGGTATATAAGTGAGAGTGGTGGTGGCGAAACGGCTCGCCACGCTGAGTCGTCGCGATGCATCAACTCTTACACGCTTTTCTGGCTGACGGGCTTCGGAGACCACAGCGCTATATAACGCTGTCTAACTCTCTCACTCTCCTCTATGCATTATGGTTATACAGAAGGGGTTAGCTCGCTGCTGATGGATATTCCGCGAGAGTACTCGAAGCGACGTCGCGACGCCCTGAGTTAAGTGACGTTTCCTCTCGGTTCAGTCGCGAATTTCTTTCTTTTTGCCTCACCGTTTCCTTTCAATTTTCGACCGAATTACGGAAACCAAAAATTGTGCAACTGGTCACGTGATAAAATAAGACGAAATTCCGGGTTTCGCGATCTTTTTTTGGGCCAAAAAAGTTGATGGGTCAATGCGTCAACGCCTAACGACATCTCTAGTAATGATCGATAAACAAAAAAACGATTATCCTCGATGCCGTACTCTCGATCCTAAGAATTTCTTTAACGTTCGTCCCGTTTCGAAGTATTCTTATTCTCGTTAATAATATTCTCTCGCATCTTTGATAAAGTGCATCGGGACGAGCGGTGATAATCGAGAGCACTCCAGCGTGGCAAATCCGCGAGTGACGTGCCGCGCAGCTTCGCTGTTACAGTATATCCCGCAGCACGAGTTGGAAGCACGAAGTGAAGAGAGAGTTCGCGATCGCAAACATAGACACGCGCACACACACGTACGGCTTATTTCGCGATTCGCTTTAGTCGCAAAGCGTTCGTATTGTCGTGAGTGAGAGAACGCGGCGACGAGAATGAAGAAGAAGAAAGACGATGAAGAGAAGCATATATACACGTGCACCGCGTGGACCCGCTCGCGCGCTTTTGCTCCAACAGCCATATCTTTTCTCCTGGCAAACACGAGGCCATGCATCTCGGACGAAGCCGCCGTGCCGCCCTCGCGCGCGTCCCGTTCATCTTCCACGATCTTCGTCCCGAACGCCTAACGAACTCGACGTCCACTTAGAGGCTGAAAGGATGCCCGTAACGAGCACGGTGAGGATCATCCCGCCCCCTCCTACACTCGTTTTTTCATTCAATTTTTTTTTTTTTTTTCGATTTTTTTTTCTTCTATTATATTCCCCTCGTCGTCGTTCCGAGTTCGGAGTACCGCGAGTTGCTCTTTCGCGTCGCGATTCTATTTCGTACAGCGCATAAGCCTCCGAGCTTTTCTCGAGCCCTCTATCCTTTCGTATCTCTACGTTTCGCCGATATATTACCTTCGGGAGACGGGGGGGTGACCCAATATTTTAATAGAGCGCGACCGCATCGTACCGGTCCGTAACTAACCGACTAACCCGCCGCCGTCTCCCGCCCGGTGTGTTCTCCCGCCGTGAGTATACAGTCAGCGAAGAGATCGAGAGGATCGGAGAGAATCCCCATAGCTGTGCAGTATCCTCCGTTGTAGTGATGTACGGGCAATCAGCCGCATTAATGCACCGCGTGCTGCGCAAACCACCCTTTTCCCCCTATAAACAATATTTATAACACTTCGTCCACGTAATATATCCAGTTAGAGAGACCGTCGGGCGAATGCGGTGTTCTCGTCTACAGATACATATACGCGCGTATCCCTCGCTTTTGCTGCCGAATAATTACAGTTGACCAGCTTTTCGCTGCAACCCGAAATGATAATCACAAGTTCGACCGAATGATAGTAAAAAAAAAAAAAAATAGTTCCCTTTACAACTCCGCCGGTATATATCGGTATCGGGATTAATGAAGATCGAGAGTAGAACGGAGATGGGAAGAGTCGACAGCTCTGTTAATGTAACGGCGATTATGATGTACGTCGAAATTGTGAGATCGTCGAGGATCTCGTAAACAGGAATTTCGGTCCGTGACTACTCTGGTTGTCCCGGACGAGTGTGCGCGCGTGTGTGTATCTTCGGATGCTGCATTCTGCAAAATATATGGGTTCACCCCATAACCAGAGTATGTGTAGCGAGCGGAGAGTAGCGAGAGGAGAGTAGCGAGAGGTTGATTATGGTAGGATTATACACGGCCGGGGCTACGGCCAATCGTTATAGATAGCGCTAATCAGAGCGAATCACACACGGTATCGCAGTCTACCAATGCATCACTCCACCGGGGAGGGAAATTCGAGGTCGCGGGGCGCAAAGCACGCTTCAGCCATAGCGCACATCCACGCGGTATTGGTATTTCTCGTTGAAATACATATATATATGTAGCCAAACGCATACAATCAGATGTTTGTGTGCATCGTAGAAACGTTCCCATCCAGCAGCGTGTTTGTACCGCGCCGTGCGTTGGTTATTCGCGATACACAACCTCCGAATAGCCATTATTATTCATATATTCCGTATCACGTCTGTTCGTACAAACCACACGCGGGCGCATGCACACACGACTACGAAGTCGCCAGACATACGTGGAGCAGTGAAACGCGAATACCATCGGGAAAGCTACGATACTCCGACATGGCGAAGATCGTAAATACGCTCAGGTAACTACTTTGCTTAGGATGCGCGGCTCTCCTCGCGTTTTCGTCTGCTTATTCAAAACCGTTCTGCGCTCGAGACTTCGCTTGAAATTCGTATGGGTGATAATGTAACGTTCGATCGTTTGCATTATCTTCGAAAGAATCAAAGGTAACGTTTTGGACGCTTAAAAGGTACCAAATGACCCGAATCTTCGGATACTGTTGCATTTTATTGACGACATTGGCTAACATCGCGATTAATCAAATGGTCGGCCTTTTCTATTCGATATTATTGGCTTTAACGGATAGTGTTCAATACACGCGAATAAACTCGTCACTCGTTGACATATTACCGGGAATTCCCATAATCCGTCAATAACCGGAACGTTTATAAAATAAAATGCGTGCAACGCATACGTTTATAGAGCGATGCATGTGCCGTGAAATACTTCTATTGGACGTTAAATAACGGGTACACCAACGGAATAACCGACTTGAATTCGCCGATCCGTGCGATGATGCGTACGTCGAGTGGTCTCTTCTCCACCTACGCGTTTTTTTTCGGAAAATCGAAATTCGGTGCGTTCGTCCGCGCATTTCGACTGTATGTCGAAACACGCGGAGCACATGTCCGCGCATCGATGGCACCGATGCGCGCGCTCGGTGCTTTTTTTTCCGACGCGTATGAACGAACCGCAATAATCGGTAGAATCGGCACGCAGAGAGTTTTTCCGGAAAAAAAAATGTTAGTCTCGTGCTATTGTAGCCGAGTGAATGTTACAGACTCGACGAACGTTTTTGCAGTGAAAAGAACGCGGTACTGTAACGCGTTTGAAACGGCAGCAGCATCAGTGGAATAATACACAGCGAGTAGCGAGAGGCCACGAGAATACTATGAGAGATATCAAGAGTGGCAGCATAGGGTAAAAAAAAATGTGAAAAATTCGCGCGTTACTCGCGTGACGTCACCGCACGCGCGCGCGTTCAACCTGATAGACGAGAGAGAAAGCCAAACGATAGAGAGAGAATAGCAGCCATAAAACTACGAACGGATTATATCGAATATATGGGGCTTCGCATAAAAATATCCGGCTGTCAATCCTCTCGCCCGCTCCATTCGCCCGTTATATTCCTCTCGTCTGCTAGCCGGGATTCTCGCTCCCTCTTCACTGATGCATCGATACAGCTTGCAGGGATGTGTGGGTGTATGTGTGGGAGGGGGGGGGGGGGGGGCGCGCTAGTGGTGCAAACCGAATTAGCGAGGCGAACAGCCAGAGGATCAAACTTTATAGCTATATCGTCTCATCTTTTTTTGCGTCTATTTATATAGCATAGCTGCATTTACAAACATACATATGTATGTATATATATATATATAAAGTATAGACGAACTTTTTAACATCCGATTAAAAAGACGGACAATTAGCTTTCCCCTCAATCAATATAATATTCAATAAAAATTAATAAGTACGAGTTGTCTCTTGCGGCAGTTTTTTGAATCGCAGCGATAAAAGATCGCTAATTTCTTTAAGGGTTAACGAGATCCGCTACAGAGACGATAATGTCCGCGAGCCGCAAGTGGCATGAGAAGCGCGCAACGCTCGCATAACATATTTCTTCGTTAAGTAAATGTGCCGGTAGTATTCCGAGCGGCTCATCGAACGACGATGTCGAACGACACGGGAACGTCCGCGAGTGAAGCTCGCAGATTGAAAGCCCCGTATGCGCGCGCGCGCGCGCCTACATATGTATGTGTATATGCGAGAATCCGAGAACGACGATGATGATGATAATTAAGCCGTTCCAACGCGTTCGCTCACGTAGCAACCGACTCCTTTCTGCCAGTTAGTTCTCTCCCTCACGAATATAGAGACTTTAGAGTTTCCTTCTCGGGGTTCGCGTCTCTCCATTGCAAAAAAGTAAGGGTTCGAGAGAAGCACACCTAGCGGTCGGACAGCGCTGATGCGCACCGTGATGCGCCTTCGACTACGCGAGTATCGGGCGAACGAGTGTGGGATACTGTGCGGGAACTTGTTTCGTCTGTGTTTGACTCGCGAATGTCACATAGAATCCTCGGGTGTACATAAACAACACTCCCGAGTGGCACTAGAACGCGCTAATGACGAGATATTAAATAACGATAATGATCCCATCGTCGGAGGCCTTTTTATCCGACGCGGCGAACTCTGCGCGAAACTCTTTCGACGCGGCATACGCGCACACATTCGCATATGTGTATTACACACTGTACACAGACTCGATCGCCAGTATATTAGTTGCAACGCACGTTGTACAATGTACGGAGTGTGTAGAGAACCGCGAGGCGGCGAGAGATGGAGAGAGAAAAGTTCGAAGCGAAACACTCGCTTCGCGATTAACCGCGAGCCGTTGCGAATTTCACAAAGTTAATTGAGCGCAGACAATGAGAGACCGGAATAACTACTTAGCGGCAGAAAGAAGCAATCGAGACTTCCTTTAGCGGCGGCGGAGCGACTTTTTTTTTAATCATTTGCCCCTCGAAATAATTTCTTACCCCGCAGGTATGTGTAATAACAACGGTAGTGCGCAGGCGCCCCGGCTGATCATCAAAGCCGCGCGCGCGCGTGTCCCACAGGAATGTTATCTTGACCGCTGTTGTTCTCGCGTTTTCTCACGTATCACGCCGGGGAACCTACTATAATCTTTCGCGATGTACACGACAAACCTTGGGAAATCATTAACATTGAATAGCGTTGTTAATAACGCGAATTAATGAAGGGAAGGAAAAAATCCGCTTCGGGAGATTGCGGACGCAACGTGTCGAAAATTATCGGGACAGGTTACAATTCGATCGTGAGGGGGAGGGGGGGAGGAGGGGGAGGAAACACGAGTGAAGAGATAGGAATCACGAGACAGAGAGAAAAGCCCCCAGGGGGCTTCGAAAGCGCAGCACGAAGTTCCGATAAACGCGTCATTACAGCGTTGGAAATCGGGCTCACGGCTACCTATCGTTTTCGACGTGACTTTGGATACTGTACCGCTTTCACGGGTGTACCATTGCTATGCAAATGCGCGTCTGTGTGTTTGCGTATTTGTTGTACGCGTAGATGAACGCTCTATAACGTCCGAACGCTCGAACCAGTAAAATCCGATGACCTGTCACTAATTTTACGCCGGGTTTGCAACGCTCCTGTTGCGCCCCTCGCGATTCACCCCTTGTCCTTGCCTCCGCGAAAACTCATCTCGTCGTACGAGTTTGACATACGCGGAATATCCGCGCTTATTGCTCCACATTAAACGTCGCTTGATCGTCGAAAATCATGCAGCAGCGGGATGCGTGATTCCGCGATTGTTAATTTGTCTATTTCCCTCATCGCTCTCAAATCGCGTCGAACGAATACGATATATTCAATAATATCGCAGTTCGCTGGAGGAGAGAATATGGCAGCATTGCGCGCCGAGCGAATGGGCTAACCGCCAATGATCTGGTTAACGATGGTCGTTGATGCCGGCCAACGATGTGCCCCCGTGAAGTGCCTCGAAGCGACGCCTCGGGCACTGACAATCACCTGTCGAAATTCTCTAACGGTCGCAACTCGGGCTGCCAAGTGGGCAGCGACCAGAAGAGTTAGGATACAGTTGAAGGCAGAGAGCGCATCGCGCAATCGCCTCGGGAAACGAGGCAACGTTGCATTAAAGCTGAACTTTGATTTATACGCTACACGACTCCTCATCACGATCGTTCAATTGTTCTACGACTCTGTAAATATCATAACAACGTACTTCGAGTCTCGAACTATTTTCGAAAATGATAAAAAAAAAAATTTTATTATTTTTTATATGTTTATTTTATCGAAGTCAAACATCGGTTTAACATTGAATATGAAATGTAACGATGTCTCGTGTATTTCGCATTCAATCTCGAATCACGGCACGGCCTTGGAATAGGGAGGGGGGAGGGTTTTGCGAGAAGAGAATCTCTCGACGAGAGAAATTCCTGACGGCGTTTCGATCCAATATCGGCGGTGCCAAATTGCTCGGTCTGAATGGAGCAGAAACGCCCACCACTCCTCTCTTGCCTCACGCTTCTCGTTTCCTTCTACGGATCTTCTGCCACGAAGATATTCGCGGCGTGTAAACCCCCCTTCCCGTTCTCGGTATAGCCCATTTCGGGGACTCTTTGGTATCCCATATAAACGCGGGCACGAGGTAGTTCGCGCTCATCTCGACGGGAGTTTGGGATTCAACCGAAACTCCATACTGTGCGATATATATATATATCCATATATAGTATATATATTCGGAAAAGAGTTGGAAAGAGAGGGTGAACCTTGAACGGTGAAAAGATAGGGTGAGTTGGAAACGGCGAGCACAGAAGGGGGAGGGGGAAGGGGGAGGGGGGAGGGGGAGGGTGGTGGGGGTTTACAAGACGAAATAAATACAATATTATGCAAACGGTCGCGGGGGCTGATCGCGAGGGGGCTGCAAGCCGGAGATGGCTATAGGGAAAAGAACGTGCGAGAAGGCAAAGCCTCGAGAATCTCGGGAATCCCGAATAAATTGACACTAAACGGGGAGAACGCGTCGCGTGGCCGAGAAACTACGACGGGAGCGAGAAGGAACGCTGCCGGGTGGGGGGAGCCGCCGGGATGGAAAATTTGTCGTTGAGGACCGAGAGAAACGAAGAGGGACAAAAATTCTATGGTTGTGTATATATCGCGAATGGTTTTAGCTGGCTGAGGGTACGACAAGCCGTATATCCAATATCACCTAACAGCGATTTCGTTTATACCTTCTACATGTAGTATATAATATTCTCTATATCCGCGCTGTACATGTTCGCGTTGTACGCCTCGAACTTGGGGGATTCTGAACTAAACGAACAACGTCATTGCTTTGGTTGGTGTTTTACTTTTTTTTCTTCGTATGTAGGATTTATGCGTAATTTTGGACGTCTGAATGATGACGAACGCCTATAAGATCGAAGAAGAAAAAAACCACCGACTTTCATTGGTTTAATTCCTTTTTTTACCAACCCTCCTCGCAAATTCACTACCATCTGTTTCTCCATCTCGTTATCGGGATATGAGTCGATTGTCTGTGTTTTTTACGATGCCAATGTGTCCGCGCGGAACACTAAAATTGGTAAAAGATCGTACCATCGCCGGTTCGATGGCTGAAGCTGCGGGGGTGTGGTCTTGGCGAATCGTTGCTGCTAGCGAGAGCAGGAGCGCCATTTTCGTTTCCACCCGTTACCAGAGCGGTTTATTATATGTAGGGATACGTATATATGTATATATACAACATACTTGATGTATGTATAGCTAACGTAAATGTTATGTGTATACACGAAGTTCGAACTCCCACGCTTCCTGCTGGGTACGCGAACTAGACGACGACGAGGAGGAGGCAGGCCCCACGTGCACGAGCGTCGTCGCCCTGGCACTCTCGGGAATCGAGGCTCATCCTTTTCTATCTCTTTCTCTATCGTCTGCATCGGCAATTCCCTTTCTCATTCTCTATATCTATCCTTTTATTCATCTCTCACTCTCCGTTCCCCGTTCGTTCGATGGCTCCGTAGAAAATTATACGCTCTAAATGGATAATTAAATAGCAGAACTGAACTGACTGAAAGACTGACTGGGGATGATTGCCGGGTTCCGGTGCGAGCATGAGCCGGAGAATTGCCGCCCGGGGCCAAACACCACTACGGCTCGCGGCGAACCCAGTCGCCCGTTCGACTGTTCGTACTACAGGCACCACGATATGCACCGCGTTAATACATAGAAACTACATAGAAACTTCCCCGCCCCCGATTATCCTAAAACTCGCATGTAACAATGGTCTATACGTGAGCGGCAAGGTTATAATTATAACGATTCCCACAATTATCGTCAAGGAATAGGGGATGTCGAGGGTAGAAAAACGTTGACTGCACCTTTTAGCTGGATTACGACGTGTTAGGGAAGGTTCCTTGTCAATCAGGGGGAAGGGATCGAAAAATGTAAGCAGCGTTCGTCGAAAACTTTAACATACGATGAGATCCAATTGTCTTCCGGTCGACGAAGAATACAATTGAATTTTTCTCTATAGCGCATTCGCGGCTGGATAGAGTCACCAAGATAACGCCCTATCATCCACCTCTTCCAATTCGCATTTTATCGTAACTGCGAAAACCTCACCCCCACCCCCCACCCCATCTCTTCCTACACATTGTACCGTTTTTCCCCGAGAACATCAGCAGTGAGACGACCATTTCGTACTTCGCTATTTCGTACACAAGATTAGTCCACAGCCGTTGTACGGTCCGCGCGTTCGCAACCCCCTCGAGTCGTTTCATTAGTGCGACACAATCGAGTGGCCACGGCACTACACGGAACGTCGGGATAGCAGCGTGTATCTATAGTCCGTACACTCCCCGGCCACCCTCAGGATTCGGAGGAGGGGAGGGAGTGGTTGTCGATAAGCTAGCAGCAAGCGAGCTCACTCGCGGCCTGGACTAATCAATGAAATTGGGAGACAAAGCCTGCGGTGGCCAGTTGGAGACGTCAGGATGTTGAGGACTGGAAGGGAAGGAAGGGAGGGACGAGGTCAGAGGTCAGTTGCGGCTGAGGTGTAGATCGAAGCCTCATCCCGGACACTCGACCTTAATCGGAGCGGCAAGCAATCCCGGTACATCTATCGAAGGTCATTCGATTCGAGAGAATTCCGCTGGAATAGAAATTGGAGAGGATACCTCGATGGTGGTTACGTGCTATGATGAAGAAACTAATGTGCCACACCTTCCGAATCAGAAAAACCTGAAGTGACGAGGCGTCAACGATCTTCTTATGGTAGTTCTTTTTTTTAGCGCAATCTTAGGGGTTGTTTTTTAAGTCGCGTTTCAAACGATAAAGGTGTTATCATCTGATAAAACGTTGCGTTCGATGTAATGGCCACTTCGGGGCTTTAATTCTCATGATACCGATCAATCAGCGCTGAACCGTACGAATGAGAGTTCCGAGATGCAGTTGATACAGATCGCAAGAGCAAAGACCCTCAGAGTCGGAAAGCCTTAGTTACTGTCGGCAAGCAAGCAGGAATCACATGCGATAGTTATAGGACCAGAAGCTTCGGCATCGTCAACGCCGCCGGTGGGTAGACAGGGTCGCGTGATAATGACAGGTCTGGGCGTCACGAAGTGATTGAGGTGGCCGTGTCACAGAGACCCCGTTCAGACACGCCCTGCCCAACGTCCTAGCAGTTCAGTCCTACTGTTCGAAGCTATGCAAGAGCCCGGGGTTCTCCGTGGAGTAGACGCTCGCATCGATTTCCGAAGGACATGATCGTTCGGTCCACGTACTGTGACACTCAGCGGCCATCCTCTCGGATTTAGGCCGACAGAGCTGCCCCCTCACCCCCCACCCCCTCCTCTTGTCCCCATTCCATCCGTGCGTTCCGTTGTCTAGGATTGTCCGATATCCCGAGAACCAGACATCAGACAGATCAAATAACGATAGACATTGACTCGTTCGATAATCAAATGCGAATTTTTTTCTTTTTTTCCCACAATCATTTCATCTCAAAGTTTTTCTTGATCGATTCCCATCTCATACACCTCGAGAGTCTCACAGATGATTCACTCTCTTCGGGTACACTTCGGTGTTCTTTCTTACTTTCTCGTAATGACTAAGCAGATCTTGAGGAGACGATACCGCATTCGGTAAGAGCCATGAATCGAGCTGGCGGCAGATGGAAACCGCTCAAGTTCGCTGGAACATGAGGGAGAAAGAGAGAAATAAAGACGAAAGAGAGAGAAACGCCAGGAAGAATCTGCTCGGTCTACCGGGACGGAGGCCGAGCGCGCGCGGCATACCATCTTCGGGTACGGCTTATCATGTGGCATATCGGGTCGACCCTGCTGGTATATACAGCGCTCTCTGGTCTTGTAGCTCGATCCAGGCGTGTCGAGAGGACGCATACCTACTTGAATTCCATTGTATTTCCTCTACTGATTACATGCGCTAGAGCCACAACGAGATGTGTAGCTATACTGTATACAGGACTTCTTTTCTCTTGTCCTCTCGGGATACATACAAATCGTGCATACATATATGTAATACATAGATATATTGCCTACATGTGGGTAGGGCCTTCAATCACGTGGGAAATCTCTCGCAAGAGATACTAAGCACAGTTCTTATTCGTCTCGTTCACACACTCAGGATATGATTCTCATGATAGGCATTCCTTCGAGAACCGAAATATAATAATTTTGGTTTTTTTTTTCTGTTGCAACCCCCTCGTCGATTATATTCCCAACGAATTTTTCAATGCTATTATAGAAGCGACGGACGAGTAAAAATAAAAGAAGCGACTCCATTAAATACCTTGTCCACTTCCTCTTTGTCCGTGTTCACGGCTTCATACCCATCCCCCGCATAACCGAGTGACTGTAATAACGGCACATTAGAGGATTTTACCGCGAAAATTGAATAACCCCGAGGGAGTAACGAGGTTATTGCCCGTTCATGGAAATGCTCGGTTACCACTACTACAGTGGCTTTGGTTGCCAACCCCCTCTGAGTCTCCTGGTGGTCCTCAGCAACGGCATCGCCGAAGAGCTGTGCCGCCGTCAGCGGGAGGACAGACGGAATGAAGGCATTAGGGGTGAGTGACGCGCTGACGGCCCTCCTACTCACTGTTCTCCTTCTCTTCCTCTTCCTGTCCTATCTCTCACCCTCGCATAATATCGTCCTGCTTGGCGGAATTCTCTTTCTCTCTCTAGCCGAATCTGTTGTTCACCTTCGCTGTGCCTCTACATCCCTCCCCCTACCATCCGCCCGCCCCCCATTCTCCCCTCTTGAAACAGTTCTCTTCCGTCAAATCGCTCGACCAAGGTAATCCCGTCGAGATCCGTTTGCTCGGAACATAACCCTCGTTGCTATATTATATAGCGCTGTTACATAGCGCTGCTATATAGTCCGCTATCTCTCTGTACTCTGCGCTCTCGGTACGTGGATCGCCGAGACCCAGCAGGCAGTCGCAGGGTTCACCGAAAGCCAGAGGTTCCATACCCTCCTCCTTCCTTCTCATCGTTCGCTCTTCTCATTCTCCACTACCATCCGTAACTCGGCACCGAGTTCTGGACACCTCGTCGCACCCTCTCGGCAAGCGATCGAGCCGCGGGTCGAGCGAAGGCCTCGTGATGACGAGGCGCGATCTCCGGTGATGCTCCCACGCCCCCTGAACGCCCCGCTCGTTAGCCGGAGTCAGCAACGCGGTCGTCATCGACGTGTCATTCGGCACCGCGTGAGCTCCAACGTTTCTCTGTCTCTATATCCTTCTCGCACTCTCCACCTCGCGATATAACACTCTCTCGATCCCTCTGACATAGCCATTCTGACACGCAGCATCAGCATCACGAAACTCTCTCTTTCTCTCTCTCTCTCTCTCTCTTCGTGTGCTGAGTTCGAACGAACGAATCAACGAACTCTCCGACAAATTGACAGCAGGGCCAAATGATAGAGACTGGCGGGGCTATGGAAAGACTATCGTTTTGACACGATTGTGAAATTGAAGATTGCTGATTCAGGGGTCTCGCAGTTGACGAGAAAATTGAACGATTTTGGTGGGGAGAATTAATACTCTTCGATTACGAAATGCGTAGAGTTGCGTTAGGAAATAAACTTTACGACCCCTCGGAAATACTCGAAAATAAATTTGCATCAATAATAATTCGTGAGAAAATTTCGCGTTATAAGGGTTAATAATTATGTGCCCTTTTATTTCCGTTTTCATAACACCTTATCATATATTATTGTTAAAGTGATTAATTATTGAAAAAAAAAGTTGTAAATAATTATAGTTTTTTTTTGCGTTTATTACGAAACGGTAGCCATTTTTTTTATGAATTCCATATTTATTATTTTTATTGTTTGTTTGGTAATTAATTTTGCAAATTATTCACGGCAAATTCTGTGGATAGTCAATATATATAGATAATCAATACATAACGTGTTTATTCGCGTATAGACATTCGGCGACAGTAAGATTCCTGGGGGTAGGTCAGGGGCGCGAAGAATAAGAAGAAGAGAGACGAAGGAAAATGTTAGTGCACCGCGAAAGGGTCGTCACGAGGCAATCGGCCTAAACTACGGACTCATTTACACACTTAGCCGACTCGCTTTCCCCGGTCGTTCGCTCTCGCGTTTTCTCCTCCTCTCTCGCCCTCCGCTCCACCTTCTCGTCGGGGCCCCTCTCCAAATGGTTTTCATATTGTCTTTTTACCGCTCATTTTCGTTTTATCGCTTGTTTCGCCGCTCCACCTCTCTCGTGATCCCGTGGCGCGATGCTTCGTTCTGTTCTCTCAACTACCACCTAGCAGCGCTATACGCCGTATCCCTCTTCGTTCCGAATGGGTTAATTCTCTCTTCCTCTTCCGCATAGCGCGGAAAATCGTGGGTAAACCTCCCCTCGATGCTTTTCTACTCCACCTCAGGTCGTCCTAACGCTCACCGAACTCCAACGCTGTTGGTATATGGAGGTTGGCGCTTCGTGAATTCGCGCGAGAGGGTCGCGCGAGAGATTTATGCTCACGAGCAGTCGCGTAGAACAGTACGTCCATTCAACGAAATTCCCCGACGAATTTCACGAGGTATACGAGAATAAATATCGGAATGAACCGAATTTTTATTCGTCTCTCGCGAAAAACATACAAAAAAAAATACGAAAATAAAAGATCCCCCATCATCGTATTGGGAGATGAACAAACTTCCACCCCCGTAGTATTATAGTTTAACACGAGCAGATATAGTTCAGCGACAGGGTAAGAGACGGTGGCAAACCCTCGAGTTTGTTGAAGAACGTAAGCGTCGTACCAAGGCTCTCCCGAGTCTCAGCAGGACGGACTGCCGCCAGCACTTAAGACTATTGTTTTCAATGTAATTGGATAGCTCTTGCTCTCTCTCCACGGTTGCTTCCCTTGCTGCAACAGCGCCTTCCATATCCCTTGGGTACCAGTGCTATAGCGCGGAAGGAGCATCACATCGGATGTTATACAATACATGTATATAGCAGCGAAGTATACCGAGAGTGAGAGGGTGGCGAAGCGACCAGCAGCTACTTCCTCCCCCTTCAGCCGGACGAACGAAGCTTCGACAATTATCTTGATTGTTTTATGCATATAACAAGGGCCACACCGAGCAACGGCAGCAGCCCCGTTTCCCGGGCTCTCCGAGCATCGCGCAGACCCCGCCGGGGAGATATACGGAGACAATATTCTCGAGAGCGTTTGTACCAAACTACCCCTGCTATAGTTACATTATTACGGTTGACTATAGAGCTCAAACTGACGCGCACGAGCCCCCAGGAAGCTGGTACTCGACTCGAGCTTTCGTCGTTCTACTCCGTACTTGCTTCACGTCGTCGTTATACTTCCGGCAAACCGGTGTTATGTGTGTCTCCGTGTGTATGTCTGTGTCTGTGAAGGGGTATGTGTATTCCGCAGGAGTTCTCTGCACCTGCTTCCTCTTATTTACAACCTCGTGGACACGGCCAGACCGTGACCCCTTTCTCTCACTCCAGTTCTCTCTTCCTCTCGATGGCGCACCTTCGATTATGGTCACAGACACACAAACACCGAATTCTCAACCGTATGACAGTTATACTGTTGGCAAGGGGTTACCAAAATCCTCCGAGAAACTGTAGCAGATTGTTCGAAGTATAGTTTCTCAGGTAACCGGTGTAACGACCCGGACGTTGTTCGTCGGATACTCGTATCCGAGATGATCAACTGGACGACCAGTAATCGCCAAACTTCGATTTGCCGCAATTTGTTTACGGATTAAAATCAATGGGCCAATCGAATGCCAAGGATAACCAATCGAATTATCGTATTGAATTTATCGATGTTTTCAGCAGCGCCATCTATGCATTTTGTCGAATCACTAAATAAATGCTTACGTCCGAAAGTCCATTATCATTCATGAAATTTCCATGTTTGCACAATGGACGCGGGTTACCTCGGCCGATTTAATTAGGATAAGAAATGCACGAGGTTTCGCTTACGTTCCTCGTACTTCCTCGGGGTGCTACGATCGCGCAGAATGGTAGAGAGAGTAACACGCGCTGGAACCCCAACTGGAGGGTTTCTCGCGGTATACAGTGGGTGCACAACACGTTCAATGTGCAACGAGAGAACGAGGAGTGAGATAGTGAAAAGGAGAGAACGGTTAGTCGGAGTAGAGACGCTCTCTCTCACGAGCGCATGGCTCGACTCCAAGAAACATGATATACCGGGCAGCCGGGCTTGCGGGCTGTGGCCGCTACCGTGGTTTCCAAAAATACCGCAGGGCCTTCGACAAAAAGTACATGGAACGCTCCGGAGAGAGAGAGGGGCGGGGGATATATAACGTTATAGTAAACGCGGAGAGGAGCAACGAATTTGGAGAGAACTGCTGGTTCGCGGTGCGGAGGGATGAAGAAAGAGGGGAGGGATCGTAATACTCGAAGCGCCACGTGCTAATTATGTAAAAATATGATGCGGTACGGGCGGAACGTGGTGGCCGACGCTTTTATGTGGCCGACGATGCGACCGGCTCTCTCGCGGTTGTACGGGGGCGCTATACTCCGCGTACATGCGCGCGTATAAATATGTATTCGTTATATAGGTACATATAGTTGCCGAACTGTGCGGTGAATGGCTTCCTGCCCGCTGTCGCTGTGCGCTGAGCTTTTTTTTTTTTTTTTTTTTCGCTAACACTCGATCACGATACACCTCTCTGCCTCTTCACTCGCGTCACATATTCTTCTATATCGGAATATTAAAGAGACGCCAGAGAGTCAACGAAGAAGAAGTAAAGTAAAATAATAAAATAGAAGAAAATCGCTCGACGATGTTGCGCGACGCCGGAGTCTTGTAGAAGCGTATCGGCTACGGATAGTTCGTGTGATGTACACACCGCGTCTATCGTTACTCCATACTGCGGTATAGATAGATATTTATAGAGGTATATCTTGCAGAAAAAGTGTACACGAGACTATGCATGTATTAGATGATACCTCGATGTTATTTCACAAAAGTTTCGATCTCCGATGCGCGCTGCGCGCATTCGTGCGTGTCGAGAGATCGCGGAGTATCTTCCGTACACACCGATATATGCAACACATATTGCTAGCTGCATATCGAGATGCGGTATCGATCCTATCTGTGCACAAGTGCATCTCCGCTCAGGCTACGGTTCGTCTGTTCTTCCCTTCATTTTTTTTTTTTTCGTAAGCTTTTTTTTTCTTCTTGTTCTCTATCTCTTCCCCTCGGTGTCCTCTCATATATGCGGAAGAAGCAGGTAATATACCGAACGCTCGGTCGGGATGACAAGTCGCACGGAAGGACCGTTCGTTCGGTTGGCGTTGGCCGGAGAATGTATACGACGGCGACGCGATATACGCGAACCGCAACGCATCTGCGCCGATGTTTCTTGTGATAAAATCCCCCCGGCTAGCGAATGCACACAGAGACCGCGGGTGTATCGGTCGAGAGGTTCGCTCCTCTGTTGCATCCTCTAACAACCGACAACACAACTCTTCTCTCCTTTCTTTTTCTCTCCCTCTCGATAAAAAAAAAAAAAAAAAAAAAAAAAAACGAAATTTCGTTTTTCTTTTTATTTTTTTAACTCTCTCCCGCGGCAATAAATAATATTTCGCAGGTGCGCCAGGCGATCCCGCGAGCTTGTAACACAACCGGGCTACATGGCTACTCGCTCTCTCCTATATACCCGCTATACATCGTATATGTATTACTTCGATACATGGAAATACATAGAAAGTACAGAATGATCCAAAGTGAATATTCGTTACTGACGTTCCGTTTTTTCTTTTATTTTTCAGCATCCCTACCCATCGGAAGACCAGAAAAAACAGTTGGCACAGGACACGGGGTTAACGATTCTTCAAGTCAACAATTGGTGAGTCAAAGTCTTGATTTTTTTTTTTTTTTTCGCGGCCGTCATTATTATTATTATTATTTTCTCCTCGTCTTTTATCAAAGAGAAACTCAAAGAAAATTAATTAATGCGCAACGAGTGAACGTCTCGCCGACACAGTTGCCAGAAAATCGTCGTTGCGATCTCCTCGATTAATTATGTACCCACGCGTATAGTATATCTCGTTGGCTCTTGCCTCTCGTCGTCGTTGTTGTCTCGCGGTGACTCGAAGTCGGCGCGCCACTTTCAGATAGCGAGCGTGTAAACATTACCGCAGTCATCGCGAGGACAGCGAGGCGAACGCGAAGCACAGAGAGATACAGAGAGAGAGAGAGAAAGCGAAAAAGATCCCCGTCGTGCGGCAGCCGACGTACTTTTATGCTTCGCTAATCTCTCGATGCTGAAGTGCCGCACCGTGTTATACCTACTAGGACCCTATTATGTAGCGAGTTTACGATTTTCGGTATCTCCACTGTGTCTCCTCGTCGTTGCTGCCTGAGAACGTCGAGAGGTGCGCCGCGCCGCGCTCATTCTTAAGATAGTCGCGTATATATGAAATTGCGGAGCCATTCCTCCTTTACAATAACAATAGCTGACTATTGGCCATTCAAAGTCGCAGCCAACGAGTAGATAGTTACTTTTATAACTTTCTAGTCAACCTGTTCTATGCATTCATTCACTATAGAGAATCGTCAAGAATCGGAGCTGATTGACGAGCGATCTGTTTTTTTTTTTTTTTACCGAGTCATTTATTTTTACCCTCCGAACGCCAAAGTCTATGTAATATCTACGAAACATCCTTTTATCAGTTCGACAAACTCTGCGGAGATATCCGGGGTATTAACTCGAGGGAAAGGGAGGGGCGACGGGGGTGGGATCAATGAAAAGTCTTGAAACATCGCGGGAACGAGAGCTCGAGAATATTATCCATGGAAAACCGCGTGTGACTAATTCCCAACCGAATCCGGCTTTATGCTACCGACGAGAAAGGGTTAAGACGACGACCGAGACGAGGGAGAGTTGTAACGGCACTGAGGGCGTCTTCGCCGAGGGCTTACGAGACCTATCGGGGCTTCCGTGTACAACGGCGCGGGAGGGGAATCAAGCAGAGCCCCGTCGTCGTCGCACACAAGTTACCGGCGCGAGACTACGAGCTCACTGATCCGCTCGGGCTTTCGCCATCAGGCCGTTCCTGATGGATGTTTTAGATTGGCACCTGCGACCAACAAACACTGTAGTTACATTCAGAGCATCCAGATTACCGCGCGCACATTAACCAACAGTGAAATCCAACGCGTTTGAATTTAGTTATCCCGCTTTCGCGCTTCCCTGATCCATCACATCGGTGCTTCTTCTACCGCTGTACCAATTTCCGTCTTTCAGTACGAATTTTCCTTGGGGCCAACGGAAACGAAAAGCCTAGTAATTTCACACGCGTACGCCTCGCTCGCGGGCAACCGCGTGTCTATGTTTAGAAAGAGACGGGCGTTGAAAATAATTTCGCGAGACGGTACGTGTTAGCATAACTCCGCGGTTGCGCGCGCGCGATCTCGTACGCTCGTTGCAGCCTCTACGACAGTCCGTGAATCAAACGAGATAGGAGCAAAGAAAAATGAAAAAAAAGAAAAAAAAAAGAAAAATCGACTTTTCGCTCTCTCTCTCTCTCTCTTAGATTCTCTCTCCCATATCTCTATCTCGCTTTATCTTCTCGTTCGCCTTCGGCCCTCTCGTATCTTCGAACTTTTCGCCGAGATTTCGCCGAGGGATATAAAACGTGGAATGAATGACCAGAGACACTTACATCGGTGTAGGGGGCGGGCGGAGGGAGGGGGCAGGAATGAGCCACATACCGAAAACACCGCGACGTCTCAGCTCACTACCGTCACGAATTCAACTTCTCTTTCCTTTACCTTCTCGCTGAGACCTTCTTACTCGACTCCTGGCTCTCTCTTTGGACGCTTTATAAATAAAATCTTCACGTACCGCACACGCACACGCGCACAAAAGATCGCGAATCATACGCTATGCTTTCACGTATATTTGCCGGGAGGGTTTATAATAAGAGCGAATCGATGCAACACGACGATGCGAAATTGCGCGCTTTGCAAGTTTCCTCGCCAAGGAAAGTCTCACTTCGACGCACAGTCGAAAGCCTCGCGATAGAGAAAGACGGAGCGTTTCGTAATTGAGCACAAATCAAGTTTAAGGAGAGCTCCCGCGTCGAGTTAACATCCGCGAGGGGATTTGCGACCTCCGCGCGGGCACTTGCTTATACTTCACGCTCGCTGTACTCCTATGTAACTTCTATAATTATATCATTTTGGCTTCTCTCGTTACCGTCCTCTTTTTTTTCCTTCTTTTTTTTTTTTACTCGAGTGCGAATTCGCATTCTTATCCACGCCCACTCTTACCGCGAATTTGCCGTAATTACGCGTAGACGTGAGACGTTAATTGCGATGTCGAGACTTTTCGGCTCTATAAATGCGTTTTACCAGGAAGTATTATAGTATCGCGTAGAAATGTTGAAGGGGTGAAATCAATGACGAAAAAAAAAAAAAAAAAATTTCCTTCCGATCTCATTACGCAGCGACGGTGAAAATTCTTCAACGGAAAAACTAGCAGACACGGGTAGACAGCGGCGGAGACACGCGGGAGGATGGTGTACACTGGTGTATTAGGTGTGCGGCCGCGAGGGTTCGGTGGATAGAAACTCTCTAGTTGAATTATTTCCAACGTGGAAACTCATGTTTCCGTAATGTAATTAGAGCATGTGGCGGTGCGGCGTCGCGAAGCTCGGGGCCCAGCAACATCCTGCTGCCGCATGCACATCGAGGTATACAAACTGGTGGCGTAACGTATACGCTATAGCTGTTGCACGTACCTACGATATCGTAGAGTCTACGGCTACTCGGACTCGGGGTTAGAAATAGCGTCGCTAATTAGAATACCGGACGAGAGGGTAGAGAACGGGGGATAAAATGAAATAATTTGTAAATAAAATAGTCCGCGCGTATGGTACAGAGATCCTGCCGCTGCGTACGCGGTATTACAGTAAAAAGATCGTATGGACACACGCAGCAGCGAAAACAGCAGCGTCCTCGAAGGGGATCGTCGCCTCCTTAGGCGCCCTGGTTCCAGTTCTCGCATCTCTAATTCTCAAGCTTTCGCGACTGTCTCCGTCTATCCTACAGCTTTCTAACCGTCTCTCTCTCCCCACGTTCGCCCACAATTTTCCGTCACATATATCAACCCGGACAGTAGTTAGAACCGTTGCCAGCTTGTTACCCCAGCGACGTTCTGCAGCGCCGTTCTGCTACTGCTGCTGCTGCTGCTGCTGCTTCTACTGCTATGCTACTGAGTACGTACGTGACTGCACGTGCTCTCGTGTTTATCCCGGAAAATGCACCAACGAGAAGCACCCAGAGTATTTCGTATATATACGGCGTGCTTATCCGAACGTTCCTCGGGTGTGATCAATTTTACAACTATCCAAACGTTATCGTGTACGAAGAAAATATAGAAACATTCAAGAATTTACAAGGAACTCCATTAACGGCTAATTGTATCCCAAAAAACGATATTTTAATGAAAAATGCGACTTTTCGACAACAATTAACTCGCTCGGTTAATGGCGCATGCGTAGTGTCTGACTAAAAAAAAATGATTATTTTTCGTAATTATTTTTGGTATTATTTTTTGAATGTTTTTTTCAATGCGCGGATCACGATTCTGATAATTAAAAATTCGATATAATTTAATAAAAATGCATTTTTATTAATAATTGCATTATTGGGAATTGTTATTATTCAATTCACGAAATTAACTCGAAGTACGATGACGTTACTTATACTTCGCTGCTCAACCAATTTTCGAGACTATCGCAGCATTAAAACGAAGTCTTCGTAACACCCGGTGAGCTGAGGCGTGCGAGAGTGGCCCGCAAATTTGTACTAATATTCTCGCTAATTCAACCACAGTTTTGCACACCTCGCCCTCCCTTAGTTTCTCACAGAGCGCAGCGCAGGCTAATAAACCAGAGGTTATTTATCGTCCTTGCCGCCTTCCGCGACGTGAAACGGCTGGGGGGCCCCTCGCCTCGCGATACTTGGCACTATCTTACTTGTAGTACGAAGCATCGCTTTCCTTCAAACGCTCACCGTAGTGCATTACACGCGAGGCTTTTCCTCGGTGCATTTTTCATCTTACTACCCTTCGAGAGAACCACAACTACGTCAGGACTTTCGTATACACGAGAAGCGTAACTGTTCTTCAAAAAAATTCAAATTTTATTCTATTTTTACCGCTTACAGACGTCGGAATTATTTTGATTCTCTCGCTTTCACGTTTATTTCTCACGTGTACGTTGGCCGCGTACATTCCTTTCGGTCTTTTCACTTCCACGCAATGCCTGCGCGCGCAACCGAATATCTCGCCGACGAATGTAACGCTTAATCAATGTCGAATATTTCTTGCTTTCTCGTCCATCTACTCTTCGGTGGCTTCTTGGATCTCGAGACGAATGATCTCGGAGATTGAAATTCCGTACAATAATTCCGGAGACCAGATTCACGATAGATTTCCGCTCGAATTATTACTCTTGATAAATATGACATACGCTAAATTATTATTTCTCTATCTCGTTATTGTCTACTTAGTTATTTTAGCGTCTCGTATCCGAGAACGTACTTTGTGTAGTTCCGTCTCATCTCAGTCCCTCCAACATCCCGGAGATCGTTAACATCATAACTATACGTCGTTTCCGAGACGTAATTTAGACCGTTGTAAAATCCCGAACAAGTAACGCGTGCTTCGTGCATCGGGGCGCGCGAGGCGCGTTGCATCTTCGCTTCAACAGCCACCGCGCAGCCCCGTTGCAACTACTATAACCGAGGGACTTGCTAACGAGACATTTCGTTTTACAAAATCGTCCGTAGCCGCGCGCGTCTCCCGAGGAGCCCGCGGGAGCCACGAAGAATACGGGGTCGTAAATTCTCCGACAACCGGATGTTGATACTCTCATCTTTTTCTCCTCTTCTAAAACTTCCACCGAATATTTCTCGGGAAGGTTTTGCGTCTTCATACTTAAGTATGTATAGTGTGACAGTAGTGTGTAATCGGCAAAAATATTGATCGCGAAGTATTTCAGTAAAATAAAAAAAATTTATAAAAAAAAATTCTCCGTGTATCGGATTATACCTGTATGTGCGCATGCGCAGTATATCGTACGAATATGGTTTAGGTTAGAGTTTAATCGCGTGTGTTGTTCCCACAACAAGAAATATTGATGCGAAGCATATAGTACGAGATCGCTATAGTATTAGGTGATGGCGATGAGAGGGTAGTTTGCTGTAGGGGGTTGCGCGCTGCGCTTTCTGCTTCATGATCGTATATGGCGCGTTCTATGGGGCTGTAGTGCGAACGAGGTTCGGAGAGCTTATATTGGGTGGCTCCGTCAAACAATCTCATTTGGCCCATTCTCCACTTCCACCTATTCTCGCGCCCACGAGAGGCCACCCTTTTGGCAAAACTCACCCTTCGTATACCTAGAGGAAACAGCCCCGACGATGTGCGGTGCGGTGGTACGGCCGCCGCACACAGTATGCACACACTCTCTGTAGGTTGCTCTCGGCTTCTCTTGTCCCGGCACAGCAGGCAACGCTCTCGCGTTCAGCGTGCAGGAAACCCTCTGGGGGCCTACGGCCAGGAGTTGGATATCTAATTAGCGGGGGCTGATCGGTAATTACTACGATTAATCAATCCGTTTTCCATTTGTGCGCTCAAGAGCTGAGCGCACACGAGAGACCTCGAGAACCGAGTTATCCGTGAGTAAGAGAGACATCGAAATATATATATATATATATATGTATCCGCGGTATAAGGGAGAGAGAATTAGCTGTTTTGTACGAAGGGCGAGAATTCGTAATCAAAGATATATGAGAGAGTATATAACTCAGAGAAAAGACGAAAATCGACACGCGAGCAAATCTGAAAATTTGTTAAATATTCAAAAAAGTATAATTTTAATTTCAGTCGTTAATATTTTTCGATAAAATCAAATTTGCTTTTGATTTTCGTTCAAAATAAAATGTATACAAACGACGGAGAAAGAAAACATCTGCATGAAAGTATAGCGATAGCCCTCTATGAGAATATTCGCGAGACGTGAATATGCGGCCCGGTAATTTATACTATTTATCGCTGCTGCGAAGCGGAGGAGATCCGGAGAGAAGAACACACATTCGCATCATATACATACCTTTTACCTATATCTATAGCTTTCACAACGAGATACGCTCGTTATCTCGTGCGGGAGGATGCGTGTCGGACGCCAGTGCGACGCGTCCTTCTATATTCAGCGTTATTTCTTTATTTTTAAACAACCCCCTCCTTCCCTCCCCCTTTCGCAGTCCCCCTCCTTCGCTCTCTTATTCTTCGCGAACGGACTCCGCGATTTGCATTCGAATTACACGGCGTGGACAAGGAGTCTCTCGTCCCGTGTCGCGATCGTCGTTGTTATACGGTGCGAATCTGCGGCGCGAAAACGAAGTCAGAAACTGCACCTACGCGCATCACAACCAAACGCGAGAGAGCGTTATAGAGACGCGCAGAAAGGGGAGTCGATGGAGCAATGACAACGACACGAGCGGCGTAGAGCCGAACTGGTGAATCGCATCAGGATCGGTAGCGTTACGAGACATAGGAGGAGAAGAGAGAGAAATCGACCCCAGTCAATATGCATACGTTTTCGACCCACTCGACAACCTCCTTATTGCATTAGGTTGCTCCGCTGGCAGTTCGGTTCACGCATCTGCTGCTGTTGCGACTCCTCTCCCCGTGTACTCTGCGCAGCTCTCTCGATTCTCTCATAGTAGAGTATCACGAGTTTCAAAGCTGTTTGCAAGCTCTATCGGGTACCTCGGTTCACTTTACGCTCGTTGAGTGCCGACTCTATCACTGGCGTAGGCAGTGAAACAAGTCACGGTACTGTCTTTTATATACCCCCTTCACGAGGGAACTCGATTCGCCGAACGAAATCTTTCTACACAATCCATTCGGAGAGTCCATACGTTCGCGTTCATCGAGACCGAGAAAATCCTGTTTCGACGGAAAAATAAGAAAAAAAAAATGAAAAAAAAAAAAAAAGTTGCGAACAGTGCGTCTGCCATCGATATCTCGAACTCGAGAGTCCTCTCGTTTCTCGATCTCTCTTTTTGCGCCCACGCTTAACTTCCATCGAGCTCGTTCCGTGTCTTCTGGTATCTATATTGCGTTCTCGGAAATAATTCTCTTATCGAAAATCTGATCGGTCTTATCTTCCAATGGGAGAATCTCGCAATTGAGGGAAAAAAAAGCAAAAAAATAAGAAAGACTTGGCGGGTACGTTGGGAGAATTGAAAGACGGAAATAATGCAACTACGCTGTTGGTTTGCTTATAAGAATCTGATGGCGTTAGCGACGGTGTTCTGTATCGTAACGGGCTAATGCAACGAGCATTGACGACGCGAGAACGGCTCGTATGTATATATATACAGTCCACTGTATGGTACTTTAGTAGATGAGTATTACAGTACACAGGGTCGCCAAGGGGCCATATGGAGGTCTAAATCTCTTGATGCCATTAGCCCCCGACTTTGTAAATAGTTTTCGCCCGAAGAATAACAATCGGGTAGAGGAGTCGTTGTCGAGACTGACTCGAGGGGGGGATTTCTCAGCTACTCGTGTAACCCTAACGTGCTTTCGCAGCACTAGAACAACGAACGAGCTAAAGGGGACTCGCATGGCGAAGGAAAAATAGAGAAGAGAAAGGGAGACCGAGAGAAGCGATCGTGCAAAACCGTGGAACACGCAAACGCCCTCTCGTCTCTCACCCATTCGCTCTCGCCCCGTCACAAGAGTCGATCGTGATCGATCATCGGGGGATTGCTTTCCCGGATAAGGGATATACTGTTCCCTCTACGTGCCACTCGAGAAAGGGTTGCTTTCGGTCTTTTCCACGCCTCTCTCGTACGTGGAATTTTCCTCGAGAAACTGCGAATGAAAGGGACCAAAGCTATATTGGTTTTGCATCACCGGATTATCGCATATTAACTCGTAGATCGAACACACGAGGGAAAGCGAGCTGGAAAAATAGTCGAGGGTCACAAGGCTTCGTGTGTTGCTTGTTCAAGCCGAGACAACCCTTTCTCTCGTCAAGAAGGGGGTTGTTGCATGCTTTTGCTATAAAAGGTCGCGAAGTATGGCTACAGTATCCAATTTCTTTCCAAAATGAATTTAGGGGTTGATACGATTGTTTTTTACCCGTTTTCACCCTCAAAACCTATTCGCTCAGCATTGGGTGTAACAGATCGCGATCGAATAAAAAAAATAGCGCGTAACTCGAGTGGAAAAATCTTTGGATTCTCCGTTTCAAGAAACGACAAAGGGCGCTTTGACGAAAGCAGTGGTGATCTTGTGGCCGCGAGAAACGTCAGCGTTAACGACAAACGCAAAGAGACGACAGAGACAGCGATGGAGAGAGCGGAGAAACAGTGAATCGTCCCAACAGATCCAACAGTGGAGAATCCGTTGAACGTGGCCGGAACAATGCTTTCATCATTGCCGGTGCTCTCTTCTCTCCTTCTATTCTCTTTTCTTTTACACTTTTTGCCAGCCGCAAAAGGATCCATTGTCGTCGACGTCGTCGTTCTCTTGGTCGTCCACCCTCTCCGCTCTTCTCTTCTTTCTCGTTGGTGGATGTAGGTGGCCAAGTTTTACCCCGCTGCCGCGACTGAAGTATCAGTGTTCTCTGCAGAGAAGCGCGAAAAGAGCAAAGGATTTTTGACGATGGACGATCCTTTGACTTTGATCCGATGGCTATACACTTCATAATTATCCATATATTTTTTGCGCCGAAAAAAATTGCGTGCGAATATCATAATTCATCTTTGTCTCTTCTATCGTCTCTTCAATCTCATCGTTTCTTTCTTGTGCTCCGCGAACGTTTTCTCGCTCGGGAATGGGATGACGGAAATCCTTCATTCTCCTCTTTTTTTCTTCCCTCACTCGACCCTCCCAAAATGAAGACATCTCTCGGGGTATTACCTCGCGATTGTGGGATGATTGTCGTTTGGGAGCCCTGCGGGAGGCCGCCAGATGTTTTGCAGCGACCCAATCAGACGACCCCCGAAGCGTCGCTGTGCTACCAGAGCAACCGCGACGAGGACCGACGACGATCAACCATCAAACAATCTGCACGACCCTCCGAGATAGTTCTGGCGATGCCTTGTTCCCGCCGGTTCTTCCTTTCTTCTGTCTCCAAGCTTTCTCTCGCGGTTTCCCACTGTTACGCGAACCAAAACACTCGGTACGCACACAAAAATCCGAACGCTCTTTCATCGTCAAGCTGAGCGCAAGTGAGCATATGCCTTCGTGGGCGTTTTCATTATTCCGACTCTGCTTTAACGATTCTCCGAGGATACCGCAGCATCCCTTTTTGCAACCTGTTCGGTCCACTGATCAATAGAGATATATGGGTGCCATTTTGTGGCATTACGATACAAATCCATATAAATGCGACATTTTGTTTCATTAACAAAAAATCCATTTTGGAATTTTCGGGGAATGGGAATCAGGAAAGTTTTCGCAGATCAGAAGGCAAAGGGAAGGGAAGGGAAGGTCTTGTCGTCGTTCTTGTTGCGTCTCAGTTCCCATAAACGACACCCACGAATGGCCCTCGAGGATAGCCTCAAACTGTATCTCCTCTCATCGGTATCCCGGAAAGGAAGAGCGTTATACCAGTAGCTAGTGGTAGACGACATCTTTCCGTATAGAAAGCATGGCGCGTATTAGTGTAGGATGAAACCCGGGGACGTTGAGGTCCAGCCATGGTTACGGCCTCCTTGAGTCCTTCGTACGCCATTCGGAAGCTCGTTTGATGGCCCGTAGAGCCGTTATTGTCTCGAGACGAGGCATCCAGCACCCGAGGCTCCCGTCTTCGTCGCGTATACGAAGTTATACGAGAGACGCTGAGGAGTCCCGCGTGGCCGTTGAGACCCGTTGACCACACATCCGATAACGACGTAAGCCCGCGCCTCGCTGGCAATATACCCCCCCGATGAGGGAAAAGAAAATTGTTAAAAACCGTCCGAAACGAGGCAGTTCTCTGTTTCTCTCGCATCGTTGTCCTTTCGTTGTTTAGCTTTACGATTGCACGAGGGTCTACTCTTCTTTCTTCTCCGGAGCCATTTCTGTTGCCTTCCATCTTTATTTCTCCGTTACTCGTAAGTCGACGATCTTTCTTTCTCTCTCCTTTACGGTGGTAACGATTACTGGATAGGGTAAAGACTCTCTCGCTGAACCGCCGGTCGCCAACTGCCCGTAGTAAGAGCGCCGGGAGAAGGAAAGGCGCGAGAAAGAGCAGTAACTAAGTTTTTATTGGGCACTATATTACGTGGATGCGATGGCTTCCGTCTCGCCAGCGTCTAAGTTGAGCGGATAACCGTATATCTCTGCGGTACCTTACACCCGGAACGGAGAAGAATAGAGGAGAAAGGATGAAATGACGCGAAAGAGTTAGTAAGACACTCCCGAGGCACCTGCCTCTCAGTTTACAGCGTTGACCGTGACCGGCTCCCCGGTCAATTACTATTCTCTCATCTCATTCCCGTGTTTCCTGCACCTAACAATGACGAATAACCGTGCTTACGCGGAATTTCGTTACGTCATTTTTTTTTCTCGATAAAATTGATGAAACCCTCATGAAAATTTCGTTTCCGCGGAGTCTACAACTCATTCGTGTCGAGAAAAAGTGTACCGTGCGCAAGAGGGGGCGCTGGTCTTCGCTTTCTCACCTACCTTCCCCATTTCCGCTTCGTGGAACACACCGTGCAATATAGCGAGAAACAATTTACGCTAATTACAACTCCCGGCTAATTGTACGCTAGTCTTTCTTCCTCTCTTCCTCTCTCTCTCTCTCTCTCTCTCTCTCTCGTGTACTCCGCTCGGAGGGTTCCATACGTCCCCCTTGGCGGCTCTGACGTTGCTGGGCTGGAAAGCAACCTCTTTCTCTTTACCCGCCTTCACCCTTGTTTTCCTCATCTTCTTCATCCCTCTCGTTCCACCTATAGCCCGCGACGCGACTTGCTTCGGTTCGCACGCGGGAGAAAGCCAGCTCACGAAACTTCCAGCCGGTCGGTCTGGAATCGCGCCTCGGTGCCTCGATCCGCTCCAGCGTTACGGAAAGCGCCGAGCGAGAAACGCCATTTATAATTCAGGAGACGCGTCGCAAGAGCGCGAGAGGAAAACGCCAGCGAGAGCTTATGTGCGCTACTACGCGACTGCCGCCTCTCCTGCTGCTTTCACAGACCCCCATCCCTCCCCTACCCGATTCTCGTTCTTCCATTTACCCTCTTTCGCGTGTGCAACGGAACGAGTTGCTGGGTGAACCGGCAGTCGGGGGAGGAACGTTCGAGAGGGTGGTTCATGGTTCACATTCCTTCCGACGACGCCTAGCGGCGACATAGCTATAAGGTACATGGATGTATAAAGCATGTATACTGTATATATATACATATATATATATATACATGAACATGGCGAACGCAGAGGTCCTACAGCATTATACAGCGCGTCTCGTTTCTCGACACTATGTGCACACACCCCCGCGACCCAGTTTCCGCGAGATACGGCTACAGACCAAGTCTTGGCTCCTCTATGTAACTCCCTCGATTCTCTTTAAAATTTTAAGCGAATTCCTCAGTGGCACGTATATACCAACTCGCGGGACTCGGTACGCAGTAACAGCAAAAGCTCTCTACGTGATTACTCTTCTCACGTATGCGCTTGTCCCGGGAATCGAATGGAGTTGAAAAAATAAGCTGCTGGATAAAACAATCGTACGATATATATAGCACGGCAAAAATAAAATACGCGTCGTGAATTCGTATCGCGGTATCACGAGTTGCGAGAACAATTCTGGCTATCGATCGCTTTTGAATTCGAGTCGAAAGATTTTCGAGCGATAAAGAGATCGAATTATTATGACGCTATTGCTATACTCTCGATATATATATAGGTATATAGTTGTAGAGTATATCTTGACGAAAGATATCGCAAACCCCCTCCCCGCAATAGAGATCGCGACGTTCCCAAGTAACTCGAGAAGCTCCAAGTCGCAGCAGCGTTCGGGGATTCCCCGGGGACGCGAGGACAGCGTATATTCCCGAATCCGAAAAATATTCACATGCGAAACTGCAAAAGTCCTTCTCCCTCTTTCACTCGTACGGAATTGCGCGGTGAGGGGTGGAAATCGCGGTACAGCGGCAGCGATACGAGACTTGCACGAGCGAAGGCCGTTTATAATAAAACACAATATGCGGGGATTTCCTTAAGTTGCATATTCAATGATTTCCTCGGAGACCTCCGGGATCTGCGCCCGCTTCTTCTTCATTTTTTTTTCTTCCTTTTTTCTCTCCTCCGTCACGGCTTGGGGATCACGAAATTGGAATCGTTAGAACGAAACCCCGTTGAGGGAAACATTCCTTCTTTCTCTTCTCTCATCGCGCGAGAGAAACTCAAGACGGCGAAGAGAATAATGGAATATATGGAGATCGTAATCCTCGAGAATGTATATGAATTATTTTTATTTCATCGATACAAACGCGGTATTGAAACCGCGGTGACGACGAATTCACTTCTGTGTCCCACTTCTTCTCGCTCCGCGGACTGCGCACACGTGGGTGGCATATAAACACACAGGAACTCCAATTCAGCGAATGATAAATATTGTTTAGTCGTTCGCCACACGAGTGTCATAAGTGACGAGACCCGGAGGCATTGGACATCAAGAGAGCAGTCGGAAAGAGCAACAGAGAGTGCATCAGCAAAGCTCTCTGTGTGCTGTCTTTTCGTCGTCGTCTTCGTCCGTTGGAGAGTAACGGTCATCTAGTTGTGGGTCCGGGTGAGTGATGTCCGGGCGCACGCGCTCGTCTCTCCCGTCAACGCAAAGGGAACGCCACACACTCTGCTAGCTCGCTCGGGTGCGAAGGAGAATGATGATGACATAATGACGTCGGAGTGGGCGAGCAATAGCTGACATCCGCCACCGAATATTCTAAATCACGCGGTCGTTCTCGCCGTTGTTGATGCAGGAACGAGACGCTTCCATCCTCGTTCTCTGGTCGTCATTCGTGTTTACGAGACTGGACTGCTGATGGGGCCTCAAACCCTCCCCCCTCCCCCCCGCTGGTCCCTCAGTCCTGTTACCGAAACTGAGCCCCGGTTTCGTTGCAACTACGACTAATGGATTAATGCCTCCGCCCGAACTCGCGGCTGCAATTCTCTTACAAACGCAACTCTGACTCTTTTCATTCGACTCTCTTCCAATTTGTTCGAGTGATCGCGTCAACAGCTCCGCGAAAGAAAATGCAATTTCGAGTCTATATCCGCCATTTTGCAAGTGATATTTGATCCCGAAGATAAGAATTATCGCAAGAAAAGCTCGAGAGACATCGAGTCATCATTTTCCCTCGATGTATCTGGAAAAACCACCCCGTCGCTTCTGCTTTCTGCTAACCCAACCGGGTACAGTAAGCAACCCGAAGCTCCCGAAATGTATGAAAAATGATGACGCGGCACTTTTGAAAGAAATGAAATCGGTGCTCGCGAAAAGCGCGAGAGGTGGGAACGTAAGGGAAGAAGAAGATAGGGCGGTCCATACAATGGAGGGTTGCTGCGTTTTCTCTCGAGTAACTGCTGCCTCCATCGTCCTATCTAACTGAGACTTTTCGCGCGCATTGAGTTCGTGTTTCGCCCAGTTTACCGAAACGAGATAAGGACAGAATGTGTATATCTGCGAAACTTTTCCCTTCCCGTCTGTTATTCTCGGAGAAAACCGAGAACGAGCAAATAAGAGTACTCGGGGACGAAGGTCACCCATTTTCTACGAGGCAAACGAGCTTCTAGTCTCGTGCGCGCGTTGGTCTAACGTTGAAACGGTAATCGGCCTTCGCGGCGTCGTAAAAAGCGTTGGACTACAGGCATAACTTGGAAAAGTCTCATTCATCGCGAGCCCTATGTGGACGAATGTGGACCGCTCCGTACGCCTCCGATGTAGAAAAAGAATGAATGAAAATCATAATAGATAGGATTCGCGTGATCAGGTGGCAGAGTCCCCGAGGCAACTTCGTGCGCAACTTTTACGACTCCATCATACGAGGAGAACTTGCTATTCATAGTCTCGGCCTCAGTTGAAGCTATTTTTTTAGTATTTTTACTATATATTGTCAATGATAGTGTTTAGCATAACAATGAGGGAAAGCAGTCGAAGATTTCGTACTTTCTCCGCAATTTTTTCCCCTCTCATTCGCTTGGATCCAAGTGTTTTGACAAATCGTCTCCGTATATTCCTCGTCTCGTTCCGGCGCGATCATTCCCTTTCTCCGTTGCCCTCGTAGTGCTTTTTTTTCTTCTTTTACTTCACGATATCCCGGTGCGCCGCGTCTAATTCCCCGGAATGTTTTTGGCCCCGGCGTCTCGCTGAGCGCAGCATGACTCCCCGTTCTGCTTCTTCCTTCTTTTTCCCTTCAGCCTCCGCGGGTTTAGAGGAGAGAAGACCGAATTTTCTACGGCCCTCTCGTGTGTACAAGTATTATAACTACAATATGTGGTAATACACAGTGCGCAAGCAATCCCTCCTTTGTATCTCATTCGTCGAATTCGCTGTCGCCCCCGGTGCTCCTGCTGCTTCTAGCATTTCTTTTTTTTCCGTGTCTCGTGCGGCGCGTTGAGATCAATGTTTCTCCTGTTCGATAACACGTTTCACCAATCTCGTTTCGTTCACTCATAAAAATTACAGAATTATTACAACCGCGACGTTGTATTCTATTGTTTTGTTGCTTTTTTATCCCGTTCTCCGCACAATGCTCGTGTCTCGTAGCTGCAACAGCGAGGATTCTGTTTTTGCTCACCGGTTCGCCCGAGTCGTACCGCGAAGTTTTACCGATAATTAACTCGACAAGAAAACTTGTTACACGTTCGGGTAAAAGTTATTGTACCTTATATATAGCTACAGCATCCGTAGAAGAGAGTCAACGTAAGGTTTAGTTGTAAGAAGAAAAGAAGAAACGAGAAAAATGTAAGACAAAGAAATCTTTCTTCGAAGTCGATAAAAAGTTATTCGAAGCTTGAAAAAAAGTTCTGGTGTTCCCTCGGCAAAGTAATAAAAAAAAAAAAAAAAAAAAAAAACGAGAAAAATCCGTACACAATCAGACACTCGGTATCTCTATCTAATTCTCGCTTGTCGTCGTCGTCCTCATCCTACGGCCAAGTTCTCTCCCCCCATTTTCATTTCCCGTAGCAATAGTTCATTAAAAAGGTGTTTCAGGAGCAATTCCGTGAGCTATTAGGTAGCCTCTATCACTCCCACGGGGAGCATTTCAACCCCGACGGTCGCCGGCGCAGCCTCCGGCTCCGTGAACGAGGGCTGCCCGAAGTATAGTCCAGAGCGCCAGAAGCAACGTGCTCGGCAAACTATACGAATTCAGCACAAGCATTACGGGGCAGTTACCAGACCGCCCATTCGCGAAAAATGCTGTATTTTTTTTGTCCCAAAGAATACGTACAAACTCCCCGTAGTTTCGTTTCTTTGCACCCTTAATTCTCTTCTGTTTCTTGTCTCCCGTCGTAATCTACTTTGCTTTCGTTTTTGACAATGTCACGAAAAATGACTGCGGCAAGTAAAGCAAAAAGTGTAAGAGAGGGAGAGAGAGAGGGAGAGAGAAAAAGGGAGAGAAAGAGGAAGAGAGAGAGATTGGAAGAATGAAGAAAGGGGTTATAATAGGCGTACGTATAAAATAGAGAAGGTAGGAAAAGAGGAATGCGTCCGAGTTGATAAGAGTTTCACTCGAGTATAAGGAAGAAAGAAAGAAGTGGTGCAAGCACAAGGGATGGAAGAGGCTCATTTATCACTGAGAGGAACCGGGGAGCAGGTGGAAGCTACGGGCGACGAAGGCCCTCCGAGCGAGCGAAACGAAACGAGAAGAATAAAAAAAAAAAAAGAACGAATCGAAGGTTTCCGTAAACACGTGGAAGGCAAGGAAGTCTGTTGTGGAGGATCGCTCTTCGTTATTACCGAAATTTTTGGCTCTTTAACAGTTTCTTGATGGTTTCGTCCCGAGTTTACAGTGAAGTAGATATTAGTCTTCCCTGAGGCCATAATGTTGCGTCCATTTATCCGCGGGACCGTGAGGCCCGGTAGCTAAAGTTGAACGGAGTGCAAGGCACAGAGAGGGAGAGGAACGCGCTGTGCGTATAATTATACGGTAGCTAGCGAGAACGTTCACCGCCACGGCACTTGCGGGCTCTCATCTCCTAAACCGTAAACTCGTTGGAGGCTGGCTACCGGTCTTCAATATAATGTGAGCGAAGGTGGCTTTGGTACCGGCCGTTCGGCGACCCTACCGCTATATTCCTCATATATCGCTATAGTGGCGAAGCGCAAAGTTGCGCTCGCGCTCTCGCAGAGAGAGAGCGGCCAGAGTGAGAGGCTAGCGGAATAGATGCGGCGGGAGAGAAAGGAGGAGAGAAACGGGAGAGAATATGAGCGCATAGAGAGTGGGAGGGGGTGGGAGGGGGTGGCAGCCTCATCGCCGATCCGAACGAGCTGCCATAACTCGGTCCATGGTTCGGGCAATTAGCCAAACGCTATACGAACATGACGAACTTGCCGCTGCTGCCTCTGCTGCGGAAAACGCGTTCCGATCATACGCCAATTCCCTTGGCGCAGCATCACCGTAGCTTCGAGTTTCTCTTCAGTAATATCCGGTAGCCTCCCTTTCTCGTTATGTCATCGTTTATCGTAATTTCCAATCGTTCGCGATATCGGAAATTCCGCAATGTTTCGTTATAATCATTATTATTCGGTACGTCCGATGTGTCAGTAAATTATCGCGATGGGGCGAGAACCGATGGTAAACCAGAAGCTTGAATCGACAAAAGGGAAAAACGAAGGCGCGTAAGCATCGAAGGATTCTCGTTTCATCGGTATATACGCGAACGCCCGCGGTACCCCGTCTATGTATTGTTGCAATAACTATTTCTGGATCTTGTGATCTCGAGCTTTCCGTACGAGAAAGCAAAATCTCATGTTAGGCTGTACGTATACGCAACAGCTGCGCTATCTATCACCAACAATGATTCAGTGATCGTGTAACTACGCTGCGCTCCGGCGCCTTGGTGAGCTTTGGGGCTCTCGTCCGTTTATAGAGCGTAAACCGAGAGTGAGAATCGGCCGGGTTCATCGGGAGCCCCTTCTACTCTCGTGTCTTCTCGTTCTTCTTGCCAACCCTCTGATCTTCAAAGTATATAGACGAACCTTTTATCCGCGGCGCAAACTCGCGAGGCTTTCGCATCAACCAAACGATCGCAGTTTTACGTATACACGAATCTTCGGTAAGAAACGAATTCTCTCGATGGCGTTTACAAGAACGGTGAACACAAGATGACGCCAGTTCTGCACGTGCCAAAGGAGAGACCAAGTACTCCCGCGCAACACTTCTCCGATACACCAGACGGCGATCCAATAAATTAAACAAATTTAATGGAAATATATGTGTACTTTGTTAGCAGTTATTTTTGACAAATCGGCAGTTTAATCATCTATATCGATTCGCAGTCTCGTCCAATAGCTTTTAATAATTGCTACACGTAAAAAATTTATTAGCTTCGCTTATGCGGACACATGAATACGAGAAACCGAGAGATCAAGGTACACACAGTGAGAGGGTGAACGAGCATCGAGCTACTCGATTCTGTTAATTGGCGAGCAGATGCCGATTTTCGATAAAAATTCAATTCGATCCTGTTATTCGCATTGCCCCAGCGGGCAAAAGGGTTATTTTAACGATCGAAGTCGCGTGCGCTCGCCGAGATTCGGCGGCGACACACAGCACGCTGTGTCCCCGTGTCGTTTGCTCTCTTTCACTCGTTTCCTCTGAACGTATACTCGTTTCGTTTAACGACTCGTTCGCATCTCTCTCTCTCTCTCTCTCTCTCGACTGTTTGGATAGCGCCGATCGTGCGCGCGTCCTTCCAAAGTACAGAGAATGTGCCGCCACAACTATTTTCTGCCCTCCACTGGCTGCTCGATCTCTTCTCCTCGAGCCGTAAAGACTCTGCGAAACGATACTGCGTCGTTTGCCCTCCCGTTTGATTGCGCGTTTATCGCGTTCCCCGATCCGTTTATACGAGACTGAACTTATATACCAACGCTATGGTGGAGTACTATACCGATGTATAGCATAAATACCATAACTACGCGCCCACATAGGAAAGAGAACGGATAAATGACAGACGAACGAGGGAACCGACGAGACGAGCGAACGACAGAACGATCCGAACTCCCGAGAATCAGGAGATCCACTCCGTCATAATGCCGTAAGCTCTCTGACCCATTCGCCGCTGGATGATCCGATCTTTCGGTCAAATGGCATGACCCTTCGCGAGTCCGTCTCGTACCGCGCAAAACTCATACGCACTTTCGAACGCACATATAACGTTGACTGCTACAGACCTGTGGCGACTGCTTCTACGACTCACATTTTACGATGTCTCCGCGATCGTAAAACAGTTCGCATGCTTCGTGCGACTCACCCTTCGAGGATGGATCATATAACTGGACCATCGTACCAGATTCTGCGTTAACCATTCGACACTCGAACGTTCTACTAATGTCACGAACTTTGACCAACGCTACCGCGTCACAATGATTCTGCGCAACGATTGCGATGTTTCCGATGTTTCCTCGAAACAAATAGTACGAATGTAACGAACATTAAAGAGTATCGAAATTCTGAGAGGAATTTTTTTTCTCTCGTTTCTCTTCTATCTCCGTGTGCTCAACGGCTTTCATTTCCCCGAGGTGAAGCGAAAGGCGCCAGCGGCTTTGGGCGCACAGTCCGAGTTCTCCGAGAGACGGCCTAACCCGACCTTTCTGGTACATTTTTCCCTTTTTTTTCTCCCCTTCCCAACGGAACCCTGTATTAGTTTTTACGAGGATAATACACAACGTTTAAAGGGATAAGGGATTAAACGCAAGCCGACCACCTGAACACTCGAATCGCTTCTGTTTTTTTTTTTTCGTATAATATCCGTGGGGGCAGCTTCACTGCTCTAAACGCCCTATAGATCTTTCAGGCTTTAGCACGGACAATGGTAAATAACGCGAGAAGATCGTGAGAAAGCGCTTAAAACAAAAAGAACGGGACGCCTTGAGAACATTAACAAAAAGTTGAATATTAAAAGGAAAATTCGTTCTTGGAGTCTGAGCACATCGGGTACTATCTACTAGAAACGAAACTCAATGCAAAATTGGCGACGGTTCCGATGGCGATCGCAAGGACGTTCGAGTATTCTCAGTCCTGTTCGCCGGTCGTTTAGCGCACCCCTTCCCGCGAAAAGCTCTGGTAGCAATAGCATAGCTACCCCCATCCAGCGGAGGGCAAGGGGTGGAGAAAGCGTCATAAATAACATTCAACTTTACTTCCAACGGCGTGTTTCAACTCTCGCCAGGTATCTGCAACGGGCACTAGCGTGTGCGGGTAAAGGCTCTTTCTCTCATCCCAACAGCAGTTGCCCGTCGCTACGGGACACTCCAGCTTGGCTCTCGGCGGGCTTTCGCGAGTTCGCCATTCTCACCCCCTCGATCCCCTTTTTTCCACCCTTCTCGATTCGCGAGTTTTCGCCGTTCGCGAAATATGAGTAAAAAAAAAAGGCGCTACGAATAAGAGGGTAGCTACTCGCACGAGCTCCCTTCATAAATAACCGGACAGCCGACAGCGATCCCGACAGGGTTGTCGCGTGCATTCGTGTCTTTTCATCTCTTCCCCTCTATATAGATATATATATTATATATGTGAATCAGATGGATAGATATGTATACGAATGTACTCGTTACATTTCGTAGACGCGTCTACCATACGTACAATTTACATCCGGTACGTACCTATATCGAATAAACAAACCGGCTTTGCATCGTAGATGGCGATATATCTCGAACCGTAGCAAAAAGGTCATAGTACGAGTTTTCTCGTTGTGATGTAAGAGTACTTAATGGCATATGTGCGTTTTGAATTCTTCAAGTTCTCTCGTATATCGCAGCTAACACGCATCCTCATTAACCCCACCTGTTTGAAACTACGCTATGTCGCGGAATGACATTCTACTCTCGCAAATTACCGTAAAGTGTCACGCGCCCCTGGCCGACGGAGAATCGCGCGCATACAAACACGCGAGACTCTCAAAGACGCCTGAGGACGAATTAGATATGACGTTTCACATGACACTCGTTCGTCAAGCAGAAACGTGACAGGTTGATTATTACGACGGCGCATACCGGACGCACAATTTCGATGATTCTTGCAACACGGGAAACGTGACTCGCGTTCCTCAATCATTCTCGTTTCGAAAATTCTATCGCAATGAAATAATAGATGAGAGAACGCGATCGGCGACACCCGCTAATGCACAGACGCGCGAACGCAGGGTCGGAGGATAGCTGCGGTGATGCGTGTGCGAAGGGTTGTTTTCGAATAACGAAGGGGTAGGTACGTATCTTGTAATGTGTGTACCCTTGCGCGCTGGCAAGCAAAATCGTGTCAGTCTCCGTGCAATCGTGAGTGCACATTGCAATATTTACCCCCTCCCCGCTCACCCCTCGGCGCATTCTGTGACTCCATACATTTGTCGACTCCGGGAATTTCCCCTTTGCGTCATCGATCACGTTTATCATCTATATAGATATTTATCCATCTATACAAATACAAACGCAGAACAGTAACCGCAAATAAATTTCTCTCAAAATTTCGTGATATTGTAAAGAACTATATGTAGACCGAAGTTGCGTGGTTAGCAGCCGGCAAAACAAGATTAAAGTGCTGTACAGACGCAGCAAGGTTTACAGAGGGTTCGCGTGGATTTGGTAGTCGATCAAGAGAAAGAGTATTATACAAAGCGAGTTAATCTCATCTCTCTCGATGTACCGTGTATATCTTTGTCGCTCTGCCCACAAAAAGCGGAGGTGAGGAGAGGGCGGAGGGGGGTATACAGATAGGCCCAACGAGAGGGAATGTGTACCTACACCGTGGACCACTTCGTTCGTCGTACCAGCAACGCGGCTTTTCTTTGTCGGGGGGCCTTTTGTCAGGTCGTGAATTAGATTGCGTAATCCTGTTTGTAGTCGAAATGACACCGCCGCCTCCGGGCTTGACATTTAGGCAGTGAGATAGCGAGGAAGAGGGAAAAAAAAAAGTAGAAGGGGAAAGGACAGATACTGTGGATACGCTTTGCACAGACAGAGCCCAGCATCGGCAGCGTCGCTGTTGCTGCTGCTGGGTGGCCCTATTGTGAGCGGGTAATTGACTCCGATTGGAAGATTGGATGTGGATCGCACGGGAAAAGAGAACGAGCACCAAACCCCGGGACTATAGGATTTCTATCTCGCTCATGCTTCACTTCCGAATTCGTTTCTATAAAGCGCCAGACACTTCGTTAAGCCCAATTATTCGATGAGAGGCAGAACACGGCAGTGGCGAATGATGCAGGCAGGGAATAAAAAAAAAAAAAAAAAAACGAAACAGCGATGCAACAGTCAGAATAAAAAGCGGCGGCTTATATCGATGATATGACTGCGCTTGGACACAGTGTATATAACCCTCCCGCCGATGAGAATTCAAAGCAAATATATAAAGTAAACGAAAGCCATTCGGCTTGTGCCCCGTCGTCGCTGTCGCGATTCGACGCGTCAGCCTTCGTGCGGCTTTCACCGTCCGACAGCTCCCAGATACTACGACAATTTTTCCTCGATCTGATACCCTCACGGGTTTCAGTCTCTCCGATCAAAGGCGCGGAACTCTGCGCTATGTCTATACACGGTACCGAGCAATTAGGCGCTTCGCGGGCAATGCGCGTATACGGAATTCGATTCTACCCGACTGTCGTCTCCGTTCTCCCGTTGGCATTCTCGATTCGTCGAAATATCGGGGATTCCGCATGTCCAATTTTCTATCTCTCTCTCTCTCCCTCTCTTTCTCTCTCTCCTCTTGTCGTTCATACACATCGAGGCTCCCGACGTTTTATCTCTCTTTGCCGCACAGTCGTGTTTCATAAGGACGGTAAACGCTGTCATTACGAGCAAATACGGTGCCGCGCACTTGCGGTCGACGAAAATTTATTTCTCTTGTGGCCATTTACAACTACCACGGAGATTTTCTGTGAGGCAACACCTCCGAAGTGTGATCGTGCAGAAAGTGAACGAGTCTTCACACGAGTTGCGTGTTGAACTTGGTCGTCGTCGTCGACGCGTTATACTCTGAAAGAATTTTTTTTCGCCTTCCCGTGCGGTTTACCTCCGCAGAAACGAGACGCTTTATGCTTTGTCGTTGTCTCTTTCCGGCTAAGTACCACGCGAGAACGGAGCGCATTGCAACCGTCAATGCTGCGGTGTCGAGTCCTTCTCCTCGTCGTCGTCGTCGGCGAAAGACCGCAGGCCACAAGTGCCGCACCGCGCCCCAAAGAAGTGCCTCCAACGAGTAGAGATCTCTACTCGCAGGAAGTCTCCGTTTGCCTGACTATGGTGCACGTTCCTCTCTTTACCGGCTTCGAGATAATATAACAGGTGCGTTAGGTGTCCAAGGGGAGGGGGGGTTTGTTCCACGAGTCGCCGAGAATCTTTGACCGTAAATGCGAGTCGTTTAATCTCCGTACAAAATAGACCTGTGGGAACGGGTCACGACGCGCGGAAGAAAAACGCGAAAGATCGGCCTTTAGATACCTTCACTGCATTGAGCAATTGCTTGATTGACAAGCATTTTAATGGCAATTTACTGCTCCGAGATACAAATTATTAATCCGAATTATCAGGGGTCAAGTAAATCGGACGTGGAAACGAAGTATTCGCGTTAAAATCGGCGCGGAAAGTCTCGCAGACTACTCGATCCTTCGCCCATAGATACATAAAGATACCGCGAGTTCTGCGAGTTCGATAAGACGTCTGAAAATCGAGAAAATAAAAGAGCATCCGCGCGGCACTGTAAGGAGTCCACCGATCTTCTCAGCTCTCGCGTCCGCGCGGATAAACGGCAGAAAGTGTGCTCGGGGGCTGTGTGGATTGTGCAGAGAAACGAAGAGGGGTCCACAGTGAATCAAGTTGTGCGTCGTTGGCAGCGGGGGGTCGGTGCCCGCCGGACAGTATCGCTCCTAAAGCATCGCGCTTCCATAACGCTCTCGCCGTAGTCTGGCGCGCGTGTCTTATAGCAAAGATTCTCTCTCGTTCTCGGCGTCGTCGAGCGCATTTACCGAGTGGGAGAGATTATATTCTCTCGCTTTTTCACAGTCTTCCGAGTTCCAACTACGACGACTTCGACTCTCGCGTTTCGTATCTATATTCCACGGTGTCTTAGAGAGACGGTATGCATCCGGGGATATAAGGCGTCCCATCAATAACCATTAGCTTCCCGTGCAATTATATCCACATTCGTTAAGCGCCGGGGGTTATATATACCGATGGATAAAAATAGCGCGCGACGCTCACGTCTCATTTTCTTTATTTCTCGTTCTCTCATTCGTTGTCGTCGCGACTTTTTTACTCAGCGGCATATTTGCCTCTCGCGACTCTCAGACGCGCGCATGAAAAATGTTGCCGCGTCGTCGACGTCGAGCGCAAAAGATACCGAGAGGTAAAACGATTTTGTACTTTCGGCAATACACGATTATCGTACAAAACCGCTATTAATACTTTCACCGATGCATTCCCCGTTCGGCCTCATTATTTACGCGAATCGCGGGCGGTATTGGTGCATCAGGCGTGGGTGATGCACACTTCTTCGCGGACATTTATCCTCGAAAAAGGCGAAAAGGATTCGGGAATGGGAATTGAGTTCTCAAGGTTTTCGTGAAGGATTTGTTCATTTCAGTGACTTATTTATTTTTAAAAGCGATGAATCATCGCGGTATCTACTTATTTGGTAATTTCTTTCGCGCGTTTCTTGAAAAGTATTTTTTTTTACGTATACATCGTGTATTTTAAACGATTAATCAATTATCAATGATTAATTTTTACATTCAATTTTTCCGTCTCGTAATAAGAATGACATTACTTTTGGTATTTCATGCGCGCAATTTTTGCATTTTTATACATATATTACGCATCCTGAAAGAACGAAACACCAGAAAAGAAATCGACGGATACTATATAATGCGAAGCAAATATGCAACTCAGTTCCTCTAGAATCTTCTCTTCGCGAAGGAAGTCTCGCCGCTCCTTTACTCTCTCGGACCCGCGAATTTTTTGTTAACCGACGAGACGCGATCCTGGGAACGGTAAGCGCATCGTTAATAAAGAATACCATAGCACGCATGCCTTCGGCGCGGTGGAGCATCTCGTTATTTGATATTAATAACGAGGCGCTGCGAGCGAGCGAATGGTTGGACTCCGGTTGGCACGCCTGCCGATCTCACCGGCAGCTTTGGACTTCTCGTCGTTGTCGTCTCTCCGGCTGCTGCTGTTCCTTCTGCATCTCCTGCTGGTCAAGCTTCTGCTCCTCTGTAGATCCGAATCATTATAATGGTTCTGGTCGGTCGGTCTCTTGCGCGCCCTCGCTACCGTTCGAGACATTCCATAGTGCATCCCGCGAGAATTTGAGAAGCCAAAAAAAAAAAATAAAAATAATTAAAAAAAAAGAAAAAGGTACGAGTAACACGGTTGGGAGAATATCATTGCCACTTTTTTTATTTCGTTCTCAAATTCTCGCAACGATCAATTTTTGCATCATCAACGAATCATTAAAAAACACATTAATAGATCGCGTCGGATAAATTTTTATTTTTTATTCATTGGACTCGAAAATTCATCGGTTATTCACCGAGCGCCGTAATTCTTGCCGCTTTCATATATCGATAGTCCGACAACAACTTGCAGCCGTTGAACAAGCGATAAACGAGGTGCGCGGGTCACATTCCGTAAGGCATTATTTCCTCACCTCGCGCCCTTCCCGCAATAGCCATCGAGAACTAACACTTTCGTTCAGCCGCCAACATACGGCGGCTCTTCGGGTCTCACAAGATATAGTGTTTGTGATGAGGCGGAGGATCTTCTCGAACGGAGATCTTCCGGTCCAAAAATTCACCATATATCTTATACTCGACGGCTATTGCTATCGGTATCATTAATACGGCATTATTAACCGAATAATCATCCATTAGGGATCGAGGATTCGATGTATTTCTATCGGTACAATCGATTAATACGGCATTATTAACCGAATAATCATCCATTAGGGATCGAGGGTTCGATGTATTTCTATCGGTACAATCGATTCATTGCTTTTCAGCTATTTCCCCACTAATCCGCTCGTACTTTGTCCATTCAAAAGCCAAAATCTCGTAACGCATTTTTCGATCGATACTTATCGATCAAAATAAACGCGTGTAATTCCGCAGACCCGATGGAAAATCGACGAATCTCCCCGTTATTACGCTCTCGAGGCCAAAAGTCCCATGAACGGTTTCGCATCGCGTATAAAGGGAGTACACCCACACCGTGCGCGTATGTAGCGACGGGGGGTCGCGTGATTTGTGACTGCCTCGTGAAGTCACACAGCGGCTGATATATTTTACGGTCAGCGGCGGGACCAGTGAGCAGAGAAAAGAGTTCACTCCACCTCCGCGCGTGTTCGTCCTGATCCACGAAACGACCGTAGGATCGCAGGCAAAGATGCTGACCGCTACTACTACTAACGGCAACGTAGTAACAGTGATTATGTTCATCGAATCACTGCGCATCTGTATTTTACGAATCGCGCATCTTACGTATAGACGTTGAAGTGTATGCGACTGTGTGCAGAGTTTGCATTCTCGCTAGTCGCGCTCACCTACCCTCTCGCAACGCTTTCTCTCTCTCTCTCTCTCTCTCATTCTTCGTGTTCAAAGCTCGTAGAATTCAAATGCTAGCGGCAACGCGCGAAGGGGGATCCGACGATGAACATTGTGCCACATGGTGGGTTACAAAACAAGAGAATGAGAGAGAGAAAGAAGGCCCGATCGGCCGCCTTAACACGGCGAAATACATACTATTTACATGAGAAAGGAGTTGCACTGGCCACCGACCTCTCGCTACCCTGTATTTCTCAGACTCCCCGCGTGGATGCTGCCACCCCCGCAGGCTAGCGAGAATGAACAGACACAGAACACGGAGACAGACGCGAAGCTTTCCTCCCGCCGAGAAGATATCTTCCCGTGTAAACACGCTTCGTCATTATCACCGGGGACGTCGAGATATTTTACGAGCTCGCGATTTTGTTTGCTTTGTTCGGAGCGGAAATTTAATAGGATTTTTCTCGACGATTCTCTCTTCGATCGTTGAATAGTGAGCCTACGATTTCTTGGGAAATATTTCAAATACAAATTCCCGTATACTTGAACCTCTTTAACTTAATGAATCTTTCATACCGCATTCTCCCAGTCGATCACTCTTCGACACACGTAACAAAAGAAATACGTAAAAAAAAAGAAAGAAACGATTGGGAATCCAGTGGTTCGATGTATTATCGGTTATCCGTACCGGTTCAAGGGAATGAGAAAGATATCGCGGGCGTCGAGGGGCTGACGCGGGGCACGGTGTCGGAAAGACAGGTTGGTCGCCGCGGGGGTCCAACTCCGATGAGCCCATGCGACGGAGTAATGGTGCAAGAAGAAGTAGAAAGAAGATATCGTCGTGAAAGTGCGAGCGAGATACTGATAGAAGTCTGAGAGAACCAAACGATGGTAAAAAAAAAAAAATTTGAATAAAAAATAAAAAGTACGAAGACTCTCCGGGGCTGCGGCCGATCGGTACCAGCAACGATAGGTACCAACTTCGTCTTCCCTTCTTTCTTAACTCTTTTATCCTTCCTCCATACTTCCCTTGTATAGATACTCATATATATACATATATACATACGCGAAGCATATATGCACGCGTATATAATACGTATACAGTATAATGTGTAGTATAATACGTACTGAAGTACGTATACCACGATGTATACGCGAACTTGCGCCAGTGCGTTCCTTTTTTTTTTTTTTTTTTCAATGCTTTCATGCCCACCGCGCGTTCGTTCGCTCACTCGGTTTGCTCGGGCGAGAGAGGACCTATCGAGGATCTCGCGTCGTAAGTCCGAAACTTTATGTCCGCGCGGCAAACCTTCTCCTTCGCCATCACCCTAACTTACGATAGCCACTCGGGCGCGCGCGCGCGCGCGGGAGTTGGCTACGGGTTGGACTCTCTTCTTGCAGAAACACTCGGCTCGCCTCTTTTCTACGTAGTATGTAACGTGGTATATACTATATACCAACCCTTCTGGCGATCACCAGGAGGTAGAGTACGACGGGTCCGTGCAACGCCAGCTTGGCGAACCTCCCCTTGCGTTTACTTGAGACGTCTGCGTCTCTGAGCTCGACGTGTGCTGCAGAATATGGGACGATATCCGTTTTCCTCCCCTTTCCCCGCGATCTTCCAGCGTCGAAGCAAAAGCCCGCATCGGCGTGGCCCATCGGTATAGAAGAAGCGAAGGAACGAGAAACGAAAAATTTTGCAACTCTTTCTTTTCAACTCCGGACGAAATTTTCTTTGGGGCATAAATTTTGCGTTCGCCGTCCTGAGCTTCGAGGCATTTTCACTAACCCCACACTACGGGTATAGTGAGCACACTTTGTATAATATCTTTTCATGCCCCGAGGAGAGGCATTCTTTTGGTTCTTTGGCTCGTCCGAGGGCCTCTGATACTTCGCCGTCGGTGTACGATTTCATCTCGCGAATATAATCAGCAACAGCCGCTGGTTTCGCCCTTTAGAGACGTTCCGGTGTGTAGGTACGTCGCTCGGCAACGGTATGGACAGGAATTCACTTTGCCTTCTAGCCTCGTAATGATTATACCGATAACGATGAGACCGCGAGAGAGTCGCTTAAGGCTACGTAACGAGAGCCACGAACGATTTTTGTCTACAGTTTGTTGCACTCGTTAACCCATCAGAATTTACGGTTTCGAGAAGTTACGTCGTATACGAGTGCAGAAGATTAACTTACATCGTAACTATTTTTATGTCGACTATCTATCGCGTCATCTTTTCGTATCGATTCTCAAATCGTTGAATATCGGCAAATACGGCAAAGAAATCGAAAGTAACGCGAGAGAAATAGCGTATCAGTAGAAAAGGAAAGTGCTGCACAGACTCCGCCAGAAAACTTGCCTCGCTACCCCTCTGTGTTGCCGAGTATATCACAACGGTTTGGCCTACTGGCGAAGTGAAAGAAAGTAAAGAGAAACGAGACTCCGGTGAGCCACACGAGTGGAGCAGCGCATAACCTGGGTCAACACTCTTGCGCCAAGAAGCGAAGAGCGATAGTGGCAATAATTTAGAGATTCCATTCATCGTCGTTCTCGGGAGTACAGCGGAGAGTGGGAGAAAGAGAGAGAGAGGGAGAGAGAGGAAAGAGAGATAAAAAGGGCTGGCTGCTGTCTGGCAGGTACGCCATTCAGTATACGCAGTGGGCGGGGTGGGTATGTTTCATCTCGAGAAGGTAGAAGGATAAGGAGGAGGGGAATGGCTGCGCAAACAATCAATGAAGTTCGCAGGCAAAAGCCACTGGTTACTTCCCTTTCGATGCTGTTTACGAAGATATTTATGTCTTTGCAAAAAAAGTAATCGAGTAGAAAGCGTCGAAGGTGCACGATTTTTATTTAGTTTAAAACGAATACTCGAAGTTTTCGATCTAAAAAAAAAAAAAAAAATTCATGCGCGGAAATGTAACAAAATAATCGAAAAGTTGAGTTTTCGATTTATTCGTTTCGCCGTTGAATTTCGAACGATGTTAAAGTTAAAAGTGATTTATAAGAAAACTTGTCGCCATTTTCAAAAACTTTACAATTTTACGAAAAAAAAAAAATGGGAAAAATGAATTATTTTACAAAAAATGGCGGGGTCCTCGATGCTGTTGATATAGGAACATCGATACCGTATCTCCATTTGATTTCTATAGTCTATAGCTTACCCGGCTCGGTTACAGCTCTCTCGGAGAGTTATACGGAGATGGAGTGACGTAGATGCCGAGAAACCAGATAGAGGATCCTGCCTAATGTATGTAATTGATCTATTGTGCGATGCATTAGCACTCGAGGCAGCCGCGAGGGACTGGTTATCCTCGTCGCCGAGAGTGGTAGAATGTATACGTTGAATAAAGAGACGAAAACAGAGGTGATGGACTGAGAGGAACTCACTCAATGGGCCAACGGGGATTCTTCGTGAATCTCAGAATCCGCTATACCTGCTATCTCTTACATTACTTACTTCTTTGTATTATCAGATTAGGCTAATGTACGCTTATTGTCCGCGTCCTCGCAGGTACGCGAATTCTCGAGAAGCTTCTCTTTTCTCAACCGCTCCGAATTATTAACACGCGCGAATGATTAACCGCAAATTTGCGTGAAGTATTTCGTGAATTATTCTTATCGTCCCGCTTCGTTAGCTGAATTATAAAGGATGTGGCAAAAAGGGGTCGAAATCGACGACATGGTTAGTCTTGTTGACACGTCACCTCTCGCATGACTCAAATAATAGCTATAATATATATGATACGTTCCGAGGAACCCCTTTTTTTTGTCTTCCTTCGTGCGTGTTGGCCGTCCGTGCATCAACCTGTGACTTCACGAAAACCGGACACTTCGGATTATCATGTGGTTTACCGCATGCCCCCGGGGCCCATTGACATATTTTGACTTTCGTCCTCTTTCCTCCTCCGCAATAATCTTCATTTCTTTTTTTATTCGCGGCTTATGCTCGACGAAAAAAAAAAAAAAAAACTGGTCAGTGAAACCAGAAGAACCCCTCGCGTAATTATCCGGCTCTTCGGATTTTACGTGCACGTGTGCACGAGGCGCAAGCGGCCCACGATTATTCGCTAAACCACGAATATACATCGCAGATGGGTTTAATCGTCGGAAATACGAAATTATATCAACTTTGCTTTCGAAGAATCGTATGCAGCGCAAAATTTATCGAACGAGTAAAAATCGAAAAAAAATCGAATCGCACGTTTCTCAAAATCGATCTATTCGTGACTTTGCTGATGTTCCAGTTTTCGGTTTATCCCTATTTCTACTTTGCTCTCTCGTTACCAGACCATCGCTCAATCTTCTAGTTTCCGAATTTGATTCTCCAGTTTTGAATGCACGTCTTCGTGTTGTAATCGAAACGTTGAACGAGATGACTGATACGTGGGAATCTCATCGAACAACAGGAGAAACGTCATGCAAACCGAGAGGAATTCATGCCTATCGCTAACAAAATTTCTCCGACGTTACTGTCTTTTTCACGATATGTCACTCGTGTGTTTCTGCGTGATGTGTTCACTGACGAGAAAACTATTATAGACCCGAAGCTCGCGCCCTCTATCTCTTGTTTCTTGATTATGATTGCATGACTGTGAAATTGGTCGTCGGTGGGGTAAGTCTCGACATGTTGTACATATATCCGAGAATTCATATATAAGGATGAGGTATACACATAGGAGAGCCCGCGGCTTTCCACAGCCAGCTGAGAGCTCGCATGACTTCGTGAGTTTGGCGAACAATCCGGTAAACCGGTAAACTAGCTTTCGGTAGCCGCGCACTCGCGCGCACCGCCTCTGTTTCAACCACACCGTACGTAAAGCAGTGTAATACGGAGTATACAATAGCAAAGAGGAAGAAGGAGAGAAAAGTATAGCCGGGAGAGAGAGAGAGAGAGAGAGAGTTAGATAGGTAGAAGCGGGCTACTAGCACGTGGTGTCTTCCCACGTCAGAATGACGGACAGACGGGCCCAGCAGCTTGACAGGCCTAAGGACGGAAGGACGAGCGAAAACGAACGGACGTACAGTACCGCACACCGGTAGCTTGTATTTTATTCAAGCTCGACGACCGAACAATTACCGTCCTACACGGCTTAGTTCTGTCTCTCCTTCCTTTTTTTTCGTCTTCCCTCTTTTTTTTTACCTGTCTTTATCTCCTACGCGTAGGATTTTCGTTCGAGTTGCGCGAGTTAATACGATCTAACGGAACAAAGAAACTATAGGGCAATATAACCCATTGGCTTGTGCATCCTGCGCGCTCAGAGAACTGTATCGCTAAAAGAACGAGGGCGGCGCAGAGGGGGTATAATTCGATCGCGTTGGATAATTACCGATGATAGAGCGAGAGAGGAGAGACTGGAAACAGGCGGAAAGGATTGGTTCAATCCTTTTCTCGCTCGCGCGGGACAGAGGGAACGGAGAGTAGTGAGCTTCCCGTCGGAGGAAACCCGGGAACACTATGGTACGAAATCAGCGATGCGGGCCCCGAGCACGCTGTGCCCGCGATGGTGGCGGTAGCGGTTGCTTCTCTCTATAGCGTGTGCAGAACACCCGACCCTCCCGGGGTCTTGCATCGGTTCACTCGCGAATCTAGATTATAAATCGTGTGTTCGGCGCCGGGGTTGCCCGATGAACCCGAAACGATGGAAGGAGGGGCATCTGTGGGGACTCTGCTCTCTCTCGCCTCTGCTCGCCGGCGAGAAACTCCTCCGCAAACTCGCTCGACGAGTGTGGAACTTATACCCGATACGCTCGTTTCACCCGTGAAATCCGAATCTCAAACTCCGAATGGATTCTTGTTCATTTGTTCTTCTCAACGTAATTCTTTCTTTTTTTCGCCTCTTTTCCATTGTCTCTCCGATATTAGCTTCGTAATCCTCTGCCAGGCAAATTGGAAAGGCATTCCTCGGCAGATACCCGCCTGACTAATCACGTCCGTCGGATGTGGGAAATATCTTTCACCGCGAGTCTCGCGACAGCATTCTTACGACGTACAATGGCCGCGTAATTATTCCATACGAGACGAGCCGTTATATGTTGAACCCTCCCCTCCCTCGAGGTATAAATATCGTTGCGTGTGGCTTTCGGGGCGAAAAAATTCGCTCCCGAATGAATAGAGGGTACGGCGTACCGCAACGATATCGTATAGACTCCATGCGAAAAGATAGAGCCGCGAGAGATGAGATGCGGGAGTAGCGCGGGGTAAAGAAGAGTAGGATGCTCCATTCGCCACCCATTTTTCTGATAATAAAGAGGCGAACGGACGGGTGGATGACGGTAAGTACATGAACGCGTTCCGCAAGTAGCCGAAGCTACTGCGCTGCAGCGGTGCACCCCGTGCAGCTGCAGGAAAAGCATCAGCGCTGAAGACACCCTCTTTGCCGCACAACCCCCTTTCCCTCCACCCTCTTCAGCCCTCCGCTTCAACTTTTCCGTTCTCTCTCAGCGTTTCTCTCATTTTATCTTTCGCTCTTCTCTCGTACCGCCCAGCGATGCCGTGCATCCCGCGTTCGCTCGCTCGCTCGCATCGCATTCTTCTATTTCATTGTCGAGAAAACCAATTTCCTGGTACCTAAATTACGCTCGCTGGCGAAAAAGCCTTCTCGCACCCGTTCCCCGGTTCGCTCTTCATCCCTCTCTCTTCTACCTCTTTCTCTATCAACCTCCGACGAGCCACGCGTTTCGTTTCAACCCCCCGCCACAATCTCCCTCGCAAGCTCTTCTGCAACGGGGCGCGGTAATATCGCAAGTTCGCTACCTTTCGCACGGGTAGTTCTACCGCTCACGGCGAAGTGTACCGTAGAATGAGAGAGGAACCACGATAGAACATCGTGAGGGAGAGTGTGGAAGGATCGCGAGGTAAGAGAGAGCAGAATCAGCCAACGTACCAGGAACGGAGACCGATTGGAGGGTGCGGAGGGGGTAGCAAAGCCGAGAAGGGGGATGAAGCAAAAACGTTAATTTGAAAACGTCACAGTTTAATTTAAAATTACGTAAGTAGGGAGCTGGTGTACTCCGGTGGAGCGCATTTTCTCGCCGTGTCTGTAACAAACCTTCTATCTATCTACCTGCTTGAGTTTACCTCGTACCTTTCACGTTGCTATACGCTATAGCGGCTTTTCACTTGTTTTTGTTTTTCACTTGTCTCACGCTCGTTTATTCGATTTTGCTTACAATTTCGTTGAGCACGACGATTCTCCGCATTGTTTTCCCAACAGGTCACTATTTCTCTTTGGATATTTCTCTCATCCCCGAGTCCTCCTCCCTCCCGCCGCCGCGTTCGTTGCCCGGTCCGGTGAATTCCCGCGAATCGCGGTAATAATAGCCGAACGTACTCGTCGCGAATTCTCGCTCGCTCACGGCTTTTGCTCACAGCTTGCAATTATTCGGGGAACGAGAGGAATTTCGCGAGCGAACGAAAGCTCGCGGGGGTGGAGTAGGGAAGGTGGGGGGTGGATGGGGTGCTGAAACTCGCGTCGCCTATATACATCCGAATACTGGAAAGCGGGCAAGAATTGAACGAAGAAGAGCGTCGGAAGGACAGTATAAGCGAAGTGAAAGAGGAAAAATAAAGGGATGAGAAGACAGAAATTCTTACGCCCTGATGCTACCGGTAATACGCTTTTTTTCGTTACTATTCTCGAGGATATCGAAGAACCCGCCGCGGACGCGAGATCCCGGATTCCAACGAGATTGCTTTTTCGACGATCGAAAGATTTTTCTCTGACAAATTTTCTTTTTCTTGTATCTGCTCTTACGTGCCCTTTATACCCATTATATGGCGTAGAATAAGGTCACGTAATTGATTCGGCGTGAAGCGAGCCTCGACTTCGGCGAGTTGTCTCTCTCTCTCTCTCTGCGTCATGATTATTCATTAGTTCGCGAGTCGAGCAACAAAAATGTGTGACACTCTCGTCGAACGTCGGGCTGCTCGTCGCGGTGTCGTGTTTATAGTACGACGACTGGCTAATTACAGACACTTCGTTGTAGCCCTTAATTTCTCGTAACAACATCATTATTCACGATCGCGAGCTTCGATAAGGAACGCGCGCGCTACTCGGACGCATAATCCATGCGGCAGGTGAAGCCTCCCGCTGTCCCCTCGTGCGTACGGAATACATTTGTATTCTATCCACAAGTGAAATGTATTACTTACGCAACGGTGTTAGATCTTCTATCGACTTTCAAATACTCGTAAATGTTATTTTCGAAGCGCGGAACAGCTGTTCGCTTCTCACATGAGGCGTACGGGCAAACAACGTCGATACTTTTTTTTTATTATTATTTAGCTGCGAGAGAAAACAAAAAAAAAGTATCGTGCCAATCGCTCCGACACGTTTCAACGATTCGCCCTTTGCCGCGTGTAGTCGAAAGGATTTCATCCGATTAGTACCGTATCGAGAACCGAAGAATTTCGCGACCCAACAGTTCCGCGGGAGACGGGAAGGAGGCTATGCGTGAACCCTCCACAGCAAAGTCTCAAAGATCGTCCTCGTCGTAGGATAAACATTTCACGCGGCGAATCTCACGCCGCGGTCACGTATGCCTCGAGATGGAACGTCGAAGAACGCGATACCACGTTTGGAACCCGATACCGCGACGCGGCGTGGGTCTTGGTCGATCCTTGCGGAGGCAAGTCGGGTCCTCCTATGTATTATATGTATATATATATCTCACTCTCTCCTCAATTCTCGATCCGTGGCAGAGAAGAGGCGATTCTCGATTCCATGAACGCCACTGATGTTGCTGCCGCTGCGAGACGGGTTTCGATCTCTCGAAATCTTCGCTCCCCAAGTCCTTTTCTTATTCAAGACTTTTTTTGTTTCTTTATTTTGTTTGTTTTTCGTCTTTCTGCTTTTCTACACGAGACACAAGCGAGTAGAGGCTGATGTCGTCATTTTTTTCTTGGATATACGAATAAAAAAAAAAAAAAAAAAAATTCAAAGGGGCTAACGAACTTCTTTGTATCTTATAGGCTATATCCGTTGATCCTGTAGTGTCCTTGACCCTACAGTGTTCCGTCTCCACTGTTCTTTACGTGTTTTTTTTTTTTTTTTTTTTTCATTTTTTTCTCTCATTCTCTTTGCGTGTATTTTCACACGAGAGACGTATAGTTTTGACTGTCTTCATGATAAAATACAATTTGCCCATTGGCCGCGGGCGTTCGCCCACCGTATTCGCGACGCGAAACAACAAGTCTGTAGATATTTCGAGCTTTTGTATGAAAATTTGCGTAAAAAAAAAGTAAAATCTTGTCGCATACTAAATACACGACATACCAAAGTATCGTATAACGTTTTCACGTTGGGTGTCGCGAGAAGCTAACAACGCCGGAACTCTTTCGTGATCTCATCGCGGTCGTTTCTTCGTCTTCTCATTTTATCCGCGATTTCGTTCGCGCGACACCACGCAAAACTTATAAGCGACGAACCTGCGAGAGCGGAGATCCCGTGGCAAACCAGTTTTCATATTTTTCGTAGCTCGCGATAAATTTGCAACGAAATACGCGAAAGATACACGAGAGCGGACGAGGCCGTTCGCGGCAGCACTAGCGAAGTTACCTTTGGCTTTCATTTGCACTCCGCGGATTCAACGCGGCCACATGGCACAACGGGCGACTTGGTGGTAACTCTCGAACGAATTCAGCGTTATCCAAGCGCAATACAAGTATAGTAAACCCTCCGAGAAAACCTTGAATACGAAAGACTATGGAAGAGATGTGTAAACCCGGACCCGGACGCCATCTCGATAGCTTCCTCGTGCGTTCATACCGCATATATCCGAGCGATATCTCTCGAGAAACTCGTTCTCTACCGTGTTTCACGATGAGATTGCGTTCACACGTATACAAACTTCGAGAGCGAGTCCTCCCGGGTTCAAGTACGCTAATAGTGTACTATATTATAGTATCGCGTTGCGTTATAGATATATATATATACACGTACATACGTATGCAGCATGTGTAGGTAAATAAATAAGTGCACTCGATTACGACCATAACATAACGAATTTATTTATTTTCTGTTTCAGGTGAGTAACACATTCGTTCTCGTATATCTGGTACATACCTGCGGCATGTCGGTAAGAGCCTCTATATTTCTTATACTATATCTACATATCATCGAACCGCGCAGAAGCTATCGAAGTAAAACCGAAAAAAAAAAAAAAAAAAAAAAAAAAAACAACAAATACATCGCGGAAAAGCCTTCCTCTCTTCGATGAGGATTGAAACGTGGAATGTGAGAAAAAAAATAGCAAATCCCTCTCATCTGTCGGCTTAGAGTGAAAGAAAACGGGCATTTCGTGATTCTCGAGAGTGGTCCGTGAACCGTAAAGATGCTGACCGGAAAGGCTCTCTCCGACTTGTCCGAATGCCACTGACCGCTGGCCAGTTCCGTAAGTGCATCGAGAAGTCTATCGATCGCGTATTTTTCGCGAGCTTTCGCTTAGCTCAGCGTCATAGCTTACTCGTCATAAAGAACAGAAAAAAAGTCCATATATTCCGTCGTACGGTAGAAAGTACAGCGAAGAGTAAAGTAAGAAGAAAGCGCGGAGTCCACAATGTAATACACAGGGTTACGAGGGGTCGGGGCGGCATGACACGTCGTTACAACACGAGTGAATGCATCGATGAAAATAAACACGAGTCAGCATGGAGTGCAGTGTTGCGCGGGTGTAGATGTCGGTCATAATGATAACAACACAAAGGGTGTTGCCGTGTAACCCTCGTCGTCATTGCTCGAGAGCGCGAAGAAAACAACGCGAGACCCTTCCGTATAGTTCCGCGGTATGCACGCGTCGAGGGTCGCTCGGGGTTTTTCCCTCCGTTGACGCAAGTAACGCTCGATGACTACGTCGAGAATTACGCCGTCACGCTGGGAAGAGCTGGAAAACGATTATACGCTCTTGCTGAACGGGATCGCGGAAGGTTTCCTCTTCGAAAAATCTTTATCCCCTTCTGCCCTCCGAGGGTTAAGAATAATTGTTAAGATGACAATTGACCGCGGATTTTGGTCCATTTTATCCCGTTTTTCCTGATCAATTCAATATTACCAATAGCACCCTTCAGCATCGATACATCGAACTATTCGCTCTCGGAAACGCGGAAAACTCTGCTCCGCGCGTATGATACGTTGCGGAAACGAGCAATGACAGTAGACCACGTTGATGGTCAACGTTGCAACGACGGAAACGCGACCATTCGTCCGTTTCGAAACTCTCGCATGCTGTGCCGATGCGTGGAATCGTACGGTTGGCAACGCGGTTCGAAACAATATTCCGCGTACAGCGAGGAGAACCGCCCGCAGGCACTGTACCGCGATATATCGCGAAATCGTACAATGATCGTTTAATCGGCCGTGCATCAAACAATTGGTGGACGGACGGTCCGGGGCGTCCGGCGGCAACGACACGAGTTCGAGTTCTCGACCGCGCGGGGCTATAATAGGCAACCAACAGAATACACTCTATGCGCTCTCTCAACGGGTGTATCGGTAGAGAACGCGAGTAGGAGTTCGGGAGCTATTCTCGCTGATAAACCCCCCGCGACCCCTCTCCTCCTTCCCCCTCTCCGATACATCGAGGGGGTTGGAAAGCGCGGCAGCGTCCGCTCGTCTTCCGCAGGGACAAATGGCCAGCGAGTCAACGCCGCGTTACGACCCGGTGAGCATTTGATTGCCCGTGCTATTATGACTGACGTTTTCGCGGTACTTCCGTCGATCTCTCACTCTCGGGTTATGCTTCGATCCGTACACTGGGCTATGCTACCGCTAGCGTTGCATCCGACGTCAATACGTCTCGTTTTGACGACACTGACGCACGCACTACCGAACGAATAGAAATAGTCGACCAATGGGTTATGACTCTTCTTCGTCGTTACAATGCCAACCCTCGTGAACCGATAGCAAACACGACCTTGTACAACAAACTTTCGCGTGTACAATTTCAATGAGAAACTTTGGCATTCATTTCGGATGTATGTTGTATCCATTCGTTTGCAAAATGAAATATTACCTCCAGACACACCGCCGCTGAATGGTACGACGAGGAAACAGAGTCGCGTTTTACCGAAACGAGCCGCGTATGTAGCATTGAACACAATCGATTTGTCTACGGCAACGCGAACGGATATATGCTTTCGTGAAAGCGATGGTAGCTAAACGAATTATTAGGCTTCGAAGAAACGGCGTAACGCAATAATTAATTTTGTACATCTAACGCGGAGTTAAGAGAGGCTACAGGATAAAATGAGAAAACGGTACTTTCATAGGAGTTATAATGAGTATCGTAAGACTGTCCCAACGGTCGAGAAATCGTTTTCGTCTCGGTTGACTAGCAGAGAGCCTTTTGCCTTTGAGACTTCCTTTATCGACATTTTGATACAAAATGGCTGCTCGCGACAGGGAGTCTCCGCGTAATCTCTCTCGATTCAAATTAACACACGCAGAGACCGACGGGGGGTCGTATACGATGTGGCATGCCGCGGGTAGAGAACGCTCTCCCGCGTACGAGCGTAGCACGTTCGTTCACTCGGTAGGTTCTCCTCTCCACGGTATGGAAGAGAGATAATATCGCCGTACATCTCTCAACCTTCTCCCCCTCCGTTCTTACCTTTAAAGCCCACCGGCGACTGTTTCACTCTTCGAAGAGAACCGCATTTTCTTTTATTTTCGTTTTATTTATTTATTTTTATTTTTTTTTTTTCTTCATTTCTTTGCCGTTGTATTCGGCTTTCCTTTTCCTTGTTTCGTTTCACGGCGAAAACGAACGGGAATAAAGAAAGGTGATGAAGAAAGAAGAAGAAAAAGCACTACCCAGCAGATACGGGCAGCGCGAGAGACGAGAGAAACAGAGAGTGCGAGTAAGAGAACGACGTGATGCGCGCCTCTCTCACCGAGAGAACGCGCCGTCTACCGGGGGTTTTGGGGGAAGGGGGAGGGGGGTTATATGGAAATGTTGGTCAAATATATCATTCCGGCTTGACAGTGCAATTCTCTTATCTGCCTCGCGCCGCCTGCCGCTGCTGCTGCTGCTGCTCTGCTCTGCTCTGCTCTGCTCTACCCCCCCAAACCATCACGGGGTGCTACTCGGGGGTTGGTACGCTGCTACAGCTCTTGCTGCTCCTGCTACTGGGGGATCGGGAGCTGAAGCGCCCGATAGAGGATCTGCAAACACGCTTCTGCTGCCTCCAACCCCTCAGCAAGCTCCGACCATCCTCTCGTCCTCGCTATACCTCTCATCCTCTCGCCGCTTCCTCCGTAGAATACGAGCGAAGCACACTGGAGCCGAGCTCTCTGTGTGCTTTCGGCCCAACGGGATGACGAACTGCCGGGCAAAATAGAGCGGAATACCTAAAGCATACCCGCGAGGAATACATGCATAGACGCACGTATACGCATGAAGAGCATTTTTGTTCGTGAAACTAGCGGCATCAGCGGCCATAAGAATAGTTCAAAGCTGCTAATAACCGATATTTTTTTTTTTTTTTTTCGTTGCGACACAGAACTCTCTATCAAATATGAAAAAAGTAAAACAAATGGCAGTTTTTTTTTGCCCCTCGAAAAAATTCGTATCTATGTGCCGACGATAACGACACAACTTCAATGTCACAGATAATTCGAGTCTTTAGTAAAGAGACCCCAAAATATTCGATATTGTCGAATGGAAGTAACATTTTTTTCGATACCCCTGATGCAGGGGGCGATTAATCTCGACCCTCATAATACTCGTTGATAAAACGATTTTACACTTTTCGCATTCAGAAAGAACGATCGGAGCGCAGGGAAAAAAGTGCGACTTAACGTTTATCGATTGTCAGGGAAATCGAGCGAATTATCAAGGGGTCACACTGCATTCGAGAAATAGAATGTTTTTCATCATTTTTTTTGCGAAAGATCTCTTTTACTTGGGCGACGACACGCACGACGATGCACGTCGTGAATTCTCATGTTTTTTTTTTTTTTTTTTTTTTTTTTAAGGGTATTTATGAAGGGTTGTTTTTTCACTTGTGGAAAGTGCGAGAGAAAAGTGAACCTCTAACGTCTGCCCGAGGGAATGAACGACAGAGAGAAGGAACGCGAACTGAGGCGGTGTCGGAGGGAAGACGATCAGTTTTCCTTATCGGCTGTCTCGTATCTTCTTTGCTTGTACTCGAGCCCGCGCTCTATAATTGCTTCTTTTAACTAAGAATTCCGGGGATCTAACTTTGTTCGCGAATTCTGTATTCCTCTCTTTCTCTCCGTACGCAGCGCCGACTTTCTATCCCTTAGAGTCGACGAGAGTGCAGGAGAAGAAACACGAGAGAAAAGTCTTTCCCCCCTGAGGGTGAAACCGGTATCTCTGCAGTGCGATTTTTAAATTGGTTCTTATAACTTTAAATACACACTGCTCGGGTCGGTGGCGCAGTCCTCGAGATATACTCTCGAGGACCCGGGGCACGGCATGTCGCGAGAATCAAATCAAAGCCGTTTTAAAACTTCCGTCTCTACTTTGCTTCTCCCTCCCTCTCTCCTACTCTTCCTGTTTTGTTTCTTCCCTCCATCCACCATTTTTTTTCTCCTCCGCGGCTTCTTTGTTTCGCATCTCTTCTCGTATCCCGCTTCGTCATAATTATTGTTCTCTTTTTTTGTTTCGTACGATCTTCTTTTCGTTGCGCCTCGCGGGTTGTTAGTCCGCGCCTCGGGGTGAGTACCACCGACCAACTACGAAGCGGGGAGATCGGTATTAGGTACACTTCTTTTTCGTACTTAAATCCCAACCAGAGCGATCCTTCATTCTTATACCAAAAGGCGCGGTGTTACGTAGGCAGCGTCGCGCACCGTCCACCGGAATAACTTTCTACGTAATTTTCTTGCTGTTGGTGGCAATAAAAGAGATCCACCATCAGCCGCGCCACCCTCGAAGATCTCGGGGTCCAGACTTTTTTTTTAATTTTTTCTTTGGAATATTATACTCGCGCGGAGAGAGAGACGAGTCCTGATCTCTCAGGTCCCTTTAACCCACCGTGGCGAAGAGCCCCTTCGGCCCTCGAGGGCAACCCGCAGAAGGATATACGCGATCGCGTATGATGTGTCTCTCTATCCCTCTCGGAAATAAGGAGCGTCCGAAGTTCCTACGGCCGCAAATGTTCTTCGCCTCGGGGAAAATACTAGAGGATCACGAAGGTCTTCGGATCCTACATGCGACAATATAACCCCAATAATATACACTTCCTTGCTGTTGCGGGATATCAGAATTTGTCTCCTTTCCGCTTCGTCACGTATCGCCCCCCCCCCCCCTTCTCCCTTTGTTTCTTCAACGATGAGGTTCTCTCTTCGTGACTCGGCGATACAACCCGTTGAGTTTCGACTTCCGGCATAAAGAGAATCAAATCAAAATTGCTCGGTTTCCCTTTCCTTCTCTCGTACATTCGTTTCATTTCAATTTTTTTTTTTTTTTTGCGAAACCACTATTTCGCAATTAGCGGTTTCACGCATTTCACACGATAATTCGCGAGTTCCCGGTCGTAACTGCCGTGAATTCTCTACATGCGAGCGGCAATCGAGGGGAGGGACGGAAGGGAAGGCGACGGGGAGGAACCAGACGAGTGAACTCTAAAAATGGCGATACGATACGGGCATTGCCCCCGTTGAGCTCACGTCCGCCGCCGTTACCTCTTCTTTTCGTACGTTATATACGTTATAGGAAAGGTTTTTCGCAGTATTTTAACGTAAAATCCCACCCGGATTCCTGGAAGCATCGTATCGATTCCCCAGAGCGGGAGAGGGAGAGGGGGGAGGGGGGTACACTCTCCAGAGGGAGGCGAGAAACTCGGGGGACCTCCGGTTCGCAAGGCAAGGCGCACCCAACGCTATATCTGTCTCACTTTCTCGCGTTCTTTCATCCACGAAGCTCCGAGCTCGCGCTTTTCCTGCGCGATGCAATCTTTGAAAGGAGAGCCGCGTCATTACGCCGCGGCGTTGGTTCACGGACCATTGGCCCATCCCCTCGTCCTCTTCTCTTCTCTTTCGTTCTGCCTCCGACGTTCTTCGCTTCCTCGTCTCTTTTGCCGCTTATTCTGCAGTGCTTCGTGCAGTACCAACCTCGTGGTATACCGGGCTATACACATACATGTATATCTACACAGCTTTACCCTTATACGACGCGGGGCACTCTCGATCGAGAGCTGCTCAATGACACATGACTCGAGGCGCGACAACCCCATGCCTCACGACCCCCTCCCCCTCCCTTCAGAAAGAAAATGAGAGAAGTATTCAGCGAACCTGCAACGCGCGAGCGTATTTTTTTTTTCACCTTTAGCAATGTCGTTGTGTTGCTTAATTCCTAAATATCGTAAATCATTCAAAAAAATTTGATTAAAAAAATCGGCAAGATTGTCGTGTTATTTTTTCCGATCATGAATACCGATATCTCGTACATCGCGGCGTTTACAGATTCAAATAGATGATTGTATTACGGCGAGACGGAGAAATGGGTGACTTGATCAAACAACACACGCGAAACCCGATCGCTTTACCGATATATAGAACTCTGTCTCTCATTCTCGGTGGCTTTTCCTCGGGGGTAGTAAAACGCGTCGCGACCTCACCCGGCATCTGTTCCAACGATCGTAAAAGTCGGCCCGTACGAGGCTCGTATATAAAAGCCCGTTTGATACCCCAGCACGGTCCGGGTTACAGAGAGCGAGAGAAGAGATGTGCCGTGGCGCACCCGACGCGCTTCGGTTAACTCGATCGTTCCGCGCTTTTGCGCTCCCGTTCGTCGCTATCGCTCACAGCTCCTCTTACCTATGTTCTACGTATATAAGACTGTGACTCCTTTCGGATAATCCCGGCCAATGCGAAGACGTACACCACTAACGTTACGGTTAGGAGTTAAGAAAGAAGAGAGCGAAGTTACTACTAACTCTCTGCAAGGGGTCGCAGACACGGAGTCTCCGCCGGGTGATCGAGGTGTGGTCCTACGAGAGAACATCGTCGTTCCGGGTTGCAACGGGCAAGAAGCCCCGTCGTACGATGGAACGAGAGAGAGAGAGAGAGAGAGAGCTTTTATTTCGATAATGAAGCTACGGGGCGAGGCTGACGATATTTTCTTCCTCTTAACTCTTTGCACATGGTTTCTGGGTGGTGCCCGTCTACCTATATACCCCGCTAACAAGGTCCACTTGGGTGGCACAGATTTTCTACTTGCAATAGCAACTTACAATACCCACCCAGCAAAACACGTTTATCGACTCTTCTCGTAATATTAAATAAACTATCGTCATTACACCGCTATGGTTCGCATTCTCATTTCGATAATACACTGCGCATGCGCGGCGTACGATTGCAATTAACGGGAGACAATAGAAATATAAAAACGCGGAAAATGAGAGCAATGTAATTACGATCAACACCCTCCCCATCCACGAATTCTTCTCGTGCCATGCGGCCGCTTGTAAACAGGAAAACCAAAGAGCGTCCTTGGTTATTCAAGAGAGCCCCAGTGCGAAACTCCGGAGTTTATTATCGAGGCTAGGCTTCCAATTAAGCGGCAGCAGCTGTGAAAATTAATGGAGCACAGCTTTTAAGATGTAATTGGGCACATTCATAACTCGGGGAGGGGTGAGGGGAGGAGGGGAGGGGGGGGGGGGTTGCGCGGACGCAAGTGAACGAAAAGGGAAGGGCGCGAGGAAGAGAAACTTTCTCTCTTTTCTCTCGAGGGAAAAGACTGAGAAAGCGTTAAGTCATCTCGACTATAGACGCAATGAGCGAAGATTGGAATACCACGTGATTCGCGATATAATAGAATAAAAGGATTGTTTTCGTAGGAATCGAAAAAAAAAAAAAAAGATCGTGTCGCTAAGTCTGTCGATACTTCGGAGAGTTTTGCTTGCCACGTCGGTCGAGGTTGGTACACAAATGTAACGATAGGGTTGTTCCGTGGGAATCCCCGGATGCGCAAGCCGGGATCTTCGCCACGGGATGGTGATAGCGCGACGATGTAATAATACCGAATGACGCGGCATTCTATAGCCGGCGCCCGCCCTCGACCAAGGGTACGAGCGAGAAGGAAATTGAGGGAGAAGGGCATTGAGGGGAGAAGGGAGGAAGGTAGTAGTTTCCTAACGCGACCTTCCAGACGCGAAATGGGAGTCGAACGGGGGCGCGCGCGAGCGGTCGTAAACATTTCGTAAATTTGCTCCACAGGTGTGCCATCGCGACTTGCCTAAGCCGTCCACGCCAGACCGACAGAGAGAGAGAGAGAGAGAGTGAGAGAGAGAGAGAGCCTATTTACTCGTTCGATATATCTGCGCGCTCCATACCACACGACTCCGCCGTTACATACACACGGGGACCGAGCGCAGCAGTGGCGAAGATACTCCGATTCTCTCTTGCGAGAAGTTCATGAACTTTGTCGTCTTGCATTCAATATTTTGTATAACAAGCGCCCCCACAAGATACCATATCTTATAGTATGGAAAATTGTCTGACGACTGTAGACAACGATCTTCCAGAGATCCGAAAAAAATGCACTATAATCGATGAAAATGTTATCTCGTGTTATTTTTTTCTTCGTTTCCATGTGACTGAACAGTGTACCGGAAACTGTCTCAACCACGTTTGTTACGTTGTATTATTAGGCTTCTCGAGTAGTAAAAGCAATGGCGGTACGAAAGATAGAGCGACAAGCGAAAAATCCTTTTCTCGTCTCGAACGAAAGAGACAGAAAGATAGAGAGGGAGAGAGAAAGAGAGTCGCGAGAGTGATGGAGGACCTTCGTGCCCGGGCTACCGGTTTCCGGTTTGCTACTTCGCCGATAATCTCGATCGCCTCACCACCTGCGGGCCTCCTTGCTCCTCGCTCTTTCCTTTCTCTCGGTTTTCTTGTCTCGTTCGCTATTGCCACTTCCGGTGGTGCATCGGTTTCGCTCTTTCCTCCTTCATCGCGGTCTTATATTCCGTGCGCTCTGACCGCAAGGATCGGGGTAGATAAAAACTGTAATACATCGAAGCCCGCCGAGTTCTACCCGACGCGCGCGCGAGTTTGTTCTCGCAAGCGAAAGCGATCGTAGATATAAATTCCACGGCAGACCTAATGGTAATTTCATGCGTCTCCGCTCCAAGGTAATTAGAAGAGTGAAGATATGCGAGTATATAGGTTCTCTGTATGTATATATTTACATACACACACACCGTAAAGCTGTAGATGTGCGCTACTAAAGCAATAAAAGTAAAGCTATTCCGGTGATGTTACAGCGTTGCAAAACTCTCGAAGAACTCCGGAAAACCCCGCAGAGAGTTGCTCCTCAACCTCAACGAGATTGACGTTAATTTTTCATTCAATTCTCGCCAAGCTGAGTGCACGTTGATAATATATATATATGTATACACACCGCGAAGTATAACGGACTATATGCTCCGTTGGGCGAATGTAATATGTAAGTGATCGTTATCGACACTTTTCAGCTATTACGATGTTGTTACCGTTTCGACTTTAGTCGCTGTTTCGAAGGCTTTCCGCCCGCGAAATTGTTGCGGGATATAGGAAACTCCCTGTCTCATTCTATATCCCCGTTATAGCGCCGCCCATAAAGGCCGACACACCGACGTACACGACGATACCCCGGATCCATCCATCCCCCGCGTTACTCCCTCGCGGGGTGCTCTATTAGCAAAGTGTGATGGAGTTTTGCGAGCGCGATTACACTCGAATGAGTATTACCCCACCCGCTTTCCTCTCATCGCGATGCGAAGCAGTGTCTCACTCTCGAGGGATCGAGGGAGACGCGCTCGCTGAGGGACGAACCATTTCAACCCTTTCGCCATCGCGTTCCGCTACCCCCCTTCGAACATCGTCAAAGTGCGCGTGTCTTTGCTATAACTATATACAGCTCATCGGACGCGAGCCTTGACTCTCTCTCTCTCTCTCGCTCTCTCTTTCTCTCTCTATACGCTCGCTGTACCCTGCTAATACCTTTTTCATCTCTTTCCGTTCCCTCGTAATATAATACGAATGATGACCAAAGAAGGCGAACACGAATGACGCGACAGTGGGACTCTACAGGTAGAAAATTACTTCACGCTTCGTCGAAGTTTCTCTCATCCTTCACGAATCGTTTCATCTACGAAGATATTATAACGACGGTTACGACTCTTTCTTTCTCGTTTCTCGTTTCTTTTCGTCCGCTTGTTACGCGGCAGCGCTTCCGAGAGAACCGCGCGAAATTGAACAAGAAGAGCAACACACGTCGTCCTCTAATCCATTTTTAATCGCAGCCCTCTGGCTGCATTGGTTCGAAGCCTGACGCGTTACGGAAGATCGTAGATGCAAAAAAAAAAGCAATTCTCACCATCGCGAGGATGAAAATAATGCAAAGAAATATGCTGGTATATTGCATTCGCGAATGAGACTGGAGGGTTCGATTCGTCCATTAATATTATTGCCGATCGACTTTATTGCCGAGCGAACTAATAATCGTAGTTCTGCTCTCTCTCGCGTGTACGTGTGTGTGTGTTGCCAAAGATTCGGCACGGGATGTTCGAGTGATCTACGGTCCAACGGAGACGCATTAGGAACGATGCGCGTGTGGAATTCCTCGCGTGGACACAAGGGACGAAGAAGTATACCAAAAGAAACGAAAGTGCAAAGCTCGCCAGCGGAAAGGGGGGTAAAAAAAAAGAAGAATGAAAGCTTTCGCTGCCTAGCGGCTGGTGGGCGCTCGCGCGTTATTTAGCGACAATGTGTCGCGCATAGAAACGGCCCTAAAACAGCCAATAAACGCCGTTACGCGGCTATCCTTCCCCACCCTCTCCCTACAGGGAGAGGAACGGTGTTTGCCGAGTCGTGCCAGGGGGGTAGTTCACCACTCGGGTATATCGTGAAACGGGGAGAAAGCAAGCTTACAGCATACGGAGAAAGTGCGAGAAAAAACTCGGGACAGGATCTCTCGACCAATTTCGTCAGATTTCGAGAATTGTTGTTACGTCCGAAACGACGTCGGGAATCGCGAATAGAATCGACAAACAGGCATGAGAGCGTTCCGTCGAAGCTCATGGGATCCTTTCTCACCGGAGCGCGATTTCTCGTAGACGAGAGCTAAACATAGTTTCGTTGGCGTGTAGATAGGTTTTGCGCACAGCGCAATCGAGAGTCAAGACATCGTGTCTCTAGTCGCAAGAATGAGAGAGAGAGAGGGAGAGAAAGAGAGAGAATGCGACATGACGATAGAGCCCTCTGGACCGCCCTTCTAAAACTATCCCCTCGTGCGGCACGACGGAGGATCGTCCGCGCGGGCGCGGGCGCTCGCACACTCTCCTATTAACTTCCTACGTGCCTCAGCGGTTAAATGTGCCCCTTTATGCCGAGATAATGAAAATTACAAATAGCCATAGCGGAGGAAGGGTACGTATATAGGAATACGTGGGTGGGTGCGTTTAGCCGTCTCGGATAAACTGAAAGCACATATATAGTTTCGTGGTAGCGATCGGATCCTCAACTGCTGTATCCCGACGAATACGCGGGGCGGAAAAGGGGTTCTTTATTAAACTATATCTTGATCCTGAGAAAATAGGAATGATCCTAGAAAATTGAGAACAATTCTGGGATAACCGGAGAAAATCGGATGATGTATAGATAGTTTCTTGTTCTCGTTTCCCTTTCTCTCTATTTCACGATTTCGCTACAACAATATGTTTTCCTTTCCCTCCTCCCTTCGCTTCTGTGACCTTATACACTCGCGCAACCCCTACACATAGACGTATACGCACAACGTGTGTAGCCAAGAGTTGTTTTCAGCTGGTCGGGGGATGGGGAAGAGAGAGCTTCGCTTCTGTTGCCATATTATGCTGTAGACCCCGACGACAACACGCCGCTTACTGTTCGCCGCAGTCGCGAAATTAGTTTTCCAGATAATCATCACCGCGGCATTGTTGTTGCCTTATAGTTTCCACGGTATAGGAGAACGAGGTGGAACGAGGCTCGTGCGTATACGAGAGCGCCCTCGCGACCGAGTCCTCTGTGTGTTCCCATACAGGAGACTCCGTGCTCTAGAATCTCCTCGCGACGTTGTTCGAGAATGCACTCGCGTCACGAAGAATATGTATATCTCGCGGTTTACTCTACCACCGGGGAGTAGAGAGATGAAAGTTAAAATAATACAAATGCGTGTATATTAATCCTGCGTTACGCTCGCGTTCCCTTTTGTCATATTGTACTCGGCGCGCCGCGATAAGAACGATGTAATTTGCTTAGGTTCGGGTCACAGACAATCAAACAAAAAGACGCATAATTTTACGTCGTTTTCGTGCGATAATCGAATTTCGTTCGTATCTCCCATCGTGTGGATTGGTACAAGAAAAAATCGAAAAAAAAAAAAATGATCGAGTTCTGCGCGTAATACACGCGTAAGTATTATTTTCTATGCGACACGCGGCAACGTTTCTACTCTGTCCCATGACCCGTCGTCCCATGTCAACCTTCTCTCCCCCTTTGCCCTTCTCGTCTCGGTGCAGCACAACGCCGGTGATTAATGTTGCCGAACAAATTGTCTAGAAAAACATGTCGCACACGGTAGGATATACTTTACCCTAACGCCGAGAGCGCAAGAGAGAGCTCGGTACAGGATAAGTTGTTTCTTGGATACGCGTGCGTAACGCACACGCATGAGGTCCGCACCCTTTATCTGCCGTTGCGGGGTCGCGCACCCTTATTTTCCAGCCCCGAGACAGAGAGTGAGGCTGAACAGCGGGCATGAGAGGATGTAGGGAACGGTACGAGGCCCGAGCTCCGCGATCTCTGGCGCCGCAAAACCCCCCGGAGCTTCGGGCAAAAGCACACAGAGAAGAACCATTCGCTCGTTCGAGCTTCCAATACACACCAGTGTTGTTAGTCTGTAGTATCGTGTACCAAACTCGTGCGCTCGCAAACGTCGGGGGGTTCGCTCGGCGGTCCTCGTACGTTACACACCCGCATACATACATTACGCAGATGATATCCGAGTAATCCGATTTACTTCGACTTCGCTATCAACGTTCGGGGCTCACGCAGCCGGGCAATTATACACAGTAGCAGACCCCCCCCCCCCCTCCCCCCTTGCCGGTTCATCCCTCTACTGGCATCGTTTTGTATCCAGAGAACCAGAGAATCTCTCGTTCGTCCAGCAGCAGCTAGAAGCGCCACCGCTCGCGAACGTCCGATTAGAACCGTTGATTAGGCAAAGTCCCCCTCATTAATCGGTCGTATCGTTCATCGCCGCACGCCGCAACTTAGTTCAGCCGAAGGCACGCGGGTAAACCACCGAATTCAATGCAAAAAAAATTAGATTCGATCGGGAATCAGACCTCAGTAAAGATCGAGAGGGATGCAGGGGTCTTCGACGTCCAATTTTTTCTCTACTATCCGGCATCGTCTATGGCCATTTTTTTTTCGTTTTCCAACTGAATATATGATCTTCACTGCCACTTCTGGGCATAGATTGCTATAATACTCGCACCCCATTCGCCGATCCCACATACACCTATATCTCTCAGCAGAGAAGTTGCCGCGCAAACATATAACTGTATGTTGTTGCTATTGCTGCTGCGCGCTGTTCACCACTGGTATCCCCCGTACCTGTGCCCCGTGTGTACCGTGTCCACGCATGTCGCATAAAGACCGGATTTTATTACAAGCGGATTCAAATTCCGTACACTCTCCGCTCGGACCTGGTGAGGAGCGGGAGGAATGAAGCGAACGGCGACGAGCCCCCATGGCGCGACCGGTGACTAAGAAAGAAGTTTGAGAGAACGTTGTACGAAGGAGAAGTCAAGCGAATCTCGGAAGGCGAAGGGAGTATCAGAAATATGCTCTTTTCATCTTTCTCTGCCTCGCGAAATTTAATGTATTGGTCTCTTTCTCTCATTCCACGGAGGGCAGAGAAAGAAGGCAAACCCCGCGTTAACCCATAAACCATATACACACGGGGCAACATTTACTATACGCGTATTCTATTTCGTGCGAATAAAAATTCCGATTTTATTTTGTTTTTATTTTATTTTTATTTTTTTTATCGCCTGACCTCTAAATCTCCGGGATGTGAGAGAGAGAGGGAGAGAGCGAGAGAGAGAGAGAGAAAGGTAGAGATAGGTAGGCAGGAGAAGAAGATCTTCGTAGGAGGCGTGTAGGAAGAGTGAGTCTCAACGATGTAAAAGTGCCAGCGGGAGTCGTCCCCCCGGCAGTGAGAAAAAGGGGACCTCTCGCTTCGTTCTTATACTGCCACTCTATAACGCTCTTCGTATACTTACACGTCGTTTTCGCGCAGGAGCCGAGCAAAAGTATCCAAACAGACAGTATGCGGCGGGCATAACCCGTCCGTGTAAAGCGAAGATGTAGGGAAAAAGATTTCACGATGAGGAGAGATAGAGAACGAAACGAGAGATGGTAAACGGGGACGCTTTAGGGCCATAGAGAGCCGACCGAGCGGTCAATCTAAACGACCCTTATATCCTTCGCTCCTTACATTGCTCGCGTGTACTACTACGCGGCGTTTCTTCTTTTGTATTTCTTCTTAAATCTAAATAACTCCATTTTTCTCCCTTCCCTTGTAACTCGCGCATCGGAGATTTGCCACCGAGAATCTTGATATTAAACATCCCAATCTCGTTTTTCCGGATTGTACCTCGCGGGCAAACGTGTAACACAGACGTTGAGAAAACGATTTCACGAATTGCGTAGGAAAGTTTCTCCCCTGCGTCGGTATCAGACAACCGAACGACCGTTCGGGGTCGAGAAAACGGGGTGGTAACTACACTCGTGCCATCATTGACGAGACCCTTTTCGAGATGCTGAAAAACAACTGTGCGCCAGTTTATTTCGAGTTCCACGAGCGAAATGTAAGGGTCATAGAAGACAATCCGTCACTGAGCGTTAATACACGAGACTATTTCGTCGACCGAATTGCTGCTCTCGTTCGTCGTCTTCGTACGATGAAGAGGGTGAAATGGAGCAACTGGCGAACGAGTGGAGTGGGAAGCGCGGAGAATCAGACAGGAAAGTGAGAAACCCGGGCAGTTTATAACGGCGTCAGCAGTTGTTACATACAGAGATATATATCGTATTCTACTATTACATATATATATGTATATATAGACCGAAGAGACTCGGGTCGTAGGAGTCAGAGGTCGGGAGTTTAAGAGACTGTTACAAGCTGACGCCTCACTTCGACTCGCTATATAATAGTGTAGTAGAGCAGGAGAATTCGCTGCTGCTACGGAGAGAGAGTGAGAATGAAGGGTCGTCCCGAACTCGTAGGGATTCGAGTCCACAGGGTGTGGGGGTGTGGTGCAGCAGGTACATTCTCGCCGGGTGTGTCACGACCCTCGAACGATGCCGGTTCGACGATGAGTCTGACCCTGTCGTAGGCGATTCTGGGCGAATGCTAGGAGGTGATGGCCACGACGAAGCTTGCTGCCAGTGGCGAGGTCACCAACGGTGACAATCGCCTCTGCCTGCCCGGACTCTCGGGATAGCGCGACAGCTGCGGAGCCAATAACTTGCTAGTCTCGCAACCTCGGGGTTGGATCTCGCATTTCCACGCGATCCTGTGGAACGAGGGTGTTCCACCCCCGGAGAGAAGCGGCTCCGGGAACCCGAGAGTAACGAAGACAAAATCACGAATCTGTCTGATACGTGCCGAAATTCGGCGCCGAATTAACACGACTGGAACTCGAGCAATTAGTCGAATTCTGATACTTATTCGACAATAGCATTGTAAAGTCCGCATTGCTTATCGGTGCGCAAAATTCTTTAGTAAAGACGATAAAATTTTATTTCGAATGGAATGGGATTCTTTGATCACAAGGTTCATCGCTCTGCACGAACGAATCTCGTGCTTATCAACCCTTTGTATTTTATTCTGTTTTCGCAAGTATCTCTTTCGGAATAATTCGTTGGGTTCGTGGGACTTCGACAGAATCAAATGAAGTAGAGAAGGTGTGGAGATCGAAACCCGGTATATAAAACGAAAAAAAAAAAAAAAAAAAAAAAAAAAAAAAAACCGCCGGGAGAGAAACGAGAGAGGCAAAGGCAATTATCGTAACGTAGCTGAACGACAGGTCGAAAAGAAAGGAATCGAGGAAAATGGAACGTTGAGAATCCAACGAACGTAGTATTATAGGTATATCCGGTTGCCATTGGCTCTTTCTCTTCCGTGGATATATTTTTCCCTGGTCCTTTTATTGGGCAAATCGTTGAAGCTCCCATCAACATCAGCTCGTGAGGGAGTTAGTGAACGCTGGTCGGCCGAGTCTCTTCGGCACAGGCGCACTTACACACACACGGAAGCGCACGGTCGCTCACACTGACGTTGCACTCGTTCGCTCGTTGAATTTTTCTCTCTTTTACTCTTATTCCCTGGGCTCGGCTCTCGGGCCAACGAACCAGGAATCGCTATCGCCCTTCGGAAAATTTAGTGGCGACCCACGGCAAAACAATTATATAAATTCCGGAGCGAATTTTCGGAAAAAGCGCGTTTCTGGTGCCATAGATTAAACGCAGTGGCCGTGTGAAAAACCGGTGCAACTGGAACGCCGAGGCGGCATTGGCGGGACGAGTTTTCCACCGTTCGTTCGGCTGTTGGAAAACGCGTTCGGGATTCACGGCGACGACGCCGGCGAAACGAACGGCGTCGGCTATCAGTGACACGTCGCGTGTTAAATCGCTTTGTTGACACACATAACATGTCCACGGAAAAAAAAAAAAAAAAAAAAAAAATACCCGGTTGGCGCAACGACGCGACGATATTATCCGATCTATGCTCAATCGCATTCCCGTCAGTTCGACACACTGGACCACACAGGCTTTCGCGCTTTTCCTTTTTTTTTTCGTTTTTACGCTAAAAATCCATTCCTCGATGTATTTGTTTTTGTATTATAAATCATATTGTCGTTTCGTCGAACGCTTATGTAACAATCGAATACGAGAAATCGCGACTAAGAATTTCCAGACATACATTAACATTGATGACGAATTCTCCGTTATTTTTTTATTTTATCGGACTCTCAGAAATTCGCAATGCCGAAGAGCTAAAGAGAGACAAAGCGATTCAATTGCCGTGTACATATATCAACAAGTTGTCACCGCTCGCGCGCCCTTTCACCCCTATTCCGTTATTATTTTATGAATTGAGGATTAAATTGTCCGCTGAACATTACGTCGGCTTTTATCAATTTTTCTACACATACGTGTCTACCAACCGCAGTCATAAAGCGCCGCATCCATAGTAGAGGTTTACGCGAACATACGATCGTAGGAATGAATACACGTGAGCGGCGAAGTGGAAGTTTTGAACGGAAGCCGCAACCCTTCGCATTAGCGAGGCTCGCGGTAGAAGTGGCCCATCGCTCGCGTTACACCGCTACGTACAGTGAAATTGATTACCAATAGTAACATAGTGCGAGGGTCTGGTGCCGCTTCGTTTCTCGTGTATGTATCGCGTTGCTTTCTCTCTCACGCGGCAAAGTACAACAGCCAACGTGTCCGTGAGTTCTCGCGAGTACTGCGGCCTGCGGTAATGATGTTTTGATGCGCGAGAGACCCCGGTGCTCGAGACCGAGTGCTCGCGGTATCGACTGCAGTTAACTAATGGAAGCTCTCCGATAATTGCGAATACTCGCGCGGACTCGCGAACTGGGAGAGTAAATGTTCCACGAGCGAGCGACAGTAATCATCGTTACCGTTCGTTCGACCACTTCGAGTACAACACACGCGCGGACTTCTGCATCGAAAAGTTATACCGCGAGGGTTCGGAGAAACGCGAGAGGGGTTTTCAATATCGAAGGGGAAAGGTAGTAACTTATTGGTTATACATATCGAGAAATACGCGATTCGGTGCTATGAATTATTTCGGTGTTCATCGTCACATTTACATTGAAATTTCTGTCTGTTGCGTAATTCGAGATATTACTGTAACGAAAGCCGAAAAAATGTCGGAAATTATATTAATCGAAAAATTCATTGAAATACTGAATTTCGCGTTATCGTAATAATATCGAGTGTGTAACTGTGTATTATTCGTTGCGCGCATCGTTATCAATTTTCGTGTCTCGATTATCGCAACGTGACGGACAGATTAATTGTACAGCAGTATAAACGATTTGATCGATAAATCGATCGGGACAGCATCGATGTTGCATAGATATAGCATATCATATGGCGTTCGAATGTAATGTGTTTTCCCGTTAATTTGATACCGCGGATGCCGTAACCCAATTTTTCGAATACGTATAAACCGTGCGTTATGAAGTGACAACGATGATTATTGACAGGCAATGTTATATGGATTACAGGGTCGAATACGATCGTTACTGCGTGCCGGATTTTTATTTTTATTTCTTTTTTTTTTTTTACTATCGCAATATTGCGGATAATGTTGTCGTATATACCCCATAGAGGTTTCGGGGCGTAGCTAATCGCATCGATCGCATTATCCACGCAGTTCCTTCTCTCTGTTATTTTCTCATTTTTTTTTTTTTTTTTTTTTTTTTTTCACTCCATCTCTATCCCGCATCGTCTCTGGCTATTCGACGAATTCCGCACGTACCGAATCTCTCTCGCTTTCTCCCTCGTTATTATACGTGTATAAGCAAATTCAAGTGTTATTCATGTATGCGCGTCCCGGAGCGCACTAAATTTCGTCACGGTGAAGGGAGGTCATGCGGGAGACACCCCAGCGCAGCAAGCATCGCAGTTCATCCCGAGTTTTATGCCTTTTTTTCACGGAGAACAGTCATATGCTCGGGCTCTCTGCTCGTTTTTTTTTTTCTTCTTTTTCTTTTTTTTTTTCTTTTTTACCTCGGGAAGCTTTCATAAAAAAGCATAAAGAGTTTTTCGAGTACGAACAGCAACAGCAGCGCATACACTCTCGTGTACCGCGAATACGGTATATACAATATGAACGACGCATTGTGTCAACGTTACCGCCATGCGAGTCACAGAGAGCGAGAACAGTGTAAAAAAAAAAAAAGGAATCTGTACGAAAGGGTCGAAAGAAGGAAAAGCGATAATGAATGATTTATAAAATCATTAGAGTCCGTTGAAACTTCATAAAGCATGGAAAATGCATTGAAAAGTACGAAAGCTCGAATCACCGCGCGTTGGGGAGGAATAGGTGAAAACTGCTGTTTCACGATCGACGGCTCACCGAAAAGCTGCTGCTACAACGATATTCCCTTTCATACCTCATACCAGACACTGTTTTTTTTTCGTCTCGTTTTTTTTTTTTTTTTTTTGTTCGTATTAACTTCGTCGCTACGTCATCTAGACACTCCATTTACCTCGAGAGTCAGTGTGTATGCGTGTGTTCGGATCGACCGCGGTACACAGTAGCCTCCAATCTCTATGTGGCATCGTGACATCGGCCATTCGCTTACAGAACGATGGTAGAAAAACGAGAGATGCGGATAAAGATATACGAGAATGAATGGGAGATAAAAAGAGTGGGCGGAATGTTTGAAGATCGATTTCTTCGAGTCGATATACCAATCGTCTCCTTGACCTTGCAGAATGAGAACAACGAAAGCTTTGAGGCGCGAGTCTAGACTGAAATCGGAATGACAACACCCTGCCCCAAAAATGTGTTCCGAGGAACCAGAATGAAAAAAAAAAAAAAAAAAAAAAATAGGCTAGAATGAGAAAATACGACGAAAGAGCCTCATTTCAACTGTAAAATTTTATCGCGTCGCCGGGTTAAGTTTTCCGGCCGAGGCGACGATATTTTTCCTGACTTTTTTTTCTTTACTGCTTCTGTTCGCTACTACGGATCCCTCTCGCTCTCTCGTTGATGCTGGTCCTGCGAGAATCGTGCTTCCAAGCTTTTCAGTAGTGCCTCCACGAGCTCGAAGCTCGCGCTCCCTCTTTTGTGAGGGGGATTGGGCAGTTTCCCTCTCGTCGTCCTCTCGTTCTCGCTTACTCTCTCGGGGTGCGCGCCCCTCGGCCGAGAGAGTGAGGGAGGGAGGGAGGGGGTGGCAGAGGCAGCCCGAGCGATGGTGGCGCGCCATTGTTCGGGTGATATTTCAGCTACGGGGGTGGTTGCCAGCGGAGCCGTGGCAGGAGTTGGCTACGGGTCGAATAAGGACGTAGAGAGAGGCATGCAGGCAAGGGGGCGGTAGTCAGCTGGCTGTGACATGCCGCCTACGCCGCCAAAGGGGAACCGGAGCGCGGGCGCTTAGGAGGATCGGAGGCTGGAAAGGGGCCTCGCGTTCTACCACTACGCCACGTATTCTATCGCAAACTCACCTACATATATGTATCTATATATATACATGTATATATCGGACGCTACATACAGTTATAGAGTATGAACCTCTCGATAAAATACAGTTATATAAACGCATGAGATCGCAACGGCGCGGCTTATACGAGAGGAATATACTCTTTCATCCAACGATATTTGAGGCCTTGACTTTGAGACGGTAGCGAAAGAGGGTTGGAGGAGAACGCGATGGGGCATAAACGGTCGCTATTCCCCACCCTCCTCCCTCCTCCCTCCCTCCCGGTCCCGGTCCTTCTACTAGTATATCGTTATCACTCGAAACGGCCGAGCCTCCCTCGCCTTTGCCTCTTTTTGAGTCGCTGCGATATCGCTCTCGAGTAAAATATGTAATCCACCCTGTCGTCGTCGTCGTCGGCTTTTCTATACTCGATATGCGGAAGAGAGAAAAAAGGGAAGCTGGAAATCTCGCCTCGATAAACTACAATTTTATTATCCAATTCGGCGGTTTATAAATCTATCGCCATTTGTCATGCGTAAAGTTTTTTGCTCTTTTTTTTTTTATTAAATAATACGCTGTTTGTAGTACCGACAGCAATCCCTCTCAAAGTTTCCAACGCGAATGGTACCACTAAAGATGCATAGTATATATTGAGAAAGTAGAGTTACCTAATACGCTCCGTTAGACAGCCAAGATCTTCGACTCACGTGAATACAGCAACGCTAGTGGTTTTGGCCAGCGACCTGCCAGACGGGGGTGAGAGATTCTCGAGCTTTTCTCTACGCCAAGAATTCGCGTTCGCTTCACCGCGAGAGTCGGAGAACTCTCGATGTATATACAAGATTCTGGCGCGAGAGAAGGAAGAGAACGAGAGAGAGTTTAATAATTATTATTCATAAGACTCTCTCGCGGGAGTCGGCCAGGCGTGAGACTAAGCAAGAAAGATGTGCTGCAAAACAAGGGGCGCTCGCGCCTCGACTCGGTTCTCAACTATCTCTCTCCCTATCTCTGTACTCTCTGTCTTGCTCCGTTCATTCTCTTGTTGCGTTGCGTTGCTACGATCCTCCGTGTTCTCTTGAAACGCTATATACCTCCATCTTCGCCGCTTCACCAGCGCCACCCCTCTCTCTCCCCCCGCAATGAGAGAGACGATGGCGAGACGAGGTAGAGGCGAAGGGATGAGGCGCGCTCGACTCAGTCGAGCAGAAACCCAATCACTTCCGGCGTCTGCGCCCATTAGGGCGCCGCGACGCTGACGTCGGCTGACGCTTACACCTCGTCTCCATCCCTCCCCTTCATCCTCGGTACTTCGGCCTTTTCTTATTTTCCTTCTTTATCGGCCTATCTCTCGCTCTTGCCTCTCTCGCGATTTTCTCGCGTTCATCCAGCAACCGTTCTCGGTCCAGAGATTCTGTCTCGCACCGTTGTATAACGGGAAAAGCACTAGTGACCTTTCTCTCCCTCTCTGTACCTCGACTCTCTTACGCCTTCTCGTTCGAGTCACTGCCTGCGCCAAACCACAAAACACGCCGATTCCATTGTTCCGATAAGCGTTCGTCTGTAAGAAGCTTCTTCATCGGAGGAGCTAATGACGTACTCGGGGAATTACAACGGTGGTAAAAGCTCCAACCTTCCCTCTCCCTTGTTTCGTACAAGTGGTGTACCAACTTTGCCGAGTATAAACTCGACCCTGTCCTATATTCATCTTTCGCCATCTCTATACACGACGACGGAAGATAAATCGATCGGGAAATAATAGTCGTGTTGACCACGGAATCACCGCGGGGGGAAGGTATTGCGAAATTTGCCCATCTCGTATATCCCAAAGTGTGGAATCGTTAGCCTACCGTTGATGGGCGTACGGTTTATTACTATCGTTCATCTCAATTTGAAACCTCGAAGCTTGCCGGCTTGCGAGAGTTCAACGCGTGCATATTTCACCGCGGCAAGTTCCACGCTGACCGCGGCTTTCTCCCTCTACTCTCGACGGCTAATTCACGGGTAATTCGGGTCTCGTTACGAGTTACCGAAGGGACGAGGGAACTTTATGATAATATCCATAGATGACGAGCCATAAATTCGTCATCGATTATCGATGGAACGCATATCAATTAATGTTTTTTTTTTTTTTTTCGTCTGTTTACAGGTTCATCAACGCGAGACGCAGAATCGTTCAACCAATGATCGACCAGAGCAACAGAGCCGGTAAGTCGAGCCCAGTTATGTCAACAGACGCCTATAACACTTTTACACGCTCATCACACGACACTCCATATCACAATGGCGCTATCAATTACGAATACGCCGCAAGTTCACGGGCGATCAGTCAGGGTTACGGATATTCCGGTCATACTGACGGTTTCGCACCGTTAAATCCTTACGGATTGATGTAGGTCAGTGTTCAAGTGAGTCATAGGTGCGGCAAAGAGGGGGCATCGACTTCGCGCGGTAAAAAAATTAATTGGCATCGATTTAAATATTTTTTATTTCATTTAATAATTCACATCCTATGTATCTCGGGAGCAGCAAAGCAATGTTTTTAATCATAAAAACTCAATTTTTTTTTTTTTTTTTCATTTTTTTATAATTTTTCTCTCATTATACGAATTATACTAATAATATTAATCTTCGATATATATAATCTCCGGAAATTATTGTAAAACGATTTCATAAACGAAGTGTCTGCGATCTTCGATTCATTTAAATTTGTCACAAGTGTTCTTATCATTGTTAGAAATATATGTAGAATTACGATATGATATTTTCGTCAATTAGCATAACGTCTGTTACATTACCGTCACGAATTGTACGTCGGAAAACCGTCTGTAAGAATTTCGCGGGCTTATTGAACTTTCGTTTCGTCTGAGCGCCACGCGCGCGGAATGACCGAAAGCGCGAAGCCGCGAAAGCCAATCGAATAATGTTGAATAAACGAAAGCCGCACGAGCACTCCGGTGCTTGTCTGCTAAATGGAATCCCACAAAGCTCTCGTGAGTCGCATTAGCGAACAGATTGATTCAATTATCCACGCGGAAGTGAGGCGGTGAACCATTAGCGCTGCTATATCGAGTGTCGAATTAGCGCCGGTGGATGTCCGAGAGCGGAGATGCGATGCCGAGAGTGGCCAACACTCGAGAGTGATAAATTAAGAAAAGCACAGTGCCTCGCGTACGGATTGAGAGGAGTGCACCAAAGATTCGTTCCGATGTCCAGATGAGAATAGACGTAATAAACGTAATTACGTAAAATCAGATAATAGGTAATTCTTAGATTTTCGGGTAATTCGATAGGAAAACGGATAGAAATCTGCCGATAACTGATTAATTGCCAATCACTACATCGAATACGCGAATACAAGTCTCGAAAGGATAATACAGTACACACGATAGATATAGGTACGACACGTTTACGAGGCGGGAATCACTTCGTTTGCAGTAAAAGGAACAGAACAGCAGGGAGGTCGCCGAAGTAATAGGTATATCCGCAGTGGCAAGCCGAAGGGGTAGGAAAACGACTACTCTACTTTTCTCTCGGTGCTGAAGTTCCTGATGGCGCGGGAGAGGGTTCGAGGGTTTCGGTTACATTGCCGTTCGGGGTACTGCCTATTCTATACAGACCTTCGAGCCGCGGGAGGGGGTGGTATGGAAGAAAATAGCATCCGAAGGAACGAGAGGAAGAAGGCGGTGCGGAATCCCGCAGCATCGTCTCGTCTGCTACAGGGACCCGTGCGGGGTGGATAACGTTCCGGATAACGCTTGGATAACGGCGGGATAATTGGTAGCGGTGATCAGACCGAGTTTTACGATCCGGCAACACGCTGCCGCACCCGAAAACCTCTCTCCGCATCTCTTGAAAACCTCTTTTCTCTTCGTATACTTTCGTTCTCGCGCTCGCTTTCGTACCGTCTCCCTTTTTCCTTCTTTCCCTGATAGCAATGAAACGAAGATAAAAAAAAACGAACGAGCACCGACTCTGTCTCACGCGCACTAACATACCGCGCGACAGCTCTTCGGAAAAGTCGCTGTAGTGTGTGTATAATACACATCGGCGAGTTTCCGACGCAGCCGAGGGGTTGCTACGGTGTTTCTGTACCGTGGGATACCCAACGGCCGAAACACGAGAGGCGATTCGCGTACACTTTTACGACTGGACCCCTCATAAACACTCAACTGAGTTACGGGTTGTTTGTTTTACCGAAACTGGGCTTCTCACAGTAGCTAACCGTCCCGTGAGCGGCTACCTTTACGCACGTAGTTACAGTACTATAATGCAACATAATGCTATCGTCCTTATGGCACCCAATGCGGAGAAACTTTTTCGACAAGTTCGATACGGCAGCACGTGTATGATTATCCAGTTTTCTTATTAGATACTCGAAAAGCGTGTTTTAGTGTTTTTACTGAGTCTATTTTTTTTTTTCTACTCGATCTCTGTTGAAATTAATTTTGCGAAATTCTTTCTTCCTTTTTTTTTTTGTCAAGCAATATTATCAACGAGGTCAACCATACGATATCGTTAGAGTGACGACGCGATCTCAAGAGAGAAAAAAAAGAGATTCTCGGACCAGCAAAGTGGAAATTCGTGTCCACCACAGATTATCATTCCGATGTCAATCCCGACCACCAGAGTCCTCTTCCGTTCCTTGGCACACATTCCGCCTCTCCTATTTATTATCTTCTTCATTTTTTATTGAATTTGCTCTCTCGATTTAAATCGACACCTTCCCTCGTATTGTTGGTGCCGACGAATGTGAGTTTTTTTTTTTTTCATGAACCGTTAATAAATTTTCGTTTGTTCGATACATCGAGCGCCGAAAGGGAAACTCGCGCGTTCCCCATAGAGTTCTTACGAGATGCCTGCGGGAAAACACCCCCTGAACTTTCTTTCTGTCGTCGTTTCGCGCTCTCTCGACGATCGGCAGTCCATTAGAGTCTAATAGCTGATACATTAGGCCCTCAGGGCGAATTTCGTGTTCTCTCTGCTAGCGCTATTTTTCTCGCTGCGTCGAGAGAAAAAAAAATCGGGATAAATGTATTTTTCAAACGGTCCGGAGTTCCGGGTAATCCCTGCGGTCGCCGTCGCGGTCCCTCGCGCTCACCCTTCCCGAAAAATCTTCCACCGTATAGCAAAATTGCGAATCGATCTTCTCGACTCGACAGCAATACGTTCTATGAATTTCAATCGCTCTGAAGGGAATTTAAAAAGCTGATAATAAGTAACTGATAATAATAATATTTCTTTTCAATCCGCACACCAATTTCTACATGAAATATTAATCTAAAAGTAAAATATCGGACATAACCTCAAACGACGATCTTCAAAAATTTATTATTGCGTATTACTATAACTAATATAAAAAAAAAAAAAAAATTTCCAGAGTTTCATTTTCTCATTTTTTTTCATTTCGAATTCGACTGAAATACCGACTGCTTCCAGCATTTTGATTTGCAAATGAAGCGTCAACGAGATTCTTCGACATTTCAATATTTTTCGTACCGCGAAGTATCTATTTTTAGATAGCGTAGTTGTTGGGTTCGGCTTCACTTTGACTCGTTATCTCTCCCGAGATTGCATTAGACCGTAATGTGTTTAAGTCTGAGTTATCCAAGCCGCACGACAATTCGCCGAAGGGATGGGAAGCCCGCTGGAGTGACGTAGATATTGTATACGCAGCGAGAAAGCGTATACATATATAGTACAGACCTCGAATCCTCGTCGGACTAATGACGCCGACGCCGCGAGCGTCATCAATCATACTTTCATTACGAGGATTGCGCAGCGCGCATTGACTCCGCCTACAGGCATTGTTATTACCGCGAGAGAATTCTACCAGTGCGTTGCGCGATGTTTCCAACGCCCTGAGGAAGTGCTCAATGCGATAATTCAGCGACCGGCGCGATCTCGATAATTATTGTCTCGAATTAGTCGTCGAGAGTACGAAAATATAAATCGAACGAATACGGGGCAACACGGGGTAACACCGTATAAAATTAGTATAAAATTATAAACTTTCAATTGACGTACGTAGTTCGCGCGAAATAGAGATATAGAGCGAAGGGACTCGCATCCGCAGGCAGTGAACGAATAGAGGCGCGTTCCGGGTTTAAGCGCTTTCCGCTCCTTAATACCTCTCATAAAACCGCGATCCCTTTTAAATCCCCCTTCAATCACACGGGCGCACGCCCGAGCCGCAGGGACATATACAACTACCGTATAGTATGTACTACACACCAGTCGAACTATAAACTATAAACCCGCAGTGCATCATTTTACGAGGTACAAGCTGCTGGCGTTGTTACTGTTTCTCTCGCTAAGGTCTTTCGTATGTTTCTCGCTCTTCCCTGTTTTCCTACGCGAGTTATTCTATTACAACATACCGCGTGTAGGGTATTTACCGCTGTGTCACAAGGGGCTGAAACTTTTCTATTGCTGGCGTACGAAGCAATTAAACGAAAAGCGAAATTTTCTTCAACGTTTATTTCTACGAAAACAGTTTATCTATTCGATCGACGAATTATTTGACTACAAGTTTTTCATTCGAATTAAAAAAATTTAATGAATTTATTTATATATTCCGCGCGCGCGTAAAGTCGAAAAAAACCGCAGGCAGACGGAGAGACACTGGTCTTGGAAGAAGGGAAACGTGCGATGGATAAAACCGCCCCATGTCCCCGTATTTTCAGAACGACGCAGTAAAAGCGTAACAGCCACGTCCCCGAAGTACCGTAAAGCTGTGACCGGTGTACGTTGAATTTCGCGATGATACCGAACGATAACCACCCGGCCTCTCGTCTAGGATACATCGAAGTACCTATTCGTATGTACAACTACCGCGCAGAATGCGAATTACAGCGGAACAACGGGTTGACCCTTTCCGCAGCTTCTCCGCGATCTTTTCATCGATATCCCGATGTCTCACGTACGTCCGTATACCTTGTACTCGCATCCCTTATAAGCTACAAAAACATCTTTTCTTTGGCGTCAAACGTCTTTCGGAGTCTTCTTGAGTATTCGAAAGCTTCTCGAGACTCGAGAGGAAATCTCTCGGCTCAGTGTACACAACACACGAACTGATAGTATACTATTATTACCGAGAACGCTATTATGGCAAACTCTCCGCCGCCCTTGGTAATTACTCTTTCCCGGTACCATCCTCGTCGAGGCGAGAGTACTCGGGAGGGATGCAACATATGTAATATATATATATGTATAAACTGTAAACGACTTCCCACGAATCGCGATACGTGCGCAACGCTCGTCATAATCTCAATAAACATCGCTCATATATGCTTGTCGGCTCGGAAGAGCTCACCTACGCCCTCGAGAATTTTACGAGACCCTTCGTGCGTATAGCGCATGCGTGTATCTTCGAAGTTCGCGAGTCGGGTGACCACACTTAAGATTCTTGTTTTCCTCGAGTAGTAAGATAAAAAGAATCTCTGTCTCATAACGCGCGAGTGAGAGACCGAAAAAAATTTGCCCGCACGCAGTGCGCAGCTGCAGTAAGTGACAGCGAATTGCATTTCGGTGTACGACGAAGTATAATACTACAAACGCATCCTTTTTGCCAGAGTCGTTATTCGGCTCGCAAAACGTCTCGAACGATGCGCATTCATGCGTGTATCGCTCATCCGCCTGACGTCATAATTGTCGGCTTTTGCTTATTACCCGAGAAGCATTCCACGGTAGCCAGGGGTCATCTTTACCACAGCCATTACTATACATACGCTGTGTAACAACGCGCGTGCGCAGACGCACCGCCCTGCCGGGTGGAAGTTCGAGTCGTAGATCACGCGGGGCACGTTCTTGCATCTCGTTTCGGATTTTTTTTCTCGGTGGTCAATATAATAACGTCTTTGTGCCTTTCATTTTCGCTGTTTTTGATTGCCATTTACGACTGTCAACTTCTTTGCTTCTCGATTACCCCGATTGGTCGTTCGGTCTCCGCTGGCATTCGTGGAATGACGAGGAAAGTTACGTTCGAGACTCTGCGTTCACGAATATAATTTTCCGGGAATGAGCGGAGGGTGGCTGTTGCATTGGGGTGCTTCTATTTTCATCAAATATTCCAGCTGGTGCTCAGGGTTGCGCGTGGTATAGAAACCCTCCGCTACTATTCTGCTACGCTATTACCATGACCCCCGAAGAATCCTATAGTCCACGAGGGCCATTCGTCACGCACTCGCTGAGAGGTTTCGCCTCGATAACGCGCCAGGGCCCCGTGCGTTATCCTTATACCCCGTGTGCTCTCCGGTGCCTCCCTTCGCTCTCTTATTCGGGCATCGAGTTGACCCTGCAGATACGGTAACGGCATCAGCACCGAAAGAAGAAGAGAGCTAGAAAAGCGAAATCCGCTATCTTTTAGCGGAGCCCTACTGGTCGCTCCCTTCTTCCAGAGTAGAGAATCCCGAAGCATAGCTCGCGTCCACTCCATCTCACTTGACTCGATCCGCTTCTACTCCCTTTCCCTCGTTCCCCCATCCTCCCCCTTCGGACTCTTTCTCCTTCGTTTTCTTCTGCATCTCTACCCTCTTCCACATCGCCATCTCGTCGCAGCGATATTCGCACGGATTCTTTCATCCTTCTCCGCATCAGACCCGCGCTCTCCCTCGCTGGATCTCTGCAGTACGTACTACTGGACCGAGAATGCTCCCTACCCGCGGATGCCATCAATCAAGCTTGTCAATTTGTAATGGCGACTCTCTGTGTCCATCTCGAATGGGTCCAGAAGCTCCGGACGGGAGAGCGCGCACACCCTTGCGATTCGCTTCTATACGAGCGAAGGAAGAAAACTTTGAGAGAGAGAGACGCGAACGAAGAAAGTCGTCGCAGCCGCAAAAGCTAGCAGCCATTCTCTCAGATCCCTTTTTCCGTTCGTTCAGACTTTCTTCGACTGTCTCTTCTTCTCTTTTTGCTATTTCTCTCTATTTGCTTCTTTCTCTTTTTGTTTCTTGAGTATTTCTTTCGCTCTTTTAGTTTTCCCCACAGACGTATATATACACGTATAGCAGTAGCTAAAACACGGGCCCAACTCGATGGGATATCACCGGCATACGGGAGGCTCACCCGTCTCTCTGCTGAGACCGGACCTCCCTCTTTCCCCACTGCGCCCGTACTATCGGCGAGTTTAACGTCCCTGATGTCTCCGGGCTAAATAAAATAGATGTCCCGGGGTCAGAAATTGGGAGAAATTGCGCTCGACCTCTGCGGGGGGTTGCGCCAATGGTTCTCGGTGTGTGCTTTGGCTACTACACCACCGAACGGCTCCTGTCGAGCCGTTTAGAAGAGAAGGACTAAGGTTTGGCAGCGAGCATCAGTGCGCAACGGTATCTGGGGACTCTTTTCGAATTGTTCTCTCGAGTCTCTCTGAGCACAAGAGAGCACTTCGACGGCTCCGTATTGTACGAATTACTTCTTTTCGAGGGCGAAAAAAAAAAATAAAGAAAACGAGGATTACTTAGCGCATAATGAAAATTGATTGAAGATCATTCAAAGCCACGATGTTTGAAGACTTTTTGTTTTCTTATTAACTCATTTCTTGTGTCCGTTGGATAGTAAAATGGGGTTGAAAAAAAAATGGTCAATTTTTGCGGGCAAAACTGCGCAGCCGCAGAAGCGGTCTTTGGTATAGCAGCTTTGAAACTGGCGTCACGTAGACTTGATGTAGAGTTACTTAGAGTGCCGATCCCTCGTCCGCGTTATATTCCACCACGTGGGTGTACGCACACAGGACAACCTTAGGTCGGAGGGTTTGAAAGGTGTGCTTCTATACTACAGTATATATGACTCTGCTTTTCGATCCCGGGACTTTCCAGGCCTCCATGCTACCTCTTCCCGCTCTCTCGCTTTCTCTCTCTCTCTCTCTCTCTCTCGCTTTCTGCCGCTCTGTTCTCGTACGGCATAGATCATACGTTAATTGAAATGGGGTGCCCGTGCGCTACTCGTCGAATACAAACGACCGACTTATAGAAACGTTATTATTTGCCGGAGCCTCCTCTGTGGGCTCTTCGTCCTCGTCGTCGCGCTTTCGTTCACTCGCTTGCTTCCTGGCTGAGGGACAACCCCTCGCATCCACATGACTCTCGCCCTCCCCGCCCCTCACCCTACACACACATACACGCGCCCTCGGTAAAGCTTGCCGGCCTTACCCCGGGCTTTACCCAGGAAATTGCGTTTCGTCCTATTATCATTTCCACGTGTTTACCCGAAAAAGAGAAAAAAAAAATGATCGGTGAAGGGGAAAAAACAGCAACGAAGGAACGAAAAAAAGAGTCGCAGAGAAGGTTCTTTTACCGTCCACTGGGGAACACTGTCCATACCACTGTAATACATAATATGACTAGTCCTTTCGTTCCTAATACTCGATGGCAAAAAATCTTCGATAGTTTTTTTTTTTTTATAAAAATAAAAAAATGAATTCTCAATCCGATTGTATTCTATGCGGAGAGTATCCATTCTCCGAGGATGTCGGACTAGCAGTCGGACCTCCCCTTCATTTCCCTTTCCACAAAACCGGATGAACTTCGATATCAGCCATGTAAACGAGCATTGCAGGCCCCATATCGTTAGGAGTATATAAATTGGTAGTGCGCCTGGACATTGGTGCGGCGAGGGTGGAGGAGAGTAAGCGAGAATGGTATGAGGGTTGTTCCTTGAACGCGGAAATGGAGTTCTCGGACGGTGTCCGTGGGCGATCGCTATGAAAAGATAAGCCGATAGCGGAACGAGTTTCTCTTCCCTCGATTCGCTTGCACAGAGATCGGCCCTCGCGACGCGCCGGTCAGAGACGAGATTTTTCATGCCGGAGATCGGCGTCCGGTGTATCAAACTCACCCGAGGTCCGCGCTTTCGGCAAGAGAAGCCCTCCACGCAGCTTAGTATGTGCTTTTCCTCTCGAATCTCGAACACAGACTTGCTAGAGGGTGCGGAACGCGGTCACTATCTTATCGGTTCTCCGGCATAATGGCCCCTACCGTTCACTATCTCATCTCCAGACTCGTTGACCGCTCCTGCTGGTCCAAAAACCATCCCTCGCTTCTCCGCATGATCGTTACGACCATTTTCGCCGTCATCGTATCGCAACGTGGCTTCCTTGATCTTCTTAAGTTTAACGACGATTTTCAAGAAGTTTTCGCGCCACAATTGCGAATTTTAGTTCGTGACGAATTAAGAGTTCCGTAATCCTGGTACGGAGAAACTATGTCGCGACACCGATTTTTCAATGGACCCTCATCACGTTTATACTCGATAGTTATATCGACACATGCATTCATTCTCTACGAGATATGCCAACGATGCTTGTGCTGTATGTATAGACGCGAGTAGCAGAGCGTCGATTGACGTCGAACCAATGACAGGGGCCAATCTCCATCCATCATCGAATCCGCGATCGAAATCGCCCGTGGCATCGTAGCCGCCTCGATGCACGCGTTTCTCTATATGTGCCTACCGACCTATATACGTACGGCAGGCCATCGGTTGCTTCGCGTTCTCTTCAACTCGAACAAATTCACATAGCGAAAAGGCCAGTCGTAATACGAGATATCGGGAGAGAGAGAGAAACGGGAGAGACCGTCTGGCTGCTGTCCGTCCATCTCGGACGGGATACACAAAACAGAAACGTCGAATGGTTTACCTCTCGGCGCATCTACCTTTATCTCTCTCGCTCTCTCTCTCGCTCTCTCCCATTTCTTATCTCTTCTTTTTCTCAATCTCCCTTAATTATCATAATTTATAGCCGATCGGTTAATTAAAATATCTAAATACTACACGCGCCCGCGCGATCCATATACGACGATCGTTTCTACTACCTCAATCGCATCCGCCCTTTGGTCTCTTTCCCTCTCTCCCGTGTCCGCCCCGTAACGTCCCAGCGAACTCTTATATGCGCCTCATACCTTATAAATATTAAGTGGTTTATGGACTGACCGCTCGCGCGTCCCCGCGGGGCCCTCTCAATCATTAATTATTTATCGCGTCAACGAAATCGGACCTCGAGAGAAAAAGAAGAAATAATCATAATACAGAGCGAAACGGAGCGTAAGAGATCTCGCTCATCGCGCCCTCTTTTACGTTTTATATTGTCGAATTTAGCAACCGTTCGAATTTAGCGAATCGAAAAGGTCCACAGACCATACAGTTGGCATTATATTGGGAGACTCCCTTGCGGCCTGTCTGTCCAATACTTCGCCCGAGAGATATTTATGTGAATTCGCTTTCGTCTCGATAAGTGAAAAAATAAAAATAAAAATAAATAAAAATAAATAAAAATAGAGCAAAAAATCAATCCCTTCGATTGTCGAAAGAAACGGGGTTAAAATATGCCAACGCTGGAGTATAGTCACGGGGATAAAATTAATTTCGCCTTGTCAGCACGGTTAGGAGGAACGATCTCTGCTGGACCATCCATTAATGTAGCAACTTCTTATCGAGCGTCCGAGACGTCTTTCCCGACCTTGACTCCACTATGGTTTTTCGGCATGATGCATACGGAGTCGTCTGCCCAATTGATTGTGTTTTATACGATACGCTCGATATTCACAGTTATTTCTCGTCATAGGGATTAATTCGGTGTTTTTTTTTTCGCGTTGATAAAAAATCAATTTGTTCAATTTTCAGCTCATTATTTAATATTCGTGTTACGAAAAAAAAAAAATTAATTCGTTCATTAAAAATCGTAAATTATTTTCGAGTTTCGATATATCTTCTCGGCGATAAATTTTGAAAAACGGGACGAATAACAGGATTACGCATTGCTAAAGATCGCGATAAGTACATAATAAGAAGAAGTGGACGATGATTTATGGATGAGAGATTCTCGCGGCTCCAGGTGAAGCTGGACATGGGCGACGGGTCCATCGGTGTACCATACTACATCACAGTATATATCCCGCGATGCTGGATATATATCCAGGCCGCTAACGTAGCGATCGATGTCCGGTGCGGGTTCCTGGATAACCGAGGTACGAGCTGTTCCCGCTTTTCCTTCGACTCCCACGTATACTTCTATAGAGAAGCTTCGGTTGCCGCTCGGTTTCTATACTGGTAAGAACGAAACGCCGCGGTGTGGACGCTAGGAAGGGAAGTTGCTTGCTGGAGACAGCGGAAGAAAAATAGCGGAAGTCATCGACCTCCAAGGGGCTATATATCACGGGGGTTGGTGCGCGTTCACCGGGGCTGGCAGTAGCGGCCGCGAGAGAGTATAGCGATGGAGGCCGAATCCCGCTACTTCCACTCGGACGTACGATCCTGAAGTGTGTGAGATGTATATGTGTTACGAGGGAAAATCCAGTGGAAGGAGTAAAAGGAAATCTTTGGACGCGAGTGCGAGGATAGGAGCGTAGAGTGGCAAAGAAGGCAAAAGGCGAATCTGGGGGGAGGTCGCTGGAGGAAATAAGAGACAAAGAAGAAAGGAAGCACGTGGGAGATGAGGACAGCAAGGGGGAGGGGGAGGTTAGTTTCGAATCTAGGATAGTAGTTCCAACGTTTCATCATCCCCTTCGGAGGACGAACGTGAGTCGCAACTGCTCGCTACATGGTGAGCGGCTGGAGCTCAACTAAAGCAGTTCTGTGGTCCTCTCCACTCTCGTTTCGTCCAGTGGCGGACCCGGGGGTTTATCTTAAATGAGACTCCCCGAGGGTTTAACTCGGGTTTGGCAAGGTTACCCGTCGAGCCACCCGCCCGACTTTGCCGGGGGTTATGTCTGATTGATTAAATTCCTGCAATTACATCGCGCCATACATCACCCCCTCTCGGTGTGCTGCTGCCAAAGAAGGAAAGGACGAAGGAGAAAAAGAAGACGAAGGGTGCTGACCGGGCCCCGGTAGGTAGACGGATTCGCTATATAGAACGCGAGCCGAAAGAAGTGAGATTCGTTGATCTGGCAAATCTCGAATTGGAACGAAGTGGAAATAAATAAAAAGAAAAGAACGTCGAGATCGATAGGAATGGTAACGAAAATTATACATCTCTGTGGCTATTATGACGCAACCAAGTGAGTAGAAAGCATCGTCGAGGAAAGAGAAAGAACACGACGAGTAAGAATGACGGAACAAAAGACATCGTGATTTTGCGATGTCTGCTGGTCTCGAAAAGAGAATGAGACGGACGGGGAAAGACTTCGGTCGGACGGGAGGGGGCGGGATGAGTTATTAGATCCGGAGTTTCCGGTATTGCGTCGCGGATGACCAATAGTTTCATCGAGGGATTGTTGAAGCTTCCGGAACACATTTCCCGTTTCCGTTCGGCGAGAATCTCGTCGTCGCCGTCGTCGCGGTTATATCTACTCTAGATTTTCGCTCCCCAATAGCGAATCTCTCCTGGTAACAGAACGCACGGGGGATATCACCGTTGCGGATGAGAGAGTTCACCGAGACAAGTTACAGAGAGAGAGCGAGGGAAAGACGGAAACTTCGGGGTTGCGCACGACTTCCGTCGACCTCCTCCTCTGTTCTATGATACCGCAAGGACATTACGCTCGGCTCGTTCCCGAATCTTTCCTCTCTCTCTCTCTCGCCCTCTCTCTCGCCTTATCCTCTCTACCATATAGCTTCATATAAACGGTGATCATTTTCAAAATTATAACGTTTCCAACTATCCAAGATTCAAGGTCACTCGTATGTCTAATAAGGATCCAATAAGGTCCAATAAGGATCTCTGTCTCTCGCAACTGTGGACTTGCTTCTTTACCAACTTGGACTGGCAAACAGTAGAGAATTCTCTCCATTAATGCTCTCTCGGAAACTCGAAGCGAAAGCACAGAACATTCTGTGAGTCGTCGCCAACTTAGTTCAAGGTAGACAAAGACGGTCGGAGTAGCTGGAGTACCCTCAAACCTCCCGTAGGAATCCTTCCTCGCGTTCTCGGTGCGCACCCCACACCTTTTCATCCCCGGTGAAACCCCCTCCCCCCATTCTCGCCCAACGACTACGAACATCTACCACTGAGGCCTGGCCGCAACCATAAGTTACTACTAATGTTGTTCTCGTGTTCGGCGTTGCCGCGAGTCGACCTAAGGGATTTCTCCGGTCTCCTTCACACTCCGAACGACCTTTTCATCCACTGGTCTCGTCCCGCTGTCTCTCCGAAAACGTCACGTCGCTTGAACGCAATTTAATTAGACGGTTTATTCGTCAACGAATTAATCGCGCTGTTAAAATTGTGGCTCTGCAGCCATATTCGCGGCTTTATTCGTAATCTTGCAGAGGGATGAATACGAAAAAAGAGAAACATTCCGTCCGCAGGAAGAGGGCGTCTGTCGGGTAGATAAGAAAAAAAAAAACGTCGTGATCACTTTTTTTTCTATGAGAGACAGCAGTAATCGCGTCGTTCCGTCACTAGAATAGAAAGGCAGGGGTAGTAGAAAGGGAGAGAAGGAGGAAGTAAGGCGTAGAAGGTAAAGCCCGTTAGCTATGATCGGAGCTGTCCAATTTTGTCATCCCTCTCTTCTGCCAAGAATCGCACGAAGTGGGGAAGTTTCTGTGCTTGCGGAGTGTGAGGAGGCGAGTAAGATTGGGGTGTGTCGAGGGGAGGGGGATAACAGAGAAGCTACGAGGGAAAATGTGACGATCGGTGCCTTCATCTAATTCCCTCATCGCTTCACAAATAATTCACGGATTCGAAGTGACTCGATCGGCTCGCGGGACCGCATAGGCGACGAAGTAAACCGACTAAATCGAGACAGTTTACACGAATAGTCTTGACAGACGTTTCATGAAAACGAACTGTGTCTGGAGACTTTAACGTCGATTTCACATGCGAATAAACACTTTTAGAAACAAATTACTGCCATTTTCATCCCCTTCGTCGTTCTCTATTCTGTAATCTAAGACACGGAAATCAATCGTTCGTAGCAAACATTTCCGTGTCACAGCTTCGCGGTCGCCAATTAACAGCCGTCTCGTTGCCACGTCCTTCACGGGTTTCGTGAGCTTTTAAATAAATTAAGGAAGGTTCTCGCGTACGCGAGGAAAACATTTGTGGGATTCGGACAGAACAAAGGGTCCCGGGACGACGTGTTCGAGACTGAAGCTTCTCGGAACGATACTCTGTATACCCAAAAGGCGGACTCCCTGCGAGTTTCACGATGACTTTATTGCATTACGTTGTGTTTTTCTCATGCGTCGCGTCTCGTATCGAGGGCTACGATAGCTGCGGCAGAGTTAATCTCGAACCTCGTAGACTTTAACTTTATCGAATTGACCCCACTTTACTAGAACGCTTTTACTCGGTGGATTTTCCACACTTCCCCTTTGTGTTTTACACGCATCTGTGACCTGCGGACGATTTATTCTTCGTCCTTAAAGCAATCGTTGCGCAGATTCATAGATCATATCGGTATGCAAAAAAGTCGATATCGTTCGCAAAAAGTTCACGAGGTTTGAATAGGATACGAAGCCACGAGCGGCGGTATGAAAAAGTCGAAAGAAAGATGCAATTACCGTGGTCTCTTGAAGAGAACGGAAATCCGAGATGGGTATAATGGTATGGATTGCGGATGGTATAGATTGCTATATGTAGCCCTCTCGCAGTTACCGCCCGGGGAATCCTCTCCGCTTATAGTCACGATATAGTGTTTTCCGTGAAGTCCCCCTTCACGTCTGTCTCACTTTCAGCCTCCTTGACTCTCTCCCTCCTCTCTCAATCCCCGATACATCCTTATTTTCCATTTCACTCTCTCTCGTTTCTCCCGTTGCCGAGGCAAGGCGATTCCTTAATTTCCCATATTGTGGTCCATCTCGGCTATCTAAGACTCCCTGCTGCGTTATAGCGTAGTTTAATCGCACTACAAGCGCATCCCTCGTTAGTGGAATATCGCCCGAGTGGCTATAATACGAGACTACATTCCATCGCTGTGCCGGGCGAAGATCCCGGAGACTTCGGCTCTCCAGACTCCGGAGTCTCGTGTGTTGAGCCGCGTTGCTCAACGCTTCTCCGATGGAGCGCGGATCGTCTATAATCTTTCGCGTCTTTCTCCGCGACGAGGGATGAAGGAAGAGAACAGAAGAAAAACATTCTCAAGGGTGAGCAATATTGCCAGAGAGAGCGAGAGAGAGCGAGAGAGAGAAGGGCAGAACGAGCGTTTGCGCAATAATTGTGATTTACGGTGCAAGCAGAAGCCACCCTGAGTTAAGTAAAACGCGAGCGGCGCGTTTGTTATGTGAACGGAGGAGCTGCTCGCTTCTCTTGTTACTATGAGCTTTTCTCATGAACTTCGAACACTAGAAGACTAGACAAAGTTAGGATAATTTTGCAGTTCGTATAACTAACTTCGGGCTATCAAAATATCGGCAGTTGTTCCAATAATGCATTATCATAAATTATCGAAAAAAAAAAAATAAAATGTCGTCGCGAAAGTCGTCCGAGGTCGACGCTGGAAGTGGCTTAAGTTGCCGAGTCGCCGAGAGATTTATACGGCGATCAAGAGGACATAATCCACCAGTGCACGTGTGCCATTCGAATCGATGTATCGAGATTGATCGGGTCCTCAGAGTCTCTGTTTAGCATAAGAAAAGCTTCTGTGGCACGGCGAGTTACACAATGGCCGTTCCCGAAGCTTGCGCTCCATTTCCGAACGCTCTCTCTGAAAAGTCGTGCGAGAGTTGGAAAAAGCCCTTCGTATTGGGTCTCGGGTAACCCCGAGTTTCTCGCATTGAGTTCGATCGTCTCACAGTTGCTGCAACGGAGCTAAGGGTGGGACGCAATCAGTGGACCTGATTTATCGAGGCAATATACATTAAGATACGAACATTAAAACTACCGGGGTAGTGTAGTCGACGGTCCCTCTTACTCCTTCGTCCGCGCAGCCACGAGGATCGCTGGGCCGCTCCATTACCACCCTGCCGATGACAGGGCGACCCACGAACCTCGAGAAATCGATCGAGAAATAAGCTCTTTTACGAACCCACACCCCCGTATTTCCGCGATGTTGAGAGGAGAGAGACAACCAAACGAAAGAAAAAACTAAGACGGGGAATAGCGAAAATTGAATTTTTATCGCGGGGGAACCGAAGCCTTCCGGTTGACGAACTAAAAACTTGTTCTCAGTCATTAGGAACGGTGCCCATCGAATCCTATAAATCATTACGTACACGACAATTTGCAGACACACATTCGCACACACATACAGTAACGCTTACTTTGTCCAGTCGATCTGTAAGAGATTGACTTGACCAAGCAAAGCCACGCAGACACAGCTCTTTCACCCTCTTTCCGATGACAGTACTCACGATACTCCACATGAGTGGGTAGAGCTTCCTCCTTCGCCTTATCCTCCGTTTCTCCACGAGAAATCGTTGAGAAACTGCGGATTGCGGTGAGTTGGTTCGCTCCACCCATTTGAACGCTTTTCCTCGCGGAAAAACGGTCGACTTTGGAGGGTCTATGTGATGGTGCGTACGTACGGTACTCTGCAAGGAAAGACTCGAGAGGGTGAACGAGCATGTCCAGTGGCCCCTTGCCAATTACGGAACGGAGTTCTAACCGTAGTAACGTGTAGTGTTTCCGCCATTGTCTGCAGGTCCTAGCGGGGCATACAGTCCGGACGCGACGATGGGCTATATGATGGACGGACAAGCGGCCAGCATGATGCACCGACCTCCCGGTGATCCCACCTTCCACAACCAATACCATTATCCTCCTGAGTATTACGGCCACCACTTATAAAGGTAAGTCTTGTCACGTTTCGCAATATAAATTATATTTTTTTCGAAAATCATGATATAACGAACGTTATTGCAATTACTATCGTAACGATCCTCTATAAATTACAGCGATCGATTTTTGTAGATTTTCACGTAACTTTATACTTTAAAATTGTAACAAAAGTAATGTAATGATGAAATTTAATTGAATCTCTTGCCTTGCGGCACATTATTTTGCTGTTTATCGGAAATTACGATGACAAAATGCATTATAGTTGAGCAGTTTTTCGGAACAGATTATTGCACTTTTTTTTTCGCTGTTTCGAGAAATAAAAGCGCAGAATCGGAAATATAATTTTGTTTTTTTTTTAATTTGTTACAGCTGAATGCAGAATCGAATGGGGCAATGGCAGTGAAAGTCGAGATGTATACGAAATAAATTAATGAAACAAACGAAAAAAGAAAAAGTAACGATGGGCTGAAACCTGGTATCGAGCTGAAAGCTGCCAGCGACGCGAGTAATCCGAATAAAAGTTTTTTTTTTTCGTCGAACATATCGCGGACGGAGGGCCGTGATGTTTCGGCCCACGATCGACCGGAAGACGACACACAGAAAAAAAAAAGAAAAAAATGGACTCGCGAAGACGGCAAAAAAGCATCAGCGCAGCAGCGACGCCCGAAGAATCGAAGAGGGCGCAGCGCTCGCGATCCAGGAGTGAAGATAATCGTACAAAATGCGTTCTTCACGATACCGATTAAAAATAATAATAAGTATCGTGACTCGCGAACGATTACCCATGTGACAGAGAGATAAAATAAATAAAAGGAAACACACACACGGAGGTGTATGAACGATGCGTAGAAAACGCGCGACCAAAAGGTGCGCGAAAACATAAAAAATAAAATTAAAAAAAAAAAAAAGAAAAAAAAAATAAACGAGTTTTAGAGGGTACTGGTCGCGACGAAATTCATGTGATTGTTCTTTGTACAAATATCGCGGTGTAATATTGTAGTGATTGAGATATAAATGTTAAATTTTAATACGATCGCAATCGAGAGACTATATAATGAATATAGTGATATAGGCAATTTTAGCGGACATGTACATTACCGGTGTTCGCAACGAGATATGTCTGTCGCTCGTGGTAAAACACCGAAGGTCCCGACTTTAAGACTACGAGATGATAAAAAAAAAAAAATCGACTACGCGAAAAATCGAGAAAAAGAAAAGCATCAATAACAAGAAAAAAAAAACGTGTGAAGCGTATCGAGCACCCAGCCAATGAACGCGGGTTACCGATAGATGCTTAATGAATATTAAAAAAAAAAATTAAAAAAAAAATAAATAAAAGACGAAAAGTAAGCAGGACACGTGTGCCGGAGCGTCGACATTCTCGACTTAGGAGACATTAAATTTGTACAGTTCTTAAATATTAATAAAATTCACTATTAAACCGAAGTAACTATATATTATGTATAAAATATGGCGCGAGGGCCCTCCTTGCCCTCAGTTGTAATATAATACGAAGATATCGAAGTGGTAAGCAAGTGAAACTACACACGTCACGACGGTGTCGAAACGGTTTCAAAATAATTTAAAAAACACACAAGTGAGCGGAAATGAATGGATGATAGGGTGAAAATTAAAATTAAAAGAAAAAAAAAAAGAAAAAAGAAAATAAGGAGGTGCCCTCGTCGAGGACACGAACGGTCCCACAGTGTTCTTTGTGCGCTATACCGACCCGGCGAAAGCCAACACGCTGCTCGTCGTAGGGATTAATTAAACAACAACAACAAAACAACTAATAATTACAATTTACTATAATATATTGTGTATAAATAGTTAATTCAATTGAGTGCGAAGGAGGAATGAGGCGGATGATACGAAACGAGATATATACAGACGCTCGATGGACTCGGTACATAAAAAAAAAAAAAAAAAAAAAGTGTGGTACTCGTCTGCCGCTGTGTGTGAGGATATCGTTTCCGTGACGTATGTGAATGACGATAGGACCCGACGGCCTGAGAAAGTAATCGCGTGGAAGGAACGAAACGAACAAAAAAACAATAAAAAAAACGAAAAGAACAGATAAAAATCGTATGCGCAGAAACAAATCAGAAAAGCAATGGGAAATTGACAATCGAGAACGATCCTTAGCGCGTATGAGACGAGACTTTTCGCGAGCGGAAAAAAATACGAAAAAAATGCGTAGAGCGACGGAATCGCGAGAAAGAAAAAAACAAAAGGTATACGAAACGTTCCCAGCGAGTAAAGCAATGTATTATAGAAATATACATATTATGTGAGTAGGTATATAGGGCCCGAAAGTAATGTTCGTTTCGTTGATCATCTGCATTTTTGCTCCCTTTCGTAAAATTGCACAGTGTCCTCAACCCGACGACAACCCCACTCTCCTTGCACCATCCCTTGTTTTTTTTTTTTACCCCCTTTATCTCTCACTCTCGTGTGCATCGCGGATTCCAATCGAAGCTACAAGAGAGTTCTATCACGCGTACTTTGCGCGGAACGAACTCGTTTGTCACTCGATCGCTCATCCGTATCACTCGCCTCGCGCGCTTTCGTTACTCTCGCCACCGGAAATCGTATCGAGCAGCAATGAAGCTCATTCGCGTTCGAAATATCATCAACGCAGTTTTATCCAGTTTTACTATCGAAAAGTTCAATGTCCAACATTACAGATCGAAAGAGTAACAAACTGAAAAAAAAAAAAAAAAAAAAAAAAAAACGAAAACTCGTTCGCCCGACTCCAATCCGTTCCTTCTTCCGATCGTTTTTCGTCCCTTATTCTCGCCCACGAAGGGAAGCAATTCTATATTTCTATACGAAGATAACTAATATTCGCGCGCGTCCCTCATATACGTAACTCGAAGAAACTCTTAAGACGAAAGGATATATAAATTGCGAAACACAGAATAGACAGAAAAAAAAAACAGCCGCGAATTCGAATGAGATTATAGCAACGAGAAACGGAACAAAAGAAAAAATAAAGTAAAATAACAAATTTTCGATGATACTTTATATTGAGAGAGAGTAAAGAAATATTATTGGTAATAAAAAAAACACAAAACAAAGACACGCAAGCGAGTCGATTTTATACGCGAGACGATAGGACAAAAAAGAAGCGAAGCTCTTTTGTTTCCTTGCAAAGTTTTTAACGATAAACGATGTTCGACAAGAACACTTCTGTGTCACGTATAAAAAAATACTTTGCCTGGAAATTGCGAAACACGAGGAAGAAAATAAAAAAAACGCGGATATTAAGAGAAATGTTATCGATATTTTCAATACGCCTGCATACACGTCGAGATTACGAGGAATGGAATGGAACGATGAAAGGATTGTAAATTTTTAATGTTCTCAATGTCGGCGAGTGGAGCGGAGACACGACTGAGATAATCGTTTCTACGACTTGCGGGTTTTTGCTACCGCGACATATCAATCGGATTCTGTTTGTCATCAGAATTTACGATGTCGATCTGTCGTGTGTCAAACTATCGATAGATGTATCGATTATCCATTGACATCGAGAAACGATTAGCTCGCCGTACGCCGCCGAAACTCGTACGGTGTTCTAGTATACTGAAAGAAAAAATACCCACGTATACCGAAAGACTCAGGTGCGAATGTCGACCGTTCATTATATTTTTTGTTGATTGGAGAAGAAAATAAAATAAAAATCGTGCGCGTCGTTGGCAACGCGTTACGCCCGCGATTGCGATTTTCGCTCGACCTCGTCACACGCATCGATCGATGTAAAAGCCGCGATAAACAAATGGTTTCGCTGCGGACTCGTCGGAAGTTCAATTGTTTTTTTTTATCTCAATGACTTACTGGGAAATCATATTTTTACTCATCGATCTATCGAACTTTGTTCGATCGTTAGATTTTAGATGAAACACAGGAAACTTCGAAAGTTACTGGACGATCGCGCGGCGATCTTTTTACCGACAAACTTTAATTAATCATTCATTGACACAAATTTTACTTCATTTGTTCCTATCAACTGCTGTCCCGCAACTCGTCCATAGTTTACGAATTTATTTCGAATGTATCGACAATCAATGTTTCAATTTCGTTCGCGAAATGTCGCGGCAAACAGTACGGTGAATTAGACATCGCGTTACTCGAATTTCTGACGAAACCATTGCGTAATCATTAACGAAGTCACTAACCATGCAGAATTCTCGGCTTCGTGTCGTCGAAGAATAAAAAATAAAGCGCGGAATGTTTTTACGAGATGTATTTGTTGACCAGTAGATTGTTTAATTTTGTTGAGCTCCGCAGCTGTGTTATTTTTCTGCGACGACCCGAATCCGAGGAATTTGATGTTTTACGATTATCGCGCGATGAACCCGAACCAATGATAATAACGATAATTCCGTCGACGTGTGACACGCGGAAAATCCATCGCCGCCAAAACGATTTTTATCCACCGCAGAAAATCGGGAACTGTATCCTAATCATTAACACATATACGCGATTCTCACGCGTCGCGGCGAACTTATCATTTTGTATTTATGAAAACGATAGCCGCGAATTTTTTTTTTTTTTTCATTTTATTTTTTTTTTATCGTGACTGAAGATTTTCGTTCTCTTCCTTTTAAGCTTACGATCGAATCTAGTTGTGATACTAGTCCTCGAACGAGAGTTATAAGCGACGGTGAATTTTGTGCAATTGACGGGAGTTTGAGGCTCGACGAGATCGTTGCATCGAGTGAGCGCGATCAGCGAGGTAACCGAATGCGGTGGTTAAAAATCGTATTATTAGAAAAAAAAAAAAAAAAAATTATCAAGAGTGGTCGAGAATGAAATAACGGCAATCTGTGCGTAGCGCAGCACGAACGACCCAACGCGGATTGGCTGTTCGTTTAAAAAAATGAGTTCATTCGATTGAATCATCGCCTTAAAAATGTATACGAAGTAACAGTAAGGTATCTAAGTAATAATCATGTTAGAGGGTAACAAAAAAAAAGTAAACCGAGTTTTTATGCGCAGCGATATACGAACGAGAGTGAGAGAGCGAGAGATTAAAAAAATGTATGTGAGAGAAAGGAAAAAAAAAAAAAAACATGTAAAAGTGCGCATGCGCGTGAATGCGTGAGAGTAAAAAAAGAGTGAACAAACAAATAAACAATTTACTTGAGAGAGGATGATAATCGAGAGAACGAGAGAGAGAGAGAGAGAGAGAGTAATGTATAATAATTATTGTATAATTATGGATGATGATAAATATGATTACGACGTTTACGATAATGATAACGATGATGTATGATAAGCTAAAATTTATTGTATCGGTATGGAATCAGATTTTTTCCACTGTTTGCGCATTGATGACTATTGACACCTAAGTAAAGAAAAGGCAAATAAATTTAACAAAAGTGAAAAAAAAAAACAACAAAAAAAAAATTCATTGTGTTCTGCTTTGTAAATCGACCGCTCTATGGATTATAATGGGACTACCGTGCACACGTATGCAGAAAAAAAAAAAAAAAACAAAAAAATAGTTGTATAAGATCGCAAAATTCTGGGAAGAGCCATTCACCTTAAAAAAGAAAAATATATCACTCGACAAATCACTCGATCATCGTTATTATGTGTATTCGACTGATTGGACATTATACCGCGACGTTTAAATGAGAACGCAAAGAACACGATAAAAGGATCGATAATTGCGATGTCAAGATGATCTATGTTAGCGAGTGTCCATTGTATAGTGTTTTTTGAAAAACGTGAGCATTAAATGCTACATCTTGTGTAAAATTTCCCGTTTATCATATTTATTTTATTTTTTCAATACCCCCGCTGGATGAACTGAAGGAAAAATACATCGAGCAACGATAATTTTTTTATTCATATTTCGTGATTCGATAGTTTATCGTTTGATCGGTAAAAAAAAAATTGATTCTCAAAATTTCACGGACTTTTCTCGACTTTATGTCGTATTCAGAGTCTTTTGCTACTTTGGCGTATCATTTGACGTTGCGTCGGATATAATAGTGTATAACAGTGGGCGGAGGGTTGTTAGCGAACCGTCGATGGCTCGGGAGCTTTGTTATCCGTCCCCGTCGTGACGCCCTCTCGTTCCCTTGCCGCGTGGACCACCAAAGGGTGCTACAGCAGCATCACTAGACCGGCGCTATGTTGTTGCTGTATAAAACGCGCGTTTGCGAGCAACACGCATCCTGCTATTCCGCCGTAGCGAGATCACTTTCTCTCGACTCTTCTCTCTTTCTCGTCCACCCATTCCCTCGATACCTTCGTGTTTTTTTTTTTTCTTCCTTTTTCCGCTCACTCGCACGTAGCTGGCGGCGTGCTCGCACCCGAGTCTGAAATATGATAGGTATGCCAGGAGGGTGAACGTTGCTGGTAGCCGCCCCCGTTTCCGAGACCGTAGGTGCCAATTACCGTTGATGGTTATTCCATGGAAATGGACCTTGTTAGCGAAGGGAGAGTGAGACAAAACGAGTTGGGAATCGGGAAAGATATACCAATTATTTTCACCCGCTCGATGCCTGGATGGCCCTTCACTACGGTAGGTATAGCTATATATACGATACCATACTATAAGTATACTATAAATAATAACGATCGTAGATTTTCGGTTTGAATCTTCGGAAAGACATCTCGTAGTCCTAACGAAGAGAATTCTTTCTCATTTTATTTCTTTTTTCTATTACAAATTTGCCAATCATCGTGGCATCGAGAAGGTTTCTTAAGATCGTTCTATCGATGCCGTAACTTCGAGATCGCGATAGGATTTTTTTGTCAATGAAAGCAACAGTTAGAAACTGTGTTTTCTTGTGCTCAGCTGAGACTCTTATAATCAGAAGCATAGCTGAGAGATTTGTACTGCGCTGCCTTGTTCTACTGGAGTAGCAATATATTAAGGGGTTGTCGGCATAGGAAGCTCCGCGAGCAAACAATCTCGTAATGGCGGGACTGACTGGTGTGGCGCAGTAATGAGATATTAGAGAGGAACTCCTCGGTGAGGGAGTGGCGCGAGCACTTTGGCGCGAGGGTTGAAGCTCAGCGAGAGAGAGAGAGAGAGGGAGAGAGAGAGAGAAAGAGCAGAGACGTCTGAATACTCGAGCTATCTGGAGCGTGATACTCGATGGAAGACCAGAAACAGCGAGAGGGCTACGAGAGAACATCATAGTAGCATCAGCAGTAGCGCACGGGGGATGTTACGAAATACAGTGAGAGAGGCATATATACAACAGTAACAGCAGGGGTATCGCTTTCCCTCTGGGGATGCGATTATGACGTTGTCTTCTCTCTGAGTACAAGATGGCTTCTGTTGCCTGATGGTATAATATAGCGTTCACCCGAGTTACTGTATAACTAGAGGATCCATTCGTCGTCCGCTCGCAAGCTCTCACTTCTCCTAATGTGAACTCGTGCGGTTACTCCGTCCAGTCTCGAAGGACGGGGTCGACGAGATTCCTCGGGGACTACCAAAGCGGTACTTTTCTCATTGGTTCATTGTATACAAGTTATATTATTTTTTATCACGACGGATACGAGGATATCTAAATCAAATTCTTCATTCCATCTTTCGTTTGCCTTTCGGCGTGAATTTACTTACGAAAGATAAGGGGGTTGGTAATCAGAGGGATGATAACGTTTTCTCAAAACCTGGAAGCTTTCGAGGGCAGCGATTGGCGTTCTTTTTTACCTCTTTCTTTCAATGATATATGCAACGCCCAGGTACAAGTACCGGGAGTGTATGTACCAGAAGCACAGAATAGGGGGCTGCTAGGTTTTCCAGGGGATCTCATTTGTTAGACGAGCGACGGTGCGCGACGCCGGGCGTCCACAATAGGAAAGCGGGCGTTGTGGATTCCGACGGCGAACACGACGTCGACTCCTCGGGAATCGCATTCTCGTATATATAAAACGACTGTGGAGTTTGGAGGACAGCGGAGCTCTCGGATAACGGAGCAACAGAGTATAGCGGGGGTGTACGGGCCAGAAACGTTTCCGCGAAAGCTCGCGGACAGTAGAACAGAGGGGAAAAGCTCGTCCTTTGCTCGCTCTCGTCCGCTATCAAGTGAGAGACCGAGAGAGCGAGAGAAAAAGGTAAAGGAGACAGAGAGATAGGGTGAGCGAATGAGAGAGACGAGAAACGCGCGAGCAGTCGAGGCGAGGCTCTCGCACCCCGAACGGACAAATGGGTGTCCCTGCATATGTAAAAGCACCGCTGTTCGGCTCACCCTCGGCCGGCCATTTGTCAATGTCAAGGCGCGAGCGCCGTAGCCATGGTAACACCCCGGCAAGCCAGCCGACCGACCGAGAGCAACCGAGGCATAGCCAGGCAAGCGAGGAAGCAAGCAGGCTACCTACCCTCTATCCCTCTCGATTCGCGAAAACGCTCGCGTTGCTCTAGCTTCTACCTACTGCTGCTGCTGCCGCTGCCGCTACTACTGCTGGGAACTACCCCCACCTCCCCTTCACCCCCTCTGTACGCTCGCGCACTCGCTAACACCCACGAAGCAGGGGAACGACGTCGGGCCACCCCGACGAGAATCCCTCCTTTCGACGTAACGTCGCCGAGCATGCGCCCTTTTTATCAAACAAGTTCGGCTACGTCACGTCATCAACTCCGAGGGCGCCTCAAGACATACGAACTTTGATATTACCGTATAGTGCACGAGGAGGTTGAGAAATGGGCTATAGAATTATTATCTTGGCCTCTTTTTCTTCTTCTGAGAGGTAAGGTGATTGTAATGAATTACATCGCTGCCGATGGTCGGCTTTTGATGGACAATTGAACAAATAAAGACGGGAAATGTAGATACGACAAGGGTATTGTTTTTCAGATAAAACATTATGTATATCGATTTATCGTTATCTAATTCTCGATTTAATAAAATTGTTGCTTCACTTCTGAAACACGCGACAAGCTGTTAAGTACGGGACACGAGATTTTGAGAACTGATTTCTTATGCTATATATGCTATATTGCTATATATGCTTATTATATTCTATTTGATCGCTTTGCGCTATTTTATTTTTATGGTATCAATATCTTGAGACATTCGGAAGGATATGTGAAGATACTAAATCGTCAGTGAATTAACCTCAGTGTCGCTGTCGTATTTATTGCAATAAACTCAGCGATATAAAAAAGAAATTAATAAAATAATTTTGTTCTATGAAAAAAAAAAATTATTTTTTTTTTCAAAAAAATTTTATCGTTGAAAAAAATTCTGAGTCAATTCTGAATAGTCAATTGGAAGAATCACATTTTGTCCTACAAAATTGAGTTGTACTTCGTAACTATTACTTCTCTCAATTATTTGGTAATTCTTCCAACACATCATTTTTATCAGAACAGCTTATGTTGCGATCTATTATAAAGATTCGTTGGCGTGTTGGCGTGAAACAGTGAAATCGTCGCGCTTTCCCGACCTAACAACTCATTCGAGTAACCAGGCGAGAGAAAGATGAGTAGAAACGGTGAGAAAGTAGAAAAAGCACGAAGGACGAAATGGGAAAGGTGAAAAGAATACGAAAGAAAGTATAGTCTTCTCGACTTCACCGAGAGCGTCGCGCCGAGATAGAAAACGGCGAAATTCTTTATCGCGCGCTAGCAGGCAGATAGATAATATACCGAATTGAGAATAGAAGTAGAAGAGGATATATATAATATACGGTAAAAAAGCGCGAACGCAGTGCTTCTGCTGCAGCTTCGCCGAGTGAAGTGGCTGATGTAGTAGAGGAACGAAGTGGAACTGCTTCACGAGGAAGTGTGCGCGACGAGATTCGCAGAGAGGAATAGGACGAAGGGGTGACAGAAAAGAAGAAGAAGAAGAAGAGGATGGTACGGTTCGGTTCGTCTAGTCTGATTCCCACTGCCGCTGCCTACCTATGCCCTCCCGTACAGGAATACGAGCGAAACATTGCAGTGGTGACGGTGCGTGGGTGTAACGACTGCATAGCAAGACAGCTCGCTTAAATATGCAGGATGGGCGGCGGCAGGCGGCATTGTAGCGTGCTTGTAGCGTTCGCTCGCAGTGCAAGGGGTGAAACTCCGTCGTGGCCCTCTCGCTGTGTACCGTTACTGTACAGTAAACGCTATATACCCCGATGGAAATGAGGGAGGGGATGAAGCGGAAACTAGAGGGCATATACGCCACGAGAGCTGTAAGCTAACGGCTACACACCGGACGAATGAGATAGAGTGAGAAATATTTGGAGGGCCATAGGCGGTTAAAGAGAACGCGGAAGCGAGAAGGGTAGATATACGCCGAGGGGTGGGAGATATATAAGCCGGGAGTTTCGAAGCGCTTGCGCAACCCGTAATGATTGACTGGCTCGCTGGCAGCCAACAGACAGACGTTCGCCTACACCCAACCACCACCCCCAACGGCAGCACCGGCGAGATTCCACCTCCGCGAGCTTCGCGGGCTCGCAGCTCGAAAAAGCTTCCGCGCGCGATACAATGCCCGAACCTCCGTCCCTCATCCCTATACGGTTTTGACTCTGACTACGGCTTTCGAACTCTTTCCCACTTTACTTCGCTCTCCACGCTTCTCCACGCTTCTCGTTACCTCGCTCCGTTCGTGCACACGGATCGAGAGAACACACACCCATATATTCCTTTTCTTTGCAGGGGAAACAACGAACCGAGCAGTGTCTCGTATTTTTCTTTTTCGTTTCTGTTCCACTGCGTCCTTTATGCTTTATCGAGACTTGCCTTTTCAACCCCTTCGCTTCTTTTATCCCGCATAATCCGTGCAGTATACGGACGAGTTTTTGACTCTGACACACTTCCCGACGATATATTCTTGAGGTTTCATAGGTCTCGTGAGACACGAAATTTGGATGACTCGACGGTATCGATGTCTTTTGTCAACCAGCAAATCAACGATTGACGATCGATATGTGAAATAACACTCGTTGCAAGACAAGAATAACTTTTATAACAAAATATTGTTGCGGTTATCGAAGAAAAAAAACATCGCTCTCTATCTTCTTCATTCGTTTTTTTTTTTTTTTTTTTTTTTCAATTTTTAAAATATTTTCCTGTACTCTCGCTTAATATAACTCTTCTTTTTTTTTATTTTTATCCTCGCCGAGGCGTTTAATCCAATACCGTCCAGGCGTCCATCAAGCTGCGCTCGAGAGTCGAAAAGGTTTTGTCCGCTTTAGCGAACGAACGAGTGACTATAGTAATGCATGTATATATGTATATACAATATATGTATATGTGTGTGTGTATGGTTCTCCCTGTGCCTATCGTTGCCGCGGCGATGGTGGACTCGCGTTCCCTTCTGCCGCGAGAGGATATCTTTCTCTCGCTCCGTCTCACTCACCGTAAATTCACGGCCGTGCGAGGCATGTTCGCCGTGTCGCATAAAGCGTAAAACCAACGTGAATTACGGTAGTATCGCGTTACAACGCGCTACGTGTGGCTGGCAGTCGGCGTTCGACAATTCTCGACGTCCTTTGCCCTTTAGGAATTTATATAATTTTTCGCGCTCGCGAGACTATTTTCCCACGGATCCCCGACCGACCCACGTGCATCGACGGATAACATAGACATTGGACATGAGACACCATGTGCACCATTTCGTATTTATTTAAAAAGACATCGATCCACTCGTCGCTGGCAACATCAGTGTTTTTCGTATGCAGAAGAATTCAATTTTTGCACGAGATAAATTGCTTTATTAGATACGTAATTAAAATTGAACGAAAAGAAATTACCGATTTGTGATCAGTAAGAAAATAAATAATTGGGAGTTCCAAGTATTCATTTTCTCATTCATTTACTTTTTTTTTTTTCATTCATTTTCTTATTTCCCAAATTGGTACATTGTCTCCAAAAGACAAATTCGAAACACGTGTCATGTCCCAATATTTATAGCGAATTTTTAGATAAGTAACATCATTGGCTATTTTCCGACTTTCGGCTTCTCGAAGGCATATCGACAATACTAAGGCGTCGATCGTATTTCGCAGGAAAAATTCGTTTCAAAAACATATTTCCTGCATCACTGTAGAGCAATAAATTACGTGGAAAAAATCATGATAAAGGGGCCGCGATGTATTTTTTTTTACAATTTAAAGATTAAAAAAAAATAAACAACACATTCGCGTTCCATGCGTTTTTTTCGCGCTAATAACAAATTCATGCAACTTTTTTTTTTTCATTCACGCGGGTTATTGGCGATAATAAAAAAAATTATTTTTTTGCGTGTCGAAATCTTTTTTTAACGTTTTTGACAGCATTTATCGAGATACGAACACAGCAACAAGATTCTTCGACGTAGCGCTGTGATTGGGTTCCCTTAACATATTTTTGCGAATTTTCAATTTTTTTGCATATGGATGATATTTATCCGCATCGAATATCAATTTCGTCAATCAACGCCTAGCGATCCGAAATAAATGAATATTAATACTGAAATACGAGACTCCAAGTTACCCTTTTGGAGTAACAGAAGCAATAATTCTCAAGCGGCTTAGAAGACGAGAGCAAAGAGTATACTTTGTGGTCGAATGCCAGAGGGTCACTAGAGAAAAGAGTCCTCTCCCGTTACTCGTATATCTTTACTCGTTTACTCCTTTTTCTCGGTTCTGCCGTAATCTCACTCGCAGAATCTTTTATACCTCCGGCACTGCCATTACGCGGATCCTTTCGCTGCTGTGGTGCTCTCGCGTACGTTTCTAATTGCCATCACGGCGTCGTGGTCTTCGACTCTCAGCGAAGATTCAACCGACGAGGACGACGGGTGGTGATCGCCGACGTGGCGTTAGCTGCCGGTACGTGAAATGGAGAAGAGATGTAAAAGGACGTTGGTCGTTGAGAGTATCCGAGGTTTGGTACACAACGCACACTATATAATACCCATTGCGAAGCGCAGCGAGTTCTCTCGCTGCCAGAAGGGAGAAAAGAAAACAACGTGTCGGAGACACTTGAGCCTTAAGGACACACGAGCGCGGACGTCGCAGTTCTCGGTTAAGATACTCTCGTCGTTGCTTCTTCCTTCCTTTCGTGTCGTCGTGTTATTTTTCTTATCCTACTCACCCGGTAGGGTATATCTCTAGACCTCTCGCCGGTGCGAGGAGCCCGAGCTCCGGCCTCACGGAGAGGATATCCACCGGTGCCGGCCGATAAATCGCCCAGCACGTTCCGGAATTTAAGTGCGAACAAATTTGTATTCCCGCACGCTTAACACGGCCAACGGCTTCCCGTAAATGGCCTTACAACTGGCCGCGAAGCTCTTCCTCTCTCTCGCTAGGCTCTCCGGACGAGCGCGAGCACCGCGAAGCCGTGAGCTCCACTGATAATTAATCGTATGGCCGTTACACGCGAATGAACTTCGCCAAGCCGTGCGTTTCACTCGGAAGAGCGTACGAGAGGATTCTCTACAAGTCTGAGTGCCGGAGTGCCTATGCTCTTAGATTTCGCACCCCGTCTCTCCATTGGCTTATTGCCGCGCGCACGGTGTTGCATAGAGTACTCGAGCAACGCGTTGGCTTCGACGTACAAGGAAATTGTGAATCTATACAACAGCCACTGAACTCTTGAGACACCAGAGAAGGATCTACAATGGTCAGTTTTTTATCGAAGATAATACTTCGTTTAAATTCTAAACGCGTAGTCGTGAGGTTACGGTCGCTTAGAAATCTTAACTGCGATGGGAATTCGATTGATTATGACGTTATAGGGATACAAAACATCGCGGCAAATTTAATTTACCGGTACTGGAAGTTTTTATGGATAAATTGGCACATTAAATTGAATGGACAATTATAATGAAATATTATTGTACGGCATATTGAAAACCCGAGAGATACCTTACTTTTCATAATTTATTTTAATTTTAATAGAAGTCATTTAAATCCAATAAGTTACTTAAATTTCACGGTAAAAGTACATGAGATCTGAAACCTGTTTTTTTTTTTTTTTTTTTTTTTTTAAGAGAAATGCGCTTAATGAAAAAATAATCCATTACCACCAAAAAGTTATTATTTCATCGGCGAAAAAGATTTTCTAGAAATAAAATAATGTTTTCCTGTACATCGAAATTTTCCGATTCAATTATAAAATTCGCTTAAACTTTTGCGTTCGAAAAAAAATTGAGGTGATGCATTATATAAATTGCGAGCGACAAAAACGGGGATTAAAGGGAAAGCAACAAATCAATTCGTCTTTTTCCCGAATACACGTTGTGGAAAAGTTTCCCCAAAAGATGTTATATAGTACAGACGGAGATAGCGCCGATGCGCGTACTGTACTGTGCTTCGCAGTCGCCAAGTCCTCGGCGGAGTTTTCGTTCCGCCGAGTCGACGTTATCCAAGAAGTCCCTCGATGTGGCGAAGCTCCCGTGTGACTCTCGGAGTTTCAGCATATATACCACATATAGTTTTCAACCGTAGTGACCAATTCCCCAGTCGGCCGAAACGGGTGGCGGGTGAGAAAAAAACTCTCGTTAACTCGCATCTGTATCAATTTATGTTGCCAACACGTTTTCCAACGGAGACGACAGAGCGACCTCTGCAGGGGGACGAAAGAAGACATGGAAAATGCGAAGAAACTCTCGTCGACAAAATTTCTGTTTCCGCTTGATATTTTTTTGTGTTATTCACATACGTTAATTTAAGTAATTAATGCTTCGCTAATATTCCGCATTACGGTAAATGCATTTCACGAAACTATACGGATAATACCTTCGTATTAAAAAGCAGTTTATTAAATTTATTTTTACGAAAAAATTCGATTGGATATAATTTATTCCGGGTATTACGAGACTTTGTGCTCTTGTCGTGAGAGGGCGATACGCGTATGGGATAGGATCGTCGCAACAGGACAGCAAGGGGGTAGTTTGGTGGTCCACAATCGTCAGAAATGAGTTACGGATGGCCCGAGGCGTTCCGACGCTAAATTCCAACTCGGAGAACGTAGCGAAGGGGGACACACGCCGGGGCTTCGAGAATTGTAAACTGAAAACAGACGGGGGTGGTTTCGGTTCCGAATGAGAGGGAGGAGGGGGTTTGGTTACAGGCGAAAGCTCGTAGAGACAACGATACAGAAGAGTCTCGACGAGGCTTCGTGAAAACGAGAGTAACCGCGCGATTGGCGCAGATGGTACGTACCGCACACCCCATCGGAGAGTTTGCAGTAACTTACCAACGCAGAGAGAGTATCTATTCGAAGTAAAACCAGAAGCAGCGGCCACCGACAGAATTTACCCCTTCAATCGTACCCCGGATGTTCGAAAGCAATCGCCCGCGCGACCTTCATCAAAATATCTTTCCCTGTTACCCCCGAGAATTTAGTGTGAAGCGGCGAAAGTAGCAGGTGCTTATATGCTCACTGTATCTTTCCGCGTTACGGGGGGAGAGAGCTGCGCAATTTTGTCTTTAAGCCTTTCCGACTGAGTCTTCCCCCCGTGTATGAGCTCCCGATCCCATATGTTTTATGAGCAGAAAGTTCACCCTTCGCTCAATTGCGCGCAATCGGCATACACCGACATTCAGCTACACGATTATGCAAAACAGTCATACAGTGTCGTGGCGGATGCTGCGCATTAGACGAAAGCAAACAATTGCCAAAAATAAGCCACCTGAGGTTATGCAGAAGTCAATCAATCGCTTGTTTTTCATTGGCAGCAAAATCATTTAAAAATACGTAACTACGAATCATTCTCAGCGTTTTTTTCATCTCAATCGCGCGTTTCATCTTTCCGTCGTTAGCAAGAGATAACAATTACTCATCTATGAATCGTTATCAGTTTAACGACAATCGGCTCTGTCCGAAATCATCGATATGCCGATAATGAAGGCCTAAAACATAGGAAATTTCTCGTACTATCGCGTCGAGCGCTCGTCATCCTCGTGGGACACGAGTTGCTCGCTGCGACAAGACGATTATGTCGCTCCGATAACGAGGATGATGCGATGCCCGGCGGGGTTAGGAAGCTCGACGAAGTCGTTTGTAACGTGACGCCGCAAAAATCAGGAGGCAAAAGTGACGGACGGTTGGAAGGAAGCATCACGGTGAGTGTTGGCTGTGGAAGGCAACTCTTATGCTCCACTGCCGTTAGCCACTGATACTCGTCGTTTTGCCCCATTCCTCCGAGCAATCCGCTAATGGTATTAGTGTCATTGCCAGTTGATTTCCCGTTCTGTGTACCGTACAAATATGTATTTATTGATTCATCGTGAGTGGCGACCGTGAGGAATGAGTCGTTACTAATCGCGCGCTATTGACCGAAGGGATACGAAAGGGTTGAAAGATCGGCAATCGATCGGCGCGTAAAATTTCGTCGCAATCTTTTGTCCATCCACTTTCTTCACCCCCGTCATCAACTGTCTATAAACCCGGCGCTCTCGAGTTCTTCCTAATGGACATCGACGGGTAAATGGAGAATGTTTGCACGAAAAGTACCAAATGGATTTCAAAATAACAGTCGAGGGAAACGAAGAGTACGAGCGCCGAGCAAATACCTTCTTGCTGACGAGAATTTATTGATGTTAAGGTCGCGAAATATTGTACTCGAGTGCAAATCAATTTGTAAAAAAAATAATAATTTTATTACGCTAAATCGTATTTCGATGTTGTATCGGACAATTTTGCGCGATTAAGTGTAATTTTTCGTTTTTGTGACGTTTACTCCACTGTACGACGAGAAATTGCGAAAACGTAAAGCGGAAGAATGAAAGTACTAAAGACAGAAGAACGGTGCGTTTTCTGTGCCGCGGGGAAGCGGGGAGGCACTTTGTTATTCTGGTTGTGCAGCCCGAGTAAGGAAGTATCAGAATGGTAAGCGACGCGGAACCATTAATCACCTTTATAGCGCCTGAGCGAGCGGGCGGTGTGTGCCCAACGTCCCAAGTCACTGTGTGTACTTCACAGTCGACAAAGGCGGCTCGTGTGTGCTTTGCTGCTGCTGGAAAAGAGTTTCTGAGAGAGAGAGAGAGAGAGAGAGAGAGAGAGAGAGAGAGAGAGAGAGAGAGAGAAGCGAGAGAGCGTTGTGCCTACTACAAGGTACAATTGTACCCAATCGATCTCATCATTACCGCTACAACGTTAATGGGATCATCGGTTGCTCACGAAATCGCAATTTTTTGTTCTCGACATCCTTTATACGCGTTTTGCAGCATTTGCAATCGAAAATTTCGTTGATCCCGAAATTCTTTCACAAATCTCGACATTTTGGTGTGAGCGATCGATCCCTCTCGCGAAATTTCATATATAGGTGATATATCGGCGGAGATTTTGACAGACCCCTTCCCCTTAACATCGAGTGTTCTTGAGCCACTCGTAGAGCGTTTGAAGGACGTGTCGATGTCGGCCGAAGGGGGTTGGTTGGGTGGAGGAACGAGAAAGAGACTTGACGACAATGGAGCGTCCAAGCGGAGGATATATACGTAGACTCCCCGACGTATCCTCAACCTTTTGTCGGACCTCTCACTATCGTCGGGCGCGACTTTCTCAATTCAAAACGACAAGTATGTGAGAGCACAAATTTTCCACACTCGTTCTGTTGTCGAGAGGGTCGGGGGACACCAAAAGTCGTACGGATTGTCAGCCGGTGAGATAGACCCTGGCGATGTCTCGTTGATATTAGTAGGCCTGTCAGTCGAAGCTTTGTCAAGGGGTGTAAAGGGCGCGTTCTCTATATACTTCTTCGATCCTTCGCTCTATACCCCGCAGTATTATATTGTATCCGCCTCATTTTCTTTCACTCGCCCCGGTATCGTTCGGCGTCTCTCGTCGCTTGTGTTTTATTAATCAAAATTCATAGAGAACGCGGCGTTAACTTTGGTCTGGTCTTTCGCATCCCCCTGTCGTATTTCAGTCGTCCGTATGCGGACAGTGCCTGTGCCACTAGCGGCATTTGTACCTCGACGATCGGGCCAAACGTCGAGCGAGAGACCCGTCGTAGAGGGTAAAAGTATAAGGGAGAGTATACGAGAATCGCGAAAGTCAGAGCTCGTCGAGGGCGAGGGATGAAGGAGCGGGAAAGCGTGAAGCCAACAATAACAGTGACAAGCGAGCGATTCAATAAAGCATAATATCTGGACTAGAGAAGGGACCTTTTAGCCTCATCCTTCCTCGTCCTGTTACTCCGAACTGTGTGTATATGTGTTCCGTTGCCTACACCATCCCGCGAGCAGCAGGGGGGAGGATGAATCTCGAGACGACGCGGAGAACCTCGACGACTACCAAAAGCTACGCGAGGGTTCACTGCCATTGATACCAACATAAATCACAATAGGAATTTGTATTACAGTTACAGAGACTGGTGGATAGGAAATAAGGAATGTAATAAAGAAAATGGTCGAGACCGAGAGAATGAGAGGGGTGGTCGAATGAAGAAGACGAGGAGGAAGACAGAAAGACAGCAAGGTACAAGGTCGGTTGCGAAAGAGGGATTTAGAAGCGCGTGCGACGAAGGGATGTTGAAAAAAGTGATGAAGAGAGATACAAGACCCAGTGATCGGCCAGAAAAAAGTCTTACGAACAAAAAAAAACAATTATTTTTTGCAATATTTCAACGATTAACAGTTTATCACAGATTCACGATACACGAAAAAAAAAATAAGGGATGAAAAAAAAATCGAATAAAAAGTGAAATTATTTACGATTTTTTTTATTGATTTTTTTTTTATCGTCTAAATGTCTTTGCAACATTGTTCGATAGCGCGCACTGTATACGTTGCTTCGGGAATGGGGGGTGAACGTTGAAAGAACGTGCGTGCGTCAGTGAGCTCGAACGCGCTCTACAACCCTTCGTTGTATTAGAATAGTACGCGAGAGAGACAGAAGTCGTGGAAGCGAGAGACGCGAGAACGGAACGAGGGAGAGCGGTTCTCGAGGTGAAGGGAAGGGGGTGGGAGGGGGCGAGGAATGGGGAATTGTAATGAGCAGCCCGACAGTTACAAATGACAGGACGGAATTCGCGAACTGTGCGATAGAAGCCGCTCTCTCCGCACTAACTCCTCTCTCGCTCGCTTTCTCTGCCTCACGTTCGCGCTTTTCTGTCTCGCGCTATAACGTTCCTCTAGCCGCTGTGATGCCCAAAGGGCGCCTTTACATGGCACGGGAAATATTTCTCTCGAGCCCCCCACCTTCTCCAACTCTGTATACAAACTGTGCAAAAGCTCTTTCACCCCATTTCGTGTACAACGGGTTTATCGATCAATGGGATTCAACCAAAAATGTTTACCGATGAAAAATTCGATTCGTCGTGTGCGAAACACGAGTAGCGATCTGATGAGATCGCGCAGAAAAAATGCAATCGTGTGTAACACACATTTAAAAAAAAAAATGTTAACCATGTTTACGCAATCATTTAGCGGGTGCAATTTTACTGTCTTTGAAGTCTGTTTTCGGTTAAACTATTGTACTTTGGTTAATAAACAAATATATGAATAAATAATCACCAAACCTCCGATGATTGACGAGACAATGAGCTCATACTTGCGCTTAACTCACTCAATGCGTTAATCGATCGTATAAACACGATTTTCTTCAATCTTCATATAAGATCTGGTGACCTCCTAGCGTTCGGTTAAATAACTCGCGGGAGAAACCCGCGAGTCGTATGTTTACACATTCCGAATGTTCGCCGTGCATGAAACGATAAGGTATGCCGCTAACGACGCTACACGCCTCAGGAGTTAATGTGTATTCGCTTTCCGAGGACGTTGTCGGAGAGAGGGACAGATAGCAAGTGGGACTTTGCAGCACACACGAAGAAGATTCCTCTCTGCGCTATAGACGCCCGCCCGGCTTCTCTCGGTGCAGGTGGTCTCGTATCGTCGCACCTACGAGGAATTTGCGATTTCTCACACCTACGTGCTCTCCTGCCGGTCTACGCTGTGCAGTAGGAGATAGCTGAGGGAGAGTTAGGGAGGGGGAGGAGGGAGGGGAGGGTAGCAGACTTCTCGTACTTCGTAGTGAAATTCCTTTACCCTCTTTGGTACAACTGCGGTTAGAAAATCGCGTTGCGAATTTCACGTCGAGCGACGGGAAACCAACGCGAACCAAAGTGTAACGATCCGCATTGTATACACGGTGTGCTAAATGATGATGTAGATTAAAATTCCGCAAATAACGAAACTCGGAAAATTAATCTTACTGTTCGCGAAACTCGGCCGAAGAGTTCGAAGACGCCGCGATAAATATTTCTCGAGTAGAAAAGACCGTGATGTGGTCAGACGCACTTTAACTGTTTGTAAAATAAGATTAGATCGGGATAAATAACATCGCGAGTTTGATGTTGCGTAACATGTTATTATAAAAGGAATCTGTTGAATTCGACTGCTAAAAAGACAAAAACGTCAATTTTGATGAAATCTAATAAAAATTCTTGAAATGCGCGCGTCGATCGTAGCTTACGGGAATATTTCGACGCCTACGACGTTCCGTTATTCGACACTCGATCTCGTATTTCAAGAGCACCATAACGAAAGAGATATAAACCATAAATTGTTTTCGAAAGCAAATGCTAAGAAGAATAAGGTAGGAATATCCTCCGAATTCACACCTCCGATCGAGATAACACGATTATCGTTATCGCAGAACTTCGTTGGCACTGCAGTAGTAGTTGATGTTTAGTGGAGTATATAGTATACTATACATAGCATAGTACATAGTATGGTATATAATACAGTATATAGTACTTTGCTACATTGCCGAACCTCGACGACATCGAAAAGTAGTTCTTTCAATACATAAACCAGCGATCTCACGATTCGTGATCCGTTTGACTACCGTTCGGGATTTACGCGACGTCAGAGTTATACCTCAGAGTCATTATCCTATTCTGATCGTTTCTCTTCGTGGACACGACAACTGAGCAACGCTTAGGCTCTAAAGTCGTTTCCGTGACTACTTTCCAGCGTAGTGACCATTTCGCTTTCGCTTTGTGTAAACCAATGCGTAATCATAAACCATCGTAGACGATATATCGTTCGGGATATAGTTCGCGTGAGTGTTGAGCTCATACTTTTGGCGATTACGTTAAATGCAATATTTCTTATTTATCCTGTACACCGATGTCATTGCATCTCCTTGGACGATGCACCGCTGTTGCTGATGCCGCCGCACGGTTCCGTTAAAATGAAAACGCCGGGGGTTGATCGCAAGCCGGAGTGATCGACTTCATCTTTCTGTACGCGAGAAGAACTCGGCGAAGAGCGGGAGGAGAGAAAGTCGAAGAAGAGAACAGATCGAGGTGTGGCAAAGGATGAGAGAAACGAGAACAGGCGAAGCGTATATAGGAGAGGACGGCAACAGCGGCAGCAGCTAGGATAGAGCTGCCGGAGAGATCGGTACGATGCCGGCAATATACGGGAGACTTAGCCGTGATAAATCCTTATATATGAGGCCGCGCGCGTTGTACGTCGGTCCTCTCTCTATATGAAACTCCCTCCGGCGCACCCCCACGGGATTACCCCGCGCTATACACAAGCCAAAGCCGAAGCGAAACGCGCACGTTGCCGAAGAGTATAGACTAGAGAGACGCTCTCTCTGTGTATAGAGAGTATAGACGAAGGAACGTGAGAGCCGAAAAACCAGCTACAGCCACCGTGTCGAAGAAAAGTCGACGGTGACATCATAGGGGAGAAAGACGAAGGCGGAGAAAAAGGCAAAGAATGAAAAAAACGTACCCGTGAAGCTTTCGCCTCCGAAAGACCAATCCGGGTCCTTCGACGAACCTCCGAAACCCGCCGAGACTCCCGTTGAGAAATAGAAAACAAATGAGAGGCCAACGAAGAAATGAGAGAAAACGGCAACGGTGAAAGTGGTATAGTCAGACCGGAGGAATCGAATTTCTATCCTTGTAAACCGTCGTGGGACCGATCAGGGATTTTTTCGCGATTTTCACATCAACCCTCCCTCCCCCTTCATCCGTTGCATCGAGAACGTCGAGTGGTTGAGTCTCATAGCGATGTTATTAGGACTTTGTATCGTCATCTCGCGATTTTACGACGGAAACGCGCGGACGTTTATTACGTGGGATAAACAAAAAAAAATAAAGTCTCCGCAAAGAAAATATGGTTTTCCGGTGAGGAACTTTCTACTTCCTCCCAACGGACGCAGTGAGAGAGAATACATTTTTTTATTTTTTTAATAAAACGAAAATCTCTTCAGTCATCCGGTCAAATGACGTACGACATATGATTCGCTATCGTTCGTAAAAAATTCAATCTTTTGACATTACGAGAGTGAAGGGTCGCTCAACGATCTTTCAATTTGCAAACCGTCGAAATATCGTAGCTACTAACACTACAACGCGGTCCACGGATGGATGCTGATGTTATAGGCGTGTACCACGCAGGCCACGCGGCTTTGGAAAGCGAAATTTCCGATGGCCTATAGTACTCGACGTTTTCCGGTGCGTTTGACGTTATAAAGATCGGTATCGTCAGCGGTAGCGATTATCCATTATGGCGGCATAATCGTTGGCTCGTTAAACTTTAACGACTCTCGGTGCTGCTGTTGCTGCTGCCAGCGGGGCCTATAGTACTCTCCGGCGCAGGGTATCAAGTTGGGTCCACGCGTATATACCTAATAAACCGACACGACGAGCATCGTGATCGCGTTGTATGCTATACTAACACGGATCCGCCCTTGTCGAGCGCTTGCCACGGTCGCATTTGTTTTACGGGGCGACACGCAAAGACAGATATACATGTTTATACGTAACAAAATCGATAACTATATGTTTCCATGATATTACATAATAAATATAAATATAATAATATAAATCGATATTGGAAAATTTAAGTAACACCGCGGAGATAAAAATCTAATAAAAATGATAAAATTGACGGAAAAAAATGCCATAATTAAAAAATAGTAATACAAATGAAATTTGTCAGATATTTTGCTTGAAATTTTGAAATATGGTTTTGACAAGAGTTACGAAAAAAAAATCGTTATTATTAGACGATTTTTTTATTTCGTCTATTAACGAGTGTGCGATTTATAAAAAACAAAATTTTCAAACTCATAACATTTTTATGTCTGTCTCTTTGGCATGTCGTCGTTTTTACAAGCATTCCGTCGTCCTGCCGAAAAAAATACTCTAATAAGACGCGTTTTTTTGTACCGATCTCATTTAACCATATCGTCTCGCAGGCAAAAAAAAATGAAATACCGAATAATTATCGTAAAAGTATGATACCTCGTGAGGCTTCCGCGCGTTAGTGTCGCGATGCAGAACATCGAATTCGCGATACTATGACCGGACGCCATTTTCAATTGCGCGTTGCTTTACATATACAACATAGAAAGAGAAGCGAACCGGCGGCGTCCCGATGAATTCGGACTCATTCGTTCGCTTGCGCGCCATTGTGTTCGTTATAATTAAAAACGCAATTCGCAATTGCAAATTGGAAAATGGCCGAGAGCGGAAAGTGCGGAACCGAGAACGGCGATGCAGGTATGAGAATCCGTAAAAGGGGGAGAGAGGGGAATGGGGGTATATGCGGCGAGCGCGCGTTGTTTATGGGCCGTTCATTGATTTTTATGCGAGGAAATTAACGACCGGCCGCGATTTCGGCGTCGCCGGTGCCGAGTTTTCAACATCAATGTATATATAGATACGCGGGAGCGCACGCACACCAAAGAGCAACGAATCCCGCCGTTCGACACGGCGGTGTGGAGAACTCTCGCAAATATACGCATACATCGAGTTCAGTTTATAATCCATCTTTTGCAATCGCTCGGACACGTATATTATCTATCTCTCCGCGGAGACATATAGTAATACTGTATATCTATCTATCTATGTCTTGTTCGCTCTAACGGTGATGCGCGTCGTTATTGAGCTCCCGCGTAAAATTAAAACAGTTATCGCGCACCCGGCGCGATATTACAACGCGAGATGAACGAGAGTAGGGTGTAGGCGCGATCACCGACACTCTCGCCAATCTCCGAATCATTGCATTCGATATCCACAATCATTTTGTAACATTGCGGAAACAGATAAATATTTATATAATATATTATATATACGCTGTATAGTTTTGCGTGTTCGGACTTTTGCTGTCGGTAAAACGGAAACGCGAGAGAATAACCTGTTGGAACTATAGATATTGGCATTATAAATCACGAGGTATTGGGTTTGTTGCTATTGGATAAAATATAACATAATTAGCATTATATCGATTGAAGTCGCGAGCGTATTTACGCGAGGAAGGATCGTGGGGGCTTCGCGAACGTTATCGGAAAATTGAGGGTAAAATATATAGAGAAGAGACGAAGGAAGAGACCCGGAGGTGAAGGAAAAGCCGCGAATCGGCCAACAGCAAGAGGGAAGAGCCGGGGCCCCCATTAGCCCACCGAACACAGCACGCGGAGCTGTGTAACCGGTAATGCGATCGAAGCTAATGGTTGGCCCGCGCTGCGATAGGCCACTAAATAACTCGCGAAATTGCACACGGTAACGTTGCAGATCGAGCGAACTCTGCACGCTGCCGGATTTATCAATTCCATGCACTTGCTATCCGCACTGTTGCCGCCGCTTGTTTCTCCACGAAAATGTGTATTATACCGTTCTACGGATGTATGCGTGTGCGCTATATTACTCAGCCAACGGCAGTGGTACTTAATATCTTCGCCGGGATTCCAGAACTTATCGGGTATCCGCAGTTCTCTGTTAGTCTGGCGGCATAACATTGGACGATTGAATGTGAAAAAAAAAAAAAAAAAATACGCGACTGCGCAGTTCATCGTCTACCGAGTCACAATTAATCATCCGAAAATTATATTTTTCTTATCCCGAAGTTAAAAAATTAATATCTTAAATGGATTTTGGCTCGAATATGGAATTCCCAATGACATTTTACGGTTGGTCCGCCACCGAGGGGGCGCCACTGGAAATTATATTTTATACATCGTATACATATATAGTACACACGGGAATGGGTTGACCGTATAACAGAAAGTCCGAGTATCCCAGGCAGGCAGTAGTGATTCCCTAAGTAAGTATAAATCCGAATGATGCGCTCGTAAAAGACGTATGGGGGAAGAAGAAACGCGCCGGACCTGTGGCAATCCTATACTACTGTACGGGCATCGAGCATTTATACGGCCTATGTAACTGGAGCTTTGGCCACCACTACTTGCGAGAAAATAGCCCTCGAAATGTATCTTCCATTACCAACGGAAGGCATCGGAAAGACCGTTCTCGTCGTCGTTGGTCTCTCGCTACGCTTCTTCTGCTTGGGAAACGAGTCTATCGCACGTGCAATATCGTACACTGTTTTATACGCGTATGTATGGGGTGTAACACGACTTTCTCAGATGGTCACGGGGTGCGTGTAGGTCGAGTTACGTGTCGCTGGCCTTACATCTCGTACGGGCGGTGAAGCTTTACGAGACCCTCTGCGCCGCTAAGATCGCCGTAGCCATGATGATGGCTCTACCCCGACTCCGCCGCCGCAGCGGTCGGAGCGTGTGGATGTCTTTCGTATATATGGTCGAATGACCGAACAGTACACGCTTTCTACTCTATCTCGTTTTATCGTGTCGTAACAAGAGCCGCAAGCTACGACATTCTGATTGATAGGCCTTCCCCGGTCGGACCAATTTCCTCGCCGTTGCGTCAATGTATCGCGACCATCGGATCATAGCGCGTTACCGAATGACCTACTCGAAAATTTTTATTGCTGCATTGGAATCCATTTATTAACCCTTTCCTCCATGCCATTCATTGACTCCTAAATTTCTTCTTCCGGAAAAAAAAAATCTTCACCAAAAGTAGCCGCGATGTTTTTGTTGCGCGTTTTTAAAAAAAAAAAAATATAAGTTAAACAAAAAAATGTCAACAAGCGTTTATTGTTATTTAAAAAAGAGTTATTAACATCGGAACTGTGAAACTGATTTTCATAGTTTTTTTTTTACTCAGAAATAAATAATTTTTCTGGCGGTTAATACTTTTCCGATGCGAAAAATGTTTTTGTGGAATTTATTCTTCTGTTGGGTGAACCCAGTGAACTCTTTTTTTTTTTTTCGTCTATGGAGAATTTTCCTAGAATCGTGTAAAAGAGGGTAAAAAAGGAAGGAGGATCGTGGCGCGTTATAGAACCGGAAGTGTCGGATCCTCGGTGAAAAGAACCCGAGAAAGCAGTGAGGATCGGTGGTCGAGAGCGATTTTCGCGTAGCTCGTGGCAAATGTCCCGTGACGGCAAACGGCCGGCGTCGGCATACGTACAGCGGAAAGGTGTCCACCCCTAAACAAATTTACGTCTGTACGCCTTTTCGGATATACGCGTATAACGTATACCGCGGAATATATACGGCTTACTGAAAGCGCAATCCCAGCAACATTTCACTCGTCTATGTTTGTGTCCTTTCATCCGTTTCGGAAGATAAAAAACGAACGAATGAACGACAAGCATTCGCCCGCCTCGAGATTTCAGAAATGACGAAACAATCAAAAACCTTTCCTCATACGGTTCTCTACACACGTTGGATTTGGACAGAAGCCCAATGAGATTCGCCCCGTTAGCTATATACATAGGGGATATCTTTTTATCTTACTCCGCCTCTCCGACTCCGTCACGATCTATTTTTTTGTAGTGGATCTGTACGCCATTTCCTCGCTGAACGGCGGAAAGCCGCAAAGAATTGGGAGGGACGGACGTGATAATTATCCGTGGAATGATAAAGAACGATTGGGCAACGATTGTCGAAAAAAAAAAAAAAGAAATGGACCTTTCAGGCCGCTATGACGTCCATCCACAGTTCTTTTGATGTCCGCTATATCTGCGGGGAGAAAAGGGATTCGCGACGAGACAGACCGAGACCTTTTTTTATGCTATAGTCCAAGCGATTCTCGTCAACGGATAACAAACTCATTTATCCGAGGTTTTCGACGACGTCTAATTCGTCCAATGCGCAATCGTTTTTCGCCGTCTCCGGTATTAATTTCAATCAAATGAATTCACTTGCTCGCGCCTTGACAAACGAAACGGAGAAACAATATCGCGTCAAACGCACGCAAACGCTCGATTCAAGCATTGCTTTGCTCGTTTCCCCGACGAGTTCGTCTGGACGGAAACAACAGCGACAACGTCGCCAATGCTCATGGTTCATTCTACTCTCGTGTCGCACGCGGTTCTTTTTTTTCTCCCCCAACGCATCGATTAGGAGCAACCGCTTGTATTTATAGTAAATTTGGCTCGCAGCCGCTTCACTTACGCGGAATAAAACGCCGCGCAGAGTCCGCGCAGAAACGCATCGAGAAAAGTAGATAAGGGATCGTCCTTGCGAAGCCAAGGCGTCTCGTGCGAACTTAGACATGCATCGCGTATATATACGTAGGCGTACGAACGAAACCGAGTGGTTGAGACCTCTATCCAGCAATGCATATGAGAGTTGCTTCGAAATACTTGAGAATTCGCGTCATGCGGCTACCGGGAAGACGAGTGCGTCTCGCATGACGATTATGGGAGACTTCGTACCAAGCGTACGTCAATCATTCACCACTGCACCGGGGTACACGCGATGGGTCGTACTGTCATCGCGAGTTGCACATTATAATGAAACTAACGATACTGCGGAAAGTATAACTACGCAACGTGCTCTCCCATGGCTAGACACGGCTGGACGCGGCTAGACAGCGCATGATCATAACATCGTCTGGAACGGAGGAAAACGTGGTCTACGATACGTGAAGCTGAGTGGAGGCATTCGTACGAAGAGAAGGAAATAATACGAAATCTTGAAACGAATTATAGGATCCTTGCTATTTTAATAATTCCCTTTGTCCCCGAGAAGAACTGCGAAGAAAATTAACAAAAACGGAAAAAAACCGTAAGTTCGCGGAATTTCTCGAGAAAGAAACGATGCCCGTCGTTTTTCGTGGCTATCTCCGTTTCAATAGAAGCTCAACGCGGCGCAACGGCATTCATGAGTATCTCGGGATAGTAGTCTTCCTGTGGGTATATATATTCTATCTTTCTCGGTTTCCAAACGAAAAGAGAACCCCGCGCATTGAGCATAGGGGAAGTTAGAGATGGTATCGGGTTGCGACCGAACGAAACGTTGTTACATTCAAATTAGAGTGGACGACGGTATGCGTATAGAACCCGCGGGGTTTTTGTCCTCTGGAGATCTTATGCTCCAGAGCCGCGCTTTTGCCTCTCAGCTAAAACTTCTTCGCCTCGTCGTCCTCTCGTCCTCGCAGGCGTCTTCGTCTTTGGTATGGCGGACGGCGGTCGGTTATAGCTGATGCACATACTGCCCGGGAATCGTGGGACAGCACAGAATTCGCGGTGCAGATACTCCACACCGGCCCATCGTGAATATCCGTTCTCAGAGAGAGTTCTCCGCGTCGTCTTCGTCGCAGTTCTCGTATTCAAAACAGCGGGAGGGATCGAGCGCCTTCGTTTTTTTTTCTTTTTTTTTTTTCTTTCCTTCGTCGTTTTTTTTTTTTTTTCTTTTTATTTTATCCTCGTTTTGCTTTCCTCTTTACGTCGTTCGCTCGCTAGGCGCATAGCGAGAGACCGTCATGCGATCTTGTCCTTCCACAAGGAATCGAACGCGCCGCGGAAAGAAAGAACTCGCGTTCAGAACGACGGTGAGTCCGAAGCTCTTCGATGGGAGAATTTCAATACACTCGTATATTTAACGAACACTCGGTGAGTCGGATGGGGGGCTCCTCGAGAGTCTCCACTATTCGCGAGAACGTCGGAGATCGGAGCTGAGCAGCGAGAGACTCACGTCGGAAAGATTTTTTTTTTTTTTTTTTTTCGTATATTTCCACGGAGGACCCGGAGGAGGGAATCGGGGAATTTATAGTTATTCGAAACGAGAGGACACCGGATCTCTCCGCGAAACGACCAAACGGATAGACCGTGAAGACGAGGGAATAATCGAAAGGATTCAAGATTTTCTGCGCCACTATTCGAATTGTAATGCGCCGCTTTTAACGATTTCACTGAAAGGCGATGATGCAGCGAAAGAAGAGGCTTCGTACCATCATTTAGCTGTAATGATTCGCGTGGCATCGTGCCACAAGCATTGAGATATTCCAATGAGCACTCAACGATGTATTATCACAGAAGTTTGTACAGACGAATGGAAATTATATTATTTTAACCTCTACTCGCGTACGAATGAGTACACGTCTCGTTCGTCTACTGTTGGCGGAAGCCTAGCAGACGCCGGACGTTCAGTCGCGTCGTTGCGCTGCGATGTTTCTACTGGAAGCTTTAGCGTACACGCGGGTGCATAGACCTGGAAATCGAATGCAAGGAAAACGACCTTGTCGAACGGAGCAATGCAGATCGCGTCTTGCGCTTCGCAGAAACTTCTTCATACGTGCGCGTAATCTCTTGGGGCGTAAACCCGAGAGTCGGAAAAAGTTAAAAAAAAAAATATACTTTCCAGAAAATTATAAAAAAAAAAATAATAATATGCAAATATAACCCTATAGAGCACCACAATCATTTTTGCACCTCGTTAACTCCACATGAGTCTCGGAGACCCGATGTTTTTATAGTTACGAAATTTTGCCAAAAATCCATATTCGTAAGTTTATTTGTAGTGAAATCGAAACGCCACGATGCAATAAAGACATTTGGTAATACGAAATATCGATGTAGTGAAAATTCATAAAGTTACACTGTAAAAAAAAAAATTTAAATGGCAAATTTCAAAAAATCCGAAATTTTCTCGAAATAATTTGGTACCAGCAGACCGTTGCGTGGTATTCCAGGATTAACGTATCGAATAACGTTGTCTTTTCGTTTCCGTGTATCTAACTCTTTAACAGTTCGTACTGTGTCCATTCTGACTCTCATTATTCCGGGTTGACAAGACAGAGGGGAAGAGGAAGCCGCAGTAGAATCGGGAACACGAGTAGAGTTGAGCAGCATACACGCACGAGCGATTCGTGGCACGACGGGAGTCTCTTGGCGTTTTCGTACAGAATACGGGAGATCCAAAGAAACGGAACTGCGGTGTGGAGGCAGAGAGGCGAGTGACGCCCCTCGAGGTAAAGTATGGCTCTGTTTACCCGGAGCTAATGGCCGCCCGACGCCGTTGGGATCGAACAACGTCCAGCCAGGAAAACGTGAAGTAGCCGCGGGATCGCGAGTAACTCGAATGACTCTCGTTCACTCCCATAGCTCTTACAAGAAGAATATCTTCTCTTTTGCCCTCACAATCGCATAGAAACAGCGAGAGCCCCACAAGTATAGATATACCGATCCAAATGGCAATGAAACAAAAAGTCTGAGTCCCAAAGATACTACGAAGCGACTAACGTTCATGGAGAAGTGAATGGAACGACGAGACCGCGACAATATCATTTTCGTTCTTATACGATGTATAGGACTTCGTCTGGTATCCCTCGCTTCGGAGAATGGAAGAAGAATAGCGAACCGATCATAAATTCACGGCGCCGAAATGAAAGAATTTTGCGAATCGAGGGACGCGAAACAAGAAATTTATCTTTGGGAACATTGTTACGAAGTCAGGAAGGAGACTTCGAAAAATTCGACCGGTGACGACTCTGTCGAGGACCAGCGATCGAGGCTCGAGGTGAAGGAGTTACAGTCCGAGAGGAACGTAACAGCCAGTAGCAACTATACGCTGCCCCCGTCGTGCATTGTCCCTTCTCCTTATCTCTCGCTACCTTTGACCTCAGTTTACATAAGCGATCTCTCGATTCCTTCGCTCTGTAAGTTACCGCGTAACGATATAAATACACGTCCTCTCGGCTTCTGGTTTCGCCAATATATTATTCTCGTATCCATTATTAGATACAAGAGAAAGTGAAAAACACGCGAGAATAACAGTCGTTTATTTACTTCGCGAGTTCACTGACGTCTGAATTTGCGCGTTCGTTAATCTCTCTCACCCCCTTCGCGAATTATTCGCGATCGCGGGTACTTGAGAATTCTCGGGAAGTACATACCGTCGATGAATTACCATAATTCAATGACCAATTATTCACCGATCGACGAGAGCACGTCAGTGAATTTAATTCGAGAGTGAGAATGAAAGAGACACGATATTGCTTCGGTCAACCGATTGTTACAATCGGCTCGACTCGCCCTGCCGTTTAGAGTTTGATGCGCATGCAAAGCGCAAAGGAACACACATATGTTTGGCTCTCGTCGCTTCGTGACGAGATGCGACATGGATAACGATGATGCGTGTCTCATTGTCGTCTTCGTGATCGTCTACCGGCGGCCGGACATTACTACGGACACACCGAACGGGGACCGTCTCCGCTGAATTCTCGATCAGAATGCACGACGCTCATGTCGCAGCCACCGTGCGCGATTGCGGTGTCTCGATCGTTTCGTCAAGCTATTCCCAAGCACTTCGAGTTTCAATCGTTTATCTTTATTTTTTTCTTTGTTACTTTCCTCTTTCTTTTTTTTTCTTTTTTCTTCATTTGTCGCCGACTCGCGGTCGCACGGGCCGGTGGATTCTACACGCGCGCTTTCAATCACTCGTTCGAAGTCCGATTGCCAAGTACGTAATACTGCGATCGAATCGAAACCTCTCACCATTTGCACCTAACGCTCACCGAGGTGGTCCGTTGGCTCATTTCCATGTCTACTTTACCTGGTTGAAGATTAGCTGCTTACCTCCGCGAATAGTGTGGTCTCTTTACCTTTTGTCGGCTGTTCTATCGCGGAGGAGTGACAATCAGACAAGACATTGACAACGAAACATTTTACCAGTAATACAAAGTTGCAGAGCGTTCAGTTGATTGTCTACAAACGTTTGCGAAACTATTGGGATAAAAGTGCATCGATATTCGCTGTAATACTTACGACAAGAAAGTATGAGTTCACATTATATTATAAATGATCCAATCGTAACGCTCCAAAAAATTACGCTGTTATCGCTAATTTATTCTTTCGAAAAAAAATTAAAGATCAAATAATAAATAATCTTTGTACAAAAAAATGAAAATTTTATTAATTTAATAATTTCCTTTCTTTTCGATTTCTAAGGAAATTATCGGCGAAATTTTACTACACCTCTGGTTGAGAGTCAAATGGTGTTTTGAGCTCAAAGATTACTGTATCTGTTGTCAACATGTGAAGTCAAAAATATTCCGAAAAATAAGGATAAATATTAAAACAATAATTCAAAAAATTTTTTCAGAAAGTTGCACAGGATATTTCCGCGTACAATGCAAAAAAAATTATATTCCGATAAAAAAAACAGCATTTTCACTCTATAAATATTAAAGATTCGCGATTCACGCTAATTTGAGAACAACGATTTACTTTACTGAGAGCGTAAAGTAGAATGTTAATCAGCTGCAAACGACGAAGGTAAACCACGTCGCGTCGCGGGGAAAATGGAAGACGAAAAACAGTCGCGATGGAGGGAGTGCAATAAAAAAAAATTACTATGCTACGAACAGAAGTTCGAAGTCTTGAAATTGACGATGTATAGGTGATGTCTGAAAGCGCGTGAGCGCGGAGAGAAGCGCATTTTATTCCCATGGATTATACGTAGCGACGGTAAGAGGACAACTCGTTCGCGAGATCGTCGTATGTGCAATGTGTACTATATACCTATATATCTGTAAACGTATACGTATGCGCGGCGCGGAGAGGAACATTGGTCAAGGAGGACGAAGCATGGAGGTAAAGGACAGTCGAGAGAAGAAAGCAGGCAGAGAGGATCGGATATAATGGCACAAAGCCCTCTTTGAATCTCGAGACGCGCCGCCCGCGAGCGAACGAGTCAACGAGCGAGAGAGCGAGGTCGCTATCGCCGATCTGCTGCATCGTATGCAAATCTTACTCCTTATAAATACATCAGGCACCGCGGATCTTACGGGGTAACCTGCTGATTCTCTCTCCTCGCTTTTTCTCCTCCCCCTTCTTTGTCTTTTTCGCTCTTTTCTCTTAACTCTGATGTTTCATCGTTCGAAAGACTGTCACGCATCTCGGCAATATGGATAAGGTACGTCGTGAACGGCCATTGGACATGGGAATCACTCACCGATTGAAGATCCGACAAGATTAGGAAGTCAACGCAAGAATAAAAATTAAAAGAGATGCGAAGCCATCTAATCGTAATAATTGCTGATTTATGTATACTACGCAGCGCGCGTCCGTAACCTCTTGTTAAATCTCGTCGACCAATCACAGTACGAATAAACTGATGATAATAGAAATTTCGAATCATCGATAATTTCGATACATTTCGATCTCACCATCTTTTTATTTGGGGAAAATGTTATAATATCCATTTGAAATGTACTTAAAGGGCTAAAAAAAGGTGACAAAACGAGTTTTTCGACGCTGAAGAGTAAGAAATCGGATCTACAAGAAAAGACCGCTTGTGGGTTTAACGTTCATTCGTTCGTTTCGATGGCTTTTAGGTGATGCCCCTTGGAGTTGTGTCTTGCGAGTATCGATGCCCTGGTGGCTCCCGCTGGCAATTAAGGGCCGGCTAATTAACGGGTAATTAACGAGTGACACTGGTGAAAGGAGACGTTCGAGATGCTCTCGTTGGTCTCTTATTTCCTCGAAGGTGGATCGTTTGCGCTTGCGGCGGTTTCCTCTGTCCCGGGTTGCCCCGGACTCGTATCTCTTGTTCCCTGCTTGCCGATCAGTTACCGATCGTTTGCTCACCGCTCGTTCGTTTCATTGGCTCTCTCACTACTATATCCGCGCAGCTTCTCATCTCGTTCGCTAAACAGCGCGCAATCCTCTCCCACCCCTCAACCGGTGGCATTGTTAATTGTTTGATCGACAAGATTACGTCGCGTCTTACATGTCGACCGACGTATAGGTATAGAGATTATGGTACCAGAGCGGCTTCGGTGGCTGCCGATTCTTCTTCGTCTTTTTCTCTACACCGCCGTGTCGCGTTCTCGATTGCAGTCTCCGCATCGTATTAGTATTCGGCGGAGGTTGCCATCTACCCAGTCGATTTTCTCTCAAGAAAGCCGCCGCAAGATGCCGAGACTCTCATTGATTTCATTAACTCGAAGTATTAATATAAATATACTGCTACGCGAACGAAGAGTACCGACGGTTACCGATTTATCGGCAGGGCGGCAATCTCGAAAACCCTTCCCACTGACGACAGGGTATAAACATCGCACGTGCGATTATTGGAATCAGATGGAACTCGATCGAGTTCAGTGGAACGAGGATAAAATAAAATTGACAAGTGGCCAAGAGCAATTGGTACAGAATTGCCGCGGATGCTGGATAGACAACTACACCGACAAACCCGCGGATGGAAGAGTTCTTGAGACTATGGTAGAAGGTACGGCACACATACACACACACAGTGCAGATTGTAGCAAGCCGACAGGGCGCAACCTATAAGAGAGGAAAGGTCTCTCCGGCTCAGCCAACGGAAGGGAAGATGCGGCAATAGCGAAGCAGAGAAGGGCGCGGCGTCTGCGAAGGAGATCGTGCACCTGGCTCGGCGTCCTCGCGATCTCGAAGATCGATGCGCTGGTTAATTGGCAGTTGCTCGAGAGGTCTCCCTCTCGTATACCAACACGTATATCTATACCTTTATACGTAGGAGTTTCAACATATACTGTATACAATGTTCCACATACATGAACCCTTCGGCGAAATGTGCGCTACCCTCACACACAACCCAGCATCCCGCTCCCCCAAACGGACACGCCTCGGTGTAAATAGATCTCGTGGGTCAATTAAGTCTGCATATATATAAAAGAGAGACCGGAGAGTAGCAGTCTCTCTTCTTGTTGTTCTTCTTCTCCGTCCTCTTCTTCGTCTTCGGCACGGGTGAAAGACGATACCAAAAAGACCGCGAGGCTCATTAAGATATTCGTTTTGCCGAGGCGCGCGCACGGGCGCTGGTAACGCATCTCTTCTCAACCCGCTGCCACTTCCTTTTCTCTCTCTCTCTTTAGTTTCTTATCTGTCTCGCGACAGCGTTCACTCAAGAATCAGGTCTGCTCTTCTGGTCTGATCCAACGAGACTGCATTGTCAATCACACTACTGACCACTGATCTACTCTTCGCTCCCTGAATTCTCTCTCTTGGTCTCAGTCTCATCGTGCGTTCGTCTTCGCCCCGTCACACCGGAGTAGTGGACGTCGGGACCGATGTCTTCGCAACTGGCACCTCGTGCCATCGAGACAGAGAACGCTCTTCAGCTTGCTACGTCCCAACGACCGATTGTATCTCTCGTACCATCTAATCGCTGAGTAATTGATACGAATAAAGATACAACTCAAGGGTGAGACACCCGCGAGACGAATGCAAGAGAGAATCGCGACGCCTCGAATGAATGAACAATCACGTGAACACGCCTCGTATCAATGAATGATTTCCGGTACATCATCTGATTATTATCGTTTTTGGGAAAATGGCATTGCACCCTCAACGGTGAATTATTCCGTGTGACGCTTATTGCAAGATTCAGCATTCCATTTTTACTTTTATAGAAAACTTGGTGTGCGTGTGCGCGTGCGAACTTTGATAATGCTAATTTTAAGATCCAAAGTGATACCGTGAAATACCTTGATTCCGAAGCATTCCGTGTACTTAACGGCTGGCATTATATAACGAGAGAACTACGAGAGAGGGTTAAATCCCACGGAATTTAATTACGTGCTTCTCGCAAGTACCTTGCCTTGATGCCAGGAGTGGGAGAGGGTTGGTTGGGGTATATACGATACGACGAGAGAGGCGAGCCGCCGTCGCGCGGCTACACACGGAGAGCGACTGCACCTACTTCCGCCTGCTCCGTTCAACAAATTTAATATTCTCAACGGGTGCAAAATTTCTCCGTGTCGGAGAGCAAGAGAAACTTGGCTACGTTGAGTATATACGCCGCTCTCGCGATGGGCGGACGAGAGTTGCCGAGGAAACGCGGCATCGGGGGAAACTTGCGAAGAGCGCCGGTCAGCCCGCGGGGCTCGTCAAGCTTATAAGCGCAAACCGGAGAGAGCAGAAACAGAAGCGCCGGTGAAAACGGAAGGAGAAACCGCGAGCGAGTCTCGCTCTATCCCGCGATACTCGCGGCCTGCCATGACCCTTTCCGCGCAACAGCACTAACAGCAGCGGGAAGCGAAAGTACGAGAGGAGATAATCGGAGGATGAGAATGCCCGTTCTATGCTGTGAAAGCCTCGGGCCTTCTTCGCTTTACTCTCGTCTCTACCAGTCACAGACTCCCCGGGTAGGCTTTCGCCCAGTTATATCAACACCTATGTGCACCAACACACATCCGACCAGTTTAGGATTTACCGAGAGGCAAAGTAGCCAACTATAACCCTGGCACCTGGTGTACACGGAGAATCATCCTCTCTACTTCTGGCGAACGGGTCGCATGCCCTTCTCGTCCTTGCTAACTCCCTTTTCTCCGTATATACCCTTACCAGAGGAGTTCCTATGGCTGCTGATGTCGTAGTTGCTTTTGGGTCGCTCTCGTCGCCTGAGGGTTGCCGACAGTGGAATAACGAGAGAGCAAGCGGAAGCTCCTCCTGGTCTCGATGTAGCTATGCCCACTTACTTTACCAGCTTCACGCATAGAATACGAGAGAGCGAGAGCCGACTAGGCGGATACACGAAATTCTTGTACACGCTAGTAGGGGTGTAGAGGTAATGCTAGACCAGACTTAGGAAGTGCGGCGCGTCGAGACGCCGTAACTTCTGCCACCCTCGTGCCAGCAGCCTGACGCCCGAGCAACGCCAACGGGATATTCACGTAAGTTTGCCCGCGGCGACACCCGTTCCTGTGCGATCCGCTCACTCTCCTCAAACTCTCTCGTTCCACCAAACCCTATATCCCTCTACTCCAACGCCACCCGGCGACTCCATACCATCCCCCGCACTGTCCTGTCCTATCATATCCAAGCGTATCATACCTTATCCGGACGCGGCCTGCCGCAAGACTCTCTCTTCCTCAAACCTCTGTCTCCATGTCGACACAGCGACGGATATCCCTCCCGTTATATTCGCTCTCTCTTGCTGCTCGCTCGTACCTATCCTCAAGTACGCCGCAACGCTCCCGGCGTTTCGCCAAGTCTCGAGTTATTACCTATACGACCCTCCAACGGTTCACGAATTACTGCAAATTGCTAGAACGAATCCCAAACAGACGAGGAAACCAAGTGGGCAACCAAATCTATTCCATGGGATCTTCGTTTTCATTCGCGTCTATCGATGACGGCGCTCTTCCTATCTGTTTTATCGCAACTTAAAATTTTTTTTTTTTAAATGTCTTTCGTGATAAAAACGTATACTGGCAATCAGTTTGGCAAACAAATAGATTCAATAGACGTTTTCCAAGATATTCGTAAATCGCAAGTGTCGACCTCGTTCCCGAACTCACGAGAAGGATCCGGGATGCGCAAGAACCGCGCATCCCTCTGGCAGAGACTTAGCGTGGGGATTCGGGGTTCGAAATATTTTAGGTAATACATGTTGTGTCCATAAACTTTATCGTACCACGCGGGTGCCGGAGTACATAATTCGGTACGGTACACGCCGGCGAAGAAATGTCGGAGACTTTGGGTAAATCCTCAGCTGGCGTGGCTGGCGTTACACTATACCGTTTACTCGTGTTTATACGGAGAGTTCGGGTACACGCTGTTCTCTGCATTACAGTGTTGTCGTGCTGTGCATCGGAGTTGCATATCATGCAATTCGCGATTTCGTAAATAAAGTTGGCAACGACGGGGCAAACTGCGATCGCGCACGCCCACGTAACTTCCATAATGGCGCAACGATTTTCGTACAGAGAGAAGGAGAGAAGGAGAAATAGGACGGATAACAAGTATAGCATCGGTGCGCGATGCATAGAACACGCTGAGGGAGCGCAATATTGCACGGGAGGCCCACCAAACTGTTCACGTGTCGCAACGGCATAACGATTGCGTGTTCGGGGGCAGTATTAGTGAACTATCCTCGTAGCCTCCGTGGCGATGCGCGGCTCAACCGCGACCGTTCTCCACGAGAGCCGCAAGCTCTCGCTGAGCACAATGATAGAGAACGAGGGAGAGAGATAAAAGCTTTCGCGAGTGTTAACGCAAGGGATATGGCAATGGCGAGTGCACGGGGTGGTACCGTCTTGCGATCACCCTTAAGGCACACCCCCTCTATTGAGCAGCAGTATTTGCTGAGGTTTCCTACGGTTTCCAGCGTTATTAACCCTTTTTCGTAATACAATTTTTTTTTTTACATAACACGATAATGATAGATTCCGAATAAAACATTTAACGATAAAACGTTCAAAAAAGTTCTCAAAGCTTCCATTGTCTTGTAACTCAAGCCGAAATAGTTCAAGTCTTTTCCTCCGCAATGGAATGACGTAAGCCGCGCTTTTCCCTCCCGCTATTCGGAAGAAAGACGAGAGAAGTGATTGAGAAGCTCCGGGCATCTCAGGATCGTCCAAAAAGCGTGTAGCAACAGAGAGAGAGAGAGAAAGAGAGAGTAGAGAGGAACCAAGCAGGAAGCTCGATGAATTTCGTACGCGGCCGGGGACACACTGAGAGAACAGTCGGGTACATCTAGTAGAAGCACGCTTAACTATGCCAGACTGGCTGACTGCTCGCTGTGCTGGCTGCTGGCTACGTCCAGGTTATATATAGGGGGTTGAGACTAGGTCTGACTATGCGAGGCACGCGAGAGGGCGGCTTGTAAATTCTCTCCGAAATGAGAGTGTCACCGCTCGCTTTCTCCCTCTCTCACTCTCCCTAACTCTATCCCGACCTCACCGACTGTTCCTCCCTTCACCTTCCTCACCGAAACGGCTTCTCTCCTACCCTCATCTTGTGTGTCCTTCTCCGCTACTCCCTCTCTAATTTCACCGACAGCAGAAGGCAGGTCGCATCGTATACTCGCGTCCCTGTCTTCCTCCCCCCCCCCCCCTCCCCTTCCCACCCTTGCGCACCGGCACTCTCTCGGCATACCTCTCTGACAATCTCCTTTCCTCTCTCGACGTTATATGTATAGTTCCCACCCCCTCGTACACCACCCTTTCATCCTTATACCCTTCCGCTGCTCCACTCTGCGGCGCCTTATATACACCCTGGCAGCGAGAGACCCTCAAGCCTCTCCTATATGCACGATAGCTGCAAGTACCGAACGCCGTTGCTCTTGGTCCTTTCGCTCTTCCGTGCGGCTAGAACGATCCTGTTCTCGTACATACATCCCACCTCGTATACCGCATGAATTGCCAATGAGACTCGTTCCCCACCTCTGTCCTTCTCCCGACGTCTCTTCGTTTTACTCTATATCCGTCTCGATCTATTCTCTCCCATCCTATTCCCTCAACTTTACCATCAACAACCGTCCTATAAAGTCCCACCCTCCCACACCACCCCGCTTTGCCGCCTCTTTCTCCGAAGACAGAAAATCTCCGTTCCGTTTCACAAGCAATAAATTCATCGGTCGTCACACCGTTTCAGATATTCTCTCGACTCCGATACAGAGACAATTTTCATAGCTCGTGTTACACACGCTACTCCCTGCGAATTCGAGTTATGGGAAAGGTTATGGGAAAACGCGTATGAAATAAGAATAGAAGAAGAAGAAGAAGAAACGTGAGGATCTTGACGGGAAAGAAGAGATTGCTTAGTCGTCGAGACTTCTGTTCGCGACCTTCGAACTCCGACTATGTGTCTCACCCGGAATCTTGTATCTCGCATACTCCCCTTTCCCTTCGATTCAGTTTCGTTCTTTCTCTCCCGTTTCGTGCTCCGCGCGGATCTTTGCAATTTCAGCACATCGCCAGCTTCACTCGAGAATACCCGTATACCGTCGTTCCCCGGTTTACGTTTCACGATTCCGTATTCCCGTCGTGGTGTCCCGGGGCCCGAAGCGGGGGCGTGGGACGAGCAAACAAGTTCTACGAAGCCATTTCCCTAACTCTTGCCTCTCCGAGGAGCAATGGATCACCACGTGAGCCCCCGCGAGGGGGCACGTTGTGTGTCCCTATGTATACATATATACAGATACACACATATACATATATATATGTAGTCGTATGCTTCTACGTGATATAGAAAACGAGTACACAGCGTGTAAATAGTATACTTCGAAAATGAGAGTCTGAGAAGGACGAAAGAAAGGACGAAAAATGCTAAGAATCTATGGTTAAAAAAACGAGAAAGCCGAAGAGAGCAACAACAGCGACTCGAAGCTTTTGAGCTTCGAAAACCGAAAAAGCGAACATAGAAGCTGCGTGGGTGTTGCGCTAGGTAACGGTGAAAGATACGAGGAGCAGTATATACGCACACATACACACGCGGAAATAACGTAGAGTGAAAGAGTCGAGAATCGAGCACGCCGGCTCGCATAATTGTGTATCAACACGCAGCGCGTGTGCGGGCAACTTGATAACGTGATGAATGTCGGCACGTTCGTTCGCCAGAGAGTGAGGAGAGCGAAACGATCCCGATGTTGTATATCCACAGAACACCCGGAGCACTCATCTGCTCTGGTCGGGTAGTCTCTCTCTATCTCTCTCTCCCTCTCTCTCTCTCTCTTCCTCTCTCTGCCTGCTGGATCGTCTACCGATCTCTGCACGCATTTCGTGCCTCTCTCCCCAAGAGAGAGGAATACAACGTGAGAGTGATAGCGAAAACAAACGAGCGAGTGAGAGACACACAAGAGTGTAGAGAACCCCGTGTGCTTTCTATCTGTCTCTCCTAACGGGGGAAAACCACCCTATACCTCGCATCGCGTAACTCCGCGACTCGATTCTCACGCTCTTCACACCCTCACTCGCATCTCTCGACGCTTCGAGAGAATACAGAGAGCGAATAGCTTCCACAACGAAATGATGAACGGTGCGCGACGGTGGAAACTCCGGTCGAGGGCCGAAAGCACGTTCCCGAACGATGCGAGATTATCCGGACGATGTAACCGCGCACTTCTGCCTCGTTGGGCATATGTATATACGGTGGTATAATATTATATAGAGCAGTTTATAGTTGCGAGTATAGATTGTCTTTGGTTCCATTGTCTCGTATTTCACAATTGTGTAATCAAACTATAGTTTGACTTCAATTAATAAATGCTAATATGTTGCACGTTGATTCGTGACTTGTTTGCGAAAACATCGAACTTTTTTTTTCCATTCGAAATCAACTTCGATATTTTTTTATTCGTTTTATAAACAAATCGCTTTCGTCAATTCATACGATCGAAAAAAAAGATCGAAAAAAAGTTGTGTCCGATTTTTCGATCTATTTTTCATTTTATTTGCATTGGCACAACAATTTTGCATAAATTCGCGAAAATGAGTCAAACAATTTGGCGCGATGCGAAAATGGCCTTTTTATTCTTGGCTCCCGTTTGCTCTTCGTTCTCGCTGATCCTCTCGTTTATGCTATACGCTTATGGCAGTGGGACCGAAGTTCTGTTACATTGCCACAGACTCCGAGCGCTCGCGCTGTGAGAAAAGGTGGGAATGCATACGTGATATGAGCGCCGCTAGGGGCTTTGACTTTTCTCGAGGAGGGAGAATTGTTTGCTCGAGGGTCGAATGCCTGCGGATTCAAGGTACCGATAGTGGAAAGTGTCGATGCAAAGGGAACAGGAAGAAAAATAGAGAGTAAAAAAAAACCGTTTCATCTCTTAGTATCGGGATGAAAAAAGCATCTTCTTTCTTTTTTCGTTGCCACTACAGCGAATACATGGATCGGCATGCGGGCCACGTTTCCCTTATTTATCGTTTCTCGATGCTTATGTTTTACTAGGCCGACGAGGAATCCGCATTTCGATGCTTGTACCGGTGGCTATACCACTGCCACCGTCATCCCCCATCCTTTGCTTCTTGTCTTCTTGCTTCCCTCCCCCCCCGGCCCCCTCCCCCTCCCCGCAACCCGAACGCGAACCAGCGAGAGTGTACACGATAAGACGCTGCGCTTGGCAAGGGGTGGAATCACTGAGGAAACCAATAACGTGATGTATTATACATAATGCATGCTGGAGAGGAGATCCACGAAAACGGGGAATGGGCGGACACGAGGCGTGCTCTGGATCAGATATATATACCTGAGCGTGTGCTTGTGCTAATACGACGATTCTCGTGTTTCGGTACATCACGGCGAACATCCCCTTTCTCTGGATAATGTATAAACCATTTATGCGCGAATAAAATTTATACAAGAAAAAAATTGTTTTTTTTTTTCTACCTAACCTTTCTACTTTTTCCTAATAAGATTAATAAAAAAAATAAATAAAAAAAAAGATGGCGTCGTCGACACGGATAATTTTTTTTTTTTTTTGAAATTATCGTAGCTACGACAATCCATCACGAACGAAAATGTTATTACAACGAGTAGCAGGTGAGGAAGCGAAAAGTGCGGGATATAAAGAAAAATTCTTTACCCGTTTCTTCGAAGAGGCAAGAAGCTGGTGCTCGGAATAAAAGCGACGACACACACGTGGTAACATAGAAAATAACGCGAAATAGCTTTTGCATTCGAAATATATTTTAACAAAGGATAGAGAACAGAGGAAAGGTGCGAGATGAAGAAAGAGAGAAAATATTGTGCACGCGAGAGGGTCACATAAATCAAAGCGTTCTCTAAATCATGGTTTCGCTTTGCCCTCAAGCAGGCGCGCGTTGTGGATGTTTCAATTTCCTTGAGGCGCAATCTGATGCTGCTGGTGCTGCCCGCCCGAGAGCAGCAGCAGCAGCAGCAGGTTCTCTTGGCTCGAGAAGGAGAACCCGAGAGAGGACCACGAAGAGGAAAAAAAAAAAACAAAAAAAAAACACGTAGATACGAGGAACACGAAACAGCCTACGGGCCAAAGGGATGAGGGGAAAATGCGAAGTTAATTTCTCTCGGCTAAGGGATGGGACGAGAGTCTCCAACGAGTTTAAACGATGACGCGACTCGAGAAAATATTGTCTCGTGTTGTACATTTACGTGTTGCACCTCTTTTTTTTTCTATGTCGTCGAGTCTAATTCTATAATACCGTTACACGGCTTTACATTTCGACGGTGAAGCGATGTATACATCGCATAAAGTGCGCAGCTGTAGCTAATGAAAATAAATGCAAAATAACTCATAAGCGCCCTCATTGGTCGTCAGCGGAAATTTTTATTACCGCTGTCATCAGCCACGCATAAGGTCGCGAAAAAATAAGATAAACATGAGAATCACGTGTAAATACTTAAGGACTATCGTTAGTGAAAGGGGAAAAGGGGGGAGTGGGGCAGACACTTTTAATCTGCGTTATTTATTTCGAGTAGCGAAGTGCGAGAGCGCAGCATCCCCCAAGTCGTAATTATATAGAAGGTAGCGGGTCGGGTGTTGGACGACGAGAGAGGCGAACGAGATAGGAAAAGTACGAATAAGAAGAGAGGTGAAACTCGGACGAGTGGGGGAAGTACAACTGAAAAAAAAAAAAAAAAAAGACAAAAAAGTTCCTCTTCGTCTCTGTGCTCAAGAGTTCTCTCTCCTCGACGTGGGTGAGAGGAGTCGCGTAGAAACTGTGAGAGCTTCTTCGTACTTCCCATTAGCGAACCCTTGATTACTTTTTCTCATTCCGGTATCTAAATAAATAAAATATCGGACTCGCGCCTCTCTTGGACGGCCGTAGAATTTTCTGCTACTGCCTTGCCAGCGAGCCTGCCTGCCGCAGTCGCGAACTGGTAGATAAGAGGTAATGGAGAAAGGAAAAGAAGACTTTATTTAATTACGTATCTGTTATCTTCGTCCCGGGGATGGAATGTCGAGAGGCGTGAGAGAGCTTCCTTCCGAAGAGGGTGAGAAAGGAGCGTACAAGATGATAGCTGTATATATATAAACTTGGACACTGCAGTCGGTGCGGGATATATCAGTGAAAAAAAAAAAAAAATAGAAAAGAAAACGAGAAAGAAACCCGTTCATGAATTTCTTCTAAAGAAAATAGTAGTGAAGACGCCAAGAAACGCTGCGAGTGCCGGAGACGAAAAGAGAAAATGAAATAAAGTAAAAAGGGAAAACGATCGCCTTGCGATTGTGCTTTCTACAGGCTTTAGGCAATCAACCCCTTTTCTTTGTCATGAAATGAACGCTAGAGTACCGCGTATTCTATGGTTAAAATCGAACGTCGTATGTTTGTTGGAAATCGAAGATCAGTTTAACGATCGGCTAAAGTCTCGTAAAACAACGAATGACGAAACGGAACATACATCACACGGCGCCATTCCCATGGCACTCGGACGTGAGAAAAGCTGCTCGCAAGTCTCTCGGCGATCGAAAAAATTGTATTCGAATCATTGATTATATGGACTGTTCGTTGTTTTAACTCGAGAACATGTATTCATATACGGAATTCGGATAAAACTGCCGTAAAGATCGTCGTTGAAGGTTGTAACGCAAAGTTTATTATGTATACAGGCATATCGAGTGTAATATACATTCGAAGACCGCACAGGAAGATAACGCGGCAAGCGAGCAATTCGCGAGCTCGTTATTATTTGGCAAACGATCCCCTATATACCGTGAAGATAACGATGCATTTACTATGCAACTCAGGAACTGATCGCCTCGTGTTTTAACAGCCACTCTACCTGAGACTGTGTGTTGCACACGCTGTAAGAATAAGAGTGAGACGTCGCTACCGCGGGTTGCAACCTCGTCGCGCCGATCGGTATGCAAAGTCCGCTGGTCTAGACGTAAATCATACAGTGGAGGCCTTTTGGCGATTGGACATTTTTTTTTTAACTCCACTTCCCCTTCTTCTAATTTTTTCGCTCTTTCACACTACCCAGACTCGCGGAGTTCTTTCGACTGCGTTATAGAGACTACAAGTATGCTACGCGCCGCCTACCCCCTTGGAACACACTGGTATTTCCCCTCTCCAGGCCCATTATCGCACTCGCGCAAGAGGGCAAAAATAAGTCAACCTCCTCTCCTTTCTCCGGTTCCGTTCTCTTCGTCTTTCTTCCTCTCGCTAGTTTCCTGATTTTTTTTTTTTTTTTTCGTCTTATTCTTTAAACGAGGCCCGGGCGATCGGTGTAGACTCTTAAACACCCCGATTAGCCGGCTGTCACGAGCAGTCCACCCTCGCACCGCCTCATTCTTTTCTTTAATTCGTTTTTTTTTTTTTTTTCTTCGCCCTCTCAGCCTTATTCCTGCAACTCTCTCATCCCTGCCTTTCGGTAGTCCTCGCTCGTGTCCCTTCTTCCGCGATCTCTCTCTCTCTCTCCTTCTCGCGGCGCGTATAAGGACCTTTTTTTTTCATCGAGCTCAAGGTAATTAGGGTGGCATCCCTGCAGTCAGCACCCGCTTCTCACACAAGTTGAAAGGAGAGAACGCCATCCGCCAGCCGAGACCTACCCCCCACCCCCACCCCTCCGTGAACTGCTTCGCGTTTTAATGAGATTTAGGTCTTCGCGAGGGACACCAGCAGCCGGCTAAATTTTCATAACGTTCCGAGAGAAATTACACTTTTTTTCCTTCGTTTGCTGTACGCACCCTTTTCCGCATTCCTCATATCTTCTCTTTATTTCCGATTTTACCGGTGCTGCTTCTCAAGGTTTTGGACGTCTCGTGATGAACAGAGAAACGGTACCGATGTTATATTGCAAATATATATGCGCCTTTATTTGCTGGATCGTATTTCGGGATTTTGGATTATTGTATTTTCACGATGATTTTTTTTTTTTCATCCCAGTAGCGCGACAAATTATTATCGACAACTATCAGAAGCCGAAATGCAGAACAATGAGAATGCAGACGGTGAAATAGCAGAGAGAAAGTGCGTTTCATTGCGACGTTACGCAGTGTTATTGCAATGCAATGTTCAGCCCACTCACGTTCTCTCATCTTGTATCGACAACGATATCGAAAGATTTGTTATTTACCCTACGAATGTAACGAACAAAATTGGGAACCCGAAATTCGTCAGACGATCGTTAATTCAAATGTTTGTAAATCATAAAAAAACCGCATGATAATACACACAAAAAAATCTGTTCAACTTTCATCGCGAGTTTATGTATCAAAAATTCATTCAAAAACATGACACTGAAACAAAGAACACGAAAAAAAAAAACGACAACGAATTTTTACAAGCAATTTTGGGAAACAGCGTCCATGCGCGATGACATTACTATCCGACGGTTAAAACAAATCCTAGAAAAATGATAATACGTCGTAGAAGTCTGCAATACGTGAGTCTACGCAGACACACGTGTGCCAGCAAACAATACACGCTGCAACCAGTAGGCAAGCCGCGTGTCCATGCATAATTCAAATAGTCGCACAGCCGCGCGAGCATCCGCGTGTGGAGAACGCCCTTCTATATCTACCGGTACGTTTCTCGTACATACATAGATATATACCTACTTTGGTACGGTATTCTATGTATATATGTCTATATAGAATAGAATACTGAACGCGTAACCAAGAGCAGCGCGAATTCTCTCTTCCGTTCCGACTGCTCGACTCGCAGTAAATACGTAATCAGACATCGCTATATCGCGAACGATTCTACACGTATGTGCATAGGAACTTCGAGTGTAGACTACAGCATATATATATGTATCTCGGTCTCGCACGACCTCCTGCAAGCCCCGCGGTTCTATTTCGTTCGCTATACTACGCAGACCTCTCTTTTCCTTGGCTTCCCATTTTCCCCAACTGCATCTCTCTTTTGTCCCACGTACCATCCCCCTGGTAACAGACGTCTTCTCTTTCATCCCAGCTTCACTTATTTGCCATCCTATTTTACCAACACACGTATACGCTTATGGATACAAGCATCGCACCGCAGGTTTCACCGAGTCGGCGAAAAAAAAAAAAAAAGAGTCGTAAAACGCGTATGAGAATTTTGCTTCAGTATCGTCAGGACTGTTCTATCACTATTGGAATACCGCAATGCGACATCTTTCAAAATGGAGACACTGCTATAAGATTAACTGCAATAATAATCATAAGAAGACGACACCACCAATCAACGATTTTCGATTTATATCGATCGATCTAATATCGTTTATTTGTGAATTTTTTTTTTTTTCGACCAAATTTCATCTTTTTCTGCGAGGCATCTACGTCCATCTGACTCTTTTACCTCCTGTAAGGTTATCTCATCGCCCGGGTTAATGGCGCAGGAGACTCAACGTATATTTCATCCCCAGCTAACCGGCAAGCAGAAGCATAGCAGCATATTATACTGTATAGATGTTACGTATGTGTGTGTGTGTGTTTTTGTGTGCGTGTAGAGGAGATTCTGGAGCGTCGCGTCACAAGGCTCACGAGGTTCCCGCCGGGTTATCCCGGGGTATATGCGCGCGCCAAGAGTATCTGGACTTATGACGGAAACAATTTAGGGGCTTTGGGGAGGTTGTGCTGCGAGGTACGGCGCTCACGGCGGCCCGGCTGGCTCTCTCGCAAGTTCGCTTTACCGTATACCGCACACCGGGCCGTGTCTCCATGCATGTGCGAAGAGATGAGAAGCGAGAGCCGAGAAGAGACACGACGGAGTATCCGCCGGGGTTCGCTCGAGGTGCGGAGGGAGCTAAGCCGCAATAAGTCGAGGGATGAGCGCGAGATGTGGCCGAATCGTACCTCGCATACTGATATCGTTTTCCTTGCCTCGCGCTTTCACCTCTCTCTTGCTATACGCTTCTCCGCTGCCGCGAGAGCACATCAGCAACGAGCTTTTGTATTGCTTCGAAGAATCAGAAAATTCCTTTTCCAATTTCCGTTACACAAACATAGACATTTATTGTATATTAAATTTTCCCATTCGAGAAATAAATAATATATTAATGATTAATAATATCGATTATAGATAATCGAAGATTTATCGTCTCGCGGAATATTCACGAGAATGAGAAAAAACGGTGAAAATCGACAGGAACGTCTGGCCTGTCCACTCGTTTGAGAATCGTTCTCTCTTTTTCATTTCCTCCAACGATTCTCTCGTCGACAGCATATCGCAGTGCAAACTCTTCACTCCCACACGTTTTATTTCACTCTCAGCCTCCCGTATATCCTGTACGTCACTGACATCGACGAGACGACGAGTAAGAAGTGAACTTCTATCGTTCGAGTAATTCACTCGTTTTGTTACGATAGATCGTTGATAGGATAGAGGTAAAGGCGAAAGAACAATAACCGGTAAATGAACACGTTGCGTTGGTAGACATGTAAAAAAAACGAAATTAAAGTCCCTGAATTCTGTCACTTGGTTGACTTTTTATTCATTGATGACATCGCAGAAGAATTTTTGTTTTTTTTTTAAACGGAAATCAAGAAACTCGTTGCAACAAAGCGCCGTCTAAGTTTGTCGGTTACTCTCGCAATCCTTTATTTCCTATTCCCATTGGGCTTGTAGTCCCGGTAGAGCGCGACGGTTGGTGTGTAAGGGTTTGGACTTTTCGCGGTGAGAAGGAGAGATAGACGTAGTGGGTGGTATAGGAGTTGCGGTGAGAAGGGCGTCACGGCGAGTGAAGACGGACGTCGCGACGCAGCCATAAATCCCGAGCTTACCCACCGACGAGGAGAAGTACGAGAGACTCTCGAAACGTTGATGAAAGAGAAAGAGAGGCGGAAGGTTACCTTCTCCAGACGGGGATAGAGCCCACGAGAAGAGGGGGTGAGAGAGCTGAACTTCGTCGCGGGAGGCTAACTCTCGGTAGAGCGGACCAGGAGAGAGAACGCGCGCTACCACGACAACTTTGATTATACTACTCTCCGGGTTTTATGGGACTTGCCCCGCCGTTTGCTCGATCTTTCCCTCTGGCTTTCTCCCGACTCTTCGGGGTCGCTACGATTTCTAGGTAAAACACCTACTGGAAGGGAAATTCCTACCGAGTCTTTAAGCACACGACAAACCGTTAGGGAGCGTTCCAGTGCGTTCAGTTTCAGCGAAGCGAAATTTAGAACGCTCGTTGCCGAAACAGGTAAAAGATTGAGTCGCTCTACGCAATGCTCAAACTATACCCGGGGTACAGGGAACCCGTAGACTCTTCAGCATGCCGTCGGAACTTTTTTCGAAAGTAGCTGGTTAAGAGAACCGTGAGAGCTTTCTACTAGCTTTGTTATTCGAAAGTTTACTCCGAAAGTGTCGCGAGCAATTTCGCGGGTTACTTATGCACTTTAGTGTTTTCGGGGTACGCGCCGGTGACGCTTCAGCAGAAGAAAAAGAGAAGAGTGGGAGCGATATATTAGTTTTTCTGAAAGAGCCCACTGTCCCAAGAGCTCCTGTATGCACAGCAGTTTAATTAGGTCGGCCTATCATTTTTTTTTTTTTTTTTTTTTTTCGTACCCACGGACTCGCGAGCTAAGTACCCAGAAGCACGTACCTCTATCCTACGTTGTATCCCGTTGGAAGGTACTGTTGGAAAAGAAAACGAAGCAAGTGAACCGCTCGCGAGGTCCGTAGTCGAGGAGGGCGAAAAAAAAAGAACGTGCGAAGGAAAGAGGCAATTTCGCGAGCGTTTTTAACCGTAGACTAATTTCCTGGACGCTCAGGCAACGCCGGGCACAAAGTTACCGGTGATGTACTCGCCCCCAGAGTCAGTCCAACTCCCGCACCATCACCTGCCTCTCGCTGAGCTACAATAGCCCGTAGCTTAGTTTCGTTCGCAACAATAATAATAACAGCACGAGAAAACTACACCGCTAGTGTAGACGCGCACGAACTATAACCGTGGAATGAGAGTAAGGATGAAAACGAGCGAAGAGAAAAAGAAAACAGCGGAGAAGCAGCGAGACAGCGAGAAATTATGAAGGGAGCACTTGCCTCTCGCCATTACGGAACAAATTAAAAAGTAATTAAAAAACAACCGGGTGGGTGGATCCTTCTGTAGACCCGTTATTATAGCTTCTGGAGTAACTTCGATCGAGTCCTCCGGGATAATCAAAGAATTCTTAATGTCATCCTATCATTGAATAACGGGAAAACAATTGATCGTTTTGTCGATTAATCGTGTATACGATTCGACTGAATTATTATTATTATTTTTTTAAATTCTTGTTAAATTGCAAAAAAAAACGTAGAAAAACGAAAAATAATATTATCGAATCATTGAATAACGGGAAAATAATTGATGGTTTTGTCGATTAATCGTATATACGATTCTACTGAATTATTATATTTTTTTTTATAAATTTTTGTTAAATTGCGTAAAGACGTAGAAAAACGAAAAATAATTTTATCGAATCATTGAATAACGAGAAAATAATTGATCGTTTTGTCGATTAATCGTAAATACGATTGGACTGAATTATTATTATGTTTTTTATAAATTTTTATTAAATTGCAAAAAACGTAGAAAAACGAAAAATAATATTTTCGAATCCCCGAGCAAAATCCCGTCGACGGGACAAAGCTCCGGTTAAATCCTTGGATGTGCCTATAGACACTCTCGTACGGTATGAGAACGTATGCCGGGTAGACGACAACGATGACGACGGTATACCCGAACAGAACCTCGCGGGACGATCGAGACTTAGACGACAGGGGATGAAACGCGCTTTGCGGTATTCCGTACAACGATCGTAGAATTCCGGTAGAGTAATAACGCGTACCTATACGTGCGGGGGAAGGGGAAGGGGGGGGGGGGAGGATATAGCATAGACGTATAGAGGAATGAGCAGAGAGTGGAATGAGAGAATGAGACGAGAGTGGGAATCGTTGCCGGTTTCTCGTGAGTTCGATTTAATAATCCGTGAGTGGTAAATTAAAATGATAGACGTCACGCCGACTGGCGGCCACTGAGAGCCCATCAATTAATGGGAGGGATTGGCTACTGGGTTGAGGTTCCCGCGAACGAGGTAACCTTCGGGAAAGAGGCAGAGGGGGTTGCACCATCGGGAGAGGGCCCACTTCATTTCACTATAAATAAATAATCGTCGATCGTGGCCTTCCGAGAGGTAGAATACTATAGTACACCAGGAGGGTAGGCAGAGAGATCGAGAGATCGAGAGAGAGAAAGGTACACGTGGGCGCGAGATGTCACTCGACATCGCTTGCGCGCTGCGGTCCTCCGGCACGGAAGATGGAAGAGGAGCAAATCGGGGAGAAAGCGCGGATGGAAGAGTCGGAGCACACGGTAAAGTTGGCATAGCGAAGGTACGGGTAATGCGGGTCACCTAACAACAGTATGTTGTTAATTTTGTCGGAAATATAATTAATTCCTAAAAAAATTGCTAAAAAAAATATCACTTTCAGTTTTTTTTTTTTTTCAACGAAATTTTACTTCGCCTTTACGCTTCAAATTGCCCGAAGTGACCCCTTTCGCCAAGGGTAGTGGTTTTTTATCAACGTCGTCGATAAAAAAATAAAAATTCATATGTATATTTTTTTTTACTAAAGTGTGACCCGCATTGCCCGGCATTTTATAACCGGAAGCGCACGTATGTATAGCGTCAAGTGCAGAAGGATCGCAGAGAAAGGGGCGAGATACGAGAGAACTACAGAGGATGGCACTAAAATATTAACGCTGTCTCGTGGACGTCACATACGTTACCCTTCTCTCCGGTACCGGTGCCTTCTGCACACATTCGAACGTGAGAGGGACCAAGAGAATCCCGGAACATACCAAGCTGCGAAGGTTCCTGTGGAGCTTCCAACAATTTTACATTTATTCATTCGATACCGGCTGCTCCGAGACATTCTCGTTTCGACGAGAAAGCTTTCGCGGAATATCTTGTACATTTTTTCATGGAATCTACGAAAATTCGATACACATACGAGTGAAGAACTCGAGAAATACAAGTATCACATATTTGCCGACAATCGAAATATCTTTCGAAAAAAAAATTTTATAGTCATACGATTTTATTCATAACAACAATTATGCAATAATAAACGGCGCGTATACAATGGTACGCGTATCTTATTTGGTGGGTAACTTCCGGGAGAAGATGAATATGAAGAACGCAAAAAGTAAAAATCGGACAACCAGCAAAAACTGCGTTTCGAACGCGTGCGATAATTAAAAACATATAATAACGCGGTAGATATGTGACGCCTATAGCCGCGAGATGGTGTCTCTGTTGGGGTGTTCCATAGTAGCAAAAAGGTACGACGAAGCCGGGTAGCGCAGTAGTAGTCGGGATGTGACACACGGCCCGGAAATATTTGGCAGCTGATACGGGGGGGTGGGGGGTATACCTCCGGTTGGTAATTAAAAATGTCTCCCGACCCCTCGCCGAGCGTCCAGCGTAGCCGTAGCCGCGGCGGCACCAAACTCGCGGTTCTCACTCTTTCTACTCTTTCTCTCTCGTTGTCGTTTCAAACCGAGCGAGAGCTGTCTAACAGGAATGCATCGCGGTACTAATGAAAAGCCTCATCGGCGTGCGTGACACGCTAACGAGAATGAGAAAAGAGACGCCGGGGCATCGTGTGTGTGCGCGCGGGTGCGTCTGTGGTGAGCTTGACTTGTGGATGGAACATTTATACAGTATATAAAACCGCGCATCGTCTCTGACAGCGGGAATTGAAAATTCCCGAAGTGGAAAAGGTGAAAATCGCTTACGTATACTAATGCTAAAATCGCGGAGGGGTACTGGACGCGGTGGAGGGGAGGAGATGACCGAAAATAAAAAAAATTCAATTTGTAACGCAGAACGGTAGCAAATTCGTTTCGAAGAATCCCTTCGCTCGAAAAATTTTCCGAGCCCACGCAGACCAATAAACTATTCGGTGTATGCTAATGAAAAATTTCACGGGCAAGCAAAACTCCGAAAAAAAAAAAAAAAAAAAAAAAAACGAGGAGAAAAGAACCCCGCGTAACAGGTCAGCATGACAGAAGGGGCGAATTGAAAATTCGGACGGACAGCTCGAGCTTTCGAAGGGTCAGACTTTATAAAGATTGTAAGAGAAGGTGCTCCGGTGTTCTCGCTGACGCGTCCAGTAGACAGAGCGCATGCAAAATCTATGGGATATAATATCAGAGTTTCTAGACAGCGCAATTCGAAAACCGGAAATTGTCTATGCTCTAGCGCTAGAGAGATCGACGCGTGCCTCGGCCAGAAGCGCATAGCACCAGAGGTATGCCGATTCCGGGTGATTCCCCGTGATGTCCGAGAAATCGAGACCGAGTCTATGCGTTGAATGCCGACGGGGGTTGATGCTCGTCAGCGTGTCCAGCGGCGAGCTGGACATTGGACGTTGCTGGAGGACGTCAGGGAGCGACGACGAGGTCGAGAGGACACAGGGAGAGAAAGAGAGAGGCACGGAACGTACGTCACCGACGTGGAAGGACATTGACTACGTTATACGTTCATCGTACGTATGACCAGCACCGGCGTACATCCTCCTCTTCGCAGAGAAACGAGAGAACGCTTCTGTGGCTCGGCAGAGTCGCGAACCAGAGATGGACAGCTACGAGCTACCGGTTTCTACTGGCCGGCCAAGAGAAGCACACCGAACGATGGTGTATTAGTAGAAGAGCAGCAGCAGAACTGACCAAGCAAGAGAGAACATGTTCGGTATGCGTGTAGGAGAGCCGAGATCGTCGCGACGTCCGACTCTCCTGCCGACGCCGCCGGCTTGTCTATCCCGTAAGTAACCCGTAACCGGCCGCAAGCGAAGGGGAAGTGAGAGAAACATGTTGCCCTGACGAGAGAACGAGAGAGAGAGAGAGAGAAAGGGAGATAGAGAGAGAGACAAAGAGAGAGCGAGACAGTAACCCTGGATGAACGGTGAATGATGTGGAGAGAGGCGGTAGTGACGTCATTAGCAATTCTGATCTCGTCGAGCGGAAATTATGTCCAGTGCGACGGGAGTCGCTCTCAATATCCTCTATCTCTCTCCCCGCGTGATGCGGTCGAGGCAACGTTAGCGTTTACTCCTGTTTCTCTCGTGAAATTTAGTTCTACGCTCTTCCTCTTGCTCTTGGTTCGCGCAGTAGAACGAGCTCTGTAGGTACAGCAAGTAGATACGGTAGCGAGAGGAGAGGAGACAGAGACGAGGGAAGAGCAGAACGCCCACGATTTCAACGTGAAGCAGGAGAGCAACGTGGTAGACCAACCCCCTGGCAAGGAAATACGGGAGGTTGGTCGGGCGATGGGCAACACGAGGAACGCTCTACGTTCCATCGGTAGTATGCTGTGTACCGGTTATACACGAACAGGGAAACGCGCACAGACGGTGCGGAGCGAAGAGAAGTACTTCGTGTACTACAGTATAGGAAGGAAACTATACTCCAGAAACTATACTGTAGTATATTATTGTAGCGGAGTTGAATGGGTATACTGTAGTAGTCGGGTAATCCCACCCTCCGAGAGAGATTCCTACGCTTCCGGTTTCCGGCACGGGAACGACTGCCTTGTGATTGGTTCACGCCCGCGCACTCGAACGACAATGAGCCAATACCAGCCAATTCTCATAGATTTGCGCATTCCAACATTCCGATATATATATTAATAATTAATAAGATAAATACATCGAAAGAGGGCGGAAGGACTTCGGTCGATGGCCCGTTGGCAATATGCGTATAAATGTATATATAAACAATAAATGTTACCGAAACTGCATATATTGTCAATAAATACTTCTACTACTACTACATCGAAAGAGACTGTAATATTAAAAACAAAAACGCAATATTTTCAAAAAGTGAACGACGATCAAATGAACATCACGATAATTTATCAAATAAAAATTATTGAGGTTAAAGTTACTTCGAGTTATGAATATCGAGAAAATATTAAAGTCGAATAAACTGTTAATGTGATAATATAACAACACAGCGGCGTATGTAGAAAATAATTTCATGATTTACAGAACGTAATGTGAATTATTAAACGAATAAAACTTAGCGGAAATCTCACTTTTGCATTGATAAATAAAATTAAAAAAATATTGGCATTCTATAATTTCAATAAAATATGTGTTAATTATGTGTCATTTTCATATTTTCAAGAATCCGACTGTGACAACGTTTAATTACGCTTCAAGTCGCAGTTGGGTTCGTTGAAAGGTAATTATTACGTGAGGATAAGAAATTCATTAATTTATTAATAGAAAAGAAAAAGTTTCGCGATCTTTTGGCTGTGGAACCGTCAACGCCGTCTAGCGATAAATATTTCGTAGACGATTGTTAATATTACATAGTCAGTAATAAATTATTAGTCCAGAAATATCGGATCCAAAAATATTCGCGATCTATACAAAGCTCAACTTTTTATTATAAGAATTCCGCGAAAAATTTTTACCACTTCGTAAATAATGTTATTTATTATTCGCTAATTACATTTTACCACATAACACGCTGAATAAAACATGAGAAAACAATTCGCATATATCAAAACTGATATTCTTGAACGTTTCGCTTCTAAACTCTATTCTCAAAGTCTCTATGCTGTGCTGTACTGTCCGCGCGCGATGTCTATAGGATCGTTTGCCTATTCGCAGGATCGACCGTTCTTCGAGGGTCGTAAAAAAGATCCATAAAAAAGTTTAACGAAAGAAACAGAGGTAGAAGAAAAGTGTGTGTCGTGACTCGAAGGCGTACTGATCGCACGCGATAACAACTCGTAGAGTATGATCTACGAGTTGTTGTATTAATCAGTACCTATTGGGGGTGTTTTCAACTATCTGGAATACTTTTATCCGGCAGAAAGTGACACCAGTCCACCGCTATATCTTTCGTAAAAAAAAAAAAAAAAAAAAAAGGATATCCGAAGTTCAAGGCTCGTCGGGAGGACTTCCGGAAAGATGACGCAAGCGAAACGGATATACCGACAAGAGAAGATACATAGCTAACGACTACATTCCATCGCTGAACGATGCTAATTATTTTAGTGCGCAACTCCGAAACATTAATCCTAATTAGAAGAATAACCGGTGCGCGTATACGCGTTGTTCGCGATAGATAAGAGCGAAGCGAATGGGAAACAAATAACACGCCGTTCACACAAGAATCTTTAAAATTTTTCTGTATACGATAATTTTTTTTATTCTTTGCGGCAAACCGAAGTGTTGAAAATATATTGAAAATTCTCCTGGATAAGATGTATTCCCTTGTTTCTCCTTATTCTTTATCCTGCCCTCGTCTCACGGTTGATTCTCTGGTCTCTCGGCACTTTCCCTCGTCAACAAAAGCCGCGGTACGCCAGGGTGACATGTTTAATCATTCGTTAGATTGAATCCGAAGAGAGTTTGGCCGAGCGAACGAGGGAAGAGAGCGACGTTCACTCTCGCTTGGCGGTGAATATTTTTGCATGCCTCACGTTCCAACATGAAATCGTCAGTGGCGAACGACAGATACAGACGGAGACCGAGGCGAGGCTCATCCCGCCCTCTTTTCTGGACGGCAAACCCAACTTCGCTCGTCGCTTTCGTTCTTCCGCGAGGGTGAAACAGACAGAAATCTTCTCGAGGGTCGAAACGCTCACTGATATGCAAGCGGAAAATAAGTTTGAAAGAGAATCGAATCTCTGCGTCTCGGACTGTGGTACATATAATCTTCTCCTCTTCACTCGTTGTCGATGCATATAATACCTCACAGAGAGCATAAATAATAATGCTGCTGCGTTCCGTAGTCGAGAGTCGTCCCGGTAGCAGTTAACATAAATCACTCATCATGCGGAAAATCTTCTGGTAATCCCGTCGGTAACAACGAAAGGTAAAACACGGGCTACTAATATAATACAAAATACGAGAGGCGGAGAGAGGGAGAGAGCGCGAGAGAGAGAGAGAGACTCGCTCCGCGAACGTACTAAATTACAAAATTATTCCTGCGCCCGCTGCTTTGCGTCTGGCGTCTCGTTAGAATCAAAAACAGAAGAATAAAAAATGAAAAAAAAAAAAAATAATAATAATAAAGCTATACGTACGTACATACGAAAACTAACGAAGAAGCAATCCGTTTCTCGTGTGTGTATTAACAATTTTCATAACTAATAATGCTCTCGAGCCGCTCTGTCGCTGGTTAAAAGTCGGACGAGGAAGTATGAAGAGATACAGAGAGAGAGAGGGAGAGAGCCAACAGAAGAGCGTGTTTTAGAGTATAATACGATCTCCGCTGCGCGTTATACTGCGCCACGGGTGGCCTCTAATTATTTACATAACGTTAAATATTAATGAATATACCATAACGTTAAGTAATTGTGATTCCCATGAGGCTTCGGGAGTTGCGCTCGGGTAACATGATTTACAGTGAATTAAGGTGGATGGGGGTGTGCAGTGGGGAAGTAGTTGGATCTTAGCGAAGGAGTGAAAAGTCATTTCGCGCGATAATGGAATGCAACAACAGCTGGAAGAACCGGAAACCGCTGCGAGCGAGAGAATGAAAAAAAAAAAAAATAATAATATATATTATATATTAATGAATAAGAAATGCGCGATGCATTCTTATGTAAAGACTTCTGCGCCTTTTACATCGCTCCGAGAACGAGAGATTCAATTTAGAAAAAAAAAAAAAATTTAAATAATAATGCGAGAACCACTCGTATGTTTTATCAACAGGACTCTCCGGCATTTTTTTTTTAATTTGCTGCTTCCTTTTCGTTCTCTCTGGAGATAGCGCAGGTTGGCAAAGCGAAGGAGGAATCTTGACAAGCGTTTCTCGCCCGTTTCGCAACGAGGTACATTGCGAGAGGCAGATGTACGTTCGCGCAAATGTAACCAAAGGATTCCGTCAGCCCGCATCGCCCAACTTCGCTTTCCACGTAAGGGAAGAGCGAGAGATCTCGAGTCACTGCGCGCTATCTCTCGTCTCGTTCTGTGTGAAACGAACGTGCGGCATGTCCTTAAAGTCGACTCTCCGGTGAGTCCTACCTGAATGGCTACGAAAAAAAAATCTCGGGACCATTTGCTTGCGAGAGTCCGGTACCCATGTGCGATCCTGACGGAGGTTACACGCGGTCTCGAGAATCAACAGAAAGTACATCTCTGCGAGATACACGCATCCCTGGGAATTACGTCGCGGAGTTAATTCCCCAGTATACGCGGATATTTCATGCTGATTTCTTCCTCGTAGATATATCGTTTGCTTGTTTTTCATTGACCGGACACCTCATCAGAGTTCGCTTTACGGTTATTCTTCCAATTCATGTCAAACTTACGATAGGATCATTGGACTACTCGAAGGGTTGATTAAAGTTTTGTTGCAAATAGTTTAACTAATAAATAGATAAGTTTATTTCATGTTCTAAGGCATACAAACACCGTGCATAGAATTAGATGTACAATGTGAAAAGACCTCATTAGTAGTTAACAAAAAAAAATGTTAAATAAAAAAATAAAGATAAATATGGCGAAATAAATTTTTCGTCAGTAATAACAATTACGAGTTGAACCAAATAATATTTAATTGGCCCAATGAAGCTGAATTAAAATGTGATAACAATAAATTAATATATTCGAACGATCGAGCGAATGAATAACACGCGTATTTGGCTTTCCAGCGGATATTATTAATGGTAAGAAATATTAATTATCCCGATCGCGAAATGTCACGCGTCTGTTCGTTTTAAAAGAACCGCCACGACTCGTGTCATGGCGATCGATTTCGCATCGATCTTTTATTTGTTCGTTTATTGTCAAACTTAACTGATATCGTGTGTCTTAACGAATAGTCAGCTGCATATTCGTTTCAATATATTTCGCCACATCCATCTATACATTTGTTAACTACAAATTAACTCTTTTCTCAGAGTTGAGTTCAAATGTGCGCCAAGACTCTCCAATATTTTTTTTTTTTTTTTTTTTAAGGCGCATGCGCCAACAGGTGAAGATCTTTACGGTAATAACTCGTGTACACTATACTATCTATGCAATCACCTGTCCCCCTTCCCGAACTTCCGTTCGACGATCTTTATGATTCTTGAATATCGCGACTGAGACCTCTCAACTATGCATACTACATAAGATTCTATAATAAACATTCTACGCGTCGTGCGAGTTCTGTATGTATGTGTGTGTGTCGAGTTCAATGGGATCTCAGGTAATTTCACTGTTCAAACTTGCTGCTACCGCCACGTTATCGTACGTGGACCGATGTGGTGTACGCTGCACAGGTAGATGAGCTTTGTCTAGATATAGTGTGATACCAGCAGCGAGAAAGCGAAGCGACGGAGAATCCGGAGCAAGCCCCGGGCTACGGGTGTTCTCCGGCCCGGCGCTGACTCCTGAGATTTACAATGAGTTTCCGGTGTACAACGTGGAAGGAAGTTTGCCGGTGCCCGGGTACACACGCCTCGCGGTGACGGGGTGGTCTGCTCTCTCTCTTTCTCTCTCTCTCTCTTTCTGTACTCTTGCTTCGCGGTGTTTCGAAGGAAAGGTGCCGCATGCATGCATACAATATATATACATTTTGTTGCATATACATGCACCGCCCTGGTGCTTGCATCGTGAACCAGGGTGTTATCTACTCGTATCGCGTTCCCGCATCCCGTAGAACCGTGTGCCGCTCTCTCACTTCCGCTTTTGCGTAGTTGGAAAACAGTACGGATGCGATGGTAAGAGGTTCAAGCCAATGGTAAGTGAAGCCATTCAAATATGTAGCCGAATTGTTGACTGAAATTCTTACTTTGCCGATAACACGGACCGGAAGTTCAGACATTTTTTTTCGAAGGCCCAACACCCCTAAATTTGAGTTTTTTCTATTACGAGGATAATTTTTTGACTGCCAATACGCAAAATAAATTCTGCTAAAACACCCCTAACGAAATTTTCCTTTATTCTTTGGCGAAATTAATCGGCGAGATGTCTTTTCTTCAGCGGCTCCATGATTCGTTAATTGTTTTTAGAACAATCGAGTGAACCCTTTATTTCGGTCCACGAGATCGTTTCGCTTGTTTGAGAGGATCGTAAGAAAGGGTGATTTGGAATACGAGACTAACATCGACTAAAGAGCGCCCTTTTCTTTCCTCGAACAGCGAAGATTTCACCGTTGCTATAGATTCAACTACCCGTGTCGCTACCGCTACGAGAGCAAACATCCCCTCGTTGAATTTTATTGAGCAGAAAAAATAAGACGACTGTTGCTTCGCCTCGCGAAGAAGCTTTGCCGCGATCCTCTCCTCAAATCTTCACGATCGAAGTAATCATTTTTTTTTTAACTCTCATACCACGCAGTAGTGAATCAATAAAAAAAAGGGGTTGTTTTATGGTGCAAAATTTTCCGCGTTAACGTTTCCAATGCCGAATATTTGGTAAATGATAATGCCGGCCGACCTCAATGAAGTAAAAATTGTACAGACTCACGCGGTAACGCGAACTCGAAAATTTGTCGGAGTTATAAATTTCCATCGAAGCGAGAGAATCCCGCAAAACGGAGAGAGACAGCGAAAAAATTGTTCTCGACAGAGGGCAACCCCCATTGGCGAGAGCTCTCTGATGCCCATTTATCGCGAATCGATGACCCCCGGTGAATTGTTAGTTATTCATTGGCCGATTACAGTTTTATGCACTGGGACAACAACGAGAGGAGAGCGAGTATCGCGGCGGTACCGGCAACACAACTCTGGGAGGTGCGCACGCTACGCAACGTTGTGTTATGCATCGAAAGGGGGGTTTCTGCATGCAGCGCGAATTTATGCCGCCGACAAAGGCAACTACTCCCCGGTATTGTAACCGATGGCCACCGCCCGTGGAACTATAACGAATAATCAAAATGCCAATACGAACTCTGCATAACGCACACAACCACCGCATTTTATGGCGAATCATCAAATTGCTGTATCCATTAAAAGACAATAAAAAAAAGACGGGTAAAAAAGTCATTGGTCGCAATGAAAGCGCACCGAGAGCTCGAAAGTTACAGCGATTAGATGCCGTGGTATCGGGGAGCAGAATTTATTTTTTCGCGTTACGAAAGTCGTGACAGAACGGTTATTAAATTGTAGAGACCTGTCGGAGTTCCATCGCGTGCGGATAATCGCTGGTCAAAGCCTCTCGTTATCTTATATCAAGAGCAATTTTACTTGTAGATCTTCGTACGTAAGATATCATGTGACTACATGTCTATCGGATATCGGGAAAGATCTGAATTATGTATGTTTACTTCTCGAGAAAGTTCTGGAATAACATGAAGGCAGCGATAGCGTTGATTTGACGAAACACATAGATAGAGCGATACGTAATTTTGGCCGTAAAGGGGAACGAAATCGAGAGGAATGGATGGGGACATAAGGAAAAGCTTGTGAAATTTCACGGACGGTCGTACGTCGATGAGATGGGAACTACTAGATGGGGTACATTGACGACGCGAAACGACGAGCGAAGAAGAAGAAGAAACCGTGAATGAGGACGCGTGTCCTGGTGGGACGGATGAGAGAGAGAGCGCTAGAGATGTTTCGAGCTTTTATGAGTAATAAAGTCAGTCGTGCTTCTCACGACCTCCGGCGAAGAAAGAGTGAGGCGAACGCGTACCGAGAGACCGACGACTCTTCTTCTTCTTCTTCCTTTCCACGAAGATCTCTCACACCCTCAGCGGTTTACCCCCGCCGCCCCCGAGCGGGTAGCAAAAGCAAAGCACGCATCGAGAGGGGCGCATCGTCGGGCGGAACGAACACGCTGAAGAACAGACCGGGTAGTACCTAACCCGAGGATCCCGTTCGCTCGCGCCTCCTCTCGGCTAACTGATAATAATGCCACTTTTATTGTACAATAACCCTTAAACGCGGTGATAAAATGGCCCTCTTTACGGCATCAAAAATGAAATAGCCGTGTCTCCGGGTGCGTCTTTCGCGAATGTGAGAGGAAAAAAGAAAGACTTCGTAGTAAGAAAACGCGGGATGCAAAAGAAAGGGAGGAAAACAAGGAAAGCTGCTTGCGGTCCATTTTATTTGAAGAAAGAGAGAAAACTGCTCTCGATAAAGGGGGGATATAAGGGCCAACTAAGATTTCGCGATACGGTATTTCTACCTTCGAGGCTTTCGCCTCGTCAAATTCGTACACGAGGCTACATCTCGTGGCGTTTCCATGAAACTCGAGAACTTCGAAACCCTTTACCGTCCGTGTAGACGGCAGGCGTAAAATAAATTATCCGACATATATTTTTTTTTTACGAACTATTAACCATGAACGAGTATCATAAATGTTGGGCGTCGTTAACTTTGATCTACTTGCTAATTAAATGCTGCAATTTTTTTTTAGTGCATAGTATTCGCTTCTACGAAGTTTCTACTTATAGACGTGAGAAATAGGTAAATGATTAGCGACCGGGGATGTACCTTATCCATACGTTCGAGGAGAGTCTCGAGCAACAAGATCGCGAGATCGAGACGGGAACAAATTTTTTTTTTTTTTTTTTTACTTCTCGCGTCGCGTCCGGTAATTTATGCGATAGCTTCGTTAATACGTAATGAATATTAATTATTCGTCGGAAGAGCGAGCGTGCCTCACGGCACGGTGTTGCGTTGTAATTTGTAATCTCTGGATAGCTCACTGGCAATGGTAGTTGCCTTATGGTATTCGTGAATTCGTGTAGTTTGTAATATACGCATACATGCGCAACGGGGCAGCGGGAGGACTATTATCGCCCGGAGGTACAAGTAGAGATAGAGAGTAGCGTACAGACTTCTCGACGAGAGAAGCGGTTAGAAAACCCCCATCATGTCCCGTCGTTTTGCATTGATCAACCGCGTCTCGTACGCATTACGGTACGTATGGTACACGACATCTCCAATGTGCGTACCGGCAAAGCCACACGAAACCGACTGTATATTCACGTTGACGTTATAATAAGAGCAAAGATTTATGGTAACGACAGAGAGAAAACAATTAGTACCAGCGGGTGAAGGTGAAAATGACTGAGACGGAATAATATACGAACACGTTTTACGGTCCGTGACTCGTGCAGCGTACGGCGCTCTTATCGAACGACCTAATTAACTCCTGGCTGCTTCTCAATTTTCTCGATCTCACACTTTATAAACGCTTTGATATCGAGACTTTACGGGGTGAGCGCGAGTTCATCAAGTATTTATCAACGAAACCCGATTTTTTTTTTTTTTTTTCATCTTTCGATTATATCGTACTCTAAGCTTTTGTCTGCGCGAAGAGGCATGAAATTTCGACAATTAAATCGTTAGCAATTATCGAGACAAGGCGGTATACTTTAGGGGCGGAGAAAAGGAAACGCCTCGCCTCCTCTTCTTTCCTCGTACCGAAATCTTCCTTCGCTTTGCTTCTCTCCTTTTTTTTTCTCTTCTTCTTCTTATTCCTTCAACCCTCTCCTCTCTATCCCGCAGACAGCTATGGAACAGGCATTTCAGTGCCTAAATACTAATCATCGGGCGGGAAGAGAAAAGGAGAGTGCGCGATGGTAGAATAAAAGACGAAAGAAAGATGGAAGAAAGAAAGGATGGGTAAGAGAGAACGAATGAACGAACGAGCACCAGCAGTACGAGGCTGGCAGTTGAAGAACTCAGCTGTATTTTAATTATACCGCAGGCGCCCTTCGAGGCAAGCGAACAAAATAAAAAAAATTGAAAAAAAAAAAAAAAACAACGAAACAGTCAAGAGAGGCTTTCGCCCAATCTCGTTTCATCCACACACCGGGGTTCGCGCTCACCGGCAAACCAGCAGCGAGAGAGCGATTCAGCTCTTCGCGTTCCTCGTGTGCAATGTTCAAAATGAAAAAAAAAAAAAAAAAATGATTATGAAAATAGAGGTAAAACAAAAAATATAAGTACGAAACTGTGCAGGAAGAGCCGAAGTCTTCGGTTCGGAGTCTTATGGCATCCGTCGGCTCAGCACGCGTTGCGCCCACTGTGCGCGAAGGGCAAAAGGCTCACTCTGCAGCTCGGACCTCTGACCGCGCGCAGTTTCTTTTCTTCTATTATCGTCGCAATTTTTTTTTTATCTGTTCTTTCATGAGACGACTTACGAACGAATCGAAGCTTCTGCCAGAAACGCACAATGGAAATATGAAATACACGACTGTAACTTGCCGTCGCATCAGACGCGATTCTCGATAACCTGTGGAGACGTCACCAATCGACGTATATATTATGCACACGCTACATCGTTCCGTTCACTGAAATACTGTGATCGTAATTCATATCTTTATTTACACGAAATAAAATACTGGAATTATGGAACCGATGACTATAGTCATGAAAAGTTCAAACGGCGCCCTCTGTTCCCCTGAAACGGCACAGTTACCTGCGACTCTCTCTCTTACACAAGCTTTCCAGACTTCCGTGTCGAATTTTATCGATGATAAATTCGACTCTTCGAATTCAGAGATCGAGAAAAAAAAGAATGCTCGATATCAAACGTTAATTTCGAAGTATAATGGTCTTTCGAGCCGTTGCGACACAAGTGCATCGATTGCACGTTGTGTAGCGATTGCCGCCTTCCCGTCGCACTCTCTCGGCACTTCAGCAATTTATAAACGTTTATAATACCCGAGTATATGCCCTCTGTGTACTATCATCTTCTCACTTTCTCCGGTAATTCGTTAACTCGCTCCCTCGCTTTGCTCTCGCCTAATGCGTAGGTGTGGAAATGACTTGTGGTCCCGTAGCGCAGCCGGCAAGCGGGGGAACCCCAGGAAAGTGGTACTCTCTCTCTCTCTGTGGTTCTTCTTCTTCTCTATCTATATCTCTCGCTATCCCGTAACGATCCACTAAATCATTGGTAGTCGTCCTGATGATACGGCCTGTGCGTTCGAATTATTAACCCATAGCCCGCGTCTTTCCGCGCGTTAAGTATATATACATACGAATGGATACGTATATACGTACAAATCCTACGCACTAATAGGTACCATCGGGTTATTATTACAGTGCAGTAAGCAGGCAAACTGGTGGCGAATAAACTATCCAACGAGCTGATAATCCTTCGACATCGAGATATAATTTTCAGCTTCTAAATGAGAGATTAAACGCGCCTGCGCGCTATGGTAGACGATCTTCGATCGAATCTATAATCGACACCTCCGTAAATTATCTGTCGCCAAGTAAATGCGGCGTTACACGATTTACCTCTCCGCAAAAACGCCGACAAATGGACGAATAAAGCAAAAGTAACAAGGCAATAAGGAATAAAGCACATTGCATTATATACAACTCGACGTAGTCTCGATGCGTATAAAGAATAGGTCATTGTACTGCTTCGTATTTTTTTTTATTTTTTTTTTTACAATACGCGACTCTAACTCGTTATTTTATTTCGTATATTGTGGATTATCGGCTCTCTTTCGTACTTTCATGTACCTTAAGCTTCCTTCTCTCCGGTTTCTCTCGTGAATACACCGAGAGATCGCGAGATTCAGCGATTACATTGTAAAATCGCGGTCTCCGCGGTCATTCTCTCGTATATATAACGAAATATCACACGAATATTTCTCGTATACTATCGTCACGTTGTGTGGTTTCGATGCCGAATCGTTATCGATGTAGAAATATGTGTTTTTATCGCTTCGTTCTCCGTTTACCGGAGTTACAAGTGCGATATTATTGATCAAGGAAGTTCGATAGGCACTGCCGTACGTAATAGCTTGATGCATTTATGCTCTACCTGCGCGCATGAACGGCGCTCGTGAGAGAAAGATTGCAGTTCGGCTCTCGATGTATCGGAGAACGAACGAGACCGAGCGAATACGAATGCGGACTCGACGCTCTCTTCAGCGGGTGGAAAGGGGAATCGGTTTATTTTTCTCGATCCCCGAGAAGCCGCGTATGATCAGGTGCTCCCGCTTTCGCCGTGGTGTTTCTGATGCTGTATGCGGCATAGAGGCGGCGGGGGATCAAAGATTCCGGACGAACGCGTACGCCGCCCGAGTCGACGAGGGGGCAACCGCACGTGAAGGAAAGAGCACGGATCACGAGGAAGACGAAGAAGAAGAAGAAAAAAATCGAAAATATTATACCGAGACTATACGTGAGCCCCCGGCACTCTATACGTATAACGCGCCCTGAGGGTGAGGCGACAACCCGTGACCAATCTGACACTAAATCAACTGACGCGCGTTTCTCGCCGATCCCCCGCACCACACGCTCACTCTTTCTTTCTCGCCGTTCGCTATTCTACTCTACTGTACTGTTCTACGCGCTATACTATGCACGCCTGCGGACCCACTGCGAAAAGTACGTCGTAAGGAAATTTTCATAAAAGCCCTTTCCGCTAACCTTACTTTTGCCACGTCGAGCAGAAATTTAAGTTGCTCCTTCGTTCTTCGTATATATCACGCGCGGGAGGTGCGGAAATATTTGTCGATTTTTAAGCGCAGGATAAAAAATAGAAAATTGGTTTAGCGAAGTGAAAAAAAAAATTTACTTCACTGCGGTGCGGAAATTGAGGTTTTCCGCGCATAACGCGTTTCGCATGCGGAAAAATCCTTTTCTACACCTTGTGAAGTAAAATCGTATACGATACTCGGCGGAAAAAGATTTTTCGTTCCTCGTGATGTAATATACTATGTTTCAATAATAATTGAAAACATTTAACAAAAAATATATTTTAAAAAATATTTGTCGATTTTCGATCGCAGGATAGAATCGAATGAATTAACAAAATTTTTTAAAAATTAAAATTTTTTTGTGAATTAACTAAAGGTAAGAAAAATGAGGAAAGCGATAAAAAAAATTCGAAGAAATAACCGCGGTTATCAGTTTAACGACGAAGTTAATACGTTTACTGGTATTATTATTATTTTATCATCAATGTATGTACACACGATTGAGATTCCGAGAATTGGTTGTATCGACAAGTGCGTGAGGGATCGAAAAAAATATATATAAAAAAAAGAGTAAAATCGTTGATGGCATAACACATTTATACGCACGTGGTTTTTTTTTCGTCGTTCGTGTATTCGAATAGAATACCGAGTGACAAAGAGAACGAGCATCGCTGACTGTGGTTGTCATGCTGCGCTCTTTCTCGCTTCTTCCCGCTGCTGTTTGCCGCTCGGCCCTGGTGCCGTTGCGTGTCGTGATCGATAGTCGAATAAATTTCGTATCGGAGCCAAGCGCTCTCGGTTGCACACGCATCATAAATCACGATGGCGATTTCAATTAGCCGACGATCCACGTCGTCGCGAGACTCGAAAACGTAAATAATATCTAATAATTTACCAGGAGCGGCGCATACATGCGCACTACGAGCAATTATACAGGACAGTCGAATAATTTAAATTCAACTCTTTTCGGGAGGTGTACGTACCCTGATCCCGTTTTTTTAATTCATCGTATGAAAAAAAAAAAAAAAAAAAAAATTCGAGTGGAAGAAGAAAACGATTAGTTCAAAAATATATATATTCCGAAATACGAATGCGTATTCCCTTTCCTACCGGTAAAGTTACTTATATTTCAGTGTGTACTGTCTCGCTTTTGCTCGGATCGTTTTAACGAACGCGCGCGCCAAAGTCGATCGAGAGAACGCGCGAAAGCGGGGGCTTAAAAAAAAAATGAAAATACGCCTCGCGCAGCGAAAGATCGCGCACGATATTATCTTTCGGATTCCGAAACTCGATAAACAACGTCGGGGATGTCACGGACCGGCGGCCGAGACCCTTCTTCGTTTCCCTCTTCTTCCTCTATACTCTTCGCAAGCGGCAAAAGGCGCATCGTCTGTTCGTGTACTCGCACTGTGAGAAGTAAGCGGCGAGATATCGCTTCGGCTATCCTCTCTGCCGTACCATCGAGAGCGCGGGAGCCCGGAGTCTCGTAAACATCCCTCTTTATTGCCGCCCCTCTCATTTCCAATCCCTGGCGCGTTTTTTTATAATTTCCCTTTTGAAAAGTCTCCCCCGTTCCCCAAACTATTCCATTGCTCACACTCGCCTCGGCGCGTTGATTCGGTTCCCGCAAAATTATTCCATCGTCCGAAACCTTCAAAAATCGAACGAAACGAGACCGCGATCTTTTTTTTCAAAAAAAAAAACGACACGACGTTAAATTTTAAAACGATATTCGGATGCGAGTAAAAAAATACTTTCAGCCTCTATTGTGATACTTTTTATTACGGCCGCAGAATCGACTAATCGATTAGATCGAATATTATTAATACAAGAAAAAAAAATGTTACTCCATATCCGGAGCCATTCGATATTTCTTGTCTCGTAAACGAAACTGACTATGTGAAAGAATATTTTTCTTTAATTGGCGCCAAATGCTGCGAGGGCATTTCTCGGTTGTATTTCTCAAGCGGTACTTTCGGGCAACAAAACGACGAGCAGACGTTTCTTTTGCTTTGGACGATCGGCTGCTGGTGCTGCTGAGATGCTCGAAGCTTTTGCCTCGGCGAGGCTCCTCTCTCTCTCTCTCTTCGATATATTTCATATTTACGACGAAGAGACCCGGGAGAGAGCGAGTTTGAGCTCTCCGAGCGCATATACTATAACTACGTATATCTCGCGCGGAGTGTTTTCGGCCTCTTAATGACCAAACTGCTCTCGAGGCATATACTACTATAATATGCTCCGGGATGCCCTCATCGTGCTGAGACCCCTCGAAGCTCTTCCTCCCTCTTCACCCCACACCTACCCCTTCAAACAGGGGGATTATTATTATAACCATAGCCACGTGGATTAACATATATTGACGTGGCAAAGGTGAGCACCGTTGCGCGGTCGACCATTTCAAGAATACTATAAGAAACCGAGTTACTAAATCATTCGTCGCGGCAAAGAAACTCTCGCTGAAGGCCCTCTATCTCTACCTTCGTGTGTATCATAGCCATAACAGTTTCTCACCGTGCGCCGCGTTAATATCCAGAATATTATTATAGAACTCAGAATCGTTTTATAGACGTAAGCGACTACCTGACGGCGGATAGATTAAAAAAAAAAAAAAGATACAGAAGAAGCTGAAGGAAAAACGATAACTATGAAATATTTGATCCAATCAAAAGACACGTTGCCAATCGGTCTGTCCGCGAGAAACCTGCGGTTCTCGAGTGTATCCTCGATCGTTAGTCCCTCCAAGAATTTTTTTTTTTATTTTATTTTTTTTTTTGAATTCTCAATCTCTCTTACGATCGTCCGGGAGAAACGAAAATTTTTCACGAGAGAATTCTGCGAATCGGAGAAATATGAAGCTTTCTGGCGCGAAGAGGCTAATATAGAAGTGTTCAGCAGTCGATGTATAACTAACCAAGCGTGGAATCTACCGTATAGTATACAGAGAGCAGTAGTACGAAGCGCGACGATGAACGAGAAGAGAGCTGCGAGGGTGCGCCGTGAATCCGTGATAAATGATAGGACGAGAACCACAGAGGATCGCGGGCTCACGCTCTTCGCGGCCGTAGACCCGAAGACCCACCGACCCACTGTTGGCTCCGTTCAACTCTCTCTCTCTCTCTCTCTCTCTCTCTCTCTCTCTCTCTCTCTCTCTCTCTCTCTCTCTCTCTCTCTCTGCTGCGTGAGAGAGAAAGAGTGCGTTGTCTTTTCTCTCACACTCCGATCGCGCATATTATACCCGCTACAAAAACATAGACAACAAAGTCTAATACGCACGAGGTATAGTGCCCATTGGGGAGGGGAAATTCAACGCGCGGAGTATAGAGAAGGGACCTTGTCTTGTCTCGCGGCGCATATTAATGGAGAAACATAATCGCCGCGGCATCGCAGCGGGCAGCCCGAGACCGCAAGGGCCCACGTAGCACACACTGAACACAAAGCTGAAATGCTATGCGCTTGTGGCAGAGGCACCTCTCTACGTGGACGACGAGGCCCGCCAGTTGTTCACTCGTCCCCGAAAGGCAATGTTGCTTGCTTCCCCGAGAAAACACTTCGTACTTCGAAAAATCTCTTTGCGTAATCGAGACGAAAAAATGTTGTCAATCTTTTCAACTGTGACATCGTGGAAATGATAAAAAAAAAATCGGACGATACAACAAAAATATTTTGTTTTTTTCGTGAAACCCGCGACCCGAGGCAAAAAAAGTGTCGCGCAAAATCAAGACTATGCAATATAAAATTAAATCGAATGGAAATAAAAAAAATGAAAAAAAAAAAAAAAAAACCCATTGAAAAATACTCATAAATATCGAGATGTAAAAGCGCTAACGCCGTTTACATTGTTCGAGTTAACGAGCTTAATAATCGAGAGATAACATATTCGTGTATATTATATCCAAGTGGTGTTGTGTGTGCGCTTGTTATCAGCTGTCTCGATAGGATCGGTAGATTGGAGGACACGACGGCAAGTGCCGTTTGATTACGTTGTGCCTGGCACCGGAATGAGAATGTATACGACAAAACACCTATACCAACAGTTTATACAGACGGGAGGCACCCGTTCGCTATCAGCCCGCAATAAAACGCGAGGAAGGCGGTGTTAAAGCCGCCTCTCGGATCCGCCCCTGACTCCTGTCGGACTTCTCTCCCCTCCCCCACTCCATATTTTGCGCCACGTCGTGGCCTCTTCGTCGTCGCCTTCGTTGTCGTCCCTTATCCACAGTACTCACGCACACAGCGGGAGGAATGGGGCGGAGGGGGGACCCTCTTCATTACCGGTGCGCAACAGAACGGGAAGGCAAAGTTGACCGTCGGACACGGAGTGACCGGCAATGAGATTTTCTCGGATCCGACGAACGGCGAGCGGTACCAGCGCACTCACACGAGTGCGCCTCGTTTGATGGTACCAGTGAGAACTCTGTGCACACGGGGTGCTTGGAACTCCGCTCGTGAGTCGTTCACCAACGGGGGGGAGAGGAGGGCCCACCGAGAGTTCGCGGCACAGAAAATAAGGCCCACCTTCGCGTCGTCGGCAAGCGAACGAGATCGTAAATGAAAGAGAAAGAGCAGCGACTGGCGAAAGCGAGTAAGCATATGAGAAGAGAGAGAGAGAGAGAGCGAGAGAGAATGAGAGACGATGAGATATGCGTGCGTGCGAGTGCGTGCAACGCTTGGGGTTTTAATGGTACCAGCTAATGACTATTGGCCAACGGACCTGGGCGGGACTACACGCTCGGCCGGTTTACTCCACACACTTCTGAACCCACTGGCTGCTTCACTATCACCATCATACCTCGCCACTCATACTATCGAGAGGCTGAGAATGATACGCGCGTATGGATACAACGCAAACTGAGGCCACACGTGGAGTGTAAGTCGTAAGACTCTTCGAACTCATATCGCAAACTTTGCTGAACCCACAGAGAAAATGAGAGAGAGAGAGAGAGAGAGAGAGTCGCGAAAGATATACGCGCACCTCTTTCATGTAAAATTATCACATCCTTCTTCGTTCTTCAAAGAAGTTCGCGAAGGAAGTTTCCGACTACCTGCGGTACGAAATTAAGAAGTACCGGCCCCGGGCTTTTCGGATGGGCGGTAAACACGAGAGATTGGATCGTTCGAAATGAAGTTGAATAGAGCGTGCAAGTAGCGAACGTAAAGATGACTAAATCACTTGGGAGAAATGCAGATCAAGTATTGTGTTATGAATTATTTCATCGTGCGATACCGCAGGGAGGGGAACAGTAATTGCAGGATCATAGGACTTTAATCATAGGTCTCCTTGATAATGAAGACGTTAACTTTATCAGCGATCGTTTATGGTGGTAATCGATTATTATCGAGCTGTGAAATTTTATCTCGATTTCCAGACACTTCGATCCGTTGTTTGGCTTAAACTTTTGGATCGTCGCACTGCGATGTTTTCCGGTTTCGATTTTTCAAATGCCTTAAGAGTAATTAATTTATCGATAAAACGAAAGATCGATCGATCTCACAGCCTCCTATTTTGCAATTAAATTAAAGTCTATCGTTGGGGATTAAAAAAAATTGCAGTTTGCCGCTGAAAGTAGAAAAAGTACATGACGATCAGACGCGCCTGTTGGCGGTCAGTCGAGACTTACTTTTGGTGATGTCCACCGCGAGTTTCTTATCCTTTGGCTGCCTTTCCCTCTTTGTTCTCATCTCTTTCCCTCGTTTTCGCTTATTCTCACGCGATTTGCATAGAATGGGGCGCGCGAGAGTTTCGCATCTCCGCATTAGGAGCCCAAGCTGTGCGGAGCCGAGAAGAGAAGCGACAAGAGTGCAACGCAAAATGCGAGAGAGATACAAAGAGGTGCAACGCAGACGACACGCGGTATCTAGATATTCGCTGCCCGCCTGTCCTTGCGTACTCGACAGTCTCGTAAGTCAGTTAATGCGGAGCAGAAGTAGACGCGGGGCAGACGCTGAAAACATCCATCACGGCGTGTGCGGCTCGCCGGTTCTCCTCTCTTTTCTCGCTCCAACTTCTTTAACGCTTTTGCCTTCTCTCCACGACGTTCGAACTGTTCTGTTATTCGTTCTCTCGGGGCCCCCGTTCGCTATCTTCGAATGCGGATCGCACCGCTTCATAATTACACTCTCGCCACGGTTCTCTCGATCCTTGAGGCTCACGCACCTCGCTGACTCCGAAACAAAAAACAATATATCTAAGAGAAGGACGAAGGGCTGACTCGTTGCGGACTCGCGAAGACAGCAGGGCAGGACGCTTTCGACGTTTCTCCGTTCAACGACGATTCATCGATACGCCTCTGGGATACATAAAAAAAAAAAAAAAAAAAACCCAAAAATAAATTTAATAAAAAATAAAAAAAAAAAACATTCGAAAAGATCGTCACGATGTCCGGAGCTGTGTTTCTATCGGATAGAGTGTATAAACGTACCAAAGAATACAAAGGTCGAGAAACTTGACGGAAATCGAAAGGTAGAGAATAAAAGATAAGAGAAGTGTCTGGATGAGCGGCGTCTTCGAAAAGTCGCGATTAAATTTTCACCGATCCAACGACACTGCCAACGAGTTACCGTTTTTGTCTCTCGTGCGGTCGCCGTGGATATACGTCCGGTGGGACATGAAAATTTCAATGGGGTCGAATCTTCGGTGTGACGAAGAAAGAAAAAGGTTTCACGGATAGAACGAATGAATAAATGATCGTTAGAGGAATGCGGAGACACTCGCAGAGGGCAGCGACACGCCAATCGAGTTCATTACCTCTGGTGGCCCCCTTCGCGTTTGTAACACACGAAGAATCGTTGATTTCTCGTTGAACGACGCGCCGCAGCTACAGACCCGGACCGATCGATTATAAATCGATTAGGTCACCATTGTTGTCGCGAGGCATCATTCATCATTCTTTTCGTAGCATCTTCCGTACTGTGTACACCATCAGTCCTATATATACAGTGGAGAGTCGTCTATGTGCACTACACTCCTATTCTACTCCATCGTATGGTATGGTATTGTATCTTCGACATCTTTCATCGTCACGATGATTCACCGATCTCGAATTACGACCACTTTTATTCGGGACCCAGAACTCTCGCTTCTCGCCCGACCCCCGCCGATTGTTATCGTTCGAACGGACGCCATCGAATGTCTCGATTGATTTTCCCCCCAATTATCCGAGACTAATTGCCATCATTTTTATCATCGCGAGATCGGCAGCGACTCACGAACGATCGAATGAATTTCGGATTCTGTCTGCCAAAATAAAGATTTGACGCGTGTTTTACTCCGAAATATTAAATGAAACCTTTTTTTACATTAAGGATCAATATTGGTATTTCCTATAATTTATCGCAATAATTACGCGATGTATAGTAATGTCGGCAGATATAGGAAACAATGGTAAAGTGGACGCGGAGATACAAACAACTCTTTCGTCTTTCTATTCTCTTCGTATTTTCTCGCAAATATTCTTTTTGTTACTATCGTTCCTTCGTTTCTTTCTTCATTTAGTTCTTTTTTTTTATTTTTTATTTTTTTTTTATTATTACTCTACCGGTGATTTCACCGTAGCGTGAGCGGCAGCCATCGCTGCAGCTCAGGAGAATACTTCGTTGCGAGTAAAGTACACGCCGTTTTCTCGGCTATGGGTTCGGGGGGGCAACATCGGCCAAGACGTCGGTAACTATACGACGGCAATACCGAAGGGGTGCAATTTTTGTATTTGCAGGAATATTTATAGCGGCAGGGTGGATTACCATAAACAACGCAGCGCGGCAGCGAAGAAACTCAAAGATTACTGTATTTAAAGCGCGCGGTGTCTGTGGTGGCCGCGATGCTATGGTGGAGGATATGGAAGAGAAGGCTACACAGCAACACGCGGTGGAAGAAGACGAAGAAGGGGGGAATAATTACCGCGGCGAGCAGCAGCTACCAGAACCGTCGAACGGGGAACAGAAAGGGGCGTGTGTTTTAGCGGCCGAAGAAGCCGCAGTGGCGATACCGCTCAAGAAAATAAGAGAAGAACAACTAAAAAATAGTCGAAAAAAAAAAAAAAAAAATTTGAACCTCCGAGACTCGGAAAGAACGAGCAAAAAGAAACCCAAGAGATTATCATCCGAATCATTAAAATTTTTCAAATTTATCGAAATTTTGATAATTTTTTTTTAATATCTATTTACCTCTTTATCCGGTTCAACAATTCGAAAATTTTACGTGTAAACGCCATTATATTTTTATAGTTGTATTAATGCAGAAGAACGAAAGGGAGGTTAGCTCCGAGGTTAGCTCGTTGAATTATAAACCTAACGAGCCGGTAGCCGTAAAAACTTACAAAATTTACTTTACGTCCGTCGCGTAGTCTGGACGTTGTATTATATCTACTATATGTATATGTATATGTATATATATAGTATATGTCGGTATATACGTACTACATGAGCGAACTTGATGATGATGAACTTCCACGGCGGCCCGCTGCCTGCGCACCGCCCTCATTCTTCCTCATTCACGTTCCTCGTTCTACCACCCTTCCACCATCATGTGCAGTTCGCGTAAGCTCCCTCGTAAAGTCGAATTTAATCTGTGCAAAGAAAAAAAAAAGTATAAAAGAGAATTATCCGGGTCATCGTCGGAGTACGCGCTCGCGAGAAAGAAGAATTATCCTGGGAGGCCAGCTGCTGCGGCGGCTCCTGCAACTCGATTGTACGTCGACGATAACACGTTCGGGGAGCATAACAAGATTTCGCATGGGGTTTATGAGAAAATAAGCAATTTACGATATAACGGTACGTAAGATCATTGACGATCAGCCTTTCGTACAATAAATTTATAGATGAATACAATGAGAGGTAAAAAATAAATTGTTCGATGATAGATCGTATGTTTCATCGAGTGAAATCAATATATAACGACGTTGAAAAAAAAAAAAAACGAAAAAAGACGAGTAAGAGTCGAGCGCGGACCCGACATCGAGACTGGCACAGGGTCCATTTGTATCCCCAACAATTGTACGGCAAATTGGTCGTAACGAAATTTTTTTAATTAAAAAAGACAATGGTCGCCGTTGAGGGCGATTATTCACGCGGGCGTCGCGCGTTTCTCGTGAAGTACCGGCGCGCATATTTGCGCACACACGAGGTTCGGGCATCCCGAGTGTATAACCGATGGTCGTACACCGGGGTATATATAGCTGTACAGCTTTGAAAGTATTGCTTTAAACCGGCATGCGGATCGAGAGAGGCGTACACGCGTAGGTACATACAAGTTCTGCATCCACGCGGTGTAAAGTACAACGTTGTTGTACGCGTTCGCGCGTATCCACAACGAATCTCGACGCTACGCTAGACCTACGTGGGCGCGAGTACTTTCAACGCACGTTAACGCAACCAATAGAAAATCGTAGAGTTTCCGAGAATTTTTTTTTTAATTGCACTCAATTTTTTTTCACGATTTAGCAATAAAAATAATTCAACGTCAGAAATAAAAAAAAATAAAAACACCAAAAAAAAAAAAAAAAAATCTTTAAAAAAATGCCGAAAAGTATTCCTCTGAAATTCTATATTTAATATGCATGAGCGATAAAATTGACTCACTACGAAAATTAAAAAAAAAAAGAAAAATGCGAAAATTTCACGTAAAAATGGAAACGAGTAACTCGCGAAAAATCTATTTTTATAAAAAAAAAAAAAAGGTTGTAAAAGTTGCGTATCTCGTTCTATATACTACCGACCACCAGAGTCATGACTCGCGTCGCAAAATTTACCGGGCGGCGATATGCGTTTCCCGACGGAGCCGAGAGGGAGTCGAAATACGGCGTATCGGCACGAGCGTATCGAATCATGTGCCGAAATTACGAACGATTCGAGATCGTCCTGAGTGTACAGCCGCGCCGTACGCGGCTATTCGCGTGTATAAATAATTCGTTTGTCGCGGAAACGTCCGAAACAACATCATAAAAAATGAATGAGGTCGTTAGTATGTACAAAACTCGCATTAAGTGTGTTACAGTCTCCAAATCCCGATCAAGAGGGCAATTCATAATGCATAAATGTATATAAAGCCTTAAATATATTCGAAAGATCATTATAATAAAAGATTGAGATTGTTAGTGTGGAACTCGCGTTAAGCACGCTGCAGTCCCCGATCTCCAACCATAACGATTTAATTCATAAGCATTAATCATAAAATGCTTTAACAAGCGTACGTATTAAACTTTTTCCCTTTAATTGCCGCGAAAACATCGCAAATTCAATAAGCTTCTTTGTTTCGCTATCCTCCGACCGCTTTCGAGAACTGTATCCGGTGTTGCGATCAGTTGATAGGCGATAAGCTCGTAGAGTTAATCCAACTACGCCCACGAACATTGTCGAGGAATCGCGAATTAGAGAGCGAGATATGGACGATGCAATGTTGGCGAAGACGGGTTGATAGGGCGGAGGGAGGGGGCGGGGGGGAGGCGGTTGTGGAGAGAGTTTGGAGAGCGGGATAGTCAGGAATGTAATCATAGGATTCCCTCGAGGATATCCTTCGGGATACCGGGTCAGCCATGTTGGATTCTTAGTCTCGTGGCTTCTGGTACGAGAGCTTCTGGTGCTCAACTTCCCGCACCCCGCGCGCACCTTACGCAGCTATATATACCTACCAGCTACCGCCTATATTGTTCATTAGACGTTGACAGCGTGACGTCGCGCGATGTCTCTTGCGTCATGGAGTATTATTGCCTCTTAGGTCGTTATCAACGCATAGAGAACAGAGAGAATGCTACCGGATTTTCCGCGGGACGTAGCCGTCTCCATGAAAGACTTCTCTAACGCCATTTGAACTCTCATTATTCAACGGGACACAACGTAAAAAATCGTGTGGAGAAAAACTTCTCGTCCGGGACACGCGACAAGGCGCCAGCGCCCCGGAGTTACATTTCTCGCGGAATATCTGCACGAGAGTGAAGAGGGCGAAGAACACAGCGCGTGAGAGAGAGAAGTGATACAACGAGTGAAGAAGGTACTGGAGTAGGATCGAGTTAGTGAAGAAAAAAAAAAGATCGTCGTAAAGAAGCGGGCAAATATGCATGAGAATTACACGTGAGATTACGAGAACCCTTGGCAGTCTTTCTCGTCGTCCTTATCCTTTTCGTCCTTTGGTTGTCGTCGTCGTCGTCGTCTTCGTCGTCTTCGTCGTCTTCGTCGTCGTCTTCGTCGTCGTTGTCGTCGTCGTCGTCGTCGTTCCGCAGTAGGGAAACTAGTATACCTGGCGTGCCTGCACGCTCGAATCTTCGCCGTCGCCCGAGAGTGCTATACAGTGCCATAACTCGAGGGATTTTTGTCGCCGGCTTTCGGTCCCATGCAGCAGCCCGGTCGGCCTCGCGGCGGCACACAACCAGCTTTATGCGAAACCTTAAAATTTCTCGCATAACGAACCGACCCGTTTGTTAACTCGACTATATATAGATATATAGATATATATATACATAAACATGTATATATACGCACGATATTATACAGCAACTATGTATACGTATATTTTAATACAGTCAGCCGCAGTGGAATGTTCGATGGTTAACGCTCCTGATGTTCGCGTGTTTGAGTCTCTTGCGAATTTTACTACAGACGTTTTATAGCGATCGCGCGCTATATGCTACTGCATAAGTATAATACATATCGTCGACATGGACAATAGTGACACTCAAGACTATTGTCGAAACGACGTTTTCTTCAAATGAGACGATTATTCGTCACGTTTTTTTTTTTTTTTATTTTTTTCGTATGCATTGGTTAGTTTTTGAAAGTATTCCGAACTCCCGAAAAACATTTTTTACTAGGGATACTTTTCGAAGTATATTATACGTAACCTGATTTTTAATTGAGTCAAATATAAAAATATTTATTAATAAAAATTAAAATTTGCGAAATATTTTTTTTTATTTCAATATCGACAGCTTCAAATCTCTGTTTCCTTAAGTAAAGTTAATTCTCTTCCGATTCTCGTCATGAAAAAAAGTGAAATAATTTTTTTTTCACGAGCAAAACATCGCAATCACTTTTATTCAAAGAGTTACCTTTAACCTTTATTGTCGCTACAATCATTAGCGCGAAGCAACGAACGCCGGGAATTTCGTTCCTTGCAACGAGTCACCGTGTATCTAAAAAAAATCCTCGCCGTTACACCGTTAAAGGAAAAAGGTAAATCGAGAAAGCAAAAGCGATATACCGAGATAAAAAAAAATAAGCATGCGTCATCGTTTCGCCGAGGTGAGGGTGAGAAGAATGAATGAAACACAAAGGTAAAACAAGTAAAAATAGCAGCCACGTGGCTGCCTCGCTGAGTAGACACATCGGGTTCTGGTCGTATCAAGGGATCGCGCAAAAATGTTCGCCTAAGTTTTTTCTCCATTACTCTCATCGGAAGGGTGCGAAGCGAAGATTTTTCCTTTCTCGTAAAATGAGGACGCGAAATGTATGGCCGCGGGACGTATCGTTGGTGCGTAAGAAACAAACACGGATGGAAACTGTGAAAGCGAACAGAAGAGGCCGCGCGATTCATAACGCTGTAACGAGATTAGCTGCCCTCGCGAACGCGCGCGCCCCCATTCAACTCTTATTGTTTACAGTCGCAGGCCTCTTTCGTCTTATCCCCTTTTGTATTATCCATCCCTCGTTAAAAAAAAAAAAAAAAAAATAATCGAGAAGGACGAAAGATCGTAAGAATATTCCCCAACGACGAGGAGAGAGAGAGAAAAAAAGAGAATTGTGTTTCTTCCTTCAGCACTTTTCGTCTCATCCTCCCGCGTACGTTCCCTTCCCCGACCGCCGATTTTACCCTCCTCTTTGCCCGGCGTGCCTAGCGTTAATTAGTTTCGCCCGAGTTAATGACTTTTTCCCTCATCCTAATCAGGTAATTCCGTATCTCTTTAAAATAATCTCGCCGCCCTTCGCTAATGAAATCCCGAACTCGTTACTTACACTCGCTGCGCGGCCAGTGGGGCCGTGGAACCCGACCACGCGCTATGCCGATATGGTGGTTAGCATGGCGTGTTCGCGGATACCCCTCGTACTCTCCCCGCGACTATCGGAAAAGACCTGATCAAGAATCGAGAATCTTTCGCGATTCTTGCCGAAGAGGCAATATTTTCATTGCTATGTATCAATTATAGTACGCAGAACGATCGAACGAAACGTAACGCAACTGTCGGAAAGCCTTTAGCTTCGAATTATCCAGTTGGATATTACGAACAGGTGAATTAAAAACGCTTTGCGCGTACTGTGCGGTATACGCACGTGAAGTAATTAAGTTCGAGACAAGTATCAGGTCCAACAGGAGTAACTAATGGGCAGTACAGTATCGGGATATCTAACGAGCCGATGAAGACTGTAAGACCTCGTAGGTTTTTATGATGTATAGACGTAGCCTCTCCCATAAGAGGAGCCGCGCCGGTCGCGTCATTAGTGTATCATTATATACCAAAGTATATATGTATATATATATATATATATGCGAGAGACTATATTAACGATATCTTGATCTAAACAATTTCCAATTAAATGAATTATGATAACAACTGTATCAATTAATACAGATGATTTAATGAATTTGAGATCCGAGAGACCTAATGAATATTGAATTCGTGTGTCACCTTCGTATCGTCGAGGGGAAGTATTTAATTATATTTTTAGTTGTTTCTCTGTCTCGCATAAGTCGGAGAAATACCGCCGAATGTACGTTAATCGCGGAGGAAAAATTCATTTGGTAATTTTTTTGCATTAACGAGAATTCCTGGGTAAAGTGATGGATCAGTATAAAAACGTAATTATTTTTTTATTTTCCTCCGTGAGGAATACTGACACTCGAAGCATCACTCAGTGTCGGTTGTTCTGAATTATTTTTGAAACGAATTTTTTTTTTTTGGCGTCAGGGACAGATTTTCATATGAAATATCGAATATATCAGTTAATTGCGAAAAAAGTGACAAATAGATCGAAAACAGCGAGCGACGAAAGATGATTTCAAGAGCGACATTATGTTTTTTTTTTGGAAATTAACAACTTTCGGTGTTTTTAGGTCCCGTTGAAGTTAGGATAAAACTAGGGATGCGCTGGCAATTTTTTTTTTTCATCGAATGTTCCACATGATTCAATGTATTCCGCGATCTATTAAGCGCAATTATATTGATCGCAACAAACTTTCCTTTTTAATTCCATACAATGCAACTGAAGTTCCTACTGCGGCTGTAAATAAACATATAAAAGCGTCTGCGGGAACTATCGATATTTCGAGATCTTTCGTAACATAGAGTTCTTTTAGACAAAATAAGAGAAAAAAAATGAGTTCCGAATTGTAAATTACAGTGAAACTCGAAGGTACACGATAGGAATAGTGGCACGGCGCGATCACGAGAGCCCATAGAAGGGGTAGTTTCCACTCTTTCACCCCCTCTTCTCTCCTTACACCATCCTATATTCCCTCTATCTTCCATTCGTGTTTCTCTCCGAGCCGCGATGTACTCCTCTTTGTACACGACGGGAGTGCGCGGGGGTTTGCGTGACTCGGCCGCGTGATCGATACCTCTCGGCTCCTGGTGAACCACCTTCATCGGCCATCGCACGTATTACATTCGTGGGGGATCGTCGAGAGAGCCGCTCGCCGGTTTTGCTTCCTTGGGCTCTCCGGTGTGCGGCTTCTCATTTCGTCTCGTCCGGTTACGAGCGGCAACGCCGACCGTTTATCGCTCAACCATCGTGTACACGAGAGAGTCTCTGTACATAGTATATACGAAAACGAGCCGCTCAACCAGCGATCGCCATCTTAAACGTAGAAGGGCTATTCCCTCGACTTCCTACCAACGCCCAGGTAGACTTCATTATCTCTGTGTCTATGTACTTTCGTCCAGATGCGGCTTCGCGAGCTCCGACCGCATAACCAATCGGCAGACAAACTCGCGGGCGTTGATGACCTATCCGGTCAATCCCCCCGGTTTTTCCCCCTTTTTTCTTCCCTTCACAGCCAACCAACCAAAGATAAAAGGAAAAAAAAAATTTACGATATTCTATTTTTTTTTTCGTATTATTCTCTTCCTTATTTCTCAATCGTCTCAAGTCAGTTCTCACGTCCTTTCCTCGACGTACCTACGGCTCACTCGTAACGCGATGCTTGCTAGTTATAAAAAAAAGACCATGTACACAGCTATACATAGGTGTATATCTACTTCTAGCAGTGCGCCCGCAAACCGCACCGGCTGCGAAACGAGGGGCAATAAATACGCGTCCGTCCGGAAAGTGGGTCGTGAAAAAATGAGATTTATGTGACCCGAAACGCTCCGCCGCGGCCGTGCTATATACACCGACGCGCGGCGGCTATACGGTCGCGCGAATTCTTCCGTGATGCATGGCGCGAGCCGGCGGGCCATGACGACGACAACGAGGAAAGGCGAATCGTTCGATATTAGAACGTTTTCTTTCGAGACGTGACCGCGTGTCGACTCTCGCGATTCCACAAAGCAGCGACTTCGACTTTTCCCATCGCGGCGAATGGGGACAGTATAAAGATGATAAACAATTCACTTCGGTTTGCGTCGACGATTATCGTCAATGAATAGTTCATGACGTCTGTTCTATTGAACATTTGTTGACTAATTCAATCTCTTTATCATTATCATTGAAAACGCTTCCGCTCGGCAGCGCGGAGCCTTCGATCGTCAATAATTTACTCCAAACCAATTGGATTAAAAATTTTTATTAATTTTTTTTTTTTTTTTTTTTTTTTTTTCAAAGTAAACAGGGATGATAAAGTTTTTATATTCTCGATCCCATACTCATGTTGCCGCGTCCGAGGCTCTTACCTCGAATTTTTATAATACGACGATCTCCTGGAATTTCGTTCGGTCGAGTCGTTCAATTTGTTAAGTGAATCGTTGGACAGTTTTAAATCGCGATACGGCGCATCAGGAAGCACGTTGATCGGCGACCCGTGTATGTTAGCCAATGATGTCAAACCGGACCACTGCCGAAGACGGTGAATCCCTTTACGACTTGGACGCGCGCGTCTCACATCAAAGACCAATAAAACGAACGAAGAACCGCCCCGCCTCGGCTTCACCCATCTTACACTCGGAGACATAACATTTTATTAGCTGAGTTTTTCGATAATCCGCGAACGACAACGACGAGTAAGTGAGAGGTGCAGAGAGAGAGAGAGAGAGGGAAAGAGTAAGCGGGAGAACGAGAGATCCCAAGTTTGTGACTTCATTTCCCCCGCGGGATTTCGCTCACGAGAAAAACTCCGGAGGCTCGTGCCTCTCGTGAACGAGACACGCCGGCGTTACGCTGAGAAGAGAGAAGAACCTCTTACCGAACGTTGATTCGGTGAGGACCAGTTTTTAAAAGCGTGGAAGACTCCCGTGATATCTCTGCCTTCGTTTATCCTCTTTCACCAGACTTCGAATGCTGATCGACGAGCGCCGATACTCATCTCAATCGCAAAAATATCTTCGCAGAGACCTTTCGCTTCCTTTATATTTACTACCATTTTTTTTCCTCCTGTACACTCGATCACCGTTCGTACGTTCGAACGGAGCCGCGTGACAATGTTTTGTATAGTCGGAACACACGAAATCGATTTGTCACCGATACTCAGCGCAGTAGATCGGCAACGAAACGGATTATCGATCGCAATATCGTTCGTAAGATGTAATTATTTATTTTATCCTGTCATCGCGATCTGCATGCGATATTTCTCGAAGCTAAATGATCTCGATAAATCGTGCGAATTGCAGACAACGCGACGATAAGGATCGAATATTGGAAAAATAAAATCGTTCATCGATGTTAGAATGAACAGAGAACTCTGATAATATCAATGTGTAGAAATGGTGTCTCGTTGAGCCGCAGAGAGTTCGAATAATGTGTTTTTTTACTCTATTCACACGTTCTATACGTATATAAACAGAGCAGCGAACTAAGATGGAAATGGAATTTGGTTTAGACGTGCGACGAGGGCGATGGACAACGAAATTCCCGAATTCCAAGGAAACGATGCGCGTCACCACTCGCGAAGAGACCACTCGTTCCCCGTTACATATTTGGCTATCCGTTTGTTCGTGTGCGCGTATATCCCCGTCACACACGTACCCACGTACCGCACGTCTTCCGGAGTAGGAGCGACGCGTGTCCGGAATAACCGTTTACCGTTGCGAAAAGCGTGAAAGCCGAGGGAAACATTCCTGTGTGGAATGTTACGAGCGTAGAGCTCTCGTGCACTTCGGGTCGAGAAAAACGGAGAGGTAAGATCCCACCGCGAAGAACTGAGACCAGCGGTGACCACAAGACGACGACTGTTCGCCCGCACGAAGCTTGCAAATTATTTTCGAACGGCGAGTTCACCGAACGAACGCCAGAAATTTCCCAAGGGGTCTTGAGGAGCTTTTTCCGCAAGTGCTTCGGGCGTGTGGCACAATACGAGAAACTAGCAATGGAGATATAGCCGAAGAATTTGGAAGTATAGAAGAGCTTTTGAAAAGTCCACAAGATCGTTGCCTTTTTGCGGACTTCGCTAACAGTTCGATGATAAACTTATCTTTAGAAGAAGAAGAAGAAGAAAAAGAAAGTATTCTTGTAGCTTTTCAACTTCGCAAATAAATCTGATGATTTCAATGATGCATTTTTCAATCATTACCTATCAAAAAAAAAGTGGGTATATCCCCAATTACTCCAAAAAATGGTATGTGAAGACATCGCCATAGTTTTGTCTTTCGGATTGAGATCGATGTTTTATTGTAATTCATCGATATAATCAGAACCCACCAGACGCTGATTATTCTAAGTCCTTTCAGAAGGGCGGTGGCGCTTCATGAGGACATTTAAACTTTTATCGCTCAATTCCTCGAAGGGCCGCAATTCTTTTTAAGGACACTTTACACCCAGAAGTCTCGCTAAAGGAGCTTTTATATAAAAAATTAATATTTTTGCTTTCTTGAAGCTTTGCTTTCGCGAAAAAAGATTTAACCCCGTATCGCCGAACGTGTTGCATTCATCAGCACACCCTTATCTACGGGTCGCTGGCTTACAGGGTTAAGAACGTTGTTCGAAGGTAAGTGCATCGAGCGTACAAGTAGGATAACTTTGGTGTCCATGTGGCGCCTTATTTATCGTTATAACGTTTTACCGATAAGGGGAAGTAACATTTTTACATGTATCACGGTAAAGGATATCGCAAAACGATTTAGTTTCGCGTGGCGAACGCGCCTGCAGGCTGCGCCCGGAGCCATTCAATCGAGAATAAGAATTAGATCGATATCTTGTTTGAAAAAAAAAAAAAAAAAATTCAAAATCATCGGAGGTAAAGTTTCGTCCACCATCGGCCAGCAACCGTCCCTTTCTCTGCCCGATATACCCTTTCCCCGTCTTTCTCTTATTCGCCTAGTCGCTGCCACGGTGACGACGGCTTCTCTTCCCGACTTCACCGCTTCCACGTAATATAGTGGCTGAACCGATCGCAATAACTTACTTTGAATAAATGAAACGCGCCGCGCGCCAGCATACCGGACTTTCCGTATAATATACCTTTGCAACTTCGGTCGGGACGAACGGGGCGGATTGTTCGACTCTCCGTCCACGAAGAGCGGCGCTCGGTGAGCGCCTGCAAGCCACTCTCTCAACAGGACGACGACGACGATGTTTAGGACTCGGACGGTTCTAAATAAACGACGACGTGGACGAGCCATGAAACGAGCGTGACCAGCGCGGGCTCATAGTATTTATTCTCTCGGATATATACGTTTGTACCCTCCGATCCTGTCGTCATTCTCCGTTGGGGCTCTTGAGATCGAAGCTAACAGTCGACAATTCAGAAAGGATTTTCAGAAGCATTTGTATCTATTTTTTTTGCTTTCGTTTAATTCGAAACCTCATTCGCTCGTTCCTCATTCTGTTTTATAAATGAATTTGCTTGTCGCAAAAAAAAAGCTAAATGCGCAATTTCCCATGTGACTAAAGTAACGTTGTTTCCTATCGGCGTAAGCCGTCAATCAATCACGTCGTTTCGTCTTTCTCCTACATGACGAAATCGTTGTGTATATCTACTTTACCGGGTTCTGGAGGTCGAAGCTATAGGAATATGTATCCAACAGCTATCTTTCCGCATAGGTGAGGATGGGGAAGGGAATGAGGGATTCGCGAGAAACGGCAGAGACGTACGGAAAGACGCAGAGACGTCTGAAGTAGTAGTAACGGGGGCCGTAACCGGCGCGGGTCCTCCGCCAGCTTGGTGAATTTACGATACGTCGGGGCCATCTTTCACGCCGGGGGAGCAAACTCACCCGTGGATATTCAGCCATTGTATCGCGGTTTCGAGTTGGTCGCGCGAGCGAGCAAAGAGGGCCCTCTCTCCCGCACATCGCGAGGAGAGGAACTGAGGCGAATGGGAGAGTCAACGGCAACGGCAAGCGACCGAAAGCGTACCTTTGATAAGTCGGAAGCACGCTAACGAACGCCAACGGTGCAGACATTTTTCACTCGGCTTCTTGCCACAAGCTTGTCTTACTCCCCGTATACTTCGAACTCTCCGAACAGTCCTCGGACAGTCTGTAACATGGAACGATCGACTCTCTTCTACAGTTGGTATTGTATCGAGCAGACAACAAGGGGGGTAATCATCGATACTCCTCGACTTTGGAAGAGTCCTAAAGTGCCCAATGATTCGATTCAAAATCATTCGAACTCTATATATTTCAGAGTTTCTTAACAGAGTCCCTAATACGGCAGATCCACTCTCTGCCACACTGAAAAAAATGATCGATTGGCCGAAACAAACTAAACATTTTTTTTTTTTTTTATTGTTATCTCAACTATTGATTCGTCCATCTCATATAATTTTTTTCATTCAAAATCATTCGAATGCACTATATTTCAGAGTTTCTTAAGAGAGTCCCTAATACGGCAGATCCAGTCTCTGCCACAGTAAAAAAAATGATCGATTTGGCCGAAACAAACTAAACGTTTTTTCTAAAAAAAATTGTTATCTCATCTATTGATTCGACCATTTCATATCATTTTTTTCATTCAAAATCATTCGAATGCACTATATTTCAGAGTTTGTTAACAGAGTCCCTAATACGGCAGATCCACTCTCTGCTTCATCGAAAAAAATGATCGATTGGCCGAAACAAACTGAACGTTTTTTCTACAAAAAAATTGTTATCTCAACTATTGATTCGTCCGTCTCATATCATTTTTTCCAGTGTACAGAGAGTGTTTTATTAACCGAAAGAGGTGAATAATCACCGATACTCTTCGATTCGTTGATCGTTCGTTCGGCAGTCAATTGTATGCGATAAATATATCCAAAAATAGTTTATGATAGATCGGCACGAAAAAAAAAAAAATTATATTGAAAGAGAATTCGGTAGCTGACACCGCCACACACGATTCTTATTTGAACGCCCGTCGTAAATACGATACTCGGATCTTTCCTCCCCGTTTACTGATAACCGTCTTCGTCTCTTTAGTACGTATATTATAGTACACGTATATATATAAGCATTTATATATATGTTCTGTGAACCGCATCGGCGGTATCTATAATCGCGCTGCGCTCCGGAGAGAACTGTATGCAACGATTCTCTTCCCTTTTCTTCTTGGTCTTCTTCTTCCTCTTCATCTCTTCCATTGACTCTCATCCCGTCTTTCTCTCTCGTCGTTCGGGCTTCGTCGCTAATTATTTTAATTGGCCGGCGCACATTCAAAAGAGATACCCCGGGGGGTGGGGGGGAGGCGGAGTACGCGGTATGAGGATCCGAAGAATAAAAGAGAAACAGGATAAAGGAAACAAAAAAAAAAAATTCGAGAAGAGAACTCGAGAGAAAGAACGTAGTCAGAGAGTTCTTCTCGGTTTTGCTGGCGGCTCTATACGATCGACGATCATCCACGACTTTTGCCTTCATTCCCTTACCTCTCTCCTTGTACCCTTCCTCCCCCCCTCCCCCCTCCCTGGCCACTCCCCATCTCGACAGTTATCGCAGAATCCTCTTTCTCTTACTCGAGAGAGACTCTCTTCTTGTACGGACCGAAATCCGCTCGTTAGCATATTGATTGGCGATGACGGGACGCTCCACGGTGGGCCCCGAAGCACCATCAGCGGATATACAACCATCCGTAGCCGGTATATGCAAGAGGAAATTAAAAGGACCTCGCGAATTAATAACCGAGCGAGCACCGGCGCTCGCCCGAGAGATGCTCCGAGCATTCACCATACGCGCAGGATATTCGAACGCTTCGCAACTTCTTATTATTCGCATATACAAGACGCATTCCCTGCCTCTCATTCTCTGTCCCTCGTTTTTATTATTTCTTCAATTTGTATTTTTTCTTTTTTTTTTTTTCATCACTTTTTTGCGCATCCACTTGATTCGACGAGAAGAGAGAAAAAAGAACGAAAGAGACAGTCCCGCGGTATCTTATCGCGAGCTAACGATCGAATCGTCGATTTAATCGTCGTGTTTCCTCGTATAATTACGATCTCTCGAGTCTCCCGGTTCGCGTCGAAACTCAGAGAGTATGCCGCCCGGGTAAAGAAAGCAACGAAAAACGAGAAGACGTCGTCGTACACGTGCGACGAGAGACGAAAGAAGAGACGATTCAGACCTTCCGCTGGCGTCGAATCGATTCCGATTGATGGATGTCAATCTTTCGCGAATCTCCGCTGATCCGTAAGCGCCGGAGTAGAGTGATACGCGCTCTTTTCTGGAAATCGCGCCGTTAAACGCCGGAATAACGGAACTATCGACCGCAGCCACTGGCTAAGTACGCAACGATTCTGTAATATACAAGTAACAGCCGCGCAACAATGAACGATAAGTAACGCGGTAATAGGATTATAACCCGAGGATTATTGCGATTCAGGAATGTCGGGCTCCCGGGAAAGCCTGGGAGGCGTGAGTATCGGTTGTTCAGGAACCGAAGGTCGTAGCCTAAGCGACCCAACGCGTAAAATGACACAAGATAGTCCCTTCTGCCTCTCGGCAACTGCGTCGGTTGCGGAAGCGAGTTATAGGCAACATATCCGAAGGAATAAAGAACGAAAACCGCAAACCGCAAGTTATATCGTCGAAACTGCGCGAGTAAAACGGAGTAGAATAGAGGAAGGAGCTGAAAGGATTGTGGGCAAAGGCAGTGTCCCGTCCCAAACGGATCACCGTTATTAGGTGACTGTAGCATTCACGATAATCTTCCGGCAAATGCGAACCGAGACGCCGAAGCTCTCTCGCGTATTGTCGTTATTACCGAGCAATTTAACAGTAGTAAACTGAAATTAAAAGGGAACGTGTTATTTCGGAGAGGTTCCGAAGGATCACGGTTCTCCGACCGGCTGTCCCGAGAGCGCCTGCGGCGGGGATTCCTTGTACTGATGTAGAAACAGCTCAGCATCTACGCGCTGCTGTATCATATATTAACCATTTTTTACGACTTTTTTTATATTTTCGGCGCTTCCAAGCTGACGGCTTCCCTACATTTTCCTTACATTTTTTTCAATACCTAAGTCCGCTGGAAGCCATTCGGTCAAATCGGATCAAATTTACTTACTTCATGGACCATTAAACGATCTATCGATGTATTCGTTTCAAAATTAACCGACCAATAGATTTTTTTACGAGCGTCGAAAGACGCGAAGCGCATGTATATTTGTAACGGTAATTTGTAAAATGTAATAGAAATATATATCAACGGGTTTAGATATACGTCCAAAGGCTGTTCTAGCAAAAGACTCATATGCATGCATGGATGCACGTGGACACACGTATGCGTGGCACGGTAGCCTCCTTTATATCGTCGTATTCAATCTCTCGCGGCGCAAACGTCTCAACTGGCAAGGGCATAAATCGTGCAACTCCGCGCTGTACGGGTAGAACGAAGGCAAGAAGCCGCGGAGATATACTTGGGCGCGAGAGATGCAAAAGCGAAGAGAGAGGATTCTTGGTGCATATATACGGAGCGAGACTCTCGCGGGGTTTGCCAGAGAAGTCAAGACGCGGCAGGTAGGTATATCGCAGGTTGGTATATAGAGGAAACACCGCCGACGCCGTCGCCGGTAGCTACGTAGCGAAACATCGGCCTCAGGGCCTCTTCCTTCCTTCTTCTTCTTCATCTTCTTCTTCTTCTTCTTCTTCTTCTTCTTCTTCTTCTTCTTCTTCTTCTTCTTCTTCTTCTTCTTCTTCTTCTTCTTCTTCTTCTCGTCGTGAAGATCCCGAAGCGCTTCCACTCTCCGTTGAGAGGACGTCGTGGGTGACGGCGGAAGACGGCAGCCCGATGTGCGGCCATCCAAACGCGCAACAGAATACAGAAGCTCTATATACACCACGAAGAACAACAACAGCATGCGAAACTTCTCTCGATCTACTCGAAGCTTTCGCGAGACGAGAGGGTGAGAGATATTTTGCCTTCGTTCGCGAAAACTGCAGCCTCTCTTGGGAGATGCAGCGATGCAGTTTCGCTCGAAGGAGAAACGACCAATGCAACGAGGGCGGCGAACGACGGACGCAAAGTCGAGCTCCGCCTACGGGTGAACACTCCGGCATCCGTCTTCTTCTTCTTCTTCTTCTTCTTCTTCTTCTTCGTTTACTTCTTCTTATCCTGCTGAGCTGTGCAACTGTGCATCGGTTACCGACTCCGTTTGGCTTTCGATCCTCGATCTCTACTATATATATAGACTTTTCATCTATTCACTCGGTTGCTTTCGACGGATTCTCCAAAGTTCACATGCTGTTGAAATACCTCGGTGCGGCTTACATAACACCATTTCGTAATCCTCCTTCTTTCGAATTCGTGTCAATTACTATCCTTCTCGTCGCGCATGCGACCCATTCTTATACAGTATTATAATAGCTATGAGACTTATCAACTCTGAATACACTAAACCCTTAAGGATTAAAGAATAAAAATATGAAACCCCAAAACTCGAACGCTGCGGAGAGAGATTGATGAACCGAGAGATCGCTATTTCGCGATGTCTCACTGCGTTCCGTTTCTACTGATCGCTCTCCTACCCTCTATCGTCTTCACTCATTTTTTCTTCTTTTTTTTCGTCTCATTGCATACTATGTAAAAGTCATTGCTACTCATTGCAATTGGCTGATAATTAGAACAAAATTTAAGATATTAAAAAAAAATTCAATTTATCATCGCCTACGGAACGAATGTTTCGAACGGATTTTCTTATTTTTCCTCATTTTTTTTTTTTGTTTCGAAAGGTGAATCGTTGTCTCTACGAGATAAAAAAAACTTCGCTTCGGCATAATTTGAGTTCTCTATAAAATTACCGAGTTAAATTAAGCGTTTTGCTTATATTATTTCCTGAGATGAGACATCGAAGTAACCGCCGGCTGTCTGGCCGATTAGCTTCTTCGCTCGACTGTCGGAAGTCGCCAGGATGAACGAGCGTTTAGAAAGTTGTAAGGCAGAGAGCGTTGCAAGAGAGAAGTCGAAAGAGTTTCCGACGGGCTAACGGGGATCACACGCCTTCTCCCGTCTCCACGTCGAAGAATCAACGTTTTTATTATTATTTTTTTAACAATGTTATACGACTACGTGAGTGTATATATGCACTCTACACAGCATACAGCACACAATAGCGCACTAAAGTCAAGTGAAAAGGTGAAAGAACCGGCAAAAGAGTGGAAAAAAGGCTCGAGGATTGGCGGCGAAACGCCGCGAGGCCAACGGGTGATCTTCATCCTCCGATGGCAACCGCCAGCCGGCGGGCAACTGCTACCGATACTGCCTTCTCTACCCTGTCTACGGAAGGCACGTGTGATTTATACGATTCTGCGTACATAAATTCGCTACGATCTTCGACAACTGTTATACGGTATGTCGAAGTGTACGACGGCGCCGATACGTGTACACATGCGGAAAGATACGGAAGTCGCAGTCTCTCGTTAATTGTCACCTCGTATTAAGCCATTTTTCAATCGAACAAACTAATTAAACAATTTTTTGTTTATTTCGTTATAATACGAGAAGACTAACGGATATCGAAGAAATGAAATTTTCAATTTTTTATCGAAAGAATAACCATTAAAAAAAACGGTTATTTTTGAGAGGGATAAAAAAAAATCCCCCATACGAATCGAGTGAAAGGGTTGTTCCTAATTCTCGGCGATTTATACAGAGATATCACGGTGAGAATAAGAGTAGGTGCTGACTTCGAGTCTGAGGACGCGGTGATTGACGAACGTTTGGCAAACGTTGACAGAAATCTCTTTCGTTCTCTCTATCACTCTTTCTATCCACCCCGCCGCCCCCTTCTATCTCTTAGCTTTCACGTTCTGCCGACGCAAAGAACCCCAGAAGCACCACGGAGCAGCGAAAGAGTAACATTCGTGGATAGGCCCCGGGAGCTAATGAGGCAGTCTGCAGCGCTCCCGTTTGCTCCGAACGGCGCTACGAGGAATGGGGGATATAAGGGCGTCAGTCGCTCGGTTATATTTCTCTTTGACGCATCCCCCCTACGGCTGTCCGAGCTGTCTGTCCATCCATCCGTCCGTTCGCCGCAGGTTTCGCGAATCCACCGTTTGCCCGGCGAATGGCGGGGGGACAGACGAGACGAAAGATCGAAGAGTCGCGCACAGTCAGCAGCAGCAGCGTGCGGAAGAGAAAGAAAACGATCGCCGAAGAGCAACGGCAGCACCGGAGTGGCAGGGAACACACAGCGTCGAGGAGATTGACGTGGTACGCTGTCCCCGTTGACAAGAATGTGACAAGAACCAAACTGAACTTGCACTTCACATCCCCACCCCGATACTCATTCTCTCTCTAACTCTTTATCTCTTCTCTCATCCCCACCATTTAGCTTTCGCATCGCTCTCCCGCATAAGCCAAAGATTCGAGAGACCGATTCAAAGTTAGACCTCCATCCCTCCTCCCCCCCCCCCCCCCCCAAATCTCGTCGTGAAATGTCGTGTCCTTTCGCACATTCCTTGTCGGCGAATCGAAAAATAAATTCTCGACGAATCGCGAACATAAAGTGCGGAGAGGAAAAGAAGAAATAATAAAAACGAGAAGGTATTACAAGGAGAGAAAGAAGGATAAGAAAGAAATCAAGTATTCGATCTCCCAGGCAATAATGCCGAATGCTCGTGGCCGTGAAAAACCGTGTCGTTCCAGCTACGCCAAGCAATCGGTTCGAGAAACGAGAAGACTCGAGAGAAACGAAGAGAAGGATAGTAAAAGATCGGAGAACGAAGCGCGGGCGCACACAGCGCGAAGCTTATACCACCTGCGGCGACGAAGGAGGTGATCGTTTTGCCGGTTTTTCTCGGTTATTAAGAAACGATCAATCTTACTCACCGATCCGATCGGTGAGCGCACTGCGGGATACTTGCCTCGCTGTTGCTCTCACTTGCTTTCATCTTCTCTTCACTTCATACGGAATATATATATATATGCCGTTTAAATGTATGTATACGATTTGTAGCTACAGGTATATATTAATCGTGTTGCGGAGGAATGAATACGGAAAACTTTGTTGCATCCCGATCGCTGACTACTCCGAAATTATCTTACGCCCGTCGATACATCAGGTTGTCGGAAGTCAAATTTTGACTTCGTTAAAAAAAATCGATATTTTTTTTTTAATTGCCAATAAAGTTCGTCGATCGAGACGCTGTCGAGGATCGCATCGGTCACCGAACCGGTTAATCGACCGGCGTCAGTTTGCGATCTTTTGCATGCGAAATCCGATTGACGAACGAACAACGGGATTGATACGTCATTGCCGATCTCGTGACGCAATCGTCTAGTTTGACTCGCAGACCGATATGCCGATCTTTCGCTATTCTGATGATCGGTATATACAACGCTAGTATACGATTACTTCATAACTGTAGTGGCAAAGATAGCGTTCGCATAATAATTGACGCATGTGCTGTAACAGGACGCAAGAGCGTAGGGAATAGATCGAGCTTCCGGCTCGTCAGGAATTGATAAATCGGCCATTAAGGCTACAAATTCAAATTTGCACCTTGTCTCGTAGAATTCACGGATGGGAGTTGCCGTCGTCGCGTCGTACAAGAACCGGTGTCACTTGGGATGATTAATAATAATTGAGCGTTGAAAGACTCGATCTGTTCCATTTTTGTATTACCGTAATAAATCGGCAAATCGATGATAAGAGAATAAAATTTATCGGGTGAACGATCAGTGGGATATCGATGAAACTATAAGACACAGGAGACTCGCGATATTAACAATTTATGCAAAAAAGTGGTAATAAAAATGTTCGCGAAATTTTTTTTTTAGTCGATCCATTCGAACGCTACATTATCGCCCTTCAAGTTTTCGTAGGATATCGGCGATAGGCTCAACCGCTTTCAAGCTTCGAGACGAACCATCCAATCGTGATGGTTCCTCGCGAAACGATTACCAAACTCAACCGAGAGGGCTGCCCGATCGTTCATGCTAATTTTCTTTTAACAACAGCCCTTCCGAGCCAATCGGCGAGTGGCTCTCCGAGTAGAGCAGCTCGCGGCGAGCGGTAACCAAAAAAAGAAACGAGGAGAGATACGGAGAGGTTTAAAAAAAATGGGAAGCGCTCACTGGCTGAACTCCGCAGAATTTCGCTCAATCGTCTACTCCTTCGACCGCATATTTCATTCGAGTTTTCTTATAAAAGGGATAAACCGACGTCAGGGAAGATACACCGATAAAAAATCGCGCGATTTCATTGTAACGCGAAAAGCGGCCATCCCTCGAGTTTACTTCGGTAAAACTCGATCTCGAATTTTTTTTTTTTTTTTTCGCCATTTCGAGTGCCTGCAAGCGCCTACCAGTCTCAATCGGAGAGTCTCCTCGGACTCACGATATTCTTATTTCAGACGCGAGAGACGGTACCCCGTTGAGACTCTTCATGGGCTCTGAGACTCTCACTCGGCTCACTCTCGGGGTATTAATTTCGTGAGTGAGAGAAAGCGAGTCAGGTACCTTATATACACGCTCCGCGCGGTCGGTCTCTGTATATAGACGAGTCTATGAGATGAGAAAATAATAATAAAGTGGAAATGAGAGAGTCCGTCCATAAATTGCTGCGCTCCTTGTTAATGGTCTGCGAGAGGCTCGGGACCGGGAACGACCTCGGGCTAAACGCGCCGGCCGTTCTGACCCACCCAACTTCTCTCATTCCGAGCTTCTCATCTGCTCCTCCTGTTGCTACTCTCGTACAGCTCCGGAGAGGGCCCCTTCGAGTATTTCTTTCTCTTTCTCTTCGTTGAATCTCGTTCAACCCGTTCCGTTCGGAACGTCGAAGGGCCTCTCTGGAAAGCGTCGTCCTCGCAGTCTAATGGACGTCTAGCGATGGCCACCGAAGCTCCTATCTGCACACGAGAATGAAATCCTCGGTCAGGAAACAAAGAGAACGGCGGGAGATCCTCGTGATTTGCGAGGGGGTGTGGCTCTTTTCAATCTCTTGTCTTATCCGTTCTCTCGTTCTTCGGACTTTGTTTTTTTTTTTTTTTTTTTTTTTTTTTTCGGCAAATTCAATGCAATAAGCGGAGGCATATTTTTACGGGATGCAATCAGAAAAATGATGGAACAGTATAGTAAACAATTTCATATTCGATATTTCATCACTATTATACATCGATCGTATCGTTGCGTATCGCGTGTTTACGGAAAGTTCGATATTTTTTTTTTTATGGGACGATAAAATATTAATTATTTATTAATTCGTATTCAGATCTGACGATTTTTATTATTTCTCAAATTCTGCCAAATGCTTCTCGATGGGGTTCGCGATACGCGAAAAGCTCGCCAGATAGCATCACCTCTCGGACCGGACGCGTTACGACATCTGTTCGAAGAGTCGGGAATCCTAAGGCCGAAGAATCGTCTCATAATACGGAATTCAAGATACTATTACCGACCGCTAGTCGTTCAAAATAATCGTTCAACGATGGATCTGTAGATTTCTACAGCAGAATCGGCACTGCAGATCCCTACACTTCGCGTTATCCGCATATTCTTCGTTTACCGACAGGAGATAAGAGTCAAAACATCGAAAACACTGCGCATGCGTACTGACCGATTGTAGGTAATTGAAACACCGTTATTATTTTTTAATCGCGATAAAAGACGATAAGAGAACTGTTATTGGCTTAGGCGTTGCATGCCGATCGACGGATAGGAAATCATCAGCAACTGAACTATTATTTGCTCAACGGTCAAATTGAGATAATACCACAAGCATCAAATTACTTATAGTGATTTATTTCGTCATAATTCATATATCAACTACAGTTATACACTGAGAGTTGAAAATTTTCCCGTGTTACGGAGTTTTTATGCTATGTAATGCCGAGTAAACGTTACGATTTTTAATTACACGCGCATGGAAAGTGATTTTAAAAAAATTTGATTCACTCCAACGTACGCGTCAGACGCAACGGACGCTTCGTAAAAAAAATAGCTAATCGTTATCAAACGAGTCTCGAGTTGGAGGGGCGGACCCGACGATCAGCCAAAGAGAAACGATACGGTTACTCCGTTTTATTTATTCGTTTTTCTTTTTTTTTTTTTTTTTTCAACAGAGTAATTAAGACGCATTAACTCGACTCGTAATTTTATATTTCTTTTTTTTTCGATTTTTTTATTTTATTCGGCATGTATACTAACTACAGTTATTATACATATAATTCATCGTGAAAGACCCTATATATATATATATTAATATTATACCTCGTACAACACAATAGCAGTGCACAATAGAAAGATGACGATGACGGCTCTCGAAAGCAATAGTGTCTCTCGACATCGGATGGAGGCAAATCATTGTTACATTCTTACAGATTTTTTTTTTCTTTTTTTCCGTACCGTTGACAGTGTGTGCCGCTCGCGACAACGATAGTTCACATATCTTTCATATAAAATAGTATGCTTTTATTTTAAGATTTTTTTTGTTTTTTTTTTGTTTTTTGTTTAGTACAAACTATAGATCCGAGCTGTGTACAAAACGCCTCGTTGTGTTCCATGCCGAGGCTTTTTTTTCCGGTTATTTTAATAACTATCAAACCAGCCAGTCGTTTCGGATACGCATCGTCAGTCACACGGTTGACATTAATGCGCGATTCCTCGACCGCGAACAAGAATTAATTTTCCTTTTTTTTTCTCTCTATAGCATAAATTTGCGAAGAAGCACACGACGGGAAAGCATAGCGCGAGTCGATCGGATTCGGCCCTTTGTTTCGTGGAGTTTGGAAAATCGACGATCGTCAGACTCCGTAAACCAATGCGAAATCGATAAATTCGAAGTTCAATGCCTCGGCTCTCGCTACCCGTTAAAAAAAAAGCATTGACGAAAAAAAAACAACGATAACTGATATCCGATCGGAGAGGGCGTACGAACGAAGATTCAAACGCGGCGGGGAAAGACGGGAGGCGGCGAGCGGAAGTACAAGTATTATTAAAAAAAAAAAAAAGAAACAAAAAAAATCGAGTTTTCCTCGCCGAGCACCCAGGGGACAAGGAGCGCGTGCCGATATATGTATTAAGAAACCTTATGCTGCTTCAGTTACGATGCGTGAGATGAGTAATTAAAAAAAAAAAGCTATCAACGAAGCTTTCAAAAGCCCGTCGATAATACGCGTACGATGGAATAATAGTAATAATTATTTAAAAAACAAAATTAAAAAAAAAAGAAACGGGGAGAGTAGAGAAATTTTAAGATACTATATATTCGGATGGAAAATATGATTCGCGGCGTCGAGCGTCGAACAAAAAGCTGCGACAGGGGTTGATTGGTTTTTTTTTGTTTTTTTTTTTCCGGGATGGCATATTCCGCCAGTATAGCTATCTATACATATTACAATTAGGCTAAAAATAAAAGTGCTTATTTTGTTGTTATTATTCTTTTTTTTTCCACAATCATACACGACGTTATTTAGTTTACTTATCAAACTCGAATCACTCTCAATCGCACCTTTTGTTATACACGATCGAATCTCCTTTTTTTTTTCTCCGAGGCTAATGCAATGAATCGTTACTAAACACCGATTCCGATGCTACTTAATTGCAAATTGAATAATTATTTACTCCTCTCGTGCTCTCTTGTCTTTCTCTCTTATATCTCTTTCTCTCGCACGTTCTGTTATCACGCGATATCATCTTTCGTTCTTTTGTCAACTGTCTCTAGCGCTCGAACCCTCCGTTTTCATTTGCATCTTAAACGGCAACTGAAGAATTTTGTACAACCCGGTAACAGAGTTGATGGTCCTTGGGGTGGGTGAGGGTGGGGGGGAGAGGGGCATCGCTCCACATTCTTCGTCGTATATCAACCAAAGAGACATCTGCAATTGTTATAGTTTTTCCCGTACGCCGCGATCGGAGGCGCAGCCAAGGTATGTTGCATGATGATGTTATTCTGCAATATCGAAATAAATCTCAAATAATACTCGTGGAATTTATTTTGTAATTTTACGTTACAACATTTCACGTTTTATTATTTCTTTTCTTTTTTGTAAATTCAGTGACCTTTACGACCTTTCATAACGCATAAATTTACGACATCACTTAACTTTCACGAGTCTCGCGATACATCGAGTTTTTCGAAAAAAAAAAAAAAAAAAAAATCGATTCATCGCTACTCTCGTAGCGACCACAGAAAATTTTCTTCTTCTTTAACCCCTTCTCCGCAATTCTTCTCTACAGTCATCACTTGATAATGTTGAACTTTTTGCTTTCACAGTAATAATAAGAAAACAACTCACTTGGTTAGCTGCGAGAGAACGGTTTCAGCAGCATCCAGATTTAGGGGCGTCAACGTCGCGTCCTTGGGTAATTTTCAGATTGTTTGCCGTTTCGACTCCCGCACCCGATGGCGAGCCGACTCGGGCTTTAATTTCGGCGGCCATCGTCATGAAGGCCTGCTCCACGTTCATCGCATTTTTCGCCGATGTCTCGAGGAACGGAATGTTCAATTGATCCGCGTACTCCTAAAAAAAAAAAAAGAAAAAAAAATCAGAAAAATTAAATACCCAAAAAGATTAAAAAATACATTATAAAAAACATTAAGAAGATTAAAAAATAAAAAAAACATTAAAAAGATCGAATTTTTTTTTTTTTTTAAGTAAAAGGGATAATCATCGACAAACCTTGGCGACGGGATAATCGACGACTTTCTTGGCTGTAAGATCGCACTTGTTGCCGACTAGCAGTTTATTGACGTTATCACAGGCGTAACGGTCGATCTCCTCCAGCCACTGTTTAACATTATTGAACGAATCCTGATCCGTACAATCGTAAACAACTATGATACCATGAGCTCCTCTATAGTAAGAACTTGTTATGGTTCTAAATCTCTCCTGTCCCGCGGTGTCCCAGATCTGTAGCTTTATCGTTTTTTTGTCCAACTCAATGGTTCTGATTTTGAAATCAACGCCAATGGTGCTGATATAACTCTCCGTGTAAGTATCATCGGCGAAACGTAACAACAGACAAGATTTACCAACGCCGGAGTCGCCGATGAGCAGAAGTTTGAATAAATAGTCGCTGTAAGCATGAAAATAGAAATAAATAATCGTATAATATTCGCCGAATGACGAAAAAGGAATGCGAACGAAGACCGAAAGCTAAAAGTGTCGAAAGAAAATAAAAAAAAGTAAAGGGTTGAGGGCCAACAAAGAGTCATAGAGTCATAGGATGACTCAACGGCGGACAGTCAGCTCTGGAAGAAAAGACGAAAAAAAACTTGGAAAAAAGGAAAATTACAATAAAACGCGGAGATACAACAAAAATATGGCGTTCGTCGAAAGGAGAGCGTAAAGTCCGGAAATGCACGTACAGCAGCTGGTTGTTCTGACAACGGGCCTTAGGACGTGGAGGGGCGTGTGCGTGTACCTGTGCGTGAACGGGTACGAGAGCGTGCGCGGGCGCGAGAGGTCTACTCACGCGAGCGTGCAAACGGGCAAGAGATAGGGAGAGAGAGAGAAAGAGTAAAAAGAAAAAAAAAACGAAAAAAAATCGACGAGAAAGACAAGAAACATCGGGAGGGACAGAGTCGAGGGAGCGAGAGAGATAATAGTAGGGCAAAGTGTGAGACATAGAGAAATCTGTCAGGCAACGAGTCATTTTCACTTTACGCTCGTGTGTCGTGCGATGACACGATGCTTAGGGCACGTCACGGGATTCGTGTTTCGGGGACAGATAGGTAATGCCAGACGTGCTTTATCTCGTGAGATATTCGAGCGTCCTAATGTGGCCACCTTTGTTGCCACGGGGAGATGTTAAAGTCAAAAGTTCCTCGAGGCAGTATATACGCATATAGCGAACGTGATATTGTGGGGGGACACGACGACACAACGGGTGCCAGCCGTGATCGCAGGACGATACGTATTTGCCTGCGCGAGAATGATAAAAAAAAAAAATCAACGTTTACTTACTATTCGGGATTCATTGTGGACATGCTACGCTGCGGAGGCGTCTCACTTGATTACGCGTATTTTTTTCCTCAACTTTCACGTTTATATCACCGTTTACGATTAGCGCCTTTTAGCTCTCGTAACCAAATACGATTCTTGACGATTCTCTCGCGCGTTTGATCCACGGTGTTACCACGTACCGAAATTGTACGAAAGTGACGAAACAATGGCGGTCGCGCGGTACCTCCTCCCAGACGAACGAACGAGCGATCTCTACCATTGACGTAATGCCAGAATGGCAGGAGGTGACTGTTTCACTCCCTCTCGAAACACCGTGACTCTAGACTAACACGGTGCAAAACATGATCCACGCGCTTGCGCGTTAAACCCGATATCTACACGAATCGTACAATTCCCGAGACACTTGTCGTTGCGACTTTTGCAATGAGTCGCACGTTTTACACGCACTATACACACGCGCCTCGATAACTCTTCGGGAGATGAGTCATCGATCTACGGTGTACAAAGAATCAATTAGCTCGTCGCCCATCCTATTTCAATATTCGATGAGCCTTTCTTTTATTTGCAGTCAACCTTCGACGTTGAAACTTGACCAGAAGATCGTGCGGCGCGTGTAAAGTACTGTAATCGACCGCACCGATAGCGAGATAAGTAATTTCCTGCCCAATCTCTCGCTTGCTTTCTGATGAACCAACTGGGCTCGCCAATTACCCAGAGATTCAAGCTGATAATCGGAGCTTTGAAAATTGCATTAAGAGATCGTTTATCTGTAAAATTTTATTGCGAAGAATCGATGAATATATGAGATAATAAACAGCCGAATGCATTCATCATTAATTCTTTACTTGTTTTCTCCCCTCTTATATCCTTATTCATCTTATACTATTGCTAGAACTCTTTTATAAAGCATTCAATAAAAAAGCTTTGATGAGTCTTTTGTACGATCGTAAAATCGCATTGTGGGACGTGAAAAAAAATGTTCGTAATAGTACGAGTTCCAGTATCCGGTAGAGTCGTTAACCCGTTGTTAATCGGCAAGAATACACACTTCCGGTCGTTAAACAGTACTTGCCACCTCAGTCCGTTTGCTTGCTCCGGATTTCTTGGTAAAATTTCGAGTTGCATCGAAGAAAGGGTTAACGGAGAACGATGGGAAATCGGGTACTCCTATTGGTTGTCATCGGCGAACTCTCCCGCGCAACTGGACCCTTCCGATGAGCTTTTACGTCACTAGTGATCGCTAGTGATCACAACTGACAGCAGTAAAGATGCATACAGTGGGCGGTGAATCGTCGGGCATACAGAATAGTTGGTGCTACTATGATATTTATGTAAATGCGCGTGTACAAAGCATATCTATGACAGTTGCGTTAACTTGTAGTGGTGAAATTGAGATCTCGTAGCGGATCCACTGCATTCAATTGCAGGATGATAGTTTTATGTCGTTACAAATTATTATTGGATCACAACTATTGTTGCGTATTGTCGCGTAAACACGTCGTTAGTGTCGTAATATTGTGAATTAGCGACTTATTTTAATTACAATAATAACAAATGGATCGTAATAAATTGGGATTGTCCGTTAAGAATTCGATTATGATGGAGGATCTAAAATGCAAATTCTTGGGTCTCATCAACAAGCAGGTGAGAAAACAAATGAATGGCTTTAACAAACTAATTGCAACACAATTGGTGTCGCAATGCTGAATAAATGAATACATCGCGATACTCGACGCGAGTCGTTGAACTTTGCGCATGAGGTTAGAAGACACAACGCTGCGCTCCCTTTACAAAATATCGGTTTTCGATGAGTTTTTTATTTTTTTTTCTCAGAATCAAGCAAAGATTCCGTCGATGGGCCTCAATCCAGATTTGCTGAATCCCATAGAATCTCATAGATGCGACGATGCGCAATCAGAGGCCGGACAATCGACGGAAAGCGAAGCGATAACAGATCAGGATATTTTGGAGGCTATAGAGTCGGTTTATTACCAAAACGACGAAAACTTCGATTCTTGCAGACATGAGTTGGAAAAATTGCCGGAAATTCTCGATTCCAAAGAAATCGAAAGATACTACAAAAGACTCAGACAACAGCAACAAGTAGTTTCTAAAAAGGTGTTGCAGTTGATACTCCAAAAGCAAAGTTCATGTCAGGAGGAGTTTCAGCGTATATTAAAGACGGAGGAACAACTCGGCGATATGCTGGAAATTTGTAGAGCCGGAAGATCAAATTTGAATTTGGCGAAAAAACAATTTACAACGGCGAGTCTCGGTATACTGGCGAATTATCGAAAGAGACAAATAGTACAGGAATTATTGAATAATCTGAACACTGTTAAGACACTGGTAAATATAATGGAAATTTTCAATTTAACGATTTTTCAAAGTTTTTCTTAACATCGCGAGAAATTAACGGAAATGAGTTTTTCACACGCGCTTCGCCGCTGACCGCTCCGAAATGCTTAATTTTTTTTTTTTTTTTTTTTTTTTTTTTTTTTTCGTACAGCAACGCACGGAGGATCGTCTCCAAGAGCTTCTGAACGAGGAAAATTATCCCGGCGCGATATCGCTGCTTCTCGAGTGTCAGAGCGCCGCACAGACGTACAAACACTTTCATTGCGTTGCAGCGCTGAATGGAAAGCTTCAGGATACTCTCGATCAGGTCGAAGAAACTCTCGACGTAACACTCTCGAAAATGTGCGGACAATTTGACGGGAGAACTTACGCAGCGGTTCAGGAGGCATACAAATTGTTAGGGAAAACGCAAACCGCGATGGATCAATTGCACATGCATTTTACCGCTGCTATACACAACAGCGCTTTCACAGTTGTTCACACGTATGCCGGGGGCGATACAAAGAGACAGTATAAACAACTCTGTCAGTCCATAAGCCGTGATAATTTTATAACGTGCCTTCTTGATCTGTGCAAATCGCTGTGGCGAATATTAAGCTCCTATTATCAAGTGTTGAATTGGCACAGTTCGAGAGACGAGGAAAAGAATCGCGTCGCAAACGAGGCGTCGGGGAGTCTCGACAGGGATCCGGAAATGAGTTTCAACGAGCAATACGTTAAGCAAAAATTGGAGAGCGGCATGGTGCGGATGTGGCACGACGTGGAAATTAAAATATCGACCTTTCTCATTGGTACGGATCTGACGCTTTTCAAGTTCGAGCAATTTGTTCAAGTGCTCGGGACGGTCAACAGGTGAAACTCATTTTTATCCCCGAAAAAAAAAAAAAGTCAAAATTTTCGGAGAAGCTAATCGTAATGTCGTTACAGATTAACGCAAGTCGGCGACGAGCTGTGCGGTAGCAAATCGGAAATACTTCAAGAATCAATGAGAAAACAATGTCTCTCTTATTTTTCTCACTATCACGCCTCGCGATTGGACGAATTACGGATATTTCTGGAACACGATGGTTGGGAATTGTGTCCGGTAAAGTCAGGGTTCGTAGCGAGTCAATTAGAGGAATTCAAATGCCTGAGACCGGCGTTGAATAATTGCAAAAGCGGCGGGAGTAGCGCCGATGGTTCGGGGTTTGCAAGTGAACACGAAAATTCGGTTGTGAGCGGCGGATGGCTTAACAATTATCTCGAGAGTGGGACGTCGCCTTTCGACGTTTCGGCGGATGAGACGATGGATGAGGATATCTTGTCCAGCATCGCGGTACAATTTCATCTACTATTCGCTTTGCTCAGTGTTTTTTTTTCGTAACCAATGGGTGACAGAAAAAAACTTAAAAAAAAAATTTGCTATCGCAGGACGAAGCTTCCGGTTACTTCTCCGAAGATTCCGAGGACGATGTGCCGGAAGAATTAAAACGCGAATTCGTCGACGAAACCGGCGGAACGCGATCGTCGAAGAGAAAACTCCGCGCGCGACCTCAACACGGACCGATGGTCACGAATACTACTCTCAGCGTTCTTCGCGTTTGCGGAAGATATTTGCAGATGTCGAGGCTTTTACGTTCCATAGCTATAACTGTTATACAAAACATGATCCAGTTCTTCGAGCTTTGCTTCTACGCGATACACGCATTTTTTACGTCCGATCTCGTGAGTAGCGCGCATTTACTGCTTCTTGTGCCGCGTATATCGTCTCATAATGAAATTTCACGTTTTTTTTACCGTAGCAAATAAACAGCGATTCCCTATACAGTCCAAAGCTCAAATTATGTTTGGCAAGAATCAGAGAAACTCTCATAGTGAATGAAAATTCGGTAAGCGATAACCCGGTAAGCGAGAGATATAAAGTGCGACAGCCGCAGTTATCGTCTATTGTGGATTTGAGTCAATCGTCGAAACTATTCGGCCTGACGGAACGGGTAGTCGGCGTCGAGTCACTCATATTTCTCGGACAACAGTACGAGTGTCTCAGGCCTTATTTGGAACATCTTACGTCGGCAAACAGCCAACCGGAACAGGGATTCTTACATCAATTCTACACGCAAACAATTGCTTCGGCGGTCGAATTGCGTAAACCGATTTTCATGGCAGTCGCTGCACAAGCGTTCGACGTTGCTGCAGTTTTGAATCTCATGAACAAAGTCAATTGGGAAGTGCGCGACGTGATGTCGCAGCACAGTAGTTACATCGATACGCTGATGATGGTGAGGCAATTGAGTTCAAAATAGCAATAAAAAAATGCTACCCTCTCGCCAACGTAATTATATTCATTGATGATATATAACTCGAATATTCTTTTAGGAAATACAAGCGGTGAATAGTAAAATGGAAGAGATTTCTAATGTTGTGCCTCTGTCGTCTCAAGTTCGAGCGGCGATTTGGGAAAACGTCGCACATCTGATAACGCATACGTTGGTAGAGGGGTACGTATGCTTCAGAGTCTCTTTATCGAACTAAAAAATAAAAGACAAATTCGGTTCCAAGTTATTTTTGTGTTACCAGTTTTTCCAACGCTAAGAAGTGTTCCAACGGTGGCAGAGGCCTTATGCAACTTGATTTCACTCAATTGAAATCGAAGTTTGAAAAAATCGCAAGCGTGAGACCGATGCCTCACAGCGAATACGTTGAATTGTACATAAAGGCGTATTATATGCCGGAAAATACTTTAGAAGAATGGGTCAAGGAACACAAAGTATGTAAATGTAAAGCTTTTTACTGCCGGAATGATTAATTACCTATCAGTCCACTATAAATCGCAATTTTTCACTTGTAGGAATATTCAGTTAAACACCTAACAGGTTTAATTTCCTGCGCTTGTCAAAACAACAAGAAGACGCGCCAGAGATTGATAGGATTGGTGGAAGAACAACGTCCGAACAGGTAACATCAGCAGGACGAGTGAATAACAAGATATCATTATACTGTATAGTCGAACGAGTTGAAAACAATTATGAAAAACGCTGGAATTGATATCGAAAGAATTAACGAGAAAAAAAAGCAAAAGAACAATCGAATGAAGTGAAAAAAAATCATGTAAAACGCTGAAACTGATATCGAGAAAATTAACGAAAAAAAACAAAAATCGAATGAAGCGAAAAAAAAAAATCATGTAAAACACTGAAATTGATATCGAGAAAATTAACAAAAAAAAAGAGAACAAAAATCGAACGAAGTGGAAAAAAAAATAATGAAAAACGTTGAAATTGATATCGAAAATAAAAGAAAAATCAATGATCCATCAACGACTATCTGTATGGAGCTCTCTAAAATCGCGAACGCTAATGGCTTACGGTGATACGAGCGTTGAAGTAATTAATTAATTTTTGATTGATACAAAAAACTTGTACCAAAATGGTAATTTATTTTGTCGAGGGCAGTGAATCTCAAAATGAATATAATAATCGTGATATACGGCGTTATTGTAAAAAAAAAAAAACAAACAATAAAACAAAAAACGATATCTGTTATACACAAACACACAATGTGATCAATGTGCTTCGTCAACGTTACGACATATCGATATTAATGTTGTATACAAATATCGGGACGTTCGATACAATAAATGCCTGGAGATGTCTTACAAATTGAATTTCGCTGAATTTCCAACGTCTATTCGTCGTTACGGCCAATCGAGATTAATCGCCGTTACATCGAGCGCCACGATGTCGAAATCACCACCGAGAATGTCACAAAGACTCGGCTTCGTTCTTCCGAAATCTCCGTGTACGAACTCTTTAACATAAGTTCCCGCTTGCGTTTTGACGTCGAGAACAAACAGATCGTCTATGTGCGATATATCCGAAGCACCCGATTTCACAGCACGTTCGCGTATCTTTTCGAGTTCCTCTTGTCGAAGCCATCGCGATCTCATCGCGTGAATGAGACGAACACGCGGCATAAGCGGCCGTCTGTGAAGTACTCTCGTCGGAGTTTTCTGCACAATCTCCAAGTCTTTCATGTCCTTTAGTTTCTCGAGTTTCACACAATCCCTCGATGTGTTTTTCAGAGTACAGAGCGAACGATATACCTTCGTTTTTTCATTCTCGCCTTCCTTTAATTTTTTTAGGTCCAATCTGAAGATAAACAGACACAAAAACACGTCAATTTCACGCGATTTTTCCTTTATTCTATTATTACTTTTATTTGGTAACTTACGGACACAGAATCTTCAGTTTCATCGTTATTTTCACCTGATCCGTTGCGTCGTTTATTTCGGAAACAACGCTATCGAGCTGCTCGTCAGATATTACAGTTCTCTTTGGATTCAATAGCTCTACCGCGAACGGTCGGCCAGAATATATGTTCCTCACATCGACGTCCTCGCGTCCGGAGGACAAAAACTTTACGGCTGTTGAAAAAAAAAAAACGCTCGTTAATTCTATTTTATTATAATTTCCTTGTAGTATAGGAATTACTTGTATTCCGACTCACAATCGGCCCTCGTGAGTTTTATCATAGGTCCGCAAATCAAATCCTGAACCGAAGTTTCCATCTTCTTCTCGCCGTTTATAAACCACGGCGTTTGACTCAACTCTCTAGAAAACTTGGCGTATCGGCCTGAAATCTACAAGTTTAGTGAAAAGAATACTCCCCGACGTTGTAAAGATAAATTCCGCAACGCTTCGTCGAACTAAATGCAACACGAAGAAACAATTGCAAGCGAACGAACCTCCGATAAATATACTCGCGCGCGTGCAAGCGGCTTGTTCCACGGCAACGAATGCTTCCGGCTTCGCGGGCGGACATTTATAGCGTTCTTCAAACGCCTCATTCGTCATAACGAGTAGAGTATTTTCCATCGTTTTTCTACTGAATTTCGGCGATTGTTTTTTCTTTCCGTTGTTTTTGGAACTGATAAATTTCGTCCATTAATCCAAAGCTTGAATACGAATTCAGCAACAAAATTTTCATCGCATACTTACAAGGAACTCATCTCGCTGTTGTCGTTTACATACGTAAATGAAATTTCAACGATAAGAGGAGACGGAATTGGAGCGGCGAGTAGCCGTTTATCAACAGCGCTTTCAACTTCTCCTAATACTTTGGATTTCCATATTTCTTTGACGTTTTGGGTTCTGAGCTTCAGTGATGTTTGCTGAGATTCCGTCAATTGAAATTGCTGCGCTAACGCAATTTGTACGGATCGTTCTCTCAACGCAAGGCAAACCGGTAGAGTCAATGCACAAACAAATGTACTGTCGTCATAATCTCCGTCTTTTATGGCATTTATCATCTAAAAAAAAAAATTTTTTTTTTTTTTTTGGAATACGATTTTTTAAATCGAAAAACATACTTTTGTAGTAGCGGTTTGCTGCGTAATTTCCTGAAGAAGACCCAAACAAGCTGTACACGCAGTTGCATTGTCATCGATAACGCTGTCGCCTTCAGCGAGATACTTGAGCTTTAAAAAAGGAAACAATTAATAACGAGCAACTGAATGGTTTTTTTTGTATATCCGTCGTAATAATCGTAGACTCGTATTTATTAAAAACAATTATTTACCTTTACGGCATTAACTGCCGGTTCGCGAAAAGCCTCCAAACTTCGCGTACCAATGAACCTCAAGCTGCAGCTCATGCAGCAGCCGACATCCCGTAGATACGCAAACATTTTGCACTCCGTTTCTTGCGATATAAAATCCATTTCGTGTTTTCAACGATCGCTCGTGTTAATATTTATTGGAATTGTATCGAAATATTACTGACACATGCCTCGCGGAAAGGTTATGTTGCGAGTTTTGTTTCGATAATTTTCGACGTAAGTTGTGTTTGGAGCCCTCGGAGAGCACAGAGAGTCAGAGGCCGGACACTAGTGACATAAGCGGACACAACAGGTACCGCTCGGCGGCCTTGTCGAACTCAGCTGCTCGATCTATCGCTAAAAGATATCCTCCTGCGTCCAGTGTACAGATCGAATATAGATTATGCGAGACTACAGTTTTCTCAAAAAGTAGACGTTTAAAGAGTAAACAATTGACCCGCAAAAAAATAATCCCAAATTTGTTTAGTTCATCAAAGATACTATGCATTTTTTCCAGTGGTTTTTTATTGTGACCCAAAAACATTAGAGATGTAATAAAACACTAAAAATCATAGTATTGGCAGAAGAAAACCAAACTGTATCGGCAAACATAAATGATACATGCGTAATTGAATAATGAAAAAAAAATGAAAATTAATAGAAAAGGGGTTAATAATAAGGGGGGGGGGCTTTCGATGTATACAAATGCAGATAAAATGGTACATATATATATACATACCGCGAAGGGAATTTGTAGACGTGCCAATTTTCGAAACACTTCTATTAGAGGAAAATTCTTAATAGAAACTTTGTACAAGATTGGCAGCATCTGCGGGAGTGGGCAGAGACGAAAGAAGAAGAGACACGAAAGTACCGTCGACGGGAATGGGGATGTTAACCGAGAATGGGGCGGGCTGTCGTATTTCGACCCGGGTAGGGATGCTTCCAAGCCCCCAGACCCCGAGACTGTTCACTGTGTGTTGACGCCTGAAACGCCGACGATCGATCTTCGTCAGACTTGATTTCGCAGCAGTACAATCATCCAACAAATAGAATTGTACCCTACCCTATCCCCGAGTATATCCGCGCGCTCTTTCTCATACGATCCCTCCCCCTTCCCCCCCGTGTGCCACATAGAAAACTTCACAACTGCCGTTCTCGCGTTGTCAACAGTCACCTAGGAGAGTACGCGAGGACTGCGTTTCGACTCAAGAAGATTGTTCTCAATCGCAGACGACAGCCGGATCGACTTGCAGCTCAATTTTTTTTTCGTTGCCCTCTTTTCTCTCTTGATATTTTAATCTCCATTCATCTCGTCGATCTCTCAATTTTTCATAATTCGTTATAATTTTATTTTACAATCGGAATCGGACCTATTATAACCGATTTTCCGATCGATTTAATAACTGGAAATAAATATAAAAAAAAATTAATCGAATATTGGTATATCGTCGATTTGTTGCAATTTTTTAAATAATTAAATTCTCGTAGGTAAAAATATATTCTTATCAGCAAAAATGTATTATTTTGGGTGATGAATAGTACACGAAAATAAAATATATTTATCAACTAATAATCATTAATTTTTATTGAGAGTTGAATAAATTATGTTTATCTGCACTGGTGAATTAATATCGAGACGTCAAACTCATTGAAATTTATACTCGAATCTTATTCACGTTACAAAAAGGGGTCTTTATCGCGGGTATCGAATAACAGCGATATGGTAAAGAGGCGCGGAGAGTGTCGAGGCTTTCTCGTCGGAGTATCCGTTACAGAGGCGTTTGACACTCGCAGCGAAAAGCACAAGTCTCGACAGACGAAAAATCCGACACGAGAGAGATCTCAATCGTGTCAGGATCGAACGAGCTGTTTTACAGTTCACACGAGGCGAGAGTGCGATATGATTGATATACGCGCGCACCTTCTTGTCACAGGAACCTCTCGCTGTGCGCGTGTGTGGATGTCGTTAGCATAGTACTCGCTGTCGTTGGCACGCTGCGCTTAATTGACATAAGTTAACATGTATATATTCATTGCTAATTCTGTTAAAGCTGATAAAGATTTCAAATCTATTTGTAGAATCGGCAAAAGTATTTATATCGATATATGCTGACATTTTGGCACCCAAATATGGAGTGGTAACAGACAGCGGGAAGCTGCGACGAAAGAAGCGCGAGACAGAAGAATCTATAACGGGGACAAGTGAGGGAGTGGAATACACGTATATTTTCATCGTTAATTCTGGTAAAATTGATTATTATTTAAAAACTGTTTGGAAGATCGGAAAAAATATACATCGATACATGGTGCCATTTTGGTACCGAAATACGAAGCGGTAAAGACAGCAGCAGAGTGCGACGAATTAATCACAAGACAGAGGAATCTACAACGGCGAAGGGGGTAAAAGTGGAATAAGATGTATAGACGTATATTTTCTTTATTAACGCTGTTAAAGCTGATACAGATTTCAAATCTGTTTGGAGGATCGGAAAATACATATATCGGTATATGGTGCCATTTTGGTGCCGAAATACGAAGCGGTAGACAGCAGCAAAGTGTGACGAATTAATCACAAGACAGAGGAATCAATAACGGCGAAGGGGGTGAAAGTGGAATAAGATGTATACACGCATATCTTCTTTGTTAACGCTGTTAAAGCTGATACAGATTTCAAATCTGTTTGGAGGATCGGAAAATACATTTATCGATATATGGTGCCATTTTAGTGAGAAAATACGCAGCGGTAAAAACAGCAGCAAACTGCGACGAAAGAAGCACAAAAAAGAAGAATATAACAGTAAACGGGGAGGGGGTGAAATAGTATGTTTACACGTATATTTTCATTGTTATTTCGGTTAAAGCTGATAAAGATTTCAAATCTGTTAAGAGGATTTGAAAATGTATATATATGGATATATGGTGACATTTTGGCGCCGAAATACGTAGTGGTAAACACAGCAGCAAAGGGAAGGGGGAGGGGATGAAATAGTATGTATACACGTATATATTCATTGTTAATTCCATTAAAGCGGAGAAAAATTTTAAATCTATTTACGGAATCGGAAAATATATATATCGATATATGGTGACATTGTGGCGCCGAAATACGCAGCGGTAAAGACAGCAGCAAACTTCGACGAAAGAAGCACAAGAACGAAGAATCTATAACGGGGAAAGGAGAGGGGGTGGAATGAGGAATAGTATGTAAGTGCCTTGTGTGTTACGGAGTAGCGTAACGCATTCTCGACAGTCGAACCGAGCGAGTGAGACAGAATGTCATAGCTAGTTGTTTCTGGCTGAAGAAGGGAGAGACTGACACCTATGTGATGGATCGTTACCGCCCGCCGGCCGTTCTTTGCTCTCCCCGGTAGAGAAACCTCGCACACGCTACCTCATCTCTCTATAACCTTCATATTCCTATGTCTCTCTTTCACCTCTCGTTTTTTCTATCGCGACTTCTGCAGTAGCACATGCTTCCATTTCTCGTATCTTGTCTCAACATCCCCATTGAGACATTTTCGTTTCGACGATTTTTTCGATATAATTAACTATTGCATCTCATATTCTAAGTCTCTTTTACTTTTCTCTTAGAAAAATGAGATGTTAAGAAAAAATATTAAAAAATAGAGCGGTGTGGACCCGCGAATGCGAAAACTATCGATAGGAAACTTTAACTGCGCGAGATAAAAAATTTTTTTGTCATTACCAGATTTTTGGAGTTCGGAGCTAAACAACTCTTGAATTCGTAATCAGCGCAAAAAAATATATCGAAATAGACATAACATTATTTCCAATACTTTAATTCAAGGAAATAAAAATAACACGAAATACCCCTTTATCACGCTATGTCACAAATATCATATTGTATACTTTTTAAGTTTTTTTTATAGATATGGCCGGAGTTTTAAACAGTTTTTTCGAAAAATCGTTTATAGAAATGTGCTATAAATTTTTTTGTCATTTTTCGTATTGGAATTACGATGATGTATTTTTTTCTCCACTAATCACGAATCTGCCACTTATTTTGCTTCCAGTTCAATATTTGTTAAGGAAACTCGCGTCGGAAGTAAAAAAAAAAGTCAATCCGGTAGTAATTTCAATTCTATTGCGAAAGTTTCAATCAACTAATATAGAGCCATCTCTTCGAGAGCCCGTCTGCGAGAGCGGTCGAAGAGTTGTGTACTGCGAGATTTTCCATTGGAAGTTTGAATGGAGTCCGCGAGCGACATATATATCCAGCAGACCAAGGGGATGCTGCTGCTGTTGCTGCAGCGGCAGCCGCAGCATCTCGCTGCGGTCCGGCTGGCGGATCGAGAGCGTGCTAATGGCTACTGACACGGAGTTTTGATGGATCGCCCTACTACTACTATACTCTCACGTCTCACTCGACCTATCCTGCAGTCGCAGACCCCAACTCTTATTTTCCATGCACGTTCAATGGCGATTCTCGAAATCTATAGGGATCGTGACGATTTTGCCGATTTTCCGAGATCTATAACACCCCCTCGGCGCGAGAAAGCGTATATACCACTTTTTAAATAATTCCGAGCTGCGATTCTATCGACTCTTTTTTTCACGAATATTATCTCGCCATCAGTAAAACTACAAGCAACAAAAAAAAATACAATATATTATCTAATAGTAAAATAAAGCATAAAAAGCTTCCAACGAATGATAGATCGCAATACGCTAGTATTGGATTCCGAGCACAGGAGATATTAGGTGAGACTTTTTTTTTTTTTTTTTTTTTTTTTTTTTTCGTTGCAAGAAAAGGGGATAAGGTTTGGACATCGCCGTCCGTTTGCCGTCCATTCACCGGGTTGTTCTCGTGTTCACGTTGACGTATCTGTCCCCGAGGAAAGGATCCACCGGGTTGTACACGTACCGTCGAGCAGCACGTTCCCGCGACGGCTGCCTAAGACTGCACAGTTTAACCCATCTGGGAGTAACCGTAAGAAAAGTCAACAGCTGAGACGACGAAATTCCATCGACTGGTTGTTTAAACGATGTTAATCAACAATTTTTCGGCACGATTAGCCACGCAATCGCTGAATTATCGATAATTATAATTTTTAATAATTCTCCATCTCTTTAATCTCTCGTTATTTAATTTCACGAAATCACCATCAACACTTCGGGAACGATAGTCAATTTCTCTCAATCTTCTTCGTCATTACCGATAGTTTTTTTCGTTTTAATAAAATTACGAAATTTTTTTTTTTTTTACATATTATAAAACATTTTTTACAATAGCCGCTGTAAGAATCTTCGCAGAGGTTGCAAAGAAACAGAAAAAAAAAATGTCGAGGGATTAAACGTGTGTCTTGGGAAGTGAAATCCTCTGGGAGTTCCGGAGAGAGAACAGAAGTTTTACAGAGTGTAGGATATGCTGCGCGGGGTTTACCGCGGCGCGGCATGTATATTCGACGGGTGAGAGAGTTCGGGAGTGAGTTTCGTCGTTTCTGTGTAACGCTACGGGACGTAGAGAGAGGGATGAGGAACGTCCCCGGGGATGTCTCGTCAGCGTCAATCGTGTCCGTTTTTACCTACCTACCTGCTGACGCGGTCTCGCGAGGTATTTTCATCTCTCGTCGCTGCTTGCGCTCTCTTCACCGCTCTTCCTATACTGGATGCCACACTTCGTCAGGGGCTTCACGAAATTTTTTTTAAAAGATACTCTCACATGATCTAATAGGACGCCTCTCTTCTCACCGTCGTGTAGCTCACGCGGCAGCATCAGCAGGGCATCGAAGAGATAGGGCTGCTGTGCCGATCCCCATGCGCTCGGGACTACGCTTACAAGAATCAACATTCCAACATCCGAGAGACCTCCAACTTCTCTCGACGTTATCAAGCGAGCCGTCGCAAAACTCGAATCCCGAGAAAACTGAAGGGTCGAAGAGCCGATGCAGTAACCGGCGGTTAAGAAAAAGATGGGAAAGAGTGAACGAGAGACCGTGAGATGCTTCGATTCTGCTCTTCACCTTCGTTGTTGTTGTTTTTTTTTCGTCTTTTTACACGTTACTAGCTCGGCGCTTTCAGCCCGTTTCCAGTCTATGCTATCGTCTTGACGATGACGTACTGTACAGCTACGTATCGGACTATATATACATATAGTATGCGGACGCTTTATAAATAAAGAAAATAAAGGCATCCACCGATTTTTGGCTTATCTGCTCCACTCCCTCCCCCCTCCCCTCTCCCACCCCCTCACCCTCTGCTCTAGCGTGCCGCGATGACGACGCAGCCCACGGCCCGTCGATCAAGAATAAATCAACATCTCGTAGATTATTATTCAAATCGAGAGGAGACGAGCAAAATTCCGGTTTTTCGAGCGCATGCAGTTTTGTGGGTATAACTCGCGTCCGTTGCTATACGAAGCGAGCGGCTCACCACCAATTTATTTTTTAAGAATTTTAAAAAATGTTGCGACATCAATGTCGATTACGAATTTATACAAAACGCATTTCTACGCTATTATTTCATTGTGATTTTTTTTTATGCCGATAAGACGTAATTATTCTCGTGATAATTGCCGGAAAAGCAAAAAACGCGGACTACCCAAAGATCGCGTTATCAGTTTGCATCTTTTGTCGTTGCATGTCGAGCAAAAAAAATTAAATAACACATGAGATCAATTTTTTTTTTTTTTTTTTTAAGGATCTTCGGACTTCGACGGCGATGATAAATTCGTACGAAAGTCACCTGTGTTATTTTTTTTTATGCTTATTATAGTTATTAACCGACAAAACGCAATTATTTTCGTGATAATTGCCGGAACGGGCCAAAGGGAGAGATACCGACGGACGAGGCTCGTCGTGTTATCAGTTTGCATCTCGCTGTTGCATATTATAGGTACCCCACGAAAGTCTAGAAGGCTTCGTGGTTCCAGCGAAAGAACTTCGGACGAATGACACGGTCACCGACGAAGATGACAGGTACACGGTCTCGATTCTCCGGTTCTCGGGTTCTCTCTCGTCTCTCTAGCGACGTATAGCTATACGAGAGAACGAGGAGAAGCCGAGAGTCTCGAAGCGATCGGGATAGAAGCGTATCGCAAGTCGATCTTAACACAAGCCGCGGGCAACATCGGGGAGAGGGTTTTCGTTACTGAAAACCTCTGCGGGGCTGCAGTCAGTCCACTACTCAGTCCCGTTCTACGTTTCCCGGCGACGAACCTCTCCTCTATCTATACCTAACCGAACTTGTATCTTCTCCTGCCAATACCTTCCTGCCTGTCAACACACGTTGCATTCAATTAACTCGAGAAAGAACGCCAACCGGGCAGCGTAATGATGCGGAAATCTGACCGGAGCCGCCTGCGTCCTCTTCCCATCGACCGATAACGCGAGAAAATATTTTTTAAATTTCCTAGTACACCGATAAGTGCGACATATTTGCGCGTTTACGATAACGGATCCGCGAAATCGCAAAAGCTTCGATTATCGCGGAAAAAAAAAAGATTCACGGAAGGAGAAAAATTACATCGCGATCTCGAGAGGCAGAGAGAGAGGAACAAAAAAACAGATTTAAATTTCGATAAAAAGATATACGCTACAATTGTCTGCGGTGAAAACGAAATCTCATTCGGGCGCCTTGTTATATCTGCGACCAAATTACGCAGCCGAAAATATAATCTATCGCGACTTTTGTACCCGCGGTTTATCGTTCATACGAGATGCAGATGAAAATAAAAAAATGAACGATACGAACAGCGAGCGACGCGAAATTGAAAGAATTTCGGAGCGGTGAGAAACTTTATTTTCTATTTAGGGAAGCAGGCGGGTTAGAAGATTATCGGTGATTTGCTTGTACCTCCGTGTAATCTGCTTGACGATGGTAGAGATTTGGGTCTCGAGAGCGGTACTCGAAGACCCACTGTGCCCGCCGTTTGTAAGAGGGTTGGGGAAAACTCTGGCGATAAGGTCTTACATCGGAGATAATGCGTATTAACTATATCCTCAATACTCTCGAAGCATATGCACCATTAATAGATTAGTTGTCGCGGGTTTTACAGTTCGTAAAAACGGATTAAAAAAAAAAGAATTTTTTTTTATAATAAATTTTACTGTTATAAAATAACAATAAACGAATTAACGACTCAAATAAATAAAATTGCAGTTTATAGCGCGACGATAAAGTGCAGTTATAGATGAACACAGCGCTTCTTCGTGGTATCTATCTCCGCGACGAATTCCGACGCTGGACACGCACCGCGTTATCGCCGATGGCATTAAAAGCCTAAGGCCTCTTCTCTTGATAATCGCGAGAATCTTTTAAACTTTGTACTTTCGTCTAACATTGTATTCCTCGATCCACGGTGGGATATAAATAGTTGAAGATTCATCGATGGATATAGATCGCATCATTGTCAGCGAAATAAGCGACCGCTGATTTTTCGCGACGCTCTTCTCGGTTGCGTATCTTATGAAAAAAAAAAAAAATCGTGCGCTTCACGCATGAATTATCTCTCGTTTGCTTGGCTAACGTCTAGACGCGACTGCGCTGTACAGATCTGCGCGATCTCATGATAATTTTATCGTTTGTACATTTTTCAATCTCCGTATATTCGCGACGAAGATAATACGCCGTTAAATCGAACGAATTTTAATTGACGACAAATTGCGCCGAGTGAAGCAACGAAAATCTTCGAATTTCCAGGGTGTTTGAACCCTCTACCAGAATCAGTGAGGGGTCTCTCTGCGTCTAATACTCGAGTAGCGAATAAACTGCTGCCACTGTCGACGAATTAAACGCGAACGTGTTTAGAGAACCTTTTGAGGGTTACGGGGTTGGATACAGCACCGGGATATACGGTACCAGGCTGCGCCTCAGCTCGGCTTTCCAACCCCTTGTTCGCCTCCATTCATTAGCACTTCATATCCCGAGCGACGTGCTGGTAACGAGGCTGTCATAATTACCGCGCTAACTTTATTACCTTCGCCCTACCATCGCCGTATTCGACGCCGGCGTCGTTGCTGAACCACCGTCATTCGTATGCTCCCTCACTTGGCCCCCCATACGTATTACGAAGCGCATATGCACATTTTATATACATATATATATAATCGGTATGATTATTAATGAAACTATTCCAGAAAAATTGATATCGGGGCTAAATAATAGTTTGCACTTTCGTCGCAAACAACCGGATGCGTAGTTACGAGAGAATGGGGAGGAAAGAAGTTGTTTATTCCCGACTCTCGGGCGATACCCCCCAAAAACGCGGGACAAAAAAAAGAAACGGCACACGAGGCAAAATAAGACAAGTCTCGGAATACACGTGAAATTGACGAATATCGAATGAAAAAAAAAGCATACTAATTCATTTGGTCAAAAAAAAATGCCAGTAAATTTCAGGCAAAGGCAACGGTTTTTCATGCGGTACAAAAAAAAAGTTTTGGGCGAATGAATTCGGCGTTTTCCGTTCTTTCAAATAAATTTTTCAGTTTGTACAACATGACGATTAGTTGCTTTAATATCTATTACTATTAACAAACAAATATATCTTTGCGGCAATTAAAATGAACGTTTTACCGTCGAACGAGAATAAACACCGATTTAGTCGAACCAAACATTGTTTTTCTCATCCTATTCCAGCGTTGCAATAAAAACAGACGAGATTTCTCAACGACTCACAAGATAACTCGTAAAATTCAATTAGCGTCGAAAAAGTTATCCGAAACTCGTCACCGAGCGACTTAACGATCGGAGCTTTTCTCGATATACATGTAAAAAACACCGACAGATTGAAGGATCGGAATAAAAATTTCAATTTTCATTCGGCAATTGCGCCGCAATGATTATATCCACAAGGGTTCGATATATCGCCCCGTGGCGCAATTGCTCGATGGACAAACTGTCGCGGACATCGCGAAGCAGCACGCGAATAAATACATAGTAAGGGTATATATATATGTATATATAGATATACATATATATGACATTATACGAGAGTGCGAGCAGTCGGTAGTATTGGATTTGGTATTGGACGCTTTGGTAACGCCGCTGGTGAGTTGGTTGGAACACCAATCGAGAGAGACTCTCGTGCTGCGAAATGATTGATGACTCCATTGTGCCAGACTCGGGGCTTTTTTTCGACGCAACCCCGCCGCTCTCACCGACAGCAACGCTCACTCTGGTACTCGTACTATTGCTGCTACTAGTAACTCAGCGTACATTTTCTATGTATATATATATATGTGTATATAAAATATATTTATATATATATATATAGAAATTTGGTGTCGTTGTATAGAGAGCTATACAGAGGGTAGAATACGCGTGCTGCACGCGGCATTCTCGTTCACGGAATACAAAATGCCGGCCTTATTCCCTTCCACATTCGCGCGCGGCGCCATTCCCAAAATGCGTCGAATTATGGAAAAAATAGAAAAAAAAAATCCTACCGCTCGGCTAGTTGCCGTTTCGTGCTTCGCAAGATCGATCGGGTCGTGTGTACGTGGCACTCGTGAAGAAAGCGTGAGAGAGCTCAACCATACACGACCATTCCGCACGCTACACATTATTCCGCAGCATCTATGGATCTCGAAACGCACGCGTATTTCCCGATCTCCAGAATTTGGGGCATCGCGTGGAGCTAAAGAAATGCGTAAATTTGCGGAGACTGTGACGATGTATAGAAATAATTTGGAACGCGGAATTGACAAGTTTTCGGAGGGGAGGGTTCGTCGAGAAGGTGGTAGTCTGCGGCTGCGGGTTCCCTCGGGAGCGAAAAACTAGGAGGGCACGGGACCGGAATGATGACTTCTCCTCCCCCAGTTAAACCTCTCGTACCTTTCGGGTCTTCAATATTTTTGCATTGCCGGTGCTTTTCCGCTTGTGAATATTCCGCCCAGTCGAGAAAACCAAAGGCAAGAAATAAACTACGAAGTTCGCGGCAACGATGCACCGAGAAACTCACCGTCGCCGGTATCTTCACTTTCGTATTCTTGCAGCGCGAACATTGCGAAATAGGCGTGTATTTGCCGCCCGTATTGTTATTGCGACTCGATGAATATTAAACTATAGAGCCAAAAAGAAAAAAAAAGTGTTCGAACTCCGATTGCAGAACCGTTTGAGGGTTATAATAGGGAAAAACGTTCAATGAAAGAGAAAATAAAGAATATGAAAGGGTGTCGGAGGTCGTCTTCTTGTCTGCTTCTTCGTAGACTTTCTTGCGTATAGTTTAGTTTTCTTTTGTAACCGATGTCCGAGTCGGTGGCTGGTGCACACCGACCCGCGTGCGACAATCGCCTGTGTACACCAGTATGCGTATACAACCGAAACCAGGACCACCCGCTGTCGTGTTTTGACGCGTCACTCAATTTTGTGACTTTTGACTTCTGACGTCTCGGCGACGATCGAAATGAACGGACGTTGTCTCAAAATCCGACAGGAGGAAATACCGTTTACTTAAACCAATATACGAAATACCATATAATCCAATAAGTATCGGGTGGAAAATCGTTTTACGAACTCAACACGATCGATGCAATTAATTATCTGTCGGTTCTTCGTAAACAAAAACGCATAGAAAAAAAAATCGGTATAATACCAGAAGTGCTATGTCACGAATATTTGAAATACGCATTCACATTTTTTTTTTTTCGTAAATCGTGTGTTATTCCGGAGCTCACATAATCATTTTATCGACACTACCGATCGCCCTATCGACACTATTCGTCTATCTTTAGAACCATTCATAATAGCAAATTCGAAGTTATCGCGTAGATTTTTGGCTCATGAGATCATCGCGGAATGGAATGTTGCCATCGAGACTTATCTTTCCAAAAGATTTTTTAGATTCGAAAAAAATTGGTTACGTTTCCGAAATGTTGTTTGTTTCAATGAAATCGTTTTTATTAGTTAATGTAACTATGAGAGGCGGAGGGAGGCGCGCAACAACTGTTCGACCTTTTCCATCCCACAAACGTGACATCCGCGCGCCGGAAGCCTGTGCAACTAACTACCCAAGTATGCAGTAGTATATAGTAGCAGTAAGTATGACGACGACTGACCACAGCCGGGCCATGACAATGCAGGTGACTCGTCCCATGTCAAAACGCAGCGTGGCGCCGGCTGGTCGCTCGACCGTCCGCCTCTGTATCTTCGAAACCGTCTCTCGTCTTTCGCTGTCTCGCGATCCCTCAAGTGCTTCGGAACACCGATCGAGACCACAAGCCGCGAGTGAAAGAGAGAAACTTGTATTCCTCCATTCGTTGCACCGCACACCACTTGCCCATTCGACTTCTTCGCTCCGCGGGTATTATTCTCAAACCAGCAGCAGCAGCAACTGCAGCATCAAAGGCTGAGGCAATGTTCGTAGTACAAGAAGGCCAACGTGAATCAACGGCATTTACACGCTTATATACCAAAGCCAAAGCCACCAACGGAGAAGCGGCGCAAACATCGTTTAAACGGCATTTTGTATCACCGTAAATCACCATTTAACGAGATGAGGACCAGTAAACTTTAGGGGTTTCGACCCCTAACGGGGGGATACATTGTACCGTTTGCTATTTAGTAATCTTATTTTCAGTTTTACTGTAAGTACTTTCCTAATAAGTGTTGTGGGATCATCAAGTGATCGAGACGAGATCCTCGTCTATGGCGTCTGCATCGATAAAACAGCGATTTTCATACGCGTTCATTACGGGTAATTGTTTTATTGATGATACTTCGAACGAAAGAAGAAATGCGCACTGAACGTGAAGAAAAAGCCTCGGGAAACATTAAGGCAGAGGATCATAGTGGCCGGTAGTTATGTAGGTAAATCGTCGGGAACTCGTAAGTTAACTCACGCATGATGAGAGAGAGCTGAGAAGATGGATCGTTGCGCGATGTCCGTACGGCGTTCAGTGCACAGATTCTGGACCTAACGCAACCATATTACGGAATAGGAGACCTAATATTTCTGGTTTATTATTCGTATACCGCTTGTGACGCAACGCTGGATAAACGCTGATCGCCACGAGTTGTTTAATTGGACTGAATTTTGTCAAAAAAACACGAAATTTCGTCTAAAACCGTTAATCATGTCAGTTAATAAAAATGCATGAAAAGTATGGAAACTTCACGCATTTTTTCCGACTGCGAAAACTTATGACCGGATTTTCAAAATAATCCATCATCGATCATCGATCTCATCTATAGAAATAATGATCTTCCGGAAATAAAAAAAGTAGCAAATCAACTGCATGTTCTCACGAAGGAACTGATATTTCAAGTGTAGAATTCTATTCTAATCGTATTGTTAAATGGATGTGCAATTAACTCGATTTTCCAACTGAATCGTAACGCTTTTTATACTCTTTTGACGATTTCCCATTTTTAGAAGGGACCGTTTTTGTGAAAATAGAATGCTTTCGAAGACACTTCCGGTTGCGGGGAACGCAGCAAAGACGTTTACGCATGTAGAAAAGCAAGATGGTGGAATTCAATGCCAACCGAACTTTCGGCAGATATGGAAGCCGGAAGACTGTTGAGGGGAGCAGGTGATATAAGACACGGTATATGAACCCTCTCAGGTATTAACGAGATAACGTTCCCCGGGAAAGGAAGTTGTCGTCGCGAATTGCAAAAAAAAAAAAAAATAAGAGAGGTACCAAAAGGAATTTTCTCTCTTTCTCGCGAGTGATACAGCCAGTGTTGGGCTCAAGAGAGTGTGATACCGTAGCTCGAGCGAAGGGATAAGAAATGACGAAGGTTGGGTGTTTATACGTAGAGGAGACCGGGATGATATAACCGTGCACACGGCGATAAGTGTCAACTGCAACGCGGCAGATAAAAGAAATGAAAATAAAATCAAGGAACGATCCATCACGTGAACGGTGAAAACGGCTACTCGTAGTATCGGTCTATTGGCTGGTATACGCCCACACTTGATCACGTGATACTCCCGAAGACACGCCCGTTTGCGTGGCGTCGAAGCTTCGGAAGGTATTATAGCACACAAAACCGGGGGTTTACGTTGCCAGGAGTAGCGAGGACTTGCGCGCCAATGCTCGTCCCCGGCTAGCCGGTTGCCCGTAACAAAATCCTCCCCCCTCTCCCGATTCTTTTACAACGACGGGACCAGAATAAGCAGCACCAGCAAACGGCAGCCCCCTCGTCAGTGTAGCTCGCGAGCCGGGCAGACACCTCGCGCGAGTCACCAGGTACTCGCCTGAACCGCGAGTCACGCTTGAGTATGCGAATAAACATAATAGTGTCATTCAAATCGCGCATTATTTTTCTTTCGTTTATCAATAATAAAAATTTGTAAAAAAAAAAGAATAAACTCGTATCTCGTGATGCCTGATTAGATTATCGCGAAAATCGTGTGCGCGGTCCAAGAGTGAAATATTGATATCGAGTAACAGGAAACACAGGGATTGTTTTCTGGTGTGCAATCGCGCGAACAACAGTGTTAATGTGCGGTGCAACCGGATAAAAAGGATAAAGAGAGTCGATAACGATCTCTCGATGTGCGAGTTACGATCGAAGCGCCCTCACGATGAAGAATCATGAGATTCGGGTTGAACAAGTTGTTTATCCGTCAACAAGAATCAACAATATAACTTCGGGTACTGCTTGCGTCGTGGAATCCGCCCAACTGCCCAATCCGCTGTTATCGTCATTTATCGTAAAAAAAAAAGAAAGAAAATCGTAGGTCATCGATCTGAAGAATAATCATCGGATCGTAGAAACACAGAAGTGCGTGGCAGTGCGATAGTCTCGAGGATCGGGATTGGTGCGCCGGCTGGGTTCATGTATCTCTTCGGTGAGGATGATGATGATGGACATGGGAATGTACGGGACCTACGCTAAGGCGGACTCTTATCATGCAAATTATAATTTGTCCGTTCATGGAACGGGAGTTCACGGTATCGAACATGGTTCGAGTTCACCGGAACTCGGACATGTTTCGAACAGCAGCGTACCCCATTATTATGCGCAGAATGTCGTGGCTCCGTATTCGTCGACGACGGCGACAACAGCATCGTCGCCACCATCGTCTTCAGCGGAAATTGTTTATCTTCAGCAGCAGCAGCAACAGCAGGGTACGGGAACGGAAACAAGTGCCGCGGACAGTTCTGCCACCCCGCCGCCTGGTCTTCAGGCTTTCTATTCACCCTCCGGTGCACTTCTTCACGAAGACACCACACCGATTATCTCGTCGGAGAACGGCCTGAGCTACACGAACCTCGACTACGCGAATTCAACGACGAATTACCCTTCGGGTGTTCCGGTTGTTCAACAGCCGGGTCTCCATCATCATCATCATCATCATCATCCGCATCTTCAACATGCCAATGCATCTCATGGACCGAGCATCGGTTATCACCATCTTCAGCATGTTGGATCAGCGAACAATGTGCCCTATTGCGGCAGAGAGGAAAATCTACATTCGCCCGGCGTTCTTTCGATAGCAATATCATCATCCGCTGCAATTCATCAATCCCCTCAGCATCAACAACTCGCCCAAGTGGCACCGCAAGCCGGTGCTCATGCGTTATCCCAAGAACACGAACACCTTCACAATCAGCATCAATCTAGTCAAAGTCAACAACACATGGGTCATCAACACGCTCATCACGGTCATTCCCATGCGCACAATCAGCATCGACAGAGTCAGGATGCCGCGGATTACCAAAGTGGTAGCAGTAGTCTAATTCCATCTGGTAGCAGTATCGCGACCTCGAATTATCTTCATCAGCATCATTTAGCGACGACGACACCGACCGAGGATACGTCGTCGCTTCATTACACCGCCGGTCCGACGATGAGATTGTCCGGTGTTTATCCTCATCCACATCCGACGGGTCATTACAAAGATATCGATGGCGCCGATGTCGCGAACTATCACGCCCTGCAACCGAGTTCCAGTCACACGATTCACGGCACGCGGATACACCCGACTCAGCATCCGGCGCATCATCATTCGCAGACTCATCATCAGTATCAATCGCAACAGCATGCAAATTCTGCACCAACTGCTGTACTCGGTACCATTCAGCATCAAACGAGTCATCATCATCTTCATCAGCAACAGCAACAACAGCAGCAACAACAGATGCAGCAACAACAACAGTCGCAAGTTCCAACGTACAAGTGGATGCAGGTCAAGAGGAATGTTCCCAAGCCAGTAGGTAGGGTAACCGTCTAACAAGATATTCATCGGAGGATTACCTACTGATATGCTATTAATTCACGACGATAAGACTCGATACGCGCGCCCGTTGATTGCGGTCTACAGATAGGCCTCCCGTTTGAGTATCAATTTTTTTTTTTTTTTTTTTTCGACACCAGCGACGTTCGACTCACTTTACGAAGGGGCTTTTCGGAATCGGTACAATTTTTGCTGAACCTCAGAATATAATACAACTACCGCGCTACGGAATATAAAACAACGCTGGTTCGTGATTGCGTGCCGCAGACGCGCTTATTGTCGTCCCGATGCGTGCGAGACTCCGACCTCGGGAAGCGCGCAGGGGGATTCTTCGTTTGCGAAGCAGCTTAAGCTGCACGGCAAGCATGCGATCGAGCATGACAGATAAAATGCCCGAGTGTGTAGTCAAACCCGTGTATAGACACGAGGGAAGAGAAACCTGAGAATAGATAACTGCGGATGAACGACGAGAGCACCGATGCCAGCGGTCGTTTACGCGCAACCCGATTCTTCGCGACCGGCTATAAATCAAACGCGTGAACGGCCAGCGGCATGTCTTCCCCCCTCGTGCCCCCCTTCCTTGGCCACGTCTGCCGCCGGTCAACTCAAAACCTCTCTATCTCGGCAAACTTTACAATCTCTACGGTTGCGCGGTGTGTATAGCTATCCTCGCGTGCAACCGACGATACCTGTAGTTGTTACAACTGATATATAGAAATTGTGTTCTATTTGCTGCACCGGTAATAATCGCAAGACGAATTCTATGCGCCGATGATTTAGAAAAACAGGCCAAGGACACGGGGCCCTGGAAAATTCTGAATGAAATCTTCCCGAAGTCATATTCACGCGTGAAGAATCAGTCAGGAAAAAAACAAATCCATTCGAATTCGGTGGTGACACGGCGATCTTTATGTTTTCTTATCACAAGGACAGGAAGACGAACACAAACGTCGCAATCTCTCACGGAAACATTCTCTTATCGATATATCCGTATATGTCTTTCGACGGATTTTTTTTTTCGTCGATAACTTGTCTTTTACGATAATCAAATATTTTCTCGGTGTTGTACACACGATTTGTGTATAAATAGATATGTAACGATGAGAGAAACAACGGAATTCGGATGGGAAGATAAACTATTTGTTCTTTAGCCGAGAAATGTGTAGACTTTCGTTTGGTGAAGACATACCATGTATACTGCAACTACGGGATGGGCGGGACGTGTTGCGCGAAGCTGGAGGGGTGGAGCGAGATTTGTACGGGATGGTCCACGGTTGGATGGCAGGCGTTACTTCGGAGGAGACGGTAGCTCTCTCGCCGACAAAAGCCCTTCGTCTTTGCTCCATGCCTCTCCGCTTATGTGCTCTTTTTTGTCCCTTTCTCGGTCTTCGCAGTTACCAATAGGGACCCTTTGCCCTTAGGGATTCTCCAGACAACGCAAGCGAACGTGTCCTTCAATACAACTCGACAACGCACTTCGGACGTATCGCATTGATCCCGGTAGCCGGGAAAATAACTATTTCGTTTACATCCGCAAGGTACGAGAGGGGAGGACAGGGATAAGATAGGGTCGGTGGGACCACCGGTTTCATGCGAGTCTCCGAATTACGCGAGAGTAATCTCGTGCGTTTCAAGTTCCTCGTCCCCTTTTACCTTCTGCGGCACGAAGCGCACGAGTACGTATGCGCGCGGCATTGGGATGTGCGAGAATCTATATAGCCGCTGCGAAAAGCCTCGCGACTACCCTGTCAACTCCCTCGACCCCGATCTATCATACCCATACTACTAAACTCGATTTTCTCTGTTTTTTTTCCCTCCGCTCCCCTACCACGCGCATTTTTTTTCTCTTTCTCCAATGATCCTCCAATAGCGAGATTGGCGATATATGCCTATACGCCGCGCTTTGAACCAACATCAGCCGAAATTCCACTTTCATAGAATTCTTTTATATTACCTACTTGTATTGGAGGGTTAGAAGGAAACTCACGGCACGTGTACTTTCTCGAGCCTCTCTCGTCGAATTGATACCGCAGCGAAATTCCTTTATCGCCACTGCCAACATTTTTCTTCGTTTTTTTCTTCTCCTTTTTTTCTTTTCTTTTATGATCGATCGGAAAGCCTCGTATTGCGTGAATCAGATCTTATTGCCACGGTTATCAATGAGTAACGAGTGGGTGGAAGTGATTCTCTCGATTATTAATTACTACTCGTTATACAGCTGTACTAAAGAGTTTATTAGTCCGCCGGTTTGCTTCGCCGATGTATGGGCAATCAGCGTTTGCGTTTGTTACTTTACGATCCCATTGTGCCGATTAGAACGCATTGTTTATAGGGAACACGCATGCTATTTCAACACGATTTTACGACGTCTCTTCTCGTCTTATTTTGCAGCTCGCGCCGAGAACGCGAATAATTGCTGTTTCAATTAGGCAGATTAAACGGAGAAAAACTGATTAGTTGAGAGAATAATAGTCAATATGATACGATCAATTTTTTTTTTTTTTTTTCGTCGTCTCAACTAACTATTATTTTTCCCAACTCATCATTTTTTTTTATTTTAATCTATAGTTCGTGAAGATATTAAAATTTGTATTCTTGATAAAAAAAAAAAAATTATCGTCACCATTCTTTCGTGATAATGGACGCGACCTCTGAAAACTCGCTAAACTTCGTAATAATCAAAGTTTCGGCTTTCACGCCGAAAAGGTTTTTGAGTTTTGCTGCGTGGGATGGTAGTGGTCAATAGGTGTGTATATATGTATATAAGAGGGACGAGGAGGAAGGTTCGAGGCTCGTTGGAGCGGCAAGTTGCGAGTTGGCCAGTTATAGTGGCACACGAGGGGCCCTGGAGGCTCACGCGCGCGCCGGTCGACGCGTGAGTGAGCGTCCGATATCTCACGAGGGGATCAGAGGATCGTTGGCGTGTTTCGCGCCCGCCGCTTCTAAAGCCGGGCAGCCACTCCAGTCCACGACAACCCAAGCAACCTGCCATCTACCCTCCTATACCCCTGTACCGTCATACACTCTATATATATCGTATAGTCCAGCGGGAACGGACGTCGACATCAGGAACTAACCCCTGCACTCTGCACCCCCCCGAGGGGGGTCCCACTCCTCCTACACACACCCGTGGCACGTCCACGTGTCTAACGTTGCCTCGAGGGCTCTCGGCCGGCGGCTCGCGCTGATTTTCATTTCCGCGCCGAACAGCACCGGCAATGCAGTCTGCTTCACCTCGATGCAACTTATTAAATACGAAGGAGATTACGAATTATTAAATTTACTCAATTAAAAATAAACTTTATGGGCATCGCTCATAAAATTCAGCTATTTGCTGGTTTTTCAATTGAAACTCAGATTACATTTTTATTTTTTTTTTCGCGACGTTCGACACTCAAAAAATTTAATTTTCGCAGATAAGAATATATTTTCATCTACAAGAATTCGATTTTTTTGACGAACGATCACACGATCTGTTTAACTCGATGAAATTTATATCGCTTTAAACTTTGAATAAAAAGCGTATTATTACGCGTGAAATTTGCATAAACGAAAAAAAAATTTTAACACAAATATCATTTTGGTAGCGTATCAATTGAAACGATCATACGTTTTATCGGATTTCAATATATCTACCGATTGCCTTCGGAAATTAACAGCAATTTTTTTCTCCCTTTTTTTTTCGTCTAATTTCCTCTAAAAATAGTGCCTCGTAATGATGGAGAAGTTATAGGCGATTTGAAAAACACCGTACGTTTCGCCAGCGCGCATGGCCGGTGATAAAGGGAATGGCCAGTGATACGGTTGGCAATAATATCGAAGCTGTTTAAGTACCTACGAGAGGCTGGTTGACCCAGCGGCACGGGTTTTTACGAGGGATCATTAAAAGTGCGGTTGATATCCACCGTCGGACTCCTTTTGCACACTCTACTCACGGGGATTTCCCTCGTTTCTGACCCCGCGGTTTCGCCGCGGTCAGCACACAAACTAACCGCTTAGCAGTAACGCCGCGAGCTCTGGCAATGACGCTGACCACGACGAGGAGGCGAGTTCACGGTATGCAACAATACTGCTGGAAACAGCAGCTTATACGTGAATCGTAGAAGGGAAACAGTAGTACGCGTATCTGCGGTACACAGCAAAATGGCTATAAGAAGCTACCGAACCCTTCGGAAGAATGAAGTTGACCGGTTCTCCACAATCACTGTCGCGAACACCGCAGCAGAAACTGTAGTAAAACGTAGTCGACTTCACTGTTTCCGAGTCGAGTGTAGTAAGCAAGCGGAGGTACATGTGTCCGAGATATACATACATATATATGCACGTAGGAGTCGAGTAGAGAGCTCTGCGTGCCCGTGGCTTTCAGCCCTGTCGCTCAAACCTACCCGATTAAAATCTCAGTCGCCCGCGCTAGCGGCTTAATATTATTATTTTACTCGGCGCTATCTACATAAAGGTACTATATAGATTCATACCGGTATATAGTATACATGGGCGTCGTGTTTGTGTGTCGGCACACGCGTCTCTTTCGCCTTTCGACGTACGTTTCCAGTTCTGCTTGGGTTAATATTTAGTATCGACGTTGCGACAGATCGTCCTCCCGTACGCTGTATCGCAGATATAGCCACTCGGAGGTCACGATCGTCGGGGATAAGGGCCGTTTCGTTTGTTTTCAATATTTGACTAAACGGAAAAGAGTTGAGGCAATTTCCAGCGAATATTAGATCGACGTGAAAGCATTCGAGAGTATCGAATATCGATGGTGAGGTAATAATGCGCAAGGAAAGCGAAGTATACGCAGAGAGTCGATGCCGACAGGATATGCGGGAAGTCAATCCATTGAGTACACGGGATCATCTGGGTTTTGCCGGAATGGTAAAAGGGCCGACGCCGACGCGCTGATACGCATTATGCAATTCAAATATTATTCAAAGGTTAAAAGCCGAGCTTACGGACTCGTGAGCGCAGATGATGCAAGAGTGCACGCGGTCGAGTGCTGCCGAGTGGTGGGGGACACGAAAATAGGGTAGGAAAGTAACGCGAAGTGTTTCGGTATAGTGTTACGGTGTAACCGTTACCTATGTACATAATATGTAATGGTACAGACGAAGGGTCGTTCCGATGAATTTTTGGAAATGGGAAATTCGTGAGCGCGCGATCTTTTTTTTTTTTTTTTTTTTCGGCGGCAGCACAGGAAGGGATTGAGTCGTCTGATAAAAATCGCTACACTATCGAGGAGAATCGGACATAATCGGATAAATTGTTTTTGCATTTTCATTCTATGCATTAGGACGACCCCCGGTGTGTACTGATTAAACAAATTCATCGAGGTTTCCCGTCGCTGTTTACCCGCTCTCGATTAGGGGATGATGTAAAAAATGGTAGACGTCGAGCACTTTTTTTTTATTCAGCTGTGTTTGACGAATATCGAATTTCCGAATTCAATTTTATGCTATAACGCCGACCGAATTCTCGAATACGTTCCGGACAAATATTTGAACGAATACACAGATATAGCTACTTATGTTATTAGTGATACGATGCCATATGCATGCAAAATAAAAATTATTCGAGTGGAGATTTACGATTTTTTTTATAATAAATGTTGAAAGTCGCATTGGACGTTTCAAAAAATATGATTTTTTTACTTTCGACTGTCCGCCTGCCGAAAGATGGAAGTTATGAGATTCACCGCGAATATGTGATTTTTCGTGTTTTCTTGGTATCCAATATTCTCTTAAATGACGAAAAATGTCTTAACAAAATTTGGGACACCATCTCCGGTTACCGATGAAACGGTTAATGATAATGCGATGCATCAAAATTTCGTCGATCTATTCCGCTATTTTTTTTCGCCACGTATGGTGCGATTTTCATTCTAAAAATGGAGAAACAAAAAAAATTTTACAAAAATTAAAAAATTCCCAATTGAAGAAAATTGTAATAAAGAAATTGTATTAACAGAAAAGACTAAGATAACAAATAATTATTCTCATATCATCGTCAGGAGATTCTCACATTCGAAGACGAATAGATCTTCCGACTATAATACGCGAATAATTATTAATTACTTTATTATTTAGTGTTAATACAGTTTATTTATTAAATTCTTTTTTCAGTCGGAAATTTTTAATTTTTGCAAAATTATTTTTTTCTTTTATTAGCCAAGTCTTGAATTATTCTCGATGGTCCTCGTAATAGGTAAATGATGATGGGAATTCTAGAGGTAACCTGTAGTTGAAGGTGTGAAGATTCAAGGTGCCGGCGCCTTGCTATAGTTCGTAAACGAGAGATCGCTCACTTACTCCGATAGTCCGGCCAAAAGGCGAAGAAGACAGCGGTTACGGAAGGGCATTAAGTTCGCAAGTCTGCTACCCCCCGCCCCCTCCCGCCTCTCCGTTGCGCCCTTAAATAATGAACTTAGACAAGTTCTATTAAAGCGCCGGGACACAGTAGACGCTGACATTACCCGCGACTTTCTTCGCGACAAGAGATTCTTATCCTTCTTTCTTCGCTCGTACATCAATTTAGGTAGTAATGTTGGTAATAAGAGGGCGAACCTCAACAGCCCTCGTGCGCCGCCGAAGGTACCCTTTTACCTTCGCGCAGTACCTTTCAACTTTATTTATTTTTTTCACATCACTCTATCACTATGCGGTACCATTATCTGTGCAGTGAGGACTATTATACAGATATAAATAGGAACCTCAATGACGACTTCTTCTACGTATCATCGGGAATACGGATAAAGATTTTCCGACAAAATGCCTTCGCCACAGATAATATAGCAGCGAAAATCTACGATCCCGAATAACTAACTACTTAGAGTCGTAAAATTCTGGTACCATTTTTTTTGTCCAATTTTTCACGCTAACGATAGTTGATTATTATCATTTCTCTCATTACGTGAGATATATTACATTTTTTTCTTAACAGCGAAGAAAAAACGAAGTTCCAATTTTTTTTTTTTTTTTCGTCGTATAAGACGCATTACGTTAGAGCTTCTAAGAAAAAAACGGTGGCTCACTCAGGATGTCACCCTCTCCTTCCATTACGCAAATTAACTCGAGATTATCCCCCCCCCCCCCAACCCTCTTTCATAGATGATACCTATACCGATGCCTCAGCAAGAGCTGCTCCGACGACAATCTACTTACCACTAATTTTTATAATGTAAATCTACAAAAAAAAGTCCGAAACCTTTTTTTTTTTTTTTGATCGCGGCAGTGCGAAAATAGGCGGAGGTTAATTTTTTTCTTTGGTAGCTGTCTCCGCTGTTCCGTCAGGCGAAGAAAAGTGGACGTGCATAAATGCTGTGTTCCGCGCGGGGTATAGTGGAGCGGCCACCCCGGTTTGTGCTGTGTCGCCCAGCGAGTTCAGCTAATTACGTCGTCCGTTGGGCAAAAGCCTATGTGGTTATCACGTATTACTATATACCTAACAGAGTAGTCCAAGCTAAGGTGCGATCGTCGAACGATTAGATTAAATCGAATTAATGGCTCTTACGGGTGCGCAGAGCGGATTACTCCTGTTGAAAGCGTCGACGCACGAATATACGCCGTTGCCATCCCTCCCTCCGCTCGCGGCTCTCGGTAACTCAAAGGGGGGAATGACCAAGGAAACTCGTAGCTGCGTGGTGGCTACTGCTACGTATTATTGCCGCTTGCGAACCGATGCTTCACGCGTACTTACGCCCTAACTACACAAGTCTTTTTGTTTCTTTCGATATATACGAAGCTATCCGCTGCTCCAAAAGCGTTTCGCAAGATTTAGGGAGCATTAGCTTGACCCCGCGCGCCGGACATCGACTTTGTTTGACTGAACTATGGCACTGACCACTCGTGGCACCATCTGTATCGGACAACCCATCGATAATCCGCCCGAAAGGCTTAATCTCAATACTTCATTCGTATTAATTGTATATATATCGCATTCTCGCAAAAGATCGAAGAGTGTCAGCTGCTCGAAAGATCAATTGGGGAATACGAGTTGACGGCGAAATCAACGACGAAATTTTTTTTTTCGATGTCATGAAATTGTTATATTCCTTTGTTTAATGAAACTTTTTCGCCACATTCGAGACTGAGATACGTAAATTTTTTTTTTTTTTTAATGAGTAAAATATATTCTTGCAATATATTTATATCATAAATAAATCGAATTAAAAAAAAATTGAAATTCAATTTGTTGCAGCAGCGAAGAGTAATCAAAACGGTGGCGAATACGTTGGAAACGTTGGTGCCGGAGCCGGACTTTCGATCGGTTTGTCAACGGGGTCTGTGACAACGGTGTACTCGTCGTCGAGTTCCGTATGCGGTGGCGCTACTAACAACGGTGTTATCGGGAGCGACGGTTCGCCGGTCAATTGTCACAGCAGCGGTGCATCGAGCGTCGGCGGAATTTCCGGTGCTGCTAATTCGCTTGGTGCGCTAACTTCCGGAGCCTTCAACAACACCGGTCGCACGAACTTTACGAATAAACAACTTACGGAGCTCGAGAAGGAGTTTCACTTCAACAAGTACCTCACGAGAGCTCGACGCATAGAAATTGCCTCGGCGCTACAGTTGAACGAGACACAGGTGAAGATATGGTTTCAGAATCGTCGAATGAAACAAAAGAAGAGAATGAAAGAGGGGCTCATCGGAACTTCTAGCGATATCGGTGGCGGAGGGGGTGCGGGGGGGATGGTGACGAGCAGCAGCGGCTCAACGCACATGAGTAACATGTGCCGAAGCAGCAGCAGCTCGCCGACGGGTTCGACGAGTCATCTAGAACTCGGAGGACTCGGTGGTAGCGGAATGAATTTTTCTAATGACAATTGTCGGGACTCGCCGCCCGTTGTGCCGAAGCAGGAATGACCCACTGAGAAAACTTTGAAATATCAGTCCATCGAAAAACTTCGATAGTCAGATGCGTAACGCATTGATCGGGCAACGAGTTGTTTTTTTTTTTTTTTTTTTCGCTATACATCGCGCGTGCGTCAAAATTGAGATACAAAAAAAACATCGATAATTAAGACGACTGAGAGAGATGTACGACGGGGAAAAAAATTTCTTCTCGGATATCTATGTCGGGCAGAAATGTTCGCAGAGCTATATCAGCTGATATTCTAACCGCGTAATACGTTCCTATGCTCTGCGGGCCTACCGACGCGCGGTTAACCGTCGCGTGCTCACTTACTTTTTTTTTCGTCCCGACCCCGTAGTAATTTTTACAGTGTCATCACGCGACCATAATTTAAGGTGTATAGCGTGTGCCCTCAGTTGTAAGGTCCACTGGCTACACCGACTCATTTCACCGCTCGTCTCGTCTTCGCGCATTAATTATTCGTAATGCTAAATTGAGTACCGGTGTTTACTGGTCACAGTTACAGCGCGAAACGAGCCGAACGGACTCGAGAGACATTCCAAAATTGTTTGTATCGCATAGTCACATTGCGTATTTTTACGCGTATTATTTATTTAAAAAAAAAAACTCATTTCGCATAAACGAAAAAAAAAAAAAACGTTGGTGCTGAAAGATCGTAGAATAAATATGGCGATAGGTGAAAAGCAAGTTACGATTTTTTTTTTTTGTAAATACGAGTAGAATAGGTGTTAAACTCACCTACAATGAATAGATATAGTTGTGGATAACGATGTGGCATAGCATAGTCGACGTTAATCGTCCGAAACCAAAAGTTACCAAGTACCTCGCGATTCGTATTACTATCAAAACTCATAATTGTACTTTAACGTTTAATCTATTCTCGTATTATTACTGATGGATATTACAGGCAACAGATGACGCGAAAGAAATGGGTTGCCGAAAAAGTTGCAACAACCACCCCCCTCCCCCACTCCTCCCTCCCGAACTCGGTGATAATTCAATACGATGTTATAGCATCTTATTGGTTTTTTTTTTTGGTTTTATTTTGCGCAGTGAAAGATTACGAATTGATGATGTGTGGAATTCAAGTTCAATATACTTTAAGGTCGTAAGTAGATCGTCCGTGTACATTATTTGGGCGATGTACGAGTTTATTGTGATAGCGCGATATACATAATAAGTAGCGTATATATACTATATTAATATAGTTGAAAAAAGAAACCATCAATTCCCATCAACCCGAATAATTTGTTGTATTTAAATGTAAATAGGATTCCGTGTAAACGTGTTGACGGATTTACTTCGATCCGATAACATTTTTTTTTAACTTCTAATACTCTACGTTCGGAGCGCGAGGCTTACAACATCCGGTAAAAAACGTTTGCCCGGCGGAGAATTGTCGATGGCCGCGTAATTTATTGTCGAGAATTGTTTTCGATAGTCGAGTATATTTATTATTTTTTTTTTGCGACTCAGAATTTTTCCGAGCAAATTAATGGCCTCAGTAAGTTACAACTGTAATTATTTATAAAACATCGAAGAGGTTTGGAAACGAAAATAAATGAAAAAATGAGAAAAATAGTCATCGGTTTGAGATAACCGAACGCGGCCGCTCTGTAACCAATAAAAAATTCCTACTATCTCATACGAAATGATCATTTGTCGTTAAGGACGATCATAATATAGAACTGATATTGTAGAAAGAATAAAAAAATATTATTATAATAAAGTACCAGGAGATATTGAAATTTGTAGTTTCGTTTACCATTACAATGATCTTGTAGATATTATCGCGTAATCCATTTTTAATTGTAACCCGGTGTCGAGATTGAGCGTCGATCGCAGCGCCACTGGAAAACACTTTTCACACTTTCACACAATTCACAGCACGCAAAAAAAATCACTACACTTGCAATTTCATTTTTGAGTAATTATTGGATGGTTTAATTTTTGAGTCTAATATTTACTGTTAAACAATTATTTAGATACATCGACCATCTTTAGAGAGAGAGAGAGGAGTAGTAGTGACCTTGAAAAAAAATCCGAAGTACGAACGTCGAATGCTACAAGCAACTTACGCGGTCGTCGCGTATTTCGATAATACTATATTTTCCGTACAAAGTCATTTCGAATGAATTATCTCCGACAATTTTGTGGAGAATCAAGGAATCGATAGGTCGCATAAAATAATACAAACAGCATGTATTTGAAAGTAAAGAAGTCGATCGAATGTTGGGAAAAAACGCGTAGCATCCCGAAGTCCCCAATACGTTCCTCTTGTGCGCATCCTAACAACGGTCTTTTTTCGGTGCACAATCTCGTGAATATTCCTTCCCCGCGCGGCCGTACACGTCGATAAACTCAATAATTGTCCCATTTTTTGATCGTCTAGTAGATTATATCATGGTAATCAATTTTTCAGATGCATCATCGATGTTTGGAAAAAGAGCTGTGACTTTGAAAAAAAACAAGATACAGACGCCAACCGGACGAAACAACACACGCGGTCTGTAATTTGACACAATACTTTTCGTAAAAAGTCAATCGCAAATGAATAATCTAAATTCGGATTCATAAAGAACCGAGGAATCCATAGGGTGCGTAAAATAATACGATCAACGTGTATTTGCAAGAGAAAAGTCAATCGAAAAATGCAAAAAAAAAAAGCATAGCGCCCCGCATGAGATCCACCCCGCGTGCCACATGTGCGCATACTACTGCACTATTGGTCTTTTTTTGTCATGCGGTCTTGAAAATCTCCGCCTCCCTCTCCCTCCCCGCCAGTCAAAACTATCTTCATTTTTTAGCCTCGAGATCCATAATTTATTATGAACAATCCATATAAATCCCACGATGTTTCATAAAAATATGCGCATTATGAGTTATCTACCGGGTTCCAGCGATTCCTACTCCATGTAGTACTCAATAGTCTATACTGGCGCTGATGCGAATGCTTCGCAAAGCTTCACGCGCTATCGTATGCGATGGATTACTGCGCGCAATCACCCCCTCTCTCTCGCCGACTCTAATACCGGCTACGATAAAAATATTTTTGAAAATCGTTGTTGTCAATAAATCGCTTGCCGAATAACGTGTTATTTTATGACTTATAAAAACATCAATCAAAGCGATGGCAGATTTAGAGACACTGATCTCGTACCAAAGGCATCTTGACGAAGAGGAAGAATATATAACCAAATTACTCGGGCAGATAGATCAACAAATAAACTCGCTACAGGTACGTAAGAAAATGAAACCACAAACGCCTCTAGAATTACGATTAATACTCTTATTTAATGTTTTTTACAGGTCGAACAGATGGAATTGCAAAGTACGATGTACGCGAGCGGCAATACGATGACAAAGGAAGAAAAAACAAAAACCGAAATTCCCGATAAAAGTTCTCAACAGTTGGATCTCACTGTGCCAATTAACGTCAAAAACGATATGGAAGAGGAGGACGAAGAGGAGGACGACGACGAATTGTAGAGTTAGAAAAATTTGTACGATACATTCTAATACTTGTTATCTATCTATTTATAAGAGATACATTGCACGCAGATCATTGGCTGAGAGTCGCTTTACTGATCAAAAAAAAAAAACAAGTCATCTATGTCAAATAAATGTTAAACACTGAGACTGATCCACGAGAATTTTGGCTTCTCGTAATAATAAAAAAATATTTTTATTGTTCGCACGAAAAATCGATCCGCAAATCGTCGCTGTAGAGAAGGTTAATTAAATACATAATATATCAACATGTGACATTATTATTATTTTTTTTTTCTAAACTTAAGTGTAACCTGTACAAATTTATGATACCGTCGTGGAGAACGTTCCGTCGAGGCGATTGAACATCTTTCGCAGGGGGGGGGGGGGAGGAAAGGAAAGGTATACAGTCGAGTAACGGTTCATTTCAATGTTACATCCTAATTTGTGATAAATCTAAGTTTTTTTTTGTCGTTAACTTTATGATGGATAATTCTGCGGCGGAGGCCCAAGTTGCGATGGATCGTCGACGACGATACTCGCCGGTTTGAATTGTTCCGCCGAAAGACGAGTAAAAAGGATGCCGACACCTTCAATAAGTGCTAAAAGCATTCCTCCGATTATCGCGCTGCCTGCCATCGCTGGGAGACCGTTTCTCGCTGCCAATATTCCGCCCGTAGCGGCACCGCTGATTATCGAATTCCAGGGATCTTCCTTTTGTCTGAAGTGCACAAGAGTGCAGTCGATCGTCGAAAACATACCGCCCCATACCGCGAAACTTCCCGCGAGAATCGGCGATCGTTGTTTTATTGCCATTAAACTGCCGGTGAAACGTTTGTTCAATCCGCTCGGCGCGTTGCGAAAGCCCTTTATGCTTTGAAAAACTGCACCTCCTATAGCACCCATGGTAAACGCACCTCCGCAATCGTCGACTATCCTCCACGGACACGGTTCTCTCGCGTATTCCTCCATTTTTTGTGTTTTACTGTGTGCAAACGAACGGTAACGATTTAACGATAGATTTTTATCACATCGACGTAGTATCGAACGAATTGAGGTTAGGATGATGACATAGGATGTGACAATAGTACGAGAGGACGAATTTGTTACGTAAAGTGACGCAAGGGTAACGGGGGACGAACGATTAATTGAATTTGTGAATAATTTACCAGTGAACCCTTCGTTAGCGACGATTGTGTTAACGACGAGCACGCAACGAGTCTTACGGCAAAGGATGTCTGCTCGAAAGGGTTACGGTTGCGGTGATAACGCTAGGCTAGCTATGTTCTTCTGCTAGTAACTACGCAAGCGCTCCATGTGCCTCTCGCGTGCGGCGGTCAATTGATTTAACTTTACTTATTTTTCCATCGTAATGATTTTAATGCTTTTCGTCGTTTATCTGTAAAGAATGGAAAATAAAAGAGAAAACAAATCGTTAGAGGTTTCATTAACGGCACGGAAGAATGGAAGAGTGTGCGATAACGGGAATCCAATTTTTGTACGGGTTGGAGGCGCATTTGTTTTTGTTGGAGTACGAGATGAACTTTGCGCCTTTAACTCGATGAATGAACAGACTATCGTATCCGTCAATTGTTTTTTTCGGTCGTTATGTCTTCATACGTGATTTCAGCGATGATGGTTTGAAAACGAAAAATAATATTGGAATATTACGATAGTGAGTAATATTTCTTTCTACGATATTTACGATATTCCTTGATACCCATAGGATATATCGCGCGCGATTACACACTGCCGGAGAGTGTAGCGCACGAATGGTTTAAAATAGAGTGAGGCAGTGATATCTAAAAATAAATCGGACTCCTACTCGGTTTTCGGAGATCCTGGCACTTGGAGCTTTTCAGTTTAGTCGGTATTCGTTAGTCACACTTACCGTGTTTCGTATTTCTCGTGAAAGTAATTAACGTAATAGCAGCAAATAGCCTTAATTCGAACGGTACGGTTTTAATAATTTTCTTACGATAATCAGTTTGATAATCGATAAAAATAACATTTTCCAGCAGTTCAGTACTCTTGCAATTAATCGTGTAAAATTATTCGAAAGTGAAATTATAAACCGTATCGGGATATCGCATATTTCAGAATCGGTAATTTGCATCGACTGGAATATAAAAATCGCACGATAATGTCCGATAAAACGGAAACAGGACAAATCTGCGGTGCAGCCGGAGATCCCTGCATCATAGAAAGTATCAAACCGTCCGATGAAGAAGCATCTGCATCTGCTGCGTCTAAAGCCGAAGTTCCAGAAATAACATCGATTCCGGAAGTCTCCGTATCATCGAACGTTATTCCATCGGATGATAATAAAATTTCACCAGTTGCTGCTATAATTGGAGAAGGTGATGTCGCAGTTGAGAAGGTATTTGCTCCCGATGAAAAAAAGTATTATCGATTCGGCACGTATTAACGGCTATTAAATACCATCATTTTTCCTCGAATCGTTATTTCGCAATGAAAAAAAAAATACGTGTTATCGTACGTAACGTCTTATTCACTACATTATCTTTCGGTGATTCCCGGTCAGGCGTCGGATAAGGTCGCGACCCCAGAATCGGAAATCACTGCCAAGGTTAACGGTAGCGCTGCGCAAGAGCCCCGATTTACAAATTTACAAGAAGAAGTACAGGTATTACAGATTAATGATTTTTCGATGTTTCGCTGGTCCCGCGATGTTATTTGCATACTACTATAGTTCTGTTGTGCCCCGCCGAGGTACAGAAGAAAACAAACGAACGGGACAATTACGAGAGGAAACTTGCAGACACGGAGAAGAAATTGGCGGCCCTTCAAGCGGCGTACGATGTCGCGACAAGCGGCAAAGGGGATGAAGTGAGCCTTCGAAGAGAGTTGGAGGAATTGAAAAACAACTTAGTGCAGACCCAGTCGAAGTTAAACGACAGGGGTCGTCTTATGGCTAATCAAGAAAATCAAATCAATGCATTGACGAAACAAGTATCTTCCCTGAAGGAAGTCGTTGCTATCACGAAAAATATGCTTGAAATTCGGAATATGGAAGTTAAACACTTGCAGGTCGGTTTTCCCGTTAAACATATATTTAAAATTGCGATATTAAATACCTAAAATTCGGTAATTCTATTTTTATATTTCAGGACGACGTCGATAGCATGGAAAATCGAATAACAGCGGAACGCGATAGGCACAACTTGATGCTAAAAAAAATGGACGCAGCGGCTCGACTGAATGCCGATCTAAAAATCGAATACGAGACGCAACTGCGCCTCTTTCAAGATTTGAGAGGAAAATACGAGGAGAAGGTGACTCTTCTGACGGCAGAAAACAAAGCCGCGGCATGCGCGTCAGAACAATCCACCGGTCAACCCGCACTCCAGTAGCTTCCGAAGCTATTAATATAACACGCAAAATATCAGTCACGCTTCTACAAAGTGGACGCGCAACGAGGAAAAATCTTCGAGCGAATTTATAACTAACATTAATTATCAATAATGTTATTCTCAATGACACGGGAAAGACGATTATATTAGCAATCTGGTCCGATAATAAGCGTTAAATTATACTCTTCATGTATGCTTTTCTACTAATACATTTTTTGTGATATTTATCTCATTTTGTGTGTAACGTTTTTTTTTCTCCAAGTAAATATTGACTCGGGAAAAGTTTCTTCTTCGCTATTTGGGACAAAATGTTTGACGATATCCAAAGTCATGGAACATCGTGAAAATCGATAGAAAATCGATGATCGGAAATTTCAGAATTCATTACACTGCTATATATAATTTTTTTGATGGTTGGTGAACATTTTAAAAAATCCACGGAACGTAAGTTTGAATCTCTTCATGCTTATAGTTTGTCCGATCGGTAAAGTCGTTACTTGTACAGTGGAAGTGGAGTCGTTCGTTCGTTGATAATAAAAGTCTTTTTGAAAATATTTATCAACTTGAAAAAAAATTATGTCGCCCAGTATTCAATTATAACTTTGGAAATTAAAATTCTTTTATATGAAAATGGAAATGGAAATTTAAATTCTTTTATATGGAAATAATCTATGAAAAACGCAAAATTCAAAGCTAATTGAAAAATGTGAAAAATGCATACGTATCAGAAAAATGAACGAATTATTTTCAAAAAAAAAAAAAAATTGGGTTTCCGGAAAATTTGTTGACGAATGTATTTTTCCACCAATTTGTTAATAACATTTTGCAATTATTATTAAGCAAATTCAATTTTTTCAGTACCTTTAATATGAATGATTTCTTCCGGATTTTTATACCATCGAGAAATATTTGCATTTTTCTCTCATCTTTCGTGAAGTTATGGGAAATGAACACAAAGCGACAGAACAACCTTAAGAACTATAATGACATCCATTCGTTTTTATTTTTCGACGGAAATTGATCACTATGACCCATAAAACTTGTATGAAGTTATAAACTCAACATAAATCCACGAAGAAATCCTATTTCGCACCTCAAAACACCTGAAGTGTTAATAAATATTATGTGCCGTCGTTGCTGTACACTCTAATTGAAAAAATGGCACCATCCAGCGCGCGATTGTTATTAAAATACAGGTTCTGCACACAGTTAGGGATTATTTATGATGGCAAATCTACCGGATTGCACGTATGACAGTAGCCGGCGTGTTATTTGTTTACTAGTCAGTCGATTGCATTATAGAATAGAACGAGACGCTTTTATATATACTATTCGTGCGCAGTAGATGTTACGGTAATCTTAGAGAGCTGCGCGAGATGGTGGCGCATCTTCTTAGTGTCTAATAATTTTTTTCCTACTTCCTTATATTGTTGTATCTTATATAAGTGCATAATTATGAAGGAGCCTTCGCCTCAGGAAATCATAAAAATTCATATTACGAACGATTATCAGGTATAAAAGAGTTTGGTGGCAGTGGCTGCAGATCATTCATTTACGATAAGTTTGCAGGAATTTAGTATACCTGATCGGAAGAGATATTCGTAAGGTATGTATTTCTTGGAATAATTAAACTATAACTTTTACATCATCGTTCACCGGAAATAATATTTGTACTCGTAGTGCAGTAACGAACGGTAGACATACATATATGTATACTAGAGTTTCTCCGGGCTCGCGCGCCCCTTTTTTTTATCAATATTATAAAAATGTTTAATCACCGCCGTAACTTTTCACCAATGGGGGTCGCCGCCGCTTTTTTTTTTTGTATTTTTACTTAGTCAGTCCCCCTTAAAGGGACTTAGAATATTTTTCTTTCCCCTCTTCGACCGAAAATATTCTAAGTCCCTATAAGGGGGACTTAGAATATTTTCGGCTTCGCCGCCGACCACGCCGGCTGCCTCCCTTGATTCCTGACGCAGCGGCGGTGGCGGCGGCGACAGCGGCGGTAACTTTATATATATAGAGAGATTTATAAAGTGAAATATATTTTAGACATCATGAAGCTGTGTATTTTGGCGGTCTTTGCTGTGCTCTTGGTGGTGGTCGTATTTGCCGATCCGGCTGCGCCGTCAGCGTCTTACGTAAGTAACAGTGATCGGTTATTAAATATCTCATAATCGTCATCATCATCAATTTCTATTAGATGAAATTTTGATCGAACAAAAATTACATATTGTATAGCGTCGTCGTCGCGAAATTGGAGGCGAAGGAAAAGGTGAAGCCGAAGCAAAAATCGAAACCGAAGCTAAAGCCGAAGCCGAATCTAAAGTCGTAGAAGATAAGGCCGATTCCGATGACTCCATCGAGGATCCACCAAATCTCCCGTCGGCCGATTCCAGTGCGTCAAATTCGCCCGTATGTATAAAAATGTCATGAATCGATGGTAATGTTAACATCGACAATAAAATTGTTGCGTTAAGCAAAATTGAATATTGAAAAATTTGAATATTCGTTTACAGCGTCATCGTCGGTATTCAGGAAGTGACAGAGCTAAGGCATATCTCTAATCCACGAAAACCGATCGTGAGAATATCGTGAGTACATAAATCTTCTCTATTATTGTTACTAAAGTTTGTCACAAGTTTCTCAATAATACTTACCGTTTTTCATTATTATAGATATTTGGAATTTTTGATAACGAGTCTTATAATCAACTATAATTATTATGATTATAATTAATAGTTACAGTGCCCTTAAGCTGATATAATTGAAGTCATCGGAAGATCCATTACATTGGGATGCGACATTGAAACAGAAGCGGAACAACTCTGCAATTATCATCAAAATTCTTATCGGCAATCTAATAAACGACGTTCGATTTCAATGCTAATAAAATACCTGAAATAAATGTTTCGTTTTAAGATTTTTAATGTCAAGTGTCGATTATCAATAAAATAGTTATCTGCTCCGAGCATATTTTAGACTGCGCAATCTTAATTTCCTGTTCTCCTTCAATTCCTTTACTGTTTCGTATTCCTCTGGTGTAACACAGCAATAACTGAATCTCGTAAGTTCAATAGGAATATATTTAAATATAAAAAACCGTTTGTAATAGTTATTAAGAAATCCATTTTTTATGCTTGAAGTCATTCGAATCGCCATGAAATTCTATTATGTGCTCTCGTTGTTAGACATACGGTAGAGGTACCGTTTTTGGCCACTTAGGTCCCATTGTTGCCGTCACATTTGAAGCAATAAATCAAAATATTATCGAATTAAAAATAACTTCGAATAGATCTTTTGGTGAATTAATATGAGAACTTTTGAAGAATCAATATACGATTTTGAAAAAAAATAATAATTCGAAGAGTATAATAATAAAAATGGTCATAAATGGTACAGTGGCCACTAATGGTACGACTATCTTATTAAACAGAAAAATTCCACTACCGGATGAGGGAATTTAATGCAATGCATGTAGGTATTGCACGCAATTTGAGATCATTTCTCAGAGAAAATTTAATGGATTGTACGCGCCGCAATAACCGACGTCGAGGAGTCGACCGAATGCATAATGAAATAGTTGAGACGCTTTTGTAATTGATGATATGCGTGCGCGGTAAGTTTTACGATAGTGGTGGGGAGGAGTGCGAGATGTTGGCGCAGTTTATTAGGTTTCAATAATTCTTTCCTTCTTCGTCGTTGTGTATATCTTATGTAAGCGCATATTAGTGCGCAGGTGGGTAACTATCCTCAGGAATACATGAAAATGCATTAAACAATTGATCGTAAGGTATAAAAGTCTTCCACAGGACTGACCGAACATCAATCCACTTGCAAAAGACTTAGCGGAAGTTAGTGATTGTACAGTGCATCGTAATCGATCAGAAGGGACTTTCGCAAGGTATTTCTTATTTGGTAAACGAAACTACAATTTTTGAGGCGACATTCCTTGAAAATAATGCATTCGTGTATTCGTGGGACCGAAATGGAACGATAGATAAAATAAATATCGTATATATTTTAGACATCATGAAGTTGGGTATTTTCGCGGCCTTTGCGGTGCTCTTAGTGGTGGTCGCTTTTGTTGACTCGGCATCAGTCGCGTCCAAAGACTGCGTAAGTGACAATATTCGAATGTTACAAATCTTGTTTTGTAATCCGATTTTTATGAGATCAATGCTCGATCGAAAAAAAATTTGTTTATTATATATATCATCGGCAGCGCGAAGTCGGCGGTGAATCGAAATGTGAAGAGAAAGTCAAATCTGAAGTAGACAAGCCGGGTTCAGATGAATCCATCGAAGACCCAAGTTCTCCGCCAGTTTCTTCAAGTTCAGCAAATCCGCCTGTAACTATACAATCGTTATAATTCGATGACACCATTCATCATCGACAATGAGAATATTTACGTCAATAGCAATGGAACACCAAAGAACTAAATTATTCGTTTTCAGCGTGTTCGCCGTAACCCAATGTTCGGATTTCCGGCTATGTTGTAATCCATGAACACCAATCGTGACAAACTTCGTAAGTACGTGAATTCTTATTCTTTCACTTCTGTCACAATTTCCTTATCATATTGCTTATCATTGTTCATTGTTCTCGATATTCGGAATTTTCGATAACGAGATTTACTATTAACAATTGCAGTGATCGTGAGCTGATATAATTGTAACCGGTAGGAGGACAATTTACTGATCCGGAAGTGAGACGCTCTGCGGTTGGGATAAAGTTGGAACTACTCTGCAATTATTGTAAAAAATACCGACCATCGCAATTAAATAAACGACATACGATCTTCGCATGAATAAAATACATGTAACGTACGTTTCGATTTAAGAGTCGTCACGTAAGATTTCTGTTATCAATAATATAGTTATCTATTCCAAGTATATTTTACATTGTATAATGTTTTTACTTTCTTTACATCCTCCAATTCCTTCACCGATTACCACAAAACTCATCATAATATTGGAGTGAAAGTCATCTTAAATTTTTTAATGTTCGAAACATAGTTCAATATATAAATCAAACTCTTGGACAGTTTTCCGAGTCCTACGTGCGACTTAAGCTTTAGACGGTATTCGACATATTTTCGGCTCCCGGTGTTTCTCGTTTTTTTGAATAGTGTAACGCAACTACTACATCGCGTGGATTCAGTAGATACGTATTTATTAAAGATGTTGGAATCATCGGTAGAATCGGAGTCGTAACGAATCGAAAAGATATATAGGATGGGAGACCAGGAAAAATCTTCGAGCGAATTTATAGCTTCAGATAAAGTTGTTGCCAATGTCACGGCCAGAGATGACGCTCCTGCATTACCTAGTAAATTCGTTCGACAATTAGCCTCGAAGTATATCCTCAGTGAATGCTTCGTTACTAATGAATCATAATAAAGTAGATGGGTTGCTTATGTAAATATTACGAAAACAATAAATATTACGGTACTAGTGGAGAGTACAGGAAAAAATGGAAAACAATCGGCGTAACTTCTTGTTTTCAAATACTTATTTCCTTCTTCATTATACATATCTAATGTGCACATACGTATGCTTTCGATCATTTGCGGAAATCCACGATGGATTGTCAGGTATAAAAATCTTTGATCGCAGTAAGCGAGTGTCAATCTACTTAGAAAAAGCGTGCGGGTAGTTAGTAAAGTCAGTCGAAGTGAACGGTAGAATTACTCGGAAGGTATATCATGTTTTGCAGACCAAAAATGTAATTTTTGAGTCGATATTTTCGGAAATTAATTCTCGTATCCGTAATACATTAAAAAGCAATTGATATGCAACATTGTTGTGTATATTTTAGGCATCATGAAGGTATATATTACGGCAGTTCTTGTCGTTCTTCTTGTCGCACTTACAACTGCCGAACCGTCTACAGCGGGCAGAACGGATATGAAATTGCTAAACACGCCTCGTCCACTTCATCCTGTAAGTTATAAATGTTATGTTAACGTCTTCACTTCGTCAGCGTCAGTTTACTTTAGATGAACTTTCGATAATGAATAAATCATCTTTATTACGTAGCAATTTCGTCGTGAAGTCGAAACCGAAGAAGGTGAAGCCGATGCACATAATGTCATGCAGACGCCAACGCTTCAGCGAATCGCCACCCATCCGTCTCATTCCGTGAGTATACAAATGACATGTGTCAATACCATTATTCACCATCGCCAAAGTATGTATTTGCGTTGAAAATGGGTGATTAACGAAATATTTATATATGGTACAGCGTCTCCGCCGTCAAACTTCATGGCAAAAGCAATGGTCTTCTTCGTGGTCCAAAACTTGGCGACAACAATCGCCAACCTGGTCGTACCACTGGTCGTACTAAATCCCAACCATTTCAAAATTCGTGAGTATACTGATCTTTGATTACAGTTATTCATTTTTTACATAAATTTATTTCCATATCTCTTATCATTACCCGCTTTTATCAATATTTGCGATTGTTAATAACGCGAACGACAGTAGACAGTTGCAGAGGATCTCTCCTGGTGTCATTATCAACGCTGCAAAGATGATTCTACTGACGCAGAGCATTGCTTGGCGGCACGACACGACTGGAACTATTCTGCAGTTTTGTTCTATTAATAAAACTATCATATTTTCCTTATTAATATGTGCGGCAATTTTGGAACATATTACTGCGAATTACTTCAAATAAATATTTCTTTTCGATCTTTCATGAGACTTTGTCAAAGCAAATTTTGTTATACAATTTCGAAAATGTTATTCTCTTTATTAATGTTTATTTATTTATCGAAAATCTGATAGCGAACCTAACATGAAACACTTTATTGATTGAAGGTGTTTAAGAATAAATCGAATTCCCACACGGAAAAAAGGCTTCGTTGCATTTTATGCCCAACTAAGCATTTATTAGTTGGGCATAAATTGGTTACCATAACTATCTGCTTCGTTGGTTTAGCAATTTACCATTAGTTAATTCTACGATTTATTATCATTGGTTGAGGTGAATAGTCCCCACAATAAATTCGTTTGGTGGATCTAAGTACTTGAATAATGTATAGGATAGTTAACCAATTTCATTGTTAATTTAACTAACTGAATGATCCGTCTATGGTTAATGAAATATTGTGGTACAACCCCCTGCCCCCACCCCCCTTCAAGCACCCAGCCGGTCCCATTCGGATTTATTGTGCCCCAAGGCTTTGGTTTATTTTGGTGATTAATTTGTGATTCGAAAAAAATACAAAACTATTTCATAAAATCGTAGCGAGCGCGGGAGCAAATATAACTTTATTAAATAATTGAATTGAATAATTGAGTTCACTCAACTTACGAACAATTTATTATAAAAACGTATTCTTTGGAAACTTAAAAAAATTTACTAAAAGATCAACAGACGCGGTAGCGTCTCGACGTCAAGTACCAGTAAAAAGTAATAAGTCCCCGCAACATAGATTTTACGAGAAAACAAAATAAAAAGTCGTTTATAATGTTTTTATTAAAAATAATAAATAGAAAAGTATTAAATGTTATTAGCATCATTATTATCATCAATAATAACAATAATAATAGTAATATTTAATTTTATTTGAATTATTTAAATATAACGCACATATCCGATTAAAAATTGTTTTCGATAAAAAGCGGTAGTAGCGTAGCGGTAAGTTAATGAGGTTCACCCGCGTTAATCCGGAATTCGAGCCACGCTCGGGTTTTAAGAATTTTAATTTGTAAATATTGTTAAAGCGATAAGTGGTGATAGCAGTCTAATAACGAATAATTGAAGTGGAAAAATAATCATGCATCACATTAATCCAGCAAAAGTAATTCATTTTTAACAATTTTTTTGGACACATTAAATCAGATTTTCATTCTGCACTTCAAAAAACTTATTAGTTTTCTCAAGTAAGGAAATAATTGTTCAAGGAAACAAGAAAATCAATCAAGAACCGAAGAAAGTCCAACCATTTCAGCCTAATTGATGAATTGGTTAGCCCAACGATTACCAATTCAACTATATTCTTTGTTATTCCAACTAAGTCGTTTTTTCCGAGTACACGAAGCTCAGCAATCCCGGAATTTGTATCTTTGTATTTGATAGATAGTCGATGAACTCAATCTCAATGTATGCCGACCTTTTTCGAGAAAGTATAGAAGTACGTTAAATAATCCTATTAAGATTAGACTCTTCAGTAAATAAACGATACCATTATCAGCAGTACAGTATTGTGACCCATATTTGATCAGTTAATGAAACAATTGAATTACTAAACGAGACTTTAAGAAAAATCTTCAAGTGAACTCATCGTTGCAGATAATGGGATTCCCAATGTCACGGGTAAAATGATAATAATGTGTTGACGATTAATCTGCTTTGATAAAGAGCATTCAATTACATTGCTTCGTTTATAGTGTCCTAACTAACGACAGTAGACAGTAACGACAGTAGTATATATATATACGTTTCGCCGTTTGTGTATTTTTTTTTATTATGTTATCTCGCAAAAGTCCCGTTCTTATTAGAGTTTTTCCCCGAACGTTTTCTACCACTTACATAATGCCACTATCGGCGAAACGCGTTGAATTCAATCCATGTGCTGAACACTCTAATCGATGATTGTATTGATATATTAAAACTACTCTAGCGCACGGCCTCTGAACCGGCGTTTAATTGCTTACAGTGAATTGAACGCAAAAAAAAATAGCCGAGACACGCGTATCCGTGATGACAGCTGATTTGATATTACGGTAGTAATGGAAAAAGTCGTGGCAACGGCCTCCACGCACAGCAGAAGGCGACGAGACTCGAATAGAAAGTCGCGGTGAACCCCCGATGATTCGTATTTACAAACACTGGTTGCCGTCCGGATCGTCGAGCGTATAATATGCAAATGTGTGTAAACGCATATCTATGCTCGGGGATTCACAAAATCCCGTTCAGTGAAGTATATTCTTCAGTATAAAAGCGTTTAACGGCTGTCATCGAGTATCAATCTACTTGCGAAGTTTGCAAGTAGTTAGTAGAGTCGAGAAAAGTCGAACGGAGAAGATCGACTTAAGGTATAATATTAGTGACAAAATTATAAATTGCCACTTTTGAATTGGTGCTCTTATTCGTAATACAGCGAAGCGGAATAGACACATAAAGTTGTTGTATTTATTTTAGGCGCCATGAGGTTGTGCATTTTGGCGGCTTTTGCCGCGTTGTTTGTGGTGGTCGTAGTCGCTGAACCTGCTGCCGATCCAAAAAAATGGGTCCTACCGTGTTGCCTGGGTAAACCGAGATCACCACCGCCCAAGCCTCCCGTAAGTAAAATTGTTATGTTATTTTTGATTCTTTTTTGTGGACAAACACCTTGAATTGAATATGTGATCAACAAAAAACTGTTGTATATTATATAGCGTTTCCGTCGCGAAGCTGATGCAGAAGCTGATGCAGAAGCTGTAGCAGAGGCCTTCAAGAGGCCAAGTCCGCCCATCGCTCCTCGTCCACCTCATCCCGTAAGTGTTGATAATAACAATATCTCATATTAAAAATCATATGATTTTTCATCATATGATTAATCAATAAAAATCACATGTTGCCTATTTATTTAAGTTTCGCAATTGATTAACAAAATATTTGTGTATCACGTAGCGTCTTCGTCGCGAAGCCGAAGCTGAAGCAGCCAAGCCCAACAGACCAAGACCACCGCCAATCAGGCCTCGTCCACCTCACCCCGTAAGTATAAAAATCATATGTTGCTACAGCTTATTTATTTAAGTTTCGCAATTGATTAACAAAATATTTGTGTATCACGTAGCGTCTTCGTCGTGAAGCCGAAGCTGAAGCAGCCAAGCCCAACAGACCAAGACCACCGCCAATCAGGCCTCGTCCACCTCACCCCGTAAGTATAAAAATCATATGTTGCTACAGCCTATTTATTTAAGTTTCGCAATTGATTAACAAAATATTTGTGTATCACGTAGCGTCTTCGTCGCGAAGCCGAAGCTGAAGCAGCCAAGCCCAACAGACCAAGACCACCACCAATCAGGCCTCGTCCACCTCACCCCGTAAGTATAAAAATCATATGTTGCTACGGCCTATTTATTTAAGTTTCGCAATTGATTAACAAAATATTTGTGTATCACGTAGCGTCTTCGTCGTGAAGCCGAAGCTGAAGCAGCCAAGCCCAACAGACCAAGACCACCGCCAATCAGGCCTCGTCCACCTCACCCCGTAAGTATAAAAATCATATGTTGCTACAGCCTATTTATTTAAGTTTCGCAATTGATTAACAAAATATTTGTGTATCGCGTAGCGTCTTCGTCGTGAAGCCGAAGCTGAAGCAGCCAAGCCCAACAGACCAAGACCACCGCCAATCAGGCCTCGTCCACCTCACCCCGTAAGTATAAAAATTATATGTTGCTACAGCATATTTATTTAAGTTTCGCAATTGATTAACAAAATATTTGTGTATCGCGTAGCGTCTTCGTCGTGAAGCCGAAGCTGAAGCAGCCAAGCCCAACAGACCAAGACCACCGCCAATCAGGCCTCGTCCACCTCACCCCGTAAGTATAAAAATTATATGTTGCTACAGCATATTTATTTAAGTTTCGCAATTGATTAACAAAATATTTGTGTATCGCGTAGCGTCTTCGTCGCGAAGCCGAAGCTGAAGCAGCCAAGCCCAACAGACCAAGACCACCGCCAATCAGGCCTCGTCCACCTCACCCCGTAAGTATAAAAATCATATGTTGCTACAGTATATTTATTTAAGTTTCGCAATTGATTAACAAAATATTTGTGTATCACGTAGCGTCTTCGTCGCGAAGCCGAAGCTGAAGCAGCCAAGCCCAACAGACCAAGACCACCGCCAATCAGACCTCGTCCACCTCACCCCGTAAGTATAAAAATCATATGTTGCTACAGCCTATTTATTTAAGTTTCGCGATTGATTAACAAAATATTTGTGTATCACGTAGCGTCTTCGTCGCGAAGCCGAAGCTGAAGCAGCCAAGCCCAACAGACCAAGACCACCACCAATCAGGCCTCGTCCACCTCACCCCGTAAGTATAAAAATCATATGTTGCTACAGCCTATTTATTTAAGTTTCGCGATTGATTAACAAAATATTTGTGTATCACGTAGCGTCTTCGTCGCGAAGCCGAAGCTGAAGCAGCCAAGCCCAACAGACCAAGACCACCACCAATCAGGCCTCGTCCACCTCACCCCGTAAGTATAAAAATCATATGTTGCTAAAGCCTATTTATTTAAGCTTAGCAGTTGATTAACAATCCATTTGTGTATCTTGCAGCGTCTTCGCCGTGAAGCCGAAGCTGAAGCAGCCAAGCCCTACAGGCCAAGACCACCACCAATCAAGCCGCGTCCACCTCACCCCGTAAGTATAAAAATCTTATGTTGCTACAGCCTATTTATTTAAGCTTAGCAGTTGATAAACAATCCATTTGTGTATCCTGCAGCGTCTTCGCCGTGAAGCCGAAGCTGAAGCAGCCAAGCCCTACAGACCAAGACCTCCACCAATAAAACCTCGTCCACCTCATCCTGTAAGTATACAGACATCCCATGTCGATTCCATAATTCTTCATCGTTAATTTGTTACTAACGTGATTAATATTTTATAATTTCAGAGACTTTAAGCTGATATCATAGTCAGCGGTGCGAGGAAACATTAGTGATCCAGTGTCCCGCTCCAAGTTCTGCGACACATCTAGAACGAGTACTCAGCAATCCTCTTTTATTAATAAAACTGCCATATATATACAGTCAATCTAATACGTAACCGTTGATATAAAACTGCCATGAATTACTTTAAACGAATCTTTCTAATGTAAAGTATTCAAAGCAAATCTGTGAAATCAATAAACTGATACTATATAAAATAATAGTACCTTCTGGTGTACGACTTTTATTCTTTCATGCGTAACACGCATGTTTTTACAAAAACAGCGTCTCTGGAATATATGCGGAAATATAGCAAGGTTTCTCATTAACATAGCTATGAGTATAGCACTATCAATAGGGAACTATTAAGAAACATACTGCGGCTTAAAATTGCACTAACGTTTTGATACCCGGATACACAACAAAACAAGAGTATAATGACGATACGCAAACGTTGATGACTTCCTATATCCGACTTCCTACCTGTATTCGAATAGACATGTAAACAAATATGCAGAAGATATATAGCAATATGTAAAATCAATAAAATTTTACTTTAACGAATGATTTTTTGTATTAATACAACGTCCGTTCTTTTTTTTATCAATGTGTAATAAACCGTAACATTGTGTCTCGCAAAACGTTGTAACGATTATAAGGTAAGGACGTTCGTACAACTGTTGGTAACTCAGTGCCTTTGTCGCAAGAATGTCTCATCTGAACCATAGATAAGCCTTCAACCCCTCGCCTTATAGGGTAGAGGTAGCGTTTTTGGCCACTTTAAGTCCGATGGTGGCCATCACATTCGAAGCAATAAAACAAAATCTAATCGAATTAAACAAAAAAACTTCGAATAGATCATTCGGTGAATTTACATGCGGAATTTTGAAGAATCAATATGCAGTTTTGAATAAAAATTTTTTCGATGAGTATAATACTAAAAATGGCCATAAATGGTACAGTAGCCACTAAAGGTACGTCTACCCAAGCCGGGGTATTGATGGGCCCGTTTTGGTCGGCCATCAAGAGCCTCTTTGTAGCCCTAATATAAACAGTAATGCACTTGGCGTCGGGTGTTGCTTCGCTGTAGCTAGACGGTGGAATTTAATGTTGTTTTCAAATGACTCATATTTTTGCAGAGATAAAGTGACCGTGGGTTTTAGATCGGAAACACCTATTTTCCGTGTTCATATAGATATGTGTATCTCGAATTCCATAAAGGAACGTACTGCAGGTCAAATGGCCGTACCTTTTTCATAACCCGGATGCCCTGAATGATGTTATAAAAGCGTGATATTGATATTGAATTCATAGTTGACGTCGACATACTGCTACACCAACTGCAACTGTGGCTGCAATTCAAAGCTGAAAAGCGCTGTTCATCACAGTGCTCATCGAATTAAAAAGTGAGTACACGAATAAAAAATAAGGGGTCGATAAGCGTTGATAATACTTTTTAAGAGTTTTTAATTCAAAAACAGGACCACAATTTCCAAATTAACATGTGATTGTGGACTTGCATCTATTTTCAAATCGTTGTTATTAGTAAAGTATCGGAAGTTTGGATCAATTTTTCTGGTAGGTGCGGGTAGTGAGGGGATTTTTTTTAAACACACTGTTATCGCATTCGCCGCAAACGCCTCGAGATATCAGAAGTATCGCTATGATTTACATTTTCCAGGAATGTTTTAATCTCTCACTTAGCTAATCGATGTGATTATTTGTACAGTACGTTGCTAAAATATCTGAATGTATTTTTCGATTACTACGCACATTAAATTTGAAAGAGAATTTTTATATTTTTGATGCTGTGTATATTAAGTAGAATGTGTGAATGCATAGTTGTATTCAGTGGTTGACAAAATGTTGTATTCTCTTATTGTAGGCATCATGAAGCTATGCATTTTTGCGGCTCTTGTCGCCCTCTTTGTGGTGATATGTGGAAAATGTGGGGTATATGCAAAAGCGGAAGCTGAAGCTGACCCTCGTGAAGCGCCATATAGGCCTCCGCCACCGATTGTGAGTGTGAAAATGGTGGATTGTTATAGCTCTTTTTTACAGTCAATTTCTCTCGTTAAATACTTTGATAAAAGTAAAGTAACTACTATAATTTAAGTTTCATGCAGTAGATTTATTGACGTTTATAAATGTATTAACAAACACGCCGTATATCTTGTAGCGTTCGCGCCGCGAAGCGGAAGCAGTAAACCTCAACCGTTTCCAACACCCCGGCAAGTAAAGCCTCGACTAGTTACGCCTGTTATACCCAATCCTGTAAGTATAGATACGTTATATATTGATATTTACTATTCTTGTTCGTCGCCGTACACGTTCAACTTTAGAACACCGAATTATCGAATGCTTTGACTATTATGACGTACCGTTGTGAATTCGGAAACGCAATAATTCGAGTAGTCGAGTATATGGCAATGACATATTGATACCTCACGAATGTATATACTATCAATCACAATTACTTATTTCAATCAGAAGTTTATTATCCCGTTATTTTTTTATATCAAATTCCTCGTATATCTTAAAGCGTCTGCGCTGAGAAGCGGAAGCAGCTCAGCATAAGTTTGGGATGATGGCAAAGAATCATCGTCCTGCATCCAGCTGCTTATTCGTCAACTACCCATACATATTTGGACCTCTAAAAAATCTATTACATCTTTGAACGTGTACATTATAATATAACGACTGAGCGAATAAACAATGCGCGTATTTGGTTTTGGAGCGAATATTATTACATATAATTATGGCTACTCATCCTGATTACGATATTTCATTGAATTAAACATTCCCGCTGACTTCCGCTGATTTCCGCGCAGACTTCTGCTTTGCGAAATTTACGCTGCAATATCAGTACAGTAACACGCACCACAGTACAGTAATCAGGGTGCTTCAAAATTTCAAAAGTCAAATAAAAAATCAAATTAAATGATCAAATCAAATGGTCTACAAAATTTTTTTTGGTGCAAGCTTTTGGTGCAGGCGATATACAATATACTGACGATAGACGATTGTTGTAGCAGATAGAGGTTTCTAGAACGGGAGAAGAGGAGAAGGATTTCTTATCGTTCGGAAGAAAATAAATAAACGTATCGCCTTTTTATTATCTTGAAAACACACAAAGAATATTTTATTTAGGAAAATCGAATAAGCAGTTAGTACACCTCGCTCTTGCCGCATGTCGTAGAAGACTGACTGATTTAACGGAACCGGAAGGCTCGGCAACGCGCGTTAAACGACTACAGCGCCCTCTATATCTCGGTTGCACGCGCATGCGCCTTTACTCGCGAGCACGAGACCCAAAATCCAACAACGATAAAACGTGAGGACTAGTGAACTGAAGTCTTTTAATCGTCGCATAAGATAATTGTGAAGTCGGCTATTGTATAAATTATGAGACATTTCAAGATTATGATTAAGAAACTATATTAGGTTGATTAAAGACTTCACAAAAATATCTGATCAAACAAAAACAGGAAAAATCTTCGGTAAATCGTGATATCTCTGCATCGTAGAAGGCATTCACGCCTCAATGCTTATATCTGTATCTGCACCTGTCCAAACAAAAAATACCGATTTAACTCTCGCTTTTGGGAATAAATCGACCAATTGATAAACAATGAAGCCGCATGAATGAACACTCATTTCTTAGCAATTCCGAAAAAAGCTGATTAATACGAGAAGGTTATCTATTATGATAACGCCGTATTTGATACATACCGCGCTTTCGGAATCATTCGATAATCATTGATATATCTATTTCTCTATGCATACTAGTGTTTCCCCGGGCTCGCGCGCTACGCGCGCTCGCTTTTCTTTTATCAACATTATAAAAATGTCTCATCACCGCCGCAGCTTTTCACCCACCGGCGATGGCGCCGCTTTTTTTTTGTATTTTTACTTAGACAGTCCCCTCTAAAAGTACTTAGAACATGTTGGCCTTCCCCTCCCACGCCCCACCCCCCCGAAAAATATTCTAAGTCCCTCTAAGGGGATTCCCCGTTGGGCACCCCATCGACCGAAAATATTCTAAGTCCCCCTTAGAGGGTCTTAGAATATTTTTCTCCCCCTTCCCCTCAAAGAAAAAAATATTCTAAGTCCCTCTAACGGGATTCCCCCTTAGGCACCCCATCGACCAAAAATATTCTAAGTCCCCCTTAGAGGGACTTAGAATATTTTTCTCCCCCCCCCCCCCCTCCCCCCTCGACCGAAAATCCGAAAATATTCTAAGTCCCTCTAAGGGGGACTTAGAATATTTTCGGCTTCGCCGCCGACCACGCCGGCTGCCTCCCTCGATTCCTGACTCGGCGGCGGCGGCGGCGGCGACAGCGGCGGTAACTTTATATATATAGAGAGATATGTATATGCTCACTGAGTGGGATTGCTTGTTCACTATTAACTACGATGCCAGGTGGCAAATACGCAATATAGTTAACGATCATTATGACGCTGTTGAAATATTCAGCATGACTATTTATTTATTCAGCGTTTGCACGCGTCCGTTAGGCGTTTTAAAGACGACTCCAATAACCACGGTATAATGATTTTTTTATCTCGCCGAAAGATTCTTCCTGCGCTAGCTGGTTATAGTTTGTTACATATTTTCTCCGAGTGACAAACATTTGTTTATTAGATTAACGTGTTTACGCTATGTTGTTATTATCATTGCCTGGTTTTTTTTTGCATAACTAAATAATGTTCTTCTTGCCTGCAGTGAACAGAACCCAAACAAATATTGCATACGTGTATATATATAGTCTTTAGGGAAAATAGATCGCGTCTTAGTTGTCGACCACATTACTGAATTCGGATTAAAGTAGAATTGCGCCTTAATTATTTTTTCAAAATCCTTGTTTTTATTTCGTTGCCTGTATCGAGTGCGCGTGCTTACATTCTTATAAGTTGTTACGCGCATAATAATAAAACATATATGACGAGGATACCCGCGGGGACGCTAAGACGTTTCAACGCTAATAATAAATGAATCATTTTCGACGACCGTAAAATGACGAAGAACAAATACAGTATAGTCAGTATAGTCATTTTTGTAATAAGGTATTTTTTGCGCTCCAGGTAAGTCAGTCGGATACTAACGTCGCAAAAATGGTTTGAACACGTTTTGCGAAGGATGAAATGAGCGAAGATGATCCCTCGCTACGTGCCGTTAATCGCATACTAAGGAAGCCTAAGAAACGCCAGAATCTTCTCCCCAGTACTCCAAGACAGAATGTATAAATATTGTTGCCAGTTTTGTTTCCCAATATTTTTGTTTATTGCGCTGTGTTCATATAAACGTCTGCGTTTGCACAAGACGTTGCGCATGGAACAAAACAGTGTATACATCTGTGATAAACCACCGGGTCGTCGTCCATCCTAATGATCGAGTATAAATGAAGTCGAAACACCCCCATTGAGCATTAGTTAGCTTTTAAAACATCAACAGGTCAGTAAGTACAGTTAGTAAGGAACCTGAACCGAATTAATAATTTTAAGGTAAATAGTCTCATTTATATACTTTAAATACCGCTGTCAAATAGACGTTTGTCGAAGATAATACATCTATTCTAGTATATCAGTCCATTGAGAAGACCAAACGATGTTATACTATTAACAAATGATATAATTATTTTAGCCGCGATGAACTTCATCATTTTACTTGCCTTTTTCGTGTTCTGCGTGATGATCGCAGTTGATGCGACGCCTGTAAGTACACATTTTATAAGAACGCCGGCCAATTTTTCAATATTAAATAATTAATTACAAAACTTTTTTCAATCAAATTTAACTCAGCCTTTTACTACACCTGGATCTCCACAGGTAAGTACACATATTACACGTTTGAACACGCTTTGCGAAAGATGAAATGAGTGAAGATGATTACGTTGATTCTAAATAAATCATTCTGACATTTGACTAAAAAAGTTTTTGTATTAATTAAAGCATAATCTAACATTTCAGCAACGGCAAACACCGCCGCCGTTTCCGACAGGCGCTGTGAGTAAACATATTACGATATGAATACCTATTTCATGAGAACAATTAACTATCAAATTATTTATAAAATACTTGAACCGAACCGTTACAGCCGACACAACCACGACCCTCGTTACCTAATCGGACGGGTTAAACTCCAGAAGACTAAAAACCTCACTAATTCTCCGGTAAGTGTAAATGTTACTTTACTACCGATTCTTCAAATAATATTATCAATTGATTAACAAATTATTGACAATATTCCCCTTGTTTATTAAGGTTATAGGGTATTATCGATATCAATTTCAACTACACTGAGAAAAAAATTTAGTTGACTGGAAATATTTCGTTTGACTCAACTAAATCGTTTCGGTCTATACGTTCATCTATATGTATATGTAATGGGAACAGAATCATTTTGTTGATTTGCCAAAATGCGAAACAATACACGTGATGTGGTCTTAAGTGGTTTCAAACCAAATAAGTGTCTGGTTAACAATAATTTTTTTGGATCGATCTACGTTTTGAATTGATGTAAATTGTATTTTGTTGCTTCAACCATATCGATTTTTAACGGAATGAAATTCTTGTGCTGTCGAAATAAACTGTCCAACACAACAAACCATATATTTAAATGAAATACGTAGTTTATTCTGTTGACTTGATGACGTGCAAAGCTGAGCCATACCAAAGTTGCATAAAACATGTATTTAGTTGCGTCAACTTAGCGTTAATAACTAATGAAAAAATGTATTACACGAAAATATATCAACATTTCGTACCGGTCAATATTGTTTTACAACATCGACATTAATTAGATAATTGTTATGTTGATTCAATAACTTCATTTGGTTAATCATATATTTAGTCAAGCTAACATTTCTTCATCCGTTCAATATGAACATTGTTGGCTGATTGGACCTTGTTAATAATCCAAACGAAATGAAAAAATCATGTCTTTTTACGCTCCAAGGATACGACCACACAAGTTTGTTGAAGCTGAGTTGCTTAACAGTTACAGTAACGTACGATTCTTATATCCTTTCAGAAACTGTTTCATGTTCGGGAAAAGCTTTTATACTCGCCATTTAGCGGCACTGTTTCGACTAAATACAAAGTTGGAATTTCTGGTTGACTCCACTTAATGATAATTTATATAAATATCCTCAGAGGACAAAACTTAGTATAAGAAGTATAAGCTAAATCATTTTTCCAAATAGTAATAGATTGCATGAACTATACATTGTAATGTTGAATCAAATAAAGTGTAGTTCATTTAACGTTGAACTACAATTGAGTGCACACTAGAAACTATTTGCCAAATAGAACAGTTTCAAGACGATTTCGAGGTAAATCCAATTAACCTAAACGTTGATTTCACGTCAACAAATAATTTGAACCAATGATAGCGAATAGAATAAACTGTGTATTGTCAAACTCATCTTTAACAAAGTAGTTTAGTTAGTTTACGTAGAAATATGCTTCTTTCGAAATAAAGAAGGCTTTGAAATAACCAAATATTTAATTCACTCATCCGCCGCTGCGAACAACTTTTTTGGTCTTCCTGATATCAAATTTCTTTTGTTCAATTCAAACCAGTTTCTCCTATAAAATAAATCATTTACAAAAAAAAGTTTATTTGATTCAAGCAAATTACAATGCTGTACAATTCGTTCAAACATATTTTTGAGTTCCGAGTCACAAAATATTTTTTTTAATAGAACAGATCTTCTATGTTTACGGAATGAACCTGAAAAAAGCATAAGTTTCAACGAGTTGATCGTTCTTTAAATCAAGCAAATTCGGGGCTATGCCTTCAACTAAATACGATAGTTGACCCGTATCTGTCAGTTAACATTGTTTATTTTGGTAATTTTATTGAGAGTTAGTTCGGTTGAATAAAGAATGGTTAGTGTAACTAAATCTTCGATCAACAAAATACATGCGTTTGAATCAACTAAATTTTTTTCGCAGTGTATAAAGCAATCATAATAATTAATAAACATACTTATAATAATATATATAAATATTGATAAATAAATAAATAATTGCAGAACTCTTAGCTTCGAAAGTGGTGGGTGGAAGAATCACGGGTCCAGTGAGATGGTTCAAATCGCGTAATGAGATTCACAGAGAAAACAACTCGACAGTTCGACATATCCTTGATGAATCGATGAAAAATGTATTATTGTGCAATAATCAATTTTCAAAACATTCTACTATGAACGACATTGAACTTTATCCAACATGACATCTTTCACACGGACGTTAAGTCAATAATACATTATATTACATTAAAACATACATGTCATGTTGTACTATCTCAGTTTTTTTCCTTCCAATTCGTTTTCACGTCCGTTCCAAAACTCATAGGAATACTGAATTGAGGTTTTGGCTTAACACCTTTTTTCATGTCGTGCAGAATACTTCGAGGCGGTACACGAGACGGAACGAATTTTCAATGAAATTACAATCGATACATGATCAAGAATCGTTAACCACGTGTTTGCTTACTTGTTTTTTCTTTTTTATCGAGGCCTCGCCTGATACTTTGACATGATATTTTTTTTAACCATCGCCATTTTCTCAAGCATAAGGGGCTTGAACTCTTACACGACATCGATGATAGATAACAATATAACAAAACAATGCTGATGAATGATTGACCACTCCATGCGATTTATGCACTACAGCATTGTCGATGTATTTAATATATGGTGGTCCTTGAGTGTCAATCGAGTATAGACATTACAAAAGTTCTCCGTACACTTTAATACTAGAAACTTGCGTTAACTAAATTTACCAAAATATTTTTTTCAAACAAAAGAAAAGGTACTCCAAGTACTGAAGAATCCAATTTGCAAATATTATTAAAAGAAAATGAAAAAAAAATTAAAAGCCGAGTATAATAAAAAAAAAAGTATTCTATATGACAAAAAAAATTGCTGTAAAAAATTGGCGTTGCGGTGTTTGCAAGTGTTACGTCCTGGTGAGTCGTAACAGGGGTAGGATCCTGATCACACGGCAACGTCACGTTAGCAATGTTAATAGCATAGAGAAAGTGACGGTACCGTGTGGTCAGGATCCCACTCCTGTATGCACGCAAACGGACGACGCGCATGACCAGTTTTCCCTGTTGATAGAAATTGCACGGCAACTTAAAGAAACGTCGGAGAACGCTTTTTATTTATTAATTGGACTAGCAGAGGAGCAAATGAAAAAAAATGAAACTAAAAATGAACCTAAAAATGAAACTAAAGATTCTTAAGCCGTTACAGGATCTTTTCATCTGTTCAAATTTTCACTTTAAAATTAATATTAACATTCCCATAGCGGTTAGAATTCCTGCAGGTGATAATTATTAATTGATACTTTATTGAATTTTGAAAATTCCATAATTTGTTTATCTCGTATTTGAGTTTGTTCGTGTTCACGATGTTTAATTTTAAAAAAAGTCGAAAATGCATTGCATTCAAATTATTTTCAAAGCCATTTTTGGTACAAGCGAATGTTGCATTTTACAAATCGCAGATCAAAACTCTTGAGGAAAAGTGCATCAATTACAACACAACGATTAGTATGTTATCGTTTATTATTATTTTAAATCCAATGCTTGGAAACTTTCGATTTTATCTTTGCTTTCAATTATAGGCGTACAGTAGTTCGAAAATATTACGATAACCAAATTCTTCGAAGTTGCGATCAATATTTATATTTTTCAGTTCTCATGAACGTTTCGAATTAAATAACAATGTTGAAAACTAGAATAATTATTGCGTCCACATAATAAAGAAAATCTTTTAACAATCTAGAATTGTCTAAATTTTGCGATGTATTATAGATGTATCCACGGCGATAAGATAAATGTTTTCGAGCGCAAAAAAAGTAGCTCCCCGCGTATCGCACGTTCTGGCTTGAGCGATGACCGAAAAGGAACTCGCTGAATTTTAGGCGAGGATACGCTATCAGTGTTGTTTTGCCGTCGATTTCGCCGAACAAGAGCCCCGTTCGGAATCCTTTGATCCTTGCACAATGTGCCATAAAAGCGGGTGCCCTCTCGATTACTTAAATTACATCAATTCACGATGGTTTTAAAAATAAAACTCAATAAAATATCGATAAACACTTATTCCTTTTAGTTTTTATTACATTTATTACATTTTTTATTACATTTATTTTTTATTTTCAACATATTTTCAATCCTAACTACTTGAAGGCGGTCAAGAGGTATTATCAAATATTTGTTTATTTGACAGGTGCGGCGGTGTCCCACGAACCGAATCGAGACTTTAACCTTATTCCGTGATGTTTCCCGTGTCGTTAGACTTATCGCTATCGTCCCGTAAATTCAGGATCCCGCTCCAGCAAGCGTCAGAATAAACTATTGGGACGCTAATTTTTTTGCGGAAAAAAACATATGGAGGTTAATTGAAAAGTGGCTACCTATGTAAAATAAAAGTATAATATCAAGAGGCGCGGTAGCGCCTCGACGCCAAGTACTGAAAAAACCGTACAAAGCGTGCCGCTACTGAGTAACCTACGCCAATATACCGGAAGTGTATAGTGCATTCAACTTTCCATCGATATATCTTCGCAATAAGACAACGAATCGAATTTTCATGGACACTTTTATAATGTAATTTTGGGTCAATCTTTCGAAAGAGCCTAGTTACCATTCAATTGTTCCGGCGTTCCGTTGTTTGCAAGCGTCACAATAAACCACTAGCATTGGAACGCCAATTGTTTACAGCAATTTTTGTGCAAAAAAAAATATTTTTTGTTGTATAGAATCCTTTTTTTTCTGTTATGCTTGGCTTATAAAATTTTGTTCATTTTTTTTTTTTTAACAATATTTGCAAATCGGATTTTTCAGTACTTGGCGTACCTTTTTTGTTTTTTTTTGAAAAAAATATTTTGGGAAATTCAATTAACTGAAAAATAAGTTAGTTTATGCCAATAAATACCCTAGCATATCTATACACGGCTTTTGACAACTTTAATTTGTAATTTTTGTTCAATTTTTCTGAGTATTAGTTGCATTTTTTTCTATGATATGTTTCACGAGCTTACCAAAGGGGTTTTTTTTTTTCTTTTACATGCTCGCAATCAGAATAAAAATGTATTTAATGTTGTAGCTGTACTTTTCTTTCACAATCAAATGGTTCTTATGTGCGCGTAATGGATATTATAATAAATTCATGACGAAGAGTTCATACAGTATCTATCGAGAAACAAAATACAGGTTCATTCGTTAATAGCGAACTGAAATTGCAAATCAGATTGTACAAAGTCTGTGTAAAAATATGCCCGCGGATTTTTAGTTGTAAAATAATTGTAATTTTTTTGTTTTCTGCACAAATTAGTAACAACTATTTTGTCCAGTGTTTGTTGTTCGTATAAAACGTATAGAAACAATGTGTTCAATGTTTATATTCGACTGATTTGACTGAACCACAAGGACTACTTTATAAGAGATCGAAAGGCCGCCACAAAAATGGACTGTTCCGAAAAATGCTGTCGTATTGTCTAATGGGTTTGTGACGAACTTTTTTCCGATATTAAAATAAAAATTGCTTCTGTGAGGCCGAAAATTTGAAAAAAAATACCAATAATATAATAATCTCAATTTGTTAAATCACATATGTGGTATGGATAACAAAGCAATTTATGATATAAGTATGATTTAAGCTATTTATAAAAAATCTCAATAAAGAAGCTGTATAAACTAATTGCTGTCATAAGTGTATTAAGATTGGAAATGCGTTTAGCCGATGATAGGTAAAGTGATGCAGGATAAAATATATAAAATACCGATGTGAATATTGCTTCAAAATATTTTTGTTCATTTCAATGGATTTGTAAAAGCCTTTGCGCACGCAACAATACGATATATACATATTCGCTCAACCACCGAGTGGTTTTCCTGTTGTATCATCCAGCATATAAAAGGTTCAACTGTATTCATTGAGCACTCACTGAGGTCATTTGTCTGCTATTGACAAGTTAATAGAAAAGTATAGAACCTTAAGCAAAGTAATATTTTTAAGATAACTATGTTCATTTATAAAATTTAACTGTAGCAAATTGATATTCGTCAAAGATAGTAAACTCTATTATATCAGTACTTTGAAAAAATGACGCGGTGATATAGTATTAATAAATGTTATATTTATTTTAGACGCGATGAAGTTCAGCATTTTACTTGCCTTTTTTATATTCTGCGTGATGGTCGCAGTTGATGCAGTAAGTACAAATTTTATAATACCTAATAATATCGATTTTTCAATGCTAAACAATTATATACAAAACGTTTTTCAATAAAATTCAACTCTAGCAAAAAAGTACTACTACACCTAAAACTCCACCGGTAAGTACACATATTACGTTGCTTCTAAATAAATAATTCTGACAATTGACTGAAAAAGTTTTTGTATTAATTAAAACGCAATCTAACATTTCAGCAAACGCCTGTAAAGGATCCACCGTCTCCACCAGGCGCGGTGAGTAAACATCTTCACTTGTGAATACCTATTTCATAATAATAATTAACTATAAGACTATTTATAACATACTTCAACCATTACAGCCGAAAAAACCACCACCAAAGAAATCTAAGGGAAGCTCCATTAGCTCAGAGCCTATCGACTACTATAATGAGGATGAATAAAAACCTTATTACTTACGCTGTAAGTGTTAACCGTATTTCACAACCATTTCCTCAAATAACATTACCAATTAATTAACAAGTTATTGACAATATTATCATGATGATAATCTTATGTATCTTATGGATTCACTGATACTTAAAGAAAACTCATACCCGTCGAATATAAGTGAAAGACATGACTTACTCATTTTTCGAATGACTCCGTGATATCATTAGCATGCTTGTATCGCGATGTAGTATTATCAATATACGATTTATAATTTTAAAATCAATTGTAATAATTAAGAACCATATGTATAATAAATGATTGCAGAACTCTGATCTTCGGAAGTGGTGGGTGGAAGAATCAACGGTCTAGTAAAGTACTTCAAATGGCATAATCAGATTTACAGACGGAACAACTTCGCAATTCTACATATCATTAATAAATTGATGAAAAACGTTATGTGATGCAACAATCGATTTTCAACAAATACTATGAACGACTTTAAACTTTATCAAAAATGACATCTTTCACATACGGATGTTAAATTAATAGTGATTTATATTATATTAAAACATATATATCATATTGTATGTTGTCAATGTCTTTTTTACCTCTCAGTCCTTTTCCCGTCTGTTACGGACCTCGTAGAAATATGGGATCGGGATTTCGACTTGAAACCTTTTTTTAAATCGCGTAAAATACTTCTAGACGAGGCAATACACGAGACGGAAAGAACACCAAGTCGAATACCCGCCGGGGTTGTATTTTTTAAAGTTATTATTTTTTCCCCTGCTTATGCACAACATAAATTATTTTTAGTTGCGTTGTAGCTGAACAAACAAGAAATTGTGAGGAAAAAATTATTTTGGAGTTCGATCGTGAGGCAATGAAAAATGCTTTGAAATCGTCGTCGATCGATGGATCGACGAACTCTTTATGTTATGTAACGATCGAGCGAATGAATGACACGCGTATTCGGTTTTGGGGCGGATATTATTAATTTTAAGAAACGTTAATTATCCCGGTCTCGAAATGTCACACGTCCGCTCGCTTTTAAAGTCCCGTCCAGACTCTCTTGTCGTGATGATAGATATCATATCGATCGTTCGTACGTTTGTCTATTGTCAACCTAACTAATATCGTGTGTCTTAATAAATAGTCAGCTAACATTCGTTAGCTAGTCAGCTATCTTCGTTACAGTTATATGAATTTTGAGAAACTATGTTTCATATACCCGCATGTGAAGCAAAAACGACTCCGCCATCTTTATTAAAGTCTTTACATAAAATAGTTGAAATTTATAAAATTATGATTGATTAAAACTATTAGTTTCATCAATCTGGCTTTCTTTTTAAGCCTTAATCCCTTGCTTGTTTGGCGAGTAACCCGAAGTGCGATACTGTAATAGTACATTGTGCACACGATACTTTTTGTAATGAGTACAGGGGAACCGGCGCGTTTTATATCAGTTTTTCGGGACGGACAGTGGAAAGTGAGGTTATAATTTCCGTCCTAAGGGCGGAAAAATTATCCAGCGGGCAGAGAAGTAGAACTTTGTTACTCTAGGGAGGAAAAATAAGGCAATGCGCATGTGCAAATCTTACGATACTGCTGGCAAAGAGCCTGAAATGGACGTATGGTTCATGTCACTCCTAGGTGGCAGACCAGAACCAACCACAAAATAACATTACTTACTTACGCAAAGAGCCACTTCCGTCCTGCAAAACTGCTATGAAATGCGTCGCTTTTCGCGTATGGGTTACAAAAAATAGTATTGCTTGCTGCTGGAATTATCTAGTATTAATGGATATTTAAAGATAAAACGAACTTTACTTGGTTTATGGAAATTCCGACACTCAAGCCATGTAGTAGATTCGGCTTGTAGGCCAGTGGCAACAATAATGCACCCAACGGAAGCATAGGTTTGACAACACTCTGTGTTCTCTGTGTGAATATGCATACAAACATTTAATTTCACATTTCACTAACAATCAACATTCAAGATTCCATTAACAGATGAGCATGTTTCCGCCATGTTGTTTTTATTAATGCCTGGAATCTTTTCTTTTTCGAAATTTTGCGCGGGACGGTCTGGTTACGTGTAGGTAATCGAACGCAAAAAAATATTTCACGTGCATATGAATACGGTAGTCGTGCACAATTAATTTTGTATTCGTGCGATCGAACGTACTGATAGTTACATCTCTAAATTAGTTACATCTCATCGTAGTGGTAGTTTATTTGGGGTGGAGACCGACTCTACACCTCCCAAGTCTACACGAAGTCAACTCCACACCAAATGTCTACACCGACTGACTGTACCCGCAAAAATCTCTACACCAAATAACTCTGCACTGAAATCCTAATACTGCATAACTGTACACGCAGACGGTCTGCATAAAAAGTATGCACCAATCGACTCTACACGCGAGCAAGTCTGCATCGAATAACACTGCACTTAAAACTATACACCTGCTAAATATGCAAGTTGCACAAAAAGCAGCTGTACACAATTATAAACAACACGGCACGACGAAAAGTCGACACTAAAAACTCGACACGACGAAAAGTCGACACTAAAAACTCGACACGACGAAAAGTTGACACGAAAAACTCGACACGACGAAATGTCGTCACCGAAAACTCCACGTGGAATTTTATCAAAGAAAAAGAAATGGTGTTGAGTTTTTCGTATTTATATATTTCGTATATCGTGTAGCGATTTTTGCGTGTACAGTCAGTCGGTGTAGACATTTGGTGTAGAGTTGACTTCGTGTAGACTTGGGAGGTGTACAGTCGGTCTCCACCCTTTATTTGCTTAGACTCATATGGATCTACAAAGGAGTTACAATGATTGTCGATACATTATTGGGCAAGAATGTGTACGTTCACTTTTGCCTTCGATCGAGTTTGCTAGATAAGTATTATGGTTAATAGTACAGTTCTACCGACAAATAATGCAGTACGTCTTGTTTTCCCCATACAGTATACGCTCCGTATTCTTAACTCCCCTTAACTTAACGGCTCCCTTATTTTAACTCCTTGCCATGGTAATGAATTCCCTTAACCGTATTTCGCCTCAACCTCTTTTCTCCACTCTGAGCGGGAGACACTCCGCGCGCACACCCCTCGTTACCCCTACTCGCAGCAACTGACCGGGAGCAGGGACGATAGGAGAAATACAGAAAAGGGAGTGGGTCCGGTCCCGTCGAGTTAAGAATACGTTGACTGTAGTTGCATATAATTTTGAATTGTGTCGGTGTTACCGCCTAGCGTTCTTAGCATAGACCTGAAGGGTGAAGTATTTGACCCTTTTGTGGTAGAGAGCGATCGTATCGAGTGCTTGTAGTAACATCATTCACTGAAGTGGCGGTATCGGACTGATTTTTAAGTTTCCGCGGCAAAAGTATTGCAATCTTTCCATAAGCAATAAAGTCTAGCCAGCTAAAAATAAAATTAACGAGCGATACTTTGGCGTGACAGCGCCTGCACGCTAGACGTACCGCGTAGTTACATCACATAAATCATAGGGATAAAAAACAAAATATAATATATGTAAACTTTAAGCTATTCATGAAAAGTTTGAATAAGAAGAAACGATGCAAACTAAATGCCCTCACAAGTATATTAGGATTGGAAATACGTATAAACGATGATAGTTACAGCGATGCAAGACAACACGTAAAAAATGCCATGACGAGTTTTCTTTTTAAATATTTTCGTTTATTTCATTGCGTACACAACAGACCTTGCGTACACAAAAACACGATGCATACATATTGACGAAGCGACCGAGGAATTATCCTGCTTTATGGCTCGGTATATAAGAGGGTCAGTTTCATTCATTGAGTATTCATTGCACTCGTTTGTCTGCTATCGACAAATTAACATAAGGGAACCTAAACCAACCGAATATTATTAAGGTAAAGATATTTATCTACAAAAGTTAATTGTGACTTTGAAATTGATATTCTTCGAAAACAGTATACTCTGGTATGAATACATTAAAAAGATCAAACGGTGATATAGTATTAACAAATGTTATATTTATTTCAGACGCGATGAATTTCAGCATTTTACTTGCCTTTTTTATATTCTGCGTGATGATGGCGGTTGATGCAGTAAGTACAAATTTTATAATACCTAATAATATCGATTTTTCAATGCTAAACAATTATATACAAAACGTTTTTCAATAAAATTCAACTCTAGGATAAATCTACTACTACACCTAAAACTCCACCGGTAAGTACACATATTACGTTGCTTCTAAATAAATAATTCTGACAATTCACTGGAAAAGTTTTTGTATTAATTAAAACGCAATCTAACATTTCAGCAAAAGCCTGTAAAGGATCCTCCATCTCCACCAGGCGCGGTGAGTAAACATCTTAATTTGTGAATACCTATTTCATAATAATGATTAACTATAATCCTATTTATAATATACTTTTACCATTACAGCCAAAGAAAGTTAAAAAGGGCTAAACTCTGGAAGTCTATAAACCTCACTATTTGTCCTGTAAGTATGACTTTCACTTTACTACCGATTCTTCAAATGGCATTACCTATTGATTAACGAATTAGTGACAATGTTTTGATAGTGATAATACTATGTAATGGCGCCCCTGTACAACAGTTCGGCACGGTTTAAAATGCAGTACAACCTTCGTATTCTTAACTCCTCTTAACTCAATCACTACCTTATTTCAACTCGCTACTATGGCATCGATTTCTCTTAACTGCATTTTCCCTGAGTCCGTTCGCCCAACCGAGAGCTGCGGTGCGGACGCGTACACCCCGCGTTACCTGTACTCCGTAGAAGATAGAGGGTGTCCGATCCCGTCGAGTTAAGAATACGGACGTTATACGCACTGTATTCGTATCATTGAGATTCAAAGACTTATACTCCTTGACTATGCGCCAACGACAAGACTATAATCCAAGTTTATAATGACTTCGTGGTGCCATTACCATGCTTATTGTCGTTATGTGGCATTATCGATACTATTTCTAACTATGAAAATAATCGTAATAATTAATAATCATATCTATTATAAATAATTGCAGAGTTCTGATCTTCAGAAGTAATGGGTGCAACAATCATCAGTTCAGTGAGGTGCTTCCAATGGCATAATCAGTTTCACACAGAAAACAACTCGGCAATTCTGCATATCCTTGATAAATCGACAAAAACTGCATCGTGATGAAATAATTTTTTTTTATTCCCGCTCCATATGATCTTAAACTTTATCAAACATGAGATGTTTCACACGGATGTTCAATCAATAAAAAAATATACTTTATTTAAAACATACGTCATGTTGTACGATCTGAATGTTTTAGCTTCGTTTTCATGAATTTTTTTCAATGAATACGAACTGAGAAAGTTCCAAGCGTCAGAAAATCACACAATTTTTTTTCACCTCTAAATACGATTCCTGGCCTTTTATCGAATTATCCCTTTTGTCGCGCTTCGAAATGCGGCGGTACACGAGAAGGAAGGGGCATCGAGATAAATACCTCGTTAACTTTTTAAAAATGTTTAATTTATTTAACCTCCTTTATTTATGCTCCTGATGCACGACATAAAATATAAATATATCAATGTTTATTTATCTATATTTATGTCTAGTTTATCAATGGATCGACGAACTCTTTATATTATATGCGTTTTTTTTAAACATTAATTCATATACTCATGTACGAAGAACTTCGAACCAATCTTTCTATATTAAGGTGATGTGAAACTTGTATAAGTGCGAGAGAGATAGCATGATGCTCACTCTCGGCGGAGCGAGAGAGACACACTGAGAATATGTTTCACATCACGTTAAAGTCTAAAGGAATCTTATTCCTTTTTTTAGTCTAAATACGTTGCCTGTTTAACAAGAAACATGTAGCGTCTTGTTGTATAATAGTATTGCGCAGTGGATCAGGAGTGAAGAAGAGCTATAGCTTTCTTGTATTCACAGATGTCCGAAGTGAAATGAAAATTCTACTCTGTATCTGAAATTCGATCACCACAGGTTACTTAGGTACCACTGCAGTTTTGTCGACATCTGACGAGATACAGAAGAGAACATGGGAACGCGATAATCAAGAAAAACGTCTCAAACTCAAAACAATAAGATCAGAAGCCCTTTATGTTATGTAGTAAGAAGCGATAACGAGTAGCAAACAAAGAAGACGTCTCTTCAACAAGCGTCAGAATTATTTTTAAAAATGTCAGAATACCGTACAGCATAAACAAAGAATACTGTACTGGAGTACGTTCAATGTAATTTTCTTGAAAAAAACTGCAACGTTAGTCGTACCGTCGAGCATAAAACTGCGAAAAGCGAAATGCGTCTCTCCTAACCCGCACTGTACTAGCTATTCAGTTGTCCAATCATTAAAAAAATTCTTAAATTCACTTGATAATTGCTGTTATTAAAGTTATTGTTTCACATGATTGTGAGGCACGGTAACGATGGTGGATAAATGACCGTTTCATTATCATTCAATAAAGAGTGCAATGTTCTATGGTATTCGCTGCGTATGCTTTACCACAAATATATTTCTATTCTTTACCTCCTTCATTTTTTTTGATGATGTATTATCTCACAAGAAGTTACTTTCCGTGCCGACTCTCTATAGGTTTTTCCAAGTGTTTTCTCCCAATTGCAATCTGGTTGGCAATCATATGATCGAGTGTATGGCAATGTTACCACAGCTTGACGAACGCGTGCAGGCGAGTGTTAGTATGTACACAGTAAAGCAGAGTGACGTACTAATAGTCTATGATCAAAACAATAGATAGCCGACGCATCTATGTATTAATACATAGACTATTCCTGTGATCGCGTAGAAGATGAAAAACCTTCCCGTTTCTGCATTTCCCGTACCGTCCCTACTCTCGGCCAGTTGCTGCGAGTATGTGTAATGAGGAGTACAGTACAAGTTCCGTATTCTTAACCCGACGGGACCGGACATGCTCCCGTTTCTGCATTTCCCTTATCGTCCCTACTACCGGTCAGTTGCTGCGGGTAGGGGTAATGAGGAGTATACGCGTCCGTAGATACCGCTCGGAGTGGGGAGAATGAAGTCAATGAGAATACAGTTAAGGTGAGGTGATACTACTCGGTCGGTAACAAAAACTGTAATCCAAATTGCTCTGCCTAGAATGGTTTTATGTGTAAAAGACGAGAACGTTGCCCTCCGTGAAGCAATTCTAAAGAGCTACGTTCTCACCTTTTTTCCGTAAGACCAAGCGTGGCCGAGAATTTCAGGATCTAACGAGTAGCTCTGTTTCTCTCGCACTTATACAAGTTTCACATCACCTTAAGGGAAATCGTTGCCATGGTAATGAGTTAAAATCAGGGAGCTGTTAGTTAAGAGAAGTTAAGAATACGGAGTTTGGACTATATACGTGTCCGCATCGCACCGCTTGGGGTGAGGCGAATGGACTTAGGGTAAGTAACGAGTTAAAATAAGGGAGCAGTTGAGTTAAAAGGAGTTAAGAATACGGGGGTTCTACTGTATTATATTACACGTTTCTTCGTGCACACGCTTGTATTTTCCTACGTCATATACGCATGGAAATACACGACACGCACAGTTCGAAAAACATACCAAGCCCTCTCTGCTTAATGAAAATGGTCCGGTATAAAAGACGTTGGTCCGCACTCATTGCATATCAGTCTACTCTCGATAACTCAGCAAGCAGACAGTCAATGGTGTAGAAGTCGAACATAAGTAATCACACAAAGTTGATATGCTTTTTTCAAAAATTGAAGATTGATACCGTATTAACGAGTTCTTTTACTCATTTTAGACATCATGAAGTTCAGCATTTTGATAGTTTTTTTCGTGCTTTGTTTGACGTTCGTAGCTGGCCAAATACGGAAGCAGGTCATTGAATATTGGCGCCGAACATCGACGACTACTGAAGTAACTACGAATACTATGATACTACTGATCATTCAATATGAACTATTGACCAAAAAATAAGATGAATTAATTGACATTCTTTTTGACATTACAGTCACCAACGGTACGCATTGTAAGTGCAAATGCTGTATTATTAGTGCTTATTTAATACTACTAATTGACTACAAAACAATTCCTCATCCATTTAAACGTTTATAGCCAAAAAAGGCCCCAGGAAAGGGAGGCAAGACAGCTCCCGGGCGCGGCGGAGGTGGACGGGGAGGTGGCGGAGGAGGACGGGGAGGTGGCGGAGGAAGAGGACGGGGCTAAAGCCAAGAAGTCTCACTGCATGCTCTGTATGTATGAATCTTACGTCAATACTCATTACGTACATATAATTTTATCAACCAATGAACATATTATTGACGATTTTACGTTGCGTCCCATGCGCACAGCCGAACGCGATTCTTACAAATAGTCGGATTACTGCAAAAATTAAAAATCGCTCATATCACTTGCGTATGCGTTATCGTATCACGCTATGCATTAACAATGAAAAGGAGTATTATGCGTTCGACATTGCCGTGAAATTAGCCTTGCCATGTCCGTTTTTTGTTACTATTAAAGCCACTAAACAGATCGTGAAATGCTCCACAAAGATAATGTTCAAAATTTGTTGTTGACTGTTTGTAGCCCCCGTTGTTAATTAGTCCCTTTAGCTGACCGTTCATTAAGTTTCATTTAATCATTGATTGAAGCAACGATTTAAACAGTGGAATAGAAATATACATATCGGAAAATATACTCATTCAATTGATTGTTAAGCGCTCTGCTATGTCCGTCATAGGCGGTTTAAAAACTTGACGGAAGGATTAAAAAAAATTCACGTTAAAAAAATATCAAATACACAATAAAATCGAAGAAAAAAAAAAACAAAAAAGAAAATAAACATTTTACAAAAATACTTGCGGTTATTCTATTCATCAATCAAATAATATCAGTTGTTGATTACTATTACTGTAATGAACGATTACAGGGCTCTGAGCGCAGATTTTCAACAGTAATCCGAAGAAAAATCACGAAATCAGTGAAGTGCTTCCATATCCACAGAAAGAACAACACTGCAATTTTCTATATTCTCGATATATCGACGAAGTATAAATGGCCATATGGCAATCCAATTGAAACAAATCTAACTATGAAATGAAACTCAACAAAACGAATAATTTTTTAAATTGAACATCTTTACAGCAAATGTGAGTAATCCATGTAATTAGTGTCAACAGTATAAAGAAACTGTAATATTTAAAAGTGCAATGTTTTTTTGCCCTTTCCTCCTATTCTTATCCTCTGCGATTATCGATTTATTACTGGAACAGCGTTTCTATTCGATATTTTTGGAATGCCAGTGCAATCGTGCGTCTGTTTATAAACCTAATTGCGAAAAAAGTGTCCACGTCTCCAAAAATCATTGTCTTATAATTGAATTGAATTCAATGATAAAAGTACTACGCACCATTATCGGTGATAACAGAAATAACCGGAGCATCTGATATGTCTGTTTATTACGCCCACTGACGTGTATTACCCGTCTTTCATACATATAAAGCAACATTAACCGTCGTAACAGTTATGTATACCGTATGAATGTGTAATAAATATTATTAAATGATACTAAAGAATCACATGCATGTAGATGCCGTACTTACACGAGGTCGGTAGAAGGCAGAAGTGATAATCTGTGTGTTTCCTTTTCAAATATTTATTTCATTTCAGTCGCGCACATGTTCTGCACAATCTATTATTATATTAAATACATCGAAACTGAATGAAAAAAAAACACTTGTAAGAACTTTGCAGTATTTAAAAATAGCGGGATTCAAGTAGACATTATAATGACGTCAAATTATTTCTTCTTAAGGGGACCAGGAAAGTTTTCCGGGCGGAAAATTCTGCCATGTTAGATTGTGTATAACAGGGCCAAAATAGGAAGAGGATCCTTTTCCTCATAGTAAGTATGTATATCAACATTACTTGTTCGAAAGATAACTTCAAAATTTTTATATTATCTATAACAATATAGATATTGTTGTTGGCATAAAACAGGCGCTTTTCACTTGCTGATACAATTTCAGGAAAAGAACAAAAAATTCCTCTTGTACCCATAAGAGCAAAGATGTTGCCAACATCCTGCTTTATCGATTGAACCTGAAAAACAATTTTTTTTAAGAAACTTGACGGAATGCGAGCTTAGAAACAAAAAACCATGAAAAACTGCGATATGTGTTAATAAAAAATCTGTTAAAATGAGAGAAAAAATGTAGTGACATTTACTTTGAGGTTCAGTTAATAGAATATAATATTATCTAAGTTCAGTGCAAATTTCAAGACAATATCGTTCTCGACATATCAAGGCAGAACCAGTAAAATATGTCGTTGCTGGGAAATCGCGTTTACACTCGCCGGCTCGAGCATGAATACACGCATCCAGACGTTCACCGCGTTACATTTTTTGCTCTCCCGTTCGCAGTTTTAAGAATTTCATATTAAATTCGGCAGAATCATATTTATAAAGGTTTATACTATTGATATATGAAACAAAAAAATAATTCGATTTTTCCAAATTATAAACCTCCCTGGTCCCCTTAATGTGAAAATGAAAGCGGGCCACCTATGCAAGTTACGGATGAATTATAAACGCCATTAATGCGTACACATAATACTGTTCCTATTATGTTACGTATTCAAAAATCCAACCGTACTAAATCTTCTGTACCTGTTGTATGTTCCCTCAAGTATGTAGTTGTAGTTGCCTTTGCAACGAATCTAACGGATGCCAGCAATATGGAAATCAAATACCCGCGTATCGGTCTTACATTTGAGTGGTGAATTGTTATATACACACATATCATATATTTTTGGAATTTTAGAAGGCCTTGAACCGAATGGAGAAAGAATTCTTCTAGTTAATTCGTAACTACCTTAATTAATCTTGTTCAATATTTAAGGCTTGTCATGACATTTATTTTATCATTTCTGTTTAAATTTTTTATATATAATACTACAGTCTGCGCTCCGTACTCTTAACTCCCCTTAACTTAACTGGTCCATTATTTTAACTCGTTACCATGGTAACGAAATCCCTTAACTGTTTTTCCCCTCAGCCCCTTTTCCCCACTCCAAGCGGTGGAAACTCCGCGCGCATACCCCTCGGTACCCCTACTCGCAGGAACTGACCGGGAGTAGGGACGAAAGGGAAATACAGAATAGGGATAGGGTTCCGGTCCCGTCGAGTTAAGAATACGGAGCGTGGACTGTATGTATCAATTTGCTTTCCACGTCAAATACGTACAGATTTTTTTCGATTTTGTTTTCCCACCTACAATGTGGCTATCAGATGGTCGGGTTTGGGCTGTGTTGTTATCTCAGCGTACGGAATGTTGTTACGGTAAACGCAAATGACGCACTAATTGCCTATAGTCAATTCAAAACCATGTATGTCACCTATACGTTAACGCGTCATGTACGGAAGCGTGAATAGAAGTCTGAATCTTTCGATCGGTCATTACCTTTCAATTTCCCTGTTTAATTATTGAAAGTTGCGAAAACATGCTGGAAAGAATTGGAAAATAACGTTGAACTGTAGTTTTTACGATGACTCAAAGAGATTTGTTTTACGCTCCTGCATATAGGTATTCCAAGCAAACGAAATTAGCGGCTTATTCGGCCGGCAAAAAATCTCCCATACGTGACGGATTAATACATGTGGTATCAGCGTAAATGCAATTTTTTTCTATCGTAGTCTTTCCAACCCCAAGCCAAAAAAATTAAACGCGTCTTAATAGACGAGAATGACAATTTGATTATATTACAATCCTCGTTTTCGAAATTACTTGGTTGCCTGCTTGCAGGTAGATGGAACTACACGTTTAGAGATAACAACTTAAAACCGCTATCCATGGTCTCTGTACATCTTCCATGGATCCGGCTAAAATTCTTCATTGTTTTTGGTGTGCGCGTAGTAGAACGACGCCACAGAGATTGCGAAAAATAAATTTTCAATTTTTTTTTGTGTATTTAATTGAACATAGTTCTTAACTATATTGAAAACTTTGCGGAAATAATGTACTAAAGCTCCACGAGGTGGCAGAAAAGATTATTACGCCATTGGCCTTAAGTACAGCACACAGACCTCATACTTTCTCACTTATTGAATTAAATAACACCAAAACGCCTCTGAATACAATCGGAATCGCGATTTCGAAGAACATTAAGACGTCGAGGCCAGGTGGTTACCAGCCTTTACTAACATAACCGTTCTTCAATGAAAAACTAAATCTGTGCGCAGCAAGTGCGATACTCGCATACATTGATAGAACTGTGGATATCAGAGTAAACGTAGAAAGTCTTTTTATAACATTTAAAAAACCACATCAAGGGGCATCAGCTCAAACTCTCAGACGCTGGACTCCTTCTATTCCTTCTATTATCAGCGGGCATCGATGTCAATATATTTTCAGAATACAGCACGAAACATGCAGCCACTTCGTCGGCTATGCTAAGAGGTGTAGACATAAATACTATAAGATGTACTGTAGGTTGCTCTCAAAGATCGAACGTTTTTGGGAAATTCTACAATTGCCCAATAATGGCCGATAAAACTAGTTTTCCTTTAGCTGTCCTTAAAGGAAAATCCATGACTAAAAAATAAAATACAATATAATTTGATACATCGGTAACCCAATTACGTAACTGAATTGTGTTCCATGTTATGGTACGTTGCCAATGAACTAAGAAGAAAAAAATGGCATAATACTCTAAAGATCTACCAAGTAATCCCGAAAACGAGAATTGTAATGTAATTAAGGGGACCAGGGAGGTTTGAAATTTGACAAAATCGATTTTTTTTTGTTCCACATATCAATAGTATAAACCTTTATAAATACAATACCGTCAAATTTAATATGAAAGTCTTGAAATGGCGGATGTGAGAGCGAAAAATGTAGCGCGGTGCACGCCGAGCCGCCGCTCGAGCCGGCTAGTGTAAACGCGATTTGCCAGCAACGACATATTTTACTGGTTCTGCCTCGATATGTCGAGAACGATATTGTCTTGAAATTTGCACTGAACTTAGATAATATTATATTTTATTAACTGAACCTCAAAGTAAATGTCACTAAATTTTTTTCCCATTTTAACAGATTTTTTATTAACAAATATCACAGTTCTTCACGTTTTTTTTTTGTTTCTGAGCTCGCATTCCCTCAAGTTTCAGCAAGATGTTGGCAACAATTTTGCTCTTATGGGTACAAGACGAATTTTTTGTTCTTTTCCCGGAATCGTGGCAGCAAGTGAAAAGCGCCTGTTTGGTACAAACAACAATATCTATATTGTTATAAATAATATCAACATTTTGAAGTTGTCATGTTGAAATACATACTCACGATGAGAAAAAGGTTCCTCTTTTAATTTTGTCCCTGTCATACACAATCTAACATGGTTGAATTTTTCGCGAAGCAAACCTCCCTGGTCCCCTTAAAGGATCAAACGAACTTAACTGTAAGTGAATCTCGATTCCCTCGCATCAATTTTTTTCTTAACTCTAAATAATGGAGTATTTTAGCCGGATCCATGGAAGATGTAAACCGACCATGGATACCGGTGTTCACTTATTTTCTCTAAACGTGTGATTCCAATTACCTGCAAGCAGGTACTACAAAGTACTCTCTCAACGAAGCTTTCATATAATCACGATGGAACTTCACTTACAGGTAAGTTCGTTCGATCGTTTAATGTTGTATTCTTTTCCATTGCGTTATGCGTTTCATTAAGCACAAGACTTTATTTTCATAATGAGCTTCATGTATGCACAAACACATTTGTGCATATCTGACAAATTATTGCATGATTTTCCCGCATTACGAATATATCCCGGTATATATAAGTTCATTGACACTCTTCGAGCGAATTCATTATTAACAAAGCAGCGGGGGCCTTTCGGGAATATAAAAACTGAGTCGAAGTAATATTCGTATGGTTTTACGCAATTGAAATGTAAATTTTGAATTCGTATGTTTTAAAGATAATAAACACTGGTATATCGATGTAGTGAAAAACGGTAATGTGATACAGTATGATTATTTTTTTCTGATAAGCGACCGAACAACGACCGTCTTGATAAACGGTTTTCTCGGTGCAATGATCGATTTTAATTAAATAACACGGGTGGTATACGCCATTTACGCGATAATAGCAGTAATCGAAATATCAGGTATGTTTGTTCATTACACCTTATGACGCGCATCTCTCGTCTTTAATATAAAATAAAATAAATCGTCATAATGGTCATGAAAAGCGTATGAGTGTATGATAAGCTTTACTAATTCGTAAAGACTGAAGTGAATACTCAGTGTGTTTTGTTTGCAAATATGTAATCCTTTTTTGACACGCATAATTTATGCACAATTTACTATTATATTAAATGTATCAAAGCTGAATGGAAAAGATACTTGTAAAATATAAGGTATTTTAAAGCTGTAAAGCAACACAATATGGACTATGCAATCTTTATGCGGCAATGCATTGAAGAGCTCTTTATCCTATGATATTTTTAAAATATTTTTCTACATTTACTTTTAACAAAGTAGATATTCGAACGTCCGATGGGTCACTACGAATTGATACAATCAATGAAATTTTGCTCCATTTAATGGTATTTCATATTGTACAATCTCACTTTTAAAAAATCTTTAATCCGTTGCCTGTTTAGTGCAAAGCTCGTAGAATGGCTTCGTAACTGGAGTCGGTGGAAATAAGTGACCGAACTTTACAGTGGTCAAAGATAGTCGTTTTCAATTTAACATTATAATTATGGTGAATTGATTATTTATCACAGTATTTTTTATGCAACGATAGGGTGTCTTTAATGAGACTTGTGAATAAGTGATCCATTCATTATACAGTATAAAGCGCTTATTCGTATTTTAAAAAGTTACGTACCGCACGGAAATTCGTGCACTGCAAATAGAATACACAATTATCTGTAAAATAAATACATTAAACACCGTTAACCTGAATATTCCACGTAATAGTAATTCTTCCAAATCCTGCGACGAAAATACGATGAAAAGGTGAATTTGCTAACAGTTGGAAGCAAAAGATCAGTTCGCACAATGGAGCAGCCTAAATGCTAATAGTTGCGGAACTCACCTATTATGTATTTACGTATTCCCTATTCATGCAATCAGCTGCGAGAAAAAGTAAGAATGGTGTTATGATTCTACTACGATTCGATAGTGAGTGCGGGGATTCTAATATATGTTCTACAATAACATTTAGTGATATTTATTCAATAGATCGAGATTGACTTTTTTTAAATTGTTTTATAATTCAATGCAACGGTACTTTCTACACTAGCAACTTTTCCAAATCGGCTCTCCCACTTGCAGGAATGTTTGGCTGATAACCGAGTTAAAACTGTTATTGTTATCACAGACGGTAGAGTGTTTTCACGGTAAATAAAAATGACGCGCTCATAGTCTCAAGACAACAAAACACATCTATGCAGTCTACACGTTAGTATCTGTACGGGTAGCGTGAATTTAATAATTTTGGCTTAGCATTGTAGATGTAGAGGAATGAAGTAGATGACTGAGAAGAGTTTTGTTTTGAAATATTCTTTTATATATCATTATGTTTACGTTTGCTTTACGCATACAAAAACGTGATGTGTACATATTCAAAAAAACATTGCATGGTTTTCCTTCTTTATAAACGTAGCTCGGTATAAAAGAGGTTATTCGTATTTGTTACGCATTAATTCGTTTTTAACAAAGTAACAGGTAGCCAGTAGAAAGTATAGAAACCGAATCGAAACAACATTCGTGAGTTAAATATACAGTTTTGCAAAGCTGAAATACAAATTACGAATTGATAGTCTTGACAGATAATGTACACTGTGATGGGAATTAAACATTTTAGATCGACACAGTATACAGTCGAAAAAACCATATTGTCATTGTATTCATCCTCGAAAACCACACACTCTGAAAAAATCACCATGAATTGATGATGAAAACCAACGGCCGTCTTATGCTAAATCGTCGTGTTAACAACTGCAAAATGATCTACATGGGCACCAATAAAGTTGTCTTCTCGATAAACGCCCGAACAACAATCGCAAAGACCTTCCGCCCACGGGTGACAATATGATCATTTTATTTTCAATAATAGAAGAAACACCGACTGGTTCAAAATACGTGTTTTTCATTCATTGCAAATTCGGTTATCAACAAATAATCACATTGTTGTCCCACATGGGTGGTCGGCTTGTTGTCGTTTATAAGGGGCATTTTTGGCACAAAACGGTCCTTCGTTTTTTAAGATCACTATGATTTTGTCGAGAATGTTAGCGCAATTGATTTATTAATTTCAGACGCCATGAGGCTCAGCATTTTAATAACCTTTTGCGCGGTATGTGTGGTGATTGTAGCATGTCAAAAAGGTGGCAAAAAACCCGTAAGTAGAAATCTTACATCGTCACTGACTATTTATTTAATAATATGGAACGATTCATTGATTACGAAACCCTTTGTTACCTAATCTACCTTAACAGCTACCTCGGCCTTCGAAAATGCCACCAACTAAAGCTGTAAGTATCAATCTTATGTTGCCGCCCATTTATTTTCAATATTAAATAATTTATTACAAAACTTTTTGCTTCCGATTGATACCGGTTCAGACGCAAAGACCCACGCGGCCTACGCAAAGACCTACCCGACCTACGCAAAGACCTACAACCCCAACTAGACCTGTGAGTACACCTGTAATTAACCTGTAATTAATCTGTAATTAATAATAAACGTTTGTTACATATTCGATTGGGCGTAGCCGACGAAACCTACTCGCCCTGTAAGTATAAATCTGATGTCACTGATATTTGTTTTTAATATTAAATAATTTATTAAAATATTCTTTGTTGCCGATTGATACCGGTTCAGACGCAAAGACCCACGCGGCCTACGCAAAGACCTACCCGACCTACGCAAAGACCAACACGGCCTACGCAAAGACCTACAACCCCAACTAGACCTGTGAGTACACCTGTAATTAACCTGTAATTAACCTGCAATTAGTAATAAATGTTTGTTACATATTCGATTGGGTGTAGCCGACGAGACCTACTCGCCCTGTAAGTATAAATCTGATGTCACTGATATTTGTTTTGAATATTAAATAATTTATTAAAATATTCATTGTTCCCGATTGATACCGGTTCAGACGCAAAGACCCACGCGGCCTACGCAAAGACCTACCCGACTTACGCAAAGACCAACGCGGCCTACGCAAAGACCTACCCGACCTACGCAAAGACCAACGCGGCCTACGCAAAGACCTACCCGACCTACGCAAAGACCTACAACCCCAACTAGACCTGTGAGTACACCTGTAATTAACCTGTAATTAACGAGAAATTAATAATAAATGTTTGTTACATATTCGATTGGGTGCAGCCGACGAGACCTACTCGCCCTGTAAGTATAAATCTGGTGTCACTGATATTTGTTTTTAATATTAAATAATTTATTAAAATATTCTTTGTTGCCGATTGATACCGGTTCAGACGCAAAGACCAACGCGACCTACGCAAAGACCTACCCGACCTACGCAAAGACCAACGCGGCCTACGCAAAGACCTACCCGTCCTACACAAAGACCTACAACCCCAACTAGACCTGTGAGTACACCTGTAATTAACCTGTAATTAACCTGCAATTAGTAATAAATGTTTGTTACATATTCGATTGGGTGTAGCCGACGAGACCTACTCGCCCTGTAAGTATAAATCTGATGTCACTGATATTTGTTTTGAATATTAAATAATTTATTAAAATATTCTTTGTTGCCGATTGATACCGGTTCAGACGCAAAGACCCACGCGGCCTACGCAAAGACCTACCCGACCTACGCAAAGACCAACGCGGCCTACGCAAAGACCTACCCGACCTACGCAAAGACCTACCCGTCCTACACAAAGACCTACAACCCCAACTAGACCTGTGAGTACACCTGTAATTAACCTGTAATTAACCTGCAATTAGTAATAAATGTTTGTTACATATTCGATTGGGTGTAGCCGACGAGACCTACTCGCCCTGTAAGTATAAATCTGATGTCACTGATATTTGTTTTGAATATTAAATAACTTATTAAAATATTCTTTGTTGCCGATTGATACCGGTTCAGACGCAAAGACCCACGCGGCCTACGCAAAGACCTACCCGACCTACGCAAAGACCAACGCGGCCTACGCAAAGACCTACCCGACCTACGCAAAGACCAACGCGGCCTACGCAAAGACCTACCCGACCTACGCAAAGACCTACAACCCCAACTAGACCTGTGAGTACACCTGTAATTAACCTGTAATTAACGAGAAATTAATAATAAATGTTTGTTACATATTCGATTGGGTGCAGCCGACGAGACCTACTCGCCCTGTAAGTATAAATCTGGTGTCACTGATATTTGTTTTTAATATTAAATAATTTATTAAAATATTCTTTGTTGCCGATTGATACCGGTTCAGACGCAAAGACCAACGCGACCTACGCAAAGACCTACCCGACCTACGCAAAGACCAACGCGGCCTACGCAAAGACCTACCCGTCCTACACAAAGACCTACAACCCCAACTAGACCTGTGAGTACACCTGTAATTAACCCGTAATTAACCTGCAATTAATAATAAATGTTTGTTACATATTCGATTGGGTGTAGCCGACGAGACCTACTCGCCCTGTAAGTATAAATTTGGTGTCATTGATATTTGTTTTTAATATTAAATAATTTATTAAAATATTCTTTGTTGCCGATTGATACCGGTTCAGACGCAAAGACCAACGCGGCCTACGCAAAGACCTACCCGACCTACGCAAAGACCAACGCGGCCTACGCAAAGACCTACAACCCCAACTAGACCTGTGAGTACACCTGTAATTAACCTGTAATTAACCTGCAATTAATAATAAATGTTTGTTACATATTCGATTGGGTGTAGCCGACGAGACCTACTCGCCCTGTAAGTATAAATTTGGTGTCATTGATATTTGTTTTTAATATTAAATAATTTATTAAAATATTCTTTGTTGCCGATTGATACCGGTTCAGACGCAAAGACCAACGCGACCTACGCAAAGACCAACGCGGCCTACGCAAAGACCTACCCGACCTACGCAAAGACCTACAACCCCAACCAGACCTGTGAGTACACCTGTAATTAACCTGTAATTAACCAGTAATTAATAATAAATGTTTGTTACATATTCGATTGGGTGTAGCCGACGAGACCTACTCGCCCTGTAAGTATAAATTTGGTGTCACTTATATTTATTTTTAATATTAAATAATTTATTAAAATATTCTTTGTTGCCGATTGATACCGGTTCAGACGCAAAGACCAACGCGACCTACGCAAAGACCTACCCGACCTACGCAAAGACCAACGCGGCCTACGCAAAGACCTACCCGTCCTACACAAAGACCTACAACCCCAACTAGACCTGTGAGTACACCTGTAATTAACCTGTAATTAACCTGCAATTAATAATAAATGTTTGTTACATATTCGATTGGGTGTAGCCGACGAGACCTACTCGCCCTGTAAGTATAAATTTGGTGTCACTGATATTTGTTTTTAATATTAAATAATTTATTAAAATATTCTTTGTTGCCGATTGATACCGATTCAGACGCAAAGACCCACGCGGCCTACGCAAAGACCTACCCGACCTACGCAAAGACCTACAACCCCAACTAGACCTGTGAGTACACCTGTAATTAACCTGTAATTAACGTGAAATTAATAATAAATGTTTGTTACATATTCGATTGGATGTAGCCGACGAGACCTACTCGCCCTGTAAGTATAAATCTGGTGTCACTGATATTTGTTTTTAATATTAAATAATTTATTAAAATATTCTTTGTTGCCGATTGATACCGATTCAGACGCAAAGACCAACGCGACCTACGCAAAGACCTACCCGACCTACGCAAAGACCAACGCGGCCTACGCAAAGACCTACCCGACCTACGCAAAGACCTACAACCCCAACTAGACCTGTGAGTACACCTGTAATTAACCTGTAATTAACCTGTAATTAATAATCAATGTTTGTTACATATTCGATTGGGTGTAGCCGACGAGACCTACTCGCCCTGTAAGTATAAATCTTTCTGTCACTGATATTTGTTTTTAATATTAAAGAATTTACTAAAATATTCTTTGTTGCCGATTGAAACCGATTTAGACGCAAAGACCAACGCGGCCTACGCAAAGACCTACCCGACCTACGCAAAGACCTACAACCCCAACTAGACCTGTGAGTGCACCTGTAATTAACCTGTAATTAACGTGAAATTAATAATAAATGTTTGTTACATATTCGATTGGGTGTAGCCGACGAGACCTACTCGCCCTGTAAGTATAAATCTGGTGTCACTGATATTTGTTTTTAATATTAAATAATTTATTAAAATATTCTTTGTTGCCGATTGATACCGATTCAGACGCAAGGACCAACGCGACCTACGCAAAGACCTACCCGACCTACGCAAAGACCAACGCGGCCTACGCAAAGACCTACCCGACCTACGCAAAGACCTACAACCCCAACTAGACCTGTGAGTACACCTGTAATTAACCTGTAATTAACCTGTAATTAATAATCAATGTTTGTTACATATTCGATTGGGTGTAGCCGACGAGACCTACTCGCCCTGTAAGTATAAATCTTTCTGTCACTGATATTTGTTTTTAATATTAAATAATTTACTAAAATATTCTTTGTTGCCGATTGAAACCGGTTCAGACGCAAAGACCAACGCGGCCTACGCAAAGACCTACCCGACCTACGCAAAGACCTACAACCCCAACTAGACCTGTGAGTACACCTGTAATTAACCTGTAATTAACCTGTAATTAATAATCAATGTTTGTTACATATTCGATTGGGTGTAGCCGACGAGACCTACTCGCCCTGTAAGTATAAATCTTTCTGTCACTGATATTTGTTTTTAATATTAAATAATTTACTAAAATATTCTTTGTTGCCGATTGAAACCGATTTAGACGCAAAGACCAACGCGGCCTACGCAAAGACCTACAACCCCAACTAGACCTGTGAGTACACCTGTAATTAACCTGTAATTAACGTGAAATTAATAATAAATGTTTGTTACATATTCGATTGGGTGTAGCCGACGAGACCTACTCGCCCTGTAAGTATAAATCTGGTGTCACTGATATTTGTTTTTAATATTAAATAATTTATTAAAATATTCTTTGTTGCCGATTGATACCGATTCAGACGCAAAGACCAACGCGACCTACGCAAAGACCTACCCGACCTACGCAAAGACCAACGCGGCCTACGCAAAGACCTACCCGACCTACGCAAAGACCTACAACCCCAACTAGACCTGTGAGTACACCTGTAATTAACCTGTAATTAACCTGTAATTAATAATCAATGTTTGTTACATATTCGATTGGGTGTAGCCGACGAGACCTACTCGCCCTGTAAGTATAAATCTTTCTGTCACTGATATTTGTTTTTAATATTAAATAATTTACTAAAATATTCTTTGTTGCCGATTGAATCCGGTTCAGACGCAAAGACCAACGCGGCCTACGCAAAGACCTACCCGACCTACGCAAAGACCTACAACCCCAACTAGACCTGTGAGTACACCTGTAATTAACCTGTAATTAACCTGTAATTAACCTGTAATTGATAATCAATGTTTGTTACATATTCGATTGGGTGTAGCCGACGAGACCTACTCGCCCTGTAAGTATAAATCTTTCTGTCACTGATATTTGTTTTTAATATTAAATAATTTACTAAAATATTCTTTGTTGCCGATTGAAACCGGTTCAGACGCAAAGACCAACGCGGCCTACGCAAAGACCTACCCGACCTACGCAAAGACCTACAACCCCAACTAGACCTGTGAGTACACCTGTAATTAACCTGTAATTAACCTGTAATTAATAATCAATGTTTGTTACATATTCGATTGGGTGTAGCCGACGAGACCTACTCGCCCTGTAAGTATAAATCTTTCTGTCACCGACATTTGTTTTTAATATTAAATAATTTACTAAAATATTCTTTGTTGCCGATTGAAACCGATTCAGACGCAAAGACCAACGCGGCCTACGCAAAGACCTACCCGACCTACGCAAAGACCTACAACCCCAACTAGACCTGTGAGTACACCTGTAATTAAACTGTAATTAACCTGTAATTAATAATCAATGTTTGTTACATACTCGATTGGGTATAGCCGACGAGACCTACTCGCCCTGTAAGTATAAATCTTTCTGTCACTGATATTTGTTTTTAATATTAAATAATTTACTAAAATATTCTTTGTTGCCGATTGAAACCGATTTAGACGCAAAGACCAACGCGGCCTACGCAAAGACCTACAACCCCAACTAGACCTGTGAGTACACCTGTAATTAACCTGTAATTAACGTGAAATTAATAATAAATGTTTGTTACATATTCGATTGGGTGTAGCCGACGAGACCTACTCGCCCTGTAAGTATAAATCTGGTGTCACTGATATTTGTTTTCAATATTAAATAATTTATTAAAATATTCTTTGTTGCCGATTGATACCGATTCAGACGCAAAGACCAACGCGACCTACGCAAAGACCTACCCGACCTACGCAAAGACCAACGCGGCCTACGCAAAGACCTACCCGACCTACGCAAAGACCTACAACCCCAACTAGACCTGTGAGTACACCTGTAATTAACCTGTAATTAACCTGTAATTAATAATCAATGTTTGTTACATATTCGATTGGGTGTAGCCGACGAGACCTACTCGCCCTGTAAGTATAAATCTTTCTGTCACTGATATTTGTTTTTAATATTAAATAATTTACTAAAATATTCTTTGTTGCCGATTGAATCCGGTTCAGACGCAAAGACCAACGCGGCCTACGCAAAGACCTACCCGACCTACGCAAAGACCTACAACCCCAACTAGACCTGTGAGTACACCTGTAATTAACCTGTAATTAACCTGTAATTAACCTGTAATTGATAATCAATGTTTGTTACATATTCGATTGGGTGTAGCCGACGAGACCTACTCGCCCTGTAAGTATAAATCTTTCTGTCACTGATATTTGTTTTTAATATTAAATAATTTACTAAAATATTCTTTGTTGCCGATTGAAACCGGTTCAGACGCAAAGACCAACGCGACCTACGCAAAGACCTACAACCCCAACTAGACCTGTGAGTACACCTGTAATTAACCTGTAATTAACCTGTAATTAATAATCAATGTTTGTTACATATTCGATTGGGTGTAGCCGACGAGACCTACTCGCCCTGTAAGTATAAATCTTTCTGTCACTGATATTTGTTTTTAATATTAAATAATTTACTAAAATATTCTTTGTTGCCGATTGAAACCGATTTAGACGCAAAGACCAACGCGGCCTACGCAAAGACCTACCCGACCTACGCAAAGACCTACAACCCCAACTAGACCTGTGAGTACACCTGTAATTAACCTGTAATTAACCTGTTATTAATAATAAATGTTTGTTACATATTCGATTGGGTGTAGCCGACGAGACCTACTCGCCCTGTAAGTATAAATCTTTCTGTCACCGACATTTGTTTTTAATATTAAATAATTTACTAAAATATTCTTTGTTGCCGATTGAAACCGGTTCAGACGCAAAGACCAACGCGGCCTACGCAAAGACCTACCCGACCTACGCAAAGACCTACAACCCCAACTAGACCTGTGAGTACACCTGTAATTAACCTGTAATTAACCTGTAATTAATAATCAATGCTTGTTACATATTCGATTGGGTGTAGCCGACGAGACCTACTCGCCCTGTAAGTATAAATCTTTCTATCACTGATATTTGTTTTTAATATTAAATAATTTACTAAAATATTCTTTGTTGCCGATTGAAACCGATTTAGACACAAAGACCAACGCGGCCTACGCAAAGACCTACCCGACCTACAACCCCAACTAGACCTGTGAGTACACCTGTAATTAACCTGTAATTAACCTGTTATTAATAATAAATGTTTGTTACATATTCGATTTGGTGTAGCCGACGAGACCTACTCGCCCTGTAAGTATAAATCTTTCTGTCACCGACATTTGTTTTTAATATTAAATAATTTATTAAAATATTCTTTGTTGCCGATTGATACCGGTTCAGACGCAAAGACCAACGCGGCCTACGCAAAGACCTACCCGACCTACGCAAAGACCTACAACCCCAACGAGACCTGTGAGTACACCTGTAATTAACCTCAAATTGACCTGTTATTAATAATAAATGTTTGTTACATATTCGATTGGGTGTAGCCGACGAGACCTACTCGCCCTGTAAGTATAAATCTGATGTCACTGTTACTTGTTTTTTTTTTATTAAACAATTAATTACAAATAATTTTGCAACCGATTGAAACCGGTTTAGACGCAAAGACCTACCTTCCGTCCTACCGTCCGTCCTGTAAGTATACATCAGATTTTGTCATTAATACTTGTTTTTAATATTAAACCATTAATTACAAAACATTTTGTTACCGATTGAAACCGGTTTAGACGGTAAGACCGACGCGGCCTACGCAAAGACCTACCCGACCTACGCAAAGACCTACAACCCCAACTAGACCTGTGAGTACACCTGTAATTAACCTGTAATTAACCTGTAATTAATCATCAATGTTTCTTACATATTCGATTGGGTGTAGCCAACGAGACCTACTCGCCCTGTAAGTATAAATCTTTCTGTCACTGATATTTGTTTTTAATATTAAATAATTTACTAAAATATTCTTTGTTGCCGATTGAAACCGATTTAGACGCAAAGACCAACGCGGCCTACGCAAAGACCTACAACCCCAACTAGACCTGTGAGTACACCTGTAATTAACCTGTAATTAACCTGTTATTAATAATAAATGTTTGTTACATATTCGATTGGGTGTAGCCGACGAGACCTACTCGCCCTGTAAGTATAAATCTTTCTGTCACCGACATTTGTTTTTAATATTAAATAATTTATTAAAATATTCTTTGTTGCCGATTGATACCGGTTCAGACGCAAAGACCAACGCGGCCTACGCAAAGACCTACCCGACCTACGCAAAGACCTACAACCCCAACTAGACCTGTGAGTACACCTGTAATTAACCTGTAATTAACCTGTTATTAATAATAAATGTTTGTTACATATTCGATTGGGTGTAGCCGACGAGACCTACTCGCCCTGTAAGTAAAAATCTTTCTGTCACTGATATTTGTTTTTAATATTAAATAATTTACTAAAATATTCTTTGTTGCCGATTGAAACCGATTCAGACGCAAAGACCAACGCGGCCTACGCAAAGACCTACCCGACCTACGCAAAGACCTACAACCCCAACTAGACCTGTGAGTACACCTGTAATTAACCTGTAATTAACCTGTAATTAATAATCAATGTTTGTTACATATTCGATTGGGTGTAGCCGACGAGACCTACTCGCCCTGTAAGTATAAATCTTTCTGTCACTGATATTTGTTTTTAATATTAAATAATTTACTAAAATATTCTTTGTTGCCGATTGAAACCGATTTAGACGCAAAGACCAACGCGGCCTACGCAAAGACCTACCCGACCTACGCAAAGACCTACAACCCCAACTAGACCTGTGAGTACACCTGTAATTAACCTGTAATTAACCTGTTATTAATAATAAATGTTTGTTACATATTCGATTGTGTGTAGCCGACGAGACCTACTCGCCCTGTAAGTATAAATCTTTCTGTCACCGACATTTGTTTTTAATATTAAATAATTTATTAAAATATTCTTTGTTGCCGATTGATACCGGTTCAGACGCAAAGACCAACGCGACCTACGCAAAGACCTACCCGACCTACGCAAAGACCTACAACCCCAACGAGACCTGTGAGTACACCTGTAATGAACCTCAAATTAACCTGTTATTAATAATAAATGTTTGTTACATATTCGATTGGGTGTAGCCGACGAGACCTACTCGCCCTGTAAGTATAAATCTGATGTCACTGTTACTTGTTTTTTTTATTAAACAATTAATTACAAATAATTTTGCAACCGATTGAAACCGGTTTAGACGCAAAGACCTACCTTCCGTCCTACCGTCCGTCCTGTAAGTATACATCAGATTTTGTCATTAATACTTGTTTTTAATATTAAACCATTAATTACAAAACATTTTGTTACCGATTGAAACCGGTTTAGACGGTAAGACCGACGCGGCCTACGCAAAGACCTACCCGACCTACGCAAAGACCTACAACCCCAACTAGACCTGTGAGTACACCTGTAATTAACCTGTAATTAACCTGTAATTAATAATTAATACAACGACGATACGTGGTTGCCTTTTGTTTATATCGATCGGTCTATATATCACGTTGTACCTTTTGTTTCTTGTACGCTTATCGAGACAGATGTCTCATATTTTCATCTTCTTCAATAAATATTATTTGCATTAATATCAATCTTTAATCGGGTATTCTGCGCTGAGAACTCCGTACAATTTATCAGGTTATGGGCCCAGGACGTTAGCGACGAATAATAAGCGGAGATTAATAAAAATATCAAAAAAAAAAAAAATTTTACGATACGAAGATGAACGGAGGAAATTCAGCGAGGCTGGAAACATTGAACAAGGAGAATTATGATACTTGGAAAATGCAGATGGAAGCGCTGCTTGTGAAAAATGATGCGTGGGATTACGTTAACGGAACGCACGAAAAACCCGCTATCATAAATGAAAACGCTGCATCGATAGCGGAAGCGAAGAAGTGGGTGGAAAATGATCGAAAAGCAAAATCGGATATAATCTTGTGCATCAGTCCATCAGAACTAAAACAAATCAAAGGATGTGAAACTTCGAAAGACGTATGGCTGAAGCTAGAAAAAATTTATCAATCAAAGGGACCGGCCAGAAAAGCGACACTTCTGAAACAGTTGACGCTACAAAAAATGACGGACGGCGATGATATGCATGGACATATTCGAACATTTTTTGATGCGGTCGATAAACTCGGTGAGATGGTGGTCGAGATAAATCCTGATTTACTAACCATAATGTTGTTGTACAGTCTACCCCCAAGCTTCGAGAATTTCCGATGTGCGACTGAGTCACGCGACGAGCTACCGACTCCCGATGCACTACGAATCAAAATCGTAGAAGAAAACGAAGCTAGAAAGGGCGACGTAGAAAATACTTGTCCAAAAGCGTTATTCGCAGGAAAACAGTTTAGAAATCCGCATTGGAAAAAGGAAAAAAATAGCGAAACGGGAACAGGAAGTAATGAAACTTTCAAATTTCAATGTCATAGATGTCACAAATTTGGACACAAAGCTGCGGCGTGTAGAACACTTATGAAAAACATTGACGAAGTAAATATCAATAAAACGTTTGCAAAGAACGCTGAGGATGTATCTTTATACATCTCAGAAGAAATAACTTCATCGCCAAGCGCATTCTCCGTAGAAAATAGTCATCGAAGTCACGAATGGTGCTTAGACAGCGGTTGCTCGACACACCTGTGCAAAGACGAAGATAAATTCGAAGACTTAGAAAACGTATTACGTGGAAAGCTCAACTTAGCGAGTAGTGCATCTACGGTCATTCAAGCGAAAGGTCCTGTGAAAATAATAGCCAAGGTTGGAGATGACAGAAAAAACCTAAATTTAACTGAAGCTTTGCATGTTCCGGATCTCCGCACAAATCTATTATCTGTGGGAAAAATAACGGATAAGGGTTACGAGGTTACATTCAAGAAAGACACAGCAACGATTGCAGATGGGGATGGAAATACGAAATTGGTAGCGAAAAGAGTCGGAGGTTTATATTATATACAAGAAGACGATTCGTACGAATGTCGAGCTACAATCGAAACGAATGAGATAGCTCATGGCACCATGAAATCACGAAAGCTACCTGTAGAAGTATGGCACCGACGTTTAGGTCATTTGAACGTTAGAAGCTTACAAGAATTGCGAAGGAGCCAAGCGGTTAAGGGACTAAATATCGAAGAGACAAATAGCGACATCGAGTGTGAAACTTGTATCCGTGGAAAAATGACGAGGACTCCTTTTCCGAAGAAATCAAATCGCGATACAGAATTACTGGAACTCATACACACCGATGTATGCGGTCCGATGCGAATGCTATCAAATGGTAAAGCGAGGTACATGGTCACATTCATTGACGATTATTCGCGATGGTGTGAGGTACGATTTATTAAGGGAAAACATGAAGTACTCGACGTGTTCAAGGAATACAAAACGATGGCGGAAAAACAAACCGGAAAAACGATTAAGGTCCTACAATCCGACAACGGAACCGAATATTTAAACAACAAATTCGATTCCTTTCTACGCGAATGCGGTATTACGAGAAGACTTACTGTTCCGTATAATCCGGAGCAAAATGGTGTAGCGGAGAGGAAAAATCGCACACTCATCGACGTCGCGAGGTGTTTCTTGATACAGTCCGATTTAAAATCCTCATTTTGGGCAGAAGCCGTATCCACGGCAAACTACGTCAGGAACCGTTGTCCAACAAATAGTCTGAACGGAAGAACGCCTTACGAAAAATGGCATGGGAAGATTCCGGATATCAGTAATCTCCGCGAATTCGGCAGTAGCGCTTATGCATTAAACATGAACCCGACGAAGGGAAAATTCGAAGATCGATCGAGGAAGTGTATCTTTCTGGGATATTCAGAACAATCGAAAGCATATCGCGTATGGCTCACGGAAGAAAACAAAACAGAGATCACAAGAGACGTCAGATTCATAGAAACGAGTAAACTCAACACGACGAACTACGATGATTTCTTTCGCGAAGATGATGAACTAAACGAAAAGACACAACATTGTCGACAAGAGGTAGAAATCGGCATAAAATCAATAGGTCATACGGAACAAAACGCAGCTCCGATACATGTAGATCATCGAGTTAATGATTCTCCGGTAGATTCATCCGCGTCGTCGTCGTACGAACTTCGAACTAGAAGAAAATAGATTCGAACGAGGGGAAGAACATAATGAATCAGGGGAAGACTTCCGTACCATTGGACAAGATCAAGAAGAAGATCTTAATGAACCGGGTGCATGCGGTGAAATACACACGATGAGAAGAGGTCGCGGAAGGCCGAAAAGAATAATGACCGGACAAAGGGGAAGGCCACGAAAAGATTACCACTCGTATGGTCTTGAAGAAGGTAATATGGCAATAATCGAAGCCGCATTTACCGCTGAAATATCGTTGAAGGAAGCTGTCTCGGGAACCGATGCTGACGATTGGCGGCGTGCTATAGGATGCGAATTAAAATCGATAATAAAGAACGACACTTGGGAAATCGTAGATCGTCCAAAAAGACAAAAAGTCATCGGCTGCCGAGTGGTGCTCAGGAACAAATATGATTCGAATGGTTTAATTGAAAGGAGAAAGGCTCGCATAGTAGCCAAGGGCTTCACACAGCGTTCAGGCGTCGACTTCAATGAAACTTTTGCACCAGTCGCAAGAATTAGTTTAATTCGACTGATGATGGCATTGGCGGTGCAGAACGATATGACCATTCATCAGATAGATGTAACTACAGCGTATTTGAGTGGAACTATCGACGAGGAGATATATATGGCTTTGCCGGAATTGCTTGAAGAGAGTTTGGAAACACTCATTAGAGACGAATGTCAAGATGAAATCATTGCGAAGGCGAAGAAAATGCTTAAAAACATACAAGGTGGAGATAAAGTTTGCCTATTAAAAAAGGCTTTGTACGGATTGCGACAAGCTGGACGTCAGTGGAACACTAAACTCAATGAAGTATTAACAAAACTTGGGGCTCGACCATTGAACGCGGATCCCTGCGTATATCTTATGGACGAGGGAAAATATTTCATGACAATCGGTGTATATGTTGATGATATAATCATCGCGTCGCAAAACGAAGGTGCAATAAGTAATTTCAAAAATAATTTGGCACAAAAGTTTGAGATCAAGGACTTGGGAAGAATCAATTATTGCCTCGGAATCGAGTTCTCTCACGAAAAGAAAAAAATTACGATGCAACAAAAAGGATACATTAAAAGTTTACTGGAACGCTTCGGAATGGTCGATGCGAACCCGGTACGTACCCCTATCGATTACGGTACAAAAATGACGATGCAACCGGAATCGCCAGACGTGGAAGAAAACAACTATCCTTATCGTGAGTTAGTGGGAGCTTTAATGTATTTAGCAACTACTACGAGGCCGGATATATCGCACGCAGTGAGTTCACTCGGACAATTTAATAATTGTTACAAGAAAGTTCATTGGATCGCGGCGAAACGAGTGCTACGATACTTAAAGGGAACGATAGATGTCGGTATAACGTTTGAACGTAATTTCGATCCGTTGCGAGTATTCGTAGATTCGGATTGGGGCAATTGCACGTACGATCGACGTTCGTTCACCGGATACGTTTGTATCTTGAGCGGTGGCCCGATATCTTGGGAGTCAAAGAAGCAAAGAACCGTAGCTTTGTCTTCCACCGAAGCCGAGTATATGGGTCTCACCGAAGCAGCAAAGGAGGCGATACATCTACGCAATTGCCTCATAGAAATCGGTTTTCAGACGCTCGCAGACGTAGTTATCTTCAACGACAACGTCGGAGCCCAAATGCTGACAGAAAACCCCGTGTTTCACGCTAGAACTAAACATATCGACATCCGACATCACTTCATACGAGATGCTCTTAAGGAAGGATTAATATGCTTAAAACATATTCCCACCGAGGATATGACAGCGGACATCCTTACCAAAGGATTACCGGGACCAAAACACATCCGTTGTATGAAATTACTCGGACTCAAGAATATAAACTCAAATTAATTTAAATTTCACGTATCGAGGGGAAGTAATAAAACGACGATACATATATCGAACGACGATACGTGGTTGCCTTTTGTTTATATCGATCGGTCTATATATCACGTTGTACCTTTTGTTTCTTGTACGCTTATCGAGACAGATGTCTCATATTTTCATCTTCTTCAATAAATATTATTTGCATTAATATCAATCTTTAATCGGGTATTCTGCGCTGAGAACTCCGTACAATTTATCAATAATCAATGTTTGTTACATATTCGATTGGGTGTAGCCGACGAGACCTACTCGCCCTGTAAGTATAAATCTTTCTGTCACTGATATTTGTTTTTAATATTAAATAATTTACTAAAATATTCTTTGTTGCCGATTGAAACCGATTTAGACGCAAAGACCAACGCGGCCTACGCAAAAACCTACCCGACCTACGCAAAGACCTACAACCCCAACTAGACCTGTGAGTACACCTGTAATTAACCTGTAATTAACCTGTTATTAATAATAAATGTTTGTTACATATTCGATTGGGTGTAGCCGACGAGACCTACTCGCCCTGTAAGTATAAATCTTTCTGTCACCGACATTTGTTTTTAATATTAAATAATTTATTAAAATATTCTTTGTTGCCGATTAATTCCGGTTCAGACGCAAAGACCAACGCGGCCTACGCAAAGACCTACCCGACCTACGCAAAGACCTACAACCCCAACTAGACCTGTGAGTACACCTGTAATTAACCTGTAATTAATCTGTAATTAATAATCAATGTTTGTTACATATTCGATTGGGTGTAGCCGACGAGACCTACTCGCCCTGTAAGTATAAATCTTTCTGTCACTGATATTTGTTTTTAATATTAAATAATTTACTAAAATATTCTTTGTTGCCGATTGAAACCGGTTCAGACGCAAAGACCAACGCGACCTACGCAAAGACCTACCCGACCTACGCAAAGACCAACGCGGCCTACGCAAAGACCTACCCGTCCTACACAAAGACCTACAACCCCAACTAGACCTGTGAGTACACCTGTAATTAACCTGTAATTAACCTGTTATTAATAATAAATGTTTGTTACATATTCGATTGGGTGTAGCCGACGAGACCTACTCGCCCTGTAAGTATCAATCTTTCTGTCACCGACATTTGTTTTTAATATTAAATAATTTATTAAAATATTCTTTGTTGCCGATTGATACCGGTTCAGACGCAAAGACCAACGCGGCCTACGCAAAGACCTACCCGACCTACGCAAAGACCTACAACCCCAACTAGACCTGTGAGTACACCTGTAATTAACCTTTAATTAACCTATTATTAATAATAAATGTTTGTTACATATTCGATTCGGGGTAGCCGACGAAACCTACTCGCCCTGTAAGTATAAATCTGATGTCACTAATATTTGTTTTTAATGCTAAACAACTTATTACAACATTTTTGATTACCGTTTAATACCGGTTTAGACGCAAAGACCTACGCGGCCTACAACCCCAACTAGACCTGTGAGTATGAATAATACATTGTTACTGTCTAGATAATATTAATAATTATCCTTAAAACTATTCATCACGTATTTAAATTTGATCTGATCTTTCAGCCGACGCGCCGCACTCAACCTCCAGCTGTAAGTTCAATTCACGTTATTTCTGACTTTGTAATATTAGTAATGGACTACAAAATGTTTGTTCCATATTTCCATGGGTGTAGCCGACAAAACGTCCTGCCCCTGTAAGTACACTTATCTCGCTATTGATTACTTAATTAATAATTGCCGTTGATTAAAAAACTATTCATTATCTATTTGTCCCGAGTAGATACGGCGAAGGGGATAATCTACAGCAACGAAGTTTTCCAGAACTCGGCCTGTGAGTATAAATCTAAAATTGCTGCTGACCTATACAGTCAACATTGGTAGGTACATAAATTATCATTGGGTTATTGTCTGCCATCGCGCCTGTACATACAGCTGATCTCGACTTTTTTCAACCCTCAATATACTCGGTATTTTAAAAAATGCATACTTTGATATTGTGTGTTCGTTATCGTTGTAACTCCCATTTATGATGATTTTATTCCCATTTTCAATACTGTTATTCGTTATTATAGTCAATTACTTTCTGTCATTAGCATAATTTCAACAATTAATAACTGTGTCTATATTTAACAACTGTAGAACCTTTGGACTCGGATTTTCGGCAGAAATGCAAAGAAGAATTATAATGCTCATAAAGGACACGGCAGTTCTCTATACTTTTGCTAATTCCGTGTCATCTTTATTGTCATACGGTACCAACGACTTGCCAACGAATTGTACTATGAAAAACAACTAATGTTACACTGTTTATAACTTAACATATTTGCAAAAGATATGGGAAACCAATAAAATTACATTCTGTTGAAACATATTTCACATTGTCCAGACTCAATATTTTGTATCATTAATGTCTTCTCCCGCCCACAGTGAAACTCATAGTAATATACTAGCGTGGGATTCGCAAATGATCCATTTTTGGGATTCTGTGTAACTATTCTCGTTTACGTCTTTCTCGTTACGTAAATCGTATCAGACTAAATGCTTCGACGTGTACTAATAACATTTCCTGATAAACGACTTTGATTAATCAAGAGACGCGGTCGCATCTCGAGACAAGTACATTTACGTTCTACTTTACCGACGACGCTCGATAGACGCGACAAGACTCCTATACGCGAAACATCGCTGTTTTCGGCCTCTCGAAAAACATTTTTATTTTTTTATTAATACACGAACGTTTTACGTAATAAACGTTTGAACATTAATTTTTTATTTATTTTTATCTATCAAATCCGATTTATTTCAAGCCTGTAGGATACCGGCGTATAAGAAATATCGGTTTGATTTTTTTTGAGCGACCCGAAATACGAATTCAGTGGTCGTCTCCACCGCACACAACATGGCGGCACCCATCACCGTAGTGTTCGCCGCCATATTGCTTTATATATATAGGTATATAGGTAGATATCAGCGGCGTCGTCGGCGCACACTGTGCACTATATATATATATATATATATATCGCTGCAAATTGCAGCGGACGCTGCATTTACTTTTGTTTGCTGCTGCTAAGTTCGTATGTATATATTATAAACATATGACTGGAAGTATTAAAAAAATATTAGAAAAATAAAAAAACGCAAATATTTTAAAGAAAAATTATGATAAATCAACATTTAAAACGGGACATTAAAATATTTCAATTAAATCTTTGCAAAAAGATATGAAATCCCACAAAAACACCAATAATGGTGTACAAAAAGTTGAGACAAGTACATTTACAGTAGTTGTTTTGACAACACACTAAAATATAAAAAATAGTTCTTTAAAAATTAAAAAACATATGTTCGATCTTTGCAAAAAGTTATTAAATAAATTAAAAGCTTCTTAGGGTTCGTGGCCAAGTACATGTACATTTTGACTCACTTAGTAAAAGGTCAGTCATAGCAGCATACGAGTTATGAATTACAGTCGGATCATTTTGTAAGTCAAAGTATATTTTAAAAGTAACTTGTCTGGCCATTATACTGAACAAATCAATATGTGAATGCGTAATTAGCTGAAAAAACTTCTAATAACTTTGTAATCAATTATTATGTGACGATTACGGCCAGACAAGTTACTTTTAAAATATACTTTGACTTACAAAATGATCCGACTGTAATTCATAACTCGTATGCTGCTATGACTGACCTTTTACTAAGTGAGTCAAAATGTACATGTACTTGGCCACGAACCCTAAGAAGCTTTTAATTTATTTAATAACTTTTTGCAAAGATCGAACATATGTTTTTTAATTTTTAAAGAACTATTTTTTATATTTTAGTGTGTTGTCAAAACAACTACTGTAAATGTACTTGTCTCAACTTTTTGTACATCAGTATTGGTGTTTTTGTGGGATTAAATAACACAGATAACACGCAATGAATGTGGTATCTTCAGTAAAAGAAATGTCTGGTATATTCGTTTATTCCACCTAATGATGGAATGGAACAGTGTTACCCACCGTTCACGGAGCGTAAAATAAATCTGCGTGTAACGTATGCATGAGTAATAAAAATTGTTGCAATAATGTTTGAGGTTCACACAGATTATAACGCGGTACATTTGTTGAGGAAGAAGGTGGCGAGGTGGCTATTTGCTTTAAAAATATTCAGTTCGGTTTTGCGCTTGTGACACTTGTAAAATACGAGATCTTATGCGGATAAATTCTGACACATCAATAACTGAGCCGCAATCCTTGTATTTTTAAGGAGCACCAAAATGTCAAGTGTCTATTTTTCAAAACATCTATGAATTCAGCAAAACTATACTTTATCAATACGTGAACATGATTTTTTGCATCTTTTCGTTTGTGGCCCGTCCACAACGGTTCTCACTGTATTGCTCGCGCCAGAACAATCACTGTTTGCACGATCGCATCCCCGTCAGCGATTGCCTCCGCACGTCATCCGGTTGAATGAAAACTTTTTTTACCTTTAAAAATGAATATTACCAACTAGAGGTTTTCCAGGCTTGAGCGCTCGCGTTCTTTTTATCGAAATCACAAAAACGCCTCATCGCCGCTACGACTAATAGTTATTGACATTCTCAATAACTCACCGCGCCGACTTTTAACTTTTTAAACTACTTGACGTCAAGATGCTACCGCGTGTCTTGAATTCCAGATCAACCATTGAATTTGAGTTACAAAAATCACATTGACATGCCAAATAATTTAAGTTTAATAATCTTGTGTCTGCATCCAGCCATTCAGACGTAACACTATAATATTGAGCAAAGTTACCATGAAATTAATAGAAATGCCAGAGAGGGCCCTCCTCAACTGCGTCTCCAATTGAGTCAAACATGACTCCGTTAAGGAACGGGCCAACGAATCATATCGAACGGCAATGCTAAAAATTAAAAAAAAACTCCATAGGTAACTCGAACAACTCGAGAAACACTCTACAAGTGTAGAACATGACCCGACTTAAGTCTTCAGAATTACTGACTGGCTAGCCCAGCAGATTGCTGTTCTTATAGCCGAAGATGGCAGAAATCTGTGGAAAAATGGAATAAGTGGGGAAAGAATTTGGCTGGTTTCTTCGGGGAGGTCTGGTGGCTGGCCTTCCAGGGAGGTCGGCTGGAGATAGAATAGGGGTAATCTAGTCAGGAAAATTATAGCCTAATTTGGGCTCGGCTCGGTAGCTCGATGTAGCGCCGTTGCTCGATGCAGAGCTCGAACAAGTGCCGAGCTTCACGCGCATGTCTCGAGCGGGCTCGAGCGAGCTCGTACACATCCCTACGCCACCGCCATCATGTTCAAGATTTCTTGAACAGGGGGGGAGGGGATATTCAGCCACCGCTCAGCCTATTTTAACCTTATTTTCTCTCCCCTTGCCCTTACCCCGTCGAATATTCCAAGTCCTCTTTAAAGGGATAGAATATATTTAGTCGAAGGGGTAAGGGTTGAAAACGAAAAATATTCGAAGTCTCTAACGGAGACTCCCCCCCCCTCCATTTTTCAATACGGCGGCGACGGCAGTGAGAAAACTCCTCTCCCCCAGTCCCTTGGTGGTTTTCGCTCTCTTCGACTGACCCCAATTATCGTCCCAGAACATTGTAAGTCCCTCTAAAGAGGACTTTCTAAACACAAATGCAACAAAATACAACAAAATAGATATACAAAATTCATACGAAAAAAAACACAAAGTAAAAATTACTAGTCCTTTTACAGTACAAGCTCGTAGCCCGTAACTCGTAGCTCGTAGATACTATCTACGGACGCGTATACCCCTCTTTAACCCTACTCACAGCAACTAACCGGGAGTAGGGCAATAGAGGAAATACAGAAACGGGAGCGTATCCGGTCCCGTCGAGTTAAGAATACGGAGCTTGTACTTTGTCTTAAAAGGACTAGTAATGTTTACTTCGTGTTTTGTTTGTTTTACGCGTGCGTACATTGTTTTAATAGACACTGTTCTTCACCACTATTTGGTTGTAATTTTATTTAGAAAGTCCTCTTTAAAGGTACTTACAATATTCTGGGGCGATAATCGGGGCCATTCGATGGGAGAGAAAACCCCCAAGGGGCGAGTTTTCTCGCTGCCGCCTCCGTATTCAAGAATTAAGGGGGGGGGGCGGAGTCCCCCTTACAGAGACTTCGAATATTTTTCGATCGCAGCCCTTACCTCTTCGACTAAATATATTCTGTCCCTATAAAGGGGGCAAATTCAATCGAATTTGCGACTTCGAAACGGCTTTTCTATGGACAACATTATATCCAACACATCGTTTCCGTGGTGTAGTGGTTATCACATCCGCCTAACACGCGGAAGGTCCCCGGTTCGATCCCGGGCGGAAACATTATTTTGGAAAATTTTCCTCTTCCAAATAAAGGTTTTTTATGTTTCACCCTCGACGAGAACAACATTATATATAAACTAGTATTTCCCCGGCTCGCGCGCTCGCTTTTCTTTTATCAACATTATAAAAATGTTTAATCACCGCCGCAACTTTTCACCAATGGGGGTCGCGGCTGCTTTTTTTTGTATTTTTACTTAGTCAGTGCGCCCTTAAAAAGGGACAGAATATTTCCCCCCCCCCCCCCCCCCCCCCTTCGCCATTACTCCTTCGACCCAAAATATTCTAAGTCCCCCTTTGAAGAAATATTTTGGCCTTCCCTTCCCACGGCCCCCCCCCCCCCCCCTTCAGAATAATATTCTAAGTCCCTCTAAGGGGATTCCCCCCGTCCCCTTCGCCCCTTAGAGGGACTTAGAATATTTTCGGTCCCCCTTAGAGGGGCTTAGAATATTTTCGGTCCCCCTTAGAGGGACTTAGAATATTTTTGGTCGATGGGGTGCCCAAGGTGGAATTAGAATATTTTTGCCCTCCCCTGCCACGGCGGTGGCGGCGGCGACAGCAGCGGTAACTTTATATGAATAGAGAGATATTTTTTTTACTTCCAGCTCAATGAAGTGACTTACAAAGAAACCTTTCTTTCCACAGCTTCAGTACGAATGTATTGTAAAACGAAATATACAATTATAGTACATGGTACACCGATGACGAGAGTATCTTTAATCTATTGATACAACAACAGGAGCTTCATCCTCTTCTTCCTCCTGTAAATCGCTAAAGTCCCAAAGAAATTTGACGGTTAGCCGTTCACGCATTCGACTAGCTTCAGATTTCAAACGGCCGTCGATCTCGGGATTCATTTCAATATTAGCGAATAACTTGCGTAGACTATGATAGACAAAATTATTATTAGCCACAATGTCGCAGAGAAAATCTTCAGGTACGTGAGTCAATTGAGTTTCCAGAGTTCTGAGAAACTCTACGTAAACCGAACGGCGCCGAGCTATCGCAGTGTCTGCGCCGCATATCAATGCGACCAATTTTTTCCAATGTTCGAATGCGTCGAGACTCTGACCAGCGAGGAAACATACGAAAGCCAATTGGCACTCACCGACTATCTCGATAGGTCTAAAAATAAATATTTCCCGGATTTTAATCAGTATACACAATAGATTTAGGTTTCTACAAAAGGATCTAAGAGTATCGATCGAATTCTCTTACTGTTTGAATTTCTCTAAGATAGTCTCCAGTACGTAACTCGTATCCAACGAATGCCTCGTTATTTCCATGGGTGAAGCACCCTCCGGATAATTTCTGTCAGGCAATTCAGTTAATCTCAACTCAGTCCCGGGTCTCGGCTTCAAATCGGGCAAAAGAAGCTCCTCCTTCGCCTCAACCGAAAGCCCATTGGATCGTTGTTTCTTCTTGCGGATTTCCGAACCCCGTGGCCTCGACGCGTCGTCGCAACTTTCGAGCTCCAATGCTGATCGAACATATCTGTAATTGAAAAAAAAACCGTAGGCGTTAATTATAATTAATTTCCGAACATAAGGAGGACACTATTTTTCTGTTACCTACCCACACACGGGACTACACCTCTGTACAACATTATCATCTATATTATTTGTCAATTCTCTCCACTGCTTCCACATGTCGTAGGGATAGGGACCCAAAAATCTGTCCAAATTCTTCAAATTCTCTTTCATTCTCTCAATGGTTTCGTGGTCTACAGCTACAAAATATTACATTTTTATACAAGAACAAAGAATCTATTATCTTAAATTGGTAAAATTACTACTTTCATTGAATTTACATACATTCAGACGACACATCCTCTGCCTTCGAATCCCATCGTCTCGCTATCAATTCACCTTTCAAGAATGTATGAAAGAAACCAATGCGTGGGGCGAGTTCTCCAAATGTATTGACGGCGCTGTTTGATAAAGTAATGCGATTAATTGTAGTTAAAATCTTACAATTAACGACGTTGCGATAAACCAATTTTTTGATGATTGAAGAAATTACCTGTAATGAACGAAGTGAAATCCTGGTGGTATCATTTTAACGCCCTTGAAATTGTCTCCGGTATTCCAAGACTTCAAATCGATGCCAAAATCTGTTCCGGAAGGCACATCAGTAATGACAAGAGTTGCGCCTTCAGCTAACAAAAATTCTGCAACCTCCGGAATCATCTCCAGTCTATCATTGGATGACATCATTGTCTTCTGTAATTAATAACCGATTGCAATTACGAACGTTATAGTCGAAACTGAGAATAAAAAAACGAAGCATAACAGTCCGCGGCAACGAGCCACTGACATAGACGATGAATTCGTGTTTTGTATATTCACCTTCGAGTTGTTTTCGATCAAATTTACTTAATAATGCGTTTAATAATTGGTAAACACTCGTTGTTTATGCGCATTAGCATCGACAATATTTACTTTTCGCATCAGCCATCAATTGTTTGGTTATGTTTCGTATAGAATATCAATCTCACGATGTATTTTTTAGAATCGAAAACGTTGTTTACCGTTTTCCTTTAACGGCTAGATGCTGCTGGAATGTTTGCATCGAATTAAAAATTACTCTATTGTAAATTAACAATCACAGTAGATCGGCCGATAAGCGTTGTTCGATTAGCCGCCGAATCTGCCGACGTTTATAAACATTTTTTCATTGGTTGAGGGTACGCGCGATACATGCGAACTACACGCTCGATAAGATCGATTTTATGAGATCCTCAAACGGTATAACTTTTTTCAATTATTCTCGTACGAAATAAGATGTGAGTCATAAGTACGAAATAATTTTATTGGCACCGGAAATTAATGAGATTTATAAACTACTTATGTTTCATACTCTCTTACGACATAGAAAAATTACACTATACTTTTAATCAACGAATTTTCTCGACTTTGACATAGTTATAACTTATAAGTATCCTTAATAAGTATCAGTGCGTTGGGTGTAATAAATTAATGTCATAGTAATCTTATTTTTAACGAAATGATTTTGATAAGATGATCGTTTCAATCCAGAAAATCGTCGTCGTCCTCGTCTGACAATACCGGGAATTCCATGGTAGGATCTTTTACAAAGTAATTATCGAGCGGTGCGTCGTCCGCGATGTCGGAAATCGGCATAGCGATGTCGGTTATCAGCTCAGAATCTGAATGATGAAAATAAAATCGTTAAGACGAATTTTCTTCACTGTGCAAACAAATTACCATTTTTTAATTCCTTATTAAGGACATACCAGACTTATATCCTTCGTCTTCATATGGTTTGATAGGGGCATTAGTCATCCTCACAAATTCAATAAATTCTCGATCAAGCGAATCGATAACACAATCTAACAAAGTACAAAAAAATCATTAAAATTTCTGGTGAACTACGCAGCCAAAAAAATGTGACTGAAGGTTTACCAAAGTATTTTTTCTCGTCATAGTAGTAAGCCAATTTTTCTGGCGGCGGATAACCGTTAGCCAGTCTACTGGAAGGCGCTGGCGGTGTTAAAGGTTTTTTGAAGACAATTTCGTCCGCTTGTTTCTCCTCGTCTGACAAATCTTTGAAAGTTCTCGTGGATGCGGCTTTCAATTGCTTGGATCTCACAGCTTCCATCTAATAAAAAAATTGTATTTTCACGTATCTCTAATTAATTAGTATTGGATTAATTGCAAGTAACTTGTAGGATTACCTTTGAACATTTGTCCTTCATACGCGGCGATAATGGCTTGGAAATGCATTCCGTTGATTCTAAGTATCTCTTTGCCAGTGCTTCGCTCGTATTCTTCTTTCTCGGCGATTTTTCGCCGTTGCTGTTTGTTTGGACGACATTGAGTTCGGATCGCGAGCGCATAGAAAGACCTTTCGGCTTTGCAGGAGTCAACAAGACATTTTTACCGGGCGCTGTTCCGGCATTTCCGAAAATCGTCGGTTTCGCGGTCGACTTTATCGCTGAATCATTGGGACCTGTAGTATCGGCGAAAAACGCATTATAATAATGATCCGCATGTCATTTTACATCGAACAATAACAACGATGTCCAGTTCGACGAATATCACGTATAACCTGAAAACGAAATCTTACCGAATAGAGATTGTTGTTGCGCAGCATGGGTCGTTCCTCCGAACAAATTGAATATTCCAGCCATTTCGGCAATCGCTCAGTGTATATTTTATTTTTCAATTGACAAATTATGATCGCTCAAACGTTCGATTATATAAAAAATTCAATCGTGAAAAACAATCGTAAAACGGTACAATTCACTTTCGTTTGGCCGTTGAATCTGCTTCTTCTAACGGTTGATATTGGTTTCCCGATTTTCATTTGGCGCCTTGTCGGCGCTCGAATCGCAAGAAGATCAACAAGTGAGAATTGCTTTCTTCTTCTTCTTCTTCTATATCATCATCTCCTCCTCGTCTCTTTTTACTCTTCGTCCATCGCGCCTATCACGTAGTATCGCCCTCTTATGCGGCTGAATTTGACGGCTGATTGGTCGAATAAGCTTTTAGTTCACGACGTGCACAAACGTGACAGCTATTTTGCGTCAACGTCGTGACTAATGAAGGATAATAGTTACACCTAATTTACAATTCAGTGTCAACCTGCTTTTGTTTTTGTAGTCGTTCTTGATACACGACAACATCGAGTACTTTTTGATTCCGTATGATATTAACGATATCCTCTGCGATACTCTCGTGCATTACCGTTCGTAAAAATGTCAGACGCAATGAAGCCGGTTAACAGCGTATCAACTGATAACGAAACAATGGACAGCGTAACAAAGAGCTGTGAGTATTTAACTGACGATAAGGCATTAAAAAAGAAGCTGAAAAAAGAACGACAGAAGGACAAAAAGAATCACGGTAAGGTAAAGCCCCAGTGTGAACTGGAAGTTGAGGTAAACAAGTCCGAAATTTCCCAAAAAACGGAAAACGTTGATAAAAGAACGGTCCCTAACAACAACGATAATGATACTAACAATTCATCGGGAAGTGAAGTCGACGATGAAAATACCGAAATCAATTATTCAACGATGGAATCAGCTTTCGTACAGTCTATCGTTAATAAAAATGATACAGTAAAAATGCTAAAGAAAAATGATTCTGTCAAAGGAAAGGATACTGTCAAGGACACGAATCATAAATCGAATACACTTTTTACAGACGATTCCGATGGATTCACGTCCGTTAAAAAGGTTAAAAAAAAACCCGTATTTTACTTTTTTTTTACTAAGGAATTAATGAAACAAAGATAATCATTTGCCTTCTTTTTCTCAGGGTGGAAAACCGGCGCCTATTACCTTCTGCAAAACCCCTGAAGGCTTCGGCAACGAAGCGCTCAAAGTGATACGTGAGGGCAATTATGAATTGGCCATCAATTACCTCACCAGAGCTTTAGCTTTGGATCAAACGGATACCCGTCATTACATCAATCGCAGTTATTGTTATCTGCGAGTGGGCAATTTTTCCCAGTAAGTTCCAGTGGAATATTGAAAAAAATATATATGTATAAATTTCATAAAGATTTTTTAAAATTGATTTCAATTTTTTTTATTTTACAGGGCATTGGCTGATATACAATACGCCAGCGAACACTTCAGCGATATCACGGAAATGAGTCAAGCGAAATGCAGAGAGGGCCAAGCGTACTGTGGGCTTCAAGTAATAACAATGATTCAAACGAAATATAATCAGTTATTTTTATTGTAATAATTTACATGGTGGCTGTAGTTCAGGAAAACCGGAAAAACTGAAAAAAGTCTGGGAAGTAAAAAATTGGTCAGGGAAAAAGTAAATTTTTGCCAAACCTTCAATAACTAAATAATAAACATACATAAAAGACTTGAAAATAAAAATAACGAAAAATATTAAAAAAAAAAAAACAGAAATACAACACATTACAACATAAATCTAATATATCAATTGAAACAAACTGAGAATAGTTGACGCAAATTTTCTTCATTTTTTTTATATATCGTTAAAAGTAACATTCGTCGTTGATCAAGAAATGAATCATTTATCAAAAACACGTATCTGTAATACATTTTTATCCGTGTCATTAATTTTTGAATAGATGTCCTTAAAACTTCGGTCAGGAAAAATTGGTCAGGGAAAAGTCAGGCAATTTTTATTCCGGAAAAAAAAAGCCACCATGAATTTAGTATTAACGGATAAAACGTGTGTATTAAAAAAAAAATTAACGGCGTGTTTTTCCGCAGAATTACGAAGCGGCGGAACGCGCCTTCAACGAGAGTATTAATCTTGCGCCCGAGTATATGGCCGCGCATCGTGAAATGAAACGTATGCAGATCTTGCAAATGGCACGAATGGGATTTAACGAGCGTGACGCACTTTTGGCGCTTGAAACGAATCCAACGACTATGGTATTTACTGATTTTTCAGAATATTTCTCGCCGAATTTTTTTAATCGAATGTCTTCGTTTTCATTTTCGTCGTTTATCGCAGGACGCGATAAATTTTCTTATGGAAAAAGGACCTACGAATACGAATTACGACAGTACCGGTAGCGGAACCGAAGACGAGGACGAGATTTTCTATTCGGACAGCGAAGATAATCCGAGCAACGAGAGGTTGCTGTCGAAAATGATTAATTACGATCCAAATATGCCGGAAGAACCGAGGATTCACGAGCCTCCGCCGAATATGGATATTATAAAGTAAGCAAACGAGAATTTCGAGCGGAATTTTTCATGTTTTATTATCGATATCAGTTTCTCATTGTTTATACTTGTATGTACCTTGCAGAAAAATGAATCAACCTCCACGAGCGCCTTCAGCCGATCGCACCTTGAGAATCATCAAAGCGGTGCCGGTGCAGACGAAACCAAAAAAATCTAATCAAGCAATAAACGATAAGGCTGTGTGGGTGGGATCCGTGACCTCCGCAATCACCGATGCGATGCTGCAAAAGCGATTTGGAAGGTGTTTATAATATTGATATTTATTTGTTTTGTGCAAAAATAAAATGGACTGTAAATTGCAATACATGTAAATTTAATTGTCTCGAGTAAACGGATTAACTGTGTTACAGATTCGGCAAAGTACTCAGTGTATGGAGACCGCTGAATGAAAGTTACGCATTTGTTAATTTTCAATGTACCACCGGACCGCAGAAAGCTTTCGAAGAGGCGATATATAATGGCGGAAGTATTGATTTGAATGGTGCGAAGTTGCCCATCAAAGAGGCGACTGTCAAGACATTCAAATAAGATGAAAGCAATGTTTCTATTCAAAATTTGTTCTGTTTACGTTCTAATATGTGACGCTGTTGTAAATTTTCTTTTGTGGATGAATTATTCTTTTTAACGTATAGTATAGTAGTCAAAATATGGTTCATCGTTCGTATACTGCAAAATAATTCAATACGTGTTCATTTTTATTACGAAACGAAATATATTTTTTTATTCTTCACTTATACGTGTGAGAAACTCTCTTATTTACATGTTACGCGTACAATTCGTGGTATCATTTACGATACGTTTAATACTCTTTATTTTTTCATCGTGGGATGCGCTTTACCATCGTATCTGTAACTTCGAGATTCCGTTTGATCGCCAGCTACGAGACAATTATTTATCCGAGAGATTCTTCACGTACATCCAGGTCACGCGGCGTCTTCTCAGCATTACCGATTTGTGTGATTCGAATTTTTAATATTCCTTGAAGTATAAAGATTCGTATGGACCGGATAAAGTATTAGTATTTTATCGCTCATAGCAATGACGCCGATGTCAACTTGGATAATTGCCGTCTAAAAATGAATGATATACCCTTTTTACGAATAATAATGGTATAATATTCTATATGATTAATATCATACAAAAATAATTATAATAAAAAAAAGTATTTCCCCGATAACATATGCCAGACTTGCGATATTTGTAAGTCGCAAAAACAAAATATACAAAAAAAAAATATTGTTTCGACCGGTGCATAAAAACGAATTCTATGCTGGTTACGCCTTGGAAGACCCGAATTGCATATCCAGTTAAAAATCGAAATCGTCGTTTATGCATCGGCAAGCCTAACTTTGGTCTCATTCGAATCTTATACCTAATTAACAATCAATATGAAAAAAAAAATAAAACAATGGATAAAGTTCGTCGTGACAATTTCACAGGTACACTTTCGGTATTACAATTGTTGCTGTGCACTATGTGGTAACAATTATTGTAAACTTTTAAATTTCGCATTGTTTCGCAAAAAAAAAAACGATTTTTTGATGAAAGTACGAAAAAAAAAACAACCAAAAAAAACAATGATTCATCAATGAGTTTACATTGTCAAAACTATCTGTTCTATCGTCTGTTTCTTTCTCTTTATGTTTTTAAACATTATCAACTGCTCCTGATAACGATTTTTCTCGCTCGTTCATGATTACCCAATCGTAAAAATTATGATAACTAATACTATATTCGTTTTTGTTTAATTTTTTTCTTTTAACTCTAAATCGAGAATGTCAGGTATTTGCAAGGAAGATTAGCGGTTCATTTTTCAAACGAATAGCAAGGAATGAAACAACGGCGACGTTGTCATGGATAAGAATGTAACGCGATACGATTTTCGAAGCATCCTCGTGGATAATGAATGTCTCACGTTACGATTATCACGAGTCGGTAGAGTTTCCAGAACTGCTGAAGCCGTAGATTTATCACTGTGACCGGAGTGAGATAGGGCGCTGGGTAGTGGTAGTTAAGCGCTTAAGGACCGTACGCTCTCAGGGACTTCCGGAGATTGCGATTGATGATCGCCAAGGTACATCGATTCAAACGGGTCTTCTCCCGTGTCGTCGTAGTGCCGAACTCGGTATTACGTGCAATCGGGCGGTACGAAAGTTATTTCGTGATACCTAAAAAATTTATCAACTAAATCAAATCCGGCCGCACATTATGTCGGGAGAAACGTTGATACAACATTAATGAAAAGAAGAAAAAAAAAACCCCTTTCAATGTTGAATCAATCGTCAAGCTATCATCCTGAATTAATTCACCTTGTGCTCAAGCATATGTACCGTCACGTCTCTCTCCGTTGGGTAAAACCTACAGCACACCGGACATTGATGAGAAAGCGTTACATTATTTGACTTCGACATTGATAATTCCTCTGTTGTTAATGCAGTTCTGCACAATACTTTCAAAGATGGAACTTTACCGGGCATGAAATTGCATGCCTCCAAATCGTAGCATCCTTCCTTCCAATGAAAATTATTATCCTCGTCGTTGTTCGTTAGTCTATCCTCTGTTTCATTCTCATTCTCAACATCATCGCCCCTGTCGTTCCTCGCAGACCTCACAACGTTATCGTCATTGCTGCAATCGATTGAATTAACATTTTCGCGTCTACGAGATTCATCATCGTAGCTAACATAAGCCACAGGTGCGACATCGGATGAAGAGTCGGAAGAGCATAGATGAAGATTGTCGTCCTTCGAGTTATCAAAATCCTTCGAGGATTTGTCGTCGTCCCCGCCACTGTCCTTTTCAACGACTTCATAGGAATCGTTACGTTTTTTGATCGTAATGCTTATACCAATACCTGAATCTCGATCGCTGCTGTCTCTCGTATCGCGATGATTCGGGGATTTCGCCTCTTCGACGGAACTCCTATCGGTTTCCGATAATTCGATGACGTTCTCCCGCTCGACATTTTCCTGTACGCTGCCGTTTCTTGATTCAGCGCCGTTTTCCGGTTCGTTGTCGTTAATGAAATCTTCGATCTTTCGTCTCTTCGCATTGGGTTCCGGCGTCGGTGTAAAACGCTCGTCCGATGTGCTTATTGTTCTTTTTCGTTTAACAACGGATTGATAATCAACCTCCTCGCTACAGATCGAATTCGTTTTTGAAGCATCCGATGCGTTGGGCAACGCTAACGGATCTTCGATCGGATCTTCCAACGGTATCTTTAATTGGCTGCTACGTTTTTTCTGCCGCCAAGCAAACGCTTCGTGTTGTTGTACGACACCATTAATCGTATTCTTTTCCAGATGATTCAGGAGGCTATCGAGATATTTATATTTATACAAACATGTGACGCACTTAAATCGTCGCATACCGTTTACCACGACTACCGCGATGTTAGGATTATCTTCAACATCCGCCAATGATTTTTTTACTTTCTGCTCCTTCTTTGTTTCCACAGGTTTCGCCGGAGTGTCGAGCGTTTCTGCCGACGCGGCGCAATCCTCGTTTATCTCGGGTTCGGTTTTCGCAGTAAGCGGCAGAACGCTCTCCGGTGAATTTATCCTATGATAATCTACCAAATGTTTGCGTATATCGACGAAGGATTTTTTGCACAGAAAACAGTTAGTCGTTTGATTAGGCAAAGTTTTGATCGGTGATACTGGAACACCGGATAATGATTTCTGCAACTCTTCCTCCTCCTCCTTCGAACACTCGGTGTAAGATGTTCTCGAGGCACAGGCGCGGCGGGGTCTATCAATTCCTTTCCTCCTGTCCGATGGTTTCGAATACTTTTCCACGCGTTTCAGATCCATGCTTTTTATCTGTGCCGCCATTGAATCGTTGACCTTTATTAATTCGTAGCTAAATATTTCGCTGTTTTTCGATACTTGACTGAAGGTGCCCCTCTTAAACGGCGGCAGCGTGAGACCGTGAATCCTCAGTAGATGTTTTTTCAGACCTCTCTTCTCGATATATTGTTTACCGCATAATTTGCAAATAAACATGTATCGATACGTAACTTCGTTGATTACTTTAAAGGTGTTAGGATGATATATCCGGTCGATCTCATTGCTATCTCTCAATGGCCATTTGTTAGGGTTTATTAAAGTTCCTTTCGTCGCGTCGGTATTTTTCTCAGCGCTGCTGAGCCATTCCGTGATCGAGGAAGCTTCGCGCGACGTTTTCGTGTATCTCGTGCCTCGTCGGTTCGGACTTACCTCGCTTTTTACTGAATTTGCTTTATTCGGCACGACGCTGGGTTTTTCTGATTTCGCATCGATCTGCTTCTTTGCATCGGTTAGCGTTGTACCGTGATATATGTGCAAATGTCTAGATAATCTCTTTGCGTCCGGACATCGCAAATCGCACAACGGACAGACGTGAGATATACCGAGTAATTCATCGACTTCCTTAATCCCCGTTGATTTGATAGGACCCTTAAACACATCGTTCGTATCGGCAGACGAGATCGATAAACGCGATTTGGAATTGTCGCGTTCTCGGCTCGCCGACGCCTTTCGAGAAGTCTTCTCGTCCGCGCCGGAGGTACGCGCCACCCGCGATACGAGATCCGAGGAGGGCGTCTTTGGCCTGAGATTTCGCGGCTCCCCGACGATTCGACTTTTGTGACGCTCCGGCGGTAAAATAATTCCGTGTTCCTTCTCGGAATGGTGTCGGAGGCCCCGTTTCTCGCTGTACTGTCGGCCGCACGTTACGCAATGGTAAACCTTTCTCTGACTCTTTACGGCGAGATAAAAATTCGGCAGAGCGTTATTGCCGTTTCCCTGTACCGGCTGATACTTTATATAAGGTACCGACGACTTTGTCGCTTCAGGAACACAAGACATAGACCTCGACGATGCTATTTCATCAACATCCTCGTTGTCTCCAGCTGTATTGTCGCTGTCAAAGCCTCGCTGTATATTCTTTACAAGTTGCATAGTGTCCCATATCTTGTCGCATCTCTCCAATTCTACGGTCGCTTCTTGCAAGTTGTACTTTTCCTTCAGGCGCTGCGATAGCTTGATAAAGTCATCCTGAGGCAAAAAAATAAATAAAATGTACAAAATGCTAACGATTGTTCTCACAGACGCATCATTGAAAAAGAATAATATTTTGCCGTAACGGCAAAAAATGCAGGATATTTAAACAAAGCAGAGGCTATTAATTTTTTGGATTAATAGACTTATTAGAGTTTCCGAATGACAGTTCTTTATCAATACGCTTCCTGAAGAGCAACCTTTGACGATACAATGGATCCTTCTGATGCATACGAAACAAAACGACAAAGCGGCACGAGTCCCCAAAGATAATATCACAGATCAATATGACAAAACTGCATGCAACGAGAATTGTTGAGTAGCTAATTGTGGTTATGCTCGGCCGACAGAGAAAATACAAGTGGTATAACGAATGAGCGGGAAAGATTGTCGCGCGATAAGAAAAAAACGATGTAAACACGAGGCAACGGTTGGATAGCTTCGATCGTTCCCAATCTCACGAATGTTGAGGCTCGCGAGCAATCGTGGAAAAGCTTCGTGTTAAAAAAAAATACTCACATCTAACAACGAATCTTCGTCGCTGTTCTCATCACCGTTCAGTAAGGTAAGTTCATCGGACAGGTCGTCGTCTTCGTCGATCGAAGACTCGGATGACATTAACCATGCACTGCTTTCCTCTTCGCTTTCAAATGTATCGTACGAAGACGGTTCCGACATAATCGTGTAATATCGGTATATCGATAGAACGAATGTGTAATAATGGTAAACGCGCCAGTTACACGAGCGTTGTCCTGGCCTCGCATCGAGTGTGCAGACATCTTGCTCTCGGTAAAAGCCAGCGACGCAACCTTTCGTTTCATTGGTTCAACCGAAATTCCCGCGTTTTTTTTTCCCCACAAAGGCTGTCCTCTTCGCCGCTTACCTTTTTTATTATTATTTTTATTACGATATAAAAGCACTTCGAAGGGCCTTTGTCGAGAGGAACATGGAGAGAAAAAGGGAACATCGGCTGACTAATCATAAGATAACTAAATTTCTTCGAACAGTGGGCTCATTCGATCCACTTGTAAAACATAAACATTTCGCTGATACAACGTGATCGTGGCGATTAGAACGAAACCGGCGACTCGTAAAATATGATATGGAATATTTTCACATGAAGTCAAGATTCGTCATAATACTCATAATATCGACTCGTCTTATCAGAGAAATAAGCTGCTCATATTGTATGCAATGTCAACTTCGTTCGGTCACATAATGTGAACCGGCGAACGATTGCAGTTAAAATAACGATCTAACGAAGTAACTGCGACAGTCATGCATTTCCGGTGCGCCGAGTTTATAAAAGACCGCAATCGAAACGCTCGCGATTCAGTATTGTCGTAAAAATCTAACGATGAAGCTTCAGATCATTGGAATTATTTGTCTCGTTGCTGTGCCGATTTATTCGCTGCCAGCTGAAATCGCCCCTGCCATATCTAGCATTGGTGATTTATTTTTTTATTTCCGTACTCTCGAGTATTAAAGCGATTCGTGTTTTGGCACAAAGTTCATCCGACATTTTTGTGTTCTTATTGAGTTCAGATGCAGGAAGTATTAGCGCTTTGCGGTCGATCGGTCATCAGCAGAATGCACAGTTTGGTGAACGGATAAAGGATTGGTTCCGGCGGGTTAAGAATCGTATTTTAGGGAAGAAGGAAACGACTCCCTCGCCGTTGGATAAAGCCAAGGAAATGTTTGAGGAAGTGGACAGCGAAGATATTAAATACGCGCAACGCAATCCTGAAGCCTTTTACGTTGATCTCTGTAGGAACCTTTTAATCTGTTTCCGTTTCGTTTTCACGTAATGTTGTACTTTAAAAAATGTAACTAATCAATTTTATCTGCAAACAGCGAAGATTCGTTTCGACCCCAAAACGGATTGGGGCTTCCATTTAGGTAGATGGTACTTTATACGAAAGTCGTCAGATTCAATGGAAAGGAACGATTGGAATCCGCCGGACCATACGGCCAGAACGCCGGGGAGACCTTACACCCTTGTATGGTCCCGAGCCACAAGGAGACCACCGATGAGCGGTATTTTGCACGATCTGACATCGATAGAAACATTTATTACGTCTGCATCGGTGGAGGACAAGTTTCCGGGAATCACGAGATCCCAAGACTTCTCAACGAGTCCGCCCCCGAGTTCAACGGTTGAGTTAAAAGCCGTAACATTTAAAGATGTAACAACTCAACGTGCAACGACGAGCATTGCGACATCGACGGTCGCAACAACTGTAGATGCAACGGCGAGCATTGCGACATCGACGGTCGCAACAACTATAGACACAACGACGAAATTTGCCGATCCGGAGGAAAACGAAACTCGTGAAAAAAAAGATCAATCGGCGGAAGTAATGGGACCATAGGAGTAATTAGTTCGGAGAACAAATCAATCAGCCGCGTTACTGATACTTAGATATCAGATCGTCGACTACAATGATCACAGGAAACGCATTTGTTCTGATGTAACCGCGGATAACAATCTTTTGTTCTTCTCTGTATGAATATTGGCTTACATAATAAAAAATAATAAAAAAAAACATTGTTCGAGAAACGAAGTCATGTAATGGATTTGTATTGCGTAAAATTTATTATAAATATCGACAATGAGGTATGACAATACCTTACAATAACTTTTACGCCGACGATGTACAAATTGTGGTCTTCATAATGGTGATGTTGATTTACTGGAATAGAAGAAAAAAATCGAATTTTTCCGAATCAGTAAATGTTCCTCACAGTGAGGTTGAAATTTTGATTGCCAAAGTGGATGATGAGTTGCGTAAAGTTGCCGACACCAAAAGCAAGCAGTAGAATTTAAATTGATCGAAGTACTAACAAAATAAAGTCCCAATCAGGTAAAGTATATAACATCGATTACAAATAACTACTCGGGGGACTGTGTTGCATGCTGTTGACGAACAATATAAAGTCCTTTACAACGACGTACGCCGATCGTTTACAATAGAAATTAAAACCCTTCACCTGATGTATCGTTGCAAAAGTTGTTAAAGTTGTTTTTTTTTTATATTCTAAAATAAAAGCTGTTTGCTCCGCTCGATGACGAGCGAAAGCGGCGAAGTCGGCTGATGCGGTTTCATTATTGTTGAAGCGAATATGATGATGTGTTGGAATTATTTATGAACCAAGTAAACATGAAGCGACGAAGCTGACGTGAATATTTTTACTCAAAAGCACAATGAAAGCAGCGATCAATTTTTAATTTAATTTTTATCTTTGAACTTTTTTTTTTTTTTCTGTTAACTATAGAACTTTGTGTAATATTATAATCCCAGAAACAAAGGCGTCGAGTAGACATGCTGACCATGTATAAACATCATAAATATGAGACCATCTTCTCTCCAAGTTGGTAGAACAAATAAACATCGTTTTGTCTATTTTCTCGCCTAAAATGTGAACAGAAGAAAATGGTAAAACCACCGATGCATGCAAAATTAAATGAACTCGTTGATTTTTCGACGAACCAATAGAATATCACATAGGCTATTTCATGCCCTATGAAATGATAACTTGTACCCATGCCAATTGGTAAAATTTTTACACCATTTACGACGATAAAATGATAAACATGCTGAAAAAGCTGAAATTTTGTATAAGCGCCCAAAGCCGAATAATAATAATTTTGTTCCTATTTCTATGATAAGTTGCATTGAAATTTTTTTAATGAAAAATTGATATCTATTTCAGTTTTTTACCTTCTTAGCCGCGGCACCGACTTTGCTCTTCTTGGTACCTCTAACCTTCTTCATTCTGTTCTTACGTTCCTTGCGTTGTTTTCTGGTCTGTTTCTGTTTTTCGTAAAGTCCGTGCCTCGCAAGCCTGTGCTTTGGTTCAAACTTCTTTGCAAAGTCAAGAGTTTCGTAGATCAGCGCAAAACCCGTCGATTTGCCACCGCCGAAATTTGTTTGGAATCCAAAGACGAATACTACGTCCGGCGTGACTTTGTACATCTTTGCAAGCTTTTCACGGATCTCGGTTTTGCGTACCGAGGGCTGTCCGGGATGCAGCACATCGACTACCTGACAACAAAATTTGCGGATTGATAAATGATGTAAAAAATAAATTTTTCATTGCATCGAAATGACAGGAACTCACCATTTGCTTGCGGCATAGTAGCCGGTTCGTCATGAACTTACGAGTTCTGATTGTTGCTGAGCCTTCAGACTGTAACAAGAATTCGTAATACACAAAGTCACTTTGCAGGTTAGATTATCGATTGACATTTCTTATCGGTAACGCGAATGGTAAACTGTGACATTTAAATACGACGAATCAATCATCGACACTCGTGGGCACGCCGTGTACGGCATGTTATGAACGTAATAATGCAGATATTATTCGAATAGAGGCGTCGTTCGGAGCGGTGTTTACCACGCTCAGTGCGCGCGGAGGGTTCACAATAAACACCGGTTTTTCGCGAATTCATTGTTAACACCCCGAATATGTACGCTAAGTCCGATTGGCAAACAATGTGGCTTCAATTTTGTGTCGGTGAGCATTATATTTGATTGATGATTCGTATTTATTTGTCGGATCCGAAATACGTACCATCTTGCGCGATTATCGTGCCACTCGGAAAAGGCTGTACCGGAAGCACGTAGCAGCGCCGTACGCGGAGAGAAGAGAAAACGATCGACGATAATGCGCTGTTGCCGCGTTTATTACAGCTTTGAGCTATTGAAAAAAATGGTGGAACATCCGGCGGTCAGCTGTTACCCGACTACAGCCAGCCTCGGTTCTGCCCCCGTAGTGTATAGTCGACTGCGGTTTCGTCAAATCATGAATGAGACGGGGCTGCAAAAACGGACGAGTCCAACATCCGTGCACCCCTTGGACGAGCGCAAGACTCGACGACGATTTTCATTTCCTGAATTAATATGCGCATAACGAATTATCCCTGAGATGCATATGATTAATTCCATTCGTGAGATACGACATCGAACTCGAGATCCTTCGACATAAATATTCTTTAGGCATTATTGGGATCGTAAAAGCTGCGCGTTAAATCCCTAAATGACGAAATAGCATCGTCCGATGCGCGCTTGCCAAGTCTTCGATGTATCGCCGATGGTAAAAAGATTTCTCGCGTTGTGGGTGTCGATTGGCTGTTTCGGCGTGGGAGGAGAGACAATGACGCGAGATTGGCCGATGTACAAAGGGGTGGGGCACTCTTCTCCGACGACCTCTTCCGTGTGCCAGAAGTGCGGCAGCACTACGAACTACCCGTTGCATTGCTGTCGAAAATGGCGTCGGGCGCGGAGCTGCCGGAATATTCGTCTCCAGCCAAACGTCGGAAGGTCGAGCTCGAAGTCTACGAAGCACCGATCATCTCGGAACTCGATTTTCGGAATCACAAAGAGTCCATACAATCGTCTCAAGAAGATCTTGAAGGTATTTATTGGAAAATATGTCGAATTGTTTCATAGAATTTTCCCGATTTCAAGATGGCGTCGAAAGAGCGAAGACGCCCATTACGCGATGCGTTTCTTTGGCGTCAAAACGCCGTCGGTAGAGGGGGGCAAAGCCGCCATAACAGTCGCTTGGGTGCGTCGATATTTCGTCGCGAGATTCTTTTTTTTTTCTTTTTTTCTTTTGAAGTTCACGGCGTCATAGTGGGCCTAATCGGAATCGTTATTTCGGCGTGTTTTGTACAAATTTTTATATTATTCTATGTATCGAACGGGGATACACGCGATAAATGAATTTTCATACCGATATTTAACGCGGGAAGACGGGGGTCAGTGACAGCGAGCGTCGCCGTGCGGCTCCTTCGTGTTCACAGATGGCACGGGTTTCACAAACAAAAGAGGAGTGCGTATTTGACGTTTAGCAGCCCGCGCGAATTCCATCCAACTGTCATCGGCGAACTGTCATGGACCGCGTGTTTCGAAGTATTTATTTTACAGTTACATTTTTTTTTATAGGAAACGCTACAATAATATTTTTCGTGAAACCCGCCAATTTTCGAATCTCGATACTAACACCATTACAATATTTTTTTATTTCAAAATAATTCGTCTTTGAAAAAAAAATTGCTCACAATATTAATCTGCATATAATTCTATATGTTAAAATTTGTTTTAATTTGTTACCAGAAACTCTGGGTGGCGATAGCGGTTTCACCGAACTGAGCGACGGTTCGAAATCGATATCCACAACGCCGGATCTCAATCATCTCAATTCGACTCCGTCGCGAACAGATTCAACGAGCGACGACACTGGTTGCCCGTGAGTTTGACAAAGAATGATTGCCGATAGTGTCGATCTTTAATTAAACTGGTTTAGCCAAAGTAGACTCTTTAGAAGAAAAGTCCTACTTTATACGAGAAGTAAGTCACTCGGCGCATGAATTGGCGATTAAAAATGTTCAATACCACAAAAAAAGAGATTAAATATATTTGGATTTATAAAGAATTTAACGACAGGCCTACACTTTTGTGAATTAATATTTAACATACAAATTTTAATTTTTCAGACTCGACACCGCAGATGAGAAAGACGAAGTATCGTCGACCGTCTCAAATTTATCGGATTTGTCAGGTCTCTCTGATCTGTCGGGAGGATCAAGTCATCTCTGGAGAAGCGCATCGTCGTGGGTACAAAAACAAATGTTGACCGGAACGAACCCTCGGGATCTATTGCAACATCTTCTGATGGATCCCTCGCAAATTCCTGGTCAAGTCGACGACATTACATTATGGAAGGTTTGTATATTCATTTTATTTCCTTTTAAAACTTACAGAAATCATAAGAACAATAAAAAACTCTTATAAACGTTCGAACTTTATCGCAAATTTTCGTCTTTCAAACGAAATTTACAGATCTATTATTGTACCTTCAGTTACGCAAAAAAAAAATCTTAAAATCGCTCGTGAAAAAAAAATGATTGGATTATCATAACACCCGTTTTGCTGTGCTTCCAATAGAGTTTTCGAACGTTCTAAAAAGTTATTAATTTGTTCCTCAGCTCGTCCTCAACATAATGTCGGAGCCGCCGAGACGGCAAAAGCTGAGACACGTTAACACTCTCACGGACGTCGTTCGGCTGATAAAAAACAGCAAAAAAATAATCGTCCTTACCGGAGCCGGCGTGAGCGTTAGCTGCGGAATACCCGACTTTCGCAGTCGGGATGGCATTTATTCTCGACTTGCTCAAGACTTTCCCGATCTGCCTGATCCACAGGTAAAAATTATCTCTTCGCTGTTAATCATTTTATCGTCGTCAAAAAGTAATGGAACATGTTTTTCTTCTAAAATAAAAACTCATGGAAACTCGAAATTTTTGTTCACAGGCGATGTTCGACATCAACTACTTCGGACAGGATCCACGGCCGTTCTTCAAGTTCGCGAGAGAAATTTATCCGGGACAATTCAAGCCGAGTCCGTGCCACAGGTTCATAAAGATGTTGGAGAAGCACAAGAAGCTCTTGAGAAATTATTCGCAGAACATCGACACACTCGAGCAAGTGGCGGGCATCGAGAACGTGATCGAGTGTCACGGTTCGTTCGCCACTGCGTCTTGTACAAAATGCAAGTACCAAGTGCGAGCGGAAGACATTCGCGAGGATATATTCGCACAGAGAATTCCCGTTTGTCCGAAGTGCAGAGCGAACGCTTTGCCATCGTTGGCCGACATCAGTCCGAACGATAATTTCAGAGGTAAAGATCGCCGAAAAGTTGCCCGACTCATCACCGATTACAACAATTACGTATTATTATTTACTGATGTATTAAAATGAATTTGTTATTATTATATTTTACAGATTTAGTGTCGCAAGGTATAATGAAACCGGATATCGTATTTTTCGGTGAGGGTTTGCCCGACGCTTTCCACGACGCAATGGCCAAAGACAAAGACGTTTGCGATCTTCTAATCGTCATCGGCTCGTCGCTAAAAGTTCGTCCGGTAGCTCTCATTCCCTCCGCGATACCGTCGTACGTTCCACAGATCCTAATAAATCGCGAGTCACTGCCGCATCTCAAGTTCGACGTTGAACTGTTGGGTGACGGTGACGTTATAATCAATCAACTTTGTCATCTGTAAGTATCGTTTATAGAGAAAAAAAAATCTTCCGCAAAGTTAATGCGGATAATGCTTCGACAATTTGTTTTAATTAATAAAATTTTCAACATTAGAATGGGTCACGACTTCGACGAAGTTTGTTGGAGAAACGAGCTGCTGAAAGAGGCGCCTCAGCTCATTGCACCGTCGCGTTTTCCGATGGATGATCCTTGGGAACGCAGTCAAGACACCGTAACGATGCACGAGTTGTCGCAGGACAGTGAGGAAGTCGACTTGAAGCCACAGCAACACAACGCATCGTCCGAAAGTCAAGACAGTCTGACGATAAATGCCAATACGACACCGAAGCGATTGGAGAACACAGAAATTTGTATATCACCCTTCCACGCCGGTCACATGGAGAATGCAGAGGGAAGTTTTGCACTTTTGGGCGAAAGTCCGAAGAGGCGACTCGGTGATTCGAGCGCCGAGAGCAGCCCGAAAAGAATACACCTCACGAATACGAGGAGAGACGCTGCGATCACTGAAACAACAGTGCGATCGAACGACCCATGCGATGAAACGAGATACGCGGTTTCGCGCTACTCTCGCGTTATATCCGTTGAATCGACGTCCGAGAATAACGGGCAGATATTTAATTTGGAGGAGTGTCACGTTGTGCCGAGGATAATGGACAGCGGCGACGATAATCCTTCGGCTCATCCCGGTATGGAGTTAAATTTAATAAATGCGAACGAACCCGTTGGCGTCAGACAAGAAACGGAAATCGTGAGCGAAGATGATCTCGTAGATACGGATAAACTCTCGACGAAAGCGAGACACGCATCGATCGATTCGGCGATCGATTCGGGAATCGGCGATAGTTGCAACAGCGTCGATAGCACCGATGGGAAACTCGTGACAGAGAGCAACGATGCAAAAATCGATGAGCTCGAGAGGCGTTGCTGGCAACCGAAGATCAAGGAGAGTTTAGCCGCTCGACTACCCGGTAAGAATTTCCTCATGAAAAAAATTTATCACGAAAATAAAATATTCAACACGAAGAGAGAATTCTAAACGTTCGATTATTCACAGAAAATTCCTATTATCAAATGTCACCGGGGAAATATATATTTCCCGGAGCGGAAGTTTACTTTGAACCCGAAGAATACGATCGTTGCTCTTTATCAGCGAACTCCGAGAGCTCAAGCAGCGACAGTGATTCGTCATCGTCGTCGTCGTCGGGTGAAGAGGAAACTTGTGAGTATCTCTCTCGATATCTATTCTGTTGAAAGTATATTAAAATGAAGTTATCGAAATATTAATTCTTATGTAAAAATTATTACTCAATAGGTGCCGACAACGATTTTTCCGAGGGAATCGAAGCGGAAGCCGAATCGGACGCTGACACGGAGAAACGGCGCGGCGGCGCGCTTTTCGAGTATTTAGAGAAATTACTCTAAGATTTTCTCATTCTCGGACTCTCGCTGTCGTGTGAGACTAGCGAAACAGAGCATCGGCTTGGTATGCTTTCCACAATTCCCACAATGCGTCCGCGTAATTTGGTCTGATTACGTATTTCGCGCAAAATGGTGAGCGTGCAAAAGAAAATCTCCTGAGGAGAAGTTGCAGCCCCCGGCCCTCGGCGATTTCGCATTAGCCGTGTGTTTGTTGAGATGAGCGCAGAGTCGTTACCTTACGTCTGCGAACGCAATTTCGACGATCGGTGGAATCTACAAGGCGCAGTGTTCCACCAACGCTCGATATTTCCCGCTGTAAAATCAGGGAACTCGGTAAACACGAGACCCTCGTATTGAATCTGATCGATTGGAGTCTCGTGCCGATGCTTCACGAAGTTCGATTTTCGGGAAACGGCCGGAGCGGAACGGTGAGAGAGGTGTAGGAGAGTAGTATATATTAAAATCACTTTGGCGAAAGCGAAGGAAAGAATGAATGGCAAAAGTAATTTTGAGATTAATTGACGATATGCAAGTTAGATGCTCAATACTGTCTTCCATCAGTTGAATGATCATCGACCTTCGAATTAATATATAAATCACATTCTAATTTCATTATTATTCTTTTTTTCTCTTCATCGATAGAATAAATATTCTTTCGCATCGAACTACGTATACACCTCTCTACGCCTGTTAACCGCCCATTACGGAAACATTGAAAGACGAATCACACATTCGCGTTTACTATCCGCGAATTCGTATTCACTTTTGAACTTTCATCCCAATTGTTGTTTATTTATCCACGTATAAACCGGTCTGTAAATACAGATTTGCTAACAGGTCTTTTTATTCGTTACAAACTTGTAAGCACGTATTAGAACTTAAGGAAGAAAACGTTTTATTTCATCTCTAAATGATTTAATGTAAATAATTGGCGAATTAATCGCGTATATTGCATAATTAAATGATCCGTGTCTCACGTTCGGTTTTTGGGATACTTTGATCGTCGCGTCGAATCGGGTCGAGATCGATACTGCAACGCGAACGAAGATAGATGGCGAAATCTCGAATATCTTGAGCAGAATTCGCTGTCCAACTTCCCGCGAGAAAATATATCGTTCCGTTTAAATATTCTATGAGAAATAATTAAATTCAGAATATATAAGAACGGAATACATCTATCAGTGGTACCGATCGAAATGCGCGATTAAAGTTCATTTGGACATAACTACGTTTGCGGAAGCATTACTTAGTTAGGAATTCGAAAGATGTGTGAATGCGTGAAGTACACACAATTCGTGAATCCTCCTGGCGTGTCGGATATTTTTTCGAGACAAAGAATAAAAGACTTCGAAAGGAGATCGACTATCTTGCCTTTTAATTTAAGGCAAAGTAAAGATGGGATCTTATTTCGAACTCAACGACGGAGAAATATGAAATGTTGGGCATAACTTCGAGTAAAAAAAAATGTAAGAAAATGCGAATAGATCGCGATTTATGACTAAATTGATATTTAACGAGCCGGGAAAGCGTGATTTTTTTTTCTTCTTTTCCCACACATTTTTGCGATCTCAATTATGTATATTAAACGTAGCGCGCCGAAGGACTTGTGATGGTTCCGCCGGGAAGGGTTTGATTACTTCGTTTCCTTACTATTATTATTATTATTATTATTTTTTACGTACGTATGACTATGATCCTCTCGAGAATATTGGTGAAAGTAGTAGTCAGTATCGGGCCATCGGGGGTAGTTGTTCCTTCGAATGATATGAGGGATGAAGGCGCTATTTTTTTTTTTTTTTGTATCAGCACACAGTTAGGTTTGGAAATGGTTTGGCAATGATCAATGGATTCATTAATTTGATTCTTTGGTTTCATTGGAGCACAGGCGAATGTACAAAGCAATGCTGGATAGCTTCGCATTGCGTGTTATTTTTATATGATGGAAATGAGAAGAAAAGTAAAAAAAGGAAAAAAAAAAAAAGAAAAAAAAACCGTAGTGGTAGCGACTTACAAAAGTGCGAACAATGAAAAGTTACGATCGAAGGTAAAAGTCTTCGTCGACTATTCGTTGTCGCATTGTAGATTCTTCATAGAGAATAACGTGGTTGCGCGAGTGTTTATTATGAATAAACAGTGTACGTATAGGCGTTTAATTATTATTCGTTTAATTACGAGACGGTCAGGAGTTGAGAGAGACGACACGCGCGCTAGAGAATAAATTTTGACGAATTGTCAAATTTTGTGAGATTACTAGAAGATAGATGTGAAAAAACACCGAGACGAACATTTTCGTAAGTTTATTCGTAAATTGCACAAAAGAAAAAGAAAAAGTTTATAATCCGCCTTGGTACACCCCGCTGAGGATTATTTTGACCATTAAACGATTTCGGCAGTTGCTTCAAAAAATGAATAATAACCGAGAAACGACGAGACGAAGTTTCGATCTGCGATCAGGAGCATTTTTTTTTTATATTAAAATTAGACGATGGGCTAACTTTTGCTTTGTAAAAATGGCACTATTTATATCTGTTTAGAAAAAAAGATCAAACAGATGGATATCGATTTGTTCTTTTTTTTTTTTTCGAAGCCTACTTTCTCTTATTTATTGGAAAAAAAAGAAAGAAAAAAAACTCGAGAACAAAAAAGTTGGTTACGAAGATCAGTTTCAAAATTCCTACGTGCGAAAAAAAATACACATCGATGTTCGCATCTCGCACATCGAGTTAATTGCATTATTATAAACGAAAATCGTAGATGACGGAGGAACGCGATGGAAATTTGACGAATTGCCAACTTTTTTCGACAGTACTGACTCGTTTTTTTTTTTTTACTTAGATTTATCACATGTATATATTTATTATTTCTATACTATATAGCGAATCATTTGGATTTTGTCATGAGGGCTCAAGCGTAAACCATAAACTGTTACCTCTCTGCGCCGAAGTTTCTAATAACTTTGAAGTTTGAGTCCCGGTGATGAAATAATATAGGTGCAGAATTTCTGAATTTTTTATAATTTGTTATTTAATGTAATTGAATGTTATAAAAATGTTCTCTTTATTATGAATGTTGTAAGAATTTTTGTTTCTTCTGGTATTACTAACGAATAAGCTTACCTCGTAAATTAAACAATTTTCTATCGTAAAAAAAAAAAACAAAAATAGCGCTTCATTTATTTCGCCACCTCAATTGTAGGCAAAACAAAAAAAAAGAAAAGAATTATTAACAAAGTCGAAAGAAAAGTAACTGAAAGTCGTGTGTATTTATTAAGCACCGAGATAACGCTCTACGAGAAATTCGCGACTTCGTTACCCGAGAAATCATCAACAAAAACATCACAAGAGAGTACCAAGGAAGATACGAACGTGTAATTATTGCGTCGAGATAAATAAATAAATTATTAAAAAGTATAATCGATCAGTGGTATATCGTAAATATGTACTAATCAATCGTAGTGTGTAGTCAGTAAGTAGCGCGTAGAGCAAATTTTTTTCGAGACATTTTCGGAGCCGTCGTTTCACTTACATTGAATATAATCAGTGAAAGATTCTCTGTGCGTTACGTATTTTAACCATAAATTTCGTAAGCACTCTGGCCAAAGATATTTTTGTACACTCGGCCGTGCGATTTTCGTCTCGCTACTTTTTCTCTCTCACTCTCGACACTAAAAAACTGCATTCTCCATGAAATATGCTTCTTTTATCTCTAAAACATAACGAATCTAACTTGCATGAGTATATCGCGCTGTTTCACAAATATCCACAAGTCGATATATACATGCGGTGCGCTAAATCTCCGAAGAAAACCACTTAGCGATTGTGTTCTCATCTTTGTAATTCGTATAAGTTATAATTATGACGGAACACGGTTGTTACGAGGGTTTTCGCTAATAAACTAACGATTCTTAAAGTAAAAAAAAATGTAGCGAATTAGCGTGTATTGTAAGTACGTGGAAAAGAAGTGTTTTAACGAGTACAGGAACAATAAAGTGTGTTATAGTAATATATCCGATATCAGAGAATAACGTATGTACATACAGTGTTTTGTTCGCGAACGGATGAACGTTAATTCGGGATTAGAGAGGAAGTGAAAATAAAAAAAAATTAATAAAAACTTAGATAATAATGTTTCTCAATTATGATCCGTCTCGTGGATCGGTATCAAACCTTTTCGGGCCGCTCAAAAAATCTAAATTCGAAAGGTATACGAAGACTCGAAACTACATAATCGATCTTCGTTTGTCTCTCACATTTCTCCCCGCTATTATTACTGTAGAAGCAACTTTTAAAAAATTGCATGATTGTTGCGCATGATTTACTGTATCAAGCAATCACAGCGTTATGCGAATAATAATTTTGACGAAAAAGATAAACGTAGTTTCATTGCCGATGTCTAAAAAAGGGAAAATACCTTAATGTACGGAAAATACCATCATAACCTTTCGATTGTCACTTCGAATAATACAATATAGTTTGCGTAATTAAGTGTACGACACGTTTAATTGCTTTGAAAATGAAAGAAAATTGTGAAATATATATAGTTATCATCACTCGCGCGCGCACTCTTATCGCACGGTGACCATCAAAAGATTTGTATATTTTCAGCAGCAATAAAGAGAATTAATGGTTGTCATTCTGTCGATAAATTTCTTTATTTTTCGTAATACAATACAATCGTCTTTCTCCTCGATGCAAAAGAAATTGCTATCGCGTATAGAAATAGTATACATATATTTCGGGTTACGTAAAAATTATTTCGTTGTTGGAAAACGAAATGTTTCTCTGAAAACATTTAGGAAATAGAGAAGGGCATTCGAAGTGTATATATTTTCGAATCAAAGAAAAGTGAAAGGTGCCGCTTCAAAGCGCCATGTAGTATTTTCGGTAATTTGAATTCTCGCAAAAGTAACAAAAAGGTCAGCGTAATCGTCATACTGAGTTACATCAGTGGGTGGACCATCGGATGCCTTCACGGAAATGTTTTCTATCCGCTGATAACTTTTGAATCGAACCCCGAGCCGTTTAAATCGAAAATATCGGCTTCGTGAATCATCGGCCGTATTCGGTCGGTTCCGGACATGTATACGTGGCTACTATCGAACTATCGCCGATGAAGGGAAACGACTTCGTATATTGCATCATTATTGTACAAAACAAACCTTCCTGAGTATAATTAAATAATAAAAATAAATAACATGCGGGACATCCGAAAATTTCATTTCTCCTATTCGCATCGAACTCGCGCAGAAGAGAACCGATCGCCTCAGCAGCAGATACTGCACTGAATGGAAAAGCAACACGAGTATCGTAGCTCGATGCTTACAACGCGAGTCAAACGAAGCTCCGCGAACGTTTCACAGAGTCTCTCGCGTTACGCCGATAACTGTAGGCCATTACGCGATACAATGTGTTTCTCAAAGACAGTCGCGAAATAAAACTATTCTTTATCGCCAAATCAATTGAGTTTATTGTATGTGCAGTCGATCGTTGTATCGGCAAAGATACAATTGTGAAGCAGACGACGTGCCAGCTGTCAGTGAGAAGCAGTCTCGTGTCATTGGTGGAGTAGGAGAGCCATAAAAACTGTGTGTGCACTCTCTTTCGGATCAGACGGCTGCAAGTCGCCTTAGAAGTGTTACCCGCGCTCGTTCCTTTCGTGTCTCTTTCACAAGTTTTTTTTCTATATCGGCGGTTTATCCCTTGCATACGGATACCATGTGTGGTGAGTACAATTCAGCTAATATTTTATTTAACCCTTCCGCCGAATCTCACCTATTGTCGGGTACTATAGAAAATGCGTGAAGATTCGTAAAAAAAAAAAAAAAAAAAAAATCCACGAGTTGACTCGTGCTTGTGGCAATGCATCGCGTCACAGCCGAAATTTCACTCCTGTGTGTATGTACAGTAGTACTGGCAACGGGTAACAATTCGTACTTTCTACTTGCAACCCGTTTTTCGAAATGTACCGAGCGTATCCGGTGGCCTTACCGTTGAATTACAATTTCATGTCAAAATAATCAAAAACAAATGTCAATATAGTTTTCCGATAGTTTGTCAAAGGATCAATGAAATTTTCGTTATTCGATACTTTTGTTTGTTGTGGAGACTCCCGGTACTACGGTTTTGTTCTTCGAACGCATTAATTATTACAACGTAATTTATAGCATTAAACTTTATCAATGCCGGCACTATGATTGCCCATGTTTTTCGAGAAGATAAAAACGCTAATAACCAGTCTCCGTACGGTTGTAGAAGATGCTGAATATACAGACTTATTTTCATCGCGTGTAAATAATCGTCAGTAGTGGAGCGATTTATTTCTGACTCACGGAAATGTAATCACATTGAAGCGCGAGCATTCAGTTCCTGTTGCGATCGCTACAACTTCGACTTCAACGATATATAACTCGGCAATGTGTCGATAAATCGAAGTCCGGCAATTATCCGATTAACTTCTTAAGATAAACAGTTGCGATTCTTCTTGATAAGATACTTCGTTCGGAATACTGAGCACACGATATTAAACTTAATCCCATAATAAATACTATTCATAAAAAGTCGAACTACTGGTAGCATATACCTAATGAGGAAAAGTGCACGTACCATTCTTTGCATTTTATGACGTCGCAAACGTACAAACATATTTGTCATCATTTCCGTTCGTCGGATGGCATTTCGCACCTTTCCGACATCGAACGGTTCACCTATAAACATTGTGTCAACCCGTTGACATTGGGAAAAGCTTGAACTGCGATAACGCGGTATTTTCATAACGCGTTAGAACGACTCCGATAAGAAACACTAATCCAGTCACAATCGTCACTTTTGACGAAAAGGTGAGACGTAAAGCGTTCGAAGTATCTAGTGATCCTACCATCTGTCTACCCAATTGAAAATAATCAAAAACATATTTCGTCGTGTCGTATAGAAATTTCGTTACCAAATTTGTAGCCTCGTTATATAAATATAAATTAAAAAGTGTTTATCAGCGAGTTAAAAAAAAAAAAAAATCTCATCGAACGGTATAATTCGAAAGATCGAAAGTTCAGTCTCCCGCTTTCATCGAAGATCGAAGAGCTGTCCATGCTGTACGTTGTTGCGACAACTTTGTAGGTGAAGCAGGTATAGAGTGATTCGTAGGTCGCTATTATTTCGACATAGGGAAAAGGCTGAGTCCTCTCCGGCCAACGACCTACGGCAACTGCGGACGAACGGAGAAGGTACTCCGATCGTCGTCTGGTCGAATATCCCCGCCTTGGCCGGGCGATCGTGTTCGTACGATAAATTGCGAAATCCCACGTCGCCTTTCCCACAGGGCATAGGCGCGAACCCACTCCCGACACTCGGTTGACCGAGTGAAAGTTCTCTCACGTGGCACGCGTGCAGCATTACACCTTTTGGTTATGAGAGAATCGACAAACAATTTCGAGTTCGAGATCAACCAGACGCCTATGTATTATAATGTACGAACGAGCGTTAGGCTTTACATTCGATCGGAGAGAAGTATACAACACGAGAGTTAAGTTTTCTCGAGAGGACAACGTGGTGAACGAAAAAAAAAAAAAAAAAAAAAAAAAAAATGATGTCGACTGCATACGAACGATTGACATTTACGAACTCTGTATATAATCCGGTCGTTTAAACATGCGGTATAATAACGGCGCGATGTATACGACTCTCTAGGTGTCCGGGTTCGATCTATGCAGGGAATGCCGCCGGGGAAGTGGGGGATTGAGACACGCGAAAATATTACGACTGAACGCCGAAGCCGGCACCGCGCGCACGTGTAGCCCGCCACAGCGAGACAGCCACTTTCCAATCATTATTTTTATTATTTATTTCTTTTTTCGTCAGCTTCCCTATCATATTGCGAAACGCACGCGAGAGTTCGATGTTTACGGTTGAGTCTCGAATTGCTTCGGTGAATGGTAATTTTTGGATTATTGATTATCGGAACCAATGACTCTTTTGATTACACGCTACTCGACGCGAATGTTTCGATCGCGTGGAAAAATACCGGTGAATGATTAAACGTTTTGTTGAAAGTTCTGAACAAAGTTTTCGTCGTTGCATTGTATACATAGAAATTCGCGATTGAGAAACTGGTTATCTGGATGAGAAACGATGGAAAAGAGAATCGATATGTCAGTACGTTGATATCTTTTATCGAGTAACCGGAAATGCACGATGGGAGATTATGTTACAATGCACTTACGATGCACTTGGAAAAATGATATCCGTATCCGGTGAAAAACCGCTTAATCTCCGAGATTAAATGCGCACTTCGGAAGGCTATCAAACGTTGAAAGCTCGTATAACGGAACGTTAATTAATCGACGTTTCTCGGTCTCGACGATTATTACGCGTAGGTGCGTTCCCCGGTAGCGAGTATTGCAAAAGTGATCCGCGGAAATGAAAGAAACGAGATCTCGAAGGACATTGCAGATGTCGCGAAGTTGTCCGCAGAAACGCCGTTAAATATACCGCGTAAACGTTTCCCGCGTAATTAATACTCAGATAGAAAAAAAATAAGGAAAACGAAGGGGTTGTGATAACATACATACGCGCAATGTAAAGACTTCAAGAAATGTTGAGTAAACAGCGATAACGGAAAAAGAGCGGCTCAATAATGGCTTACGAGCGTATGGATAATGAAGTACTTACGTCTATAGAAAACAATATCGATAAGACCGCGCGTCCGGTAATTTCAATCGTTTTTAAGAAAACTGATAAATATTAAATCGACAATAAACACGTTAACAAATGTTTTATAATGATAATGATAACAACGAGACGAGGAAGAGTCTGGTGATAAGAAAAAAAATCGCTTTGATGATCACTTTATCGCTGAGTTCCGCCGATTATTTCTAAGTAACGATTTCCCCTCCCCGTCATAGATCTTTCGTGATAACGGAGGTTCCGATAGATTCGTTTTTTGTTCCATACCGATTATCTTGAGATTGTATATAACTGTGATGTCGAGTTAATGCGAATAACGGTTCGCATCTCGAAAACCTTGACTTTTCATAGATTTTTCAATATTCAACAACTCGCACGACCGGTATCACGTGCAGCAATCGACAATAATCTCACTTTTATTTCTTTACTTTCCTTTTTTCGTATTTCTAAGATCGCACCGCCGTGAATGTCGCTAATCGAACGGAATCTTATTTTTTTTTCTTATCGTTTTTCATTGACCCCACTAAAAATTCCAATGGCGAGTAAATAAAAAAAAAAAAAGATCGGATCGCAGATAGATTCCGAAGGGAAGTACTATACTACAGACACGTTGATACGCAGTGTTATTCAGCTTTGTGGAATGTCGTCGCGATGATAATTGCGAGTCTGTGAAACCCACAAAAGGTACTTAACTATACTAAAGTACCAAAGTTCCGACTGTCTGAAAAAGCCTCTCTATCGATCGAAGACCTTGACGCTGTGGTGTTGAAAACTCCGAACGATATAACTGTATATTACACTTAACAAGGTGATATCGAAAGCCTTTCGATTTCAGCGAAGGTCCAGCGATCTCACCTCTCTCCTCCCCGCGATAGTTTCTCGTTTTTTCGTCGAAAACACGAGGCCACCTTTTTCTTCCACAAATAATAATAAAAAACACTATAATACCCGCGCATTCTGCGACAAGTCCCAGAGATAGGAAATAATATAAGTTGCTTTAGAGCGGAGAAAAAGAAACGATATAACGCGGCATCGAGTTATAACAGCTATTTTCTTCTCTTGTGTTTCAGGAATTTTTGCATACCTGAACCATCTGACGCCGAAGTCGAGACGAGAGATTTTGGAGCTTCTCGTCGGTGGTCTCAAGAGACTCGAGTATCGTGGATACGATTCTGCCGGTAAGATTTTTTTTTTTTCTACAATTCCACTAACAAATCTATCGCTCGGGGCATCGCGATTGAAATGCGACGAGTAGAAGCGATGAAAAGTGAAAGGAGCCTTCGAAGAAAGAAAAAAAAAAAGAACAGGAGAGAGGAGAAACGACCTCTGACCTTGTCGAGGATATATATGGCTTCGGTATTTTAGAGAAAAAAAACTGAATTCGCGTCACGTTGCCTGCCGACGTGGAGTGCATTTGAGATGCAGTCGATGCTCTTTGCCTCCCTCTCCCGTCGAAACAGCATTGAATCTTTGATATTTGCATTTGATTGTTTCCTCTTCGTATTCACTCGCGAATAACGAAACTGTTGAAATATTAATTACAGGAGTTGCTGTGGACTGTCCTGATGGCAAGGAGATTTCGGTAATCAAGAAACAAGGAAAGGTTCAGGCGCTTGTGGATGAAATCTTTCACAGTAAGAAAAAAAAACAAAAAAACAAAAAAAAATTAATTAATCTGTTATAATTTTTTTCGCGTTCTCGTGATAATCGTAATAAATTTATTCAGGCGCTACTCTCGAATTCGACGGAAAAACGGACAGTCATTGTGGAATCGCTCACACCCGTTGGGCAACTCACGGTGTACCGTCGGAAGTCAACTCTCATCCTCAGAGATCGGATCCGGGTCACGCCTTCGTAGTCGTTCACAATGGTAATAAAAGCAACTAAATTAAAGAAATGAAACTTCGAAGCAATCGGATGAATTGTATGAATATGTGTTCTAATTATACGAAACTTTCGATTCAGGTATCGTCACGAATTATAAGGAAGTGAAGACTCTGCTTCAACAGCGCGGTTACGTATTCGAGAGTGAAACCGACACTGAAGTTATCGCTAAGTTGATTCATCATTTATGGACCCAACATCCGACTTACTCGTTCCGCGAGCTCGTCGAACAAGTTATTCAGCAATTGGTAGGCAGCTAAGCAATGAATGGTCGATAAGAAACAAAAAAAGGAACGGATTTGAACGTTTTTGTGATACTTTAGGAAGGCGCCTTCGCTCTGTGCTTCAAGAGCAAACATTTCCCGCGGGAATGCGTCGCGACACGACGAGGTTCGCCTCTTCTCGTTGGTATCAAGACTAAGACTCGATTGGTCACCGACCACGTGCCGATTCTTTACGGTAAAGGTGAGTCGAATGGGTCCCAAAAGTCCAAACGGGTCAGTCAAGTCAGAGCCGACGAATTGCTCGAGAAGCATATTGCCGCTAACGAAGAAAGGGGGGTGAGGATAAAAAATGTGAAAGCCGACAGCCGTACGCTGCAGCAAGTTGTACGAAGAATGAAGGATCTGCGATTGAATCACGAGATACGACCAATGATTTTTAGGTTTTCAACGTAACAAAAGATAGACGGCGGATAGATAATGCCACTGATTGAAGTGTTACTAACGGACACCATTCGCTAACGCTTACCTTACACTGAAATTCGTTCGATGAACTTTCTATCAAAGAAAAAACGAATGAACGTTATAAATGTCCGGCACAACGGTTTGACTAACCAAAAGTGTTATCAATTAACAAAAAATGATTACTAACACAAAAAAAACGCATGTTTTGTCTCTCGAAGCACGCAACTAGAAAAGGTGTCGATTGTTTGCTGCACGTTCGAGTAACACGTAAGAAAAAGTAACAAAAATTACACGTAACTCTGTGGATTAAAAAAGAATCGGTTAGTATCCATGTCACGAGAAAGTATCACCTTAATAGATTTTTTTCGTTCATCACTTTTCATATATCCCATTATAATGATGTAATATCGTTCGATCGCTTGTAGACATTGTTTGACAAAGGCACGCAATTCCGTAACTCATGTATATCACCTATACGGTTTGAAATATCTTTCAGTTCATTGAACCTTTCACTTTCATGAAGTAATCAAGTAGTATTATAATAATAATGAACGTTGCGCAAGATTATAGAACTCACTGACGCCAAAGACGTAGTTATAATACGTTCGAGTGTAAGATGTTTAGAATTTAAATCGTAGTGCGAAATCGCGGTTCGCGCGATTCCGATAAATTTTCGTTTTTAATCTGAGAACATAATTCCGTTACAACGTGCGATGTGGATACTACACGAGTGTTTCTTTTGCATGAACGCCTTCCGGCTCGCTATCCGACTATCTACCTGATCAGACGACCTTCCACCCGCGACCAAAGGTATTAATAACTATTAATAACTGACCTCCATTCGTGCTTCGATTTTGGATCTATTTTTTCGTATGAGACGCGGCAACGAGACAAGATCTCGCGATTGAGGTCCTCATCTCGCGCTCGTCGACCTCAGGGAAAGCCGTCGCGTATTTCGATTGCCTTCGATCAATGAAAAAACGATCCAACATTGGAGAGTCGACCTCTTTGCTTGAATCTACACGAATAATGTACGTCTTGCCTTTGAAGAAAAGCATTCGTTTACTTTTTCCTGGAAAATTTTATTTTCAAAGAGGAAAAAAAAAAGAAAAAAAAGTTCACGAAGACATTCTTCACCGATCCGCCTCTGTCCCGTGTCTTCTAAATTTAATTCAATGTTTAACACAATAATAACCGTGTACTTGTGTTTGTGGGTTCAACTGTTTACGTATCGTCAAATTTATGTTGAAAACGCGCGAGGAATTGATCAGTTACTGGAAAAAGAAAAAGATGATAACTATCGAGAGTGTAAAAATGTGATGGAATATTCATGTTGGATTATAAAGATCATTTTCGATAGTTACTTTTTCATCCGGAGAAATTCCGAGAATTCGCCGACGCGATTGTACTACAAATTGTATTTGTCATCCCTGGAAACTCCGATCCTCTTTCCTCTGCAATTTTTTATTTTTTTTTACAGTACGCATGATTTGTTAATTAATTATTATTTTTTTTGTCCTCCGTCCAATTGCCAAATATCAGCCGAGAGCGAAGCAGCAACTCCAGGTATTGATTTTCGTTTTGTTGTAAAAAAAAAAAGCTCCCGCATAGCTTTCCGCATGTTTTGTTTACCGCTGTTAATTGCAACTCTTGTTTTACACATTATTATCGATCTTTGCTATCTTGGTGTGCGCATGCTGAACAGAAATCGAAGCGGGTGGCAGGGAATGAGAAGCCTAAAGCAAAAAAAACCAAACAAACAAAAAAAAACGTTCTCACGCTTTACTAATGTATCTTCGAACGTATCAAAGGTATTTAATCAACGAGGTATCTTTATGGTAAAAAATAAAATACAAAATATCATTAAGTGGCTAAACTAAGAACAATACGTAGAATAAAAAAAATGGGAAAATTTTATATGGGAAAAAAAGAAAAATGGTATAAATCGACTTCGAGATACTATTTTACTAATACGTTTCAGTTGATAAATAACTTTTCAGACTCGTGTACAGAGTGGCGTGGTCAACGATTCGAGAACGAATGTAACCATTTAATCGATGTAAATATTTCGCCAAGTGCACATTATACTCTTACAGTGTCTCTGGTGCCACTGTGGTATTTTTTTTATTTTTTTTTATTTAAAAAACATGGGGCTTCGGTACTGGTGATGCAAATGATGGGCAATATCTGATTGTCGCATCGATGTAGTTTAAGGGAAATTAACGAATGTCTCGTCATCTCATCTCGGCAATCTAATCGTTCCGAACAAATAGTTATTATGTTATAATTATTACGCGAGTCTTTGAAGTCTCCGTTGAGATGAGGTGACGCGACATTTCCGTCTTAACTACAAATCTCTGATTTTTTTTTTTTCAAGATCTGTTATCTAAACTCGTTATCGTTTTACTCACGATTACTGTTAATAACTGTAAATGTTTCGACGACAGACCACCGTCCACACGGAAGAAGCGCAGAAGTTCCAATGATACCGCGAACCGATAGTACCGCGGAGTTCCAACCGCTCGTTGCCAAAGAAGTCGAATATTTCTTCGCCTCGGACGCTAGCGCTGTTATCGAGCACACTGATCGTGTCATCTTTCTCGAGGTAACGATAAATGAAAATAGTAAAAGGAAATTCGATTCGAATACCCGCGCAAAATTCGGCGAACTAAACCGCTTCCGATATTAATATCTTCTTTTTCCTTAGGATGACGACGTCGCCGCCGTCAAGGAAGGAACTCTGAGCGTTCACCGACTTCGTCGCTGCATGGACGATCCTCACGGGCGTGAGATAATAACTCTGAAGATGGAAATTCAACAGATCATGAAGGGAAATTACGAGTACTTCATGCAGAAAGAAATTTTCGAACAGCCTGAGTCTGTCGTCAATACGATGAGGGGCCGTCTCAGTTTCCAGAACAATTCCGTAACTCTCGGTGGTATTACCGTAAGCGAACGATCTATTTTCATCGATTACAATCGCAATTTCAAAGACAACGCCATTGCAATTGAATTTAACTGACGATTCTCATCTCAGGAATACATTCCCGAGATCAAGCGATGCAGACGTCTGATGCTCATTGGCTGCGGAACGAGTTATCACTCCGCTGTTGCGACGAGACAGCTTCTCGAGGAATTGACCGAACTTCCGGTTATGGTGGAGTTGGCATCCGATTTCTTGGATAGAAATACACCGGTATTTAGGGACGATGTGTGTTTCTTCATCTCGCAGTCCGGTGAGCAATTTTGGGTTTCAGCCGTATAATCAATCGTTCGTTTTAGCGAACGCATGGGAGTCCAATTAATGAAATTGATCGTTTAATTATTCAGGCGAAACTGCCGACACTCTGATGGCGCTTCGTTACTGCAAGAGCCGCGGTGCTCTCATCGTCGGAATTACAAACACTGTCGGCAGCAGCATTTGTCGCGAATCGCACTGCGGTGTTCACGTTAACGCCGGACCGGAAATCGGTGTCGCGAGTACGAAAGCCTACACTTCGCAATTCATATCTCTCGTAATGTTTGCTCTCGTTATGAGCGAAGACAGAATTTCTCTGGGTACTCGACGACAACAGGTATAACGATACTCGTTCATTAACCACTCGATCTCTTTTTTTTTCAACGAGCAAAAATTATCATTATCTCGTATCACCCGCAGATAATCGAAGGCCTGAAGAATCTCGACAGTCAGATTCGTGAAGTACTGAAACTCGACGATAAGGTGAAGGAACTCGCCAAATCTCTCTATCAGCACAAATCTCTTCTCATCATGGGAAGGGGATACAACTTTGCAACGTGCATGGAGGGCGCTTTGGTAAGTTTACGAAAGCGTTTTTGGTACAAAAATTGCTTCTATGGATATATATGTATACCGATTGGAGATGATACAAACATTATTTTTTTTTCATCTCGCTTATCGCAGAAAGTCAAAGAACTGACCTATATGCACAGCGAGGGTATAATGGCCGGAGAGCTGAAACATGGACCTTTGGCTCTTGTCGACGATTCCATGCCGGTTATCATGATCGTTATGAGAGATCCTGTTTACGTTGTAAGTAAAACATAGAGACAATTGTTTTTCGTACTCCCAGAGATACTCGAAGCAATGGAATTCGTATAAATCGATTGACGAAATTATTTTCAATTTCTTTTTATCTACAGAAATGCATGAACGCTCTGCAGCAAGTGACCGCCCGCGAGGGTAGGCCGATCGTCATATGCGAAGACGGCGACGAAGAGACCAAATCGCTGGCGGCTCGTTGTCTGGAAGTACCGAAAACCGTCGACTGTCTCCAAGGCGTTCTCACAGTTATTCCCATGCAATTGCTCTCCTTCCACATCGCCGTTCTTCGCGGCTGCAACGTTGATTGTCCGAGAAATCTCGCAAAGTCCGTAACCACCGAGTAAGAGATTCGACGACGATACGTTGGCCGATAATAATATCGCGTTGAACACTGCGAGGCGACGAGATTGTTTTGGTTATTTTTATTTTCTTCAATTCTTTCGAACGAAGCGTAAGCGTCCGGCAGCCTTGCAGCCGTGAAATGAATTGCGACGCTGCCATTGAACGCAAAAGCATAACATTGAAACAGTTTTGTTTGCGAACGAAGCTAATTGGACGAGATTATTGTTTTTCTAAAGACACAAAAGATAAGACTCCGACATAAATTTTGCATTTATCATTTCGCGTGACGGAGGAAAAATAATGAGTTTGTTGAACGCGAAGACACGGAATATTGTTTAGCGTTGATTAATCATTGGACGATAAATCGGATTATGCCGATGTCTATATTCTCGTGCGTTTCCTTGTATAGTATTAAGACTATTACTTCTCAATGCTTTGGTGGCGGACGAAACTTCTGCCATATTATTGTTTCGTTTAGCGAACTATTCCAATTTTATATAAATAAAAAGAAAAGAAAATGAACATCGGCGAGCGAGAGGCGCGGACAGTTATTCCGATCGTATCGCGAAAGCTGCGATCGAAAGTGGATAAATGCATACAGTATATACAATACCGACTGTGAATGGTGCATCCAATATTATTTTTACACTATCGGCAAATAATGTCGGATACGCCCTATGATTTTATTACCAGTCGATTTATACTGCAAGTTCTTCGGTAATCGTAGAGATTATAACGATCGAACTTCGTTGATAGTGAGATATGTTATTATATGAATCCTTGAAATATATTATACGTATAGTCTGTCTATTGGACCACGATATTTGTATTATGCAATAATATAACTATATCTAAATGAGATGACAAAAAAATTTGTTCATTTTTCATCCCGCTGCGTTCCTATCAACAACAGCGAATTTCCTGAGACGCGTAAGTAGTAAAAGCAGATCGACGGCAGCTCAGTGATTCGAGTCGAAGTGCGGGCATACGTACTCGTTAAAAGGGCACTTTCAGCGTCTTTCGTGACGATTTAAATCGTTTCCAATCGGATGAAAGAGTAGATTTAAAAAAATGAGGTACACGACGACAATAGTCGATTTTATAAAAAAAAAAAGTCATTTTAAAAATCCGCGATATTGAAGGATCTTGTTATCGTTTTCTCGGTATGTCGATTAATTGCTTCACTCAGCCGAAGGCACGAGTTGAAAACGAAAGAAAAAGCAAAAAAAAAATCTTTCCGATTGTGAAGGTACCGCGTAATTTGAGAACAAGAAAACCACTAAATTCGCATTTTCGCGCTCAATTAATTTTTTTTTCGCAATGTTCCACGCTGTCGTGTTTTTACGAGTACGTTTATCTCGCAAGCATTAAAATGTCGTAAACGAATCGAAAAACTCATCGGTTTATCGTCAGCTGTTTGTTTGGTTCGTTCATGTGAAAAAAAATTGTCGCAACGAGACTTCTGTACATTAATTCAGTCGCTACGCTGTGCTTGTAAACAAAGTGTGCAAAGCATTGGCGGCAGTGTTAGAGAATGTCCGGTGGATCGATCGTAGCGAATTCATGGGTCTTGGGTATGTGTATATATGCCGAGTGTCTCTAGGTGGTGTATATTTTCGAGTCGGGGCGCGTGCGTGCCGACAAACATCGGGGGTTGTCGCGTAGTGCGCGTGCGGGATGAAAAAGGATTTCACGTCGGCGCTTGACGCTCTCACCGTTGGCGATCGCGTCGTCGGGGATAGCAGCGAGTCATAGCGCATCGGTGTAGCGGCGTTATCAGCTACCGACACTGACTGCGAGTAATATCCAGGATCGACCGTGTTACGCGGAGACGGTCTAACTGGTACGCGTGTCTCACAGTTAGTCCAGAGGCGCGTTCAAGGAGCGATCGTACCTCCTTTCACGGAACTAACAAAAGTCACTGACGCACGGGGATAGCGTGTGTGGCTGAGAGAGCAACAAAAAAGAAGAATAAAGAAGAAGAAGAAGAAGAGAATTGAGAGAATATAGTCGTAAAGTATAGCCAAACGGAGCTCGCGGGCGACACCGCCGGTCCGCGATAGAGTTCCGTGTACATCACAATCCAGTACGTCGAGCGGTTTCGCGCGATCCACTATTCCACGTTAACCCTAACAAACGACGATTTTTTCCCCAATTAAATTTATCGTGAATAAAAAAAAACTTATCATCAAATAACAATAATAATAATAAAAATAATAATAATAACGACGCAAACGAAAAGAAATAAATAAATAGAAAATGTCGATATGCGTTTTGACGGTTATAACATAACGTTACGATCGTGAGAGAAAAGAGAGAGGGGAAAGAGCTTTTGGGTTATAAGAAGAAGCAGCGTCGTGTGTCTCGCGTCTAAATTTAAACGGTAAGAGGAATAGAGAGAAAGAAGCTCGAGAGAGAGAGAGCGAGAGAGAGAGAGAGAGAAAGAGAGCCAAAAGGGAAATATCCCCTCGGGTTATTCGGCGTAGGTTGGCTGCGCGGTCGACCGCGGCCTCCCCGAGGTGATAGCAGCAGCAGCATCGAGAGTAGTAGTATTTGTTAAAGTATAGCGAAAGAGCCGAAGACGAACGAACGGTACGTACGAAGGAGAGTCGACGAGCGCGTACGAGCCGAACGTGTACGAGAAGAGAGGAGGAGGAACTACTGTAGTCAGTTGACGGTCTGCCGGCGAGCGGAGCGGACGCGTTAGTGTTAAATCGAGTCTGGTGCCGCAAATATTCGCTGGCGCGACCGTGATTTGCCCCACTGGTGGGACACACGGTAGCTCGGCTACGCGGACAAGCCGCTCTTTCCCCTGCCCTCCCGACAGCTCGACTTCATCTACCCGCTCTCTTCTCTATCCGCGTCGCGACGACGCTCTCTCTTATTGATCGTATTTGACCCGCTAACTGGCTCTCTGTCTCTCTTTTCCCCTCCTGTATAGCCCCTGGTGTGTGGGCTCGCTGCCTCGACCACGACGGGCTACCACTACACACGAATTTACTTCTTCCCTAGCTTTTTCGTCGTAGTGTTTTAATAATAATAACAATAATAATAGTCAAAAAATTATTAGATTCGTATTAATATATCGCGACGAAAAAAAAAAATATCATAAAAAAGGAAAAGAAAAAAACAAAAACAAAAACGGACCCGATAAAAAGGACGATAAAACGAAAATATAAACAAAGTTCTCGTAGTTATCGTCGGTATGGCTGCCCCAGCAGCTTGCACGCGGTTCAGTGACAACTACGATCTCAAGGAGGAACTCGGAAAGTAAGTAAACAACATACTATATTGCGTGTATGTATATATTAAACTATGTGTTGAATACAACGGTGATTTAAATTGTGGGAGACAGTGTTTGAGAACATTTGCAACAAAACATCGAAGTATTACTTGCGATAAAAAAAAAGAATAAACGTATCAGAAGCGACAGACGATTATTTTTTTTTTTAATATTCTATTGTTGTACGGGATATATGGTATTATCGGGCCGATGGTGAGCGCTGTTTTTCATATCGAAACGTGTCTAGCAGAACGCGCGTGTCGTTCGTGCCTCTCGTGTGCACGGCGTGCTTCGATCTTTATTTTTCTACAGAACATTATTACGCATCCGTATATGATTACCGGTTTTTCTTCGTATTCAGTTTTCTTTTCTTACAAATTCTCTCGCCGGCATTTGAAAATCTCGATTTGCATACCGGTGCAAGTGAAAACGGGGACTCGAAATTGGCAACTTTTCGTTCGTACACGGCGGGCCGATGTGCACAACATCGTAGTTACTTAGTAGCCGCGTGCGTCGCGCTAATGAGCCCACAAGCCAGTTAACCCAATAGATAGTGCCTCTCGGTCACACCGCAGCAGACGATATGTGCCGGAGTTCTGTGTGTATGGCTATGCGATGTGTCGTTCACGGGTCGGCCATGACTCTCAAGCTATATGCCGGAGAGCCACCGGTGCCGCCGCCGTTGCCGTCACGACGACGTGCAGCGCTGCTACTCCTTTCAATTCCCATCGTTTCAGGATAATCGCTAACGCGTACAACAACGATAAGCAATGTCAAATCGATGAGTCACCCAATTTTTTTTCGATTTTTTGAAAATTATTCTTCGAATCATCGAAGTTTTTATTTTTTATAGTAATTTCGCGGCTGTTCGTTCCTCTCGGCTGATTCTCGATTTATCGTCTTATCCGCGTGTGTTTAGTTATCGTAGTGTTTTTGTTTTCTCGTACATTCGTTTTACATACGAAGGAGGTCTTTTCGGGTGACAAGAAGACCCGGAGACCTATTCAGTTCTCTCGCGTATATTTTAAGGCTCGCGAGGCTGTGCGGCTGTATAGCCCCCCTCGAGGCTCTCACAACGTTCTATATATAAGCTACACTCGCGCCTCTCCTACGTCATCGGTAGTAGTTCTCTATCGCCACGGTTTTCTCGTCTCATCTTCGTTACTCAACACCCATTTCCTTTACTTTTTTTCTTTTCTTCGATTTTGACTCTCACTCTTCCGTTTCTTCTGGTATCTCGCGATGAGGAAGAAACGGGGGAGAGTCGAACGCATCGCTCGGATTTGTCACCGAATCAATACGCCGGTTCGTGAGCGCCGCTCGCGGCACGAACGACGGCAGGTGGTTGCCAGCTCGACTGACGCACACGCAGCATCGCGAAAATTCGTAATGTTACAGTTCCGCAAAAACATCGATACATGTGTACCGAAAATTCTCTATTCGAGATCTCCGTTATTTCTCGCAATACTCCGAAACTTCGTACTTAACGATGACCGCAGCTGATCTATTAACGATTTGGGTCAGCAATTTAATCCTAAAAAAAGACTATGAAAAGTTAAATAATGTTTATTGAGAGCGTTTTTCTACTCGTAGGATACAAAAAAAAGTTTTTGTTGCTAAAAAAGTAATAAAATCGTGGGACTGAGTAAATATGTCGAGCTCTCGAGCGGCGCTTAGCCCTCGGGATATATTCTCACTACCAACGCTTCAGCTCGGGTGGATAAGTCCGATGGAGGCTTTTCACAATTTTCCGACGCGTGTACCCGCGCCAGCGATACGATCGGAAGTTTTTTTTTTTTTTTTTTTTTTTTCTACCCTTAAAATATTTTAGCTATCTATGCCCCGGCCGTACTTTACAGTTAAAAGCATTAGATCGTTAACGGGGATGAGTGTCGTGAATTTTAGATTTTTATCGGACATTCAACTTTCCCTTCGTACGTCGTAATAGTTCGTTGGGGTGGAAACTAATTTTCTTTATCAAGTTTCCCCATTATTTTATGATGAAACAGTCCCATTAGCACTCGATTCGGTGAGATCCGAAGTGTGCGAGTGTAAGCACGTGGTTTCGGAAAGAAAACAAGTTACAAGTTCTTCTTGGCGTTCGAGTTGATTGGAGAGTACGCGCTCGCGAAATTGAATTATTCAGACATGAGAGACTATCGACAAGCCTCGTCTCTCGTACGTGTATTCTATGTATTGCTGTAATACCGGTTGTGGCTTATATTGCATAGTGTACATTGTGTATGTAATACGCGATAAGCTATGCCACACTGTAGACTATCAATATACGTCTCGAAGCGATCGATGTCCTTGCGAGGAAGTGCGGCCCACCTGTGTTTGTACCGTAGTCCACGATTGGTTAGCGTGTCAGTCGAAGGTCAATTTTATTGCTTTCTTTACCAATGCTCTTGGGACAAATGCTTAGATACCGTATTCTCTTCCTGTTTGAAAAAAAAAAAAAAATTCATCATCCCGAACTCCGAAAAAAAATGGTTTTTCGATAATCGGATTAATTCTTTGCACAAAAAAATTACTTCGAATTATTTGATATAAAACATTATTTCGGTACTTTTCAAATTGAGACAAAAAAAAATTCATCATCCCGAACACCGAAAAAAAAAAAAAAAAACCGTTTTTCGAGAATCGGATTAGTTTTCAGCACGAAAAAAATACATCGAATTATTTGATCTGAAATATATTTTTCGGTACTTTTCAAATTGAGACGAAAAAAAATTCATCATCCCGAACTCCGAAAAAAAAAAAACTCGGTTTTTCGAGAAACGGATTAGTTTTCAGCACGAAAAAAATACATCGAATTAATTGATATAAAACATTTTTCGGTACTCTGTAAATTGAGACAAAAAAATTTTCGCTTTTTATCGCTCTGAGATAGCACGAAAATACGATTTTATAATTTCGCCGAGTATATGTATGCCATGTGGCGTATTTTTTTTCTCAGAACACGATAAACATGAAACTTACATGCGTTATTTTTTTTCCGCTGATTATCAATATCGTTTATCAAGATACGCGAGGACTTCGAAAAAATTTTAAAAAATTTAAATCTGCAAAAGATCGACCATATGAAAATACCGAAAACATTAATTATGATTAATAATAATGGCAATAAGTTATTAACAAATTGAAAAAAAAAATGTATATATCTGTCCCCAAAAAATCGATATATAGGATATCGTAAGATTGAACTTTCACATTTTTCGGCATTATGGATTCGCCGGGTATATAGAGTAAAATAGAGTGCAGTGGCACACGCAGGGGCCACTAAACTGTACGCGTCCATTTGGCCGGGATTACAGGCCAAACCGATTCGAATGTTGGCTTTGGCAAAGCGATTCGGGCATCGGACTCGCTGACATTTAAGAGCGAGGTAAATATTGGCCTCCTCCATCGGATACCGAGAGCGAATCGGCTTTCTCTGATAGCCGCCGGAGTGCATCAGATATCGATCTGCAGAGTCGAAAAAAAAAAAAAAAAAAAAAAAATCGCTTTGAAAAAATCGCCGACGAAACATTTCTACGAAACAACAAAAATATTGAGTTTTTTCGTATCGAAATCGTCAATATTTCTCTTGCGATCTTTTTTTCTCTCCACTTGCGAATATCGAAGAATAACAGAGCCGTTGCTTTCCGCAAGATTTTCTTTGCACGAACAAATAAAAACGGAGTTGAGTCGAAGACACAAACGAAATTCGCGTGACGAGAATAATGAATCATCTGACACGCTATATATGTGTGTATATATCTATATGTATGTTTGTGAGTGTTGACTATTTTGCCGCATCGAGCTTCGTACGTCCGTCTGACACTCCGTAATAATCGATACCTGTACTCGAGAATTAATCGATCGATCGCCGCGAAGCTCGACGACGATGTCGATTCTTTTCGATGCGACACTCGACAAAACCATCTCTCTTCAGCATACAAAAATATACGACACATCTAAGTAGTTTGTTATACGCAAATTCCTCGACGAGTCATCACTTGCGTTATGTTTGCTTTCCGATCGATTATTTATCGTCAACTTCCGCCAATTCGATTGCAATGGTAAACTGTTAAAAGGACTGAAATTGTGAACAATGATATCGTCCAATAGAATGTAATGCAACATCGAGTCGGTAGCATTTTCATTTAATTGCAGCATTTTAATAAACGTCTACGCGTGTTTCCGGAATGTATCGATTTACTCAAAGTCCGTCGTTTTTAAAGATTTTATTCGATGTTTTTTTCATTTGACGCGAAGAAAGAGATCGATACAAAGACGAGGCATACGCTACACACGATTCCATCTTCCGTTTCGAGAACATAATATTACGTTCGACTGTTGAAAGTCGAAGAGTCGCACTGTCCTGCGCCGGCAGCGAAATGGACAGGTAGAGGGACTACCAGTCTCGATGCTTCGCTCGGCACATTTTTACTTTTTTTTTTTTTTCATTCGTAACTTTACGCCGGAAGCTCTCCCGTTCGGCTGCTCGTCTCCGAGGTTTTCCGCGCTACTATACCATAATATCGTCGTATCTCATGGCTCACGGTAATATTACTGCTGACGCCGTATATAGAGAGTTTGCCGTGTGCTTCGGCTCGTACGGTAGTCGCGGGAGTATTCGCGTAAAGAGGGAAATATGAGATGCGAAATAACGAGAATCGAGTAGTCGATGTATAAAAGGGCGAACGGCAAACCCGGCGACGGCAGCGATGAATCTGAGGGAAACGACGACATTTGCCGGGGGAAATAATTTTTGCAGAGGTTGAACGGAGTTGAAGTTGTGTCCTCCAAGTTTATAGGGCAATCGCCCGTCTCTGGGCGTTACGAGACACCGTTCGCTCTCATTTCCGCGATTTTTGCGGCTTTTTTTTTTTTTACCTTTTTCTCTTCCATATTTTCTATACTTTTATTGTCTCGTCGAACGCATCCCGACGATAACTTACGCAGCCGTTTATCGTCGTCCTGCGTTCGCGAGAGCGTTGCGCAACACCGCGAGGCATTTATTGCGAGTTTATGCACAAGTGCGTGCAGCTTGCGTCTCTTCGCCGAAAGCCTCTCTCGGTAGTAAAATGAATAAACGAAAGAAAAACTTCGAGTCATAACGAAGCCGCAAAGCGTGAGCAAAGCTTGGCGCATGAATACCTTTACTATCCGACTATTGTAACTGACGGTAAATCGTCATTGCAACAAAAAAAAAAAGAACCCAAGAAAATTGGTATGTCCATCAGAAAAAAAACCCATCGGTTTTACAAATAAAACAAAAATAACGAAATCTCGCAATTATATTCACGTCGGCATTGTGATCAGTTTATGCCTTTGCATACTGTAATTCTCAAAAAAAAAAAAAAATGCTCGTCGTACGTCTCTTTCTTCTATAATACGCGAAACAATTTCACAATCGGCAATCCTTACACTTTATCGTTAGCTTCCGGTTTGGTCGTTCTTAAATTTTCAGTCAGCGGCCATATTACGAAATCTCCGATAACAACCCAATATATATCGTGTATTTCCATAAAGTAGCGAAGTTAACGAAACATTCCGATATCTCGTCATTATTCTCGTACATAATATCCCGTAAATCGGAAGCGGGATACGCAATATCGTTGTATATATCGAATAACGTCCTGCGAGAGGGTTGAATTATTTCGTCGACAGCCCCAGAGGTTTCGCAGGTTCGAAACATCGCGGGAATTGTATCGGGGGGCGTCAGTCAGGTAAAACGTCAAAGGGGGTGAAGGGGTGCGACGAAACGATGGTGTTCGCGTTGCGGCGTAAACGGGCCGATACGCTCTTCGACGTGTACACGACGTACACGTTTATTATAGTTTATAGTTTACAGTACGACACACCGGCTGCGGCAAGGATTCCGTGGCTCGGTATCAAGTGGGTTATTGGAATATATACCCCACAAATACGAACAAATAGAAATCTATACCCAAACACGGTGATCGTTTCATAGCGCGCGTTGTATGTACCACAGCACGGCGTGTTCTCGACACGAAACGCGGCCGCGAGTTGCAGTTGAATATCATACGGTACACACCCGGTATATATAGAAAACAATATCGGCCGTTCGGAGTTCTCCCCGTCGTCGTCGCGCAGTCGGTTCGCGGCACAAACGTGCCGTGCATGTCATAGTTTTCATCGTACCTCCGTTTTCCAGGCGTGACAAACACAAATATCGTCGCTGTTTACAAATACTCAACACAATGAGAGAACTGCTAAATGCGGTTTGTGCGTTCCGAACGAACGATCGCCACTTTTTCGGAACTTTGAAACGCTAAAATGTCAAACCGACGCGAACGAGACATAGAAGTCGATAAAATAATATCAGAGAATAATCGTATCCCCGGAGGGAAATAGAGACTGTTTTACCGTATTGGATTCGCGGAGAGCGAGCGAAGAGAATGAAACAAAGAGAAAAAAAAAAAAAAAAACAAAAAAAAAGAAATTAAATATCAAATGGGCAACGAGCAGAGAATGACGGGACGATGAAAAAAGTGGGTCATTAGGACACGCTTCGCAAATGAAATATACATATATATATCGACCTCGAGCGATAAAGTTTAGAGAAGAGAACGAATATCCGTTGCTGCCGATCGGGATAAACGTGACAAGCGAAATTGTATCGAATATTATTAACGAACGAATAAACAGCGAAATAAACACGAGGTTTGACGAGAGTACACAAGAAATGTAATGCATGGATAGATTTATCGTTGACAAGCGCAAACACAGCGCGATCCATCGAGAGTGTACCCCGGAAAATTGACGCGCGGTGCAGCGAATCATCAGCGCGGAGCTTCTCGCAATCACGGATCGTTGATTTTTAATATTTAATTTTTCGGTTGCCGCTTTCGTATAACTAACTATTAATTAAAGAATAATCCGAGTTTATTGAACGCGAGAATAGAGGATTCGCCAAAATACATCGAAACATCGAATATCGTTATTCCGGTTGAAATGATTTCGCGATGTGAAATAATAGCCCCGCGAAGTATACGCGTCGAAATAGAAAATTTATTGTCCGCGAATGATCGTACAATGAAGCAACATAATAAAGTTTGCGACGAAAACATAATTCTCCGGTTCGTTGAATGCATCTCGTTGGGTGTGTATACGTGACGTAAATTGTAATCAATTGTTCGATGAATAGGCGAGTGAACGGACGAGCAAATGTTCCGTATCTTTCATTGCTGTTGCTGCCATTGCTGTTGCTGTTGCTATATCGGTGGTGCTGGGGGTGGTGGTGGTTGTGATGGTGAGAATATATATATACGTTGGCCGGTTGACGACGAGTCGGCAACTACACTGATCCAAAGCTTCAAACCGCTTGTTTATGATATTCAACACAGCGATCTCTCGTTTCACGTAACGAACGCATCGGCCAAAAGAGAGGCGGATAGCGAGTTAACTCGACCTCAGTTCATGCTATACGCGCACTAACATACGTCCATATGTACGATATATATACGAAACCTACAGATCCGCACGTTATATACATAATGACAATAAATTATTGACGATATTGCGAACCGAAAATTACATCTCTCTCGACTTCGATAGTTTCGATTGCGCAATGATGTTCTTCAATCGCAATCTGAAAGCATTTTCTCGGAGCGAACTGTGGGAATTTGTTATTTATAACTTGACGGATAGTTTAAACAAAGTTTCGCGCTATTAATACTCCAATTTCGAATTACAGTTTCATTGCATTGTGAAGGGAAAGAAAGAACTTTGATTTATGAAAAATTTCATTTTTTTGAAGATCTTTACTATTTTTTATATTTACAGATAGTTTAAGTAAAGTTTTGCGCTATTAATACTCCAATTTCGAATTATAGTTTCATTGCATTAAGTAGGGAAAGAAAGAACTTTAATTTATGAAAAATTTCATTTTTTTGAAGATCTTTACCATTTTTTTTATTTACCGTAAAGATATTTACTATTTTAATGCGTGTGACAAATGCTCGTCCATCGAAGCAATCAGAACGGTGTACTTGTAACGCTCCCGCGAACATTGAGTTTAACAGTCCGCTGTAAAACATCGCGCGATTTCCAAAGTGGGTTGATCCGCGTCAAGGGGTTCGAGCGTTTCGCACGTTCTCTTGCTTCGCTCCCTCCGCCTCCCGACGACAGAGATTGAATGTCGGAGAAGAATCGCATTGAATCGTTCGAGAGACTCCGCTGCAGTACGCTTCTCAATAATAGTTGTGACGCTCGTTCTGTTTAAACTCCGTTGCATTTTCGTTCGGTCGTCGAATCGACAAGAGCCGCCAGAGGGGGGAATAGGGGGGTTTACGACTCGCCAGTAAATGATCCGTGCCGCGAACGCGTTCTATCGTTTCTTCGATATACTATCCGACTTCGTACGTGCGTCTCATCGAGGATTTCACACCGGTGATAAAGGGCAAAACGAGTTTCGATCATCGCGATGTACAATGAGACGCGGAACAATTTACAGTCAAATGTTTCTATCGACTGCGTTTCACATCAATTTTCCACCGACTTGTAGCGAAATAGACGTTTATTTCTTTGTTGATCGCCGCCGCGGCGCGGAGTGACGCAATAGCGCGATATTACAATACTTTTATTATTCACATTTTTTATTGACAATTCTTCGGTCTATTTAGCTTTTTTTCTATTGCGAGGGAAAGAAAGCATCATCAGTTTTTTTTTTTTTTTTTTTTTAGTCGAGCACTGTATATTTTTTCTCGTGTATACAGCTATACACTCTCCTTTCGTAACACTGATGTCTATATCTTTCGATCGGAAACTCGTCCCACGAGAATTTCGTGATCCACTCTCTCTCTCTCCGTCGCGTCCATCGTCGATTTAATTATGGCCCCCTCAGCGTTAATTAAATTTGCAAGGCAGATGCGCGCCGTGCGCTCGTGATAGCCGATGCGGGGGCGGCAGAGCGAGTGGACTGACCGAGTAAAAGTGAATCGATCGCGAATCGTTTTTCCATACAGGCCTTTTAGCCACGTCTCGCGAGGAGACTTATTTTTCAATTAGCCTTTTCAATTTTCAAGTGACGCGCATATGGGGCGTCTCCGTTCGTTGAGTACTCATACTACCGCAGCAAAATGATAACCGGATACGTTGAGCTTTAGATAAAAATTTTATCCATAACCGGGTAACTGCGCATATTTATATATATCACCGCGCGACATCTCTTCGGTTTTAATCAACAGTTCGCGGAATACGATCGCGGATTAGCATCAAATTGAATAAATAGCTTAAAAAAAAATGAAAAAAAAAAAAGAATAGAAAATGAAAAAGCAATCTACGAAATAAATTCGAGGTAAGATTGAATCAGCGAAGTGCAATCTTTCTTAACGTTGGCTACCGCCGCTTCGATACGAACGCGTTGAGCGGAACATTCAGCTCTTATCGCGACAATAAAATACCAAAGCCGTAAAAACGCGTAGTACATTTATCGATGTCGATACGTGGCTTTGGAAATCGGTCGATTCGATATTAGAATCGATTCTGGAGTCACGTTGCGTCGAAGTCTCGTTATTGCGCCCTTTCAGAGAAAAATTATTAAATCCATTTCACGAGACTTCTGCTTGCCTTTCAATACATCGCGCGGGAATTGCGGACGCCCAATGGACTCTGATATTACTATATATCTGATAAAACGTATTTTTATTCTATATATTGTTTATTTAAAGAAAAAAATCATTTATCAATCGGTTCCGAAGCCTTAAGCGCGTTGGTTCAGACGCAATAGGTAACTCTCATGACTATCGATCCTCGATTCCGACGAGAGAACTCGCCCTTTCGAGGGCCGCGGCCAACCGAGGGATGAACCATATATCGGCTGTCCTCTCCCTCCACCTCCCTTTTCCCGACGCGGAGATTCACCCATTATCCTTTTTATTACCGCAGCAGCAAAATACTATAACTCTCGACGGGACGATTCCGGAGCGCAGCGCGTTGCAACCGAGTGTAACGCTCGGTGCTCGACAGGGAGAATGAGGGAGGGAGGGCATAGATGGATCGAAAGAAAGAGGGATAGAACACGGCAAGAGCTCGATGTTCAACCCGGACCTGGGGAAAATGGGCTGGACGACGGCCAGCTATCCCTGCCAGAATTTAGCAGACGAGCGATGTTCGAACCCATTCCTAGATTGTTCCCTCTCGTTCCCACTTTTCTTTTTTTTTTCTTTTTTATTTTCTATTCGCTTTTTTTTCCACCACAAAATTAATTTTTCGGTCTTCTAACCGAATCTTCTTTTCGCCGGAAGACGTAATCCCGAGATGAAACGCGCCGATAATTAATAGAATCGATTTTTCTTCCGAAGTTTCCTCATCCATTTGATGGTTAGTTAAAAAAAGAAAAAAAAATTCAGGAAATAAGGGTCGTAAGGTTTTTGTGGCACGTGTCCGTGCGTTGATTCTTCACTGTTCAACATCGATTTTTCTTCGCGCTTTTGCAGTTAAAAAAATAATTTTTCTCGTAATAATTCTTTCACGAGATTTAAAATAAATTTGTCGGGAGTGAGTATTATTAGAAATTCAATAATCTTAAGTTATTTTATGAGGAAAGCGTCGCCGCAACGTGAGTCCAAGGATAAAGATGCGCACGTGCATGAAAAGCCTTTACGTATAAGACGGTACTAGCCTCGGCCTTTTTTCGCACAAGTATCCTCTCTCGTGTCTTTCGGAGTGTTTTTACTCCCCTTTTCTATCTCAACGCACCTCAGCCTCGTTCCTTTCCCCGCTACTGTTGATTTAAGGGGTTAGACCCTGTCGGGCGCGGACTGCTTGTTCGTTCCACCCTCATTTCCTCATTTGTACGCTCCTTCTTCGCTCCGTCTCTCTTATGCTCCGCGTAAATAAATGATTAGCGTGTGCAGCACGCAGCGTTATATATCAACGGCGGGGGCTGAAGACCCTTCTCCTCATCACTTGGCTCTGTCGTGTTACATCTTCGTGAAACTCGAGTCAATCCAAAAAGAAAAAAAAAAGCTAATTTCCGCGTTGAAGAGAGTGGTGATAAAAATCGGTGTAAAAAAAGAGGCCAACATTTGAAAGACTGACTTCCCTTGTTTATCTTTCAGCTCTCGTTGCCCCGAACTATAACTATACATTGAAAATGAAATTCAGTTGGATTAACAAAATATTCGGCTCAATACGTTTTTGTTAATCCAACTAAATAAAAAAAAACTTAATTACAAAATATAACTAAATTAAAAATTTTTTTTTATATTAACAAAATGTTTGGTTGAACGTATTTAACCGAATATTTTGTTAATCCAACTAAATTTTTTCTCGCATAAAGAAGAAAGCAAACGAAAAACGAATAAAAATCGATGATAAGAGAGGTCTATATTACCATCTCTCAGCTTTAAAAAATAAATCGATTACTCTCATTTGTCTATCATCATTTCCCGCCGATACTGCAAGTATATATAGTTATTCGTAGTGGATACTCGTACCTACGAGAAATTCAATTTTTATTACCCAAACAAGTTGCGCGATATATACTTCACGTAAACATTCGAGTATCGTGACGTGTAACCGATTCGCAAAGTTACGAGATCTCACCAAACGCCATTACGCACCAGTGTGCGATCGTTTGTAGCAACAGGATACGTGTGGTGCGGAGTGCGCGGCATTGCGCTTTTTTGCTTTTTTTTTTCCTCCCCTCTCGCTGGTCCCCCGTTTCGTCAACAAACAGTTTCGCCGCCACACAGCCAGACGGCCGTAGGATATTTATCGGTGATACTCGCGTGGCCCGGACGAAAATAGAGCGAACCGCGAGACGAGAATAGGCCGAAACTATGCGGGCGCGAGCCGACGTCGTACCGTTTGGGAATCCCTCGTCGTGGGGCTGACCTCCACCATATCTCTACACTTTTCTTCTATCTACTTGCTTATCCTCATCCTTTCTTCCTCATTCACCTATAGTCGCGTCCTCCCCATCGTATTCTTCCGGTTTGCCTCTATACTATTTCTTCTTTTTCTTCCGCCATTCTTCAGACTTTATCGTCTACTTTCTTCCCGTTATATCTTTATACCACTCGGCAGTGTATCGTTTTGGTAGAACGGAGAGAGTCTCGTGATCCCAATTGGTCAGTTGGCCCGCGAGATTACATATTCAACGTCTCAAAAGAACTTATTTCGTGAATATGGCGCTACGCAGTGGATCAGTAATAAAAAAAATAATAAATCTTCTAAAATCTTTTTGTATACAATTTTCCGTCGAAGCTTTACCGCGTAACATGATTTTTTCAAACTCATTTCATTCTTCGAAAGCTCGCGGGATCCCAAGGATCCCGTCGTTTAGCTTATTTTTGTCGGATTTTCGTTGGTTAGCTTAGCGCTACACAAAAGAGGCTCTCCTAAGCTTCAGGATCGATTCCACAATTTTTTCCTTGGCGGCTCGAGAGAAGAGACCCCCAGAGCTCCGTCTAAATATGTGTGCGCGATGAGAAGCGGCGGAGGGAAGCCGGAGAGCGAAGCCCGTTCACACGCACCATCGAATCTCCTCGGGACACCGCTCCGTTCTCTTCTACTCTTTTCATCGCTCTCTCTCTCTCTGCCTCTCTTCCCCTCTCGCAACTTCGTACAACGTTGATAACGGAAAATCTATTTCGGTTTAACGCGATCGTCCGCGAACGTGAGAAGGAGACGATGCGATATTATAGGCGGACTGTGCGAACTCTCGTCGCTAGTCACGAGAAGCTCCGAGTTACATGTTTCTGTTTTATTGTATTTTGTCGTAACGATTCGCCAACACTATCGGACCATAAATTTCATCCTTTTGTTTGAATCGCACGAATGTTCGAAGTTTATTTTTATATCCGGCATAAAAAATGATAGAGAGGAATCAGATAAAAGTTATTCGTTTTCAAAAAATGAAAAAAAAAAAATGAAAAAAAAAAAAATAAAATGTATCACACAATTTGGTTCACAATCTGAACTTAATAAGTTATCGAACATTGGCAATAGCGCGAGCCGTCTGGACGCCGAAATTTTATAGCGCACTAACCATAAAGTTAATACTACACTTTTCGCTTCGTGTATCGACTCAGCAACTCGATTTCCACTTAAATATATCGATTTTGAATATCGATAAGCCCCAAACTTTCATTTTTATTTGTGGCAAAAATCGTTTAGCTTTTCGAGTTGATTGGCCCGACGATCATCAATCTTTGCTGCAGTCTTAAGCGCGTAAATATTTTTTTTTAGTCGTCGATTATCTTGCCTTACCTAACCGATGACCGGTGACCCAGTTTTTCGATATTTGTCGATAAGGCACAGCTGAAAAAGCCAACGTGTAAAGTGTCCTATATGCTCATCGCGCCCTTCGTCTCCTTCGCTGCATATATGTATATCGCCGGTACTTCAATTGTGCCAAACTTTGTCCTGTCGGCTGTGCTAAAAAAAAAAAAAAAAAAAAAAAAAAAAAAATTGTGCGCCACTGACCGAGAATATTCACCCTATACGCGAAAAGTTCGTCGTATTCGTGCGCGGAACCTTTTAAACCCTTGTTACCTACATTCTATTATCTTCACCCCCTTTGGGAATCCCTAAATCGCGCCGAACCCCTGTGATTACCACTCTTCTGTATTGACCCACATTTCTATATTCGCTTCTGCTCCTATCCCCCGACGTCACGCGCCGCGCGCGCGTACCCTCTCACGATAACGCCACCGGAGTTGTAGGTACGTTACGGAGAGCTTTCCGACGACGGTTGAGTTCTCGATGTTCAGTACCTGCTATACCGTAACTTGATACATATACGTGCCGCCGCGTGCCCTCTGTACGCGTGTCTACTTATCTATGCATACGTGGCGTGAATACACAACTATGAAACCGACCAATATATCTACTACCGCCTTTCTCGGACGCGCGGCAGCGCGCGACCCCTCTATGTGCTCATCTATCTTACAGTAGAGAAGTTCGCGTGTGCCAACCAACGGTGAGACTCTCCCAACGTAGTTTACGGTCGCTAAGATAGGAACGAGCGACAAGGTAAGAGGGAGAGGAGAGTGATATAGACGATATATAGAGCATCCAGGGGTAGAAACCAAGCGGCCAGGCCACCCTTGCGAGCAATCTAGACTACCCGTGCATAAATGAGCATTCGCTCGTGTGAGCCTCTCTATGACCTGATTTTACACGACGAGGGATACGCAGTATATAAACTTTTTGTACATAAAGCCGCCATATATACGGGGGTACGGATGACCGGATAGTCCTGCTGGAGCATGAAACTTGGCTCTACCTTCGACCAACCTGTTTCTTTGGATATACCCAATAAATGGGATATCCTATCATTAAACTTGCAGGGGAAGAAAATATCAAATGTCCAGACGCGCTTTTTCTTTTTTTTTTATTACGACTTCCACCCCCTCCCCTAATAAACGAAGTTTTCTCGGACACTTTAGACGCGAAAGATATTTTGCATTTTATTTTTTTTATTTTTTTTTCTCCCTTTTTTCATTCTATCGAAGTATATATAGCGCGGCTATATATACTTCCCCTTTGCCAGATGCGATTAATTATATCGTGTCTGAAGCTTCAAAGCGTTTCGGGATTTATTTCACGACTCATAATTTTTGTCTCTGTAAATTTGCGAAGGGCGGGATGATGCCGGGCAGAGGGTTTTGCGGTTAATTCGACGAATATTCTTGGGGGCTGAGTATTTGATAGGGTGGCATGGGGGATGGCGTCTCAAGAGAGAATGCGCGAGACTCCGTGAAACGAAAAGGGAAGGGCCTTCGTGAGTAACTAAACTCTCGAAGTAGGTGCTGCTTGGGGGATTTTTATTTTATTTTTTCTTCCCTTCGCGTTGTTGGTCGAGAGATTTCGTCGCCCCCGGTTCTTCCTTCTCTCGAGAGACACGAAAGAAGAAGGCAAGCCGACGCAGGAAGGGCTGTTGGGCATTACGCGCGATACGTAGCCCCGCAGCTGAAAAGGTAACTCCCGCGAGACGCTTTCACGATCGGGGGAGACTCAGCTAAATAAGATATAATATTATATATATATAAATATATATTGTATAGTACTACGGTACACGCTATAACTAGGCTCGAGCGCAAAAGCCTTAAAATATTAATTTCGGTTCGCCCTTCACAGTCCAACCGTCAAAATATCCCTCTTTCTTCCGCAGCTTTCCTCGAAGTTACTGCTATAAGCTTGAATAAGTAAGTAAATTTCCCCCGGCGGGTACAAAATGTAATGCGATTACAGTCGAAGGGATCGAAAAAACGAAAAAAAAAAAAAAAAAAAAAGAACATTATATCGTACCAATTTCCTTGAATTTATAAAATAAATCGCAACTATTTTATTTAACGCGAATTTTTTTTTACCATTTCATCAAATGTTCCGTTGATTAAAATTGTTGCCGGATTTATATTCCGCGGAAATTGCAACTTCGAATGTAACTGCTAAAAACATCGATAAAATATTCCGCGATTTGGCAAATTTTTGGAAACGAGTTAAATGCCCGCGTTCTTTGTGTTTAAAATTGATTCGGTGATATGTATTGTCGTATAATCTGTACGTATAGATGCCGCGAGCGATCACCGATTATTTTGTTCGACTTAAAATTAAACCCGGCGAGACAGTGCGACGAGAATGGAAAAGAACGATATAAGAGATATAGATGCGCGCGGAGTACGAGAATCGTTGTCGGATAATCGATACACGCCGTTTCTTCGGTAGTATACCGGATATCGAGTTTCATCTGGTGGAAAATTGGAACTGACGGTGGTGCTGAGTTGGGCGAAAGCGAACTTGCAAACGTTCACTCGTATTTGGGTGGAAGGGGGTGGGGGTGGGGGTGGGGATGGAGAAGCGCCTCGAGAGTCCACAGCCCTAAATAATTAAACGGCTTTTCTGTTTTGTGTGGGTGTATGTGAGTCCGCGTATACGTGACGGTTGCTCGTCTCTCGAATGCCACTGTACCTTTCAGGTTCGTGCGCCGCGCGGGGGCGAGCGAGCGGACGGCCCGGTTTAACCGAGACGTCATCCCCCGGGAGAATCCGATTCGTTCGCAGCGTGCAGAATTTATCCTATTTCGCGAGAACGATGAGATCGATACTTCACTGTTTGTCCATTGTGGATGAACTCAACATCGTTACAGTATATCGGCGCATATATCGCGATGTCGGTGAAATAATAATAAATATTTATTTCCGGCAACATTTCGGTTCAATTCAATATTTCGTTGATTGCCACATGTGCCGAATGCAACTATTCACGCGAAAATAATATCAAAGGAGTACATGTATGAATTTTTTTTCGGAGATATTAAACTTTTTGGCTCTCGAGCGAAATTTTTTTTCAAATCGGCCGTTCAGCGTTTGACTTACGCGAGGGGTTAAGGCTGAAAGTTCTTCGTGACAAACTTTAGCCGCGTGGAAAGTGAATCGAATGGTTCCTTTTTTCTGTCGACTTTAAGCTGAAATTACATAAATGCAAATTTATGTGCATAAAGTAACGAACATAAATGAAAGTTTCCACTGTACAGTGTGCTGAATACAGTCGCGAACACTTGCAATGTTCTGCACAGCTACAGAAGAGATTATACAATTTTATTGAATCATCGATATGAACCGTAGAGCCTTCGCACGAATGCCTCTGGAAGGCTTTGACTTCGAAAGTTCTCTGCCGAAATATATACTTACCTTATACTCGAGGGAATAGACTCGAGAAGCGTGCCGTGGACACACGAGAAGGAGGAGACTACCTGTTGTCTGTCTCCTCAGCCTCTGCTTCCCTACAACGGGAAGAGGGGAGAGTTAGGAAGTCCACGGCACTCAATCTTTCTCTTCGGGATTCTCGCAGAAAGGTACCTTACCGTTCTTTACGATTTCGTGTCACGAACTCGTTGGCTTACGTGAAACGATCGCTACGATCATTATTATTTTATTATTAACTGCATGTTACCGTCGAGCGATTATAAACGCAGCGATATATATCGATAGTACGTTTCGCGTTTTATCGATTATTCGTGAGTCGTTGTTTATTAGACATTTAGACTTTATACGAGAAAATAAAATATTATAATCTTAATAAAAATGAGATAATGGGATGAAGAAGTTCGACTTGCCGGGCGGTTATTACCGATTTTATTTGCCTGGGGACACAAAACCCCTTTGAGAACAGAAAAGAGATTGAAAAGAGGGCGCGGGGCTAAAGGGGATATGGGGGATACAGCAAAGTGCCGAGGCAAAGCCCCTGACCGTTTCTCCAATCACCTGGATAGAACGGACAAGTGGCCATCGACACTGCGGGAGCAAAAGAGCCAATCACGTCGAACGCTACCGATTATTGGATCTATACCTCTCCATTGTTTTTCCTCTATGTGTCTTTGCGGCAGAAGTTCGCTCGAGAGGGCTAACGAGTACAATCGCAAACGGAACGGAGATAGCAATTTACCGATTATTGTTATACAATTATTTTTTCAAATTTTTCTTCGAATTCTTACAATCGACGAAGCTATCGATGAACGAGCGCTGTACGATGACTTCGCATATATATATCGGAAACTTCGCTCTGCATTGTTATGAATATTCCATTCAAAATCTGCAGATAGTTTTGAATATCACGAAAATGGAATTTCATCAAAATATCTCGGGATGGCAATTTTGAATTTTTTTTTTTTTTGAGTCTCGAGAAGCGATTACGTAACGAGAACCGCGAAACGTATGCATATAGTGATGTTTTACAATAGGATATCAATATTAATTTTCAGTTAATGGAAAATATCAGGCCGAACGCTAAAAATACGTATTATTTTTTTTCGTTCGATTATGAAAATAAATTCGTATATAAAATCGTCAATCATCGGAAATTCGTGAAAATCACGTTTGACGTTTATTTATCGTTAACGGCATACGCTCGTGCAATAAATTTGGCAAAATGTCGTGCAGCGTTGATTACGACGAAAAAGGGGCACGCGAAAGAGACAAACGAGATTTCTATATTCCATTGGGATGGGCGACGAGACGACGCACCGGAGGGCAAATCCTCGTACACGTGACTAATTAGCGGCTGCACATATCGTATTATCTTCAAGTGCGCCCGGCGCAGTATACGGATTATATATGCCAGTTGTACCGAGCACTTCTATCCCTCTTTTTGCCTCATCGCTTGAATTCTACTGCGGTGCGCGACAACTCTCGAGAAGCTAAAACAAAGCGTCGACGAGAACAAAAGAGAAGGACAGATAAGGTACCCCTACGCGCCAAGTTGCCCTCGTATACTCTCAGCTTCTTTCTCGTCCCGACACACATCACAAATTCAATTCCACTGAAGAGAAGGCAACTGGGGCAGAGGGTCAATGTGGACAGACTTCAATCGTCAACGACAGTTCTCTCAAAAAAAAAAAAAATGATGTATATATGTATATCTCTATATATGTAAAATAAGATGTCGCCGCGGCCGACGGGGTGTATAAGAATTCCAAGTCCACCTTTGGTTTCAAATTTTCCAAGTCCCTTTTACAGGGAATTTGTAAGCTGCTACAGCGATCACGAATTTTTGTAATGTCGACGAAAGAACCCCGAGTGCGCGTAGCAAACCTCTACTTATATATATACGTATATAAATAAAAAAATATAAAAAAATGTCTCGATAAAAAAAATGTCGTCCCTCTGATTGCCTCGAGTAACAAAAATTTTGTAGCAAAAAATTGATTATCAAAAAAAAAATCGAAAAAATGTCCGTATTCCACGAAAATCGAAATAAGTCGAATTTATCGAAAATTAAAGACTGTTTTTTTATGTATCGTTTAGTGTAAAATTGGGAACAATTTGTTTGACGGGAATTTACTACTTAAATATACACACGTGCGGAACAGTTATAGAAAGCAAATAAGGTACACTCGTCAGGCTTCTGTGGCGAGGTTTGTTCATTGATTTTACATGCGAAATCTAATTTTACGACCCAGTTAGGTTTTGCATAGAGAGGTACACGGGGGATGAATAGGACGTGTGGGATAAATGAACGACGATTTGCTTCTGTACCGGTTCGGCGATCGTTTCCGGGCTTCGACCGAACTGGTCGCACTTCCGGTTAGGTAGATCAGGGCTGTGCCCCGCGCGCGCCACTGCTAGCAGCAGAAGCACCACCACCATCACGAACACCGTTTCAACCGTTGGTGCGGTTCTCGTCGTCTCGCGACGGGGGTTGCCGAAGGGAGTAGAGGAGGCGGCGGCGGCTTTGCGGAGGAGTATCGACCGGCGCATTGCTCTGGTGCTCTACCCCCGGGCTAAAAGCCAACCCCTCTGGGCTCTCACTCTCGCTCTTCTTCCCTTCCATTCCTTGCTTTTACACAGCACGGCTATCTGTTTTTCTCTGTTCCCAATCCAACTTCGTTCTATGTCTGTTTTACACGCGATTCAACCACTCCGCCACTTCCATATTTATGTGTTTATAGTATATTTCATATTTATAGTTTATTTAGACTTTCAAATCGCGATGAGAAAAGTTTGAAGAATTTATTCATTTATTTCGTCGGACACGCGACACCCAATGGTCATTCACGGGATATAAGTTCTGTAACAATGTGTGAATGATATTGCATTTTTTTGGTTTAATCCATCGATAGATCGAAATATAACAGCTTCGTAGTTGAAGCATAGAGAATAGGGATGAGTATAGTTTGCACGCGTATCGTTAAAAACAGCTTTTATAAGGTATTCTCGCATCGTTCGATACGAATAAGGGTTGCGTCCTGAACACCCTCTCTCAGCCTCGTCGCTTCGTCAGCTCAGCCGGGCCAACCGGCACGTCCTTTTCAGGGGCCAAGTTATGTGCACATATACATACTATAGCGGTATATAGGAGTATCGCGAGAGAACGGGAGAGGACAACTGATGCTACGTATACTATACGTCTCTGCAGTTGCTCCTGCTGCTGTTGCCCGTGTGTCCCCGTCGTCGGTTTAACGAAACTTTTAATTAAATTCTCGCGGCAGTTCACGAAACCGGAAGCGATCGATCATCGGGGGGTCGTGCACGAGACGCCTCGGTCGTGTACGTGAACGTAATATATAGCATAATCGTACAGGTACATCGTATACGTAACTGGGTACAGCGCTATAGAACGCAACTGCGACCGCAGCGACAAACTGCGGAAAGGAACGCTTTGCGAAAGTTGAAGATTCCTTATAGATTGGCGAAGATAAGGAAAGAGAATTGTTGCCGACGAAAATTTTCAGATTTTTTTTTTTTTTTTTTTTCCTATGTCTCGTGATCACGTGACGAGCGTTAAAAATATCTAATAAAGTGTTGCCGTAAATCGCGATGTCTCGAGAGAGTGAGAGTGGACTCTTTTAATTTTCGCCTTCTGGTACCGCACCGCACCGCTCCGTTAGAGCTCAGGCTATTCAACCTTTACGACGTTTCGCCACGTTTGCTACTGTTATACGTCGTAGCGAATTTATCTTATCTGCCCTTCTGGGTATATGCCATCGCGCTCCCTCGTTCTCTAATAGAAAATAAAAGGCTGAAGCACGAGAGAAATAAGCCGCGAGACAAATAAATTGGGTTCTGTATATACCGGCTACTGACGCCCGGGTAGAAAATCCCGTTCTCGTTGGTGCGTTGCACCCGGTAAAACGCGAAACGAGAATTTATCGCTCGCAAAAGAGAGACGCGACGGAGGAGGAAAAAACGAAGTATTAAAAAAAAACGGCGAGATTTTTCCTCAACGGAAACCGCAATCGATGTGCAACCGTCGCCGCTGCGAGAGAACTAAGAAAGTGTCTGCGAAATGAAAGAGATGAAAGAGAGAGAAAAAAAAACATACAAAAGTCGAGTGTGATGTTCCAGAAAAGTCAAGAATGAAATTTCTTTTTTTCTTCTCTCTCTCTGCATCACGCGACTCAATTGCGACGCGAAGAGAGATGAACGAGGACGAGACTCGCGGCCTTTGCCGGAAATCGTTGTGTGGGAAGCACGCGCGAGTTTTCATGCCCTTTAGCTTCCGGGCAACGGAACAGCGGCGAGGGGTGGTGCGAAGGACGGTCGTCACGATGCCGGCGTTTGTTCGACGGATCTTTTTTTTTTTTTTTCCCTTCAACTCACCCCTCACCATAATGGTCTGCCTGCCTTTCGACATTCGTCAGGCATTTCATTTTTTAATGCCACCGAGCTCTGGTTCCCCCTTCTTCTCGGCTTAAAGGTTTTTTTTCCTTTTTTGTCTGATTCACTTGACGCTCCTGTTATGCGCGCGTCCCGCCCGGACCAACTGGTAGCAGTACCAACAGTACGTAAACTGGCGTTTGCTCGTTCACATTGCAATTCTCATTCGTTCTCTCTGTATCTTAGCGCGTTGTACGTTCTATACATCGAGCATTGTTCCGTACACATTTGCTCGTTTCCCGACGTGGCTACCTCGCTATACTATCCGAACAAAGCGCCAGAGTTTGTTTCGCCTCGACTACTCGCCTCTGCAAAGAATAAAAAAGGAAAACGAAAGAATGAACGGGACACAATGGCCTTTACTACTGGAAAGTCGAGAATACTATGCGCGAAAAACTTAGAAAACAAAAGCTACCGTGGTCGCCGGCCCTGTTAGAAGTTTGCACGATACATCACATCAACCTGTATATACAACTAAACTGTTAAGAATATAGCTGATGCTCGTTGATTATGTACCATCGACTTCACCAAATTCACGCGTCGAACTCGAGTAACCAAAGTTATAAAGTTGGAAGTTGTGGATTTGTTGGTACGACGAACTCTCCACGTCCACGTTAGTTTGAGAATAATTAATCTCGAAGAACACAATGATGTTTTACTACAGTCTTACGTTGTAATTTTGACCCATAACTGCGTTATCGAATGATTTTTTTTCGACCCGATTACATGAAAAAAAAAATCCGAAAATAGCAAGTTTTTAGATTGATTTCTTATGATTTTTCTGCATTTTCACGTCTTCCGTGAGAAAACATCGTCGGCAATTTGTTGACTTTGTCGTTGGGAAAACTTTACGGGTCAACAAAATTTATTAGAATTAATGAGATTCAGAAGAGATGCAGATGAAAAAATAACACTTTGTTCTTAGCAAGAAACGGTTTTTTTTAGTTTATCGATGTTTAATTCATATGTGATTCGATTTATCAGACTTAAACTCGATTTGCAGTTGTTCACTGAAGTTGAAGTTACTTCGGTAATTTTTCAGTACTTCTCGAATTTCATAAAATTCGACCCAATAAATCGTTTATTGCCGAAGTTAAGGACAAATATTGTTGGGAAGTACCAATTATCTGAATTTCAACTCGAGAAATTGAAAAACGCTACAGAAATAGAGAGTAAAACATCTTTTTTGGCAAAAAAAAAAAACCGATAATACACTTATAACTTTTACATTTCTTTACCAATTCCGACCAAATTTAATACCAATAACCATTGGTGATTCCTTAACCTATAAACAAAGTTTCAGCTCGATTGCTGCCATTTTTCGCGAAAGACCGCGCGTAAAAATAGTTTATGAGAAAATAAACATATCAAATATCCATAAGTTTTGAATCACTTCATGAATTCTGGACAAATTCAATACCGAACTTACTATGGTAGAAACTCGAATTGTGTGGCAAATTTGATCTTTCAAAATGTGCTAAAGGAAAAATATACGAATTGAAGTTGATGTAGATGCGGTTTGTGAAGTACACACACCGTACATTTTTGGTAAATGTGATTATGAAAATTTTGAACAAATTAAGACATAACCTCGAAAAAAAATGTCACGAGTTACCAAAAATGGATCACAACATTTTCCGCAGTGAACACTGCAAAATTTATAACTTATAGAAGGTTTTCTTTCGCGATTGAAGATTGCTTGGTCTTTTTGCAACGTCATTGCTAATAGTATCGTGTGTCGCGTCAGAAACTACGATGCCATTTTTTAGCAGAGCTTCAAAACTGTACTTCGCAATCCTGCAGAATGTATCAACTTGAAAACGACTTTGGTCGTTGTATAAAAAATCTATAGCAAAAAAGCTTCTATACTCGTAATACTGATAACTGAAGAACGTTCTTCATGTCGCGAAGGTTGGCGAAGCGTTTTCTCGCAGTGAGGTGCAAAGATATGCATACAAATGCACGCATTGCGTTGCAAGGAAGTTCCGAGGGACGAATTTCTATGTGTTTCACACGGTGAAAGGACTCTCTGGGACGAGTAATACGTGCACAACGCGTGTGCATCAATGCACGTCTTTCAGACGTATGTAGGCGGAATATCTTCAGCTCGCATGTCTGTCACGGATACAAGGTGCCTTCTGCTTTCCGTATAGCAGCCGTCTTTAGAAGACGACAACTACCGACACAACTGGCACTACTATTTGCTTATCCAACAAATCTCGTTATACATGCATACCTATTTCCAAAGGTCGCGAAGAAAGCCCCTCCCTTCTCGGTCCCTCCCTCACGAAACCGAGTTGACTCTGTCCGCCGAACTATAGATATACTAAATCTTCCACGACAACTGTTCGACTATAGAGTAGTACAGTTGCAAAGTAGCAGTCGACAGGCAAATAACGGCTTGCGTCTACTGGTGCGTCAGTATGTATTCAACTAGACGCTGGGAAGTGGGTCAACTTTGTATTCGTATATCGCATCGATTAATATTTCTTTTGAGAGGAAGAAGAAGGAGAAGCTTCCGGTTTCCTTTAATCAATAAAATAGTCATGCGTTCATTTCGAAGGCTTTGTTTTTGTTCGTCTTCGTCACTAGTTAATTTTCTTTTATTTATGGATCGTAAATGAACGAAGTGTGGTAGGAAATTGGGTCGTTCGTTGCATCTTCTCTTCTTGTATTCTTTTCTCTTATTTTTTTCCCGTCGCCCTTTTGGTTGATAAGAGGGCTGTGTAATAAGAAATCGCTTTGACAGAAGACCGCCTTTGTGGCTTCTTTTATCCCTAAAGTCGTGGAACCATGAAGTTTGAAAAATGGGACCGAGAAGAAGAATTGTGGGTACCGTGCGAGTATACCTACTATGCAATATCATCTCGCAGAGCAGAGATGAAAAGTTTCTTTCGATATCAGCCTCCATGATTGCTCAATGTCTTTTTCATGATACCGACCTGAAGTAAATATATATTCAGGCATATATTGCCCTCTGTGAAAGAGAAGGGCGTATCCCATACAACTTAAGATGTCGCGATGTCTGAAGGCAAAAGGGGCGAATATCCTGCGCTTATTCGCAAGTTAAAGACCCTTAAAGCTCGAAGGCCTTTAAATGCGCGACCTTAAACGACGTGCGGTTCTTTCCTTTACTCCTTAGTAATCGATACGGATATCATTTAGTTTTTTTTTTTTTTATTATAATTCACACTAAAAAAAATCCGATTGGCGAACTAATCGTTAATTAGGACGACTATCAAAAAATAAAAATGGGTTTTACCACCGAACTGTTAGTTTTATTTTTTTTTGCTCGATATCGTTAACAAAAAAAAAAAAAAACGAAATTAATTGTAAACTCTTAATATCAGTACGAATTATACTCTCATCTTCGACAATTCGCGAACGGAAACGAACTTCAACTTTCGAGATCTCGCGATAGATGTTTTCCATGATTCACTCAGCTACCGGCACTCGTGTAAAAACATTGTATATCCGCGCTGAACTTGCTGTGCAGTAATGTCAGCGTTTTTCCATTGCGTGCTGTTCGATCGACTGATATGTTTGATTAGTAGATATATCTTGTTTCAGTACTATGAGCGCCTCTAGAAGTCCGCGTGTCCGCTTTGCGGCATAGATGAACGCGATAATGCGCGAAAGACCGCATTATGCACGTTAATTTGTGTCCGTATTAGTTATTTTCCTTCCCGCGTATCTCTGAGTGCCATTATTGGTTTTGCACTGTTATGGCATTTGATTAAATAAATCATTATTCAGCCCTCTTGCCACGTGAGAGTCTCTACTGTATGAACCCATTTGCGTTTTCTTCTTCCCCCTTTTCCATTAAACTGTACGCGTTCCGTAAAGCCGGAAGGACGTTAGTATCGATTCGCGAACGCTTCTCGCTTCTCTCCCCGTGAATTCTCGACTTTCCGTCTTCCTTGCGTTACCGCCCTTCTTGCCGTATGCAATAAGTACGTTGCTCGAGTTCTCGTCATCCGACACATCGTGGTTCGGGTTTAGTGAGACGCTGACCCATTTGCTATACACAGTATCTTTTGACGTGTATATCCGCTGTATAGCGAGTGTGCAGAAGGGTCTGCAACTAGTCAGTTAACTTCACGAAAACGAGGCGGATCGTTAGGGTTACGTACCGATGTATAATACACCCCCGAGCCATAGATATACATATATATTTTCCGAGTTTTCGAGTGCGCAGACACGTGTATCCTGGATAAAGGACACACACGGTACGGGAGCGTCTATCGATCGTTCATGTAACGTGTGTGTTACGCTATAAGAAACAGAGACAAGGGGTTGCGAAGCGGGAGGGTACGCGTTCTTCTTGTCCTCGACGCTTGGCCAGTCTAACGACACGCGACGAACGCGACGAACGCGACGAACGCGACAACCACCACTTGTTTACTATTACTACTATATACCACCACCACTACCACTGCACCGAAGACGACGACGAGTCCGTCGCATCGAGTTTATCGTTTTGGCCTGAATGCATTAAGTGCGCTTGATTTGCGCCCAGCCAGATAATTTATGCGTCTACCCTGTGCTAGAGAGCGCGAGAGAGACCCCACAGTTATCCGTGGGTCCCCGCGGAATCTTTTCCACTTCGAGGACGCAAAACTTTATTATTGCGACGCTCTGTCCCGTGGAACGAGTAAAGAGGGATGGAATTGCGTAAGATTCTGCCTCTTTTTTTTTTTTTTTTCGTCTTACGTTTCATCCGTTTGTCGCCGTGCATCTGCATTGTTCTTTTTTTTTTTTTGTTTATTTTATTTTTTTATTTGCGTCTTCTATTTTTGGTCGACCTCTATACACGACGAAAGTATCGTTCCTTTTCGCGATTTTCCAGCTCGCTCGTTATTTCTACCCTCCCGCCCCCTCTTGACTCTTCTGTTCCTTTACTCCTCGTATCTCCGAGCATTTCCTACTTCTACGTGAAAGCACTGTACTCTTTACGAGGGTACAATAACGCATACCGCACCAATGTGAACACATATACACATATATGTGTCTATATATATATATATATATATATATATATATATAACACGAAGAAAGAGACACTGGGATGAGATGGTGGAGGAAAGGCACTCTTCGTTGCCGCTGCATTCTCTCTACGGCTTTTCTGCTGCTCCTCTAAGAATTTCAGCGTTGGAGAGGAAGAGAGTTGAGTGGGCAACTGCGCGAATTCGGGTCGCGAATGAATTTTCCCTGTCTCAGCTTTCCTTTATTCTCGCAGTGTATCTGCTCCCAGATATATACATAGCGGGTTACAAAAATCAGCGGGGCGTGTATCTCGTTGTAGAAACGTAAAAGTTGAGTCCTTTTGATTTCAGTAACTCGGGACATATGCTTTTTAGTTTCTCAGCTTAACATTTCTTGACCACTTGAGTTCCTTCCGTATTTGATGATTAAAATATCGATAGTATGTATTTTTATCGTAAAATAGTTTTCCCAGATGTTTTCGCTCGACGAATAAAATTTTCATGGATATCGGGGATTCCGAATAGTTTCCGGAGCAGAAATCACAGTCGTATATTTCACCGGTAATTTCGTAGAGTGGGGTCTTCGACAAAACCACTAGTAAAAGCATTTTCCGTTATTCCCAACGGGGGCGCAGGCAGATAGAAAGGGTAACGGGATTGCGGAAGATCCTCTTCACGTTCGTACGCGTTCGCAATCCAGTATCATCGCTATGTTTCGATTCGGTCGCCGCTGTTCTATTTACCCAAAAACTTTCCGCGTTCAATCCCCACGAAACTGCGAACCAGTGTGATATTTGTTCGGCACTATAGTACCGTATCTATATAGGGTAGATAAATGTACACGGCAAATTAAGGGGGAAAGGAAACGGAGATATCGCGATACCTGAAAAGATAAAACTATATCGTCATCTCGAGAAAATTGGACAACGAACTACTGGTTAAATAAGAACGTAAAGAAACTTCGCGTCGAGAAAATACATCGGAGATGAATTGTAATACAAGAATCATTCGGGATCCTCGCGCAAAATTTACCGACAGCTTTTCAACGTATTATTTTATCTGGAATCGCGTAAAGTTTTCTCCCGACCGCCAGTAAAAACATTCTCGATCCTCGAGTTACTGCTTCGCGTGACAACGAAGTTGATCTTTTTTTTTTTTTTTTTTTTTTTTTTTTTTTTACTGTACTATAAAATTGTGTGAGCTCCACGGTGTATATGCAGCAAGGCAAGGGAGAGTCTGTAAAATTGTTAAAATAGTCACGTACTTTCGGCGTATGACCATTCGTGTCTACGTGTTTTACTGTCTGCGTCCTCTACGTGGGAGTTTTCCGGGCGGAACAATATCGACAGGGATGCGGGAGGGACGACCGTTTGAATTTGAGAATTCGGGACACACGCGAATGTATAGTGGGTTAAAGAAAAAAAAAAGGGAAGCAAAGGTACTTCGGAAATGCGAGTAACTACATCAAAAATTCAAGAGGACCCCAATCGCAATTTCACCAAGTGCCGAAACGCAAGGGGGGAAAAGAACGAGGGAACAGCTATCGCCGAACTCTCAAGTGGGGCGTCACATAAATTTACTATTCTACTTTTCGAGAAAAATATATGAAATTCTGCGTCCGGTCCGGTGAGGTCCATTCATTTTCTTTCGATCGTTTCAAAACATCGAATGTCTTTTATTCTTCGCCAATGCATTTAATTTTTTAAGGCATTTCATAAAGTATCTGATAGCTGGTTTATCGGCACGCCGTCTTTCGAAAAAACTATGCATTTTTTTTTTTTTTTTTCATTCAAAATTTTCAAAAATCGTTTCGGAAGATCGCGACCGCGAAACGAAAATTTTGTCAATGAACTAAAAAGAGTTCCGTTGAAACAAGAAATCGTTTTTGTCGGTAAAAATTTAGTTTAATCGATTCATAGGGTCGTTTATGAACGAAACAGAAAGTGACTACGAAATTTCACGATTGAACTGTAACGTAAGTGAAAAGTATAGACAATAAGAAGAATCTGCGACATGCGACCCTTCGGAGAGCACGTGCTCGTACGTCGAACTTTCATATACCCTCTTGTATGTCTTATACATACATATGTATAGTGAGAACACCGAAGAAACTGCCGGGGTAAAGTAAGCTTGCGATGGAAACACGTTTCGCGAAGAACGCGCGACGCTTCGCTATCCTAGCTGAGCTTAGACTGCAGATCGGCGGGTTTTTCGCTGTCTCGATTTTCGTAATCCTATCACGTTCTCTCGTCGGTAACCCTTACCTCTTTTTCTTTACCTCCCCGAGACATCATTCTCCTATCCTCTCGTGGCGTTCTTGCGCCCCGCCGAGCTTTCGCGTTCCATTCTCTGCAACCCGCTTTAAACAAAAGAAAACAGAAAATTCCGTAGTACGTTGAGAGGACGTAAATTTCGGCAGGAAAGTCGAGGACGCGAGGCACAACTGGAAACCGTTGGCTGTGCTCTCCTCTCGCCGAAGAGCGAAGCACGCTCCGGGGTCCGAGCAAATAAGAAACTCCCAACGATAAACGCCACCGGTCCTTTATCATCCACAGTCAGGAAATCCCTTTTCTTCCAACGCGAGAGAATAAAGTCATTTTTTTTTATTCTCTTCTTTTCACTTCGTTTCTTTCCAATTCTCTTTCTTTTTTCTCTTCCTCTTCCCACATCTTTTTATACTCGTTCCGCCGAAAACTCTTTTGCTCGTTCGCAATTCGAGTTTTCCAACGTCCCGCCACATCAACCACTCGACGTTACTACTCGCCACGTCAACCATTCGTGAATCCGTGAATTCTTCTCGTTCTTTATTCTCTCGCATCCTTCCTGCGCGCCCTCCTTTTCCGCCGTTCTCTTTGGCCTCCGTCAGCGCTACGGAGATGGAAGGAAAATGGTATGAATCATACCGCGAAGGAGCAAAAGTTGCGGAGCTTGAAAAGATCTTCGAACTGACGAGAGGATGAAAAATCCCGGGTTACTCCGTTTCTCTCTCGAACTCTCGAGAAATCCGAGAACGAGTGTGAAAATAAAGAAAGGAAATAAATCTGAGCGTTCGCGCGTCTACGACACAGAGAAAAGAGCATAAGAAGAGCAAGTAAGATACATCGCGCGAGTTTTACGTCGGAAAAATCGTTCTCGTTACTCGCATGACTGGAAAACTACGAGATCGCGATGTTTGCTTAAAAAAAAAAAATTCCACGTTTTCTTTTTCAACATGTTGACTCATTTAAGTCGCCAAAAAAATGACGTCGTATTGAACAAAAACCACAAAAAAAAAAAAAATGTTGCGAAAAAACATGGTACGCTCCCTGTTGACTGTACTACAAGAGTTTCCGAGAGTAGCGTTGCGCACAGAAAACACGGAGAATCGGAATAAAAGCGAATGAGGGCAAAGACGAACGAGGAAACAAGGAATCGTTGTATATTACAATTTGCCTCGTTACGCGGTTCGGTTAGCTTGTGGCTGTACAGTGAATATGTACATCGATGTGAAAGAGGGAAAACACGAAGCGGCTCGCGGAGCATGGAAATGCGGTTATAGCAAAGCGGCGGATGATGAGAGAAAGAGAGATCGGATTCTGGCTCTCCTCTTGTGTTATCGTAGTTTGGACTGTATACGTATATAACGTATACGTATACGTATATTCTTCACTGGAACCCTCCAGTGTCCCGGGGATAGTAGTAGACATACGTACAATTTTGCTCCGCGTTGATTCAGCCAGCCTGGCGCCGGTAGGGAAATATACACACCGTATACCAACGGCAGTACGTTAAAGTGGCGCGACTCGGCCGACTGATTCCGCAGAAAGCGTACACACTTCGTACATCGAATACCATAATGGTACATGGTAATTCGAACACTAGTTGTACAAGTTGCATAACGCTTGTGCAAAATTCACAACACTCTGTTTGCTTTCCTGTTTTACTTACAATCTACAAGAGAATCCAATTTCGCCGCCGGCGATAAGCAACGATCGTTACCGCTGATTCGCAAATTATTTCAACGTGTCTCCGTTGTTCGCGCCCGGAGTTTTCGATGTTTTTTAACTCGACAATTTCACTCGCGAATGCAGCAGTAACGTTGAATTTATTTCATGTTTGCGATTCGTGTTTATTACGGAACATTGGCTCCCGAAATTAATTTTAAACGTTGTTTGATGTCGAAACGGCTAATCAACAATAATTATTATATTATATCAACAATAACGATATCGCGTGCTCGTTGGACGGTAAATCAATTTTTTTTATTTTTTTTTTATATATTCCGTTGTGTTGATCACGAAACATTACACGTTTATGTGGAAACCGTGAAGCGGAGTCTGTATTCCGAACAGTTACACGTTTACTATGTATCGAAACGCGTCTATCGACTCTGTGCAACAGAATGGTCCATGCAAAATATGCATCGTTAGTTATATTCCGCACTCTATACACTACACTGCGGTATACGAGAATACGCGGGGAGTTGACTGTGTGAATCATGAATAAATTATACATTCGAAGGTTATAGATGAAGTTGGGAAACGTTCATAACATAGAATGCGAGAGATGTATAATGTTCAATCTCCGTTCATCGGCGTGTGCTTTTCCTCCTCTACTGCTGATCCTTCCCTCCCGTTCTCTCTCGCCGTTCCTGTAACACCACAAAGTTTTCGAAGGGTTTTCACGCGCCTGTGTTCGGGTGGTTTGATGCTCGATTTCCCCAAACTTTAACGTCCCTCCGTCGTCTAGTCTCTTACTTCCGAGGCGGTCTAACGTCGAAGCTTGAATTTCAAGTTTTCGCGCACTCCGCTCTCTCGTTCTCTCGGCGTATTCAGCAAGCGGCGAAAGCGCGTAGGTGCATATAATCAGTTGCACACAGTCACGAGAGAGAGAGGGAGAGGAGCAGCGTGTGGTGAATGCGACAGTGCTTAAGTTGCGTATAGTCTAACACTCGCGCCGCGCTGGATAATCGGTAAAGTTTAGTTTCCGGATGGCTAGAGGCAATGCACTTTGGATGTGAGTCGGCAATTTTACTATAGTAATGTAGATGCCGCGATGTAGTACCACTACTACTACTACTACTATAACGACTATTACTATGCAATCGAGTCATGTCGACAAAGGGGTTGGTTCGGCAACCTCACCCCTCGACAAAGAGGGTTAATGATCATGCGCTTGTCTTCTCGAGTTCACAAATCACTACGACCCGATTTGTACGAGTAATCAAGACGAGGATTATTATTATTATTATTATTATTACACTGACAATAATTAATGAGTAATTATTCAGTGGTTCTCTCCCGCTGTTACGTTGCACGGAAAATACTTGTGATTGTTATTTTCTCGTGTTGCAATTAATCATTTAATCGTTCATTCTATGATTGCAGGGGTGCCTTCTCGGTTGTACGTCGCTGCGTGCAGAAGAGCTCGGGCCTCGAGTTCGCGGCTAAAGTCATTAATACGAAAAAGCTTACGCAGAGAGGTAAGTCCTAAATTTCAACATATTATTGCACACGATAGTAAAAAATAATTTTTTTTTTTTTTTTTTTTTTCGATAAAATTTATTCGCCTATTAATACATTGAATAAAAAAAAAAAATTATCTCCGATTTTTGGGTCATTATATTGTTCGAAACAAATCATTTTTTTTTTTTTTTTTACGATATTTATAACCACAGAATTTTCAGTACACGATCTCAGTCGTTTCAAAGTATGTTTTACATCAACGCCCGTTAAAACTGGTATATCGCTCGTTCACGCGAGTATATTCCACCGATTTCGTTCTATTCGAGAGGCAGTAGATTCGGAGAGAGAAGGAGAGAGGAACGAAAGCTCTTCGTGTGCTCTCCTCCGAATTGCCAGAGTACGCGAAGCGAAGAAAGATTTTCGCGCGACATGCCCGTGCGGTAGCTAAGGTTGTGCCTCCGGGCGACGTGTGTGTCTCATGCCGCACGCGGGTTCTCGTGTGTCTAAAAACAACGAGAACCTCGGCGACGCCGTTGTCAAAATGCCAAAATTCCATCGTGACCGAGAGCCGCGACGACGGCGACGCCGCGGTCGTGCCGCCCGATAGTTTTGTCGCTCTCTCTCCCTCTCTCTCTCGAGAGAGAGCGCGAGAGGAACTCTCGAACGTCGCGTGCTTCTCGCACACTACCCTCTCGTATAAACACGCGTTTCGCCAATTTACGGTAAAAAAAATTTATCGTCGCTTTTGACGCTTTTTCACGTTGCGGCAAACACTTTTTTCGATTTTTCCCATAATTACGATAACGTACGGTCGTCTAATAAAAATTTTTAAAAATTTTAAGTATCGGTTTTTTTTTTTTTTTTTTTCACGCAGTTTTGTTATTTGATGATAGTATCGCGAATCACATATTATATCGCTGCAATGACCGAGGGGGTGGAAGCCCGAGCAGCGTTATAATCGCATCAATTAAAATAGTGTGCGCGCGCGCGGGCTCGTAAAAGTAGCTTATCCGATAAACGGCATCGCGTTACCGAATTAATCGAGTTAGTGGGTTATAGCGATCTAGACTGCGATATATATATATCGAGACTATGAACACGGAAAAAGAAGTCGCTTGACACCTCCGTTGTAGCAACAGAATATATGTGTATTTAAAGACATATACTATATATATATATAACTATAACGTTAAAAAAAGCTCCGTAAAGTTAGCGAGATTTTTTCCTCAATTCCCCGAGAACACACATTCCGGTTTTGTCAGAATTTGTTTCTCTGAATTCCTTCAACGAAAGATTAAGAGCCGAAAAAAAGGGAACAAAAAATTCGAGGGCGTGACTTCCGGTGTCGTACCAAGCGCGAGCGATATCCCTCTCTTTCATTCATCGAGGCTTTCGCGAATCGGGTATATAAAGGTGGATAACAATGTGTCGTCGGTCTGATTCTTTCCGCTTGTGGGACTCGATGCGTCGTGTGCTTGCCGGGTGTGTTAGCGGGTCGCAAGGCGAAGGGGTCGATCGCGTCTGGAATTTGTGGTGCCGACGTCGGGGTCACGCGCGCCGCGAGCGTGCGAAAGCCACGGGAAGTCTTCGAGAACCGTGGCCTCCGGTCTCTCACTCGCTCTTCCCCTTTCTATAGATCGGTGTGTACTATACGCTGTGTACGGCACGACAAGCCGCTCCCGAGCTGCTGCCACTTGTATTAGAGCAGTGATTTTATACCTACATATACCGACGTTACACATAGCTGCGTGTACCGGCGAAAAAAAAAAAAAAAAAACGTTTAAAGAGAAGAAGTGAAAAACGCGACGAACGTCCGTTCTCCTGTAAAACCACTTAACTGCCACCTTCCGAGTGGACTTTCTCGCGAGCGGCACGAGATCGGAAATACAATAACCGAAAAGAAAAAAATGACACGAAAGGCACGCGTTTTTTTTTTTTTTTTCTCATTAACTAAGTCTCGATTTTCATCTCGTCACGTGATATCAGAATAATTACGAAGACGAGTGTGAAATTATTTGACGCATTTCTTCGCAGCTGTTTATATCTCATTGATCCAACAAGAATCGATGACGAGTCTCTCAGAATTTTCTTTTTCTTTTTTTTTTTCTTCGTGCATTCGTATGTTTATTCATTCTTTCCATTCCATTCTCCGTCACTCCGAATCAATCTTATTGTCACGCGGACAAAACTCGGAACGATATATAAATTGGCTTCTACACATTTTCATTCTTGTCTCTCATTGCCTCGTGTCTGTCTCGTTTCCTTCCGAATTGTGGGAAAGTCGTGCGCGACACGGTCTTTTGCTGCGTATTTCCATCGCGAAAGCTCCCATTTTTATAAACGAAAATTCTATTCAGTCACATCCAATCTCCATCGGGTCTTCAATACGTTTTTCTGCTCGCTTCCGCGTTGGGGATCCAATCCGTGTCATTTTCGATGCTCCTCTCCGGCGGATGCGAGAGAGGATGAAAATCAATAGAGGAAACGAGGTATACCGACGAGAACGATCGTCGTACCGAGAAAAGCAATGCTCGACTTCCTATGCTGCTTCTTGTCGGGTTTCTGCCTTCAACCCTCATTTTCTATATCGCGCCTCCGCCGGTTCTCTCCGGGCTCTCGCGGAGCGAAGCGTCGTCGCTCCTTCCTCCGGTAACCTTGCCCCAGTGCCCGTTCGACCCGGTGGTGTATTCTCCCGGAGCTGTGTGGCCACCCCATCTCCCAATCCCTTCCCTTGTCCTCCCGCTTTCTATGTTCGCGTTAAACTATATCACCGGCTTCTCTCTCGTTGCCCGGCTGTGTTTTCCTCGCTATATCTCCTCCCGACCTCTCTTCGCTTCTGTGTGTATACGTGTATCGGTTCTCTCGGGTGTATGAATAAATTCCATCGGCGGGGCCCGGCAAAGCCGCAACTATCGACTAGCCTCGCACGCTTCCTCGCCTCTCCTCTCTCTGTATGTGTGTCGGTGTGTTTTTTTACGGAACGGAGAATTTGCCACGCGGCTAACGGCAAGGAAAGGACGAAACGATCGTGAAGAGGAGCGTTTATTAACAAAGATATGACGATACGCGTGCTGCACTATCGATAATTTCAGGGATAAACTTTGATATACATTCTGCGAGATTATATATACGTTGAATAAACGATGTATAGGTAAATAGATGATTAAAAAACTTTTGTTAATTGCATTCATCGCGCGGTCAACCGCGGTATATCTTTTTTGATGCGCGGTATTAACATCGTTTGGGCTAAAAATTTTGAGAAATTGTTGAAAAAAAAAAAAATTAAAGATTGTTACAGAGATATATATTACGCGACTGATTCGTTGACGAGTTTATTGTAATTTCTTCAGTCGTTCGTTTGCATTAAAAATTAATAAAGGCAGAATAAAACCTTTCGGTAAACCCGGAAAAATCTACTGAATAAAGAACGTCGCGATTTTTTTTTTTTTTTTTTTTTTTTCGAGGGTGAATAATTGACCGTGAACATTCCTTTCACGATGTACAAAGACCGTTCGTTCGGAGTCCTTTGAATTTATAATTCCTTCAACCCTCAATGAATATCTTCCGTCATCGTCGCGTCGCCCTATTTTCGTAGCACCTTCGAGGCCCTCTTGCGCACGTGTGTGTGTGTCTCTTTCCCTTGAACTCCCTTTGGCCCTTACAGCCGTTCGTCGAAGGGAAAGGGAGAGAACGTGAAAGATTTGATGAGGGTTCGCGGAAGGGTCCTCAGCGCGGAGGGTTTTCCAGTGGATAAGAACAAAGTAGACGTTGAAAAAAGAAACGTAACACCGCTAAAAAAAAAAAAAAAAAAATCGCAGATAGTTACATTTGGGGTTAAAAAACAATACTTCGCTTCAAGGTTTTGTCCACAATATTCTCCTTCACGTATTCCGTACACATTTCATTAGTCTTATACACAAAAACAAGAAACAACATTAATAATAATAATCATAACAATTTTCACGTACACGAGTAAAGCAACCAACAGAATTAAAATTTCCGCTGCGCAAAAAAAAAAAAAGAAAATTCCTTAATTTCAAGCGTAACAAGCGCTCGCGCAATGAAACTCAATCACTCCGGCAAACCCTCAACGTAGTTATTTTTATCAAATTGCACAAAGACCCGAGAGAGGGAGATCGAGGCTATGCGTCGGGTACAAACATCTCTTATGTGTGTTTTCACTCCAACACGGGGCCCGGCCGTCGGTTGGAGGGTGAAAACTCGCTGAGCACGAGTTTCGAGGATGTGCTCGTAAGTTCGCGCGTGAATTCAGTACATATCCCAAGCGCGTTAGATTCCGCGGTGTTGCAACATTGAGGAAAACACAGCTTGCTTAACACGTAGCGTACGTAGGTGTATACATTTACATAAGTATAGAGGGATAGAGGGATAGTAAACCACCCCTTCGTTCTCCTACCCCCCAATACCGACTTGGAAAGCAGCGAAGGGTAGTCTTCCTCTATACGTACAGAGTATGTCTGGGTAGCTGGCTGGCGGCTTGATAACGAGTTTAGCTCAAACAAGGGTCGCTTGTTAGTAGTGCGGAGCCGCGCGAACCCAGTGGTCGGAAGCTACATGATGGTACACGAGCCACGTTGCTTCTCAGAGTTTCCTATGTATACATAACGTATGTATTATAAACGCCGGAACACGATACATGCTCGACGGGGATCCGAGATTTTTCTAGAAAATTTTACATATTTTTTCGTATTTTAATATTATTAATTTGTTGATTTAGCTTCGTTTCTAAGGGTGCAGCTTTTATCAAATTTACTATATCGTCGTTATACGACAAAAGACACGTTCCTCGTGTCCTTTGTGACAAGATAACGCAATAACGAAGCCTTCGAATCTGCAAGGCACGTGCACGGCGTTTCAAGAAGATGCAAAATACGCGCGACCTCTTCGCAATGAAAAGCATTTTTATTTTTTATTTTTTTTGTTTTCAATCTCGAAACATTTTTAGTCAACTCGGTTTTACGACATATCGTCTTCGTATATTTCATACGTATGTACGTATTATTCGTACGTTTCGCATATTTTGCGAATTTTTTCGTAATTGTGAATTTTGCGGGTCAAAAAACAGGTTTTTTTTTTTTTTTTGCGGCGATAGTCGCTGAAGTGGACCCTTTTTTTTAGCTGCAGCAACACTGTACAAATAATAACGCGCATCCCGCAGCGATTGGAAGACTCTCTCAATGTTATTTTGGGTTCGTCGACCGCGCAACGAGATCCTCGAAAAGATTACGTCGTCTTCGCGTTTCTCCCCCCCCCCCCCTTATTCGATGTCGTCGCCGTCGTGAAATTCGTTGCTCCGAAGATCTCTAGTGTTATTTTTGGCTGCATCAGCTCTTCTTTTTCAACTCCTTGCTCGTTATTTCATATTTCTCTTCATCTTACCTCAGCTAGAAAATACAGAATTGTTTATTTTGTATTTCTTTTGCGTTTTTACGAATTTTCTCTTATTTGACTCGCAACAGTCCGAATATTTAACAAATTTGAAGGCTTCGTAACATGCAGCGAATCTACTCGCATAAATGTCGTGCGTGCTGTTGGTTATAGAGGCTTATTTCTCGACAATCGCTTCAAGTTTCCTCAGTCAAATTTTCATCACGTTCGTACCCTTATATACCTAAGTGTATACGAAGAGATTGGGAATTCCGAAGATTCAGGTCGGAGACGCCTCTGGCGCTTTGCCGGGATATCTCGGCTTTACGCGAGGTACGTACTCGAAGCGATTTTGCTCGAAGAAACGCGAAGACGGGTAGGGAACGGAGACTCGAGGTCCCGAGGAAAACGGCCCTTTTGCTCGTAGACCCCGGGATTCCAACGCGATCGTGAGATTGTAAGCTCTATTCGGTACGTCGGTCTACACTCTTAAACTCTTTCGTAAGTGTACATACTTTCAGCCCTCGGGTATGCAGCTACCTGCAGACGTAATTATCGCTTTACGGTTGCGTGCTATTCGGAGCAGCTACTGCACACAACCGAGCGACCGAGCTCTGGAAAACTACTACCCTCTCGGAAAATGGCCACTTTGTAAAAACAACCCCCCTGTGTGACACACGAGAGAAGGAGAGAGCAAGAAAGAGATGCAGCCCTCGCTGCCTTCGTGCACTTTCTAGCGAGGGGAACACTTAAGTGCGCTAATTCTCGTTCCGCTTATAAACGTTCCCTTCCTCTCGTTTTCTGTATTCTACGCTCGCGAACACACAGACACGCGCAACTTCTTCAGAAGAAAGGTAGAAGAGAAATTTGTTTTAAAGGTTACGTTGCAGAAAAAATACAATGCCGGTGATACACAGAACGCGGAGACTATACTATTGAATTCGTATATCTTGGATAACGGATCTCTTCCAAGCGGAAATTCATAAAGATTGCTTTTTTTTTAGCTGTTTTTTATAAAACAATAACACATAGAGTTAGATACGCGCGCATACATCACTAAAAAAAGAAAAACCAATGACCCGGAATATATCGATTATTCGTATGATTCTCGAATTATTCGTTCGGTGAATTGCGTTCGCTTGAGGCTGACACTCCAACGATTCATGAGTAACTTTAGCTGAAACGAAAATGAAAAAAAAAAAAAAACGTCCGTTTCGTCAATTAACCGTATCGGGTTTGGGCTTTCAGCCAAAACCTATAAAGGATTCGTATGCAGCATGAAAAAATATACCGAGTTATTTGATCCGCAAAAATGTTTGAGACCTTTTGATTTCATGCAAAAAAAATTGTAAAGTACCCTTTTGACATTTTTTTTCCATTTTTTTCATCCCTCCATATATTTTTGGTTTAAAATGTCTAATATTGCTGTATTTTCCAAAACGGATTTTGAATTTTTGTTTTTCAGCCGTTGCATTTCTATTATCCGATGTATTATTTTCGCTTAATATGGAAATCTTAGATATTTTAATATTTTTCGAATATCGCACTACCCCCTTCCCCTCCCCCCCAATTGCTCCTTGCATAGCAAATTTTCCAATTTTACAGTTTCCATAAATGCACAATTATTTTATGTATACCTATCAGAGACGTATACACGTTTAGTGAAGGTATACATTACGTAGATCAGTAAAGTGAGGGGTTGAGTAGTTCGCACTTTTGCAGAGGTTGCTACAAAGCACACAGTGCACAGCAAAAACCTACAGAGGGTAGTAGTAAGAGAGCTCGAGAGGCTTTTTCGTTTATTAGACGAATGAATGAATGGCCAGACGAAACGACTGTGGCTGCGGCGTGTGTCGAGTGAGCCGGAAAACCTATTTACGGTTTTTCAACCTTCTCAAATGTGCACCCGGACGGTTTATACGGTGTACAACTGGAAGTATTATACGTCTGGCGCTGCCCTTTCCGCTCTACAAATTACACGGTTCGGCGTGTCGAATGCGTTTTAATCGCTCGTGCCGTCACACTATATCATATTTCTACCGAAACGTTAAATACCGCATGATATTGCGCAATTGATCACTTTTTTTACTCTTTATTGAGAGACTAATTGTGTCTGCAATTATTTTTTTTTTACCTTTTTTTAATTTTTTTTTTTTTTTCGTGTTATCGACCGGGAATAAACGAGACTCGATCTTCTTTTTATACAATGTCGACGGGACTACTTACCGGTCGGTGTTCGAGGTGCCTATAGTTAGTTTTACCCCGTCGAGGCGTCCGGTTTTACCCTCCCGACAAGCCTGGTGAGTAATGGCGCCGGGAATCTTAATGGGAAAATAATTGCAAGGTATAACGGTCCGCGCGAGATCGTAAATACGAAGGTAAATGTCGACGAGCGTATAAAGAGCCCAGTTGCCGCTTTCTCGGTATACTCGTCCACCGATCGCTCTCACTCTCTCTCTTTCTTGCTCTCTCTTCTGTGTACCTCTCTTAGCTTCGAGGTTCGATATGCAAGGCTGGTGTCTCGTTTCGCAAACTCCGTTCTCTCCTCCCTTTTGCCTCTTCCTTCTTTTTCTCTCTGTACCGTCGGGCGCGTGAGTGCCGCCGATAAAATTCACGAATCACCAATCTTCGTAATGCGTTTCCCTTTCCCCATTTTCTTCTTTACTCGCTTCTCTTATTCCTTCTGCCATTGTATTGGATATATTGCCCATAAATCATCGATGGAAGTATCCCCCACTCTACACGCACATCGGTGATACTATTGATCCGTTCTGCAACGAGTAACCATTATTGCTTTCATTATTTTTTTTTTTTTGTTTTTTTTCTTCTGCACGATAATTTGAATGCGTCTACCCGTCAATTCACCTGCCTGTGCGGAGATTATTAGATCGCGAAAATAAAGCTGTGGCTGCTTGAGCACGTAGTTGAAACCCACCAGTTGCACACAGGGCAAATAGCGCCGCGTCGCGAAGCACCGGGTATACATTGTCGATTGTGTTACAAGAGCAAACTGTCCGTGGGTTTGGCCATCTGGAAACTACGGGTTCTCAAGCTTGCAGCATTTTGCTTTCGTGCAGATTTGTCGCCTCCTCTTCTCTTGCAACCGTTCACTCTGTCGTCAATTACTCGCGCTTCCACTTCGCAAATATTTGTTAGTCTTTGTTATCGAGTTGGTAATTCACAAATCGCTAGAAGTTTCGCTTTTGAACAAAAATATGTTATAATCGAACTGAAAAAATTTTTTTTTGAAAAAATCTCCGTACGGGAAGCGGTTGATCTGTAAAAAATGGAAATAATCAAGAGATGCGATAGCGTCTCGGCGCCAAGTACTTGAAAAAAGGTTTTCTTAGATGGCGCGTCGCTACCGTGGATACATATGGCAACATGCCGGAAGTGAAACTTTCAGTCAATATATTTCGAAAATGAAAGTCAATACATATCGGATTAAATGTTTGTTGACACTTTTATCATATTTTCGAACTAATATTTCGAATGCGTTCAGTTACAACTTAATTGCTTCAGTATATTTTGAGATATTGTGGTTAACAATTTCACCGGGAAAACTGTGATGGAAATGTCCTGTTCTGTCCTGTGGTGTAATGCATAATCAATTAATAGACATTCGCGTGGCGGCGCGTGTCTCGCTACAGGTGACTCAACTGTCAGTTGCGGTTTTTGCTCACAAAAACGTATGACACATCGCTTGACATATTCATCTATTGTCGTGTGGTCATATTTTTTAAATTGCGAAAAGTTGAAATAGTTATTTTTGTAACTTTTGCATGCAAAGCGGCGCGAGAGCTACCGGTTTTCTGCTGTTTTTCCCGCACTAGTGCGAGAAACTCGGTCGGAATACTATCTCACGAAATGTTATTTCACGAGTGCGAGAAGTGCCGACTTCACGCACGCTTCGCGTGTGAGTCGCCTTTCTTGTGCCGCGTGGCATAATAGTACATTACGATACGAGTGCGAAGGGACTTTTTCTGACGAGTGTGAGTTTGCAGCACGAGCCAAAGGCAAATTTTGCAATCACACGAGTTGAGAAAAAGTTTCTCGCATGAATATCTTACGAAATTTTATTTCGTCGGCACTTCTCGCACTGAGTGGCATAAAGTTATTTTCCTCATCGTTCGTTTCCGCAGTTAAATCTTTCCATATTGCGCGTTTCTAAGGTCTCATATCGACGAGATTTCGACGGTGAAGGCTTGTGCTGTATGACAAACGTCCTCTTCGAAGTCTGTTGTTGGTATTTCATGGCTCTGTGCCTTATTTTTGTTAGTTTTTAAAAATGTTTTTAGATTTTTGGAGGGGGAAATACTAACCTTATTTTTGTTTCTATTTACCAGCAGGAGAGGTAAAATTTTCTTTTACTTTTTTGAGATGCAATCTTACGAGTCTCAGAAGCGTGTAATCATTTTAAAGTTCCGCGAGAATTTTTCTGAGTTTCAACAATTTCTGAACGGCCGGAGATGACGTCATTGTTTGAGATCTCGTTCAGATTCCGCAGAGAAAAAATTGCTTACGATTTTTCATGATTCACTGATTTTATTCATGAATGCTGTTTGTTGTTTTTTCGGTAAATTCGCAACGCCGCTCGATAAAGAAATTTATCACGCACGTTCACTAACGAAACCATCGAATTTTTCGGATAGACAATTTTCCGGTCCAATGCAAAATTTTGCGAGGCTTTTTTTTTCGAACGATTGAGTTCTTGACGAGTTATTGTTGATTTTACGTTGGAACGCTACGGATTTTCAAATTTACGATGCATATTCAGAGGCCATCTATGAGAGAGTATCGAGCGGTTTATCGAAACCACAGGTGGCTATCAAGAGGCCGAAATTCGAGCGCCTCCTGCCACGAATTTGTTCGAAAACAGCACTACCCTGAACAATGTGAGCAATTTTCAAAGTGCAAAATTCTATACAGCGGAGCAAACACCTTTCTCAGAAAGGTAACACCCTACTAGAATGTGGCCATTCCGCGTCTTAGCAGCAACCGGCTTTTTCGAAACGTTTTATGCCACGCGGTCATAACTCCTTGATCGCGCGAACGTACCTATGATTACATTACGTAACGAAGGATTTTCCATTGCTGATTCGCACTTAAACGATTACAATTAAACGCGACTAAATCGTAGGAACTCTCAGTCTCATTCATCGGAAGTCGTTGAAACAAATTCTACGAATCTCGTCGTTGGAGGCGAAATCTCGAATCTTCCAAGTGCAAACAGCTTATTTGATTACATTCAATTCGATACGATAGATTTAAAAGCGGGGACAGCGGGGTACTCGACTTCAACACAAACATTTATGGACATCGAGTCGACACGCTGTATAATGTGCTGGAATTTGCCACACATTACAAAAAAATCATCTGAGAACAACGGATCATCCATTGATCCGAAAAAACGAAACACGCATTGATAAAACGAAAAATAAATTGGAGAGAACCGATTGGAGAGAATCATCCATTGATCCGAAAAAACGAAACACGCATTGATAAAACGAAAAATAAATTGGAGAGAACCGATGGAACGAGAAAATCAAGAAAATCGAGAACGCGTATTCTTGCAACAATCATGATAATCAGAGAAAATTTTGAGAAAATACATTTCTGACGTTATGATGATAACAATCGGACGTTTTATGATGATAACAATTGGCAAATCCGATTCGTTAACTTCCAATAAGCTCGATCAAGCGATTCAGTTCACGCGAATTACGATCTTTATTCATTCCTAAGGGGACGTTGTATTCGACACGGTGAATCCCGAGGCTTCGGGAACAATTCACCGATAGATTGTCTCCGTTTCGAAAGATACGAACACTTGGAACTTTGTCCGCGTTTTCCAAATTTCAAATTTCTCGATCAGTTACCACCGGCGATTAATCGACATCCGAGTTTTCGTCGACCGTTTTAACGATTTCGATCTCAATATATCGCAGAGTTCTCAATTTTTCGATGACGCAAGCACCGAAGAGGGCAAGAGGCATTTCTCTCGTTGATTTTCGTCGAGAAGCAATGGCATATCTCGAGAGCAAAGCGACTGAGCATCGTTTGCGGTGTACTTCGAGTAGCTCCATACAGAACGAGACGCAATGTTTGCAGCAAAAAACGGGGAAAAGTTTGCAAGACGCAAAATAGAAGCAAAACTTTGGCGAACTTCGAAAATACGCAGATTTTCCGTGCGGTACGAAGTTTTTGTGAAAAAAAAAAAATCGTTTGAAAAGCATTCGATCGATTTGTGTGAAAAAAAAAAACTAAAAGATCGATAAACTTTTTATTTTTAAGAAAGAAGTCAAATCATTTTTTTTTTTTTAAACATTCGTAATTTAAAAATTGTTTTTGTGTCTTGTTGCTTATACAAAGCGATGAGACAGTTTTGCCGGAGCGGATCGGTAGCGACAACAGTAACAATAATGTTACGATGAATCGAACGTCGGATGAACCACCGGAAATCGAAGAAAACAACGTAGCGGATCCGGGATGTTCTACTCAAGGATTTGTCAGTGAAAATCTCGTCGAAACTCTACCAAATATGGGGAATGGAATTAACATACCGTTCGCAAACCGAGCAAAAAAAGCGATCGAACGTGAATATTGAAATGAAATGAAAAGGCAAAAAATGTTCGGCGACGTGTGTAAAAATTTGCTGGAAAAGCTGAGCAACCGTAACGCAGAAGCCCTCACTGTTCCTCGCACCCTCCGGTCGCCCTCACTGTTCATGTCGATAATCGAAAATTCCGATAATCGAACAACAACACTCGAGGAGGGAAAAGAACAATTGAACTTAGCTGTTCGAAAATCGAGTCAAATGTTTTATTTCTTCTTTTTTTCTCGAAAACTTTAGACGGCAATGGGGTAAAACGGGCGAATATGGGTCATCAAAAAATAGCGGCCGACAATGGCAGCGTTTGAAATAAATATCGCAGTGAACTGAGTAGAATTGGTTCGAAAAATTAATTTTAATTACGCCTCGGAAATGATATTTTTAAGAATTAAAAAACCTTTACGCACTATCCATCTTACAAACCAATGGTTCTTATGGAAGCGCTACTCATGTATCGTTCATAATTATAATTGTAACGAAATGTAATTCTGGAAAAACTTGAATTTTGCCAGAACTAGTATATTAATTCTGATAAAGTCAGAAAGAAAAAATGAAAAAAAAAAAGGCGTTCCAGTGTTCCGAAACATCACTAAAGCAGTGGATCGTAAATTTTTTTAAAGACAATCTTCGTTGTTATATACACTTATATTTCTTCTTCGACCCTTGACTGTGACTTTCTTTTTTAATATATATTTTTTGTATAATTTGTATTTTTAATATTTCTGGTAATAATAAAGAAATTCAAACCGCGTTGCTACGTTTTCAATTGCAGGTTTTTTGCATTTTATTTTCTGGAAAAGAAAATAAATTTCTTTTCTGCATTGTCAAATATAAAATATTTCTCCTTTTCAAACGGCTGTTAAAAAAAATTTAATGGGAAGAATATAAATTGATTGTTTTTTTTTGTGTCATCGCATTATATCTTCTATACGAATGTATTTCGTTGCTATGCGTAAATGCCATCGATGTTACGTTGGATCACGCGTGACCCGAGTTATCTCGATGTTATGTTGAATATTTACAACTTTCGTCGCGCAATACGACTTTTACTATAACGAGTATGTAATGCATATGAAATTTTGCTTCTCGCGGATACGCTATAGGTGACTGTTACGTGCGTGACAACGTCGCACACATTTGTTCGCGACAGCTATGCTAATGCCGTTGATGCTTATCCCGGTGTTTCTACGGTCTGTTCTCTCTGCCTGCCGGTCGTATCGAGCGCCGTCGCGGCGTTAGTCCCTCGAACACATTTGCACGGTCGCGTTGTTACTATAGTAAATACCCATAGGAACGTGTAAATACGGCCCGACAAATGTCGCTAATACAACTCGCACACTCGTCGCGACGTCGCACCTCGTGTTCCGACTACCTAATCTAATGTATGTACATAAAGTAGCAATACCGTTGACTAGTTTAGTTTTATGACACTCTCGACGCACCAGTCTGCCCCCGGGGACCGTGTTAATACCACTGACCTCTTTCAACCCCTTTCGGCTCTCCCTCTCGGACCTTTCTACAATCATCCAAAGTAAAGAATTCCTTTGTTATTCTTTATTCGAATACGAGGAAATCTATCATTGTCTTGACGACCATGTCAGCCATGCGTGTCTCCAACTGTTGGGGTCATCTTTAATCAGCTCACGGACAGCTAGAGCCGGAATATAATTCTACTAGCATCGGACTTCATTACAAAATGTTTGCAGTCTTTTTTGTTCTGGCGATTCCAATTTTGTTACCTGCTAATTATCATTTAGCATGAAAACTCTCCATTAGTTTTTCATATCGTAACCCCGAACAACCCTTTTGAATATAGTTATTTCATTTACGCCTTTGACATAAAAAAATTGCCAATAGAATTTAAAACGAAACAGATCCGTTGCGTCATAAACGTTTTGTTTATTAACAGATAAGGAATATTGAACCGGGTCGGCTACAATTAAGTAGTTGGGACTTTCAAAGTCTTAGAATTCGATCTTTCGGATAATTCGGATAAAAAATATTTATTATTTGTCGTCAGTAGATCGGTGTAATTGTATCTCCAATTTACTTCCGGTCTACGCGTTGGCAGTTATTGACAATTTAGTTCCAGTCGCAATAGCCCTTTGCCGCGTTGAAGACCAAACCGGCGGGACATGATCCGGGGTATGAGATAAATCCGCTGGAGGACGCGACGCACTGGATGAACTTGGAGCGGTTCGCTGGATCAGGAATGGTACCAGCGGAGGTGCACACCCCGCTTCCACTATTGCTTCGAGAGTTGCTGTTGTTGTTCTTTTGCGGATTGTTCGTATTCTGGGCACCGGAATTGTTGTTTCGTCTAGGTGGTTGAGGTGCAGCTTCAGAGACGGACTTTCCATTGCGGAGAACTTCGTTCAGAGCTCCAAGCAATGGGTATTTCTGGCCGCAAACTCCTCGGAAATCGTCGGTCTCCAGGGACCATACCATGGCGCCACCGAGTCCCATTTTCTTGACGTACTGAGCCTTTTCCTTGATAGATCTGAAAAACGGGTTTCAACTTTATTGTTATCGTTCAACTGTTGTTTCATTCGCAAATTGGTTATTTCCATTAGTCGAACAAAGGTCTTCTCGACAATTTCATAGACTGTGTCATCATGAATGGATCGTGCAAATGCTGGCAATGACGAGTGATTGTTATCGAGAGTGATATGAGAGCAATTGTTTATCCTTCGTTATCCGATGTCGTATCAGCTATTATTTCATATCTATATACTTACTTGACGTTGTCGTAGCCAACCCATTGGTTTCCGCGGTAAGCATAAGGTACGCGTCTCTCCTCGTCGAATTTGACCGTCCATTCGCTTTGGCTCTCGCAGATCTCGTTATATCCCAGCATACCACCCTCACGGGTGTATGGTCCGGGGTTACCTTTGCCCGCGGATGGGGCTCCAACACGGGTGTCGCTCGGGTTCGCGAGGGTGAATGCTCTACCATAGGTACCGGTACCAACGATAAGTTTTTCTTTGGGTGTGCCTTGGGACAACCAGTATTTAACGGCAGCGTCCTAAAGAAAAAACAATTGACATTTTATCTTTTTCATCTTCAATCGTTTGTATCGCGTTGTCAATTATTGAAGTTGAAGATTAATGCTTACGACGTTGCGTTCTCTCTCGTCGCCAGTCTCGGAAGAAGCAGCGTACAGAGGAGCGTTCATTCCTGTTTGGGGGTCAGCAGCACCGTGGAAATCATAAGCCATGAGATTGATGAAATGCAAATACTTGGATATTTGCGGAATGTCATAGGCTTGTTTTGCAGTTCCTTTGCCGGCACCGACGGCGGCACTGAGCAGGAAGCCTTCCTTGTCGAATGCTTCTCTCAATTCCTTCAGGAGTAGAACGAAGTTTTGCTTATCGGCAGGTGAACCTCCTCGGTGTGCGGGGTATTCCCAGTCAACGTCGAAACCATCAAATTTGTGCTTCTTGAGGAAAGCGACAACGTCCTGTATAAAACTCGCCCGGCTGGCCTTGCTACTCGCCATTGCCGAGTACTTGGTCGAACCTTCGTTCCAACCACCGATAGCGATGAGGGTTTTGGTGCTGGGGCTCTGCTTGCGCAATTCATTCAAACGGCGGAAGGCATCCTTGCCACCACCGTCGGGAAGGTCTTGCCACTTGTCAAGAATACTGACTTTGTTGCCTTCGAGGCCAACGAATGCGTAGATCAAGTGGGTGCAAAGTTTTGGGTCGACGAATTCGAGACCGAATTGGCCATTACCTGGTCGGTACACCGACCAACTGGATAAGTAACAGACGATTTTCTCTGCGAAAGGAAAACAGATACATTATTGCTGGGACTCGTTTAACGCAGGGAAATTAATCCGAAAAAAATGGACAATGCTGTTACTCACTCTCCCCCGCGGCAACGACCGCCAGAGCCAAAGCGGCAAAGGCAAATGATATCAAGGAACGCATCTGGAAGGAAAATTGAAGGAAATTTTTAGATGTTGGCTGTGCTTGTTTGATTCAGAAAATTCTGGGCAGCAAACCAAAGGCATCTTGAATTACTCTTATTAATCATGCAACTCACGATATTCGCGATTGAATGCCAACTGTTTCTTCTTACCTTAGTCTTTGGTGTCTTCCTTACGAACCTCGTTCGATTTCTGACATTTGCCGACAATCGACAACTATTTATATGAAAACGGCTATCTCAAGAAGTATAAGTTTCTTGCGATAGATAAATCGACAAATGTAAATAAATCAATAATTCACCGAAAGATTGCTACAGGGCGAGATATGCACGATTTTATTTTTCAGTGTAACAGATGAGTGTGAAAATGATTGATAGGGTAATACTCTGTTTGCTCGTACATACAATGAATCGACGGATTCGAGAAAATGTTGAGACACCTGTGCACATGTGGCGTGTAATCCATTGATATCGTTTCATTGTTATCCCAAAGATAACGCGTATACAAGTTACACGCAATGGTAGAAACTTGATGGCCCGTCAAATGGCCTTCGCATCGTTTACTTTTCGACACTAACCGACTATTAATACATAATAGACATTTGGCACTTTCAATAGTATCTTATCACAATGCAAGAGTTATGTGATCTCTTTAGCTGGCGGAACATATTAATGAATCGATTTGAGTGAATCGATTGGTATTAGGGATCCACGTGTCACTTTGATGTATATTCGCGAATAATAATAATGTGATATTAATGTGCCATCGTTATTTCGCGCAGTACATCAACTTCCGTTTAGTAAAGTAATAAATAGACGGCAATTGTCCGACGTTTGTCAGCTTTAAGTTTATTGAACCAAAAAAATTCACGAATAACCGAATAATGGAATGGTGACGCGGTAATTTTTAACACGTTTCTGGACCCCAAAACAATTTTTTAATTAGTGCAGTTCGCCAAAATTTGGATACCTTCGTGTATAACTTACAATGCATGCGCAATTCATTCAAGTAGCGCCATTGTGGATAAAAAAATAGTATCATGTTCGGTGCAAATATAAATCGGGAAAATAAGAGTTTCCAAAGTAATCCAACGCATCCGGTTTATATTTCTCCCTATCTTATTGTAAGTGAAATATTTTACATACGATTTTTCGATTTCTAACGCATAGGGTGCATATTAGATACTTCAGCGGAATTTTTTGTTTCGTTTGCAAACAAAATGAAATCGTCAACAGCGTTGGCGATTTTCTTGAAAGTCAGCCGCGGCACGTGCCGAGGGAAATTGATTTTTTTTTTTTTTTTCATAGCGCGTACAGTTTAACGGTTGAACGCCCTCGACTCGCATTAGAAAACTTGGAGATCCCAGTCTCAGCTTTCTCAGCTTTCACTCCGTCCTTACTGCACACCCCTCCCTTTCTTTTTCTCTTTTTTCCTGCCGAACGACTAGAAAGTTCTTGCTAATTGAATAAACCCCCGAGAAAATCTCCAAGTTTCGTTGGTAACGGCGAGAGATCATGATTGGAATATCCGATGTGATTTTCTTCGTTGCCTCGACGTTATTGGGTGACAGAGAATAGTTAGCGCTATTTAATTTGGGCGGTGGTGCCGCTCGGGATGACGCAATACGGTTGTTCCGTCTTACGCAATGCGTAATTATTGCTGCACGTGTTACATTTTTTTTAAATCGAAATCATAGCACATGAAATAAAAATGAAATGTTACTATTTTCGTGCTTTCAGATTTCCAGAAACTCGAACGCGAAGCACGAATATGTAGAAAACTGCAACATCCAAATATCGGTAAGTACCCAACTACTATATATTATGATTATTGCTATGTTTCAATTTTTCAAGACACCATTTTACTCTCTTCTAACTATTTATCGCCGTGTTATGTAAAAATATAATTCGATGGGATCAACCAGATCGGCGACATTTCATTCAATCGTTTGGAAATCGATTCCGTGTAGAATAATCGATCGCTAACTTCGAATTCGATTGCTAACGTCGAAGCGTGACATAAAAATCATCGCGAGTGTCTCGATTATTGACCCCGATTCGAGGAATCGGCAATAAATTCGAATCGCATGGCGCGGCAGACACGCCTCGGGGTTAGTCTCGCACTGCGTGCGCGATGACGCCAATGATATCAATCGATTTAACATTCCCTGAAGAAGTTATAGTACAACAACCACTCGCGGTTTCAGCGCGAATCGTTACCTATACTTCGTCCCTTCTTTTTTATCGTCTCTGTATATCAAATATGCGTAAAAATAGTTTAACACTTTTCTTCCGGAAGCTTCAAAACTATTTCGACGCATAACCCACAGCGTTTTATCTCTATTTCTACCGTATAACTCAATTTATCCTTTGAATATATACGTAATTTTACAACTTGCGACATTAACCTCTTCTTCTTCGTTCGCTGCAGCGGCGATAAATTATTAAATGGGACACGAGAGGACGTACTTTTCAAAATTATAGCGTAAAGCCTCAGTGAGCAGCCGAGTCTACTGTGAAACTAAAAAAAAAAAAAAAAAAAAAAAAAAAAAAAAAAAAAAAAAAAAAAAACATATATATATATCATTAAAAATGAACATGAAAATATGTTGGAGATGACGAGTGTTGTGCTGCGGTTCTACGCAACGTTGATATAGAGGTACACGTCAGTTTTTGCAACGCAACTTGGTTGCTCGTTCACATAATATACCTATATACGTATACACGGAAAAGCTCACAAACTGCTAGCTAGCTGAAAGCTCCTCTCCCTCTCTCTATCTCGATGGGGGTTTGTCGAGCGAATAACGCCGCAAAGAGGCGCGCGTAGAGGAGAGCGAGTCCGCGTGACGTTATTAGTGGGTGGAGTCCGTGCAACACTGCACTGCGGATACCCGCCGACGAGCTTTTGGTTAAGAGGGTGACTCCTATCGTATTCTCCTCACTGGCTTTCCCTTTTATAATCGTTGTGCAAAACAGATGCGTAGTACAGCGGAAAAAAATGTTCACACAGTGTGGGAGCCTATCGACCAGCGACCTCGTCAATGTTCCGAACTATTCGTATTTGGCTTTCATCGCACGATGCTGACTATAGAGCGCTATAAATTTCAGCGTACAAGTCTCCCGGAGACTGATGAAAAAGCTTTTCGCAGAATCTCGACACGCGGCCATTGAAATTAAAATGTCGATACTGCGCCTGCCGCCACCAACCATCCCCTCCCCCCTCCCCCCACCTCTCTCCGCGCGATCTGTGGAAATAGGTAAGAATACGATGTGGAGCAAGTTCAATGCATCAATGGAGATAGACGAGGAATTGAATTGAAAATAGTGCAGATAGAAAAATACTCGGAGTATATATGCCGGTCAGAGATACTTAGAGAACTGTATACGAGGATTCGGAGACTATACAGGTGGATCATTATCGTGTGCCAAAAGCTCCGAAGCTTTCCACACTATATACCTATACATCGCTGTATCTTTACCATTATATAACAGTGAAAGCCTTTCGAGATTCGTGATCAGAAGTGGCTGACTTTCGCATTTTTTTTTTTTTTTTGTACGACGCCCGCCAAGTGAGCAAAGAATAAGGTCTCCACTCTGAGAATATGAATACTGTATATAATCCCCAAGGTATTCTATATATGTATGTAGTACACAAGAACGATTCGTTGACCCTGATCCATTTTTCGTACGTCGATTGAAGTGAACATTTCAGCAACGTCAGTATCAATCGACAACTCTCGAGTGCAATTCTGTGTGTCGTTTTGTCAATGATGTTCCGAGAGTGCTGGAGACGTTCTTGAACGTGAGGCAAACATACCGATTTATCTTGTCGAGCGTTGTTCATGGGGACGCGTGTTGTGCCGACCGTCAAGGGAATTCAACGTTCTTTTGCCACGCGCTTTTCTCGTTGCTGATCGACCTCGCAATTGCATTTCGTAATCGGTCTAATCGTCCCATCGAATTTCCCGTGGGACAAGACAACCGAAGGGTGGACGCACGAACGTCCGCGGAGTTATAGCTTCCCTCTGCTTTCCCATCGTCTCTTATGCCGCTACACTGTTCCCGAAACTAATACTTACTTGTTGACTGGTGTTGCGTGGAGACGGTAAATAAAAGTGGGAATTAAGGTTGCCGAATGTCACCCGAGCAATTAACGCTAATGAAATAGCAACGCGAAATAAAGTGAAAAAATACGATAGCAACTCAAGGACCACAATTTCATCAACATGCGTTGATAAAAGTTGCAAAAAAAAAAAAAAATAAAACATAATCAAGAAATCAAACACTACGATTGTGTTTATTCAAAATTCTTTTCTAATCTCTGGTTTCTCTTTTCAAGACGGAGAGCACTACTCGAAACGTATCTCGCACACGTGTACGTAATATACTTATACACTAATATAATATACTGATTTTTTTTCGAGTCAGAATCTATTTATTATTGTTTTTTGAATAAAATGATTGATTATTCAATAATTTTTTTTTCGTTCGTTCGTCAGTCATCAATAAAATTCGACGCTATTGGCTGTACTGGTTACACGTTCGTTTCGATACTTACATCCAGAACAATATACACGTACATGAAAGCACAAAAAAATAATTATTTATCCAGCGCTCTGCATACGAATTTGCAAAAATCATTCAACATTATTTCGACGCATGGAAAAAGCTTCGGTAAGATTGACATAGTGAATGAATTTAAAAAAAAGCTTATATGTCATCGGTCATTCAGGGATGCAGGTCCCATCGGTATGATCTCATCTCAGCAACGTTTTATCTATATTCCCATAGAGACATCACAAACGTAAAGATCGAAGGTAAGAGTATTCAGAGACACGCGCGAGACGTCGGTTGGTTCGCTCAGAGCTCTTTCTCAACTTCTATCACGCCAGTGGTTCCCCTTACATTCGAAACTTCCAAGTACTGCCGTTAGATCTGTCGTATATACATATATATGTATCTATATCTACTTCGATCAAACTCTCGACTTTGATGCCCGCCGAAAGTTCGATCGAAAATGGTCGAGAGGGAGACGAGGGGTGTCATTCTCTCCTCGGGGAGTTTCTTCCTTCATCACTGATGTATACATACATACATACATACATATATATATGTGTGTATGTGTGTAGTATAATGATATAGTTGCGCCAGTGTTAGGAGGGTAGAGACCCTTATTCCAAGTTGACGAATTTCCATTGATTCGAGAAGACCAACGGGCCGAAATGCCTTTCCATTTTCTGACAAGCAAAGCTTCGAAGATCGATTTTGACGATTTCGATTGTTCCCTCATTGCAAAATTTCCTGAGCCGTGAACTTCGGAAGTTTCTTTCTCTCAGCCAATGAACGATCGTTCCGAAATTAATTAATTTGCGTTGCATAATATGTAAGAGATACGATATCAATGATTGGATTATTGACGTTCATTGTTTCGCATTGTTGCAAATTTCGAGGTTTACTTCGCGTGATGAATTACGCATAAGCTATGGAACAAATGGGAGCGATCGGTGCTATTATGCGTACATATGCGTTAGTGAATGGTACAGTGACGTTGAAAGTTGGAACTATTCAATAGTCTGAGAGGCGATTATCGAGGACAGAATCGTCGACGAGATCTACGGACCGTACGAAAGCTTAGAGACCCATTCAGCCCATTCGCGATCTCATTCGCGTGTATGTAAACTCTCGTTGTGGCAAAGCTAAGCGAGAGTGGCCTACCGGCTGATTAGATACGGCATTACCTACTTAACAGCAGTGCGAATCCTCTCAGGCGCGACCACCTGTAAGCTCGCTGCACAAATGGATGAGCTGTGAATGCGACTACTACGAGTACTTCCATCTTCAGTGGGTATATTCTACTTCGAGTTTTCATTGGTCCGCGATATTGCGAATGCGCAAAGATGCTACGTGCGTTCGAAGAACTTCAATAGAGTTTAGAATCGGCGCTCCACGGTTACGATATCCTGCGAGAAGATAAGAACGCGACTACTTCGTTAATTCGACTCCTCGGTACGGTCGTTCCACAGTTTTCCAATCAGCCTAAGAGACGCGAAAGAAAGTGCACTGTCACGTTTCGTTAGACTTGTCGTTTGCAACGTTGTCCACGAGAAGGTTCTTCTTTTTTTCAGCGAATTACTTTGGGAGTGGTTATCCGGGAGAAGAGCGCAGTTTTACGATAAGTACCTTGATGTTTCGAGGGCGCGGAACTTTTAGTATTAGATACGACTGCCCTCTTTGTCTTGACGAAATAAAAGTAGCTACATTTTTGAGTCTAGACGTTCTTTCGCCTCTTTCATTCGGTCTATCCTATCGCCTATTGTCTTTGGTAGAGACTTTTAACTTGAACCCATTAAACGGTAACGTTGCTTTTCATCGTTTTTAGTTGAGACAAAGCCTCCTCGAGACACACAGCTCGGAAGAGTCTCTCATTACACGTTTGTTTACTCGACTCTAATTGCCTCCTACAACTATTATGTGTAGTCGCACTTTATCGAGTTTTCGAAAAGTCGAGCGCGTCTCTCATCGTTGTTTTATCGAATCGCTTCCTTCCACTCGGTTTCTTCCGATCCTTTAACTGACCCACAGCTGCGAGACATTCGAGACTTTTCCCCTTTACAGTCGTGTCAACTCTCGGTAACGTGACCTACGAATTCGAGACGTTAGTATCGCTTCGAAACGATTCACATTAAAACTTTTCTTCTTTTGTTGCGCACACGTTTGGCAGTGCAATAAGAAAATGTTGACGCTTTTCCCTTCGCGCGATTCTACCGGAATTCTTTTTGTTGTCATATTGCGCTTCGGCTTCTTTTTGCGATGTACAACGACAGTCAGACATGTAATTCCTCTTAATTCGTCATCGTGACGAGTGCGTCGCCGGTGTGGAGCCTTTTCTCTGGTGATCGAGTTTTTTTTTGCTCTTCTTCTTCTTCTTCTTCTTCTTTTTCTTCTGTGGAGAATCTTTGACATCATCTGCACATTCATAACCGCGTGTCTTCGCAGCATGTAATCCTGTTCTTCGATGTATGGAATAATAATAGCCTCACTTAAGAGCGAAGACTCTCTCGATGTTCCGTTTCTTCTTTGCCCTTCTCTCTTTTTGCCGAATCTCTCGTCGCACTACGAGACTGTCTACATGTATAATGGAAGTCGGGGGTTCGAACAACGTTAAGTATGCAGCATCCAATCGTATAGTTTGCCTCTCGTGTAGACAATAACGCGTTCCTTTTTCGCTTTTTCGTCCCGTTTATACGTTTGTAAGTAGTCGCTCTTCTCGCTGTAATTTATCACTGTTCTCGTGTTTTTGTCCCCGAGACCCCGGCGCGAATACTTCCGCAATTTATGAATGAAACATGCCTGTAGAACTCGAAGCTTAAACTGTTGAACATCATTTGTCATCCGAGTCGCGTGGGACGTCGGTAGCGCGGAACGCATGGAAAATATATTTCACTTAGCGGCATCAGCGGGCTTCGCGAGCTTAGGAATAATTCAAGGCTGTTAATGGCCAAAAATGATATATATATATACATTTCCCCCCCCCCCTTTTGACGATAGGAGTAGAACACGTCGCAATTTCGTGATACATGAAAATAAAAAATCGGAAGATAGGGCTAAAATGTGAAACGACGAAAATTTGTTTTCGTGTATTTTTGTAGCAAAATTTGAAAAAAGTTGCCATTTCCGGTCATAAAAAACAGCCCTATAATTTATTTCGCGTTGGAATTCTAAAGGGACATTGATAATCGAGAAAAAGTTTTTTCCGTTGCTAATGCGACTGAACTTTTACCTTTAGCCTCTGCGCAAGCAATCAGTCAACTGACATACGAATAAATCATTTCGAGATTTTTCTGAACATACATTTTTCCCGATTTCAACGATCATTCAAGTTTTTCTTCTGACAGTAATACGATTTCCTTTTTCTACCCTCCGCGAAGTCGTTGGTCTCGAAATACAATTACACTTTGTTGCGACGTACGTGGGCACACGTTTCATAATGTATCGTCAGAGAAAACCCTCGAAAATCGCGTGTGCAAGGGGAAAAACTGTATTCCTTGATGCCAGAGTCCTTGACCGTCTCATCGAATATTCCTGCAGAACGGTAAACGCGAACGTCTCGACGCCCGATGCTCTCGAACTCTCATCCTCGAGAGGTTCGCCCCCGTGCTCTCCTCGACTGAGACGTCGAACTCGGAATCAAGCCAATCGATATTTTCTACCCCTCGTTTTCTTTATCACATTTATTTTCATCCGAACAAAAGAATAAAAGAACAACGGAGCGTTCAGTCGCACGTTCGGAGATAATCGAATCGTTTGTGGGAACGTCTAATGAAGATAGTCATCAGTTTAAAAACGCTAATCGTGACTCATTGTCTTTCAATCGCATTCATCCGTATATATATACGTTTAAAATGTCCAATTTCCTTATCATCATAGATTAAAGGTTCTTTGATTCTTCCGCAATAATTTATATTTCCGTCGCGATAGTCATCGGTAATACCGGTACATTTTCGTATTTCCATCGTACATTATGCGTTTTCTTGTAATTTCATTTTGTTTATCAGTTTTATCTCGTTTAACCGTTGCCGGCGTACATGCAAAATTTATATTTATTGCTCGACGTCGATTGAATTTATGTCAGAAGAGGATAAAGTAATCGAAGCGAAGCACGTTTCAGATACAGATGCATCGTTTCGACCGATCTGTATCTATCCACCGCGGATTTTCGATAGATCCCTTTTGGACCCGTTGCGAGGGATAGCGAAGCTATCTCCTGGTCTACGGTAATCCAGACGTAACTCTATATCCATCTCTCGGTATCTCTCTCCGGCTCTCTCTGTTCTCTCTCGACAACGAAGACAATGCCCTGAAGAGAGAAACACTTCTCTTCATCTGTCTCAGTCTCGCCGCGGACCGGTAGATCAATACCTGAGATCCCGCTGGTTGGCTTGTTCTTCGTGTTCTCTCTATCGCTCGCTTTTGCTGTGTGCTGTATGGGTCCTTTCCTATGTGCTGTAGCTACTTCAATTTGCTTTGCTTTTCTCCGCTAAGGCCAGCGCAGCACTCTTCTGCAGACAAAGCCTGAGGTGTCGTGTAATCTTTTTTTTTCTTCGTACTCTGACTTTTCCATTTCAGTTCCACGATCTGTATGGCTCTTTTGATTTGAAATCCTCTCGTAAATATGCATGGGAAATAAACAAAATTCATTCAGCAACTACTGATAGGACTGTTTCTTATATTAGCTGCGGTCCGCTATAGACAATCGACAATCGATTGATCGATCGATCATTTTGGAATTGTTTAATATTCATTATTATTTATTTCTTCCACATAGGAATTTACCGAAAATGACTAAAATGAATTTTCCATCGGTTTATATAAAAGTATCGATCTGTAAGTTGCGTGCTGTAAATTCAACAAGTGACATCGTTCTCATTCCGAATCGAACGCTCGCCCGCTGCGTGTCTCGTCCCTGAGACAAACGACGTCGAGCCAATTGCGGTAATATAAGAAAAAAACTTATCTCTTCATATCTTCGAACGTAAGAAGAGGGTAATCGAGCGAATAACCAAGTGAATAATCATGTCTCGCGATATTGTGATTTCGTAATACCTTTCTGACGAACCATAGACGAGCCGCGTTCGCTCTTCGAGGCACACGGCGGAAGGTCGCAAGCAGGTACTTCGGTAAGGTTAATCCCCTTCCTAAAGACTCGTTTTCCGCGGTAAAAGCCGTCCGCTATTGCCAGTGCGGCGGAACCGCTTCACATACACTCATAAGACGACTCGTACGTGAGTCTCGCGTCGGTTATCAAAAGCTCGGGGACATTCGAGACCAATGGAATAGTCGGGATAACGAGATTTCAGACTTTATGTATTCGGAGAACTGCGCGGCACTGGTTTTTCCTTTGGGCGACGGTTCGTGGAAGTGCCGCTGAAAATACTGCAAAAGCGGATACATATGACGCAGAAAAATGAGAGAATGAAAAAGCTCAGTCCTTTCGTTACTGGTGCGAAGCTTTTTTCGTTTTTTCATATAAATCTGTTTAATTGACTGAATCCAATTACCGACTATTCTAAGATGATTTTTCGCCGCTTTTCACTTCTTTTCGTATTCGTGCGAAGCTCCACCTTGATATAGCGACTGTTGAGAAACGGAAAGGTTCAACTTGCGATATTTTACGAACGAAACGAATCGATGTACGCCTTTCTGTTTCTTAGCAGCCGATACATTGAGCTCTGCAAGTGAATTCGGTAGAATGAGCAAAATCATCAAAGCAGAAATTTCATCTGCGGAATATTCTACCGCAGATGGAATATAGTCTCACAGTAGGAGAGATCGCTAATCTCCGGGTCGTGTCTCTTTGCCGCTGCTTTTACGCAGTCGAAGCACTGGCGTATGGAGTTTGATACCGTAACAGCTATACTTCCGTGCGCCGAAGAACCGGAGCAAAAGCGACCGCAAGTCTGCAGCATCGCCTCCGGATCCCATATGCACGTTCGCCATACATTCGACGCGTAAAATGTACTTTGCACATTAATATTGACAATCGTCTCTTATCTCCGTGAAGAAAAAATCGCGATATGGATTTTCCTGCACGCGCAAACTTTCGTAAATGATACAAATGCAATTGCTGAAGAAAATGATATTCGTGATAAATCCGACCAGTTTATCGAATTTTGATTCGGCCATTCGTGCCGATTTTTCATGCAGACATCGCGTGTTTTTTTTTTTTATTTCTTTCATTGTATCTCCGCGAAGTGACTTTTCTTGACAACGGTGAATTTCATGTTGAAACTGCCAAGGGGTTCGAGCGTGCAGCCGCGGTAATAGAGTTGGTGAGTAACAAGCGTCGAGGAGAGACAGTCTCGTAATCATCTTACCATCGAAGCAAATCCCTCGAGGCCTTCCCGTACATCCCTGTTCTCCGCTGCTCTTCCTTAGCTGTCTCCTACCGCTAATAACATCGAGGTCCCGAAGCTTGCTGGACACATCTTCGGATAAGCGCGTGTATACAACCCGACCGCTACGTGTTCGAGACGGAGTCATTTTCGTATCAGATCTATTTTTTTTTTATGTATTTTGTCCGAAAATATGTGTCCAGAAAAATAGGAATCGCAATTTAAAAATGTCTTCTGCAGCGTAAATTTTCGTACCTTTTGCCTCAGAATTTTCATACAGTCAATAAAAAGATTACTTGCATGAAATACACGTGGTGTTTGTATGCGATAATGAATAACAAATAAATTTTTGAATTTTTTATTTTTTTTTGTTATATAAATTATACGATATATGTTATATACATATTTTGGAATAGCGCGCTTGTTTCAGCATTATTACGCTTGCGTGGTAATGATGCCGTCGTTGTTTTATCCATTTTATGCACCGTGACGCTTTTTAAGACGATTTTTTACTGCAGGGACGGAAGTTTCCGGTAAATATCTTTTCGAATAAAAAAAATGTCTTCCGCTAATGTTACGAAAATGGGTTCTTGGTACTTTGTAGATTATATATATATATCGATTCTTCGGTACTGTTATTACTGAGAACGGTACGTAGACTGAAGACGATCCCGCGGGATGTATACTCCTTCGATTATTAACGCGCAAAAGTCGGCTGCACGCGAAGTCCTGTCCCGGTGTCCCAAGTGCGGTTACGTCGACCCAACTCCGTGGATATTGTCCACGTGGGAGTTGACCTCGACGGAGCATCTTCCCGGAAGGAGGACCTCACCAACCCCCTCCTACATTTTCTATTCTACACGTAACGGTAATTGGACAATCTGCGAGATCGTCTTACCTTCCGATTGTCTTACAACACGTGCGCAATTACGAGTTAAGCTTCTCGTATATTTTATTTTTCGAATGTTCAGTCGAATGCAAAGATTTCGCCAAAAATGTAGTTAGCTTTGTGTATTTTTTCGTCTACAAAAAAAAAATCGATCATTTCTCGCGTACGGTAATCGTATTCCTTCCGCGCCTCAAGTAATCGCGATACGACAAATGGCACGTGGAAATAAGATGAAAAAAAGGGGGGAAAAACGTGAACGACGACGTTTCCTGAATGACAATTCTACTTCCGAATCGAATTATCCTACTCCCGACTTACAGCGCTTAGTTGACGTCAGTCTGTCCTGAGCCTTCGACCTTCCGAACATTTTATCTTCCGAGTATAAAAATAATTTTTCAAGGCTGTGACGTAATAATAAGAGTCAAAGAAAAAAATTTACGCCCGAAAAAAGATATGGAAAAAATATGAAAAATGCAATATCGCGATGATAAACGCGTTGTTATCACGTTCTATTCTGTATCCGTGTATATATAACGGTATTATATCCCGTGACCTTAACGCATCGAGGTGTGGCCTCGTGAGGATCGATAACGCTGCCGCTCGCCTCGCTCGCTCTTTCCGACTGGGTTCGTCCTCGTCTCTCAGCCGGCCCCAGCTTCTCGCACACCGGCTCTTTTCACTGTGGCTTCGTCGTTGGCTTTCGTCTTTTCTACCTTTAACCATAGCTGGGAAAGCTTGTCCCTCGGGAAGCGCATACGCGCTTTTCTCGGCGGCGGTTTTTTACTTTTCGCGAATACGACCCTTCGCCAATCATCCCTCACAGATATATACGCTTCTATCGATGATATACAAAGCCATTCGTTCGACATTCGTCGCGATGGTAGACACGGAAAAAAGAAACGTTCCCAGGGTAGTTCCTTGCCGCAGAGTTTCACGATAACGATGTAACAGCGATAGAAGTTATCCTCGAGAGAATCGGCAAGAACGAAGCATCAAAATAAAAGTTGTAAAGACCGCCGGAATATAAAAAAAAAACACGAAAAACTAAAATGTCGCATGAGACAAATGTGAAGCTGTAGAAAGTAGGCATTGCACAGGAAGAACGAGAAACTGGCGGTCGAGCGCGCGCCAAGGTGTGGCTCCAGCAGCAGCAGCAGCAGCAGCAGTAGCAGCAGTCCGCGATCGATAGTTCCCTGCTCTACCCTCGTGTTCCGTGACCTGGTGCTTCTTCGCCACCGCACCACGGCACTAGGGGAACAGCGAGAAAAATTTGTAACGTGTACTTCTTCGTCGTTAATCTCTCAGACCCATGAATTTATATCCATTCCAATGCGAACCCTCATTGCCGAAAATAACGTAAAAAAAAGACGAAAATAGTAAAAAAAAAAAAGGAAATATTAAGTTCGAACGAACGCGGTAAGAAAGATTGATATAAATTTTTATCGAAATGGACAGATCTCGAGAGACGACGAGTACGTAATCGAAAAAGATTTGTCCATCTTTATTTAATAGCTACTGATATCTTTCTCCGATACGACACGAGCTCTCAGCCCTTTCGTATTATCATACAGATAAAATATATATAGATAGATGGATGGGATATAAGAGAGACGGGATTGCCATGGATGAGGAAAAGGGTTTTCTAAGGATAGCTTTGGATTTAGGTGAGAGTTCGTTCTGCTTCTTTCCGTCACGTATGCCTCGGCTATAATACTGCTGCTCGTGCTTCTTTGGCTTATCCTTTTTTTTTATTCTTCTTCTTCATCTTTCGGATAGTATACATAGCCTCGTCGGGACTCAGTTTCACCTCTCGGAATTCTATATCTTTCACTTCGTTCCATCAATAGAACGTACTACGAGGGTTGAAGTGATATTTTTCGCATTCACCGGTACGCCACAGCTATTCACGGTGAAGTTATCAACCATTCGAAAACTCGTATTTCTTGAAAGAAATTTTATCTCCGTGGTTTTTATTTTCCTCGCGACTTACCATTATCGGGAGTTATTTTGCGATCGAAGCTCAAATTTTACGCCGACACGATACACGAAGATGAGTGATCAGTCTCGTGTCTCGCGGCAACCCTCGTTCGCGTGACGACGCGTTATTACGGCGTAAGTCTGATCATAAATCGCACGTAAGAATGAGAGAGAGGTAAATCCGAGAACCCGCCGAGAGAGTCGAGCGCACAGTGGCTCTCGACAGGGTTATAACTATAGCCAACGAGGGGACATTGATCGATGACAGATTAATGCGCGACTCGATTGATCTACGCGAGTCGACGACGAGCACGCGTTCGATGTTATAACGCAACGCACGAAGAGTGTAACAAACGAGTCATGCGAGAATAGCATCTCTCGTGTATTTCCCACGAAACTTTTTTTTTCCTTTTCGTCGTTTAATCTTTTATACACGACTCGCGTTCGCGTTTCGTAAAACGAATGGAAAACTTGTTGAGAATTGGATTTTCTTCGGGATTTTCACTTTATTCGAGAGTTTCATCTCTGCGAAAAAGAATTGCAGCAGTTTTTCTTTTTCTTCGAAAGACAATTAATAAGTAGACGACGAATCTCGTAGACGCAATTTTTGCTCGATATGATGAGATCTTTTTTATCTTCCTGATAAGAAAAAATGGAAGAGATAACCGCATATATTATTGATTTTTTATCCTCCTCTCCATAGCCCGAGGGTTGCAATCGTTGCGGAGACTTTTGCACAAACTCCGTTCTTCACTCAGCTCCATCTATCGAATCGAATTCAATATACATTAATTCGATAAGTAAGTAGGCTCGTGAAACTTGCTTCCCACTTTTTCTCCTCGACTTTCTTTATTCCTTTTTTTTTCCTCCGCCTTCCTTCTTCTCTCCGGTTCGCGGAAATTTCTATAGCGGTCCTCCCACAGCGCTCTGCACTTTCTTTCAAATCAAAGTGAGTGAGAGACTCGAGATTCGAGAGGACTCCTGTCGACGAAAGGCGCGCAACGAGTTCGCGAGAGTCTTCGAGTCCTTATCGGGTGACGCGCGACCCTGACGACGATCTATTCCGGTACCATACGGAAAAAAACAGTATACATATGTATACATACAATATACGTAATACACGAAGAGTTCCGAGTAGAGATTTTTCTCGATGAACGAAACGATACCGAAATCATCTTCGCGAGGACTTTTTTTTCTCATGACTTCTGTAACGTCGAAGACACGAGGGGTGGAAAGAAAGTGCGAATAAACGAAAGTTAGATGTGTTGTCGGTGAACATCCGGTGTGACATCACACACGCATGAGCTCTGCTTCGTCGTGGCAGGAAAGGATATTTCTTCACAAACATTTCCTTTCATCGTCGCGATTTTATCAAAGAGTTTCAAGTTTCCCAACTCGCCAGCTGACACAATTTTCCTTTCTTCACGAAAGAGCATCAACTTAGCGAATGGAAAAGTTGGTTCCTCATGCGTGGTTTTTTTCGTTAGCGTAGTAAAGCACTTTTGTCGGTGAATCGAAAGTTTGCGAGTTTATTCTTCATTATAATCGCAACCGGTGAGAGGAGGGAGCTGTTGGCGTTTGAAGGTTGCGATAGAATTTTACCGCGAATGTTGTCATCCCTCTTTATCGTCAACGACATTGTTACCAATTTTTATCCCTCATCAATCTTTATAAGGGAGGATTTTTTTTCTTTCGTTTTTTGTTATTATTCTTAGTCACTTAGGTGCCGGAAACTAATGTATTGCCGGGAATATCTCTCGCGCATGAAAACACATAGACACGAAGTATACACGTACACGAGGAAGTAATTCGCTCGCGCTAGTAGATAGTCCCCTGATGTAGGCAGACGCGAAGCGCAGATAGAGAGAGAGAGAGTGGTATACAAGCGCCGAGAGCTTACCGTGTAGCATTTGCTATTGTTAACATCGGGTACGCTGCTATGCGCCGATCTCATGCCGTGGACCACGATGCTGTGTATTCACGGGTTCAAGCATAGCTCCGCGTAACTCGTATACCGGCAATTACCCGGCTAATTTAATTGGAAAGCGCAATATCGTTGAGGAAATACGACTACAGGGTTGTCTGCCAGTGGTGCGCTATGCACGTCATCATTCTATATGGATATCGCGTTCCGAAGTTTCAGATAATAATTTTTCAATAAATTTATCGAAAATCGAGTATTATATAAAAAAAAAATGAAAAAAAAAAACTGTTTTCTATCTATGATTTTAAAGAGATATAACGAAATTAGTCTGAAAATTGACTTCCGAAAAAATAAAAACAAAATACGAGAATCTGTGAACGTAATATATTTATTCTTTTTTTTTTTTTATTTTGTGTTACAGTGCGATTACACGAAAGTATACAAGAAGAAAACTGCCACTACCTCGTCTTCGATCTGTAAGTAAAAAAAATATATATGGTATCTTGTTACGCCTGTTGTCGAAGCACAGCTGTGGAAATACGACGTCCGCTTCACTTTCAGTGCCTCGGAAAGACGTGACGCTTCGATTACCCTAAAAAAAAATCGTTACATTATTCGACAGCTGTCTTTCTTGACTCACCTGGCTGTCCTTCATTACATTGTTATATGATTATATATCAATTATTATTTCTCCAAGTGTCCAATGTAATTAAGATTGATATTTAATCATATCGTATTAGTCGATTTATCTTCACGATTTTTTTTTATATTCACTATATCGTTGCCCTGTCGAAGTTCACCTTCGATCTTTGGCTTATGAAGTCCGATCACATTTCTCGCCGAGCAAAATCGACATCTCCGTGACATGGATCCGACAGCCTTTCGCGGTTTACTATCTCGTTTCGCGTATATATTTTCTTTTCTCTATGCTTTCGCCTCTCCTTCCTTTCCCCGTCTCTCTCGCCGCAGCTGCGGTAATTGAATTCACATACGTCATTGTATACGCGATTCCGTCGATCACGTCTTTAGCTTCGTCAAAATTCCACGACAATCGGCACAACTCCGAAGATAGATCTGTAATACAAAGAGAGGCAATTGAAATACAAGTGCCCCATGCATGGCAAGTTACCCAACGATAACTGTCTCCGCATCGCGCAATCTCGCGATATGTCGGCACTCGATGATTCAATGATACAAATCGTTCGGTATCTAAACTGTTTTCTTTGATTCCGTTGTCACATTCTTTACATTCGATTGAAAATTCATTTATCACGTCTCGCTTGTCGTGTCCGCGAACGAGATATCCTATTTTTTTTAACTTGCAATCCTAATCGAACCTCTTCTTGTCATCATAAATCGACTCGTTTACGAAGTATTTTTATTGCACCGAAGGATACTTTCTATTTCCAATAATTTATTGTCGAAAAGATTGGGTTTTTCGAAAAAAAGAAAAAAACAATGTTCGCGATGTTATGTGCTTCTTTTTTTTTTCTTTTGCCGATTCGCAGTGTCACCGGCGGCGAACTTTTCGAGGACATAGTTGCGCGAGAATTCTACAGCGAGGCAGACGCATCCCACTGTATACAACAAATCCTCGAGAGCGTTCATCACTGCCATCACAATGGAATCGTGCATAGGGATCTCAAGGTATGAGTCCCATTGTTTTTTCTTCTTTAACTTTTCTTCTTCTCTTCTTCTCGCGCTCGTTACAACTTTACCTGAAATAGAATCTTCGCTGAACGTGACTTACTTATTTTTCTTAACATTCGTAAAATTTTCTGCCGGTAAAAAGTCTCGTGTCTGACGAAAAAAAAAAACGAATTTTCTTTCGTCATCGGAATCTTGAAAAAAAAAAAAAAAAAATCTTTGAACAAAAAAAATGGTATAGAAGTAATTGTTAGGCAGCTAACGTATCTTCTTATCGTCTATCATCTCTAAAGCCTTTCCATCTTCTTCCTGCTTCGAGCGGCAATCTCTCTGAAACTTAAAAAGCCGACGCTTAATAAAAATAAAAATGTTTATCGCATGGCACACTAGCCGGAGAATCTGCTGCTCGCGAGCAAAGCGAAGGGAGCGGCCGTTAAGCTGGCGGATTTTGGACTTGCAATCGAGATGCAGGGCGAGGCACAGGCGTGGTACGGTAAGTTCACCTCTCGGGATTAATGCTCGTTTCTAAAACTTGGCCTCTCTACCCCGCGTTCCCGCGATTTCACGTCTCTCTCGTTCCACTTTATTTTTCTTCGCTCTCTTATTTCTCGTCGTCTGCTTCTTTTCTCCTACGTCCACGAGGAACTTTGTGGCTTCCGGCCGTAACAATTCAGCGCGGATATATAGAGAGAAGAAAGTCGACGAGGAAAAACGAAATTGAGCAAAAAGTAGAGTTTTCATCGCCGCGGGGCAAACTGACCCGAACCGCTCGCGACCCCCCGCGAACTTCAACGTTGATGAGTCTTCTCAAAGAGCACTTCTTTCGTGAAAAAAAGAAAAAAAAAATCGGAAAATTGCTCGAACTCTCTGTGTGCGAATGATGTATATTTATATATATATGTTTATGAATATATATATATACATCTATGTGTACAATAATAATACTATGAACTTCCATTATTATCCGTATCGCACGCGCTCTCTGATAAACCGATTTGAAGGTTTCGCCGGAACGCCCGGCTATCTGAGTCCCGAAGTTCTCAAGAAAGAGCCGTACGGCAAACCAGTTGACATCTGGGCGTGTGGCGTTATTCTCTACATCCTTCTCGTCGGTTATCCACCATTTTGGGACGAAGATCAGCATCGATTGTACGGACAGATCAAATCCGGAGCATACGACGTAAGAAAATCCAATAAAATTTAAATTTCACCTTCGTTTTTTTTTTTTTTGCGGTGAAATATTTTGCAAAATGAAATTTTTTTATTTTCAATGAAATTTTAGTACCCGAGTCCGGAATGGGATACGGTTACGCCTGAAGCACGAAATCTCATCAATCAGATGCTTACGGTTAATCCGACAAGGCGCATTACAGCGGGCGAAGCACTGAGGCACCCATGGATCTGCGTACGTTTCTTAGTCATCAAATTATTCTCGAATTTTTATCAATTTATATTTCACATTCGGAGAACCAAAAGAAATTAATTTTTTTCTTTCTTTTTCTCTCTAAAACAGCAACGTGAACGTGTTGCATCAGTGGTCCACAGGCAAGAGACTGTCGATTGCTTGAAGAAGTTCAACGCGAGGCGCAAGCTAAAGGTAAGAATACGCTTATCAATTAATCAATTGATTACGCAAAAAGATCCGTGGAATTCCCTTTCGTTATATTGATAATTACGCGTGTCGTCTGCGAGTACATCGACTCGTCTTCTTCGTACGTCAAGTTTTTCGCCTCCCGGTTATCCATCACTGACAACGATAATTTGATAAACTTGCCGACGAAAGCTCTCCGTCTTCTACGGAAAATAATTTGAAAAATGATTGCCACTCGGTGGATCAGACTCGACTCGGGTTTCGATCAGTTGCGATATCGTCGTATAACATTACGTAGATTGGTATTATTGCGTCATATACTACAAGGATGAAGAGTTCTCTCGGTTTTCCCTGTGGGGATTTTTCCCTTCGCTTCTCCATTTATACGATTCGGTAACAAGTCCTCGCGGGGAATTGTCGGGAATTTCTCATTTCTCAAGGCTTCCGCCCCTCGATTTTCCATCGAGAAAAAGTTATTCACGGATCGAATTTCTCTTCTCATTGTCGCCATCGTTCAATCTCTTCATTCTCTCTTCCGACTTTTATTATATCGGTAATTGTTAGCGCGCGGATTCTCGGATATGTTACTATACAAAAAAAATTAAAAAAAAATCTCTCTGCTTCCGTTTCATCACCGAAAGACGAAAGAATCTCAAACGATTCATTCCGATTTCCGATCCATTGTTTTGCAGCAAAGTATGGCGAAAAAATGACGAGGCAAAGTTTCTCCGGGACTCTCAAGCGGAGAGGCGATCTCGATGGCCTCGTTTGCCGCTCGATCGGTGGATTTGTTATTGCGTTCTTACACACGCGACTCGCGTCGGTAAACGCGCGTTGAAACTATTGACAATGCCAACAGTTCGCTTTCGATTCTTGAACAGTGGCGACACAAGTATACCGCGCGGTGTTATTTCTTATTTTCGCGACGGTACGCGATCCTTAAAATAAGTTTTTCTTTGCTTTCACAAGCAAAAGACGCGATGAAAAGCCTCAGAGATAAATTTATTATGTGCAGACAACGGCAAACTATCGTTTCCGAGGTTAAGGCAATATTTGCTTTTTTCAGTACTTACATTTACCCGCAATATATAAATTACAATAATTTAATGGCATGGGGAACATTCCTTTTTCAATTACAATAATATCGAATGTAAAGAAAATTTTTTGGTGCTAAAATCAATCGTATGCACGATTATTGTGTCAACAGGGCGCGATCTTGACGACGATGTTGGCGACGCGGAACTTTTCCAGTAAGTATGAGGCACAGGGTGAGTACCTCCGACCCTCTTCGGCGCAACATATGGAACCTCTTGACGGAACGTATTATAATTGTGTCCTCGCACACGCCCGACACTTTTTGCATATTTGCCCCCCTCCCCTCTTGTTCACCGCATTGATCATATCACTCACCCCATTGACACCCCTCTCTCAATGTTTGTTCTTCGTGTAACACGAACGTTGTTCAGTTATTCCCAATGTCTCGTACGATCGTATCATCGTTCATCCGGAAAGATCTAAAAAAAAAAAAAAAAATCGACAAATTTGTTTTTACAACATTTTTCGAAATATCGTTCGAATGTCTCGTTGTCGCGTCTCCACGATCCCAAGAGAGCTGTTTTGTCGTACTCGATGCGTAAAAACCGATAAATCGTATGTCGCATTAATCCGATCCGCGAATAAGCGAGAAGGTACGACGAAGCAGCCGGAGAAACATTTTAGCATAGCTGTGCATAAAAAACGGGTTTTAGATATATTAGATAGCATCGATGTATAGAGAGCCGTAGCGCGATGATGGAATTTTTATCGTCACTCCTCGTCTTGGGTGAGTGGAGAGAAGCGCGCGGCTTCTGTATGAATGAATAATTTTTTTGTACCGCGAGAGAACACTTATCTCGAGACTTTATACGAGGAAAACGATATGCGGGGAGCAAAAAAAAAAGATAAATTATCTCACTGGCGCTCAGTTTTTTTAATGAAAACGACGCCGATGGAGTCGCAATACTTCGATGGATAATAGAGTAAAATTGAACAATGGTATGTTCGTTCTCCAGCATTAAAATGTTTATGTCAATGTTATCGTATCGTTGACAATAATACCGTTAATGAGTTACACGATAATGTATATTTGTCATGCACTTTATGTGGACGAAATCCTCGAGGATCCTTGCACAACCCCCGGCTACGTTACTCGATAATGTCGCGCACTTTTCGAATTTTTTAATACCGGATGTCACACGGAATGATAAGAAACGAAAAAAAGAAAGAAACTAATCTCGCAGCCGAATCCACGGGAAAAGTTGCACCTCGCGTTAATAGTTTCCGTATCGCGCGACGCTGATGATCGAGGAATGTGCGGCGCAGCGTTCGCGAGGTCGGATAACCGGAAAACACGTCGATTGACCGCTTCGACGCGCTCTGGGCTTTGGATGCGACGGAAGACCCTTCAAACGTCCCCTCGTTCGAATATCGAGAAATTAACTACGCGCGAAATTGGACGACGAATTGTCGATCTACGCGGTGAAATTGCATTTCCGTTAGCAACAATCGTCGTTCTCCACGTATCCCACGGGTTTTCGTTCTATTACTGCATACGTCTGCATATAAATTTTCCTTGACAATAGTAGATGACGCTGAATGGAAAATTACAAAGTTAAAAAATGAAAGAAAAAAGAAGGAGAATACAAGATTCATATTTGCGGAGATCGCGATAGTTGAAGAGAAATTGTTAGTTAGAATTGCGCCAGAACCGCGCTGCGCTGAGTTTGAATTCTGCGCAAATAAAAAAAAATGCAATCGCGACTCGGAATTCTCGATAATTTCGTTTCTGCCGAAGATTCGATAACACTATCTTGTGCGATAAAGAAAAAGAAAAAAAAACCTAATTGACGATCACACAACCCGCATTGTTCGCATATACACGGAAGATTAGTGATTAACTCCCTCCGAATTGGATTGCTGACCTTTTCCAATCGATTAGCTGTGCACCGTACCGAATATATTCTATATATGTATATCCTGCGTATAGACACGTACATTAATCCCATATATATACACAGACACGCATATGTATATAAATATATATCAATTTGTTAATCCGGTGATGATGACGAGCAATGAATTAGGTGTTTGCGAGATATGCTGCGTAAACCCATATGTGTTGTAAACTGTCGGTCCACCAGTCACTAGAGACTTGCTAGCAGTTCGTAAACACGAAATAACACAATAAGTTTTACCACTGAGCGTTATATTTCCCTGACGGAAACTTTGCAATTGTTTTTCATTTACATCCGTAAAAAAAATTCGAAAAAAATATTTGTGAATGAAATTATCGTGGATGAAATTACGTACGATAGTCTGGGGACTGTAGAGACACAGATGTTACCTCCGGGAAATAAATTATCCAACTTCCTCCCGTGTCGCGTGGTTAATATCGCAAGTACGCATTTTCGTTATATGTGTGCATAGAATTAACGCCTCAATGATTTTAGTCGATCGATATCCTGTTTTTTATTTTTCCAGTGCACTATTTTACCACGTAGCACACGAGACACATTGCCAAATAAAAATTAATAAAAAAGAAAAAAAAATGATTTCTAAAAGATCGCGGAAAAATAGACGCGTCGTATCCGGTGATATAGGTACTTCAGTATTATATATTTACGAACGATAGCGCCTATCGTAGTCCCTAATACGTTTATACAGCGGAATTCATGAATCGTGCAAATAGCGTTCGCGATTCGATGGATCTTAGCTCTCCCACCATTTCGTATAGTTTACTTAGGCGCACTTGAACGGTATATAAGCGCCGGTGCGCGAATTGCGTTTATAAATATTCGAAAGGGAATCTCCCTTGCAGTCTAAAAGCACCAACGGCAGGCAAACCGTTTCAAGGTACACCTCGAAACATTTATATTCCTGATATACGGCGCGCGAGTTATTCTATACTGCGAGATCATACGTGTACCGCCCGTAGGCATTTTACGGGAGAAATGCTGCCCGGCGTTTCAAAGAAAGTTTTATAGACGTCGTAGTGTACACCTGATACCGCCTTAAGATACACACGTTCCAGTTTCGCGACTTTCGAGAGTAATAGCTCCGCATTTTGTTTTTTTAGTCAATAAAACAATATCATATCCGACATTCAAAATAAAAGATCGATCGATAAAACAACATCTCGTCTTACATTCAAAATAAAAGCTTCGACTTTCGAATCACAGGCTTTTCTTTTCTTTTAATAATACGCAAATAGATCAGCGTTCACGTCGTTTGTAATTGCTCAGTGGATAAATTTATCGCAAGGTCTCGAGATACCCGGGGAAAGAGGAGTAAAAAATGGAAAGAAAACGAAAAAAAAAAGCGAGAGTACGTAAACGGAGCATACCGTTCCCCATCCTTTGCCCTTCGATTCCTCTTCTCTGCCTCCCCTTCTCCTCTGTACCTTCTCCGCGTGTTGTATACTCGTTGTGTGCTGTTGCGCCTCTCGGGTATCCGTATCATCGCGTTACACGCTCCATCAAAACTGAGTACCTGCTGCCGCACTTCACCCCCTCAGCTGTAGCCTCTCACCGTTGTATAGTAACCGCCTCGTGATACACCTGCTGATGCCGTCGTGTCGCCCGTTGCTGCTGTATTTCTCGCCGGTTATGTTTGAGAGAGAAAACCGTGATAGACCAAGGAAACTCGAGAAACCCAGTGGCCTTCGACCCGTAACGGGTCACTTTTCTTACGTGGCGAACTCGCGAGCGTTCAGGATAAAATATTGCGAAAGACTCGTCTCGCGATACACAATTTAACCCCTTCGTCACTCTCGCTCTCCGAGCGTTGTATCTTATCGTTTTTTTTTCTCAAGTTGTTTTCTTCACAATATCTGTCGTAGTATTTCACGTATACAACACGCTATGAATTATCGTCGTACATTTATTTCAATCTTTACAAAAATTTTTGTATCTCACGATATTTATCAAATCGTCGAAAGTACTATTGTCGCTTTTATCCCAAAATGTTTCTCAATTTCAAATAAAAATAAAAATAAAAATAAAAAAATGTTTAAAAACGCGAAGTAAAAAAAAAAATTATTTTGGGAATTTTCAATTCGCAAAATATTTTAGGCTCCGGCGAACGCTTCGGGTAATATGTATTATAGAGTAGAAGAAGGTACAACGCGAGTCTATGAACGTAAGTGTATTAAATTTCACGGTAAATTTGCGACTGCATTGTTGAGAGGTCAGGTCGAGGATACGGACAGAGGTCAGGTTCGGGTCATCTTCGTGGATATATTCCTTGGGGCGGCGATGTAGCTTCTCGACGGAACGAGGCATGCGGCAGGAGAGTTTGGCGTGCCTTGCCCTTTGGCACTTGCATTATCACGAGGAGAATTGTGGCAAAATCGTGATTCGATTTTCACCGCGAACGTGCGCGGACGGGCGTGAAAGGGAGAAAAAAACAAGAAAAAAAAAAAAAAAACCGAGAAAAAGTCACACAGCTCCCGTCGAATTCCCGTCCGTCGCGTCATTCCCTTCCGCTTCGATTGAGAGATTACGGAACGTCGCGCGCGCGTAGAGATTGGCCGGTACGATGAGAAACGCTCGGGACGAGATTTTTCAACGATTTCTTCGGGATATATTGAACGTATAAAAAAATTGCTTCTCAGCGACCGCTCGTTCGTTCGGAGATTCCGAGTGTTATTCGATAGCGAAAGCGATAGCGATATAGTTTACGCCGGCCGCACGAGTAAATCGACAAGAACGAGAAATCGCGATGATAAAAAAAAAGAAAATTTCAGCGTCCATTCACATCCACCAACCCGCGGAAGAATCTCAAATTCTCAATTCCTTTTCTTCGCGATGTTCACTCCGGTTTCGTTCACTTTTTTGCGTGTATATATATATAGTATTATATGTTATATATAGGGGAGACCGGGGCAAAACGGGCAGTCGGGGCAAAACGGGCTATGGAAATTCAATACCGCTCCGGGGCAAAACGGGCTACCCTAAAATTGTAAATCAATTTGTATTTTTCAAACGACTTATCATAGCCACCGGGGCAAAACGGGCTACGCTATAATTATTATAAATTTCGTATATTTTAATCTAAAAATCATAAACATCGAAAAATGATATAAAATTTTCAATAAAAAAATCCACGAATTCATATCAGTTATAAATTCTTCATTAATTGCGGTTCTTTGATGAAGGAATTTGACAATAACTAAGTTTTACACAAGTCACATATAAAATGCATATCATTATCATTGACTCCAGCGCATAAAGTATGTGACCAATGATTGCATACTTGGCACTGGATCCAAGATTCTAACGATTGTGAGAATAACTCTTCGCAGTAGAGACACGGGGGATCTTCGATCGATGATACCGTCGAATTTTTTGCCTGCTCTGTCTCGTTTATCGAAAAATCATTTTCAACTGGCGCGATTGTCCGAAGGGCAGCAACCTGCTTGCGAGCACGACGTCTACGACGAGGCTTCTTTGTGTTAGCGGCGACCTTAGCGGGCGGAAGAGCCTGCACACGCTTATCCGATGATTTCAACGCGTTTTTCGAGTTTGCATTCTTCTGAATGGACAATTCGTTCCTGTATGGCGAGTCGGTTAGGACTGCTGTTTTTCCGCAAGGGCGACGTCTACGACGATTCTCATCTACCTTTGCCGTCGGTAGAGGTGTAATATCATATGGTGATACACCGAAATTGCACATCGCGGATTCTTTCGATCGTTTCACATCTAGAAATAATGAACGTAAAATGCAAAAATCGAAGAGAAAGGAATATTTCATTTGGTTCGATGATAAAGCCATACAAGGTGGTGTTGTTTCCTTTGCACACTTGGTAGGTGTTTCCAGATCGTCTTCGGAGCTCGATAAAATCGGTCTATGTAGAAATAGCACTGCCGATCTTCGCAGTCTCTTTGTTGGTACAGCCGACGAGCAATGCGCTTCGGGGCTTGAACTAATTTGAGTTCTTTTAGTGGGCTGGCTTACCGAGCAACCGGCTTCCGCTTTGTGTACGGTCTCGTCTTCCGCGGCGATGGAAATTTGGCTCAAAGACTGACTCAAATCTGCGAGTAAATCTGGACTTTCATGTCGCAGATATGTCTTATCGACAAGAGGCTTAGGCGAAGCCACGATTTCTGAAGGAAAATTGTTTTCTAGCGTCGCTACCGATCCAGCCGAATGTGCAGTCCACGAGTTTAGTGAGAAATTTTCCTCAGCGGTCACGAATTCATCTTCCGACGACGATTTCACACATGGATTTGTGCGAGGTGTTTGAGTTTCCTGAGCGGTCAAGTATTGATCCTCCGAAGACGACTTGACGAATGAATTCGTTATCGGCGTATGAGATTCGGGCGTAAAAAACTCATCTCTCGAAGATGCCTCCTGCGACGAATACGTGATCGGTTGATTATCGTATTCATTTTCCATGGTAACGATACAATAATCATTCGCAGCCTCGCGTTCTGTTAATGGCGTGGACGATCCGTCTCTTCGCGACGTGTGACGAACGTCGTCGTTGTCCGAAATCGCTTCGATCGAAGAGTCCATCTGAAATTCGTCCATTACGTGATAGAACGGAATTCCAATTTCCGAGAAATTTGGTCATACCTGTTATCACTCGTCCCAAGACATTACATTGACCGATGCCAAATGTAAAAGCATTTATCAATGAGAAAAAAATTACAAATTTTGTTCATATTGTACCTTTACGGGAATAGATCTGTCGTCTAGAGCCACCTCAACCGAGGCCTCTTCCTCGTTCATCAAAGATCGGTCAGTTACCGCGGCTGGCATAAAATCCTCATCGGTAAATACATCGCGACGGAACGGCCATATCCCCGTTTTCCGGAACCCGTTAATAGCCGTTTCTCGTGTAGCTGCTCTTGCGAACGCTTTGCCGAATAACAGAGGGACGTCCGAAGGCTTAACGACACGGCCTGGATTCGATCGCATCCATTCTCGAATCGCACCAGCATAATAAATTGAGATTGGACGCATAAGGCTCACATCCAACGGCTGTAATCGATGTGTACAGTGTGGCGGAAAACATAAAATTACGACGTGCCGGTTGCGAGCAAAATCGATAACTTCGATGTTTCTCGTGTGCGTGGTATGACCGTCTAAGAGAAGAAGAACGGGTTCCTCTTTAGACGGTTTGACGGTCTCCACGAACCATTGAAACCATCGATAAAATATCTCGGTCTGCATCCACCCGGTAGGATGGCAGACGCTCCAGCTACCCTCGGGGGCTCCTTTCATAAGGCTCGGATCCATTCGCATTCGTGGAAACACGAACATTGGCGGCAAATACGTTCCCGTCGCAGAAACGCACAACTCGATTGTCACGTTTTGGCCTCTCTCTCCCGATGTTACGATTCCAACTTGTCGTTTTCCCTTCGTGGCGATAATTTTTGACACGTGCTTTGCAACCGTTGAGCAGCCCATTTCATCGACGTTGTAAATGCGATCGGGGGTAAGATGATATTTTTCGATCGTTTGCTCGAGCAAATTTTGAAAATTCCCCACGACGATCTTATTGAAACCTGTTGCCCGAGCCGCCGAAGTTGCTTCAGGCTTACGCAGAGACAGCACAGGATTTCTTCGTAAAAATCCACACATCCAATCTTCTCCAGCCATTCCATCGGTGAAAGGATGGTTTATTTGATTTTTTTCCGCAAGTTGCCACGCTAAGATTCTTAGCTCCATTGGAGACAAGCCGTGGAGCCGAGTTTCCATGTCTTGCAAATATGCGACCAATTCTTGCTCTTGAGCTGCAGTGAAGACAGACTCGAATCTTCCCAGACCTATAAAATGCATTTCTTAAATTTAATAATAATTATCGAAAAAGTGTTGCGTCTCTCAGAAGTCACGTCGAAAAAAATTGCGTCCGCGCGAACGAAACTATCGAGGTAATCATTCTATTTTTTGAACTCTCGACTGTCCGCCAGGGAAAAAGGTCGGGACTTATGCGTGTAACAGAGACAAGCCATTTCGTTGTTCGGTACGTTCTCAAAAACAGCTAAAAATTACTTAACAAAATTCGATACAGCGATACCATGACATTCGGTCAATGCCTTTTTCAATACGGAATTTAAATTAGTTGAAAATTCGTCCAAATGAAAGCATTTCACTAAATATTCCATTGAATATTTTGAAGATTGGGCGCCATCTTCCGTTATATATTTTTCCGATTGGGTTTTACTCTCTGGACGCTCGATCTCTGTGTGGCATAAGTTCAAATGCACGAAGGACTATCTCCTTTGAAAATAATTGGCTCGATAAAAAAGATGAAATTTAAAAAAAATGTAAAAAATGCCGAAACTCCTCAATGAAAATGGAGTATTATAAAGAAGTTTATTAACCAAAAAGAGTGAAATAACAATTCATTCTTCAAATATTATTATCGGTAGTTTTTTCCTTTTTGTAAAGTTTCTTGATCGTTTAGTGTCGTAAAGCTGAAATCTGCCCGACGTCAATAGATATTGAAAAGAAAAAAAAAACGCGACGTGAAAGAAGAGAAAAGGGAAATCAAAAACTCCGTCTATTCGAAAACTATTACAAAACTGACTTACCTTTCATTATCGCCAATTGTATGTCCGGATTTTCGCGATACTTCTGCACACGTCGTTGCAGAGTAGTCCGAGGGACATTAAATGTTTGGGCCGCTTTTAGCGCACCAAATTCTCCGTTAACTACCGCTTCGATTGCTCTTGCCATTGACAATTCATCCCATGTTTGTCGGTCAGTTTTTCGTTTGCGGTTACGAACCATTGTGCGTTTATTTAATGTAAGGAAAGTCGCATTCAACAATTGTAATTTGTTACTTACTCTGGTCGTACAAACGGTGTTTACTGTCTGGGGTAACGGTTATTAACGGACACATGCGCAAACCCCATTTGTTTACGCCGAAAGCGAGCGGTAAGTCGGCGCACATTATTTGCGCATGCGCCACCTTATGCGACTGCGCGGAATATGAGCACGCATTTCGATGAAAATAAATCAACGCATTTTTCAAAATATAGTTGGCGCACAAAATAAATTTATATATTACAATGAATAATTAATTACCGCTAATTATCAATTCGATTATAATTTATTAATAATTCGATATAAATAAGACGAATAAACATGTAATTGTGTTTTGCGGCCGAAAGTGATCGCGACTAAAATTTAAGGGTAGCCCGTTTTGCCCCAGACAATTTTTTTTTTCGATAGCTCGATAATATTAGTAGGAATAGATTATTTGGGGGAAAATGAATGATTATATGGAAAAAGTATTGATACAACGTCCTCTATTTCTTAGGTAGCCCGTTTTGCCCCGGTCTCCCCTATATCCAACGCGAATATAAGACGTTTAAGGTGGCAAGTGAATAAAACCGCGAGGGGGTAGTTTGTCGTCGATCGAATCGATTTTTATCGAATCGCCTTGGTGAAGCGACCGCCCGCGAAGTCTGATAAATTCAGTACCCGCGAAATTGAATCCTCGCTCCTCTATATCTTTCTTCTTTGGCCGTTTGGTTAGTGTATGAGGGGGCGGCAGCAGCGGTTTGAGGATAAAAGTCTAATGGCCTTCTCTCGGTTAGGAAGATTCAGGCGCGCAATCGCGCGCTACGGCTACATACCACGCGAATTCTCGGTGATTCTCGGACTGGATAAATTCTATGTGAAAAAAAAAAAAAAGAAAACCGAGGAAATAGAATGTTACGAAGAATGAAAGAAATATGGCGGGGAGGTTTCGGCTCCCTTTCCATCCCCTGATCTCTGCGTATAGCGCTGCGAGAACGCCGAGGCGATGCGAGAAGCCCGGCGAACGCTACTCGACTGTGAAAATAAGGCGGCGGGGGTGAAAGAGAGGAAAAAGAGTTACGGTTCGCGAGGGAAGCCTTTCCGCATTGTCCCTGGAGCCCCGTGAGCCTCCGACGAGTAGAGACAGGAAGGGATCATTAGATTCTTAATTGGAGGCTGCGCCGCGCGTGCCCCGGCACCTCCGGAGCCTTCGCAGCTCTTTTTACTCTACCGTCGCTCTAACACTCTCTTATACACACCCATATATACATGTATACAGTTCGTTCTCCGCTTCGCCGGTTAACTGCAAAACAATTAACTTCGCCCTCCGTTTTCGCGGAGCTCTAACTTCGGCTCTAATGAATTTTCTTTACACGTCTCGTTCACGGCTCCGGTACGTTGGGCCCCGTCGAGCTTCGCTGCGCATATACCCCTCGACGATAGAAATCCGAACGAGTAACGGTAACGGAACACTCCAGCGAATTGCTTGATCGTTAATCGTTTATGCGTATATCTACATTTACGTATATCAATCGAATTATCGATGACAAGCCGATCTTTTAACAAAAGAGGGCTACGAATGAGTTTTTCTACATTAAGTATTCATAAAATTTGTTACATTTTTGTAATCTCGAAAAAAAAAAAAAAAAAAAAAAACGAAAAAAATTCATTCATTTTATCATTACGCCCCGTAATCGATTATCATTACTCCCCTTTATTATATCGCTATGCTATTGTCATGCTTTCAATACCAATCAAACCGATTTGTCAAAATACCATTAGCGCCCGAGTTCCATTAACGCGAATTGGGTCGGAGGGACTGCGTGACTATTATATTTTGTCGCAATTATTATTCCTATTGTATTATATTACTAATAACATTACGTACTGTATATCATAAGGAATATTCGATATAATTATGTCATTTAATTACAACGATGATAATCCAGATGAATTAAAAACATTACACGTAAAACAATACGTCATATACATTATACACAAGTAAAACAGACGTTCGCGACGCCAAAGTCACCAACAGATACCGAACGATCGTTGAATGATCAATCATTTTTTTTTCGTAACACTCGTGACTGTTGAAAATTACTATTCTCTCAGAGACAATCGCACAATTGTTTCGTTTTAGTATTTAAAAAAATACAATGCAATTATACCATTCAACAGACACGGGATTACGGTTCGCACGTCTGTGCGCATTACACTTCTCGCATCTTGCATGCATTTTCTCATTGTCATTATTATCATTGTACTATATATACTATTCCATGACGATGCAACACACAAATGAACGATTTAGACGACTTTACTTATAAAAAAAAAAAAAAAAAATTACACTTTTCGTAATCCACATTACATACAATTATTTATCATTTCATGCAATTCAACATATTACATTCATATACACGATATATATAATTTGTACAGAATTCCACGTTGTACCCTGCTACAGCACCGCCGAGTTTCTCGATCTTAGATCATATAATACGTGTTAGAAAAACAAAGTCGTTAGAAGCAATTGTAGTGATTTTTTTAAATTTTTTTTCACATTTTTTTAAATCTTTTTTTTTTTTTTTCGTTTCGTAAATGGAGCCACTCGATCTCCCGTCCTCTGAAATTTTATCGTGTGTTCATTGACAGCTGTATTTACTATTCTACTTAGTTAGAATTTCAAAGTGTGTTGTTTCCAGCACCCGTTTCACCAGTGATTTCCTTTGACACGTGATAAATTACTATATATATATATATATTATATGTAAAATCTTTCGAATTATACGTAAAAAAAAATCACATATTTGAATCCTGTCGAACGAGCAGCAGTAATAGTTACATCATCGTATCGTCGTCTCACTGTAGACTAACTGCACACCTAGTTGAAATGTAAAGAGCAGTTTGCATCGTGTATGTTTATTTTAATAACTTTTTTTTCATATATATATGTTTTTTTTTTATTTTTACATTTATTCCCGACAGTTATAGATCGCGTCGTTAGAGAATTTAATCGAATGAAAAATGTTACCCTCGATCGAGACAGTTAAACACGTTTGCGTTTCAATCGTCGCGAAAAAATGGCTTTTCCCGCAACGAGAGTTCGAAAAAGTCGTCGGGATTTCGCAAACTAAATTATTCCGAGTATCGGTTCGTTTGCTTTTTATTTTTTCGTGAAGTTAAACTAAAAGTTGGCAGTCGATGATACAACGCTGATAGATATTAAAATAGAGGAGGGATACGGGAAAGAGTCACTTAGCCACTTGCAGTTGCCGGTTCCGACGATTTATTCGCGGGAAATTTACTCGAAAGTGAGGAGGGCGGCAGGTGGAGGGAGATTAACCCTCTCTGGTCGCTAGACGTCAAAGGTTCATCCCTCCCGTCCACCTGCCCCTTTCACAGGTAGTCGTTGAATTCGTTACCGTAAAACAGAGCTGCAACGCGAAACCCCTTTTCTGCTTCTCTCATTCCCGTTGTGTCTGTGTGAAACTCGGGGATATTATCCTACCTCTCGTTTATTTCGCGCGACCGACTTCGTTAGCGGCTCCGTAGAGTCCCCCCAAGTGCAAGTGCGATTTCTCGAGAGTATTCACCGACGCGCGCGCACTTCGCATCAGTACCTACTGCTACGTACTCTCAACTCCAATTTCAACTCTGCTCTGCTCTCTCGCTGCAAATTACGCAATGAGTATCTTACGTCACAACTCTATGAAACGGGAGGGTGCAATTAAAAAAAAAAAAAGAAAAATACAATAAAAAGTGTAAAGCAAACTCGGCGGTTACGCGATATTTTTTATAATAATAATCTCATTAAATACCGTTGAAGTGGCACGTGAGAGGCAGCGTGCTCGTTAAAACCATTAACAGAGGTTGGTTAACAGAAGGTCTTATACAACTGTTGATGCGTTATTCTGTAAAAAATTTGATTGGTTATCCAATAGCCATCGAATTCGAGTCTCGCGTTACAGCAGATTCTCGTTGAGAAGATTCCGTCCGCTGATCAATTATGGGTTTCAACCCTCCGCGCTGCTACCCTCGTCGTTCGATCGTCTCTCGAACAGAAAAAAAAATGTCCAATTTATTCGGAGAAGCAACAATGACCTGTCGAAGGAAAGCAAAAAAACAGCGTTAAACTGACTCGATCGACGGTACATTGAAATTTTTTTTTGAAACAACACAGTCACCCGAAATTTTTTATTTTTTTTTCTAATCGAAATTTATGTTTTTCGCTATAGTCGCTAATATCGTGAGAAAAAATGAAAAAAAAAGAATCACAGCGCTACACGAGCCACATTACCACCCACACAACGCAGCCATTTATAGTTTAGATAATGTGTATTATAGCAAAGCTAGCGGTAAAACTAGATGCAAAGTATCTGTAGCGGGCTTCGGGGGCATAGAGAAGAAAAAAAAAAGCCAAGCGCTGAATAATGAAAAAAAAAAAAAAATCAAGGAAAAGCAAAGAGCAGAGAAAAACCCCGCAAGCGATGTTAACAGGATGTTTATGTCTGTTTTCTTTTGGTTGACCCCGTTACCACCCTGCACCAAAAAACCAACCAATCAACAATACCAATTGACCGACCGATACGATATCTCGTTGTTCCACGCTGTGATACGAAGAAAGTGGTAAGGCCGTGTACACAATGTTTCTTTATTTTTTTTTAATAGCCCAATTTCAATTTTTTCCATTATTATTATTATTATAAATTATTATCATTATTATTATTAAAATCTTTTACTACTTTTCAAAGAGAAAATTTCACCGTTTATAATATAGTGATATAATTATGATAATAACGCCTACGGACACGAAAAAAAAAAAATTAATAATTATTCGGCCGAATTCTCCCGTCGCGGCGAGAATTGGTCTCTCGGACATGTTCAAGCTTCGGTTCCGCGAAGCTCCTCGACTATATAGCTTCGTCAACTTGATCATTAAAACGTCTCTCTACTTGTCACTAATCACGACGCGGAAACTACTCCAATCCTCGATTTTCTCCACTTCGATTATATTCGAATGTTCCGAGACAGTGAAAAGTTCATAATTAAACGAGTTTCGTTGAGCAAAGTGCTCGATTCCACGGAATCGAAAGGAAAACATTCGAGAGACCACCCGAGCGGCGAGCTTTTTCGATTGATACATTTTTAATACCTATAACAACGTTTCGATATGTATAGACGAGGCTTGAGGGATGTGTTTAGTTGCGGTCGCTGCATTCTATGTATATATACGATACTACTAAGTTAAAAAAAACATACTAATACCTAAACCGTAACACACAGTCGCGTGCTAACACACACTTTGCATGCCTGAAGTACGTCTTCTTTTTGTGGATTTTGGGGCATTGGTTCATACACTTGCCGTGTTTTGTCTTCTCCAAGGTTCGGATGTATCCGTTTTTTTTTTTTTTTTTTTGACGTTCGATTCTGTCGCATGTTTGTCCACGTGTTGTGTGTCCCACGTCCTCGATGTATTTGTCGTGCCGTAATATTGAGTGTAATTTGATTCTGTCAGACCTTCTCGTATGTATTAATTATGCAACCGTAAAATAATTTTATCCCGAATGCTTTGTACATCAATACCAAATTCCTTGGTAACTTCCAACTTCGTATGAAACTCTAGCATGCCAAAAATTTATCGGGACGGATGGAATTTTGCAAGAATTGCCGATCGAGCGTTCGAATCGTTTCCGCGCGCAATCGACGGCGCCTTGCAGCTTCTTCCCGATGCCCGAGAGTTCCACTCTGCACTTGAACTCGTGATGATATCCGTACGCAGGTGATTCACTGCGCAACGATTCTCGCGCAACGTGCCTCGAGTAAAATTTTTTTTAATATTATTCGAAATTAAAAAAAATTAAATTAGAATGTCTCGATTTGCAGTGAAACACGTGCGTAGACGACTTACACATTGGCACACACCTTTTTATTATTATTATTATTATAGTATAACTATGATAGCGTACCTAGCATAGTATGCTGCGCTATATTATACTATAGTATTATATATTTATATCTATATTTAACACAATATACTTGACGATTTCATATTTAAACCTTAAAAAAAAAACGTTCGAATAATTATATAAAAATTAATGATTTTGAGAGGATTACACAGATGACTCCTGTACCATTGCCCGATGTACATTGCACAGTCATGGGCTCCGGTACAAGGAACAGTTTGAATTAACAATGAGAATAAACGAAACACAGTGTGTACGAGAACCCAATGGAAATTTAAAAAACGGCTTTCCGTATATTTATTCATTTTTTTTTAAATATAAAAAAAATTCCATGGTTCTCGCGGCACGTCACAAATACTATGTGTTATACATAAATGTGTGTATACAGATCGTTTTTGCCATTTTGTCGTAAGAGTTCGTGACATTACCGCGTCTACGTCGGTTCACCGACTGACGAAACAGCATTCGTAAATATCATTTTTTCTCAACCGGCAATAATTGCACGAGACTTCCGGTCTGACTACGTGCGGCATTATCCACTTGATTGTCTTGTTAGAGACACGGAACTTAAAGAAGTATCGTATTCTCACGAGTGATGTCACGTGCCGAAGACACAATGGCATAATTACGCTTTGATTGGCCAAAAAAGTAAATTACGCGAATCGTTGTGTCGATGTTGATATTTGATTCCCAGAAAAAAGCATTACTGTAGGAGGATATGCTCGAGAAAGGACTCTTAATTTTCAATTTTTTTGGGGAATTTTCGTCTCAATCATCTCTTTTTTTCCGCGCAATCGTTTCTCTTCCTCTTTTTTTTTTTTCAATAACGTTGCGTCGTCGTTTCAACGATGAAATTCGAACGAGATCGGTGATTTTCCAAGCGTCGACCGCGTTCGATCGTCCAGTTTCCTCTTAATTTACGAGACGGGCTTAGACCACGAAGGTCCGGGGGGTGCGCTCGTACGTCTTGCAGAAAACGCCGGAGGTAGCGGCCAAGCTTGGTGGGGTGGTTGGTGGAGGAGGGGATGCAGCAGCAAGTGTATATCCAAGAACGGCAAGAGAGACCGTCGACTTTGCGAAGCGAAGTTTACGGGCCTTCGTGGTTCGGCGCGCCTTCTCTACTCGTTCTTCCGTTCTGCTATATGCCTCGTTGCCTCTTCGCCTTCCTTCGCCAAAGATCGCTTCGGAGGTCTACCCTCTCACCCCATCGTTTTCTCCTGTCCTCTATGCACCGCGGTAGTATAACGTTTCACTCCGATCTACGGGTTTGCACTCTCCACGCGTTCCGCACGGGTCACCTATTCCTCGAGCATTCCTCCGGCAAGGCGCGCGCCAGCTGGGAATCGTGTCCTCGTGCTCTGTACTATAACAGAGCAGGAAGATACCTATGTGCCACAGGATTCTCTTACCCCTTTAGTCTCGTCTCGACTCTCCTCTCCTTGGTCACTTCTGTGAACCTGAACGACTAACAACCCTTCCAAAATCTCTCGATTCACGTGAGAGTAGTTTCAACTTCCTTCGCTAAGTTGCTATCATCTCGCTACACAGTAGAATCCGACATTCAATCGGGCAAATAACCCCCTGTCGAGAAAGAGAGAGAGCTAAATTCGAATTGCAAATATCTCTTCGAGTCTCCAGAGTCCAATACTCAACGGGTGAGAACAAGTGTCCGTTATCGTAATCTGTTATCAACGAAATCTCGACGTTTTCTCGTAATATCGGAAATTTCATAATCGTCAGATAGAAATTCATTGAATAAATTGTTTAAAAAAAAAAACCATTTTTTTTCATTTTTGGCAAAGTAGAGAAAGGACGAGGAGAGTTTTGTCGATATTAATGAAAATAAGTTTCCTGTTAACTTATCGATATCAACATCGTGTAATAATCGTTTATGTGGCATAAATCATTGACGCTAATTGTTATACATATAGTATACTGTGGTTGTATCACTTGGTATCTGTTCTCGTTTAAAATTGTTCACGTACCACGTGCGTATCGTTTATTCTCGTATCTCTGTGCTATTCCCATAATTAACTTAACTATAACCGCCTCCTATCGGACCTTCTTATCCGCGTCCATCAATATCCTTCCCGTATTCCCTTAATAATTCTTGCAAACTCTCGATGCTCGACGAAATAACATCGAGAGTTTTCGATTATTTGTTTACTGAATTGTTTATTGCGTACTTCAGCTCGAAGCATCGTCACGAAGAAGGGGGATGGATCACAAGTGAAGGAGTCGAGCGACAGCAGCACTACGATCGAAGACGATGACGTCAAAGGTATGATGATATCACGTTATTCTAATAGCTTATTTATGCTCAATCCCGGCATATTTAGTATATAACTATTGCCGCATTTTTTAATATATATATATATAATGCCGTAAAAATACAACGCCTATTTTACGATATAATAATACCTATACATATCCTCCGATTATCGTCATTTTTCACGCGAAGGGCATTGCTGCTCACGCGTTAATATCTCTCTAAGATAAATAATAAAAAATAAACAGACGAAAAAAAAAAATATTCGTTAATCGGACTCGAGTATTCAGGATATCGACGCTCAAGAGAGTTCATGAGAGAGAGTAATCACGAGTTGTCCGTTCAGCTCTTCCCACCCTCCGAAAAAAAACCACCCCCCCCCCCTGCCATGTTGCTTATCCGCTGCGAACTATAACCCAAGTACCGGAGTGTAATCGATAGCAGCAGCATCTCGTAGTTAATTTTTTACCAGTAGTAGATGTAAGCAAATTATCTCCTCGATTCCTCATTTTATTAGTTATTACAACGAAGTACTGAAAGATAAATATTCGACATTTTGAAAATTACCGAATTTTTGTTATTGATGAAAAAAAAAAAATTCCCGAATTTTCGTTCGCCGATTACATCGTAGTTAGCGTTGAAGTATATAATTTCGTTAATAGACTCCCAGTAGCGACCATATGATCTGTTCACTGGACTCGAGTTCCCAGGATATTTCGACACTTTTGTTGCTACAAATTGTCGAGAATCTTTGATAAATTTATTCATACCTCGCTGCTTTTTTTTTTAACGAATAAGTATCCTTTTTCGAGATTAGTAATATGGTAGTCAGATCCTTGATTGCAGTTCAATCGATTTTACTGGTGCCGGAGTATCCAGGATGTTGAAATTAAAGGGACGACTCTTATTTTTATTATGCCGCCCCTTCCCCCTCTTGATTGTCGTAGAAATTATACGCAAACCCAAGCTTTTCCCGAGTCAATGATTGCCGCCGTTCGGTTGGCTATAAAAATACAAAGTCGGTGGTGTTTGACGACCTACAAGAGTCAACATTCGGCGCTCATCGCATTCTCGACGAGAGTCGCTATATCGCGATATTTTCCGACGTTTCGATTGAATCGCGCAAATAAAATATATCGGATACGAGTTTAAGAAAAAGTTACGAGATGAAAAATTCTCCCACGCGGAGTCTCTCCGGAACACGTTATTCGCGTCATAATAACGACGACGACTACAACGACAGACGAAATTTCCTCTGATGCATGTTGCAATTTTCGTTCACGTCCACTTCACAATTGTGCAATCAAAATTAATCATTAACATTATGTACTACTTATCTATTTATTTATATGTGTCGATTCATCGTATGCAGAAAAAAGGCAAAAAAAAAAAACAACTATTCGATTAGTTTTGTGCATTAGATACGACAATGATATCTGTTACTCGAGACTCTCACTTATCACCGTAGACTCGCGATTTTTGCGCACTCACAATTATGTCGCTGTCGTTGGTGTCGTTGTGTTACTTAAACTTACACTTACAAACACTCCACATCCACACACGCAAACATTCACTTTCATTAAACACAACTGTGTTGAATTTCGTGTCTATAAGAGTATTTATTATACATACACACAATATTTCGCCCTGTTGTGCCTTCTAATTTAATCATATCAGACATCGATTTTAAGCACCCGAGTGAAGCGAGAATACACAAAGGCACACGCAGCGTTATCGTTATACATCGATTTATATAATAATCCAAGCGTGTCGTCGACAGCGGTGCTCACAAATCCATAACACGCGTACGCCAAGTTATTTTTTTTTTAATCCATTAAATAATTGTTCATTCTTCGAGTCGAAATACGATTAACAACGCAAATAGATTTTTATAAATCCGAACAAACGACTAAAAGCTCTTTCCCAATTTTTTTTTTTCCCTCATCCTTTGATAATCACAATAGCGAAAAGATTAGCGACAAAGAAAGAGAATAAAAAATAAATTGTTGCGATACGTGAAACACAAATTATCACTTGAGTTTCAAGGGTGCACTCTTCAGGAGATCGAATCAGGTCAGCATTATTTCTCGTAGATTTGTTCGTTAATTATAACTATATCGTCTATATTATAAATTTGTTTGTTTCAAATTTTTTCATTAGCTATTTAACTATTTCTACGTTAATTATTAATTCAATTTATTATACTGCTACATTATTCGCCGATTCTCGCTTTCACCACTTTACTATTATCATTGTTATTATTATTATTATTATTATTAATCACCGGTTATTACGAAAATGATTCTTCACGATATTTTAATACTCTTATATATTATTCTATCGTTGCATATCTTCCTCATTAATCTCACAGCAATCGCTTTTTTATATATCGTACAACACTATAACGCCTTTGAACTCATAGATTCTTTCGCTCAATTTGCCAAAAAACGATACGATCCAATCCAATTCAATCTCTTTTTCTCCAATTTTTATTCACTATTTCGAATATATTATACAAAATATCTTTATCATTCACACTTTGAGTTGTTATCGTTATTGCGCTAAGATTGATTACCACTCATAGTATCGATAATCGTTCGAATCGAGACATCAACTTTCGGAAAATAAAAAGTGAAATATCGAAACAATATTTGCAAAAAATGAAAAAAAAAGTCTCGAATCGAACGTCTCGATCGAATCGCCGATCATCTTCGCTTTTTTATACATTCCTTCATTTCTTCCATAATTTTTAGTATATTTATTATTATGATTATTATTATGATTATCATTGATCAATACCTGTCGCTTTAGTACGTTTATTTATTAGTGAAAGGATTGATCACTTCAGCCAGTCATAACGCAATAAAGTAAGTAATAACTATGATAAATAGTGAAAAAAAAAAAAAAAATGACGCAAGGGGATCAAAATCAGAAGTAATCAGTCCTTGAAAACTCAATGCTTTTGCATTTAATGTTTTATTGATCGTGTTCGCTGCGATCCCTGGCACAATAGATCGCGTAGTACAGAGCTATATTGGGCGATAGAACTTAGATAGGGATGCGTATATATATGTTTTTATACAATAGCACGAAAAAACAAAAAATAAACCCTAAAAATAGAGAGGGGTAGTAAAAAAAAAAAAAAAAAACATAGTTGATGCCGCCTGTGCAAAGGAGAAAAGGGACTCGTGAGTCAGCGGCAAGACGAGGATAGAAGATCGGTATGCCTATTTATTGCGTGAAGATAACGATCGGGAAAAAAAATAAAAAATCGCGCAGCTACCCACTGTGTGTGTGCCTCTCACCCATAGATTAATCGTTTAGCTGCAGCACGTCACAAAGTGGATTCTCTACACAATACAATAGGGGAAGCGGTACAGCGATCGTCAGTTACAGCCATAAATAAACTATAGTCATTGGTAACGCTTGTACATATATATCTTTCTGTCTTTAAACTGTACCACTCACCCTTGCTATATCTACGTCTCTTTTATCCATTCCCCTATTTATCACTTTCTTTCACTGTGTCTACTTTCTACCCTTCGTTTTTTCACAATCTCTCTCTCTCTCTCTCTCTATTTCTCCCTCTTCTCAATTATTGTCTTCTCCATTGCACCGTTCGTTATTCGCGGATAAAAAAAGAAATCACTTTTCCACGCTGTTTTTTCGTACGCTATGTATAAAAGAAACATAATCGAAACTACAGCATCGAGAGGACAAGAACTCTCAGCTGTATGCGAATGCGTCACGATATTAATTAATCACGATAAAATTTTGCGCTTTTTTTTTTCTTGTACAAATTTGGTGTTATGGATTTATGAACACCCTTCTCGCATTTCACCACGTCGATAATCTCCCAAACGCACACTTTTTAACCCTCGTCACTTGTACCGTGAAAATTTCATTAATCATTCGTCTGTATGTTCACCAATGGTCCTTTCTTCGATCACACCACGTTTCGATCCATCGAGCAATAACGGCACAAATCACGTGCACATCCGGATATGTTCTTCACGATTTCTATCTGTCTTCCATTCACTGTGTATCGTCATCTTTCTGTCTGTCTATTATCTTTCTCCACTTCACTAATCGTCGCCTCAATCACGATCATCGACTTGAGAGAAAAAATGGAGTGTCTCCGCATAGCATAATCGATTCATTAATGAATGATGAATCTCAACGCTTGGCGCATGTATCCCGCTTTGCACGTTTTACCGGCATCCTACCTCCGGGACACATACATCGGGCGAAGGAGAACGAAAGAAAAAAAAATTAAATGATTTGCAGGAAATTCTGCGCGTCCTGATAAAAAAAAAATGAAAAAAAAAAAAGTTAGGACTTCGTGAGTTTACACATCGGGTGAAGATCGACCTTTCGAAACGTTGGTTCGAATTCTGATCGGAATTTTTTCTATCGGTCGGCCCTTTTTCATATTTTTCATATAGGAAATTTACTCATACCGTGAGTGGCCAATGACTGTCGGGTAGAGTCATTTATTGTATCCGTTATCCGTAGTAGATATATATATACCGCGGTAACCCGGGCGCAAATAGACGCGAAAGTCGATTCATCGAATCTAATGTTCCCTTTCACGGAGGAAAATTAAATTCTGATCCCTTTGACGAGAGAAGGATGAGAGTCGGCATCGATATCCGAAAAGGGTGGGTCGGTGCGGATCAATCGAATTTTCTTTCTCCCTTTGAGAAAGAATCCTTGTTATCGGAGGACCGACGACAACGACGACGAAGACGACGACGAAGACGATGACAAAGTCTACAACGGGTAAAGGGACGAGAATACAACAAAATGGAATGGGATCGAACAATTTTCGAGTTTAGCGACCCACCGCGGAGTTCGTAGGCTCACTTTTTCCGAAGGGTTCTATCGTTATAATATATGGTCCCACGAGAATAGCAAAGATGTCGCGTGTAAAAAAAAGAAAAAAAAAAAAAAAAACAAACGGAGAGATAAAAAATGAACATAGGCGTTTATTGTAAAATCGTAAATTGTCGTATATCCGTACGTGATGTATATGTGTGTATGTTGTACAGAGGATAAGAAGGGCGGCGTCGACCGGAGCAGCACGGTCATTGCCAAAGAACCCGAAGGTAATCCAAAATTGCACCAAACCAAACAAAGAATATATATTTATAAAAAAAATAAAAAAAAAAACAGAGCAATGATAATAGTTATAATAATGATAATAATGCAACGAAAGACGAAAAAAAATAATTCACGTGTCTCGTTAATGCGTATATTATCATTATTAAAAAAGATAGATAAAAATCTGTGTATACTGTATATGTGTTTTTGAGTTTGCTGGATTATCGTTCGGCTTTTGTTTCGCGGCGATTATAATGCCAAAGATTTCGAAAAAGCCTCTTCGATGTGATGGTAAAACCGCTTGGCTTCGAAGTATCGCAAAAAAAAAAAAAATCAACAAGTATCGAATCCAACATTCGTTGGATCGAGTAACTTTTTTTATTTCGCCATATCGGCGGCTTTTTCGGTAAATCTCGCTCACAAAAAGCTTCTCGTTTCTTTTCGTTATCTCAGTTGCATCTTTCTCTATCTCCGTTTTCATTTTATTACGATAATACATTTTGCGATTCGATATATACTATCTATTTATAGATATTATGTATGTATAGTACGTAGACTAATGTGGTAACAGACGAAATTCGTGACGAATTGCGCATACGGGCGGAATTGAAGAATTAAATACCGCTTCCGGCGTTTAAAGAACGTTGCAAAAACCATCGGCAATCCCTGTCTGGAATCCGTGAAATTCTCTGCGCGATAAATAATGAATTTCCATGCAAATCCAAAATTCTCGCTCTCGTGGCGCGTACGAGTTTCGTCACGTGCCACAGCGGTGGATATCAATTGATTCCACCAGCATTAGCGTGAATTTTATATACCGAACGATTGTGGTCGCCTCTTATCAGTCGCAGCCGAACTCTCAACTCGATGAGTTTTGTGTCCCAGCTGAAGCTACGAATCCTCGCATCGCTAAATCCGTCAGAATTAATTAACCATTAGTACAATTAACGAGTAACGCGTAACACGACATCATAAAACAATATTTTACGCAATCCTAAAGAAGTTGTGATAAACGTGACTTGCAAAATTAACAGCCTAATTGAAAACCACTATTCGATAATAATAGTAAAAAAAAAAAGTTCACTACATCGCGAATTTGCGACTATCGGCGCTATGAACCGGAGAAAAAAAAGATTTATCACAAACTAATACCTTCACACATAACGTTCGAAAAAAAAAAAAAAAAAAAAACGACGATAAAACTTTTCTGCATTTCATCCATAATTACAACCGGTAGCGAGTTTTTTTTTTGTTTCTCAAGCGATTACGTCAACCAATAGAACCGACGGTAGTAGTTATATGCCGCGAGCGAGAGAGCGGCTTTGCTACTGCATCGCTGCGAGAGGCGTCTATACTTATAGTAAACGCGCGAAGTACCGCCACTATCTTCGACTAAGAGCCCGTGGTCAACCCGTGTCTTATTCTTAGATATTCAACGAGCAGAAATAAAGCATCCGTGAATAAGACTCCCGTTGCTCGTCGTCGACTATCTCGGGATGTTAATGTATTGGTGAAGAGTATGTGCGACGGAAGCGAACAGAGAAAAGCGCGCGGATAGCGAACCTCGTCTATACGATCGTATTAGAAGATGAATAAGAAGACGAGGAGGAAGAAGGGAAAGAAGTGAGATAGACGGAAGAAGAGAAGAGCAAAGCGGCATGCGCTCAGCGCGTTTAGTTAGGTACTAACCGTGAGGAAAGCGCAGATAGAAACCCGCGAGTCTCTTGTCCGCGACCGATTTTCCTGGCAGAAATACCTGCTTGCTTGGCCGGCCGGCATTATAGTATCGCGCGTAACAGATCGAAACTGAGGGGACGTTATACGTTACGGTTATATTTCTCTCGCTGGACGCAATTATACCTTAGCGTCGACGCAAATAAATCGCGTTGCGTACGTGTGGTACACCGGAAATGGATGAATAAAAAAATAAAAAAAAAACATACAATTCGCGTATTTCTATAAATAAGTGAGCGTTTGTGAATCGAAACAATGTCGAGCACAGCGACAGCGGCAGCGGCGAGCGTTCCCGGAACATCCAAACAGTCCGACAACTGTGAGTTGAATCCTCGAGTTTCCTTGAGTCTCCTCTGATTCATCATGGAAAATTGCGAAAAAAAAAAAAAAAAAAAATACTCGACTAATTTTACACTTTTAACGTTGCGTTTAACTATCAGAGTGTATTTTTTATTTGCTATGAATTAAACAAAATTTGATATTATCCGCAAAAGACGAGATGGATACTGTGTTTTTTAATCACTTCCGCAACGATTATTTTTATGTTTTATTTATTTCTGCGTCACTTACGCCCGATCGATTTCACATTTATCCGGTTCCGAGGCCACGGGCGTACTTCATTATCGGGAACGCGCTTCCGTGCAGCTAGGCCACGGTCAGCTTCGCGGTCTATTTTCGTAATACACGCGACTTATACACACCGAAAATTGCTCCAAATCCGTTACCACGCGGTTAACATATCGGACGAATTCGGATGTCCTCGAATACTCAACGGGAAGCGTTGGCTTCTTTAGGGGCAAATCGGTTCGCGAAATTCTCCGTTTCGTTGCATAAAACATATTGCATAAAACGTTTTTACCTCTCTCGCTTATTCCGCGTCATTCAACTCTCCGAGCGGTTGCGGGGCATCCGGCCATCTCCCCTCTTGCGCGAACGAGTTCGCAAGTCCCGCGGGAAACGGATGAAAGATTTATCAAAGGAGTACAATAGAAACCAATCACTTGGATTCTATCTTCGTAAATCCTTATTATTTTCAAGATCAATAATAATTTGTCCACATGCGCTCAGCGATGAAATGCAGAAAAGCGTCGCGTCGTACGAATGTGTAATACCTTTGTATTGTAATTAACGAGTTATGGTAATTATTAATGTCGAAGTATAGGAAAAACCTTTGATTCGTGGTGTCCAGTGGTCCTGGAAATCCTGGAAGTCCTAAATATTTTTTAGAATTTTTTGTTCTTTTTTTGACTCAAATTTCAACTTTTTAAAACTTCTTTCATTGTTCTCATCTATAGTTTCAAAAACTTTTGCCTTTTTTTCGGCGTTCTGGCCGCTAAAACAGTGATTCGCATTGAATCAATTATATGCTTCGTATTAATGTCTAAAAAAAGAAATATATATTAGTATTTTTTATTTCTATCAATTTTTACTTTCGTTAAATGTCTCTGATTATCCCGAAAAAGTCCTGGAAAAAACATAGAAATCGTCTTGAATTTTCTGTAGACCTTTTACTGGACATCACGTTAATGTGCAGTCGGCATGCCAATTCGTCTTTGACTAACGAAATCGGCGTTAATTCTGCCGTATTGCTGTTAGAATTTTATTTATTTACTCTGAAGTTTTATGATTTTCATTTTTATTTTTTTCGACCGAACCGAATGCGTCACAGGTTACGCGTCCCAAGGTACACCGCCGAGCAGCCCCGCGGCTGCATCAATATTCTCCAGGGTAATTGCTGCCGGTACGGGAAACAAACAGCCACAGAGTCCGGGCAATCATTTAGGAATAGCTGCGGTACTTCTACAGGGGGCGCAAGGTAACGAGCGCAAGGATCTCGTGCTCTCACCCGATTCCTGCCGATTGTGTCTCATTATCGTTCAACTAAAAAACCGAACAGGCTTCGATGAAATTAGTGTTATTGTTTTTTTTTATTTCTTGTCTCTAACGATATTCTCGTCGCTTCCGTTTGCCGGCAATCCCGCGTCTCGAAAAGCAAAAAAAAGGCCTATCGACTTGCCTCCGACAATTGTGTGGATATTGTTGTTGTTATTGCGTATCTTTGATATCGATTTTTCATACCGCGAAGCTTCGTTCGCGTGTTAATATTATTAGGAAACACAAGCAGCGGTAATAATTAATAAAAGTTTCGTGCGAAAAGTGTGCGATAATCAGCGATAACGATTAGAAAAACCTCCGCAGAAAATCGTAGTTCAATACGAATTAAAACGCCGACTCTAAGTATTTAGTACGTATCTCGTAGCTCCCTCAGCAACAGTAGGCAAAGCGTAGAATTGCTAAGATAATAAAGTACAAAAAAAATGAAAAAAAAAAACAGACGTTGCATTGCGTGCTACTGAACGATATCGATAAGCTATGGGCTGAGAGATCAATTTACGACGTACTTTTACGACACTGCGAGGGCGGATCGACTAAAAGGTATTTGTACAAAACCAAAAAAAAACGCCCCTGCATCGTGTGCGTCTGCAGACAATATCATCCAATCGGTAAGGCTTTGTTTTCCGATTAACAACAAATAAACAAAAAAAAATTTAAAACAACATCAATACATCGCAAAAACAAAGTTTGATATTTAGCATGATGCAACCACCATTATTGATATCATACATCATACAAACGACGCATTAGTTTCACGACGATAACGAGAGAAGGAACAGACAAAAACTGCATTGCAGAGGTAACGCGGGCTGCCAGACCGCAAGTAGTAAACTTCCGGTTTTGGTCAGACGCGAACTAGGATTCGTGTCTGCCGCGAATGCCGCACGTAGAAATGGCGAGTCTTTACGAGCAAAATTTCGAATTCTCTCCATCTCCGAATCGCCGTGAAAACTGCAGTTCTAACCGACAAATTAACACCCTGAAATCACCCTGAACATCTTTTACATCGTGACGATTTAACGAACGATATAAATTTCACTCCACTTTCAAGCATCCCAATAGTTTAGCGATCTTTATAGCTTTTTTATAGATTCTGTTTGTTCTGTCCGACTAGATAACACCCACAAAAAAAATCACACGATATTAAAAAAAATCCCTAAATGTTTGGCGCACTCTAATGAAGTCTCTTGTAGAGAGAAACGATAATGTAAATAACACCATCGAGTTTGTCAATTGGTATAACTCTGCGAGGTCTCGTAAAAATTGAACGCAAACTTCGGATAAATGGTTTTTCGAGGATACCTTGCAGAATTGACCGATTGATGAATATATCATTTGCACCCTCTTTATATTTGCACCCGTCGATGTAATGTCACGTAGACGAGAAAGCATTGACGTTCTCCGCGTGCCAAATAGAAGCGAATGGGTAAGCGAGTAATGATAACTACAACGCCACGAGTGATCATCAGGAAAGTTCAGTAGACCCCTAAGCCAGAACTCGTAGGTTCAAATACGACATCCGATGATACGCAATGGGGGGGTTATCCACTGAAATGAACGGACGCTCAAGGATGATCGAAAAAAACGTGTATCTCGTTGGTTGGTTGCATGATTAGTCGGCAGCGGTAGCGGAAGTGCTTCCAGTCACAGCAGCAGCACCACCAGCCAAAACAGCCAATCCGGAGCATCGCCATCATCGGCATCAACGGCCTACCTGAATGCCAACAACACGCCTCGACGACACAACTCCTCGGCCACTGGTCTGTACATGCGTTCCCCAATAATGCGCTGATTCGTTGTCCCGTCTTTAGTTTCATTATATTTCTCTTTTAAACTCAATTTTTCTCAAAGAATTAATTAAAATCGATTAAAAAAATGTTGACTGAAAGTTCGTTATTAAGAACCTTATGATCGATAAATCGATTAATTATTAAATGAAGAAGTGAATAAATTGATATTTCATTGAAACTAACAGGCAGGACAACGATACGATTCGATCTAAAAAAAAAAAAAAAAAACGAATGTTACTCTCACTCTCTATCTCGTCCTGTCAATCTCGCGTAATACGATGTGCATCGCGAGTGAAAAAAAAAAGCCTTGTGACCCATTCAGTATCGTACGTATCGATGTTTGTTTGCACGTGTGTCTTTTCTCTATGTATCCTCCAACCGCACGCATGTACCACCCGTCCGCGAATTGCACGTCTCATGCATGCACACGGTGTTTAATCACTTTATCAACGCCGACCAACAACGCCAATTTTCGCCGTCACGTCGGGACACGTACGCAAACATCAGAAGCCGAGGCCCGACGTACGCTTGTCGGTGCTGGAGTCGGGTCCGTTGGATACTGTCCACTTACTTCCGATATTCCCGAAGACGGTAAGGATGCTGCTGCGATTATCAGTGATGAGAAAATAAAAATTAATCGCAAGCCGAAAATACAGGACGAGGATTCGTGCTCTAAAATTATTAGACGATGCAGTTTGTCATGAAAACCTACGAAAATCACAAAACTCCGCGTTAAAGGCGAAAAAAAAAAAAAAAAATTCGCGCCCTTGAATCTCTCGTATTGACGAACAGCATAACGAGAATAATTATTTCGAGGCTCGAGTCTATCGATATCTCGTTGCTGTAGCTTCAATAAATCTATAAACACTGATATAGACTGAGCGAAGGGAGATGCGAAAATTACGAGTTCAGCAATATGTATTACGCTGGTTACCGTAACAAGATACGAGGGATTATTTTAAAAACGCGACATGCCCTCTGCATACGTAGCATCACCGTGTATAGTCAAAAGAAAATGAAAATTCTGTATAGCAATTATTAGTGGGCATTGTTACTGCGTGTGCATCGCCCAATTATTCATTCCATAAACCAATGTTAATAACGAAATCAAAGTTACATCGTTAAAAAATTAAAAATAACAAAAAAAAAATTAACTATATAAAATATTATCATACTTTGTCAAATAATCGAGTATGCAAAAAAAAATAGAACTATGTGAAGAAAACCATGAAAAAGCAGTGTTGTTGCTTGTTCGAGAGTCTTTGAATATTTTCAAAAAGCTTCGTAGCGGCATTTTTCGCTAGACGCGCTTAAAGCTAAACCCTGCAACGAATCGCGCGAGCGATTGATTATCACTATTATTTCAATATTTTTTGTTTAACAAAAACGCACAATGGCAAAAAATGAGATCAGCGGCCAGTGCGATTTATGGACGCAGTGGAGCAAATCGGTTTCGTTCAGACAGTCACTCTCGCGTGCGAGACGTCGCGACTCGCACCTACTTCGCCTGCTCGCCCCTCGTGACGCATACATATCGTTGCATTAAAGCTCTCCCCCGTGAAGTCTGCGACCCAAGATTTCGTTGTCCCTCTCGCCGATTCTCCAATATCAACGATTTAAAATTCATTGCACGCGGAAAAAAAAACAATTAGCCGAACGCGATCGAAGAATCCGCAACGCCGGCTGAGAGGAGGGGGCTACAACAATCGATTCTATATGTGTGATATATATAACATATATCGCTCGCAAACGAACTCACGAGTATAAAAAAGATTCAGAGACGATTCGGAAATATAATCAAACGATTAAAAAAAAAAAAAATTGTTTACAAATGTTGTTGCTTCGATAATCGAATCATTGATACTTTCGCAGACTCGTGCAGTTCGTGCTAAAAATGCTTCATACAAGATATTAAAAAAAAATACATCACATGCAAGCTAACGAAATAATCGTGTTTAAAGTGCGTTTTTAATGAGGAAGGTATATGCTTGTAGAAATAAGAATCATGTGTCCCGTCAAGACCTGCAGTCAACTCTCAACGAACTCGCAGTGCTCAGGTAACGCCGCGTACATTAACAAAGCAAAGAAAAATGAATCCACTTACACGACATCACACATACATACACACACACGCGCACGTACATATACACAATCGCATTCACACACCTAGAAACACGGATAGTATAAAAATCACAAAACGTAGATGAGAAAAGTTTTTAATTAAAGTTTTCCTACAAATTACACAACTTTTTTATAGTGTATATATATCTATCGTTTCTATTACAATTATTATTTCTTAAATAATAAAGTTTTTTTTTAATAATCCGGTTAGCGATATAAGTAAAAAAAAAAAATGAAAAAAAAAAAAGAAGAAAATAGTTCATAGTCGACACTGAAGAAAATGGAAATTAAAAGCATCGGAGTCATAGTTTCCTGATAGTTATAATAGCACGTGTGCTCACACGCTCTATGCGCGCTTGATATTGCCACAATGAGATGAGATCGTCGTCTCTAAAGTACATGCGGATAGATTCCCACCGAATCGATGAATCGATCGAATTTATTGCGCAACGAAGGTGACGAAAGCTGTCCTCTCCATTAATTCTAATTCATTCTCTCACCGAACGATGTTGTAGACTTATGCAAAACCTTCGGCGCTTTTGATCGATCGATTCGATCGACACCCGAAAAATTCCCGAGTTGGTGAAGGGGAAGGATAAAAAAATATCGTTCGGTTTGATACGCGAGCGAGAAGGCTATAGGAAAGAGCCAAAAGCTCGTTCTCTATACGACCCGACACTCTGGTATATCTACTATACGATATTATACGATAACTATTATAGTAGCATATAGGACTCCGAGGACGACAGTCCAGGGACAGCTTCCACAAACTCCAATTAGTCTATCCTATTATATGTGTGGTACAAATGCCACCCCACTCGTTTTTTTTTTACTCTATAATACACTCTCTCACTCTCTGTACTTCCCACGAGCATTGGCGAACGGAGCAGCGATAGAAGAAATTCGTTCCAATTAACGTCGTAATCTTATCGCGTTTTTTCGACGGGCTCCCGTATTTTTTTTTTTTTTTTTTAATTAAAAAAATAATTTCTAACGGTATTTGAATATGTAACGAGAAACGATATCGACGCTGCTCCGCCCACCAGTTGACCAGTAGATGAACTATATCCTGCCACGACTTACCTCGCGCTATTATTAGTAGCATAATCATGTTAAATTATTCGTCATTATTATATCGGTGAAAAAAAAAATTGATTAAAAATCTGATATAATAATACAGTCATTAGCTCTACCGCGACGGCTAACTGAAGCCTGAAGAAATCATTGCAATCTCAAGCGTATTATGCGTCTTTACGATTTCTTCAACTGCAGCTGTGCGCCCAATCGTTCCTCGGCCAATGGCGACGGGCGTACCGGTGAAATGAAGCGTATCCGTTCGTACGGCTTATCGCGAACGATTGTACCCGGTTATCGATATATGTAGAACAACGACGAACGGAGTTAATACGACTTTACGATTCTAAGTAACGGGTTATGGTCGCGTTTTGTGCGATTATTCCCCAGTGCGATGTGACTGCGTTAATACTCCATATAAAGTCGTCGCGACCTTCGATACCTTAACTCCGAACGGTTTCATCTATCTTTGAAATTTTCGCGATGTCTTTCATTTGTATGTAATCGATCGCGTTTCGACGGAAATTCAATTACAAAAACGATACACGACGTGCGCGGATCGGGGAACACAGTAGAAGCAATATTAACGAAGATACGCGTCCAGTTATCGTCAAATACGCCCACAATGGGAATGTTAGATAAAAAAAAATGAAGTTAACGATTCTCGCATAGTGGTCAATCGGATATCGCGTATCGCGTATACTTTCGTCTCAATTCCGAGATCGATTTATTGCAGCTGCGAAAATGTCGTTGACTCGGCGGGCAACTAATCTCGGGAAGGTAACCGCGGTTGTAAAATCTCAATCAATGACGAACCGATTAAATCAAGTCAACCCGGAAGAAACGATACGACGTTTAATCGGCATCGAACGTTTTCATTAGGACGTAGATGTTAAAGATACGTGCATGTGGCTGTTTTGCTGTGATATGTACCGGAAAGAGCCTGAGAACGCGGCGGTGGAGCTACGGGAGTTTGTTACTGACTCTCGTGTATTGACGATTGCAGCGCGCCGTCAGGAGATCATCAAGATGACGGAACAACTCATCGAGAGCATCAACACCGGAGACTTCGAGGGTTACACGTAAGTCTCATCCCGTCACGAAAAAAAAAAAAATGAAAAATCAAACAGATAAAAAAAAAAGTTGAACGTCAAAGATCAAAAGATTCTTTTCAGGTCGTTGAATAATTTATTTACGTTCGATTGAATATGTTCGTTCGATTGTTGCGACGCTTACCGATTTATCAATATACGTATTAAGTTCCCTTTATCTATATTACACATATATAACGTATTAAATTTTTCAGAAAAATCTGCGACCCTCATCTGACCGCGTTCGAGCCCGAGGCTCTAGGTAATTTAGTCGAGGGAATGGACTTTCACAAATTTTACTTTGATAATGGTAATTATGTCTCGTTTGCTCTCACTATATTTATCCGCGATTTTTTTTTCAACATGTGTGTCGTGCGAAGCACATAAGTGTCGCTTATTTGTTCTATCTATACATCTCTTCGTCTGTTGTAATATATTACGATATTGTCTGCAGCATATGTCTTGTCTTTTATCATCTATTTTCGATCTTTTTTTTTCCTCATCTACCGTTTACGATGCAATTTTGTGCAATTCTATGCATTATTTGCTCTCTGAAACTGCACTTCATTATAATTTGAAAAAAAAATAAAAAAAATTCTGTGAATGTCCGATGTACGAATTTAGCTTGTCAGCAATCGCGATCTTTCGTTACTAAACTTCGAGCGATATTTTTTTATTTTTTTTTGTCTTCTATGCTAACGATCTCTATCTCACGCGCAAGTTGTATGTTTCTTCGAATTCGGAAGATAATTTCATGTATTTCGGTATGCCTGTGTAACCTTTCGAATGTTTGATACCCAATAAAGCAGTACTGGGGAAAAACTCGAGCTGGAAAGCGGTCAACACGACGATTCTAAATCCTCACGTTCACCTGCTCGGCGAGGACGCGGCATGTATCGCATACGTGAGGCTCACTCAGTACGTCGATAAGTGAGTATAATAAATTTCAAAATCATGGAATACTCAATTATTTTCCTCTACAATGAGAATACAATGAAGCAATGTTAATGATTTATCGATAATTAATTCCGATTTAATTGTATTGCGCTCCGTAGGCAAGGAGTGGCGCACACCCAGCAAAGCGAGGAAAGTCGCGTTTGGCACAAGAGGGACAACAAGTGGCAGAATGTGCACTTCCATCGAAGCGCAGTTACAGGACCCTCGCCGTTCTCCTTCAATCACAAATAAATCAGTCGCGAGCAGCGCGTGATAAACGACGGCGTCGTTATCGCTCCTCAGTTGTTCCACGTGAATGATACGGTACCATGACGCGCGGTACAGCCATTTCGTAAAGTAATATAATTATATTAAAAGGAAACAAAAAACAAAAAATAATAACAAAAACAAAAAAAAAACATATGAAGAGAGAAGAGACGACGAGTAGGCGCCAGCAGCCAAACAAGCGGAAACAAAAACTCACACACTAACACGATACATGAGCGGACAGAGAGTGCACAAGAAGAAAGTCAAACGCCATGAAAAAAGGCCGAAAATGCCCGACATCGATGAATTTCAACTAAATCTAAAAAATATTTGGCAGATTGGGCTTCGAAAAAAAAAAGAAAAGATGTACCGAAGATCCTTCAGTGAACGCGTGACGAGAAAGACGAAGAATCAATGCGGAAAGATCGTATCGGCAATTTCGAAAGTCCGAAAAATCAGAGAGTTAAATATTCCATATGCGCATCTGATCGAAGCTCGTCAGAGATTTGCTCATCTCAAGCAGAGAAAACGATTATCAAAAAAAAATTGCGATATGGGATAAAGAAATTCGGTTACAAGAGAAACACATAGAGCGTTGAAAAAAAATAGAAACAAAAGCGAAAAGAGCAGCAAAGTTGTACACACGCGTTCGCGATATTGAATATATAATATAATCGTGTAAAACCAAAAGAGAAGAAAAAAAAAAGAGAGGCCCGACGTCGACTAACGAATCGTCTGCTTACGATTTATTATTATTAGTTAGAGTAACAAATTTCTATCTAGGGAGTCGTTTTAGTAAACTTTCGGCCCGATCGAGGCTTAAATATCGACCAACGTGCCATGTTTAGCTTTGCGACTTTTGTGCAAAATATTGCGAATGAGAGATAACGGAAGGAAATTTAGGAGATTGGAAATGGGACTTTGGTGTCTTGTCGCGACAACGGCGACGAGAGAACGACCCTCAAGTTGGCAGAGACGAGCAACAGAGAGAATGAGAGAGCAAACTTAGCTAAGACTGCAATCGATACAATAAGAATGAGGGGTATAGCGAAGCGAAGATAACCGCGATTGGGCCGGACTTCTCTCCTCTATCTCTCCTCACTCTTTTTTCGTGATCAAGAGACGAAGTTCATTATTTATAAATATAACATATACATCGTGTCCGTTGACGGGTTAAGATATACGACTTCCGAAGCTGCGAGATACAATTTAAAGCTGTAAAGCCTAAAGCACGTCTCGCAGATCGAAAGCGACGAACAGCAAAAAAAAAAGCAAAATAATATTTGACCGTTTATCGGGCGACGTCCATTGCGTGCATTGGTCGACATAGACGCGTTCCATCGACTCCCAATCGCAACAAAATTCATTATTTTCGTTTTATTCAGTTATTACTTAAAAAAAAAACATTTTTTCTCTCCCTATTCTTCAATAGCTTCTCCGCGATCTTTATTTGTCAATCTTTGTTAATTTATTGTACTCGAAAAGTTCGGTTTCCACGGAATATAATATACAATTTTGCGACGGTACATATATACTATAAAAGTTACGGAAAAGTGAAGAAAAAATGAGAAAAAAAAAAACATTTGTAACATTCTCCTTTTCGAACCGTTCGTGACTCGTGGCCAAAGTTTTTCCTCGGGTGCTCCAAAGACGATTTAACTGAACAAACGAAAATCAATATCATCCGAAATGTCCAGAATATTGTTAATCACAAGGATCGTATTTCAGGTGCATTATTGTACCTCAAGAAATCGACAGAGTTTATTAAGATGGGACGCCCGCGACCTTCCGCGTAAATACAGAAAAACGTACACAACTCGCGCGGACAGCGATGATTAAAAAAAAAAACTTAAAATAAACATTAAAAAAATCAACACGTTTGACACAAGAGCTTTTAATATCCAACAATCGAGCTTTTCGCAAATCGTTCGAAAAACGCTCGATTTACAGCCTTGTAACCGCGAAGACACTCGTTCTCAATGTTATATCGAACATCTGTTAATGTAATTCTACAAATGGGGCTCTCCGTGGCCAAGAATTTTTGCTGGACGCGAGAGATACGCGTCTCGCGTTTGTTTCAACTCATATTTATTCTATACTATCCTTCTTCCTCTCATGAATTTTTGTCCGATCTCGTTATCTTCTTCTCGATAAAAAAAAAAGAAAGAAAAAAAGAAAAATAATAATAATAAACTCTCATCCTCGAGCAGAAGCGGATAAGGATGAGTCGGTCGTATAGTGAGAGGACGATCCTCGAAACAGGGTCCCACTTGACGAGCTTTCGTCGTACGCATTATTATTGCTATACGAAACAAAGGGGGGATATCGAAGTATTCCTATCGCGATAACGAACTAACCAATTGATACACACCGATTTCCTCCGTGAGGCTCAGCCAATTTCTATACTAAGTGTGTGATTTTTTCAATCGATGAACTATTGGAAAGAACGAAAGATTTGTCGAAGATGATATCGTGATTTAATCTCGATACTCATTCCCAAGCGAGTAGGGCAATTTTCTAGAGACACGGAGTACGCAAAAACGCGACGCGATTATCATTAAAATAGATAATAAACGTATAACGTTTTTTATTTTTATTTTTTTTTCTCGTAATGTCAAAGATCTCACATGTCTCTCGCGTTAATAATTGTAATAACTAGCGATCGCTCGTTGTATGAAAGAGCCGCGTGTGTATGACTACCGATACTTAAATGCTATACGGGGCAAAGTCCGCGATATATCCCTTGTCAACCTGCGAGTCGACGATGTCGTATATTCGACATTAGAGTAGAAGAAAAAGCAAACAAACGAAGGAAATGAAGAAAAAAAAAATACTGAGAGAGAGATAATGATCACTGTACAGAACATTCTTCCATGTTATTTCACCCCCGCGTGTTCTTTCGTTATTCGTTATTCGTTGTTGTTTTTTCTTTGTTTTATTTTTTATTATTACGCGACGGCGTTTCACCGATCGCATGATATGTTGGGATCGTCATTGGACGCCTTTCAGCTCGCGCGCAATTTAATGCGCGATTCCAAATAATGTTTGTACTTTGTCCGGCACTGATACGCTGTGGTTTACAAAGCGCTTACATACCATGCATATTATATTGCTATAACGTCTTATTGTATTTATTTATTTACCGACACTCGATTTAAAAAAAAAATGAAAAAAAAATACAAATAACTATAAATACGTTCGAGAGTGAAACTTTGAGTAAATTATACATACATATATTATGATTAAGTGATATATTTAGGCAAACTCTATCGAGATGAGGTGACGAAGCTGATATAACAGAAAAAAAAGAAAACACATGGATAATCCGCGCTCTCTGTCGTGTCTCTCTTTGCATAATTAATGTTATATACATATTGGATATTTAATGAAAAAAAAAACAAAATAGAGAAAAAAAAAGTGAAAAAAATGAGAGATGAAGTAACGAATGAATTCGCGAAATACGTCGCACGAATCGCATTCGGCAAGTTTTAGGATGAATTATGATTGAATTTTTATCGAATTTACTTCGTTATTACGACGAATCTTTCTACACGTTCGTACATCCTCCAATAGTGGTCACGAGTCAGTCTCAATCTGCAAGAAATTAAAGGAACACTTTTGCCATCGTATTATAAATATAAATATTATACATACAAAAAAATTACATATATTAGTATAACGATGAAGATATGATTTATTATATTGCAAATATACTATAAAAGTAAAGATACAATTAAATTTAAACGGAAAAAAAATAGTTATTTCTACTACTCTAATTCATCGCTTCTACGTGTGATTGTTGTATAAAATAATTACTATTGATTTCCTACTATCATTATGTGTAATAGTACGCGGTTACTACTACCACTACTACTAAATAACATTACTTACCGACTACGAATGAATTAATATATGAATATTTGGGTTGTATAATTTTTCGCGTTTTCCTATTACGATAACACGATTGCCGCACGAATTAACTTGTCTATCTAGTGTAAAGTTTATTTAAATATACAATTAATATTACGTATGCGTAAATGAAATCATTTTTGTTTGTTTTTTTTTTTTTCTTATTTTTTTTTTCATTAATTCGAAGAGATCGAAGCAAAGCGGTATTATTGCGTTTGTATAGGTAATAACGACGATTTAACTTGGATATAAAAACAAAAAAACATATTATAGTTGTTTCGTATTGTAAAAGTTTCTATAAAAAATCATGTCGCTTAAACCGGATGAGATCTCGTTGAAAGTCGTTCGATTCCATTTCCTCTCGTCTTTCAAATAACATAATCTCTCTCTCGAGTCTCGTTCGTTCATCAGAACTTTTATTCGTCGTTCGTAGAATTGAAAATTTTGCCTCATCGCTGTGAGAAACAACTTTCAACGAGATTTATGTTCCATTACGGTATTAAAAAAAAATAACAAAACAAAACGTGAAAAGAAAAAAACTCGCGACAAGTTCGTTGATCGTTACCGTGTGCGGTGAGATTCGAAAAACGAGGAGACAAGAAATAAAACAAAAAACATGTTGGATATATATGTATATATATCTCGAAAATGAACTGCTGCGGCTGTTGAAGACGATTGCAGCGATTGTGGTGGGAAGGAGAATGATCGGTGAACGCAGTCACAAAAGCTTGTCGCATACTTGTTATTATTCTCCACTGCCCTCCCTATTCCGGATCAACGTATACCGACAGTAACAGTACTATAAATATGACGATTTCGTTGAGAAGACCCTCTGTAACTATCTATAAACTTCGAAAAATAAACCCACTAAAAAATTTCCAATCAGTTTCATCGCGAATAGAATCTTAATCTTCACTTACCCGCAGTATATGCTGTAACAGTCTTCGTACAGATAGTCTCCCAGCTGCCGATTAACCTGAGGAAAGAATAGAAAAAAAAAAAAATTGCGAATTGCAAAGTGGATCATTCTCCTTCTTTCGATCTATACGAAGTAAAAGAGAAAAAAAATTGATGCATAATTGATTACCAACGGACGCACCCGCACCATGAAAAAGACTAAAGATAAAAAGTAAGCGAATACGGAAAATTCTGTTGAATGGTATTTTCGGAGATTTCATCGTCTACATAGCACTTTATAAATAAAGAAAAAAAAACAAAAGCAAAATAGTCGTCATGGGGCGCCGCGTAGAACACGTGACAGTCTTCATCAATCGTACATTGTTTGGCCTAACTAACTATTCACGTTTGTGTATTCCGTATGATATGTATAAGTAATAACCGTAGAAAGTTGCGACTTCCTCGCGCTCGATTGGTTGGTAACCATAGCTAAAGTTAAAATGAATTATTGATTACCGAGTTTAATTATGAGTTCGGCGAATTATTGGATCAATCATCGCAGCGTGATCGGGTCGCAATTGTGAGGCTGGTATAAAGTTTAACAATAAAAAAAAGTGAAAAAAACAAAATAAAACCAAAAAGCCGAACAGCAGAATTATTACGAGGCATTGGCGCTTTTCAGCGAACGCGGCGGACGTCGAAAGATTATAAAGCGTGTTATCTGCTCACAAAATGTACATTATACATTCGCGTCCGAGATTGGCTCGGGCAATGTACACGAATTGGACAGAGTGAAGAAGTGATGATGACATAAGAAAATTATCGACTAAGTCTCGTTATATAGTAGTTATTACTCATACTAGAAGCGAAATAAGCTTATCATAATTTTCTCGTTCGAAACTTTCTCGCGATATCGTCGAAGCAATGAATAAAACAAGAAAATAATTGTACTTTCCGGAGGGACTCGATAATCGTATTTATGGAAATACAAAATCGATATATTCGTCCGGAGGATCTTGCGAGAAAGTCATTGACGATTGTTAAATTATTATTTGTTTATATCCCAAACCCCGTACTCCGGATTTTTGTTACGGTCCCTTTTCGTACGGCGTATCGTCTTAAAAAAAACATTATTCCATAAAGTTAAACGTGCATACATACACCTATACCATGATAAAACACACACATAGAGAATTGTTCGAGAAACAGTACGGAAAGCGGACGAATAGTTAAGGGAAATGAAAAACGGCGTACCTGGCAGGGAACTCTCTGTACCCGGAGATACTGTACTTTAAGTTAAAAGAAAAAAGTCCCCCCGACTATTATTGTTCGTAATTATCATTGCGCACGAAACATCGAACGGAAAACGCGCTCTCGCATAATATATAGAAACAATTGAACTTTTTGCGACTGTAAACGATTACAATGACGACGAGGACGACTTTACTATTAATATAGAAAAATTAATAACGAGAGAAAGAGATGAGAGGACAAATAAACAATAAAACAAATGGAATGAAAAAAAAAATCACACATAAATACATTAACAAACGGAAATGAAAGAAGTGTACACAAAAAAGATGGGAAACCGGGGTTAACTCGGAAGCTGATCAACATCCCCTCCAACATCCAACATCCATGTAATAAACTAGTTGATTATTCTGTGAAAAATTAGGAGGCAATTGTGCGGCAATCTCGGTCGTTCTCAGACGACGATTAAACGAGTCTATTAACGATACGCGCCGTGGATTACATCCTGCAATCCTGAAATATTTTCGGCTCACGTTGCCGACTCGCGTCGCGTTTATAATAGTTATCCTGTACTTCGCAAACAAACAGAAAAAAACGTTCAATAATCATTTCTTTTATAAATAAAATCGAGCGTTAAAGAGTCTCCGTTAAAAAAAAAAAAAATGTCGCTCTCCATCACGACGATTCTTTCTACATAGTTATATGAATTACATTTACATATACTATACGATAAATTAAATATGATATAAAAGCACATACTTCGCAAGAGGAGAAAAGTAAAAAAAAAAAAGAAAAATGTATAAGAAAAAACTGAGCGCTCGTCCAAAACGAAACGAGAACGGCCGCTTTGCAGGTGACGACATATTGCCAACTATATTATAAAAACTCTCTCATCGGTATTCAATATAACGCTATATTTATTACCATTATTATTGTTATTGTTATCATTTTTATTATCATTACTATATTATTATTATTCCTACGGATATGATAAATTTACGATAAAAACCAAAAAACAAAAAAATAACGATTGATTACGATTTTGTCCTAATGTTCAGAAAATAAATATAAATCTCCGTAATAGCTAACCGAGTTCTGGTGTCTGTCCAACTCCGTAGACTCTCACTGCTCTTTCTCTATCTTATTACTTATCCAGTGTTCAATAATAAAAAAAACCAACAAGTTTCAATTTTTCCTTTTTCATTCAAGCATTTTATTATAAACAACAAAAAAAATTAACCTACGGTACTAACGTGTGTATATAGTTCCAGCCGATCAACGTATTCATCCCATATTTCTTCTTTTTTCAAAATGTACATTCTACAAATTTTATTCGAGGAAAGACCACGCGTTACAATCCTACGCTCGCAAAACTGCTGAGAGTTCTCTTCATTTTTATTTTTTAATTTTTTTTCTATCGATAATAATATAAGTAGTATATATTCGAATTATTGCACTTGGAGTTGATGATGAATCTACCATGCGATCGTTCGACTCTCCGAAGGCAATGCGCTATTCGTTGCATCCACTTTAGGGGTTCGTCTTTAGTGTTTTTTTTTCGCTTTATACTTTTTTTCACTTCGCTTCACGCTATCGAGGATCCATCGTCCGGTTTCTTCAGGTTTTTTTTTTTTTTGGTTATTATTTCCATTTCGGCATTGCAGTAAGGCACACGTTTCGGGCTCATTAGGGTCATGGAGCGTCGGGACTCGTTCCTCCGGAGAGTAAACGACATATTCTTTTACTCTTTTACAATCCACTCACAACCAATTATCATCATTATTGTAGTAAACAGTAACATATATTGGGTATAGAGTTATTGGGCGTAAAGTAACTTTCTTTTTTTTTTTTCTTCTCGATATACGTCGCGATATATCGCTCGCGAGTTTAAAACCTAAAAAACGGGGAAAAAAAAAATAAAAGCGCGACCAACAGTCCGATACAGTGATAAACAGTCGTGATGTTATTAGAGATCGATGGGAAGGAAAATGCAGAAAGCGCGGGGAAGCCTTTGGCGCGCGCTAACATTTGTTTTTGTACGCCTTTTTTAATCGAGCGAAAGGAAATTTAAAAAAACGTATTGCGTTCGTGTGAGGCGCGCGAATTTAAATCGTGAGCGCAAATCCCGCGGAGATACCTATGTACTTCTTATTTCGCAATCTCTTTGCAATTGACTATGTCGGCCCATCGACTTTTTATTACTCTTAGTAACCTTCTATTTCTATACTTCTTCTCTTGTCGCGTTAAACCCTTTTCGTCGGATCTTTCGGCTTTAGTCTCATCGAGTTTAACCCGTCGTAATATTTCGTCGAGATACGAGAAACTTACTCGACTGCAAAAGGGGTTTATCGCGAGACACATATCTCGTCGACAAATTCAAATAACTAGAAGGGAGGGGGGGCGAGAGTTGCGGTAAATAGGCCAAAAGTATTTAGCCCCCTCGCAACTCATCGGCTTCGTCGCCACTTCTCCTCCTGTTGCGACCGCGTCCTACAAACAATGAAAACAAAAACCCAACGTAAAAACAACAATTTTTTCTAACGTTTAATTCAGCTGCAAGCATCTTCGTTAACTTAATTCATATAGTACAAGCGTTTTTTTTTTTTTTAGCGTTTTGCCATTTTTTCACGCAATTTGGTAGGTATCTTTGTTTTTTTTTTTTTTTTTTTTTTTACACAGACTCTTCATCGGTGAAACAAGCGGAAGTTTCGTTGTGTGAGTACTTCGGCAGATGCCTATTGAAGGATTAGTTGTTAAGGGGGTTACAAATGGAGTGATATGTATTTCAGGGATTTCAAGATTAATGTACAGTGTGCGCTGAAATAAATCAGAACACATATATAAAAAATGTTCCACATATCCATTGACTGGTTCGTCTTGCGATAAAAATTCGCCGTGACGAATATAGTTATTTTTGGCAGTAGGTGAAGTGCGTATGCATACGCCGTTCTGACCCGTCTGTCTCTCCAATTGCCCATTTCCTCCCACTCGCGATTCTACATATATTAATGTATATAACAAACATTCGGGCGTTCAAAGCATTTGCAAAAATAATACAAAGCGCCATTGGCCGATTATCGTGATCTACTTTAAGAACGATCGACGAAACAATCAAAAGTTAAAAAAAAAAAATGAAAAATCCATTCACGAAGAATGCGGTTACGATGTTAGACAATTAAAAAACGAGATACTTCCAAATAGTATCACTTCGTCTGTACGTGAGAAACCCAGCAATAGTATGTTAAATGACAAAAAACAAAAAAAAAGCGCACGCCGGAAGGCTATGTGCCACTGGAAGAGATGTAATTGTCACTCGTCTGAGGATTATCACAAGCTATCGCTACCTCTGCGTATCTGGTTGAGACAAGCCAACATCCTGATCATAAATACGGCCGGCACGGTGATCGTGTCTTTGGTCTCTTCTAGCATAACGGCATTGCGTTTTTGGAGCTGCAATGGAAAAGAAAAACACGAGAATAATGATGAGAAAGTAAAAAAATAAAAGCAGGTGGAAGGTAAATGATTTTGGGACCAAAGACCAACGTTCTTACGTCTTCGGCGAAATTTGTATCGAAATTAGCTTCCTCGCCTATCGGTGCCCATAACTTAACGTCGTAGTCGATCCCGGAAGTTGCCAACATCGGGAGATATGGATGCGGCTGTAGGCAGTTAACGACGTGCTGATCGGCCTCCAGAAGCATGCAGAGCTTTGCCGTATCCCTCTCCCAGACGAATACGTGACCGCAGTCGCTACCCGACATGACGAAATCGTCGCCCCAAAAATTTGCTTCTTTGATCATGGTCCTAAAGAAACTAGAGTCAAACGAGGGAAGGGCAAGCGATCAGATATATTGGATGGGCTGATGCTAATTGGCCCGGTCCGCTCGGAGGCTTTTTAGGGACTTTGGTTGTACTTTTGGTTCATTCTACAGACGAACCTCGATTTTCCGAGTATCCATTATCTGAACCCTTAATTTTTTAGTATCCAAACCTTCCAGTTTTACTATACAAACCCTCAATTTTTACTATCCAAACTATCGCGCAAAATTTTCGTCGTCTTACATATTGCGAGAAACAGGAAGTGTCTCGGAGTCATTTGATTTGGTTGTAAAAAAACGTACAAAGTTCGTGTGCCGAAAGAAAATTGTGAATTTAGCGATAAAGAAGGTTTGAAATTACCTTTAGGTTTTACAAAAACACATGTACCACGTTATTCCTCAAATATAAATAATAATTATTTTAAATATATGCGTACTGTATTTTTTTTAATATGTATCGCGCTATATTGCTTAACACAGCTTTATAAAGTTCAGTTTTCTGAATTTTCGTTAATGTAAACGAATTCCGGTTCGAAATGATTCGGATAATAGAGGTTCTGCTGTATTTTTTTTTTACGTCGTTGATATTGTTGTTACGTCCGCGGGGGAGATCGACCCTCACGCTAAACGGAGGCTCAACGCTACGCGCGATTGTAGCTCGATATCTCGACAAATCGTCCGTATCGTGTTTACTACCACAAAACTAAAATATTGAAAATTAGGAAAATTGAGGGAAAAAAAAGAGGAAAAAGTAACCGTGTACCATCAATATTGACAGTGACAACGGCAATTTAGTTGTAGAGTAATTATTCGATCGATTGTCGTATCTGCTACGACGATCGTGCAACGAGAAGGGGATTATACCTCGCATTTCGGTGACCCATGTATTTCTGTTTGACGCGAAATTCCGTCAGGCAGCCCTCATCGAAAGTATCGTGACCCATCGAAGCGCGCGCTTCCGCAACGGCTTTGTCCATTTCCGTTTCGATGGGATTCACCATTCTGTGAAAAGAGATAAAGGCATTCAAGAGTTATTCTGTAGATTATGTTTTCTATAAGAAAACCTCGTGGCGATTATTACCTTCTACCGCTGCCGCTGGAATCTGCATCCTCGTCGTCACTGTCGTTATAAACATCCTCATCGGTACCTAACGATAAATCATTCATTTAATCAATGATAACGCTGTTCACGAGTAATGTATCAATAATTCCGTTAAATTGTATACTTACGTTCGTGAAGATCGCTACAATTTGATTGTCTGCTACGACTGCTGCTTGGTCCGGCACCACCAAGAACATGAGTGCCTGCATTTTGACTTCCGGATGGTCCTGAAACAAATGATTACCAAAAAAAATTATTCAGTCTCAATTCGATAGGAATGAACGCTTTTAAGCGCAAAGTAAGCGTTAATTTTTACCCGGATGATAACTGTCCCGTATAACTTCGTTGGCGACACCGAGTGAAATCGTTGCACCGGTAGAACTTTTATCGGAGTACGTTAAACTAACCGCTGGTTCACTTCCGTGTCTTTCGAGAAATCCGTCTCTCATCGTTGTCAGTCTATCCTGAAGATTTTCCATGATATTACCTTCCCGTGCATTATCCAAACTCGAAACTGTAGGCACGTCGTCGCTTCTGCTTCTTTCTCGTCCTTCTTCGTCTCTCGATATGCTAAGCGATGTGAACGATTGTATCGAAGGTTTCGATGATTCTGGTTGACTAGATTCGCTCTCCATAGGAATATAATCAATTTCAGCGTCGACTCTTCTCTCCTCAATTTCAGATTCCGGTAACGGACTCGCGCCGGCAGCCGATTCTTCTTCGCTCTCGCGAAACGGTTCGGCACTGTCGTCTATAACGCTCTCGTCGATACCATTATCCGTGGAGTTGCCGACAGCCAAAGCGTTCGTTGATTCGCTCGGTTGACTGCTAACAGCGGCGAGACTTCCCTCTGCGGATTCCGTTGCTCCTACGCTGTTATGTTCGACGTCCATCGCTTGTTGTGCTGCCGACGCGTCGTTACTCGGCGCGTTAGCATCCCCGGCAGCGTCTTCCGCGTTCTGTTGTCCTTCGGCCTGTTGATCGATTATCCATCCCTCGAGATTGTCTTCCCCACCGCCGTTAAGAGCGGCTCGGGTAGCTGGATCATTCAACATTCTGCTGAGAACGTCGGTCATTCTTTGCATAAGCGAAGTGTGAAGCACGGGCCTCGCTTGAGCAATTTCCGTACCGCTGCGACGTCCACCTTCGCGTTCTGGCCGCGCGTCGGGACCGGTATCTGACCAGTCGCCTCTGAGTCTCAAACGGCGCACCGGCTGCGCCGATCTCAAGGGATGTTTCTTGTTTTTGTTCTTCGACATTAACGACTCTTTTTTCAACTGAACGCTTCCTTGATCCTGTTAAATAATAATATTGGTTTTATATTCAGCGTCACAGTAAATTGAATCGTTTGAGAGATCCGCACGACAAACGGTAACGGTGGTACCTTAACGCTGAATAGGTAGAGATGATCGCTGCTGTAGCTGACTAACACGTCTTGACCGTCGGGACTGTAACTCAGCGACGTTATTCTGTAGGAATTGCCTTCGAACTCGGGAACGGTGAAAATTGAAAGGGGCCACGCGGTTTCACCATTGTCTGCCCAACCTGTGGAATAACAGTATCAAATTAAAGAATAACAAGACGACGGACCGTTGCCTTTGTTAATTGAGACATTGGCATAAGTCAACTTACCGGGATCTCTCGTTCCCAACATTCTTCTGTCGAAGGTCCTCACTGTACTATCCGAACATCCAATTGCCACTTGATGCGGGACCATAGGATTAACGGATAAAGCGGTCACCGCTCGTTGGCATGAGATCATTACGTCCTTTGTAACGTTGAAACGGTATTAATATGTGCAGTTGTGTTGGAAGAGGATAATCGAGATGCATGAAAAAACGATTTATACCTCTTTACATCTCGGTGTGTTGCATTTTTCTTTAACTCGCAAATCGAAGCCGCGAACGGTGCCGTCTTCTCCACAACTCAAAAAACTGTGAGGCTCTCCGGGTAACGTAGCTATTTCGTAAGTCGTTCCACTGTGACACGTAAATTGATTTTGAAAGGTTGCGGTTCTTCTCATGAGATCTGGAAAAAACGATTTTATCCACATTAGCATCGGTGATACACCAATTTTTTTTTTTTACCCTTTTTTTTAATCCTTCGATATGTGCAGATTTTCTCGACATTAATTTTTTATTTCTTTGTCGAATATGAATTTCTTTGGGTGTGAAAAGTAATTAAAATTCGATCCAAACGCTTCTTACCTGTGTATAGGATTATACCGTCGCCGCTGCATGATACTATCCGATGATCACCGCTGTTTGGTAAAAATTTGGCACTAAATATGTTTGCTCTGTGGCTAGTCTTGTAGTCTGTCAGTACCTGTGACAAAGTTCAACGACGCTATTAAATTTCGATCGACGATTAAGTTTCACGATATGGTCACATGTTGTCTTAAAGATAGGAGGCAGATAAACATTCAACAATCTTTTCCCATCTTCGGTGCTAATGACGTACGCGTCCATTATGATTTTCGTGAACGTTACACAATAGCACCGGCGGTCAATAGTGAGGGCTCACAATTACTAAGATAGTTCTAGATCTCGAGATAAAATTAGCAGACGAAGTAACGCACGTGGAAGTTTTTATCCCATTTGGCAGTGCCAACAGTTTCCACCCTATGTAGGCCAATGTTAGACCTTGCATCACAGATGAACACTTCCCTTGGAAAGGCTTTACGATAGTTTTGGCCGTAAAGATCAAGGTCCCTCATTATTTATTCACACGGAAGGAATATCCGATATCTCAGGGGCAAAACCTCCCACCGATTTAAAGATGAATCCATTAAAAAGCAACAACGACTCTAACATCGCGAAATAACCAATTTTTCGATCAAAAACGTATTAAATTTCCTACAAGGCAAAGAGAAAACTAAAAAAAAAAAGACAAACCAAACGGGAAACGTCTGGAGACGCTGAATTATCAATACACCTGCATTTCAAGGATAGCTGTAAAAATATCTTTGGCACAGAATTTTACGAATCTATTAATAATTCGAAAAATTAACTTAGATGACAACTCATACACCTGAGTACATTGTGACTCTTAGTAGACATTTGGCTTGTCTAAACGAGTTTTACCGCTGTCCAATCGAAAGTACAATAGCCATGAAATATTATTTTACACATAGATCAGTAGGAAGCGACCGCTCATAAATTTTGGTTCTCTTCGGAAAACGGCGGAGCAAATTCATTCAATTTTCAAGACGCAATGCTTATGTGTGTATATATTTTTTTCTCCTTGTCGCTAATGGCTAAAGCGTATCTTGCCGGTGATCTTGACACAGAGACGAGTTTAGAAGCTCTAGATATGCAACGATGAAAATTTCAAAGTCATCAAATCTGAACTCCGATGCCGCAACTTCGTCATTTTGTAATCGGCGGCGGATCCATAGCTCGACATCTGAAAAATCTCCACAGCGCTTGCCGATCTTTGAATGAAATAATTTTTCTCGGAAGCAAACGTTTCTTCTATCATCTAAAAACTAACAAAATTACAGATGCGTTAACAGTTAATTTTTTTTACCTGATAATTGTAAGGATTCGTAAGAACGAGATGCTGATCATCGCTGCCGGATAGTATCAATGAGCCGCTGTTGTTCCAACAAATTGAATTAACGCAGCCGTTGTGAACCTTCAATCTTTTCAGCAATGACATGCGTTGTATCATCTGAAGACTCGCTGTAAGAGTACGAAAACAACAAGATAATAGATGTGCGGCAAAGTGCGCCATTGAAGGATTTTGTCATCAAGTTATCAAGATCAGAGTCAAGGCTATTTATTGGGAAGAGTGGTCCCCAATCTTTCCATTGTTGATTTGACGCGCATTTGTTTCGGTCGTCAATGATTCGTTTAAAAAAAAAAAAAAACTCTCAGGAACACAACGACCGCGCGATATATCGGTGGATTTAATTGATAAAATAATCGATATCAATTGTCAAAGCACAACGCGCACAACGAGTCGCAGATGAAGAAAATTACCTTTGCTGCTCGTGTACAGCTTGAGTCTCGTTCGATCATCGTACGGCTGATTGTAAATGTCATGAAAAATGCCGTATCTCGTTGCCCTCATCGTTCACACAACGACGAAACGTCGCAGGTTTGTCAATTGAAGCGCGAATAGCATAAAAACAACCTTTTTACAACGGTGCGACGTCGGAGATGACGAACACCGATTTTATTATTGTAGACGAATCGAAACTTAAAAGTCACCACCAGATACGTCGAGGATACGTAGTTGTCAGAAGATTATTTCGATGCAACGCTGGCTATATGTTCCAAATTAAAATACCAAGTGATTTTTTCTATCCTGTGAAAGTTGCTCACGTTGGGTCACCCGCACCATCGCGACGTACTAAAAATAAACTGTGTAAATTCCGAAATCCGCTATGAGAGCGAGAGTGCGTACACCGTGAGTTTCTGACGAGAACAGCTGAGCGAATGTACACAATGGCATCTTGCAAGCACGTCGGAACCGATAAGAGCCAGTAGCGTCGCGAGATACAATGGAACCTTTGGATTTTTTCCTAATACATTGCTAATGCAGAATTCGTTGGGAAGAGAGCAATAATTATTTGTATCGGATATTCTTTGGATGGTAATTTCTTCTCTTGATAAAACGGTAATTAAATTAGCACGAAGGTGTCGCAAGCACGGCAGTTAGAATTATGAAGGTTTGTCTGGGGTATATCGGCACGTCTGGCGGCCCTGAATATGTATATTCGTCGAAGATCTCGATCAATCAAAGTTTCTCTGTGATATCTCGCCGAATCACGTGATAGCTATAATTGACTCGCGATTAGCTAGAAAGTTCGACTTACAAAACAAACTTGAGCTGTTCGCCGATTGTTGAATCGCTCAATAATCATTTCTTTCGAAAAGCACCCGGTGCGATAATTGGACTCAACGGTTAATTGGAAAGGAACGAACATAAATGTCGCCTATCTCGTAACTGGACACCTATCTTAATAAAAATACGCTATAATCGATAATTGTATCAATAATAATATACGATTACAGACTGAGAAACTTCAATAACAGTTTATAATTTATTTTCAAACCGTTAGGGACGAACATCGGCTGTTTAAAAAGTTTAATCATAATTATACAATTAGTCGTCGACCAATGCGGCAAGCTCGAAAATCCCGCGCTAAATCCAACGAGTCGTGCGCACAACAGTGTGTCGCCGCGAGCGCCACTAGCGTTCGATAATCGAATCGCAATGCGTATCGTTTTACGGAGAAATTGGAGTCCCGTCCCCGGTGGTGGTCCATATCCCGTGAAACTCCCGTATCGTCAAGTGTCGTCCGTGATCCAGTGTACATACCGATGATGAAAATATATACGACGATGGGTTATACATTGTAATATACGACTGTCACTTGTATTGTTATACGTATAATGCCAACGTGTTATGTCTCGTGTCTAACGTGGATATCGAGTTATCAAAAATTCGCTTGGACGATAAACTGGCGGTGCTCAAAATAGTATATGAACGTTCAACGGACGGCTATGAACTTCGGAACCCCATGCTCTCGCAGCTGAAATATTTTTGATGTTTTCGAACGAGTATGGGAATCAACATGGATATTCGCAATGAGGTATGTCACTTCGATCGTTCTCGGCCTTACAGGCACAATAATATTCGCTGTAAGTTTTGCACTTCTAACGAATATACGTGACACCGAAACCGATCAAGCTGAACGCAACGAGGGGGCCACCCTTCGTACACGTTTCGATCCACATTCGTCTCGCACATTCCCTCGACCTTTTCTACTCCCAAAAATTATAATATATCTCGTCAATCACACATTCGGATCAATCAATCGAACTATCAAATTGTAGACAAAATCTCGTTACAACGATACTCATCGTCATTATACACTTCCGTATTTCTTGTATCACTAACTCATTCGATATGTTTGAGGTTAAGTCTTGTGCAAAAAAAAATATGCGCACTCCCTGCGGCTATTAGGATTGCCGTTGCCGAAACCGGTGGTTCGACAAATTTTTTTCGATATATTTCAAAAACACTTCACTATTGTTGTCAATTTCACGATAATGCATGCTTTGCAAATAAAGGCGCGAGAAACATACGATTATTAGCATTTTATTTAATGAGATATCTATTCAATCTTTTGCCAATGTGGATGGGCCCATTTTTTTTTTTTTCAATATCATCCTCGTCATTGTCGTTGATTCAACGCCAATCTAAAATATTTGTATTCAATGATAAATCAAAAATTGAGATGTTTTACCAGAGTTAGAAATACTAAAATAGTGTCAATTTTTGATAGATTATCCATGCAAAACTTTGTACAAATCTCTTGACCCATGTTGCCATTTGATAAAAATATGATATATTATATACTTGGTATAGCATACATACAGAAATTATTTAAACTGAAGAAAGTCCATTATTGTACCAAAACAAAATTATTTAAAAATAAATTGTATTGAAATACAATTGAAGTGGATTACGATTGTATTGTATAGTATTTTTTTTTGGATTTGAATTTTATTTTTTTAATTTCATTTTTAAAAAATTAAAATTGTTCCAATGAAAAAATTAAACAAAATTATTGTTGGGATATTAATTAATTTTTTTACTTTTTTAATTTAATTTTTAAAATTTTTTTACACGAATAAAAAAAATCATATTGATGTTACAGTCGGAATATGCATTTTTGAATTTGGATGATCTGGACGACAGAGAGAAGAATGAGATCCGCGCCATACTAAGACCAACAACAGGAGTGGATACTCTGAAACTACCATGGGACATAGGAGAGAAAGAATACGAATTAAATTCAGAAGTGGTAGAAGAACAGGTTGAAGATGTATCAAATCAATGGCAGCACTGTGGTGAGCAGGAGATATCCTGAAACGCGTAAAAACGCCGATAAGAATAGTTTAGATTGATGAAATAGAAAATGTATTGTATGTCGAAGGTATGGCAGAGAGTATAGCAAGTTATGACGGTTGCGGAGTACCGACGTCGCCGATTATGACGACGATACCCCCGGGACATCATTACGCCGGTCATCAAATGATGGTATACAATGAAATCCCGAGTATCCCGGGAAATCCGTACGCAAACAACGCGACCGGCGATCCGAATGCTTATCCCTTCGTACCGCGACTTCAATATGGTCCGCCGCCGATGTATTCCTCGGATTCGGAGCTCATGAACCCGGCGCCAAGCAGAGACAACGAGCGACGAAGAGGGCGCAGTGGTCGCGGCGGCGGGGGCGGCGGGGGTGGTGGTGGTGGAAACAGCAACAAAGATTCGTACAATCCGGGGTCAGACATGCAGAAAGTAATTTTACCGACCGGTTATGCGCAGTTTCATTACAATACGCAGCGTCCTTCAGATTCGCCGCATGTGTTGTCGATGTGTCCTTCGTCTGGTACAATTTACTCCGTTTCACCTCACGCGCATTCCCCGGCGGGTATACGTATTTATTTACCACCACAAAACCCGTACCCGTCTCAAAGTCCGCAAATGTACCGTCACAATCACCCGTCCTACGGTCATCATCCTTCCACTTATCAGCCGGAATCGCACATGAACACAAAATACGTTCGTGGATCGCAGGGTCAAGCGACCTATTACAATCAGGATAGTCAGAAAAGTTCCAATCAAAAGCATCACGAAACGAGAGTACTACAACGCGACAATGGTCCAACGAGCACACCTCCGTTTCGTCACGGATCGAGCAACAGCGAGGTTGACACAACCAAAAAAAATCATGGAAAACCTATCTCAATGGTCGTCAACAGCAGTGGTCCAGACACGAGAGACACCGCCGACGCGAGAGACGCTTCTGACGTGAGATACACCGTTCACAACAACAATGCCACAAGTTATTTGTGCAACAATAAGAACGCCACACCGCCGTTTCGTCACGGATCAAGCAACAGCGAGGTCGATGCTACGAAGAAAAATCATGGAAAATCTCACTCTCTGAACGTCAACGCCGGCGGCTCAGTTCCCGACACGAAAGACATCGCTGTTCACAATAATGATGGTACGAGTTATATAGGCAGCGATAAGAAAGTCACACCACCGTTTCGACACGGATCGAGCAATGCTGAGATCGATACTACGAAGAAAAATCATGGAAAATCGCTCTCTAGAGTCGGCACCATTAGCGGCTCAGTAGCAGACAGGCGAGATGTCGCCGACATCGGCGACTCCGCTGTTCACCATAACAATGCCGCAAGTTATTTGGGCAGTGATAAGAAAGTCACACCGCCGATTCGTCAAGGATCCAGCAACAGTGAGATCGATACTACGAAGAAAAATCAAGGAAAATCTCTCTCTCAGATTGTCAACACCAGCACTTCGGTAACCGACGTGAGAGACAACAACGTTCACAATAACAACACCACAAAACAGTCGGACATCAATAAGAAAGTCGCGCTTTCGATAGATCACTCAAAGGTCGAATCTAACGATGCGTCAACGATCAAACAAGATCATCCCGAGAAAAGTACGCTGGAAAAGAAAGAAACTCCTTCAGCGACCGCTATTAATAACAACAATGTGACTGCTAGCGGAGCTATTAAAGACAAAGTTAGTCGAGAGAAAGATGTCACTTTACCCGCTGAAGAAAAGACTGCGCCGCCACCGGGTCAAACTGATGTACAGAATCAGCTGCGAACTTCGGCAAAGTTCCCAGGAAATGTTGAACAAAACAACTCGAAAAACACGCAGGAAGAACCGATTGCTCCAAAAAATCCGGAAACTCCGGCGGCTACATTGCCAGTCAATGCTCCGACTTCAGTGAGCATAGCTCCAGCACCTCCTCCGAGTGTCTCTTGGGCAAACGTTTTGAAGAAAGGAGGCCCCCCTATGGACAGCATGAGGTCGACACCTCCGATAACAAAACTTCCGGTAGCTCGAGTAACTCCTATAAGCCTTCCTCCGCCTCCCGTCGAATCGGTACCGCAACCTCCAAAATCGTCTCACCAAGATATCCCACGAAATGAAAATGTTGCGGCAACGGCGAATCGCAACAACAATACCGAGACAACACCGAAAACATCGGAAGTGTCCCCTTGGGCTGAAACAAAAACCCCAGCGGAAACTACACAACAGAATAACTTGAACGATCCAGCGGTGTTCAGGATGGGTGGTAAGTTGTTATGATGAAAGAACAATTTTCAATTTCAATATTCGATAATATAATAATATTTTATTAATGATTTGTTATTATTAGTTATTAATTATTGATGATGAATAATTATTCATAACAATAATAATAATTTTTATTAAGAATAATAATATATTAATATATTTATATATATCAATATATTATTAATAATTAATAATAATTTCAATGTTCGATGTTCGATATTTTTTTACGCATTTGAATGGCTTTAATGACAAAACATTTGATTTTTCAGAGCATTTACTCAAATATCAAATGGACAAACAAACGGTCAGTCTTCTGCCTCGAGGACTGACGAACCGCAGCAATTACTGCTACATCAACAGTATATTGCAAGCTCTGCTTGCCTGTCCGCCGTTTTACAATCTTCTCATGGATCTGCCGTATCGTAGAAACACGACGAAAAATTCGTCGACACCTCTGATCGATAATATGTGAGTAAGTTCGAGGATATCTCCCTCCCACCGACTTCTTTCTGATTCGAAACTGAATAATTGTATTGAACAATTTTTTTTACTCTATAGGGTCAGATTCGTTCGTGAATTCAATCCGTTGACGGAGGGTGCGCGAGTGCATCGCAAAGACAGAAGTCAAAAGCGAGGCGAGGAAACCGCCGCCGATGTTCAGTGCGGTATCGCCTTCGAACCTTCCTATGTATATACAATGCTGAAGAACACATCGTGCGCTGGCGTATTCTCGGTTGAGGGCCGACAGGAAGATGCCGAAGAATTCTTATCGTGTCTATTAAACGGCATCAGCGACGAGATGCTCGAGGTAATAAATACCCATCGCTACGATGGGAAACTGTAGTAACGAAGAATTTTTGTTTTCGTTCCTTTTCTCCAGTTAATGAAGTTGGTGAACACAGAATCAAACGACACTGTTTCCGATGAGAGCGAAACAAATGTAAATTTCAACAATGTCGAAGAAGAGTGGAAGGTAAGCAAATTGTAGTTCTTAATGTGAATGTATTTCTTAACTGTCGAACCAAAGGAGATCTCAATGATTTTTCCATTAATATTATTTTTTTCTTCAAAGGTGATGGGTCCTAAAAACAAGGGATCCATAACGCGATGCACAGAGTTCGGTCGCACGCCATTATCAGACATATTCCGTGGACAATTGAGATCGAGGGTATTGCGCACCGGTGAGGATGCCACCGACAATGTTCAACCGTTTTTCACGCTACAACTCGACATTGAGGTAAATATCAATAACGAGCAAAGTAATTCTAAAGACAAAAGAGCTATAAATACTATTTTAATGGTGTTATTTTCAGAAAGCAGAATCACTGGAAGAAGCGCTGGAAACACTGGTCGGAAGGGACCAAGTGGAGGGAATGACGTGCAGCAAAACGAAACAACAGATCGAGGCGTGGAAACAAGTGACGCTCGAGGAACTGCCAGTTATTCTTATATTACACTTAAAGTGGTTCGACTACAAGATGGACGGTTGTTCGAAGATCTTTAAGCGCGTAGGATTCCCGATAGACTTGAAATTAGACAGCAGTAAGGAGACTTTGTCGATTTATTATACGAATTATAGAGTTTTAAAAATGTTTCGATTTTTTTTTTGGATTATCTACATGACTATTATTAATTTCAGAACTGTTGTCTCCGAACGTTGCTAAAAAATTGATTCGCAAGCAAAAACAGTACAAACTGTTTGCTGTGACCTATCACGACGGTAAAGAAGCGAGCAAAGGCCACTACGTCACAGATGCCTTCCACGTTGGTTATGGATCTTGGGTTCGATACGACGACAGTTCCGTCAAAGGCATTTACGAGTGCGACGTCTTGAGTCCGACGCCCCCCCGAGTACCATATTTACTTTATTACAGAAGATGCGACACGATCGGAAATAATCAACCAAATACACCGAGAACACGTTGAGTAGACGATAGTTGACCAGTATATACGTATATAAAACTGATAAGTTTGTTTTTTATAATGAAGAAAAAAAAAAGCGCGATATACATTTTTACATTTACAACATCTAAAAAAAAATTTCATGTCTCGTAATTCGCATACGAAGAATTATCGACGATATTGGTCGTTGAAAATATATATTGAAGAAAAAAAAAAAAGAGAAAAATAACCTTTGCTCTAACTCGGTTTCGAATCAGCCGTACTTTTGTTGATTAGGCGTGTAATATGAATTGTTACAAGTGCTATGTGCCTCATTTTTAGTATATGAAATAAAGATAGCATTACTATTTCTCACGATTTATTTTATTTCGATATCCGAAATGTGTCCCATCATTTTTCCATCGATTACACTGTAACGATTCTTATAAAACAGCGATCTATTTGAAAAAACGCATCGAAGATTTCACAGAAAAAAAATATACGATACAGCGAGAATTTTGAGTATATAAAACAGAGATATTACTATTTCTCACGATGTATTTTATTTCGATACTCGAATTATATCCCAATTTTTTCATCGATCACACTGCAACAATACTTATAAAGCAGCGATAACTTTGAAAAAACGTATCGATGATTCGGCAGAAAACTCGAAAAATGAGCGGCAATGCGAGAAGACGAAGAACAGGATATCCGGTCACGGAGAACCGGTTTTAGATTTTGATTGGTCACAGTAGACGCAGTGACTAAAACGACGGAGAGCGGCGCGTCGTCGCAGCAGCGTAATTACAAAGAATCGGCCATTTTGGCGTTAAGCTTTACAGGGATAAACGGCTGTCGCGTTTCCTACTAAAGCAAAATGAAGTAAGTGACGCGAAGAAACAATCCAAAGAAATCCAAGAATCGCCGTGCAATCCGCGCTCGTTCGACAGATTTTTTTCAACGCGAACAATGTCGAGTTTACGTGGTGTAATAATATCTCAATCTTTTCAGGATCGGCCTGTGCGCTTACAGCGGATACAAAATTTATCCGGGCCATGGCAAGACTATGGTGAAAGTTGACGGAAAGGTACGTGTTTATTATTTCTTCCTTCTATATTCACAAAACAATAAAGTTATTTTGGTACGACAATGTTTCGTTGTTTTCTCAATTGCATTACTCCCGTTCCTCGATGTTTAGACTGTCGTTATTTTGGAGGTTAGAAAGTTCGCAAAACGTGGAAAACGTGACAACAGAACCGTCAATAATTAACCTAAACATTTGTGTTTTCTTTTTAATCAGACATTCACTTTCCTCAACTCAAAATGCGAGTCCGCTCATTTGATGAAACGCAACCCTAGGAAGGTGACATGGACCGTTCTTTACAGGTAAATATTTCATCGCAATAATTTCGTACTCCGATTTCGATTGGATTTTTTTTTTTTTTTTTTGGTAGAGCAATGTGTTGGCCAATATGTATTTTACAGCTAAGAAAAATAATAATCATATGATTTTCTTGCAATTTTCGAAATTATTTAATAACCTTTTTTTTTTATTGATTTTTAGACGCAAACACAAGAAGGGTCAGGAGGAAGAGCAGACGAAGAGAAGGACACGACGTGCACAGAAGTTCAACCGTGCGATCGTTGGTGCCTCTCTTTCAGACATCTTGGCTAAGCGTAACATGAAACCTGAAATCCGCAAGGCACAGAGAGAACAAGCTATCAAGTAAGCAAAAATAACATAATTTGTTTTTAAAAAAACAAATTAAAAAAAAAATTTCGTTTTGTTTTCTTTCAACGAAAAAAAAGTTTTTTTTTGCCAAAAATTTTTATTTATTTTTTTCCAACGAAAAACAACTTTTTTTTTCATTTATAAAAAATGTAAAATATAATTAGACATCTGTTCCTCTGACGCGATTATTTCAGTTTGTGTTGGATTTCAGAATGTCTTAGATTAAGAGAAAAATTGGGCTGCTTCACCCAGGATTGTAATCTGCCATTACACTGCCTGGCTTTGCGGGTCCTTACAGTTCAATTACTCAAAATTAAAGCATCGATAGAATCGATTAATTATTCTTTGACGAGAATTATGCTATAATGAATTTTACCGTTATTTTCAGAGCCGCGAAAGAACAGAAGAAAGCAGTAAAGGCAACGAAGAAAGCCGCCGCGCCTGCGAAGCCCAAAGCAGCAGCCAAACAGAAGGCCGCTAAAGTAACGCAAAAGGCCGCACCCCGCGTCGGTGGAAAGCGATAAACTCTGCTGTGAATCTTAAGAAAAACAAAAAATCAAAAAAAAAATAAAGTGTTCTTCACTTTAACGAGCGAAAGATTATTCTGTCGTGTCTGACGGCACACGTAGACAAAGCCTAATTTTCCTTCAGGTATTTATCTTTCCCATATATTCCACGCTATCGTAAAAGACGCGCAACTAAGATGAATCGAATTACGCAGTGGTATATTTACGATAAAACGTTTTTATTCAAAGTAACAGATATTTTTAGTACGAATTGTTTACAACTTTTTACGATTTTTCTATCATCACTTCTTCGTATTTTCGTCGAGTTCTTTTTTCAACAAAGATAATTTAGTGAGAGCGGTGTCGCGCCATGCGCGTCTCTCCTGAAGTTTGTCGAGTGGACAAATCGCGTTTAGTTGATTGCTGATCTCCTCTGCCATTGGTCCTTCGAACTTCGGCGTCGGACCGAACGTCTGACTAACGTTGTAAATACTCTTTGAATACGTTTCGCAGTATTTCTTCATTCCTGCAATTTGATTCTCGTGAAATATCGACTTCAAAACCAATAGATAGAAATTATTTTTTTTATCGTTAAAACAATAGCACTGTTTACCTTCCGCGTTGAGATGCGCCGCTTCGAAAGCTCCCAAAAAGGCGTACCGCATGCCGAGACCTTCGCTCATAACGATATCGACGTCTTTCACGCTGACAATACCGTCGGCAACTAAGCGCCAAGCTTCGTTCAGAATCGCATATCTGTAATGTATAATCGTTTTTTTAGTTGAATAAGTCTTCGATATATTCGGTTAAAAAAAAATTGTTTTTAACGATCTTTAAAAAAAAAACATAATTATATTTTTTTGAAGATATAATTTTTAAAAATTATATTTTTGAAAATCTATTTGAAAAAAATATAATTATGTTTTTGTATATCTCGCAAAAAAATATAATTATGATTATTGTTCAACGTTTACAAGGAGAAACATACTGTATTCTGTTGAGAACGAATCCATCGATCTCTCTGGCAAGAACAACCGGCGCTTGACCAATTTCCGTCATAATTTCTTTCGTTTTATCGGGAATATCGGCGCGCGTCCACGGACTTGGGACGATTTCAACGAGCGGCACATAGTACGGTGGATTGACCTTAAAACAAAAAAGAAAAGAAAATCACCGACGATTCTTCAATTTTCATCGAAGTTTTCCAACATTTCCTTTCGTTAATCAGCCACTCCTCACCGACTCTGTGGGGTTATCGCTTTATCTGTGATTCTGCAATCACTACACATCCAAACAACTGCGCGTATATTTTTTATGCGATAATAAATCGACGATAATAATGCACACACATCCGTTTTCAGTATGTAATTGTAACATTAGGTAATGATACCATAATATATATGTCAATTTACAAGTAAACACTTGACGTTCCGATACGCGAGAGACAATACAAAACTTACGGGATGCGAAACGATCACTTGATCGCGATGTACGAGTTTCTCGCAGATAAGCGAAGGCTTGAAAGTCGAGGTGGACGACGATAGAATGGTTTTATTGTCAACCACTTTGTCCAATTGTTCGTAAAGTTTCTGTTTCAATGCGAGATTTTCCGGTACGCATTCCTGAACGAGTTTAGCGCCTTTCACTGCTTCTTCCAAATTCGAAGTGCCTGAAATGACAATTCGACTTTACCGTTGCTGTTTAGCCGACACGCAACGGTCGAAAAAACATTTTTTACCCTTTATAAGAGCGCATTGCTGATCCGCGCTTAGCGAACCGCGAAGCAGACCACCGGCCTCGAGACGCTTTAATTGTTGACGAATATCCTCGAGAGCTTTTACAATTTGGTCATTTACGATGTCGTAAATAGTCACGTGGTAACCAACACTCGCGAAAAGCATCGCCCAACTGCGACCGATCAAACCACTGTGAAATTCGTTTATTAAATTAAATTTTCATTCGCGCAAAACAGTTCTTACTATCGGGGGTTTTCCGCTACAAGGCTGTTGAGATATTTTGAATAACGTGCGTCTTATCCACATTTCAAGACGATCACGATCTTTATTATTCTAATAACAATAACAATACGTGACCCTTTGAAATTCTTACCTTCCGATTATACCAATTTTTTCATTTTTCGATGCCATCGTTTTCGGAGCAAATGCTGCAAGGTAAGGTAGGCTTATCACGGAGGCGGTGATAACAGGGTGTCGAAATCGTACGCTAGCAAATACGCGATTGCACTGAATACTAGTGTCGTTAGATACAGTTTATATAGCTTTTCAACAACTTCCCTCTCCCTCTCTATCTTCTACTTATCGAATTTCGAGATTTCTCATTACGCTGCCTTACGCCCCGTTTAAGGATGATTTCTACTTACACATTGAGTAATTTTTTCAATAAGAAGTTGTTTTATTGTTTTTTTTTGTTTGTATTTACAAGTAATACATCGTAGTTGTAGGTTATTTAATTATGCCGCGCGCATGTTCCGGTGAAAATGAAAAACTCATCGAGACAGATATTTGGTAGCAACAACTATTAATTTAAAATTCATTAAATTTTTCGTCATTTCTTCTGACGCCGCGACCTGCACACTCCGTTGTACAACATTCTCTTATCTTTGTATCGACCTTCGTGGTGACTTCGAACGGAGTTCGGAGCGGAGTGACACGGCGTGACCATACGGTAAGCCTGAACGGGCATTTGGGAATTCTAGGGGATTTCCCGAGACGTGATAACTAATAAATAACGACATGGCGAGCAATCAGCTGTTGTCATATGGCTTTACGGAGCGTGCGGAGTGGGGAAAGTACAGGAAGGTCCAAGCTGAGTAATACAGCGCAATCGCACGTACTATTCAGCTATAAGGCTTTGCTACTGTAGGAACGTGATAAACACGACTCGAATAAAAAATTGGTATGCAACTGCTGTTCGCGTGAAATAAAAAGTTATTCGCACTGTTCTGCCGAGAAAAACATATATAGGAGTGGGACGGGATATCGAAGCGAAGTGAAAGTGGAGAGGGTATTGATGACATCAGCTTGGCGGACGGCCCGACGGGGGAATGCCGCCGTGAGACGCGTAATTGGTTGACTGATGTGTACACTTTGCTCGGGGAAGAACCTGCGATTCTCGCTATCGGCCTTCGTGCTTACGTATCCTGTGGATTAGATCGTCGTTCTTTCAGTCATTCGCGTACGGTGAGTGTCGTTAAACACTGCTGCGTAGATAGACGCATATTTTCCCCGACTGCAGTTTTTTCGATTGCATGCATCGGACAGTGGTACTTTTTATTGTACCACTGATACGCACGCATCGAAGTATAACAATAACCCCGCCATCGAAACGCGATTGAGCCGCTTTTTGGCATTCGTCGACAAACCACTAGTTTGCGATAATCGAGCCTCCGAGCCGGAAAAACCTATATTTGTGATAACGAACGTGTTGAATACAACATCGCGGAACAATGCCGCAAATAAACGATATGGATATTGTGCAACGGGCTTTCCACGACGTTTTGCAATACAATTACAGTCCCTATGATAACGGTAAAGCGTTAATTATTTTCTTTTATCTTTCGATGTTTCTTTGTATCATTGACAACTTGACGAAGTTGAATTTACTATGGGATAACACGTGTTTTGGGTATAAATAGTATGCATCCTGTAGTGGCAACAATTATAGAAACCGGAATTTCAATGTCGCGTTGTTTTTTTTTTATTTCTTTTGAACAGATGTAACAGCAGTCAGAAACGGTTCTATGATGAATGGATACAACTCCAATAGCATGGACTCAAGCGGCATGAGCAATGTACCGTCTCCAATGTCCATGTCACTGTCCCCTCGAATGGACGATTCAGCTATAAATTTGTTCAATATGACGGATGAGGCAATTATGTCTCTGACCAGCAGTACAGGTGAGAAGGGATATTTCTTTGTCATTGCCGTTTAACGTGGAGTACTTTCGAAGTAATTTCGAAAAAAATTTTTATAATATTAATTTTTTTTAATTATTTTTTATTTTTTCTTTAGGAACGGAAATGCCGCCACCTTACGTTGAGATACTCGATCAGCCTGTTGATAAATTCAGATTCAGATACAAATCAGAAATGATGGGTACTCATGGATGTTTGTCCAGTGCAAGTACAACATCCAGACGAAAAAGACAGGCGCCAACCGCAAGAGTAGGCATTTATATTAAAAATTCATTTAAAATTTTTTCGCAGTTTTTTATTACCGATTTTTATTGCAACCATTGAGCGGAGAAAAAAAAATCGTTATTAGCGGGGAAACATCGATATCTCTGGTTGCCGATTGAATTACGGAAAAACCCAAATGTCTATCGCGTCTCCACGAGAAAAAATTTATGAAATAGAGCGCTTGATACAGTTAGAAAATCGTATTTCAGCATTTTTTAAAAATTCTATCGAAATGCTCCGAAAACATTTTCAATATTTTAATTACACTTGTAATTACCGTAAAAGTTGTTTTTCATTTTTCTCGCGACTATAATCGACCGTAAATAACTTTAAGCACTATTAGTCCCTTGTGAACGTTAATTAATAAATCAACAATTCGAAAGTTCTTTCGATTAGATAGCAACACTCGGCTCGTGATTTTTTTTTATGAGAGTATATTTAACAGTTTAATAATGTTATTGTTGCAGTTGGTCAACTTTGTGGGACAAAAAGCGAAAATCCGTTGCACATTAGTGACGTCAGATCCGGACAGAAGGATGCCACATGCCCACCACTTGGTGAAGAGAGAAGGAAGTGACGAAAACGATGCTCCGTATGAGATCGAAGTTTCGGCGGACAATGATTTTACAGCACAGTAGGTATTTCTATTGAACCTCCCGTATTATAACTATTTTTCGAGAATCTTACAAATTTGTTTGATTTCAGATTTCACGGAATGGGTATAATACATACCGCGAAAAAACACATTAAAGACGAATTAGTGAGGAAATTGAAGATGGAAGCTCTCGAGAAGCGTCGATGTCGAAACGTCAATATACGAAGTCTGACTGTTTGCGAAGAGACTCAGGTATTGATAACGAAAAAACACTCAACAGAAAAGTTACGTTAGTTGATAAACGAACATTGATGGAGTAACGTTTATAACTTATCGTTTTAAGATAAAAATGGACGCTGACGCCGCGCAAAAATGGATGAATCTTAACAGCGTTTCTCTCTGTTTCGAAGCTTTTATCGAGGGACCGAATGGGGTAATGAAATCAATTACGGAGAGAGTCTACTCTATTCCCATAAATAATTTAAGTAAGTTTCGCGTTCGTTGTGTACGAAATCTTCAATTTTCTATAAAATAACAATTGTATAAATATCATTTTGTCCGATGGCAGAAAGTGCCTTAACAGGAGAGTTGAAAATTTGCCGGATCGATAAGTACTCGAGTACCTGCGACGGCGGGGAAGAAGTTTTCATGTTGGTGGAGAAAGTTGGCAAAAGTACGTATTAAACGTAATTTTCACGTTTATCATTATTATCCCATCAATTGGCATTCGACAAAATGTATATAAATCGCCATATACTTATATATATTGTTATTTCCAGAAAATATAAAAGTCAAGTTTTTCGAAACCGACGAAAATGATACAGAGATATGGCAAGCGTATGGGCGCTTTTCGGAATTGGATGTTCATCATCAATATGCCATAGTTTTCAGGTGCGTGAAATATGCTGCGGATAATGTTTCTCTACGAGAAATTCTACGCGAGAATCAGAGAAATTTGTATTCTCATCTAATTCCTTTTATCTTGCAGAACGCCACCGTACAAAGATCGTGACATTGATTCTCCTCGAGAAGTATACATAAAACTGGAGCGTCCTACCGATGGCGATTGCTCCGATCCCATAAAGTTCACTTACAAACCAACGGACAGTTTATTAAGTGAGTTTTACTTCCTAATGGAATACCTACCCCAATAGTTTTTACTTCCATTTCGTAATTTCGTTGCTATAAACTCGAAAAAAATTTCAGACAAAAAACGCCCACGAATCTCGTATTCAGGAAGTTCGGATTTCAATAAAATCAGACGAGTCGATACAACTATGGATACCTACTCGACGCAGTCGAACGATTTATACGCGTTGAACGCCTCGCAAGAACTGGCAAAGTTACTGCTGAGTTCGAGTAAAATGGATTCCGAGGAGTTTAAAAAATTTGTCAACACTTTGGATATCGAGGGTAAGGATTTCGTATGTTGATGATTGGGGGAAAAATCGTTACCAATAATAATCCATTTCCAGGATATGCTTCAACGCTCGATCCATCGAACGACGACGATCAAATGTTGACTACCGATGGTGCCACTTCGCAATATGTAAGTTCTATAAAAAAATGTGCGCAATATTTGCCAATAAACTACGTATCTCCGGGTAGATAAAATTATAATACAGAGAACGTTTTTTCAGAATGAAGCGACTTTCGCTGAGTGTTTAGTACACGATACGATGAAGAAGATACAAGAGGAACCAAGAAGAGCTAAAGAACTATTCACAAAAATGTTCGACGAACGAACGACGTACGGTGATACGGCATTACACGCGGCTCTGCGTCACGGACAGCTCGACATCGTTAAGCACATTCTTATGATTTCGGCGAGTGATCCGAGTTTCAACCGACTGGTGCATTTGAGAAATAGCTCTGGAAAGGTACGTCTAAAATTGCGAATAATACGGAAAACAATGTTCAGCAGTAAAAAATCATCATAGAAAATGAACAATCGATATCTGAATTCGTCCGTATGATTCCAGACACCTCTCCATTATGCAGTTTTGCTAAATCAACCTGAAGTCGTGAATGCTTTGCTTACACTGGGCGCCGACCCGAACGAAGTCGACGATCGTGATTGCTTTCCGCTCCAAGCTGCAGTAAAGAGTAAGTCAATACTTTTAACTTTTTCTTAACAGCTCGAAACTTCGATGAAATATTGTTTAGATTGTAAAAAAAAAATTGCTGAAAAGCCACTTCATTGGTACTGTAAATTTCATGCAGAAAGTGGTATAATAAATTTACGGTAGTTCTGTCGCTTCGTGTTCATTTCGCATAAGTTCAAGAAAAATTAGAGAAAATTGCAAATACTTCTCAATCGTATAAAAATCTGAACAAAATCATGCATATTAAGGGTACTAAAACGATTAATTTTGCATAATAATAATTGCAAAATGTTATTAACAAACCGATGACAAAATAAATTGGTCAACAAATTTCCCGAAGAACCAACGTTTTTTGAATGAAAATGATTCGTTCATTTTTCTGAAAACGTATGAATTTTTTCATGTTTTTCAATTTGAATTTGTTTTTATATGGAAAAAATGTGTGAAAAAACACAAAATTAAGTTACAAAAAATTATATCTTAATGTACAATTACGATGAAAAATGAATGTAGAGTACATTAAAAATCGTAGTCGATACTTGATTTTTACTAATTTACTTTAATTTCACGATAAAAGTACATTAAATTCAATAATTTACTTTAATCTCATTGTACACAAATGCATTTGTTTTTTTTTATCAACATTGTCCATCAATAGTGTCCCCCCGTTTATGCTTGAAAACTTCCAATTTTTTTCATCACCATGTGTTTCAATACTCGCAATAATGATCGTAATTTTCAGGACCAGATGCCGGCGCATGTGTCGATATTTTGCTGACGAAAGATGTAAAGATTGAGGGTCGCGATGAGGCTGGCTGGACGCCTTTGCTACTAGCGGTCGAAAGTGGTTCACTGCACGCGGTGCGATCTCTTCTCAACGCCGGTGCCGATGTGAACGAAACCGAAGTCTCCTATGGGCGCACAGCACTTCACATTGCCGTTGAAAATGGTCACATCGAGATCATGAAGTATCTCCTGGAAAAAGTATGAATTTTCAATCGCATCTCGTCGCACTTAACTTATCCGCATCATTAATTAAATCGGCTGTTTAGACGAAAATCGACGTCAACAAGACGAATCTCGGCGGCAATACCGCGCTGCACAGTGCAGTCGTCAATCAGGGAGCGCGAGCGAAAGAAATGTGCAAAATTCTTCTGCAACACGGTGCGGATCCACATATAGCCAACAATGACAGAGAAGCGTCAGAGGTAATGCAAACAAACCCTCCGATAAAACTTCTTGTTACGAACCTTCAATTGATTAAATTAATAATTGTTCGTTGTTTTTAGGCTGACGAAAAGGAGTTGGCGGTCAGTGTGAAGGAAGAACCTGAAGAGGACGACGATATAGGACAAGACAATGGTCAGACTTCCTTTGATCTCGCGTCCAATAAGCCGGAGGTAAAGTCGATGCCGAATTATTTATACGATCGCCGTATTTTCCATAGTTTTTGAACGTTAATCAATTCTTTGTATTTCAGATTTTACGTCTATTTGCTCAAGTTTCCGAGGGAAGGACCGTCGACGATCCCGATACGCTTCTGATAAAAGAAGAAATTACCGAGGACGACACGCTGACCGGTTCGTTGGACGAACAAACGATGACTTCTCTTGCAGCAATTCTTGATAAAAATCGCAGCTGGGAAAAACTCGCTAAACATCTCCAGTGCGATTATCTTCTCAGTAGTCTCGATACGAAGGGATCGAGTCCATCGCGGACAATCCTTAATTATGCCGATGTACGTTATTCGATTCATCAACAGTCTATTATGTGCAAAATGATCTATGCATCACATAACTCTATTGACAAATGCAATTGCATTTGCAGGTACAAGGAAATCTGACGATGAACAACCTAATGGATTTGCTGAACGAAATCGGCGAGACGAAAGCTGCGGCGTTTGTCAAACAAATCGTCAGCCGACGGGGCATACCCTGAAATTTATTACATTGCCACTGAATACCATTCGGACAGTGCGCTACTGTTTTGAAATGTTGGGCTTTTTTTATTTATGACTTCGTTACTGTATGTATCTCATTGTTTTAATGCCACAATAAATCAAATATTTAAAATAGATGCGCTTACCGAAAGGTTTTGGCGAGAAAATCACATCGAAACGGATAGCATCGGGAATACTATGAAATTTGTAAATAATTCCGTGATCCCATAATTAAACAATAGTTTAACCATTTTTTGTGTTGTTTTTTTCTTTTATTTAATTGCCACGAGTTTTTCTCTAAGTTTTCGAAATAAGAAAAAACATCGATTATTGAATTTTCGCGACTCATCGCATTCTCTCGGTAGATTGCCGCCCGATGGCAATATAATGCAAGCAAGAGCAGCCTGGAGCAGCCGTTTACTATTGGCTATTCCTCGTTTGACGCACAAGCAGCTGCTTACGGCTCGCAGTGTAATATTAAAACGCACACACACGCAGTCGTCACCTGCGCGTCCTACTGTCACGTATGAAACGCGAGTGCTTCGCGTTTAAATTTGTCTCACAAATTGAGTCGCGTCCGGAACATACGAATATCGTGTAGTGCAGAACAAAAACAATCGAATATGGATTTACCACGGGTGTTGATCGTCAGCACTGCGAGTATTGACAAAGCAAAAAACATTGCGAGAGGTCAGTACAATTTTGAGGTTACAATCGATCGCACTGCCAGTTGTTTGTGTTTTTTTTTTGTCGATCGAACGTTGTATTTTTATTATTATCGATGTTCTTCGATCAGAAATGGGTTCGGAACTTTTGGCGAACGTCGACAATGTTCAGTACAACGTTTGGACGATCGACAACAAGTATTACACCGCGAAGGTTTTGCTGTGCGTCGCGGATACGCATCCGACCGATATAACGCCCGACTGCGTGGAGGCAATGATACTGCATCACGACCCAAAGGCAGTGAGATAAAATTTAGAGATTGCTGGGGGGTCGATCGCGAGATTCCTATAGATCTTACAAGTCGGTTCGTGTGATACAGGAGAACGATACTAAAAGTCTGGATGACTGTCTGCCGTTGGTTCACTCGCTGTCCGAAGCCGATATTTTTTTACTCGCTTGCGAACCCTTTGATGGACCAAATTCCAAAGACAAAGGCAAGAATATCTTTTCATAGAAATAATAACTAATTTACTGTATTATACAAGGAATTTATCAAACCCTTATTTATTTTATTATGATTATTAATTTTTTACAATTATTATTATTATTATGATTATTGTATTTTCATCCTACAGTGACGCAATGGTCGCTGGTCAATAAGTTTGAACTCGTGGAGATGGAAGCGTCAAACTCGTCGGACATTATGGACGAAGAACTTGACGATAATGTTTACGGAATCGATAGACTCGTCGAAGCTCTTCACACGCATCTGTGGCCTAACAGAATTCTCAAAGGTAATAACTATCTCTTGAATTAAAAAAAAAACAAAATTCCCTGAAGTTACAAAATAGCTGATCTATTGGAGTAATTTTTTTGTACAATAGACTCGCCTATCATGGGAGTGGAGTCGGAAGATGTGAATCAAGTCGAAGATCAATTAGGAAGCATCCGCCTAGGAACACGGAATAATTCCGATCAACTATTAATGGAGAGCGTTTTAGGTTTGAATACGAAAATAAAAAATTAATTTTTTCCCGACCTGATTGCAACGCGGGTGGGAAGTTGCCGATTGGTGACTAGCGGGCAGAAAAGCCCGACACCGCGTATAAAAGTAGCCGATAAGTTGTGGCGCCTCTGCAGGCTTAAAAAAATGGTCAATTTTAGCAATGTCGGGAAAAAATGGCGTAAATAGCTACTCGGGAGGGAGCGTAATTTTTCCCTTCAAAATTACGTACTTTTTCATATAATATACTATAATCATCGAAATAGTTCAATGCAGTAGATACTAGAGATTTTATTTTTTTTAGACGGTATAATGGGTGAGGAAAACACGGACTTTGGCGAATTATTCAGCCGACTAATGGACATGAAGGAGCACGCGGCTTCGCTGTCGTCGAACAATCGTCGCGCTGCGGCTGAACAACTCGTAACAGCATTTTGGAAAGCTATGGGTGGCGATCCCTCAGAAGTCGAAGATTTGGACCAATAAAGAAAAAGAAAAGAAAAAACAAAAGAAATTACCGTGTCCAACTTCACGGATTGTGTAATATAAAAAAAACGATAATTGTATTTGTTTATAGACTCGTCGGAGCGGCAAGCTCGGCTGTAATTAAATTTGCGGCTTGTTTTTACGACACTTAAGGGAGTTTAACCGGAGCGCTCGTAATCGCCCGGCACTTTAAAGCAATTTTGTGTATCGTGAAACTTCTCGTTGTCAATCGAATTGTTATAAATGAAACTTTTTTTTTTTCTTTATTTATAGTCGCAGCAACTGCAAGGTTTTTAGCGACTAAATAAATAAAACTCGTGTCAATAATATAAATATGATATATAACGTAGAAACTTTAATATCACGAAAAAAAAATAAATAGTACGAACGTCTCTCTAACTTGCAAAATTAATTTTTATTTCTAACACATCTTCATTATTATTATTTATTCAAACTTTCTAAAACGGCAAATAAAAATATCGTGTAAATACAAAAACGGACGGATTATTATAACAAACTATAACTGTGTAATCGTACAATCGCCGGAACGACCAACGCGGCTGTAATTATATTTGCAGATTCTCTGTACAATCACTGAAGAGATTTAATTGGCGCATTCGTGATCGCTTGAAGACCGCAATGAAACTTTGCTAATTATCAAAATTTTCATTAAAAAGTGAATCGTTGAAAAAAACGAGATAAACACGACGAAAATTATAAAAATTATACAAAATATTAAGTTTTTAATTAAACGAATTTCGTGGTCACTTTCACGCGGAATCCAGGCGTTGATTATAAGATTGGTTGACCGGAGTTCGCGATAACTGACGTCGTGGTACCATAGGATTGAAGTCTGTCTGTAGTGGATAAACAAATGTTGGATTTGTAACGTTCGAATTTTTGATTAATTGTAAAATTGATACGCAAAAAAAAAATATCTGTAGCTTACTTCTGGGCTCATGGGGGGTTCAACTTTCACAGTTGCAGTTGCAAGCTGAGATTCTGCGTTTTCTTTATCATCATCATTGTCCTTTTCAGGTTCCTAAAAATAATATTATGATTACGTAAATATAAAAAAAAATTCTTTCGACGAGTTTTGATTGCATTGATTTAAATTCGAATGATTTAATATTCGACTTACCGAATTTTGGCAGAGATTTTGCGCGCATCGGCAAAATTCTGTGCACCGAGTATTTCTCTTCATGCAGCCGCATTGTCTGGTCGAACAATTGCCTTTGCACGAGCAACTTTTTTCGGGAGGAACGGCATTGGTGGATTCTCGTCGTACTTTCCTCGCGTTTGTTGGAATATTTGCGACAGCATTGTTTTCATTTGTCGGCGGCGCGCGCGCAAATCCTTGTTCCCTTATCAAGGCGCGAAGAGCCTGATTATCGATCGTTAATAGCCTCACTTGTTCCCGCAAGCGATTGATTCTGAACGAAAAAAAAAAAAACATGCAGTAATGTCAAACGAAAGTTTGATGCACAAAATAATGCTAAGTACTCAAATGAATAACGGTTCATACAAAATCTTATTCTCGAGCAACAAGATGTCGCATGTCATTATCATTTCGGAGTCTTGTATATAAATTCATAGCAGTGATTGCACTTACTCCGCATCTTCATCTGTCTGTGCTGATCGTCTCGTCCTTCGCGTTGTCATTTTCTTTAAAAAACAGCGATATGTAATACAATTAGCAATCTATTTTTTTTCAAAGACTTGAACACAAGCCGAGTAGGAGACGAACTGCGCGGTATCAGATTGAAATCTCGTTTAGTTCGGTAATATTAAATTGTTGAGATTCCGGAGCGAAATTATTTCGGCCGGGTGTATATTCGCCAACGGTTTTTGACAGGTGACTGAAAGAATTTTCAAAACTTCGACGGCGCAGAGGCTCCCCCAATGTTATGAAAGCGAAATTCGTTGATTTTTGCGGGACGCAAAACATCGTCTCAGGGGACAAACTTTGTTACGGTAACTTGCTGACCAACCAATGGTATTCGTCAACGCGTGATCTCATAAGACTTTTGGGCATGTAACCGTAAAATATCTCAAGACCACGGTCGTAAAGAGGTCTAAGCACTTTTTCGTAGCGGCCGTGCCGTATGTGGGGCAATATTTGAGAGCCGGTGCAATCCCTTCCTTCCCACCCGCCCCGAGCTCAGTCGGTATCAAAAACTGTAAACAACTCTTCTCGCGCATCGTGGCATTTAAAGTTAAAAAAAAGCATCATTAGCTGGGGGAATGATCAAAGCAGCTAATGACACTTTTTTTTTTTAGTCGTAACTACCAGTATACGCGAAAAAAGTTGTTTACAGGTTTTATTACCAACCGCGATATTTCACCTCCTTTCAACACCTACGCGACACGAATGATTACAATCAATGCTGCCAACTTGGAGTATCATTTAAAATGAGAATATATCACAAAATCGTTTACAATTGCGATTCCCATAAGAATTGGTGTACTGTTTTTATTTGCATCGCATGGAAAATGATCTCCACGACAGTGATATTCTAAATTAATAACCGATTATTCACATAAATGGAATTGTTGTCGGTAGCGGGAAAACCACAGGAGAGCGGCGCTCACGCCAGTGGAACACAAACAAAATAAAGATTTGTTCTCGAGACACAAAAGCAACGAGGATCGTAAATCGTACACCTCGTACATTCGCGAAGATACGACGAAAGCTACTCGTGTCACGCATTACTTTCGATGCGACGAAATGTTTCGAGCATCGGCGATAGAACGTTGCCGATTGGTGGTGGAACGAACTCGGAATTAACAAATATTCTATCAAGCACCAGTCGGTTAGGGGAAATATTCACGATTATTCCCCAAATGTATCCGGAGAAGTTTTTTTACAGTTAAAAATCGAATTACATGTTAAAAACAAAATTTCTTCGATCTTTCGTACGATTCTCTCCTTATATTTCTTGAAGTCTCTAGAGATTGAGGTATATTTTTAAGTTTCATATCAATCGTACTGACAGAACACCGGTATGTTAATCATTTTCAGTCATCGTATGCAAGCGATTATTTATCGTTTAACAAATTCACTCTAAGTAAAAAAAAATGTGCTGTTCAAATAAACATTCACTATTTTTTTCACGTTTATTAATTATTAACAATTCATTCGTGTATTGACTATCGAATATAAATCACGATAAAAAAGTAACGAGTCTACCCCCAAACTCTGCTGAACTTGCGTAGAACTCCTCCATCAGACTGAACTGTTGCCAACGCTGTGGGTTTTCTCAACAACCCTTTCTTCTTCTTCTTTCCTCTACATTGCTTGCTATATCGCTCTCTCCCTCGACACCACTTTCCCTCTCGTTTTCACGTGTACATTATTCTAGTTTTTTCAGGTTGTCGACCTGACAAGTTTGATCAAAAATGCCCTCGTATCGTCGGTCGTTTGTTGTATTGTTCAACCCTATCGTTTCATCTCTCGTAACTGGAGTTACCCGTAAATAAAATCAAACGCCGTGTATTGTGTGTCGTTCGGTCGTGAATAGTCGATCTAATTACCGGAGGCAACAACGGGCTTTCCGATACGATGACTACACGATACTTCCGCTAGCACGGCGTACCGGTAAGAGACGTTCTTGCAAATACGATCGAAGTATTTGTTTTTTTTTTAAACATCGTCAAAAAATCACTTGTATCGTTTGTTTTCTTCGATGATTGTCAAAAAAAACTTATATTCATCGATAAATCCTTTAAACTAACGGCCGAGTGACTACTCTCGCAGTTAAAAACAGTCGGTTAATAGCCGCTCGAGGAAATCATTTGGGCGAAGCCAAGAGCAATTGGTTATGTCGAAAACTCGATCACTCCGTGTATAAAATCATCCGAATCGGAAATCATCGATGTCGCAGAATTGCGACAGTCAGGATGACGTTGATCCGTCTTTTGCGAATATACCATTCCCGGCGTTGGAGGAGCCGAGTTCCGATTCGGCTGTCGGCCAGGATGAAAGTTTCGCGGTTAAGTTGGCCAGTGAACCTCTCGATGAGACAGGTGATTCTCAGACCTCCGACGTTCCCGGCACACCGGGAACTCCCGACAGCACCAAGGAAATTGTCGAGAGGAGCGAAACTAACCGCAGTAAAACCTCAAAGCCTGTGTTGGGGAAAATTCAAGCGAAGAAACGTCTAATGGCATTCGCCAACAAATTCAATGTCATTCCGAAGGTTCAGAAACCAAAGCCCAAGGCTAACGTTTCGCACAAAAGTAATTTGTCGGAGGCGTCTAAAGTTAAACTCAAATCTACTAGCAACGTAAAGATGCTAATAGATGAATTAAACAGCGCAAAATCGAAGATAGAAGCTGCTCTGGACATTCAGGATAAAAATGAACAACAATCCGGAAGTCAAACTGGAAAAATTAAGAAACCAGCAGGTATTCATATTTTTCTGCTATTCCACTTTGTGCGATAAACATGGTGTCCAGTAGTGCAGAAAATCATAGAAGTCTTGGAAATGTCTTGGAAAATCCTGAAATGTTCTCAAATTTCTTTGTTGGGTTTTGAATTTTTTGTCATTCTCTTCAATCCCAATTTTTGTTATATTATGTAAGCTGTTATATACAGATGACTTATATATACTTCCGGTATTTTTTTTACCATTTATTTGAACTGATTAGTTCAACTACAAAATATAGTAAGAAAATTATTAAAAAAATTGGGGAAAAGTTTGAAATGCTTCAAAGATAATTGCGTTTTTTTATGCTTCAAAGATAATTTTTTCCGCATTTTTGTATTGTTGCATTGTTGTGAGCAAAAGAATAAAATGTTGTATGTTTTCTATTAATGTCTCAAAAGAAAAACACATGTTATTCTATAATTTCATTTATATTTAATTTTATTTATTTTTCTTAAATGTTCTGACTATTTCGAAAAACTACTGAAATATGAATTTTTTGCGAACTTTCTGCTGGACACCATTTAAATAAAATAATAAGGAATGAAATTTAATTGGAAACGATTATTATTGTTTATTTTTATTTATTACAGACGAGAAGGTATTCGCGATTGACGAAATAATCAGAGAAGAATCCAGAAGAAAAATGCTGGAAAGCGGCAGTCCGTCGGGAGTATCTCATCACAGTCGTCAGACGAGCTCTGCAAGCCAAGACGATAGTAGTTCAAAGTTTTATCGGTCCGATAGAAGTTCTACTGAAGTTAACAGATATTCTGATAATAGAGGAAGACAGAGATTCCAACAGGACAATTATTCTCATCATACGAGAATATTTGACTCCTATAAATCATCCGATAGGTATAAATTTTTATTATTATAGCATACAATATAAAACAAACTGTTAATTTAATGTACAATAGAGAAGAAATATGAATGCACTTTTGTAGAGAAATAGAAGTATTATTGCTAAAAGCAAAGTATCTCTAAGATGTTTAATGTACCGTACATTAAATTATCAACACAAATGTGCATTCACAAGTCCATTCAGTCTATTCGAATTAAAATTCGTGAATTCTACTCTTAATAATCGTAAATTTCCAAATGTATCAATTTTTTTCTCTAGACGTCCGCGAAGCCGTAGCCGAGAGCGGCAGGACGATTACAGGAGTCGAGAGAACAGAGACAAGAAGGACAGCAAGGATAGAAATTTACAAAAATCTCACGACAAGGGTCGTCGCAGCCGAGACAGAGATGACAAACGCGACAGTAAAGACGACAGAAGTCGCGCCAGCAGAGCGAGCGATGATAAACGGGAGAGCAAAAGTGGCGACGGTAGGGAAAGAAAACGCGACGAGGGTAAACGAGACGGTAGAGTTCAGTCTAAAGTCGAAGACGACAAAAAGGAACGTCGTGTAAATGATAAAATTGTAGACGATAAAAATGAGAGTAAAAGCGACATGAGAGTTAAGGACGATAGACGAGAAAGCAAAAGCGAGATCGACGTTAAAGTAGATACGAGCGATGGCAACGTCACAGTTCAAGAAATAAGAAAGGACATTGTTGTCGACATCAAAGTTACGGAAGACAAGAAAGAAAATAGAAACGACGATATAAGTAAAGATGACTCGAGGGATAGTCGCAGCGATAGTACAGTCAAAGACGATGATAAAACCGATATTAAAAATATCGGTAAAGTCGTCGAAGAAAAAAAAGAATGCAAGGATGACAATAGCGTGAAAGACAATGCAAAGGAAGAAAGATCCGATAGCAATGTTGAAGAAGCGATAGATAAAACTCGAAGTGACAGCAAACCTTGCGACAGTAAAGTTCAATTACCTAAAGAATCGAAAACCGACAACAAATCCATAGAAGTTCTGCAAGAAGGCAAAAGTGATTCAAAAGGTAAGGAAGACAGTCGAATAAGTAGAAGCAATAGTAGAAATCGCGACGGAAGAAGAAAAAGCCGAAGTGGTAGTAGAACTAAGGAATCAAAGAGGAAAAGTCGAAGTGGCAGTAGGCAAAAAGATCGAAAAAGTAGAAGCAGTAGTAGAGCCAAAGAGGAGAAACGGAAAAGTAGAAGCCACAGTCGCACCGGTGAGAACAAAAGGCAGAGCAGAAGTGGCAGCAGAGTGAAAGATGAGAAAAAGAACATTGAAAGCAGCAGCTCTGTTAGAGATCTTCCGATCGCTAAAGACGATTCCGACAAACCGCTTAATGCAGAAAATGAACAAAAAAGGGAGGAATACGAGCGGCCGTCGCAGCGCAGTCCTTGGACGGGATTCACAGGAGTTATACAGTCTCCTGCGGGATCCATTGCCACGCGCGATGCATCAATCGGTAACTGGAATCAATCGTCAAAGTCAAGGTAAACTTTCATCGATCTCAGAGTATCTAAACAACATTTTCGTAATGAAAAGAACTGCAATTACCTTTGTTGATTTATGTTTTAGAACCGTACAGGATTATGCGAAGCATTTCGAGCAGATGATGATGATAGGCGACCATCGTTTGACCCGAAGTCCTCTAATGGCCGATGGATTGGATGGACCAAAGCCTTACCCACCCGAATCGATCAGAGTAACTAAGACCGTTAAAGGCACACCGCTTCTGTATTGCGAAAATCCACGGGTTTCTCTTCTTCTGACGCGCGAGCAGGTTTTCCAGGCGATTCCGGTTGAACGTCGCGATGCGATGCGGGAAATATGTGAGACGACACGCGATCGGTGAGTTTCCTGATATATATCTAAACCTTTATTTTTTATAATTCTTTTATGTGGTGTTAATCACATCGGGACTATTCTTTGCCAACATTTTCAGTGATATTTCGGCAGAACCAGAAGAAGTTCGGAAGCATCGAAATTGGTACAGACGACACGATAAATCGCGTTCGTCTTGCAAACCGCGTCGGTCCTTGACTTCGCATCGTTCGTCAAAGTCGAGATGGGACAGCGGAGAAGATTGTTCCGCGCCGCGGATGGAGGCCGAGGGTTCAGGGGCGCTGGAAAGGAAGAAATCAATTGCCTCTGCACATTGCAGTACAAATATAAGTATGTTATTACCTATTCTCAGGGTTTTAAGTATGTTATTACCTAGTCTCAGCTTCTTAAGCTTATCTCCTTTTTCTCCGCGTTTGCACTCGAACGATCGGTTATCATTATATTAATTTCAGACAAACGAGTTCCCACGACCGTTCCCCCGATAGATCAGGAAGAAGAGAGTATCGAGCCGATCGATGAGTTGGTAAAAAGCAAATTATTCGAATCCGACGCCGCGAAAAAACCCGTAATCGGCGAAAAACTTGTTTCCGAATACGAACAATTTATAAAGATGGTCAGTCCTGAGAAACCGGTAAGCGATAAAACTCTCAAGGATCCAAAAATTCGAGCAGACGTGTCGCCGATCGATTCTTCGTCGACGATCCATTTAGAATTTGATTTTCAACGGGATCGCGCAAAATCCGGAGATTCTCATAAACTAATCGCGGATAAGGATTTACACGCGGGAGCGAAAAGACGATCATCCACGAGACGCGGCCCATCGCCGAAGCATCGACGACTCGACAAGATCGATGAAGATCGCGAGAAAAAGACAAGCCGCTCCAAGGATTCTTCGCCGGTACCAAGCGACTGGAAAGAAGTTGCGATCAAAGTTGAGCGTACAAGCGACAGCGAGATAAGCGTTCCTAAAGCAATGAAAGAAAGGAAGAAAAAATCGGATAGATCCGAGAAGCGTGTTTCGTCGAGCGAAACAAGCGATTCGTCCTCATCGTCGAGTACATCGGAATCTGAAGATGAGCGCAAGAAAAAGAGGAGAAAGAGAAGAAAGAGAAAGAAGAGAGTCAAGCGACGTGCCAGAAAGCGTAAGATGTCGAAAGAAGAATCGAGCAGCGATTCCGATAGCAGCAGCAGCAGTAGCAGCGACGATACGAGTAGCGACGAGAGTTCCAACAGACGAAAACGAAAGAGAAGCGGCAGACGTAAGAGTCGAGGAAAACGTTCGAGGATACGAAAAAAACGCGCACGTAGAGACAGTACCGAAACCGAATCGTCGAGTAGTTCGCTCGACGAAGTAAAGGAAAAACGTCGAAGACGACGTGGCCGAGCGTCGAAAAATCGCAAAGCTGCCGATTCCGTTATATCGATATCCGACGACGATAAAACAGCCAGAATCGTCGCTGAGAAATCCGATAAAACACAGGATAGCGTTTCCGAGAGCAAAATAAAAAAAGAAGCTATCGTCGACGAGGCGAAAAATAGTATGGAGACGAACGACGAACCAACGACTTCCATAACGTGGGAAAAAACAGCCGGTCCTGTGGAAACGGTCGGTGAACTTTCAAACAACACCGGAACTCCTGACGGCGAGCGAAGTAATTCTCGGGACACGCCGAACTCGGAAGAATCACGCGATCGCGGAAGATTGTTGAAAGAGTGGGAAGCCAAATCGATAGAAATGCCTCTGATAATCAAAGTTTCAGAAGATAACGCGAAAGACAATGATCGCAAGAGTTCCGGGGGTTCGAATGACTCGCCGATAGTTTCAAATTCCGTTGAGACATCGAATGAAAAGAAGGACGAAAAATCTGACATAACTCCGTCGAGAAACGGCGATTGCCTGCTGGAGAGACGGGAAAACACCGGTGCGAAAGTCAGCATCGATAAAACAACGAGCAGATCGAAAACAAAGACAAAAAAGAAGAATGTACGTAGTCGCAGTAGTAGCAGCAGTAGCACGAGCAGCGGTAGCAGTTCGAGTGACGACAGCAGTAGCAGTAGTTCCAGTAGTTCCGCAAGCAAAAGCAGTCGGGACGAGTATCTCGACGATTGGGACACGAAAAAACGTTCGGGCGAATCTTCCCGCGATTCCGGAAAAAGCGCGACGAAGCGTCGAGCCAAATGGTGCGGTTCGGAATTCGATACGCTGAACGTTCTCTCGTTGACGCAACTCGAAAAAGTTCGCAAAGGCGACCTCGCGGACGAATGGGAAGTCGATAGCATGGACGATGTTCGGGAGAGCAACAACGTAGCGCTCAAAGAAAAGTCTGTTAAACAAGGAACAAGCAAAAAGATTGCCAAGGAGGTACGCTACGATCGAGTTACCGACACGTACATAGCGGTCGAACGGGAAAGCACTCGGGAGAGTAAAAAATCACAAGTGCGTTTGTGCGCTATGAGAATCTGGGAGGAGGAAGAGGAAGAAGCTGCGCGCGAGGAATTGATGCTAAAAAAGCCGAAACCGAAAGAATCGTCGCAAAAGAAACTCAAGGGATGGGAATCAGAGGACGAATGTTGCGGTATCGCACCGACCAAACCTGCGGAACAAAACATTAGCGCAGATACTTCGATGCCGGCGAGCGTTCGTGAGGCAAAGAAGGATGCGAAGAGCGATATTGGAAGCAAAGATTTGATCGATATAGAGCCAAAAACGGCGACGGACGATCGACAAGAAGGTAAATCGAGCGTCGAGGATGATCCCCCGAAGAGAAACCGAAGAAGTCGATGGGACATCTCCGTTCAAACGCCGGAGAGTACGAGCGATGAAAAAATTGTTCCAGTTTTGTGGGAAGTGGAGGACGAATCTGTTACGAAATGGTCAAAGATCGCTGATGCGAAAAACGAAAGTTCTACGATTTCGGTTGGATCTCCGATCGGCAAAGAGAAGAATGAGATATCAATCGAAGCCGCCGTTGAATCGCCAAAATTGCAACAAGCGCCGGAACACTCTTGGTCGCCGGACACTGAAAAACTACCGACAGTCGTGAAGAAAAGCTTCGAGGGAACTTCGGCGGCTCGCGAAAAAGATGCGGCACTTTACAGCCCGAGTTCACCGGGACTTTCGGTGAAATCCGAAGATACTGATAGTGATACCAGCAGTAGCAGCAGCAGCAGCGATGAAAGAATCGACGAATCTCCCGATCATACTGATACCAAGATAATCGAACTCGTGACTGAAACCGATTTACCTCTGGCGAAATCTCCCGAACCTGTCGTGAAACCTTCGATTTCCGTAGAAGAAGTCACGTCTAACAAAGGCACCATCGGCACGTGGACAACGATTGTAGCCGGTGATGAGAAGGAACAACATAGCGAGGATGACTCGTATAGCGGAGAATCGCCGGCGATGAAGAGATTACGCATGGATATGTTCGCGGAATACGCAAACGAGGAAACCGAGCGAAAGAACTCAACCGACGATGCGCGTAAGGAACTCTTTTCCGAAGGTTCACCGATAAAATCTGTGACTGCGGGTACACCGGGGATTTTATCATCCAGCGAAACGAAGGAGGTGATTCCGGGCGAAAGCAAATTAACATTAAAACTGATACCCAAGCAATTACTACTTCGCAAACCCCTCGAAGACACGAAGCCGCGTAGTATAGTAACGAGAATTTCAACGGGGCAAATAATTAAACCGCCCAAAGGGCGCAACGAAAAATCGATCGAGTCAAAGATCGAACGTTCCTCGGAGAGAAAAGAAACAAATGACGCGGCAATCGAAGATTTTCGTTCCACTACTCCGCCTCTTCTACCCACGCAGATAGCTAAGATAATTCCCGAAGACACTGCATCACGTAGAACGAAATCGCGCTCGCCACGATTAAATTCACCGCATCGAGCGGATGCCCGCAAAACTAATGAAGAAAAGTCCGCGGATAGAGATCGAAACTCGAGGTCGCCGTCGTCGGAACGAAGGAGAAGGAGTCCGGCGCGCAAAGAAAAGGATAAATGGAAGCCGGTCGGCGGTGGCGACGATCGTCCCAGCGGATCGGGTTATCGCAGCAGCAGTTACGGTACAGCAAAGGATGGCAAAGATAGGAAAAGAACAGACGACAGAGATAGTCGTAACAGTGCTAAAGACGCTCAGTCGGACAGTCGAAGAAGATCGAGTCCCGCGAGATCGCGAGGCGGACGAAGAAGCCGTACTCCACCGGGTAATTGGGACAGAGATCGAAGTCGAACTCCCAGTAGAAGTCGTAGCTGGAGTAGAAGTCGCAGCAGAAGTCCGCGTAGAAGAGACGAGGGTTCGAATTGGGATCGGCAGAAACGCTCCCGATTCTCCGCCGATCGTAGAGACAGATTTTCACGCAGCCCGAGCAGACATCTTCCAGCAAACTCGGGCAAAAGTAAAGAAACTATATTTTTAAATCAATTAGACTGTTCGTCGATGAAAAGATGATAATTTCAAATGATTATCAGGTAACGCGAAAAGAGGTTCTTCGTCTCTGGATAAACGAGATCGCGATCGTGGTCGGCGAAATTACGATGATGATGAACGGAGAGATCGTGATAGAAGTCGGGAAAGAACGTCCTACGATCCGTTGGAAATGTTGCGTGACGCTGATCGGGCAAACCGTGCGGCTAGGTACGTAATAATTATATCGAAAAACCCGAGGAATTCTTATCTTTAATATACGGGCTTCACGATGTTTCTTGAATTTTAGATTCCGAGCTGCCGAGGAGGCGGAAAAGCCGATATGGAGATTCGAGGATAACAATGCCGCTCGCGACTGTAACGAACCTTTGGATATGCTATACGGTAGTAACGGTCAAGGATCAAACTTGGAGTACGAGGAACGAACCTATTCGAGAGACGCGAGTCTCGAGAGAGATATCACCGAGGGACCCATGCGAGCGATATCTCCCCGTAGTCGTTATTCGAGAGGTCGAAGTAACGAGCGTCGAGATCGGGACAGTGGCTGGGATCGTTCGCGAGACTCACCGGAAGCGGATAGATACAATACGTCCTTCCGAAGAGGCGGAAGAAGACGTTCGCGATCGCGATCCCGCCATTCGCGATCACCAATTCATCGCGGCAGATTCGCGTCACGTTCGCGTTCGCGTTCGTGGACGAGATCGAGAACCAGATCGCGATCAAGATCGAGATCGCGGTCGAGGCGTCGAAGTCTCGATCGAGTACCCCGATCAATCGACAGAGGACGTCGTTCGAGGTTCGTTGATACATTTTTTCCAGCAATCTCAATGTTTTGTCTGTTTTTTTGTTCAAAAACAATGTATCCTTCAGGTCGATATCGCCTGTAAGAGACCGCGCGAGAGACGACAGTAGAAACAGACGGCGACGACGAAGTACCAGCCGAGAACGAGGCAGAAGAATCGAGACAATCGTTCAATCTGCGGGAATGGCTCCATCCCCAGGAAATACTGCGGGCGTAGATCCCGACATGCTGCTCGCTGATGGTCCGGATTCTGCGAACAATGATCCGCAGTTTCGTTATCCAAATGAAAATCAACCTGGTAGCGAGTACAACTACTATCCCCGAAACAATCTCACTTATCCGCCGCGCATTGAAGAAGCTACGGGATCACCGAAACGTTTGTCTCTCGATGATCGGTAAATTTCATACGCTATCCGGAAAACTCGAATTAATTTGTGTGTTCGATGTTCTAATTATTATTTTTTTCTGTCGTTAATGAAAAATAGACTGGAACTCGAGTTGGGAATAAAGAAGAATCTTCGTCAAGAATCCGGTGCTATGCCGGGTCCGTATACTCCAGGATTTAACGCGAGGGGTTATCCACCATCTTCGTTGTCGTTACCTCCTATGATGATTGCACCGGCACAACGAAACGTTTCAACGCCACAACACGGAATGTACAATCGACAAACGCCAACCGTTCTCCAAGTAATTATTCGATAAAACTCTACGGAATCTCAGGAAGAAACGTAACAAATAATATGAACCTACGTAGTAGGACGATAAACGATGTACTTTTCTATTTCAGGTCGGCAACGTGCTGCAGGTAGTACCAGCAGATTTTGGAAACGCGAGCACCGGCGTTCGTCCAGATTTACCGACCGCGTCGTCAGCAGCGAGTAATGCCAATCGAGTTGTTCGCGTTGGCAATGTTCTTCAAGTCGTACCGACGCCGACGATCGATTGGCCCAGAACTTCTACTTCATCGGGTCTCGTTGAACGACAATCCGGTACAGCGGCTTATCCCTCGTCGATAGCTTCACCCTCGCCGGCTTCCTTACCAATTACTGTACCCGTTCCTGTTCCCGTTCCAGTCCCCGTGCCGATTCCAACCGTTGCAACTATGTCGCCGGTACCGATGGGCCTTCCGCTTCCCGGTGTACCGCTTCCTGTACCGCTGGCAATTGCCACACCGCTCGCAACGTTTCCGAGAGTCGAACGTGCGCCTCGCGGTAAGTTTCTCATTGATCAATAAATACGTGATGATTTTGCGTTTAATGCCATTAATTTTGTTTGTAAATTGTAATTCGTCTGTAGCTCCGCCTCCTCCGCCAGTAGCTCAACCGGTTTACAATTATGAGGCTATTCTCGAAGTTCGTCGCAAGGAACGAGAAGAACGGAAGCGATTGCGCGAAGAGCGACGACGCGAGAAGGAGAGAAGGAAGTCGGAACGCGTTCGTCGACGCGCTAAGCGTCTACTCGGCAGAAACGGCTCAGCGATTAACCGTCTCTTGTCGGAGGATGAAACAACCCCGGAAACAGATCAAGTCGAGCTGACGGAGGAAGAGACCGCTATTATACCTGTGGAGGCGGCCGTCGTAGTCGGAGCAATCGATGACGACGAAGAACAGGACGAAGTACCGGCAGCTGCTATTCCAATTAACGAAGAAGCGGTTGTCGAACCCGAGGACGACGATGAAGACGAAGAGGACGAGGAAGGAGACGTCGAGGAAGACGATGATGATGAAGACGATGAGGTGGAACCCGAGGAAGAAGTAGAGGACGAAGGAAACGTTTTGCAAATTCCGGAAATTGAGAATAAAATCGATACGGCTGTTGTTGAGACGGAAGGTGATAGCGAACAGGTGGAAACCGCGGTTATTAGTACAGAGCCTTTCGAGTTGCCGCCGCCTCCACGCAAAGGGATTCTCGTGCCGCCCGGATTCTGGTGAGTTGCCGTCGAAACCAATCGAAATATTCGTGGTAAAAAAATCTTACAAGACATCAAAGATTTTAAATGTTTTTTTTTTTGCATTCCGATTGTCTGTCGCACACAGTCGAAAACCTCTGTAATCACTTGAACACGCAGACCAACCAACCGCTTGAACCAATGAAACATTTTTTTACTTTTCTTCCGTTTACTCGCAGGGAAGACACGATATCAAATGGTAACGCCGATGATCTGTCGGGCCTCGAGGACAATGATGCAGTCGATCAGGAGGAGCGGGCAATGCAAGCGAGTTACGAGGACGAGGAACAAATTGCAATGGGCGACGACGAGGAGGAACGCGCCGACAACGATTCGGAAACGGATAAGGAGAGAACAGATTTTCCTGCTCGCGACAGATTAGCCGCAACTCCGAGGCGTACGGCGGGCGAATGGTCCTGGTCGAGAAGCACTAAAGCATTGAAACGGCGACGCGAGAAAAAAGCTGTACAATTCGCAGACGGCGTTCGACCCGGTGAAGGCACCAGTCCTAGCGGCGGGGAGGGAGACATGCCTTCGCCTCCGCCACCTGTTCCGGCGCTTGCAAATGATTCTTTGCGCGATATCGCCAAACGATCGAGAAGCCGGAAGAGTAGAAAAAAGCAGAAACGCGCGAAACCGCCGAAAACAAAAAAGAAAGTTAAGGTACGAAGCGTATACTTTTTTTAAAGATTAAAAAAATGTTTATCGCGCGATCAAATAAGAATGTTTATCTATTTAAATCGTGTGCAATTTTTTTTTAACAGGTAAAGATAATAAAACTTAAAAAACCTCGAATAACACCGTTAACGGCGATGATGCTGGAGGATTCGGATGATTTGGACGATCGATCGCCACCCCCGCCACCGCCGGGATCTCCTCCACCTCCCCATCTATGGCCGAGTTATCTCGCAGCTTATAACGCAACTTTGCGAACGTCCGAACCACCGGAGCGTTCATCACCTACTCCCGTCGCTGCGCCGCCACCTCCGACCCCGTTGCCTCTTCTCGTACCGCCTCCACCCTTGAATTATACTATACAGCCGTGTACAAAGGCTTAATTTTGGGAAAAAAAAATGGAGAAAAACGAAAAAAAGAAAAAAAAAACGAATGAACAATCGAGTTGTATTCCTTTCGCTCTTCCGGGAACATCCTGCCGTTCCGAAAGTTTTAAGGCGAAGCAAAACGTTAAATGAACTACTATCGTGTGACTAAAAACTGACATCGCGGTGCGACGATAGTATATAAATTAAGTATTGCGATAACAATAATATCGCGTCGACGCGCGCTTGCAGTTAATATATACTGTAAATAGGCAAAACCGTATAATTACGTAAGAATATTAATTATGACGTTCGCACGTGGTAGTTTCGTAACGTGTTCCATTATAAAATAGTTTTCATTATATTGCATTATTGTCCGATCGTTTATTCAACATGATTTGTACTTTAATTGGTAACCGACATGTATTTTCATGAAAATTCCATATGTTGGATAAATTATGTGACAAATGGAATAACTGTGCAGGAAATTATAATTTGCGAAAAAAATGTGTGAAGTTGTTTTACTTGTTTATTTGAATATTAAAAGAAAACCCTCGCTTCCTAATTCGCGCAATCTTTTCGGTAACTGAGTTTTTTTCATCCCCCCTCCCCATTTTTTCCAAAGCAATTATCATATCAGTAAATATTCTGGAATCATGGTACGTGACATAATCGTACAACTTTTTTCAAAGGACGAGATTATCGCGAAGTAAACAGCATTGAAAAAAAAAACATGTCAAAGAGCGCAATGTGGAGCGCGCAGCCAAACGCGTGCGTAGAGGGGAGAGAGAGCGTTTCCGTATCGCTTGATAAAAATAAAGCAAATAAAAGCATCGCATTCGCGAGCCGAGAGCAGTCGGTCACGAACTCTCGCTGAGTTCACGTGCACCCACGGTCTCGTGTACTCAACTCGCGTTCTGACAGTCATCTTGTAAATGAACAACAGATATAAGATATAACACTTAATAAGCAAATCGTCGTGTGCTTTTTGTTTCTCGTTGAAGTAGAAAAATATTATGTTTTCCTGATACGCATGTGATTAACGTTGGAAGTACATCTTCGTTTTAGTTGAACGACGGTTTCGGTATCTTTTTTTTTTCATTGTAACACACGCGATCTCCAGATTCTCGATCCGCTCACCGATTGCGCAACTTTGGAATACTGGTTTATTATTTCTACGCAACATAACCAGGATGCACTTTGTAACTTGGGCTGAACGCGTCAAAGTCCGTCCATGAATATTAAGAAAGTTACGTCCATCGCGATATCTCTTCGTCGTGACGAGATAAAGAATACTTTTTTTTTATCATCTACGCGTACGCTTTTGTGTAATATCGACAGAACGAACGGAGTTGTGAATATTTTTGTGGAACATCGAAGTGCCTAAGAGCCTGAAAAGCTCCGCGAAAAAAAAAAATATATATAGCACTATACGAAGAAGATGCCTACCCAACATAGCAAATTAATTTATGCGAGCTGCAAGGATTATGTGCATCCCTGGACGGACTCGTGTATCAGCGCGACAGCTGGTCTGGGACTTCACGCTCTCGAGCAAAGCCTCAGGATATATTCAACAGTTTATTTCGTGCGTTTGATTACCATAATCATCATAACTACAGCAAATACTAATCGATCAATTGCTCATCAATCGTTCGTAATTCGCAAACTTGACCTCCGACAACGTCGCTGTCAAGGCAACGCTCGCTTCATCAGTGAAGTTCAATGAAAAACAATATACATATATTTTCGACCTGCTAGAAGGTTGGCAAATAAAAAACACAATCAGATGAAAAACGGTCTCTGAACTGAGAAACTCGCGCGTGTTAACTCGGGGGCGGGGAGGAGGCTTTACGATCTAACGAGAATTTGCGATAAAACGCTATCACGCGTTTATCATAAATTTTATCACGACATCGTGCCAAAACACTATTAAATCATTATCGATTGAAAACTGCTTCATTAACGTCCGAAACGAGTCATAAATTAACTTTTGACTTTTTTTTTTTTTTCAAATCTTCAAATTATTAAAAGAAAAACAAAAATTTTCAGGTAACGCTGTTGATGAAAGGAAAAATACCCACAGCGTCGGATATCAAGAAAACGATTCTGGGTATTCTGCAATCCACGGCTTTTCTATCTTGGAGTTCATTTACCTATTCTATGTTCATTTGTTCCTTGAGGTACGGAGTACAATGATAAAGAATGCAAATTTATTTCAGTCGCCAAATTGAATTGAATGAAAAAATACCGTCATTACGCATACTTTGAATCGCTCCTGTTAGATCTTTAACCCAAAGTTCACTTTTTGTATTCTGTTGTTTTCGTTTTTTTTTTTCTGTTTTTGCCAATAAAATATTATTTTACAGACGAGTCCTGGGAAATTTCAATGTGCTCACAGTATCGTTCTTTCCGTCATTCTTGTCTAGCCTTTCCGCTATTCTCATTGAGAGGCCTTCCAGACACACTCTGCTCAGTCTCTATGTTACGAATATTGTACGTACCGATAGATCATAGCAGACTACTGGTATTGACCAGGTGCACAGGAAAAAAAAAAAAAATCGTCATATTTGAATTCGTATCTCTGTACTAATTGCAGGCAACCGAGTTGTTGTTCAGAATGGGTCTTTGGAGAGGATATTATAGAGCAGTACCGCACGGCGAAGTTTACTTATTTGCCGCTAGTATGGCAACGTTAATCTATCTTTTGCGATCGAAATACAAAAAGAGAGATTCGATATTCAGGGTTATCAGGTGCGTTAAAAAACCCGATTACGTATTTTAACTACGAAAAAAATACCGTATTTTTCGTATTTTAATGACGAAAATTAATGCAAATTTTTTGTTTCCTTTCTATTATTTACAGATACGTCGTTGGTCCATACGAAGAGCCCGAATATGTAGAAAAAATTAAAAAATCGCGAAATTCCGAAAATCCGCCTAATAACGATCGTCCGGGTCCGAGTTATCGGGGAGAGACGAATAGATCGTCGAAATCGACGTTCAGCGTGGTCTGGCAAGCGCTTAAAGTTTACGAAAACATTATAAATCGGATAAAGGGACAATTCAGGCATTCGTCTTGTCCGCATCCGTTCAGTTGCGCTCACTATATTCTAACGGTAAAAATTATTTGCTTATTGTTATTTCCTCAAAAATACGCTATTCCTTAAATAATAGTTAATTGTGTAATCTTTTACCGTTTTATTTTTATGGTTTTGGTGTTTTTTTTTTCAGGGAAGTACGAAATTATTCAGTTTAGGTGTCGGTGTGCAATTAGGTTTACAATTGGTATTTCAAGCGAGGAAAATGATAAGAAAGCCTCAACTGCTAAAATCGACGATATTTCGAAAACGAAACTTAAATTTGGCGTTGTTTCTCGGTGGATTTACGGCATTATACAGGGTTCGTAATTCTCCGGATGCAATCGATTAATATTCAACTGCCGTTGACATGAATAATTATCATTCTGTCTCTTCGCTTCCAGTTAATGTCATGTTCTTTGAGAACGGCATGTGACAGGGACTCGAAGTATCACGCAATACCGGCCGGACTCGTTGCTAGTTTAGCATTCGTTATGTATCCAAACAATACAGTTGCCTTGTATGTAATGTGGAAAGCCTTACAGGTAAATTAGAGACGACGACATCGCATTAAAACCCCTGTGCGCTTGTAAACAATGCGTACGGCTTCATTTCAGCACTTTTTCTCGTCCTTTTTTTTCTAACACACATGCATTATGCATTCATTTCAGTTACTATGGAATCGCGAAGTCGAGAACGGAAGACTGCCGGAGGTCAAATGGTTTTCAATTGTCTTATACTGCTTCAGTACTGCTCTTCTCTTTCACGCGGCTATTATCGAGCCGCAGAATCTTCGTCCGTCGTATTGGAAATTCTTGTTCAATCTTTCGGGAGGAAGGTAACGTAAAAGAGCTATTGGTCAATAGAAAAAATTTCGAGGACAACTTACAAAAACTGGTTTTTTGTTTGTTTACAGACTGGCGACCATGAGTCGCCTGCCTCTCGATGGGTTCGGTTACGAATCCAGCAAACATTTACAAGAGGTACTCAAACTTACAGGAACGACGGATCAATTAACATTTTCATTCTGAAGCCTTCGTTGACTTACAAAGTTTCAAGTCGCGATGTTTCAAGAATGAAAAGTGCATTTTGACACGAGAAATTAGAAAGATTCGATCGTTCGAAATAAATGCGAGCTGACGATTAATCAAAGAGAAATCGGACAAAGATACGTTATTTTTATTATTATTATTGTGTTTTTTTTTTCTTCTGAAGTAGAAAATACACTATTTGCTTTATCTCGACGTTAATCTCGAGACTAGTCAGCCAGCAAACAACGAATAAGCTATGTATCGTTACAATATCGACTTTTCTTATCTTCCCGTACCACGAGAAACTTAACGTCGCGACGTTATTTATCGGTTTACAATTCCGCTCCAGAGGGAGCGGAATATGATACGAAAGGTACGATTAGCAGTAGTATCCGCGTAGTCGCAGAAGTTACCGATCGCGAATCGTTATCGAAACATAAATTGTGGTTTAAGGTATATAAATTACCATTTTACGAGGTGTTATGGACATACGGTGCTGTGTTTGTTTTAGATTAGAAAAAAATGTCGAACCAATGGTGCCTGGAAGTTGTGATAGTTGAATCAATTTTTTTTTATACTTTTGTACTTTGAATATAGTTTCGTTTTTTCATCCGAAGTTTTATCGTAATAGCTATTGTGCTGTTAAGGAGGTCAGTTTAAAAAACTGTATTATTTTGACAAACCACAGAGAAATTTACGAATAATTATTTCCCAACTGCTATGTAAAGAAAAAGAAAAGCATTCCTAATTTTCTACAGCATAGTACAAGTATCTCGAGACTTATGAGATGATATTATTTACATCTTAAGTGGCAAAAAGTTTATAATCAAATGTTAAACGAATAAACTCGACTGGGAAATGGTTTGGGTGAATTAAAAATTTCTTATGAATAAATCACAAGTTTTATTTAAAAAAAACGTGAGTCACACGTGTATCCCTTTGGTAGCGACTCACTTTTGTCGTTTTTTCACAATTTCGATAGCGCGATCCATTACGTCGGATTCGGGACGTTGTCGTTTTCTCTTTAGTCGCTTCTTCTTTCGCAATACGTTGTCCCAATTAACGCGACTCTCCGTTGTGAGATTTTTGTCATCGAGAAGACCGGGAATTATAGTACATTCGTTGGATATTAACTTTGGCTTCGTTTGCACTGTTACCGCGGAATCCAACATCTCTAAAGATTCTATTTGCCAGGGAAGTACGCCAAAGGCGCAAGAAGCCCAATCGTAATCGGCTGTAAAAAAATTGGATTACATAAATAAGATTCCACAGTATCGATTCGATTGCTTTGCAATTAATACTTAAAGACTTCGAATTCCATAGTCCGATAATAACTCACCGGATGCAATTTCCCATTTTTTGTTACGAATCGTTCGATCAGCAATTTCATTAATATATAACCGTTGAGAAACTGCATCGTCACACCCATCAGTTCGATTTTCCGTGAATTTTCCGCAAACTTTAATGAGGTCATCGACGCTGTACGTTTGATCCTCGTCGATGTTAGAATGATTTTCTTTTAAATTTCCGGTCTTTGTGTGTATGCGAATGAGTTTCAACAAATGTTCTTTTCGCTTTGGATTCATTGCCGGTGTAACGAGATCGAGAATCGGTTGAATAAATTTTCTCGTAAATTCATTCGCGTTGATGAGGAGATCGGTTGCAAAATTGATATCCTTGAGAAATTCCGGTATATCGGACGATGTGTTTAACCACATTACACGGGATAATTCGGAATGAGTTTTGTTAACTTCTTCGCGAACTCTTTGAATAAATTGCCGCGAAGGCATACGCTTCTGATCGTCGTCCAGCGAATGTTCCATCGCTTGGGTAACACTTTGAGTTATTCTCAATTTAACGAGCGCCTGGCAAATGGCTTTTATCCACAGTGATGCTATGAGCCGCCGATTCGCGTCTTCCCCAGTCGTGTTGACAAGTTCAATCAATCGCCATATTAATTCGTCCAACAATTTCTTATCGTTCAACAGCGATATGAAACTTTGCCAAAAGTCCGTCATACCGATTGGCAGATTATTGTTTATCGGCTCCGTTAACGATTCACCCGTCGGTAAGAATATACCGATCATATCTTGACTCGGAAGAAATGCTTCGCTTTCGAACAGTATCCGCATAACGATATTTTCTATGTTCTGAATAGACTTGTTTTTGCTTATCAATGTCGATATCTCGGTGAGAAGAATATTTTGCGCATCGGAGAGAAGGTAATTGCTGCCGTATCGGAAGGTTCCAGAGCCCCGTGTAGTTATCTCTTTTTGCATTGGACTGTCGGGCAATACGGTACATAAATTAAGTAACGTGTCGCTGAAAAAGTGAAATGAAATAATTAATACAATGAATAATTCATATAGAAATAGGTACAATAAATACAATCAGCAACTATGCATATCATCCGACGGTGTCACACTTACCGCAAATCCTTGTCGGGCAAGTCGCGTACAGATTTATAATTAGCTTTTACGTAGAGTCCAATAGCTATCCACAGCTCGACGAATACTACGAAAGCCTTAGTCTCGCAGGACTCTTCTGCTTCAACATTCTCCGAAGACTTTTCGTAACGTTCTTCCATAGCTTTTGCCTCGGCTGCCCAGTACTCCTCCTGCAACGGCGCTACAGTTATAAAAAAAGGGCGCATGCATTTTGCAACACTTTTGCGATGTTTTTAGTCATGAAATAGAAATTTCTTTATAAAATTTTTAATTTATATTTCTATATAGTTTACGTTTATAATAATAATAATTTTCCGTCGAAAAATAAACAACAGTGCATATCATTACAGTGTTTAAATACTGAACGATTATATCTGTATTATCGAACTATACGACTTTGATATTTGTAAATTATCTTTAAATACTTTTATTACTTTATTATTTTATTACGACTTTTTTTGGTTTAAACCCAACAGATCGGAACATTAATCCCACGAATAAAAAACAAAAATAAAATCGTCCACTTGAATTTAAAAAATTCACGGTACTTTGTGAATTACCATATTTCTTTACATTTTCCTGGTCACGTGAAATTTCATGACGTTAACAGACACCTATGACTTTTCAGGTTGTTGGATACTCTGCAAATACAAAGGCTGACTAAAAAAGATTGAGTATTACATGTAACCACGTCAACAGAACATTAGCAGCCATCCGTAGAGCTCCTATGGACGGCAATTCATGGCCGTGCGCTGCGTCATGTCTGAGGTTTACTATCCACTCAGGAATTTTTAACTGTCTGGCAATTTGAAACAGAGAAGTTTGTTTTGTGTGTCCAACGTTCGATATCTGATTGAGGAATCTCATTATCGTCGTTGAATACATCAGACAAAGATCGCTCTCATAATACATCGGCAATTCAGCGTCGTCGATTTTTGGTGTCCATTCTCTGTCTCTCAGACACACTTGTATTATTGACAAAGTGCATTCTATGCCCACAGGCAGTTTTGGGATCCTGAAAAAGAATAATTATTGCGATTTTTTTTTTTTTTTTTTTTTATGACGAATTCAGTATATCGTAATAATAGTACCTCGCCTTCCATACGAGAAGAGTCTCGTAAGCTTTAGTCTGCTCCTCAAGGTCATTGGAGTATATTTGTTTGTACACCTGATGCCATTCCGATCTAAAATAATACGTTACGCGGATTTACAAGAATTCTATTAGTGATGTATCTTTTGTCGATATTTTAACAAACAATTTTATTAAATGTTACGAGGAAAAAAGGTTATGTTCGTATACAATCTCTAAAGAGACATCGGATCGTCTGTGCGTTTATTGTCGTTTTTCAATCGAACAGCGTGATTAATCTTAAACATAAACAGATGTGGTACTTAAGTTACGATTCGTACTTACAATGAAAACCATGGGACTTGTTTGAGTCCTTCTGATTTCGCGGACAGCGCCATGTTGGACACGACAACGTGCTCTCTCCGCGATTCAAACACACAATGACCTTGGCGATGTTTTCTCTCATTCATGCGGTGAATTGTTGAACTAATAAGATCAACAGGAAGTGGGGCGCTACCGAGTCAAGTGAAGAAAAGTGCAACAATACGCCGCAAAGCAGCGAAAATGGCTAATAAAATTAAAGCTGTTTTAATTGATTTGAGTGGTACGCTTCATATTGACAATACAGCGATTCCCGGCGCTGTCGAAGCTCTAAGCAGGTATCTAAACATCGTATTGTTACGCATTTTCTATCCCGGCGCTCGAGCTTTTCATTCCGCCCCCTCCCTCCCCCTCCTTAAGTTCTCTTTTTGTTTACATGACGTTACGCGCATGTCTGCAATTTCGCGCTTATCATTTAAAAAATAATATTATTTCATTCGTTGCGAACCATTAACAGGCTACGAAAGACAAATGCGACGGTAAAATTTGTCACCAACACAACGAAAGAGTCGAAGAATATTCTACACAAACGGTTAACCAATCTCGGTTTCGATATAAAGAAGGAAGAGATATTTAGCTCTCTCGCTGCGGCCAGAGAATTGATCGTCAACCGGAAGTTGAATCCGTTTCTTCTTGTTGATGAAGCGGCTATGGAAGATTTCGAAGATTTGAGAAGAGTCAATGAAGAAAATAACGCAGTAGTTGTAGGTCTCGCCCCGGATAAATTTCGTTACGATGAATTGAATGAAGCTTTCAGGTGACGAAATGGTTATTCCCCTTTATCGATATTCGGGATTTGGTTTATCAGTATTTTACTGCAAATTTTTTTTTACAGACTGCTAATGAAGGGCGCTCCTCTTATAGCCATTCATGAAGGAAGATATTATAAACGTCCCGACGGTTTGGCTCTCGGACCCGGAGCTTTTGTTAAAGGTCTCGAATACTCGGCCGGTGTAAAGGCCGAAGTCGTTGGTAAACCGACGAAGGAATTCTTCACGGCGGCTCTCAATGGTATCAATCCAAATGAAGCCATCATGATCGGCGATGTAAGTCTGTGTAACGCAAATTGTATAAACAGAAAAACGCGTATTGCGCGTCGTATTTTACGCGTTAACTTTCAGGATGTCCGAGACGACGTGGGAGGCGCCCAAGAGGCGGGATTAAGAGGCGTTCTCGTGAAAACTGGAAAATATCGAACGGGCGACGAATCCATAATAACACCGGCGCCATACAAAGTTTGCCCGTCATTTGTCGAAGCTATCGATATTATAATCGACGAATATAGAGACTAAACTAAAATAAACAAGAAAAAGTCTCAAAAAGAGCGAATTAAAAGATATTTCGTGATCTCGTTACGTATTAAATTATATGTTTTATTTAAATATTAATGATTCAAATGTTACTTCACACATTTCTAGGTCGTGTCATGACAGTAGTACAGCGCATCATCATTTTTATTATTACTGTTATTTATTACAAAAGAAAAGTGGCAAATAAGGTTTCTTTTTTCTTCTTCTTAATTCTTTTCAATGACTCAATGATGTCTGACCGTAATGCATCCTAAACGAGTTACGCTCGATCTTAACGTTGAAATAAAAATCTATCGACACTTGCCGAACTCTACTTTGGCAAGCGATCCATAAGTTTGGTGGATTCTTTTTTTTTCGTTTGAGTAATTTTTTCTGTGTCTGAATTTTTCCCGTGAGTCAGAGATACAGCCGTATATCTTGTTGGATCTGAAAATATTTCTTTTGTTTTTTCCCGACAATCATAGTCTGACAATTATTATCGGAAACGACGTGAAACGCAATTCTCATCAATGGAATTTTCGTCTTGTCGGGTAGATTTTCGCGAAGACTGACTAGATTCGTCTATGTTTTTTCATCGTTACTATCGTCGCCGTCGTCATAATCAATTATTCAAATTCGGGTCGATAGAAAATTAGATTAACGAGAATGTTTATCATTTGTTTTTGTTTTTTTTTTTTTCAAAATGATGACAGAGTGTAAACATAATTTATGTGAAATTTTATTTTGCAACGAAACGTCAGGGTACTGCGATTTGTATATAAAATTTGGCACCTTTCCAATGATCCTCTATTAGATTAGAAGAGCTATTAACTAATTGCTGGGACGGTAGAGAAATTTTTCTGGTGATAAAACAAAAAGATAGATGCGATAATTCGTTAAACTGCATCCGAGTCAATGTTTCACTTTTCTCATCTCGATAAAACGCGATTAATATAGAATCCATTGCTTTCTAGCTTATCGACGAATTGGTAATTCATTTTTTATGTGCATTTTGATTTTCATCGTTTTTTTTTACTATCAACGATACATAGCCGTACGAATCGTATCTATCGAATAATTGTGAGTCGAAAAATTTCGTGCGTTAGGTTTGTCCGCGACCTAAACTTGCGTACATAACACTGTGGATACATCAAAGTAAAAATAATTCAAACTTAACTATCAATAAATATGATTACTTTTGGTGGCTATTCCTTCTTCGTCTCGTTAGTATTTTTCTTTTCTTTTTTTGTCATCCTATCAAATCTCGATGAGTCTGAAGAAAGTGTTCTATGCGCGAAGAGTTCGTTCGACGATTGAGTCACGTAATATTAAAGAAACAGAGATACAAAGTTCAATGAGAATGGTGAAAAGGAAAGTAGATTTTCTACATGCCACAATTTTTCCGAGCGACAGAATAACTCGAAAATTCATGATAATAAAGAATCGATAGTCGTTTACATCGATAGGCCAAGAGTCTGAATATTATATGTACAATGCTATGAATGAACCGAGAGACATTGGGGACTGGAAGGGGTCAATAGTTCTTTGGTTCTCTCGAAGGACTTCGTGATTGCAACGATTAGTTAGACGCGCGGCGTTATTGATTCTTTGTCAATTGGAAGATAAAGAATTGGGGACTACGGCGATGAAAGATCACTCGACAATCTATAGCATCGAAACTAATAGGAAACAACCGATATTCCGGAGTTTCCATGGCCTTTTTTCGTCTTCTCAGATTAACCTCGTGGCACATTGAAAAAAAATCATATATGTTTTTAACGAAATAATATTCTCGTAAGCATCTCCGTGTTTGTTTCGAAAATCGATAATCTTCGCTGTCCTCTACAGATACATCGAATAGTTAAACCCGTGAATTTTGATAAACCGAACATCATCCCCGATCCCCGGATCCATCATTTCTTTCTCTGTCACGATTAGCCTCGCGAAATATTCCATGAAAAATAAATGAATATATCTCATACGCTCCGACGCCGGTCATTAGAATTCACAGGGTCAAACGAGCTCGTCGTTTATGTCGCATCGCTCAGATGCGACTATATTAAACTCATCGTCTTTTTTTTTGGCAACTTTTCGGCGCACCAGACTCCCCCAATCCTCACCACAGTCCACAGTCGATTTAACGCTACTCTCACGTGCGGCGAGGGCGGATTGCTACTTGGCCACGCCACAGAACCAGGCCCACTTCAGAGAGCCGTGATTTGTCAGTCGGGATCCTAACTATTTGACGGGCCGGTAGTGAAGTGTCAGATCCGCCGAATTTTTCCAAATAAAGTGTCTGACCTATTAGACAAAACAAAGATAAATAATTATCAAAAACCAGAAGAATAGCAATCTTAATTAAGAGCGAATATGATACTTTTATCAGCTAAGGTAGTTATGTCGCTTCGCGTTCATTTCGCATAAGTTTGAGAAAAATAAAAGAAAATTGCAAACACTTCTCGATGGGATAAAAATCTGAAAAAATTCATGCATATACTACTGGAAGGATTAATGGTACTGAAAACATTAACTTTGCATAATAACAATTCCAAAATGTTATTAACATATTGATGAATATATTAATTGGTCAACAAAATTATCGGCAATTCAATTTTTTTTTTATGAAAACGATTCGTTCATTTTTCAGAATCCGTATGAATTTTTTTAGATTTTTCAATTTACTGCGAGTTTTGTGTTTTTTCACAAATTCTTTTCTGAAATCTGAAAAAATTCATAAGTATTCAGAGAAATTAACGGATCGTTTTCATTTTAAAAAAGTTGGGTTTCCGGGAAATTTGTTGACCATTTAATTTTTTCATAAATTTGTTAATATCATTTTGGAATTATGATTGTGTAAAATGAATCGTTTTAGTACCTTTAATAGCCATGAATTTCTTCAGATTTTCACGCAAACGACATAATTGTCTTAATAAATCGAAAATTTTGCAAAAGAGCAACTTAGATAAATCAACTTTTCGAAGAATGCGAAGGCGCAAATCAATCGTACGGAGGATCACGTACGGAGGACGTAAATATCCGAATTTTTCGACCAGTCGTTATCTTCAATTAACTATAACCCGTTTAACTATAAAAAAAAAAGCCGAAAAATTCGAAGATTTTTGTAAAAAAAACGTTGACCTGTTGTTGTTTTAATGATTGAAATAGATTTGTTTTACATTTTTGCGTATTGTTGTTACGAGCAAATGAAATAAGCAATTTACTTGACCGGTAAAGTGACTTGCGTACGTGAGGGGTTAATGCGCTGTACAATGTGCTAATCGCAGATTAGCCGGCAAGTCATTAAAATCATCGAGTTTTTACGTATGACAACTTTGCATCCGTTTTTTTCAAAACTGCATTTACTAAATTGGCGTTATATATAGTTAAGTAACTAAGCGACCGATTTCAATGAAATTTGGTATATATCTTTCTAATCTCATTATCTACAACGTAAATCGAATTGTTTTTGAAATTTAAAAAAGTTTTTGTTTTTATTGCAACATATAGCCATTTTTTTCGAAAAAACGCATCGTTTTGTTTCAAAGCGTATCGTTTCTGCGATAGCCACAATTTCATACTTTTTATTGGTTTATGTTTTGCATATGAGTGTTGACGGAAAAATCGTTGTAGTTTTCTTTTTTTCTTTTTCAGATTTATCCAGCCAACGTTACATGGCACATGTCGCAACCCGTATAAGAAATCGGACGATACCGCCGCAATTTTTTCCTCGCCGAAAAGTATCTTTCGCCTTAAAATTTTTATACAACGGATTTTCATTGACTTTTACCGTTCTCAGATCCATCGATGGATCCAACAATTGATCGTTGCAAAGCAATTCGACTTTTTCTTCGGCCAGCGAAGAGTTATCGGCGTTCGAGTCGGTGTTGGTACGATCACCAGCTGGAGAACCGCCGGAGACCGTGTTGCCGCCTCCACCAGCTACCGATCCCGAGTCGCTTCCCGCTCCCAAAACTTTATCGTACACGTGTTCCGCTACTTTTCGCATTTGAATGAAATCATTTGCTATCAGTCGATCTCTGTAAAGAGAAAAAAATGTTTCACGCGATTATTAATGTGTATCTGCCAACAAATGAAACATTTGTGTATTTATTGAATTACTTCCAAAATCGACTCACTTTTTCAAGCTTTTAAAACCCGAACTGGAATGCGGCAGAAGATAGAATGGCATTCGGATAAATTTAGGCAAATTTTTGTGAACTACAATGTCGACGACCCAAGACGGCACAGTTTCCTTCAATAGTACGCCTTCGGTTTCACCCGCTGCGTCGCGAACGAGTAATCTGTACAAAGTTCTTCCGCCGACTTCGCTGAAAAGGCAAAATGGTACGTTAAACCGATAATATCGCGGTAGAAAAACGATTCTGGAAACAGAAAGATTACCTAAAGATAACCGGCGTATGTCCCGGTACCGAGAAATATGGATTGCCGCCTCTCGCTTGACCACCACCGTCATCTCCATTCCCGTCGTTCTCATCGTCCGCGGGTAACGGTCTCGACCAATGCTCCAGCAACGCTTGTAGCAACAGATTTCCATAATTGACTGCAAAAAAATCCAAAGATCAAAATCTCAGTCTCGTGACTATAATTTTCGATAAAACAAAAGTCAGAAGAAAAAAAACCCATACTGACCTTTCTGATCGACAGAATCGTTATCCGCCAATCCCGTATCCTTCGCAGATACCCATGCCGAGAAACAATCGTTCTCGTCTTGTCCCAAGTGAATCGTCAGCATCTGTAAAAACAATTTATAAAAAAAAATCGTTAGAACGTTTTCGTAAGAAACCTTAGAGACTTAATGACGAGAAGAGAATGAAGTGTAAACGTACCCCAGTTTTGAGATCGACATTGAACCAATTCGGTACAAAAACCATTTTGCTACGTTTCTTGATTTCCTGTTCGAAATCCACGTGTCCGAGATCCTCAACTTTACAGGCTTTAAGAACGTCATAAAGAGCGACATTTTCTTCGGTGTCCTTAGTTAATACGTGTCGCCTATCGTTGAGAATATGATAGAGTCTTATAGCCGGTCCTCCCTGTATCCTCTGCGCGGGTTCGGTATTTCGTGGGACCAAACCACCGTCTCCGCTGCCCGCGCTATCGACGCAATAATCACCTCCGCATTGCCAGTCCTTTTGGCTAATGCTCTGTTAAATGTTTGTATATCGCTCGTTAAAATACATCGGAATTTTACAAAATACAAAGAAAATTTAAGATCTATGTGCGTTTACCCAATTGTTGATAGTTGATTCACTGGTCGCTACCCAAATGCTCGACTGATCGGGAGTCATCGTCATTTTCAAAATCGGAGCTGATTCCTCAGCTATGATGGTATAACGATCGGGATTTCTTAATTCCGTCATAATAACTCTCTTGTCTCGTCCGCCCGATATAACATGACTGAAAGTGTCCGTCGCCTAAACGCGAATATTCGAAAAATCGTTAATACACATCGGCAATATAGATTTTGCACGAAGAACATAAAAAACATTTTACCAGCAACGCCCAAACGCCTTCGGTGTGTATCCGGAACGTTTGTATGCACAATTGCTGAGACAGAGACCACAGTTTGATCGTCCCGTCGGAACTGGCCGATAAGCATTGACTGCCGTCTCTGTTCAGCACGAGAGCTTTTATGTTGTCCGCGTGTCCACGAAGTTTCATCAATTTTCCGCATGTCCGAGGATCCCATACGCGCAATACTTTTTCTGTACTTCCGCTGACTATTATCGTTCCCGGTGGATTCATTGCTAAACTGTATATCGAATCTTTGTTTCCGGTCAGAGATGAGGCTGTAAATAATGAAAAAAAATGTATAAAACGCGTTCAAACGCTACAAAATATCGATTAAAAGGATTCTTAAACGCGTCGAAATAGCAAAAAAAAATTTAATTGTATTGATTTTTTTATTAAAAAAATGTATTTATTAAATAAATAATTCTCACTCGTTACTGTGTTGTTACTGGCTGTGAGAGCAGTGAGAGTATTTATGTCCCAAAGAAAAATTGCTCTATCGAGACCAGCGCTGGCTACTTGCTCCCGATCTTTTCCATAGGCTAACGCCTTGACGTAATCTTGATGAGTTCTCAAGGTGGACATGCAAAAACCTTTGTGGGCATTCCATACTTTTACCGTTGTGTCGGAACTCGCAGATATAACTGAAAGAATAAAAAATAGATAAAATGAAATTTTTTTGATACATTGAGTCTTTTGTTATGAAATAAGAAAAAAAAAACAGTCGCAGTTTATGCATATCGCTAATTGTGAGATTTCCTGAAACCAACCATTCTTTCCGCCACAGCACAATACAATATCGTTGACCCAATCGGTATGATGCTCCATAGATTGGACGTAAGGTTCCTTCATATTTTTGCAGTTCCATATCCTTATTATGCTGTCTCTACCGGCGGAGTAAAGCCTGTGCAGCGCCGGATCATATTGCAAAGAATTCACTCCGGCTCTGTGCCGCCTCTCCACTTCGTCTCTTATGACCATAGATACCTTGATGGCAAAAAAAAAACATTGTACCACTGTAGCCTCTCACTAAGTAGAGTGGGAGTAATGAGTATTAAAGAGTTTTGGAAAACTGGCGAAAAAAAAACAAGGAATCTAAAGCCAAAATTTCGATATTTGCGTTTTGGAGCACAAGCGACGAAAGCCGCGTATTCCTCGATTAAAATGTAAATAACACAATAATTGCTCGAGTTCGCGGAATTCTGCGGCGATCATTCCGAGCGTGTCGTCTCCGTGTCAAAGAGAACGATTGAAAAGGCGTAAAAAAAAAGCGTAAGATCGAATTAATTCGGTGTCAAGGTAATCGTTTGTGACACATAATTTTTTTCAATCGTGTTGCCAAATAATATCGACGTACCTGAACTTTCTTCCGAGCATTTTGCCCACCTGTCTTGTGAGCTGCCATTATTGCCGTAAATATGTTTTATAGGTTTGGGTAGATGTATGTTTTTTTTTTTTTCAACGAAAAAAAAATATGTTCCGCGAGTGCTAGGCGACGCGCTTTTCACGTAACAACGCGTGTGTGTTGAGTCCGAGTTGCCTCATCGCCGTTTGATCAGATTGATCGCGTTGATCTTTTATACCCCGATATTATTCTATCATACCGGGAGGAGACATTTAACGTTTACAACGAGAGCAAAAACCGATTATCTTGTGTATTTCTTGTGTGGGAGAGAGCGAACGTGTGTGTGTTGTGTATATGCGTGTCGGCACTCGCCTGCCGCGAAGGACTCTTGACGTTCGCGATGTATGTTATTTTACTACTCTGCAGCAGCAGCGCGACCGACGTACCACGAGAAAAAGGTAACGAAAGCCACTGTGCTGATGCAAGGAGGCTACTGCACTGACTATCGAAAACGCCGATCCCTGAATAATGACTATACCAAGGTACAAGACTTATACCACAGTAGTATACAAAAATACTACAATGGTAAAAAAGGTCGTTCGATAATGGAGCTTCCAGTTCCCCATTATCGTCGCCACATGTTCCGCGAAATCTGATAAGATAGAATTTACACCGGATATACACAGACCGCTTCGCGTGCATCCTTTTGTTTTTTATTATCAAATAAATGAATTGTACGACCTTGAAACTGAGTGTCGCATGTTTGGGTCGGTAAAATAAAAACAACGAATTCGACACCAAAATGATCGATCTCGTATTATCGAAGGGACAAGTATTCGTCTGGAATGCGGATGGTAAATTGCTCAAAAGATAATTATTACGATAATTGAGACTTTATTAGTTAATTACATTATTCGTATTTATCGTTAGACTGGTTAACCCTTAGAAGCGACCACAGAATCGTCGGCGAATTAATAGGCTGTTTAACGAAAAAATCCAGACAAGATATTCTTCATGGTTTGCCTCTGTTGCTTCAACCCGAAGAAGTAACGCTTCTATTGGAGAAAAATATCGCAAGACTCGTATCTTACAGTTGTTTGCAACAAAAACCGAGCGAAACGTTGAAAAAGACTGTGGAAGAGTACAGAACAAAATTGTTTCATGAACAACAGGAATGCTTGAGAAAGGAAAGGAAACACAAAGTAAGAATTCCGCAAGTATTTATTGTAGTATCTTAATATTATATGAAATAATTCTCATAGTTTTTCTTTTACATTCACAGGTGTGCACAATGATGGACAAAATAGTTGAAGGCAAGAGAAGAAAGATATTGGGAATCGAAACAGCAAAGAAAAAACTTAAGAAACCACTGGACAGTGAAACTCAAGAAGCCCTGAATAACATAGAAATTGATAGAGAGGCATTGTTGGAGGAGGAAATGGCCAAATTACCGAATCTCGAGAAAAGCGAAGCTTTGGTACAAATTCACACAGGTAACAAATTCCCAAAAAAAAAAAAAATCTAAAAAAAAAAAAATTGGTAACCCTTCTTTTTTTTTTCAGCATATCCTTGGCTGAGTGACGATGATGTGAAAGTTGCGGAATGGAATTATCCTTCAACTACTGAGGAGATATTAAGATACAGAACATACAGAGATCTCTGGGAAAAAGGATTTTATGTCTCGAGCGGTGAAAAGTTTGGCGGAGATTTTCTTGCCTATCCAGGTACAGTTTAAATATTTTAAAAGTGTTTATATAACAAAAAAAAAAATTCTAAATGTTGCATAAATTTTCAGGAGATCCAATAATGTTTCACTCCCAATTCATAATTGAGTGTAAAGACAAAAACAAGGAGATACCAATAACAGAATTGGCCGGTCAGTGTAGAGTAGCGTGTCACGTCAGAAAGACTCAAGTATTTGCGACGTTCGCAGATGACACCGAAACGGATGTAAAATATCAATCCTTTCAATGGGCAGAATCCAATAAATTTTCACCGATTTAACATGAAATTAAATAAATTTTTAAAAAATTTGAATGAAAAAAATTTCCTATTTACAATGTGATAAATGCGTTTTTTTAATCAAACTTCCATAGACTCTCAAAAGTTTTTATGTTTGACTAAGAAATAATAATCATTTTATTTGATACAAAAACTTCAAATCAGATCAATCTGTTTGAATGTATTGTGTTGTTTTTCTGGTATGACGTTGAAGTGTTTCTTGTAAATGACTTGTCCCTGGCGTCCGTTATAGCATCTCTGGATCCACGTATGATCCCAGTTGAGATTTACTTTTTCGCAGGTGACGACTACTTTTCCAGGCTCCAGTGCCCACAGTGTACCATTTTTACCGAAACCAACCTTAACAATAAAAAATTATATTTATTTACTTTCGAAAGATCGCATAAGCAATTATTAGAGTTGCTGGAATGATTTCTCACGTTCAGTCCCGGATGGAATCTCGTCGTCAGCTGAGTTGCCAAAATTTTTCCTGCGGTCACTTGATGGCCGTCCTGAACTTTCCAACCTCTATGTTTTGGTCGCGGATGTCCCGGTTTGATTCTCGTACTGGTACCCGCTTTTTTGGCCGCGTGACGCACGGATACTGGATAGCAGAAAAAAAAAACATATCACGTTATTCGATCTTTTGAAACTGCAAGATAAACACGCTGAATTCGCGTTTAACCTGAACGATCGGAAAGTTTACCTGAGTTAAAAGTCGCAGGATTGATTAAAGGTTTTTTGACGCTCTGTAGCGAAGATATCATCAGATTACTCAACGAAGCCATCGTCGAAAATGTCCCACTCGTCCTCTCGTAAGTTACTCAAAATATTTGTATCGCAATTAAAGTGCCGAATTTTATCGAACCGGAGCCCAAAAATACGGAGCAAATGGATGATCAGCTGATCGGCCGAAGCAGACACCGCGATGTCAACAAGTTTAAAATTGGTACGGAGAATGGGAATCTACGAATACAGGCTGATAAAAATGATTACGAGTTTCTACTGTTCCTAATGCTTTCTCTTCGAGCTGCTGCTCTCGCGTATCGAGTTCCGTGGCATGCATTTACAGTTAGCTTTGTTGCCGAATCCCGAGAATAATAAACATTCGTTTGAATACAATTATTTACACACGTTGATCTCGTCGCGGGACGAAGGAACGTTTTTTATTGCGTACACACAGATAACGAATCTGTCTCAGTACCATGCGTATCGCTTACGCGACAACTATGAAGAATACTCGCGATGAATCAAAAGCGGCAACAATGGAACGTAATCATTTCGTAAAGCGCGATCGCACCGGTACTTAACCATTGACCCCCGTTAGAAATCCCACGAGTACAAGACCCTTGAGAATGGACCTTTCGTTGGCTCTCAGATGACAGAAAAATTAATAAATAATTCCGCTCTACGAGTTTAAAATTTGTTGCCCGAAAAAAACAAACACGTCTACCGAAATATGACGTCGAGTGCGCTTAGTGGACAGAGTCCTAAAAAAACAAAAAACTCGAAACGCATTACTCAAGAATGCACCAACGAATCGGGAAGTTCACAGGATGGGTATGTAAAACCGATATATATATATAATAATTAATAACATATGGCAATATATCTAAGGATTTATAATTTATACTTTTATGTTATTAGCAATTGGTGGTTGCTGCTGGGAATCATACTAATTCTTACCGCTGGCACAAGATTCTACAAGGTATCGGAACCCCAACATGTCTGGTAATTTCATGCAATTCTTATTGACGTATTTTTACACAGTTCATTGAATAAATAACAATTCATTCACATTTTTTTTTAGTTGGGATGAAACACACTTCGGTAAAATGGGCAGTTGGTACATCAACAGAACTTTCTTTTTCGACGTTCATCCACCGCTTGGCAAGGTAAGTTAAAATTTTTAGATATTTGATAAATTAGAAATTCCTATTTACTATTTACATCATTAATTTAATAATTTTTTCACAGAAAAATTAAAAATATATGAAAATAAACAAATTAATAAATTCATTATTTAAATTATATTTATTAATTTCAATTAATGAATTGATTATTAAACAACTATTAAAAAGAATGTACTACTCAAATGTACCATTTATTGAATTACCACCATCCATTTGTTTGCTATTTTAATTATTTGCAGATGCTAATAGCCCTATCAGGATACTTGACTGGCTACGATGGAACTTTTGCATTTGAAAAACCCGGAGACAAATTTGACGATGTAAATTACGTTGGCATGAGAATCGTAAGTATCCCGAATATACCAAACAATTGTTTACCAAACAATTTCTCGAGCGTTTCGTTAAATTAAACTTTTGCAATGTTGCGTTTATAATTTTACAGTTCTGCACATTTCTCGGGGCGTCGATAGTTCCTTTGGCCTATCTAATAGTCTGGGAGCTCACAAAGTCCGTAAGAGCGTCCGCACTTTCCGCGATGTTTATTCTCTGCGGTGAGTTACTTGTTGCATCGATTTATGCGCCGCCTATTGGGAGAGAAATTTTGATAAATATGATGAATATTTGTATTTCCAGACGTTGGACTACTCACGTTGAATCGTTATATTCTTCTCGATCCGATACTTCTGTGTTTCATGATGTGCGCCACATGGGGAATGGCGAGAGTTGGGTCCCTGAGAAACGAACCATTTACTAAATCCTGGTGGGGTTGGTTGGTCTTCACGGGAGCTTCGCTCGCGTGCACTATAAGCGTCAAATTCGTCGGTCTCTTCGTTGTACTCCTCGTCGGCTTGTTTACCATTTATGAACTATGGCGGGAGCTCGGCGATCTTACGAAGCCTGTGGTAAAACGAAATTCTATTCAGTATCTCACAATTATTCTACTTAAGGCAGTTATGTATTTCGCAAAAGTTCGCGAACAATGAGAGAAAATTGCAAATACTTTTTGATGGTATCAAAATCTGGAAAGAATTTATGAATATTAAAGGTACTGAAAAGATTAATTTTGCATGATAATATTTCAAAAATGTTACTAACAAATTGATGAAAAATTAATTTGTCAACAAATTCCCCCGATATCCAACATTTTTTTACTAATTGGAATTTCAGTAGAAATTCATACGTAGTTAGAAAAATAAACAAATGATTTTCATTTTAAAAAAGTTGGGTTCTCGGGAAATTTCAGTACTTTAATATGCATGCATTTGTTCAGATTTTTGTACCATCGAGGAATATTTGCAATTTTCTCTCATTTTTCTAGAACTTATGCGAAATTAACGCGAAGCGATATAACTACCTTAACTAGCTATTCGTGAAAAATGCAATGATCTATAATAGTACGAAAGTTTTATGTATTTTTATCTACAATTACAGACATACGTTGGAAAACATTTGTTAGCACGGGCTCTTTGCCTCATAGTATTGCCGATCGTCATGTACATGTTTTTCTTCTATATTCATCTCGCGGTTTTGAATAAAAGGTAAGAGAAATCACCCATCGTATCGCCAAGTACGCGTATTTTTATATTTTGGATATGAAAATAAGAAAAAATGAATTATAATGTATAATTATTGTTATGATTTATAATATAATAAATTTAATTTAATTTCAGCGGTAGCGGCGATGGATTTTACAGTTCCGAATTTCAATCATTGCTGGAAGGTAATTCACTTCACAACGCCACGATGCCCCGTCGGCTGGCGTATGGTGCAACGATAACGTTAAAGAATCATCGAACGGGCGGCGGTTATTTGCATTCTCATTGGCATCTTTATCCCGAGGGCGTGGGCGCTCGTCAGCAACAGGTAGTTGCCGCTTTCTTCGCATTCGCGTCTAAACGGTATAAAAATTCTCATCATTTTAAGCGATATGGACTAAAACTTTCAGTCTTCTGTTTCAGATAACGACGTATTCGCACAAAGACGACAACAACGTGTGGCTAGTGAAAAAATTCGACAGCGAGGACATTCCGACGGAACCAGAACTCGTTAAACACGGAGATCTCATTCGTCTCGAACACGTAATAACGCGACGAAATTTACATTCTCACAAGGAAATCGCACCGATATCCAAGAAGCATTATCAAGTCACAGGTTACGGAGAGGTGAGAAAAGACTCATTCGCCAATTTCATCGATTTCCGACCAATACTCAACAATAATTGGTTTTCAGAACGGTACAGGTGACGCAAACGATGTATGGAAAGTTTTAATTGCTAACGGTAAAGAAGGCGACGTGGTTGAGACTGTAACGAGCAAATTGAAGTTCGTTCACTATCTTCATCATTGCGTGTTGACGTGCAGCGGTAAAACTTTGCCGAAATGGTGTGTAACACCAAAAGAGTCTATAATTTCCTCATTTACGACTATATAAGTAAATTGATTAAAAGATTGTTGCTTTTTCTTTCAGGGGTTATAGTCAACAGGAAGTATCCTGCAATCCAAATATGAGGGATAAAAACGGTCTCTGGAATATCGAAGACAATCATTACGCAAAGCGTTAGTTTATTACTTTACTGAAATCAATTTTTATTTCAACAAACCTAATTAATTAACTTTGTCTTTCGAATAGTTCCTAACGTGAGTTTTCAAGTCTACGCGCCAGGATTTCTCGCCAGATTCACCGAATCTCACGCGGTAATGCTGCAAGGCAACTCCGATCTGAAAGTCAAAGAGGGCGAAGTAACATCGCGTCCGTGGCAGTGGCCAATTAACTACAGAGTAAGTATCTTCGTGCTTTACAAAATCGCGATAATTTTACGACGTGTTTTAACACCGTTATATTTCTACAGGGACAATTCTTTTCCGGAAACAATTATCGAATATATTTGCTCGGAAATCCAATAATATGGTGGGGAAACATAGCGTTTCTTGTTCTATTCGCTTTTGTTTATTTGCACGCATCCGTAAGAGAGCAGCGCGGTTGCGAAGAGGATCCATCGGTTGCTGTTGAGAGGAGAAAACTGAAAGATGCCGGTAGTTGGCTCTTCATCGGATGGCTCCTTCATTACGCTCCTTTCTGGGCAATGGGACGAGTTCTCTATTTTCATCACTACTTTCCCGCATTGTTATACAGTTCAATGCTGACCGGTGTCACGCTTAATTTCATCGTCGAAGGAATATTCTTCTTGCTTCCGGGAAGACTTGGAAATACTCTCTATCACGTTGTACTGGGAAGCGTTGTATACGCGACTGTGTATAGGTAAGTTTACCACCTGCGTCGTACACAACAATAGAGTTCAGAAAAGCGATAAGTCTAATCATGAAACATTCGCAGCTTTTATTTGTTCGCACCGCTATCTTACGGAATGGACGGTCCGTCCTCAGTAGATCCAGCGAGTTCGATGCATTCGCTACGTTGGCTCGATTCGTGGGAATTTTAGATATCGCAATCGCGCCGATCAATCATCTTTAATAAGTAGCAAGCGTACGGGAGAGTTTATTTATAAAGAAGTCGATGATAAAGAAGATAAACATCGTAGAACTATCTACGAGAGAGAAAAAAATCAGAGATTGTCGAAGGTGTGCCTTTTATTATTTCATAAAAACGAAAAAAGTTATATTTTGTAATAAAAAAAATCGCACGGTATTTATAATTGTTCCCAAGATCTTTGACGACGATGATGATGATGATATTGTCGACGGTCGTACCGTAGCGTGAAGATACAGCATACTTCACGGTAAACACTCGACGTGCTTCATTTTTGCAAGGAAAGAAGATTTCGTCTTGATTTCGCGGATCACCAAGTACAGCCTTCGCGTTAACGGAGTTAAATTGGATCTTCCGCAAGGAACTGAAAATTGGTCGGCATACGAGAAACGCTTCAACCCACGAATCTTCAAGATGACGTTGCGGTAGGATATTTTAAAAAAAGTAGAAAATTACGAAATTTTGCGGAGGCTGAAAGGACGAGCGAACGGATCTCACGTGTAGTGTGCGGCACGTGGGTTGTTCTCGTCGCTCGCACTCGACGACTGTACTTATGTCAGTGCAGCTTCGATCGACGAGCTACGAGGACCGGGCCGCAGCGACTGCTGACCTCTTTTCAAACCCGCGTACTCACGCCGCCGCTGCCACCACCGTTTTAACGAGTCCGATACGGCAGAGCGATTGCGGCATCGCGCGCGGGCCATACGAGATCAATAATGCGCGCAAGCCGAGAGCCCTCCGTGTATCAGTTGTCATAAGCCCCATCGCGCCTAAACGTCGTCGTCGCTCGACGTTTCTACACACGACGCGGCCACGTGTGGTCGGCTACAACGTAAGCGATTTCATCTAATATATATCTCTCACTCACCTCACGACATTCAAGACGTTCCATTGATCATTTGACGGTCTCGCAGTGTTAAGAGTTACGAGTGGTTTCTCCATTATCTCTTGTTACTCCAGCGACTTTTTTTATTTTATCTTTTCTTCTACGGTTTGTTTGTACACACAGCACAGCATTGTCGCTTTCTTCGCGATAATCTCTGTTCCATCGTTAGTTCCGCCTCAAGGAACATAGTCTTTTCTATATTTTTATTTTTATCACATATTGTAGCGTAAACTGTAATAGTCGGTATAAGTGTTGACATAAGCATTTAGTGAGTCATAGAGTCGACGACTAGTGGAATGTGCAGTCATAGGCCAAATGTCTGAAATGATCGCTAAACGATGACATTAGGGCGCGCGATTGGATTTAATTGGACCGGAAGTTCAGACATATGTTTGGGCGAAAGCGTGGAGAAAAAAAACCCGCGTGATATCATCGCGAGGAAAAACCCCTTCTTTTCCCGTCGGAGCGATAGCTACGAAAAATATTGTACAAACCGCAGCTGACAGTTTGCCGGATATCGTGCTTTTTGAATGGTATTTTATAAAAGGTGTCGAATCTTCGCTAACAGGTGAATCGACAGCCAAAACGTCGAGAGGTCGATTACGTGTTCACTAATGTAATTCATTCGGCGCGTTCGGAACGGTTAGTATATCGGATTCAAGGTAAAATCACGAATGAAATATGGTAGTTATCTGTGTGCCATACGTTGTGTTTATTTTTATAATTATCCTTTTGCAATCAACGAACGCAAAGAGTCGAATCTGTAATTGTCGGCGATAAAATAATTTTCTTCGAATCGTAATCATTCATTTAGTTGAAAAGATGCGGTTTGTTCAATTACAGTTGAATCCTCTCGACGCCGATTAGATAGGCACATCGTAGGTATTTATACATTTTTTTTTCGTTGTCGCTTATCTTCTCGCCAGCCGCGTTTTTCCTCGCAGTCATTCCCAATTCGTATTATTTTTTCTTTTTCTATCTTTACATTATCAACAACAATTCTTATCGCCTCTCCGTGGTGTGAGCAATAGCCAATTTTAATTATTATTCCCTTGACGCAACGAAATACTTTGAGCGCAGTGAATGCGCTGATACGCGGAGCAAGTTATCGTTTTCTCGCCGTTATACGGAAATAGTTAACGATTTTTTTTCCTTATCGTGTTTTGAATCGCCATATGCAACTCGCGTGTTTAAACCGAACGGCGCATATCCATTATTTCGAACGTAAATCGCGATACGATGTATCGGTATTCGTGCATTAGAAAGAAACTGTTTCTCAGTTATAAAACCGTCGAACGCGGCGCGAGAACGTTATCGCGTACGGTAGCGGCGAATAGTCGGCCGAATTTGAAACGCGTACGAGGCTCGTCTTGAACACAGGAAATACTGAGTTAACGTTATGTCTCCTACCATCGGCTATTGTAATAATTGACGCTTTGTTAACGCGATCTCTCCACTCCCTGCGAGTACCCATTATCTATTCTGTTGTAAGTTGGATAAAAAAATAAAAAACAATAATTGTATCTACGAATTCGCAGAATCCCGTAGGAGGGCACATAGCTTGTTATGCGGCCCGGCGACGCAACGGTGGCCGAGATAATATGTACAAAGGGCAGTTAGCGTTGCTGCTGACATGGGGCCTCGCTATTCACCAAGGCCTCTGTGGCGAACTGGAGAAGGTGGCAGATCAACCGTCCAATGTCCTAGTCGACTATACCGCCTATCGTCACATCTCCATCATCCACTTCAGCGTTCCGGAAAACACGATATCGGCACTATTCAAGTGAGACGATTGTTACGACACTGAATACTTTCCATATACATTTTTTCGAATCGAATGATAACGACTTATTATAATTCTTTCAGATTTACAGCCAAAGAAGAAAAGACCGGTGGTATAGGGAGCTGTACGGCGCGAAATGTCTCCGTGTATCTCAAATCAGGTAGCATACCTCTTGTCAATCCTGACGGCTCGAAGACTGCGGCAAAGTTATTGAAAAATCGAAGATCTCCGTACGCTCTACCGATGACTAGTGCCGGAGATGAACATCTTATTAGAATATCGGCACCAGCTAAGGGCGATTGGTACGCGATTGCCTTCAGATCGTGGACCGACCCTGATACGGAGCAGATCACTCAGCAAGGTCCGTTTTCCGCCTCTTAGTCGCCGAAAATATGTGAAAAACATATCGAAACCCTTGAAATGTGCGATATTTACGCTTTTATCTTATGCTGTTACAGGTCTTGGTGCCTCTTGCGATACCGTCCTAGATGCCGAACTCTACATCGAGTCTCCGGCATCATTCGCTCTCATAGACGACAGAGACGAGCACACCGTCGAATTAAACAAGAGCCGCGACTCCGCTGCGTTGCAATTCTTGATGTACGATAATTCCGAACCCGCGAATGTGTCTCTATCGTCGTCGTGCGGCGAGAGTTGTAACGTAACGGTGAGCGTAACAGCGATGGAAACTCTCGGTGGATTAATGATGAAGGAGACGTCGGCCTATCTGCCGTTCAGGCCGTATGCCAATTCTTTTCACTACCTGACGATGCGTTTGCTGTCCGGCGAGGCATCGACGATGTCCTTTACGCTACCCGACAAAGATTCCTCGAACGATGACTACCCTGTGAAACAGATCACTCTTACGAGGAAATCTTTGCCGGATTTTTTTCTTTTCGATTACGAACACGTCCCCGTGAACACCACTAAACACGCGCCAATCAATGTTACTACGGACGGTATCACCGTATTGAATTTCGAAGTCGGACCGATTTCCGATGTCGGCGGAACTCTCAGCGTTGGTATTAAACTCGTCAACAATGATCGCAAGGATGTCGTTATTTTCGGCTGCATTTCTCTAGGTACGTTACGGTTTTTCTCCTTTTTTAATACTTTTATTTATGTTTTTGATTTTTATTCAATGATGTTTTTTCGTTTCGTCAGGTTACTATTCCGGTATTACTCCCGGCGGTGGTTGCGTACGCAAGCAATCGACGACTGCATCAGATTTGTGGTCTCGAAACATTGATCCTACGGTTGTACATATTCCGTATCCGGAGCCGGGAATTTGGCACCTAAGTTTGAAAGCCTTCAGCGTCGAGGCGCCGTGTTACTGCTTGGAAACTTGCCAAACATCGCCTTGCGACAATTGCACGTGTTTAACGGAAACGTCGGAGCGCGTTGAGATTAGCATTGGTTCTTCGCCGTGCATTGAGGGACGTTGCAGTTCTAACGGCCGTTGCGTTCACTATATGAGTGGTGGTTTTGTTTTTTCCGCTTGTCACTGCTCCGGCGGTTATCGCGGCTTCGATTGCGCCGACGATGCATACGTTCTCACCGGCGGCGGAATACTCGTCCGACTGTTGATGTTAACGCTTAGCAATCTTGCGTTTCTTGGGTCGATTTACATTGCTTTGCGACGCGAATACTACACGGAGGCAGTCGTGTATACGGCGGTGATGTTGTTCTCGACTCTCTATCACGCCTGCGAGGCCGGCGAGGATGTTAACAACTATTGTGTTGCGAAACTGAGCGTTTTGCAATTCTGCGATTTCTTCAACGCTCTATTATCGATTTGGGTGACTCTCGTGGCTATGGCGAATTTCGGCCCAAGATTAACAGCATTTTGTCAACTCACCGGTGCGATTATACTGGCGCTTGGCTCGGAACTCGATCGCACGGCACTTTGGGTGTTTTTACTACCCGCTGTAACCGGATGTCTGCTCGTTTGTATCTCCTGGGGACTGCGATGCAAAGCCAAGAGAACCTTCAGATATCCTGCACATCCTTACAGAAACATTCATCTACCAGCGGGACTCGTTCTTGTTCTTCTCGGTCTCGTTTGTTACGCGTTTCTTCAAACTCGACGAAACTATCACATAATACACAGCCTGTGGCACGTGTGCGTCGCAGTCGGTGTTGTGCTTCTCCTACCGCCGCGTAAATCGATGAAATAATATCGGGAATTCCTCGACGACGACGAGGGACGAGAATTTCGCAGCGGCAATGACGCCACCGCGATCTCGAGCCTCTATGTCGGCGAGGTTTTCGGCGTAAACGATTACGGTGGTATAGCGTCATTTTTTGCGACATCTCACGAACGAACGTTGAGATTAAACAACCGACTATCCTAAGGCACTTCGCTACGAGATACATAACGTATCTCGAGTTTTAAAAGTCCTAAAGTCAAGATAGATAGCTCAATTGAATTAACGAAAACATTTCAACTTACAGAAGATATTATTATTATTGTAACAATTAAGTTGCGCTCACCAAAAATGGTAATTAAGGGTGAAGTAAAATAACAAAAAAAGAAAAGAACGTTATATTAGTTTTACGAGTTGTCGTTGTATATCGCGCGCAGGACCAAGATTTTTATTATTTATAGATCGATATTATATACATATTTAGGATAAACAAGCAGTTTGTGGTGCTCGCGAGAGAATTTTTTATCGTTAACACGAATCTGTCGAAACTATATCTGTCTCTCTGTGAACAGTTTTAAGCGTTTATTTTCTAGTTAATTCCGTCTTTTCGGGGGTATCGAAACCTCGAAAAATTCACTGATTTTAACGGCAACAACAACTTGAGAGGTGCTATTATTGCCCATAGAGCAATTCTGTTTACGAATATTGTATAAATGTATAATGTATGAAAATTCGCGTTCTGAACGCGACTATTGCCGACGACAGTGTGTAAATATACGAATATGTATTATAGATTGTAATCTATCGGAATAGTGTACAAAAAAAAAGAAAAAGAATGGTACGGAAGCCGTATCTTCGAAATGTCAAATTAGTTCGAATTTTGGGAAAAAAAAATATATATATATATATTGTTATGACATCACTGACCCACTTTGGTGTTTGATGTGCTCTCGGGTGGTTTTTTTTTATTATTCATTTCGAAGACACACGAGAGGATTCTAGTGCTTCTCGAATGTACATACGTGTATAATCTCTGTATCATAATAAATATATAGATAAATATGGTTTTAAAATTCTCGGGTTTTTTTTTCATATAAATTGTATTGTCGACGTAATTTCTAAAGAATGCTATATCTACGATAAATTTATCAGATACATATTTCCGGAGTGTTGAATTGTTGTATAATTATTGTCAATGGCTTCGGTGATACATGTTAATTCTTATCGTATTTATTACACAGATCCTGACGGCGCCGTGGGTCCGGAATCGTCGTGGGCCGTCATGGTGGTCATTATATTCGACACGAGTCCCAGAATCGACTCGAGCGAAAAACCACAGTGCCGATACGTTCTCGAGCAATTCTGACCGCCGCGTCCAGCTTCAACCGCTTCCTGGATCGCCGTGCCGCGCATCGCTGTTCGAAACACTTGGTTCGTCGTTAGCGTCTCCACCAATCGATCGAAGGACGGCACCTTTTCCTCTTCGGATATGTCGTTAGCTTCTCTAACTGTGTCGGCTGCCTTTTTGGCGTAAGTGCAAACCGCTCTTTGCATACAGGATGTTGTGTCGATGCCGTGACGCGCGAGTATATCATCGAGTTTCGTCATGGCGTTGGTAAATCCGCCCTCGTCGCCTGATAAAAAAAAAGAAGTTATTCGATTGAGAAAAAAATTCTTCCGACTCTGTGAAGATTAACTCCGTATCGAGAAATGAGAGGCTACTGACTTCTCGCGTAAGCGCCATACGTTCCCGAAAGGACATAGAGCAATTTAGGGATAATGAGAATAGTGCCGACGCCGATAACGGCACCGAGAAGAAGTCCTCCCAAATCTATCTTCGCGGGTGCATAACTCGATACACCGTATCCCTGAAAGAAGAAATATATGCTGTGAAGAGATAAGGGGACTAACGAAATTTTAGCAATTTCCAGAACACTTTTCGAAGTTCACATACAGATCCGGTACTTCCGATGTTTGTGAAGCCGAATCGTGCCTCTTGGCTGCGATCCGAAATATCGTTGCTATCGGCAGACGCGGAGTTTCTCGCTTTCGACGCGTTACCCTCGCTTCGCAATTGCGGTTGACTGTGAGACGGCATCGCTATCTGATCCTGGATGCTGCTTGGTTTCTCGACGTAGTCAACGGAACTCGGTACGAAACTGAAGAAATAAAGGAAGTTATGCTACTAAAAATGATTAAGAATTATTGGCGAACATCGAGGAAGTATAACTTACCCTCCGGCGTCAAATTTTGGTACACAGGACACCATTCCAATGCACAACATTGCTACCAGCGCTCCCAGCAATTTCAAGCTTTCACGAGTCATCTGCAAGAGAAAAGTTCGATTACGAATAGTCGAACGACGAAGAAACACTCGCGAGAGTTTTACGTACGTTTTATTGCGGAAAACTTGTACACGAAGAAAATAACGAAAAAACTATGTATTGATATATATATCTTCTTGAACTTGTGAATTCCTCGGCAGACTGAGAGTCGTTGTACTACGTACAACTATATATAGCCGAGGCGCTCTTAATCTCGGTGGTCAAACGGTGAGCATAATTGCTTCGACGGTTTCGCTTTCGTCGTCGTATTTCCATGGGGACAGAGCTCATCCCTCCGTGACGTCCTCAAACTTTTCCTCTCGCTGGGTACCAACGCGTTATTTTTTTTTTTTTATTTTTCAGAATGTTATACTCTTCGAGGACACAATTTTGCGTTTTTTTTCATGCCTCTGCTGTGCAGAACAATTGTCTGAGCGCTAAAGTTACGCAAAGTCCGAAAATTATTCGAAAAATGTTGCAACTCCTTCGAGAGAGTCGCGAGCTTAGGGCTGTTAGGACGTTCAGTGAATTTGCTCGCGGTTACGCGGCTTTTATCATTAAACGGAAAGTCGTTGAAACAGTCGTTGACTTCGGGCCACAATTTTGCCACGACGCGAATTAACGCCAATTTTTCATTCTAATGTACGCATTTCAGTTTCGTTCATTGTTTTGCATCAATCAAATTTTTATCGTGTCTCGTTCTCGGGAGAGTGTTGCACGCTCTACATGCCGCTGTTTATCGAGAATGCGCATTAATCAAGTGAATTAAGGATCGGTGCTGAACTTGGGTACAATTATTGTCTATGCAATTATCGTTCCTTAAGTTTATTAGGAAAACGGTCGTTTATATGCGAGTGCGAACGCCGAGATACAAGTATGTGTTCTATTATTCACGCGCGTTCTCTCGAACGCCTACTCTCCGAAGCGCGTTAATCGCGTCGCTCGTCGAGTAACAACCCTCCCTTTTGGCGACGGATTACCAAGCGAGAGAGTTCGTACGTACAGAGGACATGGCAATTTGTCTATCACGCTTCGCTCATCCCGAGAATGAGTATTTCGTTCTGCAGATAGATCACGAAAATTTCACGAAAGTTCTCGGGCGCAACCCCTCAATGCGTTAAACTTCACGCGAGTATTATTTCTCATTTTGCTTGTATTTTTTTTTTCCTTTCGTTATTACGAAACTTTCACTCTTTTCACCGTTGTAAGCGTCATGTGAGTGAACATTCCAGAAGACCCGCAATGTTTTCGCTGTAAATCGCGTACCCACCGTTTGGGTGTCGTTTATAATTGCAACAAATAAGCCGGTAAGAGACCCCCTCGTCGTTAATAATTCCCCGCGGTTGTAATCAACGTTGCCTTTCTCTGCGGAAAAAAAACGACTCATCGCTGACATGAAATTTGTCACTATTTCCTGAAAATACCGAATGGGGGGATACGAGATAATACATCGGGTCGAAACCGGGCAGACCGTCACAAAGTGTCTGAGCTCCGATGTGCCAAGGGCTGCTTCTACTTATTTCTTTTATCCCGTAAACCGTTCTCTCGTAGTGATCGCTTCGATAGGTCGATTGTGCAATAAAAAAAAGTACTTAATTAAAAAAAAAAACGGAAGAAAATGGAAGCTACAAAGTCCTCGGCGTTGTTTTCATTGTTATTGATTTCGTTCGGTGTTGCATTTGCAACAGCAAACGTGACTCGGAGCTTCAGAGAGCCGAAATTTCTTTCTTTCGATTCTACGGGCGGCAAAATAGACGTGAGTTTTTTTTTCGGATAACAACCAATTGTTGCGCGCATTCGCGAGATTCGGATGAGATTTGATTTTTTTGCAGATCGATCTCGATCTGTCGGTGCCATTCCTGTCGATACCATTGGGTAACGGAGTTGACGAGAACGGAGGTCCCGCACCGCTGCTGAACGTTAATACGAAAGCCATCACAGTCGCCGGCATCTTGGCTGCTGTATCAGCCTTCATAATTCCTCTATTCTTCAAATCGCAGCCGGAGCGCTACCGTACGTTGATTTTACGATATATCACGATTTATTATCGATTTTTCAACGATATTCGACGATACAGGTTTTGATGATGATTTCGGAATTTGGAATATCGGAAATCCCGTGAACGATTTGCTTCTTGGAAACAACAACGTGACGCCGTGTTTGCAACGTGCCGTTTGCACCATTGTCGCCAAAGTCGCGAGAGCGGATCATCCTTCGAGTAACGATAAAATCATCGACGGTATCACGAGGTAAACGCGAATTTTTGCTTTATGCCGTTTATCGTGCGATTAATACGACGATACTTAACTCAATTTCTTCGTGAATTTTCCACAGTCACAAGTGGTTCGAGAACGTGACGAACGGCACGTCGATTCAAGAAGCTGTGGCCACAGGTCGAGAGTCGAATCGCGACTGTGCATTGATCTACAAAAAATGTTCGATACCCTCAAAACTTTTTCATACGCTACTCGTTCAGTTTGGTACTCTCTGAAAATCGGCCAAAGGCTCAATTAATTTCCACCGAATAAACTTCGATTATTCGTATTATATAGATAAAAGTTGTAGCGTTTTGTTTTTGTTGTAAATAAAAATTATACGATTCTCGTCGTTTAAATGATAACGAAAAAAAGGAAAGAAAAAATAAAAATTCCAAAGTCCTCAAGAAAATTCGCGTTTTTTGTACAATAGATAATAGACAATAAGGTAACAAAAAAGAGTTTAAGAAATAACCAGCGTAGTTTTGGTACATTCAACGTAACAAAAACACTCTCTCGGGGGACATTCGTCACTCATTGTTTCTTCAATTTTCTATACGGTTTGTGTCTTATAACACTTAATTACAATTGTCCTTTTTCTCTAACGATGTACCTGTGGCGTGATTTGCGTCGAATTGCGGCAAACAAGCAGCGTGACAGTCCACTTTCATTGTCCGTATGCGCGCAGCGTGAAAAAAAAAGAAAGACAGACTCCGAACATACGTTGCTCTTTCTTTCTTCTCTGTCGATGTTTACGCGGACGCATTGAATCCGAAGAAATTTCGAGATTTATACTTTCACCCAATGTAAGTGTGCAAAAGCTTCGAGTTTTTTTAGATTTTCCACGCTGTGGTCAGCTTAGGACGACGGGACTCACGAGAGTTGCAGATTTATCGATTCGTCGCAATACGAAAATCCACCATCGAACTTTTGTCTATGCGAACAGAGCTTTTATACCGTTCGTGACGCGTTTGGAGTCGAGAAGATTAATGCATTCCATAGCACCGACGAGCTCCGCGAGTTTGCGAGGAGAGTTACCCAGCATGTCGAGGCAATTTTCGTCGATGCCTTCATCAAGGAGATACCGAACGACGTTGTGTCTGTTGTGCAGAGCGGCGCAATGCATAGCCGTCCTACCGGAAACGTCCGGTTGCGTGAGATCGGCACCGGCGATACGAAAAGAACGCAGACGTGTCACGTTCCCGGAAGAAGCCGCGGCGCACAATCTTCCGCCGAGTAGAAATGCGTTGTCGTGAAGATGAGCGCCGCATTGTAGCAGTAATTTGATTATCTTCATTGTAAAGAAAGAGATACATCATTATACAAATTGTATGTACAGACCTCGAGTTCAATTGGTTGGAAAATAAATGCGGATCATTGTGAGGCGATAAAAGAAAATGGTATAATGTCAAACCTCGTGACGATCGTTATCGATAGCGTCGGTCAAAGGGGTTCTATCGAATCGATCCTTCATATGAACGTTTGCACCCATTTCGAGAAGTTGACGAACCACTTCCGGCTCACCGTCGCAGCAGGCTACGTGAAGAACGGTCCGGGCGTCGGCGTTCGGTTGCGATATATCGGCACCCTGAGCATAAAAATCGAAAAGAAATCTATCAGAATCTCTCATAATATCTTCGCCAAGAGTTGCTATTGTGAATTATCTCCTTCAATGACATTAATGCAATGTAACATCGATACAGTATCGGCCACAAGGAAATTCTTTCGCTTGGGTGGTTAATTGAAAAGAACTTACATAGCTCTGCAACGATTTTATCTTTGCGATATCGCCAGCGACGACAGCTTCGCTCATCATAGCGGGAAATATCGTTGGCGCGAGTTCGAGAAGTTGAGCTTCGGAATTGAGACCCAATGTTTGCATAAACGAATCGTGATCGTGTAAATTGAGACGCTTGCAAGTCGATAATTCGCCGCGCAGAGAAGTTTGCATCATTTTTCGCTTAGTCTCGACATCCCATTCCGTTTTCGACAGAACGTAAGCGAGTTTCGTAAGGGCCGCTTCGGGAGTCATGTCGTAACCCAAAGTAACACCTATGATATTTAATTATCGTTAAAAATAAATATTATTCTTGATATTTGAATTTTTGTATATTTTAGGTAACGAAGAAATAAGCAATGTTCCGAACATTTTTCGCATTCAATAAACGATACTAAGTATTTTTTTTTTTTTCATTCTGACGTACCAACGTCGATAAGAAGCTTTCCAGGTTCATACATATCGGTCACCCCGTCTCTCGTGCATTGCGTTATATTAACGATGATAACTCCCCGATCCGTTGCGGATTTTAGTGCCTCGAAAATGTCTGCTCGATTATTCGGCACATTTCCAGCTCCGTAAGTTTGCAAAACGACTCCCTCGATCGGTGGTTGAAGAAACGCTCTCACAAGATCGCTCGTTATACTTGGAAATATACGGAGAAGTCCGACGTTGCGATTGAGATTTTTGTGAACGTGAAATTTCTCCAGAGCGCACGGTCGAAAAATCGAACTGTAATCGACTGCGAATAACAATAATTAATAGTCATCAATAGTTAGAAATAAGTCGATTCATGCATTACCATCTATTTTTATTCCAGCGACGGCGAGCGGCGTACAGTTCGGAGACGCAAACGCCTCGAAAGCCGCAGTCGCAGTTTTGCTTGTGCGATTTCCGCGCATTAAACTATTGCCGAAGAAAACGCACACTTCCGGTATATTGTAGTTGCCAGCGATGACGAGCGACGAGAGGAAATTTATCAGCCCGTCGCTTCGAGCTTCGAAAATTGGCAATTGAGAACCGGTTATCACGACGGTTTTTCCGAGGGATTCCAACATAAACGACAATGCCGAAGCTGTGTAACTGAGAGTATCAGTTCCGTGAAGAATAACGAAACCATCGAAATTCTCGTATGATTCCTGCAGAAATCATTAAAACAATAAAGAAATATATTATTATTGAATAGTGTTAACTTCCGAGACCCGTAGACGGCGCGCGCACTTTGTGTGGTACGAGCAGTGACTTTGAAATATCTTTAAAAGGAACCGCTAATCGTTTCAATTAAATGGAGTGAGTCTCGTTTCGTTTTATTGTCTGAGTTCCCACTATCGAGAACACAAAACTCATGGAAGTTACACGGAATTGAAGAATCCATTATATTTTTACGCACTCTTATGTCGACGGCGATGCGAATCCAATCGTCCATTGTCATGTTACTTGAGTCGCACAGCGGCGAGTACTCGAGAACGTCGTAAATTATGCGACGACTATCATTACCGGATAATCTGTAAATAAAAATTATTGGATTTATTGGAATACTTTTTTGTAAAAAGGAATAAAAATAAATAAATAAATAAATAAATAAATAAATAAATAAATAAATAAATAAATAAATAAATAAATAAATAAATAAATAAATAAATAAATAAATAAATAAATAAATAAATAAATAAATAAATAAATAAATAAATAAATAAATAAATAAATAAATAAATAAATAAATAAATAAATAAATAAATAAATAAATAAATAAATAAATAAATAAATAAATAAATAAATCTAGAGACTTACGGTAAAACCAAAGGTCCCAACGGCCCGAACCTTTCCCGCGCGTAAACGTTATCGTGCATATGCGGATATTTCTTCACGGTCTTGACGAATGTATTCGCGATCGGTGCCAGAGCTAAAAAATCCGAGATAAATAAAAAAAAATGTAATTCACATTGAAATTAACATCGTGGGGTGGTAATTGTTTTTTTATTATGATTATATCGTGTTTATACCTCCTCTCTCATTTCTCGTCATTCCGATCGTTCCACCGGTGTAAAGTACCAGAACGCGACCTTCCCGTTTAATCTCCGCGGTCACCTTGCCGATCGAGCCGATTCTCGGTCTCGGAGAATGTCGAATATCCGAACCCAACGTGTTAAACGATTCTTCATCGTTAGCGTCAGTTTTAATCTTCAGAAAATTTGAATAACTCGGTGATTTGTTTGTTGACTCGTCTTTAACGCTAATACTTGGCGTGTCTGATGCACTTTCGCGGATCATCGTCGGGGTCTCGATCGGCATCTTCGCAAATTGCGCCGCTTTAATCTGCGATCGAACGACAAGTTATGACAAATAACTGTAGAGAAGCCAATGGCAACTGCAAACGATGTATTATTCTGTTGTTCTTCTCTGAGATCGGAATTGCAGTAATGAAAAATAATAAAAAAATGAAGAAATCAACGATAAAAGTTAAATTAAAAGAATTACGAAAGATAAGGATTGCAAGTGTCGAGATAACGAAAACAACGAATGAGGGTTTCTTGTGATCCGCGTTACGTTTTGACTGCGGTCCAATCCACTATACGTGAAGTAACCGGCGGCTACGCGGGTTCTATTATCGTTACTTTCTCCTCCAATTTCGAGCCACGAGAGTTACGTTCACTCTCATGATTTTTCGATGGCAATTCTTGACGAGGACACGTATATAATAAAGCAAGTTTAGTGTAAAATCGAACGTTTTATATGCTAAAAGTGCCATAAAACAGATATGTATAGATATATATAATATGCGGCAATTTACTAAAAAATAAAAACGTATAATATATACCTTGCGAAGTATGTTCCTTAAAGTCCGTAATCGATCGATAGATCTTTGGGCGGGAAACTTATTACATCACTAAAAAAAAAAACGATACTCGCGACGGTTATAATTCACGCGCGGGAAAATATGTGAATAAAATTATCGTAACACCTACGAAACATTTCGTGCGCGTAATTGTAATATTTTCTCCGACGTTCAACGCGTCTCCGTGTTCGCGTGACTATTAACTACTCGATACGAAGCGTGATCCAGCGGCAAGCGGATGTTGAAATCGAGCGATCGATAGTGAACTAGAAAACTCATAGTAAAAACGTCGTTATATATATATATATACGCGCATACAGTGAGGCAGAGTTGCCGAGCTTTGGCTCAAAGCACCTTCTGTTAATTAACTTTGACACACGCGTTAACGACAATGTCGTCAACAACGACTTCCTTATTCTCTGCTAACTTTTGGCAATAGATATAACGCAATTCGATCGAAGGGTTTAGCTGCGCAATGATAAAAAGAGAGGGTCGCCGTAGGTTCGATCGATAGAGAGAAGGAGCAGTCGCAAGTGTAGACCGCGTGGTCTCCTTCATAGTTCTATTTTAGTGTGTATAGAGTAAAAAGCGCTCGGAGAGTTTCAGTGTACAGCGCATACGCGCCATCAGAGACCTCGGAGATCGCGTTGCGATACGATAGTCTTATTGTCCGTTTAATTCTGTTGGAATGTAAGGCGATTTTGGACTTTTTTTGAACGCGTCGTAATACAAGGAAGGAGAATAATAAAACCGATGACGAAGGTAAAACGCACGTGCGGCCAATTGGCAGCTTCTGTACCCGCGGCTGGATACTCGCGTGGCTTTCTTCCTCGTGCGATTAGAATCGTGTATATATGTATGTTTGGTGCAATATAATCTAACTGACACATTATCAACTGTGTAAATATAGAATACATCGAGAGACTTAGCATATCCATATAGAATATTAGCGGGTGTAGTTATACTTTAACGATAAAAATTATTTTCCATCAACATGACGGGTCGAAAGCTGATTATATCCTATTTGCACACGCGAGAAGAAAATAGGTAAACAATTCTTCGTTATTCCGAGGTTCATTAGTTAAACATTAATCATAAGATGTGGACATATGGAAAATAAAAGTCACGTGGAACGAAACTATTTTTTAGCTATTTTAGTCATATTTCTAAGCATTCCAAAATGTTGACAATATTTGATAAATCCTTTTTTTTATGTTCCGTATTATGTTATATTGATCGTACGATATAGCGAGGGATGAATTGCGACGAGTTCATAGAAACTTCGCGTGATACGGTTGTGTGAGGCAATTTTTTTTGACCGATTAGATTCGTAGCTACGACAAGAAGGCTTCACGTATTGTCAATCTCATCTATAAGAGCAGATGACGAATTGACAGAATAATACAGATTAACATACCGTGAAGTGCAGATATAGCTTTTCGATCCCTCGATGTACTTGAATTTAAACGGCGACACATAAACAAACAATATATCTCACTTTGTCTTTCCCGAGTGAATTTATCTGCAGACTCGTCGCGACATCCGACGCTCAAAAGAACAACTTCTCAAACATTCCTACGTTCGGATCGCTGTAAAAGACATCGCGAAAGTACGGTTAGGTTCAAGGTCAACAATTCGCGATTGTTGACAATGCTCAGTGAAAGACGGTAAACGTGTCAAGTGTCGAATTCGTCGTCTGGAAAGTTTTTCCAAAAAAAAAAAAATATTACGAATGATAGGAATTGACGAGTTATGAATTGATACTCCAAATGGAGGCCAAACTCGCAGCTTATAGATCGAAAAAACGACGCGAAGCGATGATCGAGGGTGCGAAAAATTCTGTCAAAGGTGCATTAGCCTGGACGGAAAGGATGGTCGACGTAAAGCCAACGGAGGTAAGACCTCTCGAGGCTTACGAGAGTTACGTTCGTTCTTCCAAAAAAATTTCAATTTTTTTTACATTTTTTTTCGTATTCAATTGTACTTTAACGTCAAGAATGGAAAGATTACAGGACAAGGATGACGTTGAGAGTGTAGCGTCTGACGAGAGTATAGACATTACGCCGCCGGAGAATCCTGTGATAAAGCAAGTTACGTATCTTCTGCACTTTCTTCTGTGGGCAACATTGTACGTCATAGCCGTGCAGTATGAATTTGGTGCGGTATACTTTATCATAACGGCATTAATATTCATCTGGAGAAACACAAGATCCGGTCCAAAGAAAAAAGGCGAAATCAGCGCTTACTCCGTTTTTAATCCCAATTGCGAAGCCATCAATGGGTCGATAAATCCGGAACAATTTGAACGAGAACTCGGCTACAGAGCGCTGACGCATTTACCGGGATGAGGATTTTTTATTCGTCTCACGAATTTCAAAGAATGCAGCATACGACGCAATTCAAGAACATTTGTTTCAAAGATAAAGATAACGGTGCCTTTGACGAACGAAGAGCATTCCAGATGTGAATTAATTGAATTCTTTTTTAGATTTCAGATAATTAAGAGACAATAATTTGTACAGATATAAGTTCGTTTTTAAGCTAATATACAATTGATCAACTTGAAAATAAAATTAACTAAAGATTAATAATACGTAAAAACTCGATGAAAACTAAAGTTCGATGTTCACGTCACCTCCTCCTGCAAAATTTCATTTGCGTGTTCGTAACACAGCAGTAAATCGCGTAAATTTTTTTCTACAGCACTCGAATTTTCGATGAGATTTCGAAGCGTCGCCCAGTCGCTTCGCGAACGTAGATCGTCGTCGTAGCATAAAAGAATTCGTCTCACTTCCATTGATAAATCGTTGGCGATTCGAACTTCCAGCGAATTCGCCGTTTCCATGCGATCGATCTTTTCGTTGAATTCGTTAAATTTGTCGATTGTTTGTCTCGCCGTTACGCCGATGAGATTTATGAGTTTTTCGTGTTCCGTCAAATTTAGAGATTCCAATTTTTCGATTAGACTTTCAAGGGCGATACGGGGATTCCATCGAAATAGAGTCATTTCTGATAATTGCCAAACGCTCGTACCTACGATACGGGACAATGCGTGACGATAGGCGTTTATATTTTTGGGGGTTTCGTCGGTTCTCGATGTGTTGCCCGCGACCTGAAATGACGGCTCGTCGTGAAAAAAACGTAAATACTTCGAAGTTACCAACGGGGGAAGGTCATTCACAGTATCTACTTCACTTACCACAAAAGTTAAAGCGGCGTTCGATATATCGAGACGCGGTCGAGGAATATGAGCCGCGGAACAGCTCATCTCACCGCAAGCCTCGATTATCGTTGGACTATCGCCAATATTGTTTTTGTAATTTGGATTCTTAAAGTCGGCACCAGCTTGCAAAATGGTAGACTGCACGATATCCGAGCCGATCGTAACGAAGTATCCGCTTCCTAAATGAAAAAAAAATATTTCAACGACGAATCGTAAAAGGAAAAGCGTTATATCAGGTAGCAATTGTTATTATTTTATTTCGGTAAGTAGACGGTAACGGACCTTCGATAGATTGCGTTGGGATGTTGAGAGCTATGTATGCGACTACTTTCGTTCGCACGTGTGCCGGAAGAAATGTTTGACAAGACTCCGAATTTTTCAAAGAGATCATAAACTTGAGACTTCTTTTTGGTTGCCATTCGAAATCAGCGTTCAATTTTTTTAACGCTTTTGAAAGTTCTAGAATTACCGTAATTCCTTCCTCGCTTCCCGACAGCACGACATATCTATCTGTGTACGTTAAGAAATATCCGGTTCGTTATATATATATACGTTTTCGTTCTGTTTTCGATATGAAGATATAATTTTGCGAAGTCATTACCGGGCTCGTGGGAGCCGAGAATGGTCGCGACAATGCAGGATTGATTGCCGTTTACACTTTGGAAGAAACGATGTTCTAATAGAGTTTCCTTTATCCTCTTAACATCGTCTTCATCTCCGTGATTACTGTTTTGGAGTCGAAATAAAATAACATTAAAGGATCTCGCGATGTTGTGCGATTAAAATCGGAACGGCGTTTTTTTGATACGCGAAAATATAAAATAATTTTTTCTAGTTGTTAGCGACGTGATATCTGAGTTGTACTCGAAAAAAAAACTCCACGTACTTGACGTAACTGGTGGAGAACGAATCTTCCTCGAGTTGCCGAATGAGAGCCTCGCGCAAGTGTTCCGTATTCTCGAGACCGTTGCCAGCAAGTTGAAGTCTCGTTTTTTCCGCTCGAATATCAATGACTCTTCCAGCGGCAAATCTCCCAACGAGAAAACCGCATAGAATGCACAAAAAACCAACGGAGAATAAAAACGAGAAGCACATACGCTTAGTTATGAATTCGCTTGATTCGCCGAAACCGCGAGCCGTCTGAAAGCTCAAAACTCGTTGCATCTTCGTAATATCCTTTGGACGAGATCTTTACGCGCGAGAAGAATGATCACACGGATTCACCGGATGTATCAATCTTCGCTCGATGCGAATAGAAACGGTTATCATAACATAACAAGACGAAACGGCACTCGCGGATATTTCTTCGACGCAATTTACGACCAAAGATACATCCTAAACGGACAGTTGGGCGGCTCAACGATCATCATACATATTTCCAAAATAAACGTCTATGTATAGAGCAACGTTTTCTTTTTTTTACGTGTTTACGCCGATTGGATGCAATTTCCGTTAGTTGCAAATGAAATACAATCGCATAAGTAGCCTGACAAGTTAAAAAAAAAGAGTAACTACGAGGCACTCGGAGTAACTAAAAGAATACGGTAATTATTTTCCGAGAGGAATAGTACGGTAGTTTTCTCGGAGATCGTCGAGTTTTCGTTAAACCGCGTGTGGCGTTGGACTGATATATTTGTCAGAAAGGAGCTCTCTCGTTTCTCGAATTTCCACCACTCCAGACTTGCCAAGCAGTTTCTCATGCTTATTTTACATCGGAGGACGGCTAAATAGCTTCACGACTTTTATCCAGCGATCCTCCCCGAGATTTTATCTATCTCCGTGCCCGACTCCCACACAATATAATAAAACACAACATCGGCAATTTTTTTATTTTTTTTTCTTCCGTTCCGATTTGCGTCGTGATAGATAGATTTATTTATAATATTGTGTGTGCCGCTTTCGGTCGACTGTACGGCGAAGCATTCTTCACACGCATTAACGCTCTTTATGTATTTTGGGGCAATAATGCGGACTGACGAAGAGAATGACGATGAAGCTGTGTGTGCATTACACACCGAAGTGAAATTTTATAAATAGTTTACATGTATGTTAACGCACACACGCGTCAATGCATCGTTATTTAACTACAGAAACTCTCTTCTCGTTTCTCGCAGTTTTACACACTCGCTTGTGTACGCTATAGTGATTCTCAAAATATTACAGAATTTCAGAGCTCGACGCTGCGACGCTCTCGTCAGCTTCCCACGACTTCAATAGCTCGCCGGATAAGAGATTTTTCGTTGTTTTTGTTTAGTCTTCCTTTTTCCGATTGCCCTAATATTTTTGCATTCCCGAACTACCGAAACTATATGCGCAACTAGCAATTTTAATAGAAACCGTAACGTGAAAAATATGAAAACCAGACACCGTATCTATATAACGGTACGTCAGAGTTTTTCAACTTGGATGGCTTATTTTCAGGATTTTTGTAAGGTATTTACGGTACGGTACGGTAGTTTGGGACAAAAAAATGGTACGCTTGAAAATAAAATTTCAACCCCCGTCGATATGTCTGTTTTTTTCTGTCTTCGAGCGGAATGCTTAACAATACTTACCCCTCGAACTCTGAGAGTAGACCTGAGTTTCGAATAACAAGTGGTCGAGAACGAAGGGCTGGATGAGCAATAAAGTTGAAGGACATAAAAAAAGTGGTGGGGATACAACGCGATTCTTTACGTTTGTGAGTACAGAGTTTCGCTTTGTTTTCATTCGTTCATTGGTCTATCAACCTTCGTCTTGAACAGTCGGGCTGCCGTTACAAATTTTATCCGAAGCCTTCGAAAATACGAATTCAACGAATTCTATCTTAAACGTCAGTATTTTTGTGCGTCAGCATAACATATTGAAATCCGATCTGCAGACTTAGCGATAAAATGTGTTGTGTCTTTCTCTTCAGTGCCTTACACATACGTCCATATAATTAATCATTGCTAATCGGGATTATAATTTTGAGAATAACGCATATAAGGAAATTCTCAACAGTATATTATACGTGCATGAAGAATAATAAACACGAAGTTTTTCCAAAAAATATGAATTATTTAAAGACGGGTTTTGCTTCGATTCAATCAACGGTTGAATGACTTTAAACAAACAAAATTTCCTTCCAAATTCACGGAATCTTCAGTAACAAAAGAAAGTCGTAGAGGTCAAAATCTTTCGGCCGCTATGTGTATATAGCTGATGCTGCTAAGCTATACTTATAAGCAATAACAAAGAACAATCCTCGTGCGAAGTTAGATCGAAGCGCCACTCATTTCGGCCGTTACTTGGGGCGTCTGTTCTCGAAAATGTTCGCTCTCGTAAACAGTTAACAAGTAATGCGAATTTCGGTTTCACTACAATCCTTCCGGGTACTTGACGACGTTTAACATTGCATAAAAAATATCGTTGACGTTTAGCATCTATTTCTTTCGATCAAAGGTTAACGATTTTATTCATAATTCGGAAGAAAGGAACCATCGACCGCTCGATTCACCTGTTGATTCAATCGTTTCTTCCGCCGGCTTATCGTATTTGTACAGTTTTCCCACCGTATATACGTTTCGTTTTTATGAAACAGGATATTATTCGGCAAAAATCATGTTTGTTCGACATTCCGATCATATGCTAACGTGTCCATTGGACGAAAGCCATAGGATCCGTAAGGAGAGAATGCAATTTCATCTCGTAAAATGCGCAAAAAATCACCCATTGGACAATAAAATGAAATGTCCATGGAATCCTCTGCACATCATTGACAAGTTTCAGTGGAAGGTACGTGCAACTCGTCAGCAACTCGTAAAATTTCCTTGGAGTATCAGCGACCCGACGACTCATTTGTTTTTTTACGTATCTATCGCATTGAAATTTGGACAATTTATTATTATTTTTTTTTTTTCAGAACCACTGGATGGTAGAATGTGAGAATTTGCCGGCTGCTGTGGAATTTCTTTGCCAAACCGAGGAACCGAGGAATATTCGTACTGTTCCCGTAGACACAAGTAAAATAGTTTTTGACGATGGCGAGGATTGGGATGCTGTAAGTAATTGGCGATTATCATAAATAAAATAGTTGCAGGAACAACAAAACTATTTTTTTGTTGCTTCGCACACTATACATAAAAATTTTAAAAATTGCTAAATCATTTTTATTTGTCACAGGAACCTTTCTCTGGCGGTACTTATGATCCGATAAAGAATGCCGAAAGTAAACCAGTGCTACGTATACAAATTGGATTATCCAAAGCCAAGAAGAAGCAGTGGCGCCAGGCAGAGCGTAAAAGAATTCAAGACCTCGAGGCCCAAGGACCTTTGCAGAATGATAAGCTTCACAATAGATCACAGGCACCAGTAAGATCCCGGATATTGCCAATATTTTTTTAATGATTTTCGATGTTTTTATGAAGTCGTAGAAGCAACTAATTTCAGTAGAAATATAGTGAAAAATAACAGAGGAAACGGGATAAAGATTCGTTTTAATAAATTGCACTAAAATTTCAATGACCTCACAAATCGAAGCAATACAACGAGATATTGAAATAAGAACTTCCGAATATTTCAGAAACCCGGTAAAAACTATGGACCGCTGCGCCAACCCAACAGTAAGTCTATTGCATTGTCGGCTAACGACTCGATGATCAGCGAATTAAATTCGAGTAAACCATCCGTGACGAGTGAGAAAAAAACGGCGATAAAGGAAATCGTTGCGTTGCGAAAGCCTAACACACCGAGTCTAGCGATGTCGATGGCAGCGGAATCGACCAATCCGAAAATCGTCGGTGACGAGACCTCCTCGGTGCACGAAGTTTGCAGCATCGCGAGCGATGGAACCGCCAATTTGGCCAATAATTCTCAGGATCCACACAGCGACGTGGCATCGGTGACTTCAGGCGTTAGTTGCTCGAGCTCTCGAAATGCGAAACTCGAACAGCTTCGTCAAGAATTCACGAAGAACATGACTGTCCTCGAAGAGACGGAGACGGGTGACGATATATCTCAATGTTTTGCGAATCTTACGACACTGGAAAAGAGTATTAAGGACGAGAAAGCAGTACTTCTTCAGAAAATGGAGAAATACGTGCCGAAACTCGTGATGTCAAAATCATCGAAGGGTTCAAGCATTTTGGAGAACGGAAGCGATCGCGGACCTTCCAACGGACAACTTTCGTCGATACCGGCTTTGATCCCTTGTAAACCGAGAACTTGTACGCTTCCGCTTGGAAAATGTGCGGCCGGTTTTCCCGCACTGAAACAACCTCTGCATTCTTCGTCTATGGGACGCGGTGCAATGGTCGACTTTTCGGCATTCGAGAATCGACCTTTGGGAAAGAAAAAAGTCGTTGAAAATACATCGCGCTACGACCCTTCGAGCGTTTTTTCCGAGGAAGATACTTACTCGGTTGACGATTACGTGGTACTTAAAGATTAAGTTTCGTCATCGCGTCGCGTTTTCTTAACATTCACAACGTGAAAGAAGGAAAATATATTATATTCTCGTTTCACGTAGATTTCCTTCTTTTAATAATAAATTGAAAAAAAAACGGAAACGTACGGTTTACGTATGGAGTAAAAATCAAATACTTATTACATTCTTATGATTCTACAGTTAACATATTGCGTTTTACGTACGGAGTAAAAATAAAATACTTATTACATTCTTATGATTTTACAGTTTACGTATTAGTTAACTGTAACGGCTTGATGTAAAAAAAAAGAAAATGACACGAATGTAATAAGTATTTGGTTTTTACTCTGTACGTTGGGACTGTTAAAAAAAATTTTATTCAGATTATTTACATTTAGATTTAGATTACACGAAAGTTGCGACAGGGGATGTTTTAGTTATTTTCTTACAACGCTGAAAACGGATAAGTTAAACCGTTTCGAGTTTTTATTTCATTTGTTATTATCTCCGTAAAAAGTTTTTTCCTCTAATTCGTATTTATTTCGAAAACCTTTATTACGAAAAAGAAAACACCCGATAATCTTTCAGTTGAGCTCCGACCGAGCTGCGGGTGTACCAATATTATGTTAATCATTACAGAAAAATAAAACTTACGTTCATTCCAAACACGAGTCCTTTTCTCCATTTCCTCGCATAATTTCCATGCAGTTACCTTTTTTTTTTAATTAATTCGTAAAACGATGATACGCATTCTTCGGACATAATCAGTACGGTTACGCAACAGCGATCGGGTATGAAATATTACAATCGAAATGAATTAAAAATTCAGTTCCAACCAATGATTTATCAAAAAAAAAAAAACTATAATCGTAAAATTTTCACAATTCAATGCATGAATTTCGCTTTTATCGATTGCAAAAACACGAGTTGCGAGAATCATAACATCGCGCGAATTTCGTAGAAAAATAATATTTACATTCGCTTAATGATAATGGAAGGTCAGTGAGAAGGGAAGAGCATGCATCGACGACAAATTCAGCAGACGCTCGCGACCACATCAGCCTGCGAACAGAGACCGAGCAGAGGTGTACTTTTTTTCGTCAAATTCGCACTCAGCGTTGCATTAATTGCCTATATATATGCAATAGATCGTTACTTATATTGAGAGTTTAATAAATTGTTTTTTTCCGTACAATAGAACGATTCCGAGACGATTAACGTTCGACGTGAACTCAAACAGTTCCGCAGGCAACAAAGGCTTTTGTTCTCTTCCCTTCCCCCTCACCGACAACACGCGTTATTCAAACGAAGCAGTGAAATTATTGCGCGGAAGTGAAATGAGTGATACGATGAAATACGTGCAAATCGCATTGAATCCGATCGATGGTACTATGAATATAATTCGCGTAGTTCCATTGATAATATGTCCGTTGGATTCGTCTCATAAAATCGAGAGCAGCAAAATACAATGTCATTTGGAGAGATGCTTGATCGGGGATTTGGTCGAAATGCAATGTCCTTGGAATCCTCTTCACAAGGTTGACGAGTGTTCCTATCAGGTATGTATATGAAAAAAAAAAACTTTCATTCGTGAAAAAGAAAAAAAATAGGTCTGCTGAAGATTGTCTGGTCGGCTGTTTTTATTGCAGGATCATGTCGATATTTGCGAAGACAAGCCATTTACGCCGGAACTTCGAGAACAAACTTCGAATGATTAATGAACGTTTTAATAATCTTCATTATAAAAAAAACTCATTCTCGATTAATTTGATTGCGAATCATGGAAGTCTTCGCTTTTTATATACCTATATATTTTTCATACGTACAGACAAAAAAATCGTTTTTTTTTAATTTGCTACACGGCAAGAAAGATAATTCAACCGCTGGACGTTTTGTACTATTTTCGATGTCTTTCAACACGTTGTCGTGTTCTGGACGATTTTTCAACAAACATGTTTATGACGGTAGCCTATAGCTAAGATATAATCATTAAACGCGATAAACATCATTTTTGTACTCATACTCTCGTGTGATGATGAAATAAATTTATAACAAGTTTACATTTATTTTTTGTTTGCGTTGATTCCCTTATTGCCACCAATGAAGAATCATTCATTTATGTTTCAAACGTTCGTGCGTAGTGAGATAACGTTTCTGACCGAAGGTCGTGTCGCATTGTTGACAAGCGTAAGGTTTTTCCACCGAATGCGTACGTTTGTGTCTCGTAAGTTGATTTTTAACACCAAACGCTTTGCCGCACACGTCGCAGCTGTGTTTTTTCTCACCCGTGTGAATTGTCAAATGTCCGAGCAATTGTTGCCTCCATCTAAACGCCTTCTTGCAATATTTACACTCGTGAGGATAAGTTTCCGTGTGTATACGACTGTGAATATAGAGCGACGATTTCGTTTTGAAAGTTTTGCCGCAAGAGTCGCATACGTACGGTCGTTCGCCCGTGTGAATCGATCTTCGATGATCTTCCATTGTCGCTTTCATCGCGAATGATTTGCCGCATATGTCGCACGAATGATTCTTCACACCCGCGTGCACGTGCTTTAGATGATAGTAAAGACATCCGGTTTGAGCGAATTGTTTGCCGCATATATGACACGTAAATTGTTTTTCACCCGTGTGAATTCTCGCGTGAGTTTTTAAACTGTCGCGCAATCGAAATTTCTTGCCGCATAAATCGCAGGTGTACGGGCCATTCGTAGTCCGTCTGATTTTGGATTTCGATATCTTCATATCGCGTTCGTCTTTTTTAATCGTTACATTCGATCTCAAACGCAACTGCGGCGGTTCTGTAATAATCGATATTTTGCATTTTTCGCTAATGGAACATTTGCCCGAAGATTTCGCGGTAATCACAGATTGATCGTTTTTTTTATTACGACGATTGAATCGAACTACCGCAGTGCTACTATTGTCTTTTATTTCGTTACTGGAAGATATCAAAACGGCAGACATTTTTTTTGAAAGTTCGCTTGTTTCAGACTTATTATCGTTGGATTCTATAACGTTATTTATCTCCGTCCTCGTTATCCGATCCTTTTTGGGACATCCGAATAAGTTAACGTAGGCTTTCTGAAAATCCGTTAAACCGGAAGTCAGCGTGTCGCGAGGTTTCGCTCCTGCAAGCCTGTGAAAGTACAAGAATATTAAAGGGATAATTTCGTCAAATTCGAAAAAAAAAAAAAAAGATACGAATTTCTAGGATTTAGGATAAGAAAAACAATTTTTCACAGTAGTTTTTTTTTTCAATAAAAATAACACAAAATAAACGTTTAATACAATATATTCTTTTCCATACAGTCTCGCGATCTCATTAGATTAATTAAAGATTCTCGCGTTTCAATTGCTGCGCGGATTCTTTCGCTGTACATTATTATAAAATTAAAAAATTATAATGCGGCGGTCCAGCGTATGGGTCTCAATCGCTCGACTCTTCCGGGTGATAGTTCTCACGTGGGAACGCAAAGATATCTTCTGCATGTGTTTAGATGGTCAAAATTTGCATTCGAAAGATTTTCGCGGACTGCGAATCTTCGAATGTCTCACGATATCGCCCTTCGCGGCAAAACACATGCTGCAAGTTTCACAGGAGAATAGTTTGTATTTCGCGTGTCTATTTACATGCTGATCGTCATTGCTTTGTCGGAAAATTCTTGTCGCGCACCGAGCATTGATGATGCTTATCGCGGGCGTTTTTCGAACATTTTTCGCGGATTTAGTCGTCAACGTTCGATCGGAGAAAACGCAATTGTTTTGTTTCAGTCACCGATAAACGGTATTGCTATTTACCGTTAAATTCGAACCGCTCGCGTAACTCGTGTCGCATACCTTGGAAACGTAACGATCGTTGCCGTCGAGCAGGCGAACGTGTGCGAGAAAACATCTCCCGATTATAATTTTTTTGCAAGTATCGCAGTGATAAGAGATAGAACTGCTTTTCTTGATTAACGATTCGTCGAGAAGTACAGTTCCTGCCGTTGTCTCGATGCAGTAACGCGAGTGGAGCCCGAGGCGAAATCTCGTCAAAAGCCGCCCTCCGCATACCTCGCAAATGTACGAATCCATAAATACATGAACGCTTTTTTTTGTTGAGAATGTTTCCCTCTTTGATCCTTAAATGCGATCTCCGAGTTTTCCTGTGCGATCTGCGAACACAAATATTTCGATGCCCCATCGATGAACGAGCGAATGCATTATGAAGTCGTTCCGTGAACATTTCTCGTGTGATTCTTCAGATATCTTTGTTGTCCGAATTTCATTCCGCATCTTTCGCAAGCGTGGATTTTCAGATTGCTGTGAGTTTTTCCGTGACGACTCAGACAACCGGCAGTACGAAAGCGTTTCTTGCAAATGGTACACATGTGCGGTTTTTGGCCGCTATGAATCAACAGGTGTTTCTCGAGTTCTTGTTTTCGTTGAAATGCTCTCTCGCATATTTCGCACGGATATTCGTATTTCTTGTCCGTGTGCGAGAAGCGTTTGTGAACGTGAAGCGACGCCCTTTGCTTAAACGATTTTCCGCAAGTTTCGCATACGTGTGGTCGTTCGCCAGTGTGAGTTCTGCGATGTTCGTCTCGAGCGATTTTCGAAGCTAAACGACGATCGCAAATATCGCAAGAAAACTCCTTACTGCCCGCGTGAACGTCGCGAAGATGCCTATTAAGAACGGAACCGTGTCGGAAGTTTTTGCCGCAAACATGGCAAGTATAAGGTTTTTCGCCGGTATGTCTGTTCCGATGAGTCAAGAAATTGTAAGACGTTGACAGAACTTTGTCGCAGTCCCGACACTTGTAGTACGTCGAGCCGTTGAAATTGATCTTCGAGCGGATCAATTCATCGAGTTGCTCCGGCGTGCGTTTTGCTCGTGACGAGAAATTTGGTTTTCTCAAGGTATCGGCCGCACCGTCTCGAGAACCGATTATTTTTTCTTCCTCTGTCCTCTCAGCATTTTCAGTTTCTTTGATCCCGAGACACCTGAAACGATATTGTTTCTCGATTACTCGTGACTCGCTGATGATGAAGTTCTTGGCACGGAACAGTGATTAATTTTCTTATGATTAACCAAATATCGTTTTTGTCGAAAAGACAGTCCACAATCGTTGCATTGCCACGGTTTTTCGTCAAAGTGTATTAAACGATGCCGTTTGAGTTCGTGTTTTATGCGGAAGGCGCGATCGCAAATGTCGCAAGTGTGAGGCTTCTCGCCAGTGTGCTTCGTAATGTGCACTACTAACGGCGGTCGCGTGCGAAATCCTTGTTCGCAGTAACTACATTTATACGGAAAAAAATCCGTGTGCGTGCGATTGTGTACGAAGAGCGAAGCTTTTTGCTTGAAGGCTTTGCCGCACACGTTGCAGACGAAGGGCCGCTCGCCGGTGTGTATACGCCGGTGATCCTCGACGTTTCTCTTTGTCGAAAACATACGCGAGCAAATGTCGCAAGGAAATTTTTTAATACCGGCGTGAGTTTCGCGTAAATGACGAGCCAAACCCTGATTTACGCGAAATTGTTTGCCGCACAGATGGCAAGTAAACGGTCGTTCGCCGGTATGAATTCTCACGTGCCACGCAAACGTATACGGCGAGAAGAGATTTTTTCCGCAATGCTCGCAATGATAGTAGACGCGACCGTTCGCTTCTTTTCTCGCGCGATCGACGAGATCCTTATCAACGCTACGATGCTTTTTTCCGTGTCGATTGTCAGCGATATCGGTGTGATACTCATTCGCGTGAAGATTCAGCAGTCTCTTTGTTTTCGTTGTAAAATCGCAGTACGCACAAGGATAGACGGAAATACGTTTTTTTGTCGGTAATTCCCGCTCGTTCCACGAGTCGGATTTATTCTCGGATTCTTCCGAATGATCGGCAGGAGGGTTTTCCTCTTCGAACGCTATTGCCTTTTTCTTCGGGGTTTCCGGTTTTGTTGCTGTCGTTTTATCTCCTCGCGATTTTTTTCGGCAATTTGCCAAGTGTCGCTTCAGATTCGACTCCCTTTTAAATACTCGCAAACACCTATTGCACGAGTTAATCTTTCGATCGATGCCCTTTTCGAGGTCATTTGTACCCGTCGAATCGGTTTCTGTGTTCTCGTTAAGAAGATCAGCGTAGCGTTGCCGTCGATCGCTTAGTCTCGTCACGATAGCAAATTTCAATGAGCCATTGGAAGCTTCTCTTCGTTTACCGACGTACGTCGTGAAGTTTCTCGTAACGCCAGATCTGTGAACACAACAAAACGCAGAAGATTTGAGTTGTCTTCGTTGCCGACAATCGTTTGTGGCGCAAGCGATTTTTTGTTTCTTTTTTTTAACATACACGCTAATTACGATTTAGCGGGGATTTTTTTATGTTTTTGTCAATCTTTCGTTGTTTGAACGTGTCGCGTTTTAACGTGATTGTTGAGGTAACGATTTTGACGAAATCTTAAACCGCACTTCGAGCAAACGAAGGGTTTCTCATCGGAATGAGTCAATTTGTGTCGAACTACTTCGGTTTTAACACGAAACCGCTTGTAACAAACATCGCAACTGTAATTCTTTTCGCCTGTGTGGGTTGTCGCGTGTACGAGCATTTCTTGTCGTCGACGGAATTTCTTGTTGCAGTAAGCGCAATGATGAGGAAACTCATTCGTGTGCAGTTTATTGTGACTGTAAAGACACGCTTTGGATTTGAATGATTTGTTGCAAGTATCGCAAACGTATGGTCTTTCGCCGGTATGCGTGCGGCGATGATCATCGCGGGTCGCCTTCGATGAGAAACATTTTGCGCAAATGTCGCAAGAGAAATTCTTGAGTTTCGCGTGAACGTCCTTGAGATGCCGCGACAGTCCGCCAGAGTCGCGAAATTGTTTGCCGCAAACGTGACATGTGAACGGACGCTCGTCGCGATGAATTCGCAAATGACGAACGAAAGAGTCTTTGAGACGAAAACTCTTAGCGCACTCAACGCATTCGTAGATCTTTCGCGCGTCCGGCAAATCTTTGTGTTGTCTTGCGTGGACGTGAAGATCATTGATGTGAGAAAATTGTTGTGAACAGATATTGCATTTCGCTCGACTCTCCTCGTTATTCGACTCGTCGCTCGGCGCGGATTCTCGCTCTTCGGGATGCAAAGATCTTTGTGAATCATCTTCGCGCGTGACGAACGTTTCTTTTTTCATGTTCTCAATATTGAGCGGCGCGGTTAGCCCGGTTTCTTTGGGCTTTGCGAACGTTTCTTCGACGCTGCATTCGAGATCCTCGTCGGCGCGGATCGGTGACTCCAAATTTGGCAATTGATGCTCGATACTCGCGTACAACGCATCTCTCCATATCGTCTCTGCATCCTCTCTCGTCGAACCCTTCTCGTCTCTAACTTCGCTCTTAACATTTCTCGACTTCTCACATTGTATATTTTGCGCGTCAAGGAATATCTTAAACGGCTTCTTCGAATTGCCGAACCTGCAAAACATTCAAAGCTTGACACCGGCCTTGAGATTTCACTCCACGCGCAAAGTTTTTTTTCTCTTCTCTTCCGATCGTTGAATTTCCCCGTATTACGCCGCGCAAATCCTATAGTCTAATTTCCGTTTATTTTTCCATCCCTCATCGATGCAGCAAAACTTATAGACTTTTTGAACCAAAACGCCGCAACTGATTTCGCGTATTTCGAAAAAAATTCGCGAAGTATCCGACTATCGATGTGTTTTTAATTTTATTCTAAACCGATTCTAAACATCTCTAAGTACAATGTTTTATAAAGATACTAAAATATTAACGAAAAAAAATATACTGTACCTTTCTTTGTCTTCTGGACTCGCAGTATGTTCTACAGTCTCAGAGGGCTCTTCTTCTTTTTCCAATGAACACAATTGTTCCTCTTTTTTACTCGTAATCGGCTCCGGATCGTCAATGTGCTCTTCGCTCGCGACGTTAATTTGTTCCGTTACGTCGTTTGAACTTGGAACTTCCGCATCCTTTAATCGCATCTGTTCCTTCTCTCTCAACTGACTTTCCATCCGCAAAAGTCTTTTCTCCGCATTTTCACAACCTTCGATTAATTCATGCCAAGCCAACAGTGTCGCGGCACAGTGATAGCACAATTGCAGCGGTAGAGTGTCGTTCTTCGAAATCTGGAGAATTTTTTCAAAATAAATATTTCTCGTTTGACGCAATTTTTTTTTTTTTTTTTGGAAAAATGATGTTCACCTACCTGAATTGGAAGATATTTGTGAATTTTATTGCTTAAATCGTGTTCAGCTCCTTCGCCTTCGAATATCGGTATAATGTGATCATTCTTATTCGCGCAAACTCTGCATATTTCGAACAAAAAATTATGCTCCGTTGAGTCAGTGTATTCGCAATTTTCCAAGGAAATATCCATGTTTTCAGGATTTTTGGATTCCTCGTTATTGGCAACGATCACGTCAACTGACGTCCTGCGGGACGGAGTTACCCTCGATAATTTAAACATCGTTGGTTCTCCTGTCTCTGTTTTGACTGCGAGCGTAAAAATGTTGGAAACAACTTGAGTCGTGTCGCGATATTTGTGTTATTGATCGATTAGCAGATACACTGTATACTTACATTGTTTCGATTCTTGAGACGAGCCGCTCATTGTTTTATCGAGAGGTTGTTTGCTGGACGCAAAAAAAGTCGAATCATATCAACCACAACCTCCTCGAATCCAACGACTTCTCGACGAACTGTGTTGCATCTGTACGCTTTGGAAATTCGAGAGATTCGAAGGTATACGCTTTTTCGAGGATTGTTTTATACTTTCTCACTGCTTTTAATTAAGTTTTGGCGACATTTCGCGGAAGAATTGAAGGAAGGAGTATCTGTTTCGATTAATTGTTTCTGTTCGATTCACTCTCTTTGCCGAGCCGACGCGGCGATGGGCTCTCATTGTTGTTTTCGTTTTGCCGGAAATACAGTAACGCCACCTTGCGGCACGGAGTTCGATCAACGAACGGTGCACATGCTCGAATGTTATGACAACATTGGCGAGTGTTTACGAGGCTCGAAAGTTCAGTGAGTGTTGTGATAGCAATGTGCCGGCGGTTTTATTTAGCAACAGTTTTATTGAGCTACATACGGATCATCAGCATTTACGATTCGTTGTCGTCTTGAATTTGGTGTGAGATAAATGGGGAAAACATCGATGAGGTAGCAGAGGATACATTTTATTATGCATATGAATATCGGAATCGTTGTTTGGCCGTAAACAACGCGACACAATACAGTTTTTCAAAACTGTACCAAAGCGTATCTTACGCATATGCTTCATGATCGATCGAAGGTCGAATCGACCGCGATGAAAAATAACCCCACAGAACCCCTTTCACATTTTTCAAATACTTTTTATTCGTATAATTATCATTAGTATTCCTAGATATTTACATGTCTCCAGTTTCGGGATCTGTAATGCGACTATACACGGACTGCCAGAGTAATTACGCGTGCCAGTTAATTTGCGTGGGTGGATCGTGATAAATTTTGCCTCGAGAATTTTTTTTTTTTTCTGTAAAACATAATACAGTTCGTATACTACACTACAATATACTATGCATATAGTACACACTATTAACTTTTGGGAGGGGTGGGGAGAGGGAAATCGAATGAAGAAGATAAAAATTTGCGACGTTATGCATTTAGATCTGCACTTATTAATCGCTTAAACATTAAAATTACTAACGAAAATGCATTTTAACAGGAGAGTCTTCGCGCTGACGTGTAAAAAATCTAAATGCACCACACGCTACACGTTTAACTTCACTTCGTATTTTTTTTTTCATCGTCTTCATCATCTTTCTCTTGCTTATTATAGTTGTAAATAAAAAGCTGATCGAGCGCTCCGACTGCGTGAATACTTTCTTCGTTTGCCGACTTGCGAAGATTTCTTAATTTTCGGTATTGTTTTTTTTTTTCGTATTTAATTAGTGTTTTTTTTTGTTTATTTTCGAGCGTGAGCAAGCGACTAAAATATCCGCGGGCATCGCGCAGTCTATCGTTAGACTTCTTATATATCAATGATATAATTATTTTAATGCCTAACATCGGTATCTTATATCACGAATATAATCTCTATCTATAGTGCATCCATGGTAACTGTACAATGTAAAATATAATTCCATCTAACTAGTAGCGGCTCTGGATACGGCTGAGCGCTCTCGTACGTTCCCTTATGTGTTTTTTTTTTTGTTATTTTTATTACTCCTCCCGTCTTTTTTTTTATGATTTTTTTTAATAGTAAATAAGTTCCACGCAACTATTTTTTCTCCCATTTTGCTTTTCGTCGCCGCTACAAGATTCTCTCGAATACGCGCGGTTTTTTTTCTCGTTCAAGTGTCTCGTGTAATGCAATTATTTAAATGGAGAGTAACATTTGTTTTTTTTTTTCGTATTTTTTTTTTTTTTTTCATCACCTTTCTCATCGCTCGTAGATATCGTATAGAAGTTAATTAGCTTAGTATAAACATTAGTCATCAGTACATTGAAGGATATGCAGATAGAGGTAGGGGGGGCAGTGAGAACGATATGCGTATTACCTCTCGTATTCATATCTCTCGATTTATTATTATTTTTTTTTCTCTCTATCTAGAATAATGTCGAAACCAACTGCAACGATATCGTTGATACTGCCCGAATAAGTTAGCCACGTAATACAAATTCGACATCGATATTTTGTTAGCTTCGTGTTCCTTTTCTTTTTTTTTCGTCCTTGTAAATCATTTTTTTTTTTCGATTACAAATCTACGGATGATTCGTGTCTCTTCTCTCTCTGGTTATGCGGCGACTTAGCATCGCGACTCTGGCTAAAAAATCGCGTGCTCTTTTTTTTGTGTGCGTAGATAATGGCGCTCGAAGCCTTTGCAAATATTCACCGGAAATATCGTTATACAGTAGCAGTCAGTAACGCGGTTTGGTTTTTTTTGTTTTTTTTTCTTTTTTTTTTTTACGAAGTATCGTTAAAATCGCGTTGAGTCGAGGATAACAAAGGGGATCGCACGAAAAATTCATTACACATAGTTCGTGCGAAGTTTCGTCGATATTCTCGAGCTTTTCGTTACTTTCGGGATATTTTTCGTGCCTTCATCAATGAGCTCGATATTTGTACACAAAAAAAAAGACGTTTCAATTTTTTCGTAGAAATTTTTTTTTTTTTTTTTCGAGTGGGCGATAATAGTGTAAATTGTAAATTGTGCCTTCGTTCGGACAATACAAAAGTCGAAAGCAAACAGTATATAAAACAATGAACTTATATTATCCAGTGGGGGAAACGACAGTACTTTGGATATCTACGGCATCGGCAATCGTTTGTGTCATACAATATTTATTTTTTTGTTTTTCTTTGTGTTCTTATAGAAAGCGAAAGTTTGATATTCGTTCGTTTTTTCTGATTCGAAAGGAAAAAAATACGAATAAAAATAAGTAAATTGATATTTCTCTCGCGACTTAAGCGAAAATACGCTATTTGTCGATTTAGGAGAATTTAAAACGTCAATAAACGACGTTTTCGTAAATTCGTATTGGCAATACTGCAAATCGCACCCTGTGTGTTATGTATAAGCATCTCTCGCATGCTACATAATTATACTTATTTCATAAGTTTCTCGATGGGGAATGGGTGGCCTTTTTATTTTTCTTCTTTTTTCTCGTAGTGTTTTCTTTCACGCAGCGCATCACCCTTGATAATAGAGTTTAGTTCACTTCTGCACTCGTAGCTATAGATTCTCTGTTCGATAGCGAATTTTTCATTTTTTTTTTACTCGTCACGTTTGCCCTACGGAACCCGCGGACCTTTCTTAATTAATAAAATCTATAATTCAATAAACAATTTACACGCATAACATAATTCGTAAATATTTCATAATATATAATATTTTTCTATACAACAATAGGTGTGTTTTTTTTAGCAATTACTAAGTAGGATCGTTCTGCTCTCATTATCATGCGCGCTATAACTTTCGACTCGATAACTTTACTATCAACACTTTGCGCTCTTTTCATTCTCTCTGCACGTTTATCGTCAAAGTTCCTCTTCGCGCTTCTTACGTTCGCACGATTATAGATATCTTTCATCGTCACTGTTCACCACAACGAAAGTGTTGACGACAAAGCTGATAACGTCTACTTGAGAAACGAAAGGTCCTGCAGGGCCTTCTGATCTTTTTTTTTTTGTTTTTTATTATTCCAGAAATCGATATTATCTTTCATCATTTTTTTGCACATAATTCCGGTTACGTATATTATTAATATCATATTATTTACTATTATTTTTTGCTCGTCTTTAACAAGCATTTATTTTTTGTTTGTTTTGTTTTTTTTTTTCTTCCTAATATCGTCATTGCGTGAAAATCATCGTCACTCGAGTTTTCTCCCCTTTATACACAGTTCTCGCGTTTATCCCACATTCATCCTGTACCTCCTTTTCGCAAACACACGAACACACATTCTCGGAGTCATACGCACGCAAATGGATATACATTCGTTCCTCGTCGTCGTTCGTGCGGCGTGATTTGTGTCCGTATTATTTTCATTCTTATTTAACACAGTCAGTCTTCGTTCGCCTCGTTATATATCTTTCTCTCGCGGCGTTTCCGCTTCGCGCGTTCAATTATCGCTCGAGTATTATACGGGTTTATGGCTTCGAACTTTTTTTATTTTTTTTTTATAACTCTCTCGCGGCGATTAATTCCGGCGAATTCTTCGTGATCCTAAGACATTATTTTGTAAGCTTATTTATACCCAGCAGCACTCGTAGCATAACTTTCGCGCACTTTTTAAGTTCCCCGCTCTCGTTAATCGCGAGAACGGGCGCGTTGAGGGTTTTGACGCGGAAAACATCGGATAATTATCTTTAGCTTTCGTTATTTTTGGTTTTTTTAACGCGTCTCTAACCGCGACGCTGCCGAAACGGCGGCTCTAGACGTACCACTCTTTAATGTCCTTCAGTTCTCGTTTCTTACCGTTTTTACTACCGTTCGCCCCGTTTTTCAAGGCACCGTTGTACTGCTGACCCGATCCCGCCGCCGCTCCGAGAAGCGCGGCGTTCGGATCCTGACAAAAGTTCTTCGTCTCGTCGACCTTGTAACTCGCCTCCGGACGATTCTTGAATTTCAATATCAGTAGTATAATGACGACTATCGCTATTAGCGCACCGGCTATTATAGCGATAATTAACGCCGCGCTGCTCGCTGCGTCCGAATGTATACGCGGCGGTTTCGGATAATTCGCGGGCGGCTTCTGTGACGGTGGCAACGGATAAGATTCCGTATAGGGCGGTGGATCCGTCATCCTTGTCGTTGGCGTATGTGTTGTTGCACTTGTCGTACGATGCGTCACGGTACTGCTGCGGAAAATGAGAAAAACCAAATTAGTATTGTATTATTGTATTATTATTAAAATTAATATCCTTATTTTTTTTTAATTATCATTAAAATGAAAGTCCTTAATTTTTTTTATATTATTATTATTATGAATAACCTTATCACGAATTCGTATGCTTCAAGTTTCGTGTACAAGTGAATTTACGACTGTTGGTAATGAATCATTTTTTCTCGTGTTACAAAAAGAAAAAAAAAGACACGTAGTTTCGCTATAAATTATTTGTTTCCATCTCTCATTGGTTGTTGTTCAAGGTCCGCGAAGATGGCGACGAAACTCGGGTTTCTCGTACGCGAAGGTTTAATAATATATCATTATTTATCGATCGATAATGTTTCTAAAAATATTACCGACGCTTGTAACGTGTATTTTGTAGTTTAGAACACAGAGCTCTCGCGAGAAAATCTATGCGTACGGTAACTGTGCACCACATGCAATAATACGCGCGTATGAACTCCAATCTCCATTTAGAGATACTTGTTGCACACGCGTTATACATTATATATCTATACAATTCGTAATACAGATGCGACTGGAAGAGATTGGAGTGCATTAGCGTCGTAAAGAAATAGCGAAAAACAGATGACAAATTACGAAGAACGTACCTTCCGTGAGTGGTCTCTGTTGCAGTACTCGAGACATTGTATTGGGCGGGAACTGTAACGGGTCCTCGTGATACCGAACTGGAGCTCGAGGACGTCTGGGTACTCGTGTGGCTGGTCGGTGTTTCTCGTTGCGTTGTGTACGTCACAGAGCTCGAATCTGCATCGACAAAAAGCCCATTTGTTACGAATAATCCAAAAATCTTCGCGCCATGTCTCGTGCGCTTTGAGTTACGCGAATGCTAATGAATATTAATGAAAAATTCACTGAGAAGTACGATATATCCTGATAGCTCGTTAGAGGCTCCGATATCTCGGAGGGATAAATTTTCTATCGGCTATCCGCGGTACCTATGTATGTATTACGCGTGCGTAAGTGCCAGGGACGTAGCGAAACGGGTGAACTGTGTAAAAGCTGATTTCCCTGTGTTAGCCACTTCGCCAGCCGGGCAGCGTAAACGTTGTGGGCATACGGTAGTTTGGCGAAAAAAAAAATCGAAGAAAATACATCGCGATATTCCAGATGTTAATAAAAGAAAACAAAGGTTCGCGGGGGTGTGAAAACTCCGTCTGTTTCTAAACAAACCATCGTCGTTGTTTCACCGCGACGACGATCGACCGACTTTACTTTACCAAACAACGACACACACGCGACTTACTCACGATAGCGAAAAAGCGTGTCAATTCGTCGCATGTTATATTCGCGCACCACTGACCCTCTTTTCTTACCTCGCGGTGTTATCGTCGCGTCCAATATTCGTGATTGAATTTTATTGAATTACAAAATGTAATTCAATAACGCGAGAAGCTTCGATACTTGTTTATGGTTTCATTGTTAATTTCTACAGTCGCGATGTTAAATTTTCCGACGATAAAATTAAATCGACGTTTCGATGTATCGACGAAAAAAAATAAAAAAATAACGAATGTTGATATTACTAAGGCGATATTCACTCTCGGTGTAGTCTCACGATGGAAAGTAGAGAAGAGAGCGAGGCGTCGCGAGGAAAGCGCGCACACGAGGGCTGTTTTCATGCCACAGTGGGAGTAGTCAGCCATTCGACGCCGTCGGTTGGTGGGATAGAAGTTCAGTTTCGAAGGGTGGGAATGGGATCCGGATAGGTGAGAGAACACGCCGAAGATATCCCGTCTATGCGTGTACGCGATATATACGTGTGTACCGTCGCGAATATATCGATATATATCGACGTACACGTGAGTCGGGAGAGTTATAAAACGGATTCGTCGAAACCCACCCCTCCGCGACTCGTGGGAATGAACAAATCATGCCGAGAGTATTTCCGCACCAGTTACTGCGAACGGGTGGGACGTTAAAACAGCTCAGTCATCTGATATCGATAAAACGATTCATTGTTCGGATAGCGTATCGAAATTGTCGGTTATTCAGATTCAGAAATCATCCGAAGCAATAGAAACGGAGAGGAAAAAAGAATAAATAAAAATTTGATATCGACACCGGAGGGTGTATCGACGACGATAATAACATCGATAATGAAATCCGAGGTACTCGAGAGTATTGCTCGTTAGCGAGTAGTTAAAATGATTGGCAAACGAACGAAACGAATTTTTCGATTCGTGGGAAATTAACTATCGGCAAAATGTTGCGGATATCTATATCGGCGCCTTATCGTAATTTGGCTTATAAACTCCGATATTCCATTATGCAACGAGCGTCGACGTGGGAAGTTGGAAATCCCGTTGTCAGATATCCGATATGCTGTGACGTAACGTAAAACGGGGAAATCTATTTCGGAAGTTGTAAAGCGATGTACAACAGTTATAGATCACGAGAATTTGAGGGGTGGGCGGCGACAGAGACGACGGTTAATATCGCGTGAACGAAGGACAGGAGTGTTGCCGTAACATAGACGAAAGGAGATATGGAAGGTGTAGGCGGAGGAGGTGAAGGATCAATAACCAGTACACCGGTTTACGCGGCGTGGGATAACGTATGCGGAGATAAAGTATCACAAGTGTTCTGTGGGTGAACACGACTTTCTCCCTCTCTCCCTCTCTCTTTCCCTCGTCTCCGTAGTTGTAGAGTCGCGTTACGACACCCACCGGTAGCGGAGGTAACGAAGATTCCTTCCGTTGTACTTGGATCACTACCGGAGCCTTCTCCGCAATCCTCTTCATCGTCGCACGTCGGACGTTCTTGAAGCCGTTCCTGGTCCTTGGTACCGCCTTTGGGACGCGTCGGTGTAGGCGATCTCGTCGGAGCAACGTACACCGGTGTTATTAGATCGTCTATAGAAAAAAGAGATCGAGAAAATGTACCGATTAGTTAATTGTCTTATTTAACAATTTTTCTTAATTTTTCTATTGGTTAATAAGATTCATTATAAATAGAAAAATTGCTAAGTTTGGTTGCCGACACGATTCATCAGCGAATGCCAATGATCTTAGTGCACATGCGGTAACGGAGAGTGATTAGAAAAAAAATTTTAAATCATTTTTTTTGGGATTTAAAGAACAATTTTCTTCATTTTTTTTCTTATTTTTGATTTGTCTAAAGATTTTATCAACAAGGCGTTGATGTGAAGACATTTTTGATTGCGTTTTTCGCCAATGCCTTGGGTCGTATTAAGCGCTGCCATTGGTCGTGTGCCACTTGACGAACAAACGATAAGCCCTGAGTCATCGAATTCTGCGCTTGCATCTGCAACCGCCGCTGTTGGTTACACATGGAACCCTATCGGTTGTCCGATAAGATGGGGAGAGAACGCAGGCGATCGCAAAGTCTCGGGTTATCCGCGCTGCCCACGCGCGCGTTCTATTTTACTGGCTTGCAGCGTGTTAGAGCAAAGCTCGTGTATCGATCTCGTTTCTCTCGGCAACGTGGCCTCTATCTTTTCCGCTCCCTTCCACTCTCTTTTCTCTTCTATAAATATAATGTAACCCTCCTCCCCACGATTTGTCATTTGACGAATATTCTCGTGTTAAATTAATGATACGAGACGAACCCAAGATAAATCGATAGACGTTCGCATTTTAATGATGAGTTTTTCGTAGTTAATCCTATCCAAGCGACGCGATCAATAGTAGAAATGAAGAAATAATCGATACGCGAGTAAAAGAGTTTGAGAAAAAAAATCGTCATTGGAGTCATCGTTGACGATGCTAAACGCGGCCGTCGCCACCGACACGTTATCGCGAAGCTTCGAACGGACTCCCGGACGACCATTAATTCAGTTTTTAGTCAGTCGGAGAAGATTTAGGAACGGGATAACAGAAATTGCGAGGAGCTTCAACGGGCAAAGAGAAAGGAGGGGTGGCGGAAGTTTATCTTCGGTAGCGCCGTTGTGGATCCTAAATATGCAAATGAATTGGAGATACAACCGGGCGAGCATGAAGCCGGGAAGGTGGCATGAGGCCACAAGCCGAGAGCGGCAAACGCCGCTCTCTCGAAGACACCTCTCCGCTGCTGCTGCTGTTCCTGCTGCTCAACATGCACAGCTGGCATATATGTTTGCGTGCGTGGAGAATGTCATGTGTGCGTTGCTCACATGTGAGTAGGTACCGATTCCCCTCTCTCGAAGCGAGCGATTTATCGAAACGCGAGCGAATAGACTTTGTTTGCTTATGAATTAATAAAAGTACCAAAAATCAAAGATAAATCGTCTTTGAGTTCAATTTTTTTTTTATCTAAGTAACTATCACGAGGCGTATTCATGAAATCGTTAAAAAAAATGTCGAAAAATTTGTTTATTCGTTATTTCGTTTTATTCGTTTTTTTGTTTGAATTATTTCGCGTTGAAAAAATGATAATAAAAAAAAATTGTGGTAAGAGCCGCCAGAGGCGACAGTGCCTTACCAGTTATATGTGTGTCCATCCTTGTCTAGGGGAGTGCTAAACGTCTCTCCTTTCATACTACACAACCGGCTATGCCGCGTCTCCGCTTTATATATGAAGCGACTAGTGGTCGGACCGTTCGCGAGAAACTCGTTTTTTCTTAATAACTCGAGACTCGATCGTTTGACGAAATTTTTGTAGAGGAACAATATTTAGAAATCGTGACGGTACAATTATTCGTTAAGTTTTCAGTCCTGCAGAAGCTATGGTTTTCGCGAAAATTTTAATGGGGTTTTTTGAACGGCATTCGATCGATATGCGAGCGATTTCCAGGGATGTGCATGGATTTTATGAATCCCGGGATACTAATTGGTGTTCGGCGCATTCAAAGAATAATAATAATGATAATTGAATAAATATATAAATAAAATAAAATCATCTGACAATTGTGCGCAATTTAGATTACTTACGGGGCCCTCGAAAATTTTACTTACACCTACCTGATCGAGGGTCGTAAATAGGTTTGCACTCGTCTTCGTCGTCGCCAGTGCAGCCACTTCCGGCTCCCGAGAATATCAGATCGTCCATTACTCCGGGCCTTCCGGAGGCTGGAGTCTGTTGAAAAAAGGATATCCTCGTTAGTTCCATTTCGAAGTTCGTAAATTTTCCGCTACGTCGCTGCGTCGATCTTTTCGTTTAATACATGAAATATACCTGTTGCATTCTCTGAAGGGGTGCAGCTCTGTCGAGCCAACTTCCCGGTGGCAATGGTTGCACATCACCTCTTATAGTTATAATAACAACTCGATCCTCTCTCGTTGACGTCAATTCCAATATTCTCGCTCCGTTCACAACCAATCCCGATATTACTCCGAGAAACGGTCGTTCGACTCTCCCGTTGCTGCGATTCCATCTGCCGCCCACTTGAATGGTCGACTGACTATTGAAGACCGTAAGTTGATGACCTGCGGACGTAGAAGAAAAAAAAACTGCTGTAGACACTTAAGTTTCGAGAACATTTTTTTTTAATACGAAAAAAGCAATATCTCCGAGTAGTTTAGAGATCGTAAGTGGCCCGTCCCTCCGAAACTCGATTCTTTGTCTGGTCAGTGTTTTCGTTTGACCAAACATCAGGATAGCAGCACGAAGGCGGGTAAAGTTTGGCTCGTGTCCGAGCCTTCTCGCCACGCCCCGGCTGACCAATGCCTCGACTCTTCGAACTCGAGTTCTCGCCGCGTCGAGTAGGCGCAGATGCCGACGACCGAGCGAAGGAGACTCGAAAGAACGAAGCGATAGCTTTCACCGATCGCTTCCTGCCCACAGTACGCTCGTCCCTTATCCCTTTCCGAGACGCCGGATCACGGAGAAAGGGCCGTCCACTTTCGTATAGGGTCTAAATTTCGTTAGTTTTGGGAACAGGCGATCATGCGGACCGCGAAGGGCGATCGGTGGCCCTTTGCGACTGCAATCGTGCCTTCTGCATCTAATAATGCGCTTGTAGGGTTTCTCAGTCAATTCATGAGGTCGAACAGGTTTGAAAAAAAAAAAAGATTTGAGAACTTTAGTTGCGATCGTGATAGTTTTTTTTGTTATTCTCTCGAGACCGTAATTTTTTTTAGTTACCGTCTGTTAGTTCGTAACTATTAACGACGGGAACTGAGAAACTCGTTGATTGGTAGCTGTTAGCCTTTTTCTGGATACCTTAGGGGCGTCAATTTGCCTGTAAGATATGTAAATCAAGCGAAGACCGAATAACAGGCCAGCATAGAAGGATCGGAGGTGTTGGGTCCTTTCCCCTCCTTTCCTCCCCACCTCTTCCGGAGGGCCTCGCAACGTTGAGATCGCGATCGAAAAAAATCGATAATGCCGCTATTTTTTTACTAGGCGAGTAGGAGTCGAAGCGAATGTATCGCTACGCTGATACCGGATGTGCGTTCGAGCGGGACGCGATACCGCCCACTCCGGTTTTATGACTATCGACGGGCCTTTATATATATATGCTGTTTTACCGCTTGCCGGACAACTCTCTCTCCATGTTCAGCGTGTCATAGGAGAGTAACAGAGAACGTTGTGCCTTTTTTGGCATCTTTCATCGCCGAGCAAATTCGTTCTTCCGTTTCAAAGAGAGTCGTTAATTATTGATAAACAGGTTTTTTTTTTTAACAAGTAATCGTCTTCGATGAGAAAAAATGAGTTTACGCGTCGGTCCTACCAGGTGACCAGGAGAAACCAGAAAGTATCGAAAGAGCAAGAATTTTGGGCAGTTTGTGATACCCAAACGGTGCGAAGAATTACGGGCGATCGTGGCGAATAACCGAGAAGCGAGAGAGGTGCTCCGCGTTCATTCCCTTTGAATAGCGACTCTCTCGAAGCGCAGGTTCCATTCCACCTGACACTTGTCGCTCGAGCATAGTCACTCTACCAACGAGTTATAAAAGTACAGCTGGTCGCGTGAGGAACGTGCGTGCCGAGAGAGGGAGGGAGGAAAAGGTAGACGAACTTCTCTTTCGATAAACGCGGCATAGCGGGCTGCGGCTGCGCGAGGAACCCCTCCGAGCAACGCGAACTCCGTGTATCAGGAGCAAACTTCGTGAGAGCTCGTTGATCCAATGTTTTTAACTTCTTCAAAATTAATCCGGAAATCATCCAATTTGTTTGCCCTTCAAATATTTTTTTAAATTTATTTCGTATCTTCATTTTGTATAACATTTGTACGGGACGAGCAGAAACGGACGGTCGCTATCGTATATCGGGGGCACTCATCGCGCGACAAGTGTCATTGACGCCACATTCCAATCTGAAGAAGTCCAATAAACTGTATCACCTTACTAGGAGAACATGAGTAGCGCGCGGGTGCGGTCTGTTAGTCCCTCATGGCCACGGCCATCTTTGACCCGGTTGCTCATACCCGATTCTGAAATTATAGTTTGTAGGAGGTATAAAAGCCGAGAGATCGTTTTTCGGGCCAAGAGAATTTCGGACGCAGGTGCATGTAGACCCCCGAGAGAAATCGTGAAATTTCGGGACATCGATGAATTTCATTATATTTATTGTTGAAAGCGCCAATTGCGTGTATCAACCGAACTAAAGTTCGGAAATGAAAGAAAAAAGCTTCGGTAGCCATTTTCCGAATTATTGATAAGGCTGATAAGAGAAAAAGGCTGTTACTATTTTTTTTTGCATTTTTTATATTTGATTATTTTCGCAGATTCTTCAATTCTATTATTTTTCTTTATTGTTTATGGCAGAACTCTTTGCTTCGCCGACTCGATCGATCTTGACTCGCGATTGTGTTCCCGTGATTCTTGATACTTTATCGTAACCCGGGTGTTGAGTTTAAACGAAACTGAAGATAATACCACGCGATTCTCGTTTCGGCAAATAACGCCCGCTATCCCGAGGCAATTAGCTCTTATACGACATAATCTAAATTAATAAGTAAACTGTCAGGAGAACATCGTCGAGAAGGCGGTGGCTTGGTTGGCCGAAAGTGGGTTAAGGTACCGGCGGCGGTAGCAGCGGCCTCGCGCGTTCTCTCGACGCTTAGGCGAGTGGCGCATTCGGTTAAAATGGAACAGGAGACGAGAAAGCGCGGAGCCGAGGTCTTCACCTTAAAACGGACCGTGTCTCGACTTCCTTTTGCCGAAATGGCAAATACCGAATTTCTCACTCCTGATACATTTTTTTAACCATTCAAAAATTGTTAAAAATTGTTTTTTTCTGCGGTTCTGCGGATTATGTTTCATCATATTTATGTACACTATGTATTATATTAATATATATTATAAAATTGACATTAAATACTGTTTCCGTTATTTTTTTCGCCCCTCTTTAAGCGAAACTTTGTCAAAACTAAATATTTTGAAGTTGTATTTTAAAGATAAGGTAAACATGATAGAAATTACATGTTTTTGAATGACCCCTACAATGGCAGATTTTTAAAAATTCAAGATTTTCTGTCCATTTTATCCGAAAACGAATCGATGACTAATTTTCGGCTTCCGTGAAATAATTTTCATTTTCGTCATAAGTCATAAGTGCGTCGTTGTTTATCAAATATTCGATAAATACGCATTGTTCCTTAACATAACTATTTTGTTTCGTTAATCGGCTATCTCTTGATATCATAAGAATAATAGCGTTTAAGGCCTCATGAATGGAAATAATCGCCTTTGTAATACCGGTAAGTGGGAAGCGGCTTAGCGCAGATGTTTCGGAGCGAAGTATGCGTACAACACGCTGCAGTAGCGTAACCATTGCGTAGGCAGCGGAGATAGTAGAGTCGCGATAGTAGTGGGGCTGTCTAGTCAGCCTGACCGCGTGTTTAGGAAGACCCCTGTCCCGCTTGTTCTCCTAGTACAGCTAAACACGCTTTCATCGACAAAATGATTGATTGACTTCGCATGCGGTTAGATGCCCGATAGTCTAGTTCACCAACGTTTTATTCTCACTTATCTTTAACCTTTTATTTGCTCGGTTTCGCGTCGAGGCGCGTATGGAATGGAATTACATCGTTGAGAAAGTAGTATTGAGCTCTTCGTATCATTTTGCTGTCTTATTGCACGTGTATACAATTATATAAAAATGTATATGAGAAGAGTGTCGTCGACACAGGCGGCTCGCACGTGACACGAGTCTGCTATTATACGATACGAACGTGGCGTGTAAGAGTCTCTCACGATATGTATACATCCACACAGTAGTACAGGCAGTTAGAGGTTTCGGAACGTCTGGGGTTCGGCCGCTCACCGTTCGCGATATTCACTAGTGGGAATCCGGAATGCCGCGTCGGTTGGCGCGTACTACAACCGTTCATACAGCGAAACGTGTGTTGGCACTATTACGGCTCGCGATTCTCTGGGTATGGGAAACCTCAATGATTCCCACAGGCAAACCGCGCACATCGCGATGAAAATACTCGAGAACGTTTGTTCTTTGAATGGCGAACGATTAAGCTGTTCCGAAAGTTCGTCGGACTAATTTCCATTCAATAGAACTCGCAATTTTTTATCGATCTATCGATCAATGAAAGAATGTATTGGAAGTTGTTATTAACCCCATTTGGACTCGTAAAGTACTTAAGATTTTTTTATTTATTTTAAAATCATGATATTGTGGCAATATGCCGGAAGTGAACTCCTCAAATCGATAACTTTTAAATTTATCGTTGTTTTTGAAAAATGTATAATATCTACGGAAATCGGAAATATAAACATGTAAAATAACATAGAAGCGAATGGATTTTTTAAAAATAAATTCGGATAAATTTTTTTTTTTTGCAAATTTCTATAAAAACATCGTAGAAAATGAAAAACATATATCTATCTTTTGTATAAAAAAAAATAATCGCATCCGTCCATATGGTGTCTGGTTAGCTATAACTATATCTACTGTGCTCCTGGCAAAAGCCGAGTCGAGACGAGGAGCAGGCGCAGTGCACAGGTTTCTCTTTCCTAGTAGCCTCTTTGGGTTTATATACACGGCGACGAGAGACGCGCCTCCACCTCCTCCTCCTCCTGCTCCATCGTGTGTTCGCCTAGCCTCTTGCTACAACGCCATACTTGCCTGATGCTTCTAAACACTTGGCTTACGTTAGTACGGCCCTAACCTCGCTGACGTCTGACCGATGATCGAGCGCGTCGGATCCTAGACATTGTGTAGATCCTCCAGACGCATTCCCATCCCTCTCGAGCCTCCGTCGCTCTCTTAGACATGTTTTTTTTTTCATTTTTTGCTTCTCACTCGCTTAGAGTTCTGTTTCTGCATCGGCACAGCCATTCTCATTCGCCGTGGCGCCGTTTCATCGTCTGAAACGCTGTTTTTTTGCCTCGAAAGATTTCAACGTCTCACGAAACTTTTCCCACGTTAATTGCCGCGCGGACAAGAGAAGAGGCGTAGCCCTGGCGGTTTTCACGATGCCAAAATCTCACAAACGATCATTTCAGGATTTTTTTTTCGATGGTTACTATAATATACGTATATATACTTAAAAGTTTACGTGGGATGAGAAACGGTCAACTCGAGGGACTGCACCAGCCCCCCTTCGAATTATATTCGGACCGTGTAGACGAGGAGGATCCGGTATAATATCCATCTCGTTCGAGAAATCACGCTGTACGTTCCTCAAAGTTCCCATCCCTTGATTTTCTCACGACAAAGAGGGGATATAACGATATTTTGGGACGATTGCGGTTGTCTGTTTGCATCGACAACTTTTGTCCTCCTCTCGCCGAGTTTCTCGCACGCATTACGAGACTCTCTCATGGATCGCGCTATAACGTTTCACGCGTTCCACCGAGGAACCCGTGTGAGTATTCTGGTACCGTGAGAAGATGTCGAACTCGGGGCTGAATTTGGTGCTCCCGATACCAGGCACCTATCAACGTAACGGAGCGGTGAACTCACGATGAAGAGTTTTCTCGCTTCTACTATGCGACGATATCATCTTCAATCGATCGTCGATTCAATTAACGTCCTCCCTTTTTCATCATTTGTAAATACGTTGTAATACTTCGATAAGTATTGTTAGTTTCTAATTGAGTATTCATCACTAAAAAAATATCATAAATTCAATTTACTCGAAAATAAAAAAATACCAATCACTGTATATCAATCGTTAATAAAATTACCCTTATTTGCGAAATGACGAAACATTTGTAAAATTAAAATAAAAAAAAATTATAAAAATTAGGAAATTCTTCCGTTATGCATAAAAGCTTCCAATACCGGTATCGGATAGAAATTTTTCTAATTGCCTAAAAAAATTTTTCGGAAATTTAAGTGTAGCGGATTCGGGTTCTTTCGAATCTACGTATTCAATACCGCAATTAAACGCGCAAAACTTTATCGATCGAAGATGATTAATGGTGATCAATGATTAGTATCCTTCAAAATTAAATTCCCTCGAAAATAGTTTCCCTGTAGCAGTAAGACTAACATAATTAACAGACTTTTCTTTTTCTTCTAACCAAACTTTCGACAGTTACAGTTTTAAAAATGTATTCTTTAGTATAAACGAAGAACCGAAAAAAGAAAAAAATCTTCGATCATCGGCGAAGAGCAAACGAGGGGTAAGTCTTGTAGCCGATACGTTGGGTTACAATAAACTGCCTGCGGCGGTCTGTTCTCCTAGTAGGACTGGGAATCAGTTTCCCCTGAAGCTGCGAAGATTCTCACGATCGTCGAAGGTTCTGTGGGAGAGTAGGGATCATAAGCCCGGCAACGTTTTGCTTCCTGTACCTATCTTCTTGATCCGTTCTCGTGTACGTGAATACACACGTGGCTACGTCTTTATCGTCTGTGGTGCTTCGGCACGAGATGCATATAGCACGCGTTTCTAAGTCGTGTGCGATAAGGTTTCTCGTCTATCCCGTGGGAAATTTTCGGGATCGTTCGTATATATATGAAGGAGAGACTTGTGCTTGAGGTATATATAGATATATACATATCGTTTGCCTCGACAAAGATACGAGACTCATACGCACTCGACGCACTCTCCTCCCAGAAATTAACTCTTTAGCTTCTCTGACCGCCTACTACCGAACCAGATCGTTTTCTGCCCCCAGGGACGAACTATCCCACGCTCGTTCCCTCACGACGGCGCGGAGGGATCGAGCGAGAAAGCCTGTGGGAAGAAAGTCTCTTATAGATTCTCGAGAATCTCGTTATGCGTTTGTCTGCACGTATGTGTGCCACCAACGTAAGTACGGTCGAGATTATTCGTGAGAAAATTATGTTCTTACGGATTTCTTGGCCATATGGAGATAAGCATTAAAATCGTGAATGGAGTTGACCGTTAGTAAAATTGTGGATTAATGGATCTGCGTAGAAAGATCACGCGCAGCTGATCATTAATAACTATGTGGAAAAAAAGTCGTTCGAAACAAATCAGATGAAAATTGTATGATACTGTGTTAGGATAGTGTTTCAGTACTGATAAGCAAAACTATCCCGCGGCAACTGGATAAAAAATCGATGAAACAGTAGATACGATCATTAATCAAATTTTCGAATTGCTTCAAAAAAGATAACAAAAAGATTACGAAAATCTGTGATAGAAGCGAAGTCCCGTGTATCGAGAGATACGCCAGTATCTCGAGCATATGTCTGTGGGATTTTTTTCTTTTTTTTTTCATCTCTATCTCCTCCCTCCCCGCCATGGAAAGGGGTCGAAGGTCGTGTATCGAGAGATACGCCAGTATCTCGAGCATATGTCTGTGGGATTTTTTTCTTTTTTTTTTCATCTCTATCTCCTCCCTCCCCGCCATGGAAAGGGGTCGAAGGTCGCGGTCGAGGGATCTCTCTCGACCCTCGCCGTGTCTTTAAGTATCCGTTGTTAAATGGCACAGAGAATGCGAAAGAATTCACGCTGAAGCGTGGATTGGTGATTCGTATATATTAATACTGCGCTGTGTTGCGTGTGACCAGCAACAAAGTTTGCCTCGGTGCCCAATTAAGCGTCACGTGGCGCGGCGGTGGTCGACTCTCTTCGTGGAAGGCTCGCTGGATCGCGCGTCTGCGGAAAATTCGTCTAAAACAGTTCGTCTAAAACATTTCGTCTAAAACAATTCGTCTAAAAGACAATTCGTCTAAAAACAATTCGTCTAAGAACAATTCGTCTAAAACAATTCGTCTAAAAACAATTCGTCTAATAGCAATTTGTCTAAAACAATTCGTCTAAAACAATTCGTCTAAAAACAATTCGTCTAAAACAATTCGTCTAAAACCAATTCGTCTAAAAACAATTCGTTTAATAGCAATTTGTCTAAAACAATTCGTCTAATAAAATAATTTTGCAAAAATCAAAAAACTCCCGACTGAAAGAGTAGCTAAATAACGAAAATGTATTAACTGAAAAGAGTGAAATAACAATTAAATTATTCGCATATGATTGTCGGGAGATTTCCATATGAAGAAGTTAATGACGAAGAAATCGCTCGACTATCATATGCGAATAATTTAATTGTTATTTCACTGTTTTCAGTTAATACATTTTCGTTATTTGGCTACTCTTTCAGTCGGGAGTTTTTTAATTTTTGCAAAATTATTTTATTAGACGAATTGTTTTAGACAAATTGCTATTAGACGAATTGTTTTTAGACGAATTGGTTTTAGACGAATTGTTTTAGACGAATTGTTTTTAGACGAATTGTTTTAGACGAATTGTTTTAGACAAATTGCTATTAGACGAATTGTTTTTAGACGAATTGTTTTAGACGAATTGTTCTTAGACGAATTGTTTTTAGACGAATTGTCTTTTAGACGAATTGTTTTAGACGAAATGTTTTAGACGAACTGTTTTAGACGAATTCTCCGCAAATCGTTGCTGAGAGCTCGGGAACCGGGCACTCGAGATTCCCAGCCAATCAAGCCGTTCCCACGGGATCGCACCGTGGGATACTCTCTACGAGAACCCGAGAAATCGAAACCCCGAATAATCAGGACTTCATGCACGTTCAAGAAGTCGTACTGCATATCTCAATTCTCATGGCACACCAAGTCCCTGTTTCTCGTATCTTTTTTAACTTTCGGCATGAAAAAAAAAAAAAAAAAAAAATACTCGACATTAAGACGGAAGCATTGCGAGAGAGCAAGAGCGAGCGACTCGACGAAAAAAAAAAAAAAAAATCAACGACAACGAGAAGAATTTCATTACGTAGGAATATATACGACCCCGCGGTTCGTTTGTACCGAAGTTGAGAAGACTTTTTTTCGTCTCATTCTTTTTTTCCCACGTCTCGACAACGACGACGAATAAAATTCTCAACTTTCGTACGCGCGTCGAGCGAACGGCAGTGAGAGAGGGATGAAGAATGAAAGATAGCGTCACGAGGATCGAGGCGGCGAAAAGAGAGGAAAGGAAACCCGACGACGGGGAACGCGCGTGAGAACGTAGCGAGGGCGCGTGGGAAAATGGTGAAGGCGCATGGCGCTTCTGGTACCAGGAGACCACAACGCGACAAGAGCTTCGGTTATTCGATAATCTGCGCATGTGTGTGCGTGTGTGTGTGCGAACGACTTGGCCAGCATCCCTCTATGCGTCGGTGGAATTGATTGATCTTGAGAAATTTTCGATTAGACACCGAATCTCAATGTTTCTCTCTCCTTATTGTTCGTAATTTTGCAGCAATTGTACAGACCTATGCTCTAAGAGTTGCAACCACTTTTCTTCAAATCCGACCATAAAAGTATTTAAAGAAAATAAAAATAAAAATGCTTAAAAAAAAATGGTCTAATCTTCGCAATTAGATATTTCAACAATCGCGTATAAACGCCATATGTATGGATAGAGAAAATGTATTGGAGTCGTACGAAATGCGCTCGGGAGTCAGTATGGCGTTGGCACGATCGAGGCAACGATTTCATTGGTCAACGATGAAATACATTTTTTAACGCTCCATCCGGCTGTCTCTCATTCTTCCCCCCCGGGAGACACGAGTCGAGACGCCTGGACCCAATAGCTCCATTCGCTTTTACGACCCTTGTACTCGCGGGAACGCTCGAAGGACCGTGTGGAAGGCCGAAGGGCCAGGGGCACCAGGGTTTCACTGCCGTGGAGGTCCCCGAGGACTTCATGGTCAGTGTACTTGCCGCCAAGGTCCACCGCAACGGGCTATTCGAACGTTCAACTTAAACTCCAACTGGGATGCCGGCATCGTTCTCAGACAATACCGACAAACACCCGCGTGTGTATTCATTGCACGTAGTCGTCGCAGACTCCGTACGAGCCCCGTACCTCTGGTGTATGAATTTCTCGCCAAGGTCGCGCACAAGCTGTGTATGCGCGCGGCTACAATGCGAGAGTTTCATCGCCGTTGAGGCTAGCAGCTGTCGAAGCGGTCGTGCACCTACATACTTTATTCCATGGTCGTGGAATGCCCGTTTATATTGCATCTCCACCTCCTCCGTCTCTTTCTTCTTCTTCTCCTCCTTGCTTCTCCGGTCTTCGGGATCCCGAGATAATCTTACCAAGGTGAACCGGAGCAAGATGGAAGAATGAATCGTGTTGGGAGAGGGATAGAGACAAGAGAAAAGCGAAAAAAAAAACAGGAACGAAGAGCGTTAAATCCTACTCTTCGTCCCAGACGTTCGGTATACATACTATATGCAGCTATGGAATGAAAAAAAAAAAAAAAAAAAAAAACAAATTCGTCGACCGTTCGACTCCGACGGGAGAGTTCTCAGCAGCGTGAGAACGTAGTTTCTAAGGGGCATCCACGGAGAATACTTTTAGCAGGGTTACAGAGACTTGAGGAAGGTTACGCGCGAGAGCTCGAGGGGGAGAGGGTAAGGTGCTCCTTGAGAAAGTCTCGCCCTACGAGGATCTCCTTAAGGGACAAGAAGGCGAAGAAGTGAAATTGGAAGTCGGAAGTAGGAAGTAGAATGCGAATTCGAAGTTTCGTCGGCATTATTCGGCTCTGCTGTAGTCGTGGAAGATAGGAAACGGTTCGGCAGGGTATTGCGTAACCGTGAAAACGAATTTTCGAAGACGAAGGGTTGAAAGTTTGAAGAACTTGCTCCACTTCTATAACAGGACAACAGGCGATCGAAGGAGTCTTTCAACAGGAGTTTTTCCAAGAAGATTTATGGGACAGACGGTTAGAACCCTCGACTTGGAGGGTGGAATCTCCATCGAAGGCTTGGGATCGACTGTAATAAATCTTTATGTACTGAAGCGAGGGGAGTTGGCCATAAAAGGTTCGTGGTATCCTCAACGATCTTGTATTCCCTTCGCAAAGGGCTCTCGTTTCCTTGGTCATACTTAAGTAGTAAGCCGAACGTGGGTGGGCGACTGCAGCGATACTACCGATTTTCATGCTCGTTTCAATCCCTATTGTGTCGAATGACTTTCGTAAACAGTTCTCTCAGGATAGCAGAAGAGCTGTACAATTTTGATTTCGAAAAAAGGTCTTTTCAGCAGTAGTTGGACTGCTTGGGGAAAGTATTCCAAGGCACAAACGACACGGTTAAATTACTTAGGTTACGTTTGAATACCCGGGGAAATTGGTAGCGGAGGCTCTTTGCTGTAATATGTTTTTACGCGAATCGAAGAGTCCCTCGTAAAAGGGTCGCCGCTCTTTCATGGATTTTGCATCGCGTCAGCAAAGGTTTTAAATCTTGTTGACCGTACCGCAACAGTCAGCCGATCAGTGGGTGGTCGGTTGCAACAATACCGATTTTCCATACTCCCTCTAATCCCTATTGTGTCAAATGACTTTCGTAAACAGTTTTCGTAGGATAGCAGGAGAGTTGTAGAGTTTCGAATTTGAAAAAGGGTCGTTTGAGTACCTTGTGATATTCTGCTAGAATGACCGGCTTCGATCGTAGAAGATCTTTGCTGTAAATAATAAATTCTAATGTACGAATACCGAAAAATCCCTCATAAAAGAGCCGGAGGTACCGTCACCGATCTTCCATCGTGTCGGCGAGGGGTTTAAAATTTACTGACCATATCTCGACGAGAAGCCGAACGTGGGTGGTCGACTGCAACAATACCGATTTGTCATACTCCCTCTAATCCCTATTGTGTCAAATGACTTTCGTAAACAGTTTTCTTAGGGTAGCAGAAAAGCTGTAGAGTTTCGAATTTGGAAAAGGGTCGTTTGAGTAGCTTGTGATATTCTGCCAGAATGACCCGCATCGGCCGTCGACGATCTTTGCTATAAATAATAAATTCTAATGTACGTATACTGAAAAATTCCTCATAAAAGAGCCGGAGGTACCGTCACCGATCTTCCATCGTGTCGGCGAAGGCCTTAAAATTTATTGACTATATCTCGACGAGAAGCCGAACGTGGGTGGTTGACTTTAACAATACCGATTTTCCATGCTCGCTATAATCCTTATTGTTCCAAATGACTTTTGTAAACAGTTTTCGCAAGATAGCAGAAAAGCTGTAGAGTTTCGAATTTGAAAAAGGGTCGTTTGAGTAGCTTGTGATATTCTGCCAGAATGACCGGCATCGGCCGTCGACGATCTTTGCTATAAATAATAAATTCTAATGTTCGTATACCGAAAAATCCCTCATAAAAGAGCCGGAGGTACCATCTCCGATCTTCCATCGTGTCGGCGAAGACCTTAAAATGTATTGACCATATCTCGACAAGAAGCCGAACGTGGGTGGTTGACTTTAACAATGCCGATTTTTCACGCTCGCTATAATCCTTATTGTTCCAAATGACTTTTGTAAACAGTTTTCGCAGGATAGCAGAAGAGCTGTAGAATTAAAAATTTAAAAATGGGCGGTTTCAGTGTTTAGCCATTGAAGATTTTAGCCATTGAAAAAATATTCCGAGGTACGGGCGACACGGATAATAACTTGAAGTCTGTTACAATGGCGAGTGTCGATGGCCGAAGATTCCGGCTTTCGGTAATAAATCTTCCATTGTATTGAAGAGTCGTGCGCGAAAGGGTCGTCACGCATAGTCAACGATTTGGCATCGTTTCCAAAAAGACCTCAAAGATTCTTGACCATACTGCAATAGTTAGCCGAACGTGGGTGGTCGACTGCAACAATGCCGATTTTCACGGTTCCTTTATTCAATAGTGAGGAAATTGATTTTTCCAAACAGTTTTCCGAGGGTAGCAGAAGAGCTGCGAAACTTTGAATTCGAAAAAGGGTCGTTCGAGTATCGAGTCTTTGTACGCTTCATAGAAAGTATTCCGGAGCTCAAACGGATTTGTTAAAAGATGTATAGTCTATTGCAAGGACCCACGGAGACGTAAAGCGTAGCGATTGATAGCTTGTAAGCATATATTTCACGGTTACCAAATTTCTATTCAAGATGATGACTGTGGCAAACAGTTTTCAGAGGGTAGCAGAAGAGCTGCGAAACTTCTAATTCGAAAAAAGGTCCTTTGAGTGTCGAGTACTTTATACACTTCGCGGAACGTACCCCGAGACTTCAGCGGAACTATTGAATGATTTATCCATCCATCCATATTGTAAACATTCAGGTAGAAGTAGAGTTTAGCGATTGTTGACTGGTAAGCGCATTTCACGGTTACGGACATTTCTATTCAAGATGATGACTTTTGCAAACAGTTTGTAAGGGTAGCAGAAGTATTGTGGAACTTCGAATTCAAGAAAGGGTCGTTTTTGCGTCGCGTTTTAGTACACTTTGTAGAAAAGTTCCTTAAACTCGAAGGGAAGTGTTCAATGATTTACTTACTATTGCAAAGACATACGAAAGCGATGAGCTTAAAGCTTAGCAACTGTCGGTCAGGAAACATATTACATGGTCCCTACAATTCTTATTCAAGAAAATGACTTTTGTCAACAGTAATCGTAGGAAAATATAAGAGTCGAAGAAGTTTCGGAGGAAGAAACTTGACCTGAACTATGAGTAGCGTTTGACAAAGCGATTAGTCTAATTTCACGGTTCGACTAATCCCCATTCAAGATCGTTGCTTACGTAAACACGTTTCTCAGGGTAACATAAGCGCAGCGAAGGTTCTGATGGAAAAAGGGCTCATTCCAGTAATCAGTATCGATTTCCATTTGTTTGTAAAGTCATCATTCGACACATTGTAAGGAAATTGTGAGGAAACCACTAATCCCTATTATAGAAATTGACTTCGACAAACAGTTTCTTCAGGATAACATGAAGGGTCCAGAAGTTTTTGGTACTGTGAAGAGAATTTACGAATAACTCACCCTTAGCTATTTTGTACCTGAATTTCAAAATATTTTCGGATCGCTAAGTGATTTATGACTCTCAATTTTACAGTTGAGTTAATCTCCATTCAGTAAAAATGCTTTTTGTAAACAGTTTCATCAGGATAACATAAAATGTACGAAAGTTCGCGTCGATGGGAAGGGGATTGGATTTATGGTTATTTATGGTATTTATGGAAACGCTTGGATTTTACTCCGTACCTGAACACCAAATAAATTTTTCTTTCTTTACGAAGAAACTCATGCCTTCCAATTTCATGGTCCAGTTAAGCCCCATTCAGCAAAAATGCTCTCTGCAAACAGTCCCTTCAGGGAAACATAAAATATACGAAAGTTCTTGTAGCTGCCAAGGGTGTGAACGATAATTCGCACATAGTCGTTACAATGGTCAAGTCTCGGGTTTACTTCACAGTCGAAATTAGAACGCATATTCTCTGCGCTAAGAAGTTTTGTCAATAGTTCCTTCAGGAAAGTATAAAAATTGTGAAAGTTTTCAAAATTGTCGAAGGGTTGGACGACAATTCACACTCGAAGCTTACGCCGGTCAATGCTCGGATTTTATTTTATACCTGCAGCTATTATAAATCCTTCTTTGGCGCGGAAGACAGAAAATTACGATCCCCAATTTCACAGGCAACTGAGTTCCTGTTCAGTAAAATGTGAATTTTTAGTGTAAATAGTCCATTCAGGGTGACATAAAAGTCGCGAAAGTTCTGATTGTTGTTAAAAATACGAGCAATAATTTCCTTTAAACCGACGAGAGTCATTGGGAAGAGTCTTAAAAGATTTTCAAGCACTTTTTATTGTGACTGGACTTGCAGACAGCATCATTGCACAGGGTTAGCGAGGGCGTGACGACTTTGTTCTCATTTCTTAACAGGATCCCATACCCTCGAAGAATCTTTCCCGGCAGTTTTTTCATCGTTCGTTTACCGAATTTCTGTAAAATTTCATTCTCACAGCGTTAGACACAAAATTTGCGGTCTGACAATTTCACGCTCACCACAAATTCCTATTCACCAAAATGACTTTTATAAACACAATTCTCAGGGTAACATGCCGAGCGCAAAGGTTCCCGTTGGCAAGAGGGTAGATCCGTTTTTGTGAGGCACTAAGCACAGCATGAAGTTCTTGAAATGTTAGTCGAAATTTCACAGTCGATTTAGTTTCTCTTTTGAAAAAATTATTTTTGTAAACAAGTTTCTCAGGATAACATGGCGAGAGCAAAAGTTTGAGTTCCTCCGCGAAGGGTGGTTCGCGGTCACAGCAGAGACTCATGATTTATAAAAAAAATGAACTCTGTCACCCAAAACTGCCAGGAAGGTATGATCTTGAGAGAGGTACAACCATCTTGAGATATATTTTTTTTTTTTGGAGGAGTAAAAAATGCCCTTTTTAGCGTTTTTAGCTCATTCTTATTTCCTGATGGTCATGGGAATATGAGTATCGGTCCTCTGAGACATCGCGGATTCGAGGATAAATACGGGGGTGTAAAGAAATTACTCTTCTTTTCTAACAGGGTAGCATGTCGAGAGGAATCTCTTCATCCTCAGCCTCGTCACTTCGACGGATTCAATAATAATACGGTACAAGGGATGATATATATTTTGCTTGTCACCGAGTGGTGGTCGTAAGAGGCAAACCCTAAGAGCAAGTCGATTTCACGCTCATTTAAATCTCTATTCTTTCGTGTGCCCTCGGTAAACAGGTTTCTCAGGATAACATCGTAGAGTTGGAGGTCTCTTGCCTCGATGGGAAAAAAGGGTCGTGTCGAATAGGCCCTTCTCGCGAAGGATCTATAGAGACGTCTAACCGTTAGCCTTATTGTCAACAAAATAGAGGTTTCGTCTCGAATTACCGTTCAATTTTACGGTCACTTGAGTTTTCCATTCATAGAAATGACTTTTGTCAACAGAATCTATCAGGATAGCGAGAAACGCTGGAAGTTAAAATTCGAATTTTAAAAGAATATTTGACGGGACATAGAATAACAATAGATAGCTAATACATGTTATTAACCCGTAACAATAAATACGAAAATGGCTTTCTGCAAAATGGATTATTTTTCATAATTACAAAAAAAAAATTGTGATTCATATCAATATATTTCGTTAAAAAAACAGCTTTTTTGAAGGTCTTTCAGTACTTTGATAATAAAAAAATATCCTTCTGAAAAAATTTGTTGATAATTCGCAAAGTTACGGAATTCTTAGCAAACGATAAAACTTTAAAATCTGCAATATAGCATTTAGTAAGCATTCTAAATCAATATTCATACGAATTCTTAAGCTCGCATACGGCTCATCAAACGATCATACGGTGTTCTCTGAATCCTGATATCCCAAACCTACTTTATCGTGAAGAAGTATTTTAGCATAGATTGAAATATTAAGAGAACATAAAAGAGGCAAAAGGAACTATTGCAGTTATATCGCAATATCGTTTGAATTGTCGACAGTGAATCACAGGCCCCTTGTAAATCGTTCTCCGGACCCCCATCAAATTCTCCCCTATGTCACACATATGTCACACGAACTAAGTTGTACGAGTACAATGACCTCGAGATATAATATCCCCTGACGAATGACAAAATTGTCGATAATAAAATAAATAACTTTTCCCCGTTGCGATGTATTAAACTTGTATTTGCAAGTCGAGGGGAAGGTCGCCGGGTTTGCATGGTTAACGTGCTGAGCACTCGGGGTTACGTAGGAATGCGCGGGTGGTTCAAAGATCCTGATCACGAAGAGGAAACCGGTTTACTCGTATGCAGCGCATTCAGTAGAATAAACCAGGCGTCTGAGAGTATTGGCCTGAAAGGGTTGACCCGAAGTCTCACTGTCTCGCTGGTCTCAAGTATCAGGCAATCATGGAGTCGAGTAGGTAGACAAACTTGTGGTTCAGCCTGGCGCCGTCAACGTCGCCAAGGACGTTGGCGAACTCGAGTGACGATCAGGGACACGCGACCGAAGAGGTTTAAACGTCTTTGATACCCTTCAAATATATACGTCCCATAATGGACTTAACCGACCCCTCCTCGTTAACCATTATAATTTCACGCCAATTTCACTCTTCATTCAGAAGAAATGACTTTGGTAAACAAGTATGCCAGGATATCAGAACGCAACTGGAGCCGAAAAATTGTTCTCGGAAGACATCGAACGAAAACCTGCTGAGCCTGCACATTGGCGCGGGTTACCTGAGTCCTCATTCTCGAGGATTAAAGGCGGGGTTCGTGCGTCTCGAATAGTTTGGTTAGAAAAGCTCGCGGGTAATACTCTGCACGGTCGTGCCGAACGGTTATTTCTTTTGTGCTATTGAAACGAAGAGATCGGCAAGTAAAGAGAAACTTTCAAGGACAAGGACTGCAGCTTCACATTGTGCATTCCTTTCTATTGCCGAAATGAAGAGATCCCGCAGCGAAGCGAATCTTTAAAAGGACGGCGTCGATTTACATTATTCATTTATTTTTTTTTTGTATCGAAACGGAGAGTAAAAATTTTGGGTAAATAGAATCTTGGAAGGGTCGCCTTTATGGTAGAGAAATTACGAATAAATTCGAAGCAAAACTCTCAATGATCAATAGGAAGGATAATTGATTCGAATTTAACGCGACTCTACTGATCGCGATCTCGAGAGGGAATATTGTAGGTGCCTGTGGTTGCACGCTCGATTAACCGATGCATTCAGGGAAACCACTTCAAACGACGGGACTGCCAGGATCCCAGAAATCGAATGGAACTCTATTCCGAGAGAGAGAGGGGGAGAGAGTGGAAAGAGCGGCGAGGGTGGCCTGCGAGAGCCCCTCGTTGAACGTTCGTGATCCTTAAAAGACCCCACAATACAGAAAGTACAAAAGGGATCGAGAATACTTTTACGGCCCATTAGATATTCTATTCATACCGAGACGACTCAAATAAACAAGATGGCCAGGAGTTCAGGATATCCGAGGATGTTGTAAAATTTCAACGGTTGAAAAAAAATACGAATTTTGCATTGTCACGAGGAATCGATATTTCGAACGTTTTCGCGCGCACTTCTTATTCGTTGGCGCGATGTCTCCGTAGCGGTTCGAATATTTTTCAACGGACGTTTTTTGGTTCTCAAGTAACAGAGTAACAGACAAGCGAGGAGGTGCTCGACGGTTCGAGACTGTCGCCGAGGAGATTAGGAGATTCGTTTCTCTCGTGCTACTTTAGATCGCGTATATAGATATACAAATCAGTGTTATAATGCAGGCAACGACTTAAACGCGTTATTATTGCGGGCAACTTTTCAAAATAAACTCACGCCCTTTATAACTTAGGCTTCGTAATTCATTCGGAGGCGTGAAAACCATTGTAAATACAAATTAGTCAGAGATTTTCTATAAGGAGCGTAGGAGACTCGAGGAGGCCTTCTGAAATTCGGAGGTGAACGACAGTACGACGTTCTTCGGTGCGGTTAGATGTTCAAACTGGAACGCCCTTCGAGGGTCACCGTCTTCTCGAACTCTGCTGATCGAAAAATCTTTATGAACGATACATCGATGCAAACAATCGTAACTAGCGAAATGCCAATCTATGCCAAACTATTGTTTGAAGAACAGTGTAAAAAGTTATTGTATTTAACATAACAAAATTTGGATAACAGTATCGCGATGCTAGAAACAATGAAGTTGCGTATCGTTGGTTACGGTAGACAAGGCTATTAACTCGATAATAATTCAAAATTTTTCGTAGGTTATTAAGTATATACTTGCGAAATCGCGAGGGCTCGATAGTTCACGTGCGAGTTATAGGTCGTGGGCGTACGAAAATATGTTAACAGAAATTTCATATCCTCGGTGTAACAGGATCGCACAGTGACGATGGAAGTACGAAGAGCGGTAGACGCTCGCTTTTGTAACAGGGAACACACTCACAAACAACGAGAGAGAGAGAGTCAACCTATCGTCTTGCGTCTGGCGATGTATAAATCGAGGTGCGAATAATTGCGGTGAGGCCATCGATGATTGAAGAGTCTCCGAGTCAGTCTGGTAGAGAGATAAACCCAAGTGAAGAGCGTGTTTCGTGGGTAGTGCGGGGTATAAGAGATATTATATCATCAACGATGATTCGACGAAAGGCCGTCCGCGGTCGACAGGGGTTGAATTTTGTCTCGCAATTTCGCTAATGCCTTATAATGTTCAACACCGGGCGTTAATTGCCTGTCAGTAGACGTCGAGAGGCGTGAAGAACATTGTAAACTCGAATTAATCGAAGAGTTTCTAACAGGAGACCAGAAGACGCTGAGAAGCATTCGAACGGAGTTCTTGGGTCTCTGTGTACGAGAGAACGTGCCTCTCCGGGTCCTTGGGGACCGAATGGAAGGCCCCCATTGGGTTTCTCAGACCTGTTTAAAGGCTTCGGCAGGTTTCACGGTCTCGAGAGGGTTAATTTTTCGTCAGTTCGAAATAGGGACTCATGGATATCGAGCGGTCGCTTCGCTCTCTTGTCGCATTGGCGCATATTTCCATTCTTTCTTCACTCCCTTCGACATCTCTACCTTTTATAAGTTCGTGAAACACCAGATGAAAAAAGAAGATATCGAACGCCGGCGATTCTTCGTTTCTCTCTGTGTCTTCTCTTCTATTCGCGAATAACCCTGCTATGCGACGAGGGGAGTTTCGAACTACGATGCGAACGGGTTAGACACTCGAAGAGAAATATGGTACCATTTTGATCAGGAGTACATGAGGGAGCTGGAAGTCGAAGTCGTTCGGGAGTGCTGCGCCTCGAGGCAATCCTATCCCGACGTCCTCCCGTGTATACACTTTATATACAACTCTCGTATAGCAGAACTCGTGGGTTCGAGAAATCGGGGCCTTAACTGTTCCGAACGACGGTTGGTCGAAGCGGATCAGCCTTGGGCGGGGTCACTGCGGGGATCCGGCCCCGAGTGGACGTACGAATCATGGTGCGCGCAACCTTCGTCTTCGAGAAAGGTTGTGCGATACATTTTTGGATAACCGAAGAGCTCTCGTTCGTCGTAGGTCAGTTTTGGGCGTTTCTCCGTGTCAGGATACAGAATTATCTTCAAAAGTCGTTCTCCATCCTTACTTTTTTCTGCTCTATCCAACCTCAACCTTCTTCATCGTTTTGGCATTCTACGCTCCGTCCGATTCGTCATGACTGCACATTGCGGAAGAATGCGAGTAATTGGAAAAGTCAATATACCGTGACCGTTCGACTAGGGTTCCAAAGTTTCACAAGAAGTAAAGATTTTTTTGTCGAACTTGAAGAGAACGGGTGAACGAAAATTGTTGGATTATTCGTCACTAGTTCCGGCGTATCGAAACGCGGCTGCCTTCGAGGCATTCCCTGCCATTGACCGAGGTCATCAAAGCGTGAAGAAGAATCAGGATTTCATAAGACGGGAGTTGGCGCTTCAAAAATGGAAAGCCAACACGCGTTCGAGAACGATGATGGGCTTACAACCAATGCGACGTCTCGATGTTCTTGGCTGCGCGTGTTGCAAGCTTTTACCGACTACGGAGTCATTTTTTTCGTGGGCTTTGATCGCGGTATTTGCGTAAACCGCAGAAACAGGCGGGACGAATGACTCTAAACGAAATTGGTGATAACTAAACCTGCCGTTCCGTTTTTATTGTCAATAGGTACTTTTGAATATTTTTTTCCAGCATCGTAAAGTCGTCAGGAGAGTAGAAAGCGATCGAAGGTTTTATCTCGCTGTAGAATGGAAACGTGACGCGGAGGATTAGATCTACGATTTAAACGTAACTGCTTAAGTGCTCTCGACGGCTGTTGTCGACTAGTTTTTACTGTTGCGGGCGGATATGACTATTTGCGGCAAAAATTGTGAGAATGTAGACGTATGTGCTACAAAACCTCGCGGTGAAGTGAGTAAACAAGTAACAGGAGATCAGAGTCCCGGATCAGAGTTACAGGAAAATAGTTGAAATGACCTAAGGTGCAACAGTGTATCTGGGTAACGTCTCGCCAAGGTGAACTCTAGAAACTCCTCGACTTTCCTCTTGCTGAACGTCGGAACGGCAGCCAACGTGCCTGATGTTTATCTTCCGGATTACGAGCTTTATGCAGAAGGCTGGCGTGAGCAGAGTACATATGAAGTAGGAGATCAGAACGTCTCAAGAAGTGGTAGAAAATATACCTATTTCCTTTGGTTCAAAGTTACCCCTGAGTATTCAAAAAACATTCCTCGCCGCCCTAAAATCGACAATAAATGCGAGTAATACTCGGAATAGAATCGACGACGACACGATGACGTGGCAAGCAAGACATAGGATTCAGACAGCGATTCAGAAATGTTTCTCAATATAATACAAGACTTTATGAATCCATTTAAAAAAGTACCTTAAAATAAAAAAAAAAAATCTATTTGCGTGTGAACTGCTGTAACGAATATGTCTTCTATGATTTATTGGCACTATTGATTCCGGCGACGATCTGTGTAAATAAGAAATAGGAGAATAAATCGTCTCAGGAAGTTGACGAAAATTCGAGACGCTGTTGGGGAGGCGTGATCGTTAGGAAGACCCTTCGAATGGTTGTTGCCGCAGGGCTCTCCATTTTCGGAACGAATTTCAATTTCTCAGATTATAGACGCTATGGAACAGTGCGGTGGGTGTAGTAAACAAGACATAGGAGAGTAGATCGTCTTAGGAAGTTGCCAACCATGTAGTACAAGATTCTCCGAGGGTGAAAACTCTTCAACCTTGTTGTCGATTGACTGCCGTTGAATATTCGATTTATGGATTATACGTTCTATGGTAATTCACGGCGTGCTGCACAAACAGTAAATCGGAAGGTTCCTTCGCGGATAGAGTGTTTCTTATCGCTATTGTCTATTAAAATGAAAATGTTCTGCATTCGTGTATTGTTCGCTCTACGATAATTTATGGTATATTGAATAAACAAGAAATCGGAAAGTAGATCGTCGATAGAAGTTTGAAGAGTACAGCATCCTTCGGGGGAGTGAGGGAGGGGCCATGGAAGCGGAGGAACTTTTCAACCCCCATTGTCGATTGACTGCCGTAACGGTTCTCGTTGCGTGTATTATACGCTCTATGATAATCTGTAGCGTGCTGTGTAAATAAGAAATAGGAAAGTAAACCGTCTCAGGAAGTTACAAAAGTACGATATCCTTGGGTGGAATTGGTGAGGTTTTCAACCCCTGTTGTTCATGGTACGCCGTAACAAGTTTTTGCATTCACGTATTGTTCGCTCTATAGTGCGATCTATACTTGCGATATACTATGTAAATAAGAAATAGGGAAGTAGATAGCCTCAAGAAGCTCGACGAGTCCAAGATTCTTTCAAGTGGAAAGGCGGCGAAGGGGACTTTTCAGGCCCTATTGGCGATCGGTTGGCGTTACGATTTTTCCTTTCGTGCATTGTTACTCTCGAAAATCACGGAAAATCTGTGTCATACTGTGTAACCAAGAAGTAGGGAAGTAGACTCGCTTAAGAAGGTACAGGAGGGCAAGATCCTTGAAGGGTGGCATCTATTCGATCCATATTGTAACGAATTTTCGCTTTCACGTATTATAGCCTCTATGGAAATCTGCAGCGTGTTGTGTAAATAAGAAATAGGAAAGTAGACCGTCCCAAGAAGCTTCAAAAGTACAAGATCCTTAGAGGGTGAGTACTTTTCGAATTCTATTGTATGTCAATCGCCATTACGAATTTCCTTTTTACGCATTATTGGCTCCATGGAAATCTTTGGCGTTGTGCGTAAAGAAGAAATAGGAAAGTAGACCGTCCCAAGAAGCTTCAAAAGTACAAGATCCTTAGAGGGTGAGTACTTTTCGAATTCTATTGTATGTCAATCGCCATAACGAATTTCCTTTTTACGCATTATTGGCTCCATGGAAATCTGTGGTGTAGTGCGTAAAGAAGAAATAGGAAAGTAGACCGTTCTAAGAAGTTACAAATATGTTCGATGCTGCGAGGGTGGAGACTTTTCGAAACCTATTGTTTGTTAATTATATAACGAATTGGCGCTTTCACGCATTATTGCATCTATGGAAATCTGCGGCGTACCGTGTAAATAAGAAATAGGAACGTAGACCGATCCAAGAAGCTGCAAAAGTACAAGATCCTTGAAGGGCGGGGACTTTGTAAATCCTATTGTACGTTAATTGCCATAACGAATTTCTCCTTTAGGCATTATTGCCTTTATGGAAATCTGAGGCCTACTGTGTAAACAAGAAATAGGAAAGCAGACCGTCCCAAGAAGCTGCAAAAGTACAAGATCCTTGGAGGGTGGGTATTTTTCGAATTCTATTGTATGTTTATTGCCATAACGAATTTCCCCTTTACACATTATTGGCTCCATGGAAATTTGTGGCGTAGTGCGTAAACAAGAAATAGGAAAGTAGACCGTCCTAAGAAGTTACAAAAATATACGATCCTGCGACTTTGCAGACGGTGGCGACTTTTCAAAACCTACTGTTTGTCAATTATATAACAAATTTGCGCGTTCACGCATTATTGCCTCTATGGAAATCTGTGGCGTACTGTGTAAACAAGAAATAGGACAGTAGACCGTCGCAAGAAGCTGCAAAAGTACAAGGTCCTTGGAGGGCGGATACTTTTCGAATTCTATTGTATGTTAATTGCCATAACAAATTTCCCCTTCACGCATTATTGGCTCTATGGAAATCTGTGGCGTACTACGTAAACAAGAAATGGGAAAGTAGACCGTCCCAAGAAGTTGCAAAAATATATGATCCTGCGAGGATGGAGACTTTTCGAAAACTATTGTTTGTTAATTATATAACGTATTGGCGCGTTCACGCATTATTGCATCTATGGAAATCTGTGGCCTACTGTGTAAACAAGAAATAGGAAAGTAGACCGTCGTAAGAAGCTGCAGAAGTACAAGATCCTTGGAGGGTGGGTACTTTTTGAATCCTATTGTATGTTAATTGCCATAACGAATTTCCTCTTTACGCATTATTGCCTCTATGGAAATCTGTAGCCTACTGTGTAAACAAGAAATAGGAAAGTAAACCGTCCCAAGAAGTTGCAAAAATATAAGATCCTGCGAGGGTGGAGACTTTTCGAAACCTATTGTTTGTTAATTATATAACGAATTGACGCGTTCACGCATTATTGCATCTATGGAAATCTGTGGCGTATTATGTAAACAAGAAATAGGAATGTAGACTGTGCCAAGAAGTTGCAAAAGTAGAAGGTCCTTCGGGGGTGGAGACTTTTTGACCGTTACTGTAAGTTAACGGTCGTACGGAATTTCAGCGTTCACGCATTGTTGCCTCTATGGAAATCTACAGGGTGCCGTGTATATAAGAAATCGGAATGGAGACCGTTCTAAGAAGCCACAAAAGTACAAGATTCTTAGAGCGTGGGGTCTTTTCGAATTGTATTGTATGTTAATTGCCATAACGAATTTCCCCTTTAGGCATTATTGCCTCTATGGAAATCTGTGGCCTACTGTGTAAACAAGAAATAGGAAAGTAGACCGTCGTAAGAAGTTGCGAAGGTCACAAAATCCTTCGAGGGCGGAGATTTTTTGAATCGTATTGTATGTTATGGCCATAACCAATTTGCGCTTTCACGCATTGTTGCCTCTATGGAAATCCGTAGTGTGCTGTGTAAATAAGAAATAGGAATATAGATCGTCGCAAGAAGTTGCAACAGTACAAGACCTTTCGAGGATGGAGCTCTTCGACCCCTATTGTTAATTGACTGCCATAATAAATGTTTCCTTACATGTATTATGCGCTCGAGAGTAATGCTTGCGTCGTATTTTTAACTCCCGACTGTCCCACGTGCAAAAAGACGGGAGTTATGCGTTTCGCGACGATCGAGAAATTTCACCGCGAATCTTGGGCATACATGTTTGTCAAAACGACAAAAAATGTCTTGACAGATTTTCGTATAGAGATTCTATGACTGAGAGGTTAGGCATATGTCCATGGATTTTTGAGATCCATTGTGCCTCCGCAGAGATATACATCTTTAAAAAAAGTTGTAAAATTGCCAATTCGTAAATATCGCTTTTGACCACTACATTCTTACGACTACTGTATACGTGTGTGAGACTAGCCTAACGTGATGTCGATTGGTTCAAGCTATGGCCAGCTGAGGTGCTGTCGTTCAGCGGTGGCGGTGATATAAAACTGACGACGCGACAACTTATATTCGTTAAAAAGTGTGAAAAAAAAATAAAAAAAAAACTTCCGACTGCAAAAAGAGTGAAATAAAGAAATAATTATTCGCATATTATAGTCGGGAGATTTATTCGGCGTTGAGTGTCGGAATCTCCCGACTATAATATGGGAATAATTATTTCTTTATTTCACTCTTTTTGCAGTCAGAAGTTTTTTTTTTAATTTAAAATTTTTTTTTATGTAAATGAAAAATGGGCGAATAGATTGTCTCAAAAAGTTTCAAACGTACAAGATCCTTCGAGGTAGAGACCCTTTTCAGTTTCTATTGTTTGTTTACCACCGTAACGAATTTTCCTTTGATGCAGTGTTCCCTCTATAGAAATCTGTGGCATACTGTGTAACGAAGAAATAGGAAAGTAGACCGTCCCAAGAAGTTGCAAAGGTACAAAATCATTGTCGATCTTTCTTCGAAACTATCACTGAAGGGTGGAGGTTTTCAAACCGCTTGTCAATTGATAGCCATAATAAACGTTTCCTTTCATGCAGTATTCTCTCTGAAGTAATCACTGCGCACTATTGTATAAACAAGAAATGGAAACGGAAATCGTCTCAAGAATTTGTAAAAGTACAAAATCCTTCGAGGGTTGACACGTATTGCAGTTCTTATTGTTAGTTAGCCACCGTAACGAATTTTCTTTTAAAGCATTGTTCGTTCTATGGAAATCTGTGGAGTATTGAGTAAACAAGAAATAGGCAAGTAGATCGTCACAAGAAGTTGCAAAAGTATAAAATCTTACGAAGGTCGAGACCCTTTTCCGCTTCTATTGTGAGTCTACCGCCGTAACAAATTTTCTTTGCATGCATTGTCTACTGCATGGAAATTTGCGGTGTACTGTGTAAACAAGAAATAGGAAAGTATACCGTTTTAAGAAGTTGCAAACCTTCGAAAACCTTTTCATTCAGGTAGAATTTTCGAATATCCAAGTATCCCTTTTCATTGCTTTTCACCATTGCGAGGATAATCCAGTTCACGAATTTACTGTGGGAAAACCTTTACTGTGTTTAGTGCATGAGAAATAGGAAAGTAGATCGTCTCAAGAAGTATCTATTATCATTATTTTAGACCTACGACGAGTAAAATTTTTGAATGCAGTAAAAAAAAATAACTATCATAGTTTGTCGCTGTAGTAAGAGACTCGTATTATTGTCATCGTGAAACCCTGCGGTGAATGGTGTAAACAAGAAGTAGGGAAACAGAGATCTTCAAGAAGTGAAAAACCCTTTGTGCGTCTTCTACCTGGAAAATCTTAGCTCGGATTAAAAGCCGATCTTTCCCGCTTGCGATGTCTCACATAGCCCTCGACAAGTCTACGATAGGCTCTTCGACAATCGAGAATATTTTCGAATGCTAAAAAGTATTAAAAAAAAATTATTTTATACAAATTTTTAAATTCCCGACTGAAAAAAGAGTGAAATAACAATTAATGATTCACATATCATAGTCGAGGGATTTCTTCGTCTTTGAATATGGAAATCTCCCGACTACAATATGTGAATCATTAATTGTTATTTCACTCTTTTTTCAGTCGGAAATTTATTAACTTTTGGACATTTTTTTATTTCATACTTTTTAAAGAAGAAGACACACTAACATCTAGACCTCTGTGAATTTGAAGTTACACGGCAGAGAGATCGAGCGCCTTGCGAGCCACCGAGCGTCGAACGAATAGATCGCAGGCAATGGCGCTCAATATTCGATATATTTAAGGGGGCTGAGTCACCTAAAAAGTAGAATGTTCATTATTTTTTTTCTGTCTGAAAAAAATTAAAAATAAAAATTCGATTGTATTTTCATAATCTATATATGATTAACTACTTTTCAAATTTTTTTTGAAGTCCCCAAGTTTGTCGAAGCGAAAGCAGAGATGGTCAAACTTTTTTTACTTGTCGCAGGATTCAGACCGCAGGAGTGAATCAATTTTGACTTTTCATAGCTCATTTTCTTCGCTGGAGTATTTATTATGGAACGAGTTCAGGAATTTTTTTTTGAAGGTCTCCCGATGGAGCTATCGAATAAAATGTGGGGAAAAATGTCATTTTCACATGACTGCGATGCTCTTTTTCCACATTTTATTTGATAACTCCATCGGGGAAACTTCAAAAAAAAAATTCTGAACTCGTTCCATAATAAATACTTCAGCGAAGAAAATGAGCTATGAAAAGTCAAGATTGATTCACTCCTGCGGTCTGAATCCTGCGACAAGTAAAAAAAGTTTGACCATCTCTGCTTTCGCTTCGACAAGCTTGGGGACCTCCAAAAAATTAAGAAAAATAGTTAATCTTATATAGATTATGACAATACAATCGAATTTTTATTTTTTATTTTTTTCAGACAGAAAAAAAAATAATGAACATTCTACTTTTTAGGTGACTCAGCCCCCTTAAAGGACCCTTCGGTAGAAGGCTTTTTTTTCTACAAATATTCAACCAATTTAATTTCTCCATTGCAAACGACATTGATCGTATGTCATAGAATCGCTGTATTAAATTCTGTTGGGTAATTTTTAGTCGTTTTCGAGAACATACCGGACAACGAAATTACTCGTCTCCCTGCAATGCATAACACCCGTCTTTTAGCTCTGACGGACATTCGGACGTTAATTAAAAAAAGAAAAATATGTTATAAATTAAAGCAAACAATTTGCCAGTTCGATTTGGACGCAACGCAGAAACTAGCGAATCGCGAAACTACAATTGTTTATAATATTAGTGTTTTTTAAAGCGTTTGTCGATCTTAAGCTTAATAACTTGAAGGGAATGCGAAGATTTCCACAGTTCTTTGCGCCTATACTTTCGTGAGGTTTACTGTGTACACACCAATCGGGATAACAGACGAACGAAGGGGCCTTCGAGAATTGCGAATAGCATTATTGTAAATGGCAACAGTGAGGGCACGAGGATGGTCGGTATACCTTAGCTGTGTGCAGCAGGTGAACACGGCAGGTGCGCAAACCCCGGTCGACCGAAGGTCGCCCGAGTCTCAGACAGTTAAACGTGTGCGTTATTATCGTAGGTCAGGTCAATCCATCTTAGCGCAACTTCTTCGCGCCTTATGTTGCCTTGATAAACGTGAGAGGGATGATGAGTCCGAAAGAATAAGAAAAAATTATTTCTTCGATCTTCGATTCTCGCATTCGCTCTCGTCGATCGGTTCTCATTCCGCCGGAAAAATTATATACTTTCTCGCCGCTCATGCTGCGTCGATGCTCGTGGGAAGGCGTTTCGGGCGGAGCGCAGGTGCACCATTCGAGACTTAATGAACGTGAGATGTAAATGTACACTCGGTGGCGTAGGAACGCGACGAATTCTTCGAGCTGAAACGCCGGACGGTTAAATCTTCTCAGTGATATTTGAGAGAGAAAAAGATTTTTTTTTTCTCAACGGCACAAAATTTTTCTCACATTCCAAAAATGACTTTCTCACCGTTGATGCTGCTCCGATCTTCATGGGAAGAATTTTTACAATCTGTCGAGAGAGCGTTCGACTTGCGGAGCCAGAAGACTTGGAAGGGTGGCAAATTCCTGAGGGTAGCGAACGGCCGTTACACATCGTAGAGTTCCCACATAATTGAAGAATGTCGGAAGGGGAGGGGGGTTATTTTTTTTATGTTTGCATTCAAAATTACTTCTTCGTCCCTTATGTTCGTTTGTTAGTCGTGAGAAGAAATTGTAGTTGTAGACTTTCGCAAAAGTCGCGGAGAGTTTGCCCAGTTCTCGATACTGGCATTCACGGTCGCCTTTACGATACAAAATACAGTGTTACCGTGCGACTAATAGGATTGCCGCATACACTTTGTTACAGTCGTTCAGCAAGAAAGATTTTTTTCTTTTTTTTTGTTCCTTGATTTCAAGATTAGTGTACACTGAAGACAGGGTAGCATGCGTACTTAAGTAGTCGCGAAAGATGTCTCCTCTGAATAATTGGAAAGACCCGAAGAGGGTTCTCGTCGTGCGGGTTTCGTGGTAACAAGGTGCTCGCGCGAGATACAAGGTGTTTCGGTGCAGGTGCATCGAGCACACGCCCCCAAACGAAAGCGAAACCTCCTGACAACTTCCCAGGGCATACATGTGGGAAAGGACTCGCAGAGTTTCACATTTAAAAAATTACTTCTTCGTGTCTCATGTTTTTCCAGCACTCGTGAGAAGATTATTTTTCGTTGCGGCAGGTGAGGGAAGAATACCTTCGAAATACCTTTGAGATGCTTGGAGGTCATCGATTAATCTCAATTATCCTCATAGGACACCTGTTTTTTTAACGAAAAGAAAAAATTCCTCAACGTCAAATATTCTCGAATTTCTCGAATCTGTGAGAATTTCTTTTCGTCAATCTGTTTAAATTTTTTTTTGAATCGTCGACGGTGGTTCGATGCTTGGGGAACAAGTGGTACGCGCATTTTGAGGGACGTTTCCAATTTCGAATAAGACCTCCTACTCGATCATGTTGCTTCGTCTTACGTGAGAACGTTCGGAGCGATAAAATCGAATTTCTCGTCGCCCTCGTTGCGAGTCTCGCGTGAACCGAGACGATCTTTGTCAGCAAGGACAGCAGCGTGAAATTCCTGCGAAACTCGTATCCCTCCCTTCCTTTTCCCATCCTTCGTTTATCCCACACCGGTACTCGTTGGTCATTTAAATTTTAAAGAGTCTCCGGACCTTCCCAACGAATTCCATCCCGAATGCATGCATTTAACGCTGAAGAAGAAATAAAATAAAAAATCCCAACATATAATAAATATATTAATCTACGATCTGTTCCTCGATCTTTCGGAGTTTCTCCGTCGTTCTCGTCGCGTCGAGATGTAAGGAAAAAAAAATCAAAGTTTCTGGAAGAGACCCGTACTCGCGCGTATCGCGTACGGATACGATGGAACTCGGTTCTCACGCTCCGTGGGAATGTACGAACGGGCGAGCGAGAGAAGAGACACGAAGCGAGATAGCTAAGAAGACCAATGCAGGCCTCAGCATGCACCGTCTACAATCGCGGAGGACGCGATACTCCCGATTGTCCAACTACGATTTTTTCTCCTCGAGTCTCTCTTCTCTCTCGCGAACGTCGCGAATGAATCTATTTGAATTCCTTAGAACTCTTGGTACCGAAATGGGAATGCGGCACGAAGCTAGTAGTACGTGTGGATGTTGCATTATTATTCCTTCCAGGATATCGTTTATAAGACGATAGACGATATCCGGTCGAGTCAAAGAAGAAATACGAATGAATGGATAAGATTTACAGTGGCTGAACGAATAGAGGCATATCGGCCCATAGCAATCGCAGTAAAAGTGTACAAATGCATAGTTGGAAAAATCTTAAAGCATCCATCAACGAATTCGAGATATACCTGAAGATTTTCACCGGCGGGTTCATTGTCTGTTTCACCTTCTTTCCAAGAATTTTCGTACGAGAAATCTTTCGAAATTTTCCGACCATTCCGTAGCCACGTGAACGGCTACGGTCATCGGGCGCTCAGATAGATCGACTTTGCCAGCACATGCCGGTCAGGAATTCTTTTTATTTTTTGTCACGCAACTTGGAAAAGAGATCCATAGCTGATGAGATATGGGAAAGTATATACGGAGAACGACCGTTGGCCGTTAGTCCACACGTGGCCTTCCAACGTCCCTCGAGACGTCTCTCGTCCCTCTGTATACCTGAAAAGCGAGAGATAAAGAAGGAGGAGAGACACGGACCGTACACCGCGCGAAGACGCGCCGTCGAGACCGTGAGAACTCGGGTTCCAACGGTGGCTTCTCGTTCTCAGGGTTACCAAGAACACAGCAGTATCGAAGAGATATTTCTACTCATCGAGGGAGCAAAAGGAACGGAGCAACGAAGATATCTTCTCAGGGAAGGGAAGAAAGATTCAATATTCGACGTATCGATCGCTTAATATCGATAATCGCAGCAGCGCACAGTCGAGAAATGTTGAAATGCAAAATCGTTGGTTTAGAAAAAAAAATTATAATTTTGCATTTTTCTTAGAGACCTTTAAGACTTCGGTTTTTTAAAAATCTTAAGTCCGTTTCATCCCCTAACTCTTTCTACTTCGCATCTCGGCCTCTCTTTAGGCTCCTCTCTTGGCGCCTCCCCCCAATCGCTCGAAGCTTCCTTCTGTCGACTGTTTCCCTAGTAAGCGTGAGTAAAAATTATCGCTCGTCGAAGATTCTTTCTCACGCTTGCGAGACGACTCGGGCGTCTCTTCTCACCCGATGGCTTATACGCTGGATATATATCTTCAAGCGAGATATATTCCCACGAAGTCGCACGCCTCCTCTTTATTCCTCTCAGCGTTAATCCTCAAACGAAACAGAAAAAAAAGGTCTTTCGAGATTCGGAACAAAAAAAATACATCCAGCGAGAACGAAGCTGAAGAACTTTGAGAATACGAAAAGAGACGAAAGAAGAAAGAAAAAAACATTTTTCACTCCTGTCGCTTGCCATAAGCTCTTCGAGGAATCGCTTTCTAGGTAAGAATCGTTGGACCTCAATGTACCAGAATGCCTTGTCTACCGAGGAATGTTTTTTCTTCTCCGATCCCTCATCTTCGGGGTTGAATCGCGTTTCTTCTACTCGTGCTTTCGAATTCTTCAAGGCCTCCGCCCTGCCGGTGTGAGCGGCTCGGCGGCCGCCTCTTTGGTTCATTCTGTGGCACTTCGTGGAAACGAGGGTTTCAACCACGAGGATCGTAAAATAACGAATTATTTTTCTGCTCTTCTCCGCGCGTTCACAACGGTTCTTCAGGTCAGATTTCACGGAGGCGTCAGTTTTTCTGTCTCGTTTTATGCTCATCGAGCATATTAGAGAGGACGGTATTCGAAGGCTTCTTCGAATGGGATGCAAGCAATAGCCGGAGAGTCTTTAAAACTCATTGGTTATAATATCCCTTCTGTGTGTGTGTATGCGCCGGGTACAAAATTCCTTGGAGGTTCAAAGGTCCTCGTACCCGCGGCGAAGGGGAGAAGAGATTATCCTCCCACGACCCTCGGGGTGCCCCGAAGACGAACCGAGGCGGTTTGGTTGTACGTTGAAGAGAGGGCCCCGAGCGTGAGAACGACTCTCGCCTGCGGTCAAATTCACGACGACGAGTATTAGGGCTTCAGGGCATCGAAGGAACGAATATAGCCGAAGGTTCGAGCCATCTTTGCCACGTTCATTCACCATATTCCTTAATTCTCTTAATTCATACGATAGATATTCTATACATACTTGTCTAAGTGACGAACACGAAAATTACATCGTGTAAACGCTTGAACTTCTATTGTTGCAAAGCGTTAGAGCGTGAAATTCGAGCTTACGGCATGACGGCCTCATTGGGAGAACAGAACTCAAGGAGAGGATCATTTTTCGTCTAACCACCCTCGTCGCCATTCAATGGGCTTCAAAACTTAACGAGGAGAAAAAATATTTCGCATTTTGGTAGTCATTTTTTTTTTTCGATCTCTTAACCGAAGCATTAGGTGACTATGAGAGGGTAGACGTGGTTTTTTTAGACCATACATTTTCCGTAAGAAATCATTTGTTCTTAACAACTCGACTATTTATCAACAAATTAGTTTTCGCGTTCAGGAATTCCTCTGCTGTAAGTACAGCAATGTCGTGCGTAGTGCAGACAGGAGTGCAGCCGAAGTGACGAGCAACGAGATACCATTATTCGTACAGCTGCTCGTACGAGAGTAGTTCACAAACGAGGGTAACTCTATAAAAGGGATAAAGCAAACGAGATACCGGTCTCGACTCTCCCAGAAAGATCTACTGAATAGAACTGCCTAATTAGTTAACAGGGTAGTATACCCTTCGACGTGGTATTTTATACTTTGGTATTTTTAACCGGCCTTTTTTCGCTCCTAACGTGTCCAATATCTCGTATTCCCCTCGAAAGATTAACGATCCGAATAACCTGATGGAATAGACTGCAAAACAGCAGAAGTACACTACCGCCGTCGGGTTTATGTGAGCTCTACTTCTGTTTTTCTGAACTGCAGGGCTTTCTACCTCGAGTTCTTCCAATGTCTATATACCATTTGATTACGCTATTGCGTCTGTTTAGACACAACGTGGGCGTATAAAAGTCGCCAAAGGGTTGAAATTCGTAACCAAGTGGTCTACTTAGAGACCAGGATTTCATGATGATCGAGAAAGTATATTGTCTACCCATAGCCCTGCGCTCCATAAAGGGTAAAGAAATCTGCCCCGCCGTCTACTACTCCATTTACGGCCGTTTTCTCCCACCCCAGCAGGTATACAAGAGCGTACCACTCCGTTTGGGCCCTTTAAAAGGCATTTCTATTCATGGTAACCACAGAGCAAGAGAACTCGCAGTTCAGAGCTCCACGTGAGTGCGAACCGAGTCGCCGTTGTAACAGGCGACTCAACGAGATTGGAAAGTAATCGATGCTTCATCGCGTATAACAAGATCTCATAAAAGTGCTCGAAGTTGCAGAAGCTAAACGAACTCTTTTATTCAGTCTGGTAAATCATAATAATACAAAAAAAAATACGGAAACTTCGCTATTACTTTGGTCTATATATGTAGCGAGGAATCATAAACGGTGAGAAGCATACGTGTTTTTCCCCTTGACGAATCGCAGCGCTTCGAAAGCATTGTGTCGGTGGCCTATTTACGCACCGGCGAACAATCAGAAACAGTATCGGGGAAGAGAGAATGGAGGCGGATTCTCCGCGGAGCGATCGGAATAGTAAATGGAAAAGAGAGGCCTGCCGCGTGACCTTTTCCATCAGGATAACAGACGTGATCGGAGGTACTTTCTAAACGATGGAAATACACCCTCAACCCCCACACGGACTTTTCCGATAGCTTCCGCAAGTTTTAACTCCGACGGAAGTTACTCGTTCGGAAATGTAGAAATTATTTTAGTTTTCTCAATTATATATTATCCACAGCATAAAATGCTCACTACTGTCGAATGCGTCGAATAATTGACACAACTCTAAATTACCTCTGACGATTCTCCGTTGGCTCCTTTCGTCCGTACAGTTAAATAAACATTTTTTTTCATGGTTCGTGGAAATAAGAAAAATTTCATAATACTTCAAAAAAATGTTTGTCGCATTTGCTTCAAGTTTTCAAATCTCCGTTGAGGATTTTTGCAATCGATGAATCATACTCTCGTTTCTGATGCTTTTGTTCGTTGTTCTCTTTGTTGCAAATTTCGATTGTGTGTTTTTTAGGCCACGTGAAAATCGAGATTTTCGCGATTGCTTCGAAAGCTCTTTCACATTGGTTTCGATGTTCAAAGGGTGAGAAAAAAAGATATGGCGAGTTGACGAGTCGCACGAGGAAACCTGCGCTTTGTATTCGAATTTCCATTCATAGTTTGCCACATGGGGATGAAATACGAGAAACTCGGGTGTCGATACTCCGCTGTGAAGAAACGAAAGTTATTCCAAATATTCTGTGTACGCTTCGGCGAGTATATACGGGAAAGGAAAAAAAGAAGATACCCGGGAAGGTCGAGACATTAAATATTGGTGTCGTGGGTTTCGGTAAAACGCGTGAGAAAACATGTGGCTCGGGGACACGTTAAACTCCACACATGAAGCAGAGCAACAGAAAGAACGAAGAGGTTTTTACCCTCATCGGATTTCTCACCACGGATATCTCGAGGGTTGCTTTGTTCCTATTCCTTCTCTCTATTCCCACAGCTATGCGTAGAGCGCGAAAGCGAACCGGCGCGCTTGAGAAAACGCAACTTACGAGATTACCACACGTGCGTCTCGTAACTACAAAAGTTCGTACGAGGGACGTTATAGTGCGTTCTCTTCGTCGTCAAAGCGAGTAAAGATCCATCGACTATCGTGACCGGACACTCACTCCACGTGGGAAAGGGTTAAAGTTTCGAACTTCTTTGAATTTCTAGATGCCAGGGTACCAGAACGTTGGAAAAGGTCGAGCGAACATTCGCCCGCCCGTTTGTTCGTTCGAAGACTCGCAGGGATGCTTATCGACCATTCGGGTTCGATCGCTTTTTATCACAATTACTTTAGTTTATCTGCGAATCCAACCTTTTTTCCTATCCCCCGATAGTTTCATCGGCAGTAAATTCCAGCTAATCGACTAATTGCAAATCATTTTGAAGATATGAAAAATTTAACGAAATATTTCAATCGAATTTTCGTACGACGAGAACTTTGTATTCATCGGCTTTGTGTAAAAAGGCAACAGTCAGCTTTGTTACGGTCGAAAATTGTGAGATTTGCACAACAGAGTTTTGCACGTCGTGTTTGTCGAGTTTTGTAGTCGACAACGACGATGGAACGAGCGGGAGTTTCATTTTGTCCCAAAGGGCCTTCCAGTGATCTGAAAAGTTATTAGGCAACCAAAGCGACACAAGAAGCTAAATCTCCCTCGTGCAATTAGAGTGTATAACTGAGGGGAGTTCTCGCTGTCCACCGAAACGAGATCACAGCGAAAGAGACGCGTGTGCGCAATCACAAAGGGGAGCCGGCAAATGTACGCCCGAACAGGCGAATAAATGAGAGGTACTTGACCCTTGAGTTCGAGTGGAGAAGGGGAGGAGGGGAACAACGACAAAGGGTTAATGTAACAAAGGCTCGTCTGTCGAACGAACAGGACATCAGGAGTCCGAGAGGTTTCGCCTTGTCTGGCAGCGACGCCAAAGGGCTTCCCCTACCCCTTCGTTGTAGACGAGGTTCAGCAATTTCCAGGCCATTGTACTCGACAACTTTTACGTACTCGCTATCGAATTCCAATTGAATACGATGTAACGAATTTCCGGGAAAAAAACAAAAATAAAATGTCCACTGAGGAACGATTTATTACCATCCTTACTTTCTGTTTTAGATGTTCAACGTATCTGGGTACGTAAAAAAAAAAAAAAATACACGAGAACGAAAAAAAAGGTGAAAAAAATTAGTGAATAATAATTATTTATTATTAACTCGATCCGCAGCGATAATTTCAATTCACAATTAATAAATTTTCGATAAAAAATAAAGAATAGAGTATTGACAAAAAAAAAAAAGCTAAACAGAAATTATCGAACAAAAGTTAATTATTATTAACTTGAATCTACAAATTACAGTGATTATTTTAAATTGTAATGCATCGCAATTGTGTTGTTAGTAATTAATCAATTTTAAAAAACCCGAAACTCATCGCCTATAAGATCGAAAAAAAAAAAAGTTTCGATACTAACGGAGAATTCCCCGGAGGCGAATAGGTCACGGATCACGAACAAAAGCTTGTGGCCTCAAGGATCACGGAATCATAAGGGCCCAGGAGGTCGAGGATATTTTAGGTCTTGTGCCACGAAGGGTTTTCGCATCCATTCGGCTCGAAAGCCCTCCAAAAAAAAAACAATGCCTAACAGGGATGCCGAAGAAACGAACCGTGGCACTGAAAAGCAACGTTATACTGTGTGGATACACCGCATCTGTAAATCGTCACGGTTTCCTTATTATAACCGTTGAGAATGTATCTCGCGGTCGTAATTCAGTCACCAAGTGTATGATTAAGCGTCGAGGGCAAAGGGTTGAAATTCGAGTCAAGTTCGTACCACTTAAGAATGCGGATAACATGAATCGTGAGGGGGTTTGGCCCGCTGTTCCGTCCTTTCGGTCTTTTCTCCCTTCGTCTTTATGACTTTCGTTCGGTAGGCCTGGTGTCGGTATATACGTATCTCTAAATCCATTATATACATCCGAGGTACCACCCACCCTTGAGAAAAAAAAAAAAAATGTCCTTTTCACGAGGGCAGATTCCACGCCCCCGTCTCGAAAGGACGAATCCCTGTTCTCGATAGGTTGCCGACTTTATACTGCACCTAATACACCAGAAGCAGCACAGGAGCAGCAGTAGCACCGAGCAACACATTCGACTACCAACTCGCTCGATCTCTCTTTCTCTGTGCTCCGGCTCTACGCATAATTTGATGAATTCACCTACCAGGCTTATATACCGTTGTAGAGCTAGAAACTTTGAACCAGCGAAGGCAAATTTATTCTAATTAAATCAAATTAGATTCACCCCGCACGCGGGCGAACGAACGAACGAGGCTCCTGGTCGAGTCTGGTTCTCTACAGTTAGTGCGCCCGGTGCACGCCGGGGACACTCACTCCTCTTCCGCGGTGTGGTAACATACGGGACGACGAAGATGCGGGGAAAAGGGATGCGACACAGCAGATGAGATCCGCATTGCGTGCACTCGTATTCTCCGCGCGTCCGTTACTACCCACTGTCGTCTTTCCCTCTTTAACTTCATTTTTTTTATACTTCTTTATTTTTTGTACTTTTTTATCTCTACTTTATTTCTGTTTGCCACGGGCATAACTTCTGCCGTCGTAACTGGAAAGTAACTGAACGTACAGCTTATTGCGAAATATGCATTCTGTCGAGTAGAACTGATGCTGTCTCCGCTGCGTTGACCCATTTTTTTCGCGGCATTCAACAAGTTTTTTGTAAGTGGAAGTGAAAGTTTTAATATTGAACAAAGTGATTTTAAAAAAAATACACAATATTTTGAAAAATTAAATAAAAATTCTAATTGTCTTTGCGTATTGATATTATTTGCGAACGGAAGAGATTGTAAAATAAATTTTCAAAGCGCAATTTTATCGATAAACAATTGTATTATCACTTTCTATCTGATCGATATATCGATAATGAAAGATCGACGTGATGAGATCAGAGTACAAGAAAAGGCGAATGATCGGAGAAACGGAAAATGCGAGAAGCGAATCTTCGGAGTTCACCATAAACATGGTACCGGACGCCAGGGCCTTATGAATAAGTAAGAAGTCGCTATGGGACTGCCGGTCCCGGTTTTATGGTATGCGACCGTTCTCTCTCACCGATACGCGAGAAGAGCCGTGCAAAGTGAGAGAGAAGGACGCCAGGTATACCAAGTCTGACGTTGATTTACTGCATCGCACCGATCGTGGGTGGTCCATTAGAACATACTGCACACACTAAACAATTTATATCGTTCTTACCAGTGGAACTAATGAGGCGGATTAACGTGTCGTCGAGTATCAGGAATCCAAAATATCTATAGAGTTCGAAAGCGTTCCTTCGTTTTTGAAGAAATTTTCCGGTTTTAAATGAAAAAAAATAAGAAATAAGAAATTTTCACACCCCCGCGGTTTTCGAACAGGAAATTATACTCGAAAAGTTGGCACGCCGGGTATTTCGTAGATTCTTGAAAAATCGTTGAAAACGAAAAAAGAGGGATTAGTTTTCAGTGGTTACTTCACGATTAGGAATGTATAATAAGAAGACACAATTTTCCGCTTTCCATCGCTTTTCCTTGATCTGAAGCTTTTCGATATATTGAGTATTATCGTGAGAGAAACGAAAATGCTCACGAACCCCGCTGAGTTAGAACAGGAAAATATACTCGATTTCTGGCGCGACGACAAGGCGTGTTCGTTGGAAAAGGGATTAGTCCTGACTGTTTAATTTGCTACCAGGGGACCCCGGGAGCAGAGAAACTTGTGCTTCGAAGATCCTTTCGAGGATTTAGGCCTCGAGATCTGGAGGAACCAATTAACGTCAAGATCAACTCTCAGGAAATCATGAACATCGTGAAAGTGAAATTTCGGCAAGAAAAGAAAATATTTTCTTCTCGCATTATTTTCAGAAAAATTCGTGACCCTCGTCAAAACCTTTTGTAGACAGTTTGAAAAGGATCGTAAATGCTTGGATATAAATTTCAATTGTTGCGATAATCCGTTTATGACCTGCCATAAGAATCGCTGTACCGTCACGCGATGAATCGTTCTGTTTGCTATTGACGTAAATTCTGAAACGTCCTCTGTCCATACTTTCACTGCGAACGTTGTAAAAACACCGGGAGATCGAGAAACCACCCGTAGTGCCATTTTAGTCCGCCCGCATTGTCCTGGAATATATCTAACGTAAAAATTCGACAACGAACCGTTACGGACAATCCAATTATCTCTCGATTTTCTATCAGGACTCGATGTATAGTTTGGAGGTAAAAAATTTCCTTCGAGGATCTTTGAAAAAGAAACTCTTCCCTTGTAGCCTTTTGGATGGACGATTTTCACAGACAAATGGGCTTAGCGTTTACCCTGTAGAGGAAAACCCTCAGCTGTGTGAAGGGAACTCGTGAAGTTAAAGCTTAGCATTTCAAGGCCGTTGTACCAGGACACTATGTCCTCTTGTCGAGAAATATTGAAAATAAAACGACTAAAAACTTCGATGCTTCGATACGCAATGATCAAAAGCCATGAAAGATAATGGTTTTTAACATAATTCGGGCGTTTTGTGAAATGGAATAATTTTGTTCAAAATTTCTCTTCGGAAAGCTGTTATTTCACTCGAATGCAATACATATTTTTCGGTTCCGGCGAACGCGTATATAAAAGGTGAAAATTGAATTGAACCAAATTGAAAATTGAACCAAAAATCATAAATATAATGTTTTTTAACATAATCCCATTTTTTTATAAAATCGAATGAATTGGTTCAGAATTTCTATTCGGAAAGCCGGAGTTTTACTCCAATGCGTACATATTTTTCGTATTCGCAGTCCGCGCATATAAAAAGTGAAAATTCAAAAATGAACGGTCACAGTTGATCCAATTATCTCTCGTTTTTCTATCAGGATTCAATGTCGAGTTTGGAGCTACGAAATTTCTTCGAAAATTCTTTGAATGCGAAGTCTCGTTCTCGCGATACCTGAGGTTCGTCTTTCGTGTTCCTCTTGGGTAGGCAATTGCTTACATTCAAGAATAGTAGATCTTCGTAGCATTTAGGAGGAGTTTCTTGGCTGTGTAAAGGAAGCAGATGGACTGAAAACTGTAAACTTTAAGTCCGCCCTACCAGAAAGAAAAGAGGCCGAAGGTAGGTCTTTGCACTGTGGTCGTCGTAATGGTAAAATGGTTGAAAATACCGCAGGCTTGCAGCACCCTTTGCAAACAGCAGCTTGGAAAAACGAAATGTAGCGCAAGGTCGATAACGACAGTCAATGCCTTTTGCCGCTTCAGGCGAAGCTTCACAGGTTTTTTTCTGCTTCTATGAATAGAAATTTTGTTCGGAATGGTAAAAAAAAAAAAAAATACGGCCCGAGGGTCTTCTTCTCAAGGATTTTCGTCAGGGTATTAGAAGCCAAAATGTAGTGACTCGCAGCTCTCGTTTTTTCATCTACTTTTGCCGTGAATTCCCTGACCAAAAAATGTATCGCGTCGCCCCAATAGACTAGGATCTTAGACGATGGTTGGAGGTTATTTTTCACCCTTGAAAAAAAAGGGTGGCCTTCACTATCGTTCTGTAAAGCGTGTCAAATGTATTGGAGTAACATGACAAGCTTAGCCGGAGCTCAGGTCAAATTCCATGATTCTATCTTTTCCGTCCATTTTTTTTAAGAAAAAAAATCAAAGCCAATTATCTCGCTTTCTAAAAGCCGGCAAGCAGAAGATCGTCGAAGGTATTTTTTTTCTTCCCGAGGGTTCTCGACAATTTTGAAGGCTCTAATATTTGTGACTCTCGCAGAAGATTCAGAGAAACGTTTGTCATCGAGAATCGTAAAGAAAAAAACTAAAAAAAAGATATCGGTTGACCGAAGTGGATTAGGGCATCAGATGAATATTGGAGGTTTTGCGTCTTCGATAAATATCTCACGTTATAATTAAAATTCTACAAATTCTCCAGCGTGTGAAAATTCGTCGCGTTAAATCGCTCGAAGCATGACGGTGGTATCGGAGTAGCAGAAGAAGCCGTGGGTGCAAAGATCGGGAACTCTTGGCAAAAAATTCGATGCCCAAAAAAAAAAAAGAAGTCGCGGAAAAAAAAATTGAAACCAATTATCTCGCTTTCTAAAATCCGGCGAGCAGAATACGCAGGAAAGTGTCTTTTCGTTTCTCGAGAAGGATTTTGAAATCTTCAAAGCGGGTCTCCGAAGATTTACGACTTGGGATTGTGCCCGCAGGTCGAATGACACCGGATCCTGTGACCAATGAAAATGTCGAGTCCCTCCCTTTTTTTTCCTTCTTCTATCTCCGTTCAGCTGTTCCGAATAATAGTTTAGGATTTGACTCGAAGATTTTACTGCAAAGCCACGCCTTCGAATTCCACGAATGCACGATGCACGATGCACGTGAGCCCCATATGGGTTCCTATCGGGAGAACGGGAATAACGACGAGCATCCAATAGCAGCGTCGTTAGTTCGGAGCGGTGAGTTCATAACTACCGAAGGGATCGTTGAATCCACTTGGGAACTTCTCTCCCATTCAGTCTACCGATGAACTCTGTAGAACGCGGATAGGTCTCGTGAACCCTTCGCGTCGACAGTGAACGGCGTAAATTGCGAACGTAGTTGAAAAACTAAAAATAATGATAATGTAAAATAATGTGTTTTACTTACCGGACGGATGATTAGCTTGAATGTTGTAATCGTCGACTTGCAGTGTGCTGTTCGCTCCGTTTCTCATGAATCTTATAACGTGATACTGATTGTCGTTGACTTTAACACCGCCTTCGCCGATCGGATGATCATTAGTCCCCATATTGTAAACGGCGAAAACATTGCCTTCCACCTGTGACGAATTTAAAAATACGATGTATTTTTTATCGAACAATAAAAATAACCTACGAATCGAACGTCGAATACGAACGACGTCGTTGCGTCTTTCGTAACGTCGAATTAAAAAAAAACGATGTATTGTTTATCGACCAATAAAAATAACGTGTAAATTTGTAACGTATCATTAATTAGTTTCAACAAAAAGTTTGTGCAGAAAATATTTCGCAACGGTTCGATCGGTAAATTTATTACGGCTATTCGACAGGCATAACAATGATTCATTGTCAATATTTTGGTAATCTATCATCGAATCGGATTTTCTCTCGGTATCGTTCGTCGCGTTCATAAATGAACCGCTGTTTATTTACGAATTAAAATATCCCACGCGCGTTTTCCGTGAGTGTTGGCCGAAAGCGTGGTGAGTCGATTAAATTGGTCGACGAAATCGGGTTCGGGTCACACGAGGGGTTGTCAGCTAATTGAAGCGTCTCGTTACTAAACCAATCCATTGTATAATACCGCGTACATTCGAACGTTCGCAATCAATGGCGAAAGTATATGTATTATAATACGTTCGAGTTGTGTATTCCCCGGAGCAGCAAAGCTTAACATTTTTTTTTTAATTCGCTTGAATGGTAATTTTTATTTTATTTATTCTTTCAATGCCGCGTGCAAACGCGACGATTGCGACTGTTTGCTCGAAATTTATGTGATTAGTATTTGTAACGGTGGTTAACGGTGGTATATATTCTCGTGAATTTACACTTCGACCTCGCGACTCGCTTCACATTTTGAATTAATATTTAATATTTGCATTAATACGTTTCATCAAATATGCATACGCTTAGTGGTAATGGAACGCAGATAATCTCAAGCCAATTGAAATTATTATGCGTAAAGGAGTAAGCATACTTGATACATTATAAATATCGATTTCGTACTCCAATACGAATTTTTAATACACCTTTGTAACCGAAATTCAATATTTGCGTGTTTTTTAAAATCATACAAACGTACGAAACTTTGCAGCTCGATATATAATGTACTAACGATTTGAATTTCGAGGTAATCGTTGCTCGTTGCCGATTCTATTCTGAGAAGCACCGCGTCACTCGTTCCGGTAACGAAACCCATGGCTATCGTGTCTCTCTTCATTTCCGGTTGACGATCCGTCGGAAAAGTGTACGTGATGAGTCCCCTTCCCGGTCCAAACTCGTACGCTACAGCTTCTGCAAAAGAATAAAAAAAAAAGCAAACGATAAATCAATTGACGCATCGTGCCGTTCGAATATAAAGGAGAAAAAAGAATAAAACAAAAAAAATAAAAATAAAAAAAACTGCCGGCAGAGCTCTCCCGGTAACTTACCTTCGCTGCAAGTCGGGCCGCTGAAGCTCGTCATGTCGCAATCGCACGTAAAACTGTTCCATTGTTGTACGCAAGTTCCGTGATTCGCGCACATGTCGTGCGTACATTTTTTTCCCGGATGAATATTCACAGAAGCGTCGCAACCGGATTCAACCAGAGTACTCGTGACAACTGAGTCTGTCATCAAATCGACGCTTTCGCCGCTCAAATCCAATGAGGCTAAACAACCCTCGAAACCGTGACGACTTTGTATCGGCTTTGGCAATTGTTCGTATTGCGGCTTCTCGACGCCACCTGAAAAGAAAAAAGAATACATATCCATATCCATAATTGTCAAAGTCATAATTTCGTTGCGATTGTTACGCGCATTTTCATTGAAATTTATAAAAACAGCGGCCATATATCGAGTACCCAATAGTTTTCTCAACTAATTGTTAGTTCTTACAACTCATTGTTTTTATCAGTGGATTGTTGTAAACGGAGAGAACAATCCCATTATCGCGATTGAGCGTTTTACGGTGCAAGTCATTGTGATATAATAGTTATTTTCACCGTAGTCGGTACAGTAGGAATCTGTTGAATATCGAAAAAAAGAAAAAAAGAACTCTTATAAGACTCAAATTTTGCTCCGACTACGATTCATATTATGCAATTAACGGAATACGCTATTTTCAAATGTTTAACTCGTAAAAAAAAATTATTTTCCGCTCTTTTGTAAACATACAATCGACCGCCACCTTTGCAGTTTCTCTATTAATATATATAATCTTCGGAGTCTCAGCGTCCAATGGAATTGGATGATAAAGTGCGCACACGAGAGTTATTCTTCATCGGTAATGTGAGGCTCTTGACAATTCAGTCGCACAATGATTTATCCCGAATCCCGGTGGCCGCAATCGACATTACGCCGGCGGCTGTGACACACGTACCACCCGAGCGAAAGCAAAACCGCACTCGGTCGGTTCGTCCGTTCATTCAGGCAGAAAATCGATCGGTATTCGGTGTGGAATGCTCGCGGGTATGAGAGCTTCCAAATCAATCGTCGAAGCCAATTGATTTTTTTCCTTCTAATAAAACCGTTTTCAACATTTTTTTTTATCGAATTTTATAAATTAATCGATAAATCGATCTGCAGTACCTATGTACAATATTCCATCGAGATCAAGATTTTCATTGCTGCCCGGACTCGTAATAGCGGTAACGTGGTCGTCGACTGCGAGTGTATGTCTTCGCGGTGCTGGTCTTCCGATACTAACGGCGTGCCATTTTCCATCGTTTAATCTCGATCTCGAGTTGTCCCTTATCTGTACGGGTCCGTCACCCAAATCGAAGAGATAATGCACGTGTCCGTTGACGAGTTCAACCGCAACGAAGTCCCGCTCCCGTCCAGCGTTGTAGAGAATCAATCCATTTGCCTCTTTCGTCTTGAACTGTGAAAACAACGATGAAAATTTTAATCAACAATAATAAACAGATCTAAAATCTGGTAGAATTTATCAATTTCATTGCGTAACGAGACATTTGGGATTTCTTTTTTATTTGTCGGTAGAAAATAACTTTATCCAGACGCTCGTTACAAAGGAGCGTTAACGTTTATGTCCTCAGCGTCTATTGTTTCATTATTGTAGCTGTACGTTATATTTTAACGTTTCTCATATCGTTTTAACGAGCCGGCCACGAATCGGGGTTCAGGTAGTTACGCGAGATCGTTTCCAAATGCAGTATCAACAGCGGGAGGAGAAGGGATATATATAAATATATATATATGTATCAGGAGAAAGTGTAGTTAGGTGCAACGGACACGAATAGCAGCATCAGGATATGTTTCGAGAGTGGAGGCGAGCGCACGCCTCGGTGATAACCCTCTCGTCAGATATATAGTCGTTAAACGTATTACGGGCAATACGGAATGGGCTCGCGTAGCATACCTCGAACTACCAATTCGTATTCGCATACAGGGACATGGGGACGTCTGCGTAGTATAACGCGACGCGAAAAGCCAACCTCGTAACAAGTCATCCGCCGAGAATTTCGCGGTCATATTCGAAATCAAACGCGAGATCGTTGGTTCGCTGAATGGGCGCGTATTACTCTCTCTCTCTCTCTCTCTCTCTCTATCGCGCTTCACGCTATTCTATCGCTTTACCTAATTCCAGAAGCGGCTGCCGCGAGCGCAATGCACGAACGGGGCGTATGCAATTGCAGTGAATGGCCGGAAGCGTACAGTTGTTACCGGTATCGAAGACCGCGCGCCGGTCTCATCAAGAACCAAACTTTCCCTCTCGCTTTATGGAGATTATGAACGGAACGCAATTGAAAATTCGAAATTCACCATACGAGAGTATAAACACCGAAAATTTTACATACGAATTGGTTTTATAACGATCGTTTGAACTGCGGTATGACTCGGATATATTTTCGTTAAATGGGCTCTTTTCGATTGAATAACTTGTTTGAATATGTTTAGAATACAGTTAAATCAACGCGGATGAATAAATAGGGAGGTTTGGTAAGGTATTGACTCCTTTTTCGAGATTCGACGAATGTATTCGAATCGGTTATGGAGTGAGTAGTAAAATGCGTTGCGGAGTCGTAGTCAATGCGGAAAAATGAATATATAGTCCTGAAACGACCAATACGAAAAATTTGGTATAGCGAACTTTTATAGCCAGTTTTCGGAAAAATAGTCATATCGTACCTTTTCGATAAAGCGTAGAAAAAAAAATACACAAGCGCGGCTATTTGGCGGAAAATGGTTTTCGGGGTCGTTACAAGGTAATCGAAAAAGTTGTAGAGAAAAATCGAACAAACTGGTACTTTCGCAATTTTTTTTTTCATTAAATCGAAGAATCCTGAAAAAAAGATTTTAGTTTAAATATGGGATTCTTCATCGCTCTCAATTCCGCCGCGACAAAGTTTTGCTTTTGTAGCTTTCGATTTCAACCTCCGCGCTCGCGATCAGTCAGCGTACAAATGAAGCTACAAGGCTCTTTAATATTTCAAGATTTGTGTCAAAATGATTTTTTTATATACTAAAATCGATGAAAAACTGGCTATTTAATTATTGTCTGAAAATATGACTTACCTGAAAATATACATTGGTCTCTACGTAAGCTTTGAGAACAGGCAGACCGACGAACGTATGTTTCGACGTGAATGTTACGGGATGATGAACCGGATGATTTCGCTTTCCAAATTTTCCGGTTACCCTTATTATAGGTGTCACACCCTGATGAGAGCCTTGATGCGAACCCGCGCTTCTTGCTATCTCGAGGTAAGGATGTCCGTTGAACCACATTTGTTGCAGTTGTCCGACAAAGTGAGGAATACTCTCGCCGGAGTGTAGATAACCACCGACATGGAGCGTTCGAAATTCTAAAATATTGTCCTTTCCCAATTGTGTTTCGGCTTGAAAAAAAAAAAAACACACATTAATACTATAATTTCCATTGTAAAATTAATAAATATACATAGTATCATACATTTTTTAGCGTAAAAAACATCGATACATTCGAGTCTCACGTCGAGTACTCTGACGTTTTGTCGTCTCACATTTCGCCCACGTCTTCGAACGCGAAGAGCCCTATCATAGTCATAGTCTATAACCCTGACGATCTAACCATCGTTGGCGATGTCGTACGCCTTCCCCAGCATCGCGATCGTCGACTTTGATGCCAATTTACGATCCAATTAAACGTCGTTTGATTGGCCCGCAAATGGCCTTCGTTGACCATCAAGCGAACAGCGAACGGTAGTCAACCGTTCGGTAGTCAACGAACGGTAGGCGGCCCCTTACGCAGATCACCGACGATAGGGTAACATCGTCGACGTCGTTCGTACCCGTCCTCTGACCATATACACCCGTTACTGTAATTTAGAGCTCACGTTTGAGTAACGTGTTTGCCGACGGTCAACGAGGCGTTCGTTCGATCGGAGAACGCGCAATCCTCTCCCGAATTCGCTCGACTATATTATCGGAAAATCCGTTTGTCTTCGTGGACAATATATGCTAAATGAAAGCGCGCGAATTGCGACGCACATGAAATATTAAATATTGATGCTTAATATCGAGTATTAATTAACGATATGTTCGGCAGTAATGTCGAAGTGCGGAAGAAGCGACGATTTAGCAATTTGGAGGATTATTGTCTCTTTGGTTCAATATTGGCTGAACCAGAGTGGTCATCCTCGTTTAATAGAGCGTTAACTGGAAGCAGAACTGTACCGTAGTGGAGCTAACTATTGGCTCGTACACAATATCGACGAATATAGTCGAAAACTAGATTTGTCAATATATCTATCGGACACTATATACCAATATAGTAGATACCCAAGAAGAGAAGGGGCTTTAGGGGGTATGAAGCGGTCGAAGGTTTACCGAGAGTCGAGACAGGGAACCGGAAAGCTTGCAGCATAGAAGACCACACGCTATATCGCGCGTTGATTGGCAAACCAAGCGGTGGATCGATTATATTATCGATATTCGGTACCAGTGGACCGGTTCTCTTCGGCGTACAACGTTTTGCCCCCGTGCTACTGTGACGCTGTCGGTATAACGTCCACGAATTAATTCTGTTACCCGATTAACTCTGGAAACTGCAGAGCGTTGCTTCTCCGAACCAACGTTTTGTCGCTGCCACTGTAATGGCAATAAATCGCTGTGGCAACTGCCGCGAATGAATTATTTCGATGCGAAGTCAACTGCGCAAACGAAAGGGCTTTCGGGTCCACTGCGATATGCGTGTAATGGCAACACGTTGAATAGAGATAGAAACGTTTCCTAATTAGCCTTCTGTAATTGCTCGTCGATATCTCACACCGGTTCCCCAACCCAATACGATGCCCCGTCGCGCTGTGTATACTTGTATAGTAATGACGAAATTGGATACGTCATAATGATAATTAATGACGTTGGAATGATTATACTCGATGGCGATAGAGATCGCGGCAATTGAGCGCAATTCTCTCGATGAAATGATGTCCCACTGGAAGCAAACGGAATTTCGAAGAATTTTTTTTTTGTTCATGTTCACGGACTGCGTCGAGGACCCTTTCGTAATTTATAAAATTATTTTAAACTGATTTGCCGATTGACTACTTTTCAACTGGAAATTTTTCGAAAATTTTATTTTTTCTTTAAAATTGAATAATGAAGACTCGAATATGAAACATCCTTCGTATTTTTTGTATTTCGAATTCATTGTTCGTCCGACGTTTTAAATGAAAAAATTACAGGAACAGATTCATTTCCACTTGGTGAAATTGAACAGTTAAGCTTGCAATGTGTACTTTGTTTCAAAATTTGCGAAAGAGATTGTAGAACTGTGAGCGACTAACACCGTTCAGTTATTATTTGGCACACGGATTTTTATAAATCGCCCGGCCGATGAAATTGATCGAGCCGTACGATATGTCGAGAGTTTCGACAACGGCGGAGCGGAATTTCACTTCGGATACGAAATGCATGCAATTTATATGACGAATGTACGGGGATGCAGCGAAGCAATAAAGTAAAGCGAGCAATGGGATGTATGTGTGTGAAACGGATAGTTCGCTTGCCTCTCATTCTTCAGGCTTCCACCCGAGGCGTTCGCGCAATTGCTGTTCTGTACAGTATATGCGAGAAGAACCCCTTCGCCCCGCGATATTCGCCGGTGGTTCGGACGTTTCTATCGGTTTATTGGTAATAGAAAGCGGCAAAACTCGCTCCAGATACCGTCGACCAAATATATCCGTATAACCCGGTTCAACCCCTCTTCACTTTGTTTTCTCTTTACATTTCTGTACGCAACGTATGCAACGGCACGCCAGGATGGTTTACAAGCGATTGGACACTGTACATCGAAACGGTAAATTTTCCATATTTCCTTTTCCTAGTATACGATTCACGTTTGTTTTTTTTTATATTTTCCTTATACACACACTGAAAAAAATGTGTTGATCCAAATAAATGTATTTTGTTGACCGAAGATTTAGTTAGACTAACCATTATTTATTCAACGGAAGTAAGTTAAATTAACAAGATGAACAATGTTAGTTGACTGATCCGGATCAATGATTGTATTTAGTTAACTAATACGAAAATATCGGTACGATACGATACTAACTTCGATGTTTTAAACAACGATAGGTGGGTTTAAACTTACGCTTATTTTAGATGTATTCCGCGTGTAACACAAGCGATCTGTTCTATTTTAAAAAATACTTTGTGCAAATAAACGGAAGGCGCGATATGCTTAGTGCGCAATTTGCATTAAATGAAACGGATCTTACATCAAAAAGACCGAAAAAGTTTTTCAACCAATAATTTTTTTTCCCAATGCATATATAAGAGAGGAAACGTTCATATGATTCCGGACTTTGCGAAGAGTTTCAGCTTCGTTAAGATTATTCATACTTTTATGTTTCTTTTTCTTTTTGAAATTCATTTTTTACAACGATGCGAGGTGAGCATCTCATAGAGTTCGAATTACTATGAACGAAAAAAGCTCCTATTTCACCGTGTTGTAGCTTTGTCAGCATTGTGTATATACATATACATATCAGCGAGTTTTCGCGAGAGCGGGAGTGTGACATAAATCTTGGTAAACCGAGACGGATCACAAGGAATATGGTGGAGGATAAAGAGCTGGGGAAATCGCTCGAGCGGTTTATCTTCCTCACCTTCGCCAGCGGCAATCCTCTATCGACGGATAAATCTCCATACCAAATTGATTACGGCTTGAGGCTCTCGAGTGGTATCGCTACGATAATGTACGGCATGTCCGAACGCTTCTTTATACATTCGATCAATTATTTCCTATGGTCTCTCGCACTATCTGCCCGGAATAATCAGCGTCACCCGTGCCTTCGTTTTTGAAATCGTTTACGAAAAAATGCTGATGATTATCGTTATGATTTTAAGGCTTCATAAAGATCCTTGAATTATATCGAAGACAATTTTACGCTATATAAAGAATTCTTACTTTTCGATGAAACATGTTAATTATGGAGCCGCACCTGTGCAAATGATCGGATTCGGCTTCAATGAATATTGCGCTTCTCACATCGTCCATAAAAAGATAAGGATATTCTGGTTCAGTCATTGGCGACTATCTTTTATTTATTGGGATCGAATTCGCGCGTATATCATGGGCCATTTTCTCTTTCGGATTTGTGATGATCGATCACTGATACGGCCCAATAACTGTACGGTTTATATCAATATTGCGATATACATATACGTAGATGTTGGCTTCACCTTCGGAGACTATACGAAAATCTATGGGAAAAACCCCAGGAGTTGGTGCAACGAGAGGGAAAGAGAGCGATGGACAGGGGGCGTGGAAAGTGGGTTGGTGCAGCGCGATATAAGGACGATATTTCATGGAGGACGAGAGAACTCGAGTGTACACTGGAACCCACTCCACGATTTGCCTTCGGTGCTGCTAGTAGAGTGCGTCGTGGCCATTGCCGTGCTCGCCTTCGCTGTTGGATATTTATGCTAAATAGGGATTTTGAAATACGATATTGCCGCACCCGTGGTTTTCGTATATGTACTATATACAGGCGTGTCGTTGCTCTCGATGCTTTCTACCGCTATTGCGCTTCCGTTTCTCCGTTACCTCCGTGGTTCTGCAGACACCGCGAGTTCCGCCTCGACGATTAAGAGGTCAACGGTAGGTCAATACGTTCTCGGAATGTCCCGTGTGTCTCTATCACACAGTGTTCGAAAACGCGACTACCGGCTTTGATCGTTCGAAAACTTTTGGTTGTGGAATATTTAGCAATTTAGAGACAGGATGAGCTCTCACCGGCGGAGGATTCTCATTATTTTAGATCTATGCAACGGAGCTTTTTAGCTACAAAACCCGAACATATCATATCTTTTAATACGTTAATTTAGATTGCTGAATTTAATCTCCTATCTGTTTACATGAACGATACGATTTTATTGCATTAGTTAATTCGCACTTAATTCATCGATCGATTAAATTATTTACTTTTAAAAAGCATTTTTTTTCTATTTAAAATTTTTTTTATTTCAATATTATTTTATTGTTCTATTTTGAGTAAATTCGTATTTAATTGATCGGTCAATGAAATTCCTATCTCTTCGAAAATCGAACTAAAAATATCGGTGGAATGTCAGGAACCATAGACCCACCATCAAACCCGAAATTTCAAAATTGGAAGTCTCAACAATTTACTGATAATAGCATATTTGCTGGAAATTCATGCGCGTGTATTATTGGCCGTATATAACGCGGTGTATATAAACTATACCACGTGGTATAATTTAAATGTATAATTGAAGTGGTATATATAAATTGGTCATGCAACAAAACTTGCTAAACGCAGTATCACTTGCTACAATAATTCGATTGCGAACTCTCTCGGCTCGTTAATTGCGGCCCAAGATCACAGTTCGAGAGTTAAATTCGCATTTTCTCGTCCGCCGGTGTGCAAATGAGATACGTTGAAATTGAAAAAGAAAGAGTCCGCAGCAGCAGTACCGGCGGGAACGACGAGAATGCAGAATCTACGAGAGAGTTTCGCCAACGAATCAGAGATTTCGAAGCCCGTGCATCGCATGAGACTCCTCTCTAGAAAGGGGTGCAACTGCACGGTACGGAGGCGCGTGAAATCGGTTAAGTCACGTGAAACCCAAGTGTTAGCCACTTCCTGTCATATATAGATACTCTGTTATATATGTCTATCTATATATGTATATATATACTCCCGTATGTATGAATCTCAGCGCCGTTGCAATAGGCGTAGGCGTTCGTTCGTAAATATCTCTTGGTGCACCTCTCTCGTTTACCTATACGGCTGAGAGCTCTCGCCCCCGAGTAGGTAACAGCGATATCATCCTGAGAACTCTCCAACACGCCTGGCACCGGCCCTTAATCATCTAATCTCTTCGTTTAATTGGGTAATTAATTACCGTAGATTTGCCGCAATTAATTACCCCTCTCAGTCGTTTTATCCCCGCGATGAAACGGACAGAACGGCGAGAGAGAGAATCGAGTACGGATATGCGATTTTGATATCGCATCTTTTCGAAAACTTTTCCATTTCTCTCGGTTAACCGCCTGCATCTATTTGTAATGTCGTCGATATAAAAAAAAACGAGTCCTTTTGTTTTTAAACAGACGAAATATACATCGATTTTGTGAGCATCGAAGAGAATTTTCATCGAAACGTTAATACAGCGGCGTTAGCAATTTTCTTCACGCGGCAATTACCATTGATTTATTAACTCATAAGTTGCGATTTATTATGCGGCATCATCGTAGCTTATTTTTTAAACGATACATTTGTATATACGTATACTCTCGCAGTCACGACGAAACGACAGACACTTCGAAGTTCGATAACGTCGCGTCGTTTCCCTCGTTCGCAATCTCCATGTGCACGGAAGGAGAAACGACAGAAGACCCTTTAAATCCTGCAGGGACGAGGCGATGTTCTTCGTCACGGGGCCGCGGGCAACTCGGCGAAACGAGCTCAACAAGAGAGATTTGGCCGCGAGGCCAGCGTCCTAATAAATATGCTAAAACCCTCCCCTTCAACTCGGAACGCACATGTTCTCTCGTATCGCGATTTGCTGGGTGGACTACGAAACAGCAGCTTACAGAATTTTTCATTTTTTCGTATACGGAAGTATCCTCCACTTCCACTATCCTCGAGACGCGCAACATCGGTCATCCGCCGTTAGTTTGAAAAAAAAAAAAAAAAAAGTTCGGTCTCCTCCGCTATAGGAATTTCAAAGGAATAGATTAGAGTTACAAATCGACATGATAGTTGGCCGTACGACGCTCCACGTTATGCGCGACGTTAAAAAAATTCGCCGCTATATCACTTTGATACAAAATTGCTTTTGCTTGAGAGTTATCGGAGGTCAAAGAGATAAGCCGATACCGTTTGCTTGAGATGACGTTTTTTCCTCGTTTCCAATTGCTCATCGAGACGAGAGCAGACGAATGATACATTTTTTACTTTAACGCGACATGGTATTTATAGAGTACATATGCAATGATGGGATTAAAACTCACCGGTCACAATTGGCTCGTCGTCCACGTGAAATTTTATGTTTGTAGCTCTTCTCGAAAATTTCAGTGTGTGCCACATGTCGTCATTGAGACCTTGACCAGCGAACAGAATCTGGAAAAGAAAGATTAATTGGTTCTCATACGTCTTAAATGATATCAATTGATCAATCGATCGATTTATTTATTGGTGAACACATCGAACGAATTAGCTTTGTATAACGAACACGAAGGAAACGCCATTTCGACATAGTATTTCGTCGCGAAAATTCATCGTACCGGTCGAGTGAAAATAGGTATACCGACGCAGCGATATATCGAGCGTAGGATTAATTTCGATCGTATTTGCCAGGGGCTTTATCCAGCAAATAGATGTTGTAACGCTCGACTTGATTCTTATTGCGCGAACGGCTACGAATCGAGGTCCGCAAGCGGCGATGGCCCTCGTCGGATAACTATAGTATGCTAATACACATTCATATACATATATATATATTTTTTTTTCTGTAGTTGGATGCAGCCAAAGTGTGGCAACCAACTAACGCCGAAGCGAAATGCTGGGCTCGACACTCACCGAGTGTAAATATAGACGAAACGAAATTTCATCGAATCTCACGTATGCAAGTGTTCGTCTGTATGTTTCCGTGCGAGTTGATCGGATGGTGGCGGTTGATGATGCTGTGCAACCCACGTTTGCTGTACCGTCGGCGAAAGCCTCGAACTCGTAATATAATGCTGGCCAACGCGACTATCGAATTATTCGGGTATTCGGGTACATTCCATATATCTATATATCTTCGTTCATTTCCACGAATGAAGCTAGTAGTGTAAACCTGATTAATTTCACGCACGATGTACTGTACACTACCGGAGTACGTTTACACATACTTTTCGTTTACCATTTTGTTAATCGAGTACTCCGTCACTGCGGATTAACAGCGGTATAACGAACGTTTCGCACGGTCTACACTAAACGCGAATCGATACGGAACTCTTCAGGGATTTTTTCAGAGTTTCCGATGTGATCGTTGTGACGAATGAGATCGAAATTCGTTATTTTACTGCCACCTGCGAGACTAGCATATTTTTTTTATCGTTATAAAATTTATTTCGCGATGAAAATTTTGTGCATTTGAGAGATTTTATGAATTGGTTATTTTTCGTTCTTTTTCTACTGAACGAACATTGAACTTTACCTCGAGCTGTAGGCAAATATGCGTACTTCCAAAGTTTTATAATTGATTAGTTTCCTTCTATGGTACTGCAAACGTCCTTAAAGTTTCGTCGGAAAAGTAAAATAAAAATGAGATGCTCTACACACAGTTCAAATATTTGCGTGGATACAAAACTTGCCGTTCCGTCGACAGTGCGGTGCGATAAACATCCCATCGAAAGTCTATCAGAGTGACGGATATTGCAGTCTGCCGCTGTGCTCTTCAATTCTTTTTACTCCTCTCTTCAATTTTTTTCTCCTTTTTCAATTGTGCGGCTTGAATAAAAGTTCGAATCGTTATAATACGACGCTATCTCGGTTGAGTTAAAGAGCTTTTTATACTCCATTGTCGATCGCCGATGTCGGTAAATTCGTTTCACGATCGCGAGGTAATTATGCATAAAAAGATTCCAATACTCTTTCAATACGATAAGATGCCCAAAGGGCTTTCGTCTGTGCCGTTTCTCGTGGACAAAGAGAAAAAAAAAGAAGAAAATCTTGAACGACGAAGTAAATAGAGTACATAGCATAAAGTATATTAAACTTAGATAGGGTCATTACCTTCCTTTCGCACTCCGTTGAAAGTACAAAGTACAGACCTCTTTGCACTTTTTCAAGAAAATTTTATCGAGTTCTCATTGTTTATCTCGATCCCTTTGCCAATATAGCTCTGTTCAATAGTGTCTCAAATACTTTGGCTCCTCGAAATTTATCGAAGTAAAGCTCCTTCGCGAGCTTCTCATTTTATTCATGCACCGTTGTGCAACAGCGATAAAAAAAAATAAATAAAAAAAAGAAAATGAACGCAGGCGATGATGCGTATCGTCATAGAATTCTTATAGTTGCGTGTTCTCGTACCCGTGAATTTTCTCGAACATAAGCAAGCGATTACACGCAGCATCAGTATCGTCGAGAACGCCGAGACATTTGCTGCCCATCCGGTTCCTGTATGCTTTTGTAATAACTAAAGGCCGAAGTATCAGTAAACACGAAAAGCTCTCGTATCGTTCACGATCCCTTTCGTTCCTTGTACGATGGTCCTCTTCACAATTTTAGCGTCGCTTCATCGGCCGCAGGAAGGAAAAGCCGGATTATAGGAGAAGTCAGCTTCTACATGAATATATTCTCAATTCGCGCATACAAGAGACGCTGACCTGGTTGATGCGCGTATAAACCGAGGGGCTATAACATTCCTCTCTCCGTGCGTCGTCGCCGTCGTTCGGCCAACCGAACGATCGTTCCCTGAAGCATGCATTATCCCCCATAAGCATCGCTTGAATTTTCGCAACACTCGAGCGTATATTCGCATCAAGCGCATGGCTTAGCGAGCCGCTTGCACTTGCATTTGCTGCCGCTACGGCTTGCATCTTTCCCAATCCCCTATCGTGTCTTCTCTTATCGCTATTGTGCCTCACGCAACGCAACATTATTCGACACGGAAGAGCTCATGTTTTGCGATATCGAACAGCAATCTATGGGAATGGAATGCATTCAAAGTCTTTCAAAGAAAATCAATTCAAAGAAATTTGTAAAAACCTTTGTTACTTAATTGAACATTTTCGGTCGACGTTCTGCACCATAAAATATAATGTAATAGGTTTGTTAACACGACTATGACGTATAAACGGGGTCTTTGGAAAGAGATTCGTGAGCTCTTTGTTATTTCACAAAAAGCTTCTCGGCAATACATTCGCTGTTTAGCGGCTAAATTGTGATACGCCATTGAAAATTGAGGAAGGACGGTACTGTAGTTTCGCGTTGGACCGCCGGGAATGCGTCTTACCGGTAGGATATTAATATTTTAATCGTCACAATTCCCGTAAGAGAATTGTATGTGCCAAGGAGTCGAGGCGTAGCGGTAAATCAATAAACCATTAATGGTCGAGAACGCGGTACCGACGAGTAATGGACAATTTCAAATTTATGCGGAGCGCAAAAGGATTGCGACGAGATGCCCGAAGTCCCAGTGTGAGGTACGATTGTGTTCGTAATCGAGGGAATATTGTTGTATTAATTATTTCACCCGCGCAATTATCGAGCGCCCAAAGGGCTGAGACTAACGTACGATGTCTAATTTCGTACTTCGACCTGTGAGATTGAAACATTAGAGGAAATTAGTTAAACGCTCTCGGGAATCGTACGAGAGCTCTAAGCTGATATCATTGTACATTACGAGACGGCAAGCGTGTAGCGGTTTCAGGATTGTGGATATATAATGTCGACAAATTCACAGACGCTGCACACACGAGGGAACGGCAGGGAAAGCATGAAAATTAGACGTTCCATTCTCGGTAAATTGGAGTTGGTTAGTCCCGCTGTAGTGTACACATAGCTTACGATATTCTGGCGAATCATGGAAAGCGGCGTAACACCGAGAATGATCAACTATTTGCGGTTGAGAAATTGTCCACTGTGCGATTGCCGATCGTAGTTCATCGAAGTTGTTGTTCACCCCCGTTTCCTTAACTCCGATCATTACTGAGCGATAATTTTTACGACGGTCGGTTGAATAATTATTAATCGTATTTATAAAATAGTGAATCGTTCATCATGCATCGCACAATAATTGGATTATAATCTCTCGGACATTCGTCAACGTTCGCCATCGCCCAGTGATTGAGAGCTTACAATTACTTTATTGAGTTAATTGAGAAATAATACGAATTCTTTGTTTTGTTCATCGATTAATTGGTGCATTTTTTATTTTTTATATATAACAATATACGTATACGCGGTTGTGTAATCCCTTCGATTTTCGGTTGGGATTATAGGATTGCGTCGATCTTTCATTTCGTAGCTGCCATCGTTTACGCTTTCATGTTGTTTCATGGAACCGCGAATAGTATTTTATATAGGATTGTATAGGATTGCGATAACGCGCGGATATACGGTAGCGAAGGTCACGAGATTCTTCCCTTTTTTGTACTTCGCGCGGGTTAACAGGTACACAATGTTAATGGTTACGTTAAAAGAACGTTGCGTTTGCAAATATAAACCACCCTCTTCGCTTCGTTAGATGCGAAGGCACTTCCTTCCTTATAACTTGAAAATTCTCGGGGGTATGAGAAAACAGAAGGGATAAGTCTCATCTTTAAAGATGGAGAGACTGTGCGAGCGGGCGGCGAGCTTCGGCCCTTTCGACTCTGGAATTCACATCGTACTTTTTTTTTCATCTTTTTATCATTCTTCCTCGGAACCCTCCACGTGGCACTCGTACTATTCGCATACCCTGGACTCGCCACTCATCCCTCACGAACAACAAAGCCGAGGAAATGTAGGGGACCCGAACAAAGTGCTGATTCATAAGTTACGAGAGGCAAAGGGATTTGGCGAGCGTCGCTAACCGTTTCGAGGATTTTCACGGTGAAGTGTTGAGAGTCGGAAATTCACTGTCACGATTTTAACACGTAGCTCTCGCTTGTTTTAGTCTTTTGAACGCCCTTTCGCAGAACGCGAAAAGACATTTCAGCGCTTATGAAAAAATTTAATTTTGTTCTAATAAAACATGTCATTTCGGGAATTTGTTATATTTACTTTGAATGTGTCGAACTCACTTTTTCACGATCGCCTATGTGAATTCGCATTTTGGCTGTTCCCTTCTCCAACGATATCTGCAATCTGTCGGAACTATTTTCGAGACTCGTTGCGACGAGAAGACCGTTGGGACTCGTTGTCTTGAATCTTATCGATATCTCTTCTGCCTGTGTCCTTGAGTCTTCGGGCATCAGAGCAGTCATTTGATGGCTACCGTTCAGGTGTAACGTTGAGGCATCTGTTCGGGATGAAAAATACGTTTAAGAGACATTGATAAATAGCGCAATAAATAAGTTTCATCCGGAATAATCTCACTGTCGCGAACAGCCAACATTTATCGCGTATTTTCCATTCTCGTTCTTTTTTCATTTTTTTTGTATTGTAAGACCGTGAATTATAGTTCGAAAAATCGAATTTACCATGAATACTATATCAGGTTGCGGAAATTTGTGGTTGTTGCGGGTTACATATATTATGTCGCAGCACATTCACCGCGTTATTTTCCGTCGAAAGTTTTTTATGGCTATCGATCATTCCCGATGCGGTTTACCGTCTACAAAACACTTTCACATCATTTTTCATCGAACGATGCGAAGGAGAGAGGCATTACTTGAGTCATTTGCCGGGCGAAATGAACGGAGTGTGCGCTGATATATCTTCGAATTGATTATTTTATGCTGTATAATATTTGCGAAGCGATGCCCAACATGGGTTCATAAGTTGACCGGTCTGACGGCTCTTACCTTTTCCGCACGTGGGACCCGTAAAAGAAGTGGACGTGCAATCACAGTGAAATCTGTTCCAACCCTCGAGACAATGGCCACCGTGCATGCAGGGCTGCGATGGACAATGAGCAGATTGGGGGTGACACGCCGGTCTCACTGCACCTGAAAATAATTAAGTTGATACGCATATTTTTAACAAGTAGTACTCATATTTTAGGTCTTATCTAAACATAATACACTACATCGATATCACATCGATATTTCTCTATATACTGAAAAAGTTTCGCCGCCAGTGCCGCGTACAAGAATCCGGGAGGGTCAACTGCAACACACGAAGGGAGGGTCCCAGACGGTGAAGCTGACTTTTTTATCTTACGGTAAAAGAAAAATGGGTCCAGTTCAATAAAAACGCCTCATAATGTTAAACGCCTATAATCTTTTATAATGTTTTGATTCTCAATTCAGCACCATTGCAATGCGATACCTCTGTATGGAAACTTTGATTTATTTGATCAAAAAAAGTTTTAATTTATAAAAATGAAAAAAAGTGTCAGTATCGCGAAATTCTTGGAATAGCTATCCGTTTTTGGCAATAATAGCGACGGGATAGTATTTTTGTCGCAGGGTTCGGGTCAAAAGCTACGAGCGCGCGGACTTCGAAAACCTATAGCAAATATGAATACACATGAATGATATAATATGGCACGATGATAAACAATTCGACGATTGAAGCTTTGCCGAACGATGTTACTGTAAAGCGTGTTGCAGTTTTCTAGTTCGACAGGCAAGGAAGCCTTCGACAGGCAAGGAAGCCCAGGGCTGAAGGACTTCGGTCGATGGCCCGTTGGCAATATGTGTATTAATGTATATATAAACAATAGATGTTACCGAAACTGTAAATACTTCAAATCTGTAAATATTGTCAATAAATACTTCTTCTCTCTCTCTCCAGTTTTCTAGCAAATGGTCGAACTGGTCGAGTATCAAATACGAAAGCGCCAGAGGTATATGACTCATTATCAGTGTTCGAACGGCTTGTCTGCACGCAAGCAAACTGTTGATGTAGTTTCGCATGCGTACACCCGAACGTCACACTAGTCTCTCTATAGTAATAGCAAATAAACAGTCGAAATTCCTAAGGTTGTGGGATATTTGATAAAAGGATGTTTGCTCCTTGAAACGGCCATTGAACTCGTTCACTATGGAACCAAAAAACGTCAACTTTATCGAAGCCTCCATTGGTGTGAGTTGACAATTTCATTCGTTTCTTTATTCATTTAAATTTTTTTTTCAGATTGTCGAAATTCACGAGGAAATGTCAATGTTAACAATAGTTAAATCGACTTTTGTCCGAAGTAGCTTTTGTACGAATTGACTTTCAACAGCTGCGGTGTCCGAGTGGTTAAGGAGTCAGACTCGAAATCTGATGGGCTATGCCCGCACAGGTTCGAATCCTGTCCGCAGCGAATAATTTTTTTTAAATTTTTTTGTGGTTTGTCGTAAAAACAATGATTTTTTTAATATTTAAGATGAAATATTGCTTATCTAACGTTGGTAGAACATTATAATAGGGTTTCTCCTGCTCGTTTCGGCGTGTCATTAAGAGTCGTTTTAACAGCAGATCGCAGATACATCTTTATATACTGTATAAATTCCTGAACTCAATAAACTGCGAACGGCTGGTTAAACACACGACGTTATTTGTTAACAAGATAATCGATGTTGATATAAATAAGTAACGCCATTTTATTGATGTTTGTTCGATTTGAAAAAAATATTTTTTTTAATCTTACCGGAATCTTGCTGTTGGGCATATCCCGTTATATCTACTGGTTGGCCATCGATGACCAAGTCCCTCATGCATCCAACGTAACCTTGTCTGAGGGCACCGCTCCAAAGTACCGGAGGTACCGTAAGAGGCGCAAAAGGGACACCAACTCCACCGATGTACAGCAAACCGTCGAGTTCTAATTTAGTCGAATCACCTGGAAAAATTCATAAAGCATTAGAGTTATAGAGTTTGCTGAGTACAATAAACTTTTATAGTGCAAATACCCTTTATCAAGGTGTATTTAGAATATCTGAAACTGGAACAAGCGTATGGAAGCCATACAAGACTCATACAACTTTTCGTAACTAATTAATAGTTATCAAATGATAAGATAACTCTGAAACAAAGAGTGTCTACGATTATTTTCTGGTCATCATACAGAGATTGGCTTATAGAAATGGTTAATTATGAAGTTCTGCGGTGTGTCAATAACTGACGGTTGGGAAACTTCGCACTTTGCGCTCCGCAAGTTTCACTTCACAATGAGCAATTATCGTGGTACACGTATAATTGCTCATTGTCGAAAAACACGAGCGAAAAAATTGCGTAGCAATTTTTGAGGGCAGAACGCGCAGTAATATAGTAGAGTAAGAGGATATTCCTTCATGAAAACCACGGCCTCATGGCAAGTTTCAAGTCGACCGTCGGCTTGCTTGTCGAGTTATTAATTATTAAATACACATTCTTATACAAGGGTGGTATAATGAATGAAATGCTCGAAAAAATTTAAAAATGGTAAGCATTTAATGATAATAGATCCTTGCATCCTTCCTAAAGATAATCATTCCTTGCATCTTTAGGAAGAACTTCTGCAAAGACCGAAATGATTCATCTTCATGGTTGTCGAGAAATGTCAAAAATAAAATATTTCGGATCAAATAACTGCAGGTTCCAAGGCGGCAACCTGCGCTCCGCTCGGCCTTTTTGCGCACCTCCCCGCCAGAATGGCCTTTTGCATCCTTCTTAAGAGTAGAGTACGATAGGTGAATATGTTGATGAGTCAAATTGATACAAATAAATTAATTTATTAGAGTATGTCAAGTATGTGAATGTAATAATTATGTTCGTTAGATACGTCCTTTGGCTTGATCAAAAGTAGATTGGAATAAGTAGATGAATAACTTAATAGCTAAAGTAATTAAATAAATAAACAAAAAATGTAAAAAAAAAAAATTGTTAGCGAAATGTAGGTAACAGTGGATAAGTGGGCAGTATAAATCGAGGGTAAGATTTATGTCACGTGATAAAATTGAATTAACTATAAGTCAATGCCTGTGTGCACATATTAAGGATTATCGAACTATGTAGTTTTATTAGTGCCTGATTATGCCAATTCACCAGAGAAAAAAGACCAAAAAAAAATTGCATATATTATATAGTAATAGAATTTGTTAATAGCACAAAAATTGGTGAGCAGCGAAACTAATAGAGAGAGTATATGTTGTTGAAACAACAGTATATCACAGGCATTTTTTCATTTATTATTTTTATTTTTCATTCATTCATTTATTACAGCTTTATCATTGTTGCGAGTCTATAAATTGCATAATTCTTCATCCTCTATATTATAATTATATCCTGTCACCGCTGCCGTATTCAAGAATTGAGGGGGCCGATACTATTTGAGAAGGGCGACACGAACTTATGAGACACCCGTTATATGAGACCCCTTAGAAAAAATCTAAGTCCCCCTTAGAATATTTTCTAATTTTACTTATTTCGATAGGTCTACTCTCGCGGACATTTTGGAAATTTAATGAGCGATTCCACTCGCGTTGTGAGTGCAGAAATCGCTTAACTCGGCACTTGCGCTTGCGTGTAGTAGTAGCTCGAGCGTCGCGTTCGCGGCGCGTGGTATACTGTAGGGAACTCCAGCAGTCCTTTTTAAACTCCTTTTTAAACGTCACATTTGACGGAAAAGTATTTTTTTTTATATTTTAACATTTTTTCGCATTTACGAGGTTTGTGACATGGAAAAAAAAGAAATGTTTTTTTATTAGTTTTATATGATAGAAAATAGTAGTAAACATTTTTTTGTGACAAAAAAACATGTAAAAACTTTTTTTTTTTTTGTTTATCACCCAAGTTAGTTATTTTCATCAAGCTGTGAAATTCATTTTTCGCCATTCGTATTTTTCTTCGCTTGTCGCAGGTTTTAGAGAGTCACCACCAATTGCTACACCAATTTTCGATTGCGATGGCTCATTTTCTTTGTAACAGGCATTGTTACGTATCGAGTGTGGGGATTTTTCATGCCGTCAAGAATGCAGTTATCGTAAGCCATTATGTCAGTCGTTCCGAGACAAAAAGTGGCAAAAGAGAATTTTTTGTTAGATTTCAACTGATTGCTTCACCAACGATGCTTCAAAAAAATCCCTGCAATCGTTCCGCAATATACTCTCTAACGAAGAAAATAAGACCACGCAAGCAAAGATTGATGATTTCGTTCAGTCCGAAAGCTACAGCAAAGGAATCATAGTTGATCATTACACATAACACTGGAATACACTATAGGTGTCCAAAAAAATTTACAGCAGTAGTCTAACATATATATATATTATGAAGGTAAAGTAGAATTTTCTATTACACTTATATATACGAGAAAACAATTTTTTACCTTTCGTTTTTTTAGGTGACTTAGGTCCCTTAATAAATTAATAAATGCAACTAACAAGTTACGGACGGCTCACTCACAGGATCCGATTTTTTTTAGTAGTTGTAAATAAAGAAGGTCCGCAATATTTTTATAGAAGCAATACTTTTAGAGAAATCGGCGTGAAAAGTTCTACGTGCGCCCGCGCAATACGCTTATCAGCGAGATGAAAACCCAACGAAATGTACAAAGGAATTTTCAATTATTAAAACGGTGCAAATAACACAGAAAAACTAATGGCGATTTGATTGCATTATTCGAGACGGTATAAAACCTTCGACTCTGTCCTACAAAAGAAGAAGCAAAGAATTAGAACATTAGTAACACAGATGAAAACTCTCGCGGTAAATGCCGGATCGATAATCGGTCAGTACACTTTCCTGTAAATTAGCTCGCATAATTATTGACCGCGCAGTCTCAATCGGTCACTACGGTCGATAGCGCAAACTGCCCGGAGGATTACTTCATCGGTGCGCGCGGATTTCGTAAGCTGTGTCCACACACCCTGGGCAGCAATAAGAAGGACAGCGCCTATTGCCGTCATGTACGCGTCAATCGTAACAGATGAGGGGAGACTCGCGCTCGGGTATAAAAGAACCCAACTGCGAGCTGAGACGGCATTTGTACCTCGATCTCCAGACAAAGAGGAACTCATGCGTGGCTATGGCACGTTTGCCTTGAGTAAAAAAAAGTGACCAGTCGAAATTCTCGCTGGTCGAAGAAACGAAATCTTTGATTTATTTTGACTTTCTTTTGACTTATGCGTCCGTGAAAGGGGTTTAAAAAAATAGCGAAATTTGTCAATTAAATAGAATGAATATAGCATAGATTTCCCTTGGATTCCACCTGTCGGTTTTCGTAAGATGGCCGCGAGCGGTGGGTAATCGTGGGTGGCGAAAAGGGGGGTATGATGGCGCCAGGATTTCTCTTGTTGAAGTCTTTTCGCGACGGGTGCGATTAAAGCGACACCCGCCGCGTTTCAACTCCCCCTCGAGATTTGGCATCGAATGAAAAGAGTGGATACTTATTTGCTATCTTTCATCAGTACTGCTACGTCGCTCGGCAATTTCCGAAGTCCGCCACAGGATCCTCCACGTCCGGACCACAAATGGTGTTATGTTTCGCATAAAGAAACCGCAATTTTTTGGTTTGTTTTATTATTCTGAGTTATGAGACTCTTTCACTGCTTTGGGTTTGTTATAGTTTTGGGCCAGTCGGGGGCACATAGTTAAATGTGTCCGCCCCGAGCCTTTTCATAGGACATTACTTTGTACAACAAATACTCAAATAACAACAGGACTCTATGATAGAGTTTTGTTAGTATAGTAGATCTGTAGTACTAGTAGATTTAGAGAGAATTCGAGAAGATTCTCGAAATTTCTTTAAAGTATTTTGTTGTATTTGGAGCTCCGACTGTACTTCGCACGCGAACACGTGTTCGACCGGTATCGATACCTTAACATTGTTTTCCTTCATTGCTTTCTCCATGTACCTTTGCCTACGTGCATAACGTCGACAACAAGCGATATAGTACCTATCGGTACGTTAGACGATTCGTACGTCATCGCCGAATTCTAAGAATTCCTTTGCACACGGCGCGCAGAGGTGTCACGTGAGAATTGGGGGGAGAGAGACAATGGGTCGCGTCTATCGCTGGAAAGTTTCGCATAATCAGTTCTGGACGCACCCGCGATTAAGTAACATCTTTTTTCTTCGCGCTCTCGTAACAGGTTAGCCTGAGGCTCCCCGCCTCTCGATTGAGTCGGTCGTGATCTCGCGTGGTATTCGCGATGACTTTCATCGACCGCGAAGAATAATTAACGCGTGTTAATTATGAAGCGTTGTTACTATTTTTGGCGAATCAGTGCGCATATTTTTCGAGTTTCGTAGCCTGCGTTGGCTGTTAGTGTTTCGCATTAGAGATCTGGTCGACTCGACTTTGGTCGAAGATGTGTTTAATCAATTTGGTGTTTTATTTGCGATTGGCGAATGTATCTTTGATTGGTGAATATTCCTGTGAGTAAGTTCCGTTCATTTCTTCGTTAAGTATTCTGGCAATCGCAACAGGTCTTGCGAATCGTGATTCGCGTTATCATTTTTTTTGTTTCATTATATTCGCTAATTTTATTTTTGTTCAGCGACTTATCTATTGCATATTTAGCACCCTATTTCTTGATCTTTTTCGCTTTCGCGAGTACTACCGAATAAATAATTTTGCGAGCATTCTTTAATATAGTAATTTCACTCTCTACCGATTATCAAGAGGCGCGGTAGCGCCTCGACGTTAAGTACTGAAAAAACAGTACAAGGCGTGCTGCTACTGAGTAACCTACACCAATATACCGGAAGTGTATAGTGCGTTCACCTTTCGATCGATATATCTTCGCAATAAGACAACGAATCGAATTTTCATGGACACTTTTATAATGTAATTTTGGGTCAATCTTTCGAAAGAGCCTAGTTACCATTCAACTGGTTTAGCCTATTTTGAGATATCGAGGTCGGAAATATCACAGGGTCTAAACGATTGTAAAGTGTCCTGTCCCCTATATATATATATATCCCCCGTCCTGTCTTCGTCTACATCAGTTCATCGAAAAATGTGCGTGGTGGCGCGCTCGTCGCCACAGCCGGCGTAGCTGTAAGCTGTTGTCGGTGGCAATGTTATACGCCGTCTACGTTTACATCAGTTCATAGAAAAATTCGTGCGGTGGCGCGCTCGACGCCACAGCCGGCTCAGCTGGCAGTTGTTATCGTCGGCACGTATTTTTACGGCGTGAACATTTTTTTGAGTGTTTCCGTAAATAATAATTATGTATTGCGTATCGTGATTTAGTGTCTCGGCGCGAAGTAAAAAAGAAAAATTACGCGTTACGTGTTATACGTGTGATTTTATATCGATTATAACTTTTCTTTGCGATCTCGAACAACATAACCGGCAATGATCAAGTGGAATATGCGACGTGCCGTTTGCCCGGTTTTGTATATAGAATTAATTTTGTGGGATTTAAATTATCCGATCTGTCGAAATTAATTTTAAAGGTAAAATTACGAAAAAATATTAGCTTTTCAAAAAGCAGTGAAATTTCCCAAAATATTTTTTTCAAAAAAAAAAAAAAAGGTACGCCAAGTACTGAAAAATCCGATTAGCAAATATTATTAAAAAAAAAATGCACAAAATTTTATAAGCCAAGCATAACAGAACAAAAAGGATTCTATATGACAAAAAATATTGTTTTTTTTGCAAAAAAATTGCTGTAGAAAATTGGCGTTCCGGTGTTTGCAAGCGTCACAATAAACCACTAGCATTGGAACGCCAATTTTTTACAGCAATTTTCTTGCAAAACAATATTTTTTGTCATATAGAATCCTTTTTGTTCTGTTATGCTTGGCTTATAAAATTTTGTGCATTTTTTTGTTTTTAATAACATTTGCTAATCGGATTTTTCAGTACTTGGCGTACCTTTTTTTTTTTTGAAAAAAATATTTTGGGAATCTAAATTATCTTCCGTTATCAATCGCTATTACCTACCCGGTTTTCGGGAATCGCGATATTATATTTAGGCCGACTATTCTCTACCTACTAATTTTTACTAACTGCCTGGTTTCACGATATCGCGCTATACTCTACACCGAATTATCTAATTATCTTCATTTATCTACCGCTTTTACCTACCCAGTTTCTTGATTTACGATGTTACACTTATGCCGATTATTCTCTACCTACCTACTTTTATACTTTATACTATACTATACTATACTATACTTATACACCGAATACAGCGGTATTATACAGCGCTATACTTTACACCGAATTATCTACATCCTCTTTCTTTATCTATTGCCGTTATCTACCCGGTTTTCATGAATTTCGATGTTACAATTATGCTGAATATTCTTTACTTACCTACGTTACTATCTACCTGGTTTCCTGTTAGTGCGCTTTATTCTGTATCGAATTATCTAATTAGCTTTACCTATCTAACGCTCGTACCTACCCGGTTTCATGAATTGCAACGAGATTGTGGCGCCGAATTATTCTTACTACCTATCGCCGTCTACCTACCCGGGTTTTTGTTCGCTCGACCATATTTTCCGATAGATTATCTTTGTTACCTATCAGCTTATCTACCATTATCTTTTACGTTCACCAATAATTTCTTTACCTACTATTACAATAAATTACTCAGGCAATTTATTTTCCAACGTTTCGTTACACTCCCCTCTACTATTCTCCCAGGCGGGCTGCGTTAGCCGACTCTTATTGGCCGTATGCCTTACCTCATCGTCGGGGATCATTTTGCCGCTCCTCGGAATTCAAATAAGAACCGATCTTAGATCGGCGGTACGTAGTACCTAGCGCCCGGATATCCCGGGGTGCGGTATTAGTATTTATCTCGTCGTGGGTTTGAGTGTGAAGCGCCCGGCGGTGGGGATGGGGTTGTCGGGGCCCCGGAGTGAAGGAGTCCGAAAAATCTCCTTACAGTACTGTATCACAATTTAGCGAGTCTTAAAAATGTCTTATTATTCCGTAATTATCGTATTATATCTATCTATGTTTATGTCTATGTATCCTTACATGACAACGCATTCACTATTTTATCGTTTCCGTTAATATGCGCGAGTTGTGTGTGTGTGTGTGTTGTTTGTTGTTCGTATTCCGACCCTGTGCCGGAGTGTTCGCTCGTGTTTTGTGCATGTAATATTTTTAGTGCTTGGTTTATCTGTATTGGCGAACTGTTCACACGTGTTCAACCTGTATGTCTCGAGACCAGCGTATCGTGTCGCTTACCATCAGTCTTCTCATCATCGCTGCATACCTATATTTAACTGTGAAAAGACTGAGGAGTCTCTCGTTGCTGGCGTCCCAAGCGGCGAGTGCGCCGATGAGGATAGAGTCCACTGTCATGTCGTAGCCCTGTTGCACGAGGTTCTTCACAAACGGCCGATAATGCTCCAATTTTTGGCTCCTTACTTCATCGAATGCTTCTTTTCTGTTCTCGAACGGGATGTCCACGTCGATGATGGCGGCTGTGCGGAACTGCTCGTCTCTGATGAAAATGCCCGGTCTCAGTCCCACTACCTCAACGTCGATGCCTCTCACGCGCTGATTAACGGTCACGGTACCTAGTGCGTCGGTCGCACTCACGCGACGGTCTTGAACATTATTACGTCGCTTCTGTATGGCGGCCGCGTGAGGTTCTTAGTGATTTGGCACGTGGGGAAGGGATTCTAGAGGAACACCGCATCGCCGCCATTGCTTATCGGTTCCCCCCCGCGGATTGCTCTGATGAGGGGGAATACGAACAGGCGAGTCCATTGTATAAAGTGCCAGTCGGCGATGTGGATATTTCTTCTATGTCACAGAAAGTGATTGGAAACTTTCGCAAGAAAGGTTACCTTGAAGAACTTTCCCCGATCTCCTTTGCGAGCTGTATGGTTGAGGTCGCGATTATTTAGCAAATCCACTAGAGTTGTAAATTCCCGTGCGCGTGTTGCGACGAAATCAAGCGATACATGTTTTAGTTGAAATTAATCGCCTACAACTAGTTTCGCGTAGATAAAAATTATTAAAAGAATTCTGATTAACAACTAAAACATGAATTATATTTCCAAAAACTCCACAGTTATAGCTAGTTGTACAAGTGTTCGTGTGGCAAAAGATAAAAAGCGTGACTCAGATGTTAGATGAGAAGTCTTCAAACGTTACTCTCGACTATTTTCATTGGCTATTTTTTGTACCATGTAAAGTTAACCACTTGATTGGTCAACGGTTAGTGCCCCTCGCAGGTATGCACGGAGCGTCTTGCCGTGTACTCCCAGAAATAAGCCGAACGGTCGGCCGAGAATAAAACATTTGGTCGCTAGAGACTGACTTATCAGTTTTCCCAGTAATATAATATCTGCGTGCCAAAAGTTACTATTTTCTTCCTAAGATGAATGAATTTCTAAAGAGCCTTTGAAAATAAGCGATATGTCTCAATTTACTTTAATCCTTTCAATTCACGAATTCAGATTGTCTATGTGTTTGAGTATTATTGTATGCCTTTTCTTAAGATAAATTATTGTTATTTTCGTTTTTAAGTATATGTAGTGTGTCAGTTGACGCTCCGCGAGCTGTGTACCTCGATAGTATTCCGTCATTGTGGCTCTCAAGCAGCCGATGATGTGCAATCGCAAACCTGGTACAATTTTAACTGCTCGACCATTTACACCTCGACACTTCACTACTAGCTCCCTCCGCGCCTCACTCCATATCCACGACGCACCCGTAAGTTTATTACTCCATGCCGTCGCCTTTCTCGCTCTTGACTATACGGACGAGGAGATCTGATAAATTTGGTCGCTCAAAATAATTGATTAAGTCTCCGGGTTGATATCTAACGACCTCTTCCTAGGTAGGAGCTCGACCGATTCTGCTCGTGACCGTCTCCCCTAGACAGTATCAAGCCAACGCTCGTATTACCTCGTTCCGTGCTGTTAGCATTGTAAACGCATAGGCGATTGTCAGAACGTCATCCATATCCTTTAGCGGGAGTAGGCCTCCCCACCTCCCCCATTCTGGGGGGAATGACACAGGCTCCTCGCTTGCCCTCTGATGGAGATGAAGTCAGCTCTTAGCAATTCTCTTGAAGATTCGGTCAGCTCTTTGAAGCGTGTCTTCGGTACCTCGGTTCCTCGTAGACAGAAATCGAACCGCGGTGCGATAACCGTACCAATAGTGTCCATCTTTTGTCATAGCGCTAGGAGCAAGTTGACGACGGCGTGGAGGTCCGAGATGATTTTTCGTATTTTTCGAGGCGTATTTTTCTGGGGTTGAAGAAGAATCCCACTCTTGCGGCTGGCTCCTCCATTGTTCCCTGAGAGATTTTTCACCCCCTCAGGGGAATCCGCGGTCATTGCCGTATCGTCTGCGTACGTTAAGTTGTTAAATAACTGCTCCCCAATTCTGTACCCCACTCCCAACCCGTCTATCGATTTTAATACGGGCTCGAGAGTGAGGTTAAAGATGATGGGGCTCAGCGAGCAGCCTTGTCGAACTCCGGAGCGGATGTTGATGGGGTCGGTCAGCCCCTCGATGGTTTGGATGCGCTGGGCAGTGCTGGAATACGTCGCTTTTTTTATTGTTCGCGTTGTAACAGAACGGCCGATATCTTCAATGAAGTGTCTACTTTTATGCAAAGCTGGACCCGTCCGTCACACACCGTTACAGCGTATTTTCCGGTACTTAATGCAAGGGAACTGATCCGAAGTCGTTCATTGCTGGGGTCCCAGGCGCCGAGCGCGCGGACGCGGACGGCGTTCACCATCACGTCGTAGCCCTATCATGCGAGGTTCACAAGAGGCCTACGGTGCTCTAACTTTCGTCTCCTTGCCTCATCGAATGCCCTACGGTTTTCGAATGGAATGGCCACGTCGATGACGGTGGCTGTGTGCGACTCTACTCGTCTCTGATTAAAATATCCAGTCTTAGCCCAGCCACGCTCATGCGCTAGTTGATAGTCCCGGTACCTGGTGCGTAGATCGCAATCACGAGACGGTCTTGCACGTTGTTATGGCGCCTTTGTATGGTGGAACATCTGTCGGTTCCGGCGCTACCGGATGTTTCTTTTTGCAGTGTTCAGCGAGGTCCTTACGGAGGTAATTAGTCCCCACTAGGAACTCACATAGCTGACACGGGTATTGCAGCTCGTATTTAGTAGCGGGATATAATTTGAGGAGCTTCAAGTAGTCCTCGTAGCGTCTCGTCTCTGCAAATCAACCCTTCGATTTTTACACCCTCGGTATATCTGTCGTACGCCGCCTATGGCGACGCACTTTTTTTCGCTCATTCGGTCCACTGTGTATCCCAGAATAACAGTAATTATAAGTAATTTAATTATTTTTATATTTGTACCACGCAAAGCCGTTGCATAGCGCAATACCACACATACGTTTCATATTGTAGCGACGGTGAGAGTGGTTCGGTGAAAATCCGCACTCGACAACCGTCGATTCAAACTTCGCGCCACGCGCCACGGGGATAGTTCCACTATCCGCCTCTAGGTGGCCACGTCGACGAAGGAGTTTCTCGCGAACGAAAGGATGTCGAGAACTCCTTATAAACGGCCACTCACCACTGATTCAGTGCGTACGCCGCCGTCTCTGATGGCATCGGGGACCTCCGCTCCTTAGGGAGAACGCAATGTTCCGAACCGCGTATCAATTTCACATAAGCTCCGCGAGCAAAATCTACTCAACCGTCACTGGTGGGTGAAAATCCACCGTCTCTGGTGACATAATACGCCACCGTGGCGAAATTTTCGTATTCGCGCGCCGCGATAAATCTAAAAATGTCATTTTATGTCAAAAGGTCATTTTAATAGGCACTCTTTGCCTACTGTTATAGTGGTGTCTAAAAAGCAAAGAAACATAGTAGAATAATATGAAGAGAGAAAACGTAAAATGAAATTGAGAGAGTAAAAACAGAAAGAAACGAAGACAAAATATCAGTTTACTTATTATTATTCTGATATTTGAGACTCTGTCACTAGTTTGTGTTTGTGAAAGTTTTATTGGGCTGAAACCGGCGGCACTGCAATGCCGGTACAACCCGTGTCCGCCCCGAGCAAGCCCGTGGGTCCAGACTAATTACAAAAATCAGATTAATATTCTGGCTCCCCAATGGGGAGCGTATCAGATATTAAGCTGATAAGAACAGATAAAAGTGCGTTTATTTTAAGCATTTTCCGGTGATACCGGTATAAATTCTCCATTTTTCTACAACATTGGGCCCTTAGCCCCGCAAGATTTTAACATATGTATGCAGGTCTATCGTGACCTGATCTTGCTTATTGTTATTATAATTGTAATATATTATTATGATTTGTCTTTTGTTTCTCTCTGTATCACAAATTTTGCTAGTCTTAGGTTTTTCGTATTTTACTAATAGTATATAGTTCATTTGTGTATTTGTAAGCTAGTTATTTATGCTAAAGTGTTATCTATTTGCCAACGCATCCGCAGTATCATATGTTCCGTCTGTATGTAATGATTGTGTGTGTTCTGTTTTGTTTTGTTGCTTGCACTCCGCCCCTGTGCCGAGGCGTTCGCTTACATTCTGTTATTATCAGTATTGGTGAACCCCCGACACGTGTTCAACATATATATCCCGGGACCAGCGTATCGTGTCTTCTCAGCATAGCTGCGTACCTAGGATTCACTCCGAGAAGACTGAGGACTCGCTCGTTGATGGGGTGCCAGGCGCCCAGCGCGCCGACGAGGAAGGCGTCCACCGTCACGTCGTAGCCCTGTCGCGCGAGGTTCTCAGCAAGAGGGCGGTAGTGTAGTAGTTTCCGGTTTCTTGCTTCATCGAATGCCTCTTTTCTATTTTCGAAGGGAATGGCCACGTCAATGACGGTGGCCGTGCGGGACTGTCCGTCTCTGATGAATATGTCCGGTTGTAGTCCCGCCACTTCGTCGTCGACACCTCTCACTCGTTGATTAACGGTCACGGTACCTGGGGCGTGGATAGTTGCCACGAGACGGTCTTGTATGTTGTTATGGCGTCTCTGTATGGCGTCCGCGTGAGGTCCGCAGTGGTTCAGCACATGGGGAAGGGATTCGAGGGGAGCACCGCAGCGCCGACATCGTTTATCTGTCTCCCCCCATCGGATTGCTCCGTTGAGGGGGAGTACGTCCAGGCGGGCCCTATGTATAAAGGGCCAGTCGGCGAAGCGGGTGTTCCTTCCATCCCGCAAGAAGTGATTAGACACCTTCGCGAGAGAGGTTATCTCGAAAACCTTCCCCTGGTCTCTTTTGGCGAGTAACAAAATTTGGCGAGATACAAATATCTAGAATTGACTAATTGTCTAATTCGAATAATAAATTTCTTTCCTTTATCATTTCATTTTTTCACGTTGTGATTATTTCGAATTACGAATCACCGAGGAATCGAACCCTATCGGTAACAGGGGGACTCAAATGGTCGACAATCGACTAATCGCGGTTCCACGATTAACAATCTTTCATTTTGAACTCTTTCCGTTCGAGGAAGATCTAGACATCCGCCAAATTGGAGCCAACACACCAGCGTTGGTAACATATCTATCCGCTGATAGAACGCGCAGTAGTATACTACGTGAGCGGGGTAGGTAAAGTGAATTAAATTTTTTTTATTCATTTTATTTATTTTTGTTTTCTCCTCCGAACCCGTGAGCGTAAGCGATGCAATTATAGAATGTGGCTAGCGTGACGGAAAAAAAAGTTATTCTTGAAAAAAGGTTGTCTGTCGTCTTACCCGCAGGGATACAGGGAAGAGGGGAGGCTCCTATGCTTTAGCATTGCGAGACGTCATCACTACCAACTTACATACGCATGTACACGCTGCATGTTACTACATACGACATACTGCTTACATACTACATGTTAGTATTTTCAAAAATCGTCCTACTCAATAATTTTTAAGTATCAGAAATGTATTTATCCTTATACATACGAAATAATATATTTCGATCCAATTTCAATAAATAAATAAATGACATTATTGTTTGGTACAGATTACATATACAGTCCAAGTTCCGTATTCTTAACTCCTCTTAACTTAACTGCGCCCTCATTTTAACTCGTTACCGTGGCAACCAAATCCCTTCTTCTTCTTCTCTTTCTTCTTACTCCATCATGGTTTTATGCCGCTAGGCCAAGTACCAGATCCTTTTAGTGAGAGCTTGTTTTCTCTTGATTGGTTCGCTTCCTTCCCGAATTAGCGAATGGCAACCAGCCATATTCTGCGCTGCCGTGATTCTAACTCGGCCGATGTAGCTCCCGGATTTGGAGTTTATTATTTTATTTTGCGGCTGACGGGAAAGAGTTAAAGCCAGGACGGGAAAATATCTCCGTAGGGACTACGATATGACTTGTTTTTTTTTTTATTTTTTAGATTGCGGTCGTGTAGCAACGCGGGGGCATATAAAGATATGCTATGTCTGTCTCGACTCTTCAGTCCTAGTACTATATTCTACCTTGCTAGCCTTTAATTTAGCAGGTATGTGTTCAACATTTTCACCGTTACGATTTAATCGATGGTAAATGGTTGGAATCTTTCTAGCATCTCCAGACCTTCCCACGAGGAGTGCCGGCGACTTTGATACCATAGCACAAAGTTCTTAACATTTGCAAGGGCTTCTTTCGCTAGTGGCTCCGGAAGGACGACGTTATTGTTAGACTCACTAACTTCATCGGTGTGTGAATCAGAGTCTTGGCTTTCCTCAAAGTAAGGTCAATGCAAAATAAGGTCAAAGTAAGGTTCGTGGCATTTCAATTCATGGCAAAATTCATGGCAGTGCTTTTATTAGTGGCAGGTTTGCGACATTATGCCTTATAATAATTTATCTATGCACTATCAGTTTCTTGTGAAAACTCAAATTATCCTCGGAATTTCTATTATCTGTTACAACAATCAATACATTTTTGAATATTGGCATGGGGAATCTGAACCAAATTTTCATTCGAGGCTTCGCCGTCACTGCGAGAAGAAGCACGCCGCTGACAGGTTGGTTAAGAATCGTGTCATGTGTTAAACGATCGTATTTTGCCTAATAATTCATGAGACGCATAGAATTTTTAATATTATGTTAACATAAACCTCAACAAAGATATTAAAATATTTAAAAGTTAACAAATATTTTGGGTTTAGTATTTATGCGAAATATTTAGTAGCCCGGATTGGGAACACGAAAAATGTTTACTGCTCCTATTAGTGGCCGGCTGGTAGGACCATTCAAAGGATACGTTAAGCAATAATTTTGTGTATTGAAATCATTTTTTAGTGAAACAATTTTTCGTTCGTGGCTATCTATGCTTCCGGACTGTCGAGAAGTATGATGTACCTATTGGGGACATAGAATCATAGGATCAGCGGACTTGACGCGCGGCTACTACTGGATGCTACTAAGTGTACTAGGTGTACTAGGTACATCGAGCAGCCCTTAGTAGGTGCAAGTCAGTATTGACGGTGCCACTAATAGGAGTAACGGCATATATTTATTCTTTTGGTCATATTTTTCAACGTAAAATAGATAATTTGTTGCATTAGAAGGTTTTTGGATAGCTAAGAGTGTTCTCTTTTTGATAGATGTAATTACAATTATCAAAGATGCATAATTGTGTGGATGTTTGGATCTTTCTGTGGCGTAATCCTTAACCTGCCACTAATAGGAGCATTTACCTTAAGACTCCGATAGAATTTCTGCATCTGTCATTTCTCTCCATCCGCAGTTATTATCGGTTTGAAGCTATCGATCGGTGTCCTCCATTGTTATTTCTTTGTGACCAGGTATTAGTATTAGGTACTAGATGCGAGGTGGAAACATTTCTGCTTGGAGATTGATGTCGATGGATTCGAAGCCGCTGCCAACTGGAAAAAGGTTTTTTCATCCGTTCCTCACATTCGTCGGTGTGACATCCTTCCACAAAATTGTCGTATCTTCTCGCAGCTGTGCAGTACTTGTCGCAGCTTTTCGACCAAAGGATTGCTTATCCTTCGACAAGCGACAAGTGAAAAGAGTTTGACTGTGTCTCTCAGCGACAAGCCACAATTTTTCCAGAGTCGTACATTGTATCTTGTCGCTGAGAGACGCCGTCGAACTCTTTTTCGTTTGTCGCTTATCGAAAGATTAGCAATCCTTCGGTTGAAAAGCTACGACAAGTGAACAGAGTTTGTGACTGCGTCTCTCAGCGACAAGATACAATGTATGACTCTGAAAAAATTGAGAATAATAATTTAAAAACCATATTTCATATTTTCCATTTCCCTTCTGCTTTTTATTTCAAATACATGTTGCACTTATGTACACTTTTCCACAAACGTCACATTCTTAGAGTTGATACCTGTATTTTGAAAATTTCAAACAAATATTATAGGTGCGTAGAATAGCTGTTAGCATCGTCGCCGCGCTGCGTTCGCAGCGCACGTACCGCTTGGAGCGGGGAAAACGGGCTGAGGGGAAATACAGTTAAGGGAATTCCTTACCATGATAAGGAGTAAAAATAAGGGAGCACTCACGTTAAGAGGCGTTAAGAAAACAGAGCTTGAACTGTATAATCGTTACAATATATTTATAGTCCCATTATGGGCTGATCAGGCTTCGTTAATTGTATTTTTTTCGTCTCACCTCATGTATCACAAATTTAACGATTTTTCACTTATTTATTAATGTTTTAGTTATGTTTTTACTTGTGCCTATTCAAATGTATTTATGCTTATCTATGTTGTAACGAGACGAGAGTTAGAAATGCAACTCTCGTCCGTCACAATAATAAAAGGATAAAGACTTTGTATTATTGAGCAAATTTGTAAATGTTTTACTCTGATTTCGAGGGTATTTCTTTTTTAATCATTCTAATTAGCCGGTTTATTGATCTTATCAAATAAATACATTTAGTTAGTTATAATTAGTGGATAAGCGCTATTAATTATAATCACTGAATAAATTTCGGGAACCAGTGGTAAATGATACGGCAGTCAGATCACGCGTCTCTTGCCACTCTTCGATGATTTTCATTCCCTCTCAACGAACATCGTTACGTAACAGCGTGACGAAAGATCGGGTAATGCAAGCGAGTCGCGGGACCTCGCGGGACGTCGCGTGACTTTTCCCCTTCCTTATCGAATTCCATCCCTACTACGACGAAAGCACCACGTGACATCGTATGATATTTCCCCTTCCACCATGTATTTCATCCCCACCAAGAAAAGATGATGAAACATCACGCTACACCGGCATCTCCGCTCACTTTGAGAATGATATAAAAGCGAGCGTTCGGAAAGACTTGACACTTCAGAAAATCATCAAGTTGACGACGTAACGAGATCGCTAGTCACAATAGTTCGGCCCGTTCCATCTCCGTGATAAAAGATATGAGAAACTCCGTTACATCGTGATAAAAGATCGCACGTTACAGCTTCGCTGCGACCACTTCATCGTTGACACCTCTATGCGTTGGTTGATGGTCACGCTACCTGGCGCGTGGTTCGCGGTCTGTCTTGCACATTGATGTGTCGTCTCTGTATGGCAGCCGAGTGCAGTCCCCAGTGGTTTAGCACATGGGGAAGCGATTCGAGAGGAGCACTGCACTGCCGACATCTCTCAATCGCCCCCCCCCCCCCTCCAGCGGGTTGCTTCGTTGTCCAGGGGAAACCTGTGTATGAAGCGCCAGTCGGCAAACCAGGTGTTCCTTCCAAGCCGCAGGAAGTGTTTGGATACTTTCGCGAGGGAGGTTATCGCGACAACCGTCCCCTGGTCTCTTTTTGCGAGCAGTGTGCCTCGGTAGTATAGTGTCACTGCGGCTTTCAGGCGGCCGATGATCTGTGATCGCACACCTGGTGGAAATTTTATTGTTTGGCCGTTTGCACTCCGGCACTTAACAGCGCGCACCTTCCGTGCTTCGTTTCATATCCATGACGCACTCGTGAGTTTCTTACTCCAGGCCGTTGCTTTCCTCGCTCTCAACCATACTAACGAGGGACCTGATGCATTTGGTCACCCAAAATCCTCAGTTAGAACGTCAGACATGTATCGAGCGACATCCTCGTCGGTGGGGGTACATCCGATACGACTCAAGACTTCCCCTCACACGGTACCAGTCCAACGTTCGCACAACCTCGTCCCGTGTGGTTAACATTTTAAACGTATGGGCGATGATCAGAACATTCCCTCCCCCCCCTATTCTCCTTTCAACCCCACTGGTTGTTAGTGTGGGGTTGCTTCCCGTTGCTGCTGTTTGTGTAGCTTCCCCTCTTTTCTCGAGCCGTTTGGCTGTAACTGCGTGTGTCAGTCAAACAATCGGTGGTGTTTGTGTATGAGAGGAGGGGGAGCATCCGGTGGATTCGCGGATGCCCTGGCGCCTGGTGGTGTTTCCCGTGGCGTCATGAGCATCCTCGGCAGCGGCGAGGCTCGTGCGGTCAAGGTGTTTCCTCGTCATCCATTGTCCCCTGTGTTGATCGGCCTCGTCAACAGAGACTGGCGGTGGCAGCGGGGGTGTTTCTAGTTTCGGGGGTCGACGTTGCTCTGGGCGGTGCGGTGGTCAGTGTTACTCCCGGGAGCTGTCGCTGTACAGGGGGGCTGGGGGGCTCAAGGTTGGGTAATCCTTCCTTTCCCCCCTTCTTCCGGTAGGTGCTCTAGCCGCTTCGGCCTGTGGTGAGCATTTGCGGGTTGAGACGCTACAGCTTTTTTTTTTTATAATTCTCAGTGAAATCCTTGTGAGGGTATTTAGTCCCCCTTAGAACTCACACAGTTGGCACGGATATCGGCGTTTGTATTTATTCGCGAGGTAGAGCTTGAGGTTCTTGACGTAATCATCGTAGCGCCTCATCCCCGCTAATTTTCTCTTCGCTTTTTCGACCTCCAGTATATCTATCTGCGGGTAGAATGCGTTGTATACCGGGGTATACCGGGGGGACGAGGTGTGTAAACAGTATTTTAACTTTTTCCTGACTCATTGTGCTTATAAAGTCCCTCCCGACTCCGTGAGAGTCAGCTATCCGGTTAAGTGCTGTTTAGCGGCCTTTTGATCGGCTCTCGGAGTACCGACCATTAGCTGTCGGCCCAAATGTAACGACGCCCGATATAATATTTTTTACCTTCCCGATCCTTGCATCGTAACGTACCAACATTGTATAGCATCGTGCATACGTAGGTAATCGTACCAACCCCCATTACGACGGGCTTACACTTCAATATTTCTTATCGTTTTTTTTCTTGCCGGCCAGCTATCAGGGGTGTGATTTGAGGACACTCACAACAAAATAATGTACTCGAGACTTTTCGAAATTGCTTAAAATAATAATCAATTCATTCGTCACTTTATTAAAGAAATCCTACCCAAAACAATTCTCTTTCCGACAAATCGTATGAGGGTCGCTTCGATCGCAATAATCGCTTCTACAATTACTGCTCGAAAAACGTTCAACACGACTCGAGACTACACAAATTCGCGGGATACAATAGAAAATTCACGAATCGCTATCACTTGAGTAAATCGCGATACAATTCTTCTATTTTCCTTACTAATCCACGCACGGATCTCGACTCTACGACTTTCCTAATCCAATCGCCTTCCACAGCCTATCACGATGTTTTCGGTTCACTGCCCGATGCGAGAGTGCTCCTCAAATAGGTCGATACGCGTCTCGTTGACACCTTGAGGTTTTCTCGTTATTACTTATAGTATTTAAATTCTCGGCAGTCTCTCGACTCGCGCAACTATCTTGCTCACAGCTCGACCGTTCGCAACCCAAGGCGTTGGTGCGAGAGCGTTAAACCACCTCGTCACAATAGATATAACGAAAAAAAGGATTTAGATGCTGGATAAGATGGGTATAATTATATATAATGAATAAATACATATAAATAAGGACCCAACTATAAATATGATAAATCAAAAAATAGGTTCCGAACTAAGAAGATACAAACAGGTAGACAAACTGTCGATAAAATGGTTCAAAAAACCAAATAAAGTTGTTTCGTCAGCTAAGCTAGTGGTTAAAGCGTATTCACATGGATTTATCAAAAAAAATTAGAGGTTAAAAGTTAATTATTCCGCGTTAATAGTTCGTCAAATAGTGGAGAAAAAGAAATTGAAAATTGAGGCTATGCTTGCAGTTTGATCAAATTTAGATAGGCAAGCAAATCAAATATCAAGTTAAAGGCTATACGCGTAGGCTACGTAGAATATACTTGCATAAATTAAAATCCTTTCACCGTTTTGTTTTCGAGAGATAGGCTTATAAAAGTTGATAATTTTACATGGCAATAAGAGTACCGACGTGGCTAAATGTTCGAAGCGCACCTTCATAAAATATGATCATACTTCTGGACTAGATAAAAAAATAAAAACTTGTTTATCCGGTGCAATAAACGTTCTTGAATATAATATCGCGACGCTAGAGTGATTGACTGTACCGTTTATGAATAAAAGTTAATCTTTCAATAAACTTTTGGCAAATTTTCAACACGACTCAAGTGTCATGGCGATCGTCGCCTAATGCCAATGGCGGTTTTGCAACATCACATACGATAACTGACGTATAACATGCGTGTCCCAGCCGATGGCCAACTGTTTGATGTCACTTGAAAAGTGAGTCAATGATCGATACATTTTCAGGAATCGTATGATCGTATATTGCAGAAAATTAAACTTGAAGATTATCAGAGGTTTTAGAATTTTAAATCATGTATATATTATATATATTTTCGATCTATAAATATATTCGTAAACTGTCGGAAAGAATCACAAAAATATTTACGTGATACTCCTCGTGCTTTCTAATGCCTTTTTCACTTCAGGAATAACGTTTCGAAGCAAATTAATATTTTTAGTTATTCTAGGACGTCCTCTAATCTCTTCTCCGAGTAGAAGCACTATGTCTTTATCCATTGCTTTTTTATAGGCACGTCTCAAAGCAGTCTATTGTGACCTTGTTTGTATTTTTTGAAGCGGTTCTTTGAATTATTTGCACCAAATTGCGAACGTGTGAGTTCCGCTTTGCCGAGGATTCGTCGATTTGGACAATTCAACGATTCATCGAGTCTAACGTCGTTCAGTGCATGGCGAGCATCGGGTGTTACATTCCCCCCAAGCAATCGTGCCAGCCTGACACGGCGTTATGTCGATCGTCTTCGTGAAGAAACAATCAAACTGCGCGACAAACCAGTTACAGTTATGTCTGAGGCTCTCTTTGTCGGACGGACAATGTGTATGCGCTGAACTCTTGATCTTCGTATCTTGTGGCGATTTGGTAAATTTCGAAACATTTCATAGAAAGTCCCGTCGTAGTTAAAAGTTAAAAGTTAAAAGTTAAAAGTTAAAAGTTAAAAGTTAAAAGTTAAAAGTTAAAAGTTAAAAGTTAAAAGTTAAAAGTTAAAAGTTAAAAGTTAAAAGTTAAAAGTTAAAAGTTAAAAGTTAAAAGTTAAAAGTTAAAAGTTAAAAGTTAAAAGTTAAAAGTTAAAAGTTAAAAGTTAAAAGTTAAAAGTTAAAAGTTAAAAGTTAAAAGTTAAAAGTTAAAAGTTAAAAGTTAAAAGTTAAAAGTTAAAAGTTAAAAGTTAAAAGTTAAAAGTTAAAAGTTAAAAGTTAAAAGTTAAAAGTTAAAAGTTAAAAGTTAAAAGTTAAAAGTTAAAAGTTAAAAGTTAAAAGTTAAAAGTTAAAAGTTAAAAGTTAAAAGTTAAAAGTTAAAAGTTAAAAGTTAAAAGTTAAAAGTTAAAAGTTAAAAGTTAAAAGTTAAAAGTTAAAAGTTAAAAGTTAAAAGTTAAAAGTTAAAAGTTAAAAGTTAAAAGTTAAAAGTTAAAAGTTAAAAGTTAAAAGTTAAAAGTTAAAAGTTAAAAGTTAAAAGTTAAAAGTTAAAAGTTAAAAGTTAAAAGTTAAAAGTTAAAAGTTAAAAGTTAAAAGTTAAAAGTTAAAAGTTAAAAGTTAAAAGTTAAAAGTTAAAAGTTAAAAGTTAAAAGTTAAAAGTTAAAAGTTAAAAGTTAAAAGTTAAAAGTTAAAAGTTAAAAGTTAAAAGTTAAAAGTTAAAAGTTAAAAGTTAAAAGTTAAAAGTTAAAAGTTAAAAGTTAAAAGTTAAAAGTTAAAAGTTAAAAGTTAAAAGTTAAAAGTTAAAAGTTAAAAGTTAAAAGTTAAAAGTTAAAAGTTAAAAGTTAAAAGTTAAAAGTTAAAAGTTAAAAGTTAAAAGTTAAAAGTTAAAAGTTAAAAGTTAAAAGTTAAAAGTTAAAAGTTAAAAGTTAAAAGTTAAAAGTTAAAAGTTAAAAGTTAAAAGTTAAAAGTTAAAAGTTAAAAGTTCAACATTGGCATAGCTGAATAGTATATCTCAGTTACCGTGTCATTCGGCTAATATTAGTAGTTAATATCATTCACTATCGTATATCATCGATCATTTTCCTGTATTATTTATGTTGTCTTTTTGTTCCTTCACTCATTCTTTCCTTCTTCTTCTTTTGTTGAGAAATACTTTTTTGTTTTGTTTATCTATCGCCTCTATAATTAGTTACACACTCGCGGTCAGTTAGGTGTTTTATCGGGTCTTGGACTCTCGTGTAGCAGCTCGAGTCTCGCGTTTGCTATTCGGTACACCTATAGTTCGCTCCCATCTCGCTCACCGCCACACGATACCTCCTCTACGTACTCGAGCACAGGCGCAGCGTCCGTCGATGCCGGCAGCGGCTAGTCACTAGCCCTCGGGGCTCGGATCTACAACATGTTGCAGTGATGCTCGATGCCGTTAGATTGGCGCCACGTACTGGCGGGACAGGAATTACATACAAGAGTCTCGCGCGCGAGGCTTTTCGCTGAGGTTTTGGGATGAAGGATAATGTCTTAACTCTCTCCGGCAAGTTGAGCTCGAGAAAAAGGGTAAATGCATTACTGCCGTACCTCACGCGTAAGTGCCTCCGGTCGTTCACAGAGAACTCAATAACGCTGATGGGAATTCGCAGTTTTCACTTGACGAAAGTAGATCTTCGCGAGGAGTCTGCGCTATTTGCCGAAGCTGTTTTTTCCACTCTCTTTTTTTTATTTGGAAAAAGTATTTTATTATTTACATTGTTCCCATTAGTTGGGAATATCGATGGACTAGTAAACGCTCATTACATTGTAGTGTACTGTGTACGGGTGGGGGGACGGAGTGAAAAATAACAACAATTGTCAATAAAATAAGATAAATATAGCGTGTCACTTGCGACATGAGTTGCGACAAGAGGTTATGATGGCGCCGGAATCGTTCTCGTTGAAGTCATTTCGCCATAGGCGCCATTGAAGCGATTCCCGCTACGCTTCGACTCCCCCTCGAGATATGGTATCGCCGCGGAGATCGCCGAAATCGAGACGACCACCGCAGCTAAACATTACTCAACACCACCATGCGAATAAAAAGAGGGGAGAGACTAACTTGCTACCTTGTCGTCAGTATTGCTACATTGTTCAAAACATTTTCTAAGTCCACTACAGGTCCTCCACGACCGGTCGTTAGCAGATTAGTTTCCCGGCCCTTCGGTGATGGCGACATTTAATTTTCACGCACTTTATAATATTTGTCTTTTTCCACAAAGTTCGAGAAAGTTAGTTAAAGATATTATGTTTCAGATACAGAATTTTATAAATAGATCAGTTCATTTTTTATTACTCTGATTTTTCAGACTCTCTCGCTAGTTTGTGTTTATAGAAATTTATTGGGCTGAAACCGGCGGCACTGCAATGCCGGTACAACCCGTGTTCACTCCGAGCAAGCCCGTGAGTCAAGACGAGTTTCAAAAATCAGATTAATATTCTGGCTCTTTAATGGGAAGCGTATCAGATTTAAAGCTGATAAGAATAGATTAAAGTACGTTTATTCAAGCATTTGCCAATGATACCGCTATAGTTTCTCCATTTTTTACAGCATTGGGCCCTTGGCCCCGCAAGATAAGTATATATATGCAGACCTATCGTGGTGTGATCCCTCTTATTATATTACAGTTCAGTCTCTCTTTTCTTAACTCGACGGGACCAAACAGTTTCACTATTCTGTATTTCCCCTGCAGTTCCAACTCCCGGTCAATTGCTGCCGGTAGGGGTAACGGGGGGTAGACGCATCCTTAGATACAAAGCCATGGCTCGAGTTTGCGTGTGCGCAGCACTCATAGATTAACTCCGAAAAGACTGAGGACTCGCTCTTTGTTGAGGTCTCAAGCGTCAAGGAAGGCGTCCATTGTCACGTCGTAGCCTTGTCGCGCGAAGTTCTCTGTAAGGGGCCGGTAGTGTAACAGTTTACGGTTCCTTGCGGCATCGAATGCCCTTTTTCTGTTTTCCAAGGGAATGGCCACGTCGATGGCGGTGGACGTGCGGGCCAGTTCGTCTCCGATGAATATGTCCGGTCGCAGTCCCGCCACTTCGTCGTCGACTGTTCTGACGCGTTAATAGACGGTCACGGTACTTGCAGCTACGAGACCGTCCGGCACGTTGTTGTGGCGACTTTGTATCACGGCCGCACGTCCGCAGTGGTCCAACTCGTTGAGAAGAGATTTGACGGCACCGCAACGCCGATACCGTTTATCTGCCTCTTCCCAGCAGATTGCTCCGTTGAGGGGGATCAAATCCAAGCGAGCCCTGTGTATGAACCGCCAGTCGGCGAAGCGGTGGTTCCTTCCATCTCGCATGAAGTGGTTGGACACCTTCGCAAGGGAAGTTACCTCGAAAACCTTCCCTGGGTTCTTTTTGCAAGCAGTGTGCCTCAATAGTACTGTGTCACCGCAGCTCACAGGCGGCTGACGATTTGTGATCGCGCACCTGGTAGGATTTTTATTGTTCGACGGTTCCCGGCACTGTTACGGCCCAAATGCTGTGGATTATATAGTGGTTCGCTGATTGGCACTTCGTGAGCTACTGCTGCTGGTTGTGATTCGTGTTGCTGGGGCGAATTGAAATTCGCTCCTGAAGTGCCGGGAAGGATTTAATTTGAATGTTTTGTCGAATGAATTGTCGAATGAACGTGCGTCGCGAACTAAATGACATATATATCGTGACGAGGCGTTACAACCTCTAACAGGCACGCTGTAGCATGGATACGCGCGAGAGTCGTAGATAGGCGCGTATACAGAGTCGTCCCCCGACGATACCCAAGGAAAGAAAAATGTATAGCATTCGGGAGACTACCGGCGTGTTATATTATACATTACAGGTGTTCAGCTACGCGAAGACAGCCAGTGGGAGACACGAGAGGGGAACCACGAGAGGAGATACTTCGCAAATATTCGACGATCAGGCGATTTCGGCGACAAAGGGCTCGTTCCCCCTCCCACCGATTACCGAGACGTGTAAACGAACACGAGCGAGAAGCACTCTCGCGCGCCGCGTTGTACGGAGTAGATCGATTGGCGAAAGCGATAAAGATGCAGTTAATCAGATAGTTAGTGAATAAAGAATAAGTCATCGACTCATTATACCGCCGTGCGATACACGGGATCGAGGGAAAATCGTTCTACGCCGTATCGTCGGCAGAAGAATTATTGTGAGGAATAACGCAGTGACGACGGCTGAGAGATTTACTGAGGGATCGAATAGAATCACGGCTCATAGTCATTTGTGACGTATTTTTCACCTAACGAAACTCTAACTCAAACTCTATAAATAAAATTTAAAAAAAAACCAAAAATCGGAAAGCTCAAACCAAACGGGAGCAAAACGCGAACGAAACTTACGTCACCTTCGGCCGTCCACCCTCGCGGATGCATCGGCGTCCCGGTGGGCGCCAGTTAATTTTTGTTTCGCCGGTATTAACAACCGGACTAAACTGGAGGCCGGTGGAACGACCTCCGCAGGGTAGATTTTTGTTTCGCCGGAATCACCAATCCGGACTGAACTGGAGGTCGGTGGAACTACGACCTCCGCAACGACAAAACGAAACGGAACGAAAACGGTACGAGAACTAACGCCGACGCATTCGCGAAAGCAAACGGTTGCGGAAATGCACGGTTGCTCAGGATGCGGGTTGTGGTAGAAGGGTCGCGATCCGAGGTCAATAGAATAGCCCCGAGAAACGGAGATCGAAACCTCAACGTTAAGTTAAGCGGGACCGAAAAATAATAATTTGGCTAAGAAGCCACGGGATCACACGTAAGTGCATCGGAAACGCTCCGCTGATCGAACGATCGAAGCGAGCTAACGAGAACGACACAAAAGCGGATCGATAAGCGATCGACAAATTTCTATAATTCAAAAACTCACCGAAACTTCACTTTAATCCGGTAATGAGCGGGAACCTGTATCTCACGATACACCGAGAACCGAATCACTATCACCGCTGCACAAGGAGCATTATTTCTAATGCTTCACTCACGCACGGGATCGCGAAGAATTTATTACAAAATTCTTTCGCTACACTCAGCTCACAAAACTCGAGCGATAGCCGAACGCGAACGAGAAACCGACAGCTAGGCCACACTGTGTGCGCGAGAGAGATAGCCTCACTCGAGCGCGCGAACAATAGGCCGAACGTCAACAACACGGGAGCGCGAGAGAGACCCGAGTTACCTCTAGGGCAGCTCTCGGTAGACTGATTTGCCTATCACACTATCTCGACGAAATCTTATTATTATTTCGGAGATCGCGATCGATAGCTACTGCCCTCTCAACTATTTCGCTACGTTATCGATACGAGACTCGAAATTCTTAGCGGTAATCGGGGATCTAGAAGGAATCTTCGCAATCGTTACCCCTAGTCAATGCGGGCGAACAAGGCACTCACCTCGACTAACAAAACCGCGGCAAGGTGCTCCAACCTTGCCCGGGACTCAAACCAAATCTCCGCCTGTTCTTCCACGCATTGCACTATGTCGCGGGGTGCCGGGTTTGCACCGGACTTTGCCGTCTTGCAACTACACCTTGTCGGGACTTTCCTTTACTCGGGCTTTTAATTCTTCGTGATTCACCACCGAGTAAAGTCAAGTACGCCGACCAACTAAACTTAACTGACAAAACTGAAGCTAATCAATCAAAACTAAATTCATAAAATAACTGCAAAATAAAATAAGTCAAAACAAAATAAACAAATGCATCGAACTAAATTCATAGAGTAACTGCAAAAAATATCTTGAATCGAAAACATGCGGGAACAAAACCGTAATGCGAAAGTTAGTGAGAGGCAGCAAAACCGGAACTATAACAGCAAGAATTGATATCTGTAGAAAATTGTACTTCTTGTGTTATTTGTGACGCTGATTGAAAAAATCACGTCACAAGTCAGAGGAAAGAAAAGAGGATGATTCGTGTACAGCGACGGCGGGAGGAATAAAGGTAGGTGCACGCAGTGCAGACCATCTTTGGATCTTTTCTGTGCCGTACACGTGTTGTTGTCGCTTTCTCGCTCGTGCCCGGTATTCCGGGAAATTCTCTCGTATGATTTTCGCTCGCAGCGGCGAGTGTCATGATTATTCGGTAGTAGAAAAGATTAACTTCGAGTCTCGCGAATCAGTGAGAAGCTCAGACAGTCAAGTGTGAATGTTAATTTTGTTGATGAATAAGAGATACGATGAATAAAGGACATTGTCATTTTTATAGAAATTATATATTGAGAAAAGTCTTTCATTATTCCCGGACTGCACCCCTGAAACCGCGAGCCGTAAAACGTAGTAGTAGATTGTAAAGTGACGAAACATCCTTGCACACTGGGATTGATACGGAGCGCTGGCGCCCAACAGTAGAAGAACGGTAAGGGTACGGTCATTAACATCGGTTAATTGAACGGGCGTCATTTTATATTGTACGGGGTTGCCGATCGCGGGGGACACCGAAACGCCGCAAAAAGACCGTCACATACCGTAGATATATATATATTGTGACGAGGCGTTACAACGCTCTCGCAGGCACGCTAGATATTAGGTACGCGCGAGAGTCGTAGATAGGCGCGTATACAGAGTCGTCCCCCGACGATACCCGAGGAGAGAAAAATGTATAGTATTCGGGAGACTGCCGGGGATTATATTATACATTACAGGTGTCCAGCTACGCGACGACGGCTAGTGGGAGATACGAGAGGGGAACCACGAGAGGAGAGACTTCGCGAATATTCCAGAGATCAGGCGATTTTCGGCGACAAAGGGCTCGTTTCCCCTCCCACCGATTACCGAGACGCGTAACCGAACACGAGCGAGAGGCTCTCTCGCGCGACGCGTGGAACGAAATAGATCGATTAGCGTAACGAGCGATAGAGATTCGATTAGTTAGAAGTTAGTGCAAAAAAGAATATTCCGTGACAGTTATTTTACGCCATGCGAGCCACGGGAGTGAGTGAAATCATTGTACGCCGTGTCATCGGCTGAGGATTAAATTATTGTGAGGATTGTGACGACGGCCGAGGAATTGTCTGGAAAGGAAAGACACGAGGACGACCCGTGTAGGATAACGGACAGGGAAAATCAAGGTAGGTGCACGCAGACCATCTTCGGTTCTTTATTGTGCCGTCCACGTGTTGCCGTGGCTTTCTCGCTCGTGCTCGGTGTTTCCGGGAAATTTCTCGGGTGATTAACGCTCGCAGCGGCGGGAGACAAAATTATTCTGTTGCAAGAGAAATTTATATCGAATCTCGCGAGTCATATCGAGACGTCAGACAGCAGTCAGCCGTATTAGAGAATTTTTGTTGTCGAATAAATCGAATGTTGTTGTGATTTTTATAATTGAAGGCTTGAACCATTTTTATTGTTCCCGAACTGCACCCCTCCTGCTAGCCGTAAGTGATCGTATAGGAAGAATAAGAAAAAGTAAACCCTCGCACATTGGGGTAGATACGGTGTGCTGGCGCCCAACACGCGAGTAGGGGAATAGAAAGTGCAAGAATAACGGGGCGTCATTATATTTGGACGGGTTCGCCGATCCCCGGTACTCCGAAGCCGAGGAAAAGAACGTCACAATATATATCTCTCTATATATATAAAGTTTCCGCCGCTGTCGCCGCCGCCGCCGCCGCCGTGTCAGGAATCGAGGGGAGGGCAAAAATATTCTAAGTCCCTCTAAGGAGGAAAAGAAAAATATTCTAAGTCCCTCTAAGGAGGAAAAAAAAATATTCTAAGTCCCTCTAAGGAGGACTTAGAATATTTTAAGAATTTCTAAGTCCCTCTAAGGGGGACTTAGAATATTTTCGGTCAAAGGGGGCGGGGGGAATCCCCTTAGAGGGACTTAGAATATTTTTCTGAAGGGGGGGGGGGGGGGGTCGTGGGAGGGGATAGTCAAAATATTCTAAGTCCTTCAAGGGGGGACTTAGAATATTTTTGGTCGAAGGAGTAATGGCGAATGGGGGGGGGGGGGGGGGGGGCAAAATATTCTAAGTCCCTTCAAGGGGGACTGACTAAGTAAAAATACAAAAAAAAGCGGCGGCGACCTCCATTGGTGAAAAGTTGCGGCGGTGATTAAACATTATTATAATGTTGACAAAAGAAATGCGAGCGCGCGTAGCGCGCGAGCCCGGGGAAACTCTAGTCTATATATATAAAAAAATCGCGCCGCCATCGCCGCCGCCGCAGTGTACAACAATAGAGGCCTCCGCCGACTCGATCCCGCTGGCTTGGGACTCATTTATATTTTCGGTTGAAGCGGTCGGGGGGGAAATATTCTAACTCTGTCTAAGGGGGACTTAGAATATTTTTCTCTTCCCTTGTGTAAATGCTCTGGACATGAGGATAAATTTATCGTTTTATGTAGTGTTGATGAATTCCAGTAGAGGGTTAACGTATTCACTTCACGAATTCTTCGTCCATGATTTCTTCCAGGATGGATCCAACCAGGTCGATTTTGCGGATAGTTGTTGTTGTGTCTCAAAACTTTCCATAGCTGTCTTGTTATAGGTTCCTTATTATCTTTGTTGGATACACCTTGTAACGGTACGCGTTTAGAGGCTTACAGATCTTTGCTCTATAAGCGGTATTATTGTGTGTCTTTTGCTCACGGAAGTGTGAGGGCTGGTGCTGTAAATGATAAATTTTGTCTGTTGATTCGAATTGTCAACGTTAATTGTTTTGTTATTAAATCGATGACGTGGATACAAAATAAAACAGTTTGAGATTAATTAATGATTCGAAAATTAGATTGATTTTCAATTCGTTCGTTATTAAATATGCGAAACAGATCGATGGGTTATTTTATTCGTGGAAGTTTGGGAATGTAGCTTCTACGTTAAACTGTCGCTTATCAATTAATGACGAGACGAAAGCAGTCGCCGATGTCCCCCAAGGCAGCCGCCGGCGCTGTCACGAAGAGATAAGCCGTCCAAAAATGATTCTACGTTGATTGATCGCTATTAGCCTCCAACGAGACGAAAGCCGTCGCCGAGGTTCTCCAAGGCAGTCGCCGGCGCTGCCGTGTACTAATACGTCACCACAATGCAATTGATTCTACGTTAACTAGGATCAGATGGATAAACCGAGATGAAAGCGGTCACCGAGGTCCCCCAAGATAGTTGCCGGCGCCGGTTTTTTTAAAGGAAAGGTAACACGAGGCGAAAGCGTTTGCCGAGGTCCGCCAAGGCGGTTACCGGCGCTGTATTCGGAAAGGAACAATTAAATTGCAAAAAAAAAAATCTGTTCGCTGAAAAGAAATTTGATTGATTTAGAATTCGTTGATTCCGATGAATAACTGAGTTTGGTCACTCCTTGGATCGCCGATGATAGGAATCCCGTGTCTTCTTAGCGACGGGACTCTGTCGAAAAGAGCAGTGCTCCGTTCGAAATGCAAAGATGATGTATTTTGGCTATCAAGAATTATCGATAGGCCAAACGAGAAACCCAAGATCAAACGAGCCGTAGCCGCGCATGAGGCCCTCTCCGTTCGAATTTTTGGAGTGAAGTGTCTTCTGTGCTCGCAATCGGGTCTTATATACCCGAGCGTGAGACCCTTTTTTTATTTCCATTGACGCACGAAGTACGTCACACTTCGCTGTCCTTTATTATCGCTGCCCGGGGTGTGCTGAAACGGCTTATGAGGGCCGTGTGCAAAAGATGATGCAACACCTTCAGGCAGTTCGCACTATTGACCGTTGTCATCGATTGACTGTGCGGTCAATAATTTCAGATTTACTGTTCTCCGCGAAGTATGTTGAATAACCGATAATCGAGTCGTCATTTACCATAAGGAATATACTATGGATTTGCTACTCAAATTACTTATTTATATTGTAGATACGAGAGTCGAGGGTTTTATACCGTCCCAACCTTTTTATTTTCACACGTTCTTTTTGTTTGTTTCTTTGGTGAATGAGCGTGCATTGTTGTAGACCCGTGTAGGTCTGCCCTCAAAATTTCCTTGCAGGTGTTGCAAGATGCGTCGGTGTCGATGTTCGTTTTTTCGTCCGTGTATCCCGCGGCCCATACTGCTGAATCGTATAGGTAATGGATGGCTGAATTATGCCTCCGTTGAGTAGATTATTGACTTGACGATTTCTTTCTTTGTTTGAAGTCGGCGCGTATTGCCGAAAAGGAATTGTGGGACCCCGTGGGTCCTAATTGTGCAGCTCTTTAGTATGCTCGTGTTATCATGCTGTAGCGGGTTGGGTCCCTCTGCAGTGTGATATAAAACTGGCGTGGCCTCCGTAGCAACGTCTATTTCCTTGTGGAGTTTGTCCATAATTTCTTCGTATAGCTCGATTTCGAGAACTGACACGTCATGGTCTTTGTACGATGCGTGAGGCGTCCGTGTCTCGTTGACATCATGCTGTTTCTTTTATTCTTACAACTACACTTTTGTATAATAAGTAATCAGTATGGCTTTTTTGATGTTTAACATGGCTCCGATCGCGAGTTTGAGAACTTCCCCAGTGAGAAGTCTCCATAGCTGCGGGGTGGAAGAAGATCTCGGAGCAATTGGCGCTTTAGTCGACGTACAGGATTACCAGGGATAGGATCCTGGCTCCTTGTTGATTGATCAGCGGATTGAAGTGATAATTGAGTAATAGCTTTTTAAATTTGCTTAATAAGCCGGAGTGCCAATCTCGGTCGAAAGGTTGTGCTATGTCCAGAAATAGTCCAGTACAGTACTGTATTTCCTCGAGACTGGTTGATATTTCGTCTCCTGGTCAATGGCACTGTTTTATGATAGAGTGTAGTGAGCGAAATCCGAACCGGTGATAAGGAATAACTTTTTGAGCGTTCAGAATGCGTATTATTCTCGTTAATAGCAGTTTTTCAAGGATCTTAGATAATGTGGACAGGAGACTGATAGGTCGATACGATGAAGGTTGATCTTTTGGCTTCCCAGTCTTCGGTATCATTATTATTATTGACGATTTCCATTATGCCGGATAGTACTGCAATCTTAACACAGCGTTGAAGATAGTAGTAAGATGGACTATGGCTTTTTTTGGCAACTGCTTTAGTACTTCGGCTGTTATTAGATCGTATCCCGGAGACTTGCCGCTTGGGAGTTTGCTGATAGTCCAAACTACATCAGCTGGGCTGAAAGCTGTGGTACGCAGAGTCAGTTGGAACAGAGACTCGAGACTACTCGCAACCAATTCTTCGTTTACAATGTCGCGTAGTTCCGGATGCGGTGTGCACGTATTGGCTAGGTGACAAGCAAAGATGTTAGCTTTCTGTCCATCGGATTGTGCCCACGTGCCATTGTCGTCACGAATCGGTGCAGGTGGCTCCTTACATGTTAAAATATTCCTTGCTGCTCGCCATAGAGATTTGTCTGCAGACGTTAGAAAACGGGTGTACCGGGCATACTCCTCTTTCCTCTGTTTCCATAGCGCTTGCTTCAGCTTCCCGACTAATTTATTAAGGCCTCGTTTATCCGAAGGATAACGAGTCCGTTGCTACTGCGCTCGTGCTCGACGTTTCGCTACTATTAGACCTCTAATGTGAAGCAGCACAAAGTTGTTAGTTGCTTTTGTATGACTGGGTGTGCTAGCTGTCCAGGCTGAAGCTTGTGGACGCGACGAAATAAGTAATGACGTCCTCTATCACCGCTCTTCAGCATTTTTTAGTGCGTCTTTGTGGGAAATGTTTGCATTGAGTTCGTCTCTGAACAAATCCTAATCCCTTTTACGACTTGTTAGCGAAGATTTCGACTGCATACGTGCCGAACCTACGCCCAGTAATACGGGACTCTGGTCGGACGACACCTCATTTAGCGTAAGAACTGTAGAGTGAAGATTTCGTGGCAAGCGAGACACAAAAACATCTAATATATAAGGCAACTTGTTCATTGAGGTTGTCCAATAGGTGTAATCGTTTGGAGAGTTAATTTGATACCTCTCCTCGTCAACAATTTCGAGAAGTGTACGTCCTCTCGGATTAGCTGTTGGGCAACGCCATTGCGAAGGTTTAGCATTAAAATTTCCTCCGGCTATAAAATTTCTATCGAGTGATTGGATATAATTTTTTAACTCGATTTCCGTAAGCGGTTTATTCGGTGGATAATAAACTGTGGTTAGTGTTATAGGGGTCTCAGCAACGGCGATCGCTTCTTCAGAGGCCGTGAGATTGTCCGTTCCTGCAGCAGACAACGCATTGTGACTAATAGCTTTTCGAATCAACCCGGCGGTTCCTCCATGAGCTGAGTTATCAGGATGATCTGTTCTCTGTGACACATAGTCTTTTATGCAGAAATGTGATTTAGTTGTAAAATGCGTTTCCGTTATGAGAGCTACATCGATGCGTTTTTCATGTAGCAATATTTCTAGTTCCGAGCTGTGACACGTCAATCCATTCGCATTCCATAGCAGTATGGCTAATGGTTGTTGTGTGTGTAACGTCATTTGGATAGCAACGGCATGAGAGAGGCCGTTAGGTCGGTTAGAAGAGTTATTTACGGAGTGATTAACGCTCTGAATTCGTTTAAGAAAGTTATTAGCTAGGAACTAAGATGGTTTACTGTACCAGTGTTTACACTTGATTCTGTGAGTTCGGGTTGGTGACGATTCGAGTGAGCTGCGTTCGCATAGCTTCTTCCCTCGCGACGATGAGCAGACCGTTGTCGTTTTCATGATGTTGTCGGTATCGGATTGCCGTTGTTGTTTGATTGAAACGATTGAGTTATGGCAGGCGTTGTTATTCTGCGTGAGTGCGTTGTTATTCTGCCTCTAGGATTAGACAGTCTTTGGAGATCCTTGAGCACTTGACATCCTCTATAGTTTGCTGGATGGCTATTTCCGCATAGCGCGCATTTTGCTGGCGTGTCTCGAGATTTCGTGCAATTTTGAGTTAAATGATCACCGGCACACTTCACACACTTCGGTGGACGGTTACAATAAGCCTTTGTGTGATCGTATCTTTGGCATCTGTGACATTGCACATACTCTTTCCGTTTGTATGGCTCTCCTACCGCGACCACCGAATGATATGGTCACGTCAGTTTAAATATTTCTCCCTTGTTGTTGTTGGATTTCAGATCGTCGAAGAAGAGAGGCAGGGGGATCTTTATCAGTGGGTGAATACCGTTATTGATATTCCTAACTTGAAAACCGAGATCGGTGAGCTATTTTTTTATATAATCAACCGGAGTGCTGTGGCGAAGATTTCTGACCACCACGCAAAAAAGTTTGTCGCTTTTCGGTTGAAAGGTGTGGTAGTCCGCCCCCTTTATCTTTGAAATATTTGACTGTTGAGCGGTAGGCATCACGTGTAAGCAGAGGAATAACGGTGTCGTATAGCCTGGCTTTGCATGTGAATTGATTTTCTGACGACGAGCTTTCGAACTCAATGACGAGGCCTCAGCTTTCATTGTGTCACCGTCTGTATTAGCCAGCGGAGCGTAGGGATTAACAGTAGTGAAGTCACTTGTTTTGTTGTTGTTGGGTGCCGAGCGTGAGCTTGAGTTGGCTGGCATCGTGGAACGTGCGTGTGTTGGTCTAAAATGAGTCAACGGAGTGGGGCGAGCCTTGCTGCTCAGCGCACTGGACTCAGCACTTATTATAATTTGTTGACTTTTTCACGCAATTGATGTGCGTTTTCGTAGCTTTTTTTTATAACGAAATTTTGTAGCAGGCACGTTTAAGTCCAAGTATGTTTCTTTTCCGTGATAATTTCGACTTCACAATTAATGCGGTTATCAATCATCGCTAAACTATCGGCAAACGATCTTATCGAGACCCTCGTTCTCGTGAGACTGAACATCATGGTGAAGCAGGTTTGATCCCGTTGCAGTCGGAATTGGAGCCAGCGTAGCCTCTGTAATAGTATCTGTTTCTTTGTGGACATTGTTTACTATAATCTCTACATAGGGCTCAATTCCGAGCACTGGCACGGCGACTACGATTTCTTTATCCGTGGTTAGATGCAGATGAGCTCCGTCATCTTTACTTATTACGAGTTCTTCGCTAAGGAAGACTATTTGCGAGTTAATTTCTCTGGATAGATAACCAACCCTCTTTTCCAGTTGATGGCTCGTACGAAGTTCTTTCATTCGTTCTGGAACCATAATCGTTTCAAGCTTCATAAATGGTATTGAATTTATACCCCATTTTAGACATTGTTCCGAGTATGATAAATGAGCGTGATATGTGCGGAAAAATTCTGTTCTGATAAGACCGCTGTCCTCGATTGGGAAATCGTCTTTTACGGGATGGAAAGTAACGTCGGAGTCTAGTATGTGTACTTCCGTTCGTCCTATTATTCGGACGTAATTTTCTGTTATGCCGCTGATTGTCACAATGTCTGAGTCGTTGATGCACACTGAGACAGTGTCTCACAGGCAGCATACTATCGGTAGTGTACGGAGTAGAGCGTGAGAGTTCGCATGTGTCACTATTTTCTCGAAAGTGAAATATTCGCCGGTAATTCGCGGCGCGACCGCGAGATTCCGCATTTTCTCGGGAACGGATAAGCGCCAACGCGCGCGTAAAAGCGCGAGTCGAATCGTTACCAGTTCTACCGGCGACGGGGAATAGATAATTTTTCCTTCAAAACCTCCGGATCCGAGGAGACTTCGGCGACGATGGCTGTACGTGTACCCGATTTCCCGAACCAGGGTGCTAACATCTTTGGCGACGAAGTTTGTTAGCATTCCTGTTCCCAATCACAGCTAGTAGGGACGCGATAGGTAAGTAACCCGGACGAGAGTAAGCAGAAAGGGAGTCGCGGATCGACCAAGTGGCGACACGGTTGATTCACGATCTCGTGGAAGCCGCGCTCTCCGACGAGGGTCCTGTTCTGCGAGTATCGGAACATCGTGCCGACAGGTTCGCACGTTATTTCTGTTGGATACTCCGTAGGCACGGCAGAGTAGATACGATATTAAAATTCACATTGAATAATAGATCATACCCAAAAGTAAAATGAAAACTTAAACTGATGCAACTTGTAAAAACTCATGTCGACGAACAAAGCTCCGTCGGTGAATTATTATCGATTATAAAATTTATTATTTTCGTGTCGAATTTTCGATAAATTACGCGTAAATTATTTCGGCGCGAAATAATCGTAGAATAAAGGGGTTAGTTCATAAACTAATGAACTAACTTTGTACCATAGTAATTGATCATCACAGCTCGCCGACAACTCGAGTATGTTTTACGGTACAGAAAATAAATCAAACCCGACGAGAAAGGTAAGCGTCGATACTACAGATTTCCGTGTATCATATTTTTTAACATTTTGTAATATGCTTGAATAAAGAAAATCATATCACCGAATCGACAACGTCTCACGACTTTTTGCTCGGTCCGAACCCTTAACGCGATCTCTCTGACGGAGTGCGTGGCATCGACTACAGGGTTAACGTTACAACACGTTTAGTATAACCTGCTTGCTTTTAATTAGGTTCAGAGAAGAACCTGTGTCGACCATCAGTAGTGCTCGATGTATCAAGTCTTTTGATATTATCTTGACGACTGATACGTTATTTGTATGGTTTAGTAGAGCTGTTGGAACATTGGTGGCTTGGCTGTTTTCTTCGTAGATTTGTCTCACAGGTCGTTAAGAATTTTTTTGTACTTCACTTCTTTGAACTTGTGCTGACGAACCGGTAGGGAGGCTTGGACTCCTCGGTGAAATCCACCACTGTAATTTTCGGCATGCTTCGATTGTGTGTACGAGATTTTTGCATAAACGACATCCAGCTATTCGTTGGCTTGACGTTGAGTTTGACACGTGCTGCTGGTCGGTTGATGCGATGAGTCGTTCGATTCCCATATGTAGCAGGTTAGCTTCTTCTCAATGTAATGTATCTTCTCATTTCGCTGACAGTACTTCGATGGGTTTCGTAGTACATTCTTCGCGTGTTTTTGTCTTTCGATCTCTTTTGCTTTTCATAGTATCGCTGAACGTTGCTTTTTTCATAATTTTATTTTCGATTTTAGATTTAAGTCCTTTGTTGCAGCATTCGACCAAATCGACGTCGAAGCTTCGTTTGAATGCATCGTCAACTACTTCGTTGTGACTCTGTAAGCGTCACTAATTTTATCACCGAGATCCTTAACTCCATTAGAGTCTGCGAGAACCGATTCGTTGTCGAGTTGGAATACCCTTCCCAATTCTCCTTGCAGTAGATAGACCGATTTTGGTGGCATATATAGCGTTTTAAGGAAATTCTTAAACGCTAGCACATTGGTTAGCGCAATCCCGTATACTGCGCGACATGCTTCTCCTCGCAATTTGTATGAAGTGTGTTGTTCGAAGTATGAGCGCGAGGCTTGCCCGTGACTTTTGAGGAAGCATCTGTGTTGCTTCTTCGCATCCTTTAATGAAATGTGACAGTGGAATGTTATAGCCGTCGAAGATGGGTACCGCTTCAAGCGCATACTTAACAGCAACTGGAGGTACAGGTCGAGCGGCCATGACATGCACGAGAATATTGTCCATACTGCCTTGTAGCAGGTTAATTTGCTGTACTGCTAATTTGCCAAGACCTCAGTGAACTGGTTGTTCCGTTAATGATCGCACGGTTGGCCTGTTGATTGTTGATTTAACTGACCAGTGGATTGAGTAGAGCTGGGCAAACGCTGCAAGTACCTACAAGGTATACGTAAGTACTCAATTACTTGGACTGATTGGGATGTACGGTATTCTTGGGAGGCTCCAGTCCTAGCATATTATGTATTCGCGTGACTTTTTCGGTTGCTGTACTTGCGTATACCATGTAAGTTTTCAAGCTTTTGCCCAGGTCTGAGATTGAGTAGACTCGTTATCTCCTTGATAACTAGTGATTGTATACGCACTGCTCTTACAAACACTGAGTTGACTTTATTGTACTGGAGACCGAGCCGCGGTAGGGCTTTTGTAGTCAGTCTTGTCGTGCAGGGCTTGCTCGCTCTGTGCAGTTTCGCTGGTAAACGGTTGACGATACTCGGAGATATAACGAAGAACTACTGATTTTTGGTAAAGATGCTGTGTGATGCGTGTTATGTTGTGTCTTATATACTCGTTTTAGTCCTATACTAATAGTGCAAAAATAGTCTCTCGTAGTGGGGCTAATAATCATTATAAGAGTTCGCGACCCTTTATTTGAAGTATCCGGTGAGATGAATTGTGGTGCTCTAATTAATTCTCGATAGAAAGAGTTTCGACGAAGCGGTAAATTGTTTGGCTATAGCCAACCAAGACGTGAGATGACCGAATATTTTAGAGAAATCGACTTGTCGTTTTTAATAGGCGTAATAAAAACCAGTGGCAATGGCCCATGTATTGATAACGGAGCGCAAAGTTAGAAAGCTATAGGCCGCGAAGGCTGTATGACATATTGCTTCTTGGTAGTAGATTGATGCGAAAGTAAAGGGCGCGTGTCTAGGCCGTTTGGGTTATAGACGTACGAGTGTGCGCGGGTGACTTGTACGCGAGACTGGAATGCTTTATCTAAAGTTAGATGTTTTATGATCTTAGTTTTCGGATTCTCGATCATTGACATGGGGGAGCTACTTTAAAAAGGTTACGTAGGACGTAACATTACCCTCGCAGCGACCCCCTCCATTCTTCCCAGGAGGTTCCTCATTCCCTCGGGAGAATCCGCGATTAGCGCCGTGTCAGCATGTACTGTGTCTCTGCATGCTGCTCTACGTATGGCGCCATGTATGTAACAACCTTCGTGGCTACACGCTCTAAGTGGACCGTACTGTTGAACCCCTTGCACGCCGCTACCAGAATCAGTTGATCTTCGTCGGGTGCTCTTCCCCTTCCCCGTAGTCGAGGCCAGGATTTCCCACTACTGCTGGTCGTTGCGGGCGAAAGGGAACTCTAACACAATCGTTTCGAGTTGGCTGGGGGCGGCTACCGTGTCTCGTATTGCCGATACTGCGGTTGCTTGCCACGCTTGCTGTTGCTTGCATTTGTTCGCTGATTTGCTTTGCTCCTGTATACCGGCGCGATCGCGTTTCCACCACCGATTCCGCGACCGCTGGGGCTCGGAATATTTACCCTTGTAATATTGCTTTTTGTATTCACGCTTCGCCAACGTGTTGTGTGTCCTACGTTCGTGACAGTACTGGGCACCGTCGCCGTTGGTATCGTTACGCGAATTACAGGGTGCGTAGTGTTAGCCCCGCTCCCTCTTCCCACTCCAGGGTCACCTCCATTGCTGTCTCGTCAACATGTGGGACTAGTATGTTCGATCCCCGCTTCTATACTTACCCCCGCGTTCCCCGTCTTCCCTGTCTCGCCGGTGCTCGCTTCCATACTCCTCCTTGGCAGCTTGGCTGTTGAGTATACTGCTGCCGTCGTTCTCACATCTTGTGCTGTTGCTATGGAAACGCCCCCGCATGTGTTGGTGGTGGTGGTTGCCGTTGAAAGTGTCGCCGCTGTTGTGGTCGTCGGGGGACTGTGTGTTCTCGGCCCATCGAATGGCGACGTTGGACTTAGTCGGATAGGAGGGGGGGGGGGGGTGCTTACTGTTGCTTCCCCTCCCTCCCTTTTTGCTCCCCTGGCGGCGTTGGCCGCCGCGTATGTCGTTGGGAGCGACACTATGTTAGCTGCGGGGGCTGCCCTTGGTATCAGACATAGCCCCAGCATTGTCCTTCCCGTTTTCTTTCCAACCCCAGTGGTTGTTGGTGTGGGCATGTTTCCCCGTTGGTGTTGCTTCTCCCCTCTTCTAGAGTCGTTTTGCTCTTACCGAGCACCTCACTCGAACGAACGGTAATGTTGGTGTATGGGAGAGGGAAGCATCCAGTAGATACGGGGGGATGCTGGCTCCTGTTGGTGTTTCCCGAGCGGTCATGTGCATCCTTAGCAGCGGCGAGGCACGCGCCGCCGAGGTGTTTCCCCGCCTTGGGTCGTCTTTTGCGTTGTTCGCCTTCGCCGACAGAGACTGGAAATTGTGTGCAGTGGGGGTGTTTGTGGCCGCGTGAGTCGACGTTGCTCTGGGCGGTGCCGTGATCGGTGTTGGTTCCCGGATCCGTTGTTGTGTTGTTGACAGCGTGACAGCACGACCGTCCGCGTTTGTATGTTGCACAGATATTGCACTGGATGTTGCTATTGTTGTTGTGTTTATGATAGTTTGGGTGTGTTCTTGTTATTGTTATTGGAGGGGGAGGGGGGGGAGGACTCGAAGTTGGCTAGTCCTTCTGCTTACTCCCCCCCCCCCTTTTACGGTTGTTGCTCCGACCGCTTCGGCCTGTGATGAAGCATCTGCGGATTGAGACGCTACGGGGTGATTTTTTTTAAAGTGCTCATCGAGATTCTTGCGGGGTATTTAGTCTCCGTTCGGAACTCACATAGCTGGCACAGCAATTGCAATTCATAGCTGTTCGTGAGGAAGAGTTCGTGTGGAAGAGCTTCAGGTGTTTGTCATAGTTCTCGTAGCCCCGCGTCCCCGAAAATTTCCCCTTTGCTTTTTCAACACGCGGTATGTCAATCCGCCAGAATGCGCAGTAGTATCCCGAGTGGACGGGGTCTATAAATGCTATTTTATTTATTTATTTCACGAGAGAGCCCCTTTTACAAAAAAAACCTTGTTATGATTGCGGTACAGGTAACAAGAATAAAAATTTGAAAGGAAAATTTTATAATCTTGCCTACACAATATAGTCTCGGAAAGAACGTCTGAGCACGCCAAATATCTCGCAAATATCAGAGAATTCGTTCGCATATCGCAGAGCGCGCGAACCAAAACTATAATGCGCGTAACTGGTTCTGTGGGTTGGAACGACAAACAACTCGGCCCTTCTCATGCGGTGAACATGAAATCTGCGTACACAGAACATTAAAACAGCCAGGCAATGGATATACCCATTCAAGACGTTATAAAACACCATTATATCAGAAAATTTACGTTTATCAGCGAGGTTTTGCAGATCAAGCAAAGTTACAGCACGTTGACAGTCGCGGTCAGTAAAGTGCATAGGTTGGTTCAGTCTGTAATAGGCAAAGCGCGAAAATGTATGTTGAACCGTCTATTGTAGCCCGAATATCGAAGTGATTGACATTAGATGCATTGCACAATAAACTGAGTATGTGAATGATACGCGAATCACGGTTGGAGAAACCTAACGCCTAGCGAGCAATAGAGCAATCGAGCGGGCGACTCTCATTCGCGGCCGAGTAATGCGTGTGTCAGCAATTTAAAGTAACGCTGTCCCTCCAAATTCTTGAATGCAATCTGAGGTGACAAAATATAATAAACAGTGAGTAACGAAAAGCGGAGATTTTTACAATATTTCCGGGTATTGTTATATTTTCTCCGGGTGTCGCAACAACGCTTTGTCTTTTTAAAATAGTGCTCATGCGCTCGCATTGTATATACCGATACGAGTGCGAACATTCGACAGTCTGGTATTGACTCGTGATACACGGGGTCCGAATTAACTCCTGTAACTGTGCATCTGATCCAAGGAATTCGTGCAAGGAATAACAAGTATTATACGCGATAACGGGTCGAACCCGAGTACGATCGAGAAGTGAGTTATATCGTAAAGTGAAATAGTGAATAGTTCGTGCGAATTATATGTGAATGTAGAGACCTGTTCACAAAACGATATCGATCGTTCGAGTGGCATTCGACTATAGTGAAATGTTCGGCAAGCGATACTGTTTACATGATTCGTGCTTGGTTGTTAAACTGTTCTGTTCACTTTCTACTTTAATAAATATCACCTTAGTCTGCGTTCAGCCTTTTCTTTACGGGTTAAAATCCCGTTTTCTGGGCTCGGACTGATCAACCGGGTTTCGGCGGTACAACACGTCTCAATCATGTTAGTATAAATCTGCACGTACCGGCACCAGAGAAGAGGGCTAATATTCGAGGATTGGTTTGAGCAGCGCGGTGTACACTGCTCGTTATTAATGCCGGGTTTGACAGGCATTACCAGGCAATGACAGGCAGGCAAACCAGGCATTAATGATGAGCAGTGTACAAGGTTTCCGCGACAATAAATCATAAAATTCTCGTGCGATACGCTTCACGTAGCCGAGTATCCTACTAGCATTAATCACGATGTCATGGTAATAGTCCCTAAAAGACAATGCTCTGTCCACCATGACATCGATATCACGCGTAGCAGAAAGGACTGATAGAGCCGCCGCCCCCTTCCAGTACCTAGTACCCCCACAATGTTATTCGCAAATACGTTGAAGAGTAGAGGGCCAAGAAGCGACCCCTGGGGCACTCTGGAAGTAACAATCAGATGCCGCGAGAGAGCGATTGGAAAGCGAACGCAGCTTGCCAAGCAGAATGTGGTAATTTATGCAACCGAACGTCTTCGCAAAATCCGTATAAATGGAATCAACTTGATTCCCGTTCTCCAACGCTTTAACGAGAAAAGCCTTTAAAGCATTTAACATGTACGCGAGCAAATTTGTTAACGTCGATTTACCACTTCGAAACCCGTGTTGTTCTGGGACGGTGTCCAAGAGAGGCGTAAGTTTTTCTGTTCATATTTTCTCAAGAAGTTTCGGCATGGCATTAAGTACCGAGATCAGAAGATAATTTTTAACCCACGACGTAACGTCAGACTTGTGAATCGGGGTCGTTAAAGTAGTCTTCCAAGCATCACTTACGAAGCCAGAGCAAAGAGATCTCTCGAAGAGGATGAACAATGGAAGCGAGAGCAAGAACGCACAATTGAACAATAAAATAGGCGGAATGCCATCTAGGTCCAGGTCGCTACTTGTCTTAAGTGTACGCAAATTATTAAAAACATCCCCCGCTGACAGAAATATTACAGACACATGATTTATTAGGTCCCACACATAACTCAGTATTACCCTAGAGTTGGTGGAGTACACCGCTTCAAAATCCGGGAAGAGATTCGCGACCATTTCGTCGGATGTTGCTACACGGTGAGCCTGTTTTTTAATTCGTATACAGCTCATAAGTTCTGTGGAGAATCACGGTGGTTCCAACGACGCTCGACTGAGCCTTCAAGGCACAAACACTTCAGTCGTGTGAAGCAAAATGTTTTGAAAGTCTAAGATCGCTTTATCGAGGGGTTGGGACGACAATAAAATGTTCCAATCGAGCGATGCGAAATAAGTATTCATGGTGCTGTAGTCACCCCGCGGAAAACCGAAGAATCCAACTTGAGTAACCGGTGTAATAACGACAGACTCCGCAAGTTGACGCCGGGTTTTGCAACTGATGGCCGGGTGGTACGGATCATAACAACGTAGAATCTCCTCAGCAGCCTCCACAACGAACCCCAACGATACTTCCGTGAACACAAGATCCAGTATGGCCCCGAATGGGTTTGGCACCAGATTTACTTGACGAAGATCCAAGCCTCTAAGGACCGCAGATAATATTAAAGCAATCTCAACTGTGCTCCAAATGCACCAGATGCCAAACTTGCCGAGAGAGTATCCTGTTCGAAGCCTCTAGAGACGTCAGGCAGGTTGAAGTCGCCAAAGAAGTACAGGGACGGAGCACGCTGATAGACGACTATTCCCTCCACGCTCGCACAGAAAGCTGTGTAGCGCGATAGTGGCGAAAGCGGAGGAAAATAAGCAACTACTATGATGCTACTGTGGGGGTGGCAGAAACGTAAACAAAGAGATGTTCGACCGTGTTGTCGAGCGGCACGTAGAGAGAACCGTGAAAAGCCTTGTAGTCGGCGACGAGTACTCCACCTCCCCACGAGGCCGGGCTAGTAAACTGAAAGCGATCGCACCTGAAGACGTTAAAGCCGCTCATACCAAGTTCGGAAATATGAATTGAAGGATCCAACTAGGTCTCGCTGAAAACAATGGCATCGTAGTTCCTGGCCAAAAGAGTAAGCGAAGATCGTAGAGTCTGTAATTTCATCCTGGGCCGTGCACATTCTGCTAATATATTCTGATAACATATAGCTAGTTTTTTTCTGGACGAAGTACCCACAGCTGGAGGCTCAACACGCACCACCGACGGAACACCGCTTATATACCGGATGATAAGATTGGACTCCCCCCTCTTCTTGCGATCATCAAGCTCAGCCCCGGCTTTTTTCCGCAAAACCTGCTCCATTTGCGTACGGTCGTTTTCAGCCACGATGTCCATATTACTGAGTTTAAGGTGACCTCTATTCTGCATCGCGTGGTTCGAATCAGAGGCAGAAGCAAGCCTAACAATAGTTATATATAATAGTTCAATAATGGACCATGGTTTCCATTTTACGCCAGCAGTCGAGCGGCCACCGATGCGACAAACGGTAATATCGTCTAGTCTCGGATTGAGTGTACGAAAAATATCGCAAATAACTTGGTGATCGTTGTCACCTTTCGGAATATTGAACAAACGAACATTGGAAGATCGTCTTGGTCGGAAGATCGATTGGAAAATCGGAAACATGCTGGAAGACCTCTTGCGCAACCTGCACCAGCGCGAACGACTGCGAGAGGATTGCCGCTATCGATTTCTTCAACCTGGCAACAGTAACAGTCAGCGAGTTATGCTGACCTTGGGGTTCGTGCACCAAATTATCCGTAGCAATAGTCTTCTCTGTAAGTTTATCGATCGATGGTTTCGTTTCCACAAAGTGCACCTGAACTTCCGTTAAGAGAGTCGTGACGGAACCCTAAACAAAACGATGCTCATCTCTCATACCACGTTGCTCAGTCCTCATCTGGGTTTGTTTTTCCTTCATAGCCTGTTGGTCCGCGATAAGGTCCTTGACCGAATCACCAAAAGCAGACAATTTACTTGTACACTCTTCATTATATGAAGCCTGGTTATTCCAGGTGCGTCAAAAACGGCTGGAGAGCAACGAGTTCAGATCGCTCTTCGATAATAAAATCGGAGCATCGGAGTGCATGGTAGGTGACGGAGTTCGGGGCGCTGTCATAAGCCCGAATTTTAAAAATGAAAAACCCGCACGGTCATAAGACCGAACATAGCCTAAAACCTGTTCGGTCTTGTGACCGTTCGGGCTTATGACAGCGCCCCAGGAATTCTTGGTTCGCAGCATTTAGTATACCCACCCTTTGGGCCTATCACGAGTCTTTCGGCGCATTTTGGATGGTACGGACATTACAGCTGGGTCAAAACGTAGGATTTTCTTAATCCTTTCCTTTCTTGCAATATGTGCAAGAGCCGGCAGAAAGTAGCAAGCCGGTAGACTCAGGCTTACTCATCGTTCAAACTTGACACCAAGTCCGGCTGCAGAACTGTAGAAGCAGCGGGTAGAGCGGAGAGGCAGCACTGCGAGCCGAAAACGAGTCGAACAGCCGTGTGACGGAAAGTACCGAAAGAGAGAGAAGGAGAAGGCGACGTCCGATGATTTCCGAATAGGCGAGACCGCGAACGAGAGATGGAGAACCCAAATCGTTCAGATTATACGCGACGAGCGACTAGAGCGAGGCAGGTGACAAGGTGAGACAAATGAGCGTGGGAGGCAGTGAAGCGCATGCGCCGACGAGAGAGACAGAGAGCGAAGCACCTGTGGTTACGTGCGACAGCCAAGGAATGATGCAAAGAAGAATGCAATGAGATAGGTTAGGATAATAGCGACTAATTAACGCCGAAAAAACACAGCCCCCAGTTGCAAACAGGCAAACATTTTTATGTCAGTTGATACAGAGCGCGAAGACACTCTGACTGGTTCCCCATACTCCACAAACACTCTATTACGCTAAGGCCGGGATTTCTCTCGTCGAAGTCTTTTCGCGACTGGTGCGATTGAAGCCGAAATTTCGATACGAAATCGAGACGATCACCACAGCTAACCGTTATCCAACACCGCCATGCGAATGAAAAGAGGGGAAAGACATGCTTGCTACCTTTTCGGTAGTACTGCTATGTCGTTTTGAAAAATTTTCTAAGTCCACCACAGGTCCTCCACATCCGGTCGTTGACAGATTAACTTCCCGGCCCTTCGGTGATGGCAATATTTGATTTCCATGTACTTTATATTAATTTTCTGTTTCCAGAAATTTCGAGAAATTAGTTAAAAGATGTTACGTTTCGTATACAGAGTTCACAAATATATAGGTTCTCTTATTATGACTCAGATTTGTAAGACTCTCTCACTAGTTTGTCTTTGTGAAAGTTTTATTGGGCTGAAACTGGTAGCACTGCAATGCCGGTACAAGCTGTGTCCGCCCGAGCAAGCCCGTGGGTCCAGATTAGTTATAAAAATCAGATTAATATTCTGACTCCCCAATGGGCAGCGTATCAGATATTAAGCGAATAAGAACAGATTAAAAGTGCGTTTACTTAAGTATTTGCCGGTGATACCGGTACAGATTCTCCATTCTTATAACATTGGGCCCTTAGCCCCGCAAGGTATGTACATACATATGCAGATCTATCGTGACCTGATCTTCCTTATTATTATATTATTTTGATGTTGTCTCTTGTTTCTTGCTGTATCACAAATTTTGCTAGTTTTGAGTTTTTCGTATCCTTACGTATTATCATTCATTTGTACATTTGTTTCTATTTATCTACGCGTATATTTTGTTTACTTGCCAACGCATTCGCAGTGTTCTGTGTTCAACAAACACAGGTTTGTTGGTTTGTTACATGTACTCCGCCCCTGGGTCGAGGCGTTCGCTCACATTCTATGTATTTTATACTTTGTTTATCGGTACTGGTGAAGCCCCGACACATCATCGTCCAACGTATATGTCCCGGGACCAGCGTATCGTATCGTGCACCATCTTCTCATCATAGCTGCATACCTAGGATTGACTCCGAGAAGACTGAGGACTCGCTCGTTGTTAGGGTCCCAGGCATCGAACGCGCCGACGAGAAAGGCGTCCACCGTCACGTCGTAGCCGTGTCGCGCGAGGTTCTCAGCAAGGGGCCAGTAATGTAACAGTTTCCGGCTCCTTGCTTCATCGAATGCCTCTTGTCTCATCGATGACGATGGCCGTGCGTGACTGTTCGTCTCAATGAATATGCCCGGTCGCAGCCCCGCCATTTCGTCGTTAACACCTCTCACGTATTGGTTGACGGTCACGGTACCTGGGGCACGGATCACAGCCACGAGACGGTCTTGAACGTTGTTGTGGCGTCTTTGTATGGGGGCCGCGTGAGACTGGCAGTGGTTCAGTACATTGGAAAGGGATTCGAGGGGAGCACCGCAACACCAACACCGTTTATCTGTCTCCCCCCAGCGGATTGCTCCGTTGAGAGGGAGCACGTCCAAGCGGGCCCTGCGTATGAAACGGTAGTCGGCGAAGCGGGTGTTCCTTCTATCTCGCATAACGTGATTTGACACTTTCAGGAGGGAGGTTACCTTGAAAACGTTCCCCTGGTCTCTTTTTCCGAGTAGTGTGCCTCGATAATATTGCGTCACTGCAGCTTTAAAGTGACCGACGATCTATGACCGTGCATTTGGTGGTATTTTTATTACTTGACCGTTTACACCCTGGCACTCAACAGCCAGCTCCCTCCGTGCCTCGTCCGAACTCTTCGGCTAGGTCTCCGGATAGGTATCGGGCGACTTCTTCCTCGGTGGGGGCTCGACCGATTCGACTTGAGACTGTCTCCCTCAAGCGGTACCAGGCGAACGTTCGTACCACCTTATCCCGTGTGGGTAGCATTTAAAACGCATGGGCGATGGTCAGAACGTCGGCCACATCCTTTAACGGGAGCAGGCCTCGCCCCCCCATTTTGGGGAGCCGGCAGACAGGCTCCGCTCCTTGCTCTCTGAGGGAGATGAAGCCAGCTTTTGGCCATTCTCTTGAAGACCCGGTCGGCCTCCTTGAGGGGTCCCTTCTGTACGTCGATTCCTCTGAAGCAGAAGAGCATGCCCTGGGGCATGGCAGAAGTCGAGTCGCGGCGGGATGAATGACTTTACAGCGTCGATCTTCTGCCATGGCGCGAGGAGCGAGTTGTTGACGGCGTGGAGGTCCGAGACCATTTCCTCGATCGTGCCTATGCGCGTCTGGCGAATCTGGAACGCGGTTGGTATGCCGAGGTGCTCGCAGTGTTCTCCCCGCCCCAGTGGGCTCAGTTCCTTCCCCGGGAGGTGGAAGACGGTTGGGAGAGCCATTTCTCCTCCCTTTCCTTAAAATGTAGTGTGGCACATTTTCTGGGGTTGAAGGCCCACCCTTGCGGCTTCCCCCTCCATTCTTTCCTGAAGATTCCTCATCCCCTCGGAGGAGTCCGCGTTTAGCGCCGTGTCATCCGCGTACGTCAAGTTATTGAACTTCTGTTCCCCAACTTTGTAACCCACTCCCAGTCTATCCCTCTATCGTCTATCGATCTATCGACCTCAGCACGGGCTCAAAGTGAGGTTAAAGATGATGGGGCTCAGCGGGCAGCCATGTCGGACCCTAGAGAGGATGTTGATGGGATTGATGAGGCCCTCGGCAGTCTGAAAGCATGTACCAACGCCGGTATACGCCGCTTTGATTAGGTTTCGCGTCTTTTCCGGTATTTGATGCAACCGGAGCGCTTCGTGGATCGCTGCGTGGAGGACCAACCCGAACGCGTTCATTAGGTCTAACCACGCGACAACCACCTCTTTGCCGTGCTTGTTTGCATCCGCCAGACATTTCCTGCAATACGAAGTTTGCTCGTAATATCCCTCGTACGGCAGGAAATTCTTCTGCGCCGGGCTTATTCGGCCGTTGTTTTGCGCCCACGTCGTTAGCCTGTCAGCGAGCAGGGATAGCATCAGCTTCGGCACCGCGCCCATCGCTATCGGCCTCCAGTTGGAGAGATCGTTCCTGTCCCCGTTTTTGTACAGGAGGACTGTGGAGCAACATTTCCACGCTTTCGGAACGATCTCCAGACGGTGTACGGTGTTATACATGGCCGTCAGTACGTAGCATCCCGGGTCGGCCCTTTTCAGATCTTTGTAGATTACGCAGTCAGGTCCGGGAGATTAGTTTGTCATCTTCTTGATCCTCCTGCTCACTCCTCGATCGTGAAGGTTCGCTCCAAGATTGCGTCACTCGCCTCGTCTGGTGGGGCCTCGGGAAAAACTCGAGGAAGCTCTCCGCCCAGTTCCCGCTATTCGTGGATCTGCTGGAATTGCTGCTCGTTCTCCGCTTTGCCCACTTCGCAGTGTTGACGCGGACCGAACAGCACCTCCTGCGCTGCTCTGCGTTTACTCGAGCGATAGAGCTTCTGGATGCGGGTTGCCTCCGCAACGGCATTTTCCGGAGGAGCCCTCTCTTCCCCGTCCGCCGGTCTCTCCTAGCGCTCTTCTTCCGTTTGCCCCGGTTCCCCTCTCGCCCCTTCCGCCTCCGCCCGGTACGCGCTGTTCTACGTACCGCGCCATGTATGTAGCCACTTCCGTGGCTACTTGATCCAGCTCGACTGCACTGTTGACCCCCTCGCACGCCGCCATCGGGTTGCTTCCCGTTGCTGCCGTTGGTGTTGCCTCCCCCCTCTTCTCGATCCGTTTGGCCCTTACCGAGCTCGTCGCTCGGACGAATGAAGGCGTTAGTGTGTGAGGGGGGGGGCGAGCATCCGGTGGATTCGGGGGGGTGCTGGCTCCTGGTGGTGTTTCCGGAGGGGTCATGAGCATCCTTAGCAGCGGCGACGCTTGTGCAGCCGAGGTGCTGCCCCTCCTCGGATCATCGTCGGCTCTGTTCGTCCTTGCAGGTAGAGACTGAGGAGTGGGTGCAGCGGGGGTGTTTCTGGCCGCGGGGGCCGCCGTTGTTGTGGGCGGTGCGGCGGTTGCTGGTGGTTCCGGAAGCCGTTGTTGTGTTGTTGACAGAGCAGCAGCACTGCCATTCGTGTTTATGTCTTGCGCGGATATTACGCTGGGTGTCATTGCTGTCGTAGTGTTTGTGATAGTGTAGGTGTGTGTTGTTGTTATCGTTGTTGGAGGGGCTCGAGGTTGACTAGTCCTTCCACTCATCCCCCCCTCTTACGGTTGTTGTTCCGGCCGCTTCGGCCTGTGGTGGAGCATCTGCGGGTTGAGACGCTACGGGGTGCTTTTTTTTGCAGTGCTCAGCGAGATCATTGCGGGGGTATTCAGTCCCCGCTCGGAACTCAGACAGCTGGCACGGGTATTGTAGTTCGTACCTGTTCGCATGGTAAAATTTGAGGTGTTTTACATAATCCTCGTAGCACCTTGTCCCCGCAAATTTCCCCTTTGCTTTTTCAACCCCGGCATGTCGATTCGCGTACAGAATGCGCAGTAGTATACCGGGGGGATGGGGTATGTAAATGCTATTATTACTTTTTCCTGACTCATGGTAGCCGTACTGTCTCTACCGACCCCGCGAGAGTGTGCTATTCAGTAAAAAAAAAAAGAACTAGGGTTTCGGATGCCGGTATGAATGAGCGAGCGGGTGAATGAACGAATAAATAGGTAAGTGTAAATAAGTGAAGAAATAAATAAATAAGTAAATAAATAAACAAGTGTTACGTCCCAACGAGCTCAAGTGAGTTCGTTCAGAACATGCGTAACGTCGGTCTCTCTTTCGAGTCAAGGCTTTGGCCATTTACTCAGGGACGGAGACCTCGCCGTGCACTGTCCGTCGTTAGGAGATTACGCTAGGAGGATTGTCTAGTCAGATAGCCTCGTAGCACGATGGTAGAGCATGCAGAAATAATAGTTGAGGATGGTTTTTGCGTTGTACTCACATTTATTTATATAAATACTCATTTATTTTTCGATGTTCGAAGAAAATACAATCTTCTGGTTACAATCACTAGTTTAACTTAAACTTTTTCGAGACTTGGCCGCGCAAGGCTTTTGCAGTTAGTCCCGTCGAACAGAGCCTTGCTCGCTCTGCGAAGTTTCGTTGTGGATGATGTTACTTGGAGAATAATCGTAGAACTACTGATTTTTGGTGAAGATGCTCGGCCTTATATACTAGTTTTAGTCCTATGCTATTAATGCAAAATAGTTTGCGCTGGTGTCGTGAATGAGCATTATAAAAGTTCACGCCCCCTTATTTGAAGTAACCGGCGAGATGAGTTGCGGTGCTCTAATTTATTAGTTAGAGCGATCAATTGCTCTAGCTAAAGACTGTAAGATGACCGAATATTTGGAGAAATAGATTCCGCGTTTTAAATTGGCGTAATAAAAACCAGTGGCGGTGTCCAAACGTATTGATAACGGAGCGCGGCGTTAGGAAGCTACAACTGCAAAGGTCGTTTGACGTAGCGCTTCCTAGTAGATACTCGATGCGGAAGAGATGAATGCGTGCCTCAGTCGTTTGAGCTATAGGTGTACGTGTGCGCGCAGGTGACTCGTACGCGAGATTCTAATACTTTATCTGGGGTGATATATTTTGTGCGGTATATACTACGCGGTAGCTACTGTAGAAAAGTGACGTAGGACGTAACAACAAGTCAATAAATAAATAGATAAATAGATATGTAGTCTAGTTACGAGAGTGCCCTCAGGTGCTCGAACACGAACAGTCAACAGTTGGTGAATTTAAGAAAAAAAAAAATTAATCAGTTAAAAGTTAGATGTATGTATTTTTAGTCAAGAGTTAAAAGTTTCGTGTCAACAGTTAGAAAAGAAAAAAAAAAGTTATAAATTAAATAAAATTTCAATTGACAGTTGAGAATCAGCAAGCTAAAAGTTATAAATAAATTATACGTTAGAAATCAGTCGTTAACAATTTTATGCAGACATTAAATCCCTTAACAATATATCACAATTATTTTTTATTCGACTAATATTTGTTTCTTATCATTGACTATTGTATCACAGATAGTTTTCATAGATTGTCTTTTTCGTCCATCCACTCCGTCCGGTCTTTCTTTCCATTTATTTTATTCGGGGGTAAGTGTTGAATTTTGTCTATATATTTTGTTGCACTCTCACGGTCATTTAGGAATTTTAATGACCGATTCCACTCGTGCTGTGGGTTTAGTCTCCGCCTGACTCGAGACAATCAGCACTTGGGCTCTCGTACAGCAGTTTAAGTCTCGGGTTTGCTGCTCGCGATATACCTATAGCTCTCTCCCCTCTCTATCAGGTATCTCGTTCACAGCGGCACGACGCCTTCTCTACTTACTTGCGCTCACGCGCAGCGTCCGACGATGCCGGCAGCGGCTAGTCACTAGCCCTCGTGGCGCGAATACACGACACGTTGCAGTACTGCTCGGTGCCGTTCTGGGGGGGGGGGGGGGGGCGCCACGGACTGGCGGGGTAGGAACTCATGCGAGAGTCTCATACCCGAGGCTTTTCGCTGAGCCTTTGGGATGTAGGAAAGCTCGAATGTCTCAGGCGAGTCGAGCTCGAGGAAAGGGATAAATGCGTAGTGTTACTGCCGTACTTCGCACTGATGTGCCTTCGGCCGTTCATGGAGAACTCAGTAACGCTAACGGGAACTCGCGGTTCTCGCTTGACGAGAATAAATCTTCGCGAGAAGTCTGCGCTATTCGCCGACGATGTTTTTCGCTTTCTTTTCTTTTTCCTTTGATAGGGATGTGTGTATTCCCGTTAATTGGGGAGTATTAATGTAGTGGTAAACGCTTAGCACACTATCGTGTGCTATCTGCAGGGAGTAGAATTAGAGATAAATGGATTTTATATGTGGGGGTAGAATTAGCGAGAATTATTAATTGAATAAAATAAGTATAACGCAGACTTCGCTCGGAATCCACTTGTCACTTTTGCAAGATGGCCGCGAGCGGTAGGTATTCGGGAGTTGCGAAAAGGGGGGTATGATGGCGCCGGGATTTTTCTCAGTAAAATCTTTTCCCGACAGGTGTAATTGAAGCGACACCCGCCGCGTTTCGACTCCCCCTCGAGATTTGGTATCGCCGCGGAGATCGCCGAAATCGAGACGACCATCGCAGCTAATCGTTACCCAACACTAACATGCGAATGAAAAGATGGGAGAGACGTACTTGCTACCTTTTCGCCAGTACTGCTACAGAGATTTTGAAAAAATTCCTAAGTCCACCACAGGTCCTCCACGTTCGGTTGTTGGCAGATCGGCTTCCCGGCCCTTTGGTAATAGCGATATTTAACCATCACGCACTTTATATTAATTTTCTGTTTCCAGAAAATCCGAATATTTAGTTAAAAGGTGCTGTATTTCGTACACAGGGTTGACAAATATATTTGATATTTGATATTTATCAAAGGGTGCGCTGGTGTCATGAGATACAAAGATTTACGTGTGAATCTTATTCATACTCATTTACTATTAGACCACAGATTTAGATGCTGGCTTCGATTTTTCTACTATCTCCTCACAACACTTTATGCAAGTCGTAGAAGCCCAAAGTTGGCCATGATCGCGACTGCTCTTCCTACTTAACTTAACCTTATCTCTTATCGAGTAATTATAATATACAAAGTTAGGTGAAAGAAAAATAAAAAAAATAATCACAGAACAATGGAAGAAGTAAAAATAACAACAAGCGCCTCAGCGCCCTGCGGCCGCAGAGGCGCTTGTTGGTGGGCTCGGCCCACCAAATCTCTCGAAAAATGTTCCTTCGGGACATTTTTTAAGGCACTCACAGTCGATGGTTGGTGTTGGTAATAATCTTCTCGAATACAATAGTTAGAAAAATCTCCGAAGACTTAGCCGCGCAGGGCTATCGTAGAGCGTTCGCTGAACTTAGCCGCACGGGCTATCGTAGAGCGTTCGCTGGACTTAGCCGCACGGGGCTATCGTAGAGCGTTCGCTGGACTTAGCCGCACGGGGCTATCGAAGAGAACTCTGTCGGACAGAGCTTGCGCACTCTGCCGAGCCGGGTCTGTCGTAGATTGTAGAGAATTTCGTTGGTCAGAGCCTTGCACGTTCAGCGGAGTCTTGTAGATGATGATCGGAGTAAAAACGCAGAACTACTGAGTTGCTACCGAAAATGCTCGCCTTTTTTTATTGGTTTAACTCTATCTGTCTAATGGTAAATTTTTGTAAGCGGCGGAGTTAAAATAATGAGATTGTAAGTCCCATAAAAATGTTTGAGATGAATATGCGCTTTACCGACTCTTTTCGGTAAAAATTAGTGGTCGTAAATATTACGGGTAGCTTTTACTTAGAAGTCCATATGAAGATCGCCGCTAACCCCTTTCACGGAAATGCATAAAATTGGGTGACACTCTTAGGCTAGAGCATAGTATCATAGTCAAAATTATCAGGCGCGAAAAGTGTGGCACCAGCGTTTGCCTTTGTGGTGCGTAAGCAGACTGGCGCTAGTCCATATAGAAATGCATAAGGTTTTCGGGTGTCGTACGTAGGCGACGGCGATAATGTCGAGCATCTAACGACTTTTATGGTAAAAGAGTTAATAGGCGGCAGCGCAGCGATAAAATCTTCGCTGTGCAGTACGTGCGAGGGTTGCCGCTAGTTTTTACAGAGACACATAAAGTTCGGTGTCTTCGCTAGACTATGGCGATAATGTATAGAGAAGCTAGTTGTAGGCGGCACTCTAGTAGAGGTTGAGAGAGCTAGTCGTATGCGGGACTCTAGTAGAGCTGAGGGAGACACTCTATGACTGCGTGCCGCCGAATGCTTAGGCGCGCACGTTTAGGCCTACTACATTATGGCTACCAAGTATATGAGAACACGTGCAGTGCGTGTGAGTAGAGCGCGCATAAGCGAGCCCCAAAATCTTTTATATAGGGATAGTTTTTATGTTGTAGTGTACTGCTTCTATGTAATAGGTTACGTGAGACTTAATAAGGGCTCTTCGACTGTCGAGATATATAAGAATTCGGTTATAACACTTTAAGCGTTTTTTCTCGTCCCCATAATAGATAGAATCAATTCGTTTTTGTCTCTGTACAAGAATGCAACATTGGAGACGAGAAATTCGAGAAATTTTATTTTCCTTTCATTTTTTTTGTTTTGAGATAGGTGTATTAAAACAATTGAAAAAAAAATAGAAGGGTGATTGGAAAAATTCGAGGTAAAATTGGAGTTTTTTTATTTCGAAAAAATGTTAGAAACTTGAAAAAATTAAATTGCAGTTTTCTAATATTTAAAGTCATATACATTGTAGCGTAAATTCTCTACGCCGAATTTACCTATTCGAGAACCCTCAACCTCGATCCACAAAACGTCGCGAAAATTTTCTCCTTTTTATTTTCCCTGACGGGATGAGCGCCAGGCGCGTAATACGCCAGAGAAAATTCGACGAGGTTGATTAGCTAACGGCTAGCTGCAGCTTTTCGAGAACCGGAGAGGGGCTGGATAAACTCAGCGCCGGTATTCGGACACACAAAACAAAATAAATTCTGTCGAACACGATAATTACGGGAACAAAAAAAATTTCATTTTATTTAAAATAATTATTTCTCAGCCAAGAGAGGAGAAACCGAAGAACTCGGAGAAAACCTCTCGTCCCGTGAACCAATGAAATTTTTAACAACAATTTTTCCCCAAAGATTTCCTAACACTCGGGATCCCGCTGTCGCTCTTACGCACTCGTTCACTCACACACACAAATTACCGCGTCGCGCGAAGGCTCTCGTTCTCGCGTTTCACTCTTTCTCTCTCACGCAATAAGAATTCGATTTTCGGGAAAAATGAAACGAAGAACTGAATATTCGATAAAACGATTAGCGCAACAACAAACAAAGATATCGCGCGAAGAAAAATATAATTTAAAATTATTTCGATTTTCCCCGATTCACTCCCTCACGCACTCTGGCGCATCCGAAAGCCTCGCGCACACGACGGTAACGGAAAGGCGACTTCCCGTGGGTTTTATCCCCAAGGCACGTCCACGGAAATAATTCGAAAAATTATAAATTTTAAAAATATTATCGCGACTCTCAATTACGACCGATAGATTGAAAAATGAGCACGTCTCGCGGCTCCGCACACACGATTAACTAATTTTCGCCGACCTCGAAAAAACGGCCACGCTTTCTCGAGAACCATGGAACCGGGAGTACGCGACAAAATATAAATTTTATTTCCACGCCGGTAACCCGAACGCGAAAAATAAATAACCCGAAACAATAAAACGAGCAAAATCCGCGAACTACCGACCTTATGTTAGTCCCTCGGACGAAAGAGCTCACCGATGTCTCTCATTTTCTCCTCGTGAGCGATCCAGTTGATCGGCTCGCGAAATTCTTCTCCGTACGGCATCCGAGATATCGATCGACGATCCAGCTCGCTCCGAAACTCAACGGGAAGTGCCACGAGTAACGTGTCTCTCGCGCTCTCGTTAGCGACCCCCCTACCCCCTACCTAATCGCGACGATTTCCGAAATCCGCGAAAGCTCGGCCCTTTTCGGAATTTAAATATTTCGAACGCTCTCGCGCAACGTCGTAGCGCTGATAGACGCGCGAGAGCGAGACGGAAGACATTGTCTCCGCGGTACCCAATCCCCGCGTTCGAGAACCCATGCGACGATTTTCTTTCTTCATTCTTCTTCCGCTTGCAATAATTCGAGAGCTGCGATTTAAAAGGCGGCGACGCTGGGAAAAACGGTGTTCTTTTCCCTTGATGTTCTTATCGTCTAACCAACGATAGGCTTCGGGGGTAGAGGCTCCTCGGCGATCGTTCTCCGTACGGTACGAGAACCTCTGCCGTCGCTGACTTGTCGACGGTAACAATGCCGAAGATTCTCGGTGGAAATCGATGAGAATCGATGTTCTATCTCCCTCGCTGTCCGGTCGCGGTACGCTCTCTCGCCCGAAGCGCGTGAACATGTAATAATTTTTATAAGAATAATAAAAAATAATTCTAATTTTACCATTTGGCCCTAAGGAAGCGCCTTGTGAGTGCCGGAGCGAGTTGAAAATAACGGGCTGAAGTTTACCACGTTACAAGATTAAAAATTTTATTTAAAGCTGAGACTTTTTTTTCGTCTCAAATCATCCCACTACAGTATTCCAACGTCGCGGCGTGTGCGAACGAGTAATCACATCTGCTATGGAATTGTCGTTGGCTTCCAAGGTTTGACAGATAGAATGAATGGAAAAAAAAATAGTTGCGAGTGTTTTCAATTGTATTTGACAAATTGCAGTAATTGTGGATATTCGATGATTCTTCTTTGTGAGATTATAACCAAATTTTTCAGTGCATCCGCAAAATTTACGATTTTTATTATAAATGTGAATAACATATATCAAAATATTGTGCATGATTTCCGTTCAAAATAAAATATTTTCGAAATAAAAAGGACTAACATTTGTCAATCAATGTGTAATATTTCGTGTTTTATTTTTTGCAACCAAAATTTCTTTTTTGAAATGATGATAAATTGTTTTTTGGAAAATTGAAATAACATAACATTTAAAATAATTCTTCACTAAAAATAATTGTAGAATACAAATATTAGAAATGTCAGAGTGTCTTCAAGTTTGCTGTACATAGTGTCTTCGATGCAAAGAAATATTGCTGAAAATTGGAAAAAAAAATCGTTCGTAGGTTTCAGAGTTGCAGCGCCGTACGGAAATTTGACGGGAGAAAATAGATTTTTAAATGGAAAACGCCTGGAAAAAATGTTCAGAGACGTCGAAATGTCTTCAAATTTGCTGTGCATAGTGCTATTGGTGAAATTAAATAATGCTGCGAAAAAGAAAAAATTTGGTTTGTAGACATCATAATTGTAGCACCGTACGGACATTTAGCGGAATAAAATTGAATTTTTATTATTGAACAACTCATTAAAGGCTTTGCAGTAATTTCAAAATGATTGTGCACAATAGTCATCATGTGATAAAACACTCCAGCGATGGTGAACAAAATTGGTTCTTACCATCCAAAGTTACACTGTGATACAGACATCCGAAAAGATGAATTGAGTGAAAAAGCTATTTTCTTCAGCTATTTTAACTTTAAATTAACTATGCATAATGTTAGCAGTACACCGAAGTAAATGCTGAAAAACTCAATTTTTTGGAGCCTACACTGTAGAGAATCCTTATCGAAAGTTGTGTGAAGAGGCCTCGCTGGTCATTTTAATATGCACTATTTGCCTACTGTTATAGTGGTGTCTAAAAAGCAAAGAAAAATAGTAGAATAATATGAAGAGAGAAAACGTAAAATGAAATTGAGAGAGTAAAAACAAAATGAAAAGAAGACGAAATATCAGTTTACTTATTAATATTTTGATATTTGAGACTCTGTTACTAGTTTGCGTTTGTGGAAGTTTTATTGGGCTGAAACCGGCGGCACTGCAATGCCGGTACAACCCGTGTCCGCCCCGAGCTAGCCCGTGAGTCCAGACTAATTACAAAAATCAGATTAATATTCTGGCTCCCCAATGGGGAGCGTATCAGATATTAAGCTGATAAGAACGGATTAAGGTGCGTTTATTTAGGCATTTTCCGGTGATACCGGTACAAATTCTCTATTTTTTACAACATTGGGCCCTTAGCCCCGCAAAGTTCTAACATGTATATGCAGGTCTATCGTGACCTGATCTCGCTTATTATTGTTATAATTGTATTATATTATTTTGATTTGTCTTTTGTTTCTCACTGTATCATCAATTTTGCTAGTCTTAGGTTTTTCGTATTTTACTAATTATATAATTCATTTGTACATTTGTAAGCTAATTGTCTATACTTAAATGTCGTCTACTTGCCAACGCATTCACAGTATCATGTGTTTTGTCTGTGTGTGATGATTGTGTGTATTCTGTTTTGTTTTGTTGCTTATACTTCGCCCCTGTGTCGGGGCGTTCGCTCACATTTTATGTTATTATCGGTATTGGCGAACCCCCGACACATGTTCAACATATATGTCCCGGGACCAGCGTATCGTGTCGCTCACCATCAGCCTTCTCATCATAGCTGCGTACCTAGGATTCACTCCGAGAAGACTGAGGACTCGCTCGTTGTTGGGGTCCCAGGCGCCGAGTGCGCCGACGAGGAAGGCGTCCACCGTCACGTCGTAGCCCTGTCGCGCGAGGTTCTCAGCAAGAGGGCGGTAGTGTAGTAATTTCCGGTCTCTTGCTTCATCGAATGCCTCTTTTCTAATCTCGAAGGGGATGGCCACGTCGATGACGGTGGCCGTGCGGGACTGTTCATCTCTGATGAGTATGTCCGGTCGTAGCCCCGCCACTTCGTCGTCGACACCTCTCACTCGTTGGTTAACGGTCACGGTACCTGGGGCGCGGATTGCAGACACGAGACGGTCTTGTATGTTGTTATGGCGTCTTTGTATGGCGGCCGCGTGAGGTCCGCCGTGGTTCAGCACATGGGGAAGAGATTCGAGGGGAGCACCGCATCGCCGACACCGCTTATCTGTCTCTCCCCACCGGATTGCTCCGTTGAGGGGGAGTACGTCCAGACGGGCCCTATGTATAAAGCGCCAGTCGGCGAAGCGGGTGTTCCTTCCATCTCGCAAGAAGTGATTGGACACCTTCGCGAGAGAGGTTACCTCGAAAACCTTCCCCTGGTCTCTTTTGGCGAGTAACGTGTCTCGATAGAACTGCGTCACCGCGGCCCTCAGGCGGCCGACGATCTGCGACCGTGCGCCTGGTGGTATTTTTATTACCTGACCGTTTCCACCCCGGCATTCAACAGCCAGTTCCCTCCGTGCCTCGCTCCATACCCACGACGCGCCCGTGAGCTTCTTACTCCAGGCCGTCGCTTTCCTCGCCCTCGACCATACCGACGGGGGACCCGATGAATTCGGTCGCCCGAACTCCTCGGTTAAGTCTCCGGATAAGTATCGGGCGACATCTTCCTCGGTGGGTGCTCGACCGATTCGACTCGAGACTGTCTCCCTCAGGCGGTGCCAGGCCAGCGTTCGTACCATCTCGTCCCGTGCGGTTAACATTTTAAACGCATGGGTGATGATCAGAACGTCGGCCATATCCTTTAGCGGGAGCAGGCCTCCTCCCCCCATTTTGGGGGACAGGAAGACAAGCTCTGCGCTTGCTCTCTGAGGGAGATGAAGCCAGCTTTTGGCCATTCTCTTGAAGATACGGTCGGCCTCCTTGAGGGGTCCCTTCTGTACGTCGGCTCCCCTGAGGCAGAAGTCGAGTCGCGGCAAGATGAATGTAGCCACTGTGTCGATCTTCTGCCAGGGCGCGAGGAGCGAGTTGTCGACGGCGCGGAGGTCCGAAACCATTTCCTCGATCGTGCCTATGGGCGTCTGGCGAATTTGAAAGCCGGTTGGTATGCCGAGGTGCTCGTAGTGCTCTCCCCGTCCCAGCGGGCTCAGTTCCTCCCCCCGGAGGTGGAAGACGGTCGGTAGGGCCCTTTCTCCTCCCTTGCCTTTAAGGTGTAATGTGGCACACTTTGTGGGGTTGAAGGCAAGGCCCACCCTCGCGGCTGCCTCCTCCATTCTTCCTAGGAGAATCCTCATCCCCTCGGGGGAGTCTGCGATTAGCGCCGTGTCGTCAGCGTACGTCAGGTTGTTGAACGTCTGCTCCCCAATCCTGTACCCCACTCCCAGTCCGTCTATCGACCTCAGCACGGGCTCGAGAGTGAGGTTAAAGATGATGGGGCTCAGCGGGCAGCCTTGTCGAACCCCCGAGAGGATGTTGATGGGGTTGGTGAGCCCCTCGGCAGTCTGAACGCGCGTAGCAACGCCGGTATACGCCGCTCTAATTAAGTTACGCGTCTTTTCTGGTATTTGGTGCAATCGGAGCGCCTCGTGTATCGCCGCGTGGGGGACCAACCCGAATGCGTTCGTTAGGTCCAACCACGCGACGACCATTTCTTTTCCATGTTTATTTGCGTCCGCTAGAATCTCCTGCAGTACGCAGTTGTGCTCGTAGCATCCTTCGTACGGCAGGAAACCCTTTTGCGTCGGGCTTATTCGGCCGTTGTTTTGTGCCCACGTCGTTAGCCTGTCGGCGAGCAGGGACGCCATCAGCTTCGGTACCGTGTCGCCCATCGCTATCGACCTCCAGTTGGAGAGATCGTTCCTGTCCCCTTTTTTATACAGGAGGACTGTGGAGGAGCATTTCCACGCCTTCGGAACGATCCCCAGACGGTGTACGGTGTTATAAATGGCTGTCAGTACGTAGCATCCCGGGTCGGCCCTTTTCAGATCTTTGTAGGTTACGCAGTCGGGTCCGGGAGATGAGTTTGTCATCTTCCTGAGCCTCCTGCTCACCTCTGCGATCGTGAAGTTCCGCTCCAGGATTGCGTCACTCGCCTCGTCTGGTGGGACCTCGGGAAAGACTCGCGGAAGCTCTCCGCCCAGTTCCCGCTCTTGGTGGATTTGCTGGAAGTGCTGCTCGATCCCCGCTTTGCTCACCTCGCAGTGTTGGCGCGGACCGAGCAGCACCTCCTGCACTGCTCTGCGCCTGTTTGAGCGGTAGAGCTTCTGGATGCGGGTTGCCTCCGCAACGGCATTTCCCGGGGGAGCCCTCTCTTCCCCGTCCACCGATCTCTCATGGCGCTCTTCTACCGATCGCCGACGGTCCCCCTCCCGCCTTTCAGGCCCCCGACGCCGGCCTTGGCGGCCGCCTCTTCCGCCTCCCCCCTGTACATGTTGTTGTACGTACCGCGCCATGTATGTGGCCACTTCCGTGGCCACTCGCTCCAGGTCGACCGCGCTGTTGGCCCCCTCGCACGCCGCTACCAGCCTCAGTTGCTCTTCATCGGGTGCCCTTCCTCTTCCCTGGCGCCCTCCATGCGGGTGGGCGCCGTGGTCAAGGTCAGGATTTCCCGCTGTTGCTGGTCGCTGCGGGCGAAGGGGAACTCTAACGCAGTCGTCCCGAGTCAGCCGGGAGCGGCCGCCATGCCTCGTGTTTTCGACGCCCCGGTTGCTTGTCGCGCTTGCATTTGTTTGTCGGTTCCTGATGTTCCTGTGTACCGGCGCGCTCGCGTTCCCACTACCGATTCCGCGACCGTTAGAGATGGGAGTACTCACCCTTGTGGTGTTATTGTTTGTGTCCGTGCTTTGTCGCTTCGTTCTGTGGCTTACGCTCACGACAGTGCTGCGCGCCGTCGTCGCTGGTGTCGTTGCACGATTCGGGGGGCGCGTACTGTTAGCCCCCCCCCTCCCTCTTTCGACTCCTCCGCCGTCCCCACTGCTGTTGCGTTGGGGTGTGGGACTCGTACGTCCGATCCCCGCTTTCGTACTTGTCCCCGCGTTACCCGTCTCCCCTGTCATGCCGGCGTTCGCTTCCGTGCTTCTCCTTGGCAGCTTGACTGTTGAGTGTGTTGCTGGTATCGCCCTCGCCGCTTGTGCAGTTGCCATGATCGAGCCCCCGCATGTCGTGGTGGTGGTCGTTGCTGTTGTTAGCGTCGCCGCCCCTGTAGTCGTCGGGGGACTGTGCGTTATTGTTGTCCCCTCGGCTTGCGGCGTTGGACTTACTCTGGTAGCGGGGGGGGGGGGGGGAGCTTGCTGTTGTTGCTTCCCCCTCCCTCCGTTTTTGCTCCCCTGGCGGCGTTGGGGGCTTTCCAGCGACCTCCGCGTATGTAGTTGGCGGCGACACTGTGTTGGCTGCGGGGGCTGCCCTTGGGGTCAGGAATAGACCCAGCATTCTCACCCCACTGGTCGTTGGTGTGGGGTTGTTTCCCGTCGCTGCCGTTGGTGTTGCCTCCCCCCTCTTCTCGAGTCGTTTGGCTCTGACCGAGCGTGTCACTCGGACAAATGGAGGTGTTGGTGTATGGGGGGGAGGAGCATCCGGTGGATTCGGGGGGGTGCTGGCTCCTGGTGGTGTTTTCCGCTGGGTCATGAGCATCCTCAGCAGCGGCGAGGCTCGTGCCGCCGAAGTATTACCTCTCCTTGCCTCCTCGTCGGCTCTGTTCGCTCTCGCAGATAGAGACTGGGGAGTGTGGGAAGGTGCAGCGGGGGTGTTTCTGGCCACGGGGGTCGACGTTGTTGTATGCGGTACGGTGGTTACTGTTGGTTCCGGGAGCCGTCGTTGTCTCGTTGGCAGCGCGGCAGCACTGCCGTTCGTGTCTCTCGTTTGCGGAAGTATTACGCTGTGTGTTGCTATGGCTGTTGTTGTGTTTGTGTTAATGTGGGTGTGTATTGGTGTTATTGTTGTTGCAGGAAGGACTCGAGGTTGGCTAGTCCTTCCTCTCATCCCCCCTCTCCCGGTTGTTGCTCCGGCCGTTTAGGCTTGTGGCGGATCATCTGCGGGTAGAGACGCCACGGGGTGCTTCTTTTTGTAGTGCTCAGCGAGATCCTTGCGGGGGTATTTAGTCCCCGCTCGGAACTCACACAGCTGGCACGGATATTGCAGCTCGTACCTATTCGCGTGGTAGAGCTTTAGGTGTTTAACATAGTCGTAGCGCCTCGTCCCCGCAAATTTCCCCTTGACTTTTTCAACCCCCGGTATGTCTACTCGCGGGCAAACTGCGCAGTAGTATACCGGGGGGATGGGGTGCGTGAATAGAATTTTTTCCTTTTCCTGGCTCATTGCAGCCGCACCGTCTCTCTCGACCCCGCGAGAGTGCGTTATTCCGTGTGAAGAGTGAAAGAAAAAAAAAATTAATTTAATAAATAAAATTCTCAGTACACCTGTCGGAAAAGTTAAGAGTCGAAAGTTCGTCAAAAGTTAAGAGTTACCAGTTGGAGAGTAATAGTGTGTCGAGAAAAAAAAAAAAAAATTCTAAAATTATTTTAAATTAAAAATAAAATTAACAATAAATTAAATAGTAGTAATTACTTAGTAATAATTTTGTTAGCTGATTAAATTATCGGTAAAGTAGAATAGAAGATAAATAGAATTTTATAAGATGCGATAAATATTAATTAATATAAGTAGTGGGATTGGCAATTTTATCACAGATAATTTAATATCACAGATTGTGTTTTCCGTTCATCGACTCCGTCTACTCTTTCTTTTCATTCATTTTTTTCGGAGGTTAATGTTATTAATTTTTTCTATTTATTTTGTTGCACTCTCGCGGTCATTTAGGAACTTTAATGACCCATTCCACTCGTGCTGTGGGTCTAGTCGCCGCTTGACTCGAGACAATCAGCACTTAGGCTCTCGTATAGCAGTTTGAGTTCCGCGCCTACTGCTCGCGGTATACCTATAGCTCTCTCCCCTCTCTATCAGGCATCTCGCTCACAGTGGCACGATACCTCTCTCGCTCACTCGAGCTCAAGCGCAGCGTCCGTCGATGCCGGCAGCGGCTAGTCACTAGCCCTCGTGGCGCGGATATATGGCACGTTGCAGTACTGCTCCGTGCCGTTGGGGGGGCGCCACGTACTGGCAGGGTAGGAACTCAAGCGAGAGTCTCGCATGCGAGACTTTTCGCTGAGCCTTTGGGATGTAGGGAAGCGTCTCGACTCTCTCCGGCGAGTCGAGCTCGAGGAAAGGGGTAAATGCGTACCGTTACTGCCGTACTTCGCACTGATGTGCCTCGGGCCGTTCTCGGAGAACTCAGTAACGCTGACGGGAACTCGTGGTTCTCGCTTGATGAAGGTGAATCTTCGCGAGAAGTCTGTGTTATTCGTCAATGTTATTTTTTCGATGTCTTCTTTTTTTTTATAAAAATGTATATACTCCCGTTAATTGGGAAGTATCTGTGAAATAATAGACGCTCAGCACACTGTCGTGTACTATATGCGTGTGTGCGAGGAGTAAAATTAGCGAGAGTTATCAATTGAATAAAATAAGTATAACACAGACTTCGCTCGGAATCCACCTGTCACTTTCGCACGATGGCCGCGATCGGTCGGTTTCCGGGAGTTGCAAAAGAGGGGGATGATAGCGCCGGGATTTCTCCCGTTGAAGTCTTTTCGCGGCAGATGCCATTGAAGCGACACCCGCCGCGTTTCGACGTCCCCTCGAGATTTGGTATCGTCGCGGAGATCGCCGAAGTCGAGACGACCACCGCGGCTAACCGTTACCCAACACCACCATGCAATGAAATGATGGGAGAGACTTACTTGCTACCTTTTCGACGGTACTGCTACGTTGATTTGAGAAATTTCCTAAGTCCGTCACAGTCCTCCACGTCCGGTCGTTGGCAGATCGGTTTCCCGGCCCTTCAGTAGTGGGGATATTTGAATTGTCACGCACTTTATATTAATTTTTCTGGTTCCAGAAAATTCGAATCATTAGTTAAAAGGTGCTGTATTTCATATACAGGGTTGACAAATATATTTGATATTTGATATTTATCAAAGGGTGCACTGGTGTCATGAGATACAAAGATTTACGTGTGAATCTTATTCTTACTCATTTACTATTTGATCACAGATTTAGATGCTGGCTTCGATTTGTCTACTATCTCCTCACAACACTTTATGCGAGTCGCAGAAGCCCAAAGTTGGCCTTGATCGCGACTGCTCTTCCTACTTAACTTAACCTTATCTCTTATCGGGTATTTATAATATACAAAGTTAGGTGAAAGAAAAATAAAAAAAAATAATCAGAGAACAAGCGTCTCAGCGCCCTGTAGACGCAGATACTCTTGTTGGTGGGCTCCGCCCCCCAAAACGCCCCGAAAAATGTCCCTTCGGGACATTTTTTAACGCTCTCACGGGGGTGCACGTCGCGCTACGCGCTCCGTATCGAGTCTATTTATGCATCGCGCTATACGCTACGGATGAAGTATGTTTATACGTCGCGGTCTGCGTTTCTTTTCGAAAGTACGTATGAGGGAAAAACATTTATCAGGTACATAAATTAATTCATAGTGTTTAACCTTCGTCGAATAAAAACATTTCTTTTTTGTACCAATTGATTATTAATATTCACGACGGATATTTACTTTTTGTTTGACGATAAATTGTCAAATATTGAGACAAGAGACAAATATAACGAATTGCATCACGTAGAACTTGATCAAATTAATTTAACGAATCAAATCATGTCTAGTAAAGTCGTTTTATTGGCTTAAAACTTATGACCAGATTTAATGAATATAAAATAAACACATAAAACATGTACCGACACCAACACGATTACCATTTAGCATTCAGGGCAAATATCCCCTTTAAACCCTTCCCCTTCAGTGTTTTTTTTCTTCCCCATAATAGATGGAATCAGTTCGTTATTTTATCTGTAGGAAACCAAATCATTGTAGAAGAAAAGTTCAAGAAATTTGTTATTCTTTGTGATTTTCAATGAAATTTTGTCGACATTTATGGATGCTGCAAAAAAATGCTATCTCGAGAACGAAAAAATATATCGTCTTGCATCCTGTCTTGGTTCCTTGTATTGAAGAGGAATAAGTACGTTACTCGAATCAAAGATTTGTCATCTTGGATGGCTCCGAAATATTTTTTACAAATTGATGAAATTCTTGAAAAATTCGACTGTAAAGGCTCTTTGACAGTCCTTTTATAAGAAAATTCATTTCTACCATTTGAGATATATTTTTTTTCTTCTTCATAATACATGAAATCAGCTCGTTATTGTCTTTGAAAAACAGACAAGTATTGGAGACGAGAAGTTTGAGAAATTCGATAATTTTTTTCGTTTTTCAATGAAATTTTATTGATATTTATCATCGCTTAAAATTTTTTTTAAATTTTATTTAATCACAAACAAGGATAAGTTGCTCGGTCCAGAATAACTCGTAAAATCGACAAATTCAGTGTTTTTCACTTTGTCGATAAATAATTGTTTAAAATTGTTCTTTAAGAGTACAATTGTTTTTTTCGCGAAAAAAAACTTTTCAAGACGTGAGAATATGAAAAAAAAATCGTTTTTCGACGAAAATTTGTAAAATTTTTAAAAACGTTGGAAATGCGTCGATAGAATAATCATTAGCAGTTTTTTATATCGACTGTAAACGAATAAATCGAGCGAACAAAATTGACAAAGATTTTGAATGTGATGAATCTCCGACGGTCGAAGTGTAAAAAATTCAATTTTTAAACATTGTACACTTTTTATCTGTGCAATAACGCGGAGTCAGTTTGTAAATACGATTTCTATGAGAGGAAAGTATTAGACACGGCAATTTCGAGAAATTTGAAAAAACGATTCGTTTTTTGACGAAAACTTGTGAAATTCGAATGTGATGAATCTCCGACGGTCGAAGTGTAAAAAATTCAATTTTTAAACATTGCACACTTTTTATCTGTGCAATAACGCGGAGTCAGTTTGTAAATACGATTTCTATGAGAGGAAAGGATTAGAGACGGCAATTTCGAGAAATTTGAAAAAACGATTCGTTTTTTGACATAACTTGTGAAATTAGTCTTTGCTTAAAAAAAATCATCTATCGACAGCGAAAAAAGATATCGACTCTTATCTTATCTTGTTTTGAAGAGGAGAACATACTTTGCCAGAAACAAAATTAGCAGTTTTTATTATTAACTCTAAATGAATAAATCGGGTGAACATAATTGCCAAAGATTTCGACGGCGATGAGTCTTCGACGGTCGAAGGATATAAAATTCTTTTTTTTTTTTATGATTGCACACTTTTTATCTGCGCTATACCGCGTAGAATCCATTTGTGTTTAGGTAAAATACGAACAAAGATTGAAACGAGATGTTGATTTTTTTAATTTGAAAATCATCCGGCTACAGAGTACGCGCGCCGCGGCGTATGAGCATCTGTGTATCGTCTGCTACGAAATTGTCATCTGCTTCCAAAGTTTGACAGATAGAATAAAACGAAAAAATATATACTCGCGATTTTTTTTAGTTCTATTTCGGAAATTGTAATTATTTTGGATATTTGATGAATCTTTTTTGTAAGTTTACAACCAATTTTTTCAGTGAATACGTGAAATTTATCATTTTTATTACGAATGTGAATAAAGTATGGTAAAATATTGCGAATGATTTTCGGTGATAATATATTATTTTCGAAATAAAAAACGCAAACATTTGTGAATCTGTGTATGATATTTCGTGTTTTATTTTTCACAACCGAAGTTTTTTTTTAACATGATGAAAAATGGATTTTTGGCAAATCTAAATAACATAACCTTTGAAGCAAATCTAGTTGAAACCACTGTTTTTGAATTATTTTATAATTGAAATTATATTTGTCAGAATGACTCAAAATTTGTTGTGCATAGTGCTTTCGATGCAATGAAATATTGTTGCAAAAGAGAAAACAATTGGTTTCCAGGATTCTTAATTGGAGCACCATATGTGAGAAAATATTTTTTTTATGGAAAATTGTGATGAATAAATAGTTAGAGATGTAGGATTGTCTCCAAATTTGCTGTGCATAGTGCTTTTGATAAAACAAAATGATGCTGCGAAGGAGATAAAAATTGGTTCGTAGAGTTCATTATGATGGCACCTCACGGACATTTGACCGAAGGCAAATTGTGGCCAATAATTTTTTAGAAAAAATACTTAAAGGTCTCAGATTGGTTTTAAAAGTGATGTGCATGCTGGAAATAATGTAATAAAAAAACCCTGCGAAGGAGAACAAAATTGGTTCGCACCATCTAAAGTTAGCGTGATACAGACGTCCGAGAAGCAAAAATTCAGCCTAAAAATTGTTTTCATTGCACCGCAGGCTACAAAAAATATTTCTATTCATCGCAGTCATTTCAAAGTAACCACGCATGATGTTGGAGATACACCGAAGCAAATGGTGAAAAATAAACATTTTTAGAGTATGCGCTGCGGAGTAACCCCTTCGACAGACTCCGAAGAGCAACGGATGGTCATTTTAATAGGCACTCTTTGCCTATTGTTATAGTGAGTGCTGAAAAATGAAAGAAGTAAAAATAATAACAAGCGCCTCAGCGCCCTGCGGCTTGTTGGTGGGTCCCCCCCAAATCTCTCGAAAAATGTTCCTTCGGGACATTTTTTAAGGCACTCACAGGAATACACGTCGCGCTACGCGCTCCGTATCGAGTATGATTACACTGTGTGTTACGGGCTACGTATCGAATATGTTTATACGTCGCGCTGCGCGTTTCATCTCGGAAGAACGTATGGGGCAAAACATTTATCAATTACGGAAATTGATTCATAGTTTAACCTTCATCGAATAAAAACATTTCGTTTGTATACAAATTGATTATTATACTTACAACTGATATTTCTTTTTTGTTTGACGATAAATTGTTAAATGTTCAGGCACGAGACAAATATAACAAATTGCATCGTATAGAACTTAATCAAATTAATGTAACGCATCAATGTAGTAAAGGTCGTTTTATTAGCTTAATACATATAACCAGATTTAATGGGTATAAAACAATCACACTAAATATTTACCAACACGAACACCATTACTATTTATCATTCGGGTCTAATGTCCACTTTGAATTCATTCCTTTTTATTTTTTTGCTTCTCTAAAATACATGGAATCACTTCGTTATTGTCTCTGGATAGGAGCCGAAGTATTGGAGTCGAATATTCGAAAATTTTGCTTTTTGTTATGATTTTCAATGAAATTTAGACGATATCGCTGTATCAATCGCTGTATCAAAAAAATGATATCTCAACAACGGACGTAGATATCGTCTTGGTTCTTGTCGTGTACTGAAGAGAAAGTAGTACGATACTCAAATAAAAAGTTGTAGTGTCTTGGATCCGAACAAAATATATTTTAAAACAATGTCCATTTCCCGATTAATTTGACTATGAGGGCTCTTCGACTGTCGATACATAAAAGAATACGGTTATAACACTTTAAGCGTTTTTTCTCGTTCCCATGATAGATAGAATCAATTCGTTTTTGTCTCTGTACAAGAATGAAACATTGGAGACGAGAAATTCGAGAAATTTTATTCTCCTTTAATTTTTTTTTGTTTTGAGATAGGTATATTGAAACAATTGAAAAAAATAGAAGGGTGATTGCAAAAATTCGAGGTAAAATTGGAGGTTTTTTATTTAGAAAAAATGTTAGAAATTTGAAAAAATTAAATTGCAGTTTTCTAATATTTAAAGTCATATACATTAAAAAAAATTTTAAAAGCTAAGACTTTTTTTTCGTTTCAAATCATCCCACTACAGAATCCCAACGTCATAGCGTGTGCGAACGTGTAATCACATCTGCTATGGAATTGTCGTTGGCTTCCAAGGTTTGACAGATAGAATGAATGGAAAAAAAATAAATAGTTGCGATTGTTTTCAATTGTATTTGACAAATTGCAGTGATTTGGATATTCGGTGATTCTTCTGTGTGAGATTATAACCAAATTTTTCAGTGCATCCGCGAAATTTGCGATTTTTATTATGAATGTGGATATATCAAAATATTGTGAATGATTTCCGTTCAAAATAAAATATTTTCGAAATAAAAAGGACTAACATTTGTCAATCAATGTGTAATATTTTGTGTTTTATTTTTCGCAACCAAAATTTCTTTTTTGACATGATGAACAATTGTTTTTTGGAAAATTAAAATAACATAACTTTTAAAATAATTCTTCACTAAAAATAATTGTAAAATAAAAATATTAGAAATGTCAGAGTATCTTCAAATTTGCTGTACATAGTGTCTTCGATGCAAAGAAATATCGCTGAAAATTGGAAAAAAAAATCGTTCGTCGGTTTCAGAGTTGCAGCGCCGTACGGAAATTTAACGGGAGAAAATAGATTTTTAAATGGAAAACCCCTGGAAAAAATGTTCAGAAACGTCGGAATGTCTTCAAATTTGCTGTGCATAGTGCTTTTGGTGAAATTAAATAATGCTGCGAAAAAGAAAATATTTGGTTCGTAGACTTCATAATTGTAGCACCGTACGGACATTTAGCGGAATAAAATTGAATTTTTATTATGGAACAATTCATTAAAGGCTTCGCAGTAATTTTAAAATGATTGTGCACAATAGTCATCATGTGATAAAACACTCCTGCGAAGGTGAACAAAATTGGTTCGTACTATCCAAAGTTACACTGTGATACGGACATCCGAAAAGATGGATTGAGTGAAAAAGCTATATTTATTCAACCGCAGGCTAAAAAAATATTTCCAGTCATCGCAGTAACTTCAAATTAACTATATATGATGTTAGAAGTACACCGAAGTCAATGCTGAAAAACTCAATTTTTTGGAGCCTACACTGTAGAGAATCCTTATCGAAAGCTGTGTGAAGAAGCCTCGCTGGTCATTTTAATAGTCACTCTTTGCCTACTGTTATAGTGGTGTCTAAAAAGCAAAGAAAAATAGTAGAATAATATGAAGAGAGAAAACGTAAAATGAAATTGAGAGAGTAAAAACAGAAAGAAAAGAAGACGAAATATCAGTTTACTTATTATTATTCTGATATTTGAGACTCTGTCACTAGTTTGTGTTTGTGGAAGTTTTATTGGGCTGAAACCGGCGGCACTGCAATGCCGGTACAACCCGTGTCCGCCCCGAGCAAGCCCGTGGGTCCAGACTAATTACAAAAATCAGATTAATATTCTGGCTCCCCAATGGGGAGCGTATCAGATATTAAGCTGATAAGAACAGATTAAAGTGCGTTTATTTATGCATTTTCCGGTGATACCGGTACAAACTCTCCATTTTTTACAGCATTGGGCCCTTAGCCCCGCAAAATTTTATCATACATATGCAGGTCTATCGTGACCTGGTCTCGCTTATTATTATTATAGATGTAATGTATTATTGGATTTGTCTTTTGTTTGTCGCTGTATCACAAATTTTGCTATTCTAGTGTTTTTTATATTTTACTAATTGTAAAGCTCGTTTATTTATTTGTAGACTAGTTATCTAAACTTAAATGTAATCTATTTGCCAACGAATTCGCAGTGTCCTATGTTCCGTCTGTGTGTAATGATTGTGTGTGTTCTGTTTTGTTTTATTGCTTGTACTCCGCCCCTGTGTCGGGGCGTTCGCTCACATTCTATGTTATTATCGGTATTGGCGAACCCCCGACACATGTTCAACATATATATCCCGGGACCAGCGTATCGTGTCGCTCACCATCAGTCTTCTCATCATAGCTGCGTACCTAGGATTCACTCCGAGAAGACTGAGGACTCGCTCGTTGTTGGGATCCCAGGCGCCGAGCGCGCCGACGAGGAAGGCGTCCACCGTCACGTCGTAGCCCTGTCGCGCGAGGTTCTCAGCAAGAGGGCGGTAGTGTAGTAGTTTCCGGTTTCTTGCTTCATCGAATGCCTCTTTTCTATTTTCGAAGGGAATGGCCACGTCGATGACGGTGGCCGTGCGGGACTGTTCATCTCTGATGAGTATGTCCGGTCGTAGCCCCGCCACTTCGTCGTCGACACCTCTCACTCGTTGATTAACGGTCACGGTACCTGGGGCGCGGATTGCAGCCACGAGACGGTCTTGTATGTTGTTATGGCGTCTTTGTATGGCGGCCGCGTGAGGTCCGCAGTGGTTCAGCACATGGGGAAGGGATTCGAGGGGAGCGCCGCAACGCCGACACCGCTTATCTGTCTCCCCCCATCGGATTGCTCCGTTGAGGGGGAGTACGTCCAGACGGGCCCTATGTATAAAGCGCCAGTCGGCGAAGCGGGTGTTCCTTCCATCTCGCAAGAAGTGATTGGACACCTTCGCGAGAGAGGTTACCTCGAAAACCTTCCCCTGGTCTCTTTTGGCGAGTAACGTGCCTCGATAGAACTGCGTCACCGCGGCCCTCAGGCGGCCGACGATCTGCGACCGTGCGCCTGGTGGTATTTTTATTACTTGACCGTTTCCACCCCGGCATTCAACAGCCAGTTCCCTCCGTGCCTCGCTCCATACCCACGACGCGCCCGTGAGCTTCTTACTCCAGGCCGTCGCTTTCCTCGCCCTCGACCATACCGACGGGGGGCCCGATGAATTCGGTCGCCCGAACTCCTCGGTTAGGTCTCCGGATAAGTATCGGGCGACATCCTCCTCGGTGGGTGCTCGACCGATTCGACTCGAGACTGTCTCCCTCAGGCGGTACCAGGCCAGCGTTCGTACCATCTCGTCCCGTGCGGTTAGCATTTTAAACGCATGGGTGATGGTCAGAACGTCAGCCATATCCTTTAGCGGGAGCAGGCCTCCTCCCCCCATTTTGGGGGGCAGGAAGACAAGCTCTGCGCTTGCTCTCTGAGGGAGATGAAGCCAGCTTTTGGCCATTCTCTTGAAGATCCGGTCGGCCTCCTTGAGGGGCCCCTTCTGTACGTCAGCTCCCCTGAGGCAGAAGTCGAGTCGCGGCAAGATGAATGTAGCCACTGTGTCGATCTTCTGCCAGGGCGCGAGGAGCGAGTTGTCGACGGCGCGGAGATCCGAGACCATTTCCTCGATCGTGCCTATGGGCGTCTGGCGAATTTGGAAGCCGGTTGGTACGCCGAGGTGCTCGTAGTGTTCTCCCCGCCCCAGCGGGCCCAGTTCCTCTCCCTGGAGGTGGAAGACGGTCGGTAGGGCCCTTTCTCCTCCCTTGCCTTTAAGGTGTAGTGTGGCACACTTTCTGGGGTTGAAGGCAAGGCCCACCCTCGCGGCTGCCTCCTCCATTCTTCCTAGGAGAATCCTCATCCCCTCGGGGGAGTCCGCGATTAGTGCCGTGTCGTCAGCGTACGTCAGGTTGTTGAACGTCTGCTCCCCAACCCTGTACCCCACTCCCAGCCCGCCTATCGACCTCAGCACGGGCTCGAGAGTGAGGTTAAAGATGATGGGGCTCAGGGGGCAGCCTTGTCGAACCCCCGAGAGGATGTTGATGGGGTTGGTGAGCCCCTCGGCAGTCTGAACGCGTGTAGCAACGCCGGTATACGCCGCTCTAATTAAGTTACGCGTCTTTTCTGGTATTTGGTGCAATCGGAGCGCCTCGTGTATCGCCGCGTGGGGGACCGACCCGAATGCGTTCGTTAGGTCCAACCACGCGACGACCACCTCTTTTCCGTGTTTGTTTGCGTCCGCTAGAATTTCCTGCAGTACGAAGTTGTGCTCGTAGCATCCCTCGTACGGCAGGAAACCCTTTTGCGCCGGGCTTATTCGGCCGTTGTTTTGTGCCCACGTCGTTAGCCTGTCGGCGAGCAGGGACGCCATCAGCTTCGGTACCGTGTCGCCCATCGCTATCGGCCTCCAGTTGGAGAGATCGCTCCTGTCCCCCTTTTTATACAGGAGGACTGTGGAGGAACATTTCCACGCCTTCGGAACGATCCCCAGACGGTATACGGTGTTATAGATGGCTGTCAGTACGTAGCATCCCGGGTCAGCCCTTTTCAGATCTTTGTAGGTTACGCAGTCGGGTCCGGGAGATGAGTTTGTCATCTTCCTGAGCCTCCTGCTCACCTCTGCGATCGTGAAGGTCCGCTCCAGGATTGCGTCACTCGCCTCGTCTGGTGGGGCCTCGGGAAAGACTCGCGGAAGCTCTCCGCCCAGTTCCCGCTCTTGGTGGATTTGCTGGAAGTGCTGCTCGATCCCCGCTTTGCTCACCTCACAGTGTTGGCGCGGACCGAGCAGCACCTCCTGCACTGCTCTGCGTCTGTTTGAGCGGTAGAGCTTCTGGATGCGGGTTGCCTCCGCGACGGCATTTCCCGGGGGAGCCCTCTCTTCCCCGTCCGCCGATCTCTCATGGCGCTCTTCTACCGATCGCCGGCGGCCCCCCTCCCGCCTTTCAGGCCCCCGACGCCGACCTTGGCGACCGCCTCCTCCGCCTCCTCCCTGTACATGTTGTTGTACATACCGCGCCATGTATGTAGCCACTTCCGTGGCTACTCGCTCCAGGTCGACCGCGCTGTTGACCCCCTCGCACGCCGCCATCAGCCTCAGTTGCTCTTCATCGGGTGCCCTTCCTCTTCCCTGGCGCCCTCCATGCGGATGGGTGCCGTGGTCGAGGTCAGGATTTCCCACTGTTGCTGGTCGCTGCGGGCGAAGGGGGACCCTAACGCAGTCGTCTCGAGTCAATCGGGAGCGGCCGCCATGCCTCGTGTTTTCGACGCCCCGGTTGCTAGTCGCGCTTAAATTTGTTTGTCGGTTACTGATGTTCCTGTGTACCGGCGCGCCCGCGTTCCCACTACCGATTCCGCGACCGTTAGGGGTCGGAGTACTCACCCTTGTGGTGTTGTTGTTTGCGTCCGTGCTTTGCCGCTTCGTTCTGTGGCCTACGCTCACGACAGTGCTGCGCGTCGTCGTCGCTGATGTCGTTGCGCGATTCGGGGGGCGCGTACTGTTAGCCCCCCTCCCTCTTTCGACTCCTCCGCCGTCTCCACTGCTGTTACGTTGGGGTGTGGGGCTCGTACGTCCGATCCCCGCTTTCATACTTGTCCCCGCGTTACCCGTCTCCCCTGTCATGCCGGCGTTCGCTTCCATGCTTCTCCTTGGCAGCTTGGCTGTTGGGTGTGTTGCTGGTATCGCCCTCGCCGCTTGTGCAGTTGCCATAATAGAGCCCCCGCATGTCGTGGTGGTGGTCGTTGCCGTTGTTAGTGTCGCCGCCCCTGTAGTCGTCGGGGGACTGAGTGTTATTGTTGTCCCCTCGGCTTGCGGCGTTGGGCTTTCTCTGGTAGCGGGGGGGGAACTTGCTGTTGTTGCTTCCCCCTCCCTCCGTTTTTGCTCCCCTGGCGGCGTTGGGGGCTTTCCAGCGACCTCCGCGTATGTAGTTGGCGGCGACACTGTATTGGCTGCGGGGGCTGCCCTTGGGGTCAGGAATAGTCCCAGCATTCTCCCCCCCTTTCTCTTCCCAACCCCACTGGTCGTTGGTGTGGGGTTGTTTCCCGTCGTTGCCGTTGGTGTTGCCTCCCCCCTCTTCTCGAGTCGTTTAGCTCTGACCGAGCGTGTCACTCGGACAAATGGAGGTGTTGGTGTATGGGGGGGAGGAGCATCCGGTGGATTCGGGGGGGTGCTGGCCCCTGGTGGTGTTTCCCGCTGGGTCATCAGCATCCTTAGCAGCGGCGAGGCTCGTGCCGCCGACGTATTGCCTCTCCTTGCCTCGTCCTCGGCCCTGTTCGCCCTCGCAGGTAGAGACTGGGGAGTGGGTGCGGCGGGGGTGTTTCTGGCCACGGGAGTCGACGTTGTTGTACGCGGTACGGTGGTTGCTGTTGGTTCCGGGAGCCGTCGTTGTCTTATTGGCAGCGCGACAGCACTGCCGTTCGCGTCTATTGTTTGCGGAAGTATTACGCTGTGTGTTGCTATGGCTGTTGTTGTGTTTGTGTTAGTGTGGGTGTGTATTGGTGTTGATGTTGTAGGGAGGACTCGAGGTTGGCTAGTCCTTCCTCTCACCCCCCCTCTCCCGGTTGTTGCTCCGGCCGCTTCGGCATGTGGCGGATCATCTGCGGGTAGAGACGCCACGGGGTGTTTCTTTTTGTAGTGCTCAGCGAGATCCTTGCGGGGGTATTTAGTCCCCGCTCGGAACTCACACAGCTGGCACGGGTATTGCAGCTCATACCTGTTCGCGTGGTAGAGCTTTAGGTGTTTAACATAGTCCTCGTAGCGCCTCGTCCCCGCAAATTTCCCCTTGACTTTTTCAACCCCCGGTATGTCTACTCGCGGGCAGAATGCGCAGTAGTATACCGGGGGGATGGGGTGCGTGAATAGAATTTTCTCCTTTTCCTGGCTCATTGCAGCCGTACCGTCTCTCTCGACCCCGCGAGAGTGCGTTATTCCGTGTGAGAAAAAAAAAAAAAAAAAAAAAAAAAAAAAAAAAAAAAAAAAAAAAAAAAAAAAAAAAAAAAAAAAAAAAAAAAAAAAAAAAAAAAAAAAAATTAGGGTTTGAGGTGTCGGCCAGTAGCCGGGTGGGTGAACGAGTAGGTACAAGAGTACCGGTAAATTGATAGATAAATAAATAAATAAATAAATAAATAAGTTAATCAGTCAATAAATAAATAAGCTAATAGGTAAGTAAAAAAATTAAAAATAAAATTGTCAGTCAAATTGTCGTAGTTAAAACGAGTAAGAAGGTAAGTATCCGTATGTTACAAAAATTTAAAAAAAAAAAAAAAAAAAAAAAAAAAAAAAAAAAAAAAAAAAAAAAAAAAAATAAATAAATAAATAAAAAATTAGGGTTTGAGGTGTCGGCCAGTAGCCGGGTGGGTGAACGAGTAGGTACAAGAGTACCGGTGAATTGATAGATAAATAAATAAATAAGTTAATCAGTCAATAAATAAATAAGCTAATAGGTAAGTAAAAAATTAAAAATAAAATTGTCAGTCAAATTGTCGTAGTTAAAACGAGTAAGAAGGTAAGTACCCGTATGTTACTAAGTAAGTAGATAAGGTAGTAGATTAATAGAGTTAGTTAAAAAAAAAAAAAAAAAAAAAAAAAAAAAAAAAAAAAAAATAATAATAATAATAATAATAATAATGATAATGATAATAAATAAAATTCTCAGTACACTTGTTAGCAAAGTTAAGAGTCAGGAGTTCGTCAAAAGTTAAGAATTCGAGAGTAAAAGTGTGTCGAGAGAAAGAGGAAAAAAAAAAAAAAAAAAAAAAAAAAAAAAAAAAAAAAAAAAAAAAAAAAAAAAAAAAAAAAAAAAATAAGAATAGTGATAATGATAATAAATAAAATTCTCAGTACATTTGTTAGCAAAGTTAAGAGTCAGGAGTTCGTCAAAAGTTAAGAATTCGAGAGTAAAAGTGTGTCGAGAGAAAGAGGAGAAAAAAAAAAAAAAAAAAAAAAAAAAAAAAAAAAAAAAAAAAAAAAAAAAAAAAGATAAAAAATAAAAATAATAGTAAAAGTAAGTTAGATAGTAGTAATTACTTAGTAACGCTTTCGTTAGCTCATCAAATTATTGCTAAAGTTGTCCATAAATAAAATTTCATAAAATGCGATAAACAATAATTAATATAAATAGTGGGATTGACAATTTTATCACCGATAATTTAATATCACAGATTGTGTTTTTCGTTCATCCATTCCGTCTACTCCTTCTTTTCATTCATTTTGTTCGGGGGTTAATGTTATTAATTTTTTCTATTTATTTTGTTGCACTCTCGCGGTCATTTAGGAACTTTAATGACCGATTCCACTCGTGCTGTGGGTCTAGCCGCCGCTTGACTCGAGACAATCAGCACTTAGGCTCTCGTATAGCAGTTTGAGTTCCGCGCCTGCCGCTTGCGGTATACCTATAGCTCTCTCCCCTCTCTATCAGGCATTTCGCTCACAGCAGCACGGCACCTCTCCCGCTTACTCGAGCTCAAGCGCAGCGTCCGTCGATGCCGGCAGCGGCTAGTCACTAGCCCTCGCGGCGCGGATATACGGCACGTTGCAGTACTGCTCGATGCCGTTGGGGGGGCGCCACGTACTGGCAGGGTAGGAACTCACGCGAGAGTCTCGCACGCGAGACTTTTCGCTGAGCCTTTGGGATGTAGGGGAGCGTCTCGACTCTCTCCGGCGAGTCGAGCTCGAGGAAAGGGGTAAATGCGTAGCGTTACTGCCGTACTTCGCACTGATGTGCCTCCGGCCGTTCTCGGAGAACTCAGTAACGCTGACGGGAACTCGCGGTTCTCGCTTGACGAAGGTGAATCTTCGCGAGAAGTCTGTGTTATTCGTCGATGCTGTTTTCTCGGTCTCTTCTCTTTTTCTTTTTGATGAAAATGAGTATACTCCCGTTAATTGGGAGGTATCCGTGGGATATTAGACGCTCAGCACACTGTCGTGTGCTATATGCGTGCGTGTGAGGGGTAAAGTTAGCGAAAGTTATCAATTGAATAAATTAAATATAACACAGACTTCGCTCGGAATCCACCTGTCACTTTCGCAAGATGGCCGCGAGCGGTGGGTTTTCGGGAGTTGCGAAAAAGGGGGGTATGATGGCGCCGGGCTTTCTCTCGTTGAAGTCTTTTCGCGACAGGTGCGATTGAAGCGACACCCGCCGCGTTTAAACTCCCCCTCGAGACTTGGTATCGCCGCGGAGATCGCCGAAATCGAGACGACCACCGCGGCTAACCGTTACCCGACACCACCATGCAATGAGACAATGGGAGAGACTTACTTGCTGCTTTTTCGCCGGTACTGCTACGTTGATTTCAAAAATTTTCTAAGTCCACCACAGTCCTCCACGTCCGGTCGTTGGCAGATCGGCTTCCCGGCCCTTCTGTAGTGGCGATATTTGAGTTCTCACGCACTTTATATTAAGTTTTCTGTTTCCAGAAAAATTTTGAAGAAATTATTTAAGAAGGTGTTATTTTTCGTATACAGAGTTTTCACAAATATATCAGTTCACTGATTATTATTCTGATTTTTGAGACTCTCTCACTAGATTATGTTTGTGGAAGTTTTATTGGGCTGAGACCGGCGGCACTGCAATGCCGGTACAACCCGTGTCCGCCCCGAGCAAGCCCGTGGGTCCAGACGAGTCTCAAAAATCAGATTAATATTCTGGCTCCCCAATGGGGAGCGTATCAGATATTAAGCTGATAAGAACAGATTAAAGTGCGTTTATTTATGCATTTTCCGGTGATACCGGTACAAACTCTCCATTTTCTACAGCATTGGGCCCTTAGCCCCGCAAAGTTTTATCATACATATGCAGGTCTATCGTGACCTGGTCTCGCTTATTATTATTATAGATGTAATGTATTATTGGATTTGTCTTTTGTTTGTCGCTGTATCACAAATTTTGCTATTCTAGTGTTTTTTATATTTTACTAATTGTAAAGCTCGTTTATTTATTTGTAGACTAGTTATCTAAACTTAAATGTAATCTATTTGCCAACGAATTCGCAGTGTCCTATGTTCCGTCTGTGTGTAATGATTGTGTGTGTTCTGTTTTGTTTTATTGCTTGTACTCCGCCCCTGCGTCGGGGCGTTCGCTCACATTCTATGTTATTATCGGTATTGGCGAACCCCCGACACATGTTCAACATATATATCCCGGGACCAGCGTATCGTGTCGCTCACCATCAGTCTTCTCATCATAGCTGCGTACCTAGGATTCACTCCGAGAAGACTGAGGACTCGCTCGTTGTTGGGATCCCAGGCGCCGAGCGCGCCGACGAGGAAGGCGTCCACCGTCACGTCGTAGCCCTGTCGCGCGAGGTTCTCAGCAAGAGGGCGGTAGTGTAGTAGTTTCCGGTTTCTTGCTTCATCGAATGCCTCTTTTCTATTTTCGAAGGGAATGGCCACGTCGATGACGGTGGCCGTGCGGGACTGTTCATCTCTGATGAGTATGTCCGGTCGTAGCCCCGCCACTTCGTCGTCGACACCTCTCACTCGTTGGTTAACGGTCACGGTACCTGGGGCGCGGATTGCAGCCACGAGACGGTCTTGTATGTTGTTATGGCGTCTTTGTATGGCGGCCGCGTGAGGTCCGCAGTGGTTCAGCACATGAGGAAGGGATTCGAGGGGAGCGCCGCAACGCCGACACCGCTTATCTGTCTCCCCCCATCGGATTGCTCCGTTGAGGGGGAGTACGTCCAGACGGGCCCTATGTATAAAGCGCCAGTCGGCGAAGCGGGTGTTCCTTCCATCTCGCAAGAAGTGATTGGACACCTTCGCGAGAGAGGTTACCTCGAAAACCTTCCCCTGGTCTCTTTTGGCGAGTAACGTGCCTCGATAGAACTGCGTCACCGCGGCCCTCAGGCGGCCGACGATCTGCGACCGTGCGCCTGGTGGTATTTTTATTACTTGACCGTTTCCACCCCGGCATTCAACAGCCAGCTCCCTCCGTGCCTCGCTCCATACCCACGACGCGCCCGTGAGCTTCTTACTCCAGGCCGTCGCTTTCCTCGCCCTCGACCATACCGACGGGGGGCCCGATGAATTCGGTCGCCCGAACTCCTCGGTTAGGTCTCCGGATAAGTATCGGGCGACATCCTCCTCGGTGGGTGCTCGACCGATTCGACTCGAGACTGTCTCCCTCAGGCGGTACCAGGCCAGCGTTCGTACCATCTCGTCCCGTGCGGTTAGCATTTTAAACGCATGGGTGATGGTCAGAACGTCAGCCATATCCTTTAGCGGGAGCAGGCCTCCTCCCCCCATTTTGGGGGGCAGGAAGACAAGCTCTGCGCTTGCTCTCTGAGGGAGATGAAGCCAGCTTTTGGCCATTCTCTTGAAGATCCGGTCGGCCTCCTTGAGGGGCCCCTTCTGTACGTCGGCTCCCCTGAGACAGAAGTCGAGTCGCGGCAAGATGAATGTAGCCACTGTGTCGATCTTCTGCCAGGGCGCGAGGAGCGAGTTGTCGACGGCGCGGAGATCCGAGACCATTTCCTCGATCGTGCCTATGGGCGTCTGGCGAATTTGGAAGCCGGTTGGTACGCCGAGGTGCTCGTAGTGTTCTCCCCGCCCCAGCGGGCCCAGTTCCTCCCCCTGGAGGTGGAAGACGGTCGGTAGAGCCCTTTCTCCTCCCTTGCCTTTAAGGTGTAGTGTGGCACACTTTCTGGGGTTGAAGGCAAGGCCCACCCTCGCGGCTGCCTCCTCCATTCTTCCTAGGAGAATCCTCATCCCCTCGGGGGAGTCCGCGATTAGCGCCGTGTCGTCAGCGTACGTCAAGTTGTTGAACGTCTGCTCCCCAACCCTGTACCCCACTCCCAGCCCGCCTATCGACCTCAGCACGGGCTCGAGAGTGAGGTTAAAGATGATGGGGCTCAGGGGGCAGCCTTGTCGAACCCCCGAGAGGATGTTGATGGGGTTGGTGAGCCCCTCGGCAGTCTGAACGCGTGTAGCAACGCCGGTATACGCCGCTCTAATTAAGTTACGCGTCTTTTCTGGTATTTGGTGCAATCGGAGCGCCTCGTGTATCGCCGCGTGGGGGACCGACCCGAATGCGTTCGTTAGGTCCAACCACGCGACGACCACCTCTTTTCCGTGTTTGTTTGCGTCCGCTAGAATTTCCTGCAGTACGAAGTTGTGCTCGTAGCATCCTTCGTACGGCAGGAAACCCTTTTGCGCCGGGCTTATTCGGCCGTTGTTTTGTGCCCACGTCGTTAACCTGTCGGCGAGCAGGGACGCCATCAGCTTCGGTACCGTGTCGCCCATCGCTATCGGCCTCCAGTTGGAGAGATCGTTCCTGTCCCCCTTTTTATACAGGAGGACTGTGGAGGAACATTTCCACGCCTTCGGAACGATCCCCAGACGGTATACGGTGTTATAGATGGCTGTCAGTACGTAGCATCCCGGGTCAGCCCTTTTCAGATCTTTGTAGGTTACGCAGTCGGGTCCGGGAGATGAGTTTGTCATCTTCCTGAGCCTCCTGCTCACCTCTGCGATCGTGAAGGTCCGCTCCAGGATTGCGTCACTCGCCTCGTCTGGTGGGGCCTCGGGAAAGACTCGCGGAAGCTCTCCGCCCAGTTCCCGCTCTTGGTGGATTTGCTGGAAGTGCTGCTCGATCCCCGCTTTGCTCACCTCACAGTGTTGGCGCGGACCGAGCAGCACCTCCTGCACTGCTCTGCGTCTGTTTGAGCGGTAGAGCTTCTGGATGCGGGTTGCCTCCGCGACGGCATTTCCCGGGGGAGCCCTCTCTTCCCCGTCCACCGATCTCTCATGGCGCTCTTCTACCGATCGCCGGCGGCCCCCCTCCCGCCTTTCAGGCCCCCGACGCCGGCCTTGGCGACCGCCTCCTCCGCCTCCTCCCTGTACATGTTGTTGTATATACCGCGCCATGTATGTAGCCACTTCCGTGGCTACTCGCTCCAGGTCGACCGCGCTGTTGACCCCCTCGCACGCCGCCATCAGCCTCAGTTGCTCTTCATCGGGTGCCCTTCCTCTTCCCTGGCGCCCTCCATGCGGATGGGCGCCGTGGTCGAGGTCAGGATTTCCCACTGTTGCTGGTCGCTGCGGGCGAAGGGGGACCCTAACGCAGTCGTCCCGAGTCAAGCGGGAGCGGCTGCCATGCCTCGTGTTTTCGACGCCCCGGTTGCTTATCGCGCTTAAATTTGTTTGTCGGTTACTGATGTTCCTGTGTACCGGCGCGCCCGCGTTACCACTACCGATTCCGCGACCGTTAGGGGTCGGAGTACTCACCCTTGTGGTGTTGTTGTTTGCGTCCGTGCTTTGCCGCTTCGTTCTGTGGCCTACGCTCACGACAGTGCTGCGCGTCGTCGTCGCTGATGTCGTTGCGCGATTCGGGGGGCGCGTACTGTTAGCCCCCCTCCCTCTTTCGACTCCTCCGCCGTCCCCACTGCTGTTACGTTGGGGTGTGGGGCTCGTGCGTCCGATCCCCGCTTTCATACTTGTCCCCGCGTTACCCGTCTCCCCTGTCATGCCGGCGTTCGCTTCCATGCTTCTCCTTGGCAGCTTGGCTGTTGGGTGTGTTGCTGGTATCGCCCTCGCCGCTTGTGCAGTTGCCATAATAGAGCCCCCGCATGTCGTGGTGGTGGTCGTTGCCGTTGTTAGTGTCGCC